>CM073585.1:72445917-75307583 GCA_037074715.1 Magnolia kwangsiensis | reverse complement strand
ATGTTGATTTTATCTAAATCGATTGATTTATTTCTTTCTCTAGTGTGCTTAAATAAAAACTCCGTACTTCTCCATTCTATAAGCTTAACCAAAGTCTAGATGTGGATGTTGTTTGGAATCTTATTCTAGGTGCTTGTGTCTGACCATGAACAGGTTTTCCTACAGAGAAAGAAATAGGAATTTACATCTATTCATGCCTGACCATGGATGGAAAGATGTGATCCTTGTGCTTTAAGAGAATTATACATCCTGTGTGCCCGACCAAGGATACAGAGTATGCTTTATTTATTAAATTTATATCAATCTGAATTAAGGTGAATCAACAGGCAAAACAAAGGTAATGATAATTAGGGGTGGATTCAAAAGTCTTAGTGTTCTCCTTGAATGAATTTTTCTTCTTGTTTTCAGTTATTTTACATTAATTTTCATTAGTTTACTTAATCACTAGCTCAACTATTTGTTGGATTACTTAAGAAGAATCATAAAATTCGAATTGTGACAATCAGTCCTCATGGGAACGATCTCGTAATACGTACCATATTTACATCTGATTTGTATACTTGTGTAACACCCTGAATTTTTGCCAACCTAGGATTAGACGTCCTTAGGCAATGGGTCAACCAAAACACCTTGGTAACCTCTCAGAACCCAATTCCAAAGCCAAAGAAATCACTTAGGATTAATTCCTTTAGAAATTAAGCGTAAGTTAGCTAGCGCTACGCTGGAGTAGCTGTGAAATTGTCCCTGATCGCTTTAAATACGTTCTGCAAGACCCAAAACTTGTAGAATCGTTGATGCTACGTTACCCTAAAATTCAGGATCAAACTCTAAACCGTTTTGTTCTCGGGAACCCTTTGAAACTTTGTATTGGATCTATACTGAGCGTCGAAAGTCCGATATCTACCATTTTAGACCGTTATGACAGCTTGGCTGGACTTGACAATCATTTCAAAAATCAAGCCCAACCGACGTTCAGAGGCTATTTCATTGAGCCTGGAGTGAAGAGAGTGAGAAAAGGGTTAGATTTGAAAATTTTAATCCAAATCTGGCACGTGACTTGGCGCGTTATTATTAAGCATTCTGACCATCAGAATTCAGCCAAATTACACCCTCGGATCAGGAAAAAATTTTCTTTCATATCATGAGACTTGTAGACCTGATCTAGGTGCGATGACCGCTGAACTGAAACTGGACCGCCACGTGCGATCTGGGAACTCTACTGGTCTGAAAACTTGATGTGTGCTAGATCCAGTATGCATGAGCTTAAGTCCGACCGCGTTCGACCAGGGGACCTCCCGAAATGCTCTTTTGGATCGAAACAGTCCAGATTTGGTTATACCTCAAGTGAGCTTTGTTCCCAAGCCTAATTTGGAAAGGTTTTAGCCTATATAAGGGCTTTAAACCCTCTCACAAGCCTCCCATCCGAATTTGCTAAGAACCCTAGCTAGAGAGAGAGAAAGTGAGAGATTGTGAGAGAGTGTGGGAGAGATTCTCCTTCCACCTGCACCAGCTATTGCACGTGCCAAAGCACCGCACTCCAATCACTTTCCCGTCGATTCCAACGCACTCCTAGGTAAGAAAAACTCTAACTACTTGTTGTTTTGGGGTTTCCTTAGATTCATTAGTGAAGTAGCTGATGTACTTGTGCATTAGGTCGTATTGACGCTGTTGACGAAGCGTATTCGTTCCGTTCGAAACGATACACATCTAAAGCGAAAGGTGAGAATTTTAGATGATTAGATTGACTGATTTTAAAGCTTTCAATGTCGTTTAATAGTAGATTATCGACAGCAACGCCATTTGACATGTACAACATGCTGTCCGTTTTCCATTTCGTAAATGTACGGTAAATATGAGATTTAGGGTATTTTAGGCATTTATAGAAAATACCGTATACATCCGCATTTTGCTGAAATGCTTGACATGTAAATTTATCGTGTTATGATATTAGAAATACGTGTATAATCGGTTTGGCAAAGAGATTCACCCTAATGCGCACTTTGAGTCGACATACGCTATGTGGACTAAAGTGTGTAGACTAAGTATTTGTATAAATGTTTGTATTAGTATGTATTGAGTAAAATGGTGTTGTGAATTAGTTTTGAGATTGAATTCTCAATTAATATGTTGATGTAAATGATTTTCATCATGTTGGCTATATGTATTGATTTCATTATATATATGAAATGCATGTGTTGGATGATTTGCGTAAGTTGTATGTTATAACATGTGTCAACATGCTTACATCGTTGTATTTCATTTCTGTTACTCACATATGCTTATTGATGTTGATACACAAATGCTTGGGGCTATGACCTAGTCCAGGCAATCGGTAATGGATCAAATTCGTGGTTGGTTTCTATTTGCCACGAAGGACGCGTCGACGAACGCGAATCGTGTTTTGGGTTAGCGGCAGTGGTTAGGCCACATAAAGTATTTCATGCACTTCATGTCGTTCAGCTTGAGATGCGCTCGTACTAGTCGAGCCCGTCAAGTAACCCGACTGGCCATTGTATGTTCACCATGTATGAGTCATAACTGCTTGAACCTAGGGTACTAAACTTACCATTAGAAACCCTGTTAACCATGGTACCTTGATCCATAAAGACTCATGAGCCGGGCATGGTGGTATGGGACATCGTGGTCGAGCTGTCGGCCAACGCTGGAGCCACAAACCTCCCCGTAGTGACCAGTGAGCACCCTACTCTGAGCAAATTATGGTGGTATGGGACACTATATTCTTGTTGTCGGCCTACACTGATCAGGTGACGAGCCCTTTATAGTGACCTTGAGTTTATCTTGACACCGCATGGGGGCGACGAGTCCTGATGCAGTCTTAAGGATAATTAGGCCTGTATTGATAAGGTGATGGGGGAGAGGTGCAACGAGTGCGAGCAACAGCCCTGGCAGCCCTTGTAGCGACTTATAAATATAACATCGTATGACATTACTAGGAGTGATGACCCTAGACAGGATCTATGTTGGGATTGATATAAGCAAGGTACCCTAGTTTCCCAATCCTGCTGTATGAAAAGGACTAATAACAACCCGGTAATCATTATCCATATCACATTGCATGTGTCTGGAAGATGTGGAGCACTGCGGGAAGAAAGCAAGCCGCGGACGCAGATGGTGCCGCATGAGGGAGTATGTCGGTGAGGGCATCCATCATGTCATTTCATACTTGCATTAACAATAGTATCTAGAAATGTTTGATTGACTGCTCTACTATTAACCCGTGATTGATTTGATAACATGCTAATCTTTACTCTATGATTCCACTAGGTTAATTACTCACTCCCACGTTACGGGACGGTATTGCGCACACCAAACAGTTCCCATCTTAATTGCAGATGATGACGATGCTTGCGAAGCAGAGCCGGACTTGATGATGATGAGGAGGATCCCTCCTATATGAAGTTCTGATTGACAGGGTTACAGGGTTACTGATTAGATGCCAATATACTTGGTATTTTGTCTTTTCTTACACACCCATGTATATTCTTTTTATCATTTTTGGAGTATACATGTATACGTTTAACCTGGTAACATGTTCACACTCTGGAGACCCACAACAGTTCATATACTTTATATATCTATTACATTCTTCCGCTTGCTAATTTAACTATCTCTGGAGTATGATATGTTGTTTTGGTCTAATCTCACTCATGTTTTCTACACTAATATGAACAACATTCATCCATCATTGAAAATGTTGCATAAATGATGTTCTGGAACTCGGGAGTGGAGTTTTTGCTCGACCCTCGATTTTCGGGATGTTACAACTTGCGAGTTTAAAATCATTTAAATTAGGTTGGTATAAATAAAACATTAAGTTTTTGGCGCCGTTGCCGGGGACTATTTAAGTCCAATTGAATATAGGATTCTCTCTTATCATAATTCATAGCCTTAAGATTTTTTTTCCTCGTATCATTTTAGGAAACTTAATTTATTTTTTATTTTTTTTTTAACAGGGATTAAGGAAGGAAGCTGAAAATAAAATTGTCTTCAAAGTGAAGGAGGAGCTCCTAATTCTTCAAACATCAATCATCTCCTTTTCCGAGTTCTTTCTTCCAATTCTTGTTTGTATAGTTTCATCTTGTTTTTAGAAATTCATAATTTTTAGCTTTAGTTTTATTTTTTTAGGTTGCATATTAGTTTAGCTTTTTCTTTCTTACATTGCAATAACTCAGTTTATGTTAGGATGTAGATCTTTGAACATAGAACTAGCACCTTTTGATCCTAAAATAGAAAGAACATTTTATAGAAGAGTGAGAAACAGTCTATTTGAAATGGGGGACGAGAATGGAATTAAAGCTCTTAGAGATTATTCAGCTCCTGTCCAATTTAATGCACCTTCATGCATAGTGTTGTCAGCCACCACGACAGCACACTTTGAACTTAAACCTAGGATCATACAATTGTTGCCCTCATTCTATGGTTTAGATAAGGAGGATCCATATCATTATGTGAAAGAATTCCTAGACATTTTCTCTACCTTTAGGTTTCAAAAATTTTCAGATAATTCAATCCGTTTACGCCTTTTTTCATTTTTCTTTGAAGGATAAGGCAAAAGCATAGTTGAATTCTATAGGAGTTGGGTCTATCACTACATGGGACCAACTGTCTAAGAAGTTCTTAAACAAGTTCTTCCCCGTTCACAAAACTAATGCTCGCCGTAGAGAAATTACTAATTTCACACAAAAAAGAGGGTGAGCACTTTCATGAATGTTGGGAAAGATGGAAGGACTTGCTTCTTAAATGTCCACACCATGGTTTTGAGAAATGGCAATAGGTTCAATACTTCTATGACGGTTTGACACCCTAAAACCGTTGCATGGTTAATGCCACCAGTGGAGGGTCATTCATGACCAAAAGTGATGTCGAAGTGTGGAATTTCTTTGAAACCTTCTGTGAAAACTCCCAGCAATGGGACTATTCAAATAGAGGTGAAAGAAGTCTCCAACCACAGAAGAAAGGTGGTACATATGAGATAAGAATCATGTCAAATCTTTATGCCAAGATTGATAGCCTGACAAAGAAAGTTGATGCTTTAATGATAAATAATAGACCTCCAAATACAACTCAAATCGAGTCATGTGCCATATGTTCCAGTTCTGCCCATCCTACATAGTCTTGTCTATCTGGTGGAACATTTTTAAAATTTCTCTCTGAACAAGTACATGTTATGAACACCTTTCAGATACCCAGAAATGATCCTCACTCAGACACCTACAACCCAGGGTGGGTTAGACATCCAAATTTTTCTTGGACAAAAGGACCACAACAAGGAGGACCATCTAGAAATCCTCCTATGCAACTTTACCCCCAAGTTGGCAGTCAACAACTTTAACAGTTTCCACAATATCAACAACTTCCTGCATAATCAAGGAAACCATCTTTGGAAGATACACTCAATCTGTTTATGCAGAGTTCTAATCAATTTCAAAAAGGCACCCAACAAACTTTACAAACTAACCAGCAAAGCTTACATACAAATGCGCTATCCATTGCCAAGCTGGAAGTATAATTGAGTCAACTTGCTACCACATTGAGAGAGAGAGAGAAGGGCAAGTTCCCTAGCTAACCTGTGGCAAATCCAAAAGGACAGTATGAGATTGGATCTAATTCAAACCAAGAACAATATCATGAGCAAGCCAAATCAATCATTACCCTTAGGTCTGGCAAACAGATCGAGAACAAAGTAGAGATGTCTAGGGAAGAATCAAATTCCAAATCGGAAGACCAAAATGAAGCGGAGAGACATACTAATGTATCCAAAGTCCAAAAGCACTCTGACTCTCCAGGAACCGCTCATGTGTCATCTTATATGCCCAAAGCACTTTTTCCTCAATGTTTGAAACCAGTTAAGAAAGGAAACAACTTTAATGAAATATTGGACATGTTTAAGAAAGTGTAAATCAACATTCCGTTGCTTGATGCTATCAAATAAGTCTCTGCTTACGCTAAGTTTCTTAAAGAATTATGCACTCAGAAGCATAAGCTGAATGTTCACAAGAAGGTCTTCCTTGCGGAGCAACTCAGCTCCATGATTCAACACAACACCCCTCCTAAATTTAGAGATTCAGGAGCTCTCACCATTTGTGTCATTGGAGATCATAAGATTAAGAAGGCATTGCTTGATTTAGGAACGAGCGTTAATTTGTTACCATATTCTGTATATGAGCAACTAGGACTGGGTGAGCTGAAATCAACTAAAATAACACTACAACTAACTGATAGATCTGTCAAGGTGCCTCGTGGTATTATTGAGGATGTGCTAATCCAGGTTGATAAGTTTTATTTTCTAGTGGATTTCATCCTTCTAGATACTCAGCTTGTCCAAAATCTTACTAGTTAAATCCCGATTATCCTGGCACGTCCATTCTTACCCACATCCAATGCTATCATAAATTGTAGGAATGGAGTTATAAAGTTATCTTTTGGTAACATGAAGATTAAACTCAGTGTTTTCAATGCTAGACAACAACCAGCAGACCCGGATGATATATTTGAAGTAGACATGATTGAGAATCTAGTGCATGAATCTTTTCTTAAATCTTCTGAAGATGCACTTAAGACTTGTTTAACACATTTTGACACAGATTTTGATATAGAACGTTTCATCCAAGAAATCAATGCATTGCTCAACTCTAATCCTATAATGGATACTACAAAATGGATAGCTAAAGTAGAACTTCTTCCACCCTCTGAGTCTAAACTGGTCCCATCTATTAAGAAACCATCCGAACTTGACCGCAAACAATTACCTGAAACTCTCAAGTATGCATTTTTAGGTCTTTCTGAGACCCTGCCTGTCATTATAGCTTCTAACCTTGAGAAGGAACAGGAGAGCAAGTTGTTTAATGTTCTTAGAGAATATAAGACAGTTATTGGGTGGATGATAGCGGACATAAAGGGAGTAAGCCCCAATATGTGTATGCATCATATTCATCTTGAAGAAAATGCGAAAACGTCGCTTGAAATACACAGGAGGCTTAACCCTATGTTGAAAGAGGATGTTTGAGCGAAGGTTCTTAAATTGTTACACGTTGGTATCATTTACCCTATTTCAGATAGCATGTGGGTCAGCCCAATTCAAGTTTTCCCAAAGAGTCTGGGATTGGTTAATCAAGATGTTGAGAAATTTTATTTGGAGGACCCAGGTTATCAAGATTGATTAATTCATAGTCCATAGTTGCTTGCATCGCTTGTATGGTTGAAGAAGTTAAACTTAGCGCTCTTGGGAGGCAACTTAGCCTTTCATTTCATTTCTTTTTCCAAGTTAGTTTAATGTTTGTGGGTAACATTGCTGCAAACCCTCACGTGACTACAATTCATCCACTAGGAGCAACCTAGGAGTTTAAAGGCTTGTTGCATACGCTAAATGCAATCGAGAGTACCTGCGAAAGTGGCGTAGGTAGGATTTTATTTTTATTATTGTTGTTTTGCTTTTGTTGATTTTTCTCTTGTGCTAACTTGCTTTTACGTAAATATCTTTGAAAAGCCTCTTGATTCTTTCATCCATGTACTGTCTTTCCATCACTCCTCTTTTATTTTCATTGTCGCATGTGCATTGCATGCTTATTTCTTTTACATTGAGGACAATATAGATTTTAGGTTGGGGGTGGGAGATCAATATTTTCTTGGTCTTAAGCAAGCAAAAAAAATGTGAAAATTTTTAAACTTTTTTTTTAAATTTCTTGTCCATTCAAAGTGATTTTGAAAGATAGTCGCGATTTTAGAATTATAATATACAGAATGTTGGTAATTTATGCCTCTGGGATTAAGCCATATGTTAGATTTCACAGTTAAGTTTGAATTGTTAACCCATGATTAGAAGTTTTAAACACTGATTGAGAAATGATTTCACAAGACACATCTCGCTTACACATTAAGGTTTCAGTTCGATATTGAATTGTAACTTAGTGATCATCAAGCATGAAAGGAACCAATCTGAAAAAAATTTAGCATCAGTTTATAAAGAAGAATTGAAAAGGTGAGTCGAATAATCTTCATCATAGGTTTACTCCCTATAGATGAAGATTCGATTCCCCATGGTTGACATGTGAAAAGGGTTGAGTGTACGATCTTTACCATAGGTTTGCTCCCTAAAGGTGAGGATTTAATTCCCCTCCTTGGCATTACTATTCATAAAAAATCAAAGGCTGATAGAATGCAAAGTTAATCTGTAAGGCAAGTGTTAGTTTTGGTTGTCATGAATTTCATCGTTAATTACCAATGATATCATGAAATTGACAATTGGATCTCTTAATAGTGATAAGCCGAGATTACACTATACACTCATAAAACTCGATGTTTAGAATTGTTCTAATTGATAGATTAATATTTTGAACTTGATTATGAAGTTACCATGAGCTTGATTCCAGGAAAAAAATACTGCTCACCATTCATGAATCTTAGAATTCTCGCATCTCGACTATTTGCTCACAAGTCGCTCGGGTTTAAAGGAATTGTCTTTTATTTTTGAAATTATTTTTCGCATGTTTTACTCGGGACAAGCAAAATGCTAGTTGGGGGTTGTGATGAGGGTCAAATATTGCATATTAGACCTCGATTATTACCTGATTTTACCAACATGATAATGCTTAATGGACTATTTTAATCGTGTTTTTGTTGTACTATGTAATTAGGAGCTTGGACGGAAAAAGGATATTACAAGCATAGATTTGAGGCTCCGAAGTAACCAAAGTAAGGGACGGAATCCAAAGAACCAACATTGAAGAATTTATATGCCAGGGATCTGAGGAAATCAAGCCGTTCATGTTAAAGAGGCCCGAAATTGGTCTAGAATGCAAGATCACATGGTTCCAACCATCCATTCGGCTTGAAACTTCATGCATGGTTTGAGCACCATAAATTAACCGTACACATAAAATTTCAGCCATTGGATATCTCGGGAAGTGGCCCAACGGACAGATCAGTCCCTTAATTACTTAAGTGGGGCTCACCTGATATGTAGATATCTTCAAATTTGGTATGAACCCTATAAATTCGATGATACAGCAAATGGATGGTGCAAATTTCTCATAAATAGTCCAACGGGACTCCACTGATAACACCAGTGCACCATGTATAATGCACTCCACGTGCATGAGACCACCTGGCTCGGTCAAAGTTAGTTTGACCGACCGTCTTCACCAAAAATGGAACTTTCTGTTTTTTGTTTTTGAAACAGTGTTAACGCTGTCTGGGCTCGGTTCACAATTGCGGGCCCCATCCATTGTCCAAATGGACAATCCAAACCGTTCATCCGTTCCCTGGGGCAGCCACAACCAATACCTAGCTGATGGAATTTGAAACATCAAGTTATTGTCTTTTTAACCGTTCAATATCAGAACAGATGGTAAGTTTAAAACCCTGTGGCCCACCACAAATCTGATCCAAAATTGAGTATGCCCGACCGGTTATTCAAGAGCAATCCAATAGATGGCTTGGATTCATCAAAACAACATCGCAGTGGGCCCCACCAAAGTCGCAGCGCGATCAGTGTGCAAATCACTATTTTCACGTCCAAAAGCGTCTAATTTTTGCGAGCCATTGTGTGACCTAGGCGTTGATCGGATGCATGATCCAGACCGTTCAGAAGATTCATCAGGAGGCCAATACCCTAGCTTAGGTGTCTGAATCAAGTTCGGAACGTGCTGTCTCGAAAAATCACTCCAAACGTGGTTGTTTGTACGCTTTCGCTGCGAAAGGAGAGAGCTGCGAAAGTGGAGTCAGTTCTCCACTCCAGCCGACCTACACATACTATAAGAGGGCCTGAGACGTCTGGAAAGGGGGGAGCTTGGGAGGGAGAAGAGCTTGGAGAAGCAAGAGAGGAGCGAAGAAAGAGAAGAGAGAGAGAGAGAGAGAGAGAGAGAGAGAGAGAGAGAGAGAGAGAAGAAGAAGAAGATAGAAGGGAGAGATTGGAAGGATGTATCTTTTATCAGCTATTTTTTTCTTCTTTCTAATTGATTCAATGGATTTCTAATCTTTTAGCTAGGGTTAAGATGAAGTCCCTAATTTGAATGACTCTTGTTTATGTGTTGATTTTATCTAAATTGATTGATTTATTTCTTTCTCTAGTATGCTTAAATGAAAACTCCGTACTTCTCCATTCTATGAGCTTAACCAAAGTCTAGACATGGATGTTGTTTGGAATCTTATTTTAGGTGCTTGTGTCTGACCATGAACAGGTTTCCCTACAGAGAAAGAAATAGAAATTTACATCTATTCATGCCTAACCATGGATGGAAAGATGTGATCCTTGTGCTTTAAGGGAATTATACATCCTGTGTGCCTGACCAAGGACACGGAGTGTACTTTATTTATTAAATTTATATCAATCTGAATTAGGGTGAATCAACAGGCAAAACAAGGGTTATGATAATTAGGGGTGGATTTAAAAGTCCTAGTGTTCTCCTTGATTAAATTTTCATTCTTGTTCTCAATTATTTTACATTGATTTTCATTAGTTTACTTAACCACTAGCTCAACTATTTATTGGATTAATTAAGAAGAATCATAAAATTCAAATTGTGGCAGTCAGTCCTCGTGGGAACAATCTTGTAATACGTACCGTATCTACATCTAATTCGTATACTTGCAAGTTTAAAATCATTTAAATTAGATCGGTTTAAATAAAACATCAAGGGTCCGCTTGAACAATATATCAAACCGATATTTAATGGTGGGGCCAACCTATTCGACGGATTGGATATCGCAAGCACCTGACATGTTAAAAGATATCTAGTCAGTGGACGGCAAAAGGGACCCATCAAATGCACGGTGATATATATATATATATATATATATATATATAAAGAAGAAGAAGAAGATTAAGACCTTTGTAAAATCCCTAATGGGGAATACGATAACCCTAGAGGTTGAATCCAACGACACCATCAACAATGTCAAAGCCAAGATCCAAGACAAGGAATGAATTCCATCGGATCAACAATGTTTGATCTTCACAGGAAAGCAGCTTGAAGACAGCCATACACACTCGCAGACTACAATATCTAGAAAGATTCGACGTTGCATCTTGTGTTGAGGCTCCATGGTGGGATTATCAAACCGTCTTTGAGGACGTTGGCCCGAAAGTACAATCAAGATGAAATGATCTGTCGAAAGTGTTATGCCCCCCTACATCCTCTAGCTGTGAATTGCAAGAAAAAGAAGTGCGGCCAAAAGCAATCAGTTGAGACCAAAGAAGAAGATCAAGTAAATCCATAGGTGGAGGCTTGGAAGTGCAGTGGTAGGTCATGATATTTTCCTTATGTGGTTGATTTCTTCCTATTAGATAGAAAATTGAGACTAGACTTCCATAATTAGCTATCAACACTTTTGTTCTTTTATGACTTAGTTAACCGTTTTGTTCAAATGTGTGTGTGTGTGTGCGCGCGTGTGTGTGGGAAATGGTTCTATGCGGTTGACCTCATGGGAACTTCCCATGGATTCGAGCCCCTCACTGTGATGCGTGTTGAACATCAACACCGTGCATTTGATGGGTCCCCTTTAAATTATGGAATATGCCAAAAATTAGGCATATATGGAACTCAGGTGGGCCACACCGTTTAAACTCATATGAAGACATTCCTAAAACATATAAAATCACTTGATGAGGCCCACTTGAAATTTAGATGCATCTGAAACTTGGTCTTACCCGTCATCCAAGTGGGACACACATAATGGATGAGCTGGATTTATGAACCACATCTCAGTGGGCCCAACAAATGATTATGAATGTTTTACTGGGAAGGTAACCCCTCTCAACTTTTGTATGTGGTGTGGCCCACAAAAGTCATGGATTGACCTGATTTTTAAGCCCCACCATGAAATGGTGCATCTGACTGATGGGGTAGATGTTCAACACGCATCACGGTGGGGCCCACACAACTCGACCTCATGGGAAGTTCCCTGAGGTCGACCGCATAGAACCATTTCCCTGTATATATTTGTGTGTGTGTGAATGACGGCACACGTGATGGGAAAAAGAAACTGTTTTTTCCCTTAATTTGCATCTCTCTCTTTGTTATGGCGGCACAAAAGTTTTGGTTTATGTTGAAAATTAAGCTCTAGGGGTTTCATAGGGTGCCGCATTACATGCACCGTTTAGAATTTGAGCACATAATACATTTGTGAAGGAGCACATGTGAGCATTCCTCTCTCTCTTTTCATTTTGAAGTCTCTTTTCTTGAATTTATTTAACCATAAAACATATATGCATGCCGTTGATAATACAATGGGTTTACAATATTCATGCATACACATACACCACAATAGTAATAATTCATGCAGAAATCCTTATTTATGCGACGACAACGGCGATGATGGCATCATTTTTCAATCATAATCCACTTGGACACCTTATTTATACGACGACGATGATGATGAGCATTATTTTTCGATCAGGCTACAACTTTGATGGTGATCGTTTCTTCTTTAGGATGTAAGGTCTCACCCACACATGCCTTCCTTTAATCACGAGTTTTACCTTCTCACGGCCTACAAGAATCATCAGAACCACAGCTGATGAGTATAATACAAGGCGGGTGAACAATGGTTGAACCCCAGGCAGTGTCTTTTGCATGTACAAGGACCGGATACAATTCCCCCATTGGCTGCATTTGATAAAAACAACATGTTTAGAAATACTTGTTTCTGACATTTGGATCATTCATTTGGCGGGCCACACTACGAATGTTACATGAAACCAAAATCAGGCCAGAATAGTCATTAGATGACCAGGCCACAAGTGTATGATAAAAATGGGAGGTTAAAATAAGTTCAACGGTACTGGTCATCATCCAACCTGCACTTATGGCCCTCCTGATAAATGCACCAGCCTGATCATCGTGTCATGTTATGCTGATGATGGCGTGATTTCCTTGATGAGATTTTGGACCTTCAACATGGTTGTCATGCTAAAAAGTGCTCCCTACAGAAAGAAATATCTATAAAAAACAAGCATATTTGCAAAGGGAGAGGGATAAATTACCAACAAATGATCACATATATTTGTTGTATGTGAACTTTCACGTTCATTGCTTTCTCTCATATCACTTGCATAGAATATCTAATCCTTTTAAAAATTGGCCACACCATGATGATCACTAGGAATGAAAATCAAGCCCATCCACTCATCAGGTAGCCACACCAGTAGACTGAGTAATACTGTCAGAAGCGCAATAATTTTATGTTGTGACTCACTCTATGAGTAGACCTTCTGCACCATGTGATCATCATGGCATGACTTACATTTATCATGAATCAGTGTCCTACTTATGTGACACATTGTCTCAAAAAAAAAAATGTTGTTATATGTGATTATTTCTCTAATTACCTCTTAAAAAAGTCTCCAATATCTTCTTCGACTAGCAGGTAACCGTGGGAGAAGGTCAAGAACATAGTCATATCTTCTTGTGAAGCTTCACCTCTGGGGGCCTAAGGTTGGGCCAAAGGGTTCAAAGCAGATTGCATTTGCGGCTCACTAATGGTTATGCCACCCAAAACAAGCCCCGACATTCCTCCTCTAGGACGGTTCAAATTAGATAGAAATCGGGGCAAAGTACTTGTCTCATACCTAATGTAGGTTGTGGAATACCTAACAATAGGTCACAATATCCATGGAGAACTGACGTAAGAGATTTTCTTCGATAGGTCTGAAAAGTCGTTCAAATCCACCGCCCATCATAATCTTAGGCTCTCCAAGAGCAACACCCTGCCTACTCGAGCCTTTCGCATGTGGCTGAAACTAACCACATGTGTCACGTCCCAAACTCGAAAATCGGATTCACAGGAATCCCAATCCCCGAATCTAGTGCAGACAGCCTCCGTAGTACCCCATTCTCGGTTCTTGGCAATCATATGTCAGATTCCGATTCTATGATCCTATAAAGAGAATTTTCAGAATGATTTTTTTTTAATGGAGCATAACCACAAGCATAACCAAGTTACAAAACAACATCACCACATATCCACTATATCAAAAACTTTAAGTACAATGCGGAAGAGAAATACAATATGATCAAAAAGCTCCAAAATGGCCTGATACGCGCTCCTGCCTCAGCGTTGCTGCTGTCCAACTATACCTGCACGCAACGGTCGTGCATAAGCTTACAAAAGCTTAGAGGGTGGTGTAAGTGTGTGCGTAAGGCAAGTGTCAATATATATAATATCAGAGTAATGCGGAAACCTGCGGTAAGTCATGAATAAAACCAACTATATCAATGTTATGTGATGTAAGACATGAATGTTATCGGTCATACCAAGGCCATGTGATGCGAGACATGAATGTTATCGGCCACACCGATACAATACGAGGCCTACATAGCCAAATGTCATATGCGAAATACAATCCAAGTAAGTCGGTACTCATCAAGTACACATATCAGTACAGTTCCTCTCTGGATATCACCGGGGTCTAATACACTTCGCACTGATTGCCACCTCCCTAGCTGCACAGTCAAGCAAGCGGAATAGACCTCACTATCCGCCTGACCTGTAGTCTGTCAATACCTACCCGGCTCGTAGATAACAGACTCATTTGTGAGCTGGTCTGTAACACCCTGAAAATCGGAGGTCGTGTATAAACTCAACTCCCGAGTTCCAGACCGTCACTTATACAATAAAAATAATTATGATTCAATGTTGTCTGAGTTAAAGTATTCATATGAGTAAAAGTATACCAAAACTGCAATTCATACTCCATATCCAGTGATAAAAGCAAGCGGAAGACTAAAGAATATATATATCACTGTATGGAAAAACAAAGTAGATCTCGACTGTCACTAAAGTATGAATACATCACTGAGTCTCATATACATATAAAGAAATAAAATCAAATGTTCAAAAGAGTCCCACTGAGGAGTCCCGTCAACCCAGGTCACCTAAGCAAAGCCGTCGTGGTACTGCATGTATGAGAACTCGTCCTGGTCCTCATCATAGTCCAGCTCTGCCTCCTGGATCTCTGCATCACCTGCATCTAAGACAGGGTCTGGTGGGTGTTGCAAACATCATCCCGTAACGAGGGAGTGAGTGATCAACTCAGTGGAATCATAGAGAAAAGATTAGCCTGTTCTCAAATCAATCATGCGATAATAGTAGAGCAGTAAATCAAACAATCCTAATACTGTTGTTAATGCAATATGACATGACATGATGGATGCCCTCACCGACATTCTCCCTCATACGGCACCATCTTCGTCTGCGGCATGCTTGCGTACTGCTTAGTGCTCCACATCTTTCAAGCACGTGCAATGTAATGATGATATGATTGCCGAGTTGTTATTAGTCCATTCAAATAGCAAGATTGGGAAACTAAGGTACTTCCCTTATATCAATCCCAACACAGATCCTATCTAGGGTCGTCACTCCTAGTAATCTCATACGATGTATATTTTGTAAGTCACTGCAAGGGCTGTCAGGGCTGTTGCTTGCACTCGTTGCACCGCTCCCCCATCACCTTATCAATACAGGCTTACTATACTCTCACTGCTACGGAAGGGTCGTCGCCTCCCGTAGACTCAGAATACGCTCGCGGTCACTACAAAGGACTCGTCACCTGATCAATGTAGGCCAACAGTAAGAATATAGTGTCTCATACCACCATAATCTGCTCACGAGATATAGGTGCTCACTGGTCACTACGGGGAGGTTTATGGCCCCAGCGTAGGCCGACAGCTCGACCACGGTGTCTCATACCACCATGCCCGGCTCATGAGTCTTCGTGGATCAAGGTACCATGGTTAACAGGGTTTACAATGGTAAGTTCAATACCCTAGGTTCAAGCAGTTATGACTCATACAGGGTGAACATACAACGGCCAGTCGGGTTACTTGACGGGCTCGACTAGCACGATCGCATCTCAAGTCTAACGACATGAAGTGCGTAAAATACTTCTTGTGGCCTAACCACTGCCGCCAACTCCAGAACACGGCTCGCGTTCATCGACGCGTCGTTCGTGGCAAAGATAAGCCAACCACGAAATTTCTCGGTTACGGACTTCCTGGACTAAATATAGCCCCAAACAATTATGGAATCACATCAGCAATCATATGAGAGTATTGGAAATGAAATACAACCATGTGAGCATGTTAACACATGTTACAACATACAACTTAAGTAAATCATCAAACACATGCATTTCATACATACAATGAAATCTTGCATATAGCTAACATGTAGGAAATCATTTACACCAGCATATTAATTGAGAAATCAATCTCAAACTAATTCATAACACCATTTAATTCAATACATACTAATACAAGCATTTATACAAACACTTACACTACACACTTAAGTCTACATATAGTATGTCGACTCAAAGTGCGCATTTAGGCGAATCTCTTCGCCAAACTAATTATGCACGTATTCCTAACATTCTAATACGACAAGAAGCCATGTTAATCACATCAGCAAATTATGGATGAAAACAGTATTTCCTACAAATGACTAAAATGCCCTAAATCTCATATTCTTCGTCTATTTACAAAGCAGGAAACGGACAGCATGTTGTACATGTCAAACGGCGTTGCCGTCGATAATCTACTATTAAACAACATTGAAAGCGTTGGAAACAGTCAATCAAAGCGTCTAAAATCTGCACCTTTTCTCTTAGAAGCGTATCATTTCGAACGGAGCGTATACGCTTCGTCTACAGCGAATAGACAACCTGATTTACAAGATCCATAAGCTAACATGCTATGAAAATAGAAGAACACTAAATCAGTAACTATCTACGATATTTTCTTACCTAAAAACGCGGAGGAATCACCGGTAAAGTGATTGGAGCGTGTTGCTAAAGCACGTGCAACAGGCAGGGCAACAGCAAGAAAATCCTCTCCTACTCTCTCTCACAAACTCTCACCTTTTCTGTCTTCCAATCTAGGGTTTTTCTCAAATTCGGATGGGAGAGAGGAGTGAGGGTTTCAACCCCTTTTATAAGCCCAAATGTGCCTAAAATAGGCTCGGGAACAATATATACTTGAGGTATATCCAAATCGGGGCTGTTTCGGTCCAAAAGGACATTTTTGGTGGTCCCCTGGCCAAATGCGGTCGGACTTAAGCTCATGCATACAGGATCTAGCACACATCAAGTTTTCAGTCCGGCAGGGTTCGCAGATCGCACGTGGCGGTCCAGTTTCAGTTCAGCGGTCACCGCACGTAGATCAGGTCTACAATTCTCATGATATGAAATAGAAATTTTTCCTGATCCGAGGGTGTAATTTGGCTGAATTCTAACGGTCAGAACGCTTAATACTGACACGTCAAGTCGTGTGCCAAATTTGAATTTTAAATTCCAAATCTAACCCTATTCTCACTCTCTTCGGTCCATGCTCAACGAAATAGCCTGTGAATGTCAGTTGGACTTGATTTTCGAAATGATTGTCAAGTCCAGCTAGGCGGTTCTAACGGTCTAAGATAGTAAGTATCGGACTTTCGACGCGCGGTCTAGATCCAATACAAAGTTTCAAAGAGGTCTAGAGAACAAACCGGCTTAGAGTTTGATCCGAGGTTTTAGAGTATTATAACGTCCTTGGTTCTACTCGATTTGGGTCTTGTAGAACGTATTTAAAGTGATCAGGGACTATTTTCCAGCTACTCTAGCGTTGCGCTAGCTAACTTACACTTATTTTCTAAAGGAATTAATCCTACGCGATTTCTGGTCGAGTTGGTACTCGAGTCCAAGTACGGATTTTTTCAGGTCATTACATGGTCAAACTCAGCCTAGCTTATAACCCCCTCACTCAGGCGGATAAGGTCACACCCCTTTCCAACCGACCACGACACAGTGGGAGACGCGGCCTACTGGTATTCGGCACTCGGGCGCTCGTGTATCTACTCGGTCTAAACGTTAGAGCAACTCCTGGTACCAAAAAGGTTCTGGGACTTTCACCCAAGGACATCCTAAGTGCTCACAGTGCTAGAACTAAGCATTTTCAGTATCCGATACAACCATCCATGATTTACCTGTGGAGCCACGGCCCTGATGTCGCTAGGGCGTGCAGTGATCAAGTCACACATATGCGAGATGCATGAATCACACCGTCAAATCATGTAGCAATCTAACGCGTACTGCGCGGTCATATGGGGCACTGTCTCATAACGAGTCCTATAAATGGTCTATCCAATGGCGTATGTTATGATCAGTCACTACTCATATCAAGCATACATATGGTGCGTATGGGCATGAGTCATGGGATTATACTAAGCATGTTATAAAGTGATGAATATTAACGAGTATGGGCCTATCAATGGGCCCTAAGGAGAGTTACAATACGGACATTTAACCAATATTGTACTTACAATGTGGACGTCAAACCAACATTGCTCTCAAGGCATGGCCAGCCATAATACCTCATTACACAAACCATGGAGGGATCACACAATGTAATGGACCCTAAGGACGTCCCATTGGGCCTCGGCCCATAGGCCTCGAATACATCAAATGGGCCGCCTCGTATGGGCCTTATATAAATCAAGTGGGTTGCATCAATGGGTCTTATGTACATTGCAATGGGTCATAACCTATGAGGCTTTGAATACATCATAATGGGCCTCAACCCATCGGCCCTAATACATCACAATGGGCCCTCATAATATGGGCCTCATATTTATCAAGGAAGGCTTCAACACAGACCTTATACAACCAAGGTGAACCTTAACAATGGGCCATAAATGTGGTAAGTGGGCTGCACCACATGGACCACATGCATACGAAATGGGCCACGCCAAACATAAGTAGTGGTAATGATCTCCATCATTAAAATTCCTAAGGCCCACCAAAAAATATATTTTCCATCCAACCTATCCCTAAATTATCATAGTAATAGATGAAGTGGGAACAATTATTATCTTAATGGGAAACTTACTATGGCCCTTAGAAATTTCTTGAACGGTGGGCATCATTATCCACTTCTTCACATGGTGGGGTCCATTTGAACTTTAACTCTGCCTCATCCTTTAACTCATACACTAAAATGATCTTTTAAAATGGTTGGAGGGATGGGATGCAGCACGTGCATCATGGTGGGTCCCACCAGCCGTCCAGCAGCCAAAGAAAATGGCTGGACAATATGGAAAATACATACATCACAAAGGGGTGGGAATAAAACACATATCATTGTGGGCTCCACGTGGGGCCCACCATAATGTTTATATGTCATCCAACCCGTTGATAAGGTCCACAGACCTGGATGAAGAGTAAAACAAATTTCATATTGATTCCAAAACTTTTATGGTGCTCAAAAGGGCTCTAATGGTAGTCGTTCAATCACCCTGTTTTCTACGGTGTGGGCTACCTGAGCCTTAGATATGCCTCATTTTTGGGGAGGGCCCACCTCAGGGGGTGGGCCACCTCATGGACAGGTCAGATGGCAAATAAACAGCAAGGTGGGGCCCACACGGTCAGCCGTGGGACCCCCTGGCGTCTGCCCATAGCGCAGGACGCCTGCGTGTCCTCTCCAGCATCCAGAGGCAGCAGCCTCTGCTGCTTTATTTTATTTTTTTTGAAATCGTGGTTTTTCACGATTCACCATGCATGGGGCCGGCATCTGATGAATCCACTCCAGTCATTGGATTCCACAACCCATAACAAGTCTATCAAGACCAATATTCGGCCTTTTTCTACGTGTAAGAAATATCTGGATGGATTTCAACGATAATGATATTGTTTTCAACACTATGGCCCACTAGATACTCCGATCAACCTCATTTTTCGGCTCAACGCCTAAAATGAGTCAGGGAGTGAGGTGGATGGTTTGGATTAATAACATACATCAAGGTGGGGCTTATATAAGTGGCCATTCTCCCATGCTTGAAAAATCAAGCTAATATTTGTGTTTTCCTTCCACGTCCAGCGTCCAGGGACACTAGACGGTTTGGGCGTACATGCTTAAGGTGGGCCCTACTTTAGATGGGCCACCACATGGCTACATAGTATAGATATAACATATCTAAAGTGGGCCCCACCTACGGATGGCTTGGATAAAATACATATTTCATGGTGGGGCTCATTCAAGTGGGTCATATGGCCACATCAACATACAAAGAAAATAAATAAAAAGGAAAGGGAGAGAGAGAGAGAGAGAGTAAAAGAGTGGGACACACGTGATGGAGGGACCCCGGCACTATGGGCCCTCCCTTGAGATCAATCATACATCAAGTGGGTCTCATTACATGTTGGCCCATAAAATTGAAATCCAATGGTGGAGATCCCTTCTCCACGAAATTAGACGGTCTAGATGACCCATATGCAAGCTAGGAAGGTAAACATCATGATGGGGTCCATGGAGAATGGCCCCATCATGGAATGATATTGATGATCAAGATGGGTCATCGGCGACATCTTAGGGTCCAAAGTGAGATCCATACCATTGATCGGTAGGCCTCACTTGGTCCATCATAAAAGCATGAAAACTAGCCTATAGAAGCACCCACCTAGCGATCTCCTTGGTCCGTTGGAAAGTCTATCTCCTTATGCTTTACTTTGATAGTGGATGATGAGATTTGGATGGCTAGGATGGAGGTTTTGGGATGGAAAAGTGGGACACCAAAAATCACATTTTTCTCTCACTTGGGAAAGCCATGGACGTGCACTCTCTTGGTTGCTTGGAATTGTTGAGAAATGAGAGAGAGAGAGAGAGAGAGAGAGAGAGAGAGAGAGATGGGATGTAAGGAGTGATGGAGTGATGGGAAGTGAGTGATGGGGTGATGGACATGTACTTGATATGTATGGGTGTGTAAGAGAGAGAGAGGGAGAGAGTTGACTTTAGGTAAGGGTGATGTAAGAGGGGAATGGTTGCTTGTACTTGACATGAGATATTGATGGATGGATTGATTGATTGATTGATTGATGGGACATATTAAAGAGATTATTTTTAAAATTTGTAACGCACGGTGTTTTTCCTTGAACTGAACGCGGGTCTACATCTCCCTGTCAGGGTATCGGATCGGTATGCGAGTTGTGGCGTTGGAACTGCGGCGACTGTGCGGTCGTAATGGTACAAGTCTCGGATTAAATGGATTAAATCTACAGGATACGACTTAGGGTTGCACGCAAACATCGATTATACGTCGCAGGTTGCCGGACTTTGACGAGAAGGATCGCGGGAGTCGACGAAACAGTGCGGACTAGGATACGGGTCTTACAACATGGGATCTTCATCAGACCCACATTTGCTCCCTACATGCTTATTTCCTCACTAAAAGTCCCGACACCTCCAATCGACAATGTCTCCTGACCCACATTCGCTATTAGCCCAAAAGTGGGCCTAATCTCACTGGCCTCTGGTATCATCAGGCCCACATTCCTAGCTTTTCTCCCTAAGATGTCTTCAAAGATCCTAAAATAAACGTTCTTCAATTAAAAAGAGATACTAATAATCGCAACATCCTTATTCTCATGTAAGAAGTGGAGTGAAATGGACTGCTCCATAAGGCCCGTGGTGATGGGGATGTTGTTTTGAGCATTGGGAGGGGTCATGTCGGTGAGGAGACAATTGAGGCATGTTTTTGCTTCTTCGATGATCATCTCAACCACTTAATCCGATAACGTTTTTATCTTCGATATGATGTTTAGGAACCGTATTTCTTCCAACCAAAGCCATAAAGCGATGACTTACATTGACTACATGGGGTCCCTTCCCATTTCGAAGACCAAGCAGGTGAAGAGTTCACATTCCATCTTGTGGAAGGCTCGGAGATCTTCAATTGGAATTGAAGACATGGTTGCTGCATAGTGTGGGTTTTTCAGAGCGGAGGGTGGATGGGTATTTTGGGTGATTAGTTTTCATTTTTATAAGGATAGTTTTCGAAGGTGGTGACCTTTGGGAGATGACTTTTGGGGTGTAGAAGCACCCCTTGGGGAAGGGAGGTTAATGACAAAAGAAGAAGGTTTCGCAGGGGTTTTTAAGAAGCAACGATTGGGAAATTTGAAGAGGAGTGGGGAAAATTGAGTGAGGCAAACTATACCAAGCGAGGGCACTTCTCAATCCCACTATTGGGTGGTGAAAATTGAGCGAGGAAAACTGAACGTTAAGCGAGGCAAACAAGAAGTTGAGCGAGGCAAGCTAGAATTTGAGTGAGGCAAACTGGAAGTTGGGCAAGGTGTATGGGAAGATCAATGGGTGAATGTACTGAGAACATTATAGGCATCTGTGACTTTAATATGATTTTTACACGTGTCATAAATGAATGAGAATGCGTAGCACATGATTTAAGGGTTCTTATGGACGTTGTGCTTAATCCAATAAAAAATTCCGTTACCCCCTTCTGATAATAATTTTTATGTTTTTTCATATAACTTAGTAAAATTATAACTTGAAAATCTACTAAAAATATCATTTATTTTTATGTAAATAAATATTATCTAGTTGATGTTGCTTACACTTACACAACTAGGGTTTATGACACTATATCGTAATGTTCAGTATTTGTTGAGTGACTTTCACAGTGGTATGTGGTCTACCAGTAAAGATGATATTTTCAATGACATGCATGCAAAGTTATAAAATATACTCAAATGAGCATTCGACGTGTTGAAGGCATGCTTTGTAATTTTAAATCGAATGATACCATATTTTTTTCCCGACACAAAGAGACATAATTATTACATGCATGACACTACATAACTATATCATAAAAGAATTCATTTTTGATTCACTCTTCTAATGATATAATAATGAAAATGTTCCTTTCGAGATGTATATCGAATCAGAGAATGATATGCTTGAAGTGGAATGAGTATTTGAAGACTTTGAACAAACTATTACGTCCAATATGTGAGAAAAACTTGTCAATATACTTATATATGCAAATCATTAATTTTTATTTTTTTATGTGGTTTCATGGATAATGATATTTTAATTTTCTATCGCGTACTTTAATTTATTTAAATTAAATGGATGTGGACAAATATGCCAAATTAATGAATTTCAAATGTTTTAAACATTTGTTAACAAATAAGTTGTTTTAAATTAAGTATTTAATTTTCAAACTTAAGCCACACTTACCAAAGAAATTTTCCAACTATATATTTAGATTTCAAATTCATGCTTCATATTTCAATATTTAGACTTTAGAATTCATATTTCAATATTCTTGTCGAAAAGATGTCTTAAAACTTATTATCCTCGACTAGTCGAAGAAAGTTCGACTCGAAGTCCAACAACAATGTTTCTGAAATTTTCGAGGTCTTCGACCAGTCAAAGGTTATGTAGATTCTGCACGGACTACGTAAATTTGAGACGGTTTCAAAGAGGTGCATAAGTGAGGTTTCCTAAACTATAAATAGGAGTCCCTAGGTCTATTATAATGTAACATCCTGGATTTTCACTTTTTTGGATTTCTAAAAAATCCTTAAAATTTGTTTCCCAAGTAATCAACTTATAGTATCACTTACTAACCATTAGTACTCAATGTTAATTTACACATAGGTGGAACCAGTAAAGAACCACACATGTCTGATTAATCAATCGAAAGCGCCAACGAATCCGTCCGATCACTTGAACATCAGGTGTAGCCCCATGATTTACTCGCATAGGAGTCAAATCTAACCGACCCGTCGCTAACTGATCAAGATAATCATAACTAAATTAAAGATTTAACCGAAGTCGAGTCAGATAAAGCCCGGATCTTAATTAATAGACCAAATCAACCCCTGTAACATTCCGTCCAACCAGCACAGTGTCCTGTGGCATCTACGTAAGATTTGTCGTATGACCATTCGTTTAAACTACTCGTAATGAGGTACCGCAAGTAAATTAATATAGGATTAACCCAACTGAGTAGACCAGATGGGTCATGATAGGACTTAGTGTGGGTCGCCAAGCCAAATGACCGTTTACACTTAGCAACAGCTCGTACGGGCTATACTACGACGCGGGAAGGTCAAAAAATTATAAAAATTTAGGAAACTATAGATCTCACTGGGCTTGTGGTCCATCATGGACTACATACCCAATGGACACCCAGAAATAAACTATTCAGGTCGTCCCAACGGCACTTGTCAAATACAACCCACCAATGCCAGAATTGGAATCTGGCACTGGTTAATAAAACTGAAATTTTAGGCATTTCAGCCGTCGGATTTCTTCCAATTTTACGGTAAAGGTCTAATGTATTTGTCTACGCCCGCCCACAAAATCTGGATCCCGATCGTGGCGCGGTGACCGTTGATCGCGAATCAGACCCGTGCGACCAAACCCCATATCCGATCGTCCTCAAATTTTGCATGGCCCTTCATCGGGCCATGAAGCACCTATCTTATAAGTTTCATAGCCAGAGGGTCACTAGAACTGCCCTGATTCTCCAAACAAGCTCTATACCACTTGTCGGTGGGCCATTAATTTCAAAACTATAAAATAATGTCCGTCTTACTGGGCTTGACGTCCATCGTGGGCGTCAAACCTGGGTGTTGTCCAGAACCGCTCAACTTGAGCTAAAGGACGAGTGTATGAGAAGTGCAAATACCTTGAAGGAATGAACTGAAACTTAAGTGATTTGGGTCGTCTACTCTTATGCAAAGTTAAGGATTTCGGACCGTCGATTTACGACCAAACTTCTCACGAGAAGTAAGGATATTCCCCTGCTCATATCCGTATAGCCGCGGCCCCGATCGACTATCGGTGATTGTTGAATAGACTTCTAATCATATCTGTCGATCAACGCATCCACATGGCGGGCCGATCGTATCCATACGTAGATTATCATTAAGGCTAACTATCCTACGGTGTATATCGACTTATACACCCCATAGTGGGCCCTAGAGCTTAGAAAGACCCTCCCATAGGTCTAGTATAGTAAAAACCTAGCCCTTGGGGCCATTTACACCAAATCTGGCATTATAAAAGGGCCTCATTTGGGCACCCACTCTCCCCATACGATTTTGTCCTAGAGAAAAGAGAGGGAAAGAGAGAAGAGAGAAAAGGGAGAAAGAAGAAGGAAGAAGAGAGGAAGGGAGATTGAAGAAGGGAGAGAAAGTGGTTCGTAGTTGAAGGTGGGGCCAAGAGAAGTCGATCCTTGCAACTCCTTCCTTCTTCCTCAAGAGGTCCCACACCCACCACTCAAAATCTGAATTTCAACCGATTGGAGAGGTAAGCACCCATCTCCTTGAGATCCCTTGTGTTGAGCTAGATATTGCATGTAATCATAACATGCAAAGTTCATTTGACTCAGGATCTCTACGAATCCACCGCGAGTTTGGCAACCTTAGATCACTTTATAGAGCTCTCCAACGATCCATATGTACAGACTATTATTCTTAGGTGGCCTAGCACCAATTTTAGTATGAATTTAATGATTGTGATTGCTTTGATGCTATATTTAGATAATCTAGAGAAATCCTACGAATTGTATGTTTGTTGGAATGGCATGGATTTGTATGTTTAGTTCTTAAATTAATGTTAATCTTGACTCTCACATGATTTTGTGTTTTCTTTTCATCTCTTCGTATATGTTTACGTAACTTTATAAATATGTTGGATGGCAAATAAAAATCATGGTGGGCCCTATAAAAGTTTCAACGGTGAGAATCATTATCACCGCAGATTCCTATGGTGTGGTTCATTTGAGCCTTGGATCTGCTTAAATTTTAGGTTCATTTTTTAAAATGATACGAAAAAATGGATGGACGGTGTGGATAAGGCCATACATCACGGTGGCCACTTAAATCTGCTGCCCGTTCCCAGCTGGAGGCAGGCGGGGGTAGGACGCAATCCGCCGCGTTAGCGGAACTTGGTCCTATCTGTACACGTCCTACTCTCCTCGAGGAGTTCGTTTTCCGTTTGTCGCGAATCATGATTCAGCATGTGTCGCCACACGCTATCGACAAGATATTGAGCAGTTTGCGTATAGAACCGTCCGGCGTTTTGTACTGTAAAGCAGTAAAGGGCAAACATTACGCTGAACGGATGTCTGCGTCCATCTCCATCTGTAGATGAATTTAAAATAATGAAAAAAAAATTTTCAATGGCGCAGAACAACTCCAAAATTCAAAGGTTAGGATTGTCACTGCAGAATAATTCTGCCACAATATCTTATTTTCAATGGCCCCACTATTTCATTTGGTGCGGTTCACTTGAGCTTCGGATCATCCTTCATTTTTCATCCCATGCCCTAAAAATGGGCTTAAAAAACGGATGGATAGCGTCGATATAAAACATGTATATCATGGTGGGCCCCACAGCGCCACCACCCAATCCGCTTCCGTCGCTAGCGACGCACAATGGATTGTGTCACGCAAAACGAACTCAATCTGGAGGGACGTTTGATATTGAAAAGCATCTTCCAACCGTTAAACAAATCCACCCGTCCAAATATTGAAAATCTAAAATCAGGGCAATTTTGACCAATGGCCCATGTCCAATCATATGTGCGGCCTACCTGACGATCCGATTCGCCCGGCTTTTCCCATTTGGAAAATATAAAGCGTGGCCCACCTGATGAACGGCTCGCGTCATGCTCCGATGGGCTACATTGACGTCTGAACCCGACGCTAGGGACGGCGACTCTCGCGAGTAGGCAGTTGCTTGTAACGGAATTTGAATAAGAGGGTGATACGATTTCCAACACGAGTACATTAAGTGACTCACAGTCACAGGTAAAAGCTTAGAAGTTCAGGCCCTGACCGTCAGAGCCCAACTTGAAGTATATGTTGTATATCCAGCCCGTCCATCAGTTTTTTCAGCTCATTTTAGGATATGATTCCACAGTCTAAGTATATCCAAGTTTAAGTGGACCATACATCATAGATATTGTAGATTGAATGCTTCCCGTTGAAACTTCTCGAGGACGACAGAAGTTTTTTGGATAAGCTTATATTTGTGTTTTCCCTTGTACGACCTTAGGAACTGGTTGGATCACAAATAAACATCACGGCGGGCCGTTGAAACCAACACTGAACATTATTATCCTCACATTTCCTGGGGTGTGGTCCACGAGCTTTGTATATGCTGCAATTTTGGGACAATGAGCTAGCAAAAAATTGGATGGTGGGACCAGATTAGTTGTTATCCTGGTAATATATTAGTGGGCAGGGCTGTTCATCGAGTCGAGCTGGCCTCAGCTTTGCTAAGTCCCAACTGACCTCAGTTTAAACTTGGCCCGGCTCCGTCCTTGACTAGCCAGCTTAATACAGTTTGATTTAACAGGTTAGCTAAATCCGGCCAAGTTCAAACTAGGATCATGTTTGTCGCGGATCATAATTCAGCATGTGTCGCCACACGCTATGGACAAGATATTGAGTTGTTTGAGGATCAGAACCGTCCGGCGTTTTGTACTGTAAAGCAGTAGAGGACAAACATTACGCTGAACGGATGTCTGCGTCCATCTCCATCTGTAGACGAATTTGAAATAATGAAAAGAAAATTTTCAACGGCGCAGAACAACTCCAAAAATCAAAGGTTAGGATTGTCATTGTAGAATGATTCTGCCACAATATCTTATTTTCAATGATGGGTGCCATTATCCCCACCGTTTCATTTGGTGTGGTTCACTAGAACTTCGGATCATCCTTCATTTTTTGCCTATGCACTGAAAATGAGATGAAAAAACGGATGGACGGTGTCTATATAAAACACATAAATCAAGGTGGCCTCCACAGCACCACCACCCAATTCGCTTCCGTCGCTAGCGACGCACGATGGATCTTGTCACGCAAAACGAACTTAGGAGGGACGTTTGATATTGAAAAGCATCTTCCAACCGTCAATGTGGACGTGTCTCAAATCCACCCGTCCAAATATTGAAAATCTAAAATTAGGGCATTTTTGACCAATGGCCTATCTCCAATCATAGGTGTGTCGCATCTGATGATCAGTTTTCCTGCTTTTGGGCTTTGGAAACTATGATGTGCGGCCCACCTGATGATCGGATCCTCTTGGCTTTTCCCATTCAACAAATATAAAGGGTGGCCCACCTGATGAGCGGCTCGGGTCTTGCTTTGATGCGCTAGATTAACGTCTGCAATCTGACGATAGGGACGGCGACTATCGCGAGTAGGCAGTTGCTTGTAACGGAATTAGAATAAGAGGGTGATGCGGTTCTGAAAACGGGGAGACCAAGCTTAGAAAGTCAGGCCCTGACCGAGAGAGGTCACCTTGATGTATATGTTGAATATCTAGGCCGTCCATCAGTTTTTCCAGCTCATTTTAGGGTATGATTCGACAGTTGAAGTATATCCCAAGTTTAAGTGGACCACACATCTTAGATATCGTGGATTGTATGCTTCCCGTTGAAACTTCTCGAGGACGACAGAAGTTTTGGATCCAGCTTATATTTGTGTTTTCCCTTGTACGACCTTAAGAACTGGTTGGATGGCAAATAAACATTGCGGTGGGCCGTTGAAACCAACGGTGGACATTATTATCCTCACATTTCCTGTGGTGTGGTCCACTCGAGCTTTGGATATGTTGCAATTTTGGGACAATGAGTTAGCAAAAAAAATGAATGATGGGACCGGATAAGTTGTCATCCTGGTAATACATTAGTGGGTAAGGGTGTTTAACAGTTGAGCTAGCCTCAGTTCAACTCGGCTCAACCGACCTTAGCTCAAACTCGACTCGGCTTGGTCTTCGAGCCTGATAGGCCAACTTAACTTGTTTTGGACAACAGTTTGGGCTAATTTGAGCCGAACTCGAGTCAAGATCGAGCCGAGTTCACTATTATAGTATTTTCACAAACAACTCGATTGCACCTTCAAAATCTCACTGTATTTGAGACAGGAGCGATAGTTTTATAGGTATTTTATCAAACACCTTCTAAGCAACATAAAAATCAAGAAAAAAAAAAAGGTGTTGGTTTCATATACATACCTTCCTTGCCACTAGCCACACTTCTTTGAGACATTTCATCAAATACTAGGTGAGAAACATTAATATCAAAGTAACTAAGTCACCAAATTGGTTCGATCCGAGTTCGATCCGAATTGAGTTGAGCTGGGGCAGCTCGAACTCGGCTCAAACTCATTTTTGAGCTCAAAAAATCAGCTCAACTCGGCTTGAACTTAGCTTCAAACCGAGTTGAATCCAGCATTTTCGAGTCGAGTCTAGCGAGCTAACCGAGCTAGCTCAGTTCGTGTACACCCCCAGTGGTGATTGAATGTCCACCATTAAAAACTTCATAAGGCCCACAATAATGCCTCATAACTTTTTCTTTCTACCCAACCTATTTAGGTCTAAATGACATGGATGAAGGGAAAATATAAAGCTAACCAAGATATAAAACTTTTGTGGTCCACAAAATTTTTTTAGAAGCTTTGTATTGTAATTCACCATTTTTTTCTGTTGTGTGGTCTACTTAAGGTTTAAATCTACTTAATTTTTAGGACTTCTCCCTAAAAGAATATGTAAAAATGGATGGCTGGTGTGGATATACAACAAAATCATCGAGTTGGGCCTACACGATAAAGGTAACACCCACTATTAGTTTTCAAAGCATTTTAGGGTATAGCCTAAAAAATAAGGCAAATCTAAGGCTTAAGCGGGTAATATAGTCTGGATTGAATGGCTACCATTAAAAACTTAATGAGAGTTGCAAAATATTTGAATAAAGCTAATATTTGTGTTTTCCCTTCATCTAGGTCTCAAATCGTATTGCATACTGAGTTACCTAGGGCCTATTTGTTAACTCTTAAAAGTAGCACTTAACGCGGATTGGAGAAAATTCTCTCGTATCAAGTATTGTTTATTAACTCTGAAATCGAAAAGTGCTAAGTAATTTTTTACTGAATTCTTTCCGTGATAGGAGTTTAGCTTAATGGTGAATGCAGAATGCGCTCCGTGATTTTTCTATATTTTAAAAAAATAAAATTTACTGTCAAAATTACCCCTTTTCAAGTTAGTATGGAAATTTTTTATCTTATTGTTTGCGCAATACAAAACCTTTTAACATGGAAAATTTCTTTATTCCCCACCATGATTTATGTGTTTGATCCATACCGTCCATCAACTTTTTCAGATCATTTAAGGTATGAGCCAAAAAAAGAGACAGGTCCAGGGATTAATTGGATCACAAGGTGGGGATTAATGTTCACCATTAAAAACTTATTGCAAGTTGGAGAAGTTTTGGATCAAGCGCATATTTGTGTTTTCACTTCATCCATGTCTACGTGACCTTATGAATACATTGGATGGTTAAAAAACATCATAGCGCACATTAGAAAGCTTTCAATGGTGGATGTCATTATCACTACAGCATCCTTTGGTGTGGTCCACTAGAGTTGTGGAACTGCTTCATTTTTAGGATAATACATTAAAATGATATTAGAAAAATGATTAACAGTATAGATAAAACACTTACATCACAGTGGGCCCCACAAAGCCCTGCCTGAACGGATTACCGTCTGAGAGGGGTATAATGCAATCCGCATCCGAAGCGGATGGTCGGGTACGAGATGGGAAGTGAATTGGCTGGTGTATTGATGTCAGCAGGTTCTATGGGTCCCATCATGATGTATTTGTTATATCCAAACCGTCCATCCATTTTGCATTCTCGTCGTAAGGTTTGAACTGAAAAATAAGACAGATCTAAGATAATGTTGACCACACTTCAAAAAGTAGTGGGGGATTGAACATCTACCATTGAAACCCCTTTGGGGTCACAAAAGTTTCAAATGGATATGAAATTTGTTTTTCCTCTTTATCCAGATATTTTTGACCTTATGAATAGATTAGATAGAAAATAAATGTTATAACGGGCCCTGCAAATTTTTTAATGGTGAAAATCATTATCCCGCTGCTATTTTTGGTGTGGGTCATTTGAATTTTGGATATAATTTATTTTTTGGCTAATGCTCTGAAATAATCTCTAAAATTTGATGAAAGGTGTGGATATAATAAATACATCATTGTAGGGCCCATGTCACTTTGTTCTTCATTGAACCGTTCGTACAACTTGGAGCTCAGAGCGTATTCGCACGACACATATCTACTCGGCTATATAGCTAGCGTGTGGTATGCAGACACGGATTAGATACTGACAAGGTCAGTAGCCAAATCCCATTGAAGTGGCATCAGCACGCCCAGTGGACCTACCATGATTATATCCATACCGTCCAACCATTTAGGGAGATCATTTTTTTGCATGGGAAAAAGAATGAAATAGATCTAAAGTTCAAGTGGACCCCACCATAGAAAACAGTGGGGACAGTGACATCCACCGTTCAAAACTTCTTAGGGGCTGCAGAAGTTTCCGATCAAGTTAATATTTATTAAAATTTATTAAATTTGCAAGTAAATTTATTAAAATTTCAAGTAAATTTATTAAAAGATTTTTATCCAATTGTTCTTCTTTAAATAATTCTTAGTTTATACTAGATTATTGTAGCAATGACTTCAAGAGATAGTAGCAGGGTAAGATAGAGTAATTTCGACAAAAAATTATTTATTGATTATTGTCTTGAAGAAGCACATAAGGGTAGTAGGTCAGGGTCAAGCTTGACCAAACAAGCATGGAACAAATAATTTTATTTAATAAAAAATAATTTCTTTATAATTTTATTTTTATTTTATAAATTAAATAGAATAATTTATTTTCATTTAATAAAAAATAATTTCTTTATAATGTAAAACATTTCCAAACAGGAGAAAAAAGCAAATGTATCAAATTAATATATTTAAGACATTTTAGATGTTTGTTAATAAAATGTATTATTTTAAATTCAGTTCTTAATTTCCAGACTTCAGCCATAATTACCAAACAAGTTTTTTGACTTTAGATTTCTAATTTTGCACTTCAAATTCCAGATTCACGCTTTAGACTTCAGATTTAACAAACGGGGCCTCATTAGGCTCTTATTGTGAGTAAACTCAGTTGGGCCCACCTTGAATGTATATCGTCTATCTATGCTATCCATCCATTTTTTTCATCTAATTTAAGGGGTTTAGCCCAAAATTGAACCATATCCAAAGGATCCAATGGCTCATACCAAAGGAAACAGTCGGGATAATGATTTCCACTGTTGAAACCTTGCTAGGCCCCACAATGATGTGTATTTGTCATCCAAACTGTTCATAAGATCATAAAGACAAACTGTTCATAAGATCATAGAAACATTGATGAATGGAAACACAAATATAAGATTGATACAAAACTTATGTGGCCCTAAGAAATTTTCAATAGTAAAAATTCAAGTCAACTATTTCTTATGGTGTGGTCCATTTGAAAATTTTTTATCCTTCATCTTTGGGCTCAAATGCTAAAATTATCTCAGAAAAGGGATGGACGGAGCGGATAAAATACATAAATCATGGTGGACCCCACAGAATTTACTCAGTACGCCTAAGCGCAGTGAGTTACCACGCAATCCGCTTCCCACTCTGAGAAGGTTTGGCAGTAGGTGTCAGTATTACAGCTACTTCCTTTGGTGTGGTCTACTTGAGCTTTTGAATTTTCTCATTTTCTATATCATTTCTTAAAATAATTTGAAAAAAATAGATACATAACGTAAATAAAACCCATACATCACAGTGGGCCCTACAAGTACAAAGCCCCTGCTTAGATAGATTATCGACACAATCAAACAAAATAGTCGCCTTGCAGTTAAAGTTCTGTCTTAGGGTGTGTTTAGTTGCACTTAATATCATGAAATTTAATGATTAGTCAATCTAATCAATCCATGCGAGGTCCGCATCCCTTAATCATCATCAAAAATAATTAATTGGGGTTAAACTCTTATTTTAAAAATTAATTCATCTTCAAATCAAACCGACCATAGTCCCCTACTTATATCCAGTCCACAAAAGCCATCAAATCCAAACCATTAATCATGATCAACAAATCCAATCAAGGTCCGCTCTAGAGTGGGGTGTATGCAAACCCATTTACAATTAGATAGTAAAGTCAGGCTTAGGCTTGGGCTCGACGAATTTTAAGTAGGTCTGGTCAAACCATAGCCATGTTGTTCTCAAGAAGGGTAGTTAACGGACCCGGCTAGCCCGTTAGGCTAGACTTGGTATGGAATACAAGGGTCAGGGTTTGGCTGACCTAAAATTCAAGCCCGTTTATCAAGTGGGTAGGGTTTCAGATTCATCTACGAGCCCATTAGTCCATCCCCGGCTGGGCCCATTAGGGTTTCAAGGGCATTTGGGTGGTGTGTGTTGCATGAGGAGGCACACCTAATGCCAGCCCAGATCTTGCATGAAAGCTGATGGTTGGCATTAGACCACACACAATAATCATGGGCTGAGCTAGATGTATTTGTTTAGGCCCATCATGGCCCGAGCCATCTTGGCTAGAACTTGCCTTGGGTTGGGCCCAGCTAGTGGACGGTACGAATCACATGGAGGTTATTTCCAAGGCATGAGTGGTCTGGAAAGCTCAAAATGGCTCGGATTCGGTAGTGAACCCTCTTGCGCCGGACGTGGATTGGGTACCACCCCTGCCTTTTCGTAGGCCACCATGATGTGTGGGTTTTATCTGCATTGTACATTCATTCTGCTATATCGTTTTAGGGTACAAGCCCAAAAATGAGGTAAATCCAAGTTTCAAGTGGACCACTGCTTTGTGTGGTGGGGTCCACTTGAACCTTGGATCTGGCACATTTTTGCAAGCCCTAAATTGATATGGCAAAATGGATGGATGGTGTGGATAAAAAGAAGGCACATCCAAAGCTCAAGTAAACCATATAATGAGGATTATAGTATCCATCCGGAAAAAATCTTCTTGATGGTTGTAGCAATCTAATATTTGTGTTTTCACTTCATTCACGTCTATGACTCTATGAGTGAGTTATATGATTCGATTACCTAATGAGTAACTCGATCTACTTTTATAAATTGATCAAATCGTGTTAAATGCATGGAATTGACCGTAAAGTGAAGGGAATTGACTACAAAATGTATGAAATTGATCGTGAAGTGAAGGGAATTGACCGTGAAATGCATGAAATTGGCAATGAAGTAAAAGAAATTGATCGCGAAATGCATGGATTTGACTGTGAAGTGAAGGGAATTTACCAGAATTCATCGTGAAATGCATGGAATTAACTGTGAAGTTAATGAAATTCACCGTGAACTGATTGAAATTGACTGTGAGGTGAATGTAATTGACCGCGAACTGATTGAAATTAACCGCGAAGTGAATGAAATGAATTTTCAACCGACCCGATGAAATGTTGAAAAATAACTAGGTTAGTTGGCTAAAGTAGCTTCTCCTACCTCCAAAATCATATATGGTACGTCAAGTAACTCATTATAGTTCAGGAGATATGCTTGTTAAATGAATAAAGAAATAAATGAATTAAAAGAGAGAAAATATTTTCATATACTTATATATACATATTTACATAAATATGCATTAGAGAAAAATGCAAGAGAGAAAAAGTTCTCCTTGTAAAAAATAAATATACTACTAGATTACCCGTGACAATCTGGTAGTATTTTATTTTTGCTGATGGAATCTTGTTACTTTTGTGGGTCCCATCATGAGGTCTGTGTTATATCCAAACTATCCATCTATTTGGTGAGCTCATATTAAATCTTGAGATGTAATAAGACAGATCTAACTATCAAGTGGACCACACTGTAGATGGCAGTGGGGAATTGAACGTCTACCATTGAAACCCTTTTAGGGGTTACAGAAGTTTTGGATCAATATTAAATTTGTTTTTCCTCTCCATCCAGGTCTTTGTGACTTTATGAATAGATTGGATGGAAATTAAATGTTATGGTGGGCCCTACGAAATTTTTAACGGTGAAAATCAATTTTCTCGCTGTTATTGTGGTGTGGTCTAATTGATCTTTGGATATGATTTTTTATTTTTTTTTATAATGCTCTGAAATGATCTCGAAATATGGATGAACGTTGTGGATATAATAAGTACATATTTATGGGGTCCATGTAACTTTTGACTTCTTTTGAACAGTTCATACAACTCGGAGTTCGAGTAGCGTTAGCTCTCATCTTCGCACACCAGCAAATCCGCTTTCGGAAGAAATGGCGGGATATTTTGGTTCGGTGAAAAGTTGTCCATATAGTTGGGGCTTATTTTTGAAAGGTAAGAATAAGTGGGCATAGTAAGGTGCGTGGCCCATAAGTGGGTCGTACGGTAGGAAAAACTCTTTACTTGAGGAGTAGTCCCAAATAGGGGTGCATACGGTTCGGTTCGGTTCAATTCCGGGGTGAAACTGGAACTGAACCGTTGCTTACAGTTCCAAGATTTTCGGAATTAGAACCGGGCCGTTAGCACCCTAGAATTGAGCCGGAACTGGACTGTGAAAACCAGTTCGGTTCTAGATTGATTCCACGATTCTGAGCTTTTTATAATCTGGCCCAATTGCATGTTTTATTTTATAATTTAGCCCATGTCCATTTGTGTTGTGATCCACTTGATGAATGGTTTGGATATTGTATATGGTGTGAACAAATACATTTGTGAAAACAAGCAAATGGTGTCTTATAAACTATAAATCATGAGTCAAATATACAACTAAAATATATTATAAACTCACAGCTCTATGTTTGGTATCACAGATCGAATCCACGGTTTGGATCACAGTTCGGTTCGATTTTACATACCCCCGAAGTGGAACCGAATTGAACTAAACGGTTCTTTAATTTTTGGAACCGAACCGAAACCATTGCACTCTAGAACCGGACTAAACCAGGTCCTTTGGTCGGTTCCGGTCCAGTTGCATGGTTCTACTGGTTCGATGTGCACCCCTGGTCCCAAAGGTCACAAACACTTTACCATTTTTCATCTCAAGCGTTCTTCCGCTATCCAATTCATCCATTAAATATCTGAGCATATTATCCATATAGATTGTGATCCACGTTTCTGAAGGCTTAAAATTGAGTTCCTTCCTTGTATGTCGTATGTGCAATTTACTGAGTGCACGCGTATGAACTTTCACGCTCACAGGAGTATCGATTCTTTTTTCTCATTTCGTAATTCTTAATCAAGCGCAGGGCTACTTTCGTAAACTGCCCCGCCACTGCCCACTGCTACCTTCTTCAAAAAAGCAGCAGCAGCAGCAGCAGCAGCAGCAGAACTCAAGGGGCGGCGCTTGAACTGCACTGCGATGTCTACTCGCATCCAGAACTTCGACTACTTCGTTAAGGTACACGCAATCCTACTCGCATCTTCCGCCATCCCTCCCTCTCTCTACAAGCAGCTCTTCCTCAAGCTCTCGTCCGAAACATTCGACGGTGGAGATTTCTTCCAAGTCGAGCCATGCGAGAACGGACTGCAGCGGCGCCTCGTCCTCTCCTCAGATTCCATGCCCAAGGAATCCGATATCTTCCTCGTTGACCACGCGTGGACGTTTCGCCTATCCGACGCGCGGAAGCAGGTTGGAATCATTTCTCAATTGCAACTATCCAGGCCATGTTTGGATGTGCGGTTGGTTTCGATTGCGATAGTTCGTGTTGTTTTAGGGGTCGTTTGGATGCCCAAAAAGAGTTTTAGGTGTATCCTGTTTGGCTTTTAAGGGGTCGTTTGGATGCCTGTAAATGTTTTAAGTAGTAAATGATTGTCTGTGTTTGGATAGCCTGTAAATTGTTTATATACTGTAATTGGATATTCACAGCCGACATAGCATAGAGAAGTAAATCCTTAAGAAAATTTCAAATGACATATAAGAGTGGATTTTACGATGGATGATTGGGTTGAGCCCAGCTCACTAAAGGTTAGGGCTGATTCTCACATTAGACCAAGCATTAGGTGAGCGATAGATGTGGGCCCATGAATTCAAATGACCTCTTGTGAGGACAAATAACTGAATATAAACATTTAACCATAAACACATTAAGAAAAAGCTAATTAACTGTATGTCTTCATTAATCCAAATACAAAACAACTCTAGACAACAAAATTTAGAATAAATCTATCACCAAATGGTCTCTAACCATTCATGTTTAAGCTTGGGGTCAGTTCCAAGGAAAAGCGACAAAATTTGGTTGCCTTGAAAGATGGTTGGCGAGTCACCATTTCAATCTATCAACTAATACATTAAAATGATAAATGATACTGATACATCATTTAGGGGCTTGTCCCTCGTACAAAACTGTCCAATAATCAGCCTACAAATTGAAACAAAGGATAAAATACAGTTGGCCCAATAGTACCATCAATAACATGTCAGCAACTGTACAGGAGTGGATTTAGGTCCAGCCCACATCCATGTAGTGGCACTTCCAAATGAACATTTCAATCACCAATTGAGAAAGCACAGAAATATTGCACAACCAATTAAAAAAAAATAAAAATACAATAAGAATCAAGGTTCAAAATATAGACTGAATGAATCATACCATCACATGAATTTATTATGGTCCAATCAGGATGTGGGCCCCAAAGATAAAATTAGGTCAAATGAAGGATGTGGGTTCCATGATGAATGGATTGGATGTACTGTACACATCATAGTTGGCCCCACATAACATGCATGTGCATCAACCATCGTGTTCTGCAATATATGATGTCTTTTCAGGTGCAAAGACTTTACATGTAATTTGAAACATAGGTTTTTGCCTTAAAAAAAAAAAAAAGGGAGTCATTTGGTTGATACCTTGACACCTTGCTAATGTATCAAAGAAATTCCCCTACACGCGAGTGGTCAGAACACATGTTAGAGATAGGATAGACATTGCATGTCAGAGATCCTAACATTCATTAGGTAGAGTACACTGAATATGCCGTGGACTAAATATTCTATTGTGCTGCTGATGAGGTAGGTCAAACTTGTATAAGAAAATGAGCCATCAGAGAAAGTTCGACAGTCCAAATTTAACATCCATGTGTGTCTCACTTGATGAGCATGCTACCCTAAAATGAATGGCCTAGATCTCTGACATGTGTGTTGTATGCGCATAGATTTGTCATGTAATCTGCTTCCCTTAAATAACATCTGCCTGTTTAGTACACAACCGGTCTTAGAAATGTCTCAAGTTGCCGAAGGAAAAAGCAATATTTTTGTTTTTTTGGGTTTAGTAAACAATTAATATGGGACAATAACCAAAGGTGTCTGATGCTCATTTAAGTGATTTTGGGAATTATAATTGCCTAAACACTCTTATTAAAGCAGCGCCAAACGGGTCCTAGGTTCAACTCAAAATGAAAGCTAGTACAATTATGTCGAGAGATAGAGTCTTTTATAGAGCCCACACACATGTACGAGGAGGCAATCTGACGCAGGACAACCCTAATTATGATGCATGCTCATGAACATAATTAAACAGCGAAAATAAAAGGAATAAATGATCTAAAATTCTAGCAGTAATCATCATAACTGAGAAAATCATAAAGGAAACATGCAATGGAGCGCGCCATCATCACAACCATGGAATATGGAATTCAATTATTACTTAGGTTGGATCCGGCGAGGGATGAAACCTCCCGATCTTGCATGGTCACACTCAATTGATCAATGAAGATCATTAGTCTGAAAAACCAGGAAGTTTCTCGGATTAGGGATTTGAGAATTTGGGGGTTTAGGGTTTATATCGGTTCTCAAGATTTTGATCGAAGAAGGATTAGCCAAAACTGAAAAATAGAAAGAAGAAAATAATTACCTCGAAGAAGTTGGAGGGGCATAAGAAGAAATTAGAAGAAGAAGATCAAGGGAAGAGAAAAAGCACCGTTAGAGAGAAGATAGGAAGGAGGCAACCAAAGGGTTTGCTTTTCATTAATCAATAGTTAAACTTCGAGTTTAGCCCACTTAAATAAGCAAATAAAGACATAAAATTACTAAAATACTCATAGAATAAGCAAATAAAGACATAAAATTATTAAAATACCCTAAACTAAGCAAAAACGCGCAAATAACATAAGTGCGGAAAAGTTCGGGCGCTCGTTCTTCGCTCGGTATTTTTTCTCCAATCTTCCTTCACATGTGTCTTCCCTTAGTAGGGTCTTCTATATGTCCAATCACATGTGAAAGGTCTTCAGCTCCTCAATAATCGCCTATCCATAAGGACGACACTTGTGGTTGACGCTTTCTTCGTTGGTACACCTTGAATGCGCTTATGTACGCATCACAATCCTTCAGTTGTTTATATGCCCTTGACCAAAAATTGGGTCTGTCCAATACCCATGGATGGCTTGTAAACCATAGTTTTCTTTCTAAAATCGCAGGCTCTTTGATGAGCAGACTGGCCTGATTTTTGGCAGGGGCATCTACAGAGAGGGACCCACCAGATGGATGGTTTGGACCTCGAACACATTTTCGACATTGGCACATAGGGTAGTGTGCAGATGAGCTCACTTGTACATGTTGTGTGGGCTTAGCAAATCTTTATTTTTTTCAATTGCAATAGCTTTAGTATTGGAATTGATGTCAGTTATACATCTAGAAATACAAAGGCTGTGTTTTGCTCATGGCCATTTCAGGAGAGGAGAAACATAATTGGTGGTTTTAGAATTTCTAGAATTCAAAATGGGACTCTTATTTTGTTTGTTGGAGTGGAAAGAAAGAGCACTTTCCTATCCAAATGAGTACAATTCTTCTTCTTCTTCCTTTTTTTTTTTTTGAAATTCTAGTGAGCATAGAAATCCCAAAAATTGTTAATGGTTTCTCCTGCGGGTTGAGCCAAATGCAGCCTAATGGTGCATGATGCGCTATTGAGCAAGGATTTGAAAACTCATCATAATGCTTGTAATAATGTTTGTTATAATGGGAATGATCACTCTATGTTGTGTCATGTAGTAGAAACACCAGTTAAATAAGGTCAACTGTTTTTCGATAATGGCCGTTATGTCACAGAAGCTACTAACTGAACAAATCTGTGTCAAGCTGAGGCATTTTCTTTACGATGATGCAGGATTAACCAGCATTTCCTAGGATTTAATGCAATGAACTCAATTACTTGAATCCCTCTTTGAACCCCTATATTTTCTTTACTTTTTCTTTTTTCTCACAATTGAAACTTCTTGGAATCTTGGGCGCATGCAGCTGCAGGAAGTTCCGGGGTTAGCTCAGAGGATGGCTGCATTGATGTGCGTAGATATTGACTTTAGCTCAGATGCTGAAGCGGAGGAGTTTGAATCCAATGGGCAAGATGAGAACATTGCCAAAGAAAGTATTGCATTGATCTTGGAGAGGGAACTGAAGAAATCCCAAGAGAAAGGACCTGATGCTAAAACGTGGTTGGAGCTTGAAGAGCTTGATATAGATGATGATATGCTGAGCTCAATGGATTTATCTAGTAAATTTCCGGTCTGTCACTTTTCCTCGACACAAGATTTTGTTCTTAGAAGATTATAATTCCCATAGAACACACACACAAATACATGCCGTTTGGCCAACCAAGAATGTCCTCCGTCAGCTGATTTCCAGTGTCTGATTTCCTCCCAGTTAATGTGGACATTGGTTGCAATTGTCCATTTTCATCTAATGGCTAAGATCACTTGGTAAGGGAGTTTGACGAGCTTGACACAGATGATGATATCTTTAGCTTTCTGGATTTATATAGTAAATATTTGGTGTGTCACTTCTCCTGGCACATACTTGTGTTCTTTGGCAGTCACATTTGCATGCATACAACATATTTACTTCATTTTATTACTCAAGAGTTCCTTTCAAGCTTGTTTATGCCTTGATTCTCAACACACACTGGGTTATTTTTATTTGAGGAATTATGGTGTCCTGCTCAGTAGCAAACGTGCAAATTTCTGCCACACAAGATTCCAAACTGTGGGGGAATGGTTTGATAACCTAAGCCATCTATCTGATGAGGCATGTTGCAGATGGGGGATATGCCAAATATCTTTCAGATTGGAAGATCCTACCCACCTAATCTTTCTCCCTTTATCAGTTCAATGCAGACCCTTGCTTTATTTTAATCTTAAACGTCTTTTTGTAGGCCACGGGTTGAAGGGCTAGAATTTTCCTATCTAGAGGATTTTTAGGCCATCACATATCTATTTGGTGGGACCAGTCAGAACAACCATCTGGATTGCTGAACCATGAGCCCCTTATTTTTTATACTAATCTTTTGTCAGATTTTGGTGATTTGATTTATTCATCTAGCTGAACCCGAATAACTGTGGCAAGGCCATGATGCTGATGATTTGATTTCTTCATCTAGCTGAACCATGAGCCCCTTATTTTTTATACTAATCTTTTGTCAGATTTTGGTGATTTGATTTCTTCATCTAGCTGAACCCGAATAACTTTGGCAAGGCCATGATGCTGATGATTTGCTTTCTTCAAACACTTCTTGCATCAGAAGCTAGTTGCCCTTAATCTGTGGGGAAACAAGCTCAAGCGCGTAGAAACGGTTGTGCGGGAAATCACAAGATGTAGAAACCTAAGAGCTGTTTGGATGAATGACAACCCAGTAATGCAAAACTGGTAAGTTCGCTGCTGATATTTTGCTCTTTTTGTATGGTAATATTCCTTACTTGCTCTGAGGTGGTTTTTTTTTTTTTTGGTAGGGGGGCTCTAACAAATAACTTTTAGTTGTCTGAACTGGTATTGAAGGCTGTTTGATGGAGTTAACATGTACAATTGTGTAATGATGATTTTTCGGCAAAGTAGAATGGAATTACATAAAATGCCAATATTGGCAGCTTACAACCTGTAAAGGATACTATTAAACTTCTGAGAAGTAATCTAGCCAAATGATAAAATTGAAAGAATAACATATCTTCTGAGAAAGCCACATGGATCTACCAAAAGTGTATAGTGTCTTTTACAAAGGCTAAAGAATATCGGGTGTTTTGCTCGGTGTTTCTTTCTGTTTCAGTTTTGTGGTAGCACTGTAGTAGTTATTGCGTTTGTTTGTAAGAATAAATAAAATATCATGTTGTGTTTTTTCAGTGATAGTCAGGCTGTGCATGCAATTCTTGAAGGTGTTCCCACACTAGAGGTTTACAACTCACGTTTCACCAGTAATTTCGGTGAGTGGGCACTGGGTTTTTGTGGGGGAATATATGGAAATGACAAACCATGCAGTTCCCAGAACACTGACCATCCATTGGAAGGCATTACCAATCTCAATCTGTCAAGTAGATGTATTCAGAGGCTATCTACTAATAAGGTGAGATGCAACTTTGTTTTTATCACTTCTCTTTTGCGTATGACTTGTGTTTCCTTTCCTATGTTTGACATAGTTGTCAAAATCCAATGATGTACTTTTGAGATGGAAGTCAAATCTTAGGAAAAACAATTTGAATCTCACTTTGTGACCCTTTTTAGATGAATCCTACAATTCTATGATTTGAATCCTGGGATTAATGATTCAGATCCCAATTTACAATTCAAATTATACTTCTCTTCTTTTTAAAATTTTGCTTGGCTTTCAGTTTATGTTTTTAAATTAGTGGGGGCTTTAAGAATCTTTTAAATTATGGGTTACCAAGATTATTTTTAATCCTTATCAAAATCTCTAAATTCTAACAAATAACTACTGTTAACTAAAATAAGATGAACTCATTTTTAAGTGGCAACCAAAAAGGGCCTAAGTGATGGATCTTCTCTTCAACCTTAAATTGTGGAGCTTTTCCTTATGATTTCGTACTTAACTGGTTAAGACACCAAATTGATCTATGACTTATTTGGAATGTTTTTATGGATGGTTGCAATCATGTTGACCTACATATGTTGTATCGTGATAGCTAGGATTTAACTCCAATGTAAAAACCTATACTTTTTTTAAAAAAATCTTGGATCTAAGTATCTTGAATTCAGATTTTGCTTTTTATTTGTTGTGTGTTTTTCTAGGTTATCATTATGTGACTTTAAACTCAAATGTTCATTTAATTCTTCATAATAATGAAAAACTTATTTGAAGATTTTTTTTGAAGGCCTCATTAGGAATTTGCAGTTTATGACTTTGACTTTACAACAGGACAATGTTTTATGGTTTGTGGGAACATTATTTTGAAGTCATCGAGTTGGTGGCAATACTGTTGGGTTTAAGACCAATTGTATAATATATTTCTATGAGACTTTTAAGTTGATGATTTGCCAGAATTTTGAGAAGCAAATTTTGAGACCTTAGAATTTGGAGTTTTTGGAAAATCTTTTCAAACTTCCGTCTCATTTTCTTGATAATATTACTTTTTAATTTACTGTCATGTTTTTCAACTTAAAGTTTTGGCAATGAATTTTTCAAAAACTTTGAAGCCAGAAAAGTACTATATTTAGCTTGATTTTTATTAAGATAATGTCAAACAATGTGTTGTAGTAATCTATTCTTTAGTTAATAACAAATTATGATGTGGAATTATAAAATATGAATATTTCATCATATCCTAAATTTTAGATTTTATGAATATTATTTCAGATTTTTCAATATTTTTTGTAAATATAAAATATAAATCCTACTATGATAGTATGATTTACGATTTACAATTTACAATTTACAATTTCAATCCTCATGCCATTTTGCAATTTTTCAATATTTTATGTAAATATTATAAATCCTACTATGATTGTATGATTCGAACATCTCACTTCTCACAGAAAATTATAATGATTGGTATTTCGGACCCATTTCACTGGTTAAGCATATCTTCAAAGGTGGAACTGTATTATCCTCAATCCAAGGATATGGATAGCATTGCCGGGTTTTGAGTCCACAAATGGGATTCTTATTGTTTGCTAATCTAGACTGTTGATCTAATGGGCCCCACAATGTGAATGCGGGATTCCCCCAAAAAGCACTTATATTTGTTGAATGAGGTTCTTTCTATATTTTTTCTTAGCTGTCTATTTGCAGAGTCTATCACTTGCGGAGTCCATCAGATCAATGATCCGGATCTCCACTTGCACAGTTACCCAACGATACTGTGGAAATCTTTGGGTTGAGCATCATGTCATTCCTCTCTTCCAAGTTTCCATTGGTAGTTAGCAGATTTTCATTCAAGATGGTTTTTGTTTAATTGGTTTAATTGATTTTCATTCTCTTATCGTTTTTTTCCGTATCAGGCATTCTCCCCTGCCGAAATGCCATCACTTTCATATTTGAACCTTCGCGGAAATCCATTGGACCAGGATTCTTTTGGTGATTTGTTGAAACTCCTGCAAGGATTCACTCGTTTGCAAGCTCTAGAGGTATCCACATTGGAACTAGCCTGATTACTTTTTGCTGAAATGGGCTCAAAGCCATCGAGCGGTATTCTTAGTCTATGGTATCTTGCAGGTAGATATGCCTGGTCCTCTTGGAAAGAGTGCAATTAAAATTCTCGAATCTCTTCCGAATCTCTCTCTACTAAATGGGGTCAGTGCATCACATATTCTAGAAAGTGAAAAACATGTTATTGATTCAATGCTTCAACCTCGCCTTCCTGAGTGGAATGCTGGCGAACCCCTCGTCGATCGTGTTATTAGTGCAATGTGGTTATATTTGATGACATATAGGCTTGCTGATGAAGAGAAGATTGATGAAACTTCTGTGTGGTATGCTGCTGCATTATTTCTTTCTTTTAATGCTTTTAACTCAGTGACATTTTCATAATTTTCAACAAAAATCTAGAAAAACCCTAGAGGGATATTTTTCCACGCCTAAATTAGGAGGGGATGTGCTTGAGAAACTGGGCAAAATGCCCCTAGTGCCCTTGTATTTTTAGCTCAAAAGTAGGAAAAGTCCTCAAGGATGGGGACTTTGCTGACCTTGAATTTTTAGCTTTAAAAGCAGGAAAAATGGCTCATAGATGGGCATTTTGGTGCCCCCACCTGAATTCTTAGGTTGAAAAGTGTGCAAAATGCCTCAAGGATAGGCATTTAGGTGCCCTTCTGGTATTCTTAGCTTGAAAAGATGGCGAATGGCCTTGAGGATGGGTATTTTAGTGATGTTACTGGATTTCAACTTGAAAACTGGGAAATTTTCCTGAATAATGGGCATTTGGATCCCTTACCCAGATTCTTTGCTGGAAAAGTAGGCAAAATTTCTCAAGGATGATATTTAAGTGCCCACACCCATCATCATTAACAATAAGAACACTACTTTCACAGTGTAGCTGACTTAATGAGGATATAAAATCTATGCCTTGATATCGATGGGAACAAAGTGGAAGACAAGGAGGAGATTTGGATACGATAGTTGAATACTATAAAGTCTCTTAACAACATTGCTACTCAATGTTTTGTTGCGCAATCGTAATGAGAATTTTTTAACCTGTTACAGGTTCTATGAAATGAACCACATGCAATAACTGGGCAATTTGTCATGCATAACTGATTCTGGCGACTCGTTTATTCTCCAGGTTTCTAATGGCAATCTCTCTTCTAGGTATGTAATGGATGAACTGGGTTCAGCTTTGCGGCATAGTGATGAGCCGAACTTCAGGATTGCTCCTTTTCTGTACATGCCTGAGGGGAAGTTGGCGTCAGCTGTGAGGTGCTTTATCTACCATTCTTATGCTGCTTTTCTGGGTCTGACAACAATTTTGGGTCTATTTCTTCTATGCTAATAGATGACGTAGGTAGGGAGTTCCAATGTTCTCTTTTAGTAATGATCAGCTCCTTTACAACTCTGGCTTGCTTGGACTGTGGAATCACAGAGGAATATTACTCACCCAGAGACTGGAACCAGTACTGTTTCAGGAAATGTGTGTGTATTGGGGATTTGACTTGGAACTGTTTCCACTAAAACCAAGTCAACTCGGCTCAGTCGGCTGAGTTTCTGTTCCATGGTCAGGGTTCCTGCAATTTCCATGCAGCTGAGGATGCTTACTTCTTCAATGGGACCCATCCACACACCATTTCTTTCACTGATGTCTCAAAGCATTGAGGTCTGGATAGCAGTGTCTTTTATGGCTACCGATTTCAATGTTTAAGACTACATGATTTGGGCTTCAAGATGATTGTATCAGGCCAATGCATCCACGGCTATGATATCAAAACGTAAATGTTATGCGGGTGATTTCTTTGAAATATCTCATCTGTATCTGGCATCATGGTCATATATGTGCATTTAGGGTTAGATTCTGCATCTAACCACAGATGGCATGGGTATGGATCAAGTATGTCTTTGTGCCCATAACAAATTGAAGCATGGAAAATGTGTAATGCATCTGTTCTTAAATGCCAGGTTCAGATATTTTGAGCTCTAGTGCATTTGAGTACTGCATGATGGCATAACAGTCTTGCCAGTCTTATTCAAGGAAGTGGTGTTATCTTTCAGTCTTTTTGTCTCAGCAAGTTCAGCAACAAAAATTGCGACAATTTTATTTGACTTGAGTAAAATGCTTTCAGCTTTTCTGTGTTATGGCCGACACAGAATGTTCAGAAGGGGGAAGAATGCACTCGTGATTTCTTGTTTGGTATTGGGGAGGATAAGCAACGGTCTGCCAGGCTTACTGCTTGGTTCCATACATCACAAAGTTATTTTATCCAGGTAAATTGACACCATTTATTGCTGAGGGTGAGATTGGTTGCACATATCAAACACACCCTAAACTATAGTAGTACTGGTTGATAAGTTCATTTGCTTGTGTTCTTTAGGAGTACGAGAAATACTGCCAGCAACTTCGCCCAAAAGGCCTTTATCCTCCTCGTGTAGAGGTCTCTGGAACCCAAAGTATACTTCCAAGTGATGGGCACGCCCTTCGCGTTTACACTGATCTACCCCAAGTGGAGGAATTTTTAACAAGGCCTGAATTTGTTATCGGTAAGTTCCTTTGTGTTCTAGACTACTATGGCCATGTTTAGGGGTGGAAATGGGTCGGATCAGTCTCTGCACAAGCATGATCAATTATTAATCAGGCCAAAAGTCTGGGCCTAGGCCTAGATCGCTTGTAATCAGACCTTCAATTTTAGTCCCAAACCAGCCAATTGATGTCATAAGCTGTCCTGTTCTTGGGCTGGGGTTGGACCTCTATGGAAGATTTTTGTTATCAGGGTGGGGCCTGAAACCGCACCAGCTGAGCCTTTTGTCATCCCTAGCTATGTTCCAGGGTTGTTTTGCTCTTTTCATTTGGAGAGGTTCACTAACCCTGCATGCACCTTTGTATGTGGCCACATGTGCCAATCTGACATGCAACTAGCGTTCGAAATATCGATACTATCGGCCGATATTATCGTTATCGCAGACGATACACTCGCGATAACCCCGGAAGATACCAAAAAACCCAAAATCCAGATATCAGCCGATATATCGTCGATATCGCACGATATTTTGACAAAATCGCGCGATTTCCTCTCCATTATTGTCGGAAATCGACGTCATCATCTGAAAAAATCGGGAAAAAAAAAGAGGGTGGATTTCGGTACCTGTAGCAGAGATCGCCATGATCAGAAGCTTCCATTTGGTGGGCCATTCGAATTGAAGCGTCATTTCCAGGTTACCGCAAATAACATCTCCGATTTTGGAGAGAAATCTGGAGACATCTGATGAGATTTGAGAGATATTTTAGGGTTCTGGAAACCGGAACCCTCTCTACTTGAAAACTAAAGCTCGTTCGAGCCTTTTTTCTTGGACACGGATTAGCTACTGACAGGTTGAGTAGTGAGATCGCTACTGAAGTGAGGTCACCAAGTTACGTGGGTTCCACCATGATGAATGTGTTATATCCACACGGTCCATCCATTTGGAGATATCATTTTAGGACATGAGTCAAATAACGAGGCAGATAAAATTCTGTAATGGACCCCACTACAGAAAATAGTGGAGAAAGTGACATACACCATTGAAACCTTCCTAAGGTCCACCATGATGTTTATTTGAGATCCGACCCGTTCATAAGTTAAAAAAAGCATTATAAAAGGGAAAAAAATATATATCAGCTTAATTGAAAACTTTTGTGGCCCTCAGAAGTTTTTAATGGTGGGCGTCACTCTCTCTACTGCTTTCTGTGGTGGGGTCCATTGGAGCTTTGAATCTTAGTCATTCTTAGGCTCATGGCGTAAAATGTTCTCTCCAAATGGATGGATGGTGTGGATACAAAACATACATTATGGTGGGGCCCACGGAACTTGGCGACGTCAATTCAGTAGCGAGTCTCGCTACTCAGCTAATCCGCGTCCTTCTTTTTAAAATCAAAATTGAGTACGTGCACACCACCAAGCTGTGGGTTGACGTCACCAAGTTCTGTGGGTCCTATCATGAGGTATGTGTTATATCCAGGCTGTTCGTCCATTTGGCGAGCTCTTCGTAAGGCTTGAGCCGAAAAATAAGACAAATCCAAAGATCAATTGGACCACACTGCAAACAGTAGTGGTAGATTGAACGTCTACCATTGAAACCCTTTTGAGGGTCACGGAAGCTTTGGATCAATATGATATTTATTTTTCCTCTTCATCTAGGTCTGTGTGACCTAATTAACAGATTGGATGTAAAATAAACATTATCGTGGGCCCTACGACCCAAGGAGGTTTTAACGGTAGGAATTTTCCTACCCACCTTTTCCTTTAGTGTGGCCCACTTTAGTCTTGGATCCTACTTATTTATGCTCTCAAGTGCTAAAATGATCTAAAAAAACGAATGGACGAGGTGGATTTCTTACAAACATCACAGTGGGCCCCACCTAAGTTTTGAGCGAAGGAACTTGGTAGGAAATCATGGATCCCCTAGTGAGCAGTGTACTTTTTAAACTTTGTGGGCCCACTATAATTCATGTATTTTATCCACTCCGTCCATCCATTTTACCAGATAAATTTATGGTTTGAATGAAGAGAAAAAACTATTATTAGCTTGATCCAAAACTTTTGTGGCCCACTAATGGTCAATAACCATTGTTTCCTATGGTATGGTCTACCTAATTATTGGATCTGTTATATTTTTTGGATAATGTCTTGAAATGATATGGAAAAACGGATGGACGGGGTTGATACTGAATATAGTTGTCTTAGTTCAATCGGACAACGCATAACTTAGGACCCTATACAAAGGAAATCTATTATGTACACTTCTTTTTTGAAACTTTATGATTTAAAAGTGTGTATTAAGGGCCTTTTTAACAATTCCCAAAGTTTCATTAAAAAATTCAACCATTTTTCCAATGTTTCCCCATGTTTCCCAAAAAGTGCGATAAATTATGCGATACAAACGATATATCCTGTGCGATAACCGATACATATCTGTATCCCAAGGGTGCAATATATTGTGCGATACCGATATTTCGAACACTGCATGCACTTAGACATTAGAGACTTGCACCAGTTTGGTTCCACCGTGAACGATCAGGCCCAAAATTAGTCCTTCCGACCCATTAGATGGCCCACTTATGGACTAAAACAGTAGGTGGTTAAAAAATTGTCAAAGGTGTCACGCCCCAAACTCGAAAATCGGGCTCACAAAAATTTTTGATTGCCGAATCCGGTATCGACAGCCTCCGTAGTACCCCATTCTCGGCTCCCAGCGCCCATACGCTAGATTCCGATCCTGGGATCCTACAAGGAGGATTTTCCAACGTACATTTGCCTCATAAGAAACATAACCACAAGTTTACCCAAATCACAAAGACAACAACATCATCACATATCCACTAATATAAAAATTTGAATACAATACTGAAAGGAAAAATACATATATCGAAATCAAAGCTCCAGAAGGCCACTGCACGCTCCATACTCAATGCTGCTGCAACCTAACGCCACGTGCACGCATCTATCGTACATAAGCTTATAGAAAGCTTAGAGGGTGGTGTAAGTGTGTGTACAAGGTAAGTGTCAAGTATTCAATACAATGTCATAATCATATAATATCGGAATACTGATAAGATCATGAATCATACGATATCAGAGTAAGCGGAAACATACTGGTAAGTCTACGAGACATACAATATCAGAATGCGCAATGCAGATCATAATGGGGCAAATATCATATACTGAGGATGCAATGCAATATGCAAATCCTGCTAAGTCCGTCTAGGCCATATAAGTGCAGAAACATGGCAACCCAAAATGCTAAATGCTGCGGATATAAAGCAATATGCGATGCGAATGAAATGACCAAGCTGGAGTGTGAGGTTGGGATGATAGTACGTAGTATCGCAGGCTATGGGGTCCATCACAAGGGACTTCTATCCAAACCAGTCTCATACCTAAATTTGGATAGCCAGACATAATGTATTAGACTCCTGATCTCAGGTTAGTCACGCGCCCTAACCGAAATCCTTACCATTATAAAGGTACACAACAATTAGTTAACACTATCAGCCCAAGTGGATAGTGAATGAATGAATGAATGAGTATGCAACTCCTACTCAATAAGTCCACATATCAGTATGATTTCTCTAGGAAATCACCGGGGTCTAGTACAATCCAAACCAGATTGCTGCCACATCGCGCGCAACAAGGTGAGTGGAAGAGACCTCACTATTCGCATACCGATATCGTGTCTGGCTCGTCGATAGGGAGCCTATTCCTCGAGCTGGTCAAACTCAGCCTAGCTTTGCCCCCTCCTCTCGGGCAGGTAAGGCCGCACTCCCTTTCAACCAACCACGATACAGTGGGAGACGCCGCCTAACAGTATACGGCCATCATGCGTTAATGCATCCACTCGGTCTAGACGTTGGAGTAACCTCTGAAACCAAGAGGGTTTAGGGAATTTCACCTAGGGATATTTATAGCATCCCATGTAAAACAGATTTTCGGTGTCCCGTCTAACCATCCACGATATGCCTATGGAGGCTACGGCCCTGATGTCGCTATGGCGTACTGTAATCATAATCACACAATGCGAGATGCATGTGTCACAGTCTAATTATGTATCATTCTTGCGCATACCGTGCGCTCATGTGGGGCAAATCCGCCTATCACGGAGTCCCATGAACAACCTGCCCTATGGCATATGCAATGACCAATCATATCTCATAATAAACATGCAGATGATGCGTATGGGCATGTATCATGATGCTATGCTGTCACATACTCATAATCGGTATCGATAACTGGCATCGATAATTGGCCTATCAAAGAGCTCAAGGGAAGGTCACAATGTGGACATTTAACCATCATTGCCCATCAATGTGGTCATTTAACCTATTTTACTCCCAAGGAGTGGCCTATATAGAGCCAAACTATAGTGGGCCTATAGCCTCACGCAAGGGCCTAATATACATCACAATAGGCCCACTTAAGGGCCACATATACATCACATTAAGTCTCATCAATGGCTACAATTACCTCACAACGGGCCCCATACAATCACAATGGGCCACCTACAATCTCAATGGGCCTTACACAAGGGTCTCATACATCAAGTGGGCTGCATCACATGGGCCTTATACATCACATCGGGCCCCATACAATCACAATGGGCCACCTATAATCTCAATGGGCCTTACACAAGGGTCTCATACATCAAGTGAGTTGCATCACATGGGTCTTAAACACATCTCTATGGGCCTCACACATGGGCCTAATACACATCACTATAGGCCACTCACACGGGTCTAATACAAATCATTATGGGCCGCATCATATGGGCCTGACACTCATCACTATGGGCCTAACACACACCATTATGGGCCGCTCACATGGGCCTAATACACATCACTATGCGCCGCATCATATGGGCCTAATACACATCACTATGGGCCGCACACATGGGCCTAATACACATCACTATGGGCCGCATCACATGGGCCTAACACTCATTACTATGGGCCGCTCACATGGGCCTAACACTCATCACTATGGGCCGCACTTGCATCAAGGTGGGCCTTAACGGATGGGCCACAAATACATCAAGATAGGCCTTATCAAATGGGCCACATATACACCACATCGAGCCTCATCATACGGGCCACAAATACATCATAACGAGCCACATACCTGGGCCTAATACACATCACAATGGGCCACATGACATAGGCCTAATACACATCACGATGGGCCACATGACATGGGCCGTACCAACGGGCTAATATACATCAAGTGGGCCGCAATACGTGGGCCTCATATACATCAAGATGGGTCGCATTACATGGGCTTCATATATAACACATCGGGCCTCATCATATGGGCCTTATGTACATCAAGCAGGCCGCATCAATAGGCCGCACCAATGGGCCTCATATACAACAAGTGGGCTGCATCCATGGGCCACACCAATGGGCCTCATATGCACAACAAGTGGGCCTTGCACATGGGCCTTAAATATATAACATGTGGACCTTACACATGGGTCTCATATGCATCAAATGAGCCACGTATCTGGACCTTGAATACATCAAATGGGCCACGCGTCATGGGCCTAATACATATCACAATGGGCCTTGCCCATAGGCTACGAATACATCACAATGGGCCTTGCCCATAAGCCTCAAATACATTACAATGGGCCTTGCCCATGGGCCTCAGATTCAAGTAGGTGGGCCCCATCATATGGGCCTTAAATACAAGGCAGGTGGTCCCTATCACATGGGCCTCAAATATACATCATGATGGGCCTCATGGATGGGCCTCAAGTGGACTTGGACCACACCAAAAATCATTTCAATGGTTGTTGGTGTAACATGTGTATCACTGTACACTATCATTCCATGGGGCACATGGCCCACTAATAATGATTGGCACTGTCCAAACATTGTCTAGGTAAATCAGCATCATCCAAACATTTCCCATGTAAATCAGCACCATCCAAACATTGTTTATGTGAATCAGCACCGTCCAAACACTGTCCACGTGAATCAGCACCGTCCAAACACTGTCCACGTGAATCAGCACCATCCAAACACTATCCAGCACTGTCTAGTACAATCTGGATGGTGTGGATGAAATAAATACATCAGGGTGGGTCCCACCCGCTGGCAGGAAAAACGGATGGACGTGTGAATATACAACACGTCATCAAAGTGGGCCCTGCACGTTCAGAACATAGATGGACGGCATGGCTAACAGATACATCATGGTGTGGCCCACATAGCACCGTCCATCAGGTCCAGCACCGTCCAGATGGTTTGGACGGTGTGGATGAAACAAATACATCATGTGGGACCCACAGAACTTGCTAACATTAGTTAGCAGATGGGCCCCACCATTCGGATGGCTTAAATATCACATGTCATAGGAAGTGGGCCCCACCCGTCCACTGACGTCAGCAGCAGCAGCTGCTGCTGTTGCAAGGGATGCAGGGCGTGGATGAAGCCCACATCATAGCGGGCCACGTCTAGATGGACAGACAGCTAGATGAAACGCCCACGTCATGGTGGGGACCCACCGTTTAAACGAATGAACAGTTGGGATGGAAGGTGGGTCCCATGTGTATGGACCACATACATCTGAGGTGGGTCCTCACGTGTGTGGACCCATAAGCTTCGGAGGAAGCTGATATTTGTGTTTTACCATGTCTAGCAGCGACTGCTGTTGGACGGTGCGCATACCACCCACGTGAACGGTGGGGTCCACATCAATGGATGACGTGGATAAGGTCATGCATCAAGGTGGGCCACAAGCCATCACACGAAGAGAGAGAGAGAGAGAGAGAGAGAGAGAGAGAGAGAGAGAGAGAGAGATATTGGTGGTGATGGAGGGGCCTCGCCACTATGGGCCCCTCTTTGATACAAAGCCTACATCAAGGTGGGTCCCACTATATGTGGGGCCTTAAATCACAAAACTAAAATAAAATAAAATGACAAAGATGTAGATCCAAGATCACCCACCTTTGATCATGGACTTCTCCTTCCATCAATGCATTCTAGAGCTACAAAGGATGAGATTCAACGGTCGAGATTGGTTTTGAAGGGTGGGATTGGGTGGTAGGGAGTGAGTCACACCAAGCTTCTCTCCCATGGACGTCCACCTCTCTCATGGTTGCTTGGGCGATGGAGTTTGAAATGAGAGAGGTGATGTAAGATGGTGATGGGTAAAAAGGTGAGTGATGGATGGGTGTACATGATGGTTGGAGAGAGGGAGAGTTGACTTTAGGAGTTGCTTGGGGATGGGTGTTGTACTTGACATGATGGGATGGAGTACTTGACATTTGATGTGATTGATGGGACATTCTCTTGGAATTGTAAATGCGCGGCGTTTTTCTCGAACTGAATGCGGGCCCACATCTCCTGGCTTGGGTATCACCTTGGCACCCGAGACGCGGGGTTAGAACCGTGGTGACGGCGCGTTCGCAAGGGTAGAAGCCTCGAGTCGAGCTGACTTTGGAATGCGGGATACGACTCAAGATCGCGCGCAAATGCCGGTTACAGGTCGCAGGTTGTCGAAATTCGACCGGGAGAACTGCAAAAGCGTACGGAACGGTACGGTCTAGGATACGGGCTTTACAAAAGGTCTACATCAATGTACACAAGTGGCGTGTCTGATGAGTGGACCATCCTGGTCTTCTAGCTAGATCATCTACGTGGCAGGGCCAACCTGACACATGGCTTGGATGCCCAACAAACATTCTAGGTTGGAACGTCTGGCTACGTGTGGGCTTAAGCAAAACTTCATTTACAACTAGAGTTGTATACGAGCAGAGTATACTCGTTAACGCGCATGACTCGACTCAGAAATACTTGACTCGACTCGGCTTGGCTCGGAATGAGTTCGAGCCGAGCACGAGCTGATTTTTGGTGCTCGAATTAAGTTCGAGCTGAGCACGAGCTTGACCCTGCTCGACTCGGTACTCAACCAAGTGATATATACCCAAAACCAAAAACCCTAAGCAATCTCTCTCAATGTCTCTTCTTTCTCTCTCTTCAAGGCCTCCTCCATAATATCCCTGTAAGTCCTCACAAAAGGATCAAGTGTCGTCCCCCATTGCAAAAGCGTCATTCCTGTCTGGTGAGATTATCCGGTTGAGCCTCCGCTTCCTATAATCATCCTCCCTATCGATGATTTTCTGCGGTTTCTTAAAACCAAAATCATCAATATCATCCCCACCCATTCCTCTTGGTAGTTCCTTCAATACCGATTTAGGTGCAATATAAGATGCTAGTTTCCTAGCAATCTCTCGCTCCTCGGCATCCTGATCTTCCTCGTCTTCATTCACAGGGATCGACTGCTCATAGCCCTCAAAGCAGTTGTCGCCCCCATAAAGATCGGCATCGAAGGTAACTGCAGTGAGAGAAGCAAGCTCTTGTTCCTTCTTTCTCCTCTCCACCTGGACCCTAGCAATATCGGTGTCTATTGTTTCCATCTTCCGTTCCCTGCAGTGAGAGAAGCAAGCTCGAACTCTACTCAAACTCGGGCGAGCTGGGCATCCGAGCTCGAAGGCTGAGCGAGCCGAGTACGAGCTGGGACTCAGGCAGTGCGAGCCGAGCACGAGCTAGGCAATACTCGGCTCGGCTTGACTCGTGTACACCTCTATTTACAACTCTAGATATTCTTTTTGGCCTCTGCAAGAATTTTAATGAGAAAATATCAACTAAAAACATTATTTACATATTCTGGGTTTTGTTGACTTACCTGATCATAATGAAAGTCCATTAGCAAGAAATTTAATCAAGTAAACAATTTGTGCTAGTTGCTTAAATAAATGATGGAAATTTTCACCTGATTGAATGATCTGATTACCTATTTCTTTGTAAATAGTTAATTACATACAAAACAAAAAACGAAAACAAAAAACAAAAAACGAAAACAAAAAACAAAAACTGTTACAGGCCATGAAATTTCTGATTTCTGTTCCCTTCTTTCTCATGTGAAAGATGGCCTGTTATAAATCTACTAATTGCACAATGTCCCGTTTGGAGCTGTTATGGTCCGTACACTAGTTCAGAATTTAAACTCGACAAGTTGATTTGAGAATCAATTGCGTAGGTGAGTCTTTTATGAATAGACACAGGATCTTTTAACTTGGAAAGGCCCCATAGAAGGATTTAAAATGTGGAGGTCACTCTTTCATTTCTGGTTGATTTTACGCTCTTAAATTTACGGTTGGATGGAGGGCAGTGTTCTATCTTGCCCCATCTTCCTTTTCACCCAGATTTGAAAAATGTATTGGAAGCTGGGCCTTTTCTCGTGGCTTTCTGGAAAACTTTGTTTCTTCCTAGTCATTCTACAAATCTGTTAAAAGATTTACAAGATACTCCGATCAAGGTTACCTTGATTGTGGGTTGCTGTGGTACATGGTATAGGAATGAGTAAGTGCTGCGCTACTTCCTCCAGTACGTGGTACACCAGGGATAGGATCGTGTGGGTTCCTCCAATGCAAAATGAACAGCATGATTACAATATATCATAAATGCATAGCATTATATTGTATATATGTGATGTTACATTCTAAATATAAATTTGAATCACAACTTATTGATACAAGTCATTGTCATCATCATTATTATCTTAGCCTTACCCCAACTAATTGGGGTCGGTTACGAGAATCCTGTTTCACCATTCCACTCTATCACGGGCCATAACTTCAGTTCAATACAAGTGCAAACCATTATTTAGGGTCATCCAAAAGAGCAACCTGAATTGTAAATGAGCCATAATTCTGACTGTGCCATTAGGAAACACAAAATGTTGGGGTGTTAGTAATTTAAATTCTAATTCTTTTATAGATGGGGTGGCCTTTTTGTGTTTATGTCGAGTGGGCTTCAAAACATTTACTCTGATGATTTTTTTTTTCTATGTTTTGTTTGCAGTAAATGAACCGAAAGATGCAGATATTATTTGGACCTGCATGCAAGTGGACGAGGAGGTGAAGAATGCTGTTGGACTAAAGGACCATCAATACATAAATCAATTCCCTTTCGAAGCTTGCCTTGTCATGAAGCACCATTTGGCTGAGACGATTCATAAGGTCAAGAAATTGCTTATCTAATGATGCCTTTGGTTGAAATTTCATGATATTTGGTGCAATCAAACACCCTAACAGCTAAACATATCATGTACCACTTGCAATATAGGAATTATAGTATCCTGCACTGCAGCATACCTACAGGTTGCTGCTGCACATGTTTCCGTATATGTGGGAGCCCATGTTTCGGTGGTCCACACCTTTGTTACGTGTGCAACTGCTTCAAACTTGCCCTTTGGATTCACGCTCCTGCTTCCTGAGCTTTTACACTTGCTAAGATATGGAAATGGACCCTTCATTGCGCCCAAAAATCCCCCCTTCCCCTCTGCTTTGTGAGACAGTTATCTGATGGGCCAGATTGGGGATGACCCAAAAGATGTCCCAAGTTGGGAGATTCTACCCTCCTGCTTTCTAGGCTTGTGTGTTTGCTGACATTTCAAAACGGACGCTCCCTCAAACCCAAATCCCTCCTGCTTCCCGTCATGCTTTGCGCAACTAGGGTTGAGACTATGATCTAGCGGGCCCCAACTCAATGTGGATGGGAGAGGCCTGAAAAATCTCTGAAGTTGGAAGATCATGCCCCTTTATTCATGATCTACAAGTAAATAGTGAAAATCATTATAGGCAAAGAATGAGTTGCTAGTATCAATGTTTTAAATATCGATGATATCATCCGATATATCCCACCACATATTTTTTATCCTACCTGTGTGATACGAAATGCACAGGTAGTGCCGATATATTCCACATGTTCGATCCGGTGAGATTTTTCAATTTTCGATGCCAATTTTCTTGTTGAAATTATATGAAATCAATGACAAATGGTTACAAATCCATTGGTTCATCATGTTTTGCATTAAAAATCATGGAGTTGGAGCTTTGATTCAATATCCATTGGTTCTTCATGTTCTCCATGTTTTTTTTTTCAAAATTTTCCTTCAATCAACTGTCAATTGAAACTAATTTCGACGTATTTAAGACATGAGTATTTGATTAAATGATCATCACATATACTCTAATTTCGAAATTTGAGTGTAAGTGGTCTGATTTGGGGAAATTTGGGAAAAATTCGATCGAAATTTTTCCAATTTCCCTCAAATTGCTTGCAATGTTGCACACTTGCACTCCAAACATGAAATGAGGTATGTATGAGGGTTGATCTACTAATTTATTAAGTCCTTGTCAATTTTCAAAAAATAAAAATCATTTTTAATTAAAAATTAATTTAAAAAATATTAAAATTTTCTCCTCAACCAACTATCAATTGAGACTAATTTTGAAGTGTTTAGGAGTGTTTGACGAAATGATCATCACATACACTCTAAATATTATGCTTTCAATTTGAATATAATTGCATTATTTCAGTCAAACAACACATAACTTAGGACCCTATACAAAGGAAACCTATTATGCACACTTCTTTTTTGAGATGTTGTGATTTGAAATTGTTTATTAAGGTATTTTTTAACAATCCTTGAAATTTCATTGAAAAAATCAACAATTTTCCCAATGTTTCCCAAAAAGTGTGATAAATTACCCGGTACAAACGATATATCCCATGTGATAACCGATATGTATCTGTATCCCAAGGATGCGATACGTAACGTGATACCGATATTTCGAACACTGGCTAGGATCTTCCAATATGAGAGATTTTGCTATCAGAAGCATTATTATCAAATGCGATCGCATATACGCATATGCGATCGCATATACGCATACTGTTGATCAAATTGCATTTGTCATCATCGCATATGCGCATACTGTTGATCAAATCGCATATGTCATGATGACATATGCGATCCTGGCAAGTATGCCATGGCATACTTTTATATGCGATAAATATGTGATCGCATATACAAGTATGTGATTGCATATTGCATATGCGATCGCATATTCCCAATAGCCAAGAGCGGAAGATTTATATTTATATTTTTTATTTTTTCAAATTGGAGAACTTTTGCCTATAATTAGGCACTCATATCCCCTCCATTTTCACTATTCTTTACTCCAAAGCCCTAAATCTCTTACTCTTTCTATCTTACACATCTTTCTTTCTTACTCTAATCTCTCTATAATTATTTCAATTATGTTTATTTTTTGTATTTTATTAGTTGTGCTTACTTTTTGTAAATTAAGTTGTAAGTTATAACTTGTAAGTTGTCTCACGTTATCCATTTATCATTAAAATTTCTTTGTTCGAAGTTTATAATAATTAGTTATCTTTAATGTAGCTTGTTGATTGTTTTGTTAAAATTTATATAATATAATATAAGTAATTAAATATATCACTTAATGAAACACTCAAACTATAATGAAATAAGTAAAATAACCCAATCCAATCATGTGTACTAATTAGACGAGTTTTTCCCTCTTTTTCTTTTTTTCTTTTTTTGAAAAAAAAAAATATGCCATGGCATATGCGATTGTGCGATCGCATATGCGAACAGCATATGCTGATCGCATGCAATCACGTATGCAATTTGACAACATTGATCAGAAGATGACACATACTTTGATTGTACTGTGATTTTTAAAATTTTGAGTGTGGCAAGGGTTAACTTTCCTTTCAACAGGCACAAGGATCAGTTGAGTGGCTTCAGCCTACCTATAATCTAGAAAGGCATTTATCTGAACTCATTGGGGACTATTGCGTTCGCAAAATAAATGGTCTCAACAACCTATGGATTTTGAAACCATGGAACATGGCACGGACCATTGATACGACAGTTACTGGTGATTCATCTGCTATTATACGGCTTATGGAAACTGGTCCGAAGATTTGTCAAAAGTACATCGAGCATCCTGCTTTGTTCAACGGGAAGAAGTTTGATATCCGCTACATTGTCTTGGTCCGTAGCATGAATCCTTTGGAGATTTTCCTTGCTAATATTTTCTGGGTATGCAGTTCATTCTCTTTTTAAGACTTAATTTTCCTAGACTCTTGAAAATATGATTCGAGTTGTTTCTCGAACTTTCGGGCTCCAAAATAATTTTCACAATTTGTTTTCTTTGTGCAGGTGAGATTGGCTAATAACCCATATTCTTTAGAAAAGAGCACCCTTTTTGAGTACGAAACTCATTTCACCGTCATGGTATGTTCTATGCACTGAATTTTTCAATGTCACTGTCATCATCGTCATTGTCTTCATCTAAGCCTTATCCCAACTAATTGGGATCAGCTACCCAAATCCTGTTCCGTTGTTTCACTCTGTTTGAAATGACAGATTGTCAAAATTCACGAGAAAAAGTTGTGGCCAAAGTTTGATGCCGGCTAACACGACTGATCGTATCACTCAATTTTTTTGGAAAGGAGTGGTTGTAAGCATTGATTGAGGAGCACCAGATGAGGTTTTGCAAACCCACAAACTTCTATGAGGCACTTAATGTACACACTGACACGTGCCCGCATGGTAGACGGGGTGAGATCCACACTTTCCATCATGTGTATCCAACTAAGTAGAGACCCTTGCCTGGAAATCAAACTGGTCTACTTGTCGGGTGGGCCACAAAGTTAGAAATAGGTGGGCGGTTTAGGAAAACTTGCCTAAACTTTTTTTGTCTGCCCATTTCTTTTGTAAATTGTAGCCCACGTGATGAGCAGACCAGCCTGACTTTGGTGCCAAATCATCCAAATGATGGGATCCACCAGATGGATGGCTTGGATCTCATGTCCGTGCACCATGCTGGCATGTAGATGAGATGCCTTGTAAACACATACTGGTTAACAAAGCTTGCAGTGGGCTGTGTTAGACCAGGCCAGTGTCAGACTGTCAGCCCAAGCCTGCCCGGCCATTTGTCAGGCATGAAATTTGGGTCTGAGACTGTCCATGGCAAGCGCATAGTGAACCACCCTCACACTCATCCTCAATAAAGAAGTCAAAACTTGCGTTCACTCCAAGGTCTAGCTCATTTATTTTCTCGGCCTGAAAATCAGGCCCAGGTCTACTCATGGGACTAACTAAATGCGAGGCCATGCATGCCCATGGCAGACTAGGCCAGAAGCCCAATTGGCCAGCCCATCCAGTTGACAGCCTTGCAGATTCACTTAGTCGCAATCAAGGTTCATAAACACTCATGATCTTCATAGTTGACAGTACTTCATGTTGGAGGTCATTTTTCCACATTTATCTCATTCTCCAGGAATTTCTGCAATTTATCATCCTTTAATTAACTGTGTTATTTATCATCCTTTAATTAACTGTGTTCGTTTCCAGAATTATATTGGGAAGTTGAATCACATGAACACGCCAGATTTTGTGATGGAGTTTGAAAAGGAACATCAAGGTGCCTTTCATTCTTTCCCTTGGATCCTAAGTGCATGGGAAGATACTCAAGTTATATAATACTCAGGCTGCCTATGATGCTTGATACTCAGGCACTCAGAAATTGTACACGTCGCATATATTAACTCAAATAAACCGACTGGATTACTGCAGCCCACTGTTGCCAGGTCACAAACCCCAATATCAGATTGGTTGAACAATCCTAACCTCCGATTCATGGAGACTTGTTTGTGGAAATCGGACTTGGATTTATTTTTTTTCCCCCCCATTTTAAACGTCCAATTTATGTATCTTTAAAAAAAGGGTGCAATAAATGTCCATCAGTCTGATAACCAGATATTCTAATAAGCTTAATGTTGGTTCATGATAAATCTACACTGGGTACTATAATTTGGACGGTTTAATTTAACTACTTATATGCCATGTACGCAATTTCTAAGTGCCTGCATATCATCCATCACACACTGGCACAGTATCAAAGTTTTTCTCTATTGGCTAAGGGTATGTTTGGGTGCCCTAGGAAGGTGGGGCGGGTAGGATGCTTGTTGAGCTTAATTAACATCAGTTACATTTCGGGTAGGACCTGGATTGTTTTGGATGTTGATTTGGGGCTGAATAGGCTGGAAACTGGTATTCCACATAATGTTAAAGCTGTCAACAGGCCAGGCCTGGGGTTGGCTTCATCCCGGATTTTGAACTGCTCAAGCTGGACCTATTCAAAATTTTAATTTTGCCCAGCCCAAGCCCAGCCCATTGATTGCCCTACCTAATGTGGTTCCAATACGCTGCACCGGCCGTTCCGTGAAAATATCCATATGTGGTTTGGGGTACATCCAAATGCACTCTAAAAATTTTCCTCTACCTGTTTGTATAGAGAGAATCCAAAACATGGAATGGAGAACCTGTATGGAATCATTGGCGAATGGAAAATTCTGGAATCCAACAACAATAAACACTCCATTGTTTGGCTTTGAGTGAAGTTTTCTATGGAAATGTTAGAAGGTTAATGGTCAAAGGGTGAGAGCTATCCCTCATCACCTTGGACAAGCTGGGAGAAATTAGTGTCTACATGTTTTTTGAGTAGAATCTTGGAAATGGAGGTTGAATTCCACGCTTTCATTTTTCTTTTTTCCTTTTTCTTTATCTTTTTTTAACACCAACATGGCAAACTACATTTCCATGGAAATCAAATTCATTTCCGGATTATGCTCTCAATGGAAACACCTAGCCTATTTGGAGTGAAGAAACACCATATTCTTGTTTCTTGTTGTTTCAGAAACAAGTGGGTTCCACCATTGATGACCCCGCATTTGGTTGTTCTCTAGTCGGAAAACCATGTTAGTTCCATTTGTATGCCGGTATCCTAGAAATGCAAGGTGGGGGGTCCCACTGGACAATGATGGAATGTTGAGTTGTCAGTGGGGTCTACATGCTTCTGGAATGAGGGAAAGTGGAGAACTTGGGAAATTTATGCTTTCATGAATTTAGTATTTTTTTTTTTCTTCTTTTTTCTGACTTCAACATTCTTTCATGCTTTAACCCTGCAGTGAAATGGCTGGATATCCACCAGCGAGTCAGAAATATGATTCGAGCAGTATTTGAATCAGCTGCAACGGTACACCCAGAAATGCATAGTTCATTTTCAAGGGCAATGTACGGTGTCGATGTAATGCTTGACAGCACCTTTCAGCCTAAGCTATTGGAGGTATGTATGAAACATTTGGTAGTTAAAAGGCAGTGATTAATCAACTGGATGTGGTTCAGTAGGTTTGAAGTATTATATGGAAACAGTAGGTAGTACTCAATGCCTGCTGGTTTTGTCCATGAACGATATGGCCGTAATGGACCATAACAGAACAGCCTGATATGGGTGATACAATCCCGTATTGGTGGCGAACAATACAATAAACCAGAACTGATTTTTAATCCCTGATTATGACATGAAGAGGGCATTGGGTTCCTGTTGGGAGATGGTGAGAGAGTCCGCTTTTGGGTAGATTTGTAGCTAGTGGAGATGACACTCAATGAGGAGTTTCTGAGGTTAGCTAGAATGGTGAATATCATTGTAGCTCAGTTCTTTTTTATGTCTAGTGGTGCTGTGGTCTGCACCCCACCCCTCCAGATGAGAAGGTCAATGAGTTTGTTAGGTTTTTGGATAGTCTTCATAGCTATCAATTGTCTTTTGAGGAGAGCAATTGCGTGGTGTGGAAGATAGAATGCTCGGGTTGGTTTTCGGTTTGTTCGTTCTACAGATTGTTGCTTGGATCTTCATCGGGGGTGCATGGTGGCTGTCCTTGTTTGGCTTGGCATTTCGGTGCTCCTCTTAAGGTTGCGGCGTTCGCTTGGTTGGTGGGAAGAAATGGGGTTGTCACGATTGATGACCTTCAAAAAAGGAGAATGATCATCCCCAACATTTTTTTTTTTTGTGTATGCAGACTGTGGAACCAGTGGATCACCTCTTCATTCATTGTCCCTTCACGAGGGAAATGCGAGAGAGATTCATTGTAATCTTTAACATGGATTGGGTGATGTTTGAATCTATTGAAGGCTTTTCCCCAGTATGACATGGGGGAGGTGTAGGGAAGAATGGGAAGGCAGTTTGTAGGCGTGTTCTCCTAGTGGGTATTTGGGCTTTATGGTTGGAAAGGAATAATCGTTGTTTTTCAAAATCAGAGTTGGTCGGTGGTGGGTGTGTTTAGAAGGGAAAAATTGAATGCTATGGGGTGGGCTTCATGTATCGAGTCCTTATTGATTGGAAACTTGCCATTGTGGATTGGGATTCATTTTTGTAATTTGCTGGCTGGGCCCAACAATGGTCTCCTAGAACAAACCCAACCATCTGATTATGTGGAATTTTTTCCATGTTGCATATCAACTGCCGAGTGGATCACTTTGAAGCATCCATTTGGAACCCATGTATCAATTGAGCTAGGATTATGTGATGGGAGATTTTTCTTCTGTAGCAGTTTTCATCCATGGTGTGGCTCAATGGTTTGGATTCTGTAAAGGTGGACCCATCTGTACAGATTATTCCAGCTTCTTGTAGTTAATGCATATGTTGGGAGGACCGTGGAAGCACACGGAGAAGAATCTAGGATAGTAACCCAATAGCACCAAGCAAACACAAAGAGAACACATTGATTCAAAGTGGAAAAACCCTTTTGGGAAAAAAGCACGGCACAAAGCGACAGATAATCACTATGAAAGCAGAGATTACAAAGAGATAGAGCTTACCCGATTTGAACAACTTCGAATCTCACCCTTGCTACACCCCTTGAAACTTTAGGACAACTTAGAAACACTTAGAATACCTCTCAATCCCGTTTACACCCATATATATAGCTTTGGAAAGAATCCCAAACGAAATCGGAAACAAATCCCACAAATTCGCAGTTTTGCGTAAAATCTGTGTAGAATCTTGTCGATGGCATCGAAGGCCTGTCAATGGCATCAAAAAGTGCCCAGTGAGAACAACTAACTGAAGAAAATCCAGAAAATATCGATGGGATCGAGAACTATTCGATGCCATTAAAGGTGACATCGAACAGACTGTCGATGGCATCGACAGACCTTGTATCCGACTCGATTTAAGACATCAAATACAACAACATCCAATCATTTTTCTTTCTTTCTTTCTTTATTGAGTAGAAAAAGGCCAGAAATTTGGAGTTACCACCCCCTCCATTATTTTCATGTTCTCTAGAAAATATCATTTGTTTGGTTTGACTGCAGGTTACCTACTGCCCCGACTGTACTAGAGCATGCAAATATGATACAAGAGCATTAGGGAGTGGTGATGCTATTAGAGGTAAAGATTTTTTCAATTTGGTGTTTGGTTGTCTCTTCTTGAATGAATCCACTCATGTTTCATTACTGTAATCGCATTAGCAATAGTCAAATGTCAGAGTTGTATTCACATCAAGGATTCAGAGTCGGTGTACCTGATCATATATCCCCATTTCGGGCCAATACCGGTCACCACTGAAACCGGATCATATCACCTGATTTCGGGCCAAGACAGTTGTGTATTGCTTCTTCTTCTTCTTTAATTTTTTTTTAACACACACCCCCACCCCCACCCTCACACACGCCCACACCATACGGGCACTCGAACCCATGATCCCAGATTCCCAGTGTTGAAACAGAGTCTTGTCTACCACTGAGTCATGGAGCCAAATCTGTTGTGTATTGCTTGATATGTACTGGTTTCAGACCATAATTTAAACCTTGATTCACATTGAATTGAAGTTTTCACGAGTTTGCATGTGTGTGTTTTTGGTTTTTCTCGGGTTGGGTCAACTCGAAGACTCAAACCAACTCGACTTGATGGTTAATAAATATAAATTTAACCTGTAAGGAATAGTAAATAATTTTTGAAATAATTACAAAAGTAGTAAAATGTATGAAATCAAACAACAAAGTCATGCATAGCTTACTGGTTGGGAGCATCTGTGAGATGTGTAAAGGGGCAGTGGAGATCACCTGAGCATGCAGCCATGTGGGGGCCATGTGCAAAAGAGAGCAGCGCTTGATTTTGGTCCCATGTTCAGTTCTTGGCAATGGCTGTGATTGATTGTTCTCAATTCCCTTTGATGGTCCAGCATGATAGTCGCAAATGACAGCAGCGTTGTTGTATTGAGCGACGAAAAATGGAGAAGACTGCTCCGCGTCACTGCCAAAAGCAGTAACGATTTCTAGTAGATGGGAGTTTTTGTGGGTGGGCCGCATCGACATGGGTCAGAAGGCACATGGGACACCAATCTAGATTGTAGATGCTCACCTGGTGGACCACACATATGCAAGCAATGGACAGTTAAAATCAATTTTCAGACGGTCTGAATCTAAAATAAATGTATGGCCCACTTGAAAGTCTTTGCAAGGTGTAGCCAGCTACTAACTTCATCTGATGATTTGTTGCTACAGAGAGATTACATGCAAGTGGGACCAACCAACACCTTGATGATCCAGACCATTGATTTGGGACAGTATGAAAATGTTGGTCCCACTTGCAAGGTTGTAAGACTGTGTTCAGTTGTAATTCCTTTTCTTCTTTTAAAGAAGGTGCTGTAATTTCTCTGTTGTATAGTTAGTAAAACAACCAACAAATCATCAGATGAGGTTTTTCTGGGGCCCACTTGCATGGGGTGTATGGGTTGGCCACCCATCAGGTTGGGCAGGTACGCCCATCAAGTGGGCCATACATGTATATTGAATTGAGACCGTTGGTGAATTCATTTTGACTGTCCATTGCTCATACATGTATATTGAATTTAGGCTCACCGACGAAAAAGTCCCATCCATTACAAACATGCTCTTTCTCCATTATTCTTTAAAGGTCTAAGGACCACCACAGCCCCACCGTCATTTGCGAATATCATGTTGGGCAGGCCAGTTGCAGAAATCTCCAGCAATGCGATCGGGTCTGGGCCATTGTGGCCGTTGATGGTAGTGACAGAGATTGATCGACCGTTCATTGAATATATCACCTACCTGCAGCACATGGGGAAAAGATGAAACGATTGTGGTGAGATTGAGAGAAAAGGAATGTATGATCTTTAGGACCCGAGTCCATGGTTTAGTAATCCAGACGGTTGATTTGATTTTCTCAAATGAGTGGATGGTCCCAAAAAGATCTCCCAGTAGGGCGAATTTCCTACAATAGGAAGCCCGTACAACAAAAAGCTGTGGGGACACCATAATTTATGTGACATCCACTCCATCCATCACTTGCAACCACTCATGTTTGGATTGAAGAATTTGACCGTTCGGATTATTTTAATTGATTATTTAAAGTTGGTCCTTGGTCTTATGATAAATCTAATGAGACCAACGATCAAATTGCATTGATTAGATGATCTAATCAATCCTTGATTTGGTGTTATTTTCTACGGCCATCTTTTTTCTACGCCATGGATGGGATGGTTACAATTTACCAATGAAAGCGATTCTTTAGAATCATAATCAATCCATGATAGGTCCTAAGATGTAGATGGATCGGATTGTTGATTGGGTCTACTTTATTTGAACGATCCTGTCCATCCATATTAAAGGTCGTTGATCAAATGGTTAATATTTCTCTGATTGATTTGATGTTGGAATGGTAGCCCATGACCCCAGGAAGTTCCCGGGCCATCCGTTTTGTCAGCTCATGTTAGGACATGAGCCTAAAATGAAACTCAAATGGGTCAGGAAACAATAGAGATTGAACGCCCACCGTTGAAACATTCGTGAGCCACATAAGTTTTAGATCAAGCTAATATTTATGTTTTCAGTCCATCCCAATGGAAATAATCTTATGAATGGTTTGGATGACGCATAAATATCCCAGTGGACCCAGGAAGTTTTCAACTGTAGGGATTTCCCTCACCACTTATTCCTGTCGTGTGGACCACTTGACTTTTGGATCTGCTTCGTTTTTTGGCACATGTCCTAACATGAGCTGTTAAAACGGATGGACAGGGTAGATTTCTCACCAACATCACTGTGGGGCCCAGATAGCTTCTGAGCGCAGGAAGGTTAGGCTTGCTGGCAATCCGCATCCAACAGTCCATATCAATGGAGCGGATATCATCCACACATCATGATGGGCCCAAAATCTTCTATCCAAGACAGTCAAGAAAGAGAGGAATAATATGATCCTTGGAGTCAAGTGGGCCTTGAGGTGGAAAGTGGGCCCCACGTTTCCTATCCTAAGGCTCATGGATAATGTGTATGCGCATATCCTTGGGTCGAGGATCTTATAATTCCTGCTACCAGATGTATTCAACGGAAGAAAGATCAACGGTTAAGATCGCTTGCAGGGAATACACGGTCCATCCACAGTTTGGCCCATCAGATTAACGGTCTGAATCAAGAAATGATAGCCCGACACGTATGACCTAGATACTATATTTCCCCCAAGAAAAGAAAACGTCACGGGCCACGACCAGGCTCGAGCCTTGTGGGGCCGTACATGGACAGACCTCAGCCCGGCCTGATCTCAGCCGTTCGCAGCCCCATGCAAGATGCTTACATAACCGATGATTAAAATGCACACATGAAGTCAGGCCGTGACCTATCAGACTACGTTGAGATGATGGAATCCTAACCGTTGATATGATGACCAGATAGAGAGAGAGAGAGAGAGAGAGAGAGAGCTCACCATTCAAGCACGCTACGAGAAGCGAAGATCACCAGCCTCTCTATCCTCTATCTCTTTCTATGTATAAGCCCAGCCACGCTATTGACGGTTACGGTTCGCCTCTTCTTGTTTTCTTGGCACGTGCCTCTCACACGTAGGCAGTGTGGCCCCTGCAGCCCTAAGCTCTGTGGGGCTCACGTGATGTATGTGTTATATCCACTCCATCCATCCGTTTGGCTAGATCATTTTTAGGAGATGAGCCTAAATATGAGGTAGATCCAAACATCAAGTGGATGACACCCACCGTTGAAACCTTGATAGGGCCCACTGTAATGTTTATATTACATCCAAACCGTTCATAAGGTGGATCCGATCTAGATGAATGGAAAACATAAATATCAGCTTGATCTAAAGCTTATGTGGCCCCTATAAAGTTTTTTGTGGCAGGTGTTCAACTCTCACTCTTTCCTTTGGTGTGGTCTACTTTATCTTTGGATCTGCCTCATGTTTTGGTTTATGTACTAAAATGAACTGGAAAAAAAGATGGACAGATTAGATATAACAAATAAGTCCTGGTGTGCTCCACGGAGCAAACCACGTCCACCATAAGATCCAATTTCAAGTTGCTCGTTGATGAGGTGGATCCAACGTGGTGGATGCTTGTAAAAATAAAAGTTTCCTGAGAAATCCACTCCATCCATCGGTTTAGCCTAGGTTCATATAATTACACGGCCTAGTTCGGCTTATGATACAGGGGCCCTCGCACCTGTACACGTGTCATGCGTGTGTAACTCCCAGTAAACTGGCTTGAATTTCCTCATTTTCAGTTCATGTTAGTTCATAAGCTAAAAAAAATCTAGCATATTGAAAATTCAAGTGTGCCACACCACAGTAAAAATGTGGGGATCGGGTGCCCGCTGTTGAAAGCTTCTTCAACCCTGGCAAGGGCTTAGTGGGGCCATTGTAATGTGTGTGTGTGTGTATATATGTGTGTGTGTATATATATATATATATATATATATATATATATATATATATATATATATATATATAATCCATGCCGTTCATCCACTTTGAATGATCATTTTGATGGTATGATCCAAAAAAAGAGGCAAATCAAAGGCACAAGTGGACCACACCAAAGGAAATACTGAAGATTGAACGCTTACTGTTAAAACCTCTTGAGGCTACATAAGCTTTGAATCAAGCTGATATTTATGCTTTCTTTTGTCAAGGTCTGCGTGACCGACCTTATTCGCAGGTTGGATGACAAATAAACATCACCGCAACATTGGGCCATAATTATTTGTCGAAATAGATTATTATTATTTTTAAAAAAAAAACTTTTTTAAAAATAAAAAAATAAAATTTACACACACCCCTGCACACTCATGCCCTAGCGGGATTTCACTGCCTATGGGTACTCGAACCCTTGACCAGGGGTTGAAACTCCTAAGAGTCTACCACCCAAGTAAGGACTCAATTATTTGTCAAATAGATGAATGGATGTACTGTGTGTAGAGGTGGGCAAGTTGGACCCGATCCGGTAGATCCGACCAGATCCGACCCGACTCGGTACCGTTCCAAACAGAACCGACGGCGTAAATCGGCCTGATCAAATCTGTTCATCCAGATCCGGTCGTTTTTTGGATTGGATTCAGATAAGGGTGTATCTGAACAAAACCGATCCGAAAACCTGAACCGAAAGGGTCCGACCCGACCCGGGATATAAATATCCCTCTTTTTTACAAAATTCTTTCTCCACACATCTTTAGCTTTTCGTTTGGCGCCAAAAAACCCAGCCCAATATAGCTCCAACTCTATTTTTCTATCTCTCTTTATCTCTCTTTATATGTCTCTCCCTATATCCGTCTCTCCTTTTTTTGTTGAAGAAAAAGGTAAGAAGAATGCTAGTTAAATATCTTGCGGTGGGTTTTGGAGTTTTTATGGGATTTCTCTGTTGGAGAGAAATATGCATGGAGAGCTGTTGGGTTTTGGAGATAGATTTTTATGTCGGAGAGGAAAATACATTGAAAATTGGTATAAAGCTATGTAAGGAAGAGAGAGACAGAGAGAGCCGTAGCAGGCAATGTTGGCATAAAGATATTTTCCTACTAGTTGACGGAAGCGTATTTGCTGGTGTACGACGTGGATTTGTGAGTGTAACGTTAGCAAGGTATGTGTTATATCCAAATTGTCTATCCATTTGCCAATATCATATTAATGCTTGAGACCAAAATTAAGACATATCTAACTATTAAGTGGACCACACTATGGAAAGTAGTGGGGTATTGAACGTCTACCATTGAAACCCATCTTGGGTTCACGGAAGTTTTGTATCAATGAGAAATTTGTTTTTCCTCTTCCCTGAGGTCTTTGTGACCTTACGAACAGATCGGATGAAAATAAACATTGTGGTTGGCCGTAGAAATTGTTTAAGGGTGAAAATCATTATCTCCGCTTTTATTTATGGTGTGGTCCATATGATCTTCGGATATGATCAATTTTTTGGATAATGCTCTAAAATGAACTCTAAAAACAGATGAATGGTATGGATTTACTAAATACATCACTGTGGGGCCATGTAACTTTGATCTCCTTTGAACCGTTCGTACAACTCGGAGCTCGAGGAGCGTCAGTGCACATCTTCGCACGACACGTGCAGAGTAGCTGTGTAGCTAGTAGGAGCTATAGCCTACTCCCCCGACACCAGCCATTAGTTGATGGTCGGTGCTCTGTGGGGCCCACCATGATGTATGTGTATCATCCACGCCGTCCATCTTTATATATATATATCATTTTATGATATGGACCACATTACAGGAAACAGTGTTGAATGAATTTTCACCGTTAAAAACGTTTTGGGGCCATAAAAGTTTTGGATCAAGCTAATATTTATTTTTTCCCTTCATCTAGGTCTTTATGACTAAATCAACAGATTGGATGACAAATAAACAGTACAGTGGACCTTAGTAGAATTTTAATTGTGAATATTCATTCATTATTTTTGTCCTGTGGTGTGGTCCACTTAAGATTTATATCCCTATCTTTTTTTGCACCAAGCCTAAAATGATCTGTAAAAATTGATGAACGGCATGGATGAAACACGTACATCATGATGGGGCCCACAAATCATCGACCAGAGTAGCCAATCCGTTTGCACTCGTACATAGATCAGTCATTTAGCTGGTAGGAGCTATCGCCTATAAGATAGAAGATAACAAGAGCTATAGCAGCTAGCTGGAAACGGATTGCATATTGAGCTCAGTAGGCTCTTATCGTACTGAGGAAACTTTGTTGGGCCCACTGTGAATGCGTGTAGTTTATCCATGCCGTCCATCTATTTTTCCAGATCATTTTAGGGGTTGAGACAAAAATTTAAATATATCAAAAGTTCAAGTGGACCATACTACAGGAAACAGTGGAAGGATTGATTTCCACCATTGAAACATTCCTAAGGCCCACTATGGTGTTTATTTGTTTTGAATCATGCTAATATTTGTTTCTTCAGTTCATCCCAGTAGGAATGACGTTATTAACGGTATGGATGTCATGTAAACTTCACCATCGAACCCAGGGAGGTTTCAACGGTTGGAATTTACCTAACCACCTTTTCCTTTAATACGGCCCACTTAAGTCTTGGATCCTGTTCACTTTTGGTCTCATATTCTAAAACGATCTCAAAAAACGATGAACGGAGTGGATTCCTGAAAAACACCATGGTGGGCCCCGCCTAAGATCCCAGTACAGGAACGTTGTACGAATGGCTTCGGCAGGAAATCCCATCCCTGCTTAGTGTGTCGTGCACGCCAATACAGGCCACCTGTACTCTCAAGCTCCGAGTTGTACGAACGGTTCAAATGAGATCTACATTAGATGGGCCCCACAATGATGTATTTATTATATCCATACCGTTTATCCATTTTTTGTGGTCATTTTAAAGCATTTAAAGAAAAAATGAATCATATCTAAAGCTCAAATGGACCACACCGAGAATAGCAGTGAGGATAATGATTTTCACCGTTCAAAAATTCCATTCTTGCCAAATCCGATCCGACTAGTTTTTTTGACCAAGTCTGACACGGTTTGGGTCAGGCCAACCATATGACGGATCTGTTCGGATAATATGCTCCAGACCCGGTCCCGGATAGGATCGAATTCGGACTAGTCCAGGCAGCTTTCCGACCCAACCGAGTTGGACCAAATCCAATCCGACTCGGTCTGATGCTTACCTCTACAGTGTGTGGATAAAACACATACATCACAGTGAGCCACCACAGATCCACTGCCACAACCGTCAGTCTCTAGCTAGTCTTGGAAAGGGTAGTACCTAATCCACATCCCTTCAACGCTATCAAAGTTTTAGATCAAGCTATTTTCCAGCATGTTGGGAAGCATATAAATATTATGGTGTACCCCACAAGGTTTTAATGGGGCATGTCCATCTCCATTGTTTCATGTGTCGTGGCGTATTTGAGTTTTGATGGGCCCTGTTCTTGGGCTTATTATAACGTTATATTTTTAGCTTCCACAAGGTTTTGATGGGGTAGTCCATCTCTATTATTTCATGTGTGGTAGCCTACTTGAGTTTTAGATATGCCTTATTTTTTAAATCAGGTGATAAGCTAATATTTTTAGCTTATATAAAAATTATATAGCCCTACAAGGTTTCATTGTTAGGTGTTATGGGGAGATCCGAGCCCATGGTAGAACATCAATCCAACTGTAAGTCCTAGCCAACACCCGAGGCACCCGAGGCGCGACCCATCTGACCAGACTTCAGCATCGCAACAAGGACACGCGAGCGTCTTTGGAAGAGGGTCAACTTGGAGGGGTCCTAACAATCCGATCGGATTCGGCATGACGGGTTAGGTCGGATATCGGCTCAAGCCAGCCGTATCGGATTCGGCATGACGGGTCGGGTTAGACGTCGTCCGACCTGGAGAATGTTCTTTATTATGGTCTGACGAGCCGATCCAAACAGGCCTTCAGATGCGCGTATCCCACTCGCTAAACATGGAAACTGCCATAACCAAACGTGGCCAATAGCGTGGCTCGCAGATACGCATTATTCGCTAGATACACTACACGATCAATAGATTGCAGGTGGTATCTCCACGATCCGGGAATCTCCCTGATCGTGCCGAGATTATCGAGACCAGACCGCCCCACAGGCAAGTATAAATAGCACACAGCGCCATATCTACAGGTACGCAATGTCGAGCTCTCCTCCTCTACTCTCTACCTAGACCTCGATTCTCTTGTCCTGACTTAGGCATCGAAGGGTCCCCCGGCTTAGCCAGGGTCACCTTTGCCCATTTTCTTGGTGCAGGTTTCAGGGACAACACGTAGAGGGCGACGTGGAGAGAGGGTCGACCAGATTTTAATCTCAACATTTTTTAGCGCCGTCTGTGGGAACCTGAAACTAGAAGTCAGGTTCTCATTCATCCAAGCAATGACGAGGAAGAAAAAAGCTGTAGTGGTGCAGCCGCAACCTAATTAGCAGAATCGGTCGTCATCACCGCTTCATGCCGAGTCCGCACCAAGGCCTTCCCAACGTTCGCACAAACGGTCAAACAAGTATCGCGCCATGCAGAACGAGATCCTGGCCCTACGTGACGAGATAAACCGAATGAAACAGTAAAGAGAGCCAAAGCTACGCCCAGCTCAGGAATAACCCGTTCTCGAACCGGTGAGGTTGTTCGTGGAAACTCACTTTGTACCGAGGAGTATGAGACCTGAAGCCCCCCGACACTCGGGGGTGCCGCATTCAAGTCAAAATCCTCCTGCAGTACAAGCCGAGGTATCCTCGCGGAACGCCACCACTCGGGCCCCCACAACCATCCATTCAGCCACTTCCGCCCTGTCGTTTACGGACCTCCGTCATCAGTTAGAACGGAAGAGAGAAAGGAGAACACCGGAGGTCAAGGATGCCCCAGAGGTCGTCACGAAAAATAGGGACCCATGGGAGGCATGATTTGAGGAGTTGAAGGACAAGTTCCTGACATTGGAGAAGAAGTAGCAACAATCGACAGTTTCAGCCACTATCCATGCGATAATTGAAGAGATCGAGCCTTCCTTCACCTCAGCCATCATGGTTGAAGTGATGCCGCAGAGGTTTCGGATGCCTCCCTTTATCCAGTATTTAGGATCTGGGGATCCATCCGAACACCTGAAGTCCTACCGATCGTGGATGCAGATCAAGACTGCAACGGACATAATGATGTGTAGGGGGTTTTCTATCACCCTCACAGGGTCCGCTCGGATTTGGTATCGCCAGCTTAAACCCAACTCCGTGGATTCTTTCGCGGAACTAAGTCGATTATTCCTTAAGCAGTTTATAAGTGGTAAGAGAAGTCGAAAACTCAACACTCACCTGCTCACCATCAAGCAGGCCCCGAAAGAGTCGCTAAAGGATTACATCGCCCGTTTTAATGAAGAAGCGTTGCATGTCAAGGACTACGATGACAAGATGGCTCTCGCTGCCATTCTGAGCAGAATGAATGAAGGAAAATTTGCCTTCTCTATCGGAAAAAGTCTGTCAAAGACGCTAACGGACTTCATGGCAAAAGCTCAGAAGTATACTAACGCTGAGGAGTTCACTAAAGTTCGAAAAGGCACACAAGTACCCGACTCGATGAATAAAGGGAAGAGACCTCGGAACGAAGACTCCCAACCGACCAGCAAAGGGGCGGATGACCGTGCTTCCCGCGATCGTCGACCGAGCCGCAGGCCGGAAGGAAAATTTCGTTCCTATACCCCGCTTAATACATTCGCCGAGCAGATCCTGCTGGATATCCTAGGAGACAGACTACTTAATTGGTCGGTCTGCATGAGGGCTGACCCAGAGCACCGGGACAATCGAAAATTCTGTCGTTTCCACCGGGACCATGGTCACAACACGGACGACTGCGTGGATCTGAAAGACGAGATTGAGTCCTTCATTCGTAAGGGACATTTACGTCGTTACACCAAAAAAGAGAAGTCCGCTCACAGAGAGGAACGACCGCGAGAACAGCCGAACAACCCCCCAGAGGAATCCGCTGAAATTCACACCATTTTCGGGAGTTCAGCTGGGGGAGGGGATTCAAACAAGGCTCAAAAAGTCCATTCCCGGAGATCCGAGCCGGTACACCACGTTCACTTGATGGAACGTCCCAGCAAGGAACTCCGAGCCGCTCCGTGCAGCCTGACTTTCACGGAAGATGATGCGCACAGGATTCAACATCCGTACGATGACGCGCTAATGGTTACCATGACCATAGCGAATCACAAAGTATACCGCATCTTGGTCGACACCGGGAGTTCAGCTGATGTTATGTATTCTGAAGTATTAAAAAAGATGGGAATTCCACGGTTCCGGCTCCGACCCGTGAAGACCCCCTTGCACAGCTTTGCCGGAGAGAGAGTCATTTCTGAATGAGCCATCTCCCTCCCAGTAACAGCAGGAGAAGGGCAACATCAAGTCACACTTTTGGTGAACTTTTTAGTTGTCAATATTTCATCTGTCCACAACGTGATCTTAGGCCGACCCTCCCTCAACGCAATGAGAGCGATCGTCTCAACTTACCATCTGATGATGAAGTTTTCAGCTGAAGGTAGGATTAGTTATCTCCAAGGCGATCAACGCGAGGCCCGGAAGTGTTATGCGATAGCCGTGAAAAAAGGAACTGTCAAGCAAACGCTCGTAATGGACGCCTTGGATCCTCGAGGACCGACGGAAAGCTCCTCAGTCGAAGATCTGGTAAGAGTACCGCTCGATGAATCAGACCCGAGCAAAACTGTTTAGCTCGGATCATCACTGAATCCCGAGCGGAGGAACAAGTTATTGGCCTTCTTAAAGCAACACCGAGACATCTTCGCATGGTCACACATAGATATGCCAGGGATCTCACTTGATGTGATGGTCCACAGGCTGAACGTGGACTCAGATCACCGGCCGGTTAAGCAAAAAAGAAGACCGTTCGATGCCGAACGTTATGAAGCCACTGTCGAGGAGGTTTCAGTCCTACTCGATGCGGGTTTCATAGAAGAAGTGTACTATCCTGACTGGATAGCAAATGTTGTGCTCGTCAAGAAATCTAACTGGAAGTGGCGGGTCTATGTAAACTATTCTGATCTGAATAAAGCATGTCCCAAAGACAGCTTCCCGTTACCTCGGATCGACTAACTAGTGGACAATACTGCCGGACATGAGTTACCCTCATTTCTGGACGCTTATTCCGGGTACAAACAGATCGCTATGTATCCCCTAGATAGGCAGAAGACTACCTTTGTCACGGACAGAGGGCTCTACTGTTACCGGGTCATGCCATTTGGCCTAAAAAATGCTGGGGCAACATATCAGAGGCTGGTGAATCAGATGTTTGCTAGCCAGATTGGGCGCACCATGGAGGTGTACGTGGACGACATGTTAGTGAAAAGTACCCAAGCCTCCAACCACCTTGCCGACCTCGGAGAAACATTCAGCGTCCTCTGAGAATATCAGATGAAATTGAATCCTGCTAAGTGTGCATTCGGGGTTGAGTTAGGGAAGTTTCTTGGCTTTCAAGTCAGTCAGCGAGGTATCGAGGCCAATCCAAATAAGATTAAAGCCCTCCTCGACATGAACTCGCCTCGGAATCTTAAGGAGATACAGTGTCTCACGGAAAGAGTTGCCGCCCTCGGACGCTTCATATCCAGGGCTACAGATAAATGTCTTCCCTTCTTCCAGCAGCTGAAGGGCCATAAGAAGGCGGAGTGGACGCCAGAGTGTGAGCATGCCTTCCAGCAGTTAAAACAATACTTGGGTTCACCGCCTCTATTGTCCAAGCGTGAAGAAGAGGAGCCTCTGTTCCTCTACCTCGCAGTCTCAGCTTTAGCTGTCAGTTCGGCTCTGATCAGAGAGGTTGGAAGCAAGCAGTACCCCGTGTACTACGTAAGCAAAGTCATGGTACCAGCTGAAACAAGGTACCAGTCGTTGGAAAAATTGGCGCTCTGCCTCGTCGTCTCGGCCAGAAGACTGCGGCCATATTTCCAGGCCCACTCCATAGTTGTGCTAATGGACTCTCCTCTAAGGCAGGTCCTCCAGAGACCCAAAGTGTCAGGTTGGATGAACAAGTGGGCCATAGAGCTCAGAGAGTTTGACATTCAATTTCGTCCCAGGACGACACTCAAGGGTTAAGTTGTAGCCGACTTTATCACCGAGTTCACAACTCTAGATGAGGAGTAAGTTAGTAAGGAAGTCGAAATGACACCACCTGTCCTGTTGAGCAACCAAGAGGCGGCATCAAATCCGGGGTGGGTCCTTTATGTTGATGAGTCTTCCAACATTAAAGGAGCAGGAGCCGGAGTTGTCTTGGTTGCACCTGATTCAACGACAATCCAATACTCAATCAGACTCGGATTCAAAGCCTCAAACAACGAAGCCGAGTACGAAGCGTTGTTAGCTGGGCTCAGGCTGACAGCGAGCCTAGGCGTTCAGACCCTACAAGTTCGTTGCGACTCGTAGCTGGTAGTGAACCATATCTCTTCGGAGTACGAAGCTAAAGAAGTCAGAATGATCTCCTACCTCGAGAAAACACAAAAATTGATCGAGAGATTTTGAAGTTGCACCATCCGGCAGATCCCCAGAGCCGAGAACTCATGGGCCGATGCCTTAGAAAGAGTCGCCTCGGCCTCCGAGGGAAAGATCCCACGTTTCGTTCCTGTCGAGTTCATTGAGCACCCGAGTATCAGCCAGTCGAAGAAAGTAAATCTCATCTAGTCCATTCCTAGTTGGATGGACCCGATCTTCAATTATCTGTCATCCGGCGAAATCCCCTCGGATAAACTAGAGGCGAGGTGACTTAAGGTCAGAGCGGCCCGATACGCTATATTGGATGGAGTGCTGTACAAGAAGGGGCATTCTCAGCCTTACCTTAGATGCCTCCGACCGGACGAGGCCGACTATGTGATTCGGGAGATTCACGAGGGAATCTGTGAAAACCATTCTGGCAGTCGTGCCTTGGCCATGAAGATACTTCGTCAAGGGTATTTTTGACTGACTCTTAAGCAAGACTCCAAGGACTTTGTTCAGAAGTGTGACAAGTGGCAGCGTTTTTCTGCCGTGCCGAGGTAACCGGCAGAAGAAATGACCCCCATGAGCAGGCCGTGGCCGTTCGCCCAATGGGGGATCGACATCATCGGTCCCTTGCCCACTGGGAAGGGACAAGTCAAGTTTGTTATAGTTGCAGTCAACTACTTCACTAAGTGGGCCGAGGCCGAGCCTGTCGCAAAGAAGACTGAGCAAAAAGTAATCGATTTTGTGTGGAAAAATATCATCTGTCGGTTCGGAATCCCAGGAACCATCGTTTCTGATAACGGCCGCCAATTCGATAATAACAAGTTTCGTAGTATGTGTCGAGGGCTTGAGATTGTAAACGCTTACTCATCGCCTCGGCACCCACAGTCGAATGGACAGGTAGAGGCAGTCAACAAGGTCATTAAGCATCATCTCAAAACGAAGCTGAAAAAAATAAAGGAAAATTAGGCCGAGGAGCTCCCCTTTGTCCTCTGGGCTTATAGGATCACAGCCCAGACTTCGACGGTACAAACCCCGTTTTCGTTGTCCTATGGCTCGAAGGCAATGGTGTCAGTGGAAATCGGACTCCCAACGGCGCGGGTAAGAAGCTTTGAAGAAAATCAAAACTCTGAGCAGATCGCTGCTAATATGGATTTGCTCGAAGAACTCAGAGAGGTTTCGAAGCTTCGAACGACGGCTCGACATCAGCAGGCAGCGCGCTTCTACAATTCAAAGGTCAAAGTCAGGCGCTTACGCCCAGAGGACTTAGTCCTCCGACGGGTCTTTCAGAATACGGCTGAGCCGGAGGCAGGAGCATTCGGACCCAACTGGGAAGGACCATATCGTGTGGTCAGGTCTGCCAAACCAGGATCGTATCACCCGAAGGACCTCGAAGACCGCCATCTCCCTCATCTTTGGAATGCCGAGCACTTGAAGATCTACTACCCATGAGGAAGAGCCTTCAAAGCTCATAATAAAATGTACGCTTCCGAGCAGCTAGCCTTTAAGGCTCTTAATAAAAGTTCAATTCTATTTTAGATGCTCGCCCGATTGCCTTATCAACACAAGCATAAATTAAATGGTCCCTAATCTTACGAAAGATCGACAAGGCATTCCCTCGAGGAAAAAATCCTAATAATGACCCGACCCTCCATTGGAGTACTCGGCTCGACAATATGAGAGAATGAAAAGGTCAGGCTCTTAAAGAGGCCCACTCGACTACATCTCAGAGCAAGTTAACGCAATACCAAAAAATATATATATATTTTTCATTGAATCCCCTCGGAGGGGCAAAAAATACATTGATGGTTTCTAAAAAAAAATACAAGGTAAAATATGCCTTCATGCTGGAGGAGGAGCCTGGACGTTAGGGGCTTAATCCGAGTGGACAACTTCAGCAGGAGCTTCCTCGGAATCCTCAGGAAGAAGAGAGTCAAGATCGAGGTCTGGGTATAAACCCAGGACTGCCTCGAGACAAGCATCAAAGCCGCGGTTGTAGAATGTCGCAGCTTCAGCGTCCCTCTCCTTGGAGGTCTTGAAATCTTCAACCGCTGCGGCCAGAGAGGCTTCATCCTTGGCCCGCTGAGTCTCCACGGCCTGATTCACGACTCGGGTCCGCTCTTCAGCCGCCTCGACCTTGGTGCGTTTCAGGTCTTCACCTAGGCGAGTAGTCTCCATGGCCAAAGAGTCCGCGTGAGCCCTGGCGCGGGTCAGCTCGGTGGTCGCTGCATCACCACTTGCCTTTAGATTATCCGCCCTCACCTACAGGTGCAACTCTCTAGCCTCCAAGTCGATGATGACTCCCTACAGTCAGCTCACCCTGGCCCTCTCGCATAAAGCTGCCGGTGCAGCTCGATCTGTTCGGACTTCAAGGCCGCTGTCTCAGCCTGGAGAACCTCGAACTCCGCCTCCCTCCTCCGATGCTCCCGCACTCTCTTCCGAATTGAGAGCAACACCGGGACGGCCTGAACAGGAAACAAAGGTCAGAATCTAAAATATATACATAACGATATGAAAGAAAGGGAGAATCCTCTCATAGATATACCATGTAGCACACAGAGGCGAAGTCGTTCAGAAAGTCGCCTTCCGACCGGTCAAGGTTCCGAGCAATATCCTCCTCCTTAGCATGCTTGGCAGCCCACGGAGACAAGCACGCCATATGATAGCTCGGCTCGAACCTCTCACCGCTCGTGCCAGCCTGGGGTGAGGCCACAGCCCCCTCAGCCCCTACCCTACTTCCTGTCGAGTTTTGACCCTCGGCGCGGACATCTCCCCCAACTTTGGGGGGGAAAGCATATTGACGGTTATTCTAATGGCCTCCTCCCATTCGGAGGAAGAAAGGATAGCGACGGGGGGCTCGAGGACTGCGACAGGAGCCTCTACGATGGGGGGAACGACAACAGTAGGAGCAATAGGGCTCGGAACGACTGGGGTGTCAGCCACGGTCGTTCGGACGAGCCCCGGAGGAGGAGATACCACCAGACGCAAGATTGCCGAAGGAGCCACGACAGTATTAGGGCTCACCGGGGTCGGCACCGCAGAGGAAGAGCCGACTGGTCTCGTAGCTGGGGCAGTTGAGGTTGGCGCAGCGAAAGATTCCCCCACGTGAGGGGGAACTGACTTCTTCTGAGTGATCTTCACTCGGGGGGCTTCCTTCAACAACTCTGCCGCTGTCAGAGCTGCTTTCCTTTTCCGAGCTCCGGACGCCTCGGCCATGCCTGCGAAAGAAAAAATGATGTCAGTTACTAAGTGACTGAAAGAAAGCTCATCGAAGAGATCAGAGCAGCTTACTGAGGGACGTGAGCGAAGGCTGAGATTTGCAAAGCTCAGACCAGTGAAGGTTGGCCGTGGTGATCAGATCAGCCTAGGAACGAAGCGTCTCCGATCACGCTCTGGGCTTCGCAATGTGATTTTTTTGGTCTGAGTCGAGGAGTGGCAACCCCTTTGGAAAAGCTGCAAAAGAAAAAAAAAAGAAATCTTACTTTAATTGAAACAGGTGAAAACTAAGGCAGCAACCCGGATGTAAAATGAAGTCTGACCTGATTTCGTAAAATGGGTCGGAATATGAGCCGTTGAGGTCCTAAGCTCAGCCGCTGGTGCCTCCCATTCACCTGCCGCCCAGAACCACTTATTTTTTCAGTCATTGTTGGAGGACGACAGGTGCATCACCAATCCCGACCCCTTGCTCCCCCAAGTCACAAAATAGTACCACGGATCGTTACTGTCATGCTTGACTAGGTACAGGCTCAGCAACTCATCTGGGGTCAGCTCGGAGTTTCCAACTTGTCTCCAGATAATGAAGGCGGAAATCATCACTCTCCAGGCATTCGGAGTAAACTGCCCGGGAGACAATCCAAGGTAAGCCGCAACCTTCCTGATAAAGGGGTGTAGTGGGATCCGGACTCCTCACTGCAGCGCACAAAGGAAGATGGCTACTTCCCCTTTAGCAGGAGCGTCAGCTACATCCAAAGGCCCAGGGGCCCTTATCTGAACGAAGTCAGGGATTTGGAATTTCAAACGGATCCACTCCATTTGAGACTCCGACATGACAGAGCCTCCTAGGACTACCACTACGGTGCGCAAACTCGCAGGCATTTCAGTGGTGACAGTGGTCTCTACTCGGCGGGCTTGCGTGGCTGTCTTCTTGCTGAGCTTCTTGGTTTTATAACCCAACGTCTTTTGCCTCCGAGGTGGGGGGTATGGGAGAGTGGTCTCGAAAGGGCCTTCGAAAATCCCACTCCCACTTTCAGAACTCCCAGGCTCGGAGTCATCGTCGTATTCACGAACCATCTCGAGGTCCAAAGACATGACAGAAAGAATGGTGAAGATCAACAAGACTCACCGGTTGACTGCCGAAAATCGCCTTCTACCGGATATTTCGAATTCGGCCGGAATCGCCTCGTCAAAAATCGCCTCCTCCGGTATGCTCTTCTGATTCGGAATATAAAGTGACGAATGAAAGTTCGGGACGTCTTATATAGACAACGAAGGAATTCTGCATTGATGGCGAGCCTTAATAGCAGCAGCTGAATCGACACGAGCCTATCTCTGAGCACACATGGCCGCACCGCATTGGAGGAGTACTGAACCGTTAGTACGGCTTTGACATCGGGCAGTGTACCTCGATATGCGAAGCGATGCCCTAGCAGTCGGAGCCGTCACGTACACGCCTCCTTAGGCTTGCTTGGCAACCTCCCATAGGCTAGGAGGAGATTCGGGATCGTAACCGTCGCCACGCGTTAACCAAGGTGACCAGCACGCACGCGATTCGAGACCCATCATCATTGCAATAAGGCGGGAGATTTCCTACATAAGTACTCTCTGAGCCTACAAGTAAACTCGAAGAGTAGGAGGCTTCTGTTATGGGGAGATCCGAGCCCATGTTAGAACATCAATCCGACTGTAAGTCCGAGCCGACACCCGAGGCGCGACCCATCTGACCAGACTTCAGCATCGCAACAAGGACACGCGAGCATCTTTGGAAGCGGGTCAACTCGGAGGGTTCCTAACAATCTGATCGGATTCGGCATGACGGGTCAGGTCGGATATCGGCTTAAGCCAGCCGTATTGGATTCAGCATGACGGGTCGGGTCGGACGTTGTCCGACCTGAAGAATGTGTTTTATTATGGTTTAACGAGCCGAGTCGAGCAGGCCTTTAAATGCGCGTATCCCACTCGCTTAACGTGAAAACTGCCATAACCAAATGTGGCCGATAACGTCGCTCGCAGATACGCATTATTCGCTGGATACGTTACACGATCAACAGATTGCGGGTTGTATCTCCACGATCCGGGAATCCCCTTGATCTTGCTGAGATTATCGAGACCAGACCGCCCCACAGGCAAGTATAAATAGCACACAGCACCATATCTACAGGTACGCGATATCGAGCTCTCCTCCTTTACTCTCTACCTAGACCCCAATTCCCTTGTCCTGACTTAGGCATCGGAGGGTCCCCCGGCTTAACCAGGGTTACCTTTGCCCGTTTTCTTGGTGCAGGTTTCAGGGACAACACGTAGAGGGCGACGTGGAGAGAGGGCCGACCAGATTTTAACCTCAACATTAGGTATGTCCATTTCCATTGTTCCTCATGTCGTGGCCCACTTGAGTTTTGAATGCATCTCATTTTTGGACTCAACATTATAAGCTGTTTTTTTCAGTTATAATGGTGGGATAACACATTTGGAGGCATATCAACATCATTGTGGGCCCATGAGATTTCAATGGTGCAAACGGATTGGCTACTCCCCCTACACCATCCGATGGCTGGTGGTCGGTGCTCTATGGTCCCCATGATGATGTATATGTTTAGTCCATGCCGTCCATTTATTTTTACAGATAATTTTACAGCATGAGACCAAAAATGAGATATATCTCAATCTCAAGTGGACCACATTACAGGAAACATTGTTGAATAAGCGTCGACCATTAAAAACATTTCAGTGGCCATAAAAGTTTTGGATCAATTTTTGTGTTTTCCTTCATTTGGGCCTGTATGACCTAATCAACAGATTGGATGTCAAATAAACAGTACAGTGGGCCTTAGGGGGATTTTAATGGTGGATATCCGATCACTGTTATTTTCATGTGGTGTGGACCACTTGAGATTTATATCCCTCTAATTTTCAGTATAAAGCCCCAAAATTAATGATCTTTAAAAATGGATGAATAGAATGGATGAAGCACACACATCATGGTAGGGCCCACAGAGTACCGATCACCAGCCTCGGGGCTCATGGCATGGGGAGTATTCAATGGTGGGCATGTCCATCTCCATTGTTCCTTGTGTTGTAGCTCACTCGAGTTTTCGATGCACCTCGTTTTGGGGTTCATATTATAAGCAGACATTTTCAACTTATAATGGATGGGATACCAGGTTTGGAGGCTTATAAACATCATGGTGGGGCGCCTCTAAAGGTTTCAATGGTGGGCATGTCCATCTCCATTGTTCTCTATGTTATAGCCTATTTAAGTTTTGGATGTGGGTCCGTACTCTTACCCGGGTGGTAGACTCCTTGAAGTTTCAACATCGGGTCAAGGGTTTGAGTACCCATGGTGTGGAAATCCCACGGTGTGAGTGTGTGTGTGTGGCGTAAGTGTGTGGGGGTGTGTGTGTGTGTGTGTAAAAAAAAAAAAAAAAAAAAGAGTTTTGGATGTGCTTATTTTTTGGCTAAGAGTATAAGATGGCATTTTAAGCTTACAATGGGTGGGATAATGGGTTTGGAGGTGTATAAACATCATTATGACCTTGCAAAGGTTTCAATGGTGTCTATGTCCGTCTTCATTGTTCCCTGTACTGTGGCCTACTTGAGTTTTTGATGTGCCTTATTTTTGGGCTCGGATTATAAGCTAATATTTTCAGCTTATAATGGATTTGGAGGCACATAAACATCGTGGACCTGTAAGGTTTCAATGGTAGTGGGCATGTCCATCTCCATTATTTCGTGTGTTATGGCTTACTTGAGTTTTAAAAATGCATTTTTTTTTTCCACTTACCATTATAAGCTAAGCTAAAATATACGATACTTTGAGCATATGACAAATGAATATGAGAGTAGCCCTATAGAGCTTTTGGTTACAAAGACTCATGTAATCAAGGTTAAGAGAAATTCACCTCTTCGCCAAACCCTATCAAACCATTAAATCATGTAAATGAGTTAGATTGTTGAGCTACGTACCAACCCTAGTTAGATAGCTCATAAACCTAAAATAATGTTTGTTAGATAATTGTAATATCTGATTTTTGAATATTTGTTCATTGAATTTGAACCATCGATTACGTTGGGCATCTACTGGGAATTAACTAACCTGCTAGATGATTAATAATGGGATAATTGTAATCACACCTTCAATGCATATGTTTAGTTGTTTGGGCACTAATCAGCTTGTATGCATCATGAACCAAAGATTACCCTTATTTGAATAAGAGGTTAGGATTGTTCAACCAACCTGATTTTTTTATAATGTAATCTAAATACAATGGGTTTCACAACCTGATTTTTATAATGTTATCTAACTATATCGTGTTTCACAACTAATAGGAGTGGACAACCTACCTTTACTCTCCAAAACTTTGATTGCTTTTGTTCTCTTCCATCTAAAAAAAATTTGGCTTTTTATAGTTTGCCATGCTCTCTGGAACTATAGTCTCTTCTCTAGTTATTTAATGGAGTTACTGTTGGATGCAGTTTCTTATGGCCCAATTCCGTAAAGTTCATGTAGCTTGAAGCTAGATGGAATGTACTATAATTGCATTGGATAATGGGTTTTGAAAAATATTTAACTTGTTTAAAATTAAAATAAAAAAGTAAGAAAATTTATCAAATTGTATAAATCAACATGTGATTTGGAATTACTCAATTTGAAATTAAATTTGTCTTCCTTATACCGCATCCCAAGTGTAATAAGATTATTTGAACAATCAATCTCCAGAATACAATAACTATCACTTGTCATTGGGGCACATTCACTCTACATTGGCTTAAACTGCTTATAATCTTAACTCCAATTGAAAAATATTTAAATCATAATTTAAAAGTAAAATTAGGCATTTTCCTCTTATTAATTTTTCGTGTTAATGGGCATATGAAGAGAAGTCTCTTTCATAGAACACGAAAGGTGGTTTATAAAAAGTCTCCCCTTCGTTTAGTCATCACCATGAAAAAGCAATAAGAAGAAAATGCCTAAATTTACTTTCATAGTATGGGTTAAATATATTATGATTGGAGTTAAGATTATAAATGGTTTGAGCCTAAATAATGTGTTCCACCTAACTTTTAAAAAGTTATCGGCAATTGGGTCCCTTAATAAGGAGAGTGGTTTAGCTGAGACCGGGATCTAGCGAGGTGGGTGGGACCTTTGAACATGAGGCCACTATGTGCCTACAACCACTCTCCACCCTCAGCGTGTTTGATTTTCCAAATAGCATAAAAATGCATTGGGAGTTAGTAATTATTACTACTTCACCGGTTTGAAAATGTATTTCCAATTCTTTCTTGAAAATTGAGTGAAAAAAAATAGCTTATATTTATGGTCCCCACATAATATATATATATATATATATATATATATATATATATATATATATATATATATATAACATAACATTGTGAGGCATGAGCCTAAAAAAGGGCCTATTCCAACACCCAGGTGGCTTACGATAAAGGAAGTAATGCCACTGATACGTTTTTAATAGTAGATGATTGATTCCTTAAATTATGTAGTGTGGCCCACTTGAGCTTCATATCAGTCTTATTTTTTTGATCAAGCTCTGAATTCAGCTGGCATAATGGCTGGATGGTGTAGAGAAGGCACAGACATCATAGTGGCCCCATGTATATTTCATAGTCTCTCTGTATTAAGAGCTAGACAAAGTAAGCGTCAAACCAAGTATAGATAACAACGTAATTGCCTGTTGAAGTAATTATTACTCACTTGCATTATATTTAGCAAATGTTTGGAAAATCAAACACACGCTTATTGAAAGTTTATTTTAAGGCATGATCCACGAAATGAACCAGTTCCAGATTCCAAACGGGTCATAGTACAGGAAACCATGGTTATGGGACATTAAAAACTTCTTGTGAGCCATGAAAACTTTGAATCAAGATGATATTTGCATGACCTTTTTATCTATGTGTTCGTGACCTTATCAATGGATTGGATGGCAAGTAAATATTCCTGTGGAATCCATGAGGTCTTTAAAGGTGGGGATTCAATTATGACCATTTCATCTGGTGTGGCCCATCAAAAAATTGAGTCAGCTTCTTTTCCGAAATCATCCCCTAAAATGAACTTTCAAAATGGTTGGACGGTGTGGATTTAAGACACATACATCCAGGGTCTCACCTAATCCGGTTCATGTGGGGCCACCACGATGTCACGTGTCATGTGAAAATCCCTATGTCCAAGATTAGAGACAAAATGAGGAAGAACCGGAACTCAAGTGGGCCACACCAGTGATGGATGGAAACGTCAGCATTGAAACTTTCCTGAGACTCGCTGCGATGTTTACATGCCATCCAAACCGTTAATAAGGTGGTTCCCACTAGGATGAAGGGAAGATCATAAATTTTAGCCTCATTCGAAAGGTTTCAACGGTGGGCGTTGAATCCTCACTATTTCCTGTGGTATTAAGCATTTGAGTCTCTGGATCTGCCCTCATTTTCAACCTGTCATCCTAAGATAAGCTAAGGAAACTAACGGACGGAGTGGATTTCACACCGAAATCTCGGTGGGCCACGGAGTTTTGGGTAATAGCAACTCCCTGCACGTCCCGCGTCCGTCGTTTCCTTCTCACAGTTCGCCGCGTAAAATCAAGGTTCTGAACGCCGCGCCTGAAATAAAAGGAAGAGGGAAAAAATACCCTCCAAAACCGTGGAAGAGGAAGAAGAAGAAGATGGCTCACCACGACAGGCGCTCTCAATCCTCCGCTCCTTCCGACGAAGCTAATCTGTAAAATCTCTCTCTCTCTTTCTCTCTTTCTCTCTTTCTCTCTCTCATTTCAATCTCCGACGATTTCCGAAATTCGACGGATCGGATGTGTCGGTTATTGTTTTGACGGCCCATCATTCGTCTCCAGATCTGACGAAAATGGTTATCTAGAAGCAGCAGCAGACGATTCCGTTGATTTCCGGTTTAAATCGGATGAGGAGAGAATCAATTGTCAGATTTTCTGCAATTAGGGTTCTCGGTACATTGTAATTATGCGTTTGTGATACGATGCTGAACTCGTATCACTGGTTTATATAAATATCTCAGGAAAATGCAGAAAAACAACAAGAAGAAAAGGGCGAGAAACCACTTAAAGGGTGGTGGGCCGCTTCATTTCTCTGATATTTCCATTGATACGTTTCTCAGAAATATACTTCTCTTTTATTCTCCACTTCTAACTGCTACTATCTTGTAGCAACTGAGATTAAAAAAAAAAACGTTTAAATTTAAATATAATGGCCTGTTTGGATGTACATTGTAATTATGCGTCTGTGATACGATGCTGAACTCGAATCACTGGTTATATAAATATCTCAGGAAAATGCAGAAAAACAACAAGAAGAAAAGGGTGAGAAACCACTTCGAGGGTGGTGGGCCGCTTCATTTCTCTGATATTTCCATTGATACGTTTCTCAGAAATATACATCTCTTTTATTCTCCACTTCTAACTGCTACTATCTTGTAGCAACTGAGATTTAAAGAAAAAAAAACGTTTAAATTTAAATATAAGGGCCTGTTTGGATGCTTTTAACTTTTTTAAGTGGTAAGAAAGTTATATGTAACTGACTTATAGGTGAAAGAAAGTTATGGGTAATCCTGTTTGGATGTAAGTTGTAACTTACTTACAGGTAACTTTGTTTTCGTGTTTGGATAACCTGTAACTCTGTTATAGGTAATAAGTTGTATATTCACCCTAACTAGAGCTTGAAATATGTAATCGTTGAAAAATCAGATCGACACATAAAAAAACTTGGATAAAATTATTACATTTTATTAAGCCCATGTAGATGAATAGTTTGGTCGATTCTTAGGCTAAACTAATCAACATGTGAGCTATAAAAGTGGGCCCATGTTTTTAAAATGATTTTAATGTGGGGAAAAAACTTTGAGGTAACACATAAATCATGGTATGACCCACATAGCACCATCAGTAGTAGCCAATTTTAGCTGACTACTATGGTTTGGCTGCTGACATGTTATGTGGGCCCCACTATAATGTATTTGTTTCATCCACACCATCCATCCATTATTTCAGATCATTTTAAGTCATCAGCCCAAAAATGAGGTACATCCAAATCTCAAGTGGAACACATCACTAAAAACAGTGTTGATTGAACGCTCACCATTAAAAACTTCTGGTGGGCCACCAATGTTTTGGATCAAACTGATATTTGCTTTTTTCCCGTCATCCAGGTCTTTATGACCTAATCAATAGGTTGAATGTCAAATAATGGATGAACGGCATGGATAAAACAAATACAAGATGGTGGGCTTTCAATTATTATCATTTTTTGTGGTCTGGTCCACTTGAGATTTAGATATGCCTCATTTTTGGAATCGAGCCCTAAAACGATCCAAAAGAATGGATGAACGGCATGGATAAAACAAATACAAGATGGTGGGCTCCATAGACAATCAGCCATTACCCACACATCCTAGCCAAACTGCCTCTGTAAAACCCGACGCAAAAAGAAAGGGGACAACAAAAAAAGAAGAAGAAGTAAAGGGTTTTCTAACCTTGTTGGAGCATGACGGGAGAGGGAGAAGGAGACTAGGAGAGGGAGAAGGAGACTAGGAGAGGGAAACAAAAACTGATAGAGAGGGAGAAGGAGATTGAGAGAAGGAAACAAATACTGAGGGAGATGGAGACATTGGAGGGGGATAAGGTGTTTATATAGCAAAAGGGCCACCAACTGGCTTCAATACACAAATACAAGTTACAAGCTGTGATTCTTCTCATAAATTTTGTAGGTAGGCCTCTTCAATGCAAGTTGCGATTCTTTCCATAAATTTTGATTTCAAAAATTCCAACTGTTACTTGCATCAAAGATACAGGTAATTTGAAAAACAACTCAAGTGCCTGTATCATTTTCGCCTCTCTCTTGTGAGAAAGTCATAGGTTGAGAGAAAGTTACCTGTGACCTTCCTCCCCCAAACACCTACTGTAACAATCTCACCTATAACTTTGTTACATTTTAAAAATGTTACAAACATCCAAACAGGCCCTAAAGGTGATCATCTTATTCTAAATTCCTAGAACTCCTAAACCTAGTGAACAATCTCAAGAGAGAATCAAGGTGATTCCCTTTACTCTATGTGCATATGCTGAAGATAGTTGTAGATTGTTGATTGAAGAAAGCGGATCCAGTGACATTTACATGCACACACGTGTGCCAACATGTGCATGATGAACGGGGTGAATACCATTTCCCGCCCCTTAAAAACGACCTTGTTCTTGAGGTAAAACATCAGGAATCTGCTGTTGCAATGATTCAAAAGACTCCCACGTAGCATTTTCTAGTTGAGTACGAAGCCATTGAACAAGCACCTCGGTGATGGCTTGACTGTGCCACTTGACAAATCGGCGATCAATGATTGCTTGAGGGTAAACCTGAACGACACCATCTTCTTATAGAAGTGGAAGGTCCATTGCTGTTACAGTACGTGCACCTACTTTCTTTTTGAGGCACAAAACATGAAATACTGGGTGTATCCTGGAATTAGCCAAAGGCCTGGTCAATATGCAACTTTTCCTATGCGTTCCAGAATTGGTATGGCCCATAATATCCAGGTGATAATTTTGGTGATCACCGCATTGCAATAGAACTTAGCTGGTAAGGTTGAAGGCGAAGATAAACCTAGACATCCACTTGAAACTCACCCTCAATTTGATGAATTTTCATGCATTCTTGAGCCCAATGCAGGTTGGATTTAAGTGTACGAAGTATTTGACCATGAGCTCAAAGTTCTATATCAACACGATGTACCATTGAATAGCTAGTGTTCATAGTAATAGTTGGAGGAGCTTGACTGTAGATGATTGCATATGGTGTTGACTTAGTTGCTTCATGTAGGTGGTGTTGTACAGCCATTCTGCCCAAGGTAGCTAACCGACCCATTGGCTTGGTTGGTCACTAGTGAAGCATCACAAGTAAGTCTCAAGGCAATGATTAACGGCTTCTGTTTGGTTGTCAGTTTGAGGATGGAATGCCAACTCATCTTTAATTTAGTGCCTTGTAATTTCCACAATTCCTTCCAAAAGTTGCTTGTCCGTCAAGTTACAATAGAAATAGGCATGCCATGGAGTTTTGAAAATGTTATCCACAAAGGATTGTGTAACAGATGCTGCCTTATGAGGATGTGAAAGAGGAACAAAATGAGCATATTTAGATCATCTGTCAACTGCCATAAAAATTACTATTTTACCTTGCGATTTTGGGAGTCCATCTTTGAAATCCGTGGAATTTTCAGTCCCTACCTGCTCTAGTATAAAAAGAGGTAGTAGCAACTTGGGGAACTCAAATGCTCATACTTGTTCCATTGGCATGTGTCGCATTCCACCACAAACTGCTTGACATCTCTCTTTTGACCCCTCTTGTAGAAGGTACGAGATAATCTCTTGTAATTCTTCTCATATGATATCCAGGATGACCAGCAATGGCTAATCCATGCATCTCGTGTAACATTGTAACGTCTCGTGTAACATTTTTTTTACGTAGGGTTGAAGATGAACCCAACACTAGCCGCTCTTGTACCTTAACAGCCCACCCGTGAATGTGTTGTGTGGGATTAGTTCCCCTGGTTGTGATAGCGTCTGAATTAAATCTTATAAAAATGGTTCAGCCTCATAAGATGCTGTCACCTCACCCATGTCTTCCCAAATAGGTGAAGGAATGACAAATGTAGTATGTTGCTCAAAGAGTCTCTACAAAGCATCTACGGCTGAATTTTCAGTCCCTTTCTTGTAAACCAGTTATAATTGTACACCATGAGTTTTGTAAGCCACTTTTGTTGAGCCGTTGTGATGATCCTTTGATCAGGGAGGAGGTTTTTTAATCTGTTGTGGTCCATCTTGATAATAAAATGGCGACTGAGCAAGGATGCTATTTGGTAACAACATGCACAATAAAAAGCATCTTTCTCATAAGTTGACAATCCCTTGTTGTGGCTTGATAGGGCTTTGCTTGAGAATGCAATAGGTTGCCCATCTTGCATGAGAACGCTCCTAATGCCTATATCTGAATCATCACACTCAACTACAAACATTTTGGTGAAATCTGGAAGTGCCAAAATCAGCACCGTGGTCATCGCTTGCTTTAATGCTTCAAAGGCTGTGGTTACTTCTGGTCCCCATGAGAATGCATTCTGTTGCAGTAGGCAGGATAAAGAAAAACTAAGGCATCCGTAATCTTGAATGAACTTACAAAAATAGCTGGAGAGTCTAAGGAAACTCCACAACTTTTTCATGGTTTGTGGTTCCACCCATGAGATCATGCATTCAATCTTCTTTGGATCAAGTTCCTACCCCCTTAGAGGATGTAATATGGCCTAGGTACTCCACATTGGCGTCACCAACTGTACACTTCAAAGCCTTAATAAACAATTGATGTGCTTGAAGGATTTTGAGGGTTGTTGCCAAATGTGTTAAATGGTCCTACTAGCTTGAGCTGTAATTCAAAATGTCATAGAAAAACACTAGAAGAAATTTTTGTAAATATTTACAAAAAATATCATTCATTAAACTTGGAAGGTCGAAGGAGCACTAGTCAGACCGAAAGGCATCACCAAAAGTTCGTAGTGTCATCCGTGTGTTCAGAATGCCTTGTTTGGAATGTCTTCTTGAACCCGTATTTGATGGTACCCAGATCGTAAATTTGGCTTGGAGAAATACCAAGCTCCATGGAGTTCATCTGGCAATTCATCAACAACTGGAGTAGGGAATTTGTCCTTGATGGTAATCCCATTCAAGGCACGGTAGTCAACATGCATACGCCATGTGCCGTCCTTTTTCTATACTAATTACACCAGTGACAAGGGCTAGAAATTGGTCGGATCAGTCCCATATCCAACATTTCCTGACCTACATTTTCAATTTAATTCTTCTGAAAGTATGGATATCAATATGGGTAGACATTTATTGGTCAGCTACCAAGTTCTACAATAATACATTGATCATGAGATCGTATGGGAGGTAGTCCCTTGGGTTCACGAAATACAATGTCGTATGGCTCTAATGCCTTCTTGAGATAGTTCGTGATGTTATGTGAAATTCTAAGATCATGTACAACATATAATTGAACACATATACCTGGATTTGCTTTTCTATCGTGCAGCTTATGAGTTGACTACTAACCATCTCTGTTGTATTATTACGTGACTCATACAAGACATTCTTGATTGTCGAAGATGAAGCGCATTTGTAGTAAGGCGAAATTCCATCCAATTTGGCCTAGCGTGGCCAGCCATTGTGCACTTAAGACAATATCAACTCCTCCCTAGGGAATTACATGATGGTCCTCCAAGCATGAGAAATTTTGTACAGTAAGGGGTATGTTGACACATCGGCCCTTGCTTTACTGGTTATTTCCTGCTGAAGTGTTTAATGCACATGGCTTGAGGCCCAACTGATCCGGTTAACGGATGGACCGAAACCTATACATTTTTGTTGTATTTTCTTCCTCATCCAAGGGGTCTTCTCCCTCTATAATTTTCTCTTTGGGTGTCATAATAACTGCTAGTTGTGCTGATGAGGACATCACTTCATGTACACCTTTACGTACATATTAGAGGAGGCGGGCCGCACCGATTTCTCTATATCTAGGCGAGTACCCATGATCATGTTGAAGACCCCATGTGTATGTGCGAGCATCTGCAAGACCCTACACTGGGAAGATGCACATGGGCTGCTTTAGGGAGTGATTTGGATCGTCGGATTTGAGGGACGTGATGATTAGGCCGTTGGATCACATGGATCACATGATCGGGCCATTGATCATGGATCATCTTCATAATTTTGGACATTATTATCTTTTAGGATTTAATTTATGATTACTTTATGTTTGGACAACTTATGAGTGATTTTAGTTGATTTTTCATTAGACTAGGTTCACTTTCGTCAAAATTCATAAGACGGTTGAAATTGTAATTGTGAAAAGTTCTTGAAGCTATAAAAGGGGGCGACCTCTCTTCAGTTGAGTTTTTGAAAAAATAAATAAATAGAGAAAGCTCTTTGCTTGTTCTACCATCTTCGTGTGATTTAAAGGTGACTTCCATGTAAATTGGAATGAAGATTGGTGTGAAGCCAATTTTCATCAACTGAGGTGCGAGGCTTCCATTTATCCCCTACATTCTTATCCATTCATCAACCATCGAGGTATTCTTCAAGTTTTTTGATCTTCCCCATCCCAAGTCATCACTATTTTTCCGATCCTTATCCTTTATACATCTAGCGACGAGCCAAACCCTAAGGACTCAAAACCTTATAAACCTAGCCCACATGTGTGACCGTACGACCATACATGTGAACCCATATGGTTGGCTGTACGGCTACCCTCTTGTCCATTTGGCTTTCCACTATATCTGCATCAAAACCTACTCTTTCTTTTCCAAACCCTAACCCTGAACCTATAAATCCCAAATTCTTCTATTTTCCCAAATTACCAAACCCTAGTTCTTCACGTTCTTCAATTAAGCCCAAATCCTTACATGCCCTTCATTCAAAACCCTAATTCCCTTATCTTAATACTTAAACCCTTTAACCCATCTACCCAATTTACCCCATTAACCCTAATTCCAAGTTTTCCCCTATTTCCTTAAACCCTAATTTCACCCTAGGTTGTATTAGATTTTTGTTTTGAAATAGGCTTTACCCTATGTTATTTGGATGTCCCTAAATCCATTAGATCCTAGTTTCCCTTATTTAATGGTCTTGTAGGATGATGTTTGGTAACCTAGGCTAGAATTATGCATTATTTTCTCTTGGGATTTAAGTATTTGTGATGATGATAACAAGTTTTATGTTTTTTATTAATTAAGTTAATTTTACTTACTGATCTTACCAGTGTTTGAAATATCGGTATCACGTTACGTATTGCACTCTTAGGATATGGATACGTATCGGTTATCGCATGGGATATATCGGTTGTATTGCGTAATGTATATTGTTGTTGGAAACATGGGGAAACATTGGAAATTGGTTGAATTTTTCAATGAAACTTCAGTGATTTTTAAAAAAGATATCAACACACTTGTAAATCAAAACATTGTAAAAAACAAGTGCACATAATAAGTTTTCTTTGTATAGAGTCTTAATCTGTGCACTGTTTAATTGAATTGATGCAAATATATTCAAAGTCTATTTATATAATTTATAAATGAAAGAAGACATGTGAAAACACAAGCAATACATTCAAAAGCAAAAGAAGAATCACTAGATCAGGTTGTATACATGTTTGATTTTATGTTTGGACATAAGGATTGCTACCAATTTGCTAGAAATTGGGAAAATTTTGATTTTTGAATTTTTTTTTTCAATTTTTTGCAACTTAGTCCTTTTCCAAATCTCGAAATCGAGGCTCCCAATCCATGATTTTTCATGCAAAATAGGAAAAATCATGGATTTGTAACAATTTGACACTGATTTAAAGTGATTTACAGAAAAAATTGATCGAAAATAAAAAAAATGCTCATCGAATCAAACATGTGGGATATATCCCACTACTTGTGCGTTTCGTATCGCACAGGTGAGGTACAAGAGATATTGTGGGATATATCGGCCGACATCGTTGATATTTAAAACAATGAACCTTACACAATATTTGAGTTCATGCATCGGTCCTACATCATGTGCCTTAGAACAATGCCCCATGCTAAATTTCTCGTCACGGTTGTAGCAAAGGTCCCTTCCCCATTGTTTTTGCATCTCTTGTGATGTTGGCCTTTTGAGTGAGAGTACACCATATTTTGATGTTGCATTTGGCATGGGATTAGAAGATCTTAAATTGTCTGGGTGAGGAGTTCGATGAGTAATTACAACTAGAGCTGGGCAGAACCCGACCCGATCCGACGAATTAGACCCGAACCGACCTGATCCGATCCGATCCGATGGCCAGGATTGGGTCGGTTTGAGTAATCCCACTCAGATCCGAACGTACGTTGAGTCGAGTTCGGATCAGTGCCCAATAAGTACTTTTTTATTTTCACATTTTTACTACCCGCCTCACTTGAATGAAGCCCTAATCCCTCCCTTCTCTCTCTACCCGAATGAGCGGCGCCGCACCGCTCATGTCTCCTTCTTTCTCTCCTGATTTCCCTCCTCTCCTTCTCTCTCCAGATTTCCCACATCTCCCTTCTTTCTCTCCCTCTCTCTCCTGATCTTGATTCAGCCCAATCCGAATCGATTGGACAAACTCAACTCGATTCGGTTTCCTAGACCGAGCCAGACTCAGTCTGGGTCGGGCCAACAAGGATTTGGATTGGATCGAGTCAGCCTTGCTGGACTCGGTCTCAGATTGGATCGAGTTCGCTTCAGGTTCTTGAAAAATCAGATCGAGTCGAGTTGGACCCGGTCCAACTCGACTCGATGCCTACCTCTAATTACAATTGCTTCTTTATGGAGTGATGCCATTTGAAATGCTTCTACCAGACTTGTTGGATAAGAGATTCTAACTCCCACACAAATGTCGTCATGAAGGCCCAAGATGAAACTAGTAATGAAGAAGGATTTGGGTAATCGCGAGTTGCGGTTGGCCAACTGCTCAAAGCGTGATTGGTAGTCACATACCGTGGTTATTTGTTGAAGTTTTGATAACTCACCACTCGGATCTTCGCACTTTGCAGGTCCAAACAAACACAAAAGGCATGGGTGAATTGGCGCCAATTCATTTCACCAATTGTCTTTTTCATCCGTTGGTACCAAGCAATGGCATCACTAGTGAGGTGGATAGCAGTGAGTCCTATCACTTGATCATCCAAAATGTGATTACATTCTTGAAACTATTCAGCCGTGTAGATCCAATTGGTGGGGTTGTCACCATCAAACTCATGAAAATCAATCTTGACTGATGGGTGGTATGCTGGGTCTCTACGTGACACTCTTGACTCATGATTGTTTTTGTTTTGTTCTATCCTCCTGCATAAGATGGACATGATGCAACACCTCATTGAGCCATTTGCATAAGCTGTTGACTTCTTGCACAAGTTTGGCATTGGTCACCATAGTTTCAATTGAGCAGACTGCGTAACAGTGTTGATTGAATGTCTGGGGTGATAGCGGACAACCGACCAGCGCACCAAAAGCTCCAAAGCTGATGGGGAAGGATCGGTTTATTCCTATATCCAGGCCCTCCCAGGCAAACCCAGGCGAGACCTCCCCGTGGGCAACCCCCACTATGTATGGGTCCCCAAATCGCACTGTCCCATAGTGGGCCCCACCTCGTGTTCTTTCTGTATCTCACAGATCCCACCTCGTGGGCCACCCCACCCTAGCGTGGAGATACAATGCATCCTTGGAATCACACCAAAATGGCCCCGCATCATAGGGCCTTATAGCTTTGAAATTAAATTGATATGATGCTCAACTCATATCACTGGTTTATGTAACTATCTCAGGAAAATACAGGAAAACAAGAAGAAAGCACTTCGAAGGTGATGGGCCTCCTTAGTTCTTTGATATTTCCATTGATGTGTTTCTCAGAAATACACCTCTCTTTTATTCTTCACTTCTAACTATTCCTATTTTTTGGCAACTGAAATTTTAAAAAACATTTACATTTAAATATAAAGATAATCCTTTTACTCAAACTTCCTAAACCCAGTGAACAACCTGAAGAGAGAATCAAGGTGATTCCCTTTACTTCACGTGCGTGTGTGATCAACGGGGTGCACACTGGTTTGCCATGTTTTTTCTGTGTTTTGTTGTTCGATCATTATTTAGGGTTCCTATTCGTTTCTGCAACAGTTGATTTCGTTGGCTCAACGAGTGTCGATTCTTACTAGGGTTTTCAGTTTGTACAAGCATGACATGGTCTGGTTATCTAGACCATTGGTCTGTTGGGTCCCATTGCTGATGGACCATGCTCTCGATATCTTCTACATTGGCACATCCTATCCGTCAATATTGGCCTTCTTTTGCATACGCATTTGGGTTTGGACTGTTGCTGCATTGTTAACCGTCTCTTTGCAGGCCAACTGAAAGGTTAGGATCTCCTGTTGAGGGGATTTACGGAGCATGGTTCATCATGGGGCCCAACAGAGCCAGTCAACTGTATGGCCCACCTGTGGAAACTGATAATCTGAGTGTGCTCTGCATATCTTAGGGTCAAGGATCATATATTTCCTTGCTTGTGGATTGGTGTCTATCGTCTATGAAGTTTCCATATGATTTTTCCATCTGTATGGATTGGGCCTGGCTTTGAGTGATATGGATTGTTTGGCCAGTGGACGCATCATAGGATGGGCGATTCCCCAAAATCTTGCCTATGAAGTGATCTTGGCCGGCCCGGTGACTCCACCTTGGTGGTTAAAAAAGAATATAACCGTCACCATAGCGACAAATCTATTCTTGGCCCAGAAATTTCTAGGGAGATGCCCAGATTTTGACATTTTCCTGTGATATTATTGGGAAAATCGCACTGAAAGTAGGATATTTATTATTATTTGTTGAAAGATGTATAAAATAATTAAAATATGCTTTATGTTGCTAATTAATTTTTAAAAATTGAATATAATGGTGGAAACTGAATAATTTTAACTTCTAAATAAAATTTCCTTTAGAATCTTGATAATTTCATGACAAAGTCACGAAAAATTAACAACTGCTGAGACTTTGAAAATCTTGCAATATCATCACGATAATATCATTTAATCAAAATTCTGCACTAATATCGCGGGTTTTCAAAATCTCTGTGATATTTTTCACGATGACTGTTACATTTTATGGGAAAGGAGCCTACAAATCAGATTGTCAGAATCATCAGATTGGGGAGATTTTCACTGCACAATGCCCTCCATTCCAGGGCCAACCAGATGAACATTCTGGATCGGCAAAACAAGGCCACCACCCATACGGGACAGATTGCCCTACTCTGTCTCTCTCTCTCTCTCTCTCTCTGAACATTGCGTGCTTCTCTTTTCTAGTGGCCCCACCTGTATAGTTCTTGTCCTGAGCATAAACCAGCTTTGCTCAGGCTGAGCATAGCACATATCCTTCTCATCCATTTACCAGTTTCTAAATTATCAATCTGGGAATATGAATTGTTTTACTGACTGAGTATATATCATTTTGCTATTCTAGGTTTCTTGACGTATCGCAGGAGGCACCTTTATCTGGTCATCGACGGCCTACAAGCATTCTCGGGAGTGTTTTGTATTGTATTCTATTGGCAAGTGCAAGCTCTGCTCTACATAAATGTGATTTTGTTTCATGAAATGCCCAACTGTGATGATGTTAATTGATTTGGAATAAAATGTTATCTATAATGCTGATGATAGCAATTCAGTGGAATCGTTAGCAAACAACCACCTTTATCAATCCAAAGTGCTTGATGTGTGGGCCCCAGTGTATAATCAATGGCCTGAAAATTATTATGATCAGATGATCTTAATGATCCAATTAATGGATTTCTTTGAACTGTTGTATTATGTATTCCATGATCATCCATTTCCTGGCTCTTGATTGGATGGTTAGGAGCGTCTAAATTAGTGGGAATCTGTGGCACCATCTGCAGTCTGGATCAATAAAGTTGGGGCCCACTTGTCCAATGCTTGTGCAAGTGACTGGTGAAGACACCTGCACTGGAACATCTCTCTTGATTCTTTGTTCATGAAAAAATAAAAAGGGACTACATCATGTGCTCATAGGTTTTCTGTTTTCTAGGCAGGTTATGCTATTATGGCTGCAGCAGCTCCATGGATATTTTTCTCAATTCACAGATTAGTTCCGTCATTGCTTTGCAGTTGCAATGCCATTCTTTTGCTAATAACAGGTATTGTACTTGAGTGTCACTTCCAGCATTCTTCCTCTTTTTTTTTTTCTTTTTGGGTGGTTGCCAGTTGCAATGTCAAATTGCATGTGTGTGTCTTCTGGAGTCCTGCTGATGTCTAGCTTCATTTGTCTTTTCCTTTTATAGTTGAGTCCTCATGTCAAAATAGCAGATGTAAAAATCATTCTTGCTTGAATGTGCAATGATTGTTTTATCTGCTTACAATATCAAGTCTCTTTTCAATATTCTGGTTTCACATGCCTTTTATATTCATGTTAAATGTGGTTTCAGTACGAACAGATTCTGACTGATGTTTTAATATGGCCGTTTGCAGGTGTTTTTCAGCAATATCTGTCTTACCAAGTCAGAAAAGTGCGCTTGCAGGTCAACCTCATTGCCTTTTTTATTCAATATTTAATCAACCAACTGCTGTCATGGTTGCTGAAACATTTGACTTTTTTTTTTCCCCATTTTAAGATGGCATTTTCATGCATCATCTATAATAATTTAAAACTTTTGAAGCACATTATAAAATTCATGTCAGGGTGATATTTAATCTATTCAATTTTATTTAGTAGCTTTATAGTCTTATTATCTATCCAAGTGGCCTTGTAGCAGCTATTTAGGAGTCTTATAGAAAGTGGAGGATTTTGTGCTGATTGGTTTTACCTCTTGTGCTTCATAGTCCTGTTATCTTTTTGCATTGGGATTTTGTTATTTCTTTGTCATTGTGGTTTTCACGGTGTAATTTATATTTCACCTTTTTTTTTTTTTTTTCTTTGGTAAAATTAGTGGATATCTAGTTGCTCTTTTGAGATGGTTTGGATATGTGCTATGAGGGACAAAGACATCCTAGGAAGGAGGGAACTTCTATTAAGGAGAGCTTGGATTGAGTTGGTGAGAGGGGATGTGAAGGCTTGTTCACTTATCAAGGATAGAGTACTAGGTAGCAGTGATGGTCAAACACAAGGTATTCGGTAATAGCAATGGTGTCCATAACAACCATTACGCCCTTTTTTTTTTTTTTTTTTCTTTAAAACATTATTTTAAGTGCATCGACCCCATGATGGACTATTATAGGGCCGTTATGGGCCATTTTTTCCGTAGTAGCCGTTATGACTGTTACAACCTCGTTTTGCATAATGGTTCCCATTGTTATCAATTATGTAATGGCCGTCACGTAACCATTTTTGAATAACCTAGACAAACATGATCCATCGCTGACTCTAAATTTCTAGGATAAGGCAATTTGCAATTCTTTGGTTGTGTATTTTAGCTTGAAGGAACCAGGTTAAGAAATCTCCCATGCAGTTGGTGGGTTGACCTTTTGGCCTTCCTTTTAATAAAATCTTCTTCTACCGATCAAAAGAGATTAAAATAAGTTTGGTGGGTTGAAGTAGAAATTTGAAGGATTCTATCTTCCATGGAGGGTTCAAGGAGAATGGGGGCTTTATTAAAAACTAATAAAGGAATACCAAATTTGTATTCTTGGGCCATGGTTGAGGTTGGTGATATCCTGAAGACCAAATCAAAGGCTCTTTTGGAGGGGCTTAGGATCTCAAATTCTTTTCAGGGGCCCAATCCCACCACCACTTAAGACCCAAGGCCCAAGCACAGCCTGAGTCGGGCATGGGCCTTGCATAGTAAGCTCAAAGCCTAAGCCAAAAAAATTTGGTTGGGCCTGAGCCCGAGCTGGATTTGACCTGACCAAGCCCGATAAAGATAAAATCCTTATTTCCCCCATGAATTTTCCCAATATATCCATTTATCAAGTGGGCCACACATGCACCAAAAAAACATTTTAGGAGGAATGAAACTAACAGTTAGCATTCAAGATAAATGGTTGTGTAACTAAAGATCAGAATGGCATATTTCGAGGATATGATACATGTACATATAAATTGAGTTGGGCACAGACCTAGCATTGTGGGATCAAGCCCAAGAAAAAAAAAATGTTTGGGCCCGAGCCTGACCTGGCCTGGAAATTGATAAAGTCTGTATTTTGCCCTTGAATTTTTTTCTGATCTATCCGTTTTATCAAGTGGGCCACATGCAGACAAAAAAAAAACATTTTGGAGGAATGAAACCAACAGTTGGCATTCATAGATGGTTCTCTAACTAAAGATTAAAATAGTATATTTGTAGGATATAACACATACATAAAAACTCAGGTTGGGCTGGGCTAAAATGACTCAAGCCAAAGCTTGACTTGAAAATTGATTGGGCCATGCATGCAAGGACCGAGCTTGGCCCAAAACCTAGTTGGGCCAGGGGGGCTACCTGGCCCATTACCACCTTGGGTTATGGAGGGAGCATTTCCAAAGTTGCTAAATTGGTTTTGGTGCAAATCTTAGAACATTGGAAATTGGGGATAAATTTGGATGAGTTTACGGACATGTATATAGGATAAACATTTAGTTCTCCTTAGAATCTAAAATTGCCAATCAGTCTGCTCTCGAGCTTGCAAAGGAGGGTGTCCAGAAGTGCTGGATTTGGATACAGAAGCCTTTCCCTTTGTTTCAGCTTTTCTGTAGTTCAATGGAAGTTCTGTTATCCATTAAAAAAAGCCGGTACTAGGTTACGATGATAATGACGACAAACCGCGGCCATGTAGTTGCTCCTTTGGCTTGTCTAGGACCTTCCATGTGGTGTGGTTTGATGATATTTTTTGAGAGTTCTCTATGCAATCTAGATAGCAGTTTTTTATGCAGTCAGGATCTAACAATGAGGGGCATTTTCCCCCTTTTATGTAATCAAAATTTTTTCATGCCTATTTTAATTTCTTATCTTGCGCTCCTTTTGTGCCTGCAAACTTTACAATGGTCATTAATGTTTTTTTTTTTGCCCCCCTTCCTCTTTTGTGGTCTCTTCTGTGAATGTTTTGTTTATTGCAGCTACAAATGTAAATTCCCCCCCCCCCCCCCCTCTTTGTGCGATCTGTTCTGAGTTTTGATTGATTGCAGTGACAAATGTTGCTATTATATTTGCTGCAATATCAAATTATATAACTATTTAAATGACACCTTCTTTGTGTTCACCTGATGAAACATGAACTCGGTGTGAATTTGAGGTTGCAGGGTTATTACATGTTCAGCCAGAAATTAAAGCACATTGTCCGCATTCCTTTTTCCACTACCGCATATGGTGCGTATTCTGTAATCCCCCAGCTTATTTTTGTGCAAGTTCATTTCATTTCTTATAGCAGTTGTAATTTTTAGTTTAAATCTTCACAAATCCAAATAGTAGCATGAGCTTGAAGGGAGATAAATTGTAGCTGGACATGTTTATTCCAGTAGTGTGATGGTCAATTAGAAGTAGATTTGTAGTTGTTATTCTTGTTTTGGCTAAGCCATGAATATGGAGCACTGCTCTGGAATGTTTATGGCATGCATGCTACTCTCATTCAATGTTTTAAATAGCATCCGTAGCATATAGCGTAGCCACACCGCTACGTTGCATACTCAAATAGCACAAATCCCCTGCAGCATACACTACCGGGGTCATAGTACACGCTACAGCTATGTAGCATACACTACAATTTACCTTTAAAAAAAAAAGTTTTATGTTAAATGGTTTAAAACTCATATTTTTAAAAACCTTATAATGTAAAGTTGATACCAAATATTTCTTTATTGATTTTAACTTAAAATGGCGGTGTTTCTTTATTAAAGTTGGTGTTGAACTCACACTATAAACAAACTAAAAAACTTATGTTAAAAGAAAAGAGTCTTGAAAAAGGGTTTTCGAAAACCCCTCTTTTGAACCCTAGCATGCGACGCAAGCTCTCCTCCATTTCTTTGATTCTCTCGATCCATAAGGACATTGAAGGGGAGATTTCGGGCGATCATTAGAGCTTGCAAGAAGGTCCATTTGTTGTTTTTTTCAAGAGCATTGGAGTTGAAATGAAGGAGAAAATCAGATTCCTCGCTTTCTGCATCCATACGGCTATGAAATTGCAATTTTTAGATTTTTGATTGATTGAATCTCTCTTCTTGAGCTTGCAAGAAGTATGTTCTTGCTCCTTAATGAGTTCATTTTCATTTAGAATGAAGATTTATTAGTTATTTTGTGATTTTTTCATTTTAGGTTACCTGTTACCCTACAATATTTGTAGGGTAAGGGTTGCTATGCAATTTTTTATAGATGGTGTTTGTGTGGGTGGCTATGTATTGTTTCTATGGTGTGTGTATGGGTGGTTGTGCATTGTTTTCTATGGTGTGACCCATGTGGGGCCTACTGAGGGGTGTGTATGGGTGGCTGTGCATCATTTTCTTATGGTGTGACCCATGTGAGGACCATTATGGTGTGTGTATGGGTGGCTATGGCGACTATGCATTATTTTTTTGTCCATCATGTGGGCCACCACTCTATGATGGCGGTTTTTTACATTTTGCCATTCGTGATTTACTGATTTGTGAGTTTGTGACTTGTGAATTTTTTTTGTAATTTTTTTTTTTAATAGTGAACTAAAGAGAAAGATGTTTGAAGAGAGATTTTACTTGAAAATATGTGGTGGGGATACAAAGATTCCTAGAGAACTCATGGATGTTTAATTATGTCCAATGGTTGGACGAATGGAAAGAAGAGAAGCATCATAAACTATTTGATTAATACTCCAACATGAACAATGTTTTACAAGTCTATTGATGCTTTTAATTCAATAAAAGATGAAAATTTACTATTTAAATATCTTGATGAAATTGGGGAAGAAAATGTGGCTCATCACGGATAACCATTCAAGCTATGTGAGCATTGGGAAGAAGCTGATGGTTGATAGATAAGAGGAAAAAGATATATTGGACTCCATGTGCTGCACACTGCATAGCTCTCAGAAAAATGAAAATGTATTAAAAAATGCTTGAAAAGGCAAGGACAACGACCAAGTTTATTTATGGGCATGTAATTGTACTGAGCATGATGTGAAACTTCATGAAAAATAATGAGCTTCTATGGTCGGCATTGACACGCTTTGCAATAGTATACCTTATCTTCGGAAGTATTTACAAGCAACGAAGGGTCTTTAAACCACGTTTGCATCGGAACAATGGTGTTCAGATTTTTGAGCTAAAAGATAGAAAGAAGAAAGCTACGGGCCATTATAATGTTTGATTCAAAGTTTTGGATGCACGTTGTTGTATGTGCTAAGAGCACCATACCTTTGATAAGCGTTCTAAGAGAAGTAGATTTAGAAGAGAGTCCAACAACGGGGTTCATTTATGAGTTGATGGATTCAACAAAGGAGAAGATTGCATTTAATTGCAATAATGTTAAAAAAAAAACCTTCCAATTTGGAACAAAATAGATGAGAGATGGACTTAGCTTTATTGTCCTCTACATACAGCTGGGTACACTGTTTGAATCCTCAAATATGGTACTCAGATAAAGTTTTCTATACATCCTAACATAAAAGGGGTGTTGTTGGAGTGCATGGATAAGATGATAAAAAAAAATCAATAAAGAAATGTTGCTTTCAACTTGACATTATAAGGTTTTTTAAAATATGAGTTTTAAACCATTTATCACAAAGAAAACTTTAAAAAACCGTTTAAAAAAAGGTACACAATGGCATGCATACGCAACATGCTACGTAGTTGTAGCTTGTTCTACAGGAAATTTGCGGTATTTGAGTACACTATGTAGTGCTATGGATGCTATTTAAAACACTGCTCTTAATAAAATGTTTGTTGGTTGATTTACAATTTCTTGGGCTCTGCTTATTCTTGCAAAGAGAAGTAAATATTGGAGAAGGCTCATCTATCTCTTTACATGAGTTTTTTATGCACTACTTTTAAAGTATGTTTTTAATTCCATAGAGAAGTAGCCTGTTTGTAAATTTGTATGTCACTGTAAAAAGAAAAAAATAATTTGAATGAGAAGATTGATTTGTAGTTCTTTTGATTCTGTTGCTTTTTAGATTAGCAAAGGTCTAGTTCTGGTAAGTACATACTTTAACACTAACAGTTTATGCTTGAAATGTATCATATGTAGGCTCATACATTTTATATCGGGAGAATCTAAAGTATCATTTATGATTGCAATTGATTGGAAAGAGATACTGACCTAGAATGGTCCACCAGAGCCTTGAATTTCTGGTTCCAAAACCCTTAACTGCAATACTGAACATTGGGTGAAGAGGTGATAAGTCGTCTCGTCCACCTTCCAGCACATGGACACGTGCAGACTAGCCACAAAGGCATAAATCCATTTATCATGCAGGTGACTATGTACTCTTGATATGGAGACCTCCGTGGGGTATTGTGGAGGCTAAAACTGACATTGCTAAAAACCAAAAGCAACCCTACTGTATGACAATGTGGTCCCTATCCAGCTGTTTAGTCGTTGGACCCACAACTTAATTGGTCGACAGTTTGCATGTGAATGATTGATTCATGTTGCCGAAAATATTAAATTGTTGGATTCTTAGACCCATATTAGGGATCAGAGAGCTTGTGGGGCATCTTCTTTGGATCGTGGTCTATGTGATGATGATCATGGATCCACTTGTATCTCCCAGTCTCTTCATTTGCATTGTGGGTTCTAGTTATTAGTCGATGATGATATGATGATGTATACCTATTTCCTTTTAGAATTTGTTGCATCGGTTACAAAAATATCTACATGAACAGTATTAGTTTCTTACTATCATACGTAATTTGTTTATGAACTTCCTTATCAAAGTACTATACTGTTTTTCTTGATGCAGCATTTTAAGGTATAACTTCGGCTTGTTTGTTTTGGTTAGGAACGGCTCTAATGCTACTCGTCATGGTTTGGCAGCCACACATCAATATCCTTTCTGTCTCAACATTACTAAGGTCTGCTTAATACTTTTCGTAGACTTTGTGCCTTGATTTGCAAAGTGCTTAAATGTTATACTTAATTATTTCATTGTTCATCCATTAGCAGTGTACAGTAGCAGCCCAACTTGTGTAGGTGATGCAGGACAATTAACCACTTGCTCTAAAAGCTCGAACTGTTAGATCATGGCAAATTAATCCCTATATCTCATAGCCCAGGTTAGGACCTCGACCGAACCCTCCTCATGGGCCCCAAATCACATGGGTACCGCCTCACATGGGCTGCCCGCCCCAAGTGTGTCCCCGCATCCCACAGGCTATTCCACTTGAGCTCGGTGTGAAATGCGCATTAATCACTCCCAATGAGGAGTCTCGAACATGAGACCTCCCCCGTGGGCCCCGCCCACAACGAGTGTGCCCCTGCATCATACAGGCTACCCCACTCGAGCCCGGTGTGAAAATGCTCCTGCATTAATCATCCTTGGTGAGGAGTCTCGAACATGAGATCTCCTGCTCTGATACCAATTTGATGCAGGACAATTAACTACATGCTCTAAAAGCTCGAACTGTTAGAGCACGACGAATTAATCCCTTTATCTCATAGCCTAGGCCCCACATCTCATGGGTTAGGACCTCGGCTGAACCCCCCTCGTGGGCCCCGAATCACATGGGTACCGCCTCACACGGGCCGCCCACCCCGAGTGTGTCCCTGCATCCCACAGGCTACCCCACTCGAGCTCGGTGTGAAATGCACATTAATCACCCCCGGTGAGGTGTCTCGAACACGAGACCTCCCTCGTGGTGGGCAGGCCCTGCATCCCACAGGCGACCCCCCTTGAGCTCGGTGTGAAAATGCTCTTGCATTAGTAGGTCAGGTCAGGTTGAGAGTCAAGCCCAAGCTGACATCAAGGTGGGTCATTCCTTGGTTTGACCCAACTGAGACCCAACTTGAGCCCAACCTGATGTACCATATCCCCAACTCATCTCGGGTTGACTTGGGTTGGTTGGGTTTGGGTTGGGTTGGATAGTATACTAATATTAGAGTCTCTTGTATTTAATGTATTAGTTTCTTATATTTTACATACGTTAAATATAATAATTTGTATTATGCATGTAATATATGGTTGGCCTGGTTTGCCCTAGGGGTTCGTTTGGTTGCTTGTGTTTAGAATGCATTGGTTTCCAAATCCCAAATACACTAGAATCATCACTCGTGTTTGTCATCCTATGATTGGAATGCACTGGAATCTAATTTTTTGGTTTGGTAGCCCGTGTTTTGAAAGCATTAGGATCATGTATTATATTTGCAGAAGCTTGAATTTGATTAACTAAATCATCCACAATATTCCCAAATGGTGTACATGTGTAACATTGTAGATAGTCATTGTAATAAGCCTATTAAAACATAGACTTTGGTTAAAGTTGAGGTAATTTGAAGCCTCCGGTGGGCCACAGGAGTGGGCCCACAAACCTGCAATCGTCTACTTTTTAATAGGCTCAACAGGCTTTTGGGTTAGACAATTTTACACCTAGGGCAACAAATTCAGGCCAACTTGTGATTCAGGTGGACCACACCAAAAAAACAATTGGGAGAGAAATGTCCACCCTTGATTTTTAGAATGCCTACTGTGATAATTATATGAAATCACTCTAGCATTAGACGCCACACGAAAATTTAGTCCTAAATCTAAAAAATTAGGTCCATTCATGATTTAGGTGGGCTGCACCAAGGAAAACAATTTGGAGGGTCCACCTTGCCGGTACACTGTGATCTCAAATCCTTGCTTTTCAGGAATTTGGCATGCTTTGGAATCCAAATCCTCCTGAACCGTCTTGTTGCCAAATGCAAAAAGGTAGGTTTTTTTATTTGGAATACACTCAAATACCCCTCAAATCTAGGCTGCCAAATAGGCTGTAGGCCTCAACTTGAGCCCAACCTGAGCTGGGTTGATAATTTCCAGCCCAAGCCGAACCCGAGCTCAACCAACCCAATACAACCCAACCCGACCAAAATTTCAAGTTGGGCTAGTCAGGTTTGAACTTGAGCCCGACTTAAGTTGCGGCCCTAGTGTAAAGTCCTCGTGTGTGTGTGTGTGTATTTATCACAATGTTTTCCTATTAAAGTGTATCTTCAATACTACAATCAAGGACTCTCCAATCAATCAAGAACTACAATTAGGGATTCTCCAATCAATCAAGGACTACAATCAAGGATTCTCCAATCAATCAAGGACTACAATCAAAGATTCTTTCATGTGTAATCTTTTATATATACGTGTATACATAGGGATGGAAATAATAACAATTAGCAAGCTTTCTCCCAACCTTCTCTCTCTCTCTCTCTCTCTCTCTCTCTCTCTCTCTCTTCCTTAGTTTTATCTTAATATTAAAGCAAGGTTAGTATTTTTTTTTCCCTTTCCCAGGGTTGATAATCTGGATTGAATCAATGCCTGGTGATATGATTTGATATATTTTTTTTCTTCAGTGCCAAGATCTAGTTGTTTTTTGTTTGTTTTTTGGTGATTTTTTTTTTCAATGGAGGATGACGAATTGTCCGTTGGGAGAACTGTTGTTGCACCTCTATCTTCTATGCAGCCCCTCGTAATTGAGAAAGAGAGTCCGACTCTCCAGATTACTACCATCAAATTCGATGGAACCAAGTACTTGACATGGGCAAGATCTGCGAAGCTCTATATTTCTGGACGTGGGAAGATAGCATATATTACAGGGGCAGTTAAGGCACTAGATGCATCAGACTTGGCAGCCGTTGAATGATGGGAATCAGAGAATTCAATTGTTATGTCCTGGTTACTTCATTCTATGAAGCCGGAGATTGGGAATACATATATGTTTTTACAGACTGCAAAACAGATCTGGGATCTTGTGTAGTGGACATATTCTTAGAAGAAGAATGCTTCCCGCATCTATCAGTTGGATGTGGAGACCTCCCAACTCAAGCTGGGGGAGAAGACCCTATTGGAGTATTATAATACTCTTCGACAAAGATGGGAAGAACTTCGATTGGGAAAGCCCCAAATATGGAGAGATTTTTTCAAAGTTTATTGAAGAGAAGCGCGTATATCAGTTCCTTGCAGGTTTGAACCCGGAATATGAGATTGCTCGTGTGCAGATTTTGAGTAGAGAAGATGATTTTTCACTTTTAGGCGATGTGTATGCTTATATTTATTCTGAGGAAAATAGGTGTTACTCTATGGGCCATGAAATGATCCAGCCCGGAGATAAAGCGACAATGGCTGTAAACAGACAGGGTTGGAGAGCATTGGTGACACCTACAGTATCATCGCCACTTGTGTTTCCTTCTCGCCCAAGCAAGAATCAGAAGAACTCCCAGCGTTTTTGTGACCATTGCAAGAAATATGGACATACCAAACAGTTCTGCTATTTTCTTAATGGGTTTCCATAGAAAGGGCCGTTTCCACAGAAAGGGTGTGGAAACGGCCTACCTTGCCACAAGCGAATCAGAGTGCATCCTCATCGTCCACTCAGATTGCCTCTACTGTTGAGATTCCGGTTCAGAATCATGCCCCTTTTGCTGCACCATCTGATCATGTTACTATATCTCGAGAATATTAGGATCGATCCCGGGTCCTAATGGCACAGTTTGATGAAAAGACAACTACCTCCACTTTTGCACAGTCAGGTACATTTGCTTCAGCGAACACTGTCTCCATTGTTCCTTTCCCATCCTGGATCATCGATTCAGGAGCATCTGATAATATGAGTGGTATGCTTTCTCTTTTCCGTGCATATTCTCTGTCCCGGTAGAGATAAAATTCGGTTAACGGATGGATCTCTTTCTTCTGTTGCAGGGAAAGGACTCATAAATGCTACCCCCTCCCTACCACTCTCTGATGTGTTGCATGTTCCTCAACTCACTATCAATCTTTTATCTATCAGTAGTATTACACGGTCGTTGAATTGTAGTGTTACATTTTTTCCATCTTATTGTCTTTTTCAGGATCTGGTAATGAAGAAAACGATTGGTAGTGGACGTGAAGCTAATGGTTTGTACATCCTCGATGATCCGCAAACTCCAAGTGTGCTTCAACCATGTGCATTGCAGAGTCAGCTCGTAGTAGCAAATAAACATCAAATTATGTTACGGCATAACTGGCTAGGTCACATTTCCTTTTCATTTATGAAACATTTGCTTCTAGATTTATTTTCTGGTCAATCAGTTTTTGACTTTCAATGTGAAACTTGTCAATTGTCCAAACATGGTAGAACTACTTATCCCTTGAGTTCTAATAAAGTTAGTAGTTCTCCTTTTTCACTTGTTCATTCTGATGTTTGGGGACCTGCTCCTATACCGTCTTTTTTGGGTTTTAGATACTTTGTGTTATTTATTGATGATATCAGTCATTGTACTTGGCTCTTTCTTATGAAACGTAAAGATGAAGTTTATTACATCTTTAAAAAATTTATTACCATGGTTCAAACTCAATTTGATACAAAGATTCGTGTGTTTCGTTCTGATAATGGAACTGAATATGCAAATTCTAGAATCCTTGATTGTAGTCCTTGATTGTAATCCTTGATTGTAGTCCTTAGTTTTATCTTTTCCTCATCGTTGTCCACGGTCACATTGTGATCTATGATGTGCACTTTGAGTAAAATTTCCGAACCACCTATGGTTGTTGCCTCTAACATGAAATGTAATCATTCGAATACCTAAGCTAAATCATGAATCTCATCCAGACTTTATAAAAAGTGAGAAGAATCTATACTAAGCATCTATCCATTGAATTGTCTACCACTTGGGCGCACAAAACTATAGGGGCTAAGCACCAAGCCATACTCAAGGCTTGATTAGTGTTTTGGAAAGTTAACATCGTATCATATGATCTATTAGAGCTTTAGAAATGGGGAAGCTGGGTTTTCCTTCAGAAGAAGGTTTCGAGATGTAGACATGGACGCCTATAATAGTGTTTTGGGTGGGATATTGTGATTAAATCTCTAAACCCATTCATATCCTTTTTGGGTGGAAAGATGACCAAACAAACCCTGTATTAGTGTTTATTTTGAATTCACCTATCATTGCCATGGGGGATGCACCTTGGAGCACATGGCCTAGATGCACATAGGTGAACTTACACAAATATCTGAGTACGTGAGGGACAATACCTCTGCCTTTCCTAACGCCTGTGCTATAGTTGCAAGAAGCATGAAGCAAAGTGGCAATGGATTTAGGTGCAATATCGGGAAGCATCTGTTTGAAAATGTTATTTAAGTATAAAATATCAAGGAAGCGAGAGTAGATGCACGAGTCCAAAGCGTGATTTGAAGCAGGAGTGAGATGTAATTAGAAGAATCCTGCAACTAATGTACTTTCCAGGATGCTTTTGGTAACACTATTTCTTGTATAAATATATAATTTTTCATATAAATAGGTTGTCTGATTGTCATAGCCTTTTCTCATCTATTTGGGTTCAGTTTTAGGAATAACCATCTGCCATTCACAAAAAAGAAAAAAAAAAAAAATCCTTTTGGCAACTAGCTGCCCTCATTGATGTCAGTATAGTGCGGACTAGCTGATTGCTTGGCACAATAAAATAAAATAAAAAATCCTTTAAATCTATCACCTGATGGCAACCCTGCGTTACTTGTGGTTGGGGACCAGTTGGCACATCACTATCAGGCTTGGTATCGTAGTTGATCATCATCATCTAAGCCTTGTCCCAATTAATTGGAGTTGTTTGCATGAATCCTTTCCACCATCCTACTCCATCAAAGGCCATACCTTTAGTTAGACCATAGGTCATCAAGTCTTTTCATACTACCTCCATGCACGTCCTTTGTGCCTTCCCCTTGCCCTTTTAGAGCTTCAGCTTGTCTTGGTCTCCATTGCACATGACCAATCCGAGTCTACTTTTCCATATATTATTACTTATCGGTGCTGATTCTAAGTTCCCTTGAATGCATTCGTTTCTAATTCCATCCATCCTCAACTTGCCACCCATCCATCTTAACATCCTCACTTTAAGTTACACTCATCCTATTAATATGTTGTTTCTTAATTGCCCAACATCTGTCATATATGCCATGGCTGGTCTTATAGTTCGCCTATAAAAGTTTCCTTTCAGTTTGAGCAGTACACAAGGATCACTTAAAACTCTTCAGGCACATCTCCATTTCTTTCACCCATCTTGAATTCTATGGGCAACATCCTTCTCAATCTCTCCACTCTCAAGAATTATTAACCCAAGGTATCGAAAGTGGTCATTTTGGGAAACCTCTTGGTCAGTAATCTTAACTAAGTCCTTATTTTCACTAAAATTGCACTCCATATACTCTATTTTAGTCTGACTGATTTTAAATTCTTTAGATTCTAAAGCACCCCTATGTAAATCTAGCTTTGTGTTTATGTCTTGTCAATCAAAACTATTTCATCTACAAACAACATACACCACAGGATCTCTTCCTGCAAATGCCTCGTTAACTCATCCAATGCTAATGTGAAAAGGTATGGGCTTAATGACAACCCACAGTTCAAGCTGATAGTAACTGGGAATTCACTTGTTGCGTCACCAGTAGTCCTCACATTTGTTCTCTCCCTCATACAAGTACTTAATCATGTCAATATATCCTCTTGAAACTCCTTTCTTTTTTGGCACCTACCACATTAACTCTTTCGAGGCTCTATCGTATACTTTCTAGAAGTTAATAAAGACCATGTGGAGATCCTTCATCCTCTCCTTATACGTCTCTATCAATTGTCTAAGTAAGAAAATAGCTTCAGCCATAAACTTAGCAGGTATGAAACCAACCTGATTTTCTAATACATTCGTCTCATGTCTTAGTTTCCGCTCAATCACTCTCTTCCAAAGTTTCATAGTATGGCACGTAAGTTTAATCCACTATCGTTAGTGCAGTTCTACATGTCTCTTTTATTCTTATAAATAGTTACCACAATACTTTTCCATCATTCGTTTGTCATTTTCTTCGATCTTACAATCTTGTTAAATGACTTTGTTAAACCAACCCCCAACCCCCCCCAGCCAAAATAAAATAAAAAAAATAATAATAATAATTTAATAATAATAAAATTAAAATTAAAAAAAAAATCCAAACTTCTATTGGCATACCATTTGGCCAGAGGGGCTTTCCTATTTTCATCTTTCTAAGAGCTTTCACTCTAGATATCCAAATTCTATGTAAATATCTATGGTATTTGATGCCATTTGAGTTTATGGTTCCTTCTATTCTTATGCTCTCAAAGTGATTGTCATTTTGTAAGTTCTAAAAATAGCTTCTCCACCTTTTGTTGCTTATTATCCTTTACTAGTATCTTCTGGTTATCGCTCGTAATGCATCTAACACGATTTAGGGTCCTATCCTTCCTCTCTTTCATTTTGTAAGTTTGAAGACATCTTTCTTACTTTCTCATTCCCAATCTATTGTAAAGGTCATCATAAGCCTCAAGTTTAGCTGCACTATTTTCTTGGCAATCTTTTTGGCATTTCTATATTGTTCAAAATTTTCACTGTTTCTAATCCCTTGCCAGGCTTTAAAACGTGAATGTTTATTGTGAATAGATTTTTGTACATTGTCATTCCACTACCAAGTTTCCTTGTATGAATGGCTTTTCCTTTTAGATACTCCTAAAACATCTTTTGCCACTTTTCTAATGCACTCAACCATCTCACTCCACATAACATTTACGCCTGCTTTATATCCTACGTACCTTCTTCGAACAATTTATTTTTGTATAGCATTATTTTCTCTCCTTCTAAATTCCTTTGACCAGTATTTGGATACGTATTAATGTCACTCGCTTCCTTCAATCTCTTGATGTTAACATCCATAACCATTAACCCATGTTGCGCAATTAGACTCTCTCTTGGTATAGCCTTTTAATCCTTACATATTGGCCGCTTTGTTTTCCTGAGTGGAAGGAAATTTATTTGGCTTGTATATGATCCGTCTATGAAAGTTATTAAATATTCCTTTCTCTTTTTAAAGTCTATATTTGCTAGAGCCAGAATGTATGCCATAATGAAATCAATGATAACATCCCCCATCTCATTTCTTCTCCTAACCATGTCCTCCATGCACACTCTCATATCCTCTACGTTCTTTTCCTACATAACAATTTAAGTCTCCTCCTACAAATATCCTCTCTCCATAAGTCCTTGCAATCGTCCATCCTCATTTCGGAATTATTTCTTGATTATATCCTCTAACCCTACCTGCAGTGTATATGCATTAATAACATTGATTATCTCCTCTCCTAACACAAGTTCTTTTAATAAAATCTTATCTCTTACTCCCCAACATCTACAACTTTATCCTTTAAATCTTCATTTGCCACTATCCCTGCCCATTTCTATTATTTTCCTTTTCCATATACCAAATGTATATACATCAATTTCTCTATTTTTGGCCCCTGTACACTATATCTCCTGAACGCAAGCTATGTTAACTCTCGTTTGTTTCTGTTATTGATCTAAAAGAAAGAAAGAATGGAAGAAGGAGAAGCGAGAGAGAAAACTTGAGAAAGAGTGGCAAGCATAAGAAGCTCGACATGCCCACCCTCTTTTGTTTTATTACTAGGCCTTTCATTTAGGAGTTGAAATTACAAGAATACCCTTATAGAAAGAAACACAAAGAAACACAATACTAAAGACTCAAAGACTCATGTACACTCAACCAAATGCACAAGGATTGAACTCCAATAGGATGACCGCAGGATTGAACTCCAATAGGATGACCGCACGTGTGACCATGTCAAATGTGTGGACATGTCACATGTGTCCATACGTGTGATCACGTCACACGTGTGAGTGACCATTCTAACAGTTTCATTGTATCTACCAACACCAGGCTCTTACCTATACATGTTCCTATATTCTGCATGGTAAGATGAATCCTATTCTCTTGGACTAGCTTCTTTATCTGCATGTGTCCAGAATGGCTCGGGAATCCTTGCCAGCTCCTCACAACAACCGGGCATTATTGCAGCGCGCCATATTCGGGGGACACCTGGCCAACCTCAATACACCTGGGTTCCAATGCAGCACGTCGCTTATGAAGAATGCCATAGCATTAGTTTGGAATGTTATATTGTTCAGATTCATGATGAAAGTTATGGCATAAGTTTGACACTGGCCACCCACCTGACACAACCTCCTTCATGTGGGCTGCTAACTGGCAATGAGATCACAAAATTCCCACAGTCTGTAATAGACTATTACATAGGTTCATTACAATCAAGCACTATCTATTAGTCTATCAAACCACGAGTTGATTCAATCTAATTGTATCATAGCTGTTATTCTATGATTAATATCTTATTAAAATACTTGCTAGGAATACCTTAGCATGTAGGAGAAGTTTCAGGTACTTCCTATTTTTGTAGCACTATCTCGTTTGTGGCAAGTTTGTGTCTTGTCCAAATCACGATACAAACTCGATAGGGTCCTTGCTCTACCATTGTTAAGTTTCAATGAGATCTTGGGTCAATAACAGTTGGGCCATGCCAGGATTGGTTGAACCCGTGATCATGGCATGGCATGAGGAATGCAGGGGTATGCTACATTAACGTAGATGGAAGATAGCTATAATGGTGTTGATGTGTGCGATTTGGTTGGAACGCAATAATTATACTTTCAGAAATGAAGAGCACGCAGCTTTGGCAGTCATTAGTCGGGTTTTATTGTCCCTTTTGGATCGGTTTTCCTTGAATGCAGTGTAAGGGGCTTGGGTCTTTTCCTGTTTGAGTGAGGTTTTGGTTTCTGTAGAGTGTAGGGTGGGGTTTGTATATTTTTGTTCCTGTGCAGCTTTGTTCTCTTTCTTTTTGCTGTTTTATAATATTTTTATCATCTTTCAAAAAATAATAATAATAGCAATGGTGGCTGGTTGTTTAATAAAATTCATGATACCCAGGAGCCATTTGCTTTATAATTGATCATCTATTATTGAAATCTTGTTCATGATACTTCCAGACTACTTGCTGACAGCTGCTTTTTATATTATGCAATGTGCAGGATAATTATGTTTGTTGAAGTCATATGTGCTGGATCTTTTATGAGCATATACATTGGTGAGTTAGAAACCTGAGTAGTCTTCGGGAATATTGATGTATATATTTTCCTTAATGAACTTTTATCTTGTTGCTTGCTAAAAGAAAGTAATATATTTTCCTTTTTGTTTTTAGTAAAGTTTCTTTTACACTTTTATATATTTCAATAATTGATTGATTTGGGCTTTGTTATCCATCGTTTAGGCCTTATCCCGATTTATTGGGGTCTGCTTTGTTAAAATATCAATTTTTCTTTTCATATCCCACCTCGCTCATGGTTTGATGAATTCCCTGTTGTAATCAATAAATTAATGATATTCTTGATACAATCACTTTCATCTAGTGAAAAAAGAAATTTAAAAAGATGTAAACACTCTAAAAAGATAACAAAGTTAGAAGTTCAATCTTAATCTAAAATTTATATAAAAAAAATTTCACCCAAAAATTATTATATTTCATGTGAATGTTTCTAATGGTTATAAGGTAATAATAAATAGTGAAAATTTGTCATGATACAGCTGGCAGTTTGTATTTTTTATGCCCATAAATTTACTGATCTAAATAACTGATATGATACAACAACACTGATTTTATAAAGGCCAAATGCCAAAAAAAGAACAACAAGAGAAAAGAACAAAGAGAAAACCCAGCCCCTAGACAAGGGGAAAACCCAGACCACATATGAAGGGAAAACCCCAATCCAGAAAATGAAACAAGGGATTAGACACACTGATAGTGATTTTTTACTCTGATGAGAAACATACTGGTAGTGATTTTTCCACGTGGAAGAGTAGATCACTATCATTGTCTATCAAGAAGTATGACTTCGTCCTCACCTCTCAAGCCTGAGTTGCTGACCAAATTTTCTAGAACGATTCAGAGGAAGAAACCAACAACCTTTGCATTTTAGTTGAAAATCTGTATCCAACTTTCAGTCTGTGAAATGAACACTGTGCATCTCAATACATGGCAGAGTGCCCATTGTGTTTTAAGTTAATTTAATTGACAATTAACAAAATAGAAGTTTTTTTTCTCAATGAATTGAAAAGAAAATATCACTATCAATACAGAACTAATTCTGCAACATAGAAACAGATCATTCCTATCAATATGGAAACATAGTAACAATTTGTTTTCCTTAACTTCTTGTGGGGGTGTTCTCTTTTCTTATTTATTTATTTATTTTGGGTGAAAAAACTTGTTAAGTTGTGGTAGAGTAACTTGTTGAATGATTCAATTTGCATATTGGAAAGTGATAGAAGTGTTGTAAACTTCCTTTTTCTTTTAATGAAGAATAAATGTTGTGCGCTCATGGTACACTTAATTATCATTCATAAGACATTTTACCCTTATATCATATTTATATAAGGAGGATGTAGGTCAGATGTGAAAGAACCATTCTCATGGTAATTACATTAAAGCTAATTTGTGATCTAATATGTTCTTGTCATAAGTAGACCCCACTGATGTGATAGTGACCCTTCAAATATGAGTTCCAAACTCTGTTGTATGAAGCTTCTACAGAGGTGCTGTCCCACTTCAAGCTTATGCTTCAGTTCAGGATCACTCTCATGCTCCTGCACCCATTCCTGTTCCCTTTCCTGATTGTGAGGTTCTTACACTTTCTAACTTTTTGAAACAAACTCTTTCAGAGGTATTCAAAAATGGTTACGTAACAACTGTTACATGCAGTAATGGTGGTAACTGTTACGGTTACTGGTTGTAACAGCCATTACAGAAAATTGATCTGTAATGGCCTGTAACTGCCCTGTAATGATCTTGTAACAGCTGTAATGGTCCATTATGTGGCTGAAATAATTTTTTCCCAAAAAAATAATAATTTCGTAAAGGCTGTTATGGCCACCGTCACTGTTACAGAATACCTTGCTCTTCCCAGCTCCTACACCCAAACCCTCCCACTTCCTCTCATACTTTTTGCAACCAAAATTCCAAGAAATTTTCATTTAAGGCCCGTTTGATAAAACTTAATTTCCGCACTTACAAATGAAAATCCCAATTTTCGGTTAATCAGAGTGGTTGGCTAATCCACTGAATATTGGAATTTTCAGTGCCTACCACTGAAAATACGGGTGTTTTTTCAGCTACCCTCCATTCACTTAAAGTTGAAGTCTAAAGTCTGTAAGTGGTGATGCATTAAAACTTTTTCCATTTTTTACCATAATATCCTTTTTTTTAACGACGAGTTTGCCCATGTTCTTCTCAAAAGGGGGTGCACGTATTCCTCCCTCTTTCTCCCCCTCTCTCATCAAGAGGGGGAAGAATAGAGGCATTTTCCCTTCTATGTTGCCATAACCAAAAAGAGAAAAAAAAAAGCTCTCTTTCTCTCTCTCTCTCTCTCTCTCTCTCTCTCCATTTCCAGTTGCTAGCAATGCACATCGTGGACTTAAAGGCATTGATTCCGGCAGATATGTGATTGGTTTACCCCTCTCTAGTGGTGGGGTGCACTAGGGTTTGTGTGATCTTCGCATTATTATGGAAGTGGGGCCATGGTTCAATGATCCAAACTGTTGGTTTGTTCAGTCCCACCATGGTTGGCCCGACCATGGTCCAAAACTCACAATGTTTAGATGATTCCAACACTTTAATTGGTGTTTACAAATGAATGCTAAAAGAAAAAACATCACCAACGCCTGCCATTTGGAGAGAAAAAGCCCATTTCTTAAATGGCCGAGATCATCCAATGACGGCAAAAAATTGTCTTGTGGCCAACCAATAGTTAAGCCCAAAGGATAGCCTCGCTTTGATCATCATGCACACATGCCACAACCTGGAACCCTACCCATCCATAGGCTTACCCATCTAAAAATTTAGCCGTGGCAACAAATTGATGGCTAAAAACTTGTTTTCACTTGTTTTGTATACTATGGCCCACTGAATACAATGGCCTGATTTTTAGACCAAAGGATATAATTTGAAGTAAATCTTGGACTTGCCATGTGAGCATGTTAGCATATATGTGGACAGGTAGGACCCACACGCGTGTGGGCTTTGCAAACTTCAATGTTGAAAATTGGAGATAGCAGTGATGCTGACCGCTAATATCTAATTTATACATGTATGGAACCCAGGCCGTTCATCAATTGGGCCCTAGGTGATAGGGCCATACCAAAATAAAGAAGCAGCACTGGCTGAATGATCCACTTATTGGAGTATTTCATGAATTATAAATGGGCAGTTAAATAAAAGCTCAGTGAAACAGTCCACATTTAATGGGCAAGGGTCTATCCATCAGCGGCTATGATAATTGAATCAGCCTTATTTTTGGGGTATGCCTCATCAAAGATAGAGACCAACAAACGAGGCCAGGATCTTCTATCTATGGTAACCAAGACTTCTTGGGTTTTGTTTGTACAGGTGGGCCCATTAATTTCATGATCCATAATACTGTCAATGTGGGGTCCACTGGGGTCTTTTGTGGATAGACCACGCCTAAAAAAAATGAAAACAAATATTAGATTATCATAACCTTTAAATCGGCCTTTATCAATTAAATGTGAGATGTTGTTGTCTTTCTCTTAGTAGTCGTCTAGTTTAAGGACATTAATTAAAGGGTTATGATTATTCTATTAAAAAAAAATATAGTGCATAGTCCATCAAGCAAATGGTAGAGAGATGTAGTGATTGGGCATGAGTGTGCCAAATTTTGTGGCATAACAGTAACAGGTTTTGTCTCATACTCAAAAAAGATTGAAATTGAGATGGAGGGGCAAATATGACAAATTGTCAATTTTCAAACATTTGTGGTTGTATTTACCAAGTATTTTTTTGTGAAAAAAAAGTGCTTATTTTCAGATATCATGACTTTTTTCAGATAAATCACCAAACAAATTTTCAGTAGTTAGAAGTACTAAGTAAATTAATTTTCAGACCTTATTTTTCAGTTTACCAAACAACACCTTAGTTTTGCAAGAAAAAAAAGTTTTTAGTTTTAGCTTTGTATATATTGTAATGTGGCCAACTTTGTGTACATGATCAACGTAGTGTTTTTAACAAAGGTTCCCTCAATGTTTTTAGTACTTGTATCTTTGTGCTTGCAGGGTGTGTCCATCAGTATAATTCATTGGACCGTCAGCCTGATGTTTTGAAGTCCTTGTATTCTGCACTACAACCATCAAGTTCTTTGGAAGAGTTGAGGTAGAACTTATTTCTTTTCTACATGGTATGAGCAATGGAGTTTTGGAGCAAGGTATTCCGTATTGGTAACAGTGGCCGTAACGGTCACCACCATTACTGATACGGGTATCGGCTATAACGGGCCAATACGGGGGCGTAACGACTGTTACGACCTCCATAACAGTTAAAAATTTTCTTTTGCCCAAAAAATTCTGAAAAAATATTTAGAAAATCAAGAATAATGTAAATATTCCAAAAATGTATTCATTTTTTGTTTTGAACATGTTTATGGTAGTGTAACGGTCCACTCTTTGGTGAGAGTGTTATATTGGGCTATCTAGTGAATTTGTGAACATGATTATATATATCTAATGTTTACACATCACAATAAAGCATTAAAACTAGACATAAGAAAAATTGCATAAATACTACTTTTTCAATTTTTTGAAAAAAAAAAGGCCATCGGAGCCTCTATTCACTCAAATCACTTCAATCTAGGATTTTAGTATTAAAAACTATAGTAAGTGTGGTCGAAATCTATTGTAAAATGATCTATGAGAGTTTATGAAATGAGAAGAGTAAAAAAGTGAGGGGGGTAGTGGCTATTTTTCGACTGTTACGGGGGTAACGGTCGTTATGCCCCGTAAAGGTCTTTACGGCCACCATAACGGCCGATATGGTCAAAAAAATCAACTGCCCTATTTCACCCAAGTATCGTGTAACGGTTATGGCCGTTACCTATATGTGTCGGCCTTTACGGGCATATCGTAACAGATACAGAACACCTTGTTTTGGAGGCTTGTTGTGTATCATTTCCTTTTTTTTTTTCTTCTTTAATTCTATCATTTTTTTTTTTTCCAAAAATAACGGGGATCTATTAAAGAAGAAAAGAAAGAAAAACAAACAACAAGCTCTGCCGAGATAGCAGAGCTACCAAAGAAAGCAAAGAAAGCAAACTAAAACAGAGCTAAGAGCCTAAGAAATGAAAATCAAAACCTTTAAGAGAGGGAACATTGGTAGCCCATTTGATGACATAGTTTTGAGCCCGAGTCCCCACAGTGAAAGCCGAAGAATGGGAATTGTTGAAACATCTCTCATTTCTTCTTTCTACACCGCCCACCAGATAGCAACTAAAGCCATGCGCCATACTGAGGATCTACTCTTGCCCAACTTGAAACCGTGCCAGTTGTCTAACAAGAGACGAGAGGAAACCGGAACACACCCTTTGACGTTGAATCTAGACTGAAAGTCCTCCCGAATCTTGGTAACGAATGGACAGTGAACCAGGAGGTGATCAACAGTTTCCTCATTTCCCATACAACAGAGACAGATGTTAGGGAGTTGCCTGCTTTTTTTCTTCAAGTAATCGATCGTGAGGATCCTGTTTTTTGAAGAGAGCCAAACAAAACATGTGAATTTGGGCAGAATAGGGTATTTCCAGATAAAAGCAAAGGCTCGGGATTCAGGAGAGGGAGGGGTTAGCAGCGCATAAAGGGATTTAACGGAAAATTTGCCAGACTTATCAATATTCCAGATTATCCTATCCGATTCCGTCTAGTTGGGAGAAGCAGTGGACAGAAGTTTGAGAAGGTTGGCATACTTGTTTATCTCCCAATCGTGAAGGTCCCTGCGACAAGGGATGCTCCAAACAACGCTTGAATCATAAACTGAATAGAAGTCGCCGATAGGATTGTCCTTGTTGACGGTGAGGCGATAGATGGCTGGAAATCTATTCTTTAGGCTTGAGTCCCCCAGCCAACAGTCTTCCCAAAAGCGGATGGAATTACCACTCCCCAATGCAAAATCCAAGTTGTTGAGAACAAGGTATTTAGAACGCAGAATGCCTCTCCAAATGTGAGAAGCCTTGTAAACTGAAGAATCCTTCGTCCACCAACCCCTCGGCGAGGTCCCATATTCACCTTTAATCACGCAACACCATAATGCGTCTGGTTCCGAGCCCAGTCTCCATGTCCATTTCCCCAAAAGAGATCTGTTCATGATCCTCAGATGTTTGATGCTCGCACCTCCTTCTTGGAAATGGCTGCAGACCTCCTTCGAGTCTAAGAGGTGAAACTTCTTCTGATTTTCCTTCCCACGCCACAGAAAGTTTCTTCTCAGATTGTCGATTCGACGAAGAACCGAATGAAGGTAATTGAAGAGAGACATAAAATATAGCGGGATGTTGGATAAGACAGCTTTTATGAGGGTGAGTCTACCCCCCATGGATAGGAATCTATATTTCCATTTGGCCAGCGATTTGTGGAATTTATCCACAACCTTGTCCCACATAAATAGCAGGGGAGGGCCATAAGCGAGAGGAAGCCTGACGAATGATGTTGGGAACTGAGCAAAAGAGCACCCGATGGAGATTGTGTACGTCTGAAGCTCCTGGTCTGATAGATTCACCCCAAAGATTTTGGATTTGTCCATATTTACTCTCTTCCCAGAAACTGCTTTGAAACATCTTAGTGTTGTGTGGAGATTGGAGATGGCTTCCTCCTTAGCTTCAATCATAATGAGGGTGTCATTTGCGAATTGGATATGGGAGATTGGCGTAGGGACCTTGGGCATTGATATGCCGCTGAAGAGGGCAGCACACTGGCCTTTTTGCAACATCTGAGAGAGAGCCTCACCAATGAGGAGAAAGAGAAGAGGGGAGAGAGGATCCCTCTGCCGCAAGCCTCTAGAAGAAGGGAAGAAGCCTTTCAGGACGTCATTAAGAAGGATGGAGAAGTGGGTCGATTCGATACAGGATTTAATCCAAGACCTCCACTTGGTACCAAACCCCATACGAACCATCAAATACTGTAGAAACTCCCAATCGATGTGGTCACAAGCTTTCTCGATATCAAGTTTGCAAAATAGGCTCTTTTTTTTCTCCCTAAGTGTGGCAGGTGTGGAGAGCTTCGTTAGCGATTAAGGCTCCATCAATGATCTGTCTGTCCTGTATAAACGCGTTATGATATTTAGAAATCAATTTTCTTATCACTGCCGATAATCTGATAGCCAGGATTTTGTACAGGTTGCCAATCAAGCTAATGGGTCTAAATTTCGAGGATACTTTGGGAATGAGGGCGATAAATGAAGCTCCGATATTCTTCGAAAGCTTACCTCTTGAGTGGAATTCATGAAGAAAATTCATGACGTCTGGCCGCACCGTATCCCAGAAACATTGGAAGAAACTGATGGGGAAGCCATTAGGACCTAGCAATTTGTCTCCTTCTATGACATCAATTGCCGATTTAACTTCCAATTCTGAAAACGCCACTTCCAAAATATCAGCTTCGGATTTCTGCAGTGAGAAGAAAGGAATTCCGTCCAAGCGAGGTCTATTCCAACCCTTAGAAGAGAGGACGGATGTGAAATGGTCCATGGCCATTTGTGAAATCTCATTAGGGTCGTCAATTTGGATACCGTCTTTGGATATGTTGAGAATGGTCTTCGCCCGGGTCTTCATGTTGGCGATGGAATGGAAGTATTGAGTGTTTTTATCTCCTTCCGATATCCATCTCGATCTCGATTTCAACCTCCAAGTAATTTCATCTTCAAGAGATCTGGACGTCAGAGATTGGATAATTTGAATTCGTCTGGAAAGGAAGTTCGTCGAAAGATCAGAGTCAACAGCGTTAGAGTCCATGTCATGCAATTCAACGAAAAGAGCTTCTGTCTCCATTTCTCGCTGTCAAAGTTCAGATATCTTCCAATCCTTAATTTTCTCCTTAATGAGTCTCAATTTATAGATCAACTTGTGAGCGGCATAGCCTTCGAATTGGGAGGAATTCCACCAATCAACGATATTTTCCTTGAAACCTTGAATGCAGAGCCAGGCCAAGTTGAATTTGAATGGTTTGGGGCCCCAGTTGACCTCAGACTCGGAAAGAAGGATAGGGTATTAGTCAGAAGTCGTTCGAGGGAGGGCGATCTGATTAACAGCGGGGAAGAATTCGATCCAGTCTGAGGATAAAAGGAACCTGTCGAGCCTAGATTGAATTTGCGATTTGCGGCTGTTGGACCAGGTATATTTAGCGCCTGCGAGGGGGAGGTCCATGAGCTGTTGGTCCTGAATCCAATTAGAGAAGGAGTGCATGGCAGAGGTGGGTCTCCTTTTGCGGTAATGCTCCTCAAACCTGACGACATTGAAGTCGCCCGCGAAGCAGCATGGGCTTGAAAAGGATTGTCTCATGACAGTCAGTTCATCCCAGAACTTTTTCCTTAAGGAATCATCGTTAGGGCCGTAAACAAATATAATACAAAGAGATAAGTTAGAATTCTTATCTTTGAGAATGACCGCTTTCGAAAAGGATCCCGTCAACGATAATTGTAATTCCCACTTCGAAGACTTCAGGCGATGAAGATACCACTTGAAGTCCCGTTCGCGTCTAAAGACACGAACTGCCCATCTGAAATACCCCAGATCGTAGAAAGCAGCGACCCAGTGAAGGAAGGGACTTTGGTTTCCTGAAGACAAATGACCTCCGGATTTTTACACCTAATGGATCTTTTAATAAGGCTCCTCGTCTGCTTTGAGCCGATTCCCCTGACATTCTAGGAGAGAATGATCATTGGGGAACTGAGCTGCCCCGGTGTCCCTTGCGGCCGTGTCTGGTAGAAGTCGACAAAGCTGAAGCCGAAGATGGATGGAGCCTAAGGAGTTCTCTGTTACTCGTCGTTCGGGAAACTTGCTTGACCGACGTCTTTGGCGGGGGAAGGGGTCTTCCCCTGTTCTCAATGAAGTGAAAGAGTTCGGTGTAGTCTTCAGCCCTGTTCCCAAACGATAAGCACAGAGAGCGTCCCACACAACCTACCACATCTCTAATCCATCTTTTGTTTCTAATTTCTTCAAAAATATCTTCTCTACTTTTGTCGTCTGAGCGATCCTTCGAGTCGAGAGCTTGAACGCGCGGAGGGATGTCTTTACACATCTGCAGAGGTTCTGTCATGATCACTTCGCTGGAGAAGTCCTCTTGAAATAACGTGAGGGGACCCAGGTCCGACCAGTCCCTGGTTTGGGTATCTGAGATCGTGGGGGACGAGGGGACGGGGGAGGCAGAGCGAGCTTCAGAGGATATGTGTTCTAACATATCCCCTATCAGGGTATCAATGACTAGATTAGAGTGGGACAGGTTTGGGTGATAAGTGAGAGGGAGCAGGTTCAGGGGTCGATCGGTTTTGGGTGGGTGATTGGGTCCAATGTTCTGGTGCGGGGGGTTGTTATGGATGGGATGTTGGGGGACAGATTCAGGTATGATAATGGATCCCCACTTAGAGGTGGGAATCCGGATTCGGTAGGGAGAGGACCCGAGAGGACCGAGGTTAAATCGACTAGAGACGTCAGCTTAGGGGAAGAATCTTGTTCGTCCATTTGGATGGATCGCCTTCCGTCGATTTTATCTGTAAGAGACACGCGTTGGTACGTTGCGGGGGAGGAGCCGTCTTCGAACGTACAAAAGCCATGTGTCGTCTTGGATGTCGAACGCTAAGGGGAAACGATCGCCATCAGAGCAGGGGTTTCTTTATCGAGAACACGTGGCTCGATCTCTATCGACCTCGATGTCTCCCCACCGTAGTCAGGGATTTCTTACGCCAGATGATTTACGAAGGCTACTGAGGAGTTGCCATGTACACCCTTCGAATGACGGCCTCTGATGAGATTTGAAAAGGTTGCAGGAGTGTAGGTGCCCTGGTTGTTCGGTAGTCCGACGGAGGACGAGGATGGTGCACCTTCTTCTCCCTGTCTCTGGTGCAGCTGCGACTACATATAATTTGTGGATTCTCTAGAGTTCCACACGTCTCCCCATCTGGGTTGGAATGCTTTGGATTGTTCCTTCTGCACCGGAAGCAAGATAGTCCTATTATTAACCTTAACTCGGAGATGATTCGGAAGAGGTGCTCCTTTCGATCTTCTCATCCGGGCTCTGGTAACGCCAAGTTCCACCCCCATCTTCGTTTTAGAGTCGATTTCGAGGATGAACCTGAGATGGGAAACTGCTTTGATAATGAAATCATCGGACCAGCATTCCATTGGGACATCTCAGATATGCAGCTAGATGTTCTCTTTGTCGAAAATGGAAAATTCTTCCCAATCTATGATCTTAATGACCGGACCCGACGCATGCAAATGGCCTGCCATTTTAAGCATTTCAGGGTTTAAACCTGGACAAACCTTGACCCATAGAGCGTTGTAGCCTAAGGGTTTGATGTCGGAATTCCCATACTGAAAACCAGTACAATCTCTAATCCATTCCCTAACTGCCGGAATAGTAGCGTCGTCAGTCGTTATGATCACAACAGTTTTGACCAGGTCGCTGTGGTTTTTCTCAAATGTCTGGTAGCAATGTGCTAGCTGGTTCCTTGCTCGGGGTAAAGGAAGGTTAATGTCATGCTTGCAGCCGGTCATCAAACTTTTAGGCAATCATAAGATTATCAGTTTCAAATGGTGAAAAGGCATTGGTAGAATCGACCCCAAACAGCTGGGAAAAGGCTACAATGATGATGGAACAGCTATGATGCAAGTTATGGAAGAAGCGTACCTTTTTTCTTTCAATTATTGTGCCATTTTAGAATAAGATGCAAGGACTAGTAGGACCTAGTGTTTTATGTATCGATGATATCAGCCGATATATCCCACAATATATCTTTTATTTCACTTGTGCGATACGAAACGCACAAGTAGTGAGATATATCCCACATGTTCAATCCAATGAGCATTTTCAATTTTCGATCCTTTTTTTCTTCTATAAATCATGTTAAATCGATGTCAAATTGTTGCAAATCCATGATAGCATGAAAAATCATGGATTGAGAGCTTCGATTTTAGGATTTGGAGGAGATGGGCCGAGTTGTGGAAATTTTAAAAAAAATAAATCAATTTCTTGCAAATCGGTTGCAATCTTTGTGTCCAAACATAAAATCAAACATGTATGTAACCTAATCTAGTGATTCTTCTTTTGCTTTTGAATGTATTGCTTGTGTTTCCATCCGTCTTCTTGCATTTATAAATTATATGAATAGACTTTGAATATGCTTCAATTCGGTTAGACAACACATAGATTAGGACCCTATACAAAGAAAACCTATTATGTGCACTTGTTTTTTCGTAATGTTTTTTTTTTTGTGTATAGATGTCTTTTTTAACAATCATTGAAGTTTCATTGAAAAATTCGACCGATTTCCCAGTGTTTCCCCATGTTTCAAACAACAATGAAACATTATGCAATACAACCGATATATCCCATGCGATAACTGATATGTATCCATATCCCAAGGGTGCGATACCGATATTTTGAACACTGGTAGGACCTGGGTAACATCATTACAACCATATCTCCATTTTCTATTTTGATGTTATTTGATTGGTACTACTTATATGCAGCTTAATTCAAGAAGTTAATCACTTTAAAGTTGAAAGACTTTTGGAGTTAAAGCAAAAGTGACCTTAAAGTTGAAACACTTTCAGAGTTAAGCGTAAGTTGAGAGTAGAGACAGAGCAAAAAGCTCAGTGTTTCTGCCGTTATCTCTGGGATTGTGTCATTGTTCAAGTGATTTGTTGTATGAAAAGTTTGGATTAGAGTAAGGAACTGTGTTTCACTTCATCTCCACTCGCATTAAGATTTTGAAACTCATTGGAAGAGATCTCTCTTGGTATTTGCCATTAGTCCATTACTGCAGTGTTTTTTTTTTTTTTTTTTTTAAATGATGTTGATGCTGCTGCAAAAATGGAATGCTTTTATATTTCATGAATGAGATAACATAGATCCCCTATATTCTTCACAGTTTACCTAGATGGTGCACTCAACACTTTGCACCATACTGAGAGGGCTGTTCGGTTTGGCAGGTATCATGATGGGGGCCGTCTTTCTGATCAGCAAATGGCCTTGTTGCAATATCAGCGGGAAAACCTTCACTATTTGAACGAGGAGGTATTTGATACTTCTTTAGTACTGTATTGACTGTAGTCACATGATGCTGCATCTCTTGGTCATATGATGAATTTTCTAGCTGATGCTCATTGGATTGGTTAATTGGAAAGTGGCCAATAGTGGGCCATGCCTATGCTTCTCATGGGTCAGATCGGGGCAGATATCAGTCTACTCACATCCAGACTTGATTAAAAGAATCATTGAATACTGTCAGGTTTCAATAGTACCATTCATGGGTACCGGATCTGAATCCAATCAGATGCAAGTACCCAAGTGAATACTCAGATCCAAGCTAAAGTCCTAATCCAGCCTGGATTGATCCAAATCAGGTCTAGGATGAGGTTTGGATCCAGATGCGGATTGTACCTGAAACATGCATGTTTATGTAAGCGGCATCCGTATTTACAAGTCTATCTCTCACCAATCTTTATTACTGAGGATATTATATAATGCATACTAGTCTAAGTAAGGGTAAGGCCGTAAAAGCATACATAAGTAACATGACTGATACCAGATGTGGTACCTGACTCAACCGATCTTTAATGGGGCTCCTGATCATTAGACCTGAACCCAAACGCTAAAAATGGATCCAGATCTGATAAAATTGGATTGAATAGTTTGGGTATCTTTGGATCCTGGCACCCATTGATAGCCGTTGCCTTGCCAATTGAGTGACCAATTCGTAACATCCAACAGTCTCATCTGCTGGTGTAAGTGAACTTGATAGTTGATACAACTCATTTGTTTATTCCAAACTATGCTTCTTAGTGCAGATTCTTCGGTTACAAGAATGCTTGAGCAAATATGAACGGTCTGATGATGGAAGCACACCTCAGGTACTGGCCATAGTATTATTCCCCACACCACTTCTCTACAAGTTAAGTTCTTTTCATACGGATAGACACCCAAAACTCACAAGGCCCCAGAAAAAGGACAAGGATCCCACATGAACCTTTAACCCACTCCCATCTCCCAGAATATCAGTCATATGGAGCACCTCAAAAATCCTGTCTCGGCAAAGCCCAACCATCAATCAAAGCCAAATTATTCTCTTTAACGAATTAAGCAATGAGACTTTACACTCAGAGATTCTTCTATTCCTTACACAATCCTCACAGAATCCCAAAAAGCATCGTTTTCCACAGGGTCTCTTTTCTACAGTTGGCCGCCTTACAGTGCTGATCCAACACCAAATTTCCAATAGAATTGTTGAACACCCAAGAGGTTCCAAAGTGATCATGGAAAAAAATCCCTCACCTCTCTCGCCACTCAACAGTGGATGAGAAGGTGGTCTCTCCCAAATATGTGCTTCATATACAGGTGGAATGGCTTTTCCTCTTCACAAATTATGTTACCGTTGATAATGAAGATTAAATGAAAACTGTATTAAAATGATAAGCGCTTGTTGCATGACTTCTGCAGGTCGATCTTGCGCATCTGTTAGCAGCTCGTGATCAAGAACTGCGGGCATTATCTGCTGAGGTAATACTCTTTCAGCCATCTGAGTTGTTGCACTTGCCGCACAAAATTACAGGAAAATTGCGGACAAAGTAACAATAAACTGCACTTGAGATATAAAGAGAACTAGCTAAAATCATATTTATTAGTATGTATCATTGGTTTTGGGTACTTGTGCAACTAGAATTTAAAAGTAGAAAAAGATTAAAGTACCAGATTTGATCATCAAATAACCACCTAGTGGCCAGAACAGTCATACATAGTTTCCTCTGTGTATGGCCTGTGGCAATATTAATAAACAGTCATACATGGTTACCTTTTTGAGTGGCACTATCTTTCCTAATTCGCATACAATCTGGACTTTCTAACCATCTGAAAGAACTCAAGAAAAAAAAGTAAATAAACTACCAATACAACTAGAAATCAAAGCAAACGATGTGTGTGAGAACTAGGGCTGTATGCACAGCCGTACGCTTGTGTAAACTTGCTTTTTTTGGGTCACATGTATGTACACAGTTAGTACTAAAGCATAGAGTTGTATTTCTGCTGTTTATGTACAACTGTATGTACAATTGCAAACTGACCTAATGTGGACTCCTGCTGCAGCTGTGTGTACAGTTGTGTAAACATGCTATTTTCTTGTCACACGCATGTAAACAACTAGCAACTAACGCATATAGTTGTATTTTCTGTATTCTAATGCATATAATTGTATTTTCTGCTGTCTATGTACAACTGTATGTACGAAATGATCTGATGGGGATTCCTGCCTCAGTTTGGGCCCATTTTGGGTCTCCTCTTGTGCGCACGCGATTTGGAAAGGATAGGGTGTCAGGGTCTTCTAAGCTCCAAATTCTCAGGTTGTTGGCACTGAGAGTATGATTAGAACTCATAAATAAAATAATTCTAAAACAATGTTTTAAAAGCCAGTGGACCCTGGCACATTTTGGTGGATGGTTAGTTCAATACTGATCCAACTACTGGTCTGTCCATTTCCACTTCTCACCCCCTGTGGCATGGCATCATAAATGATTTGATTTGAAATTGTTTTTTTTTTTTTTTTTGAAGTGTTGAAGAGTGAGCGATTTAATTTTTCTAAGAAGCTGCAAAATAAGAACCCGACATTCACCACTAAAATCATCCCAATAGGAACCAGATCTGCAGAAAGATTGTGGATACAGACCCTTTACAATCCAAACATAGAAACCACAGAATCTACATTTACATCTTGATTACCATCCACCCACTCTAAGACCTCCCTCTCAGATTCCCCTACTATTTGTTCCCATGGCCTTTGTTTATTGAGGAAGCATTTCCAATTTCATTCCCGGTACTCCACACAACTGCTAACAAAACCCGCCGGGCATCATAAATGATTTGATTAAAAACAAATTTAGAAAAAGAAAACCAAATATTCTCCCGTAGAAAGACATCGGATTTCCTTATTGCAAAAGTGACCAAATCATTTGAATCAGTTCTACTAAAACCGCCCCACCTGTATGGTTCTCTCAGTGGACTGGATAGTCTGAACAGCTTTCTCCCTAAAAATGGGTTTATATGTACCCCAGCGATTTTGGTTTATGGTTCAGGTCCGGCCTGGGTTTTAAAACACTGCTACGATACTTTGCCAACATGCCACTGTTAAATTTATATTTTTAAAAAAATCATTATCTGGGATTGTTGCCTTGCTGGTAATTTATGCATCGAGTCCAGAACCTGGAATGTCCCGAGTTCAAATCTGTTGCAAGTGGAGGCAGTATGGAAGGGATTGATTGGAAATTATCATGATCATGTTTGTATATTTCACCGAATATATTGCTTTTACCAAGGAGTGAAGTAGCTTAAATTGGCATTATTTAATTCAGTATGCACATGCCAACATGGAAATTGGTCAATGCAGATGAATCAAATGCAATCAGAGCTACGCCTTGCCCGCAATTTGATTGCAGAGCGAGACTCTGAAGTTCAGAGCATCCGCATAACCAATAATCAGGTATTCTTGGTACTCACTGCTATCTTGTTTAGGGTTGCTTCATCTATTTGAATCTTTGCATCTTTTGAATATTTATTTATTTTGGGTATTTTCTTGCTCCTCTTTCTTTCCTGGGCATAATTATTTGAAACCTGCTATACTTGTGGGATAGGGTTCCAAATTCTATTTCACTGACACGTAACAATGTGCCACCTGTGTGGGATCAGGGCTTTTCTTTTTGTGGATCCCACCCCGCACGTACTGTGGCTCGGAAGTCAGGCTGCCAGTCCAGCTATCAGGCAGACAATGTCAAATCTGGAACAGTGGTTGACTTCTTTGATGGGCTGGCCAATTGGTTGACCAGACTGGACTGGCCTGATTTTGGGTTCATGGCGTATACACTGGTCCTACCAGGTGAACAGTCTGGATCTCATGCACTCATAGGCACCATGATTTGAAATAGCAATTTTGCGAGGCGCCTGGACATTTCTCTTGTTATTTTTTATGGTTTTCCTGACTGGCATTATTCTCTCCCTTGACTGCATTTCGCTAGTTATCTTCAGATATTTACAGTTTTGATTAAACTGGTGAACAGTATGTTGAAGAGAATGAAAGACTAAGAGCTATACTGGGCGAATGGAGTGCTCGAGCGGCAAAGGTACAAACATTTATCCCATTCCCTCCTGCATTCATCGTAATTCAAAGAGGAGTGTTATTTGATACTCCGGCAGACTGATGAATGATACACCGGCACTTGCATTCCACAGGGGTCATATATTTAACCCAACATTAACTCTCCAAATCATGGAACTAACCGTAGATGGGGTATAAACATAAGACAATATTTACATGATTAGTTTTGTTCTACAATTTATCGAATTTTGTTTGTTGAATTTATGGTATTGATTGCAAGTTATTCCATAACAGTAATGGTAGCTGTAACGGCCTATTCTTACTTTATTGACCAAAAAAAAAAAAACTGAAAAACTTGTATATGTTTTGTAACAGACTGTTATGGCTTTTATGGGGGCGTTAACTGCGGTTATGGGTCATTTTTCTATAATGGCCATTACGACCCCATAATGTGTAACAGTTGCCACCCTTACGTAAAGGCTATCTTTACATAACAGCTTTTATGGCCCCATAATTGCCGTTGCGGCACACCATGATTGATTGGTTTTGATGTGAACCCTCCATTAGATATGAAGTAATTGACCTTTTAATGCATAATAGTAGTATGATTATTATTTTAAATAATCTAAAGTTAGGCCCATTATATAGACAGTTTAATTCAAGTCACACATGGCTTGCATACAATTTGCAAGTACATGCATCTTAATATATCATCCACACTGCCAAAGTCGTCTAATTCAAAACCCTTTCACCCGAACTCTTACATGTCTTTCATGAACGTGGTCAGCTCGAACGTGCATTGGAGGCCGAGCGGCTATTAAACATGGAATTACAGAAGAAGATATCAAAGCTAAGAAACCATCCGACGGAATCATCCGAACAGCGTGGAGATTGATCTCTTGTCGGGTTTGAATCCCTTACATGTGTATAGCTCCCCTTTCTTTCTTTGGGTTGAAAAAGGCTAGTGCACCTTACTGGTTGTGGATTGAATTCTCTATTGTATAAAGCATTCGATGTCAGTGTTGATGTTGTACTAGGGACGGGCCTGTGGAACAACGGCTAGGATTCAAGGGTTGAGACTCTGATCCAGACTCATGTACAAAGCCAAAAACAAAAAAGAAAAAACAAAAGAAAAAGAAGATCTGAAATGCGTTACTACTACAGTTGATTTGATGCTGATGGAAAGTTGGGAGTTAGTTGATACGCCGGCTGAGTATGATGGTTCATCTGTATGTGAACAATGTTCCTCAATCCAAACCATCCAAATTGTGAACCCCATTTTAGATTATTTAGAAAATAACAACACTGAAGGGATGATCCTGGCCGTAGATCACTGGCTTTCAAATTGATGGTTAAAATTATCATAATTGATGGCCCAAATTCAACAAAAAAAAAAGCATTGGAGTTCACAGTCGTCCGATCAATCTGATGTTGGCCATGTGCCCATCTAGAGCGGGGAGCCTTGATTTGGATGGTTTTAGATTGAGTTGCATGTAGGCTAGGTGCACCATGGCGTCACTCATGTCGTGCTCTACTAGTGCATGAATGTTTTTATCATACAGTCGATCATTTCTTGGGTGATTGTTGGACTACTGCTGTTTCATTTTCTAATTTGCTATTTTACAAAATGTATGGATTGTTGACTCACCCGAGTCAACTGGGACTCGGTCGGAGCTGGTTCATAGAGTTGAACCCCTTTGGGCGAATCGGGCTTATATTCCTCCCTGACTCGACTCGAACCCAAACAAGTTGGGATGACTTGCAGGGTCAGAAAACCATGACGGCAAGTGCTGGACTGTTGGAAGAGATGCTTCAGATTTTGCAACAGACTGGAGAAGTGAACTGTGGTACAAGTGCCGTGGGTCTCTTTTGTGAGATCTGGAGCATGTAACACGTTGGGTCCAACATGTAATCTGTGTCTTGAAGCTCAGGCTGCTCCATTCATCAGGCGGACTGCACACATCGAAATTACGCCTTCGGTTCCTCGTATGACTGTTGTGTGGATGATGAGTGGATGGGCCTGACTAATCCGTCTCCGATGTAGGGCGCATGGGATAAGCGAGAGTGCTTGAAATTGTCAGTTAAGAAGGAAATCAATGGTGGTCCAGATTCAGATGAATGTCATTGTGATAAGGACCATTGAAATCGTCTGGTCAATGTGGCTATGGCATTTTTGTGGTATGCATTAGCACATTAGGAATGGTGAATGTTTGCTGGGCAAGATCTTCCCAAGGGACGCGGATTGCGTCCTACCCCTGTCCGGGCAGGGCTCTGCGGGCCCCACCGTGATCTAAGTGTTTTATCCACGCCGTTCAATGCTTTTTTAAGATAATTTTAATATGTAAAAACCAAAACACGAGGCAGGTCCAAGGCTCAAGTGGACCACACCAAAGGAACTTGCATTGATAATGACACTCACCGTTGAAACCTTTCTAAGGGCCAACGTGATGTTTTTTTACCATACAACCTATTCATAAGGTCCTGTAGACGTGGATGAAGTGAAAACACAAATATCAGCTTCATCCGGAACTTCTCCAGCTCCCAAGAAGTTTTTAATGGTGGAACTTCAATCCCCACTTTGTGGTCCACTTGAGCCTTGGACCTGCTTCATTTTTTGGTTCATATAATAAAATTATCTGAAAAAAACATTGAATGGCATGGATAAAACACTTAGATCACAGTGGAAGCCACAGAGCCCTGCCCGGACGGATTACCGTCCGGGCGGGGGTAGGACACAATCCGCGTCCCTTCCTAAGATGTAATCAAGGGAATGATCCTTTGCCCCAGGGTACTCTTTTGGCTGATGAATCTGACACCAGCTAGCTGGTGTCAAAACTCTGTGAGCCCTACCATGATGTATGCATTTTATTCATGCTGTCCATTCATTAGGTGCCTCCCTTTAGGGCAAAAGCTCAAAATTGAAGCAGATCCAAAGCTCAAGTGAACCACAGGGATTGAACTCCGATGGTTGAAAACTTTTTGGGGCGATGGAAGTTTTAAGTCAAGCTGATATTTGTATTTTCCCTTCATCCAGGTCTACCTGACCTTATGAATAGGTTGGGGTGCGGTTGGGACCTCACCCAAGATGTTGTCTCCCTTACCGTGGGGCTCACCTCATGTATGCTTTTTTACATTTGTTTTGCCTGATCACTTTAGGGCATGAGCCCAAAAACGAAGCATATGCAAATCTCGGGTGAACTATACTATAGGAAACAGTGGCGTTTGAATACCTTACCATTAAAAACTTCCCAAGGGCTACCAAAATGTTTCTAAATGTTTATTCCACATCCAACCTGTTAATAAGGTCACACAAACCTAGATGAGGAGGGAAAAAAAGAATAAATACCGACTTGATCCAAAACTTTCATGGCCCACAAGAAGTTTGTGATGGCCAATCACCACTGATTCCTTTGGTATGATCCACATGAGATTTGGATCTCCTTCGTTTTGGGGCTGATACCCTAAAATGTGCTGGAAGAAAGGATAGACAATGTAGACATAGAATACATACATCAAGGTAGGCCCCGTGTAAGGGTGAGGGTGAAAGGGATTAATCTGTGATAAAGCCACTCCGTCCATCTGTTTTGAAAGACCACGGTAGGACTGGGTATAAAAATCGGTAAGATCCAAAACTCAGGTGGGCCAGACCGAACCAAACAGTGCGAACGGTCCCCATTGAAACCTGACTGGAGCTGACCATAATGTTTATATGCCATCCAAACCGTTCATGGGGTTAGTACTACTCAGATAAACAGTAGGCACAAATATCATCATAATACAAAACTTATGTGGTTCCTAGGCGTTCAATCTCCACTGTTTCATGTGGTATGACCTGTGTGAATTGTGGATCTCCTGTCCTATTGTGATCTTTCAAAACAGATGGACAGAGTGGATTTATCTGGACAGAGTGGATTTGTCATGGATATTTCTGTGGGTCCTCCACAGCCCAATATGACCCCGGCAATCTGTGGGGAAGGGAGCGGATTAGGTGCGCCCGGGCCTCACCCAAGATGGTGCAGCCCTTACGGTGGGTCCCACCTTGATGTATTTATTCTATATCCATGCTGTCCATCATTTTTATCAAGCACATTTTAGGGCATGATCCCAAGATTGAAGCAGGTCCAAATCTCAGGTGGACCGTATTAAAGGACTAAGCTGTAAATGACAGTTTAAAACGTCTCGTGGGCCAGAAAAGTTTTGGATCAAGCTTATATTTTAATTTTCTATTCATCCACGATTTTTTTACCTTACCAACAGGTTTGATTTAAATAAAAAATTATGGTTTTTAATGGTAGATAATTCAATCACTACCGTTTCCTATAGAATGGTCCACCTGACATTTTTATATGATTAATTATTGGAAAAATACCATAAAATGATTTGGAAAAACAGATGGACGTAGTGGATATAGAACCATATACATCAAGGTGGGCCCCACGGTAAGGGACGCACTGTCTTATGTGCAGCCTGGGCCGCACCTAATTCGCTCCAGAGAAAGGGCATTTTGCCTGCCCTCTCCCTCACCAATCTCCTCAATTTACAAACTACTTCTCCTCTGCCAATTGGTTGACCAGATTGGACTGGCCTGATTTTGCGTTCATGGCGTACACACTGGTCCCACCTGGTGAACAGCCTGGATCTCCTGCACTCATAGGCACCATGATTTGAAATATCAATTTTGCAAGGTGCCCGAACATTTCTCTTGTTAATTTTTATGGTTTTCCTGACTGGCATTATTCTCTCCCTTGACTGCATTTCGCTAGTTATCTTCAGATATTTACAGTTTTGATTAAATTGGTGAAGAGTATGTTGAAGAGAATGAAAGACTAAGAGCTATACTGGGTGAATGGAGTGCTCGAGCAGCAAAGGTGCAAACATTTATCCCATTCCCTCCTGCATTCATCGTAATTCAAAGAGGAGTGTTATTTGATACCCCGGCATACTGATGAATGATACACCGGCACTTGCAATCCACAGGGGTCATATTTTTAACCCAACATTAACTCTCCAAATCATGGAACCCACCGTAGATAGGGTATAAACATAAGACAATATTTACGTGATTAATTTTGTTTTACAATTTATGGATTTTTTTTTTGTTGAATTCATAGTATTGATTGCAAGTTATTCCATAACAGTAACGGTAGCCGTAACGGCTTATTCTTTCTTTATTGATCAAAAAAAAAAAAAAAAAAAATTTAAAAAACTTGTATATGTTTTGCGACAAACCATTATGGCTTTTATGGGGGCCTTAACTGCGGTTATGAGTCATTTTTCTATAACGGCCATTACGACCCTATAATGTATAACAGTTGCCACCCTTACGTAAAGGCTACCTTTACATAACAGCTTTTGGAGGGTCGCACGCTCCTTTACGTAAGGGTGGCAATGGTTGAACGGCTTTACGTAACAGTTACCATTATAATGTGTAACAGTTGCCATTGGAGGCCAACTGTTGCCACCCTTACACATTATAACATTGTTACATTATAATGTGTAACAATGCACGTTCAAACTGACCACCCTATAATGTGTAATAGTTGCCACCCTTACGTAAAGGCTACCTTTACATGTCTTTCATGAACGTGGTCAGCTTGAACGTGCATTGGAGGCCAAGCGGCTATTAAACATGAAATTATAGAAGAAGATATTAAAGCTAAGAAACCATCCGACGGATGATCTGACAGAATCATCCGAACTGCGTGGAGATTGATGTCTTGTCGGGTTTGAATCCCATACATGTGTATAGCTCCCCTTTCTTTCTTTGGGTTGAAAAAGGCTAGTGCACCTTACTGGTTGTGGATTGAATTCTCTATTGTATAAAACACAGTGTTGATGTTGTATTAGGGACGGGCCCGTGGAACAACGGCTAAGATTCGAGGGTTGAGACTTTGATCTAGACTTTTGTACGAAGCTAAAAATCAAAAAACAAAAGAAAAGAAAAAGAAGATCTGAAACGCGTAGTTGATTTGATACTTGTAACGCTTAGAATTTCGAGGGTCGAGCAAAGCTCAAATCCCGAGATCCAATGCATTATTTATGTAATATATATAATGATATTTAAATGTTATCTATATTAGTGCATTAAACATAAAGGAGATTATACTAAAACAACATATCATACTCCAGATATAATTAAATTTAACTAGCGGAAGACTGAAACAACACACACACAGATATATATATATATATATATATATATATATATATATATATATATATATATATATATATATATATATATATATATATATATATATATATATATATGAACAAGCAAGGGTTCAACAACCTTTGGAGTATGTTCATATGACTGAGTTGAAATTTATACATGTATTGGTTCAAACCAAACAAAATGTTAAAATGTGGAGTATCTAGCTAATCCGTGTATCCCTGTAATCCCAGCGAAGCAGCACAAGGTTTACATTGACCTGTCAGAGTAATGAACATAGGAGAACTCTTCCTCATCGTCAACTGTGAGACCCGTATTCTAGCCGACACCATTCCGTATGCTTTCGTTGTCCTCCTGGTCAAATTTCGGCGACCTGCGATTTGTTATCGGCGTTTGCGCATGATCTTGAGTCGTGTCCCATATACAACAGTCGGCTCGACCCGAGACTTGTATCCCTGCGACTAAGCCGTTGCCGTGGTTCCGATGCCGCATCTCGTGCACTGAGGCGATACCCAGGCCAAGAGATGTGGGCCCGCGTTCAGTCCAAGGAAAAACGTCACACGTTGCAATTCCGAGATAATCTCTACGAAATGTCCCATCAATCAATCCCATCAATCTCCTTACATGTCAAGTACAACATCTTATCCATAAGTACCTACACCCATTCTTAAAGTCAACTCTCTCCCTTACATGTCAATACACATCACTCCACTCACATCTCCCATCTCCCTCTCTCCTACAACAATCTCTCTCTCATCTCTCTCTCCCTCATTTTCTCCAAGCAACCCACATCCATGTCTTCCATGAGAGAGAAGCTAGTATGACCCACTTCTTATCTCCCATCCTCACCATCCAAATCCATCTTAACCGTTAAAATCCACCACTTAGAACCTTAGATCGTGTTGGTGGAAGAAGGAAGAGGAGATCAACGGTAGTATTCTTAACCTTAGATCGTAATTTTGTTGTAGGGCCTACTTATGGTGTGACCCACTTGATATATGCTTGTATTGGGTATAGGGAGGGCCCATAGTAGTCAGGTCCCTCCCCTTCATGTCTCTTTCTCTCTCTCTCCCTCTCCTTTATTTTACGGTGATGATAATGCCTTGTGACGCACCCTAAGGAACCTCACCATGCACCTTATCCAGGCCATCCACCAAGTCAACCCACGTATTTGGTGAAATCTCACAACAGCACGGGTGTGATGGAGCACGGTGGACGCTGCTGCCAGCTTCTGGAGAACGCAGCATCCCGTTGCTTATAGTAGAGAGGAGAGTGGGACCACAAAAGGCCCCATACATGTTGGATGTATTTAATCCACACCGTCCACCCTATTCCCCTGCTCATTTTAAGTGTTGAGCCAAAAAATGAAGCTAATCTGAATCTCTGGCAGGTCTTATCATAGAAAGTAGTAGTTTGGGCAATAGAAATTGTTAAGGGCTGTCATAATGTTTCTATGCATCAGATCATGTCCCATATTGGACTTATTTGAATTGTCCCCAGTCCGAAAATCCGACCGACGGATTGGATCTCCTTGATATGGGCCCCACCTATGAAAAACTACAACGAAACTCAAAAAAAATAAAAAAAACACAGGATATACACCCCTGCTGCTGACGTCCAGCGTCCAGAGGACGCTGCGGCCTCTGTTGCTGGGACCTAGGCAGGGACGGTGGGCCCCACCTCACGTCCCCACCGTGATGCATGTGGAGCATCCACATCATGCATTTGATGGACCCCATTTAATCAGTGGGTCATCCCAAAAATCAGCCTTTCAAGGCACTTAGGTGGCCCACACCATCTTAAATCATGTGAAGACGTGCTTAACGTATAAAAGCACTTGCTGTGAGGGCCACTGTGATGTTTGGGTCTTATCCACACCGTGCAGATGGCTGAACGGTGGGACCACCATTGATGTATTTTATATACACGCTATCTATCAGTTGGACCACAGCAGAAAAAAGTGGAGATTGAACGTCCACCATTGAAACCCTTTTTGGGCCGTAGAAGTTTTGGAACTATATGAAATTTGTTTTCCTCTTACTCCAGGTCCATGTGACCTTATGTACGGATGGAATGGAAAATAAACGTTATGGTGAGCCTCACGTGGGACCCACTTTCATGGAAACGGATTGGGTAGTGTACCAAACACAGTTATCCATAGCTGCTGTATTGACGTCAGCGCCCATGTGGGACTGCTTGATGTATGTATCTTATGTCCACGCCATCCATCTGTGGATTCCACTGTGATATCGGTGTTTCATCTCAGCCTGTCCATCATCAGGACGCTGATGTGGACCAAGCAGCATGCAACTGCTGAAATGACTCCAGTTCTCTGGATCTGATCATGAGGTCCATGTTATATTTAGACTGTTCATCTGGTGGGAACCACTGATGTATGTCTTATTCACACCGTCCGTCAGCAAGGGACCCGCACTCAATGTATGTATTGTATCCAGCCGTCCAGGCCGTCCATCTGAATGTTGGAGTGGATATATATATATATATATATATATATATATATTAATATGATTTTTTTGTGGGCCACGTGTGTGAGACCCACCTTGATATATGGACTCGTAGTGTCCATCTAGACGTGAGGACGATCCAAATCTCTGGTGGACCACCTGCTGTGGAGTGCACCGTGAAGTATGGGTCTTATCCACACCGCCCAGACCTTGGACGGTGGGACCCACTATGATGCATGTACTGTATTAATACTGTCTATTCATTTGGTGAGCTCGTCATAGGCTTGAGACTAAAAATGAAGCAAATTCGCCTTTGGTGGGCCACATATGTGGATCCCACCCCTTAGGTATGTGGATCATTCAAACCGTCCATCCATTTGATCAGCTCGTCCTAGGGCTTGGGATGAAAAATAAGATAGATTTCGTTATCAAGTGGACCACGCTACTAAAAACAGTGAAGATTAGATGTCTACCATTGATCCACTGGACATCTACTATTGAAACCCCTTTTGAGTCATAAAAGTTTTGAACCAATATGATATTAGTTTCTCAAGTTGGTTCAGGTCCTTGTGACTCATGAATAGACTGGATGGAAAATACATGTTATGATGGCCCTTGTGAGATTTTGTACAGTGGAAATCACAGTCTCCACTGCTATTTGTGATGTGGTCCAATTGACCCTTTTATCGCTATCACCACTGTTATTTATACTGTGGTGCAGATGATCTTTCGATATGATTCATTGTTTGGATAATGCTCTAAAATGATCTCTATGGATGGATGAACGGTGTAGTTGTTGTGGCGCATTGATATGGCCCACTTAATGTATGCAAGGCCCGTTGGTGCGGCCAATTGATACAACCCATGCTGATTGCGTGAAGCCCTTGTATGAGGCCATGGGCCCACGATACGTTTGACTCTACGTGGACAACTCCTTAGGACCAATGATGGTTAAATGTCCACATTGTTAGGCAATGATAGTTTAATGTCCACATTGTGTTCTTCCCTTAGGCCTTATTAGGCCCATTCTTTTCGAGGCTAATTGTCAAGGCTAATTCCGATCCCGATTGTCGAAGCCGATTCCAATTGTTGAGGCCGATCATCGAGGGCGATTCTTATTATCGAGATTGATTTCGATTGTCGAGGCCTAATGCATTGTATATATGGCTCTTGGGATGTGGCCCCTTTATGATATATATTAGGCCCGTGTTAGAGGCTCATTGTGATGTATATGTTCCCAAGTGTCAGAACCCTATTTTGAAAGACCTGCTTCAAATTTTTGCAATAGACTGGAGAAGTGATTTGTGGCACAAGTGCTGTGGGTCTCTTGTGTGAGATCTGGAGCATGTAACACGTTGGGTCCAACATGTAATCTATGTCCCGAAGCTAAGGTTGGTCCATTCATCGGGTGGACTGCACACATCGAAATTACGCCTTCGGTTCCTCATATGACTGTTGTGTGGATGGGCCTGACTAATTTGTCTCCGATGTAGGGCGCATGGGAATCAGGTTAATAAGCGAGAGTGCTTGAAATTGTCAGTTAAGAAGGAAATCAATGGTGGTCCAGATTCAGGTGAATGTCATCATGATCAGGACTGTTGAAATCGTCTGGTCAATATGGCTATGGCATTTTTCTGGTATGCATTAACACATAAGGAATGGTGGATGTTTGTTGGGCAAGATCTTCCTAAGGCATAATCAAGGTAGTGATCCTTTGCCCCAGGGTACTCTTTTGGCCGGTGAATCTGACACCCGTTAGCTGGTGTCAAAACTCTGTGAACCCACCATGATGTTTGTATTTTATTTATACTGTCCATTCATTTTGTTGCTTCCTTTTACGGCATTAGCCCAAAAATGAAGCAGATCCAAATCTCAAGTGAACCACGGGAATTGAACTCTAATAGTTGAAAACTTCTTGGGGCGGTTGAAGTTTTAAGTCAAGCTGATATTTATATTTTCCCTTCATCTAGGACTACTCGACCATATGAATAAGTTAGGGTGCGGTTGGGGCCTCACCCAAGATGTCATGTCCCTTGCCGTGGGGCTGACTTTGATGTATGCTTTTTTACATTTGTTTTGCCAATCATTTTACGACATGAGCCCCAAAACGAAGCAGATGCAAATCTCAGGTGAACTATACTATAGGAAACGACGGTTGTTGAATACCTTACCGTTAAAAGCTTCTTGGAGGCTACCAAAATGTTTCCTAATGTTTATTTCACATCTAACCTGTTAATAAGGTCACACAAATCAAGATGAGGAGGGTAAAAAAAATAAAATAAATACCAACTTGATACAAAACTTTCATGGCCCATAGGAAGATTGTGATGGCCAATCACCGCTGATTCCTTTCGTATGATCCACATGAGATTTGGATCTCCTTCGTTTTGGGGTCATAACCTAAAATGTGCTAGAAGAAAGGATAGACTGTAGACATAGAATACATACATCTAGGTGGGCCCCGTCTAAGGGTGAGGCTGAAAGGGATTTATCCGTGATAAAGCCACTCCAACCATCTGTTTAGAAAGACCACGGTAGGATTGGGTATAAAAATCGGTAAGATCCAAAACCCAGGTGGGCCAGACCAAACCAAGCAGTGCGAACGGTACCCTATTGAAACCTGACTGGAGCTGACCATGATGTTTATATGCCATCCAAACCGTTCATGGGGTTAGTACTACTTAGATAAACAGTAAGCACAGATATCATCCTAATATAAAACTTATGCAGCTCCTAGGCAATCAATCTCAACTGTTTCATGTGGTATGACCTACGTGAATTTTGGATCTCCTGTCCTATTGTGATCTTTAAAAGCAGATGGACGGAGTGGATTTGTCATGGATATTTCTATGGCCCCTACACAATCCGATATGACCACGACAATCGGCTTTGGGGAAGGGAGCGGATTAGGTGCGCCCATGCCTCACCCAAGACGGTGCAGCCCTTACGGGGGGTGCCACCTTGATGTCTTTATTCTATATCCATGCTGTCCATCATTTTTATCAAGCGTATTTTAAGGCATGATCCCAAGATTGAAGCAGTTCCAAATCTCAGGTGGACCATATTAAAGGTCTAAGCTGTGAATGACCGTTAAAAATGTCTCGTGGGCCACAAAAGTTTTGGATCAAGCTTATATTTTATTTTTCTATTCATCAAGGATTTTTTTACCTTACCAACAAGTTTTATTTAAATAAAAAAATTATGGTGGGACCTAGGAAGTTTTTAATGGTAGATAATTCGATCACTACTGTTTCCTATAGAATGGTCCACCTGATATTTTATATGATTAATTTTTGGAAAAACAGCATAAAATGATCTGGAAAAACAGATGAACGTAGTAGATATAGAACCATATATATCAAGGTGGGCCCCACGGTAAGGGACGCACTATCTTATGTACAACTTCGGCTGCACCTAATTCGCTCCGCATTTTCGTAATTTTAGACACTTCCATGCCTGCCTCTCTCACCACTCTCCTCAACGGATAAACTGCGAGATAATGACCACTGTAGGCAAAACCTTTTATCCAGCGGTTTTCATCGAGGAATACAAACTTAAGTTACCAACTTAGACTAGCACGTGCGGACAGCGACTTTGAGGACGAAACTACCCCTCCTTTTCACTGCGAAGACGAGAGCTGACGCTCCTCCAACTGAGAGTTGTACGAACGGCTTAGGAGAGATCAAAGTTACATGGCCCCACAGCTATGTATTTATCATATCCACAACGTTCATCCATATTTCAAAATCATTTCGGAGCATCATCCAAAAAAAAAAAAAAAGTAATAAATCATATCCATAAATCAATGGACCACACCACAAAGAGCAGCGAGGAAATTGATTTTCACCGTTAAAAACTTTATAAGGCCCATCATAACATTTATTTTCCATCCAATCTATTCATAAGGTCACAAAGGCCTCGACGAAGAGGAAAAACAAATTCCATGATGATCCAAAACTTCTGTAACCCCTAAAAGAGTTTTAATGGTAGACATTTAATTCCCCATTACCTTTTATTGTGTGGTCCACTTGATAGCTAGATCTATCTTATTTTTCATCTCAAGCCTTAATACGAGTTCACCGAATAGATGGACGGTTTGGATATAACATATACCTCATAATGGGACCCACAAAAATCAGTGAAAATTACAACAGGAAAAAGGGGAAAAAAAAAATGAAAAAGAATCCAGCGAGTTGGATATTATAACCGTAGCCATAACTATAACGCTGTACACTTTTTTTTCTTTTTTTTTTTTAATTTTTTACATGGAGAACTTTATTGTACCTACATTTTTCTTTAATACATGTTTATATAAATATGTGTGTGTGTATAAATTTTTCTCTTTTTTTTTTTTTTTTTTCATTTCTTTCGTTATTCATTTAACAAGAATATGTTCTAAACTAAAATTAGTTACTTGACGTACCACATATGATTTTGGGGTAGGAGAAGCTATTTTAGCCAACCAACCTAGTTATTTTCTAAGATTTCATCAGGTCGATGGTTGAAAATACATTTCATTCACTTCACGGTCAATTTCAATCATTTCATGGTCAAACTAGAAATTGAGCGAGGCAAATCTGAAATTGAGTGAGTAAATTGAAAATTGAGCGGGACAAGGTATAAATTGAGTGAGGGAAGCTAGAAATTGAGCGAGGTAACATAGGAGTTCAACGAGGGAATCTAGAAATTGAGTGAGGCAACTTAGGATTTGAGCGAGGAAAGCTAGAAATTGAGCGAGGGAACCTCGCTCAAATCCTAAGTTGCCTCGCTGAATTTCTACGATGCATCGCTTAATTGCTAGGTCGCCTCGCTCAATTCTTAGGTTCCTTCGGTCAATTTATATATTGCCTCACTGGATTTCTAGCTTCCCTCGCACAATTCGTAGGCTGTCTCGCTCAATTGATATATTTTTTCAGATCATTTTATAGTATGAGACAAAAAATGAGATATATCCAGTTCTCAAGTGTACCACATTACAAGAAATAATGTTGAATGAGCGTTAACCATTAGAAACCTTTAGGGGGCCTATTGTGATATTTGTGAGAAATCCTCCTCGTCTAAGTTCATTCATAAGGTCAAAAAGACCTGGATGAAGAGGGAAAAAAATTTCATAATGATCCAAAACTTCTGTAACCCCTAAAAGGGTTTTAATGGTAGACGTTCAATTTCTTACTGCCTTTTACAGTGTGGTCCACTTGATGGTTAGATCTATCTTATTTTTCGTCTCAAGCCTTAATATGAGCTCGTAAAATATATGGACGGTTTGGATATAACACATACATCATGATGGGACCCACAAAAGCAACATAGCAAAAAATAAAAATAAAATTCAGTTTGCCCCGCTCAATTTCCAGTTTGCCCCGCTCAATTTCCAGTTTGCCCCGCTCAATTGAGCGGAATTGAGCGTGGCAAACTGAAATTTATTTATTTTTGCTTTTGTGGGTCTCATCATGATGTATGTGTTATATCCAAACCGTCCATATATGAGCGGGGCAAACTGGAAATTGAGCGGGGCAAACTGAAAATTAAGCGGGGCAAACTAGAAATTGAGCGGGGCAAACTGAAAATTGAGCGGGACAAACATGAAATTGACCCCACTGTCAAAATCTAGTTTGCCCACCTTTTATCCAGCTGTTTTTATGAAAGAATACAAACTTACTTTTACAAACTTACTTTTACAAACTTAGATCTCCACATGCAGAGACCTAATTCCAGGACGAAAATACCCCTCATTTTTACTGCTGTCCACTTTTCCTCTCCCTTTTCACTGTTTGATTTTCATCTCCTTTTCCACTGCTGTTTTCACGTTTCTTTCACCTCCCTTTCCATCCTCCGGTTCCACGAGAAAGATGAAAAAAACTAATTTTGTGGGCCCCCGTTATCAACATTTTGTCTTCTTTCGAAAATGTTCAGTTCAGGAAAGAAATCACGCATCAGTTGGGCTCACATTGAATATATGTAGTATAGGAAACGAATTGGCTACTCCCCCTGACACCAGCCCCGTGGCTAGTGGTCAGTGCTCTATGGGCCCCACCATGATGTATGTTTTTCATCCATTCTGTTCATCCATTTATAAAGATCATTTTCAAATCCCAAAACCTTTAACCTAAATTAAAACCAAAACCTATGACCTAAACTCGAACCCATTCTCAAATCCCAAAACCTATAACGTAAACCTAAACCTAAACCTTATCCTAAACCTATAACCTATAACCAAAATCAAAACCAAAACCTATAACCTAAACCCGAATTCATTATTAAATCCCAAAACCTATAACCTAAACCTAAACCTATAACCTATAACCTTAACCAAAACCTATAACCAAAACCAAAACCAAAACCTATAACTTAAACCCGAACCCATTCTCAAATCCCAAAACCTATAACCTAAACCTAAACCTATAACATATAACCTAAACCAAAATCAGAACCTATAACCTAAACCCGAACCCATTATCAAATCTCAAAACCTATAACCTAAACCTAACATTAACCTAAACCTAAACCTAAACCTAGACAAATAACCTATAACCAATACCAAAACCTATAACCTAAACCAATACCAAAACCTATAACCTAAATCCGAACCCATTCTCAAATCCCAAAACCTACAACCTAAACCTAAACCTAAACCTAAACCTTATCCTAAACCTATAACCTATAACGAAAACCAAAACCAAAACCAAAACCTATAATCTAAACCCGAACTTATTATCAAATCTCAAAACCTATAACCTAAACCTAACCTTAACCTTAACCTAAACCTATAACCTATAACCTTAACCAAAACTTATAACCTAAACCAATACCAAAACCTAGAACCTAAACCCGAACCCATTCTCAAATCCCAAAACCTATAACCTAAACCTAAACCTAAACCTTATCCTAAACCTATAACCTATAACCTAAACCAAAATCAAAACCTATAACTTAAACCCGAACCCATTATCAAATTCCAAAACCTATAACCTAAACCTAACCTTAACCTAAACCTAAACCTATAACCTAAACCAATACCAAAACCTATAACTTAAACCCGAACCCATTCTCAAATCCCAAAACCTACAACCTAAACCTAAACCTATAACCTATAACCTAAACCCGAACCCATTATCAAATCCCAAAACCTAAAACCTAAACCTAACCTTAACCTAAACCTAAACCTATAACCTTAACCAAAACCTATAACCTAAACCCGAACCCATTCTCAAATCCCAAAACCTATAACCTAAACCTTATCCTAAACCTATAACCTATAACTTAAACTAAAACCAAAACCTATAACCTAAACCCGAACCCATTATCAAATCCCAAAACCTATAACATAAACCTAACCTTAACCTAAACCTAAACCTATAACCTATAACCTAAACCAAAACTTATAACTTAAACCCGAACCCATTCTCAAATCCCAAAACCTATAACCTATAACTTAAACTAAAACCAAAACCTATAACCTAAACCTGAACCCATTATCAAATCCCAAAACCTATAACTTAAACCTAAACTTAAACCTATAATCTATAACCTTAACCAAAACCTATAACCTAAACCAATACCAAAACCTATAACTTAAACCCGAATCCATTCTCAAATCTCAAAACCAATATCAAAGCCTATAATATAAACCAATACCAAAACCTATAACCTTAATCCGAACCCATTCTCAAATCCCAAAACCTTAACCTATAACCTAACCTAAACCTATAGTTATAACCTAAAACTATTCCTAAATCCCAAAACCTATAACCTAAACCTAAACCCGAACCCATTATTAAATCTCAAAACCTATAACTTAAACCAAAATCAAAACCTATAACCTAAACCCGAACCTATTCTCAAATCTAAAAACCTATAATATAAACCTAAACCTTAACATAAACCTATAACCTATAACCTAAATCAAAACCTATAACTTAAACCTAAATCAAAACCTACAACCTAAATCAAAACCTATAACCTAAACCTAAATAAAAACCTATAACCTAAACCAAAACCAAAACCAAAACCTATAACCTAAACCAGAATCCATTATCAAATCCCAAAACCTATAACCTAAACCCGAACCCATTCTCAAATCCAAAAACCTATAACTTAAACCTAAACCTTTACATAAACCTATAACCTAAACCAAAACCTATAACCTAAACCAAAACCAAAACCTATAACCTAAACCAAAACCCATTATCAAATTCCAAAACCTATAACCTAAACCGAAATCAAAACCTATAATCTAAACCCAAACCCATTCTCAAATCCCAAAACCTAAACCTATAACCTAAACTCAAATCCCTAAACCTAAACCTAAACTTAATCCTATATCCTAAACTCAAATCCCTAGACCTTAACCTATAACCTAACATAAACCTATACTTATAACCTACAACTATTCTCAAATCCCAAAACCTATAACCTAAACCTAACCTTTCTCAAAACCTATAACTTAAACCCGAACTCATTCTCAAATCCAAAAACCTATAACCTAAACCTAAATAAAAACCTATAACCTTAACCAAAACCAAAACCTATAACCTAAACCAGAACCCATTATCAAATCTCAAAACCTATAACCTAAACCCGAACCCATTCTCAAATCAAAAAACCTATAACCTAAACTTAAACCTTAACATAAACCTATAACCTAAACCAAAACCTATAACTTAAACCTAAACCTAAACTTGAAAATTCAAATCTAAACCCGATCCCGAATCCGAACCTGATTTCATAAACTTAAACTTTAACCTATTCTCAATTCCCTAAAGCTATTACTTATAACCTACACCTAAACCTAACCTAAACCTAAAACCTAAACCTAAACCTAAACCTAAAACCTAAATATATTCTCAAATCCTTAAACCTAAACCTACACCTAATCCTAATATCAACTCCTTAACATAAACCTATACTTGAAAACCCAAACTAATCCCGATCTCAAACCTGAACCCGATTCCCTAAACCTAAACCTTAACCTATTCTCAATTCCCTAAAGCTTTAACCCATAACCTAAACTTAAACCTTAACTTAAACCAAAACATATAACCAAAACCTTAACCTATAACCTATAACCTATAACTTAAACTTATAACTTATAACCTAACCTTAACCTAAACCTAAAACCTAAAACCTAAACCTATAACCTAAACTTATAACCTAAAATCTAAACCTAAACCTAAAAGCTAAATATATTTTCAAATCCCTAAACCTAAACCTACACCTAATCCTAATGTCAACTTCCTAACCTAAACCTGAAACTTCTGTATCCCCTAAAAGGGTTTCAATGGTAGACGTTCAATTCCCCATTGCTTTTTACAGTGTGGTCCACTTATAGCTAGATCTGTCATATTTTTCATCTCAAGCCTTAATACGAGTTCTTCAAATAGATGGACGGTTTGGATATAACACATACCTCATAATGGGACCCACAAAAATTGATGGGGATTACATCAGAGAAAAAAGAAAAGAAAAGAAAAAAAAAGAACCAGCATGTTGGGGTCGACCGGGTCAGAGCTGGATCTATGGCTACAGATTATAACCGTAGCATAATCCGTAGCCATAGGCCTAGCTCTGACCCAATCAACCGAGTCACAACCCGTCGACCCCAACACGTTGGTTTCTTATTTTTATATTTTACATGGATAACTTTATTCTACCTACATTTTTCTCAAATACATATTTATATAAATATGTGTGTGTGTGTGTGTGTGTATATATATATATATAAAAAAAAATTTCTCTCTATTTTTTTTTTTCATTTCTTTCTTTATTCATGTAACAAGAATATCTTCTAAACTAAAATTAGTTACTTGACGTACCACATATAATTTTGATGTAGGAGAAGCTACTCTAGCCAACCAACCTAATTATTTTTCAAGATTCCATCAGGTTGATGGATTTATTAAGTTTTCCTGTAGCATGGTACATTTAGGATTTATATCCCTCTGAAATGATCTTTATAAATGGATGAACGGAATGGATGAAACACATACATCATGGTGGGGCCCATAGAGCCCTGACCACTAGCCACGGGGTTGGTGTCAGGGGGAGTAGCCAATCCGTTTCCTATACTACATACATTCAATGTGGGCTCAACTGATGCATGATTTCTTCCCTGGACTGACCATTTTCGGAAAAAGACAAAATGCTAATAAGGGGGGCCCACAAAATGAGTTTTTTTCATCTTTCTCGTGAAACCGGAGGGTTGAAAGGGAGGTGAAAGCAACGTGAAAGCAACAGTGGAAAGGGAGATGAAAATCAAACAGTGAAAAATGGGAGGAAAAGTGGACAGCAGTGAAAATGAGGGGTATTTTCATCCTATAATTAGATCTCTGCACATGGAGGTGTAAGTTGCAAAAGTAAGTTTGTATTCTTTTATAAAAACAGCTGGATAAAAGGTAGGTAAACTAGATTTTGACAGTACGGTCAATTTCATGTTTGCCCCGCTCAATTTTCAGTTTGCCCGGGGCAAACTAGAAATTGAGCGGGGCAAACTGATTTTTTTTTTTTTTTTTTGCTTTTGTGGGTCCCATCATAATGTATGTGTTATATCCAAACCGTCCACATATTTTACGAGCTCATATTAAGGCTTGAGATGAAAAATAAGATAGATCTAACTATCAAGTAGACCACACTGCAAAAGGCAGTAGGGAACTGAATGTCTACCATTGAAACTCTTTTAGAGGTTACAGAAGTTTTGGATCATTCTGAATTTTTTTTTTCCTCTTCATCCATGCCCTTTACCCTATGAATGAACTTAGATGGAGAGGATTTCTCACAAACATCACAGTGGGCCCCCTAAAGGTTTCCAATGATTGACGCTCATTCAACAATATTTCCTGTAACGTGGTATACTTGAGATTTGGATATATTTCATTTTGTCTCGTACCATAAAATGATATGAAAAATTATATGGACGGCATGGATGAAAAGCACACATCAAGGTGGGGCCGACGGCTGGTGGCAGGCGGAGTTCCTAATCCGTTTCCTTGAAAGGAGCGAGAGAAGGAATGGAGAGGAAAAGCAACGGCAGTAAAAAGGAGGGGTAGTTTCGTCCTCAAAGTCGCTGTCCGCACGTGCTAGTCTAAGTTGGTAACTTAAGTTTGTATTCCTTGATGAAAACCGCTGGATAAAAGGTTTTGCCTACGGGGGTCATTTTCTCATCTCTATCCCCACTCTTCCCGCGACTACCATCATGGCCATGACCAGACACCATTAAATGCATCAGGACCGTCCGTTCCCCATCAATGGCCTCCTCCCCACATGACATCTTCTGCCCCCTTCGTCCCCTGGGCTCCACCCACCTCTTATCTTCTTAAATGCTTCTCCACCGATTCCAACACTCCAACAGCCGCCGCCGTCTGTTCACGTGATTCCACCATGCTTGGTCGAATCCCACCGTCGATCGAGACCCAATCCCAAACCCCTCAAACCCCACCTCATCCAACCGTTGGATCATCAAAGTCATATCAACCCTATTCGTTCATTGTCCGTCCCTTGGCGCCTTTTTGAGCTTCTTCATTGAAGCATTAACCCCTTCAGTCGCTCATGCCGTTATCATACACTTGGGCGGCAGAAACTCCAAGCTAACCCTTGACTTCTTCGAATTTACAAAATCGACCCTTGGGCTCTGTCACTCTGTTAGGACTTACAACTGTTTGATAAGAGTCCTCTGCGAAACAAGCCTCCACAATGCGGCAAAATTAGTTCGTGATTGCATGATGATCGACGGGCATTCAGTTTACAACTCACTTCTTGGGGACTTGGTATCCGCCCATGCATTAGTAGGTAATTACGATTCTGCCAAGGATTTGCTTGTTAAAGCTGAAGAATACAAATGTAGGCTGAATTCAGTTATGTATAATAATCTCTTAAATCTAATGGATTAGAAGAATCGAGTTGAAGATACGATTAGGTTCTTTACAGAGGGGCATTTTCGTCCGTACACATGCACTTTCAATATTGTAATAAAGGGTTTGTGTAAATTAGGTGATGGGCATTCAAGGTTTTTATCGAAATTTGCAGTTTTGATTGTTGCCAAGACATTGTTACGTATAACACTCTTTCCAGGTGAAACGGTAATAATCACCCATTTCTTTGGTATTTACCATTTCCAGGTGAAACGATAAAAATCAAACAGGCCCTTATGAACGGATTATGCCGGTCCAGCCATCTGGCAGACGATGTCAAATCTGGAATAGTGGTTGACTTCTTTGGTGGGCTGGCCAATTGGTTGACCAGACTTATTGGCCTGATTTTCGGTTTATGGCGTACACATTGGTCCCACCGGGTGAACAGCTTGGATCTCATGCACTCATAGGCCTCATGATTTGAAATATCAATTTTGCGAGGTGCCCGGACATTTCTCTTGTTATTTTTTATGGTTTTCCTGACTGACATTATTCTCTCCCTTGACTGCATTTCGCTAGTTATCTTCAGATATTTACAGTTTTGATTAAACTGGTGAATAGTATGTTGAAGAGAATGAAAGACTAAGAGCTATACTGGGCGAATGGAGTGCTCGAGCAGCAAGGGTACTAACATTTATCCCATTCCCTCCTCCATTCATCATAATTCAAAGAGGAGTGTTATTTGAAACTCCGGCAGACTGATGAATGATACACCGACACTTGCATTCCAAAGGGGTCATATATTTAACCCAACATTAACTGTCCAAATCATGGAACCCACCGTAGATAGGGTATAAACATAAGATAATATTTACATGATTAATTTTGTTCTACAGTTTATGGAATTTTGTTTGTTGAATTCATAGTATTGATTGCAAGTTATTCCATAATGGTAACGGTAGCCGTAACGGCCTATTCTTTCTTTTTTGACCAAAAAAAAAAAAAAAAAAACAGAAAAACTTGTATATGTTTTGTAACAGACCGTTATGGCTTTTATGGGGCCCTTAACTGCAGTTATGGGTCATTTTTCTATAACAGTCATTACAACCCCATAATGTATATTAGTTGCCACCCTTATGTAAAAGGCTACCTTTACATAACAACTTTTATGGCCCCATAATTTCTGTTGCGGCACACCATGATTGATTGGTTTTGATGTGAACCCTCCATTAGATATGAAGTAATTGACCTTTTAATGCATAATAGTAGTATGATTATTATTTTAAATAATCCAAAGTTAGGCCCATTTTATAGACCGTTTAATTTAAGTCACACATGGCATGCACACAATTTGCAAGTACATGCATATCAATGTATCATCCACACTGCCAAAGTCGTCTATTTCAAAACCCTTTCACCCGAACTCTTACATGTCTTTCATGAACGTGGTCAGCTCGAACGTGCATTGGAGGCCGAGCGGCTATTAAGCATGGAATTACAGAAGAAGATATCAAAGCTAAGAAACCATCCAACAGAATCATCCGAACAGCGTGGAGATTGATCTCCTGTCGGGTTTGAATCCCTTACACGTGTATAGCTCCCCTTTCTTTCTTTGGGTTGAAAAAGGCTAGTGCACCTTACTGGTTGTCGATTGAATTCTAAAATATTGGGTTGTTTGCAATATGAGCTGAAGCTTGGTTATCACAAAACAACTGCATTGAAAAAGTTACAGAGACACCCATCTCTTGTTACAACTTTTTAACCCATACAAGCTCACACATGGTATATGCCATGACCCTATATTCTGCCTTTGTATTGAATCTCGCTACTGCACTTTGCTTCGTACTCTTCCACATGACTAAATTTTCTCCCATAAATGTACACTATCTGGCTGTAGACTGCTTATCAGATGGCAAACTTGTCCAATCAACATCAGAGTACCTGGTAACCTAGAGATACCTTTTGTCGCTTATATAAGATTCCTTAGCTTAGAGCTCCCTTAAAATACCGCAGAATTCAGACAATTGCATTGAATATAGAGTCCTAGAAGAACTCATGGAATTGACTAACCATACTAATAGCATACAATATGTCTGACTAACCACACTAATAGCAAACTGTCTAACCATACTAACACCATAGTTTGCCCTTGAAGCTTACAGATTTTCTCTGACTCCCCCAAGCAACGAACTCAAGTGGTTGCTTTGTATAGATTTTTTTCTGTGACATCTCCATGAAGAAATGCATTTTTAATATCAAGTCGAAACAAAGACCAGACATAGTTAATTGTAACTAAGAGAATAACACAGATGGAATTGAGCGTAGGAACTAGGGAGAACATCTCAGTGTAATCAACTTTGAGAGTTTTGAGTGTATCCCATAGCAATTAATCGAACTTTCAATCTTTTAACTGTTTCATTTGGCTGAAACTTAATAGTATACATCCACTTGCATCCAACTACATGCTTGTTAGTAGGAAGATGGTTCAGCTCAGTCTTCTCTTCTTTCATAGCCTGCTTCCCCCCCTCATGAGACTAGGTTTCCTGATATCATTTAAGAACAGAATGGGAGACAAACAATGAAAAGAGATAAATATGATAATAGGATATTTGGGTACAAGTTAGAAGAGCGTCGACCTTTCCCCTCCGTACAATAGGAAGATAAGAAGATTCATAAGGTATAGGATCAGCAGGCTAGGAAGAAGATGTGGTGCATGACAAGTCATGAAAAGCTTCACTATCTTCCTTCTCCCATTATGACTTATGAGTAGGTACAGTTGCAGGAAGAGATAACCCGTGGAAGAAAGTGGTTGGATAGGATGGACCTCTACAGGAAGAGGCACTGACACTGTAGAAGAGGACTAAGAATCTTCCATTCTTAGAGTTGTACCTTCATCTGAAAAGAACAGTGTAGACTCAAAGAAGGTAGCATTTGCATACACGATTTGGTTACAAAGACTAGGACCATAACACCTAGTCTCTCTGTGTTTTGGAATACCTAAGAAACACACTAGAATGGTGGAAGGCATTATTTGCTCAGGATGAGAAATGAAATATCAGGAAACTAAACAGAATGAGGCGACCAACAGACTAGAGTGGTGGAAGGCATTTGATTTATTAGGTAGGAATGCAGTCAAAACGGCATAAAAAATCCAGATGACCTTGGAGCATGAATTAACAATGCACGAGTAACTTCAAACATGCAACATTCATACAGCCCATTTTAATCAGCTTTAACTGCCCGTATTGGTCGATAGTGGATCGATTCAGGTGCTGACACACAAAAATGCTTTTACAATTCCTTATCATGTGTCTAGGTGGGCTGATTGCTTGATACAGTCCTGATGTGGCCATATCATACACCTGGGTACTAGGTTATTTGGCTACAATGCTCTCCATTCGGTAGTTGCAATTGAAAGACAAGTGAGCTCATCATGCTATTTATCTACCCAAATTAGAATCTTCCTACAATTCAAACCCTTTATCTATAGGCCTACACCATTTTTCCTCTTCTTCTTCTTCTTTTTTGTCCCACCATGCTTATTCCTCAAGGTCTCAAGGTATTTGCATACCAGGGCCGTTGGATTTGAGCCTTACATGCACTGGAAATTGAGAGCCCGGTCGAGCTTTTGTCATAATCTTTTTCTTCTTCTTTTTTTTCAGAAGATAACTGAAATTATAAATTAAAAGCGGATGTCTTTGGTTTTGTGGCGGGAACTCTTCCAGCCGCCTTCGTGGGTCTTCTGCTTTGTGTGGGAAAACCAACAAGGCATCTTTGGGAGAAGGTAGTGGAAAGAGTCGAACGGATGCTAGCTCATTAGAGAGGTTGGTATCTATCGCTAGGTGGCCGGGTTACTCTTATCGAAGCGGCTCTTTCCAGTCTTCCCTTATACTTTATGTCGCTGTTTAAATGCCCAGCATCGATGCTTTTCAAACTTGAGAAGCTCAGGAGGGAGTGGCAAGGCACGGATGACACAAAAAGGTTCCACTTCCTTAGTTGGAATGAGGTTTGCAAACCTTATGACTAGGGAGGTGCTGGGTTTAAGGACCTTAAAGCTATGAATATTGGCTCTTCCTGGCAAATGGCTTTGGCAGTTCAGAGAGGAAGATAGCGCTCTTTGGAAAGAGGTTCTGAAGAGCAAGTATGGAGTCTCTATGGGGGGTTGGGGAACTAGGAAATCGTCTTTCTATAGAGCTTCAGCCCTTTGGAACGGTGTTTATTCAGTGAAATCGGCATTCTCACAACGTGTGGTGTTCTCAGTTGGTAATGGAGTAAAAATCAGATTTTGGAAAGATGTGTGGGTGGATTCTTCAGCCCTTAAGGTGTCTTTTCGGTCCATTTTCAGATTGGCGCTGGATCCCTCCATTTGGTGATGGATTGCTTTTCTTGTGTTGGAGGGGCGATTGTTTGGGATCCCCCGTGCAAACGTTTCCTGCAGGATGAGGAGGAAGAATATGCGAATCTCTTGGATCGCATTCACCCTATCGTCCCAATTGTTTCGGAAGCGGACAAGATGGTGTGAAAATTGGATAGGACAAGCGTCTTTTCGGTAAAGTCCAACTCTCATTTAGGCAAAGATGGTATGCATAGTGGGCGGTGGGCCACGTGTTTTGTGTGGGCCTATTCTGTTCCTCCTAAGATTACAGCGTCCGGATGGTTGGGTGGAAAAGGTTCTCACAGTGGATAATTTGAGGAAATGAGGTTTGATCCTTCCCAATGTGTGCATGATGTGTATGCGGAATGAAGAGATGGTGAATCACTTATTTCTTTATTGCTCCTTGTTGGGCCGATATGGGCAGATATATTGGGTCGGTTTCAATTTTATTGGTGTCTTCCAAAGTCAGTGGATTGTTGCTTGATGGCACGGCATGGATGCAGTCTTGGTCATCAAAAGATAGCTCTTTGGAGGATGGCCCTTCTCGCAATTTTTTGGGCAGTTGGGGAAGAAAGGAATTCGAGATGTTTTAATAACCCTAGCAAGTCGGTGGAAAGCATCTCCCTCAGAATCAGATTATTGATTATCGAATGGGCGCCCTCTTCCTCTAAGCCTAAGGGATGTAATTTGGAATTCTTCGGGATGTAGTTTAGTTGCCATCTCGGCGTCTCTCTTTCTTTTCTTTTTTTTTTTGTCAGTTTTTTTTGTTCTCTGTTTTGGTTTTGTTCTTAATAAAATTTCATTATTTCTCCAAAAATAATAAATAAATAAAAGATGGGGAATAAACTCGGAATACAAAAAAAGGAGGCTTGCTGGAAGCCCACTCCTAACTTTACCAACACTCGACGAGAAGGACTTGACCAGAGAGAGCGAAGTCATCGAAGCTCCACAGCAAGCAAGCTCGAGGACAGATGGATTAACAGCCCTAGCAGCCAGGTTGAACAAATTGCTTCGCCCAGCAGCCATATTGTTAATGTCCTGAAAAGCCTATGAAAATAAAATAAAAATGGCACCATTCCTCCCCTCTGGCGCACATGATAACCTCTGATAGATTCCCTTCCACTGATACATTGACGATGGAAATGGCCATGGGACAGACCTCAGCCTCCCTGAGAGCAAAGACAGCAGCCTCATAATCAGTCATTGCTTTGACCAGGCCCAAAATTACAAGCATCACCTTCCCCTAGTTGTTCTGCTACATGTCTAGCCAATATATTTTCAATGCCATTTCAAAGAAAAAGAAAAAGCAACTGAGAATAAGACTATTGAAAATAAATACTTGGCTTGAAGATTACACGCTGAAGTTCAAATTTCTCACCAAACTGTAATAGTGAGTTGGTCATATGCCTCCATGAGGTAAGAGAGTTGGTTTATATGCATAGACCAATACCTTAACCCTAATCCAGTTTGAGAGGACAAGAATAGCCGTAGATTTTTTGTTTTTTCATTTTTTTTTTTTTTGAAGAGCAAGAATAGCTGTAGATTGCTTATTTCCATTACCGAAACTACTCTTGAATGGCTTGTTGGTTTATATGCATAGACCAATACCTTAACGTAATCCAGTTTTAAAGGACAAGCATAGCCGTAGTTTTTTTGTTTTTTCGAAGAGCAAGAATAGCTGTGGATTGCTTATTTCCATTACTGAAAACTACTCTTGAATGGCTACTGTACTCAAAACCACACCAAAAAAAGAATATTATATGGGTCATCTGCAATTGCATGAGAAAATGGACTGGCTGCAACTTGGTGGGGTCGTGGAGATTGGACACCCAAAATGGTGCAATTTACTGTTCTGATGTGAAGGAGCTGGCATGACTTGACATACAACTTCTAATGTGGTTTGCAACAAAGACATCTTTAATAGTAGTCCAAATTATAGTTATACAAAATGTGAAGTGAAGCGGCAACAATTTCGGGTGAAGGAACTGGGAGGCGTCTATATCAAAATATTAACAAGTACAAACCATAGTTTAAAAACCTGAGAACTCGACTCAACTCAATGTTCGTTCAAGTCAGCTCAGCTGGAAGACTTGACTCACCCGACTAGATATTAATAATTACAAATTAGTATGTTTGTAATTATAAAAATTATTTAAAATTGTTAACTTTGCTGTAAGTATTATAAAGTAAGAGATCTAATGGCAAAGTGCCTTGTAGCTTAGTGGTAGAAGCTGTTGCCACCTACAACGGAGGACATGAGTTCAATTTTAGTTAGTGATAGTTACCTGCTTTTTATGTTCAGTTTTAGCATAGTGACAGGTAGCTGCTTTCTTAGTTTTAACAAAAACCAGTTTCACAAGCCAAGTGACTCGGTTTAGTGCGACTTGCATCAAGTCGATTGAGTTTTTTGAGCCGACCCGATGAGTCTTCTCGAGTCCAGGCCAACTCAGTCCCAAGACCAAGTTTCCTAAAGGCTAGGCTTGAAATCTTGGGAAGTCAGGTTGACTCGGCAGAGTTTCAAATCGAGTCAGTGAGTTTACGGTACAAACTGCTAAGAAGCAGGAGCGGGGGTGGGATTTCGAAGTGCAATTTGAAGCAGAAGAGCACCTAGTAGGAAGAATTGTGCGCGTAAGGTCCGAATGTGTTTACAATGTTGAGCTAGTAACTTAGAACGAACATTGTTAAATTGGGACCACTTTCGATAAATTGTTTCGATCACGGATGGAGTTGATGCTCATAGGAGGTCGTGAAATTGGGAACAGGACTATCCAATTTTCTTCATTCATTTTTTAATCCTTCAGGGGAAAAAATCCTAATTCATTCTGAATTGGTGCAAAAGGTTGGGAAATATTTCTTTAGCCTCTTTGGATCTCTTGGGTGATGTGTGGAAAGCTAGCTGAAGTCCTCAAAAGTTGGAGAGTGGCCCCATTGGAAAAATTGTTGCCCATCTGATGGAATGGACCCTAATTAGGAAAGAATGCCAATGGATCTTGATTTTGGATTTGCTAAGGGATTTGGTTCTTGATTGTGAATAGCAGCACGCAACAAGGAGAAATCAATTTGGTTCCCGCCTCTTTAACGGTATCCATCAGAAATTGAAATTTTCCGGGACCTTCATATGGAATCTGGGCTGTGATGTAGTGGGTGGTGTTATCAGGGGGATGAGAAATTTCTTTTTCTTTTTTGAATGATAATCTGGCTTTTATTAAGAACCATAATAGAAGTACAGCAAAGTGCTAGTGCAGCAAGAATCCCCCAAGTCAGACTAACACAACACCATATACACAATGCCTCCTAAGCAGCTCGGAGATCAAATCCCACAAGCGATTGTCTCAACGGTCTGTGTTTTGCACGTGTTTTTCACATCAATGGCAGACATGAGAGAACACTATCTGCTTTCCGCTACATGAACCCCACACCTCTAGCATATTAGCCACTTGCCATGGACATTTCTCGATAGCACCCACCAAACCGTATTTATTGAACCCCCTTCCATGATGACCAGGAGGAAGTTAAACCTGACCAGAATCTTAACAGCTTGCAATATCGTGTGCGGCCTATGCAAAATTGGAGTCTTGAATTCCCACCGGACCAGAGCAAGCAATGAATATGAAGGGGATGAGGTTGGTAAAATAATGAATACCTTTTCTTGGACAAACTAGGAGGTGTGATTCAAATAAGGACACAGGAACTCTTCAGGAAGGACTGAAGCTTTTCTCTTTGTTTTTTCTTCAGCATCCAAGACGAGGTCCTCCCATTTTTTGTGAGATTCTTTACATAGCTTTCAAGCTATAATCCGATTATGGTTCTATAGCGAAATAAGCGTGACGACATCTATTCCATATCAGAGGCAGTGTTTTAAATGTCGATGATATCGGCCAATATATCCCAAGATATATCTTGTATCTTACCTGTGCAATACAAAATTCATAGGTAGTGTCGATTTATCCCACCTATTCGATTTGGTGAGCATATTTGATTTTTGATTCATTTTTTTTTTTTTTTTGTTGTAAATCACATTAAATCAATGTCAAATTGTTACAAATCTATGATTCTTCATCTTTTCCATCAAAAATCATGGATTTAGAGCTTCGATTTTGAGATTTGGGGGAGATGGGGCAAGTCGCAGAAATTTGGAAAAAAATCAAAATTTCTCAATTTCTCTCAAAGCAGTTGCAATCTTTGTATCCAAACACAAAATCAAACATGTAACCTAATCTAGTGATTTTTCTTTTGTTTTTGAATGTATTGTTTGTGTTTCCATACACGTCTTCTTATGTTTATAAATTATATGAATAGACTTTAAATATACTTCTATCAGTTCAGTTGGACAGTGCATGTATTAGGACCCCATAGAAAAGAAACCCCTATTATGTCTACATTGTTTGTAATGTTTTGATTTCTAAGTATGTATTGATGTCTTTTTCAATAATCCTTGAAGTTTCCTTAAAAAAATCGACCAATTTCCTAATATTCTCATATTTTCCAACAACAACGATACAATACGCGATACAACTGATATCCCATGCGATAACCAAGATGTATCCGTATCCCAATGGTGCAATACATTACAAGATAACAGTATTTAAAACATTGATCAGAGGCTTTCTCCCTTTGCTTGATGTATCTTTCTTTCATCATCATCGTTGTTGTCATCAACAGCCGGCTATCTGGGGTGGCATGTTTTTATCTCTTGATGAAAATTTTCCTCAAAAACATAGTCTATCGATAAACCGTAATTGGAAAGAGAACGAACTGCATTGCTTATAGACTCAGCTTTTTCTTGGAATTCCAGCTCATAAAATTAGCTTTTCTCTACCTGTGTTGCCGTTCCTTACTTGCTTTCTAGCTGCTTCATGATTTCTGTTATGTTAAATGGAATATTAGCTCTCTGCATACACCTCCACGCACCATAATGCACAGGTAATCTGTGGGACATCCAAGCTGTGTGTTAGACAGGTAGGCCTGCAGTGTGGATGACCTTGCCCAAAAAGCCAAACCAATCTACTCATCAGACAAGCACCTATCTGCATCAAAAGTGGACCATTGACAATTCTTCTGAATTGCTAGATGGTTCCATATGTTTATGGATGGCCGGAAGAGTTCAGTGGCCGACTTTTCCGGCCCACATCATCTGCATGATTGGTCCAACCTGATGCATGGTTCCACCACACCCGTTGGCACATGCGACCACAGAGAGGTGCATGTGGGTTTGGAAGACCAGAACAATAAGTGGATTGCGTGTGTCGTCCTTGTTACCCGACATGTGTTTGTCCTTCATTTCTACCACTCTTTTGTCACTTGTCGACCGGATTATCCATTACTAGTTTTGCTTATTTGATTTTGCAGAGGCTAGTGGCAGCGGAGAATAAGTCACAGAGGTTAGAATCTACAGGAGAGATTTGATTTTGTAGAGGCTAGTGGCAGCGGAGAACAAGTCACAGAGGTTAGAATCTACAGGAGAGATGAGCTAAGTTCCAGGCTTCCCATTCTATAATTGCATGCATTGTACCTGGATTTTCTATTGGTATGTGAAAGAGGCAATCTCACAGTTTTTTCCTACTTGTAACATAACTCATTGGGAAGGGCCGAATTCGGCCCCTTTTCCCCATGATAGCTAGTGAAACGAGTTCATAAGATTTTAGTATTTTAAGGTCCGTTTTGAAGTATCATCGATAATCAGGATTGTTTCCACCCAATGAGGTTTGGGTGGGTTCACTCCCTACAGGTGTGGGTTCAACTACCCTTGTCGGCATTACCTGATACACATGGTTGTGGGTGATTGCGGGTATCGGCAGGGAATAGTCTCGCCTCCAAAAAAAAAAAAAAAATCAGAATTGTTTCCATGATTTCAGTCGAACCCGTATGTTTCGTATTTGGAAGCGGCAAGCATGGAAATGGAAACTGCACTAAGGGTGATTCTTTTTTCCGGCTTTAAGAAGGAAAAGAAAAACAAAATTGAAAGGAAAAATAAAACTCATTCCATGCTCTCCGAATTGCAAACGCATCCTAATTCTCTTGGAAATCTGTTTGCAATATTATATAATGTATAAATATTGTTGAATCTAGTCACGTATCATGAGCTTTTTTTTTTTTTTTTTTACGAGTTCTGTCCAATCAAGTCGAGTTTTTCCAGAGTTTTGTTAGGTCGAGTTCTATTTCAGCCTCAACTGAGCCATGCCGGTAGAGTTTTTCTTGAATCGTGATGAAATTTATTCGAGTCGACTCAGACAAGTTGAATCGATTTCTTCTAATTTGAATTGGTTAGGAGGAATGACGATAAGGTTGTCTTCTTCCTCCAAGGGTGTTGAGGGTCAAATAGTGCATATTAGACTCCATTTATTACTTAGATTTACGAGCATAATCCCATTTAACGTCTGGTTTTAATCGTGTTTTGTTGTAGGGTGTGATTAAGATAGTTGACTGAAAAAGGATGTCAAAAGCTTAGATTTAACGTTCTGATAATCTCCAGGGCAAGGGACGGACTCCAGGGACTAAAATCGACAAATATGCACGCCAGGGACCCGAGAAATTTCAGCCGTTCACTTGTAAATGGCCTGAAATTGGTGTAAAATGCAAGATCACATGGTTCCCGCTATCCGATTGACTCAAAAATTTATACACGTGATGAGGGCCATAAATTAACCGTACATATAAAATTTCAGCCATTGAAGATCTAAGGAAGTGGGCCAACAGACAGATCAGCCCATTAATATTCAATTTGGGGCCCACCTGATATCTGGAACTGCCTCAACTTTGGTATTGACGGCTTAAATAATATGAGAAGATGAATGACCGGATCAGATTTCAGAAACACATCATCGTGGACCCCACATATACAGAATGTGCATAGTGCATATATGCACTAGCCGTGCACGGCAAGCGTTAGAGACGGTTTGACCGTCTCTGACAGAAAGAAACAAAAAAAAAATGCTCTTACGTGCCGCGTAATGCATGGCCGCTGGCCGTTTTGCGGAAGCTAGTGGGCCCCACACGTGCCCTGTAAGCTCAATCCGAACCGTTCACCGTGTAGACGACATTGAATACTTCAAAACTATGTTGTCACTTTTCACCCATGCATGCACACGTATGAGATACAGAGGCCACAAAAGGGCTGTCCTGCAACGTTCAAAACTGATCCTTTTGTGATTTTTTCTCTGGGCCACGTCAATGGACGTTCAAAACCACCCATTCTTTACTGAAATTTCGTTCTGAATCCAATGGACAGGGTGGATTTTTCATAAAATGCTTCTGTGGGGCCCACCGATCACAACAGCGAAATCGTGCGAAAGGTTTCGCACATCTACGAAAACTGACTTTTTCAGGCAGTTTTGGCCCACCATCTTTGATCATATGGTAGATCTGAACCGTCTATCATGTAGAGGACCCAAGAAAGTACTAAAGGATGGTGTTTCTTTGGAATTTGAGCGAGAAAAGTGGCGTTTCGAGGCACCGAACTTAGTTGCGAAAAAGCTTTCACTAGGCATGCATAGCTTTCCAAATCTAATTCAAATCCGATTTTCACCACTCCAGCAGTTATATAAGGAGGTTTTGGACGTGGGGAGCATTCATTCAGGTCTGGGGAGGAAGATCAGAGCTTGGAGGCTGGGACGTGGAGTGTGAGAGAAGAAAGAGAGAGATTAGAGAAGTTTTCTTTTCTTATTTATTTATTTTTCCTGACTATGGAGAGATCTAGCCCATCCATGTCGGGCTAAACCTCTTAGCTAGGGCTAAGAGGTGAAGCTTGTAGTGAGATGGGAGATTCCATGCTTTTAATTTAATTTTAATATATGAATTGACGTTGATTTTAGTTTGATTAGTATAGAAATATTTTTAGTCTTTAATGGTCTGTTGTGACTGAAATTACAATGGGTCTGCAATGGCTTTGAGTATTTCTTCTTCTTCTTTATGCTTATGACGTCAGGAAGCCCTGTTGTTCACCATCGTCTTCTGGGCATGGTCGGATGATGGTACCCTTCCTAGCCTTCATACATGTGATTGGTTGGTAATTGGTTTAATTCTGTTGTTTGCCATAGTCTCTTGGGCATGGTTTGGTGATGGAATCCATTATAATTCATACACCTTTCATCTCTTGAAAACTAGATCAATGAGAGTTCAATAAATTCTATTATTCATGAAACAAGCATAAGATCTCCCTGATCTCTACAAGTGGATCCTCTGAATCCCTTTACCTATCTCTGATTTGTTTCCTAAGTTTTAGATTAATTATTCTACAAGTATTCCACCATTGCTAATTGATTTAGAATTCATCTTAGATAATAGTTTCACAATTATTCATTAATTTCTAGTTGATTTAAATTTCATCTCATTCTAGTTCCAGTTCTAGTTAGTTTCAGAATACGTACAAGTTTCAGTCCCTTGGGATTCGACATTGGTCTTATCGAGTTATTACTACATCACAACCCTGCACTTGGGGAGTGAACACATTTTTTTTTGGCGCCGTTGCTGGGGACTGTTGGATACGTTTTTCTGAAATTAATTAGTTTTAGGATTAGTTTAGGATTAGATTTTCTTTTTAGAAAATTTTAATTATAGGTTTAGAAGTTTAGTTATTTTCCTTATTAGAAATTTTTCCTAACTTTAGAAACTTGTTATTCTTCCTTCTATCTGATTTTTAGAACTAACTCAATTTTTCTGTTTTGTAGGAAGCTTCTAATTTAGTAAGCTCTTTCTAATTCTTCTTTCTTTGGAATTTCTTCTTTTCTCTAGAAATTAATTTACTTTTAATTAGGACTTTCTATTCTTAGAAACTAACTTATTTTGTTTTGTTTTGCAGATTCTTAACCTAGACCTCCAAATTTGGTAACTTCTTTCCATCTTTCCCTTTTATTTTCTAGATTTTTACTTCTTCCTTTCTCTTAGGTTTAAGTTAGAATTTGAGGGCTGAGTGTGTTTTATGCCCTAGTGGGCATGCGACAATACTCGACGTCTCGTGACTGAAGGAGGATTAGTTGAGGGATTGACTGTCCATCGCAGGACTAGACACCACTTGAACTCTCCTGAGTTAGAGGACGTTATGGCTGAAAATCAACCTCAAGCACTATCCCAACCTAGGGTTGAGGAAGTATATGATGAGAATGAGGTGCACCACGCACCCCCGCCTCGTACTTTACGAGATTATTTACAACCGGCGGAGGTGAGTACGCTCTCATGCATGATTTTTCCTGAGAATACAGGACATATGGACATCAAGCCAGGGGTTATCCAACTCCTTCCTAAGTTCCATGGGCTTGAGTCTGAAGAACCATACTTGCATCTGAAAGAGTTCGATGAAATCATAGGCACCTTATATTTTCCTAATGTATCTGAAGATACAATTAGGCTGAAACTCTTCCCATTTTCCTTGAAAGAAAAAGCCAAGACGTGGTTACATTCACTGCGTCCTAGGTCCATTGGCACATGGAATGATATGCAGAGGGAATTTATAAAGAAAAATTTCCCACATCATAAGACAATTACCCTCAGGAGAGCAATCATGAACTTTACCCAAAAGGAAGATGAAACATTCTTCTAATGTTGGGAAAGGTTCAAGGATCTGGTTAATGCATGCCCACAACATGACTTTGAAATATGGCGCATTACGAATTTTTTCTATGATGGGCTAACATCTTCCATGCGCTAAATGGTCGAGACAATGTGTAACGGAGATTTTATTAATAAAAATGTCGACGATGTATGGGATTACCTCGATAGTCTCGCTGAAAAAACACAATCGTGGGACTATTACCCAAGGACGAACGCTACGTCTAGGCCAACTCATTCAAGGGAAAAAGGAGGAATATATCTCCTGAAAGAGGATAATGATCTTAACGCTAAGGTGGCTAATCTCACCAGAAAATTTGAGGCCATGGAAGGAAGAAAGGAAAAGGTTAATGAAAGTGTTTGCAACATCTGTGATTGCAACATTCATACTACTGAAAATTGTCCTTCAATACCTGCCTTTCGAGAAGTATTGAATGAACAATTTAATGCCGTAAATAACTATCAAAGACCTTTCAATGGACCACCCTCTAATACGTACAATCCTGGTTGGAAAAATCATCCGAATTTTAGTTGGAGGAACGGACAAACTGCTACCCCTCAAGGTTTCTTCAATCAAAATCCAAATCAGGGGAGACCTCAAGAAGAACCGGCTCAAAATTCTGTGCAAGAGCTAACGCAGATAATGCGGGATTTCATACAAAAGATAGATTCACGTATGACGGCTATAGAAAAGGGGATGCTTCCTGCACAACCAATCCTCAATCCTAAACCGCAATACGAGACAGGTAATTCCAGCTCTTCAAATCAAATGGGGCACGCTAAATCCATCACCACTCTTAGGAGTGGGAAGGTTATTGATAAAACCCTTCCGGTTAGGCCCGAAAAGCCTCAAGAACTAGAAGAGGACAACAATGATGGATCTAGTGGCGCTCCACAAAAATTTGAACCGGAACCTCTAGAAAAGCCAGTTGCTCCGTTTCCCCAACGGTTGGTTGAACCTAAACGTCTCTCTAACTCTCAGGATATCCTAGAGGTGTTGAAATAAGTGAAAGTCAATATTCCTCTGCTTGATGTTGTAAAACAGATACCTTTATATGCTAAATTTCTAAAAGACTTATGCACTACCAAACGACGGAAAAGTGTTCAAAAGAAAATTTTCTTGACTGAGAAAGTGAGTGCCATCCTAAAACAAGATGTGCCGCAAAAATTCAAAGATCTCGGTTGCCCAACCATATCATGTGTAATCGGGAACTATCGAATTGATCACGCACTTCTTGACTTAGGAGCGAGCATCAATCTGATTCCCTATTCGGTATACCAACAGTTAGGTTTGGGTGAATTAAAACCCACTCGAACCACACTACAACTTGCTGATCGTTCTGTTCGTGTACCAAGAGGGATCATCGAGGATGTGTTGGTCTAGGTTGATAGATTCTACTACCCTGTGGATTTTATCATCTTAGACACCGAACCCATCAACGACACGAGCACTTAGATTCCCGTCATTCTTGGTCGCCCATTCCTGTCCACTTCAAATGCAATTATTAATTGCAGGAATGGTGTTATGACTATGTCTTTTGGAAATTTGACATTAGAATCGAATATCTTTTTCAATAACGGCAACAACTCAGAGGATGATGACGATTTTCACGATGTTAACATGATTGATTCTTTTGTGGAAGATAGAACACCTCTCACCTTATCCTCTGATCCTCTAGAGACGTGCCTGGCCCACTCCCATGATCTTGATGATGATATAATTAGGGAGACGTGTGCCATGCTGGATACTGCACCGGTACTTGAAGTTAACCGGTGGGGGCCACAAATTGAAGAATTGCCCCAAACTGATGTATTGCCTCTACCGTCTAACCTCAAGCCACCGAAGCTTGACCTAAAACCTTTGCCCTCTGATTTAAAATATGTTTATTTAGGTCAAGATGAGACGTACCCGGTGGTGATCTTTGCCCACCTGGAGAAAGAACAGGAGAGTATGCTGATATCTACTCTCATTGAGCATAAGGGAGCTCTTGGATGTACGATAGCGGACCTCAAAGGAATTAACCCATCAATTTGTACTCACTGCATATATCTTGAGGATAATGCAAAGGCTGTTCGGCAATCACAACGTAGACTAAATCCAAACATGAAGGAAATGGTTAAGACCGAGGTTCTCAAACTATTGGAAGTGGGGATCATATACCCCATATCCGATAGTCAATGGGTGAGTCCAACTCAGGTGGTTCCTAAGAAGTCCGGGATCACCATCGTAGCCAATGCCAATAATGAACTCGTGCCAACCAGAGTTACTACTGGTTGGAGAATGTGCATTGACTGCAGGAAGCTGAATACCGTCACAAGGAAAGACCACTTTCCTTTGCCCTTCATTGATCAAATCTTGTAAAGGCTAGCTGGTCATTCCTATTACTGTTTCCTTAACAGGTATTCAGGTTATAATCAGATTGAAATTGCCCCTAAGGATCAGGAAAAGACCACATTTATATGTCCCTATGGCACCTTTGCTTACAGAAGGATGCCATTCGGGCTATGTAATGCCCCTGCCACCTTTCAACGATGCATGATGAGTATATTTTCTGACATGGTGGGGAAATATCTAGAGGTCTTCATGGACAATTTCTCTGTTTTCGGTTCATCTTTCAGTGAGTACTTAGCAAGTCTTAAATGTGTGCTGAAAAGATGTGAAGAAAAAAATTTGGTACTTAACTGGGAGAAGTGCCATTTTATGGTTCAAAAGGGAATTGTCCTTGGGCATATCATCTCGTCCAAAGGAATCGAGGTAGATAAGGTAAAAATTGATCTTATCTCTAACCTACCTCCACCCAAGAATATCAGAGACGTGCGATCCTTCTTAGGACACGCAGGCTTTTACAGACGATTCATAAAGGACTTTAGTCTCCTCTCTCGTCTTTTATGTAATCTTCTTCAAAAGGATACACCATACGAGTGGACTGAGTAGTGCCAAGAAGCTTTCACTAAGCTTAAGGGCATGTTAACCACTATACCTATCATGCAGCCACCCGACTGGAGTCTTCCTTTTGAACTTATGTGCGACGCCTCTGATTATGCTCTTGGAGCGGTTCTAGGTCAGAGAAAAGATAAGCGGCCTTACGTTATTCACTATGCGAGTAGGACTCTAAATCCTACCCAAGTGAACTACTCGACTACGGAAAAGGAACTCTTAGCCGTAGTGTTCGCTTTAGACAAATTTCGGTCCTACCTGATCGGATCCAAGATCATTATTTATACAGATCATGCGACACTTAAGTATCTTCTTTCCAAGAATGATTTTAAGCCCCGTCTAATACGATGGATCCTTCTACTGCAAGAATTTGATTTAGAAATTAAAGACAAAAAGGGAGTAGAAAACGTAGTGGCTGATCACCTTTCTCACCTTAATACCTCTGATTCCCTTGAGGCGACGCATATCAATGACATGTTCCCTGATGAACAACTGTTTAGAGTCTCCCATTCACCTTGGTTCGCTGATATTGCTAATTATCTTGCTACAGGTGCCATACCGACACACTGGACGTCACAAGATAAGAAGAAATTCTTTACCAAGGTGCGTACCTTTTTCTGGGATGATCAATATTTGTTTAAATATTGTCCAGACCAAATCTTAAGGAGATGTGTGCCAAACGATGAGCATCAGAGTGTCATCTCCTTCTGTCACTCACAGGCCTGTGGTGGTCACTTTTCTGCTAAAAAGACCACGGCCAAGATTCTACAGTGTGGCTTTTACTGGCCCACTATGTTCAGGGACACTCATGAGTTTTGCAAAGCTTGTGAGCGTTGTCAAAAATTGGGAGCATTGTCGCGTCGAAATATGATGCCTTTGAATCTCATCCTTATCATTGAAGCATTTGATTGCTGGGGCATTGATTTCATGGGACCATTCCCCCAATCATTTGGAAATCTGTATATTTTGCTCATCGTAGACTATGTTACTAAATGGGTCGAAGCAATTTCGTGCCGCAAAAATGACCATCACACGGTCATTAAATTTTTGAAGGAAAATATCCTGTCGCGGTTCGGAACGCCTCGAGCCATCATTAGTGACGGGGGCTCACACTTTTGTAATATACCATTTAAGAGTTTAATGAAGAAATGCGGTATCTCTCATAAGGTGAGCACCCCATACCATTCACAGACAAGTGGACAAGCTGAGATTTTCAATAGAGAGATCAAACATATCTTAGAGAAAACGGTTAACCCTAACTATAAGGATCGGTTAATCTGATTGACCGATGCCTTATGGGCGTACCGTACTGCTTTCAAAACTCCTATTGGAACATCTCCCTTTAGACTTGTCTATGGGAAAGCTTGTCACTTGCCTGTGGAATTGGAACATAAAGCATACTGGGCGATCAAAAATCTAAATTTCAATCTGAACAACGCTGACTCGTTACGCAAACTTCAATTAAATGAACTTGAAGAAATCCGGAACGATGCATATGAGAACTCGAGAATTTATAAGGACGGGATGAAGGCGTTTCATGATCAACATATTCTACGGAAATCATTCACGCCATGTCAGAAAGTCCTCTTGTATGACTCTCGACTACATCTCTTTCCGGGTAAGCTTCAATCTCGTTGGACCGGCCCTTACATTGTTGTTACTGCTTATCCTCATGGGGCCATCGAGATAAGAGATCCCGACAATGTCAAGGAGTTTAAAGTAAATGGACATCGATTAAAGCCATTTGTCGTAACATTTGATTCAGAGGACATGTCCATGCCTCTGATTGCACCTGTTTACCAGGACTGATCTCCTAGTCTGATGGAGGTATAGGTAGGTTTATCGCTTTCATAGGACTAGGATAGTTGCTTATTTGTCTGGCTGAAGACGGTAAATTTAGCGCTCCTGGGAGGCAACCCAACTTTTTTATTCCATTTCATTTTTTTTAGTTAGTTAGTTCAATGTTTGTGGGTAACATCACTGCAAACCCTCACGAGACTACAACTCGTCCACTAGGGGTAACGTAGGGGTTTAAAGGCTTGTTGCATACGCTAAATGCAATCGAGAGCACCTGCGAATGTGGTATAGGTAGGATTTTCTTTTTATGATTTTATTTTTGTTATTTTGTTTTGTTGATTTCTCTCTTGTACTGACTCGCTTGTACGTTAATATTTTTGGAAAAAGCCTTCTGATTCTCTGTTCCAGGTACTATCCTCCCATCACTTCTCATTTACTTTTGTTGTTCCATGTGCATTGCATGCTCATATCTTTTACATTGAGGACGATGTAGATGTTAGGTTGGGGGTGGGAGATTAGGTTTCCTAATCAGTATTTTCTTGGTCTTGAACAAAAAAATAAAATAAATTGTGAGAAAATTGTGAAAATTTTTAAAATTTTTTCTGAAAACTCTTGTGAATTCGAAGTGATTTTGACAATTATCCCCAATTTAGATTTTCAAGATACATGATGTTGGTAATGCATGACTCTTGAATTCAGTTATCTATTAGATTTCACAATTAAGATCGAATTATTAATCTATGATTAGAAGTTGTGAACATTGATTGAGTCCTGATTTCACATGTCACGTCTCGCCTACACATTTAGATTTCAGTTCCATATCGAAGGATTAACTTGGTAATCACTGAGCATGAAAGGAACCAGCCTGAAATATCTTGCCATCATGGTATAAAAATTGAAAAGGTTGGATAATTAATCTTCACCATAGGTTTGCTCCCTATAGGCGTAGAGTTAATTCCCCATGAATGATATATGAAAAAGGTCTAGGAGTACGGTCTTCACCATAGGTTTGCTCCCTATTGGTAAGGATTTGATTCCTCTTTTTGGCATGATTATTAATAGAAAAATAAAAAGTTGAAAAGATCAAAAGATAGAATTTATGAGGCAAGTTTGGTTATCATGAATTCTCTTGCTGGTTACCAATGAGATCCTGAAATAACAAATTCAATCTTAATGTGATTAGCTGAGATTCCACTATACACTCATGGATCAGAGGGGTCCCCAATCAACACACTGACCGCACACACGATTGGACTAGACAGATGGTGGGCCCCATCTCTGGAAGTTGATGGTGGGCCCATCTCTGGTAACCCATCTGATCATATAATCAAAGTTGATGGTGGGCCCAGTCTCTGGTAACCCATCTGATCATATAATCAAAGTTGATGGTGGGCCCCATCTCTGGTAACCCATCTGATCATATAATCAAAGTTGAGAGACCTTACACTGATTATTGTTGGATGTGTGAGGACTCATACCTATATGCTGTACAAACCAAACTCAAGCCTCCAGGTTAGGCTGGGTCTTCTGGGCCAGGCATAAGCCGGGAATCTGGCCTTAGATATTTTGCTGGTCTGTTCTTTAATCTGCCCCAGGTCCTGTGGGGCCCCATACTTCATCGATCCAACCATCTATATGCTGTCCTGCCTTAGATGGGAGCGGATTAGGCGTGGGGTCCACCTTGATGCATGTATTTTATATCCACACCAATCATTTTAGCACATGAGCCCAAAAATGAACGTCCAATTCTCAGGTGGACCATAGAAACGGTGGTGATTGAATGCCCTCCCATTAAAAACTTCCTACGGTCACCGTAATTTTTCCTAATGTTTATTAGCCATCCAACATGTTGATAAGGTCACATTAACCTAGACGGACGGAAGCAACAAATATCAGCTTGATCCAAAACTTATGTGGCTCATTAATGGTCAATCACTACTATCTCCTATGTCATGGTCGAACTGAAAATTGGGTCTGCTTCATTTTTGGGCTCAAGCTGTAAAATGATTTGGCAAAACAGATGGACGGCGTGGATAAAAAATACATGCATCAAGGTGGGCCCCACAGCAAGGGCCATGGATAGGCAATACCTGTATTGTCCAGCATAATGCCTTTCTATTTGTGACCTGGGATGCTGATGTATCAATCAGAACCGCCCATCTAGTGGGCTGAATCCCGGCATGGACGTAGCATACGAGGCCTAAGCCCAGAAAACATTGGTTGGGCTGAGGGCTGGACTGGACCGGCCTGAAGATTGATAAAATACCAATTTCCTATTTGAGTTTCCTAATCTGATCTTTGGTCAAGTGGGCCACACATGCACAAAGAAATAGACACTTATAGGAATGAAACCAACGGTCTACATAAGCACATTCCAAAGCCTTCGAGCTATTTGGGCCCACCCGCCTACAGTCAACTCTACCACGATTTGTGGTACTGTAACGTCTTTCTGGTGAACATGCCACCTGATTTAAGAAATCGGAACCGTGAAAACAGTAGGCCCCACCATGAAGATCACCCTTCTCAAAAATCAGGCTGATCAACTCACTAGGTGGGCCAAACCTGTATGTTAAGTCAAACAGTCGGTGGTCCATTGATTCCAAGAGTGTGGTCCACCTGATCAGCAGATTGTGCCAGGTGACCTTCATGGTGTGGCCCACCACATTAATGGTACTGATGTACTAAACAAGTGGCACTTTGGCAGGAAATATAGTACGGTACCACCAGTTGTGGTACCTTGCCTGTAGCATTAGATAATATATTCTCCAATCACTGTTCTTCATTTTCCTTAATTGGATTATTGATTGCTAACCATTTCTGTTTACGTTTACCATCTCTTTGGAGTCCATCGATCGGATGGCTAGGATCATGTCTGCTGGGAAACTTTTGTCATCCTCATTAGGAGTAAGTAGATGAACGGACCTGATCGATTCATAAACCTTCGACATGTAACTTGAAGGGATGGCCACGTGTGCAGTAGTAATTGGTGGGAAATGTCAAATGGGTTGTCCCCAACCAACTACAGAGTCGGCCCACGCGAAAATGGGACCCTAGCTGAAACTCCCATTTCTGTTAGTATTCCTAATCCAACCCTCCCAACACGTGCCACTCTATCACGCATGTGCATGATCTAGACCGTTCATCGCGAATACGCGTCCCAAAGCTCAACCTGAACCAATCATCTAGAGGATCATCCTATGCTGAATGTGTACAATCAGTAAATACCCATCCATGTTTCTGGTGTGGCCCACCTGATGACTTAATCCATACAAGGTGGGCCCACCTGATGACCTCTGATATCTAGGAAATGAATAACGTGACAGCATAATATGAATTTTTCCCAGGCCATTCTGATTCTATTGAATGAATTCCTTGTGAAAGTAAAAGAGTAGTTCTGCCTCTGTCACCCTGTGGGCCCACATGCTGAGATGATAATGGTAGAATTGATTCGAACCGTCCATACCGTTGTTACTACCATAGATAAGCGATTGTCCCCTGATCACACTTCAGTGATGATGATCATAGCCTTGTTTTCTCTTCATTGGGCTAAATTCCATGATATGGACGGTAGTGATCAACCAACCACTAAGCATGTGGGACACATTGAGCGGCGATGCATTCAATCCTAAGCTGTGACAGAAAAAGTATTAACCATCTCTGTTGAATCTAGGAAGCAATGGAATTCTCACAAGTCACCTTCCATTCACTTCAGCCAAAGGTCTGGATTCCAAGCTATGTAAAAATCGCACCGTGCATGTACATGCCAGATCTACACAGGGTCCATCTGAATATGTGGGTATGCTGAATGTGAACAATCTATTTTAGTCATCAATCTTTATCATACTCTATGGCCCACCTGATGTGTGGACCAGATTGGTTTCAAATCAAGGAAGAAACTCCACTGTGGCCCACCTGATGAACATCCCAGATCTTATACAAACTTTCCATCTCAAAGAACTCCCACATGGATGATTGGCAAGCATCATTTCAATTATCCTTACTAGAGGGGCCACACAGTAAGACTGAGATGTAGGAAATACATATCACAGTGATTGGATGGTTAGGATTACCTGACAGGACACAGCACAGTTGCTACTGGTCTATCTTGCAATCCAGACGCTGCAGACCTGATCCGGCGGGCCTGTGTTTTGGAGGAATCCGAGGTTAAGATCTGTGAAGATGTAATTATGATTTCCAAATTGCAATAAATGCAGTAGAAATGGTATGTGAGGATTCCTCACCATTTCTTGCAATCCCAACAGTGATTTTGTGGAAAACGATTTCTTTTACCGCTGATTCATCCAAAACTACTGAATCCCGGGATTGGACGTGCCAAACAGACTGGATATAGCAATCCAGGGAAATAACAATCCCATATATCTCAAGACAATACACTGACAACACCATCATTACTTAGAAATCCACGCCATCCACCCTAATATCATTCAATCCCTTTCAATACACCTAGCCAAATGGGCCCTCATTTTCATGCTCCACTAAGAGGCTTACCATGGAAACCTACCTAGGGCCCACCATGACATTTATTTTCCATCCAACCTATTCATAAGTACACATCAATCTAAATGAATATAACAAAAATATAAATTTTATCTAAAATTAGACTTGGGCTTCGAGTCAAGTCAAACCTAGTTAGGACTAACGTGGCTTTACCTGGTTTTGTAATAAACTCAACCCAAACTCGATTTAACTCGGTACTGAATCTGGCATGCCTGATTGGATTTGAATCCTAGTCTAGCCTAAACCCAAATCGAGTCCAACCCAGTCATAGGTACAAAGTTAGGTTGAGTCAGCACTGAGTTGAGTCAGGTGTAGAGGATATCCACAAGTTGAAATCATAGCTCAAAAACTAAGTATAACTATTGAAATTAAAGCCCCTCCATCAGCTACACAACATCTCAAATTTAAAATGTCAAATTTGAGTTTTTTTTTTTTTTCTTATTTTTTACGAGTCAGGTTTTGAATCGAATCGAGTCAATACCGAGTCAAATTTTAGGTCAACTCAAGTCAAGTCAATGGGTGACCCAAACTTTAGATTGGACAAAGTCTACTCAGTTTGGATCATCAAGTCAAAATGAGTAGGACCAGTCAAGTTTGCTAAATTAAGTCGTCCCATGCTCTATCTAAATGGAAATTTTTAACGGTGGTCGTTAAATGCTCACTGTGTTTCTCCATTGGAGCCTAGATCTGCCTCATTTTTGAGCTCATAGGGGTCCGACATATGACATACATTGGCCGAGTATGGGTATGCCGGACGCTAACCCAACCCCATGCAACCCATGTCATGTAGGGAAACAGATTGGCTACTCCCCCTGACACCATTCCCGTGGTTGGTGGTCGGTGCTCTATGGGCCCCACCATGATGTATGTGTTTCTTCCATTTACACATTATTTGATCGCTTGATTCAAAAAATGAGAGGTATATAAATCTCAGGTGGACCACACCACATGAGAACAATAGTGATTGGATATCCACCATTAAAATCCTCGTAAGGCCCACTGTACTATTTATTTGAAATCAATATGTTGATTAGGTCATACTGTCTCAGATGAAGGGGAAAAAATAAAAATCAGCTTGATCCAAAACTTTTATGGCCCTAAAATGTTTTTTAATGGTCGACACTCATTCAACACTATTTCCTGTAGTGTGGTCCACTTAAGATAGGGATATACCTTTTCTCATAACTTAAAATGATCTGTAAAAATAAATGGATGACATGGATGAAACAAATACATCATCTTGGGGTCCACAGAGCACCAACTACCGGCCACTGGCTGGTGTCGGAAGGAGTAGCCAATCCGTTTCCTGTCGGGTATGGGTTTGGATGTCGGTCTGGAGGCCAATTAATGTCAAACCAGTCAATACCCCGATCAGGTCCAATTTCCAATGCAAACTACACATGGGCCACCACCAAGCCGATACCGATGGAAGCGGATTGGCTAGTGTACCTTACACCACTATATAGCTGCTGTGTTGATGTCAACAAATCTTGTGGATCTGATCATGAGGTATGTGTTATATCCAAATCGTTCATCCATTTGAGGAGCTCTTCTTAAGGCTTGAGATAAAAAATAAGACAGATCTATCTATTAAGTGGACCACACTAAAAAAGGTAGTGGGGCATTGAAAGTCTACCATTGATATCCTTTTTAAGTCACGTAAGTTTTGGATCAATATGAAACCTATTAATTCAAGCCTTTGTGACCTCATGTGTATATTGGATGGAAAATAAACGTTATGATGGGCCCTACGAATTGCTTAACAAGGAAAATCATTTACTCCGCCCATTCGTGGTGTAGTCCAAAATATGGATAATGCTCTCAAAATATCTCAAAAAATAGATGAACGGTGTAAATATAATAAATACATCACTGTAGAGGCATGCAACTTTGATCTCCTTGGAACCGTTCGTACCACTCGGAGCTCGAGGATCCTCAGTTCTCGTCCTCGCACAACACGTACCCAGAGCAGCTATATAGCTGATGTGTGGTACAGCAGCCAAATCCACTTCCGACGCGGATCTCTAAAAACAGCTCTCCCCGCTCAAGGGGGACGGAGTTCTCAATGTTGGAAAATCCCAACATGAGCGAGCAACAAAACTACCCAACTCCCACCAACATCAACGACCTTCTTCTCATCATCCTCCGCCCAATCCCAAGCATCGATTTTTTCCATCCCTTGTCCATCCGATTCAAATCCTCCACCTCTCTCCCCCTTCCTCTGTAAATCCCTTATGGAAAGAATCATGCTATCACCCTTTCCCACCGTATTTCCAGATCCAATCCAAACCAATTCCAGAATCCCACGCCTTCTCTCGGATTCCAGCACTCTCTTCTTCTGTAAATCTGATTTCTCATTGCCCAGAAGGAAGAACCCAGCTCAAATTACCTGCTCTTCTCTTGAACAAGGTCTCCATCCTAAACCCAAGCCGAAACCAAGTCGAATTCATGAAGATCTCGACTCAGAGGCCGATTCTCAAAAAACCCAGATGAGAAAACCTGCTACGAGCCTTGGGAATCAAATCGAGAAGTTGGTTTTCTTCAAAAGGTATGGTGAAGCTCTTGAACTGTTTGAAATTGTAGAATGCAAGGACGATTTTGTCTTAGAAGGTAGTACATATGATTCTCTCGTAAATGCTTGTATTGGATTGAGATCGATTAGAGGTGCGAAAAGGGTGTTTAATCACATGGTCGAGAGTGGGTTCGAACCGGATCAGTATTTGAGGAACAGAATGTTGTTGATGCATGTGAAGTGTGGAGTGATGATAGATGCCCGCCGGCTGTTCGATGAAATGCCTGAAAGGAACTTGGTTTCTTGGAACACCATTATAGGAGGGCTGGTTGACTCAGGTGATTACAAAGAGGCGTACCAGTTGTTCTTGTTGATGTGGAAGGAGTTCTCTGATGCTGGCTCCCGCACGTTTGCTACTGCCCTCAGGGCTTGTGCTGGATTGGGACTGGTTTTTGCCGGTCAGCAGTTGCATTCCTGTGTGTTGAAGATGGGGATAGATGGAGATATCTTCATGTCATGCGCGCCGATTGATATGTACAGTAAGTGTGGGAGCATTGAAGATGCTCAATTTGTTTTTGATGAGATGCCGCAGAAGACAGTAGTCGGGTGGAATTCGATTATAGCAGGGTATGCACTTCATGGCTATAGTGAAGAAGCTCTCAATCTGTATCACGAAATGAGAAAATCGGGTGTGAAGATGGATCACTTCACTTATTCGATAATTATTAGAATTTGCACCAGACTGGCTTCATTAGAACATGCCAAGCAACCTCATGCTGGTCTGGTGCATCATGGTTTTGGTTTGGATATAGTGGCTAACACAGCATTGGTGGACTTCTATAGCAAATGGGGTAGGGTTGAAGATGCACAGACTGTTTTTGATAAGATGCCACACAAAAATGTCATATCTTGGAATGCTTTGATAGCTGGATATGCCAACCATGGCCAAGGAAATGAGGCTGTTGAAATGTTTGAGAAGATGCTTCATGATGGAATGATTCCAAACCACGTTACCTTTCTTGCTGTTTTATCCGCCTGCAGTTATTCTGGATTATCAGATGAAGGATGGGAGATTTTTGAGTCAATGAGTCGAGACCATAAGATCAAGCCTCGGGCAATGCATTATGCTTGTATGATTGAGTTGTTGGGCCGAGAAGGGCTTTTAGATGAAGCTTTTGCTTTGATAAGAGATGCTCCCTTCAGCCCTACAGAGAACATGTGGGCTGCCTTGCTGACAGCTTGTAGAATTCACAAGAACTCAGAGCTTGGAAGATTTTCTGCAGAAAGGCTTCTCGGAATGGAGCCTGAAAAGCTAAGTAATTATATCGTGCTTTTGAATATATATAACAGTTCTGGGAGGCCAGATGAAGCTGCCAAGGTGTTAGGGACCTTGAAGAGAAGGGGATTGAGGTTGATTCCCGCCTGTAGTTGGATCGAGATCAAGAAACGAACTCATGGGTTTCTTTTTGGTGATAAATCTCATCCTCAAAGCAAAGAGATTTATAAAAGATTGGATGACTTGATGGAGGAAATCGCCAAAGAAGGTTACATTCCTGGTGGGAGATCTTTGCTTCCTGATGTGGAAGAACAGGAAGAACGAATGTCGGTGTATCATAGTGAGAAGTTGGCTGTTGCTTTCGGGCTTATTAGTACGTCCGATTCAACTCCACTGCAGGTAGTTCAAAGCCATCGGATCTGCAGCAATTGCCATGATGTTATTAAACTAATAGCCATGGTTGCTAAACGGGAAATTGTCCTGAGAGATGCGAGCCGATTTCATCATTTCAAACATGGGTCTTGTTCTTGTGGGGATTATTGGTGATTATGCAAATTCAGGATATCGTAGCTTAGCCTGCGGAAAGATTCAATTTAGCAGCATGAGGATGTTTTGCTCCATCCATTTCAATGCAGAGAAAGTTGCAGTGTATGTCTTTGTACTCCATAGGAATAACACAGTCTAATACAAGATGTATACTAATTATTTAGCACTTCTTGTACACTCTGCAAAATGAGTACCAATGGGTCGCATGACTGATGCAATCAAGACCCAGACTGCGAATGCAGTGGGCCACGCTATGTGTGGGCCTTGGCTGAAATCAGGCTGATTCAACAATCCTAAATGCTTGATCAGAACATTGTGCAAAAGGGGTTGGTGGCCATCTCTTTCCCCAAATTGATTATCCTATTTTTGGTCTGCGGCCCATAAACGGTGTTATGCTGGATGAGTGACCCAAATTTTGTACATGTCTGCTATGTGTCTCCATTGGAACTAGCCTGCAAGAAGTTGTATGCGTAGGCAATTAGCTTATCTAATTGGTTCTTCATTATTGTTGGAAAGTACAGGATTCTTTCATGGAAGATTTTGCATATTTGTATCTTGAATTTACATTATATGTTACTATAATCTCATGTATCTCTTTCTTTTGTAAATGATTCTATTGTAATCCAGTCTGCTGCTGCAAAAAAGGATTATAGATTCTTTGGAAATTTAATCTTTTCTAGTCTCGTTATTGTTATTAATAATGCAAGTTTGTAATCATCAATCCCCACGTCATTAGCCTGAGTAGTGTTCGTTGGAAGCCTTTTATATCTAGAAGTAGTCGCCATTGATATTTGCCTCCATTTTTCTCTAGTTTGAATTCCCACCAATTCCATCTCTCCACTACACCAAAATTGCTGATTAGGAACGGCCACATCTTTGGTTTAGGAATGGCAAGGTCATTCCCAATGGATGAAGTGAAAATACTAAAAAATAAATAAATAGCCTGATTCAAAACTTTTATAGCTATAAGCATACTTCAACGGTGTTCACTAAGTGCCCACTGTTTCCTCTCGTGTGGTCAACTTGAGTGTTGGATACACCTCAGTTTTGGTGGCACGTCCTAAAATAAGATAGTAAAACGGATGGACGGGGTGGATTTCTCACAAACATCTCGGTGGGCCCCACCTAACATCCTTGCCCTGGAACATCCTGCATAATCAAAACCGCCTCCGGGCCAGCTGGAAACGGACTGGCTACTCCCTGGCACTAGCCAATGGCTAGTGGTCAGTGCTATGTGGACCCCCAATATATATATATATATATATATATATATATATATATATATATATATATATGTCTCATCCATACCGTCCATTCATTTTTCCAGATAATTTTATGGTATGAACCCAAAACTGAGGTAGATCAAAATCTCAAGTGGGCCACATAGTGTTGATTGAACTCTCACCACTAAAAACTTCTTGGGGCTACAAATTTTTTGTATAAGCTGATATTTGTTTTTTTTTTCCTTCATCCAGGTTTGTATGACCTAAACTACAGGTTGGATGTTAAATAAAGAAGTTTTTAATGGTAAACGATCAGTCACTACTGTTTTCCCATGGTGTGGTCCAACTTAGATTTTGATCTACCTCAGTTTTGGTTTCATACCATGAAATTATATGTTAAAAAGGATGGACAGCATGGATGAGACACACACATCATATTGGGGTCCACAAAGTAGCCAATCCGTTTCCACCGAGGCTGCACCTAATCCGCTCCGTACTGTAATATCACTTTTCAGTCGAACAGATCGTTTTAGGGTTTCTTTCGCGTTCTCCCATCTCTCTCTCTTAGAAGCAACTCTGGGACAGAAGGTACAGAGAAGCCGGAGCAGAAGCTACGGCCCTCGGTGAAATGAAGGTGTGAACTTGATTTGGGTAAGGAAATCTCTGAGTTTTATAGTCTAAATCATGTTTTGAGATGATTGAGTTGATCTTCCACATTCAGATACATGACTCTCTCAGAGTTGGATCGAGTCCAGTTGTGTCAGATCAATCCTTCGAGTAAGTGGAATTTTAAGGTTTTTCCTAGAATTTCCATCGATTGAGTTGCAGATCACTGATTGTAGTTTCTTAATCTCCTTTAATTAGGTTACTTGGATTGATCATAGATCAAGTTGAGTTGGATTGGGGATTGGCTTGCATGCACCTAAGTCAAAACGGCTAGTGGAGTGTGTCAATCCCTCAATCTTTCTATTTATACTTAAATTAGAAATTAGTTTAGGTTTAAATGAATTTCGAATTGTAATGTTGAGGATTTGATTTTCCCCAAATTTCTCATTTAGAACCGCTTCCATTTTTAATACAAGTTACTGTCTGATGTGAATCTTATGTCTGAACATCACATTTGGGTCATGTGAAAGTGAAGGATTGTACTCAAGAAGCCGTCTTGCCAATTATACCAATCTTAAAACTAAGATCATGTTTTTCCTTGCATATTTATGAATGATCTGTGAGCTTGCAGTTGATTTGCAGCATGGAATTGATTTTTTATTAACTCAATTTGTTTGGCATTGTCTGATAGACAAAATTTCATGATTAGGCGGCAAAAGATAAGCTCCTCATTTCAACATTCCCTTCTTTCTTTCCTTTTTTTAAGAAAATTTTTTATGATTGCTATCTATGGCATGCTTTTTTCTATACTATTGGACAGGATCTTATTGCATCTTTTCCTTGATTTCAGCTATTACTTAATACACTTTATATCTCAATATTTTATTTTAAGTTGTATGAACATGTCGGGATATTGGGTTTGAGGTCTGTGTTTGACGCATTGTGTCCTTGTTTGGTGCATACACATGCATCCATTTCTAAGATATTGTGCATTGCTTCGCTGCACCAATTAATGAATAGAGGCAAAGAGAAGAGTGTCATTTGTAAGGAGAAATCAATGTACAGGGAGACATGGAATCTTTGCAGATATTGTGGTTGTGGTCCAGTGAAAGAGAGTTATTAATGGTGCCAAGGAGAAGAGTGTAGTTTGCAACTGGTGGATCTCTTGGAGGTTAGATAAATATTCATTCAAGTTATATTGAGGGCAACATTGAGGGCAACTTGATTTTGTAACACTTACATATTACAGGACCCCTGTAAGTCTTCCTTCAAGGCATGCCAAAAATTCCTTCTCTACATTTTAAGAGTTGCACATTATAGCACCAAACTTATGTAAACAACTTATCATGGCATAGGGTGGAGAGAGAGAAATTGTTAAAATAGATTTGTGGCCTTGCATAGAACAATTTTCTCTCGATCATAGGCCTCACTAACACCTTCCAGAAACAAATTTGTATAAGTACACGTTACACTAATACATTCTTCAAGTTTCCAATGGAAGGGCGTTCTTCCGTCGAGATTGGTCCTACTATAATGTGAAATAATCTTCCTGCAGTATCTTTTAGGCTCCACAACACACATAAGGAGTTAATATTGATGGATAAGTTCCACAATTAAAAAGATATAGCAATTTCCTGTCTAAACATAAGCCTTTCCATTGATGGCCTGTTACATGTAGTCCTCAAATTCTCCATTACACATCAAAACAAAAAAAGAAGCAAACTACATGCAACATGACTAAGAGCTGACATGTAGACAATGATAGTGAATTTAAGGCCAACAAATAATAATAATAATAATAATGATAATAATAATAACAGGAAAAGCATAAACTTAGAGCAACAAATGCAAACAGAAAATATGACATTATTTCTGAAGTATAATTACACACTTCCCATTACTGCCAACGAAAAACAACCACAAGCAAAGCAAAGAATCATGAGCATGCAATGAGATCCTACTCAATTGTATGGATTCATTCCAAACAATCCGGAAGTGACCCAAAGTAGCCTACTCGATTGTATGGATTCATTCCAGAAGCAGCAATGCGATCCTTATATTTGTTTGATACAAACTGTGTAACTATCATTCAGCTGCAAGACATGACTAGTAAACCACTTGCGATTAGTTTTTGTACTGCACAACTGTAGCTCCAATGTCAGCTGTTATATATATTATAGTGGCCTATATGCTGGTTTCTTGTTTTCGTTTAAGTGCAATAAAAAGAAATCAATTTTATTATGTGTAGGAACTAGTTATCACTTGAAGTTATAGGCATTGAACATCGTTGCTGATACAATAGCAGTAATCCAATACTTTGATCTAAAGAAAGACATAGCAGATAGAACTACTTTCTATTGTATCCTCCTACTATTTCTATTTAAGGGCAGATATAATTGCTTTTGGACTAGATTGAGCAATGAGGCCTTTCTGCCGATGAACAGATTGCTTATCATATAACGTGAAAATCCGATTAGGGTGCAATTTGGTTTACAAATTTAGATTTTCTCAAGACATTGGATCCAAACATTAAGTGCAACATGGCAGTTATTAAAAAGCTTAAGCAGATAAATGAAGGGCAGCAAAAAGGGATAATGGAAGAAATAAAAAGTGTCAAACTAAGCAAATTTGAACGGTCTGACTGATGTACATATATCCGATCATTGTAATATTCAATCTATGCTCCATCCACAATGGGTCTGCTATTTGAATGGTCTGACTAATGTACATATATCCCCACATGTATGGTCCATCATCTTTTACAGAGAGAAAGGCACACCAATAATCTGTGTTGGTTGATAGAGTAGCATCCACAATGGGTCTGCAATTTGAACGGTCTGACTATGTACATATATCCCCCCAAGTATGGTCCATCATCTTTTACAGAGAGAAATGCACACCAATCATCTGTGTGTTGGTTGATAGAGTAGAAAAATGGCCATGAAGGGATGCATGTATTTAAATCAGGAGTTTGTAAATGTTATTTTCCTTCTTCAAGCTAGAGTTAAAAACCATGCACCATTTTAACTCGTGGCTTACAACACAGGTCAGCATCATAATTTGTTAAACTAGCTATGTGTCTGCTTCAGGCATCAATCTGGGAAATTGTGTCTTCGCATTTCTCATAAGAATCTAGAGTATTCCAGTCTGGATTTTGAACATTCCTCAGCAGAAATTTTCAGCATCTCTCTCTCTCTCTCTTCTTCTTTTTTTTTTTTTTTTTTTCGGTTAGCTTGTTAGTACACCCACTGTTAGTTCACATATCAGTGTTAGCCACCCCCACTAGGGATCAATACGAAGACCTTAGTGTTGAAACGAGGTATCTTTCACTCAGTCTACCACTTGAGCTATGGATCAGGGTGTTATATCAATGGAATACTAGTGGGTGCATTACAAGTTTCAGTTAAGATGATTGCTGGAGTTTCCATGGAGTGTGCTATGAGCCTATGACTAAATAATAGTTCTATACCCAACTATCACTTTTTTCAATTTTTCCTGACCATTTGATCAAAAGCCTCCACGAGGCAATCAAACCATGAAGGGCCTTTTTTTCTTGATCATTGATTTGCAGGCCACCACTCAATTTGGATTTGCCTAATTGGTGTGACATCTGCAAGGTCCCACATACAGAGGTTGTCCCCACCTACCCCCACCCACCAGCCCACGGAAAATGAATAAAAAAATAGAAAAGAATGGCCATTAATTTTAGAAAATGCTTGTATAAAAATATTGTTTCAACCCTGCTGTCCATATGTGCTATGAGTGATGCAGTAGAAAGAGATATGGAGCTTTTGGTAAGAAATGAATATTCATATGCGCTATGAGTGATGTAGTAGAAAATGCTCTGTTATGGCTAACATTCATCATGGCGTGGTGGTACATCCAAATGCATTTCCATCTTTTTAATTAGGGCTGTCAATGGGCTGGGCTTGGACCTAGCAAAATAAAAAGTTTGAATAGCTCCAGCCCGAACAGTTCAAAATCTGGCCCCAAGCCTACCCAGGCCTTGTCCTTTGATGGCCCCACTTTTTAATAGACTAATATTGCTTGTGCTTGAATATAGTGTTTTTGATGTTTTAATACCTCATTTATGTTACTTTGTCTAATGTGGGGGAAGTAATGAGATCAATGCTGTCCATCAGATCCCCGCCTTGCATTTTGGCTTTTATGCCAAAAATCATATTGATTCAATACTTGGTAACTCAGTGGGGCCCACTTTGGTGTTGATTATGAAAGCGTGAAGGGGAGCAGGGTGGTTAAAAGTGTGGAGACTTGATGGGGGAAGAGTCTAAGGTGACTTAGGACTCCACCCTCCGTGAAACAAGAGTCCTGGTCCTCACTTCAGTCTCATGTTTAACCATGACCATTGGTAGCAGTCAGTGATGGAGTCCATTTCCAGTTGTAGATGTTACTGCCATTGGTTTTATGGTATGTATTATAGCAGGATCAGGATCACCACACAATTTCAATTTCTTTTATTTGTATGTTTCTCGATTCAGCTAACCATTCTTTTATTCAAGCTGCGCAACATCCCATATGAAAAATCATGCTGATCTGATGATCCTAACTATCTGATCAATAACAAGAAAAACATGTAGTTAAGATGATGCAGGACAATCCCTCTCTTCCAAATAAAAAACTACCAAGTATCTTTTTTCTTTTCTTTTTTTCCAACTCAAGTAGCTTGTTCGTACACACCCATGTCAGTACACACACTCCATGTTAGCCACCCCCACTAGGGATGTACAAACCTTCATGTTTTGGGTTTGCTTGTTAGTACACACCCATGTCAGTACAGACACTCCATGTTTTTCCAACTTTTAAGTATTTTTTTTTTTTTTTTTCCAACTCAAGTTAGATTTGATATTGGTTCCAATGATCAAGACTTTGTGGATGCTTTGTTGATATTATGCAGGGGCCAAAGAGCAAAGCCATTGATATTATGCTTTGTAGGCATTCATTTCTGGATCCTCACTTCACCCTTGTTTTTTTTTTTTTTTTGGTACATCGTGGATCAGCAAGGTGAGGTTACCAGCCTGGATCTTCCACCCCTGGAACCTCAACGGTGCACAGTTCATCCATTTTGTAAGACCCTTACTACACCAAAATCATGATTTAGGAACAGCTCTATCTTTGGTTTAGATATGGCCTCGGCCACCTCAGATTCGGAACAGTTTAAAACCCTTCCAGATGTTCAGATCTAACAGCTTATTTGTTACTCTCTCTCTCTCTCTCTCTCTCTCTCTCTCTCTCTCTCTCTCTCTCTCAGAAGCCGCTTCTCTCTTTTGTGCTAACGACGCCTCTCGAGGTCGAGATCTCCTCTCCCATTGTCGTGATTCCGGTACCGTAACCCCCTCTTTTAGTACAAGAAAGATTCAAGGAGCTTTAGGGAGTCGGAAGAACCACCGAGCTCAATCTCATGTCTACCATCTTCGATGCCTACAAGAAGCGCAAATGGTAGATCAAGGCCTATGCATTCCATGCATTCGCAGACCCCGGCTGCCTAGTCGACTACTCGAGCTCGTTTCGCAACAATATCCGATCATTCCTCCAGGAATGTACTCAGATTGAGGACTACAATGTCGAAGGGATGCCGACATGGTGCACGCTGTTCGTCAATGAGAGAAGCGGTGTCGTTGTCCCTCTCTATTTCATCGAAGAAAATGTCAAGCACTCAAGCCGACCGTTTTGCGATTTTTGTTGTTGTATGCACTTTCTCCACCGCCCCACCTTGCCTATAAAAAGAAGGGAGAACGTGGGTGTTAATATCTTTGGGCCATGGAGCGTGGGAAGAAAGAAAGAAGAGAGAGAGGGTGAACAGCTGGGCGGTTTTCTTCTTTTCTCATTCTTTTCTTCTTTATTTTCTTTGATGTTTATTTGAGATTTAGCTTAATCATGACTATGTCAGGCTAAACCTCTTAACTAGGGCTAAGAGGTAAAGCTTGTAGCGTGATGGGATGATTTTTACAGCTTTGATTCTTGTTTATGAACTCCTTTTAATTATAGTTTGGTTATATGAAATATTCATAGTTTTTAATGGTTTGTTGTGACTTAAATTACAATGGATCTGTGCTATCTTTGAGTATTTTCCATGCATGTATAGAGGTTATGGTCGTAGGAACCTATTGTTCACCATCGTCTCATGGACATGGTTGGATGATGGAATCCTTCCTTAGGTTCATAACTCTCTCTGATTGGATGTGGATTGGTTAAATTCTGTTGTTTACTTTGTCTCATGGGCATGGTTTTGTGATGGAATCAAGTCTAATTCTCATACCTCTCATCTCTTAAAAACTGGATCAAATGAAGTTCAGATTTGATTTTTATGGTTATATCCTCCAAGTGGATGAAGATGGGACTCTAAGTCCAGTTGAGTTCATGAATCAAGCTTAGATCTCCCTGATCTCTACAAGTGGATCCTTGGAAACCCTAGTTTCATACCTTTGAATTTTACAAGTTTTAGTCTAATATTTCACCATTATTTTTCTTAAAATCCTTGATTTAGATTACATCTTCTTCTGGTTCTAGTTCTAGTTATTTTCAGATTACGTACAAGGTTCAGCTCCTGTGAATTCGACTTCGGTCTTACCGAGATTATTACTACATCGCAACCCTATACTTGGGGTGTGAACATAATACTAGAATGATGAATTTGCCATCACTCAGTATTTCGTAATAGACACGGTGATCGTATTCACTTCGAGTAAATTTCTAACTCAACATGAAAGAATTAAATTTCTTATACCACTACCTAGGCGACTGTTTTAGGTCATACAACGACTTCATTAACCTGCAAACTTTTTTCTCTACCCCTTTAACTTTGTAGCTCTCTGGTTGCTTCATGTAGATTTACCTTTTCAATTCCCTGTGTAGGAATACAGTCTTGACATCTATTTGTTCCAGCTTAAAATCGTATTAGGCAACCAGTACCAACACGAATCTGATAGACACTTGCTTAACCACTGGCGCGAATATATCTGTGAAGTCGATTCCTTCTCTTTGAGCGTCCCCATTTGCTACCACCCTTGCTTTATATTTGTCATATTTTCTTTTGAATAACCATTTGCATCCGATCGCTTTTTGATCCACTAGAAGCTCCATTAGCTCCCATGTGTGGTTTTTGTGCAACGAGTCTATCTCACCGTCCATAGTCGCTTTTCACTTTTATGCATCAGGCTCATTAAGAGCCTGTTGAATAGTAGACGGGTCCCCTTCATCTGTAATGAGGGTATATGCGATATTAGAGTAGTCTCTATATCTTGTCGATAACTTGCGATCACGAGATGAGTTCCTTCTCAAAGGTGGCTGCTCTTGTACCTCTGTTTGTGCATCTGTTTTTGCCTGAGTATCATCTGTGTCAATCTAAATGTTTACGATTAACCTTTCTGGTTTCTCTTGCTCATCTTGATCATTCTTATGAAATAGAGTGCTTTCATTGAATCTGACATCACGACTAATGATGACTTTGCTGTAAGCTTGTCGAATAACCTGTATCCTTTCACCCCAATACCATAGTCGATAAAGATGTACTTTTGGGCTCTATGGTCTAGCTTATCTCTCTCGACTGATGGTTCAGTAAGCCTCACAACCAAATATGCGCAAATCTAAGTAGTCTAGTGTATGACCACCCCATATTTATCTTTGATTTTACATCTAATTACCGTGGACAGAGATCGGTTCACCAAATATCAAGTAGTGTTAACGGCTTCTGTCCATAAGTCTTCGCCCAACGCAACATTACTTAACATGTATCCGGCCCTCTTTAAGAGAGTCTGATTCATTTGCTCAGCCACACCTTTTTGTTTCGGTGTATGGTACACTGTGTTATGCCTTTCATAATCAGTGCATCAGAAGATGTCCCCATGCCATCATTTAGCTTTCTCATGGCCTTCCCTTGAAGGGCTAAGATAACAGTGTCGACACTTAGGATTTTATTTGCAGTGCACATTGTGTCCCTGAATGACTCATACGATGCCAGAAGAGAATTCAATAACATATATGCTTGTTCCATATCTTTTATCACTTCCTTCATATGCAGCAGTTTGCAAACCAATTGATTAAAGTTGCTAATGTGGGCCTCCAAGTCTCCACCCTCTGCCATTTTAAAGGTCTACCACTATAGCTTCAAGTGTAAGCGATTTTCAGAGAATTTTTTCGCATAGATATCCTCTAACTTCGCTTATAAACTAACCACAGTTTTCTCCCTTAAAACATTATAGAGAACCTCATTCGTGAGACATAAACGAATGAAAGATAAAACATTCATACCAAGAGTATTTCAGTCTTCGTCATTCATAGTCGATTTTCGCTTCTCAAGAGCCTTGGCTTCGCCTTGCTTAGTTAATAGACTAATCATCTTAATCTTCCATAACTCAAAATTATTTTTTTCTAAGTACTTCTCAATCTTAAACTTGGCATTTTCCATTGATCTTAATCTTGCAAATCCAGATCTGTGCCCTAACGAATGCTTTGATACCACTTATTGGGGATTGGGCTGCGGAATCACACGGAGATGGATCTAGGATAGCAATTTAAGAGCACCAAGCAAACACAAGAGAGCATAAAGATTTAACGTGGAAATACCTTTCGAGAAAAAAATCACGGCACAAAGTAACAGAAATCCACTATGAAAGCATAAATTACAAAGAGAAAAGACTTACATAATTCGAACAACTTCGAATTTCACCCTTGCCACACCCTTTGAAACCCTAGAAACCCTTTGAAATACTTTAAAAAGCCTTAGCATTCCTTAAAAAGGCCCTAGGGACTCCTATTTATAGTTGAGAAACTCTAACTTACGCACCTCTCTGGAAATTACCTCAAATTGACGCAATCCATGCACAATCCGCGCACAATCTGTGTAACCTTCGACTAGTCGAACCAGAGCTTTGATTGGTCGAGCCTGTCCTTCGACTAGTCGAAGATCTCGGGAATTCCAAATACATTGTTGCTATACTTCGAGCCGAACTTTCTCAGAGCTAGTCGAACTTTTTAGATTTAAGACATCTGTTAACAACATGCTCACCCCCGTATCATGAGTTGGAAAAACTGATGGATGGAGTGGATTTCTCAAATACATCATAGTGAGCCCCACAAATTACTAAAGATTGTTGAATAGTTGATTTTAATACACCATGTGACACACTTGAGTTTTGGGTCTTTCTCATCCCACTATATAAAATGATCCAGCCAAAACGGTGGACAGAGTGAAATTGTCAGAAATATCAGGGTGGCCCAGAGTGTTTCAAGGACTGTCATTCTCTCTCTACACACCATGTAGTCTTAATGCATGCATGCACCCATGATGCTAACGGAGTCGATTAAGGGTGTGGACATTGATTACCATTTTTGCAAGTAAGGGTGTCCACTTAAGTATTGGATGGTGGATGGGATGGTTTTGTCACAAACATCATGGTAGCTCCATTTACTTTTTTAAAGGTAGGTTTAATAGACAAAATTATGAAGTTTTTGTACCTTATTTCTTATTTTTTATTATTCCGGGAAGAGTCATTCAGAAAGGACACATGTCATTTTATTATAAATATACAACATGCATGCAATCCACAAAGATTTTGAGTGTGTACTGTGGAGGTAACAACTCACACTAGTTCGGTAATACATATCATATTGGGATCGAGCATGATTGAGCAATGAAAGATGGAATGTGGTTGAGAGAAGGCAGTGTTGATCAACCGAATATTGGGACAGGTGTCAGAAACATCAGGGTGGCCTAGAGTGTTTCAAGCAACTGTTCTAACCGATCGAATGTGGGAAGAAGCATCTAGATGGCTATTTCGAGGTCTATAAATAGCAGTGTTAGTGTATTGGTTTTGTCAATGACATGATAAGTTAGGGTGTCTTGAAACAGTTGAGCCACTAGATAAAGACATTGAAGACCAAAAGACTTGAAAACTTGAAACATTAAGGCCAAAGACAACAAGTAAATTGTGAGATGCCGCGATAAACTTAACCTTAGACCCTCTAGATTTCAAAACAACCTACATCTAGATGATTCATCCCATATATAAATATTTGATTAATCTAAATCAAGCCTTAGACCCTTAATGAACATGATAGGTTAAGTGTTACAGAGGTGTAAAGTTGTTGTAAATCACATTGTCCAAACAATAATTTTCGAGTAGAATTCAATTAAATTGACGGGTTGTCAATAGGTCTCAAATGAACCCTCGATTGATCGAAGCTCAGGGCTTGATCGATTGAAGGTAGCTAGAAATGTCTAGAAAAAATCTTTCTATATTTTGGACTTTCTCAATCCCATCGAAGTACCTTCGATCCTATCAAATGAGAGTTTGATTGATCGAAGGTACTATTTTCAACCAGTTTTTTATTGTTGAAACTTGTTTCCTTTTAAAGGACATTCAAACCTTGGGAAAAATGATGGTTTTTGAGTGAGTTAGAAGCCCCAATGTCTCTCAATACTTTCCAATGATTCTAAGTTGTCACCTAAAGGGATTTAAGTCATCTTACATGTGATTAATGACTCTTATAAGCATTCCAAGCTCCTTATGAAGATAATCTTTGTTTCTTGCATTTTTTAGAGGATGAACACCAATCCAATAGGTGTTTTCTTTGTCGTTTAAACCACTAAAGTGCTCATTTAGTTGAATCCCCATTTAGAAATCAACTAAGCCGTTAGTTATAAGAGATTCAACCAAACCACTCCCATTACCTTAGTAGCCTCAATGGAGCATTAAGTGCGAGCTAGCCAATTCAAGGAACTAGAATGAGATCAACTTCAAAGATAGGGGAGTACAAGAGAAGTTGATTGAAGTACGTGAGAGTATCGATCAAGCATCTTAAGCAAGACACATCAACGAGGCTCAATCCGATAAGTAAGATTGTCAATTTTACAATCCATACACTAATTTCTTATGTAGGATTGAGTGTAAGATTTTGTGGCCAAAACTTGAATATTTTTTTTTTTGTGTAGGACCTAGGCTCATGTCTAGGGACAAATTCACCGGACACGGGTGTGTATGTCTTAGTCTCTATGGAAAGCCTCCAATGGGAGTGTACATAGGGCATTGGATTGAGACCATTAATAGTTGTTGGTTAATTGATAAAAAGTCAACTAAATTCTCTTGTGGGAGCCACCAACATGGGTGGAAACGTGTTCCTCAAACACGAGAGTGTATGTGCATCAAGTCATTATTTAGGCCTCCGTCGGAAGTATATTCTAATTATAAATATTAGAGGTGAACCTTATTTAAAACCTCCAATAGTAAAATTCTGATACACTCGATGAGAGTACATTTGCCAGGAGTGGAGTAGGCAAGTAGTCGAATCTATTGGGGATTAGTCGATGGAATCACATAGAAACGAATCTAGGATAACATCCAAGAGCATTAAGTAAACATAAGAGAACATAAAGATTTAACGTGGAAAACCCTTTCAAGAAAAAACCACGCCACAAAGCGATAGATCTTCATTATGAAAGCAAAAAATTACAAAGAGAAAGGACTTACCTAATTCGAACAACCTTGAATCTTACCCTTATTACACTCTTTTCAAACTCTAAAACCCTTTTAGAAATCCTTTGAATACTTTTAGGAAGCCTTAACATGTTTTAGCATGACCCTAGGAACTCCTATTTATAGTTTAGGAAACCTTACTTTTACATTGACTTAGAATAGTTTAGAAACCACCTCAAATTTATGCAGTTTGTTTGCAGTCTGCATAACCTTTGACTAGTCGAACTAGAACTCGGGCTAGTAGAAGAGCCGTTCGACTAGTCGAACCTATCCTTCGACTAGTCGAATTTCTCAGAAGTTCCAAAATACATTGTTGCTAGACTTTCAGTTGAACTTTCTCTGGGCCAGTCGAATTTTCTTAGATTTAATAAATTTGTTAACAACAGTCTCCACCATGTCTTCAATCTCTAAATGTGTAGCTTCTTGTCCGCTTCTCTTATCTCTGCATTACATCATAACTTCAATCAATGCTTCTCATGCATACTCCGTCTTTCTTTTATGTTATTGCCAAGATCAATAAGTTGCATAGAACTTTAACTTCTCTGTAGGAATGATCTCGTTGAGCATGTCTGACAGATTCACGCTGGTGTGAATCTTCTCCAGTGTTACACCTCCTTTCTCATGCACTTTCGGATAAAATGGTTACGAACATTAATGTGTTTGGTACATGAGTGATAAACCTAATTTTTAGCCAAATTGATAGTGTTTTTGCTATTAAAATTAATCGGCACAACCTCCTGCAGAAGTCCCAACAGATTTATCATGCCTCTTAACCAAACACCTTCTTTAAACGTTTCTGTAACTACCATGTACTTTGCTTCTGTTGTGGAAAGAGCCATCATAGACTGAAGCTTTAACATCCAACTAATTGCTTCACTCGCTAGTACAAACGAATAACCTAAAGTTGACTTTTTAGAATCTACATTGCTTGCGTAATCTGAATCCACGTAACCTACCAACTTTGTTCTTGTCTTCTCAAAAGTTAAGATGTTGACTTTTGTACCTCGAATGTATCGAAGCAGTCATTTTATTGTTTCCAAATGTTGCTTGCTAGGGTTAACATGTATCTACTCACAACACCGATTGCCTGTGAAATATCTGGTCTCGTATAGACCATGACATACATTAAACTGTCAAGGCGAATGTTTCAGGCTGTACAACAACATCATTAACATTTTTCTATGCCCCTTTAACTTCGTAGCCCTCTGGTTATTTCATGTAGATCTACTCTTCCAACTACCTATCTAGGAATGCAGTCTTGACATCTATCTATTTCAGCTCGAGATGGTATTGGGCAACTAATGTCAACTCGAATCTGATAGATACTTGCTTAATTACTAATACGAATATCTCTGTGAAGTCAATTCCTTCCCTCTGAACATACTCCTTCACTACCAGCCTCGCTTTGTATCTATCCTATTTCCTTTTACATAACCACTTACACATAGGAGTTAGTGGAGCTTCACTTTTTGGCTCCACTAGAAGCTCCACTAACTCCTATGTGTGACTTTTGTGTAACGAGTCCATCTTGTCATCTATAATCATCATCTATAACCATCTTCCACTTTTCTGCATCAGATTCATTAAGAGTCTCCTGAATAGTAGACGAGTCTCCCTCATTTGTAATTAGGGCATATGCGATATTAGAGTCATCCCTGTATCTTGTCGGTAACTTGCGATCACGCAGTGGGTTTATTCTCACAGGTGGTGCTCCACCTGATCTTATACTTCTGTCTGTGCATTTATCTCTTCCTGAGTATCATCTATGTGAATTTGGACGTCTACAATCAACCTTTTTGGTTCCTCTTGCTCCTCTTGATCATTCTTGCGGAATAGGAAGCTTTCATCGAATCTGACGTCACGGCTAGTGATGACCTTGTCGAATAACCTGTAACCTTTCACACCAATACCTAGCCAACAAAGATGTACTTTCTATATGGTTTAACTTATCTCTCTCAACTGATGGTACATGAGAGTAAGCCTCACAACTGAATATGCGAAAACCTGATTAGTCTAGCTTATGACCACTCTATACTTCCTCTGTGATTTTACATTCAATTGCCGTAAAAGGAGATCGGTTCACTAAGTAGTGAGCCATGTTAATGACCTTAGTCCATAAGTTTTCATGCCTAACACATCATTACTTAACAAACATTAGGCTCTCTTTAAGAGAGTTTGATTTATCCGCTCAGTCACACTGTTTTATTCCGGCTTGTAGCGCAGTGTTGTGCCTAATTATCCCTTCGTCTTTGCAATATTCATTAATGAAAATGAATTCTCCACCATTGTCAGTCCTTAAAATCTTTATTTTTCACCCTATCTGTTTTTTCATTATTGTGTTTCATTGTTTGAATATAGTGAAAACTTCAAATTTATGTTTCATGAAGTAAACCCAAAATTTCCTAGAGTAGTTGTCAATAAATGAAACAAACCATGACGACCCCCTAATGGAAACTTTTGATGATGAAACCCATACGTCAGAGTGTACATAATCAAGCACTCCCTTACATACACGTTTTTTAGATTTAAAAGATAATGTAGATTGTTTACCATATATACAATGCTCACATATATCTAAATCGGAATTCTTAAAAGTTAGAATCAAATAATGATCAGATAGTACCTTCATACCTCACTTGCTCATGTGGCCTAGACAAGCATGCCACATACGCACATACGTGGAATCCACTCCACCTGCTAAAGTGCTCTCGATTAACCTGTAAAGGTTTCTATGCCTTTGCACTCTCATAACCATGAGTGCCCCTTTTGAAACTTTAAGGACACCATTAAAACCAGTGAACTTGTACCCTATAGCCTCCAGTGCACCGAGAGAAATCAGACTCTTCTTCATATTAGGAACGTGCCTAACATCAGTCAAGGTACGCTCCATCCAATCAAACATCTTGATGATCACCATACCAATAGCCACAACATTACAGGCATTGTCATTGCCCATAAAGACCTTCCACCATCGCATTCTTTGTAACTGACAAACCAATTCCGATGAGGAGTAATATGATATGACGCTCCTGTGTCAAGGATTCACTCATCTCTAAGATTGTCATGCAAGTGTCTGACCATAGACACAAACAGAAATCACCTCCACTTACTTTTTCATAAGATGTGACAACATCGGCCTCCCTGAAAGAAGTCTCTGAGTTTTCTTTTTTCGCTTTAGGGTTTGTGCTATTATTCTTCATGTGTCCATTCATCCCATAGTTCTAGCACTTTAGTTTTCCTTTTCCCTTACCCTTGAATTTAGATCTAAGTCTTGAAAATCCTGTACCTCGCTCAGTATTTCTTCCCCTTGTAAGCAGTGCATCGGAAGATAACCACAAGCCACCGTTCATCTTTCTCGTGACCTTCCCTTGAAGGGCCGAGATAACGGTGTCCACACTTAGAGTTTTATTTCCGATGCACAATGAGTCCTTGAATGACTCATATGATGCCAGTAGAGTATTCAATAATACACATGCTTGATCTTCATCTTTGATCACTTCCTCCATGTCCAATAATTTGTAAATTAGTTTATTAAAATTATTGATGTAGGGCTCCATATCTCCACCCTTTGTCAATCTGAAGGTGAACAACTATAGCTTCAAGTGTAGGTGATTCTCGGTAGATTTTGTAGCATAAATATCCTTTAACTTCGCCTAAAAACTAGCTGTAGTTTTCTCCCTCAAAACATTCTAGAGGACCTCATTCGTGAGACATAAAGGGATCGAAGATAAAGCCTTCTTATCAAGAGTATTCTATTCATCATCAGTCATAGTATATTTTCTCTCCTTAAGAGCACCATCCTCACCTTGCTTAGTTAAAGAACTGATCATCTTGGTCTTTCATAACTTAAAGTTATTTTTACCTGAGTACTTCTCAATATCATACCTAGTGATTCCCATTGATTTAATTCTGCAGATTCAAATCTGTGTCCCAGCTATTGCTCTGATACAACTTGTTGGGGATTAGTCGGCGAAATCACAAAGAGATGGATCTAGGATAACAATCTAAGAGCACCAAGCAAACACAAGAGAACATAAAGATTTAACGTGGAAAACCCTTTTGGAAAAAAACCATAGCACAAAGCGATAAATCTTCACTATGAAAGTCGAAATTACAAAGAAAAAGGACTTACCCGATTCGAACAACCTCGAATCTCACCCTTGCTACACCTTTTATAAACCCTAGAACCATTTTAGAAACCCTTTGAATACTTTTAAGAAGCCTTGACATGTTTTAGAATGACCCTAAGAACTCCTATTTATAGTTTTGGAAACCCTACTTATGCACCGACTTGGAATAGTCCAAAAGTCGCTTCCAATTTACGCAGTTTGCATAACCTTTGACTAGTTGAACCAGAGCAGGCTAGTCAAAGGGCCCTTCGACTAGTTGAACATGTCCTTTGACTAGTCAAATTTCTCAGAAGTTCCAGAATACATTGTTACTGGACTTTTAGCCGAACTTTCACGGCTAGTTAAATTTTCTTAGATTTAAGGCATCTGTTAACAACAAAATCACTATATCTGCTTATGCTTGTGACTGTCATTTAGGCACAATTCTATTCATGCTTATATATTTGATTAGTTAAATTATATGAATGCTTGAATTGGATTAAATACTATGCATAGACTAGTTTCTTATTGTTGCATCGTTTGTAATCTATGTGATTGGACCCACTTTAGCTGGAAAGCATAAGTGTTATTCTCTTTCTTATTTTAAATTGCTAAATTATTTTGAAGTAGGCAAGAGTTTTTAAAGTAGTCCCCCCCCCCCCCCCCCCCCCAATTTAAGACTCAGTTGTAATTAAGTTCTATCGAGCTTCCGCACATGTCATGGTAAACATTTCATTCAATTTCATTTGGTATTAGAGCGAGTTTCTCTTTAAGGACTTAACCGTTTAGAGTAAGATATGTCAGTAGCTTTACAATCATATCTAATAATAGAGGGAATTGTGACATGGAGGGTTCATCTTTTAACTCTATACATGTAGGTAGATCTTTCAAAAATATGAAAGAAACTCGTTGTCATACTTACGAGGGTTATGGTCATGCTCCCTCCACATGTGCAAACATATTAAAAATAAAATTCTTTAAATCAAATTCAAAAAAAAATAAATCATAGTGATGGAGACCTTGGATCAATGCGCACCTTAATAGTCCCCAACAACTATACTTTACCTATGACTAGAGACATAGGAGAAGTATCCAACTATAACACCTCGGATGAAGAAGAGACATCCTACTTTAATAGTGAAGAAGATCGTGAGGATGGAAATGTTAATTTGCAATATGCTTGCGACCAAATTTTTAAGAAAAACATGGAAATGATAAAAATGTTAGGGTTGGTATAGGCTGAAAAGATTCAATTTGTTAACTGATTAGAACAAGTTAAATTTGAAAATCTCTCCTTGATTCAAATACAAGAAAATCTTAAGTCTGGCTTCAATGAGACTTCAGGGAGATGTTCAGGTCTTGAATTAGAACTTGATACAATAAAATATGAAAATCGGAACTTGAAACTCTAAGTTAGCAAACTTGAATCTTATCTTGCAAATGCTTAGGTTGTCCAAAATGGTCAAATAGTATATCATTAAATATGGGTAAACAACCTTTTGAGGACAATATAAGTCTTAGAAATAATAAGAATATTCATGTTACAACCTTCCTTTGTCTCGGTGGTAATCTAAAAGGACTCTATAACACTACACCAAAATCGTTATTTAGGAATGATTTCCAATTGTTCCTATTAGGGCATTGCTAAAAATTAAGAATGGTTGAAAACTATTATGAGGAATAGTGGCAACAACTATATACTAGATCCTCGGCCTATTAAAAATATAAATAAATCATATTTATGATTTTACAAGAATAAAAATTATACCTAGAAGCAGATATACCCCTAAAAAAATGTACATTAAGAAGTAGTTCCAAAATCTGTATAAAATAAAAAAGGAAGAAATTTTATTTTTTTTAAAATCCAAACTTTGCTTAAATCTAGGGAGAAGTGGGCATAGATATTAGGCATCCATTCATTTGGGGATGAAAACCTTTTTTTTCAATTTTGGATTTGAAAAATGCACTTCTTGCATCAAAATCATTAGTGACAGCATTTCAAGTAGCACCTGAAATGCCATTGCTCTTATTTTGGGTAGAAAAGGCATCCATTCCCTTGAGTGTTGACCTTGTTCATCAAACATCCAAATATACCCTTAATAATAATTTTCTGTATGAGAAGTATCTATCCAAAATACATACAAATATACACACAACGCCCACCCCTAGAATCAAAGGGTCCAAACTCCTAAGAAAACACTTCATGACATAATGTGTTTTTTTTTTCCAAGTTCTTAAAAAAATATCATGAGAAGCATTCATTTTCCATGAAACATACTTGTATAATGAAGGAATATAACATATTTAATACAATTATTCTAACAATACTATCCGATGCATATAACAATCAAACAAACTCTACAAAATTAAAGAAATTTAAATTGGAAGACTGAAACCTTCTCTTTTTCAATAAATTCGCCAGGCTCGGGAAAAGAGCCCTTGGAACCTCCAAAAACTTGCTGACCCCTTTGGCTCCATGTAGAGCATCCATCTCAGCTTTTGACCTCCTCAATGGATTCACTTTTGATATGACCAAAATTGGCAAAAATACATGGAGAATTGTATTAATTAATACTATTGTCATGTAGAAATCAATCCTTTTGTCATGTAGAAATCAATTAATTATCCATGGAAAATTGTATTAGCATAGTAGAGATCAAATATCAAGTCTTAGTTTCTTTCTAAATTTTAATGTGTATTAAACAGTGTATCAGACCATTCTTTAATAAGAATGTTGTATGTCAGGTGTACTTGATGAATGTCAACCAAATAGGCCCTAATGAAAGTATAACATAAAGATTAAATAAGCTGAAAATATTTAGATGGAGAATATAAGCATGATGACCAAATAAGACAATAGAGGTATTATACAATACTTGTTGATAAAGTATGCTTTGTTGTCAGTTTGTTGAAATGTGAAACATGGGCTAAAAATTCACCAGGCATTGGAAGTCCATTAAATCTTTGTTTCTTTGTTTCTTTTTTATTTGTTGGTTTCTTTTGTTAATAGTTGAATGTGACCCTTGTTGTATTTTCTTACATATATATCCATTTGTTGGGCATGTATTGAAAGTTAAGGTCTCTTCCATCTAGGAGAATTTTTTTTTTTTTTTTTGGGTATGGGCAGAACAAAGTGAGTCCAATCACATCAATGGTTCCGACCATTGAATCAAGGGGCACACTCACATAAACTAAAAAAAATAAAATTTGAGAATGTTGTAGAAACTCTTGGGTAGAGCATTATATGATAGCTCCGCTAAACAAGTGTTCCCTCTTCATAGTCACGTAGCAACATGCATACATATGGCCATAGGCAAATCATTAAATGCTTACAAAGCATGTAACTAACTGTTGCTTCTATTCTCAGATGGATTTTATTATTATTAAAATCCATTTGAGAATAGAAGCAACATATGTATGCTTTGTAAGCGTATAATCATTAAATGCTTACAAAGCATGCATTTTTGTTGGATGATTAGGACTACTTGAGTAGTTGGGTTAGTTGACAAATCGCGGAACATGGGGGTGGCTCGGGTTTAGCTGGTCACCCCAGACTAATTCGATTGATCTAGATCGAACACAAAGGACCGACAGTAATTAGGCTAGCTACGTGGGATGCTTGCACCCATTGCCGATTGCGTTAAGGATTATCCGAGTCAACCGAATTCGTCTAACAATCGATTAAACATGTATGATCGCCATGTCTGATAACTATTACCTTAATATAGAAGACCTCATACTATTTAAAAAGTTTACTAATAACCATTAGTGGTACCATCCTCAAGTCTCATGGGCAGGTATGGTGGTATGAGACACTGTGTCTGTGCTATCGGCCTATGCTAGAGTAACGAACCTTCCCATAGGGACTATAAGTGACGCTATCTACAACTTGCCTCTCATGATATGAGTTCAACTGGGAGTGATGAACCCAAGCGGATTACGGGGCATAAGCAAAGAGTCGCTATGGCCGCCCCGCGCCTACTGATCTGAATGAGACTAATGATCAAAATGGAGGTAGTCTAGCTTCCTAAATATGTTGGATGAATAGGCTTAATTAAATTACTCAGCTAACATGAACATTCATCGCATCGCAATAGTTTAGGTTATGACGACTTGGGCGTTATGGTCACATGATGAGAGAGTGTTGGTATTTGTAAATGTGAAGTCGGAGTTGCTTATGAGGGAGTGTTGAATTGTAAGAGCATGTATCATTTCATAGCCCCATGCATGTGCATTAACAAGAGTGCTTAGGAATTGCGTGTTTAAATTGCTTTATCATTACTTGTGCTAATATAGTTGATAACATGTGAAACTTAAAGCTAATGGAACCACTGAGTTGATCACTCACTCCCACTTTGGGACAGTGTTTTAAAACACCAACTAGAAACAGTTAAAAATGTAGGTATTAAGTCTAATGCATTAGACGAGTCACGCATAGACTCGGAGGAGTCCTTGTATTTCCAGTTGCTAAGAGGGCCGATGTAGGATGCCCGTGGGATGTTGATGAGATCTTAGAATTGACACATTTTGTAATTTTGGACTGTATATTTTTGCTCAGTTGTAGTCCTGTACTCTAGATGGACATGTTCTACTCGTTAGTTGATTTACTTGTATTAAAATTTATGTTTATTCTAAGGTACATCACATAGTCTATTTTCATTCTATGAACTACTCAAATGTCACGTGAAACGAACTATAGAATCCCACTTCCACAAAACATAAGTGACACTCGGGATATCGGGAGTTGAGTATTTACTCAGCCCCAGAAATTTGAGGCATTATAAGGTGGTAAAAAAATACTTTATTGCATTTATTGATGATTATTCTATATATGCATTTGTATATCTATTAAGTGTTGCGAAAATCCCAAGTGTAAGACTGTATTGTAATAATAACTCGGTGAGACCGAAATCGTTTCATAAGGAATTGGGTTGAAAACACAATAAGAAGTAATCGAGTGGTTTAGGTTTTTAATCTAGTAGACTAAAAAGATTTTAAACAATAAATAAAAATAACTAGAATCTAGGAACTCCCAATTAATAGAATATGAACTTAATTCATCTTCTGAAGTGAATAACTCAACTAGAAATAGATTCTAATTCGTTATAATCGGAAGATAATTTAGTGAAATCAATTAATAATCAACAAATAAGATAAGAATCAAGATAGAGTGATCTCTCATGAAGATCTAGTTAATTAATATAGGGTATCAAAAGCATCTATTGTACCTGGAGTTCATAATAGATCGATTGATTTTACAGATTAATTCCTTTTCCAATCTAGAAATTCAATTATGCGCACTCATAAATTTAATTTCAAAAACCATAACTTGAAATAAAAATGAATTAAATATTAAAATCCATTAAGAGGTTCATCCCTTAGCCTTAGTTGAGAGATTAGCCTAACATGACTAATATCTTAAACAAAACAAAATAAAAATAAAAATAAAAATTCAAACTAGAACCAAATATTGGATGGAAGAATGATGCTGGAAAAGCTTTGTCTTCATGATCTCTCACTTCTAAACCCTAGAATGACTATTAGGGACATACTAAAGACCCTTATTTATAAGATTAACAACCCAACTTTTGCACCGCCTTAGAAATTTTGTGAACTTATGCCATTACTGCCTTCTTCGATAGGAGCTTCAATAGAATCGATACCTATTAAATGTCTGTCAATGTGATTGAAGGTGTACTCGATGGCATCGAAGAATGTTAAAAAAATTGTCCAACAACAAAATTTTAAAATTACGATTTTTTTGATGGGATCAAAAGAATAATCCAACAACTAATCTGGAAAATTCTAGAATTTCTTGATATGTGGTTCAATGAGATTGAGTCCTATCGATGGCATGTCGATGGGATTGACATTCCTATCAATGGGATCGAGAGGTATTGATTTTCTTTAATTCTCCTTCAATACTTTCAATCTTTAATTCCTTGCTTTGATACTTTATTTCCATGGATTATTAGTCTTTCAAATCTTCCTTTTCATGCTCTATTCTTTTTTCATTCTTCAATCTTTACTTCTTTTTGATCTTTCAATCACCATTTTATACATACTTTCATCATTAGTTCTAGAATCACCTCATATGTAGAAAACATATCCAATTAGATCAATTAAACAATTAAATGCATGGAAAACTAGTGCATATCAGAGGATAAATAAAAAATATTTGAGTTTCAACACACCCTCAACCAATATTTTTCTAGTCTCAAGCAAAACATGCAAAATATATTTTTTTTCTTCAGAAGAATTAGTTCTGTAAACTCAAACAAATCTTAAAAAATGATCCAAATCATAAAATTCCAAGGCACACAAGTTTTTTTTTTTTTTTAAAAAACTATTATCATATTGTACTCCAACACTTGGTAAATGTCTAAATTAGGTTCAATCACTACAAGAAAATAGGCCTTTAGCCATAATTTTTTAGCCTCAGTTGAAAAAATGGAGGCTAAATGTGCTTTTCAGCCTTGGTTACTAAGGAGCTGAGGCTAAAAGTTCATTTTTAACCTCAATTGCAGATGAACCGAGGTGAAAAGTTTACTTTTTAGCCTCAGTTGTATAGGAACTGAGGCGAAAAATGAACTTTTAGCCTCAATTCCTTAGCAAACGAGGTGAAAAGTTTACTTTTTAGCCTCAGTTGCATGGGAACCGAGGTGAAAAGTCTACCTTTTAGCCTTAGTTGCATAGGAACCAAGGCAAAAAATAAACTTTTAGCCTCAATTCTTTAGCAACCGAGGCAAAAAATTTACTTTTTAGCCTCAGTTGTATAGGAACCGAGGCGAAAAGTCTACCTTTTAGCCTTAGTTGTATAGGAACCGATGCGAAAAGTCTACCTTTTAGCCTTAGTTGCATAAGAGCTGAGGTGAAAAGTTTACTTTTTAGCCTTAGTGTATAGGAACTGAGGCCAAAAGTCTATCTTTTAGCCTCAGATGCATAGGAACCGAGGCTAAAAGTCTAGCTTTTAGTCACAGTTGCATAGGAAGTGAGGTGAAAAATTTACTTTTTAACCTCAGTTGGATAGGAACTGAGGCCAAAAGTCTACCTTAACCAGAGGTATTCTACCAGAGTCTTCTTGCCTTAACCATGAACATGAAGGGATGAATGCATCGGGAGAAAACCAATGTGGGTTGTATGTACACGTGCCAATATGGCACGCGTGTGAGAATAATCATGTGGTTGGCGTTTACAGCACGGATTCTAGAACATGGACGGTTCCATTCATCAGACCATCTCAGGATGTGGCCCAACAGAGGACACATGCTCCACTCCAAGTTACGGTTACCCACACTACACATGACCATCATATGGTGGGTCTTACAAAAATCAAGCCGATCTAGAAAATCCTAACCATGAACCTTTTTAACTGCCCATCTCTTTTTGCCAACCTGATGAGTGTGGTGACTCAATTTTCAAACTACGGCAAATTCATGATAGGGTTTAACTAAAGACCATGTGGGCCCCACATTGAATATACACTGGCCCAATAAAAAATCAGGCCGGTGTATCAAGTAGCATCTTCCAAGCATTGTGAGCATTACACATAGGCCGTTGGTTCTTTTTTTTTTCAAACAGCTCATGGCTTTGTGGCCAACCTAACGAGTGAAGTGGGCCGATTTTTGTAGCAAGGTGTATCCATGTCAGGGCCCACCTATTGACCGTATCAGATCCTGTACCGAGCTCAGAACAGGAGGGTGAGTGCCCGATCCGCGCCATACTTTTTTAGCCTCGGTTGCCTAGAACCGAGGCTAAAAGTCTACTCACCGTCCTTTAGACAGAGAGGCTGCGAGAGACTCGCCATCGGTAGGTTTTTACCCGAACGAAACCAGAACAACGAAAAGAAGAAAAGAAGAAGGGGAGAGAGAGGGAGGGAGAGATCGTAGCAAGAAAAAGAAAGGAAGATGAAAAAAACGTAAAAATGGAAGATCTGATCTTCAATCGATCTCGACATCGCCCGGTACGTACGAATCTCCCTTCGATCTGTGTTATTCACCGTGCAATCTGGCATTTCTTCCCATTTCTTCGACCATTCGTCATTGATTGAAGAAGGGAATCGCTAGGGTTTCGTGGCTCTTGGAGTGTCGGTTCCTCTCGAAATTGTGGTGGGAATCGCTAGGGTTTTTTTTTTTGGTAGGAATGGTTGGGTTTTGATGCGTTTGGTGAGAAAAAGTTTCAGAAAATTCAATCTTGTGCCTTTTTTTTTTCCTGCATTTTGTGTGTTTTTGCCAGAATTGCTGAGTTTTTGGAAATCGCTTTTGATTTCGTCGCGGAGAGTTAGGTTTTGGATGCGGTAGATGTGGGAGAAATCCCAAAGGTTTTATTTTTTGCGTATTGTGTATGAGTTGTGGTTTGATTTGTAGGAATTTGCTTTGGAGTTTCTGAGATTGGCCCCTTTCGGAGATCTCTCTTCGACTCTTTTGTTTGGAAATTAGGGTTTTGGCCTTTTTTAAAGCAATGCTGCATCTGGTGAATTTTCAGAGAAGTAGAAATTCAACAAGCATTTTGTCTAATAAATCAGGTGGTTTGATGTTCTTTTCTGAGATTTTGTCTAATACACCTGATTTGGAAGCATATATGTGTATAGGGGAGATTGGTGATGTTGCCTCACCTCTTCATCAACACATGGAAGGCTGCTCGTCATATGGGTATTGACTGTTGCTAGTTACCAAAAAATCTCAATTTTTGTGAAGAAGTTTCATGTAGCATCCTCTTATGGCTGATACTCAACTTCTCTGTTTATGTTTCTTGGTTTGGTATGTTCTCAGCATGCCCAGGTGCTCATCGAATGCATGTGATCCTTCGACCAGCTGCAATCCACGTGAAGCAGGTTCACATGTTGCAATGGAAGGGAGTTGTCAATCTGCAAATAATAGTGGTGATGTTGCTAACCTGTGCAAGGTTAATGATGAGACTGTTTTAATTTTCTCAAATCACATGAATTTCATTAAGTCATGTCATTGTTATTTACAATCACCTTTCTCTTTTGTTTCCTAGGCATTCTTCTTGATTGATAAGCTTGGTTATGTAGGGTAGAGGTTTCGAATACCTACCAAAGGGTAGTGCTAATGTGTATTATGGTTGGATTATAGTATGTCCCATGTTTGAGGGGGATCGGAATTGTGCAGTGGCATAAGAATCTTGTGTTGCAGTTGTTTCTATTTGTAGCTGTAATTCTTCATTAGGTAGTTGATGGTTTCTGTCTAGGCTTTTGATGCTTGTTTTGACCTTAGTTGAATGATCCTTCTAGGTAGATGCACTTCCGCCTGTGTTGACCTTAGATGCATGTTTGAGGGGGTTCAGAATTGTGCAGTGACATAAGAATCTTGTGTTGCAATTGTTTCTATCTGTAGCTTTGATTCTTCATTGGGTTGTTGATGGTTTCTGTCTAGTCTTTTGATGCTTCTTTTGACCTTAGTTGCATGATCCTTCTAACTAGATGCACTTCTGCTTCGGGCTCACACTCCACTCTATCTTGTTTTTACTTACTAACATTTAAACAGACCCTTTGGTCTTCTCCCGTTCCTGCACCTGAATTTGTTGTGTTGATGCTTCTTGCGATTATTGTTGTGTAGAGAGGATCCGAGGACAGTGACTATCCCGTTATTCCCACTTTAGCAAGAGCAATGGCTAGATGATTTTGATCCTGTGGGCTTTGGAATGGGTTATTTTAAAACGATGCCAACTTTTAAATTTTGTAAAGCATGAAGAAGAGTATTCAAGGAATGCCAACTTATGATATAGTTTGCCATTCATTTTGTTAATGCTCGTCTGACATTTATCATGTGTAGTTTAAGTTTTTTATTTTTTATTTTTAAAATTTTATTTTCTAATGAGGTCTCGGGTCCAACCACTTGGACCACATGTTATGGTCCACCCAAGGGATAACTTTTGAACTTATTTAAGTGCACGGAACTTCCAACCATATTCAACCTGTTTGATAGATTGGCCCCACAGTTGACCTTCTGATTGCATCATGTATCTCTGCGTAAACTTGTGAAATTCCAAAATCAGATTTGGGCTAAAGTGAATTATAAGTGCCACATTGTGCAAATGGACTAGAGCGAGATTCCCGCCCCTTAATCGGGAATCCTTGGTTTCCCTGGCTTTGAAGAAGAAGAAAGAAATGTTAAGGACAACCACAATAATCTAGTTTCTTTGACAACAAATGGGAATTGCCATGGTTCCAGCAAGGTATCAGATACTGACAATATTTCAAAAGCTTAGTTGCAGAATCCTTCCTTTCTCCCCTACAAAGCTACCATTGAAGATTCAACAGTAATTGGATGATGCAATCCATCTGGTTCATTTTTGGTAGGTTTGATAAAACTGATTCTTTAGAACTGCAAGTGATCCGTTATACTTCCATACAAATTGATGAATCAAATTGTTGATGGGATCTGTTTTCAATAAATGATACCATACTCCCAGATAAATTGATGAATCAAATTGTTGATGGGATCTGTTTTCAATAAATGATACCAACCTTCCATTTTGTGGGCAATTGATCTAATAGTTAGAATCATCTGATTGGTGCGAATTTTGTGTTCTTACAACACTTCTTGCATTAAGCCTGTAAGCCCTTTCCGATAACAAACATGGAATTCTTTCAAAGAATATGATTGTTTATTTTTTATTTTTTGTTGGTCGAAGAAGACAGGGAGGCTGGTTGAAAACCTCAAGTATTTTGATAGATCTTGGTGTGAAAGTTGAGTTTGTCCCTACTTATATCATATTTGTATCTTGATATATTCTGTTTACAAAATTTTACATGTCTGTTTTGAATTCTTTGGGTTGTGGGCTGTTTTACACCATCTGTGTCCAACCTAGCTTTTGAACGATGACATATCAAATCCACATTTTAGAGCAGTCACTCTACACTTGCTTATCATTTTCTTATTTGAATGTTTCAGATATCTGATATCTATGTATTTCATGATTTTGTTATAGTTTTCTAGTTCTTTTTATTCTTATGTGCAGTTGTGGGATGAATGGGTATCTATCCCTTTGTAATGGAGACCCATGTCCTCTCATCTTCAGGTCTCCTGTTACGGGAATGGAAGATATTATGAATAATCAACTCTTGTAAGCTTGCCTTTCTTGAAAGTAAATTTTACTAGAGGTATTTAATCCATCAACGATCGCAGACTTCTTTGTTCTTCTCAGATGCGCTATATACAAACTTCCGGATTTTCATAAGCACATCACCCGGCCACCGGCGGGGGTTATATTCCCAAAGAAGGTATGTAGAGAGACTTCTCACAGCATGAGCTGGGGGTCCATTTTCTTGTACTGAATGTGTCAGTATTCATTAGTGACAGTCGCATTGGACATTCATATGCCATAATTTCCTTTTTAACGCCCTATTTATTACTTGTCCATGTGCTGTCTCTTTTGCTTTGGCGTTTTCATTTCTGTTTCTGAAAAGCATCAGCCTGGTGAACTTTTTGAGTAGTGTGAAATGTTTCATTTTCGTCTTGCAATAACTGGCACATCCATCTTGCAATAAGAGAGATGATCCTGGGAGACACCTTTTTTTTTGAGTTCCGGGATTTAGATCATGCTATTAATGTCTACTTCTATGAGAGGGTATTTTGCTATCTGGGAGCTAGAGAAGAAGCTTTTGGTCTTCTTTGTGAATATCCCTTGTTATCTCTTTATTCTCATTGTTTTTCCTCCCTACAATCTATGTTAACTTTTTTCAGCTTTTTTAATAAAATACGAGTTGTTCATTAAAAAAAAAAGTGGTTACAGTCGAGCATTTTTTTCCCATGAATGTATTGTACCCATTTTGTTTGATTAATTTGGTCTTGACCCTTTTTGTTACTTTTGGACATTACCGCATTTTACAAAAAATATCCTGGGTATTCAAACAGTTACGATATTAATGCTCTTGATGTTTCGGCAAATTAGACTTTTCTAATATTATCAGAAGATGCATCCTTTTACTGACCCTATTTTGGTCTCCTTTGGCAGTGTGTTACACTGGGAGATTTAAAGCCAGCACTAGTTCTGTGGCACGAAGACAGTGGAAGGAGGCCATGGGAATCTGGAAGGCACTAGCTAACTAATATAATGTCTAAAGCTTAGTTGTATGAACTTTCTTAAACACTGCTTCCTTGTGCTACCCTTCCGCTTTTTGTGCTTTTAGTCTTTTACACCTGCCAAAAATTTTGGATGGATGCTTCCACTCTCCCATATTCAAATAGCTGTGACAAGCTATGGTGATGATGATGCGTTTCCACTCCCATGTCAGAACCCCTCACCATTTACCTTTGCACTACATGCAACTAGGGGCTACTCCAGCTAGAAAGAAATAGTATAGTTATTGAAAAAACTAATGGTACAGGGCAGACATGTTAGCCTTCTATTATAAGATCTTTTGAAATCTATGCCTACAACATCTCTCTAGTTGATAATTGTCCAATCAGATGTAGAATCAGCTATTAAAACCAGTAGAGCAGAAGTATTTTTCAATTTAACTTCTTTGAGGGCACTTGCAACTCTGTTTTAGTGGATAGTCCTGCTGGTCTACTGTTGGATACAAATTTATTCATGCATACATGAATGATGCATGGCTAGCATGAATGATGCATGGCTAGCTAGCTTACTTGGTTGGGTAATAAGTAATTACATACATGTAGAGTGGTACAAAAGAGAGATGCTATAGTGCTCGCACTATAAGTTATAGTGCTACTAGTGATCCAGACCAATTCTTATATTAAGTTAGTGGCACTAAATATTTTCCCCATCTCATTTCTTTCCTAGACCTGTAGTTGTAAAACAATCTGCTTGTGCTGTGTAGGTTGTTGAATATGGGAATGAGGGAAGCATTATACTGCCCCAAGCCTGCATAGATCAAGTGAAATTTCAGAACTGTTGATATGATGGACTCCACTATAAATTATTGCTAATGGCGAGTTCTTCTTCTTTGCCGATGCTTTCAGACAACCGAACAAGCTGTAGTTCATCAGCCAAGCAAAAGTCATACCCAAATCTTGCGTTGTGACTTTGTATTATTTGTGGAACCTAATGTTGTATAATAGTTTGATTGAGTTTGTTTTGAAAACTTTAAATAGTGAACAAGTGAGATTGATTGTTTGATCGAGTTGTTAACTATTTTGTTGGTATTATGGCTTTCATGATTGATTGTTTCATAAGTGGATTGAATGAATGGATTAGTAGTTTAAATAAATATTTTAAAAAAATAAACAATTTTAGCCTCAATTTGTAACCGAGGCTTGGATTTAGCCTCGGTTGTTGAGAACCAAGGTTAAAAATAGATTTAGCTTCAATTGGAGGCAACCGAGGTTAAAATTTGGATTTAGTCTTAGTTGAAAATATTGGAGGCTAAAATTTTGATTTAGCCTCATTTCGAGAAAACTGAAGCTAAAAAGGTCTTTTAGCCTCACTTGAAGAACCGAGGCTATAAAAGTCATTTTAGCCTCGGTTGCTAAAACTGAAGCTAAAGCCTTTAGCCGTGGGGGTTTCAACCTCGGTTTGGATAACTGAGGCAAAAGTGAGGCTAAAGGCTTTAGCTTCAGTTTTTAACCTTTTTAGCCTCAATTTTGAACCGAGGCTAAAGCTCCCTTTTTTTGTAGTGAATCCATTAATCATGCATTTGAAATTATTCTAAACATTGAGTTCCATGGGTGCATGGTGAAATCTAGACATTTTACAACTAGAGATTCATCTTTTTACTTTCATTCTATCATCAACAATCAAACAGAATGGTCAGATAAACTAAAGCCTAAACCAAAACTTGCTTAACAGTTCAATCCATTTTTCTTATAGTTTTCGATTTTTCTCATCAATGACTTTCACACATCATCTCTCTTTTTTCTCAAACATTCTTCATTCTTTTTTCTAAAAAGCAAAAGAGTCTTTTCATGGAAAATATTCAATAGATAGCCCTTTTCGATGCTCACTGTTTTTTTTTTGAACTTGATCTTTCTTTCTTTCTTTCTTTCTTGAACATGATGGACATGTTCCCTAGGCTTGGTTCCTAACATTTTCAATATTCATTGACTTAACATTACCATATCAAACTTCCATCCTAGAGGTGTAAACTAGACGTGAATTGCAAAAATATATGACTCAATCAATGTTTACAAAATTCTAGATGAAGATTAACAATTTGAACATCAAATTTAAAATTTATCAAGCAATTAAACTCTTAAGTTTTAACAATTTTCAAAACTAATGTCTTTTCATTCTAATCATCATACTATTTTTTTAAAATCACTCAAATTTAAAGAATCAATCTTTTAAAATTTTTAGAAAGTTTTCAAAATTTTGAATTTTTTTTAAAAAAAAATGTAGCAAGTGTTTTTATTTTTTTCAAAGGAAAACCACACCCCAACCTAAATTCTACATTGTCCTCAATGCGAAAAAGATGCATAAAATAAATAACATGAGAGCAATGAAAAATAAAAGAGGAGTAGATAAAAATGTACTTGAGAGGCGATAACTATACGATTATGATTTCATTGAAAGGTGCTTTAACAAACAAAAAAAATAATAATAATAAAACAAAACAAAACAATATATCCTCCAATTTCCTAAGAAAGCATGAAATGGATCCCCAACAGACTACTAGATGAATCTTGATACACAAGATCTTTTAGAGGTAACACCTAGATTCATAGCTCAACTGGCAGATTGAGTGGAGATACCTTGTTTCAACACTTGAGGTCTTGGTATCGATCCCTAGCAAGGGTGGCTAACATGGAATGCGTGTACTGACATGGGTGTGTACTAACAAGCTAACTCCCCCCCCTCCAAAAAAAAAAGAAAAAAAAAAAAGAAAAAAAAAAAAGATCTTTTAGAGGTATGGACTCATTCTTTGGAGAGAAATTTTTGACAAACGGCTTCAAACGTTGTCCATTCACTTTAAAAACATTATTGTTGATTGGATTTTCAATTTCCATGACCCATGAGGATAAACAGGTTTTACAATGAAAGGGTCAATCCATCTGAATCTCAACTTACTCGAAAAAATATGCAATCTTGAATTATACAAGATAACTTTTTGTTTTGATTTAAAAAATTTTTGAAAGAAAATCTTGTCATGGAATACCTTCATCCGTTCCTTGTATATCCAGGAATTCTCATAAACTTCATTCCAAATCTCCTCCAACTCATTCAGTTAGAGTTTACACAATGAGCTAGCTTTATTTAGAATGAAGTTGAACGACTTAATAGCCCAATATACTTTAAGTTCCAACTCCATAAGTATGTGGTAAGTTTTCTATAACACCCCGAACTTCATAACTCAAATTTAGTACTCATTTTTCAAAATCCCGCGTGTTAACCTTTAAAGATAGCCCATATTTCACCATATAATTTTTTCCTAAAGAGTGAGCACTGCAACAAAATAAAGACAAATCAAGCATAAAGGAAAAGTCCAGATATACATTCCACATATACAAGCGGTTGCCCATAGGGCTTATATAAACCAACATTTTAAAACTCACAAATACATAAAAATACAAAATCAATATAAATGAAATTTATAATCATGAGTACCAACTTACACATTACATATGTCTCTTGTACCAATGAATATGGTTTAATAGCGCAATGACTATCCTAGTGATATACCCCCAAGATTTACCATAACATCATAACAATTAAGAATAGTTTTTAGGAAAAGTCTACAATAACCAATTCATAATGACCATTATAACAAGAAGTCAAACTAATAAGACATGCATATATTATTTTAAATAATACACACTCTTATTTAAATGCATAGATGCATGGACATGCTCACAGACCTGAGGATGCACATCCAACTGGTGAATTGTTCGCCCAAGGAGAACTAGCCATTTGAAAAAGTATTCAAATGTATGTTCAAGGAGAACTAGCTACCCAGAAAAGACCATGCAACGAGGACGTCTAAGGCAAATTTGCATCCTAGAAAAGTACTCTAAGATACGTCTAATGAGAATTAGGCACCGGAAAAGTCCATGCAATGAGGACAACCCATACTGGTTCAAATGCAGCAATGATAACCTATAATTATCTAGTAAAATACTCTACGATACAACTTGTAGTGACCCGAGAAACCTGGTAAAGTCCGCATGCCATGAATACATGAAAAGCCCCATCGTTATTAGTTCGATTGACAAACAACCATATTAAAGAAGCTCAAGGTTAGTATGGTGGGCTCGTCATCCAGTATAGGCTGACAACTCAAGCATAGTGACTTATACCACCATTTCTAGCTCATGAGACTTCAATAAATATGATATTAATGGTAACTTTTACAACTAATAGCCTATCATAATACAACAAGTAAAACTTACCATCATAAGTTTATACAAAATAGTCTATCAAAAGCCACATTAGCCAAAACTTGATTTTGAGACATGTCAAAAAGGGATCAACCCAAAAGCCACATAGGCACAGATGATCCATGAGATAGTAAGTGTATAAAAAAAATATATTTAATCCATTACACAAAATGGCTACTAGTTTGAGGAATCTCCAAAAATATCATCCAACAATCTCTAAGTGGCAAAACAAGCCACAATTAATTCAGCATACAATATCAATATTAATACACATATAAAGTACCTAGCTTAAATCAGAATAGAGAATTTTAAGATCCATATAATATTAGAATATATAAAAAAAATATTCGAAGTTTAAACATCAATCATATAAAAAAAATATTAAAATGTAAACTAACAATTATCAATTATCTTATTGAATACTATATTAAGTAATAGAAATAAATAAACTAAACTAACTATCATAATGTTTGAAAGCTTGAAAGGTGATCCTCACCTTCAATGAAACCAGCTAGTATACCTCAATTAGGTTGCAGTTTAATTGAGGTGGGTCCTAAAGAAAAGAATTGGGGAAAAAACAATCATTACCCACATTATGATTAGACTTTAGTTAATTATCCTAATTCAATTTGAATTAGAGTACTAAAGAAAGTTTGGGGGTTGATTTACCTCAACCAAGTCGGCTCAATTTGCTTTCAAACTCGATCCTAATTGCACTCAATAAGATGGATTTAATTGAGGAAAGGGTTGGAAAATCCTACATTTGATCAAATTAGTAATTAATTCTCTAAATTAATCTCAATTACCCACTAATATAATGTATTAAAGAGTCTTCTCACCTAGTAGTTGGCTAAACCATGACTCAGTCGTGATTCGGACCCGATCATGACACAATTCAAATCAAGAACTCAAAACTTCATAACCAGATATTGCAGCTGCAACAAGAAAATACAGAAATTAAAGTCTAAAGTGGCCTTATATAAACTCAACAATTCACCAAGTTAGCAGCAAGATCTCACCGTGACTCGTTTGGGCTTGACTTGAAGTCGAGTGCACTTACTGTGGACTCAGACTTGATTGACTGAATTAGGTCGTGCACTTGAACCCCATGATCCTTTTTTTTTTTTTTTTTTTTTTTTTTTTTTGTAAAAAAATGTGGACTCTTGCCACAAAGTGCATTCACCATAGAAAATATTTTGTACAACTCTTCAGGCATGGCCAGACAAAAACCGGCGGACCACACCTATCATGCAATACTAATTATAAAAAAACCCTACAGCCTGGCAAACGCAAGACAGGGAACCCCCCCCCCCCCCACAAAAAAAAAAAAAAAAAACACGAGACCCACCCACCATAGCCAAGCACAACATCAGCAAAGGCTAGCAGAACCTACAAATGAGATGCTCTAACAGAGCCAAGGCCTACTCTGTCAAGAAAAAGAAGGCCATGAATATGAAGAGGGAGATCCCTGACATCTTCAAGAACTCTTGTAACCTGCTTTTGATTGCCCTCCTTAGCCATGCCATCTGCCGGACCATTCCCCTCTCTAGGGATTGCCGAAAAAATGATGTACCCACACTGCCCTAGCCTCTTGATTTTGTTGAACCACAGACGCCATTGCCAGGGAACAAGCGAAATGGAGGAGAGGAGGCTTACCGCCACCGTCGAGTCAGATTCGACGACAATTTGTCTTAGACGCTGCTCTAAACATAGAATAAGACCATCGTAAATAGCTCTAACTTCCGCCTTGTTATTTGTGCCCATCTCGTAACCTGTAGAGAAGGCAAATAACAACTTACCATCCTCATTTCTACAGACACCCTTCCCCTTGAACGTCTAGGATTTCCACAAGCCGAACCATCAACATTCAATTTCACCCATTACGCGGCGGGTCTTTTCCATTTTATGACGTGAAAGGAGCATGAGAGGCGAGTGGAAAGAATGCCTACAGAGATGTCCTTATAAAATCTCTATTGAATTTCGACATTACCCTCTAGCAAGTGTAATGCCCACCACCTGATGTTGGCGATTGCAGTGTTCACCTCCATAGGATGATCATTAAATCTGGCCGCCATGATCCTGATGTTGTGCTGCTGTTTGGAAATTACCGAAACCATGGACTTGGGCTTGATTGACTGAATAAGCACCTACGATTCCTTTAAATATATATTCAAGATAAATAATCATACTTGAAGACGAGGCGTCGTGTTGGTTCAAGTGTTTTCGTTAATGGTGTGAAACGTTTCTTGAGGAAACGAACGAACACACGACTTCTCATAAATTGTTCGTCATTAACACAGCTATGTATTTAGAAAAAACGTTAAGTAATGAAGAATAAGACAGAGAAGTTCTCTGGTCGATTGCATTAAAAATGAAAAATTACATGACCAATAGTGGATAGGTACAAAAGCAATAAAAAATTGAAAGACGAGAAAGATGCAATTGCTTCTTAAAGTTTTGATTGCTTGGTTTCTTGTCGATGAATAACAGCTTTGATTTTGGCTTCGTAACATGCAATCTCGTCTATCAATGGAGTATGTTCTTGCATGAAGGTACCCATTTGGTTGATTTCAACCATTTGATCATGTCTACTTTGATCAGTGATTTTCATTCTTCATTCAGCGATCTCAATTTTTCCTCAATGACCAAGATTTAAGTCTCTAGATCGATTAATGAAGCATTCGACTCCTTTAGGTTGTTGTAAGCCACAACAAGTTGATCCCTATCAATTATGACCATCATCATCTTACAGGAGGCAACCAAATACTCAGCTTCAAGTCTATCAATTCAAGCAGCCGTATCTTGTTACTTGCAAGACAAACCTAGGAATTTATATGGTACATAGCCTAGCTGACAAAGTTTTATCCGACAAAGTTTTATCCAGCCGAGTGAGAGTTTGGTATCATTGAACGAGGTAGTTCAGTCTCTCAATTAATTTTGATGTCAATATGGTAGCAACACAAGATTGGACGAGGATTTATAATTCTTATTGCAGTCGTTGAATTTCCATTGAGGGTGCAGGAGACTTGGCCATGAGATTATTATGAAAAAAGCTTAGTTGAAACAAGATAGTATGTATTCTATGGGGAGCAAATACTCTGAAGAAGGTAACATGTGAGAATTGTCGACTAGCAGAATGACAATGTCCACCGTTGCAATACCTGTACCTCTATCAAGAATAGTTTCAGCTAGCTGAGATATCTCTTATTCAAATAATTCTATTTTATAAGAAGAAAAACTCTTATGGTCATTGAGTGTAATAATTGATTGGTCGAAATTTTAAGAGAAAAATAGCTGAGTAAAAGGTAAGATTGATGATTCGATTGATTATGTTTTTATTCTATTCCAGAACCGTTGTATATTTTTACACAAAGTGACTTTTAAACCTATGACCATTGTCATGCTAAGGAGCACATTGCCGACAACAGAGACTCGCTGCACGTTGGTACGTTGTAGGCCCCACCATAATGTATGTGTTTTATCCATCTGGTTTTTTGCCACGTCGTTTTATGGCATAAGCCCAAATCCAAATCCTAAGTGCACCGTATCTGAGAAAAAACGCCACCATTACATATGGGGGCAATAAAGTTTTGGATCAACTTAAAATATTTGCGTTTTTCCCTCATCTATGTTAGTGTGAATGAGTTTGATAGAAAATAAACATTACAGCAGTTTTTGTGCCCTAATCATTGGGTTAGACAGAAAATAAAGCGGCTCTTAAAAAGGTTTTAATTGTGCACGTTCAATCACCACATTTTTATGGTACGGTCCACCTGGGATTTCGATTTGCACCATTTTGGGCTGGGCTACACGCCCATAATTCATTATCCAAAATACATGGACGACGAGGATAAAACACATACATCATCTAAGGTCCACAGAGCACCGAGCAGTACGCTATCTCGGTCAAGCCCGGACAAAGCGTGTGAGGCAGGAAAGCTTGACTTACTAGCCCGGCTTCTTGACTATGGGGTCATATAGATGGCAAGCTTCAGTGGCCCATCGTCTTCTACCATATAAAGTCGACCCTACTCAGTCTTTCTCCCATGTCGGAAAGATGGGAGTCTTCTTCTCTATTTTAGCTCTTTTTTTCTTCTATTTATTCTTCTCAATTTCCAAGCGCCTACTCGCAACACCAAACAAGCTTCCACCAACACCTCCATCTCTTCCCATCATCGGCCATCTCCATCTCATTAAAAAACCCCTCCATCGATCTCTAACCGTCCTCTCCAACCGCTACGGCCCCATCCTCTCCCTTCGTTTCGGCTCCCGCCCCGTCCTCCTCATCTCCTCCCCATCCTCGGCCGATGACTGCCTCTCCAAGAACGACATCATCTTCGCCAACCGTCCCCGCCTCCTCATCGGTAATCGAATGGCCTTTAACTGCTCCAACATTGTGTGGGCCCCATACGGCCCCCACTGGCGCAACCTCCGCCGCATCGCCACCGTCGAGATCCTCTCGTCGAACCGCATCCAGATGTTCTCCGCCGTCCGAATCCAGGAGGTCCGATCCCTGGTGAAAGATCTTTTCCGGGATTCGGAATTGGGGAAATCGGTGGTGGAATTGAAGTCAAGGTTTTCGGAGCTCACCTTCAATGTAATGATGGGGATGATCGCTGGGAAGCGGTATTACGGAGAGAATGTGGTGGATTTGGAGGAGGGAAGGCGGTTTCGGGAGATTGTCAAGGAGATTCTGGCATTGGCCGGAGCGTCGAATTTTGGGGATTTCTTGCCGTTTTTGGGATGGATGGATTTGGGAGGGGTGGAGAAGAGGATGGTGAAATTGGCGAGGGAGAGGGATGAGTTCTTGCTGGCTCTTATCGATGAGCATCGAAGGAGGAGGAACAAGGACGGTTTTTCCTGCGAAGAAGGAGAGGAGAAGAAGATGACGAAGACGTTGATTGACGTTTTGCTGTCGCTGCAAGAAACAGAGCCCCAGTACTACACCGATCACATCCTCCTAGGGATGATTGCGGTAATTTTCACATCTCCTTTTCACAATTCGGCTTCTGCGCCACTGCATAGTAATCCAGACCGTTCATCCGTTAGATCCTGCTCTCATCTGTTATTGGTGAAGGATCTCACTAGTTGGAGATCTCTCCGACCGCACAAAGGTGAATTTGGTACTCGGATTGAATGGACGGACTGATTTCTCGTTGATGAGATTTTCATCTTTGTGACCGATGCAGTGGATAAACGGGCAGGATTATCGCGCGCGCGGGGGAAAAACGGATTGGCTACTCCCCTGCCACCAGCCCGGTTGCTGGTGGTCAGTGCTCCGTGGGCCCCACCATGATGTATGTGTTTCATCCATTCCATTCATCCATTTTCACATGTCATTTTATGGCTTGATCCCAAAAATGAGAGGGATATAAATCTAAGGTGGACTACACCACAGGAAAACAATAGCGATTGCATATTCACCATTAAAATTCTCCTAAGGCCCACCGTACCGTTTATTTGATATGTAATAGGTTGATTAGGTCATACAGACCCAGATGAAGGTAAAAAACAAAGATCAGCTTGATTCAAAACTTTTATGGCCCCCCAAAAAGTTTTTAATGGGCTATGCTCATTCAATGCTGTTTCATGTAATGTGGTCCACTTGAGATTAGGATATAACTCATTTTTGGCCTCATAATATAAAATGATCTAGAAAAATAGTTGTACCGCATGGATGAAACACATACATCATGGTGGGGTCCACAGAGCACGGACCACCAGCCATTGGCTGATGGCAGGGGGAGTAGCCAATCCGTTTCCCGACTGTGGGGGAAATTGATCAGACTGCCCTCGTCATGAGTGAATTTGGTGGCCATGGCCTCACCCAAGACGGAGGAACCCTTAATTTGGATTGATGCATATATTCTATGTCTATGCCGTCAGACCATTTTGCCGGATCATTCTAGCGCATGAGCACAACAATGAAAGAGATCCAAATCTCAGGTGGACCACATTATAGGAAATAGTGGTAATTGAATGCTCCACCATTAAAACTTCCAAGGGCCACGGCAATGTTTTCATAAGTATTATTTGCCATCCATAACTTTTTGTGGTGTTCAGCATCAGTTTTGGGCACATGCCCTGAGACGATATGAATAATAATAATAATAGGATGGGAAGTGCCTCACTGGGTGAGGCCGGGTGCACCTAATCCGCTCCTACCGTGATCTGATTTGATCAGGTATACCGAAAACTATTTGGGCTTACTTGAAAGAATGTCAAGTTGGTGCACCACCCAATACCATATGGTCGTGACCATGTGCCCATCTTGATGCAAAAAGCTGGCTCACCCTTATTGTGCCACGGGCACTTGCGACGACTTGTATATTTACACATAAGAAAGACAAAGGAGACCTAGACTGGGGCAGGAACCCTTCGATGCCAAAGTCATACTAGGAATATGGGTTTAAGTAGTATAGATGAGTTTTAGGTAAGAGATTTTACGTACCTGTCTCAATGGTGTAACCCTATTTTTTTAGTGTTAGGGTAGGACATGGGAGTCCATCGATCTCGACACAATCTAAGCCATTAGGCTAGTCGTGCATAAGAGGTGATGTTGGTGGTTACACTAAGATTGTGCGCCGAATATTACTCCTATCGTGCGTTACTGGAGTTGGTTTATATTTGAAGTTGGGTCGGTAAAGAGCGACTTTCATAAGTCACTGCAGGGTCGGCTATGTTGACGTGGTTATAAGTTCATCGAGCTGCATGAGAGAGCATGACCGTATTTCTCATAACAGAAGCCCCCTACTTTCTGATTTCGAGCTCGGACTTGGAGAGTAAATTACGGTGGCAACTCTTCGATCGCCGACCTATGGGAGCTGAACACGCGGCTACCTTCAGGGATTTGTATCGCCAGGATGAATAGGAAGCCGCCATGAGGACATTGGTAGATGGAGGGACGACTCTTCACGTGCTGTATTAACTACCACTTACTTCAACGGGTGCGGGGCTCAGAAGATATCCTGTCCGGGCTAATAGGGCACTGCCATGTGTGATCTTGTGCTCGCCAAGTCGACTCTTTGCCTGTTGCAATAAATGTGTGTCATGATTATTCTTCGGCCGAGAACAATATAAAATCTTTCGTGCCATTCATTTGGCTTATCATTTGCTTGCTATCATTCTGCCACTGTGACTTCTAGAGTAAGCGAATTCCCGTAAGTCTCCCCATACTCTTCTCTTTGCTTTCTCAATTTTTCACTTTTCCATCATTCTCAATGCCAAACGATCTAGATGACATCCGTGAAGGATATGCTTTCGAGGGTGGTAGTGAGCCAGAGAGTGTGGATTCTAGGATCAGGGGATTGACAGATATCTTGACCGCAATACCTCTGGCCCCTCAGCTAAGAAAACAAAGGGTTTTAAGGCTACAACTTGGGCCAAGGGAAAAAAGAGGATTCCCTGAGCCCCCGCCTTAAGGACGGATGCCGGGCCTGCGGATGGGTGACCTTCTAACCGACTCCCAAATGGCCAGTATCCGAGCAGTATAGTAGATCCCGAACTCTATGAGTATCCCGTCCCTGCTCCTCTTGATGACCCTGAGAATCCAGTCGAGGGTGAAATAACTATCTTCATTTGTGCTCTTCAGTGTGGGCTATAGTTCCCAATTCATCTGTTCGTACGGGAGATGATGACACACTTGAAGTTGGCCTCGAATCGCCTAGCCCCAAATGCTTAGAGGTCGTTGCTCACCGCCTACATCATCTGGCATTAGCTCAAGAATAACAGTATGACGCTAGATGAATTTATGTACCTCTACTAAGCCAAGACAGACCGGTAGGAGCCGTGTTGGTATTACTTCTCGACCAGGCCTAATCGTGGTAAAGGCCTTATTGTTGGGCTCCCGACCTCCAACAAGGACTGAAAAAACAAGCAGTTCTGGGCCTTGGGGGAGTGGGAGGCGCCCACCGTCGAGCTTAGAAATCTTCCGATTAGGGTTCCCACCAAATTATCCACTCCATGTCGGACATTTTGAAGGAATTCTTACTTATCTCCGTGCACAAGCTTTTGTAGGATAGTGAATTGAAATTTGCCTTTCCTTGTAGTTTACGTCAAGGGTCCACCAGAGATCTCCTCCTTCCTTTGAGCCCAGGTTGACAGAGTGCGGGTGCTGAAAGAGGAGCTCTGTATCTAGCACGAGCTTATCGCCCTTGAGAATCTCCATCAATTTGGCCTTTGCAGATTTATTCCCCTTCCTTCCGCTCTTGGTAAGCGTTCGATTGCACTTCAATCCTTGATGCTTGAAGTTTTTCTGACCGGAGCTGTGTTATGCAGGTATGGTTAAGCCTTCGGGAACCAAGAAGAGGAGGCAACACCCACTCCTTAACAAATGTTTCGAGTGAAAGTTACTACTCGAAAGAAAGGAACGTCTTCCGTCCCCTGAGCAGTCCTTGATCAAGCCTTGGTAGAGCTCATGCCCGGCCTGGCTCCTGCCAGTGTTGCTGGGGAGCCTATAGTCATCTCATCCCCGCTTGAGATGCAGGGAGACGAGCTTCCTGAGCCCATTGCCCTTACTCTGTCAGAGGCTAGGAGGGAGGCTGAGAGGATGACGAGAACATGACCATATATCTCACGCTCGCGGAGGTTGAGTACCTGACCAGCAAAACGGGTTCGTCGATCAGGAGGGTAGAGGTGCCTGTAGTCGAGCCCCAGGCATCGGTTGCTAGCGGTGTCGACGGCGCTGCTGAGTCCGCTCCTCCCCTTGGTGTGGAAGTTTGTCCTCCAGGCCATTATGTGTCTTGCTTAGTCAACTGGGCGGCTAAGCATGTTCCAGAGGCTGAGATCACTAACCTCCTCGCCCGTCGACCTGAGGCTTTCCTGACTGACCTCACCTCAGTTTGCTACAAGGTAGGTGCTTTGTTTCATCCTAGCAATTTCCTTTGATTCTGAACCGTCCTCCTTAATTCTAATCCATTTCGCATTTTATCCGTCCAGATGGTCCCCATGCTCCTATCTACTCGGGAGAGATTAATGGAGATGACCAAGAAGGCAGAGGTGGCTAAGGCAACCCTCTAGGAGAATGAAGTTCTTTGGAGGAGGATGGCCAAGATTAAAGTGCTCCTAAGGGCCTCTGATGAGGAGCGAGACTCTTTGAAGGGCCAGCTGGGGGAGTGCATGGTCAGGGAGAGGTTGGTGATGGAGGAGCTTGACGGGACCAAGTCTCACTTAGACTCGACTCGGACTGAGCTTAAGAGAGTGAGAGACCGTCTGGGCTCCGTTGAGGACGATGCTTCTAGGTTGGCAGCTGATCTGAAGCAGTCGAAGGTTGATGCTACTGCCAAGATGGAGAAGGCTCTCGTTACCTAACAGGTTGAGTTTGATACTTCAGCCATGTCCATTGCCGCCACTGTTGTTGAAGAGTTCAAATCCTTGGCAGAAAGAGTTGTCGAGGCCGAGAGCGCCTATCATTACGGCTATGACGCATGCTTTGGGGACATCAAACATCTCTACCTCGACCTCAACCTTAATGCACTTGCTGCCGAGGTAGGGGGAGATGCGCCACCCAAGGAGGCTTCTTTTGCCAACCAGCCCCCTACCACCGACCCATCTGCTCCTAGGGTTGATTAATTCACCCTTTATTGTGCTATATATATATATATATATATATATATATATATATATATATATATATATATATATATATATATATATATATATATATATATATATATATATATATATATTTGGTTTAATCGGATATTGTGGCAACTTAAATCCACTCTTTTGGAGAATGTTTTTTTTTTTAATACTCGGTTTATTTTGATGCTTTCATTTCACGTTTGATTATAGTCATAACTTTGTCATTTAGATTATCTTTTATAATTAACGAGCTAGCCGCTTCTTTAAGGGTCAGGTCGTTTGAGGTTCATTTTCCTGCACTTGAGGAAAAGTCCTCGATCGTTGGTGATTTTTGACGAACCGACCTTTGCTTTAAGGATCGGGTCATCGGAGGCTCAATTTCCTGCACTTAAGGAAAAGACCTTGGTAGTTTACAATGGTTGACGGGCCGACCACTTTAAGGGTCATCCTATCAGTAGGGCCCCGTATCTGTCAGAGGCCTTACGTAGAGCGAATAGTGGTATGAAATGTATGATCAGACAAGCTTGTGTCGAAGAATACATCTTTTTATTAAAGAGTAGATTCATAAAAAAACAAGTGCACCCCTTGCTTTTTTAAAGCATAGTAGACTTTCAAATGCTCGGCGTTTCATGGGTGCGGCGGTGGTCGACCTTCGAGATCTTCGAGATCTTCGAGTTGGTAGGAACCTGACTTGACTGAATTGGTCACCCAATAGGGACCTTCCCAAGTTGGTCCTAGAGCCCCTGCGCTGGGCTCGACAGTATTATGGAAAGTCTTGCGGAGGACAAGGTCTCTTCGTCGAAAGCGCTTCACTTTGACTTAGGGATTATAGAACCGGGCCACTTGCTATTGCCGAGCTGCTGTCCTGAGTGCTGCCAGATCTCGCGTTTCTTCGAGGAGGTTAAGGTGTGTTGCGATGTGCTCAGAATTCTGAACCTCATGGAATGATCGCACTCGAGTTGTGGGGAGCCTTATTTTGACTGGGACCACTGCCTCGACTCCAAAGGATAAAGAAAATGGAGTTTTGCGGGTTGAGGACTTGGCCGTGGTCCTGTTAGCCCATAATACGAATGAGAGCTCGTCTGCCCAGATGCCTTTTGCTTTCTCCAGCCTAGTCTTGAGGTGATTTTTTATTATCTTATTCATTGCCTCGACTTGTCCATTTGATCGAGGATGTCGAGGTGATGAATAAGCATTCCAGATGCCGAGCTTTTTGCACATTCCTCGAAACCTTTCATTATCAAACTTCTTCCCATTATCTGACACAATTGTGTGTGGGATTCCAAACTTGCAGATTATGTTCTTCCATATGAAGTCTGTCACCTTTTGCTCGGTGATCAGAGCCATTGGCTTGGCTTCTACCCATTTGGTGAAGTAGTCGACTGCGACGATGGCATATTTTGTTTGCCCTTCGCTTGGGGACAACAGTCCAATAATATTGATTCCCCACTGAGCGAATGGCTAGGGGCCACTCATGGGGGTCAATTCTTCTGCGGGTTGCCTGGGGATGAGTGTAAACCTTTGGCACTTGTCGCATCTCTGGGCATAAATCTTCGAATTTTCTTACAAGGTCGGCCAAAATTATCTTTGTCGGATAATCTTTTGGGCCAGGGCTCGGCCACTGGAATGGTTGCCATAAATGCCCTCATGAGTCTCTCTCAGGACATTGTCGGTGTCTTCAGGGTGAAGAAATCTCAAGGCATAAAGAATCCTTTCTTGTACAGAATATCGTCAATGATTGCATATCGAGCCGACCTGAGCCTTAATCGCCGCACTTCTTACCTGTCCTTAGGGTGCTTTCCTTCTTGGATATACATAATGATTGGGTCGAGCTAACTCGGGGCTGCTCAGAAGGGTTGAACAACTTTGTGGTCCGAGTAGTCGACACTTGGTTCGGCGAGGTATTCTATCGGGATGACCTTTGGAACGTCCCCGTCAGTTGCCGAGGCTAACTTCATAAGAGCGTTTGCCCATGAATTGTCAGCCCTCGGGATCTGGCTAATTTTACATATTTGAAACTTGTCGATAAGCTTTTGAGCTTCATCTAAATATGCAATCATCCGAACTTCCTTCGCTTGATACTCCGCTAATATTTGGTTAACAACGAGCTGCGAATCACACCAAACCTCGACTCTCTGGACTCCAATAGAGGCTGCTAGCTTGAGCTCGACTAGTAGTGCTTCATGCTCGGCCACATTATTTGTGGCGCGAAAACCGAGCCTTACAGCATACTGGATTGTCATCTGGTCGGGGGCTTGTAGGACAATTGCTGCTCTCCCACGGCTCAAATTAGACGACCCGTCCACATAGAGTATCCAGCTGTTAGAGTCAATCTTCGTCCTAGGATCTTCGATTGGATGGTTGGGTTGGTGATTTTCATCCTTTTGCTCGGATGTGACTTCTAAGCCAGATGGCTCTCCCGAACTTCCTGTAGTGGTCTCATTGTCTTGGACGGGAAGTTCTGCGATGAAATCAGCCATCGCTTGACCTTTGATAGCCATCCTAGGCTGGTATCAAATTTCGAACTCTCTGAGCTCAACCGCCTATTTAGTCAGTCGCCCCAACACCTTGGGTTTCTGGAGGACTTGGCGACGAGGCTGATTGGTGAGGACCACTATGGTATGTGCTTGGAAATAAGGGCGGAGTCGTCTGGATGAAATCACTAGGGCCAGAGCGAGCTTTTCTATGCTTGGATATTGGGTCTCGGCGGGGACCAATGCTTACCGATGTAATAAACAGGGTATTATTTTCCTTCTGACTCTCGAACAAGGGCCGAGCTTACGGCTGAAGGGGATACGGCTAGGTAGAGTTGTAACGATTCTCCTTCTACCTACTTTGATAGTAATGGGGGTGATCCCAGATACTCCTTTAATTGCTGAAATGTTTGCTCGCAGTTTGAGGTCCACTCCACCTTCTTATTGCCTTTTAGTTGCTAAAAGAACGGGAGACACTTATCTGTTGCTCTCAAGACAAATCGGCTAACGACTGCCACCTTTCCAGTGAGACATTGGATCTCTCTCTGTGTTCGGAGAGATCCCATGTCTTGTAGAGATTTGATCTTATCTGGATTCGCCTCGATTCCCCTCTAACTGACCTGAAAACCGAGGAACTTACCCGAGCTGACCCCGAACGTGCACTTAATCAGATTCAGCTTCATCTAGTATTTCCTCAAGATAGAGAATGCTTCGCCGAGGTCATTTAAATGGTCGGCCGCCACAATACTCTTTACTAACATGTCATCAACGTACACTTCCATTGTATGACTGATCTACAGAGAAAACATCTTGTTCATCAATCGTTGGTACGTTGCCCTTGCATTCTTCAGACCGAATGACATGACCTTATAACTGTAAAGAGCTTTGCCAACTATCCGATTATACCTCGAGTACGCATCCATGAATGTCAGGAGCTTGTGCCTAGCCGTACTGTCGACCAATTGGTTGATTCTGGGAAGAGCGAAGCTATCTTTCGGGCATGCTTTGTTCAGGTCGGAGTAATTGATGTAGACGCGCCATTTCTCGTTGGACTTCTTAACTAGCACGATGTTGGCAATCCACTCAGGATAATATACTTCCTAGATGAAGCCTACATCAATTAGTTTCCTGACCTCCTCGACGATTGCCACATATCGTTCAGGCTCGAACATCCTTCTCTTTTGCTTGATTGATTTGAAACTTGGATCCACATTTAGTTTGTGAACCATCACTTTGGGATCAATTCATGAGATATCCTTACGAGACCAGGCGAATGCATCCTTGTTTTCCTTAAGAAAACTCATCATCCGAGCACGATGGTCAGGGTCTAAGGACGTTCTGAGACCTAGTTTTGCTGGGGTCGCTTTCGTCAAGCGAAATGGTTATGAGTTCCTCCATTGGGGAAGGGGAACCCTTTTCGGGTGACTCTTCCTTGGGGTCGAGCGAGTTGATCATCAGAGCTTGCTTGGGTATGCATTTCCTTACTGCAACCGAATAGCAATGCCGAGCCTCACGTTGGTCTCATTGGAGGTAACCGACCCCACGTATGGTGGGGAACTTCATCATTAAGTAGTATGTGGATAACACTATCCTTATGGAGTTAAGTGAAGGTCGTCCGAGGATGACATTGTAGTTTGATGAACAGTTCACCACAAAGATGTCCGCCATCAAGGTGACCTGGTTCTGTCCCTCTTCGGTAGTGACGGGTTAAAGGATCGCGCCCTCGGAGATGACCTTATCTCTCGCAAAGCTGTGCAACGGGGTTTGGATGGGTCAGAGACGCGATCTGTCAATTCCCATCTTATCGAAGGCCTTGGAGTATAGTATATCAACTAAGTTGCCTGTGTCGACAAAGATGTAATATACTTTCCGAATCAGTATGGTCATAATCACCACCAAAGCATCGTCATGGGGGTGCTGAATACCTCACGCGTCATCTTTAGTGAAAGTCAAGCTGCACGGATTCATATGTGGTTCTTTGCTCGACCTTTCAACTAAGTGGACAAAATGCTCAGGATCAGTGCTATGAGCGTGTGCTTTGTGTGCCTGGTTTGAATCTTCGCCCACCAATGGTCCTCCGTGAATAGTCCAGATTTTGACGTTGTTGTCTATCGTTTTGCTTGGCTACTCGTCTCTCCGAACTTGTCTGTCCTCCTTGACATACTCTCACAAGTGCCCTTTGCGGATCAAGGTTTCAATCTCTTCCTTTGGATCGACATAAAAGTGACAGTATTTGCGCTTATCTCATTGGCTCGTGTTAGTCTTCATATAGCTCGACCACCTTAATAGCTTCTCGTTTCAGATCTGCAAGAGGACTTGCTCTGGAGATGTGTTGAGGGGAGTATATGAGCTGAAACTGCTTTCAGGCCTTCTGCTCGGCCTCTGGCCATGTGAGGTGCCCTCATCCGACCTCCTTTTGTTTGACTGCTGCGGGGTTTCTTCTTTGCGCTTCTTATCCTGTGGGGGATTTCCTGAGCTTTGAGAACATTTTCGAAACTGAAGAATTCTTTGGCATTTGAATACTTCTGAGCTCGATTCATAAGTTCCCCTAGCGTGGTCGGATAATTCTTTCCTATGGAAAAGAGGAACTTTCATTCCTTGAGTCCGACAATCATTACGGCTAGTGCCATCTTGTCGGAGTAGTTATCGACTTGCATCACCTCTTTGTTGAATCGAATGATGTAATCTTTCAGTACTTCTCCCTCCTTTTGTTTGATGGTCAGCAAGTGGGTAGTGGCTTTCGACACTATTTCCCAACGATAAACTGTGTCAGGAATGTTTTGCTGAGCTCGGCAAACGAGTTGATCAACTTTGGCTTCAATTATTTGTACCAGCCTCGTGCGACTCCCGTGAGAGTTAGTGAGAAAGCGCGGCACATGATCGGTCCTAAAGTTGATTGAAGCTCCATCCATGACCGATAGGATTCTATGTGCTTGGTCAGATCTTCAGAACCCGAATATGGTGTGATGGGAGGCCTTTGGAACCTTGGAGGCATTGTCTCACTCATTATCTCGCTACTGAATGGAGGCTTCGTTTCTTCCATCATTACTTCTATAGTGGTCGGGGCCTGCGCTTAATAAGCTCGGCACATAGTGCCGATCTGACATCATAGTTCGTTGATTTGGGCTTCCCAATGGCTCTTGTTCACGGCAACAGTTCCGCGAAGTGACTCTGTTTCGGGAGTCTCCCCGTGTCTCCTTTTCTCTAATTCGTGTAAAAGGTCCATAGGAGCTAGCATCGAGGTTCCCGAAACATGGGTCGACGCTCGCAGCGGTAGGTTCCGAGATGCTCCCCTTTGGGAGCTAGTAGGGGCGGAGCTTTCCACTGCTACTAGGGCAACTACTTCCTGAGTGGGAGGGGGAGGCTGCCTTGCCATCTTTTGCCTCATGAGACCGAGCTCATTTGCCAACATCTCGACTTGGTTTTTTCAACGAGTGATATTTGCTTCCTCGATTCTAGGATCGTTGGGTTGGACTCGTCGGAGCTGACTCAACATGCAATTGGGAAGATGAATTTTGCTGTCTAGCCAGCTTGAGCTCTGCGACAATGGCTGGAGGGAGTGCTTTTTTCTTTCCTTTTGCCATTCTTTCTGGTAAAATAGAAGTGATCTTTTATTTTGCTTCCCACAGACGGCGCCAAAATGTTGATGCAAAAATCTGGCTCACCCTCACTAGCTCCGAGCACTTATGTCGAGTCTTGTATATCTGTACAGGAGAAAGACAAAGGAGATCCTGACTAGGGCAGGGGACCCTTAGATGTCAAAGTCAGGCTAGGAATCTAGGTCTAAATAGTATAGATGGGTTTCGGGTCAGAGATTTTACGTACCCGTCTCAATGGTATAACCCTATGTTTATAGTGTAAGGGTAGGACATGGGAGTTCGTCGATTTCGACACAATCTAAGCCATCAGGCTAGTCATGCGTGAGAGGTGATGTTGGCGATTACTCTAAGATTGTGCGTTGGATATTACTCCTATCGTGCGTTACTGGAGTTGGTTTATAGTTGAAGTCAGTTCGGTAAAGAGTGACTTTCATAAGTCACTGAGGGGTCGGCTATGCTGACATGGTTATAAGTTCGCCGAGCTGCATAAGACGAGCAAAACCGTATTTTCCATAACACCATCCATTCATTTCACTGGATAATTTTACGTTATGCCTAAAAATAAAGGATATCCAAATCTCATGTGCCCTCCAGAAACCGTAATCATTAAAATCTTTCCAAGGCTCACTATAATGTTTATTTGCTATCCAACCTACTGCCGGTGTCACATAGATCTAGATGAGGGAAAATATATGTATCAATTTGAACTAAACCTTTGTGGGGCACAAGAAACTTTTAATGGTCAATCACCAAATTTTTTCTATGGTGTGGTCCATCCGAGATTTCGATCCACTTCATTTTTTTAATTTTGGGGTCATACTGTAAAATAAGCTTGGAAAAACATAAAAGGCGTGGATACATAGTACATACATTAACGTGGTGACATAGGGATGGACACTGTTGATGTAAAAATCCTGTTCACCCTTTTTAGATCGTTGAGTACCTGCACAGGAAGAAGACAAAGGAGACCCTGGCTAGAACAAGGACCCTTTGATGCTAAAGTCAGGCTAGGAATCTGGGTCTGGTAGTATCAAGGGGTTTTAGGTGAGAGATTTTGCATACCTCTTAGTGTATACCGGTCCCCTATGTATAGTGTAGAGAGGTCATTATTAAGATTAGAAACGGTTCTTGATCACAGTCGCAATCTCCGCATATGTTTCTCAACCATTACGTGGGATTTATGGGGATGATAAGTGTTGAAGTGGTCAACCCGAAAATCATGTGATGGGCAATTGAGGCCGAGTTAAGCCAGGCTTTCGGGCCTAGCTAAGTCGACCCTTCTGTCAATCGAGCTGACCTCCATGGTCGGCTTCAAGGTGGACTTCTGAGCTGATCTCCACTAGTTGGTTGACCAGTTCCTTGGTCTGTCTGTGTTTGGGATTGGGGGATAGACTCATCTCTTCAGCGAAGATTGTCATTCTGGATGACCTCTTGATATTGGTCTCCTAGTCATCTGTTGAGGCCATGTTGAGCTGAGTTTTCGACTAGTCAAGTTGATCGTACAAATCTGGGCATTCCTTGAGGATTGGTAGGAGCCTGAAAATGTATGGTGTTGTGACCTGTGGCTCGGGAGTTCAGCTCCTGTTGTTCTCCAGATCGATTTGGAGGTCATTGAGCCCCTTGGTCATGATCGATCCTAATCCTGCCTTTCAACCTCAAACCGGGAAGCATGTCTTCGTGAGTCCAAGATGACCTCATAAGTGGTTAGACCATTTTCACCCATAACAGAAACCCCCACTTCTGAGTTCGCAGCGCAAGCTCGAGAAGTAAGTCAATGAGGTGAGGTTGGGCGTACGTGTTGCCTCGCTTTTATTGTTAGTGGATGGAAGGTGTGGGGATTAAGGAAAATCCGCAATGATGAACTGGTATGATCGAGGCGCCGTCCGCTGTCGCGACAGCTTTTCTAGCTTCTGGCTTGTGTTGTGCAGACGCGTGGCATTGCCCAAGGAGTCAGGTTGGGAAGGCGAACGGTGAGCTTCCGCGTGTAAATTGGTGGGTGCCGAGATGTCTCTTCGCTTGCAGCATTTAATGCAGGTCGTCAATGCTCGCGGCCAATGTTTATAAAAGTGGAAGACCTCGCAGGCATCTTGGCTATTTGTATTTCGATCTTCCCATCACTGCTTTAGAGCTCCTGGAGTAAGCAATTTCTAGTGAGTCCTTCCTTCTTCTCTAGCCACCACTGCTCTGGCTCTCATCCATTTTCTTTCTCTTTCTCCTCTTTTATATTTGATATATTGGATATGTTGGGCGAAGGGCATGAGGTTTACGCCTTTGAGGGTTGCTGGGTGGAAAAATAGTTAAGTCGGATAGGTTGACTTACGAAATGGACCAACTCTACTAAACAGCACGGGCCCTTTTGGCATCCTAGCCCTAAGAGGCATCTACGTCCAAAAACAGGCTGACCTCCTAGAGGGTTGATGCAACTGTAAGGACACTCAAAGAGGAGGCAACCGTAAGTCTACTCAAATGGCCAGTTGCTGACCTAACCTATAGTTCGGACATAGTTCAGCCATAGCTTGACTATGGGTCAGCCATAGGCCGGTTGAAGCTTGACCAGAGCTCGATCATAGCTTGACCAAAGCTCAGCTATAGGTCGGGATAACCTCCGGGAGAATGGAAATGCCTATTCCATGGATCTCTCTAACGGCCCAAAGACCTCTCCCAAGATCTTTGGAGGATCGGATCAAATCCCGGGATCTGATATGGATCCTGAATGGATTTCCAAATAGGATTTGTCTCCAGTAAAGACTCCTTATCATGTACGACTTCCCTCTCCTATAAATAGAGGTATCCCCAACCAAAGTAAGGTACACACACCTATACCCTAATACTCGATTGGTAACTCTTTTTTGAAAGAGATCCTACCCTACTAAAGACCCAAAGTCCTGACTTAGGCATTGGAGGATCCCCTGTATAAGCTAGGATCTCCTTTGTCTCTTGTTCTTTTCTGTTTAGGTTTAGATGGGCTAACCAAGGAGGGTCTACCAGAAAGCTGCATCAACAAGGGTGATTCAGAAAGGGGAAGCATCGACTCTCGGTCTAGGGTCCCTTCGGAACCACCTTCTCCGGCTCCATTGGGATTCAATCGAGAAGAGGCTCCCAACCTTGTTGGACGGGTAGCTGCTCAAACCTCGACTGAGCAGCCAGTCGATGTCAGCCTTGGGGGGTCGACTTTAAAAGAAGTGGCTTTGGTTGGGATTCGATTAGAGTTCCAAATCCTGAACTTTGTTCGACTTTGAATTCTTGTTCCTTATGAAGTCCACGGAGACCCTGCCGATGGGGAAGTAGCCATCTTCATCGTCACTCTTCAGTGCGGGTTTTGACTTCCACTTCACCCAATCGTGAGGGTAGCAACTTCCTATCTGAGGATGGCTCCAGGACAGCTCATCTCGAAAGCGTGGAGGGCACTTCTGGGAACATACATCCTCCGATTTCAGCTCAAGAACAATGAGCTGACAACCAAGGAGTTTTTGTATCTGTACCAGGTCAAGGTCCATCCCATGTAGTCGAGCTAGTACTACTTCTCAGCATGGGTGAAGAGAGGTCGAGGCTTTATCGTCAATTTTTCAGCTCAAGAACAATGAGTTGACAACCGAGGAGTTTATGTATCTGTACCAGGTCAAGGTCCATCCCGTGCAGTCGAGCTGGTACTACTCGGCATGGGTGAATAGAGGTCGCGGCCTCATCGTCAATCTCTCGATTTTCAATAAGGATTGGAAGAATAAATGGTTCTGGACATTGGGAGAGTGGGAGGCGTCAACTGCAGAGCTATCTTGTCTGTGGCTATGGGTCCCCACCAAGTTCACCATTCCAGGACGGGTACTACTGAGGAGTTAAACTTATATTTCCTTTCTGAATTTTTCTTGCCCTGGCATATTCTCACCATTTGACTATTTTTGCAGTCTTCCCGAAGGGTCAGCCCGAGCTCTCTAACCTCCAGCGCAGGCAAGTGGACAAGGCGAAGGTTTTGAAGGATAACTTTTGTTGTTGAAACGTGCTGATTACCCAGAGCCGCTCCGCCGATCTGGGCTCTGTCAGTCGGTCCTTCCTCAATAGCTGACCTCTTTCCACACTCTTACCTCTACTTCCTCTATTAAGCAATAGATTGTAAATTTATTATAGCTAGTAGGATCTGACGCCAACATTTGGCTGACTTGAACTTTGTTGCGTAGGCATGGCCGAGCCCCAAAGAGTCGGGGAAGAGGAAGCACCCTCTTGGGGTCGATGGAAGCGACTGCCACAACATGGACTTGGGTCTTTGCTTTCAGAGCGATGGCCTAGCACTGATGGCTTCATGTTGGTCTCCTCGGATCTAACCAACCCCATGATCGGTGGGAAACTTCATTATGAGGTGGTAAGTGGACACCACAACTCTCATGGAATTGAGGGAAGGTCGTCCGAGGATGAAATTATAGGTTGAGGGATAGTCGACCACTAAGAAGTCGATCATTGTAGTGGTTTGGTTTTGTCCTTCTCCAATAGTAACAAGGAGTTGAATGGACCCCTCGAAAATGATTTTGTCTCCCGCGAACTTGAGCACTGGAGTCTTGACAGGTCGGAGTCATGACTTGTTGATTCTCATCTTGTTGAATGCCTTGGCGAAGAGTATGTCGGCCGAATTGCCGATGTCCATAAGAATGCAAAATACCTCATGGTTGGCTATGGTCATGGCTACGATCATGGCATCATCGTGCTGGTGTTGGATTTCGTGTGCGTCTTCTTCAACAAACGTCTGATCGCATGGATGTATTCATTGCTCCTTGGGTGGTCTATAGGTGAGATGGATGTAGTGGTTTGAGCTGGTACTTTGAACATGGGCCTTTCGGGCTCAATTCGAGCCCCCACCTCTTGCAGGCCCACTAAAGATGGTGCAGATTTCGCCTATAGGCTCGTTGTTGACCCTGCTTCTCGGCATCTCATCTTTTCGATCTGCTCGCTCCTCCCTCCTTTCAATGTATTCACATAAGTGTCCATTGCGATTGAGAGACTCAATTTCTTCCTTGAGATCGAAGGATTCATTGGTGGAGTGGCTGTAGTCGCAATCGAAATAACAATACTTCTGCTTGTCGCGCTTATTAATGTCCGCTTTCATTTCGTTCACCTATTTCAAAAGTTGCTTGTCCTAGACCTCCATGAGGACTTGCTCAGGTGTAGCATTGAGAGAGGTGTATGAATTGAATCGACTTTTAGGTCGTCTGCTCGGACGTGATCCTTTGGTTGAGTCGTCATCCTTTCTCCTCTTGTTATCAGGTGCACGAGGAGGTGCTTCTTCCCTTCGTTTCTTGTCTTTGCTCGAGCCCTCAGTGTCTCGAGTGGCCTTCTTAGAACTGAAGAGCTCCTCAACATTAGAGTACTTCTGAGCTCGACTTAGAAGGTTAGCCAAGGTTGATGGGGGTTTTTGCCTATGGAGAAAAGGAACTTCCCTTCTCTTAGGTCGGATATCATAGCAGTCAGGGCAATCTTGACGAAGTAGTCATCCACCTAGATTGCTTCCTCATTGAAGCGCGCAATGTAATCTTTTAATGGCTCACCTTGCTTTTGTTTTATGGAGAGCAGGTGGGTGGACGGCTTTCTTTGATCCTTTCCGACTATGAACTGAGTAAGTAACGCCTTGTTGAGGTCAGAAAAGGAGGTGATGGACTTTGACTTCAGTTGTCGGTACCATCTCCACGCTGCTCCTATTAAGGTCAGGGCGAAGGCGCGACACATGATGGGTTTTAAGGTTGACTGAAGCTCCATCCATGCCCTGAAGAATTCCAAGTGCTCAACATGGTCTCTTGATCCGAAATAGGGGGAATAGGCGACATTTAAAACATCAGAGGAAGGGAGATTCGATGATGTTGTCCTTGAATGGCTGCTCGGTTTCTTCTAGCATCGCATCTATTGGGGTCGTGGCCTGCACTCGATAGGCTTGGCGCATATCTCTGATCTGACCCCGTAGTTCCTCGAGTTGAGCCTCCCTAGAGCCCCTGCTCCACTACAGCTTAAGGGGTGGCGACCACCTTTGGGGCTTTTCTGTGCCTTCTTTCCTCCAACACGTGACGTAGGTCGGAGGTGGTCGACGGGGTTGTTCCCGAGGCATGGGAGAGTGCATGTTCTGGTTACATGTCTCTTCGGGACCCTGCTGGCGCTTGTGACGGCTGGGCGGCTTTGATAGTGGTTGACACAGTGGAGGCTTGGACAGGAGAAGGGATTTCCCTCTCCAACATTTGCTTTATCTACCCAATGTTGCTAGCCAACATTTCAACCTGGTGTTCCGGGGAGAGAAGACGACCTTCTCGGTTTCGAGATCGCTGAGCCATGCCCACAGGAGCTGACTTAGCCTGGAACTAGGAAGAAGAGTCCCAATGTTCCTTAGGCTGGTCTTTTGGCATTGGGTCGGCTATGGCAATTGCGGCGAGGGCATTCGTTCTTCCCTTTATCATCGTAAACCTCTTGAGGGGCTGGAAATGGCTTTAATGTCAATTCCCATAGATGGTGCCAAAATGTTGATGCAAAAATCTAGTCCACCCTTTTTAGACATTCGAGTACCTGCACAGGAAGAGGACAGATGAGACCTTGGCTAGAGTAGGGGACCCTTCGATGCCAAAGTCAAACTAGGAATCTGGGTCATGTAGTATCAAGGGGTTTCGGGTGAGAGATTCTGCATACCTCTTAGGGTAGACAGGTCCCCTATTTATAGTGTAGAGGAGTCATTATTAGGATTATAAACGGTTCTTAATCGCAGGCGCAATCTTCACGTATATTTCTCAACCATTACATAGAATTTATGAGGGTGATAAGTGCTGAAGTGGTCGGCCCTAAAATCATGAGCCGGGCTTTCGGGTCTGAGCTGACCTCAATGGTCGGCTTCAAGGTGGACTTTTGGATTGATCTCCACTAGTTGGCTGACTAGTTCCTTGGTCTGTCTGTGTTTGGGCTTGGGGGACAGGCTCATCTCTTTGGCAAAGATTGTCGTTCTGGATGACCTCTTGATATTGGTCTCCTGGTCATCTGTCGAGGCTGCGCTGAGCCAATTTTTTGACCAGTCGAGTTGATCGTACAAATCTGGGCATTCCTCGAGGATTGGTAAGAGCTCATAAATGTATGGTGTTGTGACCTGCTACTCGGGAGTTTGGCTCCCACTGTTCTCCAGATTGTTCTGGAGGTCGTTGAGTCCCTTAGTTGTGATTAGTCCTGATCCTTTCAACTTCAAACCGGGAAGCACGTTTTTGTGAATCTGAGCTGACCTCATAAGTGGTCAGATCGTTTTCGCCCATAACAGATGCGATGAATTCGATTACCGTCTTCCTCAATTGATAAGTACCTTAAATCTACGAGGCACTCTTGAATCTATAAGAGATTTCTTGAATCCATGAGAGAATAAAAATTTTTTAAGTTTTTAATTGATAGCTATCAATAAAAATGAGTTTTTAACGCAATCAAAGAGTTGTAATCAAACTAGGAAACAAATTCAGAAATTTGTGCAAATTTTTTACGTACGTCAACTTATCATCATCCTATCGAGTTGAGAGGTCGAAACAACCAAATAGTATTCAGATATTTAAATTAGAAATTATGCCATTTTCGACCTGTCAACCTGTCGAACTGGAGCTATCAATAAAAATGAGTTTTTAATGCAATCAAAGAGTTGTAATCAAACTAGGAAACAAATTCAAAAATTTGTGCAAATTTCTTACATCTGTCAACTTATCGTCAACTTATTGAGTTGAGAGGTCGAAACAACCAAATAGTATTCGGATATTAAAATTAGAAATTATGTCATTTTTGACCTGTCGGCCTGTTGAAATGGATTTGGACCCGTTGATCATATCCGTGGACCTGTCGAAATAGGCCATAAAACGTCAGGTATAGCCTGGCCTCACCCAACACGGTTTCCAGTTCATTTTACCGCACGGGACTAAGAAATGAATCAAATCCAAAATCTCAGGTGGGCGGCCTGTCTCTCTCTACGTATATTGAATATTGTTATATGCTCCTTCTCAACCATCCATTCATCTAGACGCTTATACATGGCCAAGAAAATTTCCATCTGGGTGTCGGTGCTCGGACAACCCAAAGTGGAGCACTAATTTCAATGGCTATGATCAGTTAGCCATGTGGGTCCCACTGGTGAACTGAATCCAAATGCTACCATACAAACTTTTGATCAGACTAATGTGTGACACCACAAACTGATTACGGATGATTAGGCACTACTCGCTGCCGGAACGGATACGTCAGCTCTGACCACAGAATGGGCCATGTCGCTTCTACTGAACCATCCAGATGTGCTGGAGAAAGCCAAAGCTGAGCTTGACATGCATGTAGGACCTCGTTTGTTAGATGAATCGGATCTCTCCAAGCTTCCATACCTCCAATGCATTGTCAACGAGACTCTCCGCTTGTATCCGGTTGCCCCACTTCTAGTGCCTCACGAGTCATCTGAAGAGTCCATCATCGGAGGTTTCAACGTGCCACGTGGAACTATGCTGTTGGTCAATGTGTGGGCTATTCATAGAGATCCTAAGCTATGGGTGGACCCCCTTGATTTCAAGCCAGAGCGGTTTCAAGGCTCAGAAGGAGTGAAGGAAGGCTTGAAGTTCATCCCATTTGGACATGGAAGGCGGGTGTGTCCAGGTGCGGGACTGGCTGTGCGGATGGTGAGCCTGGCATTGGGGACCTTGATCCAATGCTTTGAGTGGGTACGAATAGGAGAGGAGAAGTTGGACATGACTGAAGGGCCTGGGCTCACCATGCCTAAGTCTCAGCCTTTAAAGGCAGTCTACAAACCACACCACACCATGCTCAACATACTTTCTCAGCTCTGAATACCATATGCGGCTTTGAGTCCGTTTGGCACAGATCATATCATAGTTTGGATAGTATTTGAAAACTAAAGTTGTAAAGATGATTTAATTCTCGCTAGTTTGGATAGTATATGAAGATTACAGTTGTAATGATAATTGAATTCGCTTTCAACACCAAGGATACTAGTTGGCACAAGTTAGGGGAGGTTAGACCATCTACTGAAAGGAAAGGAGAAGGGACAAGTGGCTCCGATAGCACATAAAGGCCCATGTGAGATCACCCTTATGTTTATCACACCACAAACCCACCAGTCTGATGTTCTACGCTTGTGTGAGATTTATCCATGTTGAAGGTATTTCTAAAAAAATAAAAAAATAAAAAAAAAATAAAAAAAATTTCATAGGAGGAAACTTTGTGTTCTTTTTCTAGTTTTTTCAAGGTAAAACTATATCCCACTTTGAATGATAAAGTGGAGAAAAAATGTTTATCACATATTTCCTATAAAGTTCTTGTCAATGTGTTATCCTATGCCAAGCCCATATGAACTTGTGAACTATGTTGTCCGTTCATTGCTTCATTTCTCTTTCAAAAGAATCAATCTTTCTCCATCTTCTCTTTTTATGATGCGGGCTGTTTTCTTAATCGGCTTATTATTATTTTTTTTTTCCAACTTCCACGTTTTCTTTTTAAAATTATAACCATTGGATGTGGCCCACTCATCATAGGGTTGTTTCCGTCATGAGAGGCGTGCCTTCTTGAACAGGCCCATCTCAACAGATGTTTCGTGCCTCATAAGGGTGCATCTCCTCATATTCTTTGTAGTCAGTTCATTAATGGATGGTTTTCTCCTTTTATAAAAAAAGGTTTTTCATGATTTAAAAAAATACAGAAAAAACCCTAGCACAACTTTAGTTCTGCTTAAAAACAAAAATCTATTTTCCTCTATCATTTCTTTAGGCATTCGAAGGACAAGTAAGGTGTAGTAGCATTAGGAGTGTCACGCCCTAGACTCGGTAACCGGAATCATAAGGGACCCGATGGCCGGTTCTGGCCGTAACAACCTCCATAGTACCCCATTCTTGGCTCCTGAGGCAGGTTCCGATCCTGGGATCCTATAAGGAGGATTTTCATTACAGTATAATCATTACCAATATGAGCATACCCAAGATCATAGCAAATATATCTGAGAATAACAAAGGAACACATCACAAAATCCACTAAGAATTTAAACATTTACAATCATCCATAAGGTCCAAAAGGACATACATGAGATAAAAGGAGAAGAGGAAAAGGTCGGCAACACTGGAGTCCTCAAAAGCTCAGCTGTACTCCACGCGCTGCTGCTACGATGCCTGCCTAGAATCTCCTGCACGCATCAATCGTGCATAAGCTTATAGAAGCTTAGAGGGTGGTGAAAGTGTGTGACAATGTTGCACAGAAGAATAGTAGGAGATGCAAGAAGGGAAATGTGCTCAATGGAAAAATCACTAACCTTACCAAGGCTTATCATGAATCTGATGTAATGAGTACTGGATGTTAAACTAAGGCAATGCATGAAGGGGGCTTGTACAACCAATGCTAATGCGATGCAAGTAATGCCAGTGCTCATATCCAAATCATAAGTCAAGTACATTTCCAATCATAAGAAAATCACCGGGGTCCATTACACTGCTGAATGACTGTCGCTCTACAGACCCCGCACAGTCAAACGAGTATAAGAGACCTCACTACCTGCCCGTGGACAGCCAATCACCAAAAAGGCCTGACGGTAGCGGACCCATTTACCAGCTGGTCAGACTCAGCCTAGCAATGCCCACTACACACCAGGCAAGTAAGGCCACACCCCTATCCAACCGATTACACGACAGTGGGAGTCGCAGCCTAACGGTATAAGGCCCTCGTACGCTCATGTATTCCACCTGGTCACGGCGTTGGAGCAGATCCTTAGTACCATGGAAGTTTTGAAAATTTCATCCATGGGCATCGTATGCACCCGGTATGCTCAACTAATATTTCCGGTGTCCACACATACGACCATCTACGAATATCCCTGTGGAGGTAAGGCCCTGATGAAGTAAGGGCAGATATCCACATGCTATGCAATGTCAGATGCATGAATCACACAATCACCCATGCATCAATCCTAAGCATTCATCTCTCAGGGAGATACCAACATTTCCTACACAATGCCACAACTATGGCCAATCATTCCTCAACCAAGAATGCATATGATGTGTATGGGAGTGGGCTATGAAGATGAATAGGGGTGCCAATACGGTGGAGATGAACTCTCTACCTAACCATGAAGGGTCTAGGTACTTAACTAATTCCTCATAAGGAATACAACCTCTAGTGGGGGCCCATATACCTGGGGTAGCCCACAAGACTAAGGAGAACAGTAGTATGGGCCTAAATAGTGAGATGGCTTAGCAAGGTTCTATGGTGGGCCTTTAACCACCCATAGAAGCCCATGAGCCTACCTTAAGGCCACTAACGTGGACATCCAACCACAATTGGTCCCTAAGAGGTAGCCCATCTTTAATTGATCATGAATCAAGGACCAAGGCCCATGCAACATCAAAAATAAGAAATGAGCAGCCATAATTATACCATAAACACTCATGTTGGGCTTTAAAAAGGGCGGCCCAAGGCATACCCAAAATATGGGTTCAAGGAGAACACACATAACCCAACTCATATATAACACTATGGGCCCATAAGGGAAAGGTTAAGGCCCAACATAAAAGTCACTAATCCCATATATTATGGTGGCCTAGTGGGCGGCCCATTGCTCAAACCACATGGGCAAATGTCATGCTCTTAGTCAAGTGAGTTGGGCCTACAACTCGGCCCAAGTATAAAGTTGATTTGATGGGCAATCGAGGGCCCATCTACTTGTGTAATCTGGCCCACTAACCTAACATAATAGTATAGTAAAATGGCCCAATAGTTCAATGGGTCTATCTGGAAAGTTCCAACCCAATTGGGCCTAAAGAGTTCAACAACTAGGTACATTCATGGACCCAATTAAATTTAACTGTGGTGGGCCTCAAAAGTGCATTTATTAAGCCCAAAATTTAAGAAAACTAAAGGTATAAGTTATCTCCTCTAATACCTTCATAAATGTGGTGGGCCCCACTCCTCAAAATTTCAGCCCAAGTCCAAACATAATTATAATATGTTGTTGTCCTAAATTTGGGCACTCCATTGGAGTGGGCCCAAGGCCTCTAAAACTCTGGAAATTGAGGGCCATGGCCCCTCATCATACATACAATGAGAGGAAACCCAAAAATATGGCCCACCATCAAGAGAAATATTTTTGAATTTTGGTTTTTTATCAAGCATATTGCTGGACTGCACAACAGAAAAATTGGGAGTCCAGCCATCTTGGACCCTAAAGGGGTCATTTGAAGCTGCAATTTTACAGAGTGATACTTCCATATGTGGGCCACACCCCCACAAAATTTTAAAATTTTTAGATATTTATAAGTATTTTAATTAGTTTAAACAAAATATACTGTCCATGAAATCGGATAGACCTGAACGTCCCAACGTGGTGGGCCAGTCCGGCCCTTGCCACGGTGTGTACAGGGGTCCATTGGCCCTGAAATTTGATAGGTGGGTCCTACCATGAGTAAATCACATCCCTACAAAATTTTAGAATTTTTAGACACCTGTAAATATTTTAATTCATTTAGATAAATCAATCTGTCCTAAAAATTGGACTGATCTGGACACTATATTATAGTGGGCCAGTCTAGCAACCACTATGGTACGTACAGGTGTCCATTGGCCTCCAAATTTTGTAGGTGGGTCCTACCTTGAGTAGGCCACTCCTGAATAAATTTTTATAATTTTTAAACACCTATAGATATTTTAATAAATTTCAGAAATCCAACTGTCCATGGTGGAATGTTGCTGGAATAGTGTAGAAAATTCAGACTATCCACCTCACTTGGACCATACCTTTGGGACCTCAATCAAGGTCAGATGGAGCTGAAATTTTAGAAACATCAAGATGAGATCCCCACCTTTTAGAAAAGTATATTTGATGGGTATGAATAGTCCCCCAAACAGTCCCAAAATCTGGTCAAAAAACAACCAGAAATTGTCCAGAAAATTCTGGACAGCAACATGTACTTAGATAAAATTTATTATATAGGTTAAATAAAAAGGAAAATACATTAATGGAGGATGGTGTGGCCTTCCTTAGTGGGCCCCACAAATGTCCATGTCATAATCTAAAGCCAACACACCTTGCATGCATCATTAAGGCAGCAAGTAGGACACCCAAAATCAAACAATGGGCAGTTTGGGCATCCCACCTTGCTGAAATTTATGGATGTCCAAGGCCCAGCAAATGAGTCACACACATCAGGAAATAAAATGAGAGAAAAGAGAGATAGAAGGACAATCCGGCCATAGGGAAAGGGCTCCACCACTATTGAGCCCTCCCTAGATCAATCACACCCATACTTCATACATAGATTTACATTTATAACATGAATCTTGCACATGCATGGCCTATAATTAAAATGCATGGTGAGGATGCCATCCCCACCATGGTTATAAGGTCTAGATGACCCAAACATAATATGATATGAAAGAAAATGGTCATGATGGGGCCCATAGAGAAAGGCCCCATGCATGGATCATGCATGCATAAGATAGGCCATTAGGCCACAACCATGGGATTGTGTGGGATCTCCACCATTGATTGGTGGGTCCTACACTTCCATCATGAAAAAAAGAAAACATCTAGGCTATAGAAAATAGATTTTTACATCTAAAGGGGCACCCACCTCAAAGATGACCACCAAACTTTCACACTAAGGTCCTTTAGCACCAAGGGAGATGGATCAATGGTGGAGATGAGGTTTCAAGGGTTAGATGGTGGGGGATTAAGGAGGAAAGTGACTAAAAAAATGGAGAAAAATGGGCTGGAGAAATGGAGGAAAATTGCTAGAGAAGAAGAGAAGAGAGAGAGAAATGAGAGGAAAAATCTTTTTAAAGAAAGTAATCATTAACCTATGGTGATACAAACAATGTTGCTAGGGTAGGTTAGGTGTGGGTGGTGTGTGAGGTCTTGGTAGTGTGAGTTATGGAGATTTAGGTGGTGTGTGTAGTGTGTGTTGGAACTTGTGCAAAAGAGGGAGTGTGGGCCACATGCACCACTCCAAGGTGGGCCATATGATCGAAATCAAGGGCCATAGAACGAAACGTACACAACTTATGATTCACATATCGGGTGGACGCACAAGACGCGGCGTTGGAACCGGGGCAACAATGCGGTCGCAATGGCAGGTCTCAGCTCGATCCGAGTCGGGTTACTTGATTGGACTCTAGGATGACCGCAACACTATCTGAGGGTCGCAGGTCGCCAGAATTCGACCGGTAGGACCGCGAGACCACAAGAAATGAAATGCACACTCTCACACACATGCACATATGTGAACTTGGGTCGGGTCTCACAAGGAGTTTCCTCGAACTGTACACGTTGAAGAATGTACGGGCATTGTATCCTAGGGATAATGCGCTGGGAGCCTTTGCACCGGCCGCAATAGTTTGAGGGGCGCGAACTATCTCAAAGAAAGTGACAATGTCCGCAACTCGTCCCAATGGTAGCTTGTTTCCATAATCATCATCCGATCAAGCGTGGAGTTCCAAATCATTTGTTATTCAATTATTTCCTGCATCTGTTTCTTACAATTTTAACGGTTTTGAGATACGATGTCTCGTGGGAAATTCTTCAGCCGATAGTTGATTTGTCCAGGTACCTTCGATGGATAACATTACAAATGGTAAATATAGAAGATGTTTCTTTTACCACACAACCTTTTGTGTTGCTTACTTTAACAATTAGAAAAGCCCTGAAAATTGAATAAATCTGAGTTAACTATTGTCTGCTAAAAATGGGATGAAGATCTCTCTCTCTCTCTCTCTCTCTCTCTCTCTGAATTACATCCTCAGTGCATTGAGAATAAACTCTATGATGTATTCTGCGATTTTACAACTTGTATTGAAATATGGACATTTCTTGAAAAGAAATATAAGACGGAAGAGGTATGGGTGAAAAAATACACAGTTAGTAGGTATTTTAAATAACAAATGGTAGATGATAAATCGGTAGTTCAACAGACCAATGAGTTCAATCTGATAGCCCATGAGATTATCTTTAAGGGCTTGTTTGGACAGGCGTATTAGGGTGGAGTTGGTGGTAGTAGTTTGGATTGCACAGATTTTGATGCTATTTAAAGCAGGACAGTGGATTGTCTGCTGTCCAGTTGGAGTGGCCGATCCATCGGACGCACCGTGTGCACGTTTGGACGGTCCACACAATCCAGCACAAACAGATTCAGTGGACGTTTGGCCGGGCATTGGATTGCATGCAAACGGGCGCAATCCAACGGCTGGAGTGTTTGGTCGATGTAGAAAAAATAACCGAGAACCACTGTCATTGGAGAAGTGGTGCATTCGATGGGATTGGGTACTCCACGTAAATAAGATGTCTGTGTCTCATCCAAGCCGTTCATATATATAGAGACCGTCCATATATATAGAGACCAAACCAGCGTCTCACCCAGGCCGTCCATATATATAGAGACCAATCAGATGGACCGAACAGACATCTCGTCAACACTTTCGGGTCCACTTTATCGCTGCCCATCCACAAAATGGGAACGGATTGGCTAGTCTCCCTGACACCAGCCATTGGCTAGCGGTCGGTGCTCTGTGGGCCCCACCACGATGTATGTGTTTCATCCATTCCGTGCATCCAGTTTTTAACCATCCTAGGGCTTGATACAAAAAGTCATAGGGATATAAAGCACACGGTGGGCCACACCACAGGACAAATAATGAATGGATATCCTAAATTGAAATCCTCCTAAGGCCGACTGTACTGTTTATTTGACATCCAATCTGTTGATAATTAATGGTCAAAGTTCATTCAACACAGTTTCCTATTTGGTGGTCCACTTGAGATTGAGATATAATTCATTTTTTTAGCACATCATAAAATGATATATAAAAATAGATGGACGGCAAGGATGATACACATACATCATGGTGGGCCCCACAGAGCACCGACCACCAGGCAATGGCTGGTGTCAGGGGGAGTAGCCAATCGGTTCTCCTACAAAATGGATTTGAAATATTCAAATTAATCGTTGTCTACAAAAGCCACGGGGAATGGCACATGTTGTATCATTATGGTGGGGCCCACTGTATAAACACTGGAGTGTGTGTAAGGCGTATCTCAGTACTTAAAACGATTTCAAGCAACCCCCGAGGGACTGTCCATCTCCAAATTAAAAGTACATGTCACCAGATACCAATACCACAAAGGAATTCCAACAACCCCCCACAAGTAGCCTATAATATGCTAAACCATCACATGGGGGTAGTCCATAAAAACCATAAACATGAGTCAAAGAAATAATCAAAGTTACAACTACAGAACTTAAAATTTAATTAAGCAATGCAAAAAATAGAACCAGCAACCCCACGAAAATGGCAATGACTTTCTCACTATCCGATCGATCAAGATCATCAGTCGATGTCGCCCTCTCCACCACCTCCTGTCTCGTCTGGGTGGACTGATGGGTAAACCCAGTCGTAGCGTGCTGGATCTCGATCTCAGCAGATGCAGCGGCTACCTGTAAACACGGAGACTCCGGTAGTGGTCTAGATGGCTCACGTGCCTTACGGAAAAAATCATCCCAGCATGCTACGGCCTCCTTCCAGTTCCGAAAAGCGCGGTGCCTGCCGCCACTATATCCCTCAACTTCTGCCCGCGCTTGATCCCAAGTGTTATAGATCCCTGGGCATCGGCCGACAAGGACAACGTAAAACTTTTCTTTATCCATCTGCAATGGCATGCATAGATTATTTAGATGATATATCAAAGAATGAACATCGGTAGTTGAAAGGAACCTTACGAATCCTATTGTCTGAATATCAAAGTCGTATGTACGTACCCTTCCTGCATTATATGAACTGACTAATCCAATCTGAGTTACTGTGCGTAATGCCCAGTTGTGAGTAGATATACCGAATTATAAGACTAATATATTAGGACATAAAGTAGCAGTCATATTGGTATACATTAGGCATACCATTTTATCACACAAAAATCCAAAATATTAAAAGAAAAAAAAAACAGTCAAGATATGGAAACAAACAGGCCCGACAGATATAAGTTATTACATGTCCATAAAAAAAACCAGCACAACAAACCAGATGACCACACCCTGTTAGACAGAACTAGCACCGGCATCACTGAAGTGATCACAGAGTTTTTCTTTTAACCACTCCACTCGGCGCTCGGGTCGAAGACTAACAAAGAACGACGCCAAATCCTTGTCCTTAGTCAGGATCTCACCAACTTTGATAAATTCTTTGGTAGTTAGGCCTTTCACCTCCTCGAGCACATCGAGTACTTTGTTAGTACGATTAACATGTTCGCTTAGCCCGAATTTCATCATTGACTCAGCAACTGTATTCAATGAGGTCCCAAGTACATCACATGGACGAGGCGGGCACGATCGTTTCCTTATTTATATCCCTCCGCGAGTGCCCTCGGAATCAGGAGTGCGACTGGGAGTGCCACGGGACCCGTGATGTCCCATCACAGGACTGTCCGATGCTAATGGAATAGTCCCTGTAGAGTTTGTGACGTAATCCTCTAATAGATCTATCGTATCATCCATATCGTCATCAATAGAATTCCATGCTTCATTAAGGTCTCGCTGCAGACGAGAAGAAGATGCTGACGCGGCCAAACTCCTGCTGCCTCGTACGTAGTGGCCCGTGGCTTGGTCGGCTCCGCATATCATTGCAAGGTCATCCATCCTGTCGATTCGTTTACCGCGGAGTCTAGTGGCATTTGGGTGCGACTGCCAGAGGAATAAGATAGGTGTAATACTATTTAAATATTACATGTAGATGGATGATAGGAAATTAAACAACTCCTTTAAAACGTACCTTGAGATATTGCTCCCAGACTTCATCAGGAGCTGTCACAACCATCCTCTCAGAGTCCCAACCGAGGCCACTCGCAACCAACATATCCTTCACTGCAGTATACTCTTGCTTGTAATATCTTAACTGATTGGACACGTTTTGCCATGTGACAATTACCTCGGTGTGCTTTGTAACTTCGTCGGCGGAAATCTGGTATGCCTCCCGCTTGAATCCGTTATCAGCCTTACGGCCTAGTGCGACCTGTTTAAGGAAAGTGTCGAACAGTATCTGGTCCATAACACTTGTCCATTTGATCTTCGGAGCTCTAGATGAAGGCTCCGCAAGAGATTTTATAGTTTTCGCACGTGGTGAACATTGGGTGGCTACCGACGGTGTTTTTATCGGTGACTGGGTCGGTGTGGATGTTTCGTTAAAGGAGTCTGTCATTTCACCTGAATATGAAGTAGGTATGATTTGTTTACAAATTGCAACTATAATTGTTAAAACAATAAATATTAAGATAGGCTTATATAACATAAATTCACTAGTCCTTATAAGTATCAAACAAACTACCAAGTGTGTATCTCGGTGACCATAATTCACTAGTTTTCGAAGTTAAATAAAACTTAAATATGGCATCACCAACTTATGTATGAAAATTAAATAGAAAGTATCATCTACTCCTACTAATTTGTTGACATCTGCCCACATTCTGGCTGCAATGTCATTGCGCATTTGATTCCAAGCATCTTTTTCACGCTGCGTTACTTGAAGTAACCATTGCCGCTCATCGGTTCTTGATAGGTCTTATGGCATTGGGATACCCTCCACATCGACACTAGATATAGTAGCGAAATCACTGTCCTGTGGAGAGTCATTTTGGCCACGTATGTAATTGTGCAGGACACAACAGGCTATTATAATCTCGACTTGTGTTTGAAATTCATACTGCATGGCGCTCTTCAAGATGGAAAATCTTCCTTTCAATAAGCCGAAACATCGCTCAATTGCATTGTGCAGTTGTGCATGTCAGTAATTAAATAGCTTCTTCATGTTCCCAGGAGCTCTCCCGGTTCGATATTCTTGTAAGTGATACCGAACGCCCCGGTATGACGCCATAAATCCAGGTGAATGAGCGTATCCAGCGTCGACAACATAATATTTTTCTATACATTCGAATTAAGGTTATATGAAGTGAAAAACTGGATACAGTCATAGGTAACAATTAGATTGACACTTTCATAATATATATATAGTACCGTTTGACACAAGCAATGGATCATTTGATCGAGTCAATGTATTGTGTAGCACCCTCGCATCTGAAGTAGAACCCTCCCAACCGGCCAACACATATATAAATTTCATATCAAAAGTACACGCTGCTAGTACATTTTGAGAGAGCATGGCTTTGCGATTGCGGAAGTTCGCTTGGTCAACCGCCAACACATGCGCTGAAATGTGTGTACCATCAATTGCACCGATGAAATCCTAGATGTGAAGAATCAGCAACCATGAAGCGACCATACATTTGAAGGAATTAAAAAATACGGACTTAGAAAATACACCTGCGACAAATATACTTGAAAGTAAGCAGACCAATTTGGATTTGCCTGGATCTCTGACGAGGTCTCTATGCTGGTCGGTTTAACTAAATCAGAGTACATTGATATAATTGCCTGCAACACACAGTGAAAGTGCCGACTGACTGTCTCACCAGATCGAATAAATCTATGACCTATGACCCGGTTACGAACATTGTGTTCCAGTGTGTGAAGAAAAATGACTACTTCTTCAAGACTAACATTACGCGTATCACGGAGTTGTGTCTTCTCGCGTAGGAGCATACATAGTTCAAAAAATGAATCTCAATTCATCCTAAGCTGATCTACACAATCTCCATCACTAGCCCAAATAACAGAATTGGTGAACCTTGCTCGCTCATCATCCCCATGACGCCAAGGTTGCTTGAACATGTACGTTCGACAATATTCCTCAATAGCCTGTACACAAGCAGTCACCGCTTGGAAGACAATTGTACTATATGGTGACTTCTCATCTGAAGAATCTGTCGTCAACTGATAACCTACACTCTCATGGTTAAATTGACAATGAATTAGCTATGTTCGAGTATGGGGAAAGAATTGACAAAATTATACTATGTATAATTCTAAAAAACTGAATGTTGGGAATTAATCTATTTAATTGGAATTTCCAACCCAGATTTTGTCCAGGCATAAATTAAAGGGAGATAAAAACTGAATGTTGGGAATTAATCTACTTAATGTTTGAGTTGGGCTAGCATTGGTTTTGGATTGATCTCAACTCAAGTTGCCACCAAATACTAGAGATCGGAAGGTAGCATTGAGATTAAATGATGCACCATTTGTGCAGGAAATCCCATAAATTAGGGAGATATGAGCAGAAATATAAATTAGCAGAGATTTTACCGTAACACATACATATTATTATGTAGGGTGTGTTTGGTTGCACCAAATTTCATCCAAACACACCCCAAGTGAAGCAGATTAGAAATAGCCATAAATGAACAGAGACTGGATAAAATAATTTCATCTGTTAGGACCTTTTTCATGTTTTCAAGTTAACTTGATAACTTCTCAGTCCATGCCTTTGAAAGTTATCAAATCAGAGAAAAACAATAGATTCATACATAAATCAAAATAAACATATCCAGACACCTTTGATTAATAGCAACTGATCATTGAATGGCCCACCACCCAGCGTGAAAGAAGAGCCTACTGCATTCCTGGCTAAACTTAGAGAAGAAATTGAAAGAGACAGTGAGATTTACAAGGCTCTTGAGAGTACAAACAATGTCTGGAACAACCCCAGATAGCTGATTATGTGCCAGATTCAGAACTTCAATCTCATCTAAACAAGATATCGAATCAGGCAAATGCCCTGTCAGTGAATTGTAGCTAACGTCTAACACCTGCATCTCTGTGAAGAACCCAACTCCCTCAGGAATGCAGCCAGTGAGCTGGTTATTCAAGAGCAGAATCTCTTTCAGAGATGGACCCAATGATATTGCATTGTTTTTCCTTGGAGAAGTGCACTTGGATTGGAACATAAGTTAGATTTGTCTTTATTTAGATCCCCCTTGTTACGACTACATTATATAGTTTATATAGAAAACCAAAAGGACTTTTGTATAGACTCTACATGAACACAGGGCCACATGCATGGATAGCCCCACATTGGCCCACATCCAACGTTAGACAACAACATCACAAGCTGTAGGCTGGACCAAGTAATGTAGCATTCTGTACACATCACATGATGTATTCTATTAAAATACCAAAACGACAAGCATTGTATTCATCATGTGGTTTGATGTGAATCTTCTCTTTGGATATCCGCTGTGCAATGAAAATATCCTCCAGACCTTTGATCTGATTGGGCCACTATGAATTGGGGATGCCCCAAAAATATCATGCACGGGGCAGACGGGTAGTGTGGGATTTATAGGGAAAACATTACAGCAACAGGTAACATCAACAGAAATAATCACTAAAGGTTTAAAGGCTAGGGTCTTCGGATCTTAGAAAATTTTGGAGTATGGTCTAGTCATGACAGGTCCCATCAAACCAACAGCTTGGATCACCAAAACAATCACCCACCCAAGGCACAATGCATACACTCGCTCAACAGATCATATACTTCTGCAAGAAGGCAAACTTAGAACAACGGCTTGGATCGCCAAATCGGAGCTTAGAAATATCCGCAGAACAAGAAATCATCACCCATCTCATCAATTAATAAAATCAGTCCCCATTTTCAACATTCATTAAAAGACGAAATTACAAGCAAGCTACCGACAGAAAATGCAGAGTAGATTCCTACCCAGAGTTACGAATCTACTCCCAAATTGCAAAACCCAGATCCAGAAATGAAAGATATCAATCATCATAAACCCAATTTCTTCCAGTAGACTACAAAAAAATCCCAAATTTTCAACCGAAAGGAGGAGAAAGCCCCCAATGAGAAGATTTCTCCAAACAAACAGGCCCTACATATTATTTATCAGATACCCATACAGGAACAAGAAGAAGACACGATAAATGGGAGAGAGTTTACAGAATGATGACTAAAACGTACCGTTTATCTAGTTTCGCTGCAGAGGAGAGAATGGTCCCAAACAGAAATGCACCGTCCAACTTGTTTGATAATTTTCTTGTCCTTACGAAGCAAATTAAAAACAATTACTCCATGAAGATAGCAAATTAGATAACATATATAATATTCCCAGTGATATTGCATTGTCTATCCTCATATGAGAAAGAGCAAAGAGTGAACTACTGTAATTTTTCATCAATTTTAGTTGTGGAGGCACAAAATGCAAAAACTGAGAGAGGGTAAAGGCAAGAAAAAAAAGATGGAGCTTAGCAGAGATCTTTACATAAGCCCCAATATCCAGAGACCATAGCGAATTACAATGAAGATTACAATGAACCCTTTCCAGAAAATATTACAGTCAGATCAAAGCACAAAGAATTGAAATTTGGCAGATAAAGACCCAAGAAAGAAACCAAGTCAGCTTTGGAATCATCCAGCTCTTATAAAGATTCTTGGTGATCTCATCTCCTTCAAGGTGAATTACAATAAAAGGAGATGTGTTCAAAAGTTTCCATTTTCCACTTAAGTCAAGCATACAAGCCTATAATCTCACTAAGACAATCCAACATATGTGCAGCAAGAACATATTTTTAGGTTAAACCTGTCTATAGCTTATCAAATCTAGCATTGAAAACCATGTTTCTTCAAAAATGCGAGTAAGAAACAGGCAGAAAAAAATCCAATTTTGCAGTTCAATTCCTAGGCAGAATGATAATTACTCAAATTTCAAATAAAAATAATAATAATAATAACTGATCGGATCAAATCCTTTAAACTCAAGCTATAAAACCTTGAATCAGCATCAAATAATGAAACTTACACCATGACATTAGAAAAAAAAAACAAGACTCTAAACTCAAATGATCTCAAGCCATGGTAACTTCTAGGGGGAAAAAAATTGCAGTTTCTTCATAGCATCATGAAACACTATTTCATGGCAGGAAATTTACACGCCAAAGGTCACTTACAAGCCAAAAAAACAACTACAAATCAACTCGAAATTAATCTCATATGTGCCTCAAATCATCTTATTTTGAAATAATTTCTACCAAAACTTCCATAAAGAAGCAATTTTTAGCTAAAATATAGCAATTAGGACACAATCTACAAAAATAACTTCTATTTCTTGACAACCAGCATTGAAGTAACACTTCCCAAGCTAAACTACAGGCTAAAGCTCATTTCCAATATATACAGAGCCTAATATCAGCGTAATGTTAACTAACTAAACAAAGGCTCAAATCCATCTCATTTGAAAGAGTTTCCACAAATACTACCTGAAAAAAATAACCTTTTTGCTCAAGTCCTTCCACCTAGACTCAACGTAAGCAGGAAAAAAAAAAAACAAACATCTTTTCCTTTTCAAAATTGCCATTAAAGAACCATTTCCTAATTAGAAAGTGAAAGCTTCACAATTAATTGCATGAGAAAAAAGGGATATCAAATAAGCACAAACAAAGATATCAAAAAGCCTCGAGCAAACTCAAATCAAGCTACAGAAGCCCTCAAAATGGGTCCCATTTGAAAGAATTCCAGACATTTGTCTCCATAAAAAGATTGTTTTCAGCTCAAATCGTAAAGTTAGGAACAAATCTACCCAAAACCCTAATGTCACAGAAACTACAGGAACTCTACAGATTCCTACTCCGTTCCAAACATGAAAAACAAAACTCAAATCTGCTCAAATCAAGACACAAAAACCTCAAATACAACCCGATCTGAAGGAACCCCCACCATCTACTCCTATAAAGATTACAATGAACCCTTTCCAGAAAAAGCCATAGGAGGAAGAAGCAGTACCTGCGCGCAGCAACGGTGGTGGTTGTGATGGACTCAGAACCTAAAAATACCTGAGATTTATAAGATTATAGGGTGGAAATGGTCCTTCCCGCCACCGCTCCCGCCATATTCAGCGACCTTCCATCCAATCCATCAGTCCGTACGAAGGACGGGGATGGGCTCGAGGCAAATCCAGCGGAGAGAGGAGAGAATCCAGGCAAATCCAATGAGAGAGAGAGAGATAGAGGCAAGATATCCAGAGATTTCACGCAGTCCAACAGTCAATCCAGCAGGACGGGCCGCCCTGCTCATCTCTCTCCCGTCCAAACAGGCTAGTGGTCGTACTCTGTAGGATTAGACGCTCCTATCCAACCTACTACCACCGACTCCACTCTAATACGCCCGTCCAAACGGGCCCTAAGGGAATTATGTTGGATGAGTTATTCCAATTGACTGTGTTTATAGAAAAATTGCTTGAATCCTAGAGAGATTTTAAAAAGTCCCTCCAACACAAAACCAAGGAGCTTTCTATACAAAGTCTCATTGTGCATCTTCACATTGAAGAAAAAGCTAGGCTTCAGGATAAAAATGGAGTTGAAAGAGGGTGTTTATAAATTAAATTGGTGAATGAAAAAGTCCAACTTAAGCGGTAAACCCTCCAACCTAAAATTGAACTAAACCAACCAATTCAAAAAGAAGTTTAAGCCCAAGACTAAGGACAACAATGACAAGAAATTCATAAATCAAGACAAATCTACTAGTTGTTATATATGTAGCAAACTTGGTCATTTTGCAACAGAGTACCACAATTGTAAAAAGAAGGCTACACCTGCACCTCAAACAACTATGACCGAAAGAATCACATATCATGGTGATGGTTACAGAGATTAACATTGTTCGCATAGAACCATGTGATGGGTGGTGGATTGACATGAGTGCTATTACACGTTTGTTTCAACCGTCACTGTTGTAAATCATATGAAGTGGTTGCTATCAATAGAAAAGTTCATATGGAAAATGTAGTCACTATGGTCATTTCAAGATGTGGAAAAGTGAAACTTTTGTTTACTTCGGGGAAGGTTATTACACAAGCCAATGTTTCGCACTTGGTTTTAAGCTACCTTTTGAACAAAGCTTGGTTAAAATAAGTTTATGAATTTGATTGATTATAATTATAAAGAATGGTTCTTTTGTGGGAAAGGGTTATGCAAGTCATGAATAGGGGATGTTTAAACTTTAACGTTGAAATTAATAAAATTACTATTGCTCATATAGTGTATTATGTCTCTTTATAACATGGTAAATTAGGCCACATAAATGATAAATCTATTAAGAATATGACTTCTTATGGTATAATACCTTATTTAGAAAATAATAAATTTAAAAAGCGTGAATCTTGTTCATAATCCAAAATAATTAGAAAACATTTTCCTGGTATAGAAAGGAATTCTAAGTTACTAGGTTTGATTCACATTGACATATCTAACCTTGAAGAAACTCTTGTCAGAGGTGGTAAAAAATACTTCGTTGCATTTATTGATAATCATTTTGTATTTGCATTTGTATATCTATTAAGTGTTGTGACAACCCCAAGTGTAGGACTGTGTTGTAATAAAAACTTGGTGAGACCAAGATCATTTCATAGAGAAATGGGTTGAAAACAAAATAAGAACTAATCGGGTGGTTTAAGTTTTTAATCTATTAGAGTATAAAAGTTTAAACAATAAATAAAAGTAACTAGGATCCAGGAGCTGCCAATTAATAGATTATGAAGAGCTCCCAATTAATAGATTATGAACTTAATTCGTCTTCTCAAGTTAATTACTCAACTAGAATCGAATTCCAATTCATTATAATTAGGAGATAATATAGTGAAATCAATTAACAATCATGTAATAAAATTTGAATCGAGATAGAGTGATCTCTTATAAAGATCTAGTCGATCAATCATAGGGTATCAAAATCATCTATTGTACTCGGAGTTCATAATAGATCGATTGATCTTAGAAATTAATTCATTCTCCAATATAGGAATTCAATCAAACACACTCACAAATTCAATTTAAAAAGCCATAAGTTGAATTAAAAATAAATTAAATATCAAAATTCATTAAGAGATTCGTCCTTTAGCCTTAATAGATTAGCCTAGCATGGCTAACATCTTAAACAAAACAAAAGAAGAGAGCAGAAAATTCAAATTAGAACCGAAGATTGGTCAGAAGAATGGTGTTGAAAAAGCTTCGTATTTACGATCTCTCCCTTCTAAACCCAAGAATGATGATTAAGGACATCCTAGAGACCCCTATTTATAAGATTAACCACCCAACTTTCGCACCACCTTAGAAACTTCGCGAACTTATGCAATCACTACCTTCTTCGATAGGAGCTTCGATAAAATCGATACCTATAGAACGTCTATCAATATGATTGAAGGCGTACTCGATGGCATTGAAGAATGTTCAAAAAACTGTCCAGCAATGAACTTTCAAAATTATGATTTTTTTTTTCTTTTTAAATGGGATCGAATGAACAGTCCATCAACTAATATGGAAAATCCTAGAATCCTTGATATGTGGGATTGAGTCCTATCGATGGAATTGACACTCCTATCGATGTGATCGAAATGTACTAATTTTCTTCAATTCTCGTTCAATGCTTCCAATCTTCAACTCCTTGCTTTGATACTTTGTTTCCTTCGATCATTACTCTTTCAAATCTTCCTTTTCATGCTCCATTCTTTCATTCTTCAATCTTTACTTCTTTTTGGGCTTTCAATCACCATTCTATACATACTTTCATCATTAGTTCCAGAATCACCTCATATGTAAAATATATATCCAATTAGATCAATTAAACAATTAAATGCGTGGGAAACTAGTGCATATCAGAGGATAAATATGCAATATTTGAGTCTCAACACACCCCCAACCAACATTTTTCTAGTATCAAGGAAAACATGCAAAAAATATATATTTTTTAAGAAGAATTAGTTCTGCAAACTCAAATAAATCTTAAAAATGATCCAAATCATATAATTCCAAGGCACACAAGTTTTTTAAAAACTATTATCATCTTGTACTCTAACACTTAGTAAATGTCCAAATTAGGTTCAATTCATTAAAGATGAATTCGAAATTATTCTATACATTGAGTTCAATGGGTGCATGGTGAAATCTAGACTTTTTACAACTAGAGATTTAGCTTTATACTTTCATGCTATCATTAACAATAAAACGAAATGATCAGATCAACCGAATCCTAAACCAAAACTTGCCTTACAGTTAAATCCATTTTACTTCCTATTTTTGGTTTTTTTCATCAACGACTTTTACACTATCATTTCTTTTTTTCGCAAACATTCTTCTTTCGTTTTTCTAAAAACCAAAACAGTCTTTTCATGGACAATATTCAATAGGTAACCCTTTTCATTGCCCACTGTTTTTTGTTTTAACTCGATCTTTCTCTCTTTTTTTCTTAAACATGATGGACAAGTTCCCTAGGCTTGGTTCCTAACATTCTCGATATTAATCAAGTTAACATTACCATATTAAACTTCCATCCTAGAGGTGTAAACTAGATGTGAATTGTGACAATATATGATTCAATCAATGTTTACAAAATTCTAGATGAAGATTAACAATTTGAAGTTTAATTTTAAAATTTACCAAGCAATTAAACTATAAGTTTAAACAATTCTCAATACTAATGTCTTTTCATTATAATCATCAAATTATTTTTAAAAATCAATCGAATTCAAAGAATCAATCTTCTAAAATTTTTAGAAAATTTTCAAATTTTTGGTAATTTTTTTTAAAATTTTTTAATTCAGCGTGAATTGAAGAATTTTTAATTTTTCGGATAGAAAACCACACTCTAACCTAAATTCTACACTGTCCTCAATGTGAAAAAGATGCGCAAGATAAATAATATGAGAGCAACGAAAAATAAGAGTAGGTAAAAATGTACTTGAGAGGCGACAACTACACGATTGTGATTCATCGAAAGGTGCTTTAACAAACTAAAAAATAAAAATAAAAACAAAACAAAAAAACATATCCTATAATTTCCTAAGAAAGCGGGAAATGGATCCCCATTAGACTAGTAGATGAATCCTGATACACAAGATCTTTTAGAGGTATGGACTCATTCTCTTGAGAGAAATTTTCAACAAACGGCTTCAAATGTTGTCCATTCACTTTAAAAACATTATCGTTCATTGGATTTTCAATTTCCATGGCCCCATGAGGATAAATAATTTCTACAATGAAAGTGTCGGTCCACCTGGATCTCAACTTACCCCCAAAAAGATGCAATCTCAAATTATACAAGATAACTTTCTATTTTGGTTCAAAATTTTTTCGAAAGATAGTCTTGTTATGGAATACCTTCATTTGTTCTTTATATATTCGGGACTTCTCATATGCTTCATTCCAGATCTCCTCTAACTCATTCAGTTGGAGTTTACGCAATGAGCTAGTTTTGTCTAGAATGAAGTTGAATGACTTAATAGCCCAATATGCTGTGTTCCAACTCCATAGGCAAGTGATAAATTTTCTGTAACACTTTCGATTTTGTAACTTGAGTTTAGTACTTATTTTCTGAAATCCTCTGTGTTAACTTTTAAAGATAGCACTCGTTTTGCCATATAAATTTTTTTTTCTAAAGAGTGAGCACCACAATAGAATAAAGACAAATCAAGCATAAAGGAAAAGGCCAGATACACATTCCAAATATACAAGTGGCTACCCATATGGCTTTTTCTTTCTTTCTTTTTTTTTTTTTTTTCTAGGTAAAACTATAACCCCCCCCTCAAAAGAAAAAAAAAAAAGACGGTAAAACTATATACCACATCCAAATGACAAAATGGAGAAAAAGATGTTTATAACATATTTCCTATAAAATTCTTATGAATATGTTATCCTATGCCCAAGGCCATATGCACTCATGAAGTTTCTAGTGTATTCATTAACGGGCATTTTTCTCCTTTAATAAAATGGGTTTTCCTTATTTGATAAAACATACTCCTTTTATAAAATAAGTTTTCCTTATTTGATAAAACATACGCACAAAAAAACCATAGCACAACTTTGTTTCTGTTTTAAAAGAATCAATCTTCCTCCATCTTCTCTTTTGTATATTGGTGACAGCATGTCAGGAGCTTTTGCAGCGCCTAAAATAGCTCGAGGGGCACGAACTATTTCAAAGAAAGTGATGATCTCCACGCCTTGTGTCAAAGGCAGATTATTTCCATAATCATCTTCCGATCAGCTACGGAGTTCCAAATCATTTGCTATTCAATTATTTCATATATATATATATATATATATAGCGGAATGCTCACCTGCGAACCGGTTTGTACGTACTACGTACGAACTTTTTTGAAAACCCATCATATGTGATGTGAATCTAAAATCTGAACTGTTCATGTGAAGCAGCACCTCGTGAAACCCTCCAAGCCGAAGTTTTACTTTGATCTAAAACTTGATGGGCCATGAAAAATAAAAACAGTTTCCTCCCTTGATTTGCATTTCTCTTTGCTATGGCCCACCAGAATTTTAGATTGGGGTGAAAATTTATTACATAGGGTTTCATGGGATTCCGCATCACATGAACTGTTCAGATTAGACACCCATGGCACGTGTGCAAAGGTGCGCACGTGCATAGGTGCGCAGGGGAGCATGACTCTCTCTCTCTCTCTCTCTCTCTCTCTCTCTCTATATATATATATATATATATATATATATATATATATATATATATATATATATATATATATATATATATATATGTTTCCTACAATTTCAATCGTTTTGAGATATGATGGCTTTTGTGGGAAATTCTTCAATTGATGGCAAATAAGCGATAGAGGCAGGAGACGTTCTTTTACATCACAATCCTTCGTGTGGCTTATGTTATTAATCAGATTGAGCCCTTTTCTTAATTGGCTTCTTTTTCCCCCAAATTCCATGATTTTTTTTTCAATCATAACCATTGGATGCGGCCCACTCATCATAAGGTTGTTTCCATCATGAGAGGCATGCCCTCCTCGAATAGGCCCATCTCAACGGATGTTTCGTGCCTCATAAGGGTGCATCTCCTCATATTTTTTTTAGTTGGTTCATTAATGGGTGGTTTTCTCCTTATATATATATATATATATATATATATATATATATATATATATATATATATATATATATATATATATATATATATATATATATATATATATTTATTTATAAAGGGGTTTTTCATGATTAAAAAATGAAACAGAAAAAACCCTAGTAAAACTTTCTTTCCGCTTAAAAAAAATTCTATTTTCCTCTTTCTTTTCTTTAGGCATTCGAAGGACGAGTAAGGTGTAGTAGTGTTGGGAGTTTCCTCAACATGTTCACATTGAAGAATATCTGGGCATTATATTTTAGGGATAATGCGTCGAGAGCCTTTGCACAGACCAAAATAGTTCAAGGGGTGCGAACTATCTCACATAAAGCGATTATGTCTGCACCTTGTACTAATGACAGCTTGTTTCCATAATCATCATCTGATCAGGTGTGGAGTTCCAAATCATTTGCTATTGAATTATTTCTTGCATCTGTTTCTTAAAATTTTAATAGTTTTGAGATATGATGTCTCTTGTGGAAAATTCTTCAGCCGTAGTTGATTTGTTGAGGTACCTTCGTTGGACAACATTATAAATGGTCGATGTAGAAGATGGTTTGTTTGTTTGTTTTTTGTTTTTTTTTTTCGTTTTTGTTTTCGTTTTTTTTTTTTTTTTTTTTTTTTTTTGTTTTTGTTTTTTGTTCTTTTTTACCACACAACCCTTTGTGTGGCTTACTTTATCAATCAGAAAAGCCCCACAATTTGAATAAACTAGAGTTAACAGTTGTTCGCTAAAAATGGGATGAAGATGATTCTCTCTGTAAGAATTACATCCTCAGTGCTTTGGGAATCAACTTTGTGATGTATTCTATGATTTTATAACTTTTACTGAAATATGGACATCTCTAGAAAAGAAAAATAAGACGGAAGAAGTATGGGTGAAAAAAATACACAGTTAGTAGGTATTTTAAATATCAAATGGTAGGATGATAAATCGGTAGTTCAACAAACCAATGAGTTCAATCTGATAGCCCATGAGATCATCTCTGAGGGGATTAAGCTGGATGAGTAATTCCAATTGACTGCATTTATAGAAAAATTGCTCGAATCCTGCAGAGATTTTAAAAACTCTCTAAAAGAAAACCAAGGAGCTTTATATGAAAAGTCTTATTGTGAATCTTCATATTGAAGAAAAAGCTAGGCTTCAGGATAAAAATAGAGTTGAAAGAGGGTGTTTATAAAATTAAATTGGTGGATAAAAAAGTCCGGCTTAAGGGGTTAACCCTCCAACCTAAAACCGAACTAAACTGACCAATTCAAAAAGAAGTCTAAGCCTAAGGACAACGATAACAAGAAATTCAAAAATCATGACAAAACTGCTAGTTACTCTATGTGTAGCGAATTGGGTCATTTTGTAAGAGACAATTATAAAAAGAAGGCAATACCTTCACCTCAAAAAATATGACCGAAAAACCTCAAATCATGGTGATGATTAGGGAGATTAACACTGTTCGCATAGAACCATGTGATGGGTGGTGGATTGACATGAGTGCTAATACACATGTTTGTTTCAACCATCACTAGTTCAATTCATATGAAGTGGTTACTATCAGTAAAAAGGTTTAGATGGAAAATGCAATCATTGTAGACGTTGCAGGATGTGGAAAGGTAAAACTTTTTTTTATCTCGGGGAAGGCTATTACACTAGCCAATGTTTTGCACTTTGCGGATATGCGTAAGAACTTGGTCTTAAGCTACCTTTTGAACAAAGTTTGGTTGAAACAAGTTTATGAATTTGATTAAATTATAATTACAAAGAATGGTTCTTTTGTGGGAAAGGGTTATGCAAGTAATGAAGAGGGAATGCTTAAACTTCAATATTGAAATTAATAAAATTACTTCTGCTCATATAGTGTGTTCTGTCTCATTATAGCATGGTAAATTAGGCCATATAAATGATAAATATATTGTGAATATGGCTTCTTATGGTATAATACCTTATTTAAAAAATAATGAAATTAAAAAGTGTGAATCTTGTTCATAATCCAAAGTAATTAGAAAACATTTTCCTGGTATAGAAAACAATTTTAAGTTACTAGGTTTGATTCACACTGACATATATAACATTAAAGAAACTCTTACTAGAGGTGGTAAAAAATACTTCATTGGATTTATTGATAATAATTCTGGATATGAATTTGTATATATATATTAAGTGTTGTGACAATCCCAAGTGTAGGCCTGCGTTGTAATAATAACTCGGTGAGATTGAGATCGTTTCATAGGAAATTGGGTTAAAACATAATAAGAACTAATCGGGTGGTTTAGGTTTTTAATCTAGTAGAGTAAAAATAGTTTAAACAATAAATAAAAGTAACTAGGATCCAGGAACTCCCAATTAATAGCATATGAACTTAATTCATCTTCTTAAGTGAATAACTCAACTAGAATTGGATTCCAATTCGTTATAATTGAAAGATAATTTAATGAAATCTATTAACAATCATCCAATAAAATAAGAATCAAGATAGAGTAATCTCTCATGAAAATGTAGTTAATCAATCATAGGGTAACAAAAGTATCTATTGTATCCAGAGTTCATAATAGATTGATTAATTTTACAAATTAATTCATTCTCCAATTTAGGAATTCAATCACACACACACACAAATTTAAATTCAAAAACCATAACTTGAATTAAAAATGAATTAAATATCAAAATTCATTTAGAGGTTCATCCCTTAGCCTTAGTTACGAGATTAGCCTATCATGCCTAACATCTTAAACAAAACAAAAGAAGGAAATAGAAAATTCAAACTAGAACCAAATATTGGACGGAAGAACAACTCTAGAAAAGCTTCGTCTTCATGATCTCTCCCTTCTAAACTCTAAAATGACCATTAGGGACATCATAGAGACCCATATTTATAAGATTAACAACCTAACTTTCACACAGCCTTAGAAATTTCGTGAACTTATCCAATCACCACCTTCTTCGATAGGAGCTTTGATAGAATCGAGACCTATCAAATGTTTGTCAATATGATTGAAGGTGTACTTGATGCATCGAAGAATGTTTAAAAAACCGTCTAACAACAAACTTTTAAAATTATGATTTTCTCGATGGGATTAAAGGAACAGTCTAGTAACTAATTTGGAAAATCCTGTAATTTCTTGATACATGGTTTGATGAGATTGAGTCCTATCGATGGGTTGTCGATGGGATTAACACTCCTATTGATGGGATCGAAAGGTACTGATTTTCTTCAATTCTCTTTCAATGCTTCCAATCTTTAAGTCCTTGCTCTAACACTTTGTTTCCTTGGATCATAAATCTTCCAAATCTTCCTTTTCATACTCCATTCTTTCATTCTTCAATCTTTACTTCTTTTTGAGCTTTCAATAACTATTTTATACATACTTTCATCATTAATTCCAGAATCACCTCACATATAGAAAACATATCGAATTAGATCAACTAAACAATTAAATGCATGGAAAACTAGTACATATCAAAGGATAAATATGGAATATTTAAGTCTCAGCATACCCCTAACAAACATTTTCCTAGTCTTAAGTAAAACATGCGAAATAATTTTTTTTTCCAAAAGAATTAGTTCTGTAAACTCAAACGAATCTTTAAAATGATCTAAATCATAGAATTCCAAGGCACATGAGTTTTTTTAAAAACTATTATCATCTTGTACTCCAACACTTAGTAAATGTCCAAATTAGGTTCAATCCATTAATCATGCATTCGAAATTATTTTACACATTGAGTTCCATGGGTACATGGTGAAATCTAGACTTTTTACAACTAGAGATTTATCTTTCTACTTTCATGCTATTATTAACAATTAAATAGATCTGGTCAAGTAATGGAAAAACATCCGATCAACCATTCTCTCCGTTTCCTGATTCGAAAAGAATGAGTTCTGCAGTGATTCTTCCTCTGATTGAAGAGCGAAAGTACCTAGCTATTGATATTCTTGCCAACTAAATCTGTAATTGTCAGATAAGGGCCTGTTTATGCAGCCGCGATTGCTATGATCTATGGGAGAATGAGAGTGGGAACAGGATTTTGAATGAAAAGCTCAGTGGGAGAAGGTCCCACCCAGGAAACCACGGAGCTCGCGATCATACTTCTCGATCTTCGTAGCTAATCTCACCTTCGACACCTCTGTTGATGATCTGCACCAGATTTTTGGTCGGTATGGAAAGCTTAAGGATGTATATCTTTCATGGAATCGACACCTAAATCGATCCCGTGGCTTTGCTTTTATTAGGTTCTGCTATGAACAGGATGCTCTTAATGCCATCCTGTGTTTAAACGAACGAAGGATCGATGGTCGGATTGTTCATATCGACTGGGCGAAAGGACAATCAGGGACATCAAGCACGAAACACTCCCCTATTCTCCGAGATTAGACCACTCTGGACATTCCTCTGCTCCGAACATATGCGGATGCGGTGTCTAGATTAACCCAGTGTCCTTCCCCTACACAGGTAGACATTCCCTCGGACACAACTGTTGCAGATCTAAGGGCAGTAGAAAATAGGTTGACCCAACTATCATTGGCTATGGTGGGGACTGCAACAGACCCAAATGTTCGGATCCTTCAGCTCTCTGACGCTATCAGATCGTCAACTATCAATCTGGCGGTGGTGAAAATTGTGAGGATATCAGCCTTAAAATTCCTGCTATCATTCAGATCTAGAACGGATCTGGATGCTTTCAGGCATGATGGGGAACTACATGATGATGGGACTCCAATTGGTTGAAATGTGGACACCCGAAGAAGTATTGGGTAAGGAAGGAATTTGGATCAAACTGTTTGGTATCCCTGGCCACGCCTGGTTCGAATCCGTTCTTCTGGATCTGGCCAGCTACTTCAGTAAAATTATTCAGATAGACTCCAACTCCAGATTAGGCTACTTCCAGGCGTTCGCTCACATTAAGATTATTCCTAGACTGGGTGTGAACTTTAATATGGTCTTATCATTGAAGGTAAAGGAGAAGACTTACCAAATTATCACGGAACTGGAACCTTTGTTCAAATACGGCTGTTCCCCATCCATCAAACAATCAACAAATGAGAGTACGAAGGCCTAGGTTATTAGGAGATTCCACACTCCATCAGGCAATGAGGTAGATGCTGGTGGTAAGGAAGTATTGGGGGCAGTAGAGGTACATTCGAACAACCCGATACCTATTTGTCCAAATGCTAATACGGAGGCCAGGAAAAGTGCTGCTGTTCAATGTCCTACAGCTGTTTGTTGAAAAGACAATATTCTGGTTAAGGACTTAAGTGAGCCTCACCAACAGCAAGAAGTTTGTGGGCCCTCAGCTGAAAGACCCGAGTTGCTACCACAAACAGAGCCACCTGATCCTATGCTCTTGACAGGTGGGACATCCTCTGAAAGACCTGAGAAGCTACCACTGACTGAGCTGCCTGACCCCATATCCCAGACGGTAAGACCTCTCGATGGAACCCAGCCAACCTCCATTGTAAATGTGGAGCGCCCCCCTCAGGCGGGAAGTCAGGCCTATCATTAACCCATGAGAACAGAGCTAGATTCTTTTCAGATACTTCAACTGGGAGAAACTCAAATGTAAATGGATCGCAACCATCTCCTATTCAGAACAACCAGAGGGAAGTCATTTCCAGAGACAAACCCAGTACAATTGGGCAGGAGGTCATAGAGACAGGAATTCAAGATATGTACACAAACTTTAGGGGACATCCATCTGCCACTGAACCAAATGGCTAGCATGGCCTCCACAACATTCTGTTCCTCGACCCACAAACATATGACATGTTGCCAGGTTCCGATCCTCCATCTCGAGTTGATTCTTAGTGACTCACAGAAAGGGAGCAGCAACTTACATTTGGAAGGCAGATCTCCTCCCAAAATCAATCAGGCGAAAACGGGGAACCCAGAGACCAGAACCAAGGCTCTACATCTGTCTCATCTGCTCAGGATGCAGATTACTTCCTTTGGGATGCAAGGGAATTCAAACAGCCATTGCAACAGAGCCCACGTCAGGAGATCCCGACCACTTAGCCCAAGTCATATGGAGTGCAATTTCCCTCTTCTACCCCTCTTATCTAGTCTCGACCACAAGTAGACATGAATGCATCCTAGGAAGGGTGGCTGTTAGGAGTCAAGTAGATGTTCAGAGACTCCCCACCCTCTCAAGTCAGATTAAACGAAAAATCAGCAACAACATCTGTGAGTATCTCTGCCATCATTTCTCCTACTGAAGGGAGCAAAATCGTTGCTAGAGAACGAAACCACTAAGAAGCCACTAATGAAAACTCCGAAGAAGCAGAATTTACCCAACGTCCGGATAGGTCGATAGTCTCAGGTGGGACGATGGTCCCACTACTCAGCCTCCAGAGCTACATCCTCTTCAACAACAGAACATGGCCAGAAAGTCACACTAGGAGACAATCAACCTATGGGTGGACAAAGGAGGCGAATCCAATCACTCTGACATTGGTATGTCTGAATCTTCAGACAACTCTCAGGAAGAAGAAACTCTCAGTGTAATGAGGAAAAATTTAAGGAAACTCCAGTAGAAAAAGATCTTCAACAAACGGATAAATCAGCATTTTAAGAGTGTATAGAGACGGGCCAGACTAATAGATTGGGTATCAGATGACTAGTCTTCTATCCTGGAATGTTCGGGGGGTTGGTAATGTGCAAACAATCCGATTCCTGAAATGCCTAATAAGGAAACTCAACATTGGAATCTTGCTCCTTTAGGAACCTATTCTCTGAGAATCGAAGCGATCAGCTGTGGCCGCCAAGTTGGGTTTTGACAATCACTTATCTACTCAAGTGGTGGATAATAAAATCTGGATCCTAGCTAAAGATAATTTCCATATCCAATCTATTCGGGCAGCAAGGCAATGCATCTCTATCAGGGTTTCGGTGGAGGGATTCACCTACCCCTTCTTCATAACGGCAGTATATGCTAGTTGCTTCAAAGATTGTTGTAAGGACTTATGGGACGAGCTCCGAATTGCTTCACAATCCATGACGGGGCCATGGATTGTCTGTGGCGATTTTATTACTACAGTCAACCCTGATGAGAGGCTCGGTGGTGTGCAGAAGTTGACTACAGCTATGACTGATTTTCAGGAGGCAATCAGTGATGTTGGGCTGATGGATGCAGGATTTTCAGGCTTCCCCTACACGTGGTGTAACAACAGAGTTGGGAGAAGTCGGAGATGGGCTAGACTGGACAAAGTTTTAATCAACCCCGAATGGATGCCACTTTTTCCGAGCTGTAAGGTGGAACATCTTCCAAGAACTTACTCTGATCATTCCCCAATCCTTCTCTCCTTTCAACGTCAACTTGAGCCCTCCCCTCGCCCTTTTAGATTTCAGCAAATGTGGACTACCCATGACAGTTTCTTCTCCACTCTCAAGCTCTCCTAGTCTGAGGAAATCTCCGCTACCCTAATGTTCAGGTTTTTCCTCAAGATGAAAAAGCTGAAAGCTGTGCTAAAAACCTGGAACAAAGATGTATTTGGAGAAGTAAACAAAAACATCCAAGATGCAGAAAATAAAGTTCTAAAGGCAGAAATCACTCTGATTAACTTACAATCAGAAGCGGACACCATCAAGCTCAATCAGGTCCAAGCGAAGCTGAAAAGGGCCTATTTCTAGAAAGAAATCTTTTGGAAACAAAAGGCCAGAAACAAATGGCTTTCAGAAGGCGACAGGAATACACGATTCTTCCACGACTCAGTGCTAGATAAACTTCGACGTTTGGAAATCAAGAAGATGAAAAAAACTTCAGGGGAAACAATAGAAACGACAGAGGATATTGGGGAGGAAGCCGTCTCTTTCTTCAAGGAGCTCCTTTCATCCAATGCCACCGACCACATTGGGGATATAGACAATTGTATCCCCCACATTGTCACTAGTCAGATGAATGCAGAGCTCAAGAAGCCCGTTACGATTGAGGAGGTCAAGGAAGCTGTGCTATCCATTCCGATTGACAGCGCCCCTGGTCCTGATAGATTTGATGGTGCCTTTTACTCTTCTTGTTGGGATATTATTGGGAATGACCTCTTCGAAGCGGCAAAGGATTTTTATCAAGGTGGGCCAATCCCCAGAGCATTCTAATGTACTCAACTTTGCCTCATCCCCAAGAAAAATAATCCAGATTACATCAAGGACTTCCGACCCATCAGCCTATACAACTGTACAATGAAGATTTTTTCCAAAATCATGGTAATGAGGCTATCCGACATCCTTCAAGACATTATTTCAGAAAAGAAAGGTGCCTTTGTCAGAGGAAGATCCATCATTGAGAATATTTCCATAGCTAGAGAGATGGTCTATGAAATTGATCGAAAGGTATTTGGTGGCAACTTGATTATCAAAGTTGATATGCAAAAGGCATACGACCGATTGGAATGGGGTTTCATCACTCAAGTTCTAAACAAATTCGGATTTGATCCCTTATGGATTTCAGCCATTCAGCGGTGCTGGGAAAATATTTGGTTCTCTATAATCATCAATGGTAAAAGCTTTGGCTTCTTCAGATCTACCAGGGGCTTGAGTCAAGGAGACCCGCTCTCTCCTTCCATTTTCATCCTTGCGGTTGAGGTCTTTAGCAGGGGCCTATCCAAGCTATTTTCTTTTAGATGTTGCCGACCATACAAACTGCCCAGAATTTCCCTACTATCACCCACCTTTTTTTCGCTGATGATACTATTTTATTTCTTAGTGGCAGTTTATCTAATGTGCGAACTCTTCTCAAGTTCATAACTCAATATGAAAACGCATCTAGCCAAAGAGTAAATACCTCCAAGACGTCCTTCATAACCCCGAAGAAAGCAACCAGAAGCAAGATCCTCAAGCTGCAAAATCTGACTGGATATAGGCAGTCGAATCTCCCCTTCATATATCTTGGTGTTCCCCTCACCAAAGGAAGATGTCCAGCTCCCTTTTTGCACGAGCTTACCCAGAAAATTCTCAACAAAATCGATGGTTGGAAGGCTAGGCTCCTCAACCAGATTGCTAAATTGGTGTTGATTAAACATGTTTTGAATAGTATCCCCATTCACATGGTTTTGGCCATTTCCATCCCAAAGTCCATCTCTAGAACAATTGATCGGGCGATTGTAAATTTTTTCTGGGGCTCATCTGAACAAGGTAACAAGTTACATTGGGTTAAATGGTCGACCGTATGCACCCCACTCCACGAAGGTGGGCTTGGCATAAGAACATTTGAGGATTCCACGAAGGCATTCAGGGTTAAGATGGGATGACACCTGCTCCAGGGTAACTGTTGAGGGTCAAATATTGCATATTAGACTCCAATTATTGATTGGATTTACGAGCATGATACTGTTTAATGGCTCGTTTTAACCGTGTTTGTGATGCATGGTGTATTTGAGAGCATGGATTGCAAAAAAGTGCTAAAAGCATGGATTTACTGATTTAAAGACACCAAGGCAAGGGATGGACTCCAGGAGACCAATATTGAAGAATTTACCTGCCAGAGATCCAAGAAAACAGATAAACCAAAGTTCAAGTGGCCCGAAAGACGTCCAGAATGCAAGATCACAGGGTTCTCACCATCCGTTCGACTTGAAACTTCATATATGGCCTAAGGACCATAAATGAACCGTACACCTCAAATTTCAACCGTTGGATCCTTGTGGAAGTGGCCCATCGGGCATATCAACTCACACATCAGCAATTTGAGGCCCACTTGATCTTTGGATCTGCTTCAAGTTTGGGTTTAACGCTTAAAATGAGATGGATAAGCAGATGGTCGGTGTGGATTTTATAAAAAACATCAAGGGACTCAACTTATGTGATTGGCATGCACACAGTGCACGACCACTCGCGTTGCACCAGACCAATGACGCAGTCAAATCGCATATTGACCGAGCTATTTCAAAAACGGCAACTGCCGTGTTTTTCGCCTACAAATAGAGGTTGCGCGTGATCCTTGTGGCCCACCACCGTGCTGCAATGATCTGATCCGGACCGTCCATCAGAATTCTACGGCCCATATCACCAAGACCTAGGTGACAAAATTGCAAAAGACAAGCAAAGATTGGTTCCCAACCGTTCAAATGCAAGATGGACGACTGAGTGGAAGAACTTGTGGGCCACGCCGAAATCACTCCAATATCACCATTCCCGACTGATTTTCCGTTAGAAATCCAATGAACAGACTGGATTTGTTGAGAAACACCAGGAATTGGGCCGGCCCTATTTTTGCACGTCTGCGAGTTCCAGATGTTCCGAGGTTCTGTGGGCCACTGTCTTCAATCAGATGGATAATCCAAACCGTCCATCGTGTATCTCGTCCAAAAACGCCCCAAGTGATGTTGATTGTTCGGAAAGAAGAGAGGAAAGTGGCTGTGTTCTACTCATCCACTGGGCTGTGTAAACGTACGCACGACTCCTTCACTGACTTCACTTCTCCACTGACCTATGCTTCAGTTTCTATAAAAGGGAGAGGAGATGTGGGATTCAGGCATCCATGGCTGGAGCTTGGAAGGGACGTTAGGAGAGAGAGAAAGAGAGGTAGGTGGAGGCAACTTCCAATTTTTCTTCTTCTTTATTTTTATTTATATATATTTTTTATTCCCTATAATTTTGTTTAGAGAGATTTTCTTGATCATGTCAAGCTAAACCTTTTAGCTAGGGCTAAGAGGTGAAGCTTGTAGCGTGATGGGAGATTTGTTGCTTGTGCAATTTGTTTAAGATTGAATGATGTTGATTTTAGTTTGATTTTAAGTGAATGTTTTTAGTTTTTAATGGTCTATTGTGACTGAAATTATAATGGGTCTGCGATGACTTTGAGCATGTTCCTTCTCTTTTTATATTTATGACGTCAGGAAGCCCTGTTGTTCACCATTGTCTCCTGGGCATGGTTGGATGTCAGTACCCTTCCTATCCCTCATGCATTGTTGATTGGTTGGTAATTAGTTTAATTCTGTTGTTTGCTTTGTCTCCTGGGCATGGTTTGGTGATGGAATCCATTCTAATTCATATACCTTTCATCTCTTGAAAACTATATCAAGTAAGTTTAGTTTAATTTCCATGATTCTTAAAGCAGGCGTAAGATCTCCCTTATCTCTACAAGTGGATCCTCCGAATCTCTAGTTTCCCTTCTCTGAATTTTTTAAGTAATTATTTCACAATTATTCCTTAATTTCTATTTGATTTAGATTATGTCTTAGTCTAGTTCTAGTTCTGCTTAGTTTCAGATATCGTACAAGTATCAGTCCCTTAGGATTCGACCTCGATCTCACCGAGTTTATTACTACATCACAACCCTGCACTTGGGGAGTGAATAGTAACTCCCTTTGGGCCAACTTCTACTTTGCAAAATACCTTCAGAAGATAGTAGCCGCACAAGGTTCGATTGGATACGCCTGCTCATCATCGTGGAAAGAGATGTTCAGAACATTGCAATTCTCCATCCACCATTCAAGATGGCTCATTGGAGAAGGAAAGATTAACATTTGGACCCAAAACTGGACGGGTAGGGGCCTTCTTGCAGGGGTGATCGCCACGTCCATCCCATGTCTCCTTAAAGCAGCCTTAATTCGAGAATTTTACGGTCAACTTGCTACCTGAAATCTGTCAGATCTTGAACATGTTATCTCCCCAGCTGCAATGCAGGTTATTTCAACGCTCCCAATAGCTATTATTGACAGGCCAAATCGTCTCATTTGAGATCTATCAGCGTCTGGCAAATTCTCTGTTAAATCGGCCTGGAATGGGATCAGGCAAATCCAGCCTTCTCATCGCTCGGCCAAATGGATCTGGAATAAATCCCTTCCCCTGAAGATTAGCATATTCACTTGGAAGGTCATCCACCAAGCTGTTCTAGTGGATCTCGCAGTGTAGACCTGTGGCATTGTTATGGCTTCCTGATGTGAATGTTGCAAGCTAGCTCCTGATAACATCCACAACTCAGCAGCAGCGTTGTCCTCTGCCCCTTTTTCGGCCTCAATTTCCTCTTCTAGTCATCGAGGCATTCATAGTTCGAGAGATCTTAGCTCCCAGCAGCATGGCTCAGATCCAAATGCCTGCCCGATATTGCCAATATGCAATCAGCATCATATCCTCACGACATCAGTCCATTTTCAACATTTTTTTAATCTCAGTAGGGGACAACAGGGTGTCTCTTTTCATGCATCTGGTAATGTGGAAAACCAAGACCACCTTTTTTGCCAAGGGGTGATTGCTACCCAAATTTGGAGCCACTTCAGCAGAATTTTTGGAGTCACCTTCTCTCCTAATCAGACAACTTCTCAGCGTCTTCAATTCTGGACATCGAAGGCTAGTAAGAAATCCCGTCTCTCTTACCTTATTGGTCTAGTTCCCTCCATCATTTTCTGAGAAATATGGTACAGCCGAAACCAGGCTCTCTTTGAAGGTTTTACAATGTCGGAAAATCAGATCATCTTCAAGGTTACCCGCTGGCTGAATGAGCACGGCCATTCCATATCGGCGCCAAATAGAAACTCTCAGTCGGACTCAGTCACTCTTGCAGCCCTCAGCATTAAAAAAGCTTAGCCCCGCCCAGTTTGACAACTCACTATTGTCAGCTGGCTGAAGCCTCCCCAAGGCTAGTTGAAATTGAACGTGGATGGATCATCGAGGGGGAACCCGGGATCGAGTGGGGGAGGAGGAATCTGCCGGGATCATCATGGCAACTTGATTTTTACTTTCCACAGGAGCTATGGTCATTCGATTAACACCTTTGCCGAGGCCCAAGGCATGTTATATGGCATTAAGATATGTCACAATCTGGGACTTTCTAACATAATCGTTGAGATGGACTCTATGATCATAGTTAAATCAGTTAAGGACCCTCTTCACTCATGCTCTTGGCAAATTTAGTACAAGTTGGGAGAGATTCTAGCTCTTTGGCGATCCCTTAATTTCAAATTCAACCACATTCATCGAGAAGGTATGAGACCCGACCCGAGTTCGCATGTGTGCATGTGTGTGTGAGTATGCATTCTGTCCATCTTGGTCCCACGGTCCTACCGGTCGAATCCCGGTGACCCGTGACCCTTGGATAGTGTTTGCGGTCATCCGTAAGTCTAGTCATAAAGACCCGACTCGGATTGATTTGAGACGTATGTCATTGCGACCGCATCGTCGTCGCGGTTCTAACGACACGTCTTGTGCGTCTATCTGACCTATGGATCAAAAGTTATGAGCATTTTATCATGTGGCCCACTTTTTGTACAAATGCATGTGGACCACCATCACCCTTGGCACAAGTTCTAAGGTACACTACCCACACACTACACAAAAATCCATAACTAACACCACCAAGTACAAACACTACCCACAAGCCTAGAAAACCTACCAATCCTATAACTTTGGTTGTATCTCCCTATAACAATCATCATTCTTCTCTAACCAAGGCAAGCATGCCTCCATCTTTCTAGAAATTCATCATTACTCTCATGCTACATCTCTCTCCCTTCCCTCTTTTTCTTTTCATTTTCTCTTCTTCCATTGCTAGAACCTCCAAAACATCCTACCTTGCTGAAAATTCCAGCCATATTTCTTCTCTCTCCTTCCTCATCTAACCTTTAAAAACCCATCCCAACCATTGATCCATCTCCCTTGGAGCTATAAAACCCAAGTATGGAAGAAGGACAAGCTTCGAGGTAGGTGTATCTTAGGATCTAGAATTTTTATTCTCATGTTCTTAGACCTCTTTTCTTTTTATATGGGATGTTTAGGACCCACCAATCAATGATGGAGATCCTGTATCATCCATTAGTTGTGGCCAAATGGCCTATTTGATGCATGCATGCCCATGCATGGGGTTTTCCCTCTATGGGCCCCCATCATGGAGGATTACTTGGATTCCATGGCATGATAGGTCATTTAGACCTTAGAATCATGGGTTGGATGTCATTCAAACCACTGATCTTGAATCTAGGACATGCATGTGGTGGATCTTTGTAGTAGCATATGAATATAAGGAATGTATGGTGTGATTGATGAAGGGGAGGGCCTCAATGTGATGGAGCCCCTCCTCTTGTGGCCGATTCTTTATTTTTATTTATGATAGAATTTTGATCTTGCATGTGTGGCCCACCTTGTAGGCCAACAAAAATCCAGACCAACCATGAAGCTTGGAGGCCCATAGCGGTCCATCCTTAGACATGTGGCTCCAAAATCTACCTAAATGGGGCACATGCAAGGGGTATTTGATGATGGGGAAGGTCTGGACATCTGTGGGGCCCACTAGGGTGGTCTACCATACAAATTCCTGGGGTTAAATCCCATGAAAAATAATGTTTATATTTTAATTCTTTCTATTACATGCTGCTGTCCAAATTGCTGGAATTGTTTCTTTTATGCTGTAATGTATGGGTTGTAGGCATTGTTTGTGGCTTCTTTTTCCCTATTTCTTAGATTTTTCTTTGAGGTGTGGATCCCACCTAAGAGTATGTTAAACCTCACCCTCATCCGTCCCTGTTTGATCACCCAAAAGGGTGGACCAAGGAGGGTGGACTGTCCAGATTTTCTGGACTGTCCAGCCACTTTGCTTACTGGAAAAACATAAATATCAGCAAGTTTTTGAAATGGTGGGCCACCTTTGTGGACCCCACCTTACTGTATACTTTTACAGGGATGTTGGCCTTCCATTTTCCCAAATTTTGGCAGACCTGGGCCCACTCTAATGGGGTACACAAGTCAGGGACAGCAGCATTGCTGCAGCACGAAAATAAAATCTGGACCTTACTGTCCATAATTTTTATGAAATAAATAAAATATTTATACTATCTCAAAAATACTAAAATTTTGCAGTGAGGTGGCCCACCCATGGTAGGACCTACCTGCAAAATTTTAGGGCTAATAGATCCCATTTGGGCATCCAAACGGGTGGGCCAACATAGTGGACTACTAGAAAAATTTTGCAGTGCAGTCCAGCAGTATAGTTCCATAAAAATAAAGTTTTAAAAATATTTTTCTCAGAAGGTGGGCCGTATTTCTGGGTCCCATATTGATGTAGGCTTGATGAGGGACCTTGGGTCCAAATTTCATGAATTTAGGAGGCCCAGAACCCACCCATTCGATGGCCCAAATTTTGGACAGTTACATTCCAGCAATAGTTTACCCTGGACAGATTATCTTCTTAAAATTTATTAAAATATTTTTGAGTGTCTAAAAATTGTAAAAATTTACAGGGATGTGTTACACTCATGTTAGGACCTACTTAAAATATTTTGGAGCCATTGGACGTCTGTACACACCATGGTGGTGGCTGGACCGGCTCACTATAATATGGTGTCCAGATCAGTCCGAGTTTCAGGACAGATTATTTTATTGAATTAATTAAAATATTTTTAGATGTCTAAAAATTATAAAATTTTATGGGGGTGTGACCCACCCATGAAAAGACCACCCTATAAATTTTCAGGGCCATCGGGCCTTTGTATCGACCGCGGTGTGGCCTGCAATTTGGACCAGTTTTGGGTCAAATACCCAGGCACACCCTTACCTTGGGTTGCTGGGCCTGCATTCTAATGGCATGGCCCACTTGAAGTAAGTGTTGTATATCTCCCTTCTTATCTGGTGGGGCCCATTATGATACATGTGGATCACCATGGGTCAGTAACCCATCTAAATTAAATAAATTTCTGGACTCAAGCAGGCCCAGGAAATGGGTGGGCTGGAATTCTAGCAAGGGGCCCAAAATTTGCTACATGGTTGATTGTTTAGGAACTATTGTGGCACATCAGATTTGAGAGAGTGTTGCACACACTCCTTGCTTTCCTTCCTTAGACATTTTGAGCTTAATGAGTGCCCCCTTGAGGCCCACCTTTGTGGTGGTTTTGTGGGCTAGCCTTAACCAGAATTTTTAATAGTTTTATAAGCTCAATGGGCTGGGAACTTCTTTCTTGAGCCCAAGATTGTGCAAGGGCTGACCTTATTGATTCACGAGCCCAATGGGTTGTCTATAAGCTGATCATGTGTATTAATGGGCCTTGATGCCCTCATGAAGTGTTTAATTGTGGGCTGACTTGCAAAGCTCACATAAATGCATATTGTGGAGGGCCTTGTTAAGTCTTTGTCTGATGAGGCAAGGCCCACCCTGTCGGTATAGGTCTCGCCCTTGTGTATTCTTGGACTTATGGGCTGCCCTTAAATCTACCATAATGTATGAATAGGATGACTTTTGTTTTAGGCCATTTCCTTAAGGCCCATTATGTAATATAGTATATGCATGACCACCCCTTTTGTGGTATTGATTAGGCCTTTTGGACTCACTTCTTTTGGATAGGCCCATTGATATTGGGGCTATACTCTCCCATTTATTGTGATCGGCTTAAGGGCAATAATATGCAAGAAGTTGGGCTCTTGGCTGCCCACTAAATTGACCCTGTACCTGGGCTAAAAGTGAGGCCCAACTCACTTGTGTTAAATGCAAAACTTGCCCATGTAAATGAATTACTGGGCTGCCCATGAAGCCCACCACAATATGTGGAATTATGACCTTTGTGAAAAAGCGGTGAAGACCGCTTAAGTTGAAGTAGGAATATGTCAATATCCTGGGGGGGGGGGGGGGGGGGGGGGGGGGGGGTGAATAGGACTTTTTAAAGTTTTTATGAATTGTTAAAAATCCTTATCACACTAATCCTATCAAAGAGTACTGAATAGGATTACTCAAAATTAACTCTACTGGCTTCCAAGCCTGATAGAGGATCCAATCACAAACTATTTAAAAGATAAACAATTTATAGATGAGATTGTGATGGATATGACTGTGTGTGCATAAGATGTGATCATGTATAAAGACATGCAAGGTAATCACATAAATGAAAGACAATATCAATCTCAAACACAGTCATTTTATAGTGGTTCGATGACTTGTCTACTCCACTCCCGACTTCCATACTCAACCCTTGAGTGACCGGATTTCACTAAGGAGGTTTCCCATGGTTCACCTCAAACCTAAGGTTTTAAATCAGGATCACCTTCAACCTTTACAGAGGTTTCTACTCGGTTCACCTCAAACCCTGGAGTTTTGCTGGCGTACTCCTAACTAGATGTTTATGCCCACACAGGACAAGGGTTCACACAACGCACTCGGAGGTTTCTACTTGGTTCACCTCAAACCCTAGAATTTTGCTGGCGTACTCCTAACCAGATGTTTATGCTCTCCATAGAGCAAGGGTCCACACAACGCACCCCGCACGTACACTCTCGTCGGAGGCCTACTTTGAGGACTTCAAATGGTGAGTAACACTTAAAATCCAATCCTAAAAAGGAATGATCACAAGTGTCCTCTGGACTCTTAGTACTTACAGATAGGTTGATGAGTCCCTTTCAGCGCAGTGATGAAGACCTTCTACTTGTTGATGAAGAGTCTTTAGCTCCCTTGATCCACAACACAAAGATGTATCTATATTGGGCTTAGGTTGGGTCAAGGTTATGATGGAATACCATTCTAAGGATTTTCCTATAAGGAAGATTGAGTGGTTCCCATCATCTATGCATTCAACGCATCCTAGCTTAATGATATGTCATTAAAGTAGTAGCTGAAGGATCCTTGAATGCGGAAGTTCATTCCCCAATAAACTCTATGAAATATCAATGATGAGGGTGGATTGGAGGATGAACTTCCTGAGAGAAAGGGCTTAGGTAAATGATACGAAGGTTAAAACTCTCTAAAATACTCTCTTTTTTCTCTACCAACAATGAAGACAACTCTCTCAATTTATAGGCAAAAGGTTCCAACGGATATAAATGGTCATATTTATGACAGAGTACGATATCATCGAGAAGTCGTCGATACAATCGAGCATATAATCTCGATTGTATCGGCAGACCTCTCGATGATAAAAACTCAATTGTCATTTCACTTTTGGAAACCTTCGGCCAACTGGTCGATGAGATCGAGACACACATCGATGCAATCGAATTTCGAACTCCGATTCAATCGAGTGATGGTTCGATCTATCGACAGGTGAAAAACAAGAGAGAAGCCTTGAAGAATTTCAGGTTTTACAGATATGATCGGGGAACGGTCGATGTTATCGGAATTTGTACATCGATCATATCGAAGACCATGTCGATGGGATCGATAAATCGTATAGATTTACCTTTAAGCTGCTGGACGATTTATGTCCGGACTCGATCCAATCGAAAAGGTCTCGATATGATCGATATATGAATATCGATTTATCGACTGGCACCCCGATCGTCATTAAAAATAATCTGAAATTCATGCTGGTGAGAATATGCGCCTACAATCGATATGATCGACTGACTTCCGATATGATCGATATTTGAGTTCAGATTGTATCGAACAGACATCAATATATCGAAGCATATGTTAGTTTTCTTTAGAAAAACAGGGGCGCCGAAAAGCAGTCTGTCGATTATATCAATCCTCTTCAGATATGATCGATATTCGAATATCGATTATATCGACTCTCAAGTCGATATATCGATAAATCATCTAGATGATTGTTTTGGTTGCTGGACGCTTTCTGTCCTCACTCGATTGTATCGATTGAGATGCCGAGGACATCGACAGAGCTAGTAGATCATATCGAAGGGGTAATCGATATATTGACAGTGTAAGAAAAACTTTATTGATTTTCCTTTTTGATAAAAAGCTTTCTTACACAGAAACCCTAAGATGTTCTAATTCTTTTAAAGGGTTTAATCACCTGATGTTTTGGAACATGGGATGTGAGGTTATGATTTACCTTTTGGTGAGCTTCCACACATCCAGTTGAGGCAGACGCTTGACTTGTTCTTCTTGTTAGACACTGTTGTCCGACTGACTCAACTTACAATGTAATTGACAAACAAGGGCACGTAGTAGGTGCACTTTCAATCTCCCCCTTTGTCAATTATGTGACAAAATACCCAAAACACCTTAGGAACATATCTAAACAGATACATCCTAAATTGTGTGTACATGTTTTAACACAATTTTGCAAATTCTAAACTCCCATGTACACACCCAATAAGCTTCTCCATTCTAAGGATTTTCCTATAAGGAAGATAAAGTGGTTCCCATCATCTATGCATTCAAGGCATCCCTGCTTAATGATATGTCATTAAAGTAGTAGCTGAAGGATCCTTGAATGCGGAAGTTCATTCCCCAATCCACTCTATGAAATATCAATGATGAGGGTGGATTGAAGGATGAACTTCCTGAGAGAAAGGGCTTAGGTAAATGATAGGAAGGTTAAAACTCTCTAAAGCACTCTCTTTTTTCTCTACCAGCAATGAAGACAACTCTCTTAATTTATAGGCAAAAGGTTCAAAGGATATAAATGGTCATATTTATGACAGAGTTCGATATCATCGAGAAGTCGTCGATATGATCGAGCGTATACTCTCGATTGTATCGGCAGACCTCTCGATGATAAAAACTCAATTGTCATTTCGCTTTTGAAAACCTTCCGCCAACTGGTCGATGGGATCGAGACACACATCGATGCAATCGGATTTCGAACTCCGATTCAATCGAGTGATGGTTCGATCTATCGACAGGTGAAAAATAAGAGAGAAGCCTTGAAGAATTTCAGGTTCTACGGATATGATCGGGGGACGGTCGATGTCATCGAAATTTGTACATCGATCATATCGAAGACCATGTCGATGGGATCGATAAATCGTATAGATTTACCTTTAAGCTGCTGGACGATTTATGTCCGGACTCGATCCAATCGAAAAGGTCTCGATATGATCGATATATGAATATTGATTTATCGACTGGAACCTCGATCGTCATTAAAAACAACCTGAAATTCATGCTGGTGAGAATATGCGCCCACAATCGATATGATCGACTGACATCGGATATGATCGATATTTGAGTTCGGATTGTATCGGACAGACATCGATATATCGAAGCATATGTTAGTTTTCTTTAGAAAAACAGGGGTGCCGAAAAGCAGTCTGTCGATTATATCGATCCTCTTCAGATATGATCGATATTCGAATATCGATTATATCGACTCTTAAGTCGATATATCGATAAATCGTTCAGATGATTGTTTTGATTGCCGGACGCTTTCTGTCCTCACTCGATTGTATCGATTGAGATGCCGAGGACATCGACAGAGCTGGTCGATCATATCGAAGGGTAATCGATATAATTGACAGTGTAAGAAAAACTTTACTGATTTTTCTTTTTGATAAAAAGCTTTCTTACATAGAAACCATAAGATGTTCTAATTCTTTTTAAGGGTTTAATCACCTGATGTTTTGGGACATGGGATGTGAGGCTATGATTTACCTTTTGGTAAGCTTCCACACATCCAGTTGAGGCAGACGCTTGACTTGTTCTTCTTGTTAGGCGCCGTTGTCCGACTGACTCAACTTACAATGTAATTGATAAACAAGGGCACGTAGTAGGTGCACTTTCAATCTTCCCCTTTGTCAATTACGTGACAAAATACTCAAAACACCCTAGGAACATATCTAAACAGATACATCCTAAATTGTGTGTACATGTTTTAACACAATTTTACAAATTCTAAACTCCCATGTACACACCCAATAAGCTTCTCCATTCTAAGGATTTTCCTATAAGGAAGATAAAGTGGTTCCCATCATCTATGCATTCAATGCATCTCAGCTTAATGATATGTCATTAAAGTAGTAGCTGAAGGATCCTTGAATGCAGAAGTTCATTTCCCAATCCACTCTATGAAATATCAATGATGAGGGTGGATTGGAGGATGAACTTCCTGAGAGAAAGGGCTTAGGTAAATGATACGAAGGTTAAAACTCTCTAAAATACTCTCTTTTTTCTCTACCAACAATGAAGACAACTCTCTCAATTTATAGGCAAAAGGTTCCAACGGATATAAATGGTCATATTTATGACAGAGTACGATATCATCGAGAAGTCGTCGATACAATCGAGCATATAATCTCGATTGTATCGGCAGACCTCTCGATGATAAAAACTCAATTGTCATTTCACTTTTGGAAACCTTCGGCCAACTGGTCGATGAGATCGAGACACACATCGATGCAATCGAATTTCGAACTCCGATTCAATCGAGTGATGGTTCGATCTATCGACAGGTGAAAAACAAGAGAGAAGCCTTGAAGAATTTCAGGTTTTACAGATATGATCGGGGAACGGTCGATGTTATCGGAATTTGTACATCGATCATATCGAAGACCATGTCGATGGGATCGATAAATCGTATAGATTTACCTTTAAGCTGCTGGACGATTTATGTCCGGACTCGATCCAATCGAAAAGGTCTCGATATGATCGATATATGAATATTGATTTATCGACTGGCACCCTGATCGTCATTAAAAACAACCTGAAATTCATGCTGGTGAGAATATGCGCCCACAATCGATATGATCGACTGACTTCCGATATGATCGATATTTGAGTTTAGATTGTATCGGACAGACATCGATATATCGAAGCATATGTTAGTTTTCTTTAGAAAAATAGGGGCGCCGAAAAGCAGTCTGTCGATTATATCGATCCTCTTCAGATATGATCGATATTCAAATATCGATTATATCGACTCTCAAGTCGATATATCGATAAATCGTTTAAATGATTGTTTTGATTGCCGGACGCTTTCTGTCCTCACTCGATTGTATCGATTGAGATGCCAAGGACATCAAAAGAGCTGGTCGATCATATCGAAGGGGTAATCGATATAATCGACAGTGTAAGAAAAACTTTACTGATTTTCCTTTTTGATAAAAAGCTTTCTTACACAGAAACCCTAAGATGTTCTAATTCTTTTTAAGGGTTTAATCACCTGATGTTTTGGGACATGGGATGTGAGGCTATGATTTACCTTTTGGTGAGCTTCCATACATCCAGTTGAGGCAGACGCTTGACTTGTTCTTCTTGTTAGGTGCTGTTGTCCGACTGACTCAACTTACAACGTAATTGACAAATAGGGGCACGTAGTAGGTGCACTTTCACTTTATAGTTGGGCCTAAACCTTACTTGAGGGTCCACTATTTGGCTCATAAGTTGGGCTTAGTGTATGGCCCATTAGGCCTTGCATTGCGTGGGCTTTAGACCTTATACTATAGGAGTAGTGGCGGGCTATCTCTTGGAAGCTAGTTGAAGTTGAACGTCCTCCTGGGTGATCCTAAGGTAGGCCCATGGATTTCTCTATTGATGGTTAAAGGCCCACTATAGACCCTAGGCCATTTGTTTAGGGCTTAATATGTATGTATGTGGAACCTACCTTAACGCATGTTTGGTCCAGGCCATCCAAGCCTTGGATCGCCTGATTATGGATGTATTCTCTGCCTTGGGTTACTGATAGACGCACAATCCAGTAACAGGCCCACTTGATTTTTTCATGATACATACACACTCTCCATCTGGTGGGGTCCCCCGGCGAATATAGTTGGCTTTTATGAGATTATCTCCACATAGTTAACTGATTTCTGGACCTTAGTAGTACTAGGAAGTTAAACTGGCCAAAAGTTTATCAAAGGGCCTTAAATGTAAAATTTTATGGTTAAAACTTTATTTGGCTGTGGGGCCCACCATATTGAGAACTTGTGTATGTGTTACATACTTATATTTTCTTATAATCTTTGGGCTTAATCAGTGAATTCTTTTGGGTCACCTTTAGTGATTAGATGAGGACTCCATCTTAGATCAGATTTTTGAGGCATCTCATGAGTCCAGAGTGGGCAGGGTCATCCCAGCTTGGCCCAACCATATATTGGGTCAACTTCCTCCATTTTGATGGACTTGTGGGCTAAGACAATGATAGTATTGGGCCCTTGGTTGCCCACTTAAATTGCTAAGTTATTGGGCTGATGTAGTTGGGCCCATTTCATCCAAACTTAAACTTATTTAGTCATATATTGTGTACGTGGGTTGCCTACCAAGTTTGATTCAATGCATGGATTCTATGGCTTATTATGAGAAATATATATGTATATGGTTGGTTACATTTATTTTTATATTTAATATAGGCCTTGGGCCTTCTATCCACATCATTCATGGTTGATATGCCTTTTTGGGGAATGATGGTTAAATGTCCCCATTATGGACCCCTCTAGGCCTGGTTATATTTAAGAGTGATTGGATGATCATCTTAGACTCTTGTTAGGCTCATTTATATATCACTTAGACCCGTAGTTTGTATACTTAGTCTCTTGGGTTACCCCAGGTAAATGGGCCTCCACTAGAGGTGAGATTCCTTATGGATATTGTCTAAATACCTAGTCTTGGTCCCTTCTTGGATATGAGGAGTGTACTACTTTATATATCACCGCATAATGCATCTAGACCCATCTTCATGGCCAACATACATCATTGTATGCTTGGTTGACACTATGTATGTGTGGTCATATTGTGTCATTACGCATTGCATGATACTTTCCCCGATGGACGTATTATCTCCTCTTGAGCACATTGGATGCTTGGCATTGATGCATGGTTGATTTTGTGTGATTCATGCATCTGACATTGCATAGCATATGAGCATTATTGCCCTTACTTCATCAGGGCTATAGCCTCCACAGATACATCGTGGATGGCCATGTTTGGACACCGAAAATGTTACTTGAGCATACTGGGTGCATAGGATGCCCATGGGTGAAATTCTCAAAACTTCCATGGTACCAAGGATCTGTTCCAGCGCCATGACCGGGTGGAATATTTGGGCGCACGAGGGCCTTAGACCGTTAGGCCACGACTCCCACTGTCGTGTAGTCGGTTGGATAGGGGTGTGGCCTTACTCGCCTGATGTAAGAGGACATTGCTAGGCTGAGTCTGACCAACTCGTGAATGGGTCCGCTACCTTCAGGCCTTGTGGTGATTGGTTGTCCACAGGCGGGTAGTGAGGTCTCTTACGCTCGTTTGACTGTGCGGGGTCTGTAAAGTGGCGGTCATCCAGCAGTGTAATGGACCCCGGTGATTTTCTTATGATGAAAATGTACTTGATATGTGTATTGGATGTGAACACTAACATTACTTCGCATTGCATTTGCATCGGCTGTGTAAGCCTCATAATGCATCGTCTTGGCATGACGCCCAATACTCATTGCATTACATTATTCATTGCACTATATAGCCTTGCAATGAATTCGTACATTATCATACTGCCTTGGTATAGCTTCTTATGTTCATGATAGCCTTGATAAGGCTAGTGGTATTGGTATTGATCATAACCTCCTTCTGCATTCTCTATCTTCTTCTGAGCACCATTGTCACACACTTTCAACACCCTCTGAGCTTTATATAAACTTATGCATGATTAATGCGTGCAGGAGATCGTAAGTTGGTGTCTTAACAGCGGAGCTTGGATAGGTGTGCGATTTGAGGATCCAGTGTTGCAGATTCTCTTCCTTCTTTCTTTTATTATTTTATGTATGTCCTTTTGGACCTGATGTAAGCTTGTAAAAGTTTAAATTCATAGTGAATTTTGTGATGTGTGCCTTTGTTATTTTCAAATTTACTTGCTGTGATTTTGGGTATGCTCGCATTGAAAATGATTATATTGTTATGGAAATCCTCCTTGTAGGATCCCAGGATCGGAACCTGCCTTAGGAGCCGAGAATGGGGCACTACGGAGGCTGTTGCGGCCAGAACCGGCATCAGGTTCCTTGTGAGTCCGATTACCGAGTCTGTGGTGTGACAGAAGGAAATTCAGTGGATGGCGCCTTAGCTAGAATGCCTAGTGAAGGCTGTCCAAACAGATTGTATGACTTCTGAGCTTCCCTTCCGAGACAAGTGCACGGTGTTCTCATCACTGATAATTTGGGTATTGGGAACATTCGTATTACATAACTAGGGCCCCTTTTGTTTCCTGTTTTCCTTTTCCTTTTCTTGGACAACTTTTGTGCAGATTGAGCTATACGATGGGTGCGGTCCACCCTTTTTGTCGGGACCCTCCTGAATGATTGTAAATTCTCTCGTGAAATGAAATAGTTGGTTCTTTCTTTTTTTTTTTTTTAAAAAAACATTAACAATTAAATAGAATGGTCAGATCAACCGAAGCCTAAATAAAAACTTGCCTTATAGTTCAATCTATATTACTTCCAGTTTTCGATTTTTCATATCAATGACTTTCACACTATTATCTCTTTTTTCTAAAAATTCTTCTTTCTTTTTTCTAAAAATCAAAACAGTCTTTTCATGGACAATATTCAATATGTAGCCCTTTTTTATGCTCACTATTTTTTGTTTTAACTCAATCTTTTTCTCTTCTTTTTTTTCTTGAACATGATGGACAATTTCCCCAGGCTTGATTCCTAACATTCTCGATATTCATCAAGTTAACATTACCATATCAAACTTCCATGCTAAAGGTGTAAACTTGACGTGAATTGTGAAAATATATGACTCAATCAATGTTTACAAAATTCCATATGAAGATTAACAATTTGAGCTTCAATTTTAAAATTTACCAAGCAATTAAACTCTAAGTTTTAACAATTCTCAAAACAAATGTCTTTTCATTCTAATCATCAGACTATTTTTGAAATTCACTCGAATTCAAATAATCAAAGTTTTTAAAATTTTAAGAAAATTTTCAAAATTTTGGCATTTAAAAAAAATAGCATGAATTGAAGAATTTTTAATTTTTTAAACGGAAAACCACACTCCAACCTAAATTCTACACTGTCCTCAATGTGAAAAAGATGTGCAAGATAAATAACATGAAAGCAACGAAAAATAAAAGAGTAGTGTGTGAAAATGTACCCGAGAGGTGACAACCACGTGATTGTGATTTCAATGAAAGGTGCTTTAACAAAACAAAACAACATATCTTACAATTTCCTAAGAAAGTAGGAATTGGATCTCCATCAGACTAGTAGATGAATCTTGATACACTAGATCTTCTAGAGGTATGGACTCATTCTCTGGAGAGAAATTTTCAACAAACAGCTTCAAACGTTATCCAATTCACTTTAAAAACATTACCATTTGTCGGATTTTCAATTTTCATGATCCCATGAGAATAATAAATTTTTACAATGAAAGGGTCGGTCCATTTGGATCTCAACTTACCTAGAAAAAGATGCAATCTTGAATTATACAAGATAACTTTCTGTTTTGGTTCCTTTTTTTTTTAAAAAAATAATTAATTAATTAATTTATTTTTTAAGATAGTCTTGTCATAGAATACCTTCATTTGTTCCTTATATATATGGGAATTCTCATACGCTTCATTCCAAATCTTCTCCAACTCATTCAGTTGGAGTTTACGCAGTGAGCTAGCTTTGTCAAGAATAAAGTTGAATGACTTAATAACCCAATATGCTTTGTGTTCCAACTCCATGTGGCAAGTGGCAAACTTTCTATAATGCCTCAGATTTCATAACTCAAGTTTAACACTCATTTTTCAAAATTTCGCGTGTTAACCTTTAAGGATAGCCCACATTTTCAAAATTTTGAAAATGCCCCTACATTAATCACTCTCGGTGAGGAGTCTCGAACATGAGACTTCCCGTCCTGATACCAATTTGATGTAGGATGATTAACCATTTGCCCTAAAAGCTCGAACTATTAAAGTATGGCAAATTAATCCATTTATCTCATAGCCCAGGCCCCACATCTCATGGGTTAGGACCTCGGCCGTACCCCCTCGTGGGCCCCAAATCACATGGGCCGCCCACCATGAGTGTGTCCCCGCGTCCCACAGGCTACTCCACTCAATCCCGGTGTGAAATACACATTAATCACCCTCGGTGAGGAGTCTCGAATACGAGACCTCTCATATGGGCCCCAAATCACATGGGTCACCCACCTTGAGTGTGTCCCCGCATCCCACGGGCTGACCCACTCGAGCTCGGTATGAAAATACCCCTGCATTACCTCATGCTCCACATGAGCACCAATCTGCACATCATCTACGTCTCCTATGCCACTGAATATGGTTTAATATCGCAATGACTATCTTAGTGAGGTATACCTCCCAAGATTTATTATACTATCATAACAGTTAAGAATAGTTTTTAGGAAAAGTCTACCTTAACCAGTTCATAATGACCATTATAACAATAAGGCAAACTCACAAGACACGCATATATCATTTTAAATAATACACGCTCTTATTTAAATGCATGAATGCATGGACATGCTCACAAACATGGGGATACACATACCGCTGGCGATTTGATTGCCCAAGAAGAACTAGCCATCTGAAAAAGTATTCAAAGATATGCCAAAGGAGAATTAGCCACCCGAAAAAAAAACAACCATGCAACGAAGATGCTCAAGATGAACTAGCCTCTTGGAAAAGTATTCTAAGATACGTCTAAGGAAAACTAGGCATCAGAAAAAGTCCATGCAATGAGGATAACCCATAGTGGTTCAAATGCAGTAATGATAACCTATAATCACCCAATAAAATACTCTACAGTATAGCTTTTAGTGACTCGAGAAATCCGATAAAGTCTACATGCCATGAATACATTGTAAGCTCCATTGTTATTAGTCTGATTTATTAACAACTTTATTAAGGAAGCTCGAGGTCAATATGGGGGCTCGTCACCTAGTATAGATCGACAACTCGAGTATAGTGTCTCATACCACCATACTCAGCTTATAAGACTTCAACAAGTAGGATGTTAATGATAACTTTTACAATTAGTGGCCTATCACGATAGACCAAGTAGAATTTTCCATCACAAGCTTATACAAAAATAGTCAATCAAAAATCATATCGGGCAAAAAGTCCATTCTAAGACATATCAAAAAGGGGTCAACCCAAAAGCCACATAGGCACAGATGATCCATGATATGGTAAGTCTAAACAAGATTCTATTTAATCCATTATAAAAAATGACCGCTAGTTCAAGGAACCTCCAAAATTACCATCTAGTAATCTCCAAGTGACAAAACAAGCCACAATTAATTCAATATACAATATTAATATCAAATACACATGTAAAGTACTCATCTTAAATAAGAATAGAGAATTTTGAGATCCATATTATATTAGAATATTCGAAGTTTAAACATCAATTATATAAAAAATATTCAAATGCAAACTAATAATTACTAATTATCTCAATGAATACTATATTAAGAAAGTAATAGAAATAAATGAACTAAACTAACTATTATAATGTTGGAAAGCTTGAAGGGTGATTGTTACATTCATTGAAACCACCTAGTATACCCTGATTAAGACGTAGTCTAATTGAAATGGGTCCTAGAGAAAAGAATTGGGGAAAAACCAATCATTACCCCCATTATGATTAGACTTAAAGTTAATTATTCTAATCCAAACTGAATTAGAGTCGTAAAGAAAGTCTAGAGATTGATTTACCTCGACCAACTAAGTCGGCTCAATTTTCTTTCAAACTCGATCCTAATTGCACTAAATAAGATGGATTTAATTGAGGAAAAGGTTGAAAAATTCTACATTTGATCAAATTAGTAATTAATTCTCTAAATTAAACTCAATACCCACTAATAGAATGCATTAAACAGTCTTCTCACTTAGAAGCGGCTAAACCACGACTCAGTCCTAATTCAGACCTGATCACAACAAGATTTGAATCAAGAACTCAAAAACTTCATAACCAGATATTGCAGCTGCAATAAGAAAATGCCAAAATTAGAGTCTACAGTGGCCTTATACATATATAAACTCAACAATTCACCAAGTTAGCAAGATCTAACCATGACTCATTTGGGCTCGACTCAAAGTCGAGCGCATCTACTGTGGACTCAGACTTGATTTACTGAACTAGGTGATGCACTTGAAACCTACGATCCTGATGCTGTGCTGCTGGTCGAAAATTACCAAAACCATGACTCGAACCTTGAACTCAGCACCCCGACTTGATTCAATTGAGTCAAGTGAGACATTGATTCAACTCAAGACAGTGAGTCCATGACTCGATTTAGCCCAAACTGATTCATTAGTTGAGGTCGATTCTCTCACATATTCTCTCGTCTTCTTCTATTACTACAGAAGCCCCAACAGCGAGCTGGACTTGACGCAAGCCCAGGACATTATTCAGATCGTAGCTGAGTCAAGACAGCCGACTTGATTTCCATCTCCACTTGACTCTCTCTTTTATTTGATCTTCTACTTCTTCTACTTTCTCTTTTTTCTTCTATCCAATCCTCTTTCACACCCGCAGTTGGAGTGTCCAGCAACAATCCGAACGAAAACAGTGACCAACCCGGGCTAACTCAGTGAGTCCCGATGCGCACCTCGCTGCACGACTAGGCAAGAACGAGGATGATTGATGGAGGTATCGACTTTCTTATCACACTCCTCAATCAGAAAGGGTCTGGCCTCAGGTAATGCTTGGCCAGAAACACCCCAACCAGATACTGACTTGGCTCCGATCAAGCTGAGTCGAGTCGGCAGTGGGTTATAACAATGTGAGGAAGAAAACCACTGATACCCTTTGCACAAAACCATCTTTTGCGGCCCACTTGTATCATGGTTTTATGTCCATTTTAACTGCGTACAAATCCAAACCTGTTAAATTCAATGGACGGGTTGGATTCTCTCATGCATTGTGGTGGACGCCACTTCGTCACCACCTCTTTTATGTGCAATAACTGTAACAAAAAATTGGAATCTGAAAACCTCCCAGCGCGCACAATCGGCACTTGAACCCCATCTTTCTCTCAAATTCTCTCTTGGTTTGGAAACCTCGCTCAGCTTCGATCCGCGTCTTTCCTCTCGAAAAAATCCTCACCATCCATATGTTCAATCTCAGCCATTGGGTGGCTCGGATCCGTCACTCGGTGCCAAACACCCGATTCTTTTCCACATGTTTTGCTGCACCACGTCACACCATCAAGACTTCGTGACATTTCAATCCAGCCCGATCAAAGACATTCAATCTCATTCATTGACGCTCAAGATGTGAAATCTGATCAACTGGCAAAGAATCCAGCCGCAAGACGCTTCTTCTTCCCATATCTGAGTGTAGCAACTTGAATCCTAAAATCCCCGAACCCATTACCAAAACTCTATTTGAGTTTCGATTTCTCACCTCTCTAGGCTTACCCGCATCAAACTCAATCACCCTTCTTATTATATACTTATGATTGTGGGACCTTCGCAAAAAGTCGAAAATGGATAGTTTACGTCCTGTGGTTTGCCTAAGCGTTACAAGAGCTGGGAGGATTTGATCACCGTTCTGATTCTATAGTTATGATGGCTGGTTAAATTACAATTAATGATTTAGATCATCTTGAAGTGGGCTGACGAACAGCAATTTTTTTCCTTCTCTTTATTCTCTTTCAATATTCCTTTGATATATTTTTAATGCTATTAATGAGATATTACCTTCTTTTATAGAAACAGGGATGGAGAGCCCTTCAACTTTTTCCCCTGTCCCAATCCTCATGTCGTTAAATTTGAAATTCAATTTTGAATTCCAATATGAAACTAAGGGGGTCGTTTGGATGTTACATATAATCTAATTATAGGGGTTGTTTGAATGCATGTATTTGCCTATAAAGGCTTTACAAGCTGTAAACATATAATAGCTTTTAGCTGTAACATGAAACTCGGTAAAAATCCATGTCTCATGTTACAAGTCTTTATAGCTAAAAATTCATTATACATATTAGAACACAATAGTTAATATATACTCATGATATTTGAGCCCACTGTAATGTATATTATACATCCAATCCATCTATCATGTGCTTCCCTTGATGCTCTCCTGCCACCCTAAAAAACAGCTTGACCATTATCAAATGGACCACATGAGGGAAGGATGGGACGCTGACCATTAAAAACTTTTAGATTGCGTCTGGGGCCCACTATGATGGGTGGAAGATATCCAATCTATTTAGTATTTTTATGCTTTAATGCTCTCTCATGGCCCTAAGGAAAAGTCAACTTTGTTACCTGATTTACATATTTTGGAAGGTGGTGCCCATGCTCTATGGTATAAATACCTACTTTATTCATTATAAACACTTTTCAAGCTAGCCAATCATAATTTATTTATCTATAAAAAAATTACTAATTAAAAATTAAACGAAACAGCATGTAAACTGATTACACATGAAATTCTTTCCAAGTGTAATGTGTTTATAACTAAAATAATTACAGGCATCCTAACATGCAACCATAAAATATGAATTTGGAAGAGAAAATATATGGAACCATTTCTGGTATTTGCCCACAAGTGAATCCCATAGCCGATATCCAACACTTCTCTCACTGGTCATACCCTAATTCACTGTCCTACCAATGAATAGTTTTCATTCTGTCATGCATGTCACGTTCAACCCATCCAAAAGGTTATTCCACTATAATGAGGATCACATTGTAGAAAATCAGCCCGATATCCAATCATCAGGTGGGCTAAAATGATTTTTTTATTATATCAGTGGTTATCCATCATTTTATATATTGCCTCTTATCTGATGAGTGGATTGGGATTTATTTATTTATTTACTTATTTTTTGCAACACGTGATCCTTTCAGTGGGACAGGACAGATTGGATGTCACACAGACATGACAAGTTGGAACTTACTAGTGGGATACTAACTTACCGTTCAACTGGCTGGACACGAACATTTCTCTTTACACGTCTTTTCAAATTTTCTACCAAAAAAATCCCAGCGGTAGAAAGAATAAGATGAGAAGAGAGAAGACAGGATACAATAATGCAAACTTACAATACATGCACAAAAGATTGAAGTGGCTTTATTACACAGGTATTTCAAAATGCTTGCAAAAGCACCTCGTTGGGAGTGGGGTCATTGGTAAGTTGGATCTGATCGTGGATGCCCCATATCCACCAAATTTACTGGATGGGAAGATTCTGCACATAGAATATTTTCGTTTGAGAGTTGAATATGAACATTGTTGTATTTTCCCTCTTAACCATCTATTCGTTTGGACACCCATCTGGATATTGGTGAATGGACTATTCACAGTGGAGACCAAATATCAATGGTTCGGATCACTTAGGCATTTGGGCCACACTGGTAAACTGAATCCAAATGCATTTGATCAAACCTTTAATCGGAGTATTGTGTGACACCGCACATAGAATACGCGTAATCAGGCACTACTTAGCTGCCCGAACGGATACGTCAGCTCTGACCATGGAATGGGCCATGTTCCTTCTACTGAACCATCCAGATGTGCTGGAGAAAGCGAAAGGTGAGCTGGACTTGCAAGTGGGACCTCGGTTGTTGGATGTATTGGATCTTGACGAGTTTCCGTCCCTTCATTGCATCATCAACGAGACTCTCGGATTGTATCCAGTGGCCCCACTTCTATGGCCTGATGAGTTATCTGAAGAGCCCATCGATGAAGGATTCTATGTGCCACATGGCACTATGCTGGTGGCTAGAGCTGGGTATGAGTCGAGTCAGACGGAGTTAGGGCTGACCCGACTTGATCCAGTTTTGAAATAGCTTGACCCGAACTCCACTCGACTCGATACCGAGTCTAGCATGCCTGAACTGATCTGAGTTTGGGTTTGGCATGGACTAATTCGGACCGAGTTTAACCCTATCAAAAGTACCGAGTCAATTCGAGTTGGCACCGATTCAGATTGAGAGATGAGGGAGTGAGTGGAGAGGAGAAAGAGGGGGGGGGTGATGGTGGTGGGTGGCTGCCGAGTTTGGAAGAGAGAGAGAGAGAGAGAGAGAGAGAGAGTGAGTGAGACTCGTATCCTAGCCCGTACCGTTCCGTAGGCTTCCGCGGTACTCTCAGTCAAATTTCGACGAGCCGCGATACGTAGATAGCATTTACGCGCAACCTTAAGTCATATCCCGTGTTCCATTGTCAGCTTGACCCGAAACTTGTACCCTAGCGACCATGCCATTTTGGCAGTTTCGATACCGCGTCTCGTGCGCTGATGCGATACCTAGGCCAGGAGATGTGGGCCTGCGTTTAGTTCGAGGAAACGCCATGCGTTGCTAAATCCAAGAGAATCTCTACAACATGTCATATCCATCAATCAATTAATCACATCAAAAGCCAAGTACATGTTAAGTACACCATCACCTCACACCCATCCCCAAGCAACCCCACAAGTCAACAATTTCTTACACACCCCATACTCTTCTTATACCATCTACCCCTAAAGTCAACAAAGTTCTTACACACCCATCACTCACCACATCCATCAATCCATCACCCATCTCTCTCTCTCTCTCTCTCTCTCTCTCACTTTACAAGCCTCTCTTTCACATTTCTTAAACTCACTTTCCCAAGCAAGAAAAAAAAAGATTACACGTGTAAGCTCTTTCAAACCTCTAAGAGAGCTTTGTGTGTGGCCTACTTCTTATCCTCTCATCTCCCATCTCAACCATCCAAACTCTATCTCTTCCGTTAGGATCGAAGCTAAGGAGAAAAGGAAGACAAGGGAGTAAGAAGAAGTGGACGGTGGGTGATCTTGGAGCCACATTTTATATTCTTTTGTAATTATCTTTTTTGAAATCTAAGGGCCCACATATGGTGGGATCCACTTTGATGTATGCTTGTATCTAAGAGGGGCCCATAGTGGCGGGGGCCCTCCGTTATCTCTGATCTCTCTCTTCTCTCTCTCTCTCTCATGTATTATGGACTCCACTGTAATGTATGATCCACGCCGTCCCATCCGTAGGGCCCATCTTACTGACCGTCTTTGGGCGGGCCTGGATGTAGGAGAAACACAAATATCAGCTTAGACCATGGGACCCTGGGCCACCACACGTACCCATGTGATGTATGGGTTTTATCATCACTGTCCATCAGAGACAGTGGGACCCAGATCCATAGCACCAGTGGTAGGCTGAGTGAAAGATACCTCATTTCAACACTGAGGTCTTGGCAGTGATTTCCTAGTGGGGGTGGCTAACAGTGAAGTGTGACTTGACCGTGGGGTCCGTGGGACCCAACGACGCTCGTCCACCCATCTAGATGGGCCACACCGTGATGCGTGTGGGGGTATCCATCGTCCTTCGATGGTAGGACCTACCGCACGTGTGGGGCCACCTTGGTGTATGCATCCGTCCAGGCCATCCAGGGCCTGGACGTTGTGAATATTATATATATAATATTAATATATTATTATATCTCATATTTAATGTTGTGATGGGCCCTACGTGGGACCCATCTTTGCCCGTTTAATGCAAAAAAGTTGCACTAGCAGCAGATATGGACTATATATATATGAGGGTGGGCCCTACGTGGGACCCACCTTTGCCTCTTAAAAGTAGCAAATGTTGCCCGTACAACACCCATGCAGCTGCCCTATCTATGTCAGCGAGGTTTGTAGGACCTGCTGTGCTGCACGTGTGGGTGCAATCCACACCGTCCAGTTATGTGGACCCCACCGCTAGCTGCTATACAGATGACAGCAAATCCCATGGGTCCCATGTAACGCCCCAACTTTTCAGGACCCGAGTATATGACCCGTGTCCCAAAAACCTGAGTGTTAACCTTAAAGGATGGTCAGATGTAATAATTTTGTTTTATCAGAGTAAGCAGATGAGCGTAGAGTGGACAGATCAGCATAGAGGAAAATTACAATTACATTTAGAGTATACAAAAGAGTGCCCATAATGACTTATACAAACCAATGTCTCCATTCCTACGAATACAAAATGACATAACATTACATGTGAAACAAGGTAAATTTGCAACAATCTTGAGTTGTGAAATCCTATAGTAGCCCTTAGCAAATATAATTATACACCCTTATCAACCATAGCTTGCTCCTCCCCAATATGAATGTAAACATCATCAGGGCCACCTGTGCTACCTGTACGGTTATATATTTGATGGATGAGTGACCAACTCAATGTGAATTTCCCTCAAGATTACACACCGCCGCATTAGGTAAGCATAGTTATAAAACAAAATATACAAAACAATACATGATGCAGGTCTTGTTAGATGCATGGATGCGTGAATGCAGTCACGCCATGGGGATGCTCATCCATGCGGAATTTGGGCTCGTCGCCCATGCAAAAGTGCAATCAACGCCCCAGGTTCAACCGTGCAGAATGAGAATCACGACCTGGGAAAAATATCCAGTCGGACAGAGGCTACTCGTCAGCGAAAGCCTACTAAGTGCGGCGTAATGACTGCCTAACGATAGACGCTGGTCTGTGCCATGTATGCATGATTAGCCAAACCATTATTTGTCTAGTTACAATCAACCAGTTTTAAATAAGCTCAAGGTCACTACGGGGAGCTCAGAGCTCAGCGTAAGCCGACAGCTCAGGCATAGGTCCCATACCACCATCCCCGGCTCATGAGACTACCATCTTAGGATGTTTAATGAAAATCCGTCGACTAGTGGCCAATCATATTACATTATATGGGGCTTACCATCGCATGGTTGTACAGTATAAAACATCAAACCCATATAGGGAAATTATCAGAACAAAGCCACATAGGGTGATATCAAAACAAGTCATATAGGGCAATTATCAAAATAGGCTTCATAGGGCGAGTATCAAAACCATGCGATAAAAGACCATCCTTAAAAACCATTGGACACAACAACCCTAGATGGTAGACCCTCATCAATGGTCAATTTAAACCACCATTCAATAACCACTAAGCCAAAGGTTCATTACTATCACAACCAGTCGGGTTACATCCCAAGTATAGGTGTACACATATAGGTGGGGGCTTCCCACTAGTGTACCAGTTCAAAGTCCATAAGAAATACACAAATAATCCACAAGCATGAACAAATATACAGGATGAACATCAAGCAAGCAATATAACAATTCAACCTCCACCAGCTAACACATGTGACTATAAGAGATATCAATTATAAATCTAAATAAAAATTATAACTTAAGCTAATGAGAAGATGAAAAGCTTAAGGGGAAGAATCATCAACTCATAGTTGGATCGCCTACTAGCATGGCTAGGGGACGTGTGGTCCTTTATAGTTGAGTCCTATCATGAATTAGGAAATTACTTGGTTAGATCGAGTTATTCACACTATTTATGGTTGAGATTATAACCTGGGGTTTGAATTACCTAGGTCTAGGGTTCACCCTTGAGTTTAGGTATATAATAAATTTCTTTTAGGATTTGTATTGTAGTTGGCATATGATAATTTAGTATATTAATGAAAAGTAATGGTTAACATTAGTGTTATAATTAGCGTTAGCCAATTTATTAATAATAATCATTATGATGTTAATAATGCAATGATCTACTATTTATGATTGTACCTAAGAATGATAATTAAATGACTAATATTTAAATGATAATGTTGTTTGTAAGCACTACTGTTAGCACGGATAATCTACTAAGGGTTAGTTGCGTTTATTAACCACAATTATTACTGTAATACTAATGATAATAATAATACCTATCAAGTATTAATAGCGGATCTAATCATGACAATAGATTACAATTCGTCATTAAGGCATTCATAATCATTCGTTGGGCCCACCAAGTTGTGGTTCACAAATCCAACCCATCCATTATGTGTGTCCCAATAGGTTAAGGGGTCAAACCAAGTTCCAGGTGCATCCAAATCTCAGATGGACCTAGAAAGTGCTTTTATATGATTTAACAGGTCTTCACAAGATTGTAGATGGTGTGGGCCACCTAAACTCTATGTTTGGCTGATTTTTGGGGTCACCCCATATAAAAAGGGGACCCATCAAATGGACGGTGTTGACGTTCAACACACCCCATGGTAGGGCTCATGTGTGTGGACAGTGGGAATATGTAAAATATATACCTCACACGTGGGCTCCCTGGATGCAAATGTTCCACTGTGGGTCACATTGTCCCATGTACAGGGACGGTGTGGATATAATGCATATCTCAAGTGGGTCCCTCGTGCAGGGAAGCACAAATAAAACACATACATAATGGGTGGGACCCACACGATGGATGGTTTGGATTTTACACATGCAACAGGTGGGTCTACACCATCCCAACTGGACGAAGTACTCAGGATGGTATAACATATACCTCATGGGAGCGGCCCACCAAGGATATGGACCTGCCTTTTGGATGGTGAGGATGCACCAGACGTGCATGATAAGTGGGGTTCCTGGACAACAATTCATAATGGTGGACCCCACAGATTGTATATGTATCACATAAAATATTTATAGGGTGTATGACCAGGGCCCGCTGCCCGTTTTGAATGGCCCACCAATGCACAACCCACCTGGGTTCTCTCTCCTTTTGGTGAGGCTCACCTGCATTTGTGCAGGGCCCATGAAGATTGGTGAGGTCCAACACATGTGGCCCACCATCCGTTGGCAACGTGCACAGCCCCCCGCAGCATGCTCTTTTGGAGCTATTTTCGGCCCGGTTTTGGCTCAAACACGGCTCTCTTCTTGGCCGCTTTCGACCGAGTTTCAGCCCCATTCACGGGCCATTGTTTGGCCTCAAACAGAGCCTACACTCAAGCCATGCTCGGCCTTAAATGGAGCCTTCAATCAGGCTATATTTAGGCTTCTCTATGGTCAGATTTTTGGCTCCAAATATGGCTCATAACAGACCTCATAACAAGATGAAAAATGAAGAAGAAAAAATGGAAGGAGGACCTGGTTTTTCTTGGCTGAAACGTCCCCCAAAACACTCTCCCTCTCTCTCTCTCTTTCTTTTCTCTTCTCTCTCTCTCTCTCTCTCTCTCTCTCTCTCTCTCTCTCTCCTTCCTTTTTCTCTCTTTCTGTGTAAACCCTGGAGGGCTGAGCCCGTTTTATAGGTTGGGAGAGGGACAACCGACGGTCAGCTAGTGTCCCCTCTTTTCAACGGTTTGGATCCATGGTCCATAGTGCATGGAGCCCATCTGTTTGTGGAGATGTGTTGGTAGAGCCTTGGGCTCCATAAAAGTACATTTTTCAGGTTAGGTGGGGCCCATCTTGTTGACGTGGTTGGGTGGGTCTTTAAGGAAGATGACCCACCCTTTAATGATGGATTGTTCTTCCAGGGATATTTGGGCGATCTGGACCGTTTGATTGGTCTGGATGGGTCCCATAAGTGGTGTGGGGTTTTCGGACCTCAGGCGATGCTTGGCTCCATTTTATGAGATTCTTCCAATTTCTCCTCTCTTGCTCATGAGATGAGAGAGTTGCTTATCTCTTTTCGTACCTCTCACCTAGGATGGCTGGGATGGTGCCACGTGGCCCCAGGAATGGTCACCGTTGTGACAGCTTTTGCCTCCCATAAATGGAAAATCTCATTTTTCCTTCTTTACTCTCTTTCTTCCCATTTTTGGGCCATGAGAAGACCTTCTCAGCTGGCAAGGAGGAAGGCTGAAAGCCCCTGGTCCGTGGGGTGTTGGCTTGCCCAACAAGCTACCTGATGGTCCCCCTCATTGGATCTCAGCCCTTTGTGAAGGAAATGGACGGTTGGGGCTGATCTTTGTTGTTTCAATGCATGGATTAATGACCCTATACCGTTTTGTTCAGTGGACCCACGCAAGTAAAATGGACTGTTTGGATCGTCTAGAAATTCCCTCAGATGGCCCACTTTGAGCCCTCAAGTTTCCCCATTTCAAATTCTTAAAATGGGCGGGAGGAATTCGCATTTTCAAAGAGTTTCGGTCAATGGCATGTTGACCGTTTGGCTGGGTACAGTGCATGTCGTGTACACTACTTTTAAGGTGTACATGCACCATGTATGGGGTCCACTGTAATGTTCATGTCAAATCCACTCCGTTTAATTGGCTTAGGGGTTCTACCAGAGGATCTTAGGCCGTTATCAGGCTGTTCTAAGTTCTAGATGGGCCATACTATGACATTTCATGTCCCTATGGTGGGTTCCTGTCAACGTAATGGTCGGATCACCTCGAAATTGAACGTCGACGGTTAAAAGGTCCTAACGGGCCAATTATAAGGCTTTCACTATTTATTACCAACCAATACTAATATTTATATAGATTTCATTACTTCCTATATTACTTATAATTAAAATCTCATACACATATATAAATATAACTTTTTAATGTTAACATACTATCATATACATACTATTGGTCACTTATTCATTTATAATATACAATATCATACTATACCTACATGTATGAATTGAAAATTACATAATATCATGTTTAAAATCATGTTGTAAAATAATGTGCCATTTTATTAAAACATCTAATAAAATTTTTTTTAATGGTAATGCTCGAGTACTGGAAAATACGGGGCATTACATCCCACCTATTCCATCCACGCCGTCTGTCTATAGGACCCACCATGATGCATTTGTTGTATCCAAACTGTCTAACCATTTGAGATATCATTTTATGGCATGAACAAAAGAATGGGTTAGATCTAAAGTTCAAGCGGACCCCCACCATCAAAATTTAATGGGGATAGTGACATCCACCGCTTAAACTTCTAAGGGCCATGGTAGTTCCAATTAAGCTGATATCACTTCATTTATCTCTATGTTATCTTATGAATAGGTCGGGTCTCAAAATACATGTGGGTGGGCTCGACTTGATATACATGAGGTCCATCGGTGTGGCCTATTTGATATAGATAAAGCCCATTAGTGTGGCCCAAATAATGTGGGCCATTATGATATATTTGAGGCCCAGGTGCAAGGCCCACCTGTTGTATATTTGAGCCCTGATGTGATGTATGTTGGCCCATATAATGAGGCCTATGTGATGTAAATGAGGCCCATCGTGATTGTACGTGAGGCCATGGGCCCACTATATGTTTGGCCCTATGTGGGCCACTCCTTGGGAGCAATGTTGGTTAGATGTCCACATTGATGGGCAATGATGGTTGGATATCCACATTGTGACCTTCCCTTAGGCCTTATTAGGCCCATTCTCATCATTCCCTTAGTGGGTTAACCCAAATAAGTGGGCCTTATTCGCCGTAGACGAATGATTCCTGCTATCGGATTTGATATAACCACGGCCAATGGCTGATCTTTATATAATGGTTGATCGACTGTTTATCTATGGACCTTGCCTTATTTATGTGCTGATTCTCGGTGCTGATTATCGATGCTGATTGTTGGTGCCGATTATCAATGTAGATTATTGCCGATTATCGATGCCGATCATTGGTGCCGATTGTCGAGGTCAATTCCGATTGTCGAGGCTGATTGTATAGGCCGGTTATCGATACCGATTATGAGTATATAACAGCATAGCATCATAATACCAATACCTTAGGGCCCACCTAGGTGATGTATCTGTTGCACCCTCCAACATGGGATGGTGGGCCTGCTATGATGTACGTGTTTCATCCATGTTGTCCACGTGGGACATAGGTGATGTATGTGCCTTATATCCTGACCGTCTAGGGGATGTGTACCCCACACAAAGTATGTTTTATCCACACCATCCGTGGAATTTGTGATCCACCTTGACCTGTGATTTCATCCACGCCATCCAGGGACAGGGGATCATAATGATATATGATTTATCCTTATTGTCCATTAGTTTTCAGGGCCCACTTGGTTTTTGTGCAAGGCCAACCTGTGATGTATATTTGAGGCCCGATGTGATGTATTTATGACCCATGTGCCGAGGCTCATTGTGATGTATGTGCGGCCCATGAGTGAGGCCCAAAGTGATGTATTTATGGCCCATGTGCCTAGGCCCATAGTAATGTGTATTAGGCCCATGTTATGTGGCCCATTGTGATGCATATTAGGCCCATGTGATGAGGCCTGACTTAATGTATGTTAGGCCTGTGTGAGCAATCCATTGCGATGTATATTAGACCCATGTCATGCGTCCCATTGTGATGTGTATTAGGCCGAGGTATGTGGCCCGTTATGATGTATTTGTGGCCCATTTGATAAGGCCCATTGTGATGTATTTGTGGCCTGTATGGTGAGACCCGATGTGGTGTATATGTGGTCCTTAAGTGAGGCCCAATGCGATGAAGGTGCGGACCAATGTAATACGTGATTTTACTATAATGTATGTAATGATATTTATGTGGGCCACTGCTTGAGAGCAATGTTGGTTAAATGACCACATTGATGGACAACGATGGTTAGATGTCCACATTGTGACCTTTCCTTGGGCCCATTGTGAGGCCCATTCTTGTTATGAGTAAGTTGTCTAGGCCTATCCTTGATATGAAGAAAGTACACTATTATCATATAGCATGCTTAGTATAGCTTCATGACCCATGCCCATGCATATCACACCATCATCATATAACATGCTTAGCATAGCTTCACAACCCATGCCCATGTGCATCATATGTATGCCGAATATGAGGAATGATTAATCATAGCACATGTCATTGGGCATATTATTATAGGACTCCCTAATAGGAGTTGCCCACATGAGCACGTGGTACGCGCAGGTTTGATGCATGAGTGGATGGTATGACTCATGCATCTCGCATTTTGTGATATGACCATCGTATTTCCTAGTGACATCAGGGCCGTAGCCTCCACAGGCATATTGTAGATGGCTAGATGGGACACAGAAAATCTGTTCTACATGGGGTGCTATAGATATCCTTGGGTGAAAGTCTCAGAACCCTCTTAGTTTTAAAGGTTACTATAACGTCTAGATCGAGTGGATGCATGAACGCATAAGGGCCGTATACTGTTAGGCCGTATCTCCCACTGTGTTGTGGTTAGTTGGAAGGGGGTGCGACTTTACTTGCCCGAGAGGAGGGGGCAAAGCTAGGCTGAGTTTGACCAGCTCGAGGAATGGGTCCGCTATCGACAAGCCGGGCCCGATATTGGCAGGCAGATAATGAGATCTTTTTCACTCACCTTATTGCGCGCGATGAGGCGGCAATCTGGTTTGGAGTGTAATAGACCTCAATGATTTCTCAAAGAGAAACCGTACTGATATGTGGACTAATTGAGTAGGAGTTGAACATTCATTCATTCATTATCCACTCGGGCTGGTCGTGCACAACTATTTGTTACGTGTATCTTCATAATGGCAAGAATTTCGATTGGGCATGCAACTAACCTAAGATTAAGAGTTTACCATGTTAAGTCTGACAATCCAAATTTAGGTATGGGACTGGTTTGGATAGAAGTCCCTTATGGTGGACCCTATAGCCTGCGATACTACATACTATCATCCCGACTTCACACTCCATCTTGGTCATTTCATTTGCATCACATATTGCATTGTGTCCTCAGCACAATATTTGACTATCTCCGCATTGCATAACTGATCTACATTGCTTCCTCGACATCTGTTATTGGTTTATTATAGTTTTGCATCGCATAGCCTGGATAAAGCTGATGGTATTTATGGGCCTATCAGCATTGTCTCGTATTACTCTGATATTGTATAATTTATGAACTTGCCAATATTCTTGATATTGTATGATTTATGGGCTTGTCAATATTTTCGCTTACTCTGATATTGCATACTTGGCACTTATCTTGTGCACACGCTTTCACCACCCTCTAAGCTTTCTATAAGCTTATGCACGATAGATGCATGCAGGTGGCGTTAGGTTGTAGCAACGTTGAGCTTGAAACATGTAGTTGTCTTTTGGAGATTTAATTTTTAATATATGTATTTCCCTTTCAGCACTGTATTCAACTGTTTATATTAGTAGATATATGATGATCATGTTACCTTTGTGATTTGGGTAAACTTGTGGTTATGCTTATGACAAGTTAAATGTACATTGGAAAATCCTCCTTGTAGGATCCCAGGATCGAAATCCGACGTATGGACACTAGGAGCCGAGAATGGGATACTACGGAGGCTTTTGGCACCGAATTTGGCGATTGAAAATTTTGTAAGTCCGATTTCTGAGTTTGGGGCATGAGAGAGAGAGAGACGGAGAGAGAGAGAGAGTGGGTGGTGATAGTGAGTGGTTTTCGAACTTGGAAGCGGAGGATGAGGGAGGGAGAGATATTGAGATCGGGTTGAGGTTGGTTCGAGGTCGGCATATAGGGTTAGGAATACTTAGAAATTAGGATTTTATTAGTATTATTATATATGTTATGGGGAAATCCGACTCGATGAGTTAAGTCCGCTACCCACGTCGGAGCTCGGAGGAGAGACCTTGAAGGTGAATGGCGGGCAAGTAGGGCCAAGTCCACCCTTGGCCGGGCTGAAGCCTGTCTCGGGTCCTAGCCGCTATCCTTGTTTAATAACTCGACGAAAAGGTCAATCTGCATTCTAGTTAAGGTCCAAGGTTCGGGGCCAAGACCTCTTTAGTTCGAGACCCAAAGAGCCGAGGCTGAGGCTAGATGTGCACGTTTTGGGTGCTGAACTAAGAAAATGCCTTATGCGGATACGACCAGATATCTCGCCCGCAGATACGCTCCTCTAAGACACGATGTGCTACACAATCCTTAGATTACGGACGAAATCTCCACGATCACAGTGTCTCACTAATTGAGTGAATCGTGCCGAGATTAACGGATGCACACCATCCAATACGCAGGTATAAATATAAGGGGACCTCATTGCCACAAGGTGGCAAGATCTCGCACCCTCTCTCTACACTCAACTTATACCTAAATTCCCTAGCTTGACTTAGGCATCGGAGGGTCCCCTGACTTAGCCAAGGTCTCCTTTGTTTCTCCTTTGTGCAGGACCAGGGTCCGTCGAAGGTTTACCATATCGAGCTGACGGTGGTTTAGATTTTGACATCAACATTTTTTGGCGCCGTTTATGGAAAACTGATATGAAAAGTTAGTTTCCTATTTTCAAGAACAATGATAAGAGGAAAGAAGAAATCTGCAGCCATGGAGCCAAAGCAGAATGATCAAACTTGTTCTTCACTACTTCACGCTAAGTCACCTTCGGGGCCTTCCTAGCATTCTCTTAATCGGGCGAGCAAGTATCGAGTCATGCAATGCAAAATACAAGCCCTGTGCGATGATATTAACTAGATGAAGCAGCAATAGGAGTCGCAACCACGTCCTGTTCAGGAAACGATCGGTCTAGTGATGGAAGCCTTATCTGCGCTGTGGAGCATGAGACCCGAGGGGTCTCAACATCAATTTGCTTGGGTTCCAGTGTAAGCCCAGAACCCTCCACCGACCCAGAACTGAATTTCAACTTGGAATACGGTGACTCGGGTTCCGACGAATGCCTCGGTCACCTCGGCCCTGACACCGACGGATCTCCGTCATGCGTTAGAAAGGAGGAGGGGAAGAAGAACTTCCGAGGGAGAAGATATACAAGAGAAATGGTTGAAAATAAAGATCCGTGGGAGACACTATTTGCAGAGCTCAATGACAAGATTCTGATGCTAGAAAAGAATAAGCAGCTGTCATCAGTTTCCTCCGCTGTTCAAGCGATGATGGAAGAGACCGAGCCTTCCTTCACCTCTGCGATCATGAGCCGGGTGATGCTACAGAGGTTCCGGATGTCTCCCATCATTCAATACTCTGGGTCTGGCGACTCGTCTAAGCATGTAAAGGCTTATTGCTCATGGATGCAAATCCAAACAACAATAAATGGGATGATGTGTAGGGGTTTTTCAATCACGCTCACTAGATCCACTCGGAGTTGGTACCGTCAACTCAAACCAACTCCATCGGTTCCTTTATAGAACTCAGTAGATTATTCCTTACCCAATTCATAAGTGGTAAGAAGAGCCGGAAGCCGAATACCCATTTATTGACCATCAAGTAAGGTCCTAAAGAATCATTGAAGGATTACACGCCCGTTTCAATGAGGAAGCATTGCAGGTGGAAGACTATGGTGACAAAATGGCACTCTCTGTTGTGTTTAGTGGTTTGAAAGAGGGGAAGTTCTCCATTGGAAAGAATCCACTGAAGACGTTAGTTGAGCTCATCACCAGGGCTCAGAAATACACTAATGCCGAGGAATTCTTCAACGCCTGCAAAAATGTCCAAGTAGCGGAGCCGACTGGCAAGGGGAAGAGGTCGAGGAACAAAGAAACCCCATCATCAGACGACCACGCTCCTCGAGATCGTCGTCTGAGCAAAAAACTTGAGGAAAAATTCCATTCTTACACTCCCCTCAATACATCTACCAAACAAATACTGCTAGACATTAGAGGCCAGAAGCTCCTGAATTGGCCTGTTTGTATGAAAACTGACCCAGATCATCGAGACAAGCGTAAGTATTGTCGTTTCCAGCGTGATCACGGCCACAACATGGCTGAATGCATGGATCTCAAAGATGAGATCGAGACTCTTTTCCGTATAGGTCATCTGCATCGATATACCAAGTAAGAGAGAACAACTCGGAGAGAAGAACGAGAGCAGCCGAGCAATCCTGTAGAAGAATCGGCTGAAATCCATACCATCTTTGGTGGTTCATCTGGTGGAGGAGACTCAAATAGGGCCTGTAAAGCCCATTCTCGGAAGTCTAATCTAGAACATTTCGTCAACTTAACTGAGAGGCCAAGTAAAGAACTTCGAGTCAACCCATGCAGTCTAACCTTCATGGAAAATGATGCGCGTGGAATCTAACATCCACATGATGACGCCTTAGTAGTGACTATGACCATAGACAACCACAAGGTTCTTGGTTGATATCGGAAGCTTTACTAACGTTGTCTACTTCGAAGTCTTTGAAAGAATGGAGATTCCAAGGTCAGGCCTCAAACCTATGAAGACCCCCCCTACATGGCTTTGCTGGAGAAAGAGTGATCTCTAAGGGAGCCATCTCCCTCCCTGTGACCGCGGGAGAAGGACAACGTCAATTCACCCTCATGGTGGACTTCTTCATCATTAACGTGCCATCAATGCATAATGTCATTTTGGGCAGACCTTCTCTCAATGCAATGAGGGCAGTCGTCTCCTGTGACAACACAAAGATGTCTTCGCATGGTCGCACGAGGATGTGCCAGGGATCTCTCTTGACATCATGGTTCACAGGCTAAATGTGGACTCGGATCATAGACTTATGAAATAAAAGAGGAGACCGTTCGATGTCGAGCGGTACGAAGCCATAGCCGAAGAAGTATCTCAACTTCTCAGCGTTGGCTTCATCGAGGAGGTACACTATCCATATTGGATTGCAAACGTGGTCCTCGTCAAGAAGGCCAACGGGAAATGACTGGTTTATGTGGATTACTCAGATCTTAACAAGGCCGCCCAAAGGACAGTTTTTCCTTGCCTCGGATTGATCAGCTGGTAGACAGTATGATGGGGCACGGACTATTCTCCTTCCTGGATGCCTATTCCGAGAATAAGCAGATCGCTATGCATCCCCCAGACAGGCAGAAGACTACCTTCGTCACTGACAATGGACTCTACTGTTACCGGGTCATGCCATTTAGCCTAAAAAATGCTGGGGCCACATATCAGAGATTGGTGAATCAAATGTTTGCTAAACAGATCGGACGCACTATAGAGGTTTACGTCAATGACATGCTCGTTAAGAGCATCAAAATGACTGACCACCTAGCAGATCTCGGAGAAACCTTCTCCATCCTCCAAGAGTACTAGATGAAACTGAATCCCATGAAATGTGCGGAGTCGGTTCCAGTAAATTCCTCGGGTTTCAATCAATTAGAGAGGCATTAAAGTAAATCCTGACAAAATCAAGGCCCTCCTTGACATAAGCTCACCTTGGACTATTAAAGAGATACAATGCCTCACTAGCTGAGTAATAGCACTCGAGCGGTTCATATCCAGAGCCACCGAAAAATGCCTCCCCTTCTTTAAGCAGTTGAAGGGTCATAAGAAGGCTGAGTGGACATCAAAATGTGAGCAAGCCTTTCAGCAGTTGAAACAGTACTTGGGCTCACCACCCCTACTATTGAAGCCCGAAGAAGGTGAGCCCTTGTTCTTATATCTTGCAGTCTCGGCCTCGGCCGTCAGCTCGACATTAATTAGAGAGGTAGGGGGCAAACAACGCCCCATATACTATGTGAGTAAAGCAATAGTACCTGCCGAGATAAGATATCTAGCTCTGGAAAAGTTGGCACTCTGTCTCGTTGTCTCGGCTCGGAGGCTATGTCCATACTTCCAGGCCTATTCCATTATTGTGCTGACCGACTCTCCCCTCAGGCAAGTCCTCCAGAAGTCTGAAGTATCAGGTCAGCTAATAAAGTAGGCAATCGAACTCAGGGTGTTTGATATCCAATTTTGACTAAGGATTGTGATTAAGGGCCAGGCTGTGGCTGACTTCATTGCGGAGTTCACTGCCCCGAGTGAAGAGGGAATCAACACCGAGGTGGAGATGGATCCTTTGCCTGTTCCCTCAAGCAATTAAGAGACAATGTTAGAGCCGGGATGGATTCTCTATGTGGACAGATCGTCCAATGCTAAGCGTGACGGGGCAGGGATTGTCTTGGTCGCGCCTGATTTTACAACCATCCAATATGCAATCAGACTTGGTTTTAAGGCTTCTAACAATGAAGCGGAGTATGAGGCCCTACTGGCTGGACTCAGGCTGACGGCCAGTCTGGGGGTCCAATCTCTCAAGGTACGATGTGATTCTCAGCTGCTAGTGAATCATATCTCCACCGAATATGAAGCCAAGGAGACTCGGATGGTGACTTACCTGGACGAAGCCAAGAAGTTAATAAAAAGATTCTGGAGCTGCACCATCAATCAGATTCCTAGGATGAATAATTCATGGGTCAACGCCCTAGCGAAGATAGCCTCAGCCAGGGAAGGAAAGATCCCATGAATCATTCCCATGGAATTCATAAAACATACGAGCATTGACCAAACAGAGAAGAAAATGGTCAACCCAGTAGAAAATGTTCTAAGCTGGATGGACCGAATCTATAATTACCTCACATCTGGAGATCCCCTCGGACAAGTTAGAGGCTAGATGCCTAAGAGTTAGAGTGGCACGATACGTAGTCTTGGACGGGACCTTGTATAAAAAAGGGCATTCACAGCCCTACCTCAGGTGTAATAACTCCAATTCTGATAATTAGTTGTATACATTTATACACCCAAATATATATGTTTCAAAGAGAAAGTGGTGAATGAGTAGAAAATATTGTAAAATGGATATTCTCATTTTTGTTAATAATACAAAGGTGAAATCTCGAGGACGAGATTCTATTTAAGGGGGGTAGATTGTAACACCCCATACTTTCCAGTACTTGGGGGTTACTATTACTAACTATATTAGTATGTTTGTGTGAAGATATAAATAGCGTACTTTATTCACCATCATTTGATAAATCTCAACCCACTACTAAATTTTAACAGTTAGAATAACAAAAATTTCATATATAACTATTAAATTAAATAAATCAATAACTGAATGTTAAGACTCATATATTGTCACCCACTTACAAATTTAAAATGATCCAATCCTTCAAATTTATAGCCCAATGAATAAATGGCATTGATTGGAGTGTGACCCATGTAAATACTATAGAGACTAATAATAATAATGATAATAATCATATATATATATATATATATATATATATATATATATATATATATATATATATATATATCTAAATTTAAGTAAGTAATTTATTTTTGATAAACCTATAAAACATGGCCAAAAGAGAGAACCATCAGATTAAATATAAGTGATGATTAAAAGTATAATAACAAATTTAATGATATAATGATATCTAATATTACACATACATATTAGGCCATCTGATCGATAATCTAGCTATTAAACTTTGATAAGTGGTCCCTTGGACCCTTTTTACCATTAATGTTCAATTTGGAAATGATCAAACCATCTAACTAAAAGAAACCTACAAGTCTAGTAAAAAAAATGAAAATATGGCCACTTGGGTTTTGGATCTACCTGACCATTGGTCAGATAACCTAATTTTGAGTCTCCAAGGAGAATGGTCGGAGTATATCTCTCAAATACATCATGTGGACCCAACTGTAACTGCGTGTGCACAAAATGCACATGTACACGCAGCACATTAAACCCATCAACATGGCCAAACCATGTTGACTTGATGAAATTTCGAAAAGGAGAAATTTTCGCTCTTTCCACCTTTATTTTCCCACCCGAACGAAATTCAAACGGACGCCGTTTGTTTGCAGCTATTGTGGCCCACCATCATGATCTTCTAGGACGATCCGAACCATCCATCGTGAAGAATGGTCGATTTTGACCGGACCTTGATCACTTTTCACATTGAAACACATGCGTCGTCGTTTAACTTTCAGCACCAATTAGACGTGCGTGCAATGCTTCCTCAAACGTGATTTGAATCACCCATGGGCCACCATAACTATCGGTCTCGATGATCCAAACCGTTCATCTCGTAGTGGATATAAAACAGACCAAACCCCACCAAAATCTCACGTTGATACATCTGTATGTGCACACACCATTTCGGGGGCAAGATTGAGTGCGTGCAAGTGTTTTGCCAAAAATGGAAATTCCGTTGTGCTGCCAGGCTGGCTACGCACATGCAGAATCTCCTTCAATCTTACCCCTCCACTCCAGCGAATCCTAACCCTCTGTTTCACCTCAGTTTTAGGGCATCTATAGCTAGCATTTGAATCTCTCCGCCGCCGCCACAAGTGGGATCAAACCTACTAAGCTAAAACACTAATCGCCGTGCAACTGGTGGGTCCCATAGTGATCTATGATCAAATCCACACCGTCCATATGAAACAAACCTAATGAATAACCTTCCGTTGATGATCCGCCATTAACGGCTGGATCATCTCCTTCGTCTAGCCAAAAAACACATCATCGGTGATGTGGCCCATTTCTGATCAGGGCCGCACATCTAATGGGCCAGGATGTTAGAAGTACATCATAATCTCATATTACAAACATGCAAACGTGATTCAATCATAACAATGCAAACCGACATGGATTAATCGGCTAAAAACTGTAACTAATCCCTTAATTAGTTATAATTTCAAACCATCTAGAACAATTAATAAAGCCTATAAAAGGATTGTCTTTTAGGACTTCCTTTCTAAAAACAGAATGCCATAAAGATGGGAGTAGGCGCCGTTCTCTATCATGCCACATTAGGTAGTCGGGACCGAGTCCAACCCTTGTCTGGTCGTGAAAGCGAGATTCAAATAAGAGAGAGAGAGAGAGAGAGAGAGAGAGAGAGAGAGAGAGAGAGAGAGAGAGAGAGAGAGAGAGAGAGAAGAAGAAGAAGAAGAAGAAGAAGAAGAAGATGAAGTGGAGGAACGGTAAAGAAGGAGAAGAACTGAGTCGATAGATCAGCGGTGTTATGCTCAGCTTAGCTTGACAAAGATCCGAGTCTTGTTGAGTTCATGGCCAGGCGTCTTCTAGCAGATGAAAGGAAGAAAAAAGAGAAGAAAGAGAGGGAGAGGACTCGAGCCGTGTCGCACCAATGCGACTCACTATCGAGTCAATGCTGCACCAACCCAATGCACTGATGAGCCACTAGATCTAGTCCAGACCAAGTTTCTAGTTGGGCATTCCCAGTGGCGAAAATAGAAGGAAGAATAGGAGAGAAAGGAAGAAGATAAGGGAGAGAGAGCCAAACTCAAACTTGAGTTCACCGAGTCGGGACCGAGTTCAGTCCAATTTGGGCTGTGACTTAGTGCGAGTCATGTGGTCGGACTCAAATTTGGACTGAGTTCAGATTGTGTTTGGCTGCCAAGAAGAGAAAGAAAGAGAAAGCTAGAGGAGGAGGAGAAGAAAAGAAGGAAAGAGGAGGAGGAGAAGAAAAGAAGGAAAGAGGAAGGAGGAGATTGTAGTATGTTCGGTTATGTTGAGTTGACTCGGTTGAGTTCACCGCATTCGGGCTAAGTTGCCAACCCAGTGAGGTAACTCATTTCTTTCAAACTTTTTTGAGATAAATTTAGGGCTAGATTAGAGCTATTTTCAGTTTTTGATATTTTAACTATTGGAAAAATCATATAACCTCTTTTTGGAATCCACCTCTTTCAATCAACAAGTGGTCGTCCTGTGAAGGTGAGTTAACCATATATCCACTAATTTGAATATCAATTATAGTTTAGACAAAATTATTAAGCCCTCTTTGAATCGAATGTAGGATGTCCAAATTCTCAATACAGATCTAGCTTGGAAACTAGTTTGAGGGCACTTTTGGGGTAATCTCAAATTAGTAAGGTAAAGGACCTCTAGAACTATTCAACTAAACTTTTGGTAGTCAAATATATGTTAAATGGCTGATTGAAATGTGTAAAGTGGGTTTCCTAAATTTTCATATTTTAATCCATAACTGTTGGAGTACATTTGAATCCATTAAATCCTAACAATTCGTGTATGGTGTTTTAGGCTAGAATGAACATTTAGTGATCCTTAGTGATCTCTAATCAAGAAAAGAATAAATTCACATCTTAAGGTGAGGATCACCCTTCAAGCTTGTCTACATCTTGATAGTTAGCGTAATTGTTTATTTCATCTATTTCCTAACATGATACACAGTGAAATTGATGATAAATGCTAGATTTATTTGTGTAATTCTTCACAATGATTGATCATTGGATTTACATTCAAATATAAATATGTGAAAGTCTCAAATATCTCACTTCATATGTGTGTATGCTTTTAAAATTGTGCGTGGCTTGCTTTACCACCTTCGGTTATCTATTTATGTTTTTAGAAGCCTTTAAACTAGTGGCCATTCTTTCTAATATATTAAATGAAATTTATTTATGGTGGACTTATCATCTAACATACCGTTGTGCCTTTATAGCTTTTGGAGTCAATCCCTTTCATTATGTCCTAAAATGGATCATTTGTGCTTATGTGGCTTGTGGGGAATAACCCCTTCTTATCGCACCATTAAATGGAATGTATGGCCCTTACGACTTTTAACGAACAATTGCTTCATGTGGCTTTAATTGATTATCTTTGTATGACTTTGTGATGGTAAGTTCCACTTGTTGGACTGCGATTAGCCACTAGTTAAAGAGGTTTTCCTTAAAACATTATATTTGTTTGTCTCATGATTCATGAATGGTGGAATGAGACGCTATGCCTGAGCTGTCGACCTATGCAGGTAACAAACTCTCCATAGCGACCTTTGAGCTTTCTTAAAATGATTGTTTGAAATAGGAATAATAATGGTTGGGCTAATCATGCATTTTCATGGCATATATTATGGTCTTTTCCATGTGGTTAGTTCTCCTTGGGCGTACTTTTGTGTACTTTTTTTGGGTGACTAATTCTCCTTGGATGATTTATATATTATTATGGTCTTTTCTGGGTGGTTAGTTTACCTTGGGTGTACCTTTGTGTACTTTTTCAAGTGACTAATTCTCCTTGGGCGATCATATATCATAGTTTTTTCTGGGTGGCTAGTTCTCCTTGGACGTACCTTTGAGTATTTTTTTGGTGTGGCTAGTTCTCTTTGGGCGACATTTTACCAGCTGGATGTGCATCTCCATGTCTGTGAGTATGTGCATACATCCATGCATTTAAACAAGATCATCTTCATGAAATTTATTTAATGAATGTGTGTCTAATGAACCTTATCTGATTTTCATAGTAATCATTATGTAATATTTGTTATACACTGTCTTTGTTAACTATGCTTGATTATCTTGATGTTACAATAAATCTTAAGGGGTATACCTCACTGGATATCCATTAACGCCATCAAATCGTATTCAGTGTGTAGGAGACAAGTGATGCACATACTGGTATTCGTGTGGATTAGGAGTAGCCAGAGGACCTTGCCACTCTCTTTCCTGATTTCATTTCATTTTAATTTGTACTGTTACATTTTGTAATAAGTTAAGACATTGATTTGTATAAGTTTTTGGGTAACGACTTGATCTCTTGGTTATGCATAATTGGACTCCCTCTTATACTTGAATTGTTTCCATTCCTCTAGCTTATTTACTCTAATAAAATAAAAGAAAAAAATGTATATGAAATTTGAAATATTTAAAGGTTAATGCTCAGGTTTTTGGAACACGAGTAGTGTACTCGGGTTTCAGGAGCCGGGGTGTTACAGATGGTATCAGAGTGAGTCTAGACAAACCTTGCCTTTGCGAAATAAACTTATACAGACCTTTTATGTCTCAAGTTGTGATGTTAGAACTAGATATTTAAATTTAAGTAAATTTTCATCAAACTTGGAGAGAAATTTGAGAATGTAGAGACCCAAACTTAAGTTTCCTTAGAATTTATTAGGATAGTTATTCGAACTTATTTGAAATTCCCTTGGAATTATTGAAATCAGAAAATTTTTGGCTTAATTTGTTAAACTTAGGTTCCCTTGAAATCATTAGGATAGCCATTCAGATTTGGTTGGAATTACTTGAAAATTTTGAAAATTGTGAACGTAGACATGTAAAACTTTAGGCCTCGTAAGAAAATTCAAGTTTAGTTGTTTGAATGTAGAAATTAAATTTGGATTCCCATTATGAATTACTAGTTGTCTGAACTCAAAAACCAAACACCAGGTCTCCTTAGAAAGTTATTAGAAAAGACATGTGAATTTATTTAGAACTGCCTTAGAATTAAGGAAAACTTTGAACATTGTGATGTAAAAATTTTGACTCCTTTGAAACTTCTAGACTTAGTTATTTGAATCTTAGAAACTAAAACTAAGATACCATGGGAGAATGATGGCCATTATAATGTAATTAAGGTTATACAAGAGCATCCTTTAGACTTGGCTCCCATGGAATGAAATTTTGAAATCTAGGACATGAAAATTCTCCCCCCCCCCCCCCCCCCCCCAATATATATATATATATATATATATATATATATATATATATATATATATATATATATATATATATATATATATATATAATATTAAAAAAAACCTCTTAGAAATAACTTTGTCACAACTATTTAGTAAATGAGACAACTTAAACATTGTAGGAAATCCTAACAAAATATGGTACACCAAATTGTACATAAGCACTCCCTAAAGTTAAGGAATTGCACTAGGAAAGATAATTTAAATTTTCCTAATGCATCTCGTTAATTAGAGATTATAATCCTCATAAATTGCAACAATTAGGAATAATTATAGGTGAAGTCAAAGATTCCTTAGTACTGTGCATACTAGGGGCTACACTAGCGAATTTGAATAAGTTTAACAAAGTTTAAATGTAAACTTCTATGTAGAAACTTGGACCCTGAAATTATCAAGTAGTGCATTAGTAAATTAGAATGCTACACGACAGTCCCAAAGTATTAAAGTGATTGGGATCATGGACAGATAGAATCATATTACACGAAGTGTAGGTGGTTTGATCCAAAATTTAAATCCTAGCAAGTCCCAAAGATCTAAACGCACTGATCAAGCAAAAGACCGAGATTTACTAGGATTGGAAGATGATACTGGCGATTCCACTATTTTGTGCAAGCAGAGGATTGATGTATCAAGCTCAAACTCACTAAAACTATCCCTTCGTGTTAGCCCGAACACTGAAAATTGAAAATCGTATTGTATCATTAGGATAACCCTACCATTTGTGCCGTAATAATTGGATGTGCATTATCGAATCTCGAGGGCGAGATTCTTCTTTAAGGGGGGTAGACTGTAACAACCCCAAATTCGATAATTAGTTGTATACATTTATACACGCAAATAGATATGTTTCAAAGAGAAAATAGTGAATGAGTAGAAAATACTATAAAATGGATATTCTCATTTTTGTTAATAATATGAGGGTGGAATCTCGAAGACGAGATTCTCTTTAAGGGGGGTATATTGTAACACCTCGTACTTTTCAATGCTTGGGTGTTACTATTACAAACTATATTACTATGTTTGTGTGAAGATATAAATAACATACTTTATTCACCATCATTTGATAAATCTCAACCCACCACTAAATTTTAACAGTTAGAATAACAAAAATTTCATATATAACTATTAAATTAAATAAATTAATAACTGAACGTTAGGACTCATATATTGTCACCCAATGAATATCAATCATATATTTAAAATGATCCAATCCTTCAAATTTATAGCCCAATGAATAAATAGCGTTGATTGGAGTGTGATCCATGTAAATACTATAAAGAATAATAATAATGATGATAATAATCATATATATATATATATATATATATATATAAAAGTAATTTATTTTTGATAAACCTATAAAACATGGCCAAAAGAGAGAACCATTAGATTAAATATAAATAACAGATGATTAAAAGTATAGTAACAAATTTAATGATAATAATGATATCTAATATTACACATACGTATTAGCCCATCTGATAGATAATCTAGCCATTAAACTTTAGATAAGTGGTCCCTTGGACCCTTTTTACCATTAATGTTCAATTTGGAAATGATCAAACCATCTAACTAAAAGAAACCTACAAGTGTAGTAAAAAAAAAAATAGAAATATGGCCACTTGGGTTTTGGATCTGCCTAACCATTGGTCAGATAACCTAATTTAGAGTTTCCAAGGAGAATGGTCGGAGTAGATCTCTCAAATACATCATGCGGACCCCACTGTAAATGTGTGTGCACAAAATGCACATGTACACACAACACACTAAACCCGTCAACATGGTCAAACCATGTTGACCTGGTGAAATTTTGAAAAAGAGAAATTTTCTCTCTTTCCACCTTTGTTTTCCCACCCGAACGAAATTTGAACGGACATCATCCATTTGCAGCTGTTGTGGCCCACCATTAAGATCGTCTGGGACGATCCGAACCGTCCATCGTGAAGAATGGTCAATTTCCACTGTACCCTGATCACTTTTCACACTGAACCATGTGCGTCGCCATTCAACTTTCATCACCAATCAGACGTGCGTTCAATGCTTCCTAAAACGTGATCTGAATCACCCATGGACCACCATAACTATCAGTCTCGATGATCCAAACCATTCATCTCGTAGAGGACGTAAAACAGACCAAACCCCACCAAAATTTCATGTTGATACATCTATACGTGCACACCATTTCAGGCGCAGGATTGAGTGCGTGCAAGTGTTTTGCCTAAAACAGAAATTCTGTTACGCTGTCAGGCTGGCTACGCACATGCGAAATCTCTTTCAACCTTACCCCTCCACTCCAGCGAATCCTAACCCTCCATTTCACCTCAGTTTTAGGGCATCTATTGCTAACATTTGAATTTCTCCGCCGCCACCGCAAGTGGGATCAAACTTACTAAGCTAAAACACTAATCACCGTGCAACTAGTGGGTCCCATAAGGATCTCTGATCAAATCCATACCGTCCATATGAAACAAACCCAATGAATATCCTTCCGTTGATGATCCGCCATTAATGGCTAGATCATCTCCTCTATATAGCCAGAAAACCCATCACCAGTGATGTGGCCCATTTTCTGATCAGGGCTGCACATTCGATGGGCCAGGATGCCAGAAGTACATCCATAATCTCATATTACAAACATGTAAACATGATTCAATCATAACAATGTAAAACGACATGGATCAATCGGCTAAAAACTGTAACTAATCCCTTAATTAGTTACAATTTTGAACCATCGAGTGTAGTTAATAAAGCCTATAAAAAGGTTGTCTTTTAGGGCTTCCTTTCTAAAAATAGAAAGCCATAACGATGGGAGTAGGCATCGTTCTCTATCTTGCCACATTAGGTGACTCAGTTCGAGTCGGGACCCAGTCCAACCCTTGTTTGGTCAAGAAAGCGGGATTCAAAGAAGAGAGAGAGAGAGAGAGAGAGAGAGAGAGAGAGAGAGAGAGAGAGAGAGAGAGAGAGAGAGAGAGAGAGAGAGAGAGAGAGAGAGAGAGAAGAAGAAGAAGAAGAAGAAGAAGAAGAAGATGGAGTGGAGGAAGGGTAAAGAAGGAGAAGAACTTAGTCGATAGATCAGCGGTGTTATGCTCAGCTTAGCCTGACAAAGATCCAAGTCTTGTTGAGTCCGTGGCTGGGCGTCTTCCAGCAGATGAAAGGAAGAAAGAAAGAGAAGAAAGAGAAGCATGAAGAATGGAAGGAGAAAAAGAAGAAGAGAAGGCAGAGAGAGAAGGAGAGGACTCGAGCCGTGTTACACCAACGTGACTCACTGCTGAGTCAATGCTGCACCAACCCAATGCACTGATGAGCCACAGGATCTAGTCCAGATCGGGTTTCTAGTTGGGCATTCCCATTGGCGAAAATAAAAGGAAGAATTGGAGAGAAAGGAAGAAGATTAGGGAGAGAGAGCCAAACTCGGACTTGAGTTCACCGAGTTGGGAGCAAGTTCAGTCCATTTTGGGTTGTGACTAAGTGTGAGTCATGTGGTCGGACTCAAATTTGGATAGAGTTCAGGTTGGGTTTGGTTGCCAAGAAGAGAGAGAAAGAGAGCTAGAGAAGGAGGAGAAGAAAAGAAGGAAAGAGGAAGAGGAAGGAGGAGATTGGAGTATGTTAAATGGGTGATTGAATTGTGGAAAATGGGTTTCCCATTTTTTCATATTTTAATCCATAATTGTTGGTGTACATTTGAATCCATTAAATCCTAACAATTCGTGTACGGTGTTTTAGGCTAGAATGAGCATTTAGTGATCCTTAGTGATCTCTAATCAAGCAAGGAATAAATTCACATCTTAAGATGAGGATCACCCTTTAAGCTTGTCTACATCTTGATAGTTAGCGTAGTTGTTTATTTCATCTATCGCCTAACATGATACACGGTGAAATTGATGATAAATTCTAGATTTATTTGTGTAATTCTTCATAATGTTTGATCATTGGATTTACATTCAAATATAAATATGCGATAGTCTCAAATATCTCACTTCATATGTGTATATGCTTTTTACATTGTGCGTGGCTTGCTTTACCACTTTCGATTATCTATTTGTGTTTTTGGAAGCCTTTAAACTAGTGGTCATTTTGTCTAATATATTAAATGGAATTTATTTGTGGTGAACTTATCATCTAATGTACTGTTGCGCCTTTATAGCTTTTGGGGTCAATCTCTTTCACTGTATCCTAAAATGGATCATTTGTGCTTATGTAGCTTATAGGGAATAAGCCCTTCTTATCACACCATTAAATGAAATATATGGCCCTTGCAACTTTTAACGAACAATTGCCTCATGTGGCTTTAATTGATTGTCTTTGTATGACTTTGCGATGGTAAGTTAAACTTGTTGGCCTGCGATTGGCCACTAGTTGAAGAGGTTTCCCTTAAAATATTATATTTATTAGTCTCATGAGCTAGAGATGGTGGAATGGGACACTATGCCTGAGCTGTCGGCCTATGTTGGGTAACAAACCCCTCATATCTACCTTTGAGCTTTCTTAAATTAATTGTTTGAAATAAGAATAATAATGGTTGGGCTAATCATGTATTTTCATTGCATATATTGTGGCGTACCTTTGTGTATTTTTCCGGATGACTAATTCTTCTTGAGAGATTTATATATTATTATGAATTTTTTCGGGTGGTTAGTTCACTTTGGGTGTATCTTTGTGTACTTTTTTCAGGTGACTAATTCTCCTTGGGTGATCTATATATTATTAGAGCCTTTTCCAGGTGGTTAGTTTGCCTTGGGTGTACCTTTGTGTACTTTTTCGGGTGACTAATTCTTCTCAGGTGATCTATATATCATAGTATTTTTTAGGTGGCTAGTTCTCCTTGGGCATACCTTTGAGTATTTTTTTCGGGTAGTTAGTTCTCCTTGGATGACTTTTTACCAGTTAGATGTGCATCCCCAAGTTTGTGAGTATGTGCATGCATCCATGCATTTAAACAAGATCATCTTTGTGAAATTTATTTAATGAATGTGTGTCTGATGAACCTTATTTATTTTTCATAATAATTGTTGTGTAATATTTGTTATATACTGTCTTTGTTAACTATACTTGATTATCTTGATGTTACGATAAATCTTGAGGGTTACACCTCACTGGATAGCCATTGACTCTATTGAACAACATTCAGTGTGCAGGAGACATAAATGATGCACATATTGGTATTCATGTGGATTAGGAGCCAGAGGACCTTGCGACTTTCTTTCCTGATTTCATTTCATTTTAATTTGTACTATTACATTTTTTAATAAGTTAAGACAATGATTTGTATAAGTTTTTAGGTAACCACTTGATGTCTTAGTTATACATCATTGGATTGGACTCCCTCTTATACTTGAATTGTTTCCATTATGCTAGTTTATTTACTCTGATAAAATAAAAGAAAAAAATGAATGTGAAATTTGAAATATTTAAAGGTTAATGCTCGAGTTTTTGGAACACGTGTACTCGGGTTTTAGGAACCGATCTTCGACCTGATGAAGCAAACTACGTGATTTGGGAGATTCATGAAAGCATCTGCGGAAACCACTCTAGTGGTCGGGCCCTGACTCTGAAAATACTCCGCCAAGGATATTTCTGGCGGACTATCAGGGAGGACTCAAAAAATTACATTTAAAGGTGCGACAATTGCCGGTGGTATGCGGCCGTGCCAAGGAAACCCGCGGAAGAAATGACTCCCATTAGTGGACCATGGCCATTCACTCAATGGGGGATTGATATCATCGGATCCCTTCCTACAGGGAAAGGACAGGTCAAGTTTGCTATTGTCGTAGTTAACTACTTCACCAAGTGGGCTGAAGTTGAGCCTGTCATAAAAATCATAAGGCAGAAGGTGGTTGATTTCATTTGGAAGAACATCATCTGCCGATTCGAAATCCCGCGCACTATCATATCCGATAATGACAAACAATTTGATAACAACAAGTTCTGAAGTATGTGTCGGGAGCTTGATATTTCAAACGCGTACTCTTCGCCTCAGTACCCACAATCCAGTGGACAAGTGGAGGCAGTTAACAAAGTCAACAAGCACCATCTCAAAACAAAATTGGAGAAAGTGAAAGGCAACTGGGTCGAGGAACTCTTATTCGTCCTCTGTGCTTACAAGACTACAGTTCAGTCATCTACTCGAAAAACCCCAGTTGAAATTGGTCTCCCTACAGCTCGGGTTAGAAACTATCTGGAAAATCAAAACTCCAAGCATATTTCGACTAACTTTGACCTACTAGAGGAAGCCAGAGATATCTCCAAACTCCAGGTTGCTGCTCGGCATCAGCAGGTAGCACGATTCTACAATTATAAGGTCAAGACTAGGCGATTTCGTCTAAGAGACTTAGTCCTTCCTCGAGTCTTCCAGAAAACCATTGAACCAGGGGCTGGGGCACTTAGACCCAATTGGGAGGGGCCATACCATGTGGTCCAATTGACCAAGCCTAGCTCCCACCATTTAGAGGATCTGGAGGGCCGCCAGCTCACCCACCCCTGAAACGCCGAGCACCTGAAAATCTACTACCCCTGAAGTAACGGCCACTGAAGGCCCTTAATAAATGTACTGCTTAAAGCTACTAGCCTCTTAAGGCCTTTAATAAAAGTTTTCTTTCCACATCATCTATTTGCACAACTTAGATTATGTACAAGCGAAAAAAGTTATCCCTGATAAGTAGAGGCTAACTTAATGGACCGATCCCTTTGAGAAGGAGTTGAGACATTAAACCCATGAAAATTTAAGGGATTGAGACGTTAAACTCACGAAAATCTACATAGGAATCCCCTCATATTCAGGAAAAAAAGCTTGGAGACATCCAGACTCCCTAAGAAAGGGGGTCAGCCTGTCAACAAATCTACAAAATCGATTGAGCACGCCTTTCCGAGGGGGGGGGGGGGGGGGGGGGGTTGGTCCTTAGAATATTAGACATCTAAAGATCAACAATCAGCACACGTAAACAAGCTGTATGCTAACAATCGTCGTTAATATAAAAGAACGATCCATTTACATTGCAAAAAAAAAACGTAAACTTGTTATTCCCTTCGAGCAGAGGGACCAGCTGCCGAGCTAGGGGGCTGGGCGTCGACAACGGCCTCAGTGACAGGAGCATCTTGGACAATCTCTACAGCAGGAGGGGTGTTCTCAGGCATGTCTGTCGTGATGGGCTTGACGTGGACGGTGGTGTCTGTCATGAGGATGTTGAAGTTTAGAGTTGGATAAAGCTTTTTAACCTCGACCAGGCAAGTGTCAAAGCCAGTATTATAACTAAAGTAATACAATTTATCCAGCTCCTTAGCCCTTTCAGCTAAATCCTTGTACTCCACCACTGTCGCAATAGCCTATGAGACCGCTTGTGCCTCAAGCTCTGCTCGTTAGGAAGTCTTCTCCGTGGAAGTAGCAGACTCAGGACCTTCCACTGCTAGACTAAACAGTTTTCCACCATCATTCGCTCTGACTCAAGCTCCTCTTTCGCCACTTTGATCCCCGACTCAGCTTCCAAGGCCCTGAACTCGAGGTCTTTGTTAGCCCGACACAAACTCCTGACCTCAGGCTCGGCCACATCCAAGCTAGCTTAGAGTTGGATGACTTCACCTTAGAGCGCAAGTTCTCTCGCCCGACCCTCCGTAATGGCCTTCCTTAGCACCTCCTATTATGCGGCTGAAGCCTTCAGCCTCTTCTCAAGCTTGACTCATTGTGTGTCTTGTTCTGCCTTCTCCACCACAAACTTGGCCTGCTCTGCTTCTTGTTCGACCTTCTCGGCTACAAATTTAGCTCGCTCTGCTTCGAGCCGATCCATCTCCTTCAACCTCTCCTTCACCTCCAACATCTTCAGTAGCGACTGGTAACATATAGTCGTAAAATCATTCATAAAGTTGACGTGGCGGCCGGAGAGTGTATCAGTGAATTGCACCTCTAGTACATGTTTAGTTGCCCAAGGATTCGGCTGAGCCATGTGAAAACTAGGAGGTAGGACCCTTGAAGAGGGTGTGGAAGCTCCCCCTCTTGGAGAGGATGCAGAAGCTCTCCTTAGAGAGGATGCAGAAGCTCCCCCTTTGGAGAGGATGCGAAAGCTCCCCCCTTTGGAGAGGGTGTGGACGTTCCCCCCCTTGGAGAGGGTGTAGAATCTCCTCTGACCCCTTTAGTTGTAGGAGCTTGGACAACCGCCTTAGGTGCATTCGTAAACCTGACCAGGACATCAGCGTGGTTGACCATGGGCTCAACTTCAGTAGGGGGCATCCTAGATCACGAAGAGGTGATCACATCGAGGGTCTCCCCTACTACCTCCCTCCGTGACCTAGAAGGACCCACCTTGGGGGATTGCTCCTCCGCAAAAGGCGACGAAATGGTGATACGCTCGACTCGGGCAGGCACTTTAGCAGTCGAAGTCTCAGGAGTGGGGGTTGGGGCAGTGGGAGGAGCAGCCTCTGGGAGGGCTGTGGCAGGCACAGTCCCAACTGATTCTACAGCCGGGACTGCTTTGGCCTCAGGCTCAGAAGCCTTCCTCTTCCTCGGCAACGCCTTCGTCCTTGGTTCAGAGAAGAGGACGACATCCATCAGAGGGCACGGGGGATGCCTCCTCTTTGAGCCACCTGCCTCCATCATTATAAAAAAAGAAGCATCAGCCCAATGGGATCTACGAAATCAATGACGGTCGGCAAACAGTCTTTAATGTCCCTAACCCGGCTTACCCAAGGTAAAAAGAGTGGGCTGAACTCTAAAGAAGCCGGATGACACTAGATTCTCTGGGTTAATAAGGCCGATCTAGGCACGTTGGTCTGCAGGGATCACTCAGGCCCGGTCAACCTGATGCATGTGGAAGGTGAAGAGGTCAGGAGCCCCCTTCGGTTGGACTGCAAGTAGAAATGAATAATAAGATTGGGCATAGGAAAGAACTGAATACGCAATACGATTAAAAGAAGTGTCCGACAACCTGGATTGGTGAACTTGGTGGGGACTCAGGTCCTTAGCTGATCCAATTTAGAGGCTGGGGCCTCCCATTCCCCCGAGGCCCACAACTGCTTCCCCTTCCAGTCTTTGTTGGAAGAGGGGAGCTGAGTTACCAGGCCTGATAGACATCGGGGCCTAGCCGAGAAGTACCAACATGCCTTATCTGTGTTATCGTATTTGGTTAAGTACAGGAACATAAATTCCTCTGGCGTTAGTCTCTAGTTCTCTGCCTGATTCAAAGAATAAAGGTGGAGGCTAGAGTCCTCTAAGAGTTCGGGACCAGCTGCCTCGATGCGATTTTTAGCTGCGTTGTTAGCTCGTGCAGGAAAGGATGAAGGGGGAATTGAAGCCCACACTAGAGGGCGCAGATGAAGATGGTGATCTCGCCCTCAGCTAGAGACCCTGCTTGCTCTGTGGGGGTTGGGGCTCGAATGAGGACCGAACTAGGGATCTAATAATCTTCACGAATTTGAGCCATTTGAGACTCAAACATAATCGACCCCCCATGGACTATTGGCATAGCTATGCCTCCCCTAGGGCCTGCTTTTAACCGCCTTGCGGGGTCTCGAAGAGCCCTCTTTGCTCCTTTTTCATGACTCTTGGCCCTCTGACTTGCGTATCCTTGGGCTAGAGCTGGGTTATAGAGGGGTACGACCTCGAGAGGGCCTTCTGACTCTCCGAATCCTAAGGCCATGGTTTTAGGTTTAGCCTCCGAACCAGCTCCCCGGACCGAACTCATCTCGTCAGAGTCACTCGACATAAAAGAAAGGTGCGTTAAGTGTTTGAAGACTCACAGCGTTGCATTTGATCTCCCCCGGCGAAAGTTGTTTCACCTTCGATGTCTTCCTCTAGATTGAATCTTCCCCCCCAATGGTCGGGAATCCTTTGTCCGGTGATGATCTCTGTTAAAAGGCGATTTTCGGCGAAGGGTGATTTTCGACGAAGGTGATTTCCGGTAGAAGACGATGCGAGAAGAAGGAACAGGGGAAAATGGAATGTAAGAAGTGTGAGAGCAAGGGGAGGAGGAGTTTATATAGCCGCCTCATTGCTTAGCGCCATCATTACTAACGAACATACCGAGGGCTGATACGACTCATCATCAGCTCCACGGGACACGTGGAAGAGTGTGTTACATCCGAGCTCGTGCTTCAAGGTCAGAATCTTCCTACCATATAATGTCATTTAAAGATGCAGGCACCTCTTTGATCGTCTGGCACACGTGGAGCCATTCCCTTCGCCCCGCTGTCTGTAAAATGTAACCGTCACCACGTGTCCTTTACTGAGAGGACGGAAGAAGAAGAGATGCAGCCGTTGCATTGCATGTGAGATCGGAGATAAGAGAATTGCATTAATTACGCCCCGATCATCCCAATCGATAGCAGAGATACAAAGGTGTCATCTCATTTCCCCAGGCATTTACTCTCTAACTCTGAGCTCGGACTAAAAGAGTAGGGGGCTTCTGTTATGGGAAAATCTGACTTGATAAGTTAAGTCCTCTACCCACCTCGGAGCTCGGAGGAGAGACCTCGAAGGTGTATGGCTGGCAAATGGGGCCGAGTCCACCCTCGGCTCGGGTTGAAGCCTGTCCTAGCTCTTAGCCACTATCCTTGTTTAATAACTTGACAAAAAGGTCAATTTGCACACTAATCAAGGTATGAAGTTCAGGGCCAGGACTTCTTTAGTTCGAGACCCAAAGAGTCAAGGCCAGGGTTAGATGTGGATGTTCCAGGCGCTGAACTAAGAAATTGCCTTACGTGGATACGACCGGATATCTCGCCCGTAGATACGCTTCTCTAAGACACGATGCGTTACACAATCCCTGGATTATGGATAAAATCTCCACGATCACAGTATCCCACTAATTGAGTGAATCATTCTAAGATTAACAGATGCAGACCATCTAATACACAGGTATAAATATAAGGGGAGGTAAGATCTCGCATCCTCTCTCTACACTCAACTTAGACCCCATTACTACAGGGAGGCAAGATCTCGCATCCTCTCTCTACACTCAACTTAGACCCAAATTTCCTAGCCTGACTTAGGCATCGAAGGGTCCCCCAGCTTAGCCAGGGTCTCTTTTGCTACTCCTTTGTGTAGGACTAGGGTCCGTCGAAGGTTCACTGTATCGAACGGAGGGTGGTCCAAATTTTGACATCAACAATATATATACTTGAATCTGAGTGGAGTCATTTTCAGATCGAGTCCGGTCTGACTGGAACGAGTTTCGAGTTGAGTCGAGTCGAGTCGAGTTACCGGGTGACTTGATCTTGACTCGGTTTGAGTTCAGATTGGGCGAAGCCTACTCGGTTCGGACTGACTCACCCATTCATTTCTGGTTGAGTTGAGTTTGAACGAGTCAGACGAGTTGAGTCGTGCAATGCCCAGCTTTACTGATGGCCAATGTGTGGGATATTCATAGAGATCCCCAGCTATGATGGACCCCATAGATTTTAAGCCAGAGAGTTTTCAAGGCCTGACATGCCAAAGGAATGTACACTTGAAGTTCATCACGCATGTCCGGGTGTATACCTGGCTGTGCAGATGGTCGATCCAAAGCTTTGAGTGGGAACGAGTTGGAGAGGAGAAGGTGAACATGACTGAAGGGATAGAGCTCACCATGACCAAGGCCCAGCCTTTGAAGGCAATGTGCAAACCATGCCATGCCATGCTCAGTGTACTTTCTCAGCTCTGAATACCATACACGGCTTTAAGCCATTGGAGACACCTCATACCCTAGTTTGGATACTATAGCCTGGATATGGTTATTTTATGGAGATTACAGTTGTAATGACAATCAATATCTCCGTTTGGCACCAATGGTACTAATCTGCACAAGCCTAATTAAGATCACACCATGTATTAATCAAGCCAGGCACCCACCACTCTGATGATGTATGCTTGTGTGAGATTTGATCCATATACTAAGTGGGGCTCTATCCAGAGCTGAGCTAACCTTGTGGATGGTTTGATTGTCATGCAATTACCAATCACATTTGCATATTTACATGCCAGCGGGCATGCTTAGATGATTAGGTGAACAACCAAACTATTCATTATGTGGATCCCACTACTACACCAAAATCATCATTTAGGAATGGTTTTAAACCGTTCCTAAATGCTTCAGGAACAGTTCAATACCGTTCCTAAATGGTGTCGCAGAAAATCAGGAACGGTTCAAAACCGTTTTGGGTACCGTTTCAATTTTTAGAAATGGAATTTTAGGAACGGTTTTAAACTATTCTGGTGCCAACGGTCATATTTGAGAATGTTTTTTTTTTCTTATTTCGAAACGATTTTAAACAAAAAAACATGCTATATAAAATAAAATAAAATAAAATATATTCAACATATTCATTTAAGAAGAAAAAAATAGCAAAAACAACCATGATGTAATTTGAAACATTATTTATCTGACTTGCTTACCTGACAGTAAAAACTAAAATCTACAATGGAAGACATCAAAATAAAAATTCAATTCAATGAAAGTTCGTCAAGTAGATGAAGAGCTCCACAATGTGATGGCTTTTTATGTACCTAACTAACAAGCAACATGCAAAAAAAAATAAGAACAAAAACATGTGAATAGATTGAAAGAACAACAATCAACTATCAAAACAGTGTGAAAAAAATTGTGACAATTGAACATAGATATGGGGGACTATTGTTAGTTGACTCACCTGGTTTTTGGATACGCTTGATGCACTCTTGACCCGAGGGGAGCTCATTCTAGACCAAGCGAGGCAAACTTGTTCACTTGCTAGGTGTGAAAATGCATTTCCTGTGAAATCTATAACAACATAAGAACACCACCTATGGTAGTTCAACAAGGAAACTCCTGCAATCATCTTAACTAAAACTTGTAATGCGTATAGAACTAGCAAAAGGTAGAGATGCTGAAAATTTCTGCTGAGGAATGTTCAAAATCCATAATGGAATACTCTAGATTCTTATGAGAAATGCATCATGTACATTGTAAAAAGATATTTCGAATGGCATTGCAGGTATAATTGGACTTACTTTCCAAGTTGATTTGGAATGGCATTGTAGGTATAATCAAGAATAGAAATCAGACCAAGGTTCTGAAGTTTTCTAGAATGTATTTCTAAAGAGGAATGGGTTAGAAGCATTGCCTTCAACTTCATCTTCCCATCATTAGCCATAAACCTTTAAATTACATTAAAATATTTGTAGTCAATGCACACATCTCCCATAATCCAAAAAGAACCAGGCTAGCAAATTGAGAGCCCCTTAGGTGGAACTTTCATAAGATCCACCCCATTAAAATATTAGTTGTCAATGCACATGTATCTCCCATAAACCTGCAAATTACATTAAAACCATTCTTCTAATGTTCCTTGTCAAGATGAAAGAACTACCTAAAAAGTGCAGTATTTCAAAAACTAGATAGGCCACACCATAGGAAACAAAAGAATATTATTGACTTGGAAAGAAGAGAAGGAACACTGTGGGGCTCCACAATGAGTTCCCTAGTTATTAAACTTTCAAATCCAAAAAGCGGCATATGCATGAAGTTGAAAATTATCATTAGTATGGTTTCTATAATTTAAAGGACAAAAAAAGAAACAAAAATTATCATTAGTATGGTTTCTATAATTTGAGCAAAAATTATGTTGATGAACCTGCAAAGAAGTGTCACGAGAAAACAAAAATTGAACATAAGGAACAATAATAGTTCTTAAAGAAAAATAAATTTGATTTAAATAGCCATTCATTTCTTCAACAAATTTGAGCAATATTTGATTTAAATAGCCAACATGCAGTCTAATCATAAGGAAATGGAAAAATAATTAATAATGATGTTTCTTACTATTCATATCATAGTAAAGAAGGTGACGACGACATGCAGAATGTCCTAGAAAAGAAGCACCATTTGAAGTACCTTTCAAATATACCACATTTAGAATGCTCATAAGGTCTTTGAAGTACACAATCTCATCCTTGGCTGAATATGAGGTATTCAAAGTAATCCTCCACTTTGGGACATTAATGCATGGATATGGAAAAGTTACCATTCCTCATTATTACAAAGAAAAAAAGAAAAAGGAAAAAAAATGTCCTATTCATGAATTCCCAAAACATGCTCACTCAAGCTGACATGTAGTGAAGACCGTTTCATTATTATGAAAAACACTATTCTATTTGTGATTTGATCTCAACATTCAAGGAAAAATTTGATGTCATGGTTTGGGCAAAATTTAGGTGGCTTTAAAATTTTTAACATTGACCAGTCCTTTGGCTTCTTTTTAATCAACAAGGCATTATAACAATACTTATGTTGGATGTTCTAATAGCATCCTTTAAGGTTTTGGTTTGTACAAGTGAAATCAATAGTTTAGTTATCCCACCCATTGATATGATGGGTCCCACTCTAGTGGACCATCCACCAAAAAATACCAAAAATAGAAAAATCCAAACACTTCATTAGGGGAATTGAACACATTTATACCAATTTGTAGTTCAATCATAACCACTTGTTTGAGGGAGAAGAAGATTCCTAAAGTATACGTGAATAACAACAACACAACCAGAGAGTTTTGTTATTCTTTCATTAAGCTTCTCTCTTTCTTAATCCTATTCAGAAGCCTGCAAAAACCCAAAATATATATGCCACTAAGGATGCTCGATAGCTGAAGGATGATGGAGAAGGAAAGGCTACGAACAATTTAATTACAATTGAAAAAAGAAAAATGAAAAACAAAATACCTTACAAAAAATGTAATTTACTCTTCTGAAACTTCACCTAAAAGTTAAAACGCTATGTAACTGATGAAATTTATTGTTCTCAAAGTGGTTAATCTTCATTTGAAAATATAAGTATTTAATTGAAAATTTGAGGAAAAGGATAGGTTCAAATGGCTATCTAGCACCTTTTTTTTTCTTCTAAAAATTAAAATAAATTCAGATATATAACAAAAAAAAAAGGGAATATGCAAGTGCTAGTGTTCCTATTGCTAGAGCCTGATGCAATTTGAGATGAGATGTGTAATTATATAATGATTTCATTTCCTCAAATATGAAAGTCATCATAATAACGGACAACCAAAGGATGTTTCCATCATCTTCATCCTTTTGAATTTTATAGTGCATTGACTAAGAAAAAGAATGCCATCATTCATCCACATGCACATCATAGACGCTTACATATATACATCATATACATAAGCAATTAGACATCACAGATTTTAGCTAATCCATGCATTTTTAGCTACAAAAAGTCAAGGGAGAGGTTTTCCACAAATTTCTATTCTTTTCCACAATTTGTTATGATAAATCATTGCTTACTTCTAAAAACTATAGTATTGGCTATAAGAAGAAACATGTTTTTTTTTGCAATATATTGTTCATTGCAGATATTGTAATTGGTGGTTTCTCCTACTTCACGATGGGAATACTAGAGATTTAAGCTAAAAGTTCTAAAAACTTGAGGAAGGAAACACTTGATTTTTAAGCTAAAAGTTCTAAAAAGTGTGACCCACTTAATGGAAAGCTTTTATCTCACAACCTTATGCTACATTGGTGCATGTGGCTGCATTTGATTGGGCAATGCTTCACACGCATGTTAGTAAAACTTACCCACAACTTATGCTTGGTCTAAGATTCAGGTTGGAAGAATCAGGTTAGATGAGTAGCTTGGTCATGCATATGTGTAAACTCTCTCATCAATTGCCTGAACTGTGCAAGCAACATCACTTATAAAATCTAGAGAGTACAAATTAAATCTCTGGTTAAAGCCTAAAAATGATGTGCAATTATTCATAGTAAAGTAATTCATCAACAAAATAGAAATACATAAATGCAAAAACTGTGATGATGCACTCATTCCATCCAAATGGGGCAAGTGATAATCCACACTATAAATCTTATGAATCTCAGTGTGGATGGAAGATGCCGTCTGATAGAGAGGTTCTTGATCTTCTGATCAATGTCCCTGGAGTAAACGGTTAAGGAAAAAAATACAGCAATAGTCTATAAAAAATGCCAAAGAGTGGATGGTTAGGAACTTCCACTAGGTTCAGGTTCTAATAAAATGAGAACTTATGAGATTGTTGACAAATTACAAATGCAAATTAGATTTTATCCTAGATATGAAATCACCATTTTTATTTAATATTGGCTTGAAGGTTTGGACTGACTGCACAATTTAGACTTCTTGGTGCATCAGTGTTCTCTGCTAAAAAGAAAAGATTAGAATATTGCCACCAAAAGCAACACATGTTACAGAGCAAACAATCATATGAAATAAGAGTATCTGCATAAAATAAAATAAAATGTCACTGCAAAATATACCCACTATTAGGTACATCTAGAAACACGAAATGAACTTCCCCATTCAAAGATGTTTTCTTAATTAAATGTGAAATGTACATTATAAAAGCATTTGAATCCAAAGTATTGGCCACATCATGTGAAAACAAATAAACTACCCCATTAATAGGATGACTTCATGAATTTCCTTTTATTAGCAATGGTGGTGATAAAAGAGTGCAATATACAATTGCAGGACTGCTTGTTCATCTAGATGACCAATGGAACTACTATAGAAATTGAAGTTTTTTGGTTCTTGGGTATCAAGTTTCTTTTCCAACAGTCCTCTAGAAATAAGAAGCGAGTTCTCACATTATCCCCTTCAAACGGTTCCAAAATCTAAGCTCTACTGCATTGCCAACATCGAAGGGGTAAGGAATAAAGACATACCTGCTAGTGTAACTCTCATTAATCCAAGGAAAATCTACAACAGATATTGATAGCTGCTTTTGTGAAGCAACACCAGTTTTCATGTTGAATCACATTTCATATCTAGTTCAAAAAGAAAACAAAGAAAAAAAAAAGTTAGAAACACCGGCGAACAAGATTTTCTATGATAATTAACCGATGGTCAAAATTGCATACAACTCATTTATGAAGTTTTTAAGCTTCTCTTTCATAGGTCCGCTGACCATGTCCAGTTTAGGATTCTCAATTCGACAAGTGACCAAAACAATTTCATCCTCCTCCTAAGCATTGGCTAGTACAAGAAAGCCACTGAAAGTATTAAAAAAGACCCAAAGAACACCTAGTATTTTCCTATTCATGAAATAACAAAGAAGTTTTCAAGAAAATGATACCAGTTCCCTGGTAACAAAAATATTCAACAGTTCAATCAGTGATGCAAGCTAAATGTTAGATGACAATGGATGGTTCTCAATGACTTGATTGGCCATTCCAAAAACTCCCACCAGTGAGCAAAATGTTATATTTTGTATCAGGTTTTGGAGAATAATAAAATAAAATAAAATAAAAAGTTCTTCAAGTCGAGAGAATGATATGTGCATCCCTGTAACTTGATGTCAAATGCCATGGGATTCATCAGCGTATCCAGTATCCTACATGGATCTACATTATTGTTGTGCACCAGATAAACGATTGAAGAGTGGGTTCAAATTTTGATGAGGTTTGTTCATGAGACAGACAAAATGAGATTAGTATTCCATAAGTAGAATGAGAAAGAAATATTCAATATTAGAAACCCCAACAGAATTGTGTTCTGTTCTTGTGTCTTGATTACTTGGAAGTACAAAAGGAATTGGCAGTCTTGCAACCTAACCTTGAAGGATAATATCAAACCAACCACGCCAAAGCGAGCTTTCTTTGTTGCATCAAATGAGAAGATTAGCTTCCCACCCTTCACCATTTCCTAAAAATAGGAGTAAAGAAAGCAAAGAATTTTAGTTAATGTAATGGAACTAGCTTCATAACTATTGATTGCTCCAACCATTAACAAAAGGCATATACTGCACATATGCATCATGTTTATCAAAATATACCAAATATCACAAATCATATAAGATTCCAAACAATTTAGAATTGATCAATCACTTTGAAATGCTAAGTTATTTACCCAAGGAGTACACGATCCATATACTGCACCTATGCATCATCTAAATGACCCAAGTAAATACATTAGTATTTCCATACAAATTGAACCAAATTTAGCATCTCTTAAGTACCTTTCCAGCAGATGAAAATTCTGCACTTTGCATACATAGATGCCAAACACAACTTATTCAACCACCCACTCGTTCCAACATTGCCCTGAAATATCAAGGGATATATATATATATATATATATATATATATATATATATATATATATATATATATATATATATATATATATATCTTACTATATATGAAGATATTCAACCAAATACCTTTCCAAACACAATATTCTTGTGTGAGAATCTGAAAATATAGAAGGAAAAAAAAAGTGGGATCATGTATCCTCTTGTTTTAACTTATGAGAATCTGCAAATACAAAAGGGTAAAAATCATGCAGAGTTTCAAGAAATGCTAAGGCAGTACAAAGGTGCAAGATATGTCCATTGATCTGATGGGGGCCACCTTAAAGATTCCCTAGCCCAAAAATCTCAACGATCTACTTACTAGGGGAGCCATACATGTTAATCTATGTTCAACATTTGTGTGTTCACCTGATATGTAGACCAACTAGAATTTTGGGACAAGGTGTGTTCATGACATTCCTCACTTAATGAACAGCCTGGATCTTGTACATGTGTGACCTGAATCTCCACCTTTCCAGTCTGCCTGCACATGAATCACCTTAGTATTTCTCTGTAGTTTTAGTTGGACATGGTAGAAAACATCTGCTAACTGAAATCCATATAGGCCTTGCCAGAAGACTACCTTCCAGCAGACATAACAGAATCGAGGAAGCTTGATGAGATTTTCGATCGGATGGATGCCATTAGTGAAGGAAAGGTCACGATCGATGAGTTCATGCCAATGTTGTAGGATAACCTAGCCATTCATCAGGATGCAAACAATCAACTGACCTGGCCCAATAAATTAGGCTAATTAACTCATCAAATGTGCCCCTTTTGCATGAAAACAATGGATAACCATTAAAATTTTCATCAATGGTCCATACGACGTACGCATGTGGCTCACCCTAACTGATGCCAAATTATCTACACTGTGGGTCCCAACTCCCACTTGATGCAACTTGAATTGTCACACCCCAGACTCGGTAACTGGACTCACAAGGAACCCGATGGCTGGTTCTGGCAGCAACAGCCTCCATAGTACCCCATTCTCGGCTCATGAGGTAGGTTCCAATCCTGAGATCCTACAAGGAGAATTTTCATAATAGTATAATCATTACCAATACGAGCATACCTAAGATCATAACAAGTACATTTGAGAATAATAAAAAGAACACATCACAAAATCCACTAAGAATTTGAACTTTTACAAGTTACATCAGGTTCAAAAGAACATACATAAGGGAATAAGAAAAGAGAGAGAAACAAACAACACTGGAGTCCTCACTGCTCAACTCTACTCCATGTCCTACTTCTACGACACCTGCCTAGAGTCTCCTACACGCATCAATCGTGCATAAGCCTATAGAAGCTTAGAGGGTGGTGAAAGTGTGTGACAATGGTGCACAGAAGAATAGTAATAGGTACAAGGAAAGAAACATGCTTAATGAGAGTATCACTAGCCTTACCAAGGCTCATCATGAATACGATGCAATGAGTACTGAATGCCATACCAAGGTAATGCATGAAGGAGCTTACACAGCCAATACTAATGCGATGCAAGTAATGCCGGTGCTCATAACCAAACCATATGTCAAGTATATTTCCAATCATAAGGAAATCACCGGGGTCCATTACACTACTGAATGATTTTCGCTCTACAGACCTCGTACAGTCAAATGAGCATAAGGGACCTCACTACCCGCCTATGGATAGCCAATCACCAGCAAGGGTTGATGGTAGCAGACCCATTTATGAGCTGGTCAGACTCAGCCTAGTAAAGCCTCCTCACACAAAGCAGGTAAGGCCATACCCCTATCCAACCGACTACACAACAGTGAGAGTTATGGCCTAACGATATAAGGCCCTCATGCGCTCATAGTTTTCACTTGGTCACGGCGTTGGAGCAGATCCTTGGTACTATGGAAGTTTTAAAAATTTCACCCATGGGCATCCTATGCACCCGGTATGCTCAAGTAATATTTTCATGTCCACTCGTACGGAAATCTACAAATATTCCTGTGGAGGTGAGGCCCTGATGAAGCAAGGAAAGTTTTATCATGAAATGTTATGCCAATGTATAAGTCACACACATAGATCATGCACTAGCTGTAAGCACACAATATGCATAAGGGGAGAAACTCCATCCCTCAATGACCACCACACAATGCTAATCTCAACTCCCTAACTTAAACCTAAAAGTATTAACTCTCTAGCCTACTTCTGTCACCCCTGCCAGCCCTCTCTCTCGCTGACTGCGTCCCTGCCCTTGCCCCCCCCCCCCCCTCTCTCTCACCGTCTCTATTTGGTAAATCAGGCTAGTCCGGCAGTCCCTACCTAATCACCGGTAGCCCAGGCCCCTGCCCAATCACTAGAAGTCCCTGCCTAATCACCATGCGCCTTGCGGCCTAGGCCCCTACCCAATCACCGTGCGGTGCCCTCTCTCTCTCTCTCTCTCTCTCTCTCGCCCTCCCATTCTGCTCTTGTGATAATATAAGGTCTGTTGCAGCAAATCACCTCCTCCGTACAAATGCAATGGGAGGCTGGACCGTCCAAATTCCAACCCTCGTTTTGAAATTTGTATGGTGCAGGCCAAACACCAAATTGCCAAAAAAAAAAAAAAAGTTTTAGAATGTTGATCCTTATGGTCCCATTCTTGGATTTATAGGAGGGGTTTAAGGGATTTTTGTTTATATCACTTTTTTTTTGTTACAATTTCTCCCTTTCTTTGGGGTTTTTCTAACATTTCTCCCTCATGGAGAGATGGTTGTGGAGAAGGTAGAACCATTTGATACTCCAGTTGCATATGGTGATTGATACACAGGTACTTAAAAATGGTAACACGTGGCATATATTACTCATCGACCCAAAATTAGGTCCCAAAAGTTAGATGTGTTGCACAATCAGAGATTCAGAATCATCTCTGAATGCCAGATACTTGTTAAATAAGACCATTGGATATTTGCAATTTGTCTGTCCAATAAATGTTCACAAATCTATAGGTAGGTAATCAAATAATTATATTTTGTTTATTTATATTGCATTCGAATAGGATGATATTTAATTTGAAATACGTGTACAGAAACTGGCCTACGTATCATCCATCACATTCTATCAGAATATTAATGTTTTTCTTATGAAAAAGATGCTCGAGGCCTCACTCTTTTGTTTTTCAATCAGGACTCATGCTTAAATATGAATTTAAAAAAAAATGTAGATTTCAATTGCAGTAAATTGTGGGTAAAGAAGAGCACATTATGACATTAAAGTGTATTGCAGATTTCATGTCCACTCAACTATCCTTCTCTCACCTCGATCAGCTCGAATCTCGATCTAAACTTCAACAACGGCTTCATCATCATTCTCTATGATGGTAATTACTAATTATCAATGTTATTGATTTTTTGTAAATGTTTTATTGAATGTTAGGTATTTTATTAATTTTTGCTAATTAATATTATTTTTGTATATCTTAATTCTTATTAGATGTCAAGTATTGGAGAGACAAATAATCCTCAGGAGCTCTCTATTACTAATTCTCCATCTCATGCAAAGGTATGTCTTCCTAAAGACAAGGGTTGTAAATCTGACGTTTGGGATCATTTTACCAAAATTGTAAATGATGGGGATGGAAAAGCGAAAGGGGCTAGATGTAACTACTATAATTCATCTTATGCATGGTTGAGTGAGAATAGGACTAGCACTTTGAGAAAACATATATCAAAGTGTCCCAAGAATTTTCAAAATAAAGACAAGAAACAAAAACTTTTGTCAATGCATTCAATATCAGAAGATGGTGGTAGTACCCTTGGTGTTTGAAAATTTGACCAAGATCTATGTAGAGAAGCACTTGCAAAAATGATAATTGTAGATGATTTTCCTTTTAAGTTTGTTGAGCATGAAGGATTTCATTACTTTTGTAACGTGATGCAACCTAATTTCAAAATATTGAAACATACTACAATGGCGAGGGATTATATGGTATTGTATGTGAGTGAGAAAAAAAATTGAAGGATTTATTAGTGAACTCAAATCAAAGAATTTGTCTCACTACGGATTCATGGACCTCAGTGTAGAATCTTTCTTACATGTGCCTTACAACTCATTTTATTAAAAACTAGAAATTAAATAAAAGAATTTTTAACTTTTGTGTGATTTTTAGTCATAAAGGTGAAGAAATTGGTCAAGCGGTGGAGGCATGTTTAATGGAATGGGGTATAGAGAAATTATGCACGCTTATTGTGGATAATGCAAGTTTCAATGATGTTGCTATTTCATATATGAAAAGAAAGATGTCTAAGAAGAGTAATACTTTTATTTTAGGCACGACAAATTCTTTCACATGAGGTGTTGTGTACATATTCTTAATTTAATTATGAAAGATGGGTTAATTGAATTAAAAGATTCATTAACTCGAATTCATGAGGCAGTGAGTTATGTTAGGAGTTCTCCATAAAGAGAACAACGCTTCAAGGCATGTGTAGAGAGAGAGAGGATAACATATAAAAGTTCTTTGTGCCTAAATGTTCAAACTAAGTGGAACTCCACATATCTCATGCTAGATGATGCAACAAAGTTTTATAAAGCATTTGTGAGATTAGAAGAAGAAGATCCACATTTCACCATATAACTTCATGATGGACCTCCTACCACTAGTGATTGGATGATGCTCAGGTTTTTACAAAATTTTTGCAAAAATTCTATTATGCGACTGTTCACTTGTCTGGTTTTTTATATGTCACTTCTAATTTATATTTTCATGAAGTTTGTATAATTGAAAGTTTCTTATCCGAATGGTCAATTAGTATAGATTCTACTTTAAATACCCTGTTTAAGAAAATAAAGATTAAATTTGAGAAGTATTGGGGAAATATTAAAAAGGTGAATATGATGTTATTGATTTCTGTTGTATTGGATCCCCATTAGAAATTGAAATATGTGAAGTTTTGTTATTCTTAAGTTTAGGAACTTGCCATGATAATTGAGCTCAGTAAGAAGATAAAGAAGCATTCAATCGTATTTATGATGAGTATCAAAAGTTTCAGTCAGTTGATTCTTCTTCAAGTCTAACCGTTTTTGACATGGATGTCGACCAATCAATTAGTTGTACAAGTGAGTAATTAATTTCTCTTAAATCAAAGTTTCAAAAACATTTGGAAGAAGAAGAGAGTTATGGAGGCAAGTTTAAAGTAGACAAACATTTAGAGGAATCTTGTGAAAAGGATGGTCCAAACTTTAAAATTTTGAATTGGTGGAAGGTGAATAGCTCAAAATATAGAGTTCTTTCTCAAGTTGTAGGGGATATTTTAGCCATTCCTATATCTACCGTTGCTTTTGAATCGGCTTTTAGTACTAGAGGTCGTGTTCTATATCAATTTCATAGTTCTTTTACCCTTAAGCTTGTGGAATGCTTAATTTGTGCACAAGATTGGTTACGTGCTTCGCCTCTCTCAATTCAAGTTGAAGAAAATATGGCTGAAATTGAAGCTCTTGAATTAGATAAATGTTCATTTGATCAATATAATCTTTTCATATAAGTTACTTGTAGTTATTGTGTTCTTCCTGATTTTAATAAATTATTATATTTTTGTAGCCCTATCTTCTACTTGAGGACTTTCATATCAAGTTTACTTGGGTAAGGTTCCATTGACTATGTTTATTTACCTATTCTTGCATGTTTCATCTTTCTATAAGCTTTTTAATTGAGGTTAATATATATATATATATTTTATTTATTTATTTATTTATTTATTTTTTCTGTTTTCTATTTTGTTCTTCATGTTTTCTGCCTTTTTCCCCCCTTTTGTTCCTCTTTTGAAGTTCTAGTATTAACAATCTTTCTTCATCCTGTTCTCTCTCTACAAAGATCAAAACAGGTAAGCTTGAAGAATTGGATTTGTAGTACTATTCCATTTAATAGAGCTAAAATGACCCAAAAGGGCCCTGTTACTTTTGCAACATGGGAAGATCCCCATATTTTTTATTTTCATTGTTTAAGGTCCTACATGAAATGTACAGGATTGCAGTCTGGGGCTTAGTTGTTGTAGCAAATAGATAAGAATCACCTCTATTTTGGTCATTTATTCTCCTTGGTTTGTACCATACATGTGGCATGTGCATGATGATCTGTACTGTTCATTCATCAGAGATAACCATGAAGGTGTAACAGAAGACCAATATCACAATGATGGGACAATCATATCCTCGTGTTGCAAGAAAATTCTGTACAGGGCAATCACTGTGATATATTCATACTTGTCTCTAATGCCTGAGTGGTTGGGATACATGCATACACAGGCCTTTGTGTGTTTGACATTACTCATTGAATGTTGGCAACTGGTTCAATGTACATTAGGCATACACCTGTCAATACAGATGGCCAAATTGTGGATGACAATCTGAATGGAACATAAACTTAAACTGGATTGTGGCATAATCCTTACCATCCAATTAGTTGCTATCTAACTAGATGTTTAAAGTAAATAGTCAGCATCCAAATTTAATGGGTGAATTCAAGATGGTTAGGTCCATTATTTAGATGATTTTTGTTATTTTGTGTGCATTTCTTCTGCATGGTGGGTGATTTTCCATGACTTATTAAATTGTGACAAATGCAAAACTGGCATCTACTGATGTTGTCCAATCTTCATTTTTCTAATGTAAAAAATACACCTCGTACAGATAATAGAAGGGAGAAATCACTTGGTCTTCTTACTCAGAATTTTGTCCTCCTCACCATGAATGTATGCTCATTTGCTGGTTCTTTGAGCATTACAAAGCAATTCTAATTTCTGATGTGTTTGACTTGAATATGTCATTAACCTCTCTCCATGCACTTTGATTTCATCAGGCAAATACAGTCTCACTTGATGAAGCTGCAAGGTTCTTACTTGGTGATGATTCATCACAGATGAGAAGAAATAAACCTTCTGATTTCCCTCTCCTTTTGAACTTCTCTTGATTTCTCACATCGTGCTAATATCAATAGCAATTATACGGTACATTAAACTTATATTCAGTCTTTAAGAGAGTTGCAATCAATCAAACTTTTTCTTTTGTTTGGTTTTTGTTGCTGATTTTGAGGAAGGGAGGGCAAATTGTATATGTTACTTGTTGATTTTGGTTTTTGTTGCTGATTTTGAGGAAGGAAGGAACATTTACGATTTAATGCCTCACAATTGATCCAAAACCTTTAAATGATGGGCTTCATAACTGATCGGATAACCCAAAAAGAAGAAAAAATTAGAACATTATCTAATTGGGTTGGATTTTTAAAAGCCCAGAACCGTGGAACCAATCTAGAACCGAACCGTTTTTCATGGTCCGATTCCAGCTCCATAATTTGTAGAACCGTTAGGAAGGGTTTGGTTCTGGTTTCACCCCAGAACCGAACCGAACCGACCCATGTGCACCCTAGGCAAGTAGGATCATCCACATTAAAGGTAGGTCGCACATGATGGATATAGTTCACATTTAAGATAGGCCCAAGGTGGGGCCAACTTAATGAATGGTCCACATCAAAGGTTGGTGGACCCCACATGATACACGGTGGAACCCAATCATACTTTCATACTTTTTGGTTGATAAGTATGTTGTTTGCTAAACATATTTATCTGCTGATTAAGTAGAAACTAAGTAAGCTACTCGAGATATTTCCTAGGATTATAAGCCTTTGTAATTTCTTTTATAAACCAAGGTACTTGAGGTACTTCTCAGGATTATAAGCCTTGTTCATAGGGACTTCCACCATATAAGCCTTTGCATTTCCTTTATAAGATAATGTCTAAAGTTGCAGAAAATATATTAAACTCAATACTTCTTAGGATTATCTCCCTAGAACCAGACGTGTTTGTTTAATGTCACTCCATAGCAAAAAAATATTGCATTAGCCCAAGAGCTCTTTAGAGATATAAACAGAAAAATCCACGACAATAATGTAGTGTTGAAATTTGACATGGAAAATGCCTACCACCAAGTAGATTGGATTTTTTTCAAAGTTCTCACCTGGTAGATAGATCCATTGGAGAAGTTTTGGGCAAACTCTTGTTTCTCAGTTCTCATCAATGAAGAGGCAGTACCAGATCGGCTCAGCTTGATTCAACTCAGTTTGATTTGGCTCGTAGACTGTATACATATTATTTCCTGTGGTGTGATCCACTTGAGCATTAGATGTGATTCAATTTTGGGATCATGTCCCAAAATGATATGTAAAAATGGATGGATAGCGTGGATAATACATATACATGACGACGTGGATTATACATAATACGTATACATGAATGCACATTGTTTCCCATGGTTTGGTTCACTTGAGCTTTGGATATGATTCAATTTTGGATCATGTCCTAAAATGACATAAAAATGGATGGACAACATGGATAATATACACGACAGTACGCCCACAAAGTTTACTCAGTACGCTAACACTATGTGAAAAATGGGGAAAAAAAAGATGAATTTTGAGACGGTTGTGGACCGTCTGCAAAATTCCTTGGTTTAAAGAGGGTTTAGAGACGGCTGTAAGCTCTCTAAAATTTCAAACGACTCTTGATCATCCTTAATATGAAGGAAAATTGTCTTTTCATTTAAGATGGTCAGAATCCATCATTAACTGCAGAAAAAAGATGGCTATCAATTGTCTGGAATAAAAGACGGTCTTTAACCGTCTTATATGCGGTCATCTGAAATGGTCAAAGACTGTCCGCAATAGAGACGGCCATTGGCCATCTTTTACTTGTAATTTGAGACTGTTAAGGGCCATTTGCATTAGAGACGGTCCTTAACTATCTTATAGGTAGTCATCGCAGACAATCAAGGACCGTCTGCATTAGAGATGGTCATTGGCCATCTTTTACCGGTAATCTGAGACTGTTAAGGACCGTTTGCATTAAAGACGGTCCTTAACTACCTTATAGGCAGTCATCGCAGACAATTAAGGACCGTCTACATTAGAGATGGTCATTGGCCATCTTTTACCGGTAATCTGAGACTGTCAAAGACAGTCTATATTAGAGACGGTCCTTAGCTGTCTTATATCGCTCATTTGAGGCTGTCAAAGACCGTCTGCATTAGAGACGGTCATTAGCCGTCTTATAGTGGTCATTTGAGACTGTCAAAGACCATCTGTAATGCTTGTAGGTCAAAAATTAAGAAGTTCAAAAAAATTATGAATTTTGAAAAAAAATATATATAGTTGAGAAGCTTAGAAAAATAATTAACAATATTTAAGAAAAATTTAGATTTTGAAAAAAAAAAAAAAAAAAACACTATGATTTTATTAAAATCTAGATTTTGAAAAAAAAAATTAAGAACTTTGAATAATGTTGATAAATTTGAAAAAAAAATTTGATTAAAAAAAATGATATTTTGAAAACAAAAATTTTAAAAATAAAACAAAATTATGAAAAATTGACAAATTGTAAAAAAATATATTTTTTAAAAAAGAAAACTAGATATTTTGACAAGAAAAATTCTAAAGTTATATAACAAAAGTGAGATTAAAAAATGATATTTTGAAAAAGAAAATTTTAAAAATTAAACAAAATTGTGAAAAAAATGACAGATTGTAAAAAAAATATATATTTTAAAAAAGAAAACTAGATTTTGTATTTTGACAAGAAAAATTGAAAAGTTAGATAATAAAAGTGAGATTTTGAAGATGTGTTGTATATCCTTGCCGCCTTTATGTTTCTTCAACCCATTTTTGGGCTGGGTATAAAAAATTGTGTAGATTTAAATCTTAAGTGGACCACACCATTATAAAGAATGATAATATAGTACCTCGCCATTAAAAATTATAAAGAGCCCATCGTAAGGTTTTAGTAATGTTTATTTGCAATCCAACTTGTTGATATTGTAAAGAAGATCTAGACGAAGATAAACTACAAAGATCAAATTGATCCAAAACTTTTGTGGCCTTTAAATGGCTTTTAATAGTTATTCATCATTGTTTTGATTGGTATGGCCCACCTGAGATTATTGAGTTCTTATGATTTAAAATCACATCCTAAAATATGATAGAAAAATATATGGATGGTGTCGATATACAAAAATATATCAAGGTGGGCCCTACACAGTTATAGAGTAACACCCATGAAGGAGTTACCTAAATAAAATGGTACTATAAGGTCACCTCATGGGATCTTCCCATGAGGTTAATCTATGTGCGCCCCACCATATGTGTGTAGAACATCAACACCATGCATTTGATGTATCCCCTTTAAGTTCAAAAATCAGTCATATATGAAACTTAGGTGGACCATAGCATCTAAAACTATGTGAAGACATCCCTAAAACATATAAAAGCATTTGGTGGGGCCCACATGAGTTCTGGATGTGTATGAAACTTGGTCTGACTCCTCATCCAAGTGGGACACACATAATGAGTGGGTTGGATCTATGAACCACATCTAGGTGGGCCCAATAAATGAGTTTTGAATGTTTTAATGCGAGGGTAACTGTCTTAACTATAGTATGTGGTGTGACCACGCAAGTCATGGATTAACTTTATTTTTAAGCTCGTGGCCCACCATGGAATGGTGCATCTAACTGATGGGGCAGATCTAAAGTTCAAGTGGACCCACCATAGAAAAGAGTGGGATAGTGACACCCACTATTGAAACCTTCTTAGGGCCCGCCACGATGTTTATTTGAGATCCAACCTGTTTATAAGTTAATACAGACATGGAATAAGGGAAAACATATATATTAGCTTGGTTGAAAACTTCTACGGCTCAAAGTAAGGTTTTAATGGTAGGCATTCAATCCCCACTATTTTTTTGTGATGGGGTCCACTCGAACTTTGAATCTGCCTCATACTTTGGCTCAATCACAAGAAGTTTTTAATGTTGAATATATATTCAATCAACACCATTTCATGTGGTGTGGTCCAAATACTTGGATGAATAGGAAAAACAAATTTCATACTTTATTTTTAAACCCATGGCCACAATGGAATGGTGCATCTGACTGATGGGGCAGATCCAAAGTTCAATTGGACACCACAATAGAAAAGAGTGGGATAGTGACACCCACTATTGAAACCTTCTCAAGGCTGACCATGATGTTTATTTGAGTTCCAACCTGTTTATAAGTTAATATAGACATGGAATAAAGGAAAACATGAATATTAGATTGATCGAAAACTTCTATGGCCTAAAGAAGTTTTTAATGGTAGGCGTTCAATCCCAATTGTTTTATGTGGTGGGGTTCACACTCAAACTTTAGATTTGCCTCATAGTTTGGCTCATACTCATATGGTAAAATGGATGGATGGTGCGGATAAACCACATACATTCACCTGGGTTATTGTGGGGGCCACCTTGATGCATGTATTATGCATCCATGCCATCCATTAGTATTTTCAAATCATTATTGGGGAAAGCCAGATTTTTAATGGTGGACATCTAAGAACTATTCTTTTTGCATTATGTGGTCCTCCCAAGCTTTAGTTCACACTCATTTTTTGAGATCGATGATAAAATTATGTTGAGAAATGGATGGACGGCATGGATGAAACAAATCCATTATGGTGGGATCCTCTTGAGCATTCGATCTGCATCCTTTTTGGTATGTGTTATATCCAAACCATCCATCCATTTGGGGAGCTTGTCTTAAGGCTTGACCCGAAAAATAAGACAGATCTAAAGATCAGTTGGACCACACTGCAAAAAACAGTGGGGGATTAATCGTTTACCATTGAAACCCTTTTCAAATCAAAGAAGTTTCAGATAAATTTGAAATTTTTTTTTCAACTTTATTCATGTATTTTTAAAATTATTAACGGATTAGATGGAAAATAAACGTTATGGTGGGGCCATGTAACTTTGATCGTATTTGAGCCGTTCATACAACTCGGAGCTCAAGGCGTGTACGCGATCATCTTCCCACGACATGTATGTACAATAGGCTGTAACCCCTTGCATGTGACCACGGGAAACGGATTGGCTGGTCTTCTCCCCCTGTCAAAAGCCAATGGCTGGTGGTCAGTGCTATGTGGGCCCCAACATAATGTATGTGTTTAATTCAATCCGTCCATCTATTTTTACAGATCATTTTACGATATGAGTCCAAAAATGAGGTACATCCAAATCTCATGTGGACCACATTACAGGAAATAGTGTTGAATGAGGGTTGACTGTTAAAAACATTTGGGGCCAATAAAAGTTTTGGATTAAGATGATCTTTGTTATTTCAGTTCATCTGGGACCATATGACCTAATCAACAGATTGGATGTTAAATAAACAGTATAGTGGGCCTTACGAGGATTTCAATGGTGGATATCCAATCTCTATTGTTTTCATGTGGTGTGGTCCACCTGATATTTATATTCCTCCAATTTTTTGGACCAAGCCATGATATTATCATTAAAAACGGATGAACGAAATGGATTAAAAGCATACATCATGGTGGGGGCCACAGAGCACCGACCACTAGCCATGTGGGATGCGGATTAGCTACTAACAGGTTTAGTAGCTAGACTCCCTGCCGAAGTGACGTGACTAAGTTTTGTGAAGTGACGTGACCAAGTTCTATGGGACCCACCATGATATATGTGTTGTATCTGCACCGTCCATTCATTTGGAGATATCAATTTAGGGTAGGAGCAAAAGAATGATTTAGATATAAAGCTCAAATGGACCCCAGCACAGAAAAAAGTGGAGAGAGTGATGCCCACCATTAAAATTTTCTGAGGTCCACAGAAGTTTCTGATCAAACTGAAATTTGTATTTTCACTTCTTTCATGTCTGTCTTAACTTGTGAACACGTTGGATCTCAGATAAACATCATAGTGGACCTTAGGAAGGTTTCAACGATAGAGTCACTCTTCCCACTATTTTCTGTGGTGGGGTCCATTCCAAATCTAAATCTTACTCATTCTTTATCTCATTGCCTAAAATGATCTCTACAAATTGATGGATGGTATGGATACAACACATACATCATGGTAGGTCCCACATAACCTGGTGGCATGACTTCAGTAGGAGTCTTGGTGGCTACTCAACCTATGTAACTTTTCAATTTTCATTTATATTGCGTGTGATGCAAGAAACCCACTTGAGCTTATCTAGGCAAGCAACACGGCTGTACAGTTACCTATCTCTAAGCATGAATGCAAGTGGGCCCACCGTGAATGCATGTGGTTGATCCACACCATCCATTCATTTTTTCAGATCATTTTAAGGGTTAAACCCAGATCATTTTTCCACACCATCCAAATCTCAAGTGGACCACATTACAGTAAACAATGTTGAATAAGGGTCAACCATTAAAAACATTTGGGGGGCCATAAAAGTTTTGGATTAACCTGACCTTTATTTTTTCTCTTCATCTAGGACTGTATGACCTAATCAACAGATTGGATGTCAAATAAATAGTATAGTGGGCCTTAGGAGGATTTTAATGGTGGATATCCAATCACTATTGTTTTCATGTGGTGAGGTGCACCTGAGATTTATATCCATCTCATTTTTGGTATAAAGCCATAAAATGATCTTTAAAAATGGATGAATAGAATGGATGAAATACATACATCATGGTGGGGCCCACAGAGCACCGACCACCAACCACGGAGCTAGTGGCAGGAGGAGTAGCCAATCCGTTTCCACCTTTGCGTGGGGTATTACCCAATCCGCGCTCATTCTTTGATATCCCCGGAGAATGAAAATTTCTCTCTGTTTTCATCGTGCCCATTGCTCCTAAAACCCCCTCCCAAAACTGAATCTTCTCATCTTTAGCAGCGGAACCGCCATCATCACAAGACAAGGCAGCTCCCATCTCCATCAGATCAAAGAAGACGACCAGGTCAGAAGGGTATTGGCGACAGGGGCTGATTGCAGTGGAGATGGAAAGAGGCAAGGTTGAAGAAGATCATCAAGTCAAAGTAGATGAAGCTCCTTAAGGTTGTGCCAGATGAGATCTTCACAAAGAAAAAGAATTAGGTTAGATTGAATTACAAGAATTATTTATTTATTTATTTATTTTATTAATGGTTTTATTACGAGATCGATGGATTTGGGATATAGTGTTTTGATCTTGTGAGTTGCTGTAATCAGTATGGAATTTATGGATTTGGAAAATAGTATATATATATATATATATAAATTTACAAACACCCTTTTCAAATTTTTGGTGCATGAACCATCATTTTAGGTCACCAAACAATGGCTCCACTAGTAAAAACTAAAAAGCTCATTGTGTAATACATCATGTATTTCATGCACGCAAACTGTTTGATGAAATGTCTCAACAAGGAGTTTTTGTGTATTGTGTTTTACTTGCACCCAATTTCTCCTTTTCTTTTTATTTACTTATTTAATTTTGGTGGATATTTTAGATTGACAGTTGAATGGTTAACCTTGCTTGACAAATCAAGAAACTTAGGTGAATGGTTAACCTTACAATTAAAGCAGGTGGTTCTAGTTTTTTTAAATTTATTTATTTTTTAAACTTTGTTAGATCAGGTCAACTTGGAAACCATCCTTTGGAATCCTGAGTTAATTCAGACAAGTCAATGGAACCTTGATCCTATAAATTCGCAGTTAGGAATTGGTGCTTGACACGTGGAAAACTGAGTTGATTTGGCTGAGTTCCAATGGATTGGTGTGTTTTTTTATTGCTAATGGTAGCTATTTAGTTCCCTTGAGAAAACCTAATAGGATATATCTGTGCCAGTGCCATCCTACTTTTTAAAACTGAACTTACCGTCCTTGTCAATTGCGGCGGTAAGATAAGATGCATGATTTTCCTTTTCAACTGTTAGTCATAGAGTAATAGTACTCGTTTCAATTTTTTTGGATGAATGATGAATGTATTTGTGAATGTAAATGAAAATAAAAAACTTATAATATATGTATATATATGTTATTAATGGAGGATACCTTGTTTAGTGGGACATGAAATTCTTATAGCTTATGGTATGGTGCCCCAATATTGGTTGTATGTTACTAGTATGTAGTAGAAAATACTAGAGAATACCTAAACCCGATCCAAACCCGAAACCGAACCTGATTCCCTAAACCTAAACTTAAACCGCGGGGGTCCTTGGAAGGTGGGAACCGCCATTTGGACAGGCCGTGTTTATATCTGTATTTGCAGGGACCACACCCTTAATCTATAACCTAAACCTATTCTCAAATCCCAAAACCTATAACTACAACCTAAACCTTAACCTAAACCTATAACCTATAACCTAAACCTATTCTCAAATCCTAAAACCTATAAATACAACCTAAAACTTAACCTAAACCTATAACCTATAACCTAAACCTATTCTCAAATCCCAAAACCTATAACTACGACCTAAACCTATAACCCATAACCTAAACTCAATTCCCTAAACTTTAACCTACAACCTAACCTAAATCTATACTTATAACTTAAACTTATTCTCAAATCCAAAAACCTATAACCTAAACCTAAACCTTAACCCAAACCTATAACCTATAACCTGAACCTATAACCTAAACTCAATTCCCTAAACCTTAACCTATAACCTAACATAAACCTATTCTCAAATCCCAGAACCAATAACTATAACATAAACCTTAACCAAAAACCTATAACCTATAACCTAAACCTATAACCTAAACTCCATTCCCTAAACCTTAACCTACACCCTAACCTAAACCTAACCTAAACCTATACTTGTAACCTAAACCTATTCTCAATTTCAAAAACCTATAACCTATAACCTAAACCTGAACATAAACCTGAACCCGAATTCTTAAACCTAAACCTATACTAATAACCTAAACCTATTCTCAAATTCCAAAACCAATAACTACAACCTAAACCTTAACCAAAAACCTATAACCTATAACTTAAACCTATTCTCAAATCTCAAAACCTATAACTATAACCTAAACCTTAACCAAAAATCTCAAAACCTATAACCTAAACCTATTCTCAAATCCCAAAACCTAAACCTTAACCAAAAATCCCAAAACCTATAACCTAAACCTATTCTCAAATCCCAAAACCTATAACTATAACCTAAACCTTAACCAAAAATCCCCAAACCTATAACCTAACCTAAACCTAAACCTATAACCTACACTTATAACCTAAACCTAAACCTAAAACCTAAATGTATTCTCAAATCCCTAAACCTAAACCTACACCTAATCCTAATCTCAATTCCTTAACCTAAACCTATAACCTATAACCTGAAAACCCAAACCTTAACCCGAACTCGAACCCGATTTCCTAAACCTAAACCTACACCTATTCTCAATTCCCTAAACATTAACCTATAACCTAACATAAACCTAAACCTATAACCTACACTTATAACCTAAACCTATAACCTTGATCTAAACCTAAAACCTAACCTAAACCTTAAAACCTAACCTAAACCTTAACCTATAACCTATAACCTAAACCTAAACCTCTATAACCTAAACCTAAACCTTAACCTATAACCTAAACTTATAACCTTAACCTAAACCTATTCTCAAATCTCAAAACCTATACTTATAACCTAAACTTAAACCTTAACCTATGACCTAAACCTATACTTATAACCTTAACCTATAACCTAAACCTATACTTATAATCTAAACCTATACTTATAACCTTAACCTAAACTTCTAACCTTAACCTAAATCTATTCTCAAATCCCAAAACCTATACTTATAACCTTAACCTATAACCTAAACCTATACTTATAACCTTAACCTAAACTTATAACCTTAACCTATAACCTAAACCTATACTTGTAACCTAAACCTATACTTATAATCTTAACTTAAACGTATTCTCAAATCCTAAAACCTATAACATAAACCTAAAACTTAACCTATAACCTAACCTATAACCTATACCTATAACCTATAACCTAAACTCAATTCCCTAAACCTTCACCTATAACCTATAACCTGAACTAAATTCCCTAAACCTAAACCTATAACCTATAACCTAAACTCAATTCCCTAAACCTTAACCTATAACCTATAACCTATAACCTAAACATAATTCCCTAAACCTTAACCTATAACCTAACCTAAACTTAAACCTATAACCTACACTTATAACCTAACTATAATTTAAACCTAAAACTTAAGCCTAAAACCCAAACGTAAACCCGATCCCGAATCCAAACCCGAATCTGATTTCCTAAACCTAAACCTTAACGTATTCTCAAATACCTAAATCCAAACCTACGCCTAATCCTAATCTCAACTCCCAAACCTAAACCTAATCCTAAACTTGAAAACCAAACTTAAACCCAAACCCGAACCCGAACCCGAATTCCTAAGCCTAAACCTATACTTAATAACCTAAACCTATTCTCAAATCCTAAAACCTATAACTATAACCTAAACCTTAACCAAAAACCTATAACCTATAACCTAAACCTTAACCTACACTCTAACTTAAACCTATACTTATAACCTAAACCTATTCTCAAGTCCCAAAACCTATAACCTAAACCGAAACCTATAACCTAAACCCGAATCCGAACCCGAATTCCTAAACCTATTCTCAAATCCCAAAACCTATAACTATAACCTAAACCTTAACCAAAAACCTATAGCCTATAACCTAAACCTACTCTCAAATCCCAAAACATATAACTATAACCTAAACCTTAACCAAAAATTCCAAAACCTATAACCTAAACCTAAACCTGTAACCTATACTTATAACCTAAACCTTAACCTATAACCTATACTTATAACCTAAACCTATAACCTAACTTAAACCTAAACCTATAATCTAAACTTAAACCTAAAACCTAAATGTATTCTCAAATCCCTAAACCTAAACCTACACCTAATCCTAATCTCAACTCCCTAACCTAAACCTAAACCTAAACTTGAAACCCCAAACCTAAACCCGATCCTAAACTCGAAATTGAATCCCTAAACCCTTTGCCTAAACTTAAACCTATAACATAAACCTAAACCTAAACCTATAACCTAAACTTAATTCACCTAACTTAAACCTACACCTTAATCCAAACATATAACCCGAACCCGAACCCGAACCTGAACCCGAATTCCTAAACCTAAACCTATTCTTAAATCCCTAAACCTATAACCTAAACCATAAACCTATAACCTAAACCTAAACCTAAACCTATAACCTAAACCTAAACCTATTCTCAAATCCCTAAACCTATAACCTAAACCTAAACCTATTCTCAAATCACTAAACCTATAACCTAAACCTAAACCTAAACCTATAAACCTATAACCTAAACTCAAACCCAAACCTAAACCTATAACCTAAACCTAAACCTATAACCTTAACCAATAACCTATTACCTAAATCCTAAACCCAAACCTAAACCCGATCCTGAACCTGAATCCGATTTCCTAAACCTAAACCTTAACCTGCTCTCAATTCCCTAAAGCTATAACCTATAACCTCGTAAACCTAAACCTAAACCTATAACCTTAACCTATAAACTTAACCTAAACCTAAAACCTAAAACCTAAACCTAAACCTAAAACCTAAATGTATTCTTAAATCCCTAAACCTAAACCTACACATAATACTAATCTCAACTCCTTAACCTGATCCTAAACTTGAAAACCCAAACTTAAACCCGAATCCGAACCTGATTTCCTAAACCTAAACCTTAACCTATTCTCAATTCCTTAAACCTTAACCTATAACGTAACCTAAACCTAAACCTATAACCTACACTTATAACCTAAACCTAAACCTATAACCTAAATGTATTTTCAAATCCTTAAACCTAAACCTACACCTAATCCTAATCTCAACTCCTTAACCTAAACCTAAACTTGAAATCCCAAACCTAAACCCAAATCTGAACCTGAACCCGAACCCGATTTCCTAAACCTAAACCTTAACCTATTCTCAATTCCTTAAACCTTAACATATAAACTAACCTAAACCTAAACCTATAACCTACACTTATAACCTAAACCTATAACCTTAACCTAAACGTAAAACCTATACCTAAACCTAAACCTAAAACCTAAATGTATTCTCAAATCCCTAAACCCAAACCTAAACCTATGACCTACAACATTAACATAAACTTATAACCTAAACCTATAACCTACAACATTAACCTAAATCTATACATATAACCTAAAACTATTCTCAAATCCCACCTATAACTTAAACCTAAACCTTAACCTAAACCTAAACCTAAACCTATAACCTAAACCTAAACCTTAACTTAAAACCTAAACCTTAACCTATAACTTATAACCTAAACCATCCTTTGTCGTCTCAAAATAGCATGGCCCTTGCGACAGTCCAAAACCGTCCTTTATTGTCTTTTGAGACGGTTTTCAACCATGTTTTTTTTCTCAAATTTGGCGTAGTGTAAATGGATACACACTTACTAGTCTTTTTTAATATTATTTTGTAGTCTTATTTTTGTATAAAAAATGTTCATATTATGTATATTGTTAATTTTACAAATAATAATAATAATAATAAAAAATTTTAAAAATGAGTTGCCCGATATTCCAACTTGGCTCAGACAGTAGGGATAGGCTGGAAGCTCTGCTCATGTAAAGTTAGAACAGCAGGTGTCACATAAGCAAGCCAAACCAAGTTGGGTCAAATTGGCTCGGCTCATGTACAACTCAAGGGCTCATGTACAACTCTGAGTGCAAGCATCTCAATTTCCTTATCTTAAAAATGTTTCCAGCTTTTTTGAACTAGTTTTGAAGGAAGTTTCCGCTCCATAACCTAAAAGGCATGTGGTTGGATGAAAAAATCCCTAAAATATGTCACTACTCACAATGAATAGGGAGCGGATTAGGTGTTACCCTTGTAACACCTTACCCTTACCGTGTAGGGCCCACCTGATGAATATGTTGTATATCCACTCCGTCCATCTGTTTTCTCGACTCAGTTTAGGCTGCGATCTCAAGAATTAACCAGATCCAAATATCCACTAAAATACACCACTAGAAAATGTGGAGAATGACCGTTAAGAACCTTTTGTAGGCCACAAAAGTTTTAGATCAAGCTGATTTTTGTACTGTCCTTCATCAAGATCTGTTTGACCTTATCGAAGGATTGAATGGCAAATAAACATTACGAATATGCTTATAGTGAGCATTAGGAAGTTTTAAAATGATAGGTGTTCAATCACCACCGTTGTTTCCTGTGGCGTGGTCCACCTTAGACTTGGTTTTGCTTAATTGGGCGGCGTGGATATACAACATATTATCAAGGTAAACCCACGGCAAGGGGTGGGTGTTACTGGGATAACACCTGATCGGCTCTCGAATGATAGATTGTCAACCTGTCCGCTATGTTTTTGGAATTACTTTCGGTTGAAAAATAGCATATTTCCGTCCGCACATGTTTAAATTTATTTTCAATTGGAAGTTGCGTTCATTTTCAACAGCATGATTACAATTTCCTTTCTTTAAAATCTTATTGAATTTTTAACATTTTCCAAAATTGTTTTTATATCCGCCGAAAGTGACATTTGGGCATGCGGCACTCTTCATGCTCAATACGCGAAGGTGATTGAGTATTGAGTAACTCAGTATACTAAACGTACTTGCTAAACTCTGATTTATGTATTTTATCCATACCGTCTATCCATTTTACCAGATAATTTTATGGCTTGAGCCCAAAAATAAAGAAGGTTATCCAGAGCTCTAGTGCACCACATCACAATAAAAGTGTGAATTGAATGTCTTCCATTGAAAGTTTCTCAAGGACCACAGAAGTTTTGGATCAAGTTTATATTTGTGTTTTCCCTTTATCCATGTCTCTATTACATAATGAATATATTGGAGGAAAAATAAATAGCACTATAGGCCTTAGGTAAGTTTCAATGGTGGAAATTATTATTGCTGTTTCTACTGTAGTCCACTTCAGCTTTGGATATGCTTTGATTTCAAGCTCAACTACTAAAATGAGTTGGAAAAGTAGATGGAGAATGTGGATAGACCACTGGCATTCACAGTAAGTTCAACAGAGTTTATTCAATGAGATAAAAGCAAATTTGGACGCGGGTTGCCTCGTGACGATGCCAATGGAGGGTCGCTGCCGGAAGGTAGTCTAGGGTCCCAGCATGATACATGTGTTCTATCCACACCCTTTGTCCATTTTGCCATATCATTTTCTAGTACGAGCCAGTGGGGATTGAATGTCACCTTAAAAACATCTCGCTGGCAAAAGAAATTTGTATCAAGCTGGAATTTGTGTTTTTTCCTTCATACAGATTTTTGTGACTTAAGCAACGGGTTGGATGGAAAATAAACATTGCCGGTGGGCATTAGGAAGGTTTTAATACTAGACGTTCAATCACCACTGTTTTCCTGTGAGGTGGTCCACCTTAAATATGGATCTTAACTATTTTGGACCTCACGTCCTAAAATAACCATCCGAAATCAATGGACGGCATGGATAAAATGCATACATCACCTAAGTAGCCTGGCCCCATGACATGGATATAGCAAATGTCACGGGCGCGTTGCATGCGCCGTTCAAAAACCCCACCATCCTCCACCTTATAAAGTCGATCCTACTCCCTCTCTCTCCCGCACTGGAAACATGGAGATATTCTTCTTCATTTTAGATATCCTTTTCTTCACCTTCCTCTTCTCAATTTCCAAGCGCCTGTGTTATGATTTAAATGTTTTATTTCATATTTATTAATATTTATTGGAAATTCTAGTTATTAGTAGGTTTGACTGAGTCTTTAGATATTTGGTTATTTGACCGAGTTTTTAGGTATTTGGTTATTTGATTTCATGGCCAAGAAAGTGTCTTATGTGTGATCCTATTTTATAGGAATTATAGTTAGTGCTAGGTTGAAGCGTTTTGATGTAAAGCCTATTTATAGGCCATTTTCTTTATTAATAATATAGACAGAGCTTTACCATTCCAATATATCTCTTTTGTTTTTTTCTTTTTGTTCTGTATTAGTGATTATTTGATTTCGTGGCTGAGAAAGTGTCTTATGTGTGATCCTATTTAATAAGAGTTATGGTTAGTGTTAGGTTGAAGCGTTCTGATGTAAAGCCTATTTATAGGCCCTTTTCTTTATTAATAATATATACAAAGCTTTACCATTCCAACACATCTCTTTTGTTTTTTCTTTTTTGTTCTGTATCAATGGCATTAAAGCATTAATCGTGTGAGAAAAAGCAAGAGAGAAAGAGTTTCCAAACAATGAGAATCCCCAAAACAGTTCAAAATAGCAGCAGCTATTTTCTCCTCTAACTTATTTTTTTGTAGGAATCGATGGCTTCAGATTCAAATTTTGTGCAGGCAGCGATCCCACGTTTTGATGGTCACTATGACCATTGGAGTATGCTAATGGATAATTTTCTACGGTCAAAAGAGTATTGGCCGATCGTTGAATCTAGAATTGAAGAACCAACAACAAATATAGTCTTGATGGATGCCTAGAAAACAGAGTTGGAAGGGAGAAAGCTAAAAGATTTGAAGGCAAAAAATTACCTTTTTCAGGTAATTAATCATCCCATCTTGGAAACAATTCTTAACAAAGAAAATTCCAAAGATATTTGGGATTCCACGAAGAAAAAAGATCAAGGCTCTACTAGAGTGAAGCGTGCACAGCTTCAAGCTTTGAGAAGAGATTTTGAGACTACAAATGAAGGATGGGGAATCTATCACCAGCTATTGTGTCAGGACTATGGAGATAAGCAACAAAATGCGATTTCATGGTGAGAAGATGGAAGATGTCACCATTGTGGAGAAGATATTGCATTCCTTGACACCAACGTTTGATTATGTCATGTGTTCAATTGAATCGAAAGACATAGATGCATTCTCTCTTGATGAACTGCAGAGCTCCTTGCTGGTCCATGAATAGAAGATGAACCGAAGTTCAACTTTAGTGGAGCAAGCTTTGAAGGCTTCTACCTCTACTCATTTCTCAAACTCTAGAGGAAGGGGTGGAGCTAGAGGTAGAGGAAGGGGAGATTGAGGAAATAGAGATGGCAGCAGGTATTTCAAAGCCAATGATGATCAATTTCGGAGCAAAGGTAGATGACGAGATCAACATTTTGATAAATCTAAGGTAGAGTGCTTTAAATGTTATAAATTTGGACATTATCGTTCTGAATGTTATACTAGGTTGCCTAATGACAAAGAAAAGGAAGAACAAGCGAATTTTGCAGAAAAGAAGGAAGTGGAAACTTTGTTGATGTTTGTTCAAGCTAATTAGAAACCTAAGTCTGATGTTTGGTATGTGGATACGGACTGCAATAACTACTTGTGGAAGTAAGTCTTATTTTTATTATTTAAATAAAAGTTTTCATTATATAGTAAGTTTTGGTGATTGTAACACTGTGAGGGTGATGGGAAAGGGTGATATTAAGATAAGAACCAAGAATGGTTTTGTAGAAACAATTTCTAATGTCCTTTATGTTCCTGACTTGAAAAGTAATTTGTTAAGTGCTGGTCAATTGCAAGAAAAGGGTTATGTAATCACTATTCAAAAGGGTGCTTGTGAGATTTATGATCCTACTAGAGGAGATATTGTTGTTATACAAATGAGTTCAAACAGGTTGTTTCCCTTGAAGATTGAAAGTGTGCAATCTTGTTTGGTAGCTGACGTAAAAGATTCTTCTTGGTTATGGCATTTTCGTTATGGCCACTTGAGTTTTTGTGGATTGAAGACCCTCTAACAAAAAAATATGGTGACAGGTCTTCCTCAGATTAGTATTCTTTTCCAAGTTTGTGAAGAATGTGTTGTTGGTAAACAACATCGTTCTCAATTTCCCTACGGGAAGTCAAGGCGAGCAAAAGGTGTTTTGGAGCTAATTTATTCCAATATTTGTGGCCTGATAACACCATTTTCTAATGGAGGTAAAAGATACTTAATTACCTTCATTGATGATTATACTCGAAAAATTTGGGTTTATTTTTTACAGAAAAAATCAGAAGCTTTTTATGCATTTAAAAGCTTTAAGGCTCGTGTGGAAAATGAAACAGGAAAGACCATTAAGACCCTCCGAATGGATCGTGGTGGAGAATATTACTCAGCCGAATTTGAAGTTTTTTTGTGAAGTTCATGGCATTTAAAGAGAGCTGACAGCTGCTTATACACTACAGAAAAATAGTGTATCAAAGAGAAAAAATAGAACCATTCTCAATATGGTGAGAAGCTTGTTGGCAAGAGGGAGAATTTCGAAATCTTTTTGGCTTGAAGCAGTAAATTGGAATATTCACATCTTGAACAGAAGTCCTACTTTCGTTGTTCAAAATATGACACCAAAGGAGAGTTGGAGTGGAAGGAGACTAGATGTAGATTATTTTAAAATTTTTGGCTGCATTGCTTATGCACATATCCCGAATGAAAAAAGGAAGAAACTTGATGATAAGGGGGAAAAGGGTGTCTTTCTTGGTGTTAGTGAAGCATCTAAAGCGTAAAAAATATTTAATCCACTAACCAAGAAGATTGTGACCTGCCGAGACGTTGTCTTTGATGAGGAAAACACTTGCGATTGGAATAGGTAGCAACCTACTTAAGTTCCTTTTGATAATGATTCTGAAAGAGGGCCAACTCGTAGCCTTTATGCCTGAAAATTCATTAGAAACAACTCCAATAACTACTGAAATTTTATCAATAACAGCAAAAGCTACTGATGTAGCAACTGGATCTCTTCGTCGTATTCGAAAAAGGCCCGCATGGATAGAAGACTATGAGGTAACTGAAATTGAAGATCTAATTACTCACTTTGCTTTATTTTCAGATTGTGATCCTACAACTTTTGAATGTCCCGTCAAAGAAGCAACATGGTGGAAGGCGATGGATGATGAAATTGACGCCATTGAAAGAAATTGATACTTGGGAGCTGACTGATCTTCTGAAAGGGCACAAATCCATTGGTGTAAAGTGGGTCTTCAAAACAAAACTAAAGGAAAATGGTGAAGTTGATAAGTATAAGGCACGTTTGGTAGCTAAGGGATATAAGTAGGAATATGGGATCGATTATACAGAAGTCTTTGCTCCCATTGCAAGACATGATACAATCAGATTGGTGATCACATTGACGGCGCAGAACTCGTGGCCTATTTTTCAGATGGACGTCAAATCAACATTCTTGCATGGAAACTTGGAGGAATAAGTATTTGTAAAACAACCCCTTGGTTATATTAAGATCAGAAATGAGCATAAAATGTATACATTAAAAAAACTCCTTATGGATTAAAAAAAGCTCCACGAGCTTGGTATAGTCACATTGAGGCTTATTTTTTGAAAGAAGGCTTTTACAAATGTCCATATGATCACACACTTTTTGTTAAAATTGAAGATAATGGGAAAATGCTCATTGTTTGCTTATATGTAGACAATCTTATATTTACTAAAAATGATGGTGTCATGTTTAAAGAATTCAAGAAATCTATGATGTTTGAATTTGAAATGTCTGACCTTGGTATGATGCATTACTTCCTTGGCATAGAAGTAGTGCAATCAACTAATGAGATCTTTATTTCTCAAAAGAAGTATGTGCGAGATATTTTGGACAGGTTTCGGATGAAGAATTGCAATCCTGTAAGCACTCCAACTGAGTTTGGCTTGAAGTTAAACAAAGATCATGAAGGGAAGAAGGTGGATAACACACTTTACAAGTAAATTATTCACACTTTAATGTATTTAACTGCAACAAGATCAGACATAATGTATTTTGTGAGTTTAATAAGTAGATATATGGAGAATCTAACAGAAATACATTTATCAGCTGCCAAGAGAATCCTTCGTTACTTGTAAGGAACTAGAGATTTTGGACTGTTTTACAAGAAGGGTGAAAAGTTAGAGTTGTTCGAGTTTACTGACAGTGATTATGCAGGAGATCAAGATGATAGAAGGAGCACTTCAGGCTATGTTTTTATGTTAGGCCCAGGGGCCGTTTCGTGGTCTTCTAAGAAGCAACCAATTGTCACCTTGTCAACTACAAAAGCTGAATTTATTACTGTAATAGCTTGTGCTTGTCAAGCTATTTGGTTGAGAAGAATTCTTGAAGAGCTACACTTCAAGTAAGTTGAAGCTACTACAATTTTTTATGACAACAACTCAGCAATCAAACTGTTTAAGAATCCTGTGCTACATGGAAGAAGCAAACATATCGATGTGAAATATTATTTTTTAAGAGATCTCAGTAATGATGGAACAATAAAACTAATTTATTGTCGAAGTGAAGATCAAGTTGTAGATATACAGACCAAGCCTCTCAAGTTAGCTACATTTGTGAAGTTACGTGGTCTACTGGGAGTTTGTTCACTTGTTGCTGTAAAGGAGGACTTTGCAAAGGGTTGATTTTTCTTTTAAACTGATTTCTGCAGATTTTAGTTTAAGGGAGGGTGTTATGATTTAAATGTTTTATTTCATATTTATTAATATTTATTAGAAGTTCTAGTCATTGGTAGGTTTGACCGAGTCTTTAGGTATTTGGTCATTTGATTTCATGGCTGAGAAAGTGTCTTATGTGTGATCCTATTTTATAGGAGTTATAGTTAGTGCCAGGTTGAAGCGTTCTTATGTAAAGCCAATTTATAGGCCCTTTTCTTTATCAGTAATATAGACAGAGCTTTACCATTCCAACACGTCTCTTTTGATTTTTCTTTTTTGTTCTATATCAGTCTGCTCGCAAAACCTAAGAAGCTTCCACCAACACCTCCATCTCATTAAAAATCCCCTTCATCGATCTCTTACCGTCATCTCCAACTGCTACGGCCCCATCTTCTCCCTCCGTTTCGGTTCCCGCCTTGTCCTCCTCATCTCTTCCCCATCATCAGTCGATGACTGCCTCTCCAAGAATGACATCATGTTTGCCAACCGTCCCTGCCTTCTCATCGGTAAGCGAATGGTCTATGACTGCTCCTCCATTTTGTGGGCCTCCTACGACCCCCACTTGTGAAACCTCCGCCACATCGCGACTATCGAGATCCTCTCTTCGAACCGCATCTAGATGTTCTCTGCTGTCCGAATCTAGGAGGTCCAGTCCCTGGTGAAAGACCTTTTCTAGGATTCGGAAATGGGGAAATCATCGGTGGAATTGAAGTTGAGGTTCTCGGAGCTCACCTTCAATGTAATGATGGGGATGATTGCTGCGAAGCGATATTACGGAGGGAATGTGGTGAATTTGGAGGAGGCGAAACGGTTTTGGGAGATCGTTGATGAGGCGTTGGCATTGGGTGGAGCGTTGAATTTCAGAGATTGCATGCCGTTTTTGGGGTGGATGGATTTGGGAGGGGTGGAGAAGAGGATGGTGATATTGGCGAGGGAGAGGGATGAGTTCTTGCTGGCTCTTATTGATGAGCATCGTAAGAGGAGGAACAAGGACCATTTTTCTTGCGATCAAGGAGAGGGGAAGAAGATAAAGAAGACGTTGATCAATGTCATGCTGTGTTGCAGGAAACAGAGCCTCACTACTACACCAATCACATCATCATGGGGTTGATTGAGGTAATTACCATGTCTCTTTTCACAAATCCGCTTTTGTGGGACGTGGATTTCCTGCTAAAGGATTTTGCAGGATGTTCCCGCGTGGGAATAGAACTGGGCATCGAGTCAGGTTGGACCGAGTTAGGGCTGAATCAACTTAATCCGGTTTTGAAATAGGCTTGACCTGAACTCAAACCAACTTGATACCGAGTCTAGCATGCCTGAATCGATTTGAGTTCGGTCTGGCTTAGATTGATTCGGACCAAGTCCAATCAAGTTAGAACTACTGAGTCAGGTCAGTTAGCGCCAATCAGATTGAGAGATGAGAGAGGAAAGGAGTAGAGAGGAGAGAGAGAGGAGGAGGAGGAGAGTGATGGTGGTGAGTGGTTGCCGAGCTTAGAAGAGTAGGAGGATGAGGGAGGGAGAGAAAGAGTTTGGGATTGGGTTGGGGTAGGGTGCAACGGGTAGGGTTAGATAGTCAGGTCAAGTCAAGTTTCGAATTGGCTCGAGTCTAACCGGATCAAGTTTCGGATCAAGTCAGGTCGAGTTACTGAGTAACTCGAACTTGACTCGGTTTGAGCGAAGCCTACTTGATTCAGACCAACTCACCCATTCGATTTCGATTGAGTCAAATTTGAACAAGTTGAACTAGTTGAGTTAGCCGAATCGAGTCATCCGGTGCCCACCTCTAGCTGGGAACTTATGTGGGGCCCACCATGATGTTTTTGATAAATCCACCACGTCCATCCTTTTTTAAGCTTATTTTAGGACAAGAGGCCACAAATAATCTGTATTTAAGACTCAAGTGGGTCGCAATAAAAGAAAAAGTGGGTAGGGAAATTCCTGCCATTGAAACCGTTCCAGGGACGACAGTGATGCTTACATGCCATTCATACCGTTTATAACGGCATTCCTACTGGGTTGAACCGCAAACAAAAATACTAGCTTGATTCAAAACTTCTTTGGCCACACGAATTTTCAAGTGTGGACGTTCAATTCTCCCCTTTTCGGCGCACTTGAGTCTTGCGGATCATTTTTGGCCTCTTATACTAAAACGAACTTACGAAATAGATATACACGGTGGATTTATCAAAAAAAAATAAATCATGGTGAGCCCTTACATAGGTTCCCAGCGCAGGAGCCTCCTGCTAAAGAAGCCTTTGCAGGAAATCCACGTCGGCTTCTGTGATACTGAATAGTTATCCAGACCGTTAATCTGTGGGGTCCTGGCCCTGTGGGTTATATGAGAAGGATGTCATTCGTTGGTGATCTCTGTCCACATAAATGTGATTTTGGTACTCGCATTGCATGGGACTCACCCAAGGCCGCCGATTGGCTAGTGACTCTGCCACTGGCCAACTCGGTGCTCTGTAGGACCCACCATGATGCATGTGCTTCATCCATGCCGTACATCAGGTTTTTCATATCAATTTATATTACGAAACTAAAAATGAGATAAATATAATTCTCAAGTGGATCACATCATAGGGAATAGTGTTGATTTAGCGCCCATCATTAAAAATTTCTCGCTGGCCACCACTTTTGGATCAAGATGATATATTTTTCTTTCCCTTCATTCAGGTCTGTATGACCTAATCAACAGGTTGGATTTCAAATAAACATTACAGTGGGCCCTAGGAAGTTTTAATGGTGAACATTCAATCACTGCTGTTTTCTTGTGGTGTGGCCCACCAGAAAATTAAGTCTGCCTCATTTTTGGATGAAGCCCTAAAATCATGGAAAAATGTATGGACGGTGTGGATAAAACACATACCTCATGGTGAGGTCCACATATCACTGACCACTCGCAGCCTGCAAACCGCGTTCCTGGGCAGTGGATTACCTGCTGAGGTAAACTATTTGGGGCCATAGTGATGTATATGTCTTATCCACACCGTCCATCCGTTTTAGTAGAAAATTTTAGTGCATGCATAAAAAATCGAAGAATATTAAAAGCTCAAGTAGAACACACCATAGGAAACATTGTTAATTGAATAGTCACGGTTGAAAACTTCCTGGGGCCACAGAAATTTTAAATCAAGCTGAGATTTTTGTTTTACCTTCGTCCATGTCTATTTACGTCTGTATGACCTTATGAATAGGTTAGAAATTTTAAATCAGGCTGAGATTTTTATCTTCCCTTCGTCCATGTCTGTATGACGTTATAGGCCATATAAATGTTTCAACCGTGGACGTCATTATCCACACTGTTTTCCTGTTTTGTGGTCCACTTGAGATTTGGATACGGTTCAAAATTAGTTTTATAATATAAAATTATCAGATAAAACGGACGGACGGCGTAAATAAGACGCAAAGATCATCGGTGGGCCCAAAGAGTTTACTCAGTATACTTCAGCCTGTAAAAGTACGCAATCCACTTCCGCGTCCCTCGCCCAAGACGGGGAAATTTACGACTTTACGACCCACTTATGGCCCATTAAAGAGAGTAAGCCCACCTCATTTTCCCTAGCGAGAATACGCCCCAGCTGTACGGACGCCTTGCCAAAGGTCGAAAATGCCTCTGGCTTTTGCTCGAAGACGAGCGCCGACACTGCTCGAAATCCGAGTTGTACGAACGGCTCAAAAGATATCAAAGTTACATGGGCCCCACAGTTACGTATTTATTATATCCACAACGTTCATCCATATTTCGAGATCATTTTGGACCGTTATCCAAAAAAAAAAACTCATATCCAAAGATCAACTGGACCACACCACAAAGAGCAGCAGAAAATTGATTTTCACCGTTGAAACTTTTGTAGGGCCCACCGTAACATTTATTTTCCATCCAATCTATTCATAAGGTCACAAAGACCTGGATGAAGAGGGAAAACAAATTTCGTAATGATCCAAAACTTCCATGACCCCTAAAAGGGTTTCAACGGTAGACGTTCAATCCTCTATTGCCTTTTACAGTGTGGTCCACTTGATAGCTAAATTTGCCTTATTTTTCTTCTCAAGACTTATAACGAGTTCACTAAATAGATGGACGGTTTGGATATAACACATACCTCATAAAAGGACCCACAAAGGCGATAAGAATTACAACAAGGAAAAAAAAAAAAAAAAAAAGAAGCCCGGAATCTATGGCTACGAATATAATCCATAGCCATAACCTCAGCCCATGCTTTTTCAATATGTCCTTTGCTATGTATTCAGTTAATCGAAAAAGGTCCAGAACGGTCTAATGACTTTACATAAATTTTTTTTGTAATTTCCGATACATACCGAAGTGTACTCGATATTATTGAAGATATAACTACGGATTATAGCCATAGCCATAACCGCAGTCGGTAAAAATTTATGCAAAATTTTTAAATTTTTAAATTTTATTATTTACATGGAGAACTTTACTCTAACTACAATTTCCTCTAATACATATTTATATAAATATGTATATATAAGCGTATAAAAAAAATTCTCTCTTTTTTTCATTTCTTTCTTTATTCATTTGATAAGAATATCTTCTAAACCAAAATTAGTTACTTGATATACCCTATATGATTTTGGGTAGGAGAAGCTAATTTAGCCAATTAACCTAGTTATTTTCCAAGATTCCATCAGGTTGATGGTCTAAAATCCATTTCATATTCACTTTGCGGTCAATTTCAATCAGTTCGCGGTCAATTTCATTAATTTCATTTACTTCATGGTCATTTTCATGCATATCACGGTCATTCCCGCCTATTCCGTGTTGATTCACGGTCCTTTCGACGCATTTCACGGTCAATTCCCTTCACTTCACTGTCATTTGCATGCATTTCACGGTCAATTCGCTTCAATTCATGATCACTTCCATGCATTTCACGATCATCCGAAACAATTCCGGGTTGATTCATGATCATTTTGATGCATTTCACGATTAATTCCCTTCACTTCACAGTCATTTGCATGCATTTCATGGTCAATTCGCTTCAACTCATGATCACTTTCATGCATTTCAGGGTCATCCGAAACAATTCCGTGTTGATTCACGGTCATTTTGAGGCATTTCGTGGTCAATTCCCTTCACTTCACGGTCATTTGCATGCATTTCACGGTCAATTCGCTTCAATTCATGATCACTTTCATGCATTTCACGGTCATCCGAAACAATTCCATGTTAATTCATGGTCATTTCGAGGCATTTTGCGATCAATTCCCTTCACTTCATGGTCATTTGCATGCATTTCGCGGTCAATTTGCTTCAAGTCATGATCACTTTCATGCATTTCACGGTCATCCCAAACAATTCCGTGCTGATTCACGGTCATTTCGAGGCATTTTGCGGTCAATTCGCTTCACTTCATGGTCATTTGCATGCATTTCGCTGTCAATTCTCTTCAAACCATGATCATTCCAATGCATTTCACGGTCATCCCAAACAATTCTGTGTTGATTCACGGTCATTTCGAGGCATTTCGCGGTCAATTCCCTTCACTTCACGGTCATTTGCATGCATTTCACGTTCAATTCGCTTCAATTCATGATCAATTTCATGCATTTCACGGTCATCCCAAACAATTCCGTGTTGATTCACGGTCATTTCAAGGCAATTCGCAATCAATTCCCTTCACTTCACGGTCATTCGTATGCATTTCGCGGTCAATTCGATTCAATTCATGATCACTTTCATGTATTTCACGGTCATCCCAAACAATTCCGTGTTGATTCACGGTCATTTCGTGGCATTTCGTGGTCAATTCCCTTCACTTCACAATCATTTGCATGCATTTCGCAGTCAATTCACTTCAAACCGTGATCATTCCCTTGCATTTCACGGTCATCCCAAACAATTCCGTGTTGATTCACGGTCATTTCGAGGCATTTGACAGTCAATTCCCCTCACTTCACGGTCATTTGCATGCATTTCACGGTCAATTCGCTTCAAACCATGATCATTCCGATGCATTTCACGGTCATCCCAAACAATTCCATGTTGATTCATGATCATTTCAAGGCATTTCGCGGTCAATTCCCTTCACTTCACAGTCATTTACATGCATTTCGCGGTCAATTCCCTTCACTTCATAGTCATTTACATGCATTTCGCGGTCAATTCGCTTCAAACCATGATCATTCCCATGCATTTCATGGTCATCCCAAACAATTCCGTGTTGATTCACGGTCATTTCGAGGCATTTCGCGGTCAATTCCCTTCACTTCATGGTCATTTGCATGCATTTCACGTTCAATTCGCTTCAATTCATGATCAATTTCATGCATTTCACGGTCATCCCAAACAATTCCGTGTTGATTCACGGTCATTTTGAGGCAATTCGTGATCAATTCCCTTCACTTCACGGTCATTTGTATGCATTTTGCGGTCAATTCGATTCAATTCATGATCACTTTCATGCATTTCACAATCATCCCAAACAATTCCGTGTTGATTCACGGTCATTTCGAGGCATTTCGTGGTCAATTCCCTTCACTTCACAATCATTTGCATGCATTTCGCAGTCAATTCACTTCAAACCGTGATCATTCCCTTGCATTTCACGGTCATCCCAAACAATTCCGTGTTGATTCACGGTCATTTCGAGGCATTTGGCAGTCAATTCCCCTCACTTCACGGTCATTTGCATGCATTTCGCGGTCAATTCGCTTCAAACCATTATCATTCCCATGCATTTCACGGTCATCCCAAACAATTCCATGTTGATTCATGATCATTTCGAGGCATTTCGCGGTCAATTCCCTTCACTTCACAGTCATTTACATGCATTTCGCGGTCAATTCCCTTCACTTCACAGTCATTTACATGCATTTCGCGGTCAATTCGCTTCAAACCATGATCATTCCCATGCATTTCATGGTCATCCCAAATAATTCCGTGTTGATTCACGGTCATTTCGAGGCATTTGACAGTCAATTTCCCTCACTTCACGGTCATTTGCATGCATTTCGCGGTCAATTCGCTTCAAACCATGATCATTCCCATGCATTTCACGGTCATCCCAAACAATTTCATGTTGATTCATGATCATTTCGAGGCATTTCGCGGTCAATTCCCTTTACTTCACAATCATTTACATACATTTCGAGGTCAATTCGCTTAAAACCATGATCATTCCCATGCATTTCACGGTCATCTCAAACAATTCCGTATTGATTCACAGTCATTTCAAGGCATTTCACGGTCAATTCCCTTCACTTCATGGTCATTTGCATGCATTTCGCGATCAATTCCCTTCGAACCATGATCATTCCCATGCATTTCACGGTCATCTGAAACAATTCCGTGTTGATTCACGGTCATTTCGAGTCATTTCGCGGTCAATTCCCTTCACTTGACGGTCATTTGCATGCATTTCATGTCGAATTCGCTTCAAATCATGATCATTCCCATGCATTTCACAGTCATCCCAAACAATTCCGTGTTGATTCACGGTCATTTCTAGGCATTTTGAGGTCAATTCACCTCACTTCACGGTCATTTGCATGCATTTCGCGGTCAATTCGCTTTAAACCATGATCATTCCCATGCTTTTCACGGTCATCGCAAACAATTTCGTGTTGATTCACGGTCATTTCGAGGCATTTCACGGTCAATTCCCCTCAATTCACGGTCATTTGCATGCATTTCACGGTCAATTCGCTTCAATTCATGATCATTCCCATGCATTTCACGGTCATCCTAAACAATTCCGTGTTAATTCAAGGTCATTTGGAGGCATTTCGCGGTCATTCCTTTCACTTCACGGTCATTTGCATGCATTTCACAGTCAATTCGCTTCAATTCATGATCACTTTCATGCATTTCACAGTCATCCAAAACAATTCCGTGTTGATTCACGGTTTGAGGCATTTCGCGGTCAATTCCCTTCACTTCACGGTCATTTGCATGCATTTCACAGTAAATTCTCTAAACTTTAACCTACAACCTAAAATAAACCTATACTTATAATCTAAACTTATTCTCAAATCCCAAAATCTATAACCTATAACTTGAACCTATAACCTAAACTCAATTCCCTAAACCTTAACCTATAACCTAACCTAAGCTTATGCTTATAACCTAAACTTAAACTTGAAAACCCAAACCTAGACCCGATCCCGAACCCAAACCTAATTTCCTAAACATAAACCTTAACATATTCTCAATTCACTAAACCTATAGCTTATAACCTAAACTTAAACTTATACCTAAACCTATACCTAAACCTAAACCTATAACCTAAAACCTTAACATATAACCTATAACCTAAACTTATAACCTATAACCTAACCCTAACCTAAACCTTAACATATAACCTAAAACCTAAACCTAAACCTAAAACCTAAATGTATTCTTAAATCCCTAAACTTAAACCTACACCATTCTTTTGAAATGAATTATCGATAATATCGATACTCCGTTGATACATCAAAGATTTGATATATCGATTAAACTTCGATTTGTATATATATATATATATATATATATATATATATATATATATATATATATATATATATATATATATATATATATATATATATATCCATCATAATCCCCTGGTGAAAGAAGTGAATGAGAACAATGTACAATCTCAGATTATAAATGAAATTATTTTCACTTTAGTTTACCTTGTGTAGTATGACGCGAAAATGTACGGAAATGTCCGTGAAGTGAAGGGGCAAGACCATGAAATGCGCCGAAATGACCGTAAATCAATACGGAATAGGCAGGAATGACCGTGATATGTATGGAAATGACCGTGAAGTGAAGCGATTGGACCGTGAAATGCACAAAAATGATTGTGAAGTGAAAGGGCATGACCGTGAAATGCGCCGAAAGGACCATGAATCAACACAGAATAGGCGAGAATGACCGTGATATGCCCATGGATTTAGGTTAGGTTATAGGTTTAAGTTTAGGTTTAGTTTAGGTTTAAGTTTAGGTTTAGGTTTAGGTTAGGGAGTTGAGATTAGGATTAGGTGTAGGTTTAGGTTTAGGGATTTGAGAATACATTTAGGTTTTAGTTTTAGGTTTAGGTTATAGGTTATAGGTTTAGATTTAGGTTTAGGTTTAGGTTATAAGATATAGGTTTAGGGAATCGAGAATAGGTTAAGGTTTAGGTTTAGGAAATTGGGTTCGGGTTCAGGATTGGGTTTAGGTTTGGATTTTCAAGTTTAGGTTTAGGTTTAGGTTAGGGAATTGAGATTATGATTAACTGTAGGTTTAGGTTTAGGGATTTGAGAATACATTTAGGTTTTAGGTTTTAGGTTAAGGTTTAGGTTTAGGTTTAAGTTAAGGTTAGGTTATAAGTTATAAGTATATGTTTATGTTAGGTTGCAAGTTAAAGTTTAGGGAATTGACCGTGAAATGCATGTAAATGACCGTGAAGTGAAGGGAATTGACCGTGAAAAGCCTCGAAATGACCGTGAATCAACATGGAATTGTTTCGAATGACCGTGAAATGCATGAAAGTGATAATGAATTGAAGCGAAATGACCGTGAAATGCATGTAAATGACCGTGAAGTGAAGGAGTTTGACTGTGAAATGCATCGAAATGACCGTGAATCAACACGGAATTGTTTTGGATGACTGTGAAATAGATGGAAGTGATCATGAACTGCCAAGAATTGACCGTGAAATGCATGCAAAATGACCGTGAAGTGAAGGAATTTGACAGTGAAATGCCTTAAAATGACCGTGAATCAACACAAAATTGTTTCGGATGATCGTGAAATGCATGAAAGTGATCATGAATTGAAGCGAATTGACTGTGAAATGCATGCAAATGACCGTGAAGTGAAGGGAATTGATTGTGAAATGCCTTGAAATGACCGTGAATCAATACGGAATTGTTTCAGATGACCGTGAAATGCATGGAAGTGATCATGAATTGCCGCGAAATGCATTTCACGGTCAACACGAATTTGCTTTGGATGACCGTGAAATGCATGAGAATGATCATGGTTTGAAGCTAATTGACCGCGAAATGCATGCAAATGACCGTGAAGTGAGGGGAATTGACCACGAAATGCATCGAAATGTTCGTGAATCAACACAGAATTGTTTGGGATGACCGTGAAATGAATGTGAATGATCATGGTTTGAAGCGAATTGACCGCGAAATGCATGAAAATACCATGAAGTGAGGGGAATTGACCCGAAAATACCTCAAAATGACCATGAATCAACACGGAATTGTTTAGGATGACTGTGAAATGCATGAGAATGATCATGATTTAAAGCGAATTGACTGCGAAATGCATGCAAATAACCATGAAGTGAAGAGAATTGACCACGAAATGCCTTGAAATGACTGTGAATCAACATGGAATTGTATGGGATGACCGTGAAATGCATGGGAATGATCATGGTTTGAAGCGAATTGACCACGAAATGCATGCAAATGACCGTGAAGTGAAGGGAATTGACCGCGAAATGCCTCGAAATGACCGTGAGTCAACACGGAATTGTTTGGGATGACCGTGAAATGCATGGGAATGATCATGGTTTGATGTGAATTGACCGCGAAATGCATAAAAATGACTATGAAGTGAGGAGAATTGACTGCGAAATGCCTCGAAATGACCGTGAATCATCACGGAATTGTTTGGGATGACTGTGAAATACATAGGAATGATCATGGTTTGAAATGAATTGACCGCGAAATGCATGCAAATGACCATGAAGTGAAGGGAATTGACTGCGAAATGCCTTGAAATGATCGTGAATCAACCCGGAATTGTTTGGGATGACCGTGAAATGCATGAAAGTGATCACGAGTAGAAGAAAATTGACTGCGAAATGCATGCAAATGACCGTGAAGTGAAGGGAATTGACTGCGAAATGCCTCGAAATGACCCTGAATTAACACGAAATTGTTTCTGATGATCGTGAAATGAATGAAAGTGATCATGAATTGAAGCGAATTGACCGTGAAATGCATGCGAATGACCGTGAAGTGAAGGGAATTGACCGCGAAATGCCTCGAAATGACCGTGAATCAACACAGAATTGTTTGGGGTGACCGTGAAATGCATGGAAATGATCATGGTTTGAAGCGAATTGACCACGAAATGCTTGCAAATGATTGTGAAGTGATGGAAATTGACCGCGAAATACCTCGAAATGACCGTGAATCAACACAAAATTGTTTGGGATGACCATGAAATGCATGAAAGTGATAATGAATTGAAGCGAATTGATCGTGAAATGCTTGCAAATGACCGTGAAGTGAAGGGAATTGACCGCGAAAAGCCTCGAAATGACCGTGAATCAACACGGAATTGTTTGGGATGATCGTGAAATGCATGGGAATGATCATGGTTTGAAGCGAATTGACCGCGAAATGCATGTAAATGACCATGAAGTGAAGGGAATTGACCGCAAAATGCCTCGAAATGATTATGAATCAGCAGGGAATTGTTTGGGATGACCGTGAAATGCATGGGAATGATCATCGTTTGAAGCGAATTGACCACGAAATGCATGCAAATGACCATGAAGTGAGGGGAATTGACCGTGAAATGCCTCGAAATGAGCGTGAATCAACATGAAATTGTTTGGGATGACCATGAAATGCATGAAAGTGATCATGAATTGAAGCGAATTGACCGCAAAATGCATGCGAATGACCATGAAGTGAAGGGAATTGACCACGAAATGCCTCGAAATGACCGTGAATCAACATTGAATTTTTTAGATGACCGTGAAATGCATGAAAGTGATCATGAATTGAAGCGAATTGACCATGAAATGCATGAAAATGACCGTAAAGTGAAGGGAATTGACCGCGAAATACCTCGAAATGACCGTGAATCAACACGGAATTGTTTCGAATGACCATGAAATGAATGAAAGTGATCATGAATTGAATCGAATTGTCCGTGAAATGCATGCAAATGACCGTGAAGTGAAGGGAATTGACTGTGAATTTCCTCGAATTGACCGTGAATCAACACAAAATTATTTCGGATGACCGTGAAATGCATGGAAGTGATCATGAATTGAAGCGAATTGACCGTGAAATGCATGCAAATGACCGTGAAGTGAACGAAATTGATGGTGAAATGCGCCGAAAGGACCGTGAATCAACACGGAATAGGCGGGAATGACCGTGATATGCATGAAAATGACCATGAAGTAAAAGAAATGAATGAAATTGACCGCAAATTGAATATAAATTGAAATTTTGACCATTAACCTGATGGAATCTTGAAAAATAACTAGGTTAGTTGGCTAAAGTAGCTTCTCCTACCTCAAAATCATATCGGGTATATCAAGTAACTAATTTTGGTTTAGAAGATTTTCTTGTTAAATGAATAAAGAAGGAAATGAAAAAAAAGTGAGAATTTTTTTTTTATATGCTTATATATACTATTTATATAAATATGTATTAGAGGAAATTGTAGGTAGAATAAAATTCTCCATGTAAAAAATAAAAAATAAAATATTAAAAATTTAAAATTTTAAAAAAATTGCATAGACTTTTACGGACGACAGTTATGGCTACGGCTATAATCCGTAGCTATATCTTCGATAATATTGAGTACACTTCGATATGTATCGAAAATTACAGGATTTTTTATGCAAAGCCGCTGGATAGTTTTGGACCTTTTTCGATTAATCAAAGACATAGCAAATGACATATTGAAAAAGCATGGGCTGCAGTTATGGCTACGGATTATATCCGTAGCCATAGATTCCAGGCTTTTTTTTTTTCCTTGTTGTAATCCCTACTACCTTTGTGGGTCCTTTTATGAGGTATGTGTTATATCCAAACCGTCCATTTATTTGTTGAAGAAAAATAAGACAGATTTAGCTATCAAGTGGACCACACTGTAAAAGGCAGTGGAGGATTGAACGTCTATCGTTGAAACCCTTTTAGGGGTCACAGAAGTTTTGGATCATTACGAAATTTGTTTTCCCTCTTCATCCAGGTCTTTGTGACCTTATGAATAGATTGGATGGAAAATAAATGTTACGTTGGGCCCTACAAAAGTTTCAACGGTGAAAATTAATTTTCTGCTGCTCTTTGTGGTGTGGTCTAGTTGATCTTTGGATATGATTTTTTTTTTAGATAACGGTCCGAAATGATCTCAAAATATGGATGAACGTTGTGGATATAATAAATACGTAACTATGGGGCCATGTAACTTTGATATCCTATGAGCCGTTTGTACAACTCGTAGTTCGAGGAGTGTCAGCGCTCGTCTTCGAGCAGCGGCCAATCCGCTTGAAGGAAAAAGCAGGGGCATTTTTGACCTTTGGCAAGGTGTTCGTACAGATGGGGCATATTCTCGCAAGGGAAAATGAGGTGGGATTGGTCTCCTAAATGGGCCATAAATGGGTCGTACAGTCGTAAATTCCCCCCCAAGACAGAGCCACCCTTGCTGCGGTACCCGACTTGATATATGTATATTATATAGTCCATCTGAGCACAAAAACGAAGAATATCTAAATCTCAGGTAAACCATACTGTAGGAAATAGTGAAATACCGATCATTGAAGTCTCCACCGTTATAAACTTCTTAGGGCTAGTGCCCACCGTAATGTTATAATGTTTTTGTAATGTTATTTTCCATCCAAACTGTTAATAAGGTCACACAAACTAAAATTAAGGGAAATAACAAATATCAGGTTGATCCAAAACTTTGGTGGCCCACAAGAATATTTTAATGGTTGATCACCACTGCTTCCTATAAAATGGTCCACCTGAAATTTAAATCTATTTTATTTTTGGGCTCATGATCTAAAATGATCTGAAAAAATGGATTAACGGTGTGGATATATAATACATACATCAAGGTGGGAACTACAGTAAGTGCCGCACCGACAGGGGTGAGCTTAGGCCACACCTAGAGGTGGGCAACTTGGGCTCGATCTGGTGGATTCGACCCGAACAGACTTGACTCGGTACTATTCCGAACAGAACCAATGGTTTGATCGGGTCTGATCGATTCTGATCGGCCAGATTCGATTTAATTTCGAGTCAGGTTCGGATAGCACTGTATTCGAACAGATCCGGTCTGAATACCCAAACCGAATGGGTCCGAACCGACCCGAACAGACCCAACCCGGAGGGGTATACCTATAAATACCCTTACTCTTTTTTACTTTACCCATTTTTTCCCCCAAAACTCTCCCGCCCAAGAGAGAGATTTTTTCCCCAAAACTCTCCCGCCCGAGAGAGAGAGAGAGAGAGAGAGAGAGAGAGAGAGAGAGAGAGAGAGAGAGAGAGAGAGAGAGAGAGAGATGGGAAGCGACGAGGAAACGGTGGAAAGTAGGGAATGGGTGTTGTCCTCATACATTCCTCAGGGCGTGCCAACTTCTGACCATCTCAAGATCCGGATGGTAAGGATAGACGTTGGTGTTGACTCCATTCCGGACAGCCATGTGGCCATGCAGATCTTATTTATACTCGTTGATCCATATCTTCAGGCCATGATGACTGGCCAAGAAGACAGGCTTTACCTCAACTAATTCTAGCTTAACCAGGTACTCCTTCCCAAACCGTTTACATGCTAGTTTTCAACATGCATGGAAGATACCCAAAAGAACTTCTGAGATTGAAATTTATCAACCCTTTAGATATTCAAAGGCTAACGAGACCGTCCATATCCAACTGATTAATGAGTTAAAATAATCCAATCCAACGGACTTTTTTATTTATTTTATAACTCATCCAATATCATTTACATGATGTAAACAGTTTGGATAACTGAAATATAACCTCAGATCTTAATGCTAAAGGCCCAATGTAAGCCCCGTATCCTAGACCATACCATTCCATAGACTTCCGCAGTCTTACCGGTTGAATTCCGGCAACCTTCGACCCTTAGCCGATATTTACGCATGACCCTGATTCATATGCTGTCAACCCGTATCGACTCAATCCAAGACTATTACCATAGCAACCGCGCCATCGCTACGGTTCCGATGCCGTGACTTGCGCGCCGAGGCGATACCCTGGTCAAGAGATGTGGGCCAACGTTCGGTGCGAAGAAAACGTCGCGCGTTGCGAAACCCAAGAGAATCTCTACGAAGTGTCACATTAATCCCATCAATCCAGTAATCCATCAATCCATCACATGTCAAGTACACATCACCTTTCACCCATTCCCAAGTAACCACAAAAGTCAAGATTTTCTTACAAGCCCATACCTCTCTTACACAAAAGCCTCAAAAGTTAAGAATCTCTTACACCTCCCATGCCTTTCTTACACAAATGGTCACAAAAGTCAAGGTTTTCTTACACACCTATCATTCACCACATCCATCCATCACCCATCTCTCTCTACAACACTCTCTCTCTTTCTCATTTTCTCATCTCATTCTCTAAGCAAAATTCCATACGTATGAGCTCTCCCTCCCTTTCAAAAAAATTTCAAGGTGGCCCATTTTCCTACCCCACCATCTCCCATCTCAACCCTCCATTTCTCATCTCCTCCATTGAAATCCAAGCTAAGGTGCTAAGGAACTCATAGGAGTAAGAAGATCGAACGGTGGGTGCTCCTCTAGATGTAAAAATCTGATTTTTTTATAGCCTAGATATTTTTTTTCTTTTCTTCTTTCATGAGGGAAGTGTATGACCCACTAATCAATGGTAGAGATCCCACACAATCCCATGGTTGTGGCCTAATGGCCTACCTTATTCATGCATGATCCATGCATGAGGCCTTTCTCTATGAGCCCCATCATGGTAGTTATTTCATATCATATTATGTTTGGGTCATCTAGACCTTATAACCATAGTGGGGATGGCATCCTCACCATGCATTTTATTTATAGGCCATGCATGTGTAAGATCCATGTTGTAAATGTAAATCTAGGTATGATGTATGATCTTAGGAGGGCTCAATAGTGGCGGAACCCCTTTCCGTATGGCCGAATTGTCCTTCTATCTCTCTTTTTCCTCATTTTATTTCCTGATGTGTGTGGCCCATTACTGTATTTCCCTTTAACTTATTTAATAAATTTTATCTAAGTACATGTTGCTGTCCAGGATTTTCTGGACAGTTTCTGGTTGTTTTTGGACCAGATTTTGGGACTGTTTAGGGGACTATTCATACTTATTAAATATACTTTTCTGAAAGGTGGGGATCCCATCTTGATGTCCTCTAAATTTCAGCCCCAACTGACCTTCATTGGGGTCCCAAAGGTGTGGTCCAAGTGAGGTGGATAGTCTGGATTTTCTGCACTGTTCCAGCAACATTCCACCATGAAAAGTTAGATTTTTAAAATTATTAAAATACCTATGGGTGTTTAAAAATTATAAAAATTTTAAGGAGGGGTATCCTACTTATGGTAGGACCCACCTATAAAATTTTGGGGCCAATGGACGCCTGTACACACCATGGTGATGGCGGGACCGACCCATTATAATATGGTGTCCAGATCAGTCCGATTTTCAGGACAGATTGATTTATGTAAATGAATTAAAATATTTATAGATGTCTAAAAATTCTGAAATTTGTTAGGAGTATGGTCCACTTATGTTAGAACCCACCTACCAAATTTCAGGGCCAATGGACCCCTGTACACACCGTGGTGAGGGCCGGACTGGCTCACCACGTTGGGACGTCCAGGTCTGTCCGATTTTTCTGGACAGTCTGTTTTGTTTAAATTAATTAAAATACTTAGAGATATCTAAAAGTTATAAAATTTTGTGGGGGAGTGGCCCACCTATGAAAGTATCACTTTGTGAAATTTTAGGCTCAAGTGACCTCGTTTGGGTATCCAAAAGAATGGGCCAAGATGGTTAGACTCCCAGATTTTTTCTGCTATGCAGTCCAGCAATATGCCTTGATAAAAAAAAACCATAATTAAAAAATATTTCTTCTGATGGTGGGCCACCTTTTTGGGTTTTCTCTCATTGTATGCATGATGAGGGACCTTGGCCCTCAATTTTTAGAGTTTTAGAGGCCTTGGACCCACTCCAATGGAGTGCCCAAATTTAGGACAGCAACATGTTATAATTATGCTGGCCTTGGGCTGAAATTTTTAGGAGTGGGGCCCACCATATTATAAAGATCTTATAGGAAATGATTTATACCTTTAGTTCCTTAAATGTTGGGCTTAATGAATGTACTTTTGAGGCCCACCACAATTGAATCTAATTGGGTCCATGAATGTAGCTAGTTGTTGAACTATTTAAGGCCCATAGAGTGGACCCATTTGATGTGTTCCAAGGCCTATGGGATTAGGCCCATTTGATATATTTAAGGCCCATAGAGTGGACCCATTTGATGTGTTCCAAGGTCCATGAGATTAGACCCATTTGATGTATTTTAAAACCCATGGGATTAGGCCCATTTGATATGTATAAGGCTCATGGGTCGAGAACCATTTGATGCAATCTAAGGCCTACGGGTTATGACCCATTGCAATGCACATAAGGCCCATTGGTGCGGCCCATTGATGTGGCCCATTTGATGAGTAAAAGGCCCATATGACATGGCCCATTTGATGTATTTAAGGCCCAATGGGGTGTACCTAAGGTCCATTGCAATGTATGATCCCAACCTGGTTTATGTAATGTTATTCACCACGGGCTACACCTTGGGAGCAATGTTGGTTTGACGTACACATTGCTAGTATAATGTTGGTTAAATGTCTGCATTGCGACTCTCCCTAGGGCCCATTGGTAGGCCCGTACTTGTTGTATGCAAGCCGTTTAGGCCAGCTGCGTTGTAAGGATAGGGCATTACTTTATAACATGCTTAGTATAACTCCATGACGCACAGCCCATTTGTATCGGTCCATTTGATCGGCCCGCTCGTATCGGCCATTTGATTGATTTAGCCCATATGATTGATTAGGCCCATCTTGATATATTTGTGGCCTATTGCTAAGGCCATATATGAGGCCCGTTGTTGAGGCCCACCTTGATGTGTATGAGGCCCGTTGTTGAGGCCCACCTTGATGTGTATGAGGCCCGTTGTTGAGGCCCACCTTGATGTGTATAAGGCCCGTTGTTGAAGCCCACCTTGATGTGTACGAGGCCCGTTGTTGAGGCCCACCTTAAATATGTATGAGGCCCATGTTGCAAGGCCCATTGTGATGTTTACAAGGCCCATGGGTCATGGCCCATTGCAATGTATGTAAGGCCCAATTGGTGCGGCCTATTCGATATATTTATGGGGTCCATGTCGTTAGGCTCATCCTATTGTATTGGTGACCCATCCATTGAGGCTCACCCGTGGTATACAATTGAGGCCCATGTGTAGAGCCCACCTATTGTGTATTTAAAGCCCATGGGTTGTGGCCATAGTGATGTATATTAGGCCTATGTGATGTAGCCCATACTGATGTGTATTAGTCCCAGGTATGTGACTCACCTGCGAAATATATTTGAGGCCCATTGTGATATATCTGAGGCCCATGGGTGTGACCCATCCAGATGTATTTGAGGCCTATGGGTAAGGCCCATTGTGATATGTGTTAGGCCCATGACCAGGGCCCACCTGTTTCGTATATTTGGCCCTTGTGTGAGGCCATGTGCCCATTATATATTTGATTCTATGTGGGCCATTCCTTGGGGGCAATGTTGGTTAAAAGTTCACAATGTCGACATCGGTTATTGATACCGTTTATGAGTATGTGACATCGTAACATCATGATATATGCCCATTCACATCATCTACATGTCTGTTAGGAGATATGATTGACCATTGCATATGTCATAGTGCTGGTTGTTATGAGACTCCCTGATAGGTGAAGATTGTCTCACATGAGCGCACGGTTTGCGCAGGATTGATGCATGACTGGATTGTATGACCCATGCATTTTGCATTATGTGCTGTGATTACTGTATTCCCTAGCGACATCAGGGTCGTAGCCTCCAAAGGCATATTGTGGATGACCAGATAGGACACCGAAAATCTGTTCTACATGGGGTGCTATAGATATCCCTGGGTGAAAGTTCCTAAACCCTCTTGGTTCCAGAGGTTACTCCAACGTCTAGACCGAGTGGGTAGATGAGCGCCGAGTATCGATTACCAGATGGCTGCGCTCTTCACTGTGTCGTAGTCGGTTGGAAGGGGGTGCGGCCTTACCTGCCCGAGAGGAGGGGGCAATGCTAGGCTGAGTCTGACCAGCTCAAGGATTGAGTCCGCTATTGATGAGTCGGGCCCGATATTGGCAGGTGGATAGTGAGGTCTCTTTCACTCACCTTGTTGTGCGCAATGGGGCGTCAATTTGGTATAGAGTGTAATAGACCCCGGTGATTTCCCAGAGAGGAACTGTACTGATATGTGAACTTATTGAGTAAGAGTGCATGTTCATTCATTCATTCACTCACTATCCACTCGGGCTGGTGGTGCGCAACTAATTGTTGTGTACCTTCGTTATGCCAAAGATTTCGGTTGGGCGCACAACTAACCTGAGGTCAGGGGTTTACCACGTTGAGTCTGACTATCCAAATTTAGGTATGAGACTGGTTTGGATAGAAGTACATTGTGGAAGACTCCGTAGCCTGCGATACTACGTACTATCATCCCGACATCAAACTCCAGCATGGTCATTCCATTAGCACCATATACTGCATATTCCATTACATCTTTGGCATATGGCATTGTGGATTGTTATGTTTCTATAATCTTGTGACTTAGATGAGAGTGATGATATTTGTCAGCTCTTTCGAATTATGTATTACATTATATCCTTGTCATTCGACATTTGATTATCTATGACTCATCATTTGCATAGCTGTCCTATATTGCGTATTCTGATATTGAGTAACTTATGGACTTGTTCATACTTCCGCTTATTTTGTTATCGCATGATTATAATCTTATCAGTATTTCTGTTTACGCTGATAATTCCTGCTCTTATCAGTGTTTCTGTTTATTCAGTCATTGTATGGTTTATGGATTAATAGCTTTCTGGTATTGTATGATTATGATATTGTATTGAATACTTGACACTTATCTCGTGCACATACTTACACCACCTCTAAGCTTTCTATAAGCTTATGCATGATAGATGCGTGCAGGTGATGTTAGGTTGCAGCAGCATTGAGCTTGGAGCGTGTAGCTGTTTTTTGGAGCTTTGATTTTGACATATATATTTTCCTCTCAGCATTGTATTAAAATGATTATATTAGTGGATATGTGATGATGATGTTGCCTTTATGATTTGGGTAAACTTGTGGTTATGCTTATTACTAGTTAAATGTATATAAAAAAAAATCCTTCTTGTAGGATTCCAGGATCGAAAATCTGGCATATGAATGCTAGGAGCCGAAAATGGGGTACTATGGAGGTTGTCGGCACCGGATTCAGCAATTGGGATTCCTGTGAATCCGATTTTCGGGTTTGGGGCGTGACACCCAATGTATTCTAGAGAATTACGCCGCGATGTACTCTAGATAACCTCCCCAGGAAAATGCTAGCTTCTGAAGCTATACTCATGTGAGTAGGACAAGTCCTACTCGATGGCACATGTGCCAACACGGCTCGCTTGTGTTAGATCCAGCCATCAAGGTCGTTTAACAGTTATGGATAATGCTATAAAATTATCTCTAAAATCAGATTAACGGTGTAGATATAATAAATACATCAGTGTGGCCCAGTAACTTTGATCTCTTTTGAACTGTCCTCACAATACGGAGCTCGAGGAGCGTCAGTACTGTCTACGCCCGACACGTACCTAGAGCAGCTATATATAGCTGGTGCTAGCTACGGATACTTTGAAATTTCAAAGCTTCTCCAGGAAGCAACATGGGCTGGGAAATAGGATTGCCTACTTAGTTACTCAGTAGGCTTTATCATATTGAGTAAACTCAGTTGGCCCACCTTGAATGTATGCGGTTTATCCAATCCGTTCATACGCTGTTTTAACTAATTTTATACGTTGAGCCTAAAATTAAAGCATATGTAAAGCTCAAGTGAACCATACCATTGAAAATAGTGGGAATAATGATTTCGACCGTTGAAATATTTCTAGTGCCCACAGTGATATTTATATGTCATCTAACATGTTCATAAGATAAAAAAGACTTGACGGAGGTAAAGAAAAAATATCAGCTTGATACAAAACTTTAGTGGCCCCCTAAAAATTTTCAATGGTAGACACTCAATTCACATTATTTCCTATGGTGTGGTCTATTTGATTTTTAGATATAGTTTATTTTTGATATATAGATATGAAATTAACTTTTAAAATGGATAGACAGTGTGGATCAAATAGATAAATCAGGATAAATCCCACAAATAAATCACAATAAATCAAACAGGTAAGCGTACTGAGTTACTCAGTACGCAATCCGCTTCCTATGGCTGGTGTAAAGCTTCTTCCAGAAGCTACATTGCTGTACGTTTTCATCCTACTGGATAAACTATGTGGGGCTTGTCTTGAATTTTTTTTATTTATCTACACCGTCCATCAATTTTTTCAGATCATTTTAGGAGTTGATACTCAATTTTAAGTATATTTAATAATCAAGTAGATCGCATCATAGGAAAAACTAAGAATAATGATTTCCACACCGTTAAAAAAATAAACGATTCGGAAGTTGCCCAATCCGATCTGACTTGGTTTTCCTGACCGAGTCGAACTCAGATCGGTTCAGACCAGCACGTGTTCGGGTCTGACCGAGTCAGTTGACTCAGATCGGTCCCGATTCTGTCCGAGTTCGGGTTGAGCCATGTAAATTTCGGACCTGGTCGGGTTAGGCCAAATTCGAGTCGACTCGGTCCGATGCCCAGCTCTAGCCATACCTCATCCACTCCTAACCTTATCTGTTTGGAACAGGAAACGGATTGGCTATTCCCTCTGCCACCAGCCCCGTGGCTGATGGTCGGTGCTATGTGGGCCCCACCATGATGTATGTGTTTCATCCATTCTGTTCATCCATTTTTAAAGATAATTTTAGGGCTCTATACCAAAAATTAGAGGGATATAAATCTCAGGTGGACCACACTATAGGAAAACAATAGTGATTGGATATTCACCATTAAAATCTTCCTAAGGCCCATTGTATTGTTTATTTGACATCCAATATGTTGATTAGGTCATACAGGCCTAGATGAAGGGAAAAAACAAAGATCAGCTTGATCCAAAACTTTTATGGCCCCCGAAAGGTTTTTAATGGTCAACACTCATTCAAACACTGTTTCCTGTAAGGTGGTCCACTTGAGATTGGGATATATCTCATTTTTGGTATCATACCATAAAATGATCTGGAAAAATAGATGGACGGCATGGATGAAACAATTACTTCATGATGGGCGCACAGAGCACCGATCATCAGCCACGGGGCTGCTGGCAGGGGGAGTAGCCAATCCGTTTCCATTGGAACATGTGTGCCGTCAGCTATTTTCGCTTGCTTGAAAGGGAGCAAATTAGGTGCGGCCGGGCCTCACCCAACACCGTGTGGCCCTGACCATGTGTCCACCTTGATATATATATCCACAGTCCATCCGTTTTGCCAGAACATTTTAGGGTATACCTAAAAATCTTATGTTGACTAAACACGGTCGTGATTGAACACCCAAATCTCATGTTGACCACACGCGGTCGTAATTGAACACCCACCGTTAAAAACTCCCTGAGGCCTACCATAATGTTTACTCGCCAGCCAACCGGTTGACAGGTCAGACAGACTCGGATGATGGGAAAATACAAATATCAGCTTGATCCACAACTTTTGTGGCCCACAAGAAATTTTTAACGGTAGATAGCTAATTTTTTTAGTGGTGCCCTCCATATGAAATTTGTAACCACTGTATATTAGAGCTCGTGCCTTAAAATAAGCTTGGAAAAACAGAAGGGCATGAATATAAAATAATACGTACTTTAAGGTGGGCACGACGGTCAGGGCCACACCGTGATGAGTGATGCTTCAACCAACATAGTTTCCAGCTCGTTTTAGATCAAATCCAAATCTCAGGTGGCCCACTTTTCTTTTACTACCCATATGTAAAGTATTTTTTATTTTTTATTTTTTCAGCTGCATTTGAACCGTTGTTGTATTTTCTTTCTTGACCATCTGTTCATTTGGACACTTATGGAGGGCTAAGAAAATTTCCGTCTGGGTGTTGGTGCATGGACTATCCAAAGTAGAACCCAAATGTCAATAACTAGGATCAGTCAGCTATGTGGGCCCCACTGGTTAACTGAATCCAAATGATACCATACAAACTCTTGATCAACACCTCACATTGAATACCGGTGATCAGACACTACTGACTGCTGGAACGGACACCTCATCACTGACGACAGAATGGGCCATGTCACTTCTACTGAACCATCGGATGTGTCGGAGAAAATATGAACTCATGGAATAAATGGATCATTTATACATTGTTACCGGGAAATCTGAGCAAGGATGATCGGGATCAGCCTGAGCTACCCGAACTGGCCTCAGGAGGAGGATAGCATATCAAGTATGAGCTGACCCTTAAGTAACAACCATAGGCTAGTCGAGACAAGCTCTCCACTAATGTATTGCGACTTGAAACTACAATCCTAAATGGCTGATCCGAACCCTCATCCTTATTCAAAGAAGGATGGTTGAGCTGAGCTCTGATCCTTGTCCTCAGCTCCATTCAGTGAACTCCGACTTCAGTGATCTGCCGACAGACTCCAACTGCTAGTACTTGGCCTCAGGTTTACACGGTCTGAGATCAAGCCAGAGTGTGGATACTCCGTATGTCGAGGCTGAGGCCGAGCCCCGAGGTTAAGGCCTAGCCTAGGTAAAGATACTCCGTATGCCAAGGCTGAGGACGGGCCTTGGTGAGGATACCCCATATGCCGAGCTGGGAGATTAACCTAGATGCAGACTTGACCGAAGATCTCGCCCAAGGATGCGTGCCTTTAAGACACAATATGCCGCATGACCCAATGATTGCGGATAATATCTCCATGATCGCAATATCTTGCTGATTGAGTGAATCATGCCGAGATTAACGAACGTGGATCGTCTAACCCACAAGTATAAATACCAGGAAAACCCCATTACTATAGGTATGTAATATCTCGCACTCTCTCTCTACATTCGACTTAGACCCAAATTCCCTAGCCTGACTTAGGCATCGGAGGGTCCCCTAGCTGAGGTAGGGTCTCATTTGCTCACTCTTTTGTGCAAGACAAGGGTTCGTTGAAGGTTAGTGGCATTGAGTGGATAGTGGTCCAGATTTTAACCTTAAAACTTTTTGGCGTCGTCTGTGGGAAACGCAAATAAAAACTTAGAAAGTTTTATAAATAAATGGCAAGAGGAAAGAAAAAGGTGACAGCGGTGGAGCTTGAACCTAGTGGATAGCATCAGTCTTCTTCGCTACTGCACATCGAGTTGGCTCCGATAGGGCTGTCCTAATGGACTCGGAGCCGAGGAGGAAAATACAAGACACTGCAAAACAAAGTCTAGATGCTGAAGGACGAAATCAGCCGGATGAAGGAGTGGCAGAATTAGCAGCCACTTCTTAACTTGGTGGAAGCCACCCCGGCGCCCGAGGGATGATCGTAGTGAGTCAGTTATCGGGTAAAAGGTTCCCAAGAACAGTCTGCATGAGCTCTAGACCCTGTATGTAATGCAGTGTCCTAGGAATGATCCGCTTGAGTCTTAGAACTTTCTCGGGATGCCAAACAGTCCTATGTGTTCGCCACTTCAACTTTGGCGCCCACCGACCTCTGCCATCAGCTGAAGAGGAGTAGACAGGGCAAAGCACCCGAGGTGGAGGGGGCCTCCCAAGTGATAGTAGCTGAGAATCAGAATCCTTGGGAAGCATAGTTTAAGGAACTCCGCTACCAGTTTAAGGTGTTTTAGAAGAACCAGTAATCTGCATCTGTCCCAACTACAGTTTAGACGATGATGGAAGAGACCAAGCCTCCCTTCACCTTAGAAATCATGGGTTAGGTGATGCCGCCGAGATTTAGGATGTCTCTCGTCATCCAATTATCTAGATCTGGAGACCCTTCAGAACATGTAGAGTCATATCATTCGTAGATGCAGATCCAGTCGGCCACGGATGCAATGATGTGCCGAGCCTTCTCGATAACCCTCTCCGAATCTGCTGGGAGTTGGTATCAATAACTTAAACTAAAATCGATTTGCACCTTCTTAGAGCTTAGCAGATTGTTCCTTATCCAGTTCATCTCTAGTAAGAAGAGTCGAAAGCTGATTACCCATCTATTTACCCTTAAGCAGGGAAACAAGGAGCCATTGAAGGACTACATTGTCCGCTTCAATAAGGAGGCGTTGTTAGTGGAAGATTATGATGATAAAATGACACTCTCGACCATGTTTAGCGGACTCAAAGAGGAGAAGTTCACTTTCTCGATCAGGAAGAATTCACCGACTACCTTGGCCGAACTCATCAGCAGGGCTCAGAAATATACCAATGCCGAAGAATTCTCCAACTCCCATAGGAATATACAAGTTGCTGAGTAGTCATCCAAGGAGAAGCGATCGAAGAACGAAGAGCTTCAGTCATCTACCAAGAGGCCCAATGAGCGCACCACTCGCAATCGCCGACCTAGCAGGAAGCCTGAGAGCAAATTCTGTTCCTTCACTCCCATGATAATCCCTTGAGCATATCTTGTTGGACATTTAGGGCCAGAAACTCTTGAACTGGTCGGTTTGTATGAAGGCCGATGCAGAAAATCGAGACAAACGCAAATACTACCGCTTTTATCATGACCTTGGTCATAATACGAGTGAGTGCATGGATCTCAAGGATGAAATTGAGACCCTCATCCGTATGGGTCATCTGCGATGATATACCAAGGAAGAGAAGTCAACTCGAAAAGAAGAACGACATAATAAGATTGCAGAAGAACCTGCTGAGATCCGTACCATCTACGGTGGATTGTCCGGTGGAAGAGCCTCGAATAGGGCTCCAAAGCCCACTCTCAAATTTCAGACCCCGAACACTATGTCCACCTGGCCGAAAAGCTAAGGAAAGAACTCCTAATCACCCCCTGCAGTCTGAATTTCACAGAGGATGACGCGCGCAGAATTCAACATCTGCATGACGCTACTCTCGTGTTGACTATAACCATAGCCAACTACAAAGTTTACTGCATCTTAGTCGACACAAGGATCTCGGCCGATGTCATCTATTCCGAAGCATTCAAGAAGATAAGGATCGAAAGGTCACGCCTTAGACCCGTGAAAACCCCTTTGCATGGCTTTGCCGGAGATAAGGTGATCTCCGAAGGAGCCATCGTCCTCCCCGTGACAGCGGGAGAAGGACATCATCAAGTCACACTTTTCATGGACTTTCTTGTTGTCAACGTGCCATCAGTGCACAATGTCATTCTGAGCTGACCTTCCCTTAATGCAATGAGGGCGGTTGTGTCCACATACCATCTGATGATGAAGTTCCCCGTCGAAGGTGGGGTCGGATACTTCTGAGGGGACCAACATGAAGCTTGGAGATATTTTATAATAGGTGTGAGAAAAGGGTCGATAAAGCAGACCCTCACCATCAACGTCCTCGACCCCAGAATTCCCATGGAAGATCCCTCGAGGACTTGGAGACCGTCCTGCTTGAGGAAGCCAACCTGAGTAAAACTGTTCAGCTTGGATCTTTGATAAAATTCTGAGCAGAGATCTCAGATGTTGACTTTTCTACAATAGCACGGGGACGTCTTTGCATGGTCACACAAGGATATGTCGGGTATCTCTCCCAATGTCATGGTCCATAGGCTAAAGTGGATCCGGATCACAAACCATTAAAATGAAAGAGAAGAGCGTTCGATGCCGAAAGGTACACAACCATAGCCAATGAAGTCTTTAAGCTCCTCAGTGTTGGCTTCATTGAGGAAATACATTATCCAGACTAGATCACCAACATGATCCTGGTGAAAAAATCAAGTGGGAAGTGGTGGGTCTATGTTGACTACTCAGACCTGAACAAGGTCTGTGCTAAAGATAGCTTCCCCTTGCCTCGGATCAATTAACTAGTGGACAACATGACTGGCCATGGATGACTCTTCTTCCTGGATGCTTATTCTGGGTACAATCAGATCTCGATGCATCCCCCGGACAAGCAGAAGACTACCTTCATCACCGACAGAGGACTCTATCGTTACCGGGTCATGCCTTTTGGCATGAAGAATGCTGGGGCAACATACCTGAGATTGGTGAATGTAAATGTTATTGTGTAAATCAAGCACCTATTGTATTGTCAAATTTTATTGTGCCAAACCATTTAGTATTTGCATCATGCTTTGAGTTGCAGTGATCCGGTTCGTACATTTTTAAGTTTTATGGATCTTCATCAAACTTGCCTACATCTTCAAGTTAAAGTAAAGAGTGTTCATGGTTTCAAGCTAAAATTCAAGGACTCTAGTTCAAGTTTGAAATTCAATTACAGTACACTAAAGACTCAAGAACTCAAGCGGAACTCAAGCTCAAGTTTAAGAGATCAAACTCAAGCTTCAAGTATCACAAGATATTAAGATTCAGAAACGAATGATATTTCATTTGTTCCAACTCACAAATAGGTTTAGATGACCCTAGATTGTGTCATATTCATTACATATTTTATGTGGATTATTTCTTTTGTTTATAGGTCATTTTCTCGACTAGTCTTATACCTTGTTCGACTAGTCCAAGTACTGGCTCGACTAGTCTAAGAGTTTTCTCGACCAGTCTAAGGTTTGTTGTTATTTTTCAAAATTTTCTTTTGGGCACTCGACTAGTCCTGGAGACTGCTCAACCAGTCGAGTAAACAGTGCTCGATCGGTCGTGCAGGCTCGACTCAAAGTCCAACAACATTTTTGGGTCCCACTTAACCAGTCAGGTGCATTGCTCGACCAGTCGAGCAGGCAACTCGCCCAGTCGAGTAATGACCTTATTTTATCGTGCCAGAAAATTTTAAATTTTGTTGGTCTTTCGACTAGTCGAACCAACCCCTTAGATCAGTCGAGAGAACAATATTTTCACCTATAAATAAAGCACGAATTTCAGAGTTTATTCATTCATAAAAGTGAAATCAAGACACCACTCTGAGAGATAAGTTTGTAATATTATTAAGCTATTTTGTGCTCATTTAATATTCTCGTTAATTAGCTTTTATTATTTGATTTTGAGATCTTTATTCCAATCTTACTTTAAGAAGGGATATGAGTTTTCCCCTTTCTTGAGATCAAAATCAAATCAAGATGGCCTAGGTTGATTTAATTAAAAATCATTTAGAATTAGAACCTTTTCATCTATGAGACTGAACATTGAACATCTTCGTCTACATCGGATCGGTTCTACCGGGCTTTTTCAAAGGAGAATTTCTAGATAAGTACATTTACATTTTGTATATCATTTTTTTAATTTTTAAGGTTGTTCCAGAAAAATCTCTTTTTGGTTTGTCTGAGGTGATCCAAAAAATCTCAGTGTGGAGTTTTTGGAATTGTGTAAGCCCAATCAAAGATACAATTGTGAAGGTTTTAAGGTAAACCTTGGAAAACATTTTCGTAGCGAACGCTAATATCCCGAGGGAGTGAATATTAGGAGTGAAGTAGTTGTGTAGTTGTTTTCTAACAATTGATGTACACACAAGCGAACCACTATAATTTTTGGAGTTGTGGTGGATGATTGAATGTGCTTATGCGTATGAATGTTGTAATTTATTTTAAGCATTTGTGGTGAATGGTGTAATTTATTTTATGCACTTGTGGGAATGTTCTAATAACTTGGATTATTTCCTTTGCCTCTTTATTAGTTTGAGTTTTTGACACTTACAAACGTTCTGGTAAGGTTGTCCTGCCATAAGCCTTTGGTTTTTGGTGTTAGGTTGTCCTTGAAACTAAGTTTGTATCAACTTCTCAAGACTAGTTCATTTGAGGTTGCTATTTACTTGTGCTTCTTTATTATTTAATTATGCTATCATTCTTTAAATTCTGCATTTATTTTTTAATTTGACATAGTCCTATTCACCCCCTATAGGACATATAGCTCGGCCTTTTCAGTGAACCAGATGTTTACCAAGCAGATCAGTCAAACAATTGAAGTTTATGTCGATGACATGCTTGTCAAAATTGTCAGAATATTCGATCACCTTACGGACCTAGGGGCGACATTTTCAATCCTCCAGCAATATCGCATGAAGCTGAACCCGGCCAAGTGTGTCGTTGGAGTTGATTTGGGAAAATTCTTTAGGTTTCAAGTCAGCAGAGAGACATCGAGGTGAATCCCGAGAAGATCAAGGCATTGCTCAATATGAGCTCACCTTGGACAATGACGGAGATCCAATGTCTGACTGGCTGAGTAGCTGTCGGTTTATCTCCATAGTTACAAATAGGTGTCTCCGCTTTTTCCAGCAACTAAAAGGTCACAAGAAAGCTGAGTGAACCTTTGAATGCTAGTAAGCGTTCTAATAGCTGAAGCAATACCTGGGTTTGCCTCCCTTGTTGTTGAAGCCAGAAGAGGGCGAGCCCTTACTCGTGTACTTGGCGGTCTCTGCCTCGACCGTCAGTTTTGTACTCATCAGGGAAGTAAGAGGCAAGCAGTATCCCATCTACTGCGTAAGCAAAGTAATGATACCCACCGATACTAAGTACCCAAGCATGGAGAAATTGACACTTAGCTTAGTCTTCTTAGCACGGATGCTGCGTCTATACTTCCAACCATATACCATCATTGTCCTAAACGACTCCCCCCTCAGGCAAGTCCTTAAGAAACTAGACATCTCTAGACGACTGATGAAATGAACAATAAAACTCGAGGAGTTTGACATCCAATATCGTCCGAGGACTGCAATCAAGGGCCAGGCTGTGGCTGACTTCATAACTGAGTTTACCATCCTGAGTGCCGATACCAAAGCAAAAGCAGCTCTCGTGATCCCACCCATTCCATCGCCTACCAAGGATATGGAGCCGAAATAGAGATGGGTCCTTTATGTCGATGGATCGTCCAATACCAAGCGAGCTGGGGCAGGAATCGTCCTGGTCGCACCCGCCTCTACGACTATTCGATATACTATCAGGCTCATTTTCAAAATCTCCAATAAAGAAGCAGAGTACGAGGCCCTATTGGCAAGACTCAGACTAGTAGCCAGTCTATGGGTTCAGTCCCTTGAAGTGCGATGTGATTCCCAACTTGTGGTGAACCATATCTCCACCGAGTATGAAGCCAAGGAAACCAGGATGGTGGCTTATTTGGTCGAGGCCAGCAAATTGATAGAAAATTTTTGGAGTTGCACCATTAACCAGATTTCAAGGGTAGAGAATTCTTGGGCCGACGCCTTCGTGAGGTTAACCTCGGCCATGAAAGGAAAGATTCCTTAGATCATTCCCGTAGAATTCATGGAAAGCGCGAGCATCGACCGAACGGACCAGGTAGTATTCAACCTGGTGGAGACTGCCCCAAGTTGGATGGATTTGATCTAGAACTACCTTATATCTGGTGAGGTCCCCTAGGATAAATTGGAGACCCAACACCTGAAGATCAGAGTTGCCGGATATATTGTCTTAGATGAGACTTTATACAAAAAGGAGCACTCATAGCCCTACCTCAGATGCCTCTGACTCGAGGAAATAGATTATGTTATACGCGAGATTCATGAGGTTGTGGAAATCACTTGGGTGGCTGAGCCTTGTCTCTGAAGATACTCCATCAAGGGTACTTTTGGCCAACTATTCAAGAAGACTTGAAAGATTTCGTCTGAAGGTGTGACAAGTATCAGAGGTTCACGGCTATATCAAGGTAGCCTGTAGAAGAAATGACTCCCATGAGTGGCTCGTGGCCATTCGCTTAGTGTGGTATTGACATCATTGGACCTCTCCCCATAGGGAAAGGATAGGAGAAGTTTACTATTGTTGCGGTTGATTACTTTACTAAATGGGTTGAGGCCGAGCCCGTACCTAAGATCATTGAACAGAAAGTGATTGACTTCATCTGGAAGAATGCCAACTATTAGTTCAGAATACCGTACATTGACAACGACAAGCAGTTTGACAATGACAAGTTTCAAAGCATGTGCAGGGGGCTTAGCATCTCGAACACTTATTCCTCACCTCGGCATTTGTAGTCCAATGGGCAAGTGAAAGCCATGAACAAAGTCATTAAGCACCATCTTAAGACGAAGTTGGAGAAAGCAAAAGATAATTGGGTTGAGGAGCTCCCACTTATCTTCTGGGCTTACCGGACTATGACCCAGTCGTCTACTAGGGAGACCCCCTTTTTGTTATCCTATGGCTCGGAGACGATCGTCCCAGTTGAGATCGGCCTTCCAACGGCTCGGGCTAAAAGCTACCAGGAGGATCAAAATGTAGAGCCGATCGTAACAAACCTTGACTTGCTTGAGGAAGCTAAAGATGTCGTCATACTTCGAGTCGCTGCTAGGCATCATCAAGTGGCACAATTCTACAACTCAAGGGTCAATACAAGGTGATTTTAGCCACGGGACTTGGTCCACCGCCGCGTCTTTCAAAATACGGCAACACCGGGAGCCGGGACACTAGGGCCCAACTGGGAAGGGCCTTACTGTGTGGTCAGATCGACCCAGCCAGGCTCCTATTGTAAGTGCTATAGTGAATAGCCCTTGTGATTGTCAAATTTGTGGTAACAAAGATACTTCTTTGAAGCTTATGTAAGTGATGAACAAAAGATCTATTCAAGACACAAGAATGGCTTCGAATAGATAAGCACAGCTATTCAAGTTGAAGAACTCGAAGGTGAAGATTTCAAAAGCTCTCAAGTTCTCGAAAGCTATTCAAGTAAAAGATCTCAGAAGCTTTTAAGTTCAAGTTCTCAGAATTTTTTCAAGCTGAAGATCTCAAGTTCAAGAACTCAATCTTCATGATACTCAAGGTCACTGGTATTCAAGTTTCAATGTCCTTACTTCTCTTTTGAGATATAACTGACCTTAGGTGGACCTTTAGAGTAGGTGACTTTGGATACATAATCCATATATTTTTTATAAGCAATTTTGATCTGTTCTAAGACTAGTCCTGGACCTTGTTCGACTAGTCCTAGCACTGGTTCTAAGAAATTCCTCGACCAGTCCTAAGTTGTTGAGGATTTTCGAGACTTTCTGGTTATTCTTCGACTAGTCCTGGAGACTATTCGACTAGTCCTGTGAATAGTGTCGACTGGTGCTTCGAACGGTCATGGAGCTTCGACTCAAAGTACAATGTTAAAGTTTGGGCATCTTCGACTGGTCGTAGGCTACCCACGACCGGTTGAGCAACAGACAATCTTATCGCGCCCGATTTATTTGAAATTCTGTTGGTTCTTCGACCAGTCGTAGATGTCTTAAGACCAGTCGAAGATGTGTTTTACTCAGCTATAAATAGAGCATGAATCTCAGATTAATCATAAGAAATTCAAGCTAATTATTAAGGCATTCTGAGAGATTGATCTGTGCTCCATTTTAAGCTAAGTGTGCTTATTTAATATTAGCTTTCTTTAGCTTTATTTAATTGATTTTGTTTCTGGTATTCCAATCTAATCTGAAAAGAGGAATTGCTATTTTCCTTTCTTTGGAATCAAAATCAATTAAGGCTAGCCCTATTTGGGTTTAATTTTAAAATCAATTAGAACTAGAACCTTGTAATTGAGTACTGGACATTGAACTTGGACATTCATTCATCTACTCTGACTTGGTTCTTCCGGGCTATTACATCGAAGGAGAAAATCAGGTATTTTACTTTTAAGTAAAAATTCCTTTATGTTTTGGTTTCTTTCGGTATTTGCTAGAAAAATATCGTTGTTTTGGTTATCTGAGGAGAGCCAGGAAAACTCAGAAGTGGGGTTTTTTAATTGTGTAAGCCCACAGACAAAGACACAATCGTAAAGGTTTTTAGTGAACCTGGGAAAACCTACTTTGTTAGTGAACACTAATATCCCCTGTGTGAGGATATTAGGAGTGGAGTAGCATTCTGCGTGGCTGTTGTATAATAGTTGGTGAACACATAGGTGAACCACTATAATCCCTTGTGTTGTGGTTGAATGGTTTATATTTCATATCTATATTTATTCATTTGTGAGATGTATATGTGGTTGTGGATGTTGTAATCTTTTATTTCAAGCATTGTGGGGAATGTTGTAATAGTTATAATTTATTTCTTGCTATTCATTTATCAGCTTGATATTATTTTTTTCTAGTAAGGTTGCTCTACCATTCTTATGGTGCATGGTTATCCTTAGAACAATACATATTTATGATTACAATTTATACTTCAGTGCAGTTTGTATTTATTTTCCTATTCCTCTTCAGATCTTGAGAGGTTGATACAAATGATGTTCTAAGGACAACCTTACACCAAAAAGTTAAAGTTCTCAGAAGCTTGTAAGTTCAAGTTTTCAGAAGTTTTTCAAGCTAAAGTTCTCAAGTTCAAGAACTCAATCTTCATGATACTTAAGGTCACTGGCATTCAAGTTTCAATGTCCTTACTTCTCTTTTGGTGGACCTTTAGAGTAGGTCACTTTGGATACATAATTCATATATTTTTTATAAATAATTTTGATCTGTTCTAAGACTAGTCCTGGACCTTGTTTGACTAGTCGTAGCACTGGTTTGACCAGTCCAGAAAATTTCTCGACCAGTCCTAAGTTGTTGAGGATTTTCGAGACTTTCAGGTTATTCTTCGACCAGTCCTGGAGACTGTTCGACCAGTCCTGTGAACAGTGTCGACTGGTGCTTCGACCGGTCGTGGAGCTTCGACTCAAAGTATAGCGTTAAAGGTTGGGCATCTTCAACCAGTCGTAGGGTACGCACGACCGGTCGAGCATTAGAAAATTTTATCACTCCTGATTTATTTGAAATTCTGTTGGTTCTTCGACCAGTTGCAGATGTCTTAAGACCAGTTGAAGACATGTTTTTCTCAGCTATAAATAGAGCACGAATCTCAGATTAATCATAAGAAATTCAAGCTAATTATTCAAGCATTCTGAGAGATTGATCTGTGCTCCATTTTAAGCTAAGTGTGCTTATTTAATAATATCTTTCTTTAGCTTTATTTAATTGATTTTGTTTTTGGTATTCCAATCTAATCTGAAAAGAGGAATTGCTATTTCCCTTTCTTTGGAATCAAAATCAATTAAGGCTAGCCCTATTTTGGTTTAATTTTAAAATCAATTAGAACTAGAACCTTGTAATTGAGTACTGGACATTGAACTTTGACATTCATTCATCTACTCTGACTTGGTTCTTCTGGGCTGCTACAATGAAGGAGAAAATCAGGTATTTTACTTTTAAGTAAAAATTCCTTTATGTTTTGGTTTCTTTCGAGATTTGCTAGAAAAATCTCGTTGTTTTAGTTATCTGAGGAGAGCCAAGAAAACTCAGAAGTGAGGTTTTTTAATTGTGTAAGCCCACAAACAAAGACACAATTGTAAAGGTTTTTGGTGAACCTGTGAAAATCTACTTTTTTATTAAACGCTAATATCCCCTGTGTGAGGATATTAGGAGTGGCGTAGCATTCTGTGTGGCTTTTGTATAACAGTTGGTGAACACACAGGCGAACCACTATAATCCCTTGTGTTGCGGTTGAATGGTTTATATTTCATATCTATATTTATTCATTTGTGGGATGTATATGTGGTTGTGGATGTTGTAATCTTTTATTTCAAGCATTGTGGGGAATGTTGTAATAGTTAGAATTTATTTCTTTCTATTCATTTATCAGCTTGATATTATTTTGTTCTAGTAAGGTTGCCCTGCTATTCTTATGCTGCATGGTTGTCCTTAGAACAATACATATTTGTGATTACAATTTATACTTCAGTGCAGTTTATATTTATTTTTCTATTCCTCTTTGGTTTGAGACTTGATACAAAGACCTTTCTAGAAATCAGGTTGTCCTACCATAAACTCTGGTTTTTGGTATAAGGTTGTCCTTAGAACAACATTTGTATTAACCTCTCAAGATCTGAATTTTGAGGTTGCCTTTCTATCTTGCATTGTGGTTTATTTTGTTATCTTGTTGGCTATCATATTGCTTTAATTTTTGCTGTTATAAATTTTTATTTGGCATAGTCCTATTCACCCCCCCCCTCCCCCCCCCCCCCCCCCCCCCAGCCCTCTAGGACATATAGCTAGGCCTTTACACCTATCTCTTGGAAGACCTTGAGGGACGTTAGCTCCTCCATCCCTAAAATGTCGAGCACTTGAAGATCTACAACCTGTAAAAATCTACTGACCACTGAAGGCCCTCAATAAATGTATTGCTCGAAGCTACTAGCCTCTTAAGGCCTCTAATAAAAGTTCCTCCTTTTCTAGATCATTTACTTGTGCAATCTACAAAAAGAAAAAGTTACCTCTCAAAGTAGAGGCTAACTTAACGAATCGATCCCTTAAAGAAGGGGTCAAAATGTTAAACCCATGAAAATCTACAAGGGGATCCCCTCATGCGCAGGGGAAAAGCCCGAAGACGACCCGATTCCTTGAGAAAGGGGTCGGCTTGTCACACTATGACAAATCTACGAAAACAACTAAGGAGCACGCAATTCGTGGGAGGTTTGACCTCTCAAGGGGTTGGTCCTTAAATATTAACATCAAAGAATCATCACGACAATCAATACATAGGAATATACCTTCTCCCAAGGATCATCCATTCATCAAAAAGTTGTCATAAAAAAATTATCCATCCACATTGTAAAATAAATAAATAATATAAGTCTCATTCCCTCCGAGTGGAGGGACCAACTACCAAGTTGAGGGGCTGCATGTCAGGGGTGCCTCGGCGGCAGGAGGGGCATTCTCGGGCTCAACTGCAGTGAGAATATCGAGGTCGATGGTCAGATGAAGCTTTCGGACCTCAACGATGTAAGCATCGAAGCCAGTCTTATATCCAAAGTAATACAACTTATCCAGCTCTTTGGCTCTCTTAGCTGACCCCTAGTATTCGGCCTTGGCTACGATAGCCTACCAGGACACTCGAGCCTCGTGCTTTTCCCATAGTGCCACCTGGTCTACAGATGCCGCGACCTTATGGACAATATGCTGCTGGGCCAACCGGTCCACAACCATCCGTTGCTCCGTCTTGAGTCTTCCCTTCTCATCCTCGAGCCACGACTCGGCTTTCGTGATCCAGAACTCTAGGTCCTTTTTAGTCTGGCACAGATGCTTAACTTCGGGGTTGGCTATGTCTAAGCGAGCTTAGAGTTAGTTGACTTCGCCCTGGACCACAAGCTCCCTTGTTCCCCTCCACAGTAGTCTTTCTTAGTTCCTCTTACTTTGTAGCTGAAGCCTCCAACTTTTTCTCGAGTTCAGTCCTTTGTGCCTCTTGCTCTGCCTTCTCCACCACAAACTTGGCCCGCTCCGCTTCGAGTCGTTCCAACTCCTTCAACCTCTCCCTCACCTCCACCATCATTAGTAGTGACTGATAACAGACTATTGTGTAATCATTCCTCAAGTTGACGTGGTGTCAGGAGAGCATGTCGAATATCTTTGCCTCTGATACATGTTTAGCTACCCATGGGCTTAGCAAAGCCATGTGATAACCAGGAGGCAGACCCTATGGAGTGGGTTCAGAAGTCCCTTCGACCCCACTGGCCGCGAAAGCTTAGGCAGCAGCCTTGGGCGTGGTGGTATAGCTGGCAAGGGCATCAGTTCAGTCGGCTAAGAGCTTAGCCTCAGTAATAGGGTGGTGAGCAACGGATCGTGCTGGGATAGCAGAACCAGGAGTCTCCTCGATCACCTCCCACTCTGCCCGTGAAGGTGGAATATTAGGGGCCAGCTCCTCTGAAGACGGCGTCAAGATGGTGATAGGCTCAACACCGACAGGGGCCTCGAGGGCTAGTGCTTCGGGGGCAAGGGCCAGGGCAATGAGGGGAACAGCTTCAGATGGGGCGGCAACAGGCACGACTTTTGAAAAGGCCAAGCTAAATATCCTAGAGGGGAGGGTGAATAGGACAATGCCAAATTTAAAATAAAGTGTGGAAATAAAGACATAATCAGTAGTTGATAGCACAATAGAAAGCAACCTCTAAAATAAAGTATTGAGAGGTTGATACAAACTTGGTTCTAAGGACAACCTGACACCAAAAACATACGGTTTATGGCAGGATAACCTTACTAGAACGTGGGTGAGTATAAAAAACTCAAACTCAAATGGAGGTAAAAGAAATAAGAACTAATCTATTACAACATTCACCACACAATGCTTGAAAAATACAAATTACAACATTCACATCCACAAATACATCCCACGATCTTAAACCACAAAATGATAAAGAAATAAATCAAACATCCACCAAACTCCTGAGAATTATAGTAGTTCGTGTGTGTACACCAACAGTCTGAAAACAACCACACAACTACTCCACTCCTAATATCTACTCCCTTGGGATATTAACGATCACTAATCAAATAGGTTTTTCAAGATTCACCTAAAACCTTCACAATTGTATTTTAAGTGGGCTCACACAATCACAACCCCTCACTTTGAGATTTTCTGGCTGATCTCAAAAAAAACAAAATGGGATTTTCTGGTTTATCTCATTAACCAAACAAAATGAAATTACAGAAAAGGAAACACTTATCTGTATGAAGATTTTGAAGTAACTTGGTAGAACCAACTTGATGACGACGTAAATGTTCAACGTTCAGTCCCACAAGTGTATAAGGTTCTAGGTCTAGATGATTTTTAATTTAAATCAACCTAGGCTAGCTTGATTTGATTTCAATCTCAAGAAAGGGTAAATTAAATGTCCCTTTACAAAATCAGATTGGAATAGAGATCTAAAATCAAATAACAAGAGCTACTTGTAAATAATTTAAAATATGCACAAAATAACTTAGAATGAACACAAAATTATCTTAAAAATAATTAGAATCGAATAGAAAATTCTAAAATTTGAGTGCTATTTATAGGTGAAAAATTTGTTCACTCGACTGGCCTTAGGTTTGCTTCGACTAGCCTTAGGTCTAATCGATTTTTGAAAATTTTGGCACGATAAGATTTGGAAAGTACTCGATTGACCTTATGGGTCCCATGACTGGTCGAGTTTCCTGCTCGACTGGTCGTGGACTACACACAACTGGTCGAGTGGAGCTAGAATGCTTGTTGTAATTAATGTCGAGCCCTGCACGACCGATCGAGCACTGTTCACTCGACTAGTTGAACAGTTTTTAGGACTGGTCGAGGACCAACAAAAAATTTTGAAAAATTGTAACAAATCCTAGACTGGTCGAGAAAATTATAGGATTGGTTGAGCCAGTGCTAGGGCTAGTTGAAAAAAAAAACCTTTTAACCTATAAAATGATCGATACTAAGTACGAAATGAACGTAACATGCCCGAAGGTTAATCTAGGTCATTCATACCTTGTGAGATAGAATGTGTGAACCATCAAACTATCGATCACATTGACAACTTTAATTCTTGCGATATTCGAAGCTTGAACTCAACGTTTCGAACTTAGTCTTCAATTAGGACTAGAGTTCTTAGACGTTTTCGATTACAGAATTTTAATCGCAATATTGTGATTGGGTTCTTGAAATTTAAGTCTTCAACCAACACTTGAAACTTATTCACTTTTTTCAGCTTGAAGATCTTGACAAGTTCGTCATAGATATTGGCAAGATTGATTCAGCAAGATCATCAAAGATTCAAAGTAAATCAAAGCACAAGCTTGATACATAAAACACATAAGCATGACACAAACTCGAATTGATTTGGCACACCAAAATTTGACAAAACTTAGGGTTTCTAACATAGCAATTTCAATCTCCCCCTTTGTCAAATTTGTGACAAAACAAAAATACGAGTCATGCAATAGATATTCAATAAGAACACATGATAGATATTCAATAAGAATACATGCTCAATAAAGAATCATGCACCATTTAGTCAACAATTGATTAACAACATATGATCAATAAAGAATCATGCACCATCTGTGCACACCATGTAACTCTCCCCCTTAATCCATTACTCCCTTTAAACCAGGAGAAGCAAAATAAAAATTGTAATGCAATTAAACACCTCATCCACATCATCATATCAAATCAAGCTTATTCCACACAATATTCTTCCCCCTTTTGTCATAACATGACAAAGGAAAGAAATAAATGATAAATGATAAATGTAGATAATAAGAAACTAAATAAGATATAAAAGAACATAATAAAAAGATTAATATTAGATAACCATCAAGTATCATGTCACAAGAGATAACTAGTTTAAGTAGTTATCATCTAAACTCACAGATGATAAAGAGAGTTAAAAGAAATTAATACAAAACCAAAGCAAATAGAATAACTAGTTAGATCTTGATGAAGGAGCAGGAATAGATGGATCATTCTTATGTAAACCCCTTTTGATGCGGCTCATATATTTGCGCATACATTTGAATTGCGATTGTTGGGTTACATGAATCTGAGCCACCTGTTCCTCAAGACAACGCAATCTCTCATCAAAATTAAAAGGCTAATAATTAGAATCAACCTCAGAATCTGAATCTATCTCATTAAACAAATCATCCATGTTTACATCTTCTTATGGTAAAGCATCACCTTCTTCACCTCCTCCAACATCCCCAACAACTTGACCAGGTTTTAGGTCTAGGTTCATCTTGTTGATATTTGAATTGTTAAAGGGAAGGAGATTAATGGAGCCTTCTCTAACAGGCATAGCTACCAAAGTATAGGTAGCTAGGGTAGTCATAAGATAAGCAAAAGGCATATCGTTATGGTGGGGATGGAGACGGAACTGAATGATAAGATGATAGATAAGAGAAGGAAGACATATATGGATACTAGACACAATAGAATGCATAATACGGGCCATGAAAGAAGTCAGCTCAGTCTTGTTACCTGAGCGATGATACACATTTGAAATGAAAATGCGATGAAGGACCCTGTATCTAGGTAACATAAATTTGGAACTGAGCGTAATATCGCCGTTCCACTCCACATCCATGTTGTAAAGAACACTTGTAATCAAACGTCTTATATTCTCAGAAGGTCTAGTGGTCAAAGTAGATATGGGAACTCTGTTGTTAACAATAGGTATATTCATGATAGAAGAAATTAAATGATAGTCTACTTCGATCAGACCTTTTCTAGTTAACACAATAAATGTCAAATTCTCTAGAGAAAAGTTAGTAATACAAGCATACATAGCCTGCGCAATGGACCGGTATGCCGAACCACCCCAAGATAATATGTTCTCCCATCCTACAGCTTGAAGGAGGGGGATGATGTTGAAGCGTTCAATATGATTAACATTAACAACACGCTCAACATTAACATTCCTATATCGGATATCCCGCACATAATTGGGGTCCTCTTTGGGTGATCGAAGATGACACATAGAAATGGGTGCAGAACGAGATGAAGAGGGACCACGAACGGTTCTATTCCTATTTCGCCCTTCCATAGCAATAAAAACTCAAGGAAAATAAGGATTGCAAAAAGGAGAGAAAATTTCTATGTAAATCAGATTTTTGGGTAGAAACCCTTTCAGACCACCATAAAACTTGAAATAAGTTGTAAAATCAAGTTAAAGGAAAATCTATGAACTCAAATCTACAAGGAATTTGAAAATGAAGCACTAATCGAAGAGGAATCGAAGATGGGTTTGACCGGTCGTGGTAGGGCTTGTTAGAGAAGAACCAAGTGAAGAAAAAAGTATTTTTCCCAAATAAAAGGAAAAATCTAAGTTCCATGACTAGTCGTGTACATACTCGACCGGTTGAGTCATGACTGGTCGAGTGTGTACTCGACTGGTCGTGCACCACTAAAAATTTACAATTTTGCATAAATTTAAATTTTAAAAATTTTAAAATAATAAATATATACATTATGATATAAATAGGCACAAATCATCAGTTCATATTGCACATACCAAGATCAAATTTCAATTTTGCATACATTTTTTGTCGAGTGGTTTTATGAATATGTCTGTAAATTGATTCTCGGTCTGAATATATTCCAGTGAAATTATCTTTTCTTCTACCAATTTATGAATATAATGATATTTAATGTCAATATGCTTGGTTCATGAATGCTGAATTGGAATTTTAGAAATATTAATTGCGCTTGAATTGTCACAATATAAAACCATAGATTCTTGCACAATTTCGTAATTGCTCAGCATTCTCTTCATCCACACAGGTTGAGTGCATGCATTAGCAGCAACAATATATTCAGCCTTAGTTGTGGAGATTGATACAAAACTTTATTTCTTACTTAACCAAGAAACCAAACAGTTCCTGACATAGAAACAACCACTGCTGGTTGATTTACGATCATCAATGTTACCAGCCCAATCAGCATCCGCGTAACCATCTAATTGCACACTGGTATCATGTGGATACCAGAGACTAAGATTAGCTAAACTATGGTAAAATGAGCTTAACAACAATCAAGTGAGACTCTTTAGGGTCTGATTGATGTTTAGCATAAATCCTTACGCTAAAAGTAATATCAGGTCGGCTTACAGTTAAATAAAGTGAACTACCTATCGTACTGCGATACAACTTTAGATCCACACTCTTACCTGTTAAATCCTTAGAGAGTTTTAGAGTATTACTCATTGGAGTATCAAAATTTTTTTTACTCTCAAATCCAAACTTTTTGACTAAGTTCAGAGCATATTTGGTTTGAGAGATAAAGAATCCATCAAGGAGTTGTTTGACTTACAACCCTAGGAAATAGTTTAGTTCTCCAACCATGCTCATTTCAAATTTAGATTTCATAAGATTTGCAAACCCAACAGTCATGTCAGCACAGATAGATCCATAGATAATGTCATCAACATAGATTTGTACTATTAGTATATGATCATTATGTTTTTTAACAAATAATGTTTTATCTACACTCTCCATAATAAAGTAATGACTTAACAAGAATTTAGTCAATTTCTCGACCATGCCCCCGGAGCCTGTTATAAACCATAGAGAGCCCTTTTTAGGTGATAAACATGATTAACATGCTTCGAGTCTTCAAAACCCTTTAGTTGTTAAATGTACACTTCTTCATGCAAATCGCCGTTTAAGAACGTACTTTTTACATCCATTTGATATATTTTAAATTTTTTAAAGTACGTAATGGATATAAATAGTCTGATTGATTCAAGACGAGCTACTGGGGTAAAGGTCTCATCATAATCAATGCCTTCAATTTGAGTGTACCCTTGTACAACTAGCTTAGCCTTATTTCTAATAATATTACCAAGTTTATCAGACTTATTTTTAAAAATTTATTTATTTTTGATAATATGTTTATCTTTTAGTCTTGAAACTAAGTACCAAACATCATTTCTAAGAAACCGATTGAGCTCTTCTTGCATTACTACAATCTAGTTTTTGTCAGTAAGGGCTTCTTTTATATTAGCCGGTTCTATCTAAGATGTAAAGCACATGTAGTTGCACATATCTTCTAGTTGTTTACGAGTGCGCACATTAGTGAGAGGGTTTCCAAGGATTTGATCAAATGGATGGTCTTTAACTGTTCGCAGTTTAGTGTTCTTTTGACTAGATGAAAAGTCTGGTGTATCAAACAAAATGACTTCATCATCTTCTGAACTTGAGACATGTGCATTTAAGTGATCATCTATAACCACATTAATGGACTCTTGAATTACACAAGTCCTCTTGTTAAGAACTCAATACGCTCAACTATTTAGAGCATACCCTAAAAATATCCCTTCATCACTTTTGAGGTCAAATTTACCTAGATCTTCTTGATCAAGCAAGATGTAGCACTTTCTCCCAAAAACTTGAAAGTATTTGACAGTAGGCTTCTTATCAAACCATATTTCATAAGCCATCTTACTATTTGATTTTCTAGTATAAATGCGGTTAATTATATAATAAGTAGTATTTACGGCTTCAGCCCAAAGATTTTTAGGAATCTTCAAACTATTTAACATAACATTTGTCATTTATTGAAGCACTTTATTTTTTCTTTCGGCTACCCCATTTTGTTGTGGTGTTTTGGGCGTAGAATATTCATGTGATATTCCTTGGTCATTGTAAAATTTTTCAAAATTGTTATTTTCATACTCAGAACCATGATCACTATGGATCTTAGTAACTTGTGATTCTTTTTCAGTTTGGATACGTTTATGTACCCTTTTTACTTCGTCGAGTATTTCTGATTTCTCTCTTAAGAAGACTACCCAACTATACTTGGTAAAGTCATCTACAATGATGAGAATATTCTTCTTGCCACCTTGACTCTCCGTTCTAGTTAGTCCAATGAGATCCATGTAGAGAAGTTCGAGTGATTTAGATGTGGCATTGGAGTTCATATTTTTGTGGGCACTCCTGGTTTGTTTACAAATTTGGCACTCGCAACATATTTTATTCATTTTCTTTATTTTAGGTAGATATCTTACTAATTCACTTTTGCTCAATATATACAAGTTGAGGTAGTGTACATGTTTTAGGCGCTTATGCCATAATTCGGTCTCATCAGTTTGGACCATGTAATACAGTAGCTTAGATGAGCTTGAGTCACTGACTATGTAGCAGTTCTTAGAAGTTCTGCGACCAGTTAATATTACAGAACCATTCTTATTTAAAATTTCACACCCTTGGTTAGTAAATTTTACACTGATTATTATCGCATATTTGAGAGATGCTTAATAGATTATGTTTTAAACCTTCTACATATAAAACATTCTCATATAGAGGGAGGTTAAAGAGTTAAACCGTACATTGGCCAACAATTTTGTAATTGTTACCATCACCGAATGTGACTGAACCATCAGTCATGTCTTTAAGACTAGTGAATAGACCTTTTTCACCTGTCATATGTCTAGAGCAAGCACTATCCAGGTCCCACTTTGAATGGCTCGAAGCCTTGAAAGCAGTGTGGGCAACCAAACAAGCAACCTTAGGGACCCATTTCATTACAGTTTTGGGTTTATGAGCATAGTTGGTCTTCTTATATTTATAGTTGTTATAATTCCTACCCACTGAGTTAGATTTTAAGAGCTCCTTAAGCAAGTCTACAATTTTCTCAGCTGAAGGATAACGATTCTAATTTTTATATTTGATATGGTTGCTTTTAGGTTTTAATGTCTGAAAAGTTTTAGTATTTTTAGAATTATTTTGAGTCAGACTTTTTCCTTTTAAGTTAGAAGACTCCCCTTTAAATTTAGGTGAAGTATTCTTATATTTAGGAGGAATACTTTTATCATAGCCCAATCCAAATCTATCGCCACATATTTTGGATCTGGATAAAAGTTTTTCTAATTTAAGATCACCTTGGGCAAACCTCCATGTGTCCTTCAAACTCAAAAGTGAAAAGACTTCTAGTTTTAGCTTTTCATTTTCAGATTTTAAATTTTCAACTTGGGATGTTTTGAAATCTAAGTTGCACTTAGTTTTTTCAAAGCAATCTGAAAAGTGTGATTTTTCTAAGATTGGATTATCAAAATTCTCTTTTAGTTTTGAAAACTTTTCTTTCTGAAGTTTTAATTTTGCAGCTATTTTGTAACTTTCCCTATATAGGGTATCATAAGCATCTTAAAGGTCTTCTTCATTTTCATGGTCACTACCCAGATTTTCTTCACTGGTTGAATCATCATGATCTGAGAAAGTGAACTTTGCTAGAGTCATTAGGGCTTTAACATCATTAGCCAACTTGGTTTCAGAATCTTCTAACTCAGAAGAGACTTCAGAGAAGGAAGATTCATCCCATGTAGCCAACAAACCTTTCTTTTTAGACTTGTCCTTCTTATGACATTTGTTTGCTAGATGCCCATATTCATGGCAGTTGTATCATTGGTTGTCTTTTAGATATTTCCAATTTTTAGATCTAGATCTTTTCTTTTCAATTGGTTTTTGCAAATCAACTGTCTATTTACTCTTGAAATCTTGTAAAACTTTTTTAGTAAAAGAGCCATATCATCTTCAGAAGTTTCTAAATCAGAATTATTACTATTTTCATAAGAAATAATTTTAGAAGACTTAAGGGTGATTGACTTACCTTTAGGGGCCTTAAAATTTAACTCAGAGGTTTGAAGAGACCTAACTAAGTCTTCTACCCTCATATTATCTGTATCACGAAGTTCCTGTATCGCGGTCACTTTTGAATTGAACCGATTAGGCAACGAGCGCAGTATCTTTGTACAGAATTTACTTTCTGAGATCCTATCATCAAGACCCCACATAGAGTTGACAATGTCATTCAATCTTGTATAGAAGTTCATAAAAGTTTCACTTTCTTTCATATATATTTCCTTAATTTTGGTTGTGAGGATTTGAACTTTAGATTTCTTAACAATTGTTGTATCCTCGTGTGTCATTTCCAAAATATCCCAAGCTTGCATTACAGTATTACATGATATAATTCTCTTGAATTCATCCGGTGATAGTGCACAAGTAATAACATTTAAAGCCTTTGCATTGGTACTACTCTCACTTTTCTGAAGAGTGGTCTAAGAAAAATAAGGTGAAACTTTTATAGTTATAGATCCATTAGTACCAGTTACTTCAGTGTTAGGAGGGGTCCAATTGGTCATTGTAGCTTGCCACACGCTCTTATCCATGGATTTTAAAAAGATCTTCATTCTAGCTTTCCAATGGGCATAATTGGAGCCATCAAATGGTGGAGGCCTAGTGATTGAGAGACTATCAAAATTTGACATATTAAAAATCTCAGATTGATTAGTTCAAGAATTTAATCTAACTAACAAAAATAAAATGAGCTATTAGGCTTTGATACCACTTGAAAAGGCCAAGCTGAATGTCCTAGAGGGGGGGGGGGGGGGGGGGGGGGGGGGGATGAATAGGACAATGCCAAATTTAAAATAAAGCACGAAAATAAAGACTGAATAAGTAGTTGGTAGCAAAATAGAAAATAATCTCTAAAATCAAGTATTGAGAGGTTGATGCAAACTTGGTTCTAAGGACAACCTGACACCAAAAACCTACAACATTCACCACACAATGCTTGAAAAATAAAGATTACAACATTCACATCCACAAATACATCCCACGATCTTAAACCACAAAATGACAAAGAAATAAATTAAACATCCACTAAACACCTGAGAAGTATAGTGGTTCGTGTGTGTACACCAACTGTCTGAAAACAGCCACACAACTACTCTACTCCTAATATACACTCCCTCGAGATATTAGCGATTACTAATCAAATAGGTTTTTCAAGGTTTACCTAAAACCTTCACAATTGTATTTTAAGTGGGCTCACACAATCACAACCCTTCACTCTGAGATTTTCTAGCTGATCTCAGAAAAAACCAAATGAGATTTTTTGGCTTATCTCATAGACAAAACAAAATGAAATTAAAGAAAAGGAAACACTTATCTATATGAAGATTCTGAAGTAGCTTGGTAGAACCAACTTGATGATGACGTAGATGTTCAACGTCCAGTCTCACAAGTGTATAGGGTTCTAAGTCTAGATGATTTTTAATTTAAATTAACCTAGGCTAGCTTGATTTGATTTTGATCTTAAGAAAGGATAAATCAAATGTCCCTTTTCAAACTCAGATTGGAATAAAGATTTAAAATCAAATAACAAGAGCTACTTATAAAGAATTTAAAATATGCACAAAATAACTTAGAGTGAACACAAAATTATCTTAGAGTGATTGCTTAAAAATAATTAGAATTGAATAGAATACTCTGAAATTTGAGTGCTATTTATAGGTGAAAAATCTGTTCACTCGACTGACGTTAGGTTCACTTCAACTGGCCTTAGGTCCAATAGATTTTTAAAATTTCTGGTGCGATTAGATTTGGCTAGTGCTCGACTGGTCTTGTGGGTCCCACGATTGGTTGAGTGTCCTGCTTGACTGGTCGTGCACTACAAATGATTGGTCGAGTGGGGCCAAAATGCTTGCTGTAATTTAAGTCATGCCCTGCACAACCGGTTGAGCACTGTTCAGTCAACTGGTTGAGCAGTTTCCTGGATTGGTCGAGGACCAATAGAAAAATTTTGAAAAATTGTAACAAATTCTGGATTGGTCGAGAAAATTCTAAGACTGGTTGAGCCAGTGCTAGGGCTAGTCGAAAAAATAACATTTTAACCTATAAAATGACCAATACCAAGTATGAAATGAATGTAACATGTCCTAAGGTCAATCTAGTTCATTCATACCTTACTTATGAGATAGAACATGTGAACCATCAAACTATCGATCACATCGGCAACTTTAATTCTTACGATATTCGAAACTTGAACTTAACGTATTGAACTTAGTCTTCAATTAGAACTTGAGTTCTTGGACGTTTTTGGTTATAGAACTTGAACCACAATATTGCGATTGGGTTCTTGAAAGTTATGTCTTCAACTAACACTTGAAACTTATTCACTTTCTTTAGCTAGAAGATCTCGGCAAGTTCGTTGTAGATATTGACAAGATTAATTTAGCACGATCGTCGAAGATTCAAAGTAAATAAAAGCACAAGCTTGATACATAAAACACATAAGCATGACACAAACTCAAATTGGTTTGGCACACTAAAATTTGACTAAACTTAGGGTTTCTAACATAGCGATTTCAACTTTAGCTGAGGTTATGGTTGCATTTGGAACAGCCTCAGCCTAAAAAATCTTCATCTTCTTCACTGTTACTTTTGTCCTTGGTTTGGAAGAGAGGACGACGTCCATCGGAGACCGCGGCTTGAGTGGCCTTCTCCTCTTTAAGCCGCTTGCCTCCATTCTTGCTCGAAAAAGGCAAATCAGCCAAGTAAGATCTACTGAACGACTAAATGTCTATAAACCAATCTCTGAAGGTCCTTACCCTGCTTACTAGAGTAAAAAGAGTGGGCCAGATTCTACAAAAGCCAGACGACCCCAAATTCTCTTAGATGATGAGGTCAAACCAGGCACGCTGGTCCTCAGGGAGCACTCGAACCCAATCGACCTACCATTTTTGAAGAACAGAGAGGTCGGGGGCCCCCTTTTCCTGAGCTGCAAACAAAAGTATAGTATGAGTTAAAACATAAAAGGATGAATCGAGCATGCAGTGTGACTAAAAGAAGTACCCGACCTGGATTGGCGAACTTGGTGGGGACTTGAACCCACAATATGTCCAATTTAGAGACAAGGGCCTCCCATTCCCCTGAGGCCTAGAACCACTTCCCATTCCAATCCTTGTTGGAAGTAAGAAGTTGGGTTACCAGACCCGGGATGCATGGAGGCCTAGCCGAGAAGTACCACCAGGCCTTATTCGATTTATCGTACTTAGCCATCTACAAAAATAGGAACTTATCTGACGTCAGCCACTGATTCCTCACCTGATGCTAGAGGACAAAAGTGGAGGCGAGGATCCTCCAAGAGTTCGGAACTAGCTTCCCTAGTGTGATTCTCAGCTACGTTGTTAGATCGTGCAAGAATGGATGAATGGAGAATTGGAGCCTGCACTAGAGGGCATAGATGAAGATAACAATCTCCCCCTTAGCTGGAGACCAACTTAGTCTGTAGGGGTAGGGGCTTAGATGTGAACCGAGTTGGGAATTTAATAGTCTTTGCGGGCTGGGCCCTATGGGACTTGACCAGGATCAAGCCCCTAAGGACTAGCAGTTTCGATTTGCCTCCCGAGAGGCCTGCCTTCGACCACCCCGCGGGATCTCTGAGAGCCCTCTTTAGTTTCTTGTCTTGACTTTTGGCCCTCTGACTCACGGCTCTCTGGGTTGGGGCCGAAGTGCTAAGGGGTACTACCTCAAAAGGGCCTTCAAACTCTCTGGGTCCTGAGGCAGTAGTCTCTTGTTCGGATTCTGAACTAGCTCCTCGGACCTCTTCCATTTCTTCAGAATTGCTCGACATGATATAAGGAAAAAGGAATTAAAGGGTTGGAAGACTCATAGCGTTGCAGGCGATCTTCCCCGGTAAAAAATTTCCTAACTCCAATGGCTTCCTCTGAGCTAAATCTCTTCTCCGATGGTCGAAAATCCTTTATATTGCGATGAAAACCCCTTTTTTGGTAGAGGATGATTTTGGGCGAAGGGCATTTTCGACAGAAGGTGGTTTCCAGCAGAGGGCGATTCGGAAGGAAAGAATAGAGAAAATGAAGAGTGTGTGCGTGAGAAGTGTGAAAAGTGGGAATGGGAGGGGTTTATATAACTGCCTCATTACTTGACGCCATCATTACAAGCGACCGTTCCTGAAGCCAAGGCGACTCGTCACTAGCGCCAAGGGACATGTGGAAGAAAGCTATGTGTCCGAATCCATGCTTCGAGGTCGGAGTCTTCTTAACATTTAATAACATTAATGATGTGAACGAATCCTCATACACGTGGTGTTGTCTCCTTCACTCCACCGATTGCGAATTGTAATTGTCGCCACGCGTCGTTCGCCAAGGGGGCATAAGCTGAAGGGGTGCGACAGTCATACAACACGCAAGATCTGAGGTGTATGTATCGCATTAATTACACCCCTATCGTCATCATGAGTAGAGGCGTGAAGATGTCATTTCATTTTCCCAGGCATTTACTCTTTAAGTCCGAACTCAAGATAAGAGAGTAGGGAACTTTTGTTATGGGGAAATCTAAGCAAGGATGATCGGGGTCGGCATGAGCTACCTGAACCGTCCTCGGGAGGAGGATACCACCTCAAGTATGAGCTAACCCATAAGTAACAACTGTATGCTAGTTGAGGCAACCTCTCCACTAATGAATCGTGACTCGGAACTACAATCATGAATGGCCGATTTGAACCTTTGTCCTCATTCGAAGAAGGATGGTTGAGCCTAGCTTTGATCCTTGTCCTCAACTCCATTCAGTGAATGCCGACCTTAGTGATCTACAGACAGACTCCGACTGCTAGTACTCGGCCTTAGGTCTACATGGTCTAAGGTCAAGCCAGAGTGTGGATACTCTGTATGCTGAGGCTGAGGACAAGCCCCGAGGTTGAGGCTTAGCTCGGGTAAAGATACTTCGTATGCCAAGGCTGAGGTCGAGCCTTGGTGAGGATACCTGTCACGCCCCAAACTCGGTAACCAGACTCATAAGGAACCCGATGGCCGGTTCTAGGTGCAATAGCCTCTGTAGTACCCCATTCTCAGCTCCTGAGGCAGGTTTCGATCTTGGGATCCTACAAGGAGGATTTCTATAACAATATAATCATTTTCAATATGAGCATACCCAAGATCACAACAAGTAAATCTGAGAACAACAAAGGCATACATCACAAAATTCACTACGAATTTAAACTTTTACAAGTTTCCATAAGGTCCAAAAGGACATACATAAGATAACAGAAGAAAGAAGGAAGAGGATCTGCAACACTGGGTCCTCGACTTGCACACCTATCCAAGCTTCACTGCTAAGACGCCAACTTACGATCTCCTACATGCATCAATCGTGCATAAGCTTATAGAAAGCTTAGAGAGTGGTGAAAGTGTGTGATAACGGTGCTCAAAAGAAGATAGAATGCAGAAGGGAGTCACGATCAATACTAATACTACTAGCCTTACCAAGGTGATCATGAACACAAGAAGCTATACCAAGGCAGTATGATAATGTAGGAAGCCATACCAAAGCTATATATTGCAATGAGTAATGTAATGCAATGAGTACTGGGTGCCATGTTAAGGTGATGCATTATGAGGCTTACACAGCCGATGCAAATGTAATGCAAAGTAATGCTAGTGCTTGTAAGACCCGCATCCTAGTCAGTACTGTTCCATCAACTCCCACGATCATTCTCGTCGAATTCCGGTAACCTGCGACATATAATCGATGTTTGCGCTCAATCCTAAGTTGTATCCCATAGATTTGAGTCGGTTCAATCTAAGATTTGTACCATTACGATCGCACCGTCGTAGCTGTTCTGACGCCACGACTCGCTCACAGATCCGATACCCTGGCAGGGAGATGCAGACCTGCGTTCAGTTCGAGGAAAAACACCGAGCATTTTGTAATTCCAAGAGAATCTCTACAACATATGAAATGAATCCCTTCAATCAATTCCATCAATCATCTCATGCCAAGTACAAGCACTCATGCTTCCTTTCTCCACAAGTCAAGCAAACCCCAAAGTAAACCAACCTCTCACCTCACCCATCACTCACCTCACATCCATCACTCACATCTCCTTACAACTCTCTCTCTCTCTCTCTCTCTCTCTCTCTCTCTCTCTCTCTTTTCCTTCACATTTTCCAAGCAACAATCCCAAGCAAGAGAGTGCACGTCCAAGCCCTCCCACATGAGAGAAAAATTATTTTTGGTGGCCCACCTTTCCATTCCAAAAGCTCTCATCCTAGCCATCCATTTCCCATCTCCACCATCAAAGTGAAGCTCTAGGAGACTGGCTTTCCAACGGACTAAGAAGATCAAGCGGTGGGTGCTTTAATAGGGTACTTTTTCATGCTTTCTAAGATGGGCCAAGTGAGGCCTATTGATCAATGGTATGGATCTTACTTTAGACCCTAGGTGTGGCCAATGGCCCACCTTGATTCTCATGATTACTCCATGATGGGGCCAATCTCTATGGACCCCATTATGATGTTTACCTTCCTAGCTTGTATATGGGTCATCTAGACTATCTATTTTGTAGAGAAGGGATCTCCACCATTGGATTTCGATTTAATGGGTCCACATGTAATGAGACCCACTTGATTTATGTTGTAGATCATGGAAGGGAGGACCCATAGTGCCGGGGTCCCTCCAACACACGTGTCCCACTTTCATTCTCTCTCTCTCTCTCTCTCTCTCTCTCTCTCTCTCTCTCTCTCTCCTTCCTTTGATTATTTTGTGGCCTAATTGATGGGTGTATGTGGTGTCCAAACCGTCCATTAAGTGGACCCCATGGCCGTTCAAGCCATGTGGGCCCTACTCCTATAATGGAAAAAAAATATAAGGAAATTAGATTTATCTAGGTGGGCCACGTCCATGTGGGGCCCACCTTACTTATATGTATTAAGCTCAAGCCGTCCAGCGTCTAGGGACATTGGACGTGAGTTGTAAACAAAGAAGAAAAAAAAAGATTTTCTTTAGGTTTTGGGGTGGACCGCTCATGCAGGGCTCGCCTTGATGTATGTATTCAATCCACGCCGTCCATTCCTTTCCTTATGCCATTTTAGGCATTAAGCCAAAAAATGAAGTTCATCTGATCTTCTAGTGGGCCATAGTACCTAAAATAATGGTTTCTACTATTGAAAATCCACCCTACTGTTTCTATACATAGAAAAAATATCAAATATTGGGCTTGTTTGGTCGGTATTGAGCCATGGAAGGCAATGGCTGGGTCGAATTCCTCCGATGCGGGTCCCACACGTGAAAAACCGTGGGATAACACGATTTCAAAAAAAAAAGGACCGCCCATGCACGTGACGGGTGGCCAAGAGGCAGGGACCTACGGCTCCATCCGTGGGCCCCACCATGATGTATTTATGTCATCCAATCCGTTCATGAGGTGGGCCACTCCCTGAAGTGAGGCCCCTCCAAATTCTAGCCACATCCAATGCTCAGGTGGCCCGCAACACAGGAAATAGTGTGATTGAGCATATACCATTGAAACCCATTTTTGGGTTTACAGAAGTTTTAGATTGATATGAAATTTATTTTTACCCATCATCCAGGTCCGTACGACCTTATCAACGGGTTGGATGGAAAGTAAATGTTATGGTGGGCACCCACGTGGGACCCACTGATGTATGCTTTATGTTCCACACCGTCCACGACAGTAGACGGAGGAGGCCACAATGATGCATGTGTTTCACCCATGTTGTGGGGCCAACCGTGATGTTTCTTTTGATCCACACCATCCACCCTTAGTGTAACATCCCGAAAATCGGGGGTCGAGCAAAAACTCCACTCCCGAGTTTCAGAACATCATTTATGCAACATTTTCAATGATGGATGAATGTTGTTCATATTAGTGCAGAAAACATGAGTGAGATTAGACCAAAACAGCATATCATACTCCAGAGACAGTTAAATTAGCAAGCGAAAAATGTAATAGATATATAAAGTATATGAACTGTTGTGGGTCTCCAGAGTGTGAACATGTTACCAGGTTAAACATATACATGTATACTCCAAAAATGATAAAAAGAATATACATGGGTGAGTAAGAAAAAGGCAAAATACCAAGTATATTGACATCTAATCAGTAACCCTGTAACCCCGTTAATCAGAACCTGCATATAGGAGGGATCCACCTCATCATCATCAAGTCCGGTTCTGCTTCGCAAGCATCGTCATCATCTGCAATTAAAATAGAAACTGTTTGGTGTGCGCAACACCGTCCCGTAACGTGAGAGTGAGTAATTAACTCAGTAGAATCATAGAGCAAAGATTAGCATGTTCTCAAATCAATCTTGCGATAATAGTAAAGTAATTAATCAAACATTCCTATATACTGTTGTTAATGCAATATGACATGACATGATGGATGCCCTCATCGACTTTCTCCCTCATACGACAACATCTGCGTCCGTGGCATGCTTGCGTACCGCTCAGTGCTCCACATCTTCCAGGCACATGTAATGTGTTGTTGATATGATTACCGAGTTATTATTAGTCCTTTTCATACAGTAATATTAGGAAACTAAGGTACTTCCCTTATATCAATCCCAACACAGATCCTGTCAAGGGTCATCACTCCTAAAAATCACATACGATGTTATATTTGTAGGTCACTGCCAGGGCTGTTGCTCGTACTCGTTGCACCGCTCCCCCATCACCTTATCAATACAGGCCTAATTATCCTTAAGACTGCATCAGGACTCGTCGCCCCCATGTGGTGTTAGGATAAACTCAAGGTGACTACAAAGGGCTGCCAGGGCTGTTGTTCGTACTCGTTGCTCCACTCCCCCATCACCTTATCAATGTAGGCCGACAGCAAGAATATAGTGTCCCATACCACCATAATCTGCTCAGAGTAGGGTGCTCACTGGTCACTACGGGGAGGTTTGTGGACCCAGCGTAGGCCGACAGCTCGACCACGGTGTCCCATACCACCATGCCCGGCTCATGAGTCTTTATGGATCAAGGTACCATGGTTAACAGGGTTTCCAATGGTAAGTTCAGTATCCTAGGTTCAAGCAGTTATGACTCATACATGGTGAACATACAATGGTCAGTCGGGTTATTTGAAGGGCTTGACTAGTACGAGCACATCTCAAGATGAACGACATGAAGTGCATGAAACACTTCGTGTGGCCTAACCACTGCCGCCAACCCAAAACACGACTCGCGTTCATTAACGCATCCTTTGTGGTACCTAGAAACCAACCAGGAATTCGATCCATTACCGACTGCCTGGACTACGTCATAGCCCCAAGCATTAGTGCATCAACATCAATAAGCATAGGTGAGTAACAGAAATGAAGTACAACATTGTAAGCATGTTGACACATGTTATAACATACAACTTAAGAAAATCATCCCACACATGCATTTCATGTATATAATGGAATCAATACATATAGACAACATGATGGAAATCATTTACATCAGTATATTACTTGAGAATTCAATCTCAAAACTCCTACACAACACCATTTACTCAATACATACTAATACAAACATTTATACAAACACTTAGACTACACACTTTAGTCTACATAGCGTATGTCGACTCAAAGTGCGCTTAAGGGCGAATCTCTTTGCCAAACCAATCATGCATGCATTCCTAATATTCTAACACGATAAATAGCCATGGTAAACATTTTACCAAAATATAGATGTAGGCAGTATTTCTTACAAATGACTAAAATACCCTAAATCTCATATTTACCGTATGTTTACGAAACGAAAAACGGACAACATGTTGCACATGTCAAACGGAGTTGCCGTCGATAATCTACTATTAAACGACATTGAAAGATTTGAAATCAGTCAATCAAAGCGTCTAAAATCCTCATCTTTTACCCTGGATGTGTATCGTTTTGAACGGAGCGTATACGCTTCGTCAACGGCGTACAGGCAACCTAATACACAAGATACGTAAGTTACTGCTATGGAATCGAAAGGATCCTAAATCAGCAAGTAGTTAGGGTTTTTCCTTACCTAAAAATGCGTTGGAATCACCGGCAAAGTGATTGGGATGCGTTGATTTACCACGTGCAACAGCTGCAGCAAGTGGTGGGAAGATCTCTCCCACATTCTCTCACAATCTCTCACTTTTTCTGTCTCTTTTCCTAGGGTTTCAAGCAAATTCAGATGGGAGGGTTGTGAGAGGGTTTAAAGCCCTTATATAGGCTAAAACCTTTCCAAAATAGGCTTGGGAACAAAGCTCACTTGAGGTATAACCAAATCTGGACTGTTTCAATCCAAAAGAGAATTTCTGGAGGTCCCCTGGCCGAACGCGGTCGGACTTAAGCTCATGGTCACTGGATGTTGCTCACACCCAGTTTTCAGTCCGGCAGAGTTTGCAGATCGCACGTGGCGGTCCAATTTCAGTTCAGCGGTCATCGCACCTAGATCAGGTCTACAAGTCTCATGACATGAACGAGAAATTTTTTCTGATCCGAGGGTATAATTTGGCTGAATTCTGACGGTCAGAATGCTTAATAATAACGCGCCAAGTCACGTGCCAGATTTGAATTAAAATTTCCAAATCTAACCCTTTTCTCACTCTCTCACTCCAGGCTCAATGAAATAGCCTATGAACGTCGGTTGGCCTTAATTTTCGAAGCGATTGTCAAGTCCAGCCAAGCGGTCATAACGGTCTAAGATGGTAGATATCGAACTTTCGACGCGCGGTCTAGATCCAATACAAAGTTTCAAAGGGTTCCTGAGAAACCGGTTTAGAGTTTGATCCTAAATTTTAGGGTAACGTAGCATCAACGATTCTACAAGTTTTGGATCTTGCAGAACGTATTTAAAGCGATCAGGGACAATTTCACAGCTACTCCAGCGTAGCACTAGCTAACTTACGCTTAATTTCTAAAGGAATTTGGTTCTAAGTGATTCCTTTGGATTTAAAATTGATTCCTAAGAGTGATGTGGTTGACCCATTGCCTAAGGACGTCTAACCCCAGGTTGACAAAAATCTGGGGTGTTACAATCTCCCCCCTTAAAACAAAATTTCATCCTTGAAATTGGCTAAGGGTAGTGAGTACTTTTTCTAAGGAAGGTTCAAATCCTATTTAATGACCTAACCTTACGTAGAACCTAACTCAGCTGTTTCGATCCTGGGCCAGTGGGGAAGAGGCTAACCACGCTTCCGCTGGGCTACTCTGATCTGACGATTGCATTGGCTGACCTAACTAGATTGGACTCAATACGTTCTACCCCCCTTAAAACTTGGTTCTACTTAAAGTTCAAGAATCTATGCATCAATCCATATATCGAAACGAGGTGCATCTTAGGGGCTATCCTTGACATGAAATGGGAAACAACTTCTCACTACGTTGGCCTTCCTTTGTTAGTGATGCGTTCTATGGCATTGGTACCTATGGTTGTAGAAATAAGCCTACTTTCTATTCGCTAGATATCCTCAACATTTCCCAAAGGTAAATCAATAACTTTCGATTGTATGTGGTCGAACCAACACGGAAGAAAAGTTGTGTAATGGGTCTGAGCTGGATACGTTGAACCTTCTGTCTAATCAGGATAGAAAACTCGTTGTATCAATTCTTAATCCGAGTCGATGCCGATCTTCTGCTTGATCAGAGTATTGGATTTATTGGTAACCACTAGGATTAAGAAGTCGATTCAAACTGCGAATACATTGCTTACATATCGTTCCTTTACTCCGTGTCCCCGAATACACTAAGCCCTTGTGAAAGGCAATTCAAAGGGGCGTGTTGGTTCATTCTAAGTTCAATCTTAGGGATGTAGAAGTTTTCCCTGAGAATGAATGGTTCTAAGGTAAATAAGCCTCCTGAGGTTACTAAAGGCGCCTATGAATGTTATGAGGATCTATCCAAGGAAGGGAGTCCCATTCCAAACAAATCTAACCTATTATTCCTTAGCATATACAGGCTTTAGACTACTTAAGGTAACTAGTAGACTAGTCTGTAATCTACAGCCTAAGCTTATACGCTAAATGGTTTCATACCATTACAAATACAGGGAATCGTTCTATCGCTTAGGGTCAAGATTATCTAAATGGAATTGGATTTCCTATATCGTCAGATCTTTCAAATCTAGGAGTACTTAACTCTAGGTCTAAAACGCCAAGGGCCTATATGGCCAGTAGCATTAAGTTGTATTAAATGGAACTGCATTCCTAATCCCATCTTGGGATTATGCACTGCATTCAACAAAATTTGTCACAATACATGGAATAAAGTTCCACATGGATTATGATAGGAATGCATTCGGCTATGCTGTAACGCCCGTGAAAAATCCGTACTTGGGCTCGAGTACCAACTCGACCCGAAATCGCGTAGAATTAAATTCCATGGAAATTAAGCGTAAGTTAGCTAGCGCAACGCTAGAGTAGCTGGGAAATAGTCCCTGATCACTTTAAATACGTTCTACAAGACCCAAATCGAGTAGAACAAACAACTCTACAATACTCTATAACCTCGGATCAAACTCTAAGCGGGTTTGTCCTCTGGACCACATTGAATTTTTGTATTGGATTTAGACAGCGCGTCGAAGGTCCGATACCTCCTATCTTAGACCGTTAGAACTGCCCAGCTGGACTTGACAATCATCTCGAAAATCATCTCAAACCGATAATCACAGACTATTTCGTTGAACCCGGACTGAAGCGACCGCGAATAGGGACAGATTTGGAATTTCAAATTCAAATCTGGCACACGACTTGACGCGTCAGTATTAAGCGTTCTGACCGTCAGAATTCATCCAGATTACACCCTCGAATTAGGAAAAATTTCTATTTATTATCATAAGACTTTCAGCCCTGATATACGTGCGGTCACCGCTGAACTGAAATTGGTCCGCCACGTGCGATCTGCGAACCCTGCCAGACTGAAAACTTAATACGTGCTACATCTGGTACGCATGAGCTTAAGTCTGATCGCAATCGACCAGGGGACCACCAGAAAGCAACTTTTGGACCGAAACAGCCCCGAAATGGATAGGCACCAAGTAAACTTCGTTCCGGAGCCTATTTCGGGCGTTTTTAAGCTTATAAAAGGGGTTGAAACCCTCATTTCTCCCTTCCATCCGAAATTTGCAACCCTAGAGAAAAAAGAGAGAGAGAGTTTGAGAGAAAGAGAAGAAGGGATTTTTTCCGCTTCCGAGCTACCGACAGTTGCTGCTTCAGCACTTCCTTCCAATCACCTGGCTGGTGATTTCTCCACTTTTTCAGGTATAAAAGAACCCCAAAAACTTGCTGATTTAGGGTTTGCTTAGATGCTTAACATGTTAGCTAACGTATTCCATAAATCAGGCTCTCCTACCGCCGTAGACGAAGCGTACACGCTCCGTTCAAAATCCTGCAACCGTAAGAGACTAGGTGAGGATTTTAGACGCTTTGATTGACGGTTTACAATGCTTTCAATGTCGTTTAATAGTAGATTATCGACGGCATCGCCGTTTGACATGTACAACATGCTCTCCGTTTCCTGTTTCGTAAATTAACGAAGAATATGAGATTTAGGGCATTTTAGTCATTTGTAGGAAGTACGATCTACATGCATATTTTGCTGACGGGATTGACATGGTTTGTCGCCGCATTAGAGATTTAGGAATGCTTGCATAATCAGTTTGGTGAAGAGATTCGCCAAGTTGCGCGCTTTGGGTCGACATACTATATGTGGACTTAAGTGTGTAGTGTATGTGTTTGTATAAATGCTTGTATTAGTATGTATTGAATTGAATGATGTTATGTAGTAGTTTGAGATTGATTTCAAGATTACTATGCTGACCTAAATGATTTCCTACATGTTTACCTTATGCATGATTGCATTACATGCATAGAAAGTATGCCTTGAAGATTTGCTTAAGTTGAATGTTATAACATGTGCTAACATGCTCACATGATGTATTTCAATTCCAATACCTTTGTATATAGTGTTAATGAAATTCCATAGATGTGTGGGACTTGACTTAGTCCAGGCAGTCGGTAACCGAGCGAATTCGTGGCTGACTGGTCATAGCCACGAACGACGCGTCGATGAACGTGATTCGTGTTGAGAGTTGGCGGCAGTGGTTAGGCCACGCGAAGTGTTTTACGCACTTCATGTCGTTTAACTTGAGATGCGATCGTGCTAGTCGAGCCCGTCAAGTAACCCGATTGGCCGATGTATGTTCACCTTGTATGTGTCATAACTGCTTGAACCTAGGGTACTGAACTTACCATTGTAAACCCTGTTAACCATGGTACCTTGATCCACGAAGACTCATGAGCTGGGCATGGTGGTATGGGACACCGTGGTCGAGCTGTCGGCCTACGCTGGGGCCACAAACCTCCCCGTAGTGACCAGTGAGCACCTTGACTCGTGAGCAGATTATGGTGGTATGGGACACTATATTCTAGCTGTCGGCCTACACTGATCAGGCGACGAGCCCTTTGTAGTGACCGCGAGCGTATTCTGAGTCCACGGGAGGCGACGACCCTTCCGTTGCAGTAGAGTACAGTAGGCCTGTATTGATAAGGTGATGGGGGAGCGGTGCAACGAGTGCGAGCAACAGCCCTGGCAGCCCTTGCAGTGACCTACGAAATATACATCGTATGAGATTTCTAGGAGTGACGACCCTAGACAGGATCTGTGTTGGGATTGATAGAAGGGAAGTACCTTAGTTTCCCAATCCTGCTGTTTGAATGGACTAATAACAACTTGAAAATCATATCACCATAGCATTGCATGTGCCTGGAAGATGTGGAGCACTCTAGGGAGTGTGGCATGCCGCGGTCGTAAGATGTTGCCACATGAGGGTGATCGTTGGTGAGGGCATACATCACGTCATATCATCTTGCATTAACAACAGTGTTAGGATTGTCTGATTTACTGCTTTACTATTATCGCGTGATTGAATTGTGAACATGCTAATCTTTGTTCTATGATTCCACTGAGTTGATCACTCATTCCCACGTTACGGGATGGTGTTTGCAACACCCACCAGACCCTGTTGTAGCTGCAGGTGAGGACGAGATCTAGGAGGTGGAGCCAGAGATCGACGAGGACCAGGATGAGTTCTCGTATATGCAGTATCATGACGGCTTCCCGTAGGCGACCTGGATCGAGGGGGCATCAGTGGGACTTTCTTTTTGAACATTATTCTTTTGATATGTATATGTACATGAGACTCAGAGATGTAGTCATACTTTGGAGACAGATGAGATTACTTTGTTTTTTTTCATACAGTGATATATACATTGTTTAGTCTTCCGCTTGCTTTTATCACTGGATCTGAAGTATGAATTGCAGTTTTGGTATACTTTTACTCATGTGAATGCTTTAAATCAGACAACATTGAATCATAACCATTTTTGTTGCATAAGTGACGGTCTGGAACTCGGGAGTTGAGTTTATACACGACCCCCGATTTTCAGGGTGTTACATATGCTAAGCCCGAACCATTAACACAAACACATTTTCTACCTACCACTTCACTAGACCTAATAACAACAAAACACAAAGATCCCTAACATGGTAATCAAACAATTTACAGGACAACACCCTACATGGGATTTGAGGTTTGCACAATTGAGACCAAAAAGAGTGTAAAGACTCAAATAACAGGGACATGAGAGGGAGGATGGTGGAAGGGAGAAAAAGGCTAAAATAGTCTCAACAAAGCCATGGAAAAGGAGGGGAAATGGCTGCCCTAATGGACTGAAATGAATCTAGGCCCTGTAGAGGGATGAATCAAGCTTCCAAGGGCTGGATTTTTAAGGGAAAAAGAGAAAGCTAAATGGGAATGGAGCTCCACACAATTTCAGCCATAAATGGAGGTTGTGGGAGCTTCAAACGATGAGATTGGAGAGGGAGGGGGTTGCAAACAACAATGGAGGGATGGACAGGCATCGGTTTTATCAAAAGAAGGGATTAAGAGTGGTTTGGGGACGAGTTTTGAAAGGTGGCAGCAAGAAAATGCAAAAGGGAGGGCGTGGGAGCATTTTTTGTGAAGGGGGTATGCTTTTAGAGGGGTTTTAACGGATGAACCCTACCTAGGAGGGGTGCCCTACCCCAAAAAGGGCATGCGCCCAAATTTCAGACCACGTGGGGCCCTTTGTACGGCGATCCATCGCCGGTTGGCCACCAATCCGGCTGGTTAAGCCTAGTGGGTTGGGTCCCCCCTGCCATAGGGACCCCAAATATATATGGGCCCCACCCCAGATCATTGTAGATTGGCCTAGGCAGGCCCAAAACTCTGTTCGAGGTATTTTCGGACTAATATGTAGAAAAGAATGAATTTATATGCCATGTAACATATGATTTTGGGATAGGATGAGCTAATCTATCCAACTAACCCATCTAATATAAAATATTTCATAACTGGAATGGCCAAAAGGCCAATTTTCATGTAATTTTACTATTCATTATAAAATTTTGTCTAAGTATGATTTTATATCATTTTCACATTATTATTAATGCCTAACATGAAAAGACTAAAAAATAATTGAAGAATGGGGTGGTGAGAGGAAAGATTTTGAAGGAATTGGGTGAAACGGAATTTTTAAGCCCTAGCGATTGAGTGTAAGGGATGTGGTTGCCCCACAACCCAAGGACTTGCATTTAAGGGTTTGGAATTCTCCTAGGATCATCTCAAACCCGCCTACTAACAACCTACTGGCTACTTAGGTCGTCTTACGCGACCAAAGATATGTTACGGATTCGATCAAACGAACGATTTGAGTAGACTTTGCCTATTAGCGAAACTGCGATTATATAAGTTTTTCTAGGTTCCTTTCGCACCCATATTAGTCGAAGGAGTGACAGCGTACGTCGCGTGTCCATAACCCAGGTCCAGTTTAATCTCAATCATGCTCTGATACCAACTGTAACATCCCAAAAATCGGAGGTCGAGCAAAAACTTCACTCCCAAGTTCCAGAATATCATTTATGTAACATTTTCAATGATGGATGAATGTTTTTCATATTAGTGCAGAAAACATGAGTGGGATTAGACCAAAACAGCATATCATACTCCAGAGACAGTTAAATTAGCAAGCGAAAGAATGTAATAGATATATAAAGTATATGAACTGTTGTGGGTCACTAGAGTGTGAACATGTTACCAGGTTAAACATATACATGTATACTCCAAAAATGATAAAAAGAATATACATGGGTGTGTTAGAAAAAGGCAAAATACCAAGTATATTGGCATCTAATCAGTAACGCTGTAACACTGTCAATCAGAACCTGCATATAGGAGGGATCCTCCTCATCATCATCAAGTTCGGCTCTACTTCACAAGCATCGCCATCATCTGCAATTAAAATAGGAACTGTTTTGTGTGCGCAACACCGTCCCGTAACGTGGGAGTGAGTAATTAACTCAGTGGAATCATAGAGCAAAGATTAGCATGTTCTCAAATCAATCATGCGATAATAGTAAAACAATTAATCAAACATTCCTAGATACTGTTGTTAATGCAATATGACATGACATGATGGATGCCCTCACCGACATTCTTTCTCATACGGCACCATTTACGTCCGCGGCATGCTTGTGTACTGCTCAGTGCTCCACATCTTCCAGGCACATGCAATGTGATGTTGATATGATTACCGAGTTATTATTAGTCCTTTTCATACAGCAATATTGAGAAACTAAGGTACTTCCCTTATATCAATCCCAACACAGATCCTGTCAAGGGTCGTCACTCCTAGAAATCACAAATGATGTTATATTTGTAGGTTGCTGCAAGGGCTGCCAGGGCTGTTGCTCGTACTCGTTGCACCGCTCCCCCATCACCTTATCAATACAGACCTAATTATCCTTAAGACTGCATCAGGACTCGTCGCCCCCATGCGGTGTCAGGATAAACTCAAGGTCACTACAAAGGGCTTCCAGGGCTGTTGCTCGCACTCGTTGCTCCACTCCCCCATCAACTTATCAATGTAGGCCGACAACAAGAATATAGTGTCTCATACCACCATAATCTGCTCAGAGTATGTGCTCACTGGTCACTACAGGGAGGTTTGTGGCCCCAGCGTAGGTCGACAGCTCGACCACGGTGTCCCATACCACCATGCCCGGCTCATGAGTCTTTATGGATCAAGGTACCATGGTTAACAGGGTTTCCAATGGTAAGTTCAGTACCCTAGGTTCAAGCAGCTATGACTCATACATGGTGAACATACAATGGCCAGTCGGGTTACTTGACGGGCTCGACTAGTACGAGCGCATCTCAAGATGAACGACATGAAGTGCATGAAACACTTCGTGTAGCCTAACCACTGCCGCCAACCCAAAACACCACTCGCGTTCATCGACGCGTCCTTAGTGGTACATAGAAACAACCATGAATTTGATCCATTACCGACTGCCTGGACTAGGTCATAGCCCCAAGCATTAGTGCATCAACATCAATAAGCATAGGTGAGTAACAGAAATGAAGTACAACATTGTAAGCAAGTTGACACATGTTATAACATATAACCTAAGCAAATCATCCCACACATGCATTTCATGTATATAATGAAATCAATACATATAGCCAACATGATGGAAATCATTTACATCAGCATATTACTGGAGAATTTAATCTCAAAACTCCTACACAACACCATTTACTCAATACATACTATTACAAACATTTATACAAACACTTAGACTACACACTTTAGTCTACATAGCGTATGTCGACTCAAAGTGCGCTTAAGGGCGAATCTCTTCGCCAAACCAATCATGCACGCATTCCTAATATTGTAACACGATAAATAACCATGGAAAACATTTTATCAAAATATGGACGTAAGCAGTATTTCCTACAAATGACTAAAATACCTTAAATCTCATATTTACCGTACGTTTACGAAACGGAAAACGAACAGCATGTTGTACATATCAAACGGCGTTGCTGTCAATAATTTACTATTAAATGACATTAAAAGCTTTGAAATCAGTCAATCAAAGCGTCTAAAATCCTCACCATTTTTCCTGGATGTGTATCGTTTCGAATGGAGCGTATACGCTTCGTCAACGGCGTAAAGGCAACCTAATACACAAGATACGTAAGCTACTTTGCTATGGAATCGAAAGGATCCTAAATCAACAAGTAGTTAGGATTTTTCCTTACCTAGAAATGCGTTAGAATCACTAGAAAAGTGATTGGGATGCATTGTTTTACCACGTGCAACAGCTGCAGCAAGTAGCGGGAAGATCTCTCCCACACTCTCTCACAATCTCTCACTTTTTCTGTCTCTTTTCCTATGGTTTCAAGCAAATTCGGATGGGAGGGTTGTGAGAGGGTTTAAAGCCCTTATATAGGCTAAAACCTTCCCAAAATAGGCTTGGAAACAAAGCTCACTTGAGGTATAACCAAATCTGGACTGTTTCGATCCAAAAGAGCATTTCTGGAGGTCCCCTGGCCGAACGTGGTCGGACTTAAGATCATGGTCACTGGATGTTACTCACACCCAGTTTTCAGTCCGGAAGAGTTCGCAGATCGCACGTGGCGGTCCAATTTCAGTTCAACGGTCATCGCACCTAGATCAGGTCTACAAGTCTCATGACATGAAAGAGAAATTTTTTCTGATCCGAGGGTGTAATTTGGCTGAATTCTGACAATCAGAACGCTTAATAATAACGCGCCAAGTCACGTGCCATATTTGAATTAAAATTTTCAAATCTAACCCTTTTCTCACTCTCTTCACTCCAGGCTCAATGAAATAGCCTCTGAATGTCGGTTGGCCTTGATTTTTGAAGTGATTGTCAAGTCCAGCCAAGCAGTCATAACGGTCTAAGATGGTAGATATCAGACTTTTGACGCGCGGTCTAGATCCAATACAAAGTTTTAAAGGGTTACGAGAACAAACCGGTTTAGAGTTTGATCCTGGATTTTAGGGTAACGTAGCATCAACGATTCTACAAGTTTTGGGTCTTGCAGAACGTATTTAAAGCGATCAGGGACAATTTCAAAGCTACTCCAGCGTAGCGCTAGATAACTTACGCTTAATTTCTAAAGGAATTTGGTTCTAAGTGATTCCTTTAGCTTTGAAATTGATTCCTAAGAGTGATGTGGTTGACCCATTGCCTAAGGACGTCTAACCCCAGGTTGGCAAAAATTAGGGGTGTTACAATCTACCCCCCTTAAAACAAAATTTCATCCCCGAAATTGGCTAAGGGTAGTGAGTACTTTTTCTATGGAAGGTTCAAATCCTATTTAATGACCTAACCTTATGTAGAACCCAACTCAGCTATTTTGATCCTGGGCCAGTGGGGAAGAGGCTAACCACGCTTCCGCTGCACCACTCTGATCTAACGGTTGCATTGGCTGACCTAACTAGATTGGACTCAAAACGTTCTACCTCCCTTAAAACTTGGTTCTACTTAAAGTTCAAGAATCTATGCATCGCTCCGTATATCGGAACGAGGTGCAACTTAGGGGTTATCCTTGACATAAAATGAAAAACAACATCTCACTACGTTGGCCTTCCTTTGTTAGTGATGCGTTCTATAGCATTGGTACCTATGGTTGTAGAAATAAGCCTACTCTCTATTGGCTAGATGTCCTCAACATTTCCCAAAGGCAAAGCAATAACTTTCGATTGTATGTGGTCGAGTCAACACGGAAGAAAAGTTGTGTAATGGGTCTAAGCCGGATACGTTGAACCTTCTGTCTAATCAGGACAGAAAACTCGTTGTATCAATTCTTAATCCGAGTCGATGCTGATCTTCTGCTTGATCAGAGCATTAGATTTTTGGTAACCACTAGGATTAAGAAGTTGATTCAAACCGCGAATACATCGCTTACATACCGTTCCTTTACTCCGTGTCCCCGAATACACTAAGCCCTTGGGAAAGGCAATTCAAAGGGGCGTGTTGGTTCATTCTAAGTTCAATCTTAGGGATGCAGAAGTTTTTCCTGAGAATGAATGGTTCTAAGGTAAATAAGCCTCCTGAGAGTTACTAAAGACGCCTATGAATGTTATGAGGATATACCCAAGGAAGGGAGTCTCATTCCAATCAAATCTAACCTATTATTCCTTAGCATATACACGCTTTAGACTGCTTAAGGTAACTAGTAGACTAGTCTGTAATCTACAGCCTAAGCTTATACGCTAAATGGTTTCATACCATTACAAATACAGGGAATCGTTCTATCGTTTAGGGTCAAGATTATATAAATGGAATTGGATTTCCTATATCGTCAGATCTTTCAAATCTAGGAGTACTTAACTCTAGGTCCAAAACGCCAAGGGCCAATATGGCCAGTAGCATTAAGTTGTATTAAATGGAACTTCATTCCTAATCCCATGTTGGGACTAATGTGGCCCACTTGATGAATATAAGGCCCATATGATATGGCCCATTTGATGTATTTAAGGCCCAATAGGATGTACCTAATGTCCATTGCAATGTGTGATCCCAACTCAGATTATGTAATGATATTTACGATAGTCGTGTCTTGGGAGCAATGATGGTTTAACGTCCACATTGCAAGTTTAAATGTTGGTTAAACGTACACATTATGACTCTTCCTAGGGCCCATTGATAAGCCCATACTTGTTGTGTGTAGGCCGTTTAGGATTATCTTCATTATGAGAACAGTTCATCACTATAACATGCTTAGTATAACTCCATGATTTATGCCAATACGTATCATATGTATGCCGGATATGAGGATTGTGTGATCATAGCATATGTCATTGGGGAGACTATTATGGGACTCCTTATGAGACAGAGTGCCCACATTATCGCACCGTACGCGCAGGATTGCTCCATGACCGGACAGTGTGACTCATGCATCTCGCATACGTGTGACTTGATCATTATATGCCCTAGCGACATCAGGGCCGTGGCCTTCACAGGCACATCGTGGATGGCTAAACGGGACACCGAAAATACTTAATTTTTACACTATGGGGCACTTAGGATGTCCTTGGGTGAAAATTCCAGAACCTCCGAGGCCAGGAGTAGCCCAAACGTTTAGACCGAGTGGAACATGAGCACCCGAGAGCCAAATACCACTAGGCCGCGTCTCCCACTGTGTCGTGGTCGGTTGGGAGGGGGTGTGGCCTTATCCGCCTGAGCGAGGGGGCTATAAGCTAGGTTGAGTATGACCAGCTCGTTAATGGGTCCGCTATCGACGAGCCGGGTAGGTATTGACAGACTACTGGTAAGGCAGATATTGAGGTCTATTCCGCTCGCTGGGCTGTGCAGCTAGGGAGGAGGCAGTCGGTGTCAAGTGTAATAGTCCCTGGTGATTTCTCCAGAGATTAACCGTACTGATATGTGGACTTATTGAGCAGGAATTGTATATCCATTCATTTATTCATTCACTATCCACTCGGGCTGGTGGTGTGTAACTATTTGTTACATGTACTTTCACATGGCCAGGATTTTGGTTAAGCATGCGACTAACCTGAGACTAGGCGTTTACCAAATTGTGTCAGACTATCTAAATTTAGGTATGAGACTGGTTTGGATAGAAGTCCCTTGTGATGAACCCCATAGCCTATGATAATTCGTACTATCATCTCGACTTCACATTTCAGCATGGTCATTTCATTTGCACCACATATTGCATTGTACCCTTGACATCTGTCATTTGGCTCTCTGTGACTCCTCGTTCACATAGTTAATTTTTCTTGCTAGTATTTTCGATATTGTATGATTTATGGGCTTATCATTATTTCCGCTTATGCTGATATCATATGATTCATGATCTTGTCAGTATTTTTACTTATCCCGATGATGTATGATTTATGAGCTTTATTGTATACCTGACACTTACCTTACACACAGTTACACCACCCTCTAAGCTTTTGTAAGCTTATGCACGATAGATGCGTGCAGGTGGCGTTAGGTTGCATTAGCATTGAGCTTGGAGCGTGCAACGATTTTCAGGAGCTTTGATTTTAATGCATATGTATTTTTCCTTCCAGCATTGTATTAAAGTGATTATATTAGTGGATATGTGATGATGATGTTGCCTTTATGGTTTAGGTAAACTTGTGGTTATGTTTATTACATGATAAATGTGCGTTGAAAAATTCTCCTTGTAGGATATCAGGATCGGAATCTGGCGTACGTTGCGCTGGGAGTCGAGAATGGGGTACTACGGAGGCTGTCAGCACCGGATTCAGTGATCGGGATTCCTATGAATCTGATTTCTAGGTTTGGGGCTTGACAGAAGTTGGTTTCAGAGCATAACTTGGGAATACCTAAGGATAACATCACATATCTGCTGATAGCTACACTACACTATGTGATTATTAGGAACTTAGAATTGTTAAACCCTCGAGTTCGAATAACTTAGAAACTCCTTGATATAGCTCCGTATAATGTGTGCATTCGAGAGTTCCCAAGGATGATAGGCCCTTATTCCTTCCTGTAGAACATGGCACCCAAGTGAGTGACCTGAGTGACTTTTGTTTCCTTGCCTGAGATTCCTGTTCCCTCACTTGAGACTTCTGTACCCTTATCCTAGTCTAGTGCAGCAACGACCATGTACGTAAGTGCGGACTAGCTACAACAGATGTTTCAAGCAATGATTTCCATTCTTCAGAGAAGAGACCGAAAGAGGATGGCCCCCTCTGGTAGCTCCCAGGTACAGCGATGTCGATGGCCACAAAGGCATAATAACCGTCCGTCCTTCCGAGCATTTGCACCACCTAAATGTCAGTCCTCTAGTGCATGCTTCATATGTGGTGTGATGGGGCACCGCATTTAGGAGTGCCCCCACCCTCGGCAGCCCTTGCCACCCAGATCGTTCTCTGGTGCTTGCGTTTGGTGCGGTAGGATAGGGCATCGTAGGAGCGAGTGTCTCTATCCTCAACAGCAGCAGCAGGATCCTCAGACATTAGGAGGAGTCGTAGACGATTCGTGTGACTTGGCCTCTACACCGTCTTCCTAGATTGTTCATGAATGAAGCGTCCTGGGAGTTAGAGCTTGAGATTTGTGGGCGTTATTGTAACATCCTGAAAATCGGGGGGTCGAGCAAAAACCCAACTCCCGAGTTCCAAAATGTTATTTATGCAACATACATATGTATGATTGAATGTTGTTTGTGTTAATGTATTAAACATGAGTGAGATTAATCCAGAACAGCATATCATACTCCAGAGATAGTTAAATTTATAAGCGGAAGACTGTAATGGTATGTATAATATATATAAACTGTTGTATGTCTCCAGAGTGTGAACATGTTACCAGGTTATATACATACATGTATACTTCAAAAGTAAACAAAAGAATATACATGAGTGCTCTAAAAATATAAAATGACAAGTGTTAAGGTATTTAATCAACCTCCCTGTAATCCCGTCAATCAGAACACGCATAAAGGAGGGATCCTCCTCATCATCATCAAGTTCAGCACTGCCTCGCATGCCGCGCCATCATCTACAATCACAATAGGGACTGGTGTGTGTCCGGAAACACCATCCCGTAACGTGGGAGTGAGTAGCTAACTCAGTGGAATAATAGAGTAAGGATTAGTATGTTCTCAAATCAATCATGCGATAATAGTAAAGCGGTAAATCAAAAAATCCTAATACTGTTGTTAATGCAATATGACATGACGTGATGTATGCCCTCACCGACAATCTCCCTCATACGGCACCATCTTACGACCGCGGCATGCAATCGACCCTCAAGTGCTCCACATCTTCCAGGCACATGCAATGTTATGGTGATATGATTTTCGAGTTGTTATTAGTCCATTCAAACAGCAGGATTGGAAAACTAAGGTACTTTCCTTATATCAATTCCAACACAGATCCTGTCTAGGGTCGTCACTCCTAGTAATCTCATACGAGGTATATTTTTGTAGGTCGTTGCAAGGGCTGCCAGGGCTATTGCACGCACTCGTTGCTCCGCTCCCTCATCACCTTATCAATACAGGCCTACTGTACTCTACTGCTACTGAAGGGTCGTCGCCTCCCGTAAACTCAGAATACGCTCGCGGTCACTACAAAGGACTCGTCACCTGATCAGTGTAGGCCGACAGCAAGAATATAGTGTCCCATACCACCATAATCTGCTCATGAGACTAGGTGCTCACTGGTCACTACGGGGAGGTTTGTGGCCCCAGCGTAGTCCGACAGCTCGACCACGGTGTCCCATAGCACCATGTCCGGCTCATAAGTCTTTGTGGATCAAGGTACCATGGTTAACAGGGTTTACAATGGTAAGTTCAGTACCCTAGGTTCAAGCAGTTATGACTCATGCAGAGTGAACATACAATGGCCAGTCGGGTTACTTGACGGTCTCGACTAGCCGATCGCATCTGAAGTTGAACGACATGAAGTGCGTGAAACACTTCGCGTGGCCTAACTACTGCCGCCAACTCTAAACACGACTCGCGTTCATCGACGCGTCCTTCGTGACAAATACTAGCTAGCCACAAATTTTTTCTGTTACCGACTTCCTGGGCTAAGTATAGTCCCAAACAATTATGAATCCACATCAGCAATCAGGTAAGAGTATTGGAAATGGAATACAAACATGTGAGCATGTTAACACACGTTATAACGTACAACTTAAGTAAATCATCTTGCACATGTCTTTCACACATATAATGAAATTATGCATATCGCCAATATATAGGAAACCATCTCCCTCAGCATATTAATTGAGAATTCGATCTCAACTAAATCATAAGAAAATCATCAAGCACATGTTATAACATACCACTTAAGTGAAACATCAAGCATATGCATTTCATACATATAATGAAATCATGCATATAGCTAACATGTAGGAAATCATTTACATCAGCATATTAATTGAAAAATCAATCTCAAATTAATTCATAACACCATTTAATTCAATACATACTAATACAAGCATTTATACAAACACTTAAACTACACACTTAAGTCTACATATAGTATGTCGACTCGAAGTGCGCATTTAGGTGAATCTCTTCGCCAAACTAATTATGCACGCATTCCTAACATTCTAATGCAACAATAAACCATGTTAATCACATCAACAAAATATGAATGAAAACAGTACTTCCTACAAATGACTAAAATGTCCTAAATCTCATATTCTCCGTCGGTTTACGAAACAGGAAACGGAAGCATGTTGTACATGTCAAACGGCGTTGCCGTCGATAATCTACTATTAAACGACATTGAAAGCATTGGAAACAGTCAATCAAAGCGTCTAAAATCCATACCTTTTCTCCTAAAAGCGTATCGTTTCGAACGGAGCGTATACGCTTCGTCTACGGCGACTAGACAACCTGATTTACAAGATCTATCAGCTAACATGATATGGAACGAAAGGAACACTAAATCAACAACTTTCTAGGGTATTTTCTTACCTGAAAATGTGGAGAAATCACTGACCAAGTGCTTGAGGTGTGTTGCTTAGGCACTTGCAACAGGTAGCACAAGCGGCAAGGAATTCTCCTCCACTCTTTCTCACAAACTCTCACCTTTTCTCTCCTCCAATATAGGGTTTTTTTCTCAATTTCGGATGGGAGAGAGGAATGAGGGTTTCAACTCCTTTTATAAGCCCAAAAATGCCCGGAATAGGCTCGGGAACAAAGTTCACTTGATGCTTATCCAAAGTGGGGCTGTTTCGGTCCAAAAGATGATTTCTGGTGGTCCCCTGGCCGAACGCGATTGGACTTAAGTTCATGCATACAGGATCTAACACGCATCAAGTTTTCAGTCCGGCAGGGTTCGCAGATCGCACATGGCGGTCTAGTTTCAGTTCAGTGGTCACCGCACGTAGATCAGGTCTGCAAATCTCATGATATGAAATAGAAATTTTTCCTAATCCGAGGGTGTAATTTGGCTGAATTCTGATGGTCAGAATGCTTAATACTGACACGTCAAGTCGTGTGCCAGATTTGAATTTGAAATTCCAATTTTGTCCCTATTCCTACTCTCTTCAGTCCAGGCTCAATAAAATAGCCTGCGAATGTTAGTTGGACTTAATTTTCGAAATGATTGTCAAGTCCAGCTAGGCGGTTCTAATGGTCTAAGATAGTAGGTATCGGACTTTCGACGCGCGGTCTAGATCCAATACAGATTTTCAAAGTGGTCCAGAGAACAAACCTGCTCAGAGTTTGATCCGAGGTTTTAGAGTATTATAGCACCATTGATTCTACTCGATTTGGGTCTTGTAGAACATATTTAAAGTGATCAGGGACTATTTCCCAACTACTCTAGCGTTGCACTAGCTAACTTATGCTTAGTTTCCAAAGGAATTAATCCTAAGTGGTTTCTTTGGCTATGGAATTGGGTTCTGAGCGATTTTCCAGGTGTTTTAGTTGACTCACTGCCTAAGGACGTCAAATCCCAGATTGGCCAAAATTCGGGGTGTTACAGTTATCCCCATCCCTTAGATGTTTGATTATGTTGTATGATTATATATATAGTGGTGTGGTTTCGCTCCCTTGGAAAGCTCTATATCGGTTATGTTATGATTTAAATTTTGAGGACAAAATTCTTATTAGGTGGGGAGAGCTGTAAGACTTGTATCCTAGTCGGTATTGTTTCGTCAACTCCCGCGATCATTCCCGTTGAATTCTGGCAACCTGCGACATATAATTAACATTTACGCTCGACCCTAAGTCGTATCCCATAGATTTGAGTCGGTTCAATCCGAGATTTATACCATTACGACCGTACCGTCTCCGTGGTTCCGACGCCACGACTCGTTCACCGATCCGATACCCTGGCAGGGAGATGCAGACCTGCGTCTAGTTCGAGGAAAAACACCGCGCATTTTGTAATTTCAAGAGAATCTCTATAACATGTCAAATCAATCCCATCAATCTATCCCATCAATCATCTCATGCCAAGTACAAGCAACCATGCTCCTTTCTCTATAAGTCAAGCAAACCCCAAAGTCAACCAACCTCTCACCTCACCCATCACTCATCTCACATCCATCACTCACATCTCCTTACAACTCTCTCTCTCTCTCTATCTCTCTCTCCCTCTTTTCCTTTACATTTTTCAAGCAACAATCCCAAGCAAGAGAGTGCACGTACAAGCCCTCCCATATGAGAGAAAAGTGATTTTTGGTGGCCCACCTTTCCATTCCAAAAGCACTCATCCTAGCCATCCATTTCCCATCTCCACCATCAGAGTGAAGCTCTAGGAGATCGGCTTTCCAACGGACCAAGAAGATCAAGCAGTGGGTGCATTAATAGGGTAGTTTTTCATGCTTTCTAAGATGGGCCAAGTGAGGCCTACCGATCAATGGTATGGATCTCACTTTGGACCCTAGGTGTGGCCAATGGCCCACCTTGATTCTCATGATCCCTCCATGATGGGGCCAATCTTTATGGACCCCATCATGATGTTTACCTTCCTAGCTTGTATATGGATCATCTAATTCGTCTATTTTGTGGAGAAGGGATCTCCACCGTTGGATTTCGATTTAATGGGTCCACATGTAATGGGACCCACTTGATTTATGTTGTAGATCATGGAAGGGAGGGCCCATAGTGCCGGGGTCCCTCCATCACACGTGTTCCACTTTCATTCTCTCTCTCTCTCTCTCTCTCTCTCTCTCTCTCTCTCTCTCTCTCTCCTTCCTTTGATTATTTTGTGGCCCAAATGATGGGTGTATGTGGTGTCTAGACCGTTCATCAAGTGGACCCCATGGCCGTCCAAGCCATGTGGGCCCTACTCCTTTTATGATGGAAAAAAAATACAAGAAAATTATATTTATCTAGGTGGGCCACGTCCATGTGGGGCTCACCTTACTTATATGTATTAAGCTCAAGCCGTCCAGCGTCTAGGGACGCTGGACGTGAGTTGTAAACAAAGAAGAAAAAAAAAAGATTTTCTTTGGGTTTTGGGGTGGACCGCTCATGCAGGCCTCGCCTTGATGTATGTATGCAATCCACGCCGTCCATTCTTTTCCTTATGCCATTTGAGGCATTGAGCCGAAAAATGAAGTTCATCTGATCTTCTAGTGGGCCACAGTACCTAAAATAATGGTTTCTACTGTTGAAAATCCACCCTACCATTTCTATATACAAAAAATATATATCAAATATTGGGCTTATTTGGTTGGTATTGAGCCATGGAAGGCAATGGCTGGGTTGGATTCCTCCAATGCGGGCCCCACACATAAAAAACCGCAGGATTACGCGATTTCAAAAAAAATAAAAAATAAAAAAGGACGTAGCAGCTGCTGTTGCTGGCAGCGCAGGCACTACCCACGCACGTGACAGGCAACCAAGAGGCAAGGACCCATGGCTCCAGCCGTGGGCTCCACCATGATGTACTTATGTCATCCAATCCGCTCATGAGGTGGGCCACTCCCTGAAGTGGGCCCTCTCCAAATTCTAGCCACATCCAATGCTCAGGTGGCCCGCATCACAGGAAACAGTGTGATTGAGCATATTCCATTAAAACCCATTTTTGGGTTTACAGAAGTTTTAGATTGATATGAAATGTATTTTTACCCTTCATCCAGGTCCGTGTGACCTTATCAATGGGTTGGATGGAAAGTAAACGTTATGGTGGACCCCCACGTGGGACCCACTGATGTATGCTTTATGTTCCACACCGTCCATGGAAGTAGACGGTGGAGGCCACAATGATGCATGTGTTTCACCCATGTTGATGGGCTAACTGTGATGTTTCTTTTGATCCACACCATCCACCCTTAGAAATGAGGCAAATTAAAATATCATGTGGGACCCAGTTGATTCATGTGTCTTATATACATGATGTCCATCTGTGTGGGACACACATGATGTATATATTCCATTCCGTCCACCTGCTTTCCATGTCCACCATGATGTGTCTAGTCCACGCTGTCGGTAGCTGTGGAGCATGCCTGATGTATATGTTCTAGCTCACCATCCATTCACTTGGATGGTGAGATCCACCCTGTTGTATGTGTCTTACCTGTACCGTTCAAAGCTTGGACAGTGCTGACTTGTTGGACCATGTTTGGGCGATGATGTAGACCGCACCATGTTGTATATAATTCATCCACACCATCCCCCATATTTAGACGATGCAGGACAATATTTAGACTGTGCGGATAAGCTGGATAGCGTCAAGATGGTGCCGATTTACTCAGTCAATGTTTGGGTAATGTTGGTTTACATAGGCAATGTTTGATCGGTGCTAATCATCATTTGAGCACCATGTGCCCCATAGAATGATAAGTGCACTGTGATACATATGTTACACCTATAACTATTGAAATGATCTATGGTGTAGTCTAAGCCCACTTGAGGCCCATTGTGATGTATTAGGGCCCATGGGTTAAGGCCCATTGTGTTGTATTAGGGCCCATGGGTTGAGGCCCATTGTGATGTATTAGGGCCCATGGGTTGAGACCCATTGTGATGTATTTGAGGCTCATAGGTTGAAACCCATTGTGATATATTAGGGCCCATGGATTTTGGCCCATCTTTATTTAATTGTGGCCATCCATTGAGGCCTACCTTGGTATGTGTATGAGGCACATTTTGATTTATTTGGGGCCGTTGTTGAGGCCCACCTTGATATGAACGTAAGGACCATTTGATGAAGCTCGATGTAATGTATTCGGGGCCCATGGGTTGAGGCCCATTGTAATATATTTAGGGCCCATGGGTTGAGGCCCATTGTAGTATATTTAGGGCCCGTGGGATGAGGCCCATTGTGATGTATTCTAAGGCCCATGGGTTATGACCCATTGCAATGTACATAAAGCCATTGGTGCGGTCCATTGATGTGGCCCACTTGATGAATATAAGGCCCATATGATATGGCCCATTTGATGTATTTAAGGCCCAATGGGATGTAACTAAGGTCCACTGTAATGTGTGATCCCAACTCGGATTATGTAATGATGTTTACGACGATCGTGTCTTGGGAGCAATGATGGTTTGACGTCCACATTACAAGTTTAAATGTTGGTTAAACGTCCACATTATGACTCTTCCTAGGGCCCATTGATAAGCCCATACTTGTTGTGTGTAGGCCGTCTAGGATTATCTTCATTGTGAGAACAGTTCATCACTATAACATGCTTAGTATAACTCCATGATTTATGCCAATACGTATCATATGTATGCCGGATATGAGGATTGTGTGATCATAGCAGATGTCATTGGGGAGACTATTATGGGACTCCTTATGAGACAGAGTGCCCACATTATCGTGCCGTACGCGCAGGATTGCTCCATGACCAGACAGTGTGACTCATGCATCTCGCATACGTGTGACTTGATCATTATATGCCCTAGCGACATCAGGGCCGTGGCCTTCACAGGCGCATCGTGGATGGCTAAACGGGACACCGAAAATACTTAATTTTTACACTATGGGGCACTTAGGATGTCCTTGGGTAAAAATTCCAGAACTTCCGAGGTCAGGAGGAGCCCAAATGTTTAGACCGAGTGGAACATGAGCACCCGAGAGCCAAATACCACTAGGCCGCGTCTCCCACTGTGTCGTGGTCGGTTGGGAGGGGGTGTGGCCTTATCCGCCTGAGTGAGGGGGCTATAAGCTAGGTTGAGTATGACCAGCTCGTTAATGGGTCCACTATCGACGTGCCGGGTAGGTATTGACAGACTACTGGTCAGGCAGATAGTGAGGTCTATTCCGCTCGCTGGGCTGTGCAGCTAGGGAGGAGGCGGTCGGTGTCGAGTGGAATTGACAGACTACTGGTCAGGAGGATAGTGAGGTCTATTCCACTCACTGGGCTATGCAGTTAGGGAGGAGGCAATCGGTGTCGAGTGTAATAGACCCCAGTGATTTTCCTAGAGAGTAACCATACTGATATGTGGACTTATTGAGCAGGAATTGCATATCCATTCATTCATTCATTCACTATCCACTCGGACTAGTGGTGTATAACTATTTGTTATGTGTACCTTCGCATGGCCAGAATTTCGGTTGGGCATACAACTAACCTGAGACCAGGAGTTTACCACATTGTGTCAGACTATCCAAATTTAGGTATGGGACTGGTTTGGATAGAAGTCCCTTGTGATGGACCCCATAGCTTGTGATACTTCGTACTATCATCCCGACTTCACATTCCAGCATGGTCATTTCATTTGCACCACATATTGCATTGTACCCTCGACATCTGTCATTTAGCTCTCTGTGACTCCTTGTTGACGTAGTTGATTTTTCTTACTAGTATTTCCGATATTGTATGATTTATGGGCTTATCATTATTTTCGCTTATTCTGATATCATATGATTCATGATCTTGTCAGTATTTCTGCTTATCCGGATGATGTATGATTTATGTGCTTTATTGTATACCTGACACTTACCTTACACACACTTACACCACCCTCTAAGCTTTTGTAAACTTATGCACGATAGATGCATGCAGGTGGCATTAGGTTGCAATAGCGTTGAGCTTGGAGCGTGCAACGATTTTCAGGAGCTTTGAATTTGATAGATATGTATTTTTCCTTCCAGCATTGTATTAAAGTGATTATATTAGTGGATATGTGATGATGATGTTGCGTTTATGATTTGGGTAAACTTGTGGTTATGCTTATTACAAGACAAATGTGCATTGAAAAATCCTCCTTGTAGGATCCTAGGATCAGAATCTGGCGTATATTGCGCTGAGAGCCGAGAATGGGGTATTACGGAGGCTGTCGGCATCGGATTCGGCAATCGGGATTCCTGTGAATTTGATTTTCGGGTTTGGGGCCTGACAGTGCTCATATCCAATCCATATATCAAGTACATTTCCATCATAAGGAAATCACCGGGGTCCATTATACTACTGGATGATTGCCGCTCTACAGACCCCGCACAGTCAAACGAGCATAAGAGACCTCACTACCTATCTGTGGACAACCAATCACCAGTAAGGCCTCACGGTAGTGGACCCATTCACGAGCTGGTCAGACTGAGCCTAGCAATGCCTCCTTACATCTGGTGAGTAAGGCCACACCCCTATCCAACCGACTACACGATAGTGGGAGTCACGGCCTAATGGTATAAGGCCCTTGTGCGCTCATATATTCCACCCAGTCAAGGTGCTAGAGCAGATCCTTGGTTCCATGAAATTTTTGAAAATTTCACCTATGGGCATCCTTAGCACCCGGTATGCTCAAGTAACATTTTCGGTGTCCAAACATGGCCATCCATTATGTATTTGTGGAGGCTACAGCCTTGATGAAGCAAGGGCGATAATGCTCATATACTATGAAATGCCAGATGCATGAATCACACAATCAACCATGTATCAATCCCAAGCATCTAATGTGCTCAAGAGAGGATGCTACATCCCTCGGGGAAGGTATCATGCAATGCCCAATGACAAAATATAACCACACACACACATAGTGTCAACTAAGCATACAATGATGTATATGGTCATGAGGATGAATTCAATCACACTATAGGGTGATATGCAATGTTTATTACATTCCTTCTATCTAAGAAGGAACCAAGACCAGGTACTTAGACAATATCTTTAAGGAATCCAACTTCTAGTGGGGGCCTTTTTGCCTGGAGTAGCCCACGAAAATAAGTGTACGAGCTGCGGGTCTAAGTAATATAGAAATGAGCCTAGCAAGAGTCTAAGATGATTATTCAATCACTCTTAAATATAACTGGGCCTAGAGGGTCCATAATGGGGACATTTAACCGCCATTCCCCCAAAAAGACATATCAACCATGAACTATGTGGATAAAAGACCCAAGGCCTTACATTTAAGATAAAAGTTAAAGGTAACCACATACATATACTCCTCATAATAGGCCATAAAAAGATATAATAGCACTTTTAACAATATAGGCCCCAAGAGGGGAATTAAGGCCCAAGGCTCAATTTTCAATGGCCATAGAATCCATGCATTAAGTTGGACTACACAATATGTAGCCCAAAAATAAGTTTAAGTTTGGATGAAATGGGCCCAACTACATCAGCCTAATAACTAGCAATTTCAGTTGGCAACCAAGGACCCAATACTATCATTATCTTAGCCCACAAGTCCATCAAAATGGTGGAAGTCGGCCCAATATATGGTTGGACCAATCTGGGATGTCCCAACCCACTCTGGGCCTATGGGACGCCCCAAAAAAATCTGATCTAAGATGGGGTCCTCATCTGATCACTAAATGTGACCCAAAAGAATGCACTGATTAAGCTCAAAGATTATAAAAAAATATAACCATGTAACACGTACACAAGTTCTTAATATGATGGGCCCCACAGCCTAATAAAGTTTTGAACATAAAATTTTACATTTAAGGCCCTTTGATAAAATTTTAGCCAGTTTGACTTCCTAGACCTACTAAGGTTATGAAATAATCTCATGAAGGTCAACTATACTCACTGGGGGACCCCACCAGATGGAGAGTATGTATATATATCATGAAAAGATCAAGTGGGCCTGTTATTGGATTGTGAGTCTAGTAGTAACCCAAGGCAGATAGTGCATCCATAATCGGGCGATCTAAAGCTTGGATGGCCTGGACCAAACATGTGTTAAGGTAAGTTCCACATACATACACATTGAGCCTTAAACAAATGGCCTAGGGTCTATGGTGGGCCTTTAACCATCTATACAGAAACCCATGGGCCTACCTTAGGATCACCCAGGAAGACATTCAACTTTAAATGGCTTCCAAGAGGTAGTCTGCCACTACTCATATAATATAAGGTCGAAAGCCCATGCAATACATGGCTTAATGGGCCATACAACAAGCCCAACTTATAGGCCTGATAGTGGACCCTCAAGTAAGATTTGAGCCCAACCACAAAGGTCATAATTCCACATATCGTCGTGGGCTTCATGGGCAGCCCAATAATTCATTTACATGGGCAAGTTTTACATTTAACACAAGTGAGTTGGGCCTCACTTTTGGCCCAAGTATAGGATCAATTTAGTGGGCAGCTAAAAGCCCAACTTCTTGCATATTATTTCCCCTAAGCCCATCACAATAGATGGGGGAGTAGAGGATTTGAGGCCCAAGATTAATGGGCCTATCCAAAAGGACTGAGTCTAAAAGGCCTAATCACTATCAGAAAAGGGGCGGCCATGCATATACTATATTACATAATGGGCCTTAAGAAAATGACCCAAAATAAAAGTTATCCAATTCATACATTATGGTGGACTCGAGGTCAGCCCATAAGCTCAAGAATACACATGGATAAGGCCTATACTGACAGTGTGGGCCTTACCACATCAGCCCAAAGACTTAGTAAGGCCCTCCACAATATACATTTATGTGGGCCTTGCAAGTCAGCCCACAATTAAATATTTTATGAGGGCATCAAGGCTAATAAATATACATGATCAGCTCGTAGACGGCCCATTAGGCCCGTAAAATAATAAGGTCAGCCACTGCATAGTCTTGGGCTCAAGGAATTGGTTTCTAGCCCAAATGTCCCATAAAACTATCAAAAATCTAGTTAAGGCTAGCCCATATTATCACCTCGAAGATAGGCTTTAAGAGGCAGAATTACACCTAAAAAAATGTCTAAGGAAGGAAAGCAAGGAGTGTGTGCAACACTCTCTCAAATCTGGTGTGCCACAATAGTTCCTAAACAATCAACCATGTAGTAAATTTTGGGCCCCTTGCTGGAATTCCAGTCCACCCATTTCCTAGGCCTGCCGGAGTCCAAAAATTTATTCAATTTAGATGGGTTATTAACCCATGGTGATCCACATATATTATAGTGGGCCTCACCAGATAAAAAGGGAGATATACAACACTTACTTCAAGTGGGCCATGCCATTAGAATGCAGGCCCAACAACCCAAGGTAGGGGCGTCTCATGGTGGTTAGTCCTACGGGCCTAGGTATTTGGCCCAAAAATGATCCAAATTGCAGGCCACACCACGGTGGATACAGTGGCCCGATGGTCCTAAAATTTTGTAGAGTGGTCCTTACATGGGTGGGCCACACTCCTACAAAATTTTAAAATTTTTAGATATCTATAAATATTTTAATTAATCAGAATAAAATTTGTAGAGTGGTCCTTACATGGGTAGGTCCTACCATAGGTGGGCCACCTTCCTTTAAATTTTTAGAATTTTTAAATATCCAAAAATATTTTAATAAATTTTGAAATTCCAACCTGTCCAGGGTAGAATGTTGCTAGAACAGTGTAAAAAATCCAGATTGTCCACCTCAATTGGACCACACCTTTGGGACCCCAATGAATGTCAGATGGGGCTAAAATTTGGTAAGGTTGTAGGTGGGTCATGAACCTACAAGGGTCACATATTAGTTTGTTTCAGTATTCCCACCAAAGATCTAGAAATCAGGCCCCAAGGTGGTCCAAAAATTTGTTATTGTCCAAACCACCCTAAAAGATAATTAAAAGGGAAATAAATCACTATTTTCTTAGGCTGGGGTCCACCTAGATGGGTTACAAAACTCTCAGACCCAAGCCCCTTCTAAGATCATATATAAAATTAAGCCCAAAGGTTATCCAAAACATGCCAATAATATGGGGTAACAAGGTGGGCCTGGATGTCTAACCACTTGGGCCTAGTTGCATGGCACATCAAGTGGGCCACACATACATCAGATTTACTATAAATACAGGAAAGAAACGATGGAGAAGAAACACAATCCGGCCATAGGGTAGGGCCCCGCCACTAATGGGCCCTCCCAAGAATGAATCATACCTATGTAACTACATTAATTGTACATGCAACATAAAATCACTATATGCATGATCTATAATTGCTATGGATGGTTGGGATGCGATCCCAACATGATCCTTAAGGTTTAGATGACCTTGATATGGTGTGGAACATTAAATACATCATGATGGGGTCCATGGAGAATGGCCCCATCATGGATCATGACATGTATGTAGGATGGGCCAAAGGGCCACATCATGGGATCAAATGGGATCCCCACCATGGATTGGTGGGTCCCATGTGATCCATCCATGAAGAAATAATGAGATTAAAGAAAGAAAGAAATTCAGTAAAAGAATAGTCACCCACCTTAAGATCTCTATCAAAAATCCACTCCAAGCTTCTAAGGGTCCAAGGAAGTAAGATGAAGGGTTGAGATGTGTTTTCAAGGGTTTGATTTGAGGGGTTTTGGATTTTTAGGGGCTGGAGAATTTTAAGAATTTTTGGAGGAAGGTTGCTAGCTATGGAGGGAAAAAATGAGGAGGGAGAGATAAAGAGAGAGAGAGAGAGAGAGAGAGAGAGAGAGAGAGAGAGAGAGAGAGAGAGAGAGAGAGAGAGAGACCATGATGGTTTTGTAAGAGAATCCATCATTACCATAGGGAGGAGTTTACAAAGTTGTGGCTTAGACTATGTTTCTTGGTGGTGTTTGTGGTTGGTGGTGTTAGTTATGGATCTTTGTGTAGTGTGTGGGTAGTGTTCCTTGGAACTTGTGCCAAGAGTGATGGTGGTCCACATGCATTCAACCTAAGTGGGCCACATGATAAATGGTCATATCATGAAATGTACACAACTTTTGATCTACATATCGGGTGGACATACAAGAAGCATCGTTGGAGCTGTAACGATGATGCGAACAAGATGGCATAGGTCTCAAGCCAATCCAAGTCGGGTCAACATAACCAGATTCAAGGATGACTACAAACACTAGCCAAGGGATGCGAGTCACTGGGGTTTGATCGGTAGGACCGCGGGACCAAAATGGACGGAATGCATACTCACACACACATGCACACATGCGAACTCGGGTCGGGTCTCATAATACCCCGTATGCCGAGCCTGGAGATCAACCTACATGCAGACGTGACCGAAGATCTTGCCTAAGGACGCATGTCTTTAAGACATGATACGTTGCACAATCCAAAGATTGTAAATAATATTTCCTCAATCGCGATATCTTGTTGATTGAGTGAATCATGCCGAGATTAAAAGATGTGGATCATCCACCCCATGGGTATAAATACTAGGGGACCTCATTTCTATGGATATGCAATATCTCGCACCCCCTCTCTACATTTGACTTAGACCCAGATTTCCTAGCCTGACTTAAGCATCGGAGGGTCCCCTTGCTGAGCCAGGGTCACCTTTACTCACCCTTTTGTGTAAGACCAGGGTTCGTTGAAGGTTAGAGGTATTGAATGGAGGGTGGTCTAGATTTTGACCTCAACATACATTAATAAGGGATATTCTAAATTAAAAATTTAAACATGTAACTTGTTATGACTAGGGGTGTACATCGAGTCGAACTAAGTCGAGCTTGCCTCGGTTCAGCCACTGGCTGACCTCAGCTTGAACTAGGCTCGGCTCCGTCCTCGAGCTTTACTGGCCAACTCGGCTTGGTTTGGTCAGTAGCTCGAGCCAGTTCGAGTTGAGTTTGCCCGTGTAGCATTTTCATAAACACCTGGATTACAGCTTCAAAATCTCAGTGTATTTAAGACAACAACAATGGTTTTATAGTTATTTTAACAAACACCTTCAAAGTAACATAAAAATGAAGAAAAAAAAGGGTATTGGTTTCATATACATACCTTCCTTACGACTAGCCACACTTCATTGGGTCATTTCATCAAACACTTGGTGAGAAACATCAATATCAAAGTAACCGAGTCACAGAACTGGTTTGATCCGAGTTTGATTCGTGCTAGGTTCGATTCGAGTCAAGTCGAGCTGGGGCAGCTTGAACTTGGCTCGGACTTATTTTCGAGCTTAAAAAATCAACTCGACTCGGCTCGAACTCAGCTTCGAATTGAGTTGAATCGAGCCTTTTTGACTTGAGTCGAGTCGAGCGAGCTAACCGAGCTAGCTCAGTTCGTGTAAACCTTTAGTTATGAGGAAAGACATTCTCGATAACGCAATATTGTCAGAGGTTATGCTTGGTCTTCCACAGCTTACACCCTTAGAAAAATAACTCAATGGGACTAGAATTTTATATCCATGTGAGTGAGAGGACTAAAGCATATATTTATAAAACAGAGGGTCAGAGAAACTTACAAATCACAATTCTCCCCTCTGAAGTCTCTCCCCAGTAGGTTCCATATCCATCTTAATAACCACATGCACTACCCACGGTGTAATGCCTCGACTTTTCAGGACTCAAGTAAATGACCTGTTTCCCAAAAACCCGAGTGTTAACCTTAAAGGATGGTCAAATTCGAGTATACATTTTTTTTCATTCATTCAGAGTAAGCAGATGAGCATAGAGTGGACAAATCAACATAAAAAAAAAATTTCATTTACATTTGGAATATACAAGGAGTTGCCCATAATGACTTATATAAGCCAATGTCTCAACATTTACAATTACAAGATATACATACATGAGAATAATAAAAGTATATAAATGTAAGCTGCAAAACCGTATAGCTCGTCTTAGCAATACAGACGTGCATTCATGGCACCTGTGCACTGTTCCTCATCAAGTCTGAACATATACATTATCTGTGCCACTTGTGCTACCTGTATGGTTATATAATTGATGGATGAGAGGCTAACTCAGTGTAAATTCCCCTCAAGATTACACATCATGGCATTAGGCAAGCATAATTATATAAAGAAGCATATAAAATAATACATGATGCATGTATTATTAAATGTATGGATGCATCAATGCAATCATCGCCTCAGGGATGCACATCCGTGCGGAAGTTAGGCTTATCACCCATGCAATCATTGACTTGGGAATGCTCAACCGGTTGGAAAAATACGTACATCACGTACGATAACAATAGATGCTAATCTGTGTAATGTATGCATGATTAGTCAAACCATTATTAGTCCAGTTATAATCAGCCAATTTAAATAAGCTCAATGTCACTACAGGGGCTTGTCACCAGCGTAGGCCGACAATTCGGGCATATGTCTCATACTACCATCTCTGGCTCATAAGACTGCCACCTTAGGATGTTTAATGGAACCCCGTCGACTAGTGACCAATCATATTACAATATATGAGGCTTACTATCGCATGGTTGCACAATATAAAATATTGAACTCATAGAAGGAGAAATACCAAAACAAAGCCACGTAAGGCCAATATCAAAATAAGCCAAATAGGGCAAATATTAAAATAAGTCACATAGGGCGAGTATCAAAACCATACAATAAAAAACCATCCTAGAAAACTACTTAGACACAATAACATTGGATGGTAGGCCCACATTAATGATACATCTATACCACCACTCAATAACCACTAGATCGAAGGTCCATTGTAATCAACGTCAATCGAGTTACATCCCAAGTATGGGTGTACATTTATAAGTGAGGGTTTTCCACTAATGTACCAGTTTAAATCCCAAAAGCAATCCACAAGTAATCTAATAGCATGAATTAAATATACAAGATACATATTAAGCATGTGATGTAGCAACTTAATTCCAACAATTAACACATGTGGTTATAGAATGGAGATATCATTTATAAATTAAAATAAAACTATAACTGTAATAATCCAAATAAATCTTGACTGTTGAAATTTAACCATTGATCGACGTACCAAATTAGTCTGATGTGACCATCGATCTACAAGATCAACTGGTTCAATCTCAACCATTGATTTGGATGTATCCAATCCAACCGTACATTAATTAATAAATCCATTCAATGATACAACCATCAAGTCGCCCATCCATCTAAACTGACCGCCCATCTCACCACTAATCCATCCATCTATTATACCTTGATCCATCCATCCATCTACATCATACATATACCATCAAATACATCACAAACACACACATGCACCAAACACATCATGCACATCATCCATCTATCCATACATCCATCCGTCCATCTATTGATCCATCCATCCATATACATCATCACAACCATAGCTTAATATGGGACACCGTGTATAAAAATTTCATTCATGCACACACATGTGGCATGCACACATGAGATATATGGTGCGCATGCACACTAGATTTCCCACCATGTACACCTATTTCATACACACCTCTTATACGTTGGCACACATGCACCACATACATCACATGCACCTGATGTCTATACACGTGACACACATAGCACATGTGGAACATACAACATGTGGTCCGTGCAAACCAGAAAATGTGCAACACATGTTTTAAATGGACCAATAAAGAAGAAAGAGAAACGGTAAGAGAGTAGTAAGAGTCACTCTCTCTTACACGTGTTAAATATGGGAATGAAGAGGCTATAAGAGGGAGTTATGAGAGATAGAAAAGAAATGGTAAAGTGAGGGTGGAGTGTGCTGTGACGTGAGAAGAGTGAGGGGGAGAGAGAGAGAGAGAGAGAGAGGAGAAAATATATATATATATATATATATATCACTGAAAATTCACGTGAGAAAGTGTTGACGGTCAAATAGTTCATATTAGACCCCAAATATTGTCCGGATTTACGAGCATAATAGTGTTTAACGGCTGATTTAATCGTGTTGATGCTGCAGGTTGATTTTACAAGCTTGGATCGAAATAGGTTACAAAATGCATGGATTTAACGCTCCAAATTCACCAAAGCATGGGACGCACTCCAAGGGACCAAGATCGACTAAAATTACACACCAGGGATCCGAGAAAATCAAGGAACTAAAGCTCAAGTGTCCTGAAGGACGTCCAGAATGCAAGATCACGAGGTTCCCACCATCCGTTTGGCTCGGAACTTCATACATGGTCTGATGACCATAAATTAACTGTACAAGTCAAATTTCAGCTGTTAGATCTCTCTAGAAGTGGCCCAACGGTCAAATCAGCCTATCAATCTTCAATTTGGGGCCCACCTGCTATCTGGATACGCTTCAAATTTGGTCCCTACGGTTAAAAGGAGATGGTGAAGCAGATGAACGGAGCGAATTTCTCACATACGTCGAAGGGGGACCTACCTTACATCGTACATGTGCACAGAACACATACGGAGGCGTGCACCAAAAAATCTGGAAGTCGGTCAGCAGCGCTGACCGACGTTTTTCTTAAAATTGCAGAGACGCAACAGCGTCCCAAGGGCGCTGACCGTTTTTGATCAGTGGGCCCCACACATTGCCCATACAGGAAATCCAAACCGTCCATACACTCCAGAGGGAGACCAAACCCCTAGCCTAGGCGTCCGTTTTACACCATGAAAGGTATTGGAAGATTCTGGCCGTTGGAAGCAGAATGGACGGCGGAATCAACGATCAAGTGGACCACACCGAAATGGCTCCAAAACTCAGCATTTCTAGACATTTTTTCCTCCTGAAGCCAATGGACGGTGTAGATTTTCAAAAAGAAAGCTCAGTGGACCCCACCAATCATCACAGCGGAAGAAGATTTCGCTTACGCACCGCGTCATGCACGGCCGCTGGCCGTTTTTGCGATCGACTGTGGGCCCCACACGTGCCCCAGAAGCTCAATTCAAACCGTCCACCGTGTAGATAGCCGTGAGCACTACAAAACCATGTTGTCACTTTTCACCCATGCGTGCACACGTGTGAGACACAGAGGCCACAAAAGGGCTGCCCGGTAGCGTTCAAATCTGATCTTTTAGTTATTTCTTCTCTGGGCCAGATCAATGGACGTTCAAAACCACCCATTCTTGACTGAAATTTCGTTCTGAATCCAATAGATAGGGTGGATTTTCTAGAAAATGCTTCTGTGGGGCCCACCGATCGCAACAGCGAAATGGTGCGAAAGGTTTCGCACATCCGCGAAAACTGACTTTTTCAAGCGGTTTTGGCCCACCATCTTTGATCATATGGCAGATCTAAACCGTCTATCATGTAGAGAACCCAAGAAAGTACTAAGGGACAGTGTTTTCTTAGAATTTGAGCGAGGAAAGTGGCGTGTTTCGTGGCACCGAACTTGGCTCCGAAAATTACACTCCGTGTCCTGCTACAACTCTGTCACTGACTCCAGCCTTCCAGCAGATATAAAAGGAGGTTTTTGGACGTGGGGAGATTCATTCAGGTCTAGGAAGGAAGAAAAAGAGAGACGTGGAGGCTCGGGTTTGGACATGGATTAGAGAGAAGAGAGAGAAACAGAGGTTTTTGATTTTCTTTCTTATTTATTATTTTTTTTTCTTTTTCTTCTTCTTTCTTTTGTTTTCATTTAGGAAATCCAGCCATCCATGTCTGGCTAAACCTCCTAGCTAGGGCTAGGAGGTGAAGCTTGTAGTGAGATGGGAGATTTGATTTGATTTTATTTTAATTCATGAATTGACGTTGATTTTAGTTAATTATTATGGGAATGTTTTAGGTTTTTAATGGTCTGTTGTGACTGAAATTACAATGGGTCTGCAATGGCTTTGAATATTTTCATTCTCTTTAATGTTTATGATGTCAGGAAGCCCTGTTGTTCACCATAGTCTCCTGGGCATGGTTGGATGTCGGTACCCTTCCTAACTTGCATACATGTGATTGGGTGGTAATTAGTTTGATTCTATTGTTTTCCATAGTCTTTGGGCATGGTTTGGTGATGGAATCCATTCTAATTCATACACCTTTCATCTCTTTAAAAACTAGATCAACGGCAGTTCAGTAATTTCCATAATTTTTGATGCAAGCATAAGTTCTCCCTGATCTCTACAAGTGGATCCTCTGAATCCCTAGTTTCCTATCTCTGATTTGTTTCCTAAGTTTTAGATTAATTATTCTACAAGTATTCCACCATTGCTAATTGATTTAGAATTCATCTTAGCCTAGTTCTAGTTCTAGTTAATTTTAGATAACGTACAGGTATCAGTCCCTTGGGATTCGACCTCGGTCTTACCGAGTTATTACTACATCACAACCCTGCACTTGGGGAGTGAACAAGTTTTTAGCGCCGTTGCCGGGGTCTGTCAGCTACGTTTTTCTGAAATTAATTAGTTTTAGGATTAGTTTAAAATTAGATCTTCTTTTTAGAATTTTCTAATTCTAGGTTTAGAAGCTTAGTTATTTTCCTTGTTAGAAATTTTTTCTAACTTTAGAAACGTGCTATTCTTCATTCTATCTGATTTTTAGAACTAACCCAATTTTTCTGTTTTGTAGGAAGCTTCAAATTTAGTAAGCTCTTCCTAATTCTTCTCTCTTTGGAATTTCTTATTTTCTCTAGAAATTAGTTTATTTTTAATTAGGACTTTCTACTCTTAGAAACTAACTTATTTTGGTTTGTTTTGCAGGTTTTTTAACTTAGGAACTCCGATTTGGTAACTTCTCTCCAACCCTCCCTTTTCCTAGATTTTTATTTTCTTTTTTAGGTTTAATTTAGAAGTTAAGGGCTGAGTGTGTTTTATGCCCCAATGGGCACGCGACAACACTCGACGTCTCGTGACTGAAGGAGGATTAGTTGAGGGGTTGACTGTCCATCGCAGGACTAGACACCACTTAAATTCTCCTGAGTTAGAGGACGTTATGGCTGAAAATCAACCTCAAGCACTACCCCAACCAAGGGTTGAGGAAGTACATGATGAGAATGAGGTGCATCAGGCACCCCCGCCTCGTACTTTACGAGATTATTTACAACCGGCGGGGGTGAGTACGCCCTCATGCATGATTTTTCCTGAGAATACAGGATATATGGAAATCAAGCTAGGGGTTATCCAACTCCTTCCTAAGTTCCATGCGCTTGAATCTGAAGAACCATACTTGCATCTGAAAGAGTTCGATGAAATCATAGGCACCTTATACTTTCCTAATGTATCTGAGGATACTATTAGGCTGAAACTCTTTCCATTTTTCTTAAAAGAGAAAGCCAAGACGTGGTTACATTCACTACGTCCTAGATCCATTGGTACATGGAATGATTTGCAGAGGGAATTTATAAAGAAATTTTTCCCACATCATAAGACAATTACCCTCAGGAGAGCAATCATGAACTTTGCCCAAAAGGAAGATGAAACATTCTTCCAATGTTGTGAAAGGTTCAAGGATCTGGTTAATGCATGCCCACAACATGGCTTTGAAATATGGCGCATTACAAATTTTTTCTATGATGGGCTAACATCTTCCATGCGCCAAATGGTCGAGACAATGTGTAACGGAGAATTCATAAATAAAAATGTTGACGAGGTATGAGATTACCTCGATAGTCTCACTGAAAAAACACAATCATAGGACTATTACCCAAGGACGAACACTACGTCTAGGCCGACTCATTCAAGGGAAAAAGGAGGAATATATCTCCTGAAAGAGGATAATGATCTTAACGCTAAGGTGACCAATCTCACTAGAAAATTTGAGGCCATGGAAGGAAGGAAGGAAAAGGTTAATGAAAGTGTTTGCGGCATCTGTGATTGCAACATTCATACTACTGAAAATTGTCCTTCAATACCTGCCTTTCGAGAAGTGTTAAATGAAAAATCTAATGCCGTAAATAACTATCAAAAACCTTTCAATGGATCATCCTCTAATACGTACAATCCTGGCTGGAAAAATCATCTGAATTTTAGTTGGAGGAACGGACAAACTGCTACCCATCAAGGTTTCTTCAATCAAAATCCAAATCAGGGGAAACCTCAAGAAGAATCGGTTCAAATTTCCATACAAGAGCTGGTTCGGACAATGCAAGGAATTTCAAATTTTATGCAAAAAAGAGATTCACGTATGACGGCTATGGAAAAAGGGATGCTCCCTGCACAATCACTCCCTAATCCGAAACTGCAATACGAGACAGGTGATCCCAGCTCTTCAAATCAAATGGGGCATGCTAAATCCATCACCACTCTTAGGAGTGGGAAGGTTATTGATAAAACCCTTCCGGTTAGGCCCGAAAAGCCTCAAGAACCAGAAGAGGACAACAATGATGGATCTATTGGCGCCCCACAAAAATTTGAACCGAAACCTCTAGAAAAGCCAGTTGCTCCGTTTTCCCAACGGTTGGTTGAACCAAAACGTCTATCTAACTCTCAAGATATCCTAGAGGTGTTGAAACAAGTGAAAGTCAACATTCCTCTGCTTGACATTGTAAAACAGATTTCTTCATATGCTAAATTTCTAAAGGACTTATGTACTACCAAACGACGGAAAAGTATTCAAAAGAAGATCTCCTTGACTGAGAAAGTGAGTGTCATCCTAAAACAAGATGTGCCACAAAAATTCAAAGATCCCGATTGCCCAACCATATCATGCGTAATCGGGAACTATCGAATTGATCACGCACTTCTTGACTTAGGAGCGAGCGTCAATCTGATTCCCTATTCGGTATACCAATAGTTAGGTTTGGGTGAATTAAAATCCACTCGAACCACACTACAATTTGCTGATCGTTCTGTTCGTATACCAAGAGGGATCATTGAGGATGTGTTGGTCCAGGTGGATAGATTCTACTACCCTGTTGATTTTATCATCTTGGACACCGAACCCATCAATGACACGAGCACTCATATTCCCGTCATTCTTGGTTGCCCATTCCTGTCCACTTCAAATGCAATTATCAATTGCAGGAATGGTGTCATGACTATGTCCTTTGGAAATTTGACATTAGAATCGAATATCTTTTTCAATAACGGCAGCAACTTAGAGGATGATGACGATTTTCACGATGTTAACATGATTGATTCTTTTGTGGAAGATAGAACGCCTCTCTCCTTATCCTCTAATCTTCTAGAGACATGCCTGGCCCACTCCCATGATCTTGATGATGATATAATTAGGGAGACGTGTGCCATGCTTGATACTGCATCGGTACTTGAAGTTAACCGGTGGAGGCCACACATTGAAGAATTACCCCAAACTTATGTAGTGCCTCTACTGTCTAACCTCAAGCCACCGAAGCTTGACCTAAAACCTTTGCCCTCTGATTTAAAATATGTCTATTTAGGTCAAGATGAGACATATCCGGTGGTGATCTCTGCCCACCTGGAGAAAGAACAGGAGAGTATGCTGATATCTACTCTCATTGATCATAAGGGAGCTCTTGGATGGACGATAGCGGACCTCAAGGGAATTAACCCATCGATTTGTACTCACCGTATATATCTTGAGGATAATGCAAAGGCTGTTCGGCAATCACAACGTAGACTAAATTCAAACATAAAGGAAGTGGTTAAGGCCGAGGTTCTCAAACTATTGGAAGTGGAGATCATTTACCTCATATCAGATAGTCAATGGGTGAGTCCAACTCAGGTGGTTCCTAAGAAGTCCGGGATCACCATCGTAGCCAATGCCAATAATGAACTCGTGCCGACCAGAGTTACTACTGGTTGGAGAATGTGCATTGACTACAGAAAGCTGAATACCGTCACAAGGAAAGACCACTTTCCTTTGCCCTTCATTGATCAAATCCTGGAAAGGCTAGTTGGTCATTCCTATTATTGTTTCCTTGACGGGTATTCAGGTTATAATCAGATTGAAATTGCCCCTGAGGATCAGGAAAAGACCACATTTACATGTCCCTATGGCACCTTTGCTTACAGAAGGATGCCATTCGGGTTATATAATGCCCCTGCCACCTTTCAGCGATGCATGACGAGTATCTTTTCTGACATGGTGGGGAAATATCTAGAGGTCTTCATGGACGACTTCTCTGTTTTTGGTTCATCTTTCAGCGAATGCTTAGCAATTCTTAAATGTGTGCTGAAAAATGTGAAGAAAAAAACTTGATACTTAACTTGGAGAAGTGCCATTTTATGGTTCAAAAGGGAATTATCCTTGGGCATATCATCTCGTCCAAAGGAATCGAGGTAGATAAGGCAAAAATTGATCTTATCTCTAACCTACCTCCACCCAAGAATATTAGAGACGTGCGATCCTTCTTAGGACACGCAGGCTTTTACAGACGATTCATAAAGGACTTTAGTCTCCTCTCTCGTCCTTTATGTAATCTTCTTCAAAAGAATACACCATACGAGTGGACTGAGCAGTGTCAAGAAGCTTTCACTAAGCTTAAGGGCATGTTAACCACTGCACCTATCATGCAGCCACCCGACTGGAGTCTTCCTTTTGAACGTATGTGCGACGCCTCTGATTATGCTCTTGGAGCGGTTCTAGGCCAGAGAAAAGATAAGCGGCCTTACGTTATTCACTACGCAAGTAGGACTCTAAATCCTGCCCAAGTGAACTACTCGACTACAGAAAAGGAACTCTTGGTCGTAGTATTCACTTTGGACAAATTTAAGTCCTACCTGATCGGATCCAAGATCATCATCTACACAGATCACGCGGTACTTAAGTATCTTCTTTCTAAGAATGATTCTAAGCCCCGCCTGATACGATGGATCCTTCTACTCCAAGAATTCGATTTGAAAATCAAAGATAAAAAGGGAGTAGAGAACGTAGTAGCCGATCATCTTTCTCGCCTTAATACCTCTGATTCCCTTGAGGCGACCCATATCAATGACATGTTCCCTGATGAACAACTGTTTAGAGTCTCCCATTCACCTTGGTTCGCTGATATTGCTAATTATCTTGCTACAGGTGCCATACCGACACACTGGACGTCACAAGATAAGAAGAAATTCTTTACCAAGGTGCGTAACTTTTTCTGGGACGATCCATATTTGTTTAAATATTGCCCAGACCAAATCTAAAGGAGATGCGTACCAGACGATGAGCATCAGAGTGTCATCTCCTTCTGTCACTCATAGGCCTGTGGTGGTCATTTTTCTGTTAAAAAGACCACGACCAAGATTTTACAGTGTGGCTTCTATTAGCCCACTATGTTCAGGGACACTCATGATTTTTGCAAGGCTTGTGAGCGTTATCAGAAATTAGGAACATTATCCCGTCGAAATATGATGCCCTTGAATCTCATCCTTATTATAGAAGCATTTGATTGTTGGGGCATCGATTTCATGGGACCATTCCCCCAATCATTTGGAAATCTGTATATTTTGCTCGTCGTAGACTATGTCACTAAATGGCTCGAAGCAATTCCGTGCCGCAAAAATGACCATCGCACGGTCATTAAATTTTTGAAAGAAAATATCTTGTCGCGGTTCGGAACGCCTCGAGCCATCATTAGTGACGGGGGCTTACACTTCTGCAATAGACCATTTGAGAGCTTAATGAAGAAATATGGTATCTCTCATAAGGTGAGCACCCCATACCATCCACAGACAAGTGGACAAGCTGAGATTTCCAATAGGGAGATCAAATATATCCTAAAGAAAACGGTTAACCCTGATCGTAAGGACTGGTCAATCCGATTGACCGATGCCTTATGGGCGTACCGTACTGCTTTTAAAACTCCTATTGAAACATCTCCCTTTAGACTTGTCTATGAAAAGGCTTGTCACTTGCCGGTGGAATTGGAACATAAAGCATACTGGGCGATCAAAAATCTAAATTTTAATCTGGACAATGCTGGTTCGCTACGCAAACTTCAATTAAATGAACTGGAAGAAATTCGGAACGATGCATATGAAAACTCGAGAATTTACAAGGACAGGATGAAAGCGTTTCATGATCAACATATTCTCCGAAAATCATTCACGCCAGGTCAGAAAGTCCTCTTGTATGACTCTCGACTACATCTCTTGCCGGGTAAGCTTCGATCTCGTTGGACTGGCCCTTACATTGTTGTTACTGCTTATCCTCATGGGGCCGTCGAGATAAGAGATCCCGACAATGGCAAGGAGTTTAAAGTAAATGGACATCGATTAAAGCCATTTGTTGAGACATTTGATTCAGAGGACATGTCCTTGCCTCTGATTGCTCCTGTTTATTAGGACTGATCTCCTAGTCTGATGGAGGTATAGGTAGGTTTATCGCTTTCATAGGTTTAGGATAGTCGCTTTCACAGGTTAGTTAGTTCAATGTTTGTGGGTAACATTACTGCAAACCCTCACAAGACTACAACTCATCCACTAGGGGTAACCTAGGGGTTTAAAGGCTTGTTGCATACGCTAAATGCAATCGAGAGCACCTGCGAAAGTGGTATAGGTAGAATTTTATTTTCGTTATTTTTGTTCTGCTTTCTCTCTCATGCTGACAAGCTTCCATGCTGTGATCTATTGGAAACTCTCTTGATTCGTTATTCAGGTACTATCTTCCCATCACTTCTCATTTACTTTCGTTGTCCCATGTGCATTGCATGCTCATATCTTTTACATTGAGGACAATGTAGATTTTATGTTGGGGGTGGGAGATTAGGTTTCCTAATCAGTATTTTCTTGGTCTTGAGCAAAAATTGGGAAATTTTTTTTTTTAAAAATTTTTTTCTGCTAATTTATACAAATTCGAAGTGATTTTGACAGATATCCCTAATTTAGATTTTCAAGGTACATAATGGTGGATTTATGACTCTTGGATTCCGTATCTGTTAGATTTCATAGTTAAGTGAATTATCGATCCATGATTAGAGATTTTAAACATTGATTGAATCATGATTTCAGGACACGTCTTGCTTACACATTAAGATTTCAGTTCCATATCGAAGGATTAACTTGGTAATCATTAAGCACGAAAGGAACCAGCCTGAAATATCTTGCTATCATGGTATAAAAATTGAAAAGGTTGGATAATTAATCTTCACCATAGGTTTGCTCCCTATAGGTGTAGAGTTAATTCCCCATGAATGATATGTGAAAAAGAGTCAGGTGTACGATCTTCACCATAGGTTTGCTCCCTATAGGTGAGGATTTGATTCCCTTTCCTTGGCATTACTATTAATAAAATAAATAAATAACTCTGTGAGGCAAGTTTTGGTCATCATGAATTCTCTCGTTGATTACCAATGACATCTTGAAATAGAGAATTGAATCTTGGTATTGATAAGCCGAGAGTACACTATATGCTCATGGATCTTAATGTTTAGAAATTTTCTAATTAGTAGAGTAACATTGTGAACTGGACTAGGAAGTTTACCATGCACTTGAGTCTAGGAGAAAGTAATGTCCAACATTCATGAATCTTGGAATCCTGGTAACTGAATCGTTTTTAAAAAAAAAATAAAAAAAAAATAAAAAAATCACTCGAGTTCATAGAAATTGTCTTGTAATTCTCAACTTATTTTTCGCATATTTTGCTCGGGGCTAGAAAAATGCTGGTTGGGGGTTATGTTGAGGGTCAAATAGTTCATATTAGACCCCAAATATTGTCCGGATTTATGAGCATAATAGTGTTTAACGACTGATTTAATCGTGTTGATGCTGCAGGTTGATTTAACAAGCTTGGATCGAAATAGGATACAAAATGCATGGATTTAACGCTCCAAATTCACCAAAGCATGGGATGCACTCAAGGGGACCAAGATCGACTGAAATTACACGCCAGGGATCAGAGAAAATCAAGGAACTGAAGCTCAAGTGGCCTGAAGGACGACCAGAATGCAAGATCACGAGGTTCCCACCATCCGTTTGGCTCGGAACTTCATACATGGTCTGACGACCATAAATTAACCGTACAAGTCAAATTTCAGCCGTTAGATCTCTCTAGAAGTGGCCCAACGGTCAAATCATCCTATCAATCTTCAATTTGGGGCCCACCTGCTATCTGGATACCCTTCAAATTTGGTCCCTACGGTTAAAAGGAGATGGTGAAGTAGATGAACGGAGCGAATTTCTCACATACGTCGAAGGGGGACCCACCTTACATCGTGCGTGTGCACAGCACACATACTGAGGCGTGCACCAGAAAATCTGGAAATCGGTCAGCAGCGCTGACTGACATTTTTCTTAAAATTGCAGAGACGCAACAGCGTCCCAAGGGCGCTGGCCGTTTTTGATCAGTGGGCCCCACACATTGCCCATACGGGAAATCCAAACCGTCCATACACTCTAGAGGGAGACCAAACCCCTAGCCTAGGCATCCGTTTTACACCATGAAAGGTATTGGAAGATTCTGGCTGTTGGAAGCAGAATGGACGGCGGAATTAACGATCAAGTGGACCACACCGAAATGTCTCCAAAACTCAGCATTTCTGGGCATTTTTTCGTCCTGAAGCCAATGGACGGTGTAGATTTTCAAAAAGAAAGCTCAGTGGACCCCACCGATCATCACAACGGAAGAAGATTCCGCTTACGCACCGCGTCATGCACGGCCGCTGGCCATTTTTACGATCGACTGTGGGCCCCACACGTGCCCCATAAGCTCAATCCAAACCGTCCACCGTGTAGACAGCCGCGAGCACTACAAAACCATATTGTCACTTTTCACCCATGCGTGCACACGTGTGAGATACAGAGGCTACAAAAGGGCTGCCCGGTAGCATTCAAATATGATCTTTTAGTTATTTCTTCTCTGGGCCACATCAATGGACGTTCAAAACCACCCATTCTTGACTAAAATTTCATTCTGAATCCAATGGATGGGGTGGATTTTCCAGAAAATGCTTCTGTGGGGCCCACCGATCGCAACAGCGAAATGGTGCGAAAGGTTTCGCACATCCGCGAAAACTGACTTTTTCAGGCAGTTTTGGCCCACCATCTTTGATCATATGGCAGATCTGAACCGTCTATCATGTAGAGAACCCAAGAAAGTACTAAGGGACAGTGTTTTCTTAGAATTTGAGCGAGGAAAGTGGCGTGTTTCGTGGTACCGAACTTGGCTGCGAAAATTACACTCCGTGTCCTGCTACAACTCTGTCACTGACTCCAGCCTTCCAGCAGCTATAAAAGGAGGTTTTTGGACGTGGGGAGATTCATTCAAGTCTAGGAAGGAAGAAAAAGAGAGACGTGGAGGCTTGGGTTTGGACGTGGATTAGAGAGAAGAGAGAGAAACAGAGGTTTTTGATTTTCTTTCTTATTTATTATTATTTTTTCTTTTTCTTCTTCTTTCTTTTGTTTTCATTTAGGAAATCCAGCCATCCATGTCTGGCTAAACCTCCTAGCTAGGGCTAGGAGGTGAAGCTTGTAGTGAGATGGGAGATTTGATTTTATTTTAATTTTAATTCATGAATTGACGTTGATTTTAGTTAATTATTATGGGAATGTTTTAGGTTTTTAATGGTCTGTTGTGACTGAAATTATAATGGGTCTGCAATGGCTTTGAATATTTTCATTTTCTTTAATGTTTATGATGTCAGGAAGCCCTGTTGTTCACCATAGTCTCCTGGGCATGGTTGGATGTCGGTACCCTTCCTAACTTGCATACATGTGATTGGGTGGTAATTAGTTTGATTCTGTTGTTTGCCATAGTCTTTGGGCATGGTTTGGTGATGGAATCCATTCTAATTCATACACCTTTCATCTCTTTGAAAACTAGATCAACGGCAGTTCAGTAATTTCCATAATTTTTGATGCAAGCATAAGTTCTCCCTGATCTCTACAAGAGGATCCTCTGAATCCCTAGTTTCCTATATCTGATTTGTTTCCTAAGTTTTAGATTAATTATTCTACAAGTATTCCACCATTGTTAATTGATTTAGAATTCATCTTAGCCTAGTTCTAGTTCTAGTTAATTTTAGATAACGTACAGGTATCAGTCCCTTGGGATTCGACCTCAGTCTTACCGAGTTATTACTACATCACAACCCTGCACTTGGGGAGTGAACAGAAAGAGAGGGAGAGAAAGAAGAGAGAGAAAAAGGAAGAAAGAAAAGGAGGAGAGAGAAAAAGGAAGAGAAAAAAAAAGAAAAGAAAATATTTTTTTAAGAAAAAGTGAGTTTCTCTCACTTAATATTTTTCATTCTTTATTTATTTTTTTTATAATAAATTTTACTTTGTTTCCTTTATTTTTATTATTATGCAAATAATTCAATACTTGTGCAATTTTCTTTTATTGATTTATTTATTTGATTCATAGTTTGTTGTATTTATTCAACATGATTTTTGTATTTATTTGATTCATAGTTTGTTGTGTTTATTCAACATGAATTTTTTGTAGTTCTCTCTATTTTAATTAGCAAACTGTGAACCAACTGTAAATTTATATTATTGTTTACCCATGCATTAATAATTCTTTTATTATTATTTTTATAATTTTAAGAAAATAAGAATTTAGAGCATCTTATTTTTTTAAAAAAACTTCAAGTTCAATATATTTTTCCAGACTATCGGACCGGATTTGACAAATCGCATTGCATAAATATATTTTCACATAGAACTTTAAATTATGTACAAACAATCTACAATGACTAGAAACAATTTGTCATTAGAAATATTTTGCTCATGAAATATTAAAATTATATATATTTCGAGCAGTTTTTGGAACACCAGAAAATAGGTGGGGCGATTAAGTCCTCTGAGTTGAAAATCCCTAAAGCATAAATAGGTGGGGCGATCAAGACCCTTGGGTTGAAAGTCCCAGAAACTCAACTGGTACCTTTTGGAACCTCTACCGTACCCTTTGAGTGGATGAGCATGTCACGATTGTAAAAGGTTCCCACTGCCAGGTTCGGTAGGGTAGTAGTCTGACCAGTTAATGTACAAATGGGTCCCTCACCAAGTGCCCTTTGGATGGGTGAGCATGTCATACAAGAGGTTCCCATTCCCAGGCTAGGTGTTGTATTAGCGCTGGTGTTTGCCAACCGGTGTAAACTGGCCCTGGTGTTAAAAAGAATAAACTGCACATATGTTATTATGGAGTATAACATCTGTTGATTTCATTCATTCATATTTCTTTGAATTTATATTGAAATTTTATGTTTATTAAATCTCCTCGTTTGTTGTGTTACTTAAATAGGTATGGTATCGTTTAATACATTCTTATTCATATTATATGAGGTTATTTTGAAACCTGTGTTGAGATTACTCATTAGGCTTCGCAGCTTACCCTGTTGGGATTTTAAAATTTCAGGATCGGGATCTCATGGAGGAGCTTAAAGAGATTTTCTTTTATTTATTTTTATTTCCTTACCAATTTCTAAATAAGTGTAATAAACATTAAGTATAGTATGATAGCATGACGACGACATGTGTTTGATGGTAATCTTGAATAGTGGAACATAGACATTTTATTCTTCTTTAAATAAATGTTTGATTATTCAATTTTGAAATTCTATATTTTATGAATGAGATCATTTTGCCAACATATGTGTGGATTATGAAGTGTAAACTACAAAACATAAGTCATGCCTTCGGGTACGGAATCGGGGTCGGATATACCCAGGTGCCAAATTTCGGGGCGTGACAATAACTTAAGTTAATGTGAAGATGGAAAGCTCAAGGGGAAGAATCATTACCTTATAGTTTGCTTCGCCTCTTAGCATTGCTAGAGAATGCGTGTTCCCTTGGAATCAACTCCTATCATCAATCGTAAAGTCGTACAATTAGTTCCAAGCTTGCATACTATTTGGGGTTAGGGTCTTAACCTAGGGTTTGGATTACGTTTAGGGTTTTAATATAGAATTAGGGTTTCATCATAGGATTTAGTTATAGGCTTTAGATTTAGGATTTAAATCTTACATTAGTATTACTGTTATTATTATTATTAATATTATACGATGGATCAAATAATATTCATAGTAGGAGTACTAATCCATTATTAATGATGGTTTCTAAGTTCCTATTTAAATTTACTGACACTATCTAATACTTCTATAACGACTAATAATCGTTTAAATAATGCAAGTAATCTTTTAATAGAATTTCTACAAATAGTGCTATAATAAGGACTAATGCCAATAATACTAAAAATTTCAAAACGATTGTTAATATTAATAATATACTTGATGTTATCTACTCAAGGTACTAATAGTTATTGTAATAAAATAATTAGTATGATATAATCATCAATGATAATATTTATGGTAGAGAAAACAAAACTCAATATTTAATAATGATAATTTTTATATGTAACGACTAATATTAATATCAATAATCTACTACAGGCCATTCAAATATAATATTAAAAATTCTAATGATGATTGTAATAATAACAATGTAATCGAAATAATTTCTATACGGAAAGAGAATGTGGGCTCAGCTTTAGATGCGGCCTATTGAGCATGACCCGAACTCAGCTGGACTCAGTCCCAAACTGAGTTGACTCGGTTCTATCTCCATTTCTTTTTCTCCTTTCTCTCTTTCTTCTCTTTCTCTGATATGCTTCTTCTTCTACTCTCTTCCAGCTGGGAATGTCCAACAATGGATGTCCAGGAGTGACTCAAAGCTCGGTCGAGCTGAGTCACGAAGGTGCAATGCAACAACAACACTTACATCTTCTTTGTTAGGCCAGCCTCTCAATCCACAGACCCAAATCGTCTGCACTAACTGATCTGCTCCTCCTGTAGTTTCCTTCTCCATCTTTAAATAGTACCTCCTGGATGCCCCTAGATTCACATGAAGTCTGAAATCCAAACTGAACAAGAATTTTAGCTCCAATCTGTTCATCTTCAAAGCATTGACTCCACCAACTTTAACATAATATGCATTGCTGAAAAATGCATCATCAATGAACTTGGCTGTAACCATCACACTCATGATTAGGAGCCGGTTGACATTTAGGGAAGTAAGATGAATGTTTGTTTAATGAAGGAAATTTTCCCATGTGAATATGTGGAAGGACGAAGAAGGACAAGCTGCAGTTTGAAACAGATTCTGCAAAAATGTCCTCTTCAACACCCTTTCTCCTTTCTTTCTTCCTCTCCTCATTCTTCTCTCTACTTTGATCTACTAAGATCCAATAGCACCCGAATCAAGCCTAAATTGGACCCATTGTTGGCCTGGATTAGGCCCAACTCGGTCCGAAGTTGGCCCAAGTTACCTGAGTAGTGCGGCACCACCAGAACCTGCTCAACCATTTTCTCTCTTCCTCCTGTCTTTTCTTCCTCTCCTTTCTCCAACTTTCTCCTTCCTTTTCCTCCTCTTCTTCTCTCCTTCTCTACTTCTCTCTTTCCTATGTTGGACGTCTAGCAACAGGCAACAGAACGGGAGAGGGACAACGTCCACTCTCTCTCTCTCTCTCTCTCTCTCTCGTTTTCTTTTCTTCCATTCACCTTCCTTCTTCTCCCTCCTTTCTTTCTTTCATTTCTCTGCTTTTCTCTCCTCTCCCTTTCAACCTCTACCAGTAGGAGTTCTAATTTTACCGAACTCGCCCCAACTTGCTGCGACTCGTTGTGACTCGAACGGAGAAGAAGGAGGCTGCTCCAATGGAGGGTTTCATTCTGAAGCCTCTTCCTTCAATCTGACGGTGTCAAATGATTTGGACAGTCGTAAAGGAGCTTGTAAAATGGGGAGTTTGAAGCTCCATGGATGTTTGTTCAATGGGTTTCAGAGAAAGGGAAAAACGGTCGGTTCTCTCTCCTCCTCTTTTCTTTTAAACAAAAGACCTAGTTTCCAGGGCTAGGATTGCCCTAATATGAACGGATGGGATTGGAAAGGGGAGAGGGCACGAAGATTGCCATGTTGACAGCTGCAAGAAGGTTTCCGTTTTAGGAAATTTTATGTTTTCGGGGTCACTTGTAGTGAGGATTGTGCCCACTCACGCACATCTCAATGTGCAAGATGAGGTGGGTTTTGGTGCGACCCAAGCCTTGGACACGATGGGCGGTTTGGATCGTCCAGGTGGATGATCATGGTGGGTAACGGACGCCCGTCCTTCGGTTGGGGAAAACAGAGAGAGAGAGAGAGAGAGAGAGAGAGAGAGAGAGAGAGAGAGAGAGAGAGAGAGAGAGAGAGAAAACTCTATGTTTTGGGAAAGCTCGGTCAATGGAGCTTTGACCGCTCTAGCTGGTACGATGCACAACGGGTGCATCCCTTGTGGTACACATTCCACACCAGTATGGGGTCAACCGTGATGTTTTTGAGAAATCCCCTCCGTCCATAACCTTTAGAGGTCCCACTAAGGGCTTCTGACTGAAGATCAGTCAGACCCAAGTCCTAGGTGGGGCCCACAACTTGATTTGTAGTCCTAATGGTGGTTTTTCATCAATCTATTGGTCGAATGATTCTAGAATTGAACGTTAACGACTAAAAGCGTCTAAGGGTCCCTTGGTTGGGATTTAACTATTAGATTATGGACTAGATGATTTAATATGCTTTTAATAACCTTATTACCATTATCATTATTATCGTTATTTTTTTTATTATTATTTTCTACAATTTCTTCTACTGCTCTGCAATTTGCTTAAGTGGTCCACTCTTCTCGGTGTCATTAAAGTCTACAATAATATCATTTTCTTTACTTATTTCGTCTCACCTTATTACTATATGTGCATACATAAATATTCGCTTATCTATTTATTTATCTTTATAAATAGTAGAATTTTATGTAGGACCCACCTTTGATTAGGATCATCAGTGGCTTGAATTACGTCTTGCTAATCCATGTGTCCAAATCTCAGGCACAACTACTAGTACGATTTATGGTTAAATTTATAACTCGATGGTCGAGTTAAGGGAATTGATCATTGGGTCGATCAATGGAGCATTGTGATTGATTCATTATTTATCTAAGGAGTCTCAATGTAAATGTATGGTCCACTTGATGTTGCTAATGAATGGCTTGGTTGTAGAGGTCAAGTAATGAATTCCAACATTGAGTGGCAAGACCTGATAAATGGTGGAACTCGTGATCCCGGTTTGTGAATTTGTAATCCGCTTGACTCGTCTATCTTGGATAATAATGGATAGATAGCTTGATTTATGGATGAGAATTGTTTTCAACGGTTGGATTTAGGCTAGGATGAACATGAAGGTTCACTTAGGCTAGGCTTGCATTTATACTAATTAGATTACATGGTAACACCTGAGCACTGGAAAGTTCGGGGCGTTACAATCTAAACCCCCTTAAAGAGAATTTTGTCCCCAAAATTCGGTACTCCTTTTATAATTGGGGATGACGATAATATTTGTGGTGGTTTTAAACGTTCATTAATTTCCTATATGTCGCCCGAAACTGAGGCCATTACAACCTTCCCCCCTTAAAGAGAAATAAATAAAATACTACTTCGAGATTTAATGATGCACGTACCAATTATTAATAATATGAGTGGTTCATTTATCCTAGAGACGTACCCTATGTCTACGTATAAAATCCCAATGAGCTTTATTTAAGTTCCTCACAACCCTTAAGTTTCTCGTCTAGCAACCAACTAAGGTGTCTAAGTCCTATTAAAGCTTAAGAATCATTCTCAATCTAACGAATCATTTTAATACTTATCAAATGTTAAAATGTTCTATAACATTTCATACCTTTCTCTAAAATTTTCTTTTCCCTTTAATGATAGTTCCCAATAGTTAAAGTACAATACAATTTTTTGGTTTCCTGTATACGGGTCGTCATGAATAGATGATTATAGTAAGTTTAAGCCTTACATGCATCCTATACCTGCGTAGAGCAAAGGACTTACTTTATCAATTCCTAATCTTGGTAGATCTTGATCTTCTGCCTGATCAGAGCATTAAGATCATTAGAATCTGCTAGATATGGAGTTTGGACCAAACAACGCAACTTTGCTTAGTTACGGTTCCATCAACTCGTGATTCTGATTATCCTAGACTCTTGGGAATTATCACGTGATCGTATATATATATATATATATATATATATATATATATATATATATATATATATATATATATATATATATATATATATATATATATATATATATATATATATATATATATATATATATATATATTTCATAGCAGATAAAACTATGTGGCCCGTTACGCTTCTAATGTGCACTCTAGTTATCTAACTACTACTTGGAAATCTTAGGACAAGGATTTTTTACATGGAAACTGAGTTTAAAGGTTGCCAAGTTTATTTAAGATCTCTAATCTAATTTCAATATGCTTAGCCTAGGGTTGAAATTTTACCGAAATTTTTATACCTCACTTCTAATTAATCCTAAGTGCTGAAATTTATGAAAGTCATCATTTCTATCTAATGAGATGTGCTAGGGAAATCAAATTACTATTCTCAGTATGATTCTCTTAGATTCATGGAGTTCCTATGTTTGTACAATACGGTGGGTAAGGATCTTACTACGATGACTAAGTTTACTTCATATGCTGAATGTATGACAATGTTTCTTCTAATTAATGAAGTTTTAGGAAAATTCAGATCCTAGATTTCTAGAAAATTTTTCTTTGGAAGTCAAATATTGGAAACATTCTTGGCTAGTCTTTTGTACTTCTTAATGGGCATTTGTTCTCCAACTTACCTAGGTTTAGCCTCTAAGTTCAGACAACTATCCTGGCAGGATAGTTTACAAGAGAACCAAGGTTATTTATTTATTTATTATTTTGAGGTTTCAAACAACTGTTCTAGTGGTTTATAGGGGAACTAGAGTTCTTATTCTTGAGTTTAAGTGGCTCACCCCAAGAATTTCAAAGGGGAACAAGGTTTTGGATACCTATGTTTTCAAATGCTTCCTAATTCTAGGATAATTTCTCATAAATATAGAGTCCAAGAGCTTATCCAAAAGAAAAATTCTAAGGGACCCAAAGTTTGAAGTATCTATGTTCTCGAATTTTTGAAGGGAACCTTTTGTAAGTTCATATGGCTAAACATTTAGAAGGGAACTAAATTTCTATTTCCAATCTCAAATGAATAAACTTAAGATGTCTAAGGGCTCAAGTATAGTCCGTAGTTTCTATGATTATCCAAACAAGTTTCTAGGGGCCTAAAATTTTGAGTGTCTACATTCTCAATTTCTCCTAACTACAGGGGACATTCAAATAAGTTCAAAAGGTTATTCTAATCATTTTTAAGGGACTTCTACATAAGTTTAAAGTCTAGCGGTCTAACTTAAAATTCTCAAGGGAGTCTATAGTTAGATATTTCCATGTTTCAAATTTTCTCTTATTCTAAGGGAATCCTACATACATTCAAATGATTAATCTAATAATTCTCAAGGGAACCTAAGTTTGGATTTCAATTTTCTCAACCATTCTTCCAAGTCTAAGGGAAATTCACCTAATTTCAAACGTCCTAACTTAAGACATTTAGGGTTTGTATAAGATCATTTTCTAAGGCCAAGTTTGTCCAAACAATGTTCTGATACCAACTGTAACACCCCGACTTTTCAGGACCTGAGTATATGACCCGTTTCCCAAAAACTCGAGTGTTAAACTTAAAGGATGGTCAAATTCGAGTATACATTTTTTTTATTTATTCAGAGTAAGCAGATGAGTATAGAGTGGACAAATCAATAGAAAGAAAAATTTCATTTACATTTGGAATATACAAGGAGCTGCCCATAATGACTTATATAAGTCAATGTCTCAATATTTACAATTACAAGATATACATACATGAGAAATAACAGAAGTATATAAATGTAAGCCATAAGACTGCATAGCTCCTCCTAGCAATACAACCGTGCATCCATGACACTTGTGCACTGTTCCTCATCAAGTCTAAACATATACATCATTTGGTCCACCTGTGCTACCTGTTCGGTTCTATAATTGATGGATGAGTAGCCAACTCAGTGTGAATTCCCTTCAAGATTACACACCGCCGCATTAGGTAAGCATAATTATAAAACAAAGCATATAAAATAATACATGATGCAGGTCTTATTAGATGTATGAATGTATGAATGCAACATCGCCTCGGGGATGCACATCCGTGCGAAAGTTGGGCTTGTCACTCATGCGATCATCGACCTGGGAATGCTCAACCAGTTGGACAAATATGTACATCATGTACGATAGCAGTAAATGTTGGTCTATACTATGTATGCATGATTAGCCAAACCATTATTAGTCCAGTTACAATTAACCAATTTAAATAAGCTCAAGGTCACTATGAGAGCTTGTCACCAGCATAGGCCGACAGCTCGGGCATAGGTCCCATACCACCATCCCCGGCTCATGAGACTATCACCTTAGGATGTTTAATGGAACCCCGTCGACTAGTGACCAATCATATTACAATATATGGGGCTAACCATTACATGGTTGCACAATATAAAACATTGAACCTATATAGGGAAACTACCAAAACAAAGCCATGCAGGGCTAATATCAAAACAAACCATATAGGGTAAATATCAAAATAAGCCACATAGGGCGAGTATCAAAACCATGCGATAAAATATCATCCTTAAAAACTACTTAGACACAACAACCCTGGGTGGTAAGCCCACATTAATGATTCATGTAGACCACCACTCAATAACCACTAGAACGAAGGTCCATTGCAATCACCATCAATCAAGTTACATCCCAATATGGGTGTACATTTATAAGTGGTGGTTTCCCACTAATGTACCAGTTTAAATCCCAGAAGCAATCCACAAGTAATCCAATAACATGAATTAAATATACAGGATAAACATTAAGCATGTGATGGAGCAACTTAATTCCAACAATTAACACATGTGGTTATAGAATGGAGATATCATTTATAAATTAAAATAAAACTATAACTTAAGCTAATTGGAAGAATCAAGGGAAAGAATCATTACCTTATAGTTTGCATCACCCATCAGCATTGCTAATGAATGCGTGTTCCCTTAGAATCAATTCCTATCATCAATCGTAAAGTCATACAATTAGGTCCAAGCTTGCATACTATTGGGGTTAAGGTCTTAACTGAGGATCTGGATTACTTTTAGCGTTTTAATATAGAATTAGGACTTTATCCTATGGTTTAGTTATAGGCTTTAGATTTAGGATTTAAATCTTAGATTATTATTACTATTATTATTATTATTATTGTACGATAGATCGAATAATATTCATTGTAGGAGTACTAATTCATTATTAATGATGGTTTCTAAGTTCCTATTTAAATGTACCGACACTATCTAATATTTCTATAATGACTAATAATCTTTTAAATAACGCATGTAATAATAATAAAATTTCTACAAATAGTGCTATAATAAGGACTAATGCCAATAATACTAAAAATTTTAAAATGATCATTAATATTAACAATATACTTAATGTTAGCTAATCAAGGTACTAATAGTTATTGTAATAAAATAAATAGTATGCTTTAATCATCAATGATAATATTTAAGGTAGACAAAACAAAACTCAATATTTAATAATGATAATTTTTATATGTAACGACTAATATTAATATAGATAATCTAGTACTAGCCATTCAAATATAATATTAAAAATTCTAATGATGATTGTGATAATAAAAATATAACCAAAATAATTTCTATATGGAAAGAGAATGTGGGCTCACCTTTAGATGCAACCTATTGAGCGTGACCCGAACACAGCTGGACTCGGTCCCAAACTGAGTTGACTTGGTTCTATCTCCATTTCTTCTTATCCTTCCTCTCTTTCTTCTCTTTCTTTCATATGCTTCTTCTTCTACTCTCTTTTAGCTAGGAACGTCCAACAATGGATGTCCAGGCCTGACTCAAGCTCGGCCGAGCTGAGTCGTGCGGGTGCGGTGTAATAGCAGCACCTACATCTTCTTTGTTAGGCTAGCCTTTCAATCCATAGACCCGAATCGATTGCACTAACTGATCTGCTCCTCCAGTATTTTCTTTCTCTAGCTTCAAACAGTACCTCCCAGATGGCCCTAAATTCACATGAAGTCTGAAATCCAAACTGAACAGGAATTTCGGCTACAATCTGTTCATCTCCAAATCATCGACTCCACCAACTTTAGCATAATATGCATTGCCAAAAAATGCATCATCAATGAGCTTGGCTGCAACCATCACACTCGTGATTAGGAGCCGGTGGAAATTTAGGGAAATAAGATGAATGTCTGGTTATTGAAGGAATCTATCCATGTGAATATGTGGAAGGACGAAGTAGGACGGGCTGTAGTTTGAATCAGATTCTGCAAAAATGTCCTCTGCTACACCCTCTCTCCTTTCTTTCTTCCTCTCCTTGTTCTTCTCTCTACTCTTGTCACGCCCTAAACTTGAAAACTGGTCTCACAAAATTCTCGATCATCGAATCTGGTGCCGATGGCCTCTGTAGTACCCCATTCTCAGCTCTTAGTCCGCAAACGCCAGATTTCGATCTTGGGATCCTATAAGGAGGATTTTCTAACGTACATTTATCTCATAAGAAGCATAAGCATAAGTTTACCCAATTCACAAAGGTAACATCATCATCACATATCCCCTAATATAAATATTTAATACTATGATGAAAGGGAAATATATATGTCAAAAATTAAAGCTCTAAAAGTTCATTGCACGCTCCAAGCTCAACGCTGCTATGACCTAACGCCACCTGCATGCATCTATCGTGCATAAGCTTATAGAAAGCTTAAAGGGTGGTGAAAGTGTGTGTGTGTAAGATAAGTGTCAAGCACATAATATATTAGAGCAAGTGGAAATACTAACAAGTCTATAAAATATCATCAACCTTATCCAGGATATGCGATGCAAAGACATATTAAGCCATTGACATATACTGAGAAAGTAATGTAGTTCGACTATGTAGTGTAGAGACATAATGTGCTAAATATCAGATACCGATGATGCAATACAATATGCAATTCTGAAGAGCTACGAATACCATTAGCCTTATCTAGGCCATATAAATGCAGAAACATAGTAATCCAAAATGCTAAATGCAGTTGATGCAATGCGGTGCGAATGAAATGACTAAGCTGGAGTGAAGTCGGGATGATAGTACGTAGTATCGCTGGATATGGGGTCCATCACAAGAGACATCTATCCAAACCAGTCCTATACCCAAATTTGGATAGTTAGAATCAATGTGGTAAACCCTTGACCTTAGTTTAATCATGCGCCCCGACCAAAATCCTTGCCATTATGAAGGTACACAACAATCAGTTGCGCACCATCAGCCCGAGTGGATAGTGAATGAATGAATGAATGAGTATGTAAATCCTACTCAATAAGTCCACGTTTCGGTACTATACATCTCTGGGATCATCACCGGGGTCTAGTACACTCCAAGCAGGCAATTGTCCCGGTCGGCCGCGTAGCCCAGCTAGTGTAAAAGACCTCACTACCCACTTACCAGTAGTACACTAATGCCTACCTGGCTCGTTGATAGTGGACCCATTTGTGAGCTGGTCAAAATTAGCCTAGCTTATAGCTCCCTCACTCGGGCGGATAAGGTCACACCCCCTCCCAACCGACCACGACATAGTGGGAGACACGACCTACTAGTATTCGACACTCGGGCGCTCATGTATCCACTCGGTCTATACGTTGGGACGTCTCTCAACTATGGAGGTTTAGGGACTTTCACCCACGAACATCCAAAGTGCCCAAATGCTCGAACCAAATATTTTTGGTGTCCCATCTAGCCATCCATGACATGCCTGTGAAGGCTACGACCCTGATTTCACTAGGGCATACAGTAATCACAACACAATACAAGATGCATGAGTCATACAATCCAGTCATGCATCAATCCTACGTATACTGTGCACTCATGTGAGACAATCTCCGCCTATCAGGGAGTCTCATAACAACCTGCCCAATGACATATGGAATGGTCAACCACATATCATAATAAACATGCAGATGATACGTATGGGCATTTACATGATGCCATGCTATCACATACTCATAATCGGCATCGATAATCGGCCTCAATAATCGGTCTATCAATCAACATCAACAATCAGAATCGGCCTCGACAATCAGAATCGGCCTCGACAATCAGCCTTGACAATCGAAATTGACTTTGACAATTGGCCTTGACAATCAGAATCGAGTTCAACAATTGGAATCAGCCTCAATAATCGGCTTTGACAATCGAAATCAACCTCGATAATTGGAATCGGCCTCGATAATCGGAATCGGTCTCGATAATCAGAATCAGCCTCGATAATCAGAATTGACAATCGAAATAAGCCTCGACAATCAGAATTGATAATTGGCCTAATAAAGGGCCTAGTGAAAGTCACAGTGTGAACATTTAACCAACATTTCTCCCAAGGAGTGACCCCCATAGGACCAAAATATAGTGGGCCATGGCCTCACACAAAGGCCTCATACACAACATAATGGGCTGCATTACATGGGCTATATATACATCACATTGAGCCTTACTCATGGACCTCAAATACATCACATGGGCCACATCACATTGGCCTAATACATGTCATATGGGCCTAATACAAATCATAATGGCCACATACAATCTTAATGAGCCAAATACTTCACAATGGGCCTCACGCCCGAGGCCCAAATACATCACAATGGGTCTCATATACATCAAGTGGGCCTTATCATCGGGTCGCACCAATGGGCCATTACACATTAAGTGGTCTGCATCAATGAGCCGCACTAATGGGCCTCATAAATGGGTTACAAATATATCAAGGTGGGCCTCACAGATGGGCCACAAGTATATCAAAGTGGGCCTCTCGAATGAGCCACAAAAGACATCAAAGTGGGCCTGACGGATGGGCCACAAAATACATCAAGGTGGGCCTGATGGATGGGCCACAAAATACATCATGGTGGGCTTGACGGATGGGCCACAAGTATATTAAAGTGGGCCTCAAGTGGGAGCTTGGATTACATCAAAAATCATTTCAATAGTTGCAGGTGCAACATGTGTATCATTGTACACTGTCATTCTATGTGGCACATAATAATCTAATGATGATCAGCACCACTCAAACACTGTCCAGGTAAATCAGCACTGTCCAAACATTGGGCAGTACCATCCAAACACAGTCCATGTAAATCAATACCATCCAAACATTGGATAACACCATTCAAACATGTCCAGCATCATCCAGCACTATCTAGACAGTGTGGATGAAACAAATACATCACGGTTAGCCCCATAACAGGTGGGTTCCCACATGGGGCCTACCAAAATACTTATATATTATTATTATTATTTCTTAAATGGCTATAACCCTTCAATGTCCACAGTCTAGATGGATGGAGTGGATAAAACATATAAATCAAGGTGGGTTCCACCTGCCCACACGTGTGACACACGTGTGGGATGGGCCCACATATACAAACAGATAGACGGTGTGATTAATACACATATGTCATGGTGGGGATCCACCATCCCAACTAGGGACGACGTGGATGATGCAGCACCGTCCAGACTTCTCTAGATGGTTGGAGGTATAACGTATCAAGGTGAGTCCCACCCACACGTGTGGGGTGGGCCATGCCCTGGAAGGGTGGCGTGGATACAAGATATATCAAGGTGGTCCCACACCTCACAGCACCGCTCGAGATGGATGGTGTAAATCTTGGTGGTCTGCATAACACCATCAGATGGACGGTGAAGACAACACATACATCACAGAGCGGCCTACACAGCACCGTCCAGATGGACGATGCAGATGGCACATACATCAAGATGGGGCCCCACGTGGCAGGTGGGTCCACACGTGTGGGGCCCACCAACAAAACGGATGAACGATCTAAATATACAACATATACATCTTGGTGTGGTGGATCTCCACCGTCCTAATCTGATAGACGGTGTGGATATAATAAATACATCATGGTGTGGTGGATCTCCACCGTCCAGCATCATGGTGGGCCACTCATAAAAAAAGAGAAAGAGAGAGAGGAATAGAGAAAAAGAGAAAGAAATCGATGAAGAGGAGGGACCCCGCCACTATGGGCCCTCCTTATACTATGCATACATCAATATGGGTCCCACCATAAGTGGGCCCTTAAATCACAAAATCAAAGCATAAAATCACCCACCATTCAATCTTCTTGGTTTGATGGAATGCCAGACTCCTTGGCTTCAACTTTGACAGAGGATGATGAATATTGGACGGTTGGATTGGGTGGCAGGGAGGTGGGCCACACTAACTTCTCCTCTCTCCCATGGAAATGCTTGGACGTTGGGTGCTCATGGGGTTGCATGGGAGAATGAGAGAGAGATGAGACAGAGAGAGAGAGAGAGAGAGAGAGAGAGAGAGAGAGAGAGAGAGAGAGAGGGATGAGTGAGTGATGGGGTGTGATGGGTATACTTAATGGGTGGAGAGAGAGAGAGTTGACTTTAGGGGAGGGGTGGTTGTACTTGCTTGAGGTGATTGATGAGATGTGCACTTGACATGATTGATGTGATTTCTCTTGATTTTTGAAATTACGCGGCATTTTCCTCGAACTGAATGCAGACACACATCTCCTGGCCTAAGTATTACCTCGGCACGCGAGACGTGGCATCAGAACCGCGGCGACGGCACAGTCACACTGGTATAAATCTTGGGTTGAGCCAACTCAGGAATACGGGATACGACTTAGGGTCATGCGTAACTACGGTTATAGGTTGCAGGTTTTCGTAATTCGACCGGGAGGACCGCAGAAGCCTATGAAACGGTACGCTATAGGATATGGGTCTCACAACTCTACTCTACTGAGATCCAGCAGCACCCGAATCAGGCCCAAACCAGACCCATTTCTGTGCTGGATCGGGCCCAACTCAGTTCGAAGTTGGCCCGAGTTGCCTGAGTAGTGCAGCACCTACAAAACCTTTAACACGCTGGATCTCAAAACTTGAGGATAGTTGCTCCTCATTGAGAACACGAGTATTACGTTATAAAATGGACCATCATACATCTAATTAATAGTAAATTTCATAGTATAAAGTTAAAAAATCACTACATAAGTCAGGGATATTAAGGGTAATAAAAAGGAAGTTTAGTACATGTAAATGGAAGCCAAAATGAAATCTCATAGTAGGAGAAATATGATTATAATTCAAACAAGGCATAAAGTCTAAAATAGGAAACATGTGATTTTTAAGATATTAATTGAGCTCCACCGGCTCAATCACATCAATATAAAGGTCCTCATCACCAATCTCCTACTCAGCCACCCCTGGGATCCTGTCATAAGGGTCCCCACCTATCATTAACCTACGTCTATTTGGTGCATTCACATGATTGGGTGAGTGAAAACTCAGTGAAAATTTCCCGCAAGGATTCATGCATACCATGTCATTCTAAAATAGTTTAAACCAGATATAATCAATCATATTGAAGATAATATAAATTTAAATGTAAATGTATGGATGTATGAATGTATGCTTAAGTCACAGATCTGGGGATGCACATCCAACTGTCAAAATAAAGGGTCGCCCAAGGTGAACTAGTCACCTAGAAAAAATAATCATAGGTACGCCCAAGGAGAACTAGCCATCTGGAAAAGATAATGTAGGTGAGTGCGCCCAAGGATATCTCCTGAAAAAATACACGGGGTATGCTCGAGGAGTGTCTAATCCTAGAAAAGCCTCATGTAAAGAAAAGCGCCGAAAGTGACCCAAATGCACAAGTTCTGTGAGTTAAACTAAAGTGTTGGAACCTTCAGTAAATCAAACAGAGTGTGACTTACATTGAGCACTTGGAAAAGCTCATATGTCATGCGTGAATGTCATGTACCACAATGCTCATATACATTCCATAGAATTAACAAGATCTACCTTCATAAAAGTGGTCCAAACTCATAGTCTTTTAAGAGTATAGCAATCGTTAACATTCATTTACATTAACTTGATCCAAAGGAAGGCCACCAGTGTAGCACATTAAGTACGATCAAGAGTGGTAAGTTTAAACTATATTTCCTTTAGTAAATAACATCCCACTCACGATCTTCATACTGTGAAACGTAACATAGAATTAATTGAAGTTTCATAACTCTCATATCATTAATTTAAATATGCATGCAACCTAACAATTGAAAAAAAGACATAGGATATATAAGATTAAATGCTATCTATCCAATTAGGAATTTAAGTAGTAAAATAAAGTACTTCTACATGTTCATCTATACATAATGGAAATAAAAGGGTTCAATGACCATTCACCTTGTTTCATACGTTTTAGGTTTATACTAAATGGAGTTTAGTACATGTAAGGAGCAATAATACATTTTAAAAGATGTATGGGAACGAGATTCTTTACTTCATTTTATACTAATAAGGAAGTACATATTACCAACAATTTCAATTATAGGCATGAATAGTATATTTCGAAATCTTATAACATGGGATTAGAGTAACATGATGTGGGACATACATTAGAAATTTTCAATAACAATTAGACAAAAAGGGAGTGAAAACTGTAATTATCCTACTCATTACACTTAAACCAATTTGAATTATAATGGATGAAAGAAGCCATGTGGGACATTCCTCACCTTTGGTGGGGTCGTACTTCTCACTTCATGCTAACACCCGATCTTGATTTCAAGACACTCCGAATTTAATCAAACCCAACTGATCTAACTTCACCGAATTTGCCTTGGTTGCTGTGGACAGTGAGTTGACTCAGTGAGTCAACTCAGTAGACTAGTTATCCCATTTTTCTTCTCTCTTTCTCCTTCTCCTTTCCTCACTTATGATTCTCTGCTATCTTCTTCTTTCTCTTTCTTTTCTCTTTCTACTACTGAATCTTAGTATCATTCAGTCTGAACCCAGCCTGGACTCGATCCACAACTCATTTGCGACTCGAACCAGATACCACGAGTCAACCAATCTTGCCTTCTTTTGATCTTCTCTCATTTTCTTTCCTTTCTTGCTTTCTTTCTATCCCCTTCCTTTCTCTTCCTTCTCTCATCTGCTATAGGTGTGGATTGATGTAAGACTCGGATGAGTCACTCAATGTAGCATCAGAGCGGTGCCCTTCCTCTTTTCTTTCTCTCTATTTTTCTCTTTTATTCCTTCTTCTCCTCTGTTTCTCTTTGAACTTTCTCTTCTTGTTTCTCATCTTTCTATCTTCCTTTCATCCACTGGGTGTCAGCCAGACTCGATGCTCCATCTCGCTGGGTCAGTTGGCAGAAAATAGCGCGGCCTCTCTCTCCTTCCCTCTTTCTATTCTTTTCTTTTCCTTCCTTGAAAGACACCATAATATCCGGCTATTTATAGCCTTATAGAAGCCTAGAAGCATCGACCCTTAATCGGCCGATTAGCTGCAGTTTTAAAGAAGATGGATTCCATGGCCATTTTGGAGAAGATGATCGGCTGATCATGACACTTTTGCAAAGGTCAGTTGATCCTACAATCTGATGCATTTAGATGGCTGAGATGAGTCATAAGGGCGTTATGGGACCCACAATTAGGACAGTCAGGATGAAACTCCTGGTGGTTAGCATGCTTAGGTATTGCAGCGGCTCTCTCATCATAATGAAAACCCTAAAGTGCGGATAGAGATCGATGGTTGAGATCGATTTGTACGGAGGGTTAGAATCGAGGGAAAATCCCGCATGTGCATAGCTAGCCTGGCTGCGCAACGAAATTTCCATTTTGGGGAAAAACACTCGTACGCAACTCTACTCGTGCTTGTGTTTGTGAACTTGTACATGTATGAAAACCATTGAAAACACTAGGGACCGGTCGAATTTCTCCTCTTCGTGTGATGGATGGTTTAGATCTTTGAAGTGATTGCAAATGGTGGGCCATGACGGCTACAAACGGATACCATCCGTTTAAATTGCAGTCGGGCAGGAATCGTAGAAATAATAGAGGAAAATCCTCTATTTCAGTTTAGCTCAGGTCAAACTCGGTTTGACTAGGTGTGGAGATCCTGTGCACTGCAGTTGTATGTGGGTTGTGTGCACATACACTCACCAAAGTGGGGTCCACATGCTTCCCAGTGCAATCCACTCCGTTCATTCACTTTATAGGACTCTATAGGGACCTCAGACTCAAGATCATGTAAATCTAAAACTTAGATGGGCCATATTGCCTAAAATATGGCTGTTAAGTGCCAAATATCATCGATCCAATGGTTGGATCAGTTCAAATCTGAAAATCAATGGATAAGAATCACTAAGGAGATCATATGTATGTTTTTTAGCATGATTTTTTCAACATAAGGCATTACTAGAATACTGTAGAATTTTGTTACTTTGTTATAAATTATTTCATTTTATCATGTTGTGTGCCTCTTTTTGTGAAAGTAATTGGGCCATCTATCCTATGATTTTATACTATTTAAATAACATTATTATTATCCTTATATTTAACATGTGGGACCTACACTTCGTGGTAGGTACCTTGAGTTTAGGATTTTATATCATGAAAATAGGCCACTAGGGTGATAGTTTGGATCATTACGAGACATTCGTGACTCATTGATCAAACTTGGGTGGTTTAGATTTGTCTCGAATATGATTTGATTGTCCACATGACTCTTGACATGTCCCGATACAGATGTGAAATGCATTAGTCAAGTTTAATGGTTGGATTGTGATCAGGCTAGGTAGGTGTGCACACTATGATGTAGATATTGGATTACCGGTTTTCTTTATATTTTTCTTATTTTATAAAGCGGTTGGTGTGCAGAATTCTTCTTAAGTTTCAATGGTCCCCCAGAATGACGTTAGACTTAACTTGAAGAGGGTCATGACTAATGAAATTTTCTAGAATTGTTCATGGGTTTCAAAGATAGTCTCTTTGTGAATTTGCTGATGATGATATCTATATTGTGTGTTCTCACCCGACTAAATACTTCCTACGGTTGAATGGCAACACCCGAGTATGCGAAAGTACGGGGTGTTAAAGAACCTGCTTACCCATTTTCTCTCTTCCTCCTATCTTTTCTCCCCCCTCCTATCTCCAACTTTCTCCTTCATTTTCCTCCTCTTCTTCTCTCCTTCTCTACTTCTCTCTTTCCTATGTTGGACGTCCAGTAGCAGACATCAGAAAGGGAGAGGGACAATGTCCTCTCTCTCTCTCTCTCTCTCTCTCATTTTCTTTTCTTCCATTCACCTTCCTTCTTCTCCCTCCTTTCTTTCTTTCATTTCTCTGCTTCTCTCTCCTCTCCCTTTCAACCACTACCAGTAGGAGTTTTAATCTGACCAAACTCATCCCAACTTACTGTGACTTGTTGCGGCTCGAACGGAGAAGAAAGAGGCGGCTCTAATGGTGGGTTTCAATCTAAAGCCTCTTCCTTCAATCTGACTATGTCAAATGATTCGGACGGTTGTAGAGGAGCTTGTGGAATGGGGAGTTTAAAGCTCCATGGAGGTTTGCTCAGTGGGTTGCAGAGAAAGAGAAAAATGGCCGGTTCTCTCCTCCTCTTTTCTTTTAAACAAGAGACTTAGTTTGCAGGGCTGGGATTGCCCTAAGATGAACGGTTGGGATTGGAAAGGGGAGAGGGCATGCAGATTCCCATGTTGGCAGCAACAAGAATGTTTCTGTTTTAGGAAACTTTATGTTTTCAGGCTCACTTGCGGCAAGGATTGTGCCCACTCACGTACATCTAAACGTGCGAGATGAGGTGGTTTTAGTGGCACCCAAGCCTTGGACATGATGGACGGTCTGGATCGTCCAAGTGGATGATCATGGTGGGCCACGGACATCCTAAACGGAAGATCATCCATTGGTTGGTGAAAACAAAGAGAGAGAAAAAAAATCTCTGTTTTCGGAAAGCTCGGTCAATGGAGCTTTGACTAGTCTAGCTGGTACGATGCACAGAGGGTTCATCCCTCGTGGTACACATGCCACACTAGTATGGGGTCTACTATGATGTTTTTGAGAAATCCCCTTCGTCCATAACCTTTAGAGGTCCCAATAAGGGCCTCTGACAAAAGATCAATCAGACCCAAGTCCTAGGTGGGGCCCATAACTTGATTTGTAGTCCTAATAGTGGTTTTCCATCAATCTAATGGTCGGATGATTCCAAAATTGAACGTCAACGACTAAAAGGGTCCAAGGGTCCCTTAGTTGGGATTTAGTGGTTAGATTAAGGACAAGATGATTTAATATGCTTTTAATAACCTTATTACCATTATCATTATTATCGTTATTTTTTAAATTATTTTCTACAATTTCTTCTACTTCTCTGTAATTTGTTTAAGTGGTCCACCCTTCTCAGTGTTATTAAAGTCTACAATAATTATTTGCATTACTTATTTCGTCTCACCTTATTAGTATATGTGCATACATAGATATTCACTTATCTATTTATTTATCTTTATTAGTAGTAGGATTTTATGCAAGACCCACCTTTGATTAGGGTCATTAGCGGTTTGAATTACGTATTGCTAAGCCATGTGTCCAAATCTCGAACACAACTACTAATTGGACGGTTTATGGTTAAATTTATAACTCGATGGTCGAGTTAAGGGAATGGATCATTGGGTCGATCAATGGAGCGTCGTGATTGATTCATTGTTTATCTAAGGAGTCTCAATGTAAATGTATGGTCTACTTGATGTTGCTAATGAATGGCTTGGTTGTAGAGGTTAAGTAACGGATTCAAACATTGAGTGGCAGGACCTGATAAATGGTGGATCTGGTGATCCTGGTTTGTGAATTTGTAATCTACTGGAGGCATCTATCTTGGATAATAATGGATGGATAGCTTGATTTATGGATGGGAATTGTTTTCAACGGTTGGATTTAGGCTAGGCTGAACGTGAATGTTCACTTAGGCTTGGCTTGCATTTATACTAATTAGATTACATGGTAACACCCGAGCACTGGAAATTTTGGGGTGTTACACACAGTTCAAGGGTCCCATCCTAGACCTATTTGTATCGATCATAACTATAACAAGGCCTACTGAACCGTCAATCTGAATAATTCAACTGTTATATTTAAATCGATGATTATGCATGGCCCACCTAATTAGAGTCATACAATCTGATCCATGTATTAGGTGGGGCCCTTGAGGGCCCTACATGTGGTTATTAAGAGTTGAGTTAGCTATTTAGATACTGGGCCCACCATGTCCATGTATTAAGTGGGGCTCTATCCAGAGTTGAGTTAGCTATTTAGATGCTTTGATTTTCGTGTAACTATCAAATGTACATTGAATTTTACACCTCAGTGGAAATTCCATTCTGGCACTGAGTAGTGAACACCCAAGATTTTCATGAGGTGAATCCCATGCTTTAGGTGGCCTGACACAAAATCAAATTAGTTCTATTGGCACTTCAATTTGTTTTCAGTCATGTGTAGTATGCACAACATGTTATAATTGATAAAGTAACTTGATATAAACCAATCAACTTTCAACCTAAGCACCGAAATAAGAAGATACGTCTGATATAAACGCATATGATCAGATTCTGAGAATATCAGTCACTTATTCAGCCACTTGCATAAATTTATAATGATCAGGCGATAATTGGAGGGTGGGGTTCTTCCTCTGAAGATGGGTTGCTTTGTGCCTTCCTCAAGAAAGGACTTTCAAAATAACGATGCAACTAAACAAATTGAAAAAATCACAATCGGTCACTAGGAGTAACTACAAGAATGCATCTCTTAAAATAACCACATGATATTGGATAGAGGATATATCCAACATATGAGCATAGATTTGAATTATAATTAAAGACTATAGCTAAGAATTACTACTACTCCTAGGATAAGCTAAGATAAAAGAATGATTATTTGGTTTGATTTGTAAATAATTGGTTAATGGTTTTTTTTTCTTTGTTGAATTCCTCTGCTATTTATAGAGTTTTATTGTATCTTGTTCTTCCAGATCCTTCTTCCATTACGGCAATGGTTATAGTCGTCGAAAAGCCTCTCTCTAGATTATTAATTTTTTTTCATTTTTCTTTTGTGATTATTCCTCTTTTGTCGCTCAAGCTTTATTTCTCTTGGTCACCTTTTGTAGCTCGAGCTGCTCAACCACGTATCTCTCTTTATTCATTAGAATTTTCAGTAACTTGATCACATCACTCCGTCGACCATCTACCGACATGTCAAATTGGATTTATTTCAGTTATTATTCCATAAAAATTGCTCCAAGTATCTTGAAGATCTTTTCATCTAGCTCCTCTTTCACATGCAATGTCATATGTCGCCTTCCTATTGACTTTTTCCAGAATGTTCAGAAATAGGGTACAACATTGCCCCTCACGTCGCTATGCTTTTGGAAAAAAAGGTGAAAGTGACGTCGTTCCATTGCACAATGCAATAAATGCAATTAGTCGTTGTTCCACTTGTTGTCTCTCTTTCGATTCTACCTGATCAAGGTTGTACTGAAAGATATCATTTGCCTCACCCTTTTGAGCTATTCATATAACAGGTCTCACAAATCATATCATATGAGTCATGATTATCCTTTCATTAATGCGCAAAAATTGCGATCGATACATAAATAAGACTCTATGTCGGTGATTCTCTTCCTTCACCTTTGCCTTGTCTCTCTTGCATTAAAACTATTCTTTCGGTTTTCTCCTCTGAATGGTTGCATCTTCGTCTTCTTCTTCTACTCCAAATTTTCATCTAGAATCATTCGTCAAAGATGTAGATGTTCTGTTGTTAGGAGTAGTTAATGACCTCCTATTCAACACTCTGATTGAACCAAGCAATGCATTGTTGACACTCGGTCTAGCCTTTCACTCTACAGTCACTCACAAATAGCTTTGTGAGATCGATCCAAGTTTTTCAAAATGTCCCAATAAAGTCCTTTTGGTTTAATTTGACAACTTTCCAGATCCTTCCAACGTGTTTAAGTCTTTAAGAGCATATGCGAAACTGATGAACAGTAGGGTCGTCTGGTTCACACCCTGTTGAAGCACAACATGGTGATAGATGGATGTTGGCATGAATCTATGAACGCAACAAACTCTCCTTGCATGAATATCCAGTCAGCATCTTCCTTCTTACAGTAGTGTCAACTTTCTAGAGTTGATTAACCAATACATTCCATTTTGAATGTGGCCCCATGGGTCTAACAATCATGGATGTATGTGCATTCACTCACCTTTTGCTCTTTGGTGAGCCTGCTTATTCGAGCTTCGCTTTGAAGAATCAACATCCCTGCACTCTTCTGGACAATACCAGAAAGGTATATTTGTCCACTTCATGTATTTACAACGTAAGTCTCAGGATGAAATGTATGAGCAAGAACACACATCGTTCATTTTGATGTGGTTTTGCCAATTCCTGATATGTGTGAGTTCCCTACAAGTGACCAAGGAATACATTCATCTAGAAGAAGAGCCTGTTCAAGAATGTCAGCTCACTCTAGCTCCTTTCATGCTTGGCCATCTTTACTGTAGCATCTTTGAAGTAATCATAAAGGGATTTTACCACTTTGGTGGGCCTATTTAGCTTGTCCAGATGTGGTTCTATAAGTACTTTGGAGAAAAATTCATTAAATTTGTTTTAACAAATGTAGAATTTACCTCATTTAGTCACTGCAACACCCTCTACCCTAAAATCAATTATTCTTTTGTTGAATGTATGAGTTTTTTTTTCATTCATCATCGATAAGTCCAATCATTCTTTATACCCCTTTAAAGATAAAGAGTTCGGTTTGACCTAGTTCACTAAAGACTGAGTCGACCGACACCAAGATGGCAGGCCTCAGGGATGCGACTTTAAAAATCTATCTGATCTGTAGAGACCTTCCATATGGCAACATAATAAATATGGGTATTGATCAAACCCAAGGTTTAATAACCCTAAGTGTAGGGTTGTGATGCAGGAATAACTTGGGGAGACCGAGGTCAAATCTTCAGGGAATGGAGAACACAACTTAGAACTAATCTAAAAATAATGGTTTTTCTAAGTTTTAATCTAGCGAGGTAAAAATGTTTTAAAATAAATAATAAAAATGAGTAAGGATCTAAGAATCCACTTATAATAATCATTGTATCTTATTTATTGATTCAACTTTTATAACTTGATTGGAATGAAACTCTTATCTTATCTAATCGAAGAATAATTCTATTAAACCAATCATTAACACTAATAAAAATATGAATTCAATTGGACGATTCTCTCAAGAAGTACTCAAATCTCAATTGTTGGGAATCAAAAGCATCTATTGTAACCTCAGTCTAAAATAGATCAATCAATTACACAGATTGATTCATTCTCTATTTTAGGCTAAACAATCGTTAAATCTAAGCATTTATTGTACCCATAGTTCACAATAAATCCAAAAATAAACAACTCGAAGACTTTAAAGTAGAATTCAAACAAATTCAGTCTAATATCATTATTTAAACCACTATTTGTTGAATCAAATAAACTAAATACAATAGTTAACTACAAGCTTCATCCCTTAGCCTTAACTAGGAAATTAGTTAGACATAGCTAACTCCTAAAATAAAAGAAAAACTAAAGATCTGCTAAAACCCGTGAAGAAATTGAAGTGGAAGAATGTGGTCGGCACTCCATCTAAGCCTTCTCTCCTTCTCTAAACCCTAGAAGATGATTAGGAGGGTCCTAAAGACCCCTATTTTTAGTTTTAAAACTCAAACTTTTACATTGACTTTGAATTTACACAACCACTTGCACCATCAATAGGTCTTTGATGGTATCGAGATCTCATCGAATACTAGTCGATGGCATAGAAGATCCCCTTGAGAGATCAAGTAGGAATACAAAAATTGTCCAGCAATGGTTTTTCAAATTTTGGAAGTTTGTTGATGGTATCGAGTAAGAACATAAAATTTTATCTAAGAATCTTATAAAATTCCTTAATTTATGCTCATTGGCATTGACCTCTTAACGAAGTTCACTCGATGGCATCGAAGATCACTCCATGGGATCAAAAACCTCTAAACTTCTTTTGATTGTAAATTTAGTTTGAATATTTACTTTTCATCTTTTTGTACTTGGTTTCCTTGGATCTTTTAGCATTTCAAATCCTCCTTCATGACCTTAGAATCTTTAATTCTTCATCGTGTCTTCTTTTGAGCTCTAAATCTTTCTCTTTAAGCACATATTCATCCTTAGTCCTCAAAATACCTCACATCCAGAAATTGTGTATAATTAGATCAATTAAGCCTTTTAATGCACAAGAAACTAGTGTAAGTTAGAGGATATGTATGTAATATTCGGGTCTCATCACACCCCCAACCAGCATTTTTCTATTCCTAAGCAAAACATGTAAAATATATTTCAAAATCAAATGAATTGATTCCTATAAACTTAAGCGATTAAAAAAAATCCATTTATAGAAATTCAAAGCACATTAATGGAGAGTATAATTTCCACTTAAACTTTAAGACTTGATAGATGTCCTAATCAAATTCAAAGTGTTAATCCTATATTAGAAAAATTCTAAACATAGAGTTCCAAGTATTCATAGTAAAATCTAGACTTAACACAACTAAAGGTTTAGATCTATACTTTCATTATAACATTGATAATCAAAAGAATATTTAGGATAACCAAAGCCTAAACAAAATCTTGCCTTAAAGCTCAACACTCTTTTCTCTCAACTTTTGATTTTTCCATCAATGGATTTCACACTATTTACAAACTTTTCTTGTCCATTCAGATATCATTTTTCTTATTTCTTTTTCATAGACTTCAATAGGTAGCCCTTTTCAACTATAACTTTTTCTTTTTTTTTAGTTCGGGTATTACTCTTTTTTTCCCTATTGAATATGATGGATAAATTTTCTGGGTTTGGTTCTTATAATTCTCAATAATCATCAAGTTAAGAATTCAATATCAAACCAAAACTTTAATGTGTAAGCTATATGTGACATGTGAATTTATGACTCAATCAATGTTTAAAACTTTAAATTAAGTAATAATAATTTCAAACTCAACTTTAAAATCTATTAAGTAACTACTAATTTCTAACGACTAGTCTTGTAGGCAATCTTAGGGGATCTTGTAGCATCACGAATCACTTTTCTAGATCCAAGTGCTTTATGAGGATCTTCATAAGTTTGAAATGGTGTAAGAACACTAACCCATCAAAATCTTGACTTGTAGATAAAATTGATGTAGATTTCCGATCATGATGTAAAAGGTTTGTGATTTTGTAGCTCATAATGCACAAAAAGGTTAGGGATGAATCACAAAAGTTTCCTCATCCTCAAAAGACACCTCAATTTCTTTTAAGCAAACAAGCTTTTTGACAATGACACTTTGGTTGGGATAGACTAAACTGCGTTTAGGCCTAACCAAGATGGTGGGGTGTCCACTTGCTTTAGCATTTAGATGCATGTAACTTCTGCCAAAGAGAGCATCTGTAGACACCTACGTAGAATGAGAGATACTATTAGTGCACTTATTTGTACACCTTTGTTTACCAATCGCGTGCGCTTATATATCAGGAAGTTGGTTGAGCCATTGGAAGTTGAAGACTGAAGACACATGAAGATTGGAGCATTAAGGAAGTGAAGAATAAGTAAATGAGGTTCTTTACTGACCTTATCCTTGCCCTAAAACAACCCTTGAACCTTTAGATGATCATTGCCTTAATAAAAAAACCTTGTGTGATCATCCCTTAGCTTATGAGCATTTTTGAAATGTGATAAGATAGGCTATAGAGGTCCCGAGCTGCTGGAAATCAAACTACCCAAAACCAGAAGTCTTAGTGGTGTGCTCGAGATAATCAACTGACCAAATATGATTTAGTTCAGGCGCTTAGGACATGAGCTTCGATTCTTCTCAAGTGATTGAGCATGATAGATTGAACATCACCAAAATAGGCCAACAAGTTCATTGGACCATTTTTGGCCAAGCTTAATCGATCGAAGGCCAGGATCGATGAATCAAGCCTAGCCATTAGAGATCTGTTGGTGCCTTTTTGTTATAAATATTGCATTTGGATCTTTAAGCATTTGATGGATTTTGACATTTTAGATACCCAAGTGCATTTTAAGCTCTACCAAACCTTGTAGTCTTTATCCCATTGAGATTCAGGCCTTCTTCTTAGTGATTATTCACTCTAATAAGTATTACATTCTCATTTATAAGAAGATCATGATATCAAGCCTTCTCTAGAGTTTAAACATCATTTTTATTGGCAAATCCCAATGTCTATCAATCTCTAGAGTGTCCGTCAAGGAGAATCTCCTAGGAATTCACTTCACATTAGTTGTAGGAGATTCTACCCAACCTCCCATCACCTTGGTCACCACAAAAGAGCATCAGATGGAAGGTTTTTAATATTTAAGCTAAAGTATTAACAATGCATCGATATTATGATCGGGGGAACAAAAGAGGAACTGATTAAAGTACGGGAGAGCATCGATCAAGCAATATAAAACGACGCATCAACGGTCCTCAATTTGACAAGTATTATTGAGCAAGTTCATTTACACTTCTTTCTTATTTAGGACCTTAGTTCTCATGTAGGGCCTAAATCAAGTCCTTGTGTAGGCCACCAGACATGGGTGTTTATGTGTTAGTCTTTATGGGAGCCTCCGGCGGGAGTAAATGTATGTCCTTAGACTATGACCGATGTTTGTGGTGATCTTATAGAAAACCAAGTAAGTCTTCGAGGAAATCGATCATTGTGTAAGATTATAAATGTTAGAGGTGAACCTAATTTAAAACCTTTGATATTAAAATTTGGTATACTCATGTAGGTGTACGTAGTCTCACCTTAACCCTCATGCTCGTCCTCATCTTCCTCCTCAAAATCATAACTACAACGTCCCTCAACTGGATTTTTCACAACTCAAAGTGCAGGGTCGCGATGTAGTAATAACTCGGTGAAACCAAGGTCGAATCTACAAGGACTGAACTTATATGTATTCTAAAAGTAACTAGAACCAGAACTAGAAGAAAATCTAAATCTAAATCTGAAATAAAAGAGAGTAATTGTGAATAAAGTATCGATAATCAAAAGGGAACTAGGGTGTTAAGGTCCACTTGTAGCTATCAGGATGCTACCTTACATGATTTAAGAAACACAATTGGAATTGGAGTCCTATCCTATCCAATTGAAAGATAAAGCAATTAAACCAAATATAAACTTTTCATTGACCTATCCACACATGGAGTATTGTGGTGATTGGAAGAGATTCCATCATCTTACCATGCTCAGGAGATAATGGTGAACAACAGGATTTACTAATCTCACAATCTCAAAATAGGAAAAGAAGATATTCAAAGCGATCACAACATCTATTGTAATTTGAGTCATAATAAATCATAAAAAACTGAAAATATTCCTTAAAATCAAACTAAAAATTAATAAGGTTCAAGAAAAATAAGAATCAAAGCAAGATAATTATCCCAACACGCTACAAGCTTCACCTCTTAGCCCTAGCTAAGAGGTTTATCCAACCATAGACATGATTGGATCTAAAAGCCTAAAGGAAAGCATTAAAATAAATAAGAAAGGAAGAAAAACTCTTGGGAGGCTGCTCCACCCTTTGGCTCTACTTCTTAAAACTTAAATTATGTTTATAACTCCTCAAAGAACCCATATTTAAAGCCTTTCCGACCGTCTTTGAAAATTACCTCAAATTTATGCACTTTATGTAATGCTTTTGATGTCATCAAACAACCTTCGATGTCATTGAACGCAACTTGAATTCGGAAGTCACACCTTTTCGCACTACATAATGCCTTTCACACTATGTAACTCTTCATATGATCAAACATACCTTCGATGTCATCAAAGGGTGTTTGAGTACTCGAGAATGTGTTCAAAGTGTTCCACCGAGTTGCTCTAGAAATTCACAAAAATCTCGATGTCATCGAACTGCCTTCAATGTCATTGAACAGGTCTTCGAGCAATTGAAGAGGGCTTTGATGTCATTGATAACTGCATCCAATTTTTCTAGAAACCAAACACAATTTTCTTGTAATTCTTTGATGTCATTGACCCGTGTTCGATGTCATTGAATGACGGTCGATGATATAGAGAGTGAAGTTCAGATTCTATGAATTTATGCACTTTGCACTTTCGACTTCCTTCATTCACATTGTTTCCTTGAATCTTGGGGTCTTGAAATCTTCAATCTTGGTTTCTTAATATCCAGCCCTTGCCTTGGTGATTCTTAAGCATCAAATTCATGCTTTTAACATTCTTTTCAGTACAAGCTCTTAAAATCACTTCGCAATATAAACATGTATAAAATATACCTATTAAGGATTATCATGTTCATAAAACTAAGATATAAATAGGGAAAAATATGTAATATTCACAACTCAACACCCCAGCCCCAACTAATATTTTGGTAGTTCCGAGCAAAACATGCGTGAAAGAATTCTCAATTCTTAATGTTTAAATCACTTTTAAAAATAATCTTTTATGCAATTAAGTATGAATGAGTATAATTCAAATAAGCGAGAGTGAAAATTTGAAAATCTAGAGCTGAATCACACGAGTAATCAATAAAATAGGTTCTTCATCAATTACTTAGGAGCATAAGTTCATATATTAAGTTTTTCAATGTGCTTAGTGAATTTCAACTTACTTTTCATAAAAATACTATTATTTCATAATGTTAGCCATGTTTAACACCTCAAGATTAATTGAATAATTAAGTGTTGATTCCGAACTTATCTTCTTTTTCTTCTTTTTTTAATTTTTTATTTTATATCGACAGTCTTTTTTATTTATTCATTCATTTTTGTCTTTTCATTATTCATTCTTTTCAGACTATTTATTCTTTTCATTCTTTTTCAGTCTTTTCATCATACATGACCTTTTTTTGTCGATCTCTCTATTTTTTAACTGGTTCTTTTCATCTTTTTAAGGTGGATAAAATTCTTCAAATGTAATTCTCAGTATCCATCAATGATTCACATACTGACAATCAGAAATTCTAACACAATTCACAAAAAATAATTAAATGTGTCTTGTGATTTAGATTAGCAAAACTTCCTCTTAGTCAATTGAATGAAAGAAAAGAAGTGATAGTCTACTCAGTTGATTAAACTCCAACAATTCAAAGTTCAATCTCTATCTTATCATCCTACTCAAAGCATTCTTAATTACTCAAACTTTTGTTTTCCAAATAGTTCTTTTAATTGAAAAATTAAAAAATTTCAACAATTTTTGTTCAAAGACTTAAGAAAATACTAATTAGTTTACCTAATCTACAACCCTAACCTAAAATCTACGTTGTCCTCAATGTAAAAGATATAAGCATGCAATGCACATGAGACAACAAAAAGAAAAGAGATGTGATGGAAAGGTAGTACTTGAAGAAGGAGAATTAAAGCTTTTTCTAAAGTTTTCAACATGTAGATGAGTTAGCATAAAGACTAAACTTATTAAAAAATAAAATATCCTAATCCTAAATCCTATGAAAGCAATAAACCTAACTATACTTCCATTAGAGTAGGATGTTAATCTTGATACATAGGATCAATCAGAGGTATGGACATGTCCTCTAAGTCAAACTTCTCAACAAATGACTTGAGACAATGACCGTTCACTTTAAAAATATTTTCATTTGTCAGATTCTCTATCTCGACAGCTCCATGAGGATAAACAGTAATAACAATGAAAAGACCGGTCTAACGAGATATAAGCTTACTTGAAAAAATATGTAACCGAGAATTATATAGAAAGACTTTTTGATCAGTTATGAATGATTTCCAAAGGATGTTCCGGTTATAAAACACCTCCATCTTATCCTTGTAAATTCTTGAGTTCTTGCATGTATCGTTACAGATTTTCTCAAGTTCATTCAATTGAAGTTTATGTAGCGAGCTAACATTATCCAAGTTAAGATTCAAATTTTTGATAGCCCAATAGGCTCTATGTTCCAACTCTACAAGTAAGTGACAAGCTTTTCCATATACGAGTCTAAAACGAGACATTCCAATGAGGATCTTAAAAGTTGTACGATAAGCCCATAAAGCATCCGCCAAGTGGATTGACCAATCCTTGCGGTCAAGGTTAACTATTTTTTTTTTAAGAATTTGTTTGATTTTTCTGTTGAAAATATTATCTTTCCTGCTTGTTTGTGGGTGGTATGGAGTGCTCACTTTGTGAAAGATGCCATATTTATTCATTAAGTTCTCAAATGGCCTATTACAAAAGTACAACCCTCTATCACTAATGATGGCTCAAGGCTTTCCGAACCAAGAAATGATGTTTTCTTTTCAGAATCTAATGACCATTCGATGATCATTATTTTGACACAGGATCACTTCAACCCACTTAGTGACATAGTTTATGCTAACAAAATATAAATATTTATAAAGGATTGGGGGAATGGCCCCATGAAATCGATGTCCCACCAATCGAATGCTTCAATGATAAGAATTGAGTTTAGTGGCATCATATTTGAACGGGACAATCCTTCCAATTTCTAACAACACTCACGATTTTTACAAAACTCATGAGTATCTTTGAAAATTGTGGCCAATAAAAGCCGCATTGTAGAATTTTGGTCGTGGTCTTTTTAGCAAAAAAGTGACCACCACAGGCTTGAGAGTGACACAAGTAGATAACACTATGTTGTTCATTTTCTTGCATGCATCTACTAAGAATTTGGTCTGGGCAATATTTAAATAGGTAAGAACAATCCTAGAAAAACTTACATACCTCGGTAAAAAATTTCTTCGTATCTTGCACAGTCCAATATGTAGGCATGAAACCTGTGGTAAGATAATTTGTAATGTCAGCAAATTAAGGTAATTGGGGGAGTTCAAACAATTGTTCATCAGAGAACATATTGTTTATCGGTGTCGGCTCAAGGGAATCAGGAAAATTAAACCCAGAGAAATGGTTAGCCACTACTTTCTCTACTCTCTTTTTGTCTCATATTTTTATATCAACTCTTAGGGTAGAAGGATCCATCTTATCAAGTGGGTCTTAGTATCATTCTTAGAAAGAAGGTACTTCAGTGCCGCATGATCAGTGTAAATGATGATCTTGGATCTGATCAAGTAGGACCTAAATTTATCCAAAGAGAACACTATGGTTAAGAGCTCCTTCTCCATAGTAGAGTAGTTTACTTTGCTAAAATTTAGAGTTCTACTTGCATAGTGAATTACGTAGGGCTTCTTCTCTTTTCTCCAGCCTAATATCACTCCAATGGCATAGTCAGACGCATCGCACATAATCTCAAAAGGCATGCTCCATCGGGTGACTGCATGATATGAGCGGTAGTCAATATAGCCTTGAGCTTAGTGAAAGCTTCTTAGCATTGCTCAGTTCACTCGTATGGTGCATCCATTTGAAGTAGATTACATAAAAGATAAGAGATATGACTAAATTTCTTTATAAATCGTTTATAAAATCTAGCGTGTCCTAAGAAGGCTCGCACGTCACGTATGCTCTTGGGTGGAGGTAGGTTAGAGATAAGGTCAATTTTTGCCTTGTCTTCCTCGATTCCCTTGGATGAAATTATATGTCCAAGCACCATTCCCTTAGGAACTATGAAATGACATTTCAACCAATTCAAAACTAAATTCTTTTCTTCGCATCACTTCAACATATTTTTAAGATTTTCTAGACACTCACTAAAGGATGGACCAAAAATAGAGAAGTCGTCTATGAAGATGTAACACCCCGGATTTTGGCTAATCTGGGATTTGACGTCCTTAGGCAGTGGGTCAATTAAAACACCTGAAAAATCGTTCAGAACCCAATTCCATAGCCAAAGAAACCACTTAGGATTAATTTCTTTAGAAACTAAGCATAAGATAGCTAGCGCAACGTTGGAGTGGCTGGGAAACAGTCCCTGATTACTTTAAATACGTTCTACAAGACCCAAATCGAGTAGAACCAATGACCCTATAATACTCTATAACCTCGGATCAAACTCTAAGCAGGTCTATTCTCTGGACCACATTGAATTTTTGTATTGGATTTAGACCGCGCATCGAAGGTCCGATACCTCCTATCTTAGACCGTTAGAACCGCCCAACTGGACTTGACAATCATCTCGAAAATCAAGTCAAACCGATAATCACAGACTATTTCATTGAACCCGGACTGAAGAGACCGCGAATAGGGACAGATTTGGAATTTCAAATTCAAATCTGGCACACGACTTGACGCGTTAGTATTAAGCGTTCTGACCGTCAGAATTCATCCAGATTACACCCTCGGATCAGGAAAAATTTCTATTTATTATTATGAGACTTTCAGCCCTGATCTATGTGCGGTGACCGCTGAACTGAAACTGGTCCGCCACGGGCGATCTGCGAACCCTGCCAGACTGAAAACTTAATACGTGCTACATCTGGTACGCATGAGCTTAAGTCCGATCGCAATCGACCAGGGGACCACCAGAAAGCAGCTTTTGGACCGAAACAGCCCCGATTTGGATATACCTCAAGTATACTTTGTTCCCAAGCCTGTTTTGGGCACATTTGAGCTTATAAAAGGGGTTGAAACCCTCACTTCTCTCACTCATCCGAATTTGCTAGAAACCCTAGCAAGAGTGAGAGAGAAAGTGAGAGTTTGTGAGAGAAGGTGGGAGAGCTTTTCCTGCTGCTGCTGTACGTGCTTAGGCAACGCACTCCGATCACTTTCCCGGCGATTCCTCCGCGTTTTCAGGTAAGAAAAACCCTAGAAAGTTGCTGATTTGATGTTTCTTCCGTTTCATAGCCTGATAGTTAATAAATCTTGTAAAACAGGTTCTCTTATCGCTGTAGACGAAGCGTATATGCTCGGTTCGAATTTCAACATCCATAAGAGACAAGGTGCGGATATTAGACGCTTTGATTGACTGTTTCCAAAGCTTTCAATGTCGTTTAATAGTAGATTCTTGACGGCAACGCCGTTTGACATGTACAACATGCTCTCTGTTTCCCGTTTTGTAAATTAACGAAGAATATGAGATTTAGGGCATTTTAGTCATTTGTAGGAAGTACGGTCTACATGCATATTTTGCTGACGTGATTGACATGGTTTGTTGCCGCATTAGGGAGTTAGGAATGCTTGCATAATCAGTTTGGCGAAGAGATTCGCCTAGTTGCGCACTTTGGGTCGACATACTATATGTAGACTTAAGTGTGTAGTGTATGTGTTTGTATAAATGCTTGTACTAGTATGTATTGAATTAAATGATGTTATGTAGTAGTTTGAGAATGACTTCTTGATTAATATGCTGACCTAAATGATTTCCTATATATTGACCATATGCATGATTCCATTACATGCATGGAATGTAGGTGTTTGAAGATTTGCTTAAGTTGAATGTTATAACATGTGTTAACATGCTCACATGATTGTATTTCAATTCCAATACCTTTGCATATATTGTTAATGTGATTTCATAGATGTGTGGGACTAGACTTAGTCCAGGCAGTCGGTAACCGAGCGAATTCGTGGCTGACTGGTCATAGCCACGAACGACGCGTCGATGAACGTGATTCGTGTTGAGAGTTGGCGGCAGTGGTTAGGCCACGCGAAGTGTTTCACGCACTCCATGTCGTTCGACTTGAGATGCGATCGCGCTAGTCGAGCCCGTCAACCCGACTGGCCGATGTATGTTCACCTTGTATGTGTCATAACTGCTTGAACCTAGGGTACTGAACTTACCATTGTAAACCCTGTTAACCATGGTACCTTGATTCACGAAGACTCATGAGCCGGGCATGGTGGTATGGGACACCGTGGTCGAGCTGTCGGCCTACGCTGGGGCCACAAACCTCCCCGTAGTGAACAGTGAGCACCTAGACTCGTGAGCAGATTATGGTGGTATGGGACACTATATTCTAGCTGTCGGCCTACACTGATCAGGCGACGAGCCCTTTGTAGTGACCGTGAGCGTATTCTGAGTCCACGGGAGGCGACGACCCTTCCGTTGCAGTAGAGTACGGTAGGCCTGTATTGATAAGGTGATGGGGGAGCGGTGCAACGAGTGCGAGCAACAGCCCTGGCAGCCCTTGCAGCGACCTACGAAATATACATCATATGAGATTACTAGGAGTGACGACCCTAGACAGGATCTGTGTTGGGATTGATATAAGGGAAGTACCTTAGTTTCCCAATCCTGCTGTTTGAATGGACTAATAATAACTTGAAAATCATATCACCATAGCATTGCATGTGCCTGGAAGATGTGGAGCACTCTAGGGAGTGTGGCATGCCGCGGTCGTAAGATGTTGCCGCATGAGGGTGATCGTCGGTGAGGGCATACATCATGTCATGTCATAATTGCATTAACAACAGTATTAAGAATGTTTGAATTACTTCTTTACTATTATCACATGATTGATTTGATAACCTGTTAATCCTTGCTCTATTATTCCACTGAGTTAGCTACTCACTCCCACGTTACGGGACGGTGTTCCTGGACACCCACCAGACCTTTTTTGTGATTACAGATGATGGCGCGGCCTGTGAGGCGGAGCCGGACTTGATGATGATGAGGAGGATCCCTCCTTTATGCGTGTTCTGATCGATGGGATTACAGGGAGGTTGATTAGATGCCTTGACACTTGTCATTTTATATTTTTAGAGCACTCATGTATATTCTTTTACTTACTTTTGAAGTATACATGTATGTATATAACCTGGTAACATGTTCACACTCTGGAGACATACAACAGTTTATATATGTTATACATACTATCACAGTCTTCCGCTTGTTAATTTAACCGTCTCTGGAGTATGATATGCTGTTCTAGCTTAATCTCACTCATGTTTAATGCGTTATCACAGACAAAATTCAATCATACATATATATGTTGCATAAATAACATTTTGGAACTCGGGAGTTGGGTTTTTGCTCGACCCCCCAATTTTCGGGATGTTACAGAAGACCTCTAAATATTACGCCTCCATATCAAAAAATATACTCAACATTCATTGCTAAAAAGTGACAGGGGCATTACACAGTCCGAATAGCATCCTTCGGTAAGCAAAGGTGCCAAAAGGACATGCGAATGTTGTCTTTTATTAATCTTCAAGGGCTATCTCTATCTAATTATAGCCTGAATACCTTTCTAAAATTTGATCAATGAAGGGCAAAGGAAAGTGATCCTTCCTTATGAAGGTATTCAATTTCCTACAGTCAATGCACATTCTTCAACCAATAGTGTCTCTAGTTGGCATGAGTTCATTATTGGCATTGGGTACAATGGTGATTCTGAACTTCTTAGGAACCACATGAGTTGGACTCACCCATTGACTGTCAGATATAGGGTATATGATACCCACATCTAACAACTTAAATACCTCAGCCTTAACCACTTCCTTCATGTTTGGATTTAGCCGATGTTGTAGTTTTCAAGAGGTTTTCGCATTATCATCAAGATGAATACGGTGAGTACAAATCAAAGGATGAATTTGTGAAACCCAACCCAAGTTCACATGTGTGCATGTATGTGTAAGTATGCATTCCGTCCACCTTAGTTTCGAGGTCCTACCGGTCGAATCCGGTGACCCTTGACCCTTGGATAGTGTTTGCGGTCATTTGTAAGTCCAGTCATGAAGACCCGACTCGGATCGAGTTGAAACCTATGCCATTGCGACCGCATCGTCACCGCGGTTCCAACGCCGTGTCTTGTGCGTCCATCCGATATGTAAATCAAAAGTTGTGTACATTTCATTGTATGACCATTGATCATGTGGCCCACTTAGGTGGAATGCATGTGTGGACCACCACCTCCCTTGGCACAAGTTCCAAGGTACACTACCCACACGCTACACAAATATCCATAACTAATACCACTAACCAAAAACACTACCAAGAGACCTACTAAGCATAGCACTTTGTTATTGTCACCATAGGCCATTATGGTTTCTCTAACAAAGGAGAGAGAGGCCATGATTGCCTCCCTACAACTCTCTCTCTCTCCCTTCTCTCTTCCTCATTTTCTCTCCTTCTTTCTCCCTTCCAAAAAATCCAGCCCCTTCTCCTCCTTTTTCTTCTCAATCCCTCCATTGAAAACTCATCCCAACCATTGATCCATGTTGCTTGGAGCCTCTAGATGATGGTGATGTAAATTTCAAGGTTGATCTAGGTGGGTGCTTCTTGTTCTTTCCTTTCTCCCTTCCCTTTTGGTACATGCATGGAAGCATGTAGGACCCACCAATCCATGGTGGAGGTCCTACATGGCTCCTAGGATGAAGGCCATGGGCCTAGATCCTATTCATTCCCTTCTATGGTGGGCCATTCTTCATGGACCCACCATGATGCATTCTCCTTTATTCTTGTATCTCATAGGCCATCTAGGCCTTCGCATGCATGAAGAGAGGGTGTCCCTACCCTCCAGTAAATTATCTTGATACATAATAGCTTGCATGTAAGTATATACATGGTGGATGGTGTAGATTGTGGAGTGGAAGGTCCATTAGTGGTGGGACCTTCCACCAATGGCCGATTGCTTCTTCCTTCTCCCTTTCTCTCTTTTTTTTCTCCTTTGTATTCTGATGATGTGTGGCCCACCAAGGAGAGGTCAACAACATCTCAGACCCTTAGCTAGATGGGAAGTCCAAGCCCACTTTGACTAAATGTCCAAGCCCACCATGCATGCATGGTTTGGATGACCTCCAAAATGATATTTTCATGGAGGTCTGAGTGAGCTCATGGGTCTAAAATTTTATTAACCCATCAAGGTGGACCCCACATGTTGAATCAGGGCTACAAACCCTTTGATTAATTTATATGGGCTGAAATGTGGACAACATATGTTGCTGTCCAGATTCCAGGCCCAGTTGGAACATGACTTTTGAGATAATGTTTGGATCTGTTTACATGCCTTTTTCTTCCAAATTTTTTTTAAGAATTTTACAGTGCATGGACCCCACTTTGATTTGGAATGGGGCCCACACCATTTCCCTCATGATTGAGACCCATGGGATGGGCCAAAGTGGGCTAACTGTCCAGAAATTTCTGGATAGTTCGGCAACACTATAAGTTGGAAATGAGCATTTTTACCAGAGTTTCTAGAATAAGTGGACCACCCCAGTGGACCTCACTTATTATCCAAATGTAGGAACACCTTTTTTTAAAATTTTCAAGGGTTTAGGTGGGTCCAGGCCCACCCCATGTGGTCCCAAACATAGGGACAGTCACATTTCCAGCAGTATTTTTTTAGCTGTAGATTTCTTCAGGAATACTTATCTGTACACAGATTGCAGGGCTTAAATAAAATATTTTTACTTTCCCAAAAATTTTAAATTTTTGTAGAGAGGTGTTTCACCCATGGTAGAGCCTACATACACAATTTTAGGGCCAAGGTATCCCATTTGGGCATCCAAAAGGGTGGGCCAACATACTGGACTGTCAGAAATTTCTGTTGTTCAGTCCAGCAGCATAGTCCCAAAAAAATAAAATCCTAAAAGTACCTTCTAAGAAGTTAGGCCATATTTCTAGGTGTAGACTTGTTGTAGGCTTGATGAGGGACCTTGGGTCCAAATTTTAGGGATTTTGGAGGCCCAGAACCCACCCATTGGATGACCCAAATTCAAGACAGTTACATTCCAGCAATAGTTCACCCTGGACAGATTATATCCTTAAAATTTATTAAAATATTTTTGAGTGTCTAAAAATTATACAACTTTACAGGGATGTTTTAAACTCATGTTAAGACCTACCTACAAAATTTTAGAGCCATTGGAAGCCTGTACACACTATGGTGGTGGCTGGACTGGCCCACTATTATATGGTGTCCAGATCAGTCCGAGTTTCAGGATAGATTATTTTATTTGAATTAATTAAAATATTTTTAGATATCTAAAAATTATAAAATTTTATGGGAGTGTGTTATACCCATGGAAGGACTACCCTATAAATTTTTAGGGCCATCTGGCCTCTGTACCGACCGTGGTGTGGCCTGTAATTTGGACCAGTTTTGGGTTAAATACCCAGGCACACCCTTACCTTGGGTTGTTGGGCCTGCATTCTAATGGCATGGCCCATTTGAAGTAAGTGTTGTATATCTCTCTTTTATCTAGTGGGGCCCACTATGATATATGTGGATCACCATGGGTCAGTAACCTATCTAAATTAAATAAATTTCTGGACTCCAGCAGGCCTAGGAAATGGGTGGGCTGGAATTCTAGCAAGGGGCTCAAAATTTACTACATGGTTGATTGTTTAGAAACTATTGTGGCATACCAGATTTGAGAGAGTATCGCATACACTCCTTGCTTTCCTTCCTTAGAGATTTTGGGCTTAATGAGTGCCCCCTTGAGGCCCACCTTTGTGGTGGTTTTGTGGGCTAGCCTTAACTAGAATTTTTAATAGTTTTATAGACTCAATGGGCTGAAAACTTCTTTCTTGAGCCCACGATTATGCAAGGACTGACCTTATTGATTTACGGGCCCAATGGGCTATCTACAAGCTGATCATGTGTATTTATTAGCCTTGATGCCCTCATAAAATGCTTAATTATGGGCTGACTTGTAAGGCCCACATAAATGTATATTGTGCGGGGGCCTTGCTAAGTCTTTGAGCTGATGTGGCAAGGTCCACATTGTCAGTATAGACCTTGCCCATGTGTATTCTGAGGCTTATGAGCTGCCCTCAAGTTCACTATAATGTATGAATTGGATGGCTTTTGTTTTGGGCCATTTCTTTAGGGCCCATTATGTGATATAATATATGCATGTTTGTATTAGCAAGTAGGCCTTGTGGACTCAATTCTTTTGGATAGGCCTATTGATCTTAGGCCTGTAATCTCTTATCTATTGTGATGGGCTTAGGGGCGATTATATACAAGAAGTCGGGCCATTGGCTGCCCTTTAAACTGACCCTGTACTTGGGCCAAAAGTGAGACCCAACTCACTTGTGTTAAATGTGAAACTTGCCATGTAAATGAATGCCCATGAAGCCCACCACAATATGTGAAATTATGGCCTTTGTAATTGGGCCCAAACCTTACTTGAGGGCCCACTATATGGCCTATGAGTTGGGCTTGGTGTATGGCCCATTAGGTCATGCACTGCTTGGGCTTTAGACCTTACATTATACGAGTAGTGGCGGGCTATATCTTGAAAATCAGTTGAGGTTGGATGTCCTCTTGGGTGATCCTTGGATAGGCCCATGGGTTCCTCTATGGATGGTTAAAGGCCCACCATAGACCCTTGACTGTTTATTTGAGGCTAAATATGGATGCATGTGGAGCCTACCTCAACACATGTTTGGTCCAGGTTTCTAAGCCTTGGATTGCCCGATCATGGAGATACTCTCTGCCTTGGGTTGCTGCTGGACTCCCAGTCCATTAGCAGGCCCACTTGACCTTTTCATGATGTATGCACACCCTCCATCTGGTGGGGCCCCCTGTGAGTATTGTTGGCCTTCATGAGATTATTTGACTAATTCCTGGACCTTAGCAGGCCCAGGAAGTCAAACGGGCCAAAAGTTTATCAAAGGGTATTAAATTAAAATTGTATGGTTAAAACTTTGTTTGGATATGGGGCCCACCATATTGAGAACTTGTGTACGTGTTACATGCTTATGTTTTCTTATAATCTTTAGACTTAATCAATGCATTCTTTTGGGTCACCTTTAGTTATCACACGAGGACCCCATCTTAGATTAGATTTTTGGGGCATCCCATGGGCCCAGAGTGGGTTGGAACGTCCTAGCTTGGCCTAACCATATATTAGACCGACTTCCACCATTTTGATGGACTTGTGGGCTAAGATAAGGATAGTATTGGGCCCTTAGTTGCCCACTTAATTTGCTAGTTTTTGGGCTGATGTAGTTAGGCCCATTTTATCCTAACTTAAACTTATTTTTAGGCCGTATATTGTGTACACGGGCTGCCCACCAAGTCCAACTTAATGCATGGATTCTATGGCTATTGAAAATTGAGCCTTAGGCCTTGATTTCCCTCTTGGGGCCCATGTTGTTAAAGGTGGTATTATATCCTTTTCTCATGGCCTATTATGAGGAATATATATGTATGTGGTTACCTGTGTTTTTATCTAAATGTAGGCCTTGGGCCTTCTATCCATATAGTTCATGGTTGATATGCCTTTTTAGGGAATGGCGGTTAAATGTCCCCATTATGGACCCCTCTAGGCCCGGTTATATCTAAATGTGATTAGATGCTCATCTTAAACTCTTGCTAGACTCACTTCTTTATTACTTAGACACATAGTTTGTATGCTTAGTCTCGTGGGCTACCCCAGGTAAATGGGCCCCCACTAGAGGTTGAATTCTTTAAGGATATTGTCTAAGTACCTAGTCTTGGTCCCTTCTTGGATAAGAGGAGTGTACTACTTTGTATATCGCTGCATAATGTGTCTAGACCCATCTTCATGGCCCATGTACATCATTGTATGCTTGGTTGACACTATGTGTGTGTGGTCATATTGTGTCCTTTGACATTGCATGATACTTTTTCCGAGAGACATAGTATCCCCTCTTAAGCATGTTGGATGCTTGGGATTGATGCATGGTTGATTGTGTGATTCATGCATCTAGCATTGCATAGCATATGAGCATTATCGCCCTTGCTTCATCAGGATTGTAGCCTCCACAGATACATCATGGATGACCATGATTAGATACCGAAAATATTATTTGAGTATACTAGGTGCATAGGATGCCCATGGGTGAAAATTTTAAAACTTTCATGGTACCAAGGATCTGCTCCAGTGCCGTGACCGAGTGGTATATATGAGCGCACGAGGGCCTTATACTGTTTGGCCGAGACTCCCACTGTCGTGTAGTCGGTTGGATAGGGGTGTGGCCTTACTCGCCTGATGTAAAAGGGCATTGCTAGGCTAAGTCTGACCAGCTCGTGAATGGGTCTGCTATCTTCAGGCCTTGCTGGTGATTGGTTGTCCATAGGCGGGTAGTGAGGTCTCTTACACTCGTTTGACTATGTGAGGTCTGTAGAGCGGCAGTCATCCAGCAGTGTAATGGACCCCGGTGATTTTCTTATAATGGAAATGTAATTGATATGTGGATTGGATATGAGCACTGGCATTACTTCACATTATTGCATTTGCATCGGCTGTGTAAGCCTCATGTTGCATCGCCTTGGCATGACGCCCAGTACTCATTGCATTACATTATGCGTTGCACTATATAGCCTTGGTATGGCTTCTTGCATTATCATACTGCCGTGGTATATCTTTTTGTGTTCATGATAACCTTGGTAAGGCTTGTGGTATAGTATTGATAGTGACCCCCTTCTGCATTCTCTATCTTCTTCTGAGCACCATTGTCACACACTTTCACCATCCTCTAAGCTTTCTGTAAGCTTATACACGATTGATGCGTGCAGGAGATCGTAAGTTGGTGTCTTAGCAGTGGAGCTTGGATAGGTGTGCGATCTAAGGATCCAGTGTTGTAGATTCTCTTCCTTCTTTCTTCTGTTATCTTATGTATGTCCTTTTGGACCTGATGTAAGCTTGTAAAAGTTCAAATTCATAGTGAATTTTGTGATGTGTTCCTTTTTTATTCTTAGATTTACTTGTTGTGATCTTGGGTATGCTTGTATTGGAGATGATTACATTATTGTGAAAATCCTCCTTGTAGGATCCCAGGATCGGAACCTGTCTCAAGAGCCGAGAATGGGGTACTACGGAGGCTGTTGCGGCCAGAACCGGTGATCGGGTTCCTTGTGAGGTCCGGTTACCGAGTCTGGGGCGTGACACAATTCCCTTGAGGTCTGCAATCAGCCATCCAAGGGCTCCTTTATGCTCAACGAGAGTGAAAATAAGCACACTCTCTCATTCTTTCTCAAGGTGAAAAATGATCACCATCGGGTATGTCTCATCTTGACCTAAATAGACCTATTTAAGATTAACGGGCAAATGTTTTAGATCAAGCTTTAGTGCTTTGAAGTTAGAAGGTAAAGACACTACATCAGTTTAGGGCAATTTTTAAAATTGTGGCCTCCACCGATTAGCTTCAAGTACTGGCGCAGAATCAAGCAAGGCATCCATCTCTCTAATCATGTCATCATCTAAATGAGAGTAGTGGGCTAAGCACGTCTTTAGAGGGTCAAAGTATAGAGTCAAAAGTATCTTCCACGAAAGAATCTATTAAGTTAATGTCGTGGATATCATCAACATCCTTTGACTATTTGCTCATGTTAAAAAAGATATTAAGCTCCAATGTCATATTGTCGAAAGATAAATTCATAATTCCATTCCTACAATTAATAATTGTATTTGATGTAGGAAGGAATGGACGACCAACAATGATGAGAATTTGAGTGCTCATATCTGCAATGGGTTGAGTATCCAATATAATAAAGTCTATTGGATAGTAGAATTTATCAACCTATACCAACACATCCTCAATCATCCCTCTCGATATACGAACTGAGCAATCAACAAGTGGTAATGTGATCCAGGTGGGTTTTAATTCACCTAGATCCAATTGTTCATATACCGAGAAGGGAATAAAATTAATGTTCGCTCCCAAGTCAAGAAGTGCATGCTCAATCTGGTGATTCCCAATTATACAGGTGATAGTTGGGCTATCAGGATCTTTATTTTTTCATTACACATCTTGCTTGAGGATGACGCTCACTTTTTGGTTAAAAAGATTTTTTTTTGTATGTTTTGACATTTTTGGTAGTGTATAAATCTTTTAAAAATATGACATATGAAGGGATTTGTTTAACGACATCTAGTAGAGGAATATTAACCTTCACTTGCTTAAGAACCTCTAGAATATCTTGAGAATTAGATAAAGGTTTTGGTGCAATCAACCGCAGGGGGGACAACTCAATATGCTTACTCTTTCCGGTTCTTCCTCATGTTGGGCATTGCTAGGTCTATCATTCTTAGTTTCTTCCAGGTTCTTAGACTTTTCTACCCTTGCTGGAATAGTTTTGCCAATAATCTTTCCACTCCTAAGAGTGGTGATAGACTTAGATTGATCAATCTGATTTGAAGTGCTTTGGTCACTTATTTCATATTACAGTTTTGGGTTGGGGAGAGGCTGGGCCGAAAGGATCCCTTTACCCCTAATCGAATTTTTTGTATCAAGCTCTTGTATGGCCTTTGTAAGGTCTTGAAAGGCTTGCAGCATACCCTGATTAAAAAGCTCTTGGTTTTACATGCATTTTAAGACCAAATCCTCTTAAGGTTTCCTTCGATTTAGAAATTGGTTAGGGATCCCTTGAGGAGTAGCAGTTTGTCCATTCCTCCAACTGAAATTTGGATGGTTCCTCCAACTTTAGTTATATGTATTTGAGATGGGTCCACTGAAAGGTCTTTGGTAGTTGTTCACGACATTCGATTTCTCATTCAATATTTCTTAAAAAGTAGGAATTGTTGGACAATTTTCAATTGTATGTATGTTGCAAGTGCAAATACTACAAACAACTTCTGTAGCCTTATCAGTTTTGACAGGTTCCACCTTGTTAAGTTCCATGGCCTCGACTTTTTTATGAGATTGACTACTCTTACATTTATATCATCTTCATCTTTTAAAACATAAATTCCTCCCATTTCCTTTGATTTAGTAAGCTTAGAAGTGATGTTTCTTGAGGAGGTATCCCATGATTGCGTATTTTCAGCAAGTTTATGAAAATAATCCCACACATCATCGGCTTCCTTGTTCATGAATTCCCCATTACACATCATCTCCACAAATTGGCTCATGGATGAGGTTAATCCCTCATTGAAAAATCTTGTTATCCTCCATGTTTCATATCTATATTGTGGACATGAATTTATGAGATTCTTAAATTACTCCTAACATTGGAAGAGGATCTCATCTTCTTTTTGCACAAAATTCATGATTGTTATCCTTAAGGTATTCATTTTATGATATGTGAATAACTTTTTAAGGAACTCCCTTGTCATCTTATCCCATGTGCTAATGGACCATAGTCTTAAGGAATGTAACTATGACTTAGTCTTTTCTTTCAAAGAGAAAGGAAACAATTTCAGTCTTACTGTGTCCTCAGACACATTTGGGAAGTGTAATGTAGATATTATCTCATCAAAATCTTTCATATGCATGTATGGACTTTCAGATTCTAGTCCATGAAACTTAGGAAGGAGTTGAATCACCCCCAATTTAACATGCACAGTTCCCACATTCAATGAGAATATCATGCAAGAAGGTGTACTCGACCCTACCGGTTGTAAATAATCATGTAAAGTACAAGGTGGGGGTGCATGATGTACCTTATTCTCGTCCTAGGCTTCCTTAACTAGGCGTTGAGGTTTATGTGCAACCAACACTTTTACTGACTTGGAGGATCTCAGGTGGTGTCTAATCAGGTGATGGATAGGCATCCCTTCAACTAATCGTCATTCACTCAAGAGATGGAGAGTGTTGTCACTAACCCACTTGGGCATGAAACACTCGCAACCCTCAAATAACTAAACAACTAAAATCTAAGAGAAAGAAAATTAAAACCTATATCAAATAAGAAAACTAAAAAGGTAAGAGAGAGTTGGAGAGAAGTTACTCAATTAGGATTACTATGTTAGGATCCTACAAAATCGAAAAACAATGTTAGTCTCTAAAAACAATTTCAAAAAAATCCTAACCTAAAAGCATAGCAGAAAAAATAACCCTAATCTTAACCTAATTCTAATACCAATTAACACTATAAGAAAAACAGGCAAAGGCTACAGACAAAAACCATAGTTAAAGGCCTTTTGCAACGGATTTGGTTCGTAGCACGTTCCTAACTATTGGTGGTGTAGCTAAAGGTCCAAAAACCAAGAGCTATGGATTCAATCTGTAGCGATAGAGATCAGTCGCTACGGACAAAAGCCATAGCGATAATTTCTGTAGCAAAATGTAACTATGCCTATAGATTAAATCCGTAGCAATATATATCAATAGCAATGGATAAAGGCCGTAGCTATGATATCTGTAGCGAAATACACCTATGGCTACAGATTACATCCGTGGCAGTAGATATCACTCGCTACGAAAAAAAGCAGTAGCTATAATTTCTATAGTGAAATGTATCTAGGGCTACAGATAATATCAGTAGCTAAAAGTGGAATGAAATCCGTAGCAATATGGTGTAGGTAGCAATAGGTATGATTTTCAGAACAATAACTACGGCTAGAATCCATAGCTATTGTTTAAAAATTTTTAAAAAAATTATAATAATGGTGCCTGTTTCCATTGCAAGAACTTGTTGTGATTGATAACTCATCTAAGCTTAATGCTGATAGGAATAGTATATAAAATGCAATCAGGAAAAAAAATGATGCATTTATTACAAATAACAATCAAATCATATAATGCATCCCACATTCACATTTCTAAATAAACAATACTTCACTTTGCTCAACCTATCATAAAATTACTAAAAAGGAACCTGTTCGAACTTTAGCTTCGACTCCATCTCCAAATACTTCCTACGAATTTCTTCCATATCCCACTGCACATGAATGAGATGGGAAATAAGAATTATGACAAGAAATTAAGAGTAAACCTGTCTTTCGTAATGGCTTTGGATAGTACGCCAGCGTAGATGCTCCTTTTCAAGATCTTCCTTCAAAGAAGAGATCTGAATTTCCAATTCCACTATCTGAGACCTACAACAAGAAGAGTGGTTGCATACAACTAAGGCGTGCCCTCATGTGAAAGAAATAAATACACTCCAACACAATAATTTATAAAGAACTAGAAGAGTGGTTGCTCACGTTTTTACAAAATTTTCTTCCTTCAGATGGTTAATTTCAGCAAATGCAAAAGATAGATCTTCTTCTTTCCCTAAAACTACAGATGTAACTTCTATGGACTTTGATACAAGATCACTTTCCAGTTATGAAACCCTTCCCTTGAGAAAGTGAATTTCATCTTCCAGTGACTTCTTTAGCTTGTCAACCTGTATAAAATAGCAATTGTAGAAACAATCAAACAAGCATGCCTTTGTACACATCTCAAAAGAAAGAAAGATATAAAAAATAAAAAATAAAAAATAAAAAAAAAACACTAAAAATAGGGATTGCAACTTTCAAACAAATGAGGTTCAGGATATAGGGATGTACCTCAGCCTTGAATTTTTCATGAGCAGATTCAATTTTCTTCAATGCGACTTCATTCATTTGTGCTATTTATTTATACTGTCAAAAAAATATCATAAAATATTTAAATCCTTAAGAGTATTAGATAATAAATCCGAGTAAAAAATCCAAACCACCTGTGGCATGTGATCCTTGTTGGCTTGTGCCTCCCCTTTCAGTTTTTCCATCACTTCCTTTGCTTTCTACATGTCCTTAATAAGCTATTACATATATAACTAACAAAATTGGAACATACTTGTGGAAACATTACATAGTAAGAGAGAAAGACATGAGTAAGAAAAAGAGGAAAGAAAAATCAGGCTAAAATGTTTCTCATATAGATTAATTACACATACATACATACATACATGCACACACACACACACACACACACACACACACACACACACACACACACACACACACACACACACACACACACATATATATATATATATATATATATATATATATATATATATATTAGGTTATAGGTTTAGGTTTAGGTTTAGGTTATAGGTTATAGGTTTAGGAATTCCGGTTCGGGTTTAGGTTTAGGGATTTGAGAGTAGGTTATATGTTTAAGATATAGGTTATAGGTTTAGGTTTAGGGATTTGAGAATAGGTTATAGGTTATAGGATTAGGTTTAGGTTTAGGTTTAGGTTTAGGTTATAGGTTATAGGTTATAGGTTTAGGTTATAGGTTATAGGTTTTGGTTTAGATTTAGGGATTTGGGAATAGGTTTAGGTTTAGGTTTAGGTTATAGGTTATAGGTTTAGGTGTAGGTTATAGGTGGGTTATAGGTTTAGGTTTAGGTTTAGGTTTAGATTTAGGTTATAAGTTATAGGTTTAGGAATTCAGGATTGGGTTTGGGTTTGGGTTTGGGTTTAGGTTTAGGTTAAGGTTAAGGTTATATGTTTAGGTATAAGGATTTGAGAATAGGTTATAGGATTAGGTTTAGGTTTAGGTTTAGGTTATAGGTTATAGGTTTAGGTTTAGGTTTAGGTTTAGGGATTTGAGATTAGGTTTAGGTTTAGGGATTTGAGAATAGGTTTAGGTTTAGGTTATAGGTTATAGGTTTTGGTTTAGGTTAAGGTTATAGGTTTAGGTTTAAGTGTAGGTTATAGGTGGGTTATAGGTTTGGATTTAGGTTTAGGTTTAGGTTAAAGGGTATAGGTTTAGATTGAGGTTATAGGTTATAGGTTTAGGTTATAGGTTAAAGGTTTAGGAATTGGGGTTTGGGTTTAAGTTTGGGGTTTAGGGTTTATGGTTATAGGTTATAGGTTTAGGTGTAGTTTATAGGTTATAGATTTAGGTTTATGAATTCGGTTTCAGGTTCGGGTTTAGATTTAGGTTTTCAAGTTTAAGTTTAGGGTTAGGAAATCATTGTACCCATTATATGTAGTTTATCTACACCGTCCATCTGCTTTTCTTGATCATTTATGGGGTTGAAACCAAAATTGAATCATTTCTAAAAATCTGGTGGACCATACCACAAGAAACAGTGGGTATAATGATTTTCATCATTGAAACCTTTCTAGGGCCTGTAGTGATGTTTATTTATCATCCAACCTGTTCACAAGTTCACGCAGACAGTGATGAAGGGAAAAAATAAATATCAGTGGTTCCCACCTTTCAGGGACCCCCGATCAACATCCGGATAGCTCCGATGCACATTTGGATATACTTCATCAATTTCGAGATAATACATAAACACGGCCTGTCCAAATGGGGAGGCCACTCATATTGTTGTCCATAGGAAATGGACAGCTTTATCATAGTCATAACAATGGTTCCCACCTTCTAGGGACCCCTGTTCAACATTCGAATAGCTCCGATACAAATATAAAAACAAACTACTTAGGAACTTACAACAATAAAAGGTACTAGGTCTTTGGTCCAGAGGTGATCCACAATAAAAGGTACTATTTACCATGAACTAAAACCATGTATTATCCATACCTTGATTGGACTCACTATGAGGGTAATATTTCAATGATGGCCCACTGCTTCTGATAATCACTACAGGGGTAAGAAAATTACAAAAAGTAAGACTCATGAGATGACATATGTACAATAATGATAAGACTAGCTGGTAATGACTGGGGGCTAAGACATCAAATTATTTATGAAGAACAGGAAAAAATTAAGATAAAATAAATAGTTAAAAACATTACCATTTTAATATTGAACCTTCTACTGCCAACATTGATCTGTGGGGCTAAAAATACATCAGCCTACATATAAAAATCTCAAGTTAGTTGGGCCTTTGAGGTCCTTAAATGATAGTAGAAGAAACCGAAAAACTCTTTTCAGCCTCACAAACAATGTACCATGTCTTCAAATCTTCCTATTAGAATTAAACTTTGATTGGAGGCTAGGATCTTCCAAACCCAAATATATTTGGTCATGGCCCATTCACTTTCTTGTGTTTCACTTATGGATTTCAATACAAAGAAACTGATTTTCAAAAAATAAAGACAAAAAGACTGGCCAAATACAAACTCAGGTAAGGCACAACACGGAACAATGAGGGAGGATGCCCCACCTCAAAAACATATCATAGTGTCAATGGAGCTTAGTATCATGTGTATATGCCATCCAAGAAATTCACTAGGCATGCCCCACAAGGAGAAGGATGCACGATGAAGTACCTTACCCAACCTAATTTTCTACTGCTCTAAGGTGCTTGGATCAAAGCCCAAGTATGCAAAGAAGAGTAAGGGATGCTTCATTGACTGCAGCAAGTGTGAAACCACTTGCAATGTAAGCTTATGACCCCATTCAATTTTTTTAAGGCCTGGGCCTTGGTCGTATTGCTATAGGCCATGCTAAGCTTGGTCTGGTCTGGGCCAATCCTAGCCTAACACAAACTCGGCCCGTTCTCACCCCTAATGTGGATATGCTATTAATATTGATATTTGAATATCCAGGCTTCTAGTAACCATGCCATGAAAGTTCGTTAGAGTTTAGAATGTGGAATTTCTTGTTCTAGTGGGAGAATGGTTAGTTGATTTAATGGGCCCTAAGAAGTGGATGAACCTTGCCTTAAAAAGCAAACAACAGGGTTCCATTCTCCTTATTCTATTTCATAGATATTTCTATCATGTAACAATTAATTTAGTGAAAGTACAGTATATATGAAATAAATAGCATATTGCCATTAATGTACTTGGCTAATACAATATGAACATCATACATAATGGAAGTGGATTAGGCCTCTAGATTGCGTGCTACACATGGAAAATTGTAATTGTGTGAGATGATTGAAACCAAGCATCCTTTGGGCTCTGCCATTGATTGGCTCCTAACTGAATTTTGATTTGATTGGACTATCTCAGCCATCAAAGGGCACACTGTCTTTGATTGGCCCCTAACTAATTGTACTATTTGAACTATTTAATAAATGGACCTCTCCCTGCTTAATGTTATTCCGTGCTTGTCTTCTAAAATTTCCAAACATTTTGGGCCTGTTTGGCCAATTGCATTAGGTGGGATTAAGGTGGATGGAATTGTAAAAGTTACAATAAATTCATGTGTAAGGTATCGTCTTTGGATTAGGTGTATCCCATGTTTTCTAATACCATGTTCGGAATGTATGTAGTTAAAAGTAAATCCTAGGATTTTCCTTCAAATAACACTTGGGTTGTCACGCCCCAGACTCGGTAACCGGACCTCACAAGGAACCCGATGACCGGTTCTAGCCACAACAGCATCCGTAGTACCCCATTCTCGGCTCCTGAGACAGGTTCCGATCCTGGGATCCTATAAGGAGGATTTTCACAACAATGTAATCATCTCCAATACGAGCATACCCAAGATCACAACAAGTAAATCTGAGAATAAAAAGGCACACATCACAAAATCCACTATGAATTTAAACTTTTACAAGATTACATCAGGTCCAAAAGGACATACATAAGATAACAGAAGAAAGAAGGAAGAGAATCTGCAACACTGGATCCTCAGATCGCACACCTATCCAAGCTCCACTGCTAAGACACCAACTTACGATCTCCTGCACGCATCAATCTTGCATAAGCTTACAGAAAGCTTAGAGGGTGGTGAAAGTATGTGACAATGGTGCTCAGAAGAAGATAGAGAATGCAGAAGGGGGTCACTATCAATACTAATACCACAAGCCTTACCAAGGCTATCATGAACACAAAAAGATATACCAAGGCAGTATGATAATGCAGGAAGCCATACCAAGGCTATATAGTACAATGTATAATGTAATGCAATGCAATGAGTACGGGGCGCCATGCCAAGGCGATGCAACATGAGGCTTACACAGCCGATGCAAATGCAATAATGCGAAGTAATGCCAGTGCTCATATCCAATCCACATATCAATTACATTTCCATCATAAAGAAATCACCGGGGTCAGCAAGGCCTGAAGGTAGCGGACCCATTCACGAGCTGGTCAGACTCAGCCTAGCAATGCCCTCTTACATCAGGCGAGTAAGGCCACACCCCTATCCAACCGACTACACGACAGTGGGAGTCACGGCCTAACGGTATAAGGCCCTCATGCGCTCATATATACCACTCGATCACGGTGCTAGAGCAGATCCTTGGTACCATTGAAGTTTTGAAAATTTCACCCATAGGCATCCTATGCACCCGGTATGCTCAAGTAATATTTTCGGTATCCAATCATGGTCATCCACGATGTATCTGTGGAGGCTACAACCCTGATGAAGCAAGGGAGATAATGCTCATATGCTATGCAATGCTAGATACATGAATCACGCAATCAACCATGCATCAATCCCAAGCATCCAACGTGCACAAGAGGGGATACTACGTCCCTCGGGGAAAGTATCATGCAATGCCCAAGGACACAATATGACCACACACACATAGTGTCAACCAAGCATACAATGATGTACATGGGCCATGAAGATGGGTCTAGACACATTATGTAGCGATATACAAAGTAGTACACTCTTCCTATCCAAGAAGGGACCAAGACTAGGTACTTAGACAATATCCTTAAGGAATTCAACCTCTAGTGGGGGCCCATTTACTTGGGGTAGCCCACGAGACTAAGCATACAAACTATGTGTCTAAGTAATATAGAAGTGAGTCTAGCAAGAGTTTAAGATGAGCATCTAATCACATTTAGATACAACCGGGCCTAAAGGGGTCCATAATGGGGATATTTAACCACCATTCCTCAAAAATGTATATCAACCATGAACTATATGGATAGAAGGCCCAAGGCCTATATTTAGATAAAAACACAGGTAACCACATACATATATATTCCTCATAACATGCCATAAGAAAAGGATATAATACCACCTTTAACAACATGGGCCCCAAGAGGGAAATCAAGGCCCAATGCTCAATTTTCAATAGCCATAGAATCCATGCATTAAGTTGGACTTGGTGGGCAGCTCGTGTACACAATATATGGCCCGAAAATAAGTTTAAGTTTGGAGGAAATGGGCCCAACTACATCAGCCCAATAACTAGAAAATTAAGTAGGCAACCAAGGGCCCAATATTATCCTTATCTTAGCCCACAAGTCCATCAAAATGGTGGAAGTCGGTCCAATATATGGTTTGGCCAAGCTAGGATGTTCCAACCCACTCTTGGCCCATGGGATGCCCAAAAAATCTAATCTAAGATGGGGTCCTCATGTGATCACTAAAGGTGACCCAAAAGAATGCATTAATTACGTCCAAAGACTATAAGAAAACATAAACATGTAACACATACACAAGTTCTCAATATGGTGGGCCTCATAAACAAATAAAGTTTTAACCATACAATTTTAATTTAAGGCCCTTTGATAAACTTTTGGCCCGTTTGACTTCCTAGGCCTGCTAAGGTCCAGGAATTAGTTAAATAATCTCATGAAGGCCAACAATACTTACAGGGGACCCCACCAGGCTCAGGAATTAGTTAAATAATCTCACGAAGGCCAACATTACTGAGCAAGGTCTATACTGACAGTGTGGGCCTTGCCACATCAGCTCAAAGACTTAGCAAGGCCCTCCATAATATACGTTTATGTGGGCCTTGCAAGTCAGCCCACAACTAAGCATTTTATGAGGGCATCAAGGCTAATAAATACACATGATCAGCTTGTATACGGCCCATTGGGCCCGTAAATCAATAAGGTCAGCCCTTGCATAATCTTGGGCTCAAGGAAGAAGTTTCTAGCCCTTTGAGCCTATAAAACTATTAAAAATTCTAGTTAAGGCTAGCCCACAAAACCACCACCAAGGTGGGCCTCAAGGGGGCACTCATTAAGCCCAAAATGTCTAAGGAAGGAAAGCAAGGAGTGTGTGCAACACTCTCTCAAATCTGTTGTGCCACAATAGTTCTTAAACAATCAACCATGTAGTAAATTTTGGGCCCCTTGCTGGAATTCTAGCCCACCCATTTCCTAGGCCTGCTGGAGTCCAGAAATTTATTTAATTTAGATAGGTTACTGACCCATGGTGATCCACATATATCATAGTGGGCCTCATCAGATAAAAGAGAGATATACAACACTTACTTTAAGTGGGCCATGCCATTAGAATGCAGGCCCAGCAACCCAAGGTAAGGGTGTGTCTAGGTATTTGACCCAAAACTGGTTCAAATTGCAGGCCACACCACGGTCGGTACAGAGGCCCAATGACCCTGGAAATTTATAGGGTGATCCTTCCATGGGTATAACACACCTCCGTAAAATTTTATAATTTTTTTATATCTAAAAGTATTTTAATTAATTCAAATAAAATAATCTATCCTGAAACTCGGACTGATTTGGACACCATATAATAGTGGGCCAGTCCAGCCACCACCATAGTGTGTACAGGCATCTAATGGCTCCAAACTTTTGTAGGTAGGTCCTAACATGAGTTTAACACATCTCTGTAAAGTTTTATAATTTTTAGACACTCAAAAATATTTTAATAAATTTTAAGAATATAATCTGTCCAGGGTGAACTATTGCTAGAATGTAATTGTCCTGAATTTGGGCCATCCAATGGGTGGGTTCTGGGCCTCCAAAATCACTGAAATTTAGACCCAAGATCCCTCATCAAGCCTACAACAATTCTAGATCTCGAAATATGGCCTAACTTCTTAGAAGGTACTTTTAGGATTTTATTTTTTTGGGACTATGCTGCTGAACTGAACAACAGAAATTTCTGGCAGTCCAGTATGTTGGCCCACCCTTTTGGATGCCCAAATGGGATACCTTGGCCCTAAAATTGTGTATGTAGGCTCTACCATGGGTGGAACACCTCTCTACAAAAATTTAAAATTTTTGGGAAAGTAAAAATATTTTATTTAAGCCCTGCAATCTGTGTACAGATAAGTATTCCTGAAGAAATCTACAGCTAAAAAAATACTGCTGGAAATGTGACTGTCCCTATGTTTGGGACCACATGGGGTGAGCCTGGACCCACCCAAACCCTTGAAAAATTAGAAAAAATGTGTTCGTACATCTGGATAACAAGTGGGGTCCACTGAGGTGGTCCACTTATTACAGAAACTCAGGTAAAAATGCTCATTTCCAACTTATAGTGTTGCTGAACTGTGCAGAAATTTTTAGACAGTTAGCCCACTTTGGCCCATCCCATGGGTCTCAATCATGAGGGAAATGGTGTGGGCCCCATTCCACATCAAATTAGGGTCCATGCAATGCAAAATTCTTAAGAAAATTTGAGAGAAAAGTGCATGTAAATAGATCCAAACATTAGCTTAAAAGTCATGTTCCAACTAGGCCTGGAATCTGGACAGCAACATATGTTGTCCACATTTCATCCCATATAAATTAATCAAAGGGTTTGTGGCCCTGATTCAACATGTGGGGTCCACCTTGATGGGTTAACAAAATTTTAGACCCATGAGCTCACTCAGACCTCCATGAAAATATCATTTTAGAGGTCACTCAAACCAAGCATGCATGGTGGGCTTGGACATCTAGTCAAAATGGGCTTAGACTTCCCATCTAGCTAAGGGTCTGAGATGTTGCTGACCTCTCCTTGGTGGGCCACACATTATCATAATACACAGGAGAAAAAAAAAAGAGAGAGAAAGGGAGAAGGAAGAAGCAATCAGCCATTGGTGGAAGGTCCGCCACAAATGGATCTTCCACTCCACAATCTACACCATCCACCATGTATATACTTACATGCAAGCTATTATGTAACAAGATAATTTACTGGAGGGTAGGGACACCCTCTCTACATGGATGCAAATGCCTAGATGGCCTATGAGATGCAAGAATAAAGGAGAATGCATCATGGTGGGTCCATGGAGAATGGACCACCATGGAAGGGAATGAGTAGGATCTAGGCCCATGGCCTTCATCCTAAGAGCCATATAGGACCACCACCATGGATTGGTGGGTCCTACATGCTTCCATGCATGTAGCAAAAGGGAAGGGAGAAAGGAAAGAAGAAGAAGCACCCACCTATATCAACCTTGAAATTTACATCACCATCATCTAGAGGCTCCAAGCAACATGGATCAATGGTTGGGATGAGTTTTCAATGGAGGGATTGAGAAGAAAAAGGAGGAGAAGGGGCTGGAATGAAGGGGAGAGGGGCTAGATTTTTGCAAGAGAGAAAGAAGGAGAGAAAATGAGGGAGAGAGAAGGGAGAGAGAAAGAGTTGTAGGGAGGCAATCATGGCCTCTCTCTCCTTGGTTAGAGAAACCATAATGGCGTATGGTGATAATAACAAAGTGCTATGCGTAGTAGGTCTCTTGGTGGTGTTTTTGATTAGTGGTGTTAGTTATGGATATTTGTGTAGTGTGTGGGTAGTGTACCTTGGAACTTGTGCTAAGGGAGGTGGTGGTCCACACATGCATTCCACCTAAGTGGGCCACATGATTAATGGTCATATAATGAAATGTATACAACTTTTGATCTACATATCGGATGGATGCACAAGACGCGGCGTTGGAACCGCGGTGACGATGCGGTCGTAATGGCATAGGTTTCAACTCGATCCAAGTCGGGTCTTCATGACTGGACTTATAAATGACCGCAAACACTATCTAAGGGTCATGGGTCACCAGATTCGACCGGTAGGACCGCGGAACTAAGGTGGACGGAATGCATATTTACACATACATACACACATGCGAACTTGGGTTGGGTCTCACATAGGTAAAGGAAATATTCATCATCCATGGGATACACCCAACTTCTAGATTTTTATGTAAAATAATGGGAAAATTAGGACAGAGTAAATATAAAGATTAAAAAAATAGCAAAGGAACTAGCTTAACACTATTTCTTATATTATTAAATATAAAGAATTTTTTTTTTTTTTTTTTAAAAAAAAGCAAAGGAACTGGGTTAACACTATTTCTCATATTATTAAATATAAATATTTAAAAAAAAAAAAAAAAAACCAAAGGAACCGACTTGACACTATTTCTCATATTATTTCTTTTCTTTTCTTTTTCTGTTTTCTTTTTTCTTTGTCTTTTTTTTTTTTTTTTTTGGGGTGACAATAGGGTGTCCCTGCCCCTTTAAGGTGAGACTATTTCTCATATTATTTTACTAAAATCATTGAAAATATTTTACTATTTTTAATGGAAAGTGACAAAATGTAACAAAAAAAAAAAAACTAATTTTTACTGTTTTAGTTTTAGTGAAAATAACAGGTAATATGTATCTTAGGCCAAGTGGCATGGGATGCATAGCATGTCCTGTATGCCACATAGCATGTAAATCTACGTGCAACTTAAGCTCTTTTCATGAGCAAAGATGCGTGAAGGCCACACCACACGACGTAATCTGTTTAAGACATAGTCATATGGTGGGGCTGTTGGATAAGATTAGGTTTTGGAAGAACTTCATTGAGGTGATAAATCATTTTGTGCATGGCTTCTAGGCACCTCTATAGTATTGTTACATCGAATAGGGGGTTATGGGGAGGGAAGCTGAAATAGAAATTCGGGAGGAAATAAGGAATTGGGGTAAGTAAAGTTTACTAGGAAACTGATGAGGGACTCTAATATATATATAACTGCATGAGAGCTTAGAGAAAAACCTACTCTTTGGGATCACCCATTCATAGTCATTGGTCAATGAGATAAAATAGGGGCATCAAGCTTCCCTGGCTCCTTCGAACAGACAGTGAATAAAGACATCCCACAACCCAATGGAGGGATAACTCAAAATAATATCCAATGCCATTGAATTTTTATTCTGCTTGGGCAATACATATTTTCTCATGTATCATTGATGAACCATGAAACACAAAAGATGGTCAACACTCACAACATACAGACATATCACACTTGTATCTTCCAATACATATTAGTTGTGAAGTAGGTGCCTAGTAGAGGCTTTTCAGGGTAGCTGGGAGGATTCAGGATTGTGAGACCTGACCTGAGGTCGCATTTGTGTATGTGTGTGTGTGAGTATGCATTTCGTTTATTTGGGTCCCCCGGTCCTACTAGTCAAATTCCGACGACCCGCGACCTTTGGGTAGTGTTTGTGGTCATCCTTGAGTTTGGTCACATGACCCAACTCGGATCGACCAAAAAACTATGCCATTACGATCACATCGTCGTTGTTGTTCCAACGAATTGGCTTATGCATCCATCCGATGTATAAATTATAAGTTATGTGTATCTCATGTTATAGCCCTTGATCATGATCGCATGGCCCACCTAGGAGTGGTGTGCATGTTTTTCTAGATGATCTCATCCATAATGCACAAGTTTCAACACACACTACCCAACACCACCCAAAATCCTATAATTTACACTACCCACCACCCAAACACCAACCGTATGCCTGCTAACATATTAAACCTACAACTTTAGTTGTAACTCCCTACTTACAATCATCTCTCCTCTTTAACCAAGGTAAGAAAACAATGATTACTTAGCTTAAAAGAGGTTTCTCTCTCTTTCCCTCTCATTTCTCTCTCTCTCTTCTCTTCTTCTCTAGCAACTTCCATCCATTATTCCAGCCCATCTTCTCTCCATTCCAACCCCATTTTCCCTCTAACCATCTAAATCCAATCTCACCCATTAATATGGATCCCATGATGTACTATAAGCTAGGAGGTCCAAGTTTGGAGTAATCTAAGGTGGGTGATCCATAGGATTAATCTCTTTCCTTTATTCTTGATGAACCTTTTTCATTCGATTGGGAGTGTTTAGGACCCACTAATCAATGGTGGAGGTCCTACAAAACTCCATGAGTGTTGCCAATAACCAAGTTTATGCATGCATGATTGCCATGATAGAGCCATTCTCCATGGACCCCATCATGAGATTTCTCTTTGATTTATAGGTTTGTGGGTCATCTAGACCCTAGATCCATGGTGGGGATGGTATCCCCACCTCAGATTCCTATTTTTTTGTAAAGGCCCATGCTTGCATGGGACCCATGATCATGCAAATGTGGTTGTGATTGTTGTGGACTCATTGTGGCGGAGTCCTCCCTATGACTGTGACTCTCTCTCTCTCTCTCTCTCTCTCTCTCTCTCTCTCCTTCCCTCATTTGTCCCTAATGTATGTGGTCCCCCTAATGTGTCCATAAAATTCAAGACCATCCAGATTTTTGGGACGTCCAGGCCCATCCGGTTTACATAGGTTGGATGGCCACTACGACTTGATTTCTTGGTTGATTTTGTATGGGGCTTGGGTCTGGAGTATATGTGGCCCATCTATGTAGACCCAATTTTTTTGAATCTAAGCTTTAATCCCTTCCTTTATTTTACAATGGGCTGAAAATGGACAAAACATATTGCTATTTAGATTTCAGGCCCATTGTTGTATGGTTTTATATGTTGTTGCAAGGCCTGTTCACAATGCCTTTCTTCCAGATTTTGTTTTTGTATTCTCTGAGGTGTCTACCCCACCTTGATGTAGGATGGAGCTCGCACCATCCACCATTGATTTGAGCTCCATGGAGTGGGCCTAAGAGGGCGGGATGGTCCAAATGTTTTGGACTATCCAGTAGTCCTGCAAGCAGAAAATACTCATGTATCATCTTAGTTTTGGGGATAGTGGGACACTCCAGTGGGCCCCATTTGTTGTCCATATATGGGTGCATGAAATCCAACCATTTCTTTCCCTTTGATTTGGCAGGCCTGGGCCCACCCCATTGGGTGTGCAAGATGGGACTAACAACATTTGTTTTAGCAGCAGAATTTTATTTACGACCATGCTGTCCATGAATTGCAGGAGTTAAATAAAATATTTTCACTACCTTAAAAATTCTAAATTTTTGTAGGCAGGTGCCCCACCTATGGTAGGACCTTCCTGCACAATTTCAGAGCCAAGGGATCCCATTTGGGTATCCAAAAAGGTGTGCCAACATACTAGACTGCCAAAACTTTCTACTGTGCAGTCTAACAGCGTAGTCACATAAAAATAAAATTTTAAAAATACTTTCTAAGAAGGTAAGCTATATTTATTGGTCCCACCTTATTTTAATCTTGATGGGGGACCTTGGGTCCAAATTTCAAGAATTTTGGAGGCCTAGAACCCACCCATTGGATAGCCCAAATTCAGGACAGTTATATTCCAACAATATTTCACCCCAGACGGATTGTATTCTTTAAATTAATTAAAATACTTATGAGTATTATAAAATCATGAAAATTTATAGGGAAGTGATCCACCCATGGTGGGATCCACCTACAAATTTTTGGGGCCAATGGATCCCAGTGCACACTGTGGCAAGGGTCGGACTGGCCCACCTCGCCCAGACGTCCAGATCAACCAGATTTTTTAGATAGCCTATATTATTTAAATTAATTAAAATACTTTTGACCATAAAAAAATCAAAAAATTTTGTATAATTATGGCCTACATATGGAAGGACCATCTTACAAATTTTTAGGGTCATCGGGCCCCTGTACTGACCGTGGTGCAGCTTACAAATTTAGGTTAGTTTTGGGCCAAATACTCAGGCCCGTAGGACTACCCACTATGGGACCCCCCTCCCTTGGGCTATTGTTGGGCCTGTATTTCAGGAGCATGGCCACTTCTAATATGTGTTGTGCATTCCCCTCTCATCTAGTGGAGCCCACAGTGATGTGTGTGGGTCATCAGAAAATAAATACTATAAATTAATTCATTTGCTAGACTCCAACAAACCCAGAAATCGGGTGGGCTGGAAATTCAGCTATGGGCCCAATGTTGTCGCCCCATAAATGTCTGTTTTGGGGCAGTATGGCCCACTAGATTTGAGAAGGATTTAAGTCAGTTATCTTACCATTTTAATTTTATTTTTTGAGCTTAATTAGTGCATGATTAAAGGCCCATTCCAATTGAATTCTTCTTGGGCTAGTCTTATAGTTAGTTAATGGGCCTTATAACCTTGTTTGGGCTAGAACTTTTGATAGGCCCATTGGACCCTTGGGTCTTATATTTACCACACCATTGTGATAGGTCTTATGGGCCAAAACTCAAGTAGTTAGGCCCTTGCTTGCCCACTATAATAAATCCATACTTGGGCCGAGATGTGAAGCCCAACTTACTTGTGTTAAATATAAGGATTTTCCATATGTTAAGATAATGGGCTACCCATTAGGCCCACCACAATGAGTGAACCCATGATCCTTATGGTTGGGCCCAAACATCACTTGAGGGCCCACTACATGGCCTATGATTTAAGTTTGAGGTGTGGCCCATTTGACTATACATCACTTTGCTATCTTTTTGGGACCCAGTTGAGGTTGGATGTCCTCCTTGGTAGCCTTAAGGTAGGCCTATAAAGGCCTTTATAGGTGGTTAAAGGCCCACCTTGGGCCTGGCTAGGACCGTTCCTCTTTAGGGTCATGACTCTCTTAGTTGTGGGTTGTCCCAAAGTACTGGGCCCCCACTAGAGAACTTCTTCTTCTTGGAATACCTGTCTATGTGGCTAGACCTAGACCTCCTTAGGATGGAGGATTTCATACCCCATAGGTAGCACAACTATATTTTGTAACCTATATGCATCATCTGTATGAATTGATTGCATTGTGTGGTGGTTATTGAGGGATGAAGTTTCTCCCCTCGTGCACATTGTGTGCTTGCAGCTAGTGCATGATTTGTGCACGTACTCATGCATTACCATCACATTTCATGATGATACCGCCCTTGTTTCATCAGGGCCTTACCTCCACAGGGATGTTCGTGGATGGTCGTATGTATGGACACTGAAAATATTATTTGAGCATATCGGGTGCATAGAATGCTCATGGGTGAAATTCTCAAAACTTCCATGGTACCAAGGGAATGCGCCAACGTCGTGACTGAGTGAAAACTATGAGCATATGAGGGCCTTATACTGTTAGGCCGCGACTCTCACTGTCGTGTAGTCGGTTGGGTAGGGATGTGGCCTTATTCGCCTGTGAGGGAGGGCATTATTAGGATGAGTCTGACTAGCTCATGAAATGAGTCCACTACTGTCAGGCCTTGTTGGTGATTGGTTGTCCACAGGCGGGTAATAAGGTTTCTTACGCTCGTTTGATTGTGTGGGTCTGTAGAGCGGTAGTCAATCAGTAGTGTAATGGACCCCAGTGATTTTCTTATATTGAAAATGTACTTGATATGTGGTTTGGATATGAGCACTAGTATTACTTGCATCACATTAGCATTGGTTGTGTAAGCCCCTTCATACATTGCCATGGTATGGCGTCTAGTACTCATCGCATCGTATTCGTAATAAGCCTTAGTAAGGCTAGTGATATTCTCATTGAGCATGCTTCTTTCCCTGTACCTCCTGCTATTCTTCTGTGCACCATTATTACACACTTACACCACCCTCTAAGCTTTTATAAGCTTATGCAAGATCGATGCGTGCAGGAGACTCTAGGTAGGCGATGTAGCAGCAAACCGTGGAGTAGAGTTAAGCTTGAGGACTCCAGTGTTGCTGAGCCTTTTCTCTCTTTTCTCATTATCTTATGTATGTTCTTTTGGATCTGATGTAAGCTTGTACAAGTTCATATTCTTAGTGGATTTTATGATTTGTATCCTTTATTATTTTCAGATGTACTTACTGTGATCTTGGGTATGCTCGCATAAAAAATGATTATACTATTATAGAAATCCTCCTTGTAGGATCTCTGGATCGAAACTTGCCTCAGGAGCCGAGAATGGGGTACTATGGAGGCTGTTGTGGCCAGAACCGACCATCGGGTTCCTTGTGAGTCCAGTTACCAAGTCTAGGGCGTGACATTAGTCGAATGACCTCTCATCATCAGTTAGTAACGCTGTAATGCCCTTTCTTTAATAAAATTTTCAGATTCCTTTCAAAAAAAATATTTCATCGAGGAGTTCTATGATTTGTGCTCCAATATTAATACAACCATGAAATCAAGGGATTTCACTACCCCACATAAGTGTGTATTAATATATTCATTTTAAATTACAGAAGATTTAAAGAGCATGAACAACCGTTAACATGTATCTAAAATTACAAAAGATTAAAAAAATCTCATCCGGCCATTTCAACAAATAGATAACATGTCATTTCATCAAACAGTTAGCGTCTATCAAATCTAAAAGATAGGAAAAGAGATAGAAATAGAAGAAGATATCAAACCTATGGAGAGGAGCTTCATGGTGTGTGTTTCTTCGGGTAGGAGATTCACGACTACTACAATGGAGAGAGAGAGAGAGAGAGAGAGAGAGAGAGAGAGAGAGAGAGAGAGAGAGAGAGAGAGAGAGAGAGAGAGAGAGAGAGAGAGAGGAGGGCATTCATGGCATGTGTTTCTCTATGGCTGATGCATTGGAGAGAGAGGGAGGAGAATGAGAGAAATGGAGCAGAGATTGGGAGGGAGAGAGAGGATTAGGGAAAGAAGAGCTTAGGGAATGCTCTGATTAGGGAACGGGGAGAGAGAGAGAGGGAGAGGTAGAGAGAGAGAGAGAGAATGAAATAACCTCTTTGGGCGCGACTCTGTTTTGACCGCGCGCCCAAATTTGGGCCGGACGAACGTAGATGATCCGGAAAGGGGCTCCGTGGGGCCACCAGGATGTATTTGGTTAATCCATTCTGATAAATAATTTTAATAAATTATTTTAGTTTATAACACCAAATTTTAGGTATATTAAAGGCCCAAGTGGACCACACCATAAGAAGCAACTGTAATTTAATATCCATGTTTCCTACCGTGTGGTCCACTTGAGTGTTCGATCTAGTTGATTTTTTTTCATCCTCTAACATAATATTTACAAATATATAGACGTCTTAGATATAACATATAGTTTTTTTAGGCCTCATAGAGCCCCTAACAACACCATTACTTATTAATGGTGTGTTAAGTTTTTAACTATAGATTAAAATCGTAACAACTATAACTAAGGTTTATATCCATAGCAGAAAACTAACATGGTCTGTATCCTTTGACCCTTTTTTTGGTAGTGTAATCTTAGAAAAATACAGCCATAGTCCCCGGAAATGACGCCAAAAACTTGTTCACAACCCTAAGTGCAGGGTCGCAATGTAGTAATAACTCGGTGAGACCAAGGTCGAATCCATAGGGACTAAACTTATATGTATTTTGAAAGTAACTAGAACTAGAACTAGAAGAAGATTGTACAAATTTTAAAAGTAACTAAAAGTAGAACTAGAAGAAGATCTAAATCTAAATCTGGAATAAAAAAGATTAATCGTGAATGAAGTATCAATAATCAAAAGGGAACTAGTGTACCAAGGATCCATTCGTAGCTATCAGGATGCTACCTTACTTGATTCAAGAAATATAATTGGAATTAGAGTCTTATCCTATCTAATTGGAAGATGAAGCAATTAAACCAAATCTGAATTTTTCATTGACTTAACCACACATGAAGGAGTATTGTGGTGATTGGAAGAGATTCTATCATCCTACTATGCCCAGGAGACAATGGTGAACAACAGGATTTACTAATCTCACAAATCTCAAAATAAGAAAAGAAGATATTCAAAGCGAGCACAACATCTATTGTAATTTAAGACATAATAAATCATAGAAAACTGAAAATATTCTTTAAAATCAAACTAGAAACCAATGAGGTTCAAGAAAAATAAAAATCAAAGTAAGATAATTATCCCAACACGTTACAAGCTTCACCTCTTAGCCCTAACTAAGAGGTTTAGCCAACCATAGACATGATTGGATCTAAAACCCTAAAAGAAAGCATTAAAAATAAATAAGAAAAGAAGAAAAAATCTTGGGAGGCTGCTCCACCCTTTGTCTCTTCTTCTTAAAACTAAATTTATGTTTAGAACTCTTCAAAGAACCCATATTTAAAGCATTTATCCATCTGTCTTTGAAAATCATCTCAAATTTACGCACTTTGTGTAATGCCTTCAATGTCATCGAACAGTCTTCGATGTCATTGAATGTAACTTGAATCTGGAAGTCGCACCTTTTCGTGCTGCGTAACGCCTTTCGCACCGCGTAACTCTTCATGTCATCGAATATACCTTCGATGTCATCGAAGGTTGTTCGAGTAATTAAAAATGTATCCAAAGTGTTCCAGTGAGTTGCTCTAAAAATCCGCAAAAATCTCGATGTCATCAAAGTGCCTTCGATATCATCGAACATGTCTTTGAGTAATTGAACAGGGCTTCGATGTCATCAAGAATTACATCCAATTTATCCAGCAACTAAATTTTCTTATAATTCTTCGATGTCATCGACTTATGTTCGATGTCATCAAACACTGGCTTCGATGTCATCGAACGACGGTCGATGACATAGATAGTGAAGTTCAAATTTTATGAATTTATGCACTTTGCACTTTTGACTTCCTTTTTCACTTGGTTTCCTTAAATCTTGGGGTCTTGAAATCTTAAATCTTAGTTTCCTAAGATCCATCCCTTGCCTTAGTGATTCTTGAGCATCAAATCCATGCTTTTAACATTCTTTTCAATCAAGTCTCTTAAACTTACCTCGTAATACCAACACGTGTAAAATATACCAATTAAGTATTATCATGTTTATAAAACCAAGATATAAACAGAGGGGAATATGCAATATTTGTTACTCAACATGGATGCAATCAATCTTGACACATATGCGGGCCTCAATTTTTTTTTTATATATAAATGAGCTATGATACTTGTTCATGACCCTACTCGATGTGCTAAAAGCAGCTTTTGATGCCACAATTGAGATTGGAATTGGCAATATCACGTGTCATCATCATTAACGTCGGGTATAACTTCTTACTTTATTTTAGCTTCTACCATAAAAGAACATCAAAATTTGAATTAGAGTTCAGTACATGTGTCTCCTTAAGATACAAGTCTAATTTTGATTCAGCTATCTGTTCCATTACTTTCTCATTTTGTAAGAATGACGTGAAATTAAAATCATCAACATCTTGATCAGAATCTTTTTCTACTGATGCATTAGGCACAACCTGAGGAGGAGCTTCTTTGTTTTGTGTCTCATCCACAATACCAACATAAAAATTAAATAACTCGTTAAGTGAATCACGAACCAAAGAGACCTCCTTTTGAACCCCATCTGCACGATAAATGTTGGCAAAACAGAATTTAACCATTTTTGTCTTGTACCAAGAATAAGAACAACTGCAATTGCCATTAATAACATGCAATTAACCCAATACTTATCAAATTTTAATTTCATCCTAGATGTCATGATTCGAAGAAAATCTGCACCCCCATTAGCTCAATTTTTGTAAAGTATCTTTAATCTTACAAACTTCTTGAATGAACATATTCATCGTAGGATACTTATTTCTTGACAAAATCTTGGTACATTAATAAAAGATCTTAAGAAATTTATGTACCTCTCTAGCCATTTTCCAATCATCTTTAGAAGGCAGCTAGACATAACTTCTATCATGATCCGCAAAGTGAAGGAACCTTTGCTACAACTCTAAGGCTGATTCCAACATTTTTTATAAGTTGAATTTTAACGTGTACATACATCTAACTCTAACATTTTTTAGATTTTAAATTCAACCATTAGATTGTTTCATTCCACATGCTCAACCTTGAAAGTGACCCCCTAATGAATTTAACACTCTCTCGGATATTCTCTATCGTCCTATCAATTGTTTTAAGCCCCTCCACTACAATCAACTTATGTATGTGGGCACAACACATCACTTGAAATATTTTTCCCTCAAAATATAAATTTCCAACGGTCTCAAATAGTTTTCGTATAATTGCAATGACACTAGCTATCATTTGTGAAGGCATTATTTAAGGTTATTATAGAAGCTTTATTTACAATACCCCACTTAACAAGACAACTTTTAATACAATTAAAAATGTTCATGCAACTATGAGGAGGAGGAAGGTGACAGAAGTTTAGAATTTTCTTACATAATTTTCATTTTGCGTCAACATAGTGTGCAGTCAATGACATATAACCCTTTCTTTGATTTGAAGTTGTCCATAAATCCGATGTCAAACTAACTTGCAACATTGATGCTAAAAGTGTCTTCAACCTCATTTTTTTTGAATTATATATCTTCATGCACTTCCTCTTTACTGTTACACAGGAGATTTTTCCACATTTGGGATTAAAAAATTTGCATAATTCCATGAAAAATTTTCTTTCTATCATCTTGAACGGTTTCTCCTCAACGATCACAAGTTTTACAAACCACTCTTTTAATTTTTCTTTGTTAAATTTGTAATAAGAGAGGTTGGCTAGAAACTCGTCCCCATCTGATGGGGTAAAGGAAAGTTTTTGTTGGCATTTCCTAGATTCATAGGTTTCACATTAAAAATAATAAGATGTCTAATTAAATGACTTGTTGCCCCATCTGAATTCTTTACATATAAACTTTTGCAATTTAGACATTCATTCTTCACAACACCCTGAATGGTGTGTTTCTCAAAATCTAGCCATACATATGTTCTTTTCTTTGTGGTTTACTTTTTCCTTGATCTCAGTCACACTTTCTAATTGCATCCTCTCCTTCCACATCAAGAGAGGAGGTAACTAATATACTGGGACTAGGGGTTTAGATGTCCTCGCTAGCCATCTATTTATTTAAAGTGAAGACAAGTAATCACATTTAAATAAAAAACATGTTGAATCGTAAAGCAAACGTAAGGTACTCATTTTAATCATAAAGAAAATTTAATGTGATACTAAATAAGAAAGGAATCAACATTGACAAGGATAAGATAAAGAGTGTTATGTTTAGAGGTTGATAATTTTGTTGTCGAGTTTGTGGTAACGGGTAGCCAAGTGCTTCTCCACAAGTGCCAATCCAACCGCATTAACAATACTCCGACTAAGAGGGCCTATGTAGAGGAACATAATGAAAAAGGTATAAAAAAAATCCAAAAAAAATTAATATCCAAATAACAAAAAGGAAAAAATCCAAACAGCTACACATCTACTAAAACTAGCTACACATCATAAGACCATTTCTTCTTCATTCCAATATATTTTTTTTTTTATTAGCTTCTGTTGATCTAAAGCAAGCAATTCTTAAAAGGTGATTTGCCAAAAACACAAAAATATGAATTATCTATTGAAGTCAACGAAATTTCTCTTTCATAAGCATATGACAACAAAGCTCATTCTCTTAACAACATGCATGATTGAAAATGAAGTGTTATGTGGATAAAAAAAATCACATAACACTCCATTTTCTCAACTAATCCAAATTCGAAGAACATCGCAATTGATTATTTTCACCAAAAATCAAAGAAACTTTAAAAAGAGATACACCCACATGAGATTTCTTTCTATGCAACATAAAACTAATATGGAATAGAATATAAACGGATGTGAATGAATGATTTAAAGATCATAAAGCTCGTGATTGCACTCACGGATCAAAGAGCCACGATCCTAACCCTAACCGTAGAGAAGAGAAAATATCCTTAAGAGAGAGAGGGAGTGCAGTTGACGGCTGTGCGGGCCGGAAACAAAAAGAGTCGAAGAAGATTGCCTTGAGAGAGAGAGAGAGAGAGAGAGAGAGAGAGAGAGAGATATGGAGGAAGGGAGTGGGCGATTGGGTGGGCGACTATGTGTTGGAAAGCAAAAGGCCAGTTTTGGCCTCAAGTACCGAGCTTGGTACTAGTAGGTTTTATGTGCCCCACTATGATGTATATATTTTATCCACTCCATCCATCCACTTTACAACATAGTTTTAGTGCATGAATCCAAAAATGAGATGGATCCAAATCTCAGGTGGACCACACCACGGGACATAGTGGTGATTGAACGCCTACCATTAAAAATTGTTTGGAGGCTACAAAAGTTTTGGATCCAACTAATATCTGTGTTTTCCCTTCGTTGAGGTCTATGTGACCTAATCAATAGGTTAGATGGAAAATAAACATTAAAGTGGGCCCCAAAAGGTTTTTAATGATAGGATTTCAATCACTACCACGTCCTCTGGTGTGCTCCGTTGTAGACTCGGATCTGTCTCAATTCTTGGATGATTCCCAAAAGTGATGTCGTAAATTAATAGAAAAAGTGGATAAAACATATGCATCAAGGTTGGCCCATGCAATTTTTCCACCATTGACCGACTAAATCCAAGTTCGCTTGAAGGATCACTTCCGTCTGGATTTTTCTTCGGGGCCCACCTAAATGTATGTATTATACATCCATGTTGCCCATCCATTTTCCAATCATTTTAGGACATGGGCCAAAAATGAAGCAATTCTAAATCTCAGGTGGGCCATACCATAGGAAATAGTGCATTGAAGGATCACCATTACAACTTTCCTAGGGTCTACCGTAATAGTTATTCAACATCGAAATTGTTGATAATCTCACAAAGATGTGGATAAAGGTGATTGACCATGAAATACTTTGTGTGGGCCACAAAAGTTTTGGATCAAGCCGATACTGTCATTATGATGATTTCAATGCAGGTCGCTCAATGATCAATGTTTTTGGGGTATGGCCCACCTGATATTTGGATCTACTTCATTTTTTTGCTTATGCCATAAAATGACTTAGAAAAATAGATGGGCAGCGTGGATATGCATCATATATATTAAGGTGGGCCTCACCACAGGTAAACAGTATTGATTCGAAACTTCTATCCCCCCAACAAGTTTGGATCATGTGTTGTGGTCTACCGGAGGTTTGGATCTTCCTTAATTTTTGGTCTCAAACAGTAATATGAGCTAGAAAATTTGATGGACAGCTAGATAAAACACATATCATGGTGGGGCGACACAGCTTTGACACCAACTACGTGATGGGTGTTGAGGTCACTAGCCGATTCGAATCCTGCTTCAGCATTCTGAGTAAACTTTGTGGGTCCGCCATCATGTATATGTATTATCCACGCCATCCATCCATTTACATATCATTTTAGGACATGATCCAAAATTGAATCATATCCAAAGCTCAAGTGGACCAAACCACAGGAAATAGTGTACATTCATGTATATGTATTATGTATTATCCACGTCATCATGTATATGTTTATCCACATCTTAGATCCGCTTTTTCATAGCATTTTAGGACATGATCCCAAAATTGAATCATATCCAAAGCTCTAATGGATCACACCAAAGGAAACAATGTACATACAATCTACGAGCCGAATCAACCAGAGTTTCGAGTTGAGTCAGTATTGCCTCGGTTTGAGCTCGGTTTGTTTTTTTAAACGAGCTTGACTTCAAGGCTTGGTTTGGTTTGAACTTCTATTCAAACCAATCCAAGATGAGCTTTTTCAAAGCAATCCAAGCCAAGCTTTCGAGTTGGCTTTGGTTTGTGTCCAACTCTAATGCCAACCTAATTCCAGAAGTGGATTATGGTGTGCCACACACCATCGACGTTAGTGGTGTATTGATGTCACAAGTTCTGTGGGCCCCACCATGATGTATCTCTTATATCCACACTGTCAATCCATTTGCAAGATTATTTTAGGCTATGGGCCCAAAAATGAGGAAGATACAAAGCTTAAGTGGACCAAACCACAAAGAGCAATGGGGACAATGACACCCACTGTTGAAATCTCGTAGGGCTTGTTTCGACCAGAAATGAAAGGCATTTGATTTGAGAGAATTTCTTATTTAACATCGATAAAGATGGAACAAAGAGAATATTCATCAATTTCATTTATTCTGAGTCATTAACAACCTCTTAATCCTTTGATTCCAGGATAGAATCTCTTAATAAAGAGAAAAATACACAAGTCAAATATAATCAAAATGTAAATTTTGACAGCATTCCGACGCATTTTCATCAAATCTCCAGGGGAGACGAGTTGTGTGGGTTTCACATGCTAAGATCCCTTGAAAATATCTGAAATAGCCTGATCGTCTAATAGAAATTTTAGCATAATGACTGTTCTCAAAGATTACCCACACAACTCATATAGAAGTTGCCCAGCTGACAAGTTACGCGGGCCCACGCAACTTTCTATGAGTAGCGCGGCCCTCCTTTCTTCACTCTGTCTTCAATACCTGTCAAAGGGACTAACCTCCTAAACGTCTACTCTCTCAAATGAGAGGGTGAGGAGGTATTTATAGGCATTCGCACGTGTGAGCCCTCGTTCCTGTGCCATGGACCCCACTGCGCACCAACAACTCTCTTTCTGGTCAGACTTGCGCGTAGATCTGCACAACTTGGGTCTCACGCAACTTGTAATGCTTTCCCTCTCTCTCTTTTCATGCCTCTCTCCAACTTCCTCTCTATAATCAATTTTGGTACCCCAACAAATGCCCCCTTGATCCAAAATTTGATTTTCCTGAATCAATTTGAAGGATCAAACTTGCCATGGAGAACTTGAGTTGTGCGGATCCACGCAACTCGCTGACCCGCGTAACTCTCTGGTGGCGTCTTGAGCCTATAAATATCAAGTCCTAATCATTTCCTTCTTCCAGTCTCTCTATCTTCCAGTAATTCCCTTTTCCATGCTACACTCCTGGGTAACTTTCCCATGCAAGTCTTTCGCACAACTCATCTACACTTAGTGCGGTATATTCTTGCCCCGAAACTCAGCGGAAATTTCTAAATTTTCCAGACTTAACCATTTTTCAAATTTTCCAACTATGGCTCGGACTAAGAGAACTTTTCATGTAATAGAACCACCCACAGATCGTCCCTCTCATGCTAGCCTCCCAAACTCTCCTCCAACTTATGATACTTCACCAACTCCTACAACACAAGTGGCCCCTTCTTCTCTTCCAACCTAAACAGCTACCCCTTCTTCCCCAGCTCAAGCAGCTACTCCTTTTTCCCAGCTCATGAAAGTCCACCACATAAGCGAGTTAAGGTGACCAAGAAATGACCCGCATATATAAAGGAGCCGATCCTACTTGTCCTTGACTTCTCTGACAGAGTTAAGTTACTATCTTGGCCAATATGTCAAGCAATCATCTCTGGAGCCATAGTATCACCTCCAAAACAAGGTAGAGAAGTCGATTGGGAGACTTGGCTGAAATTAACAGCCAATCTATGCATAGACATCGTTCGATCACCAATAAGAGAAGACACACCACCACCCACTCTTTCTCAGAAAAAGTGGAAGAAGTCAAAGCAACAGATACTCCAAGAAAAGATCCACAAACAAAAAAAGAGGAAACTTCCTAATTCCTAGGACATGGTAAAGGTTCATAATGGCTTCATAAAATTCAACAGCCCTCCCTGGAATGAAGTGGTGACAATTCCCTTGAACAGTCAACGACATCAATCCGTTCTTAAAAGCGAGCCAACAGATCGAACCTCACAGAGCCGTATGATGTATACTTTGAATTGGTCGACTCAAGAGGGGCATTCTTTCAGAGAGAGGATTAAAACAACAAATTGGCGAAGTATACCCAATATGATTCCTGGTTCCATGTTACAACCCCCATGCATGCTTTTCTACGGTTTTTACGAGAAGATACGCCAGTGTTTTGGAGAGAGAAGATCGCAGTGGGGATTTGAAGAATTTTGCACGTGAGGCTTCCTGACATCTCGTAAATATTACACCGACTGGGCTAAGGCTATCCTTACCAAACATTCTGCAACACTGATGCATGTTATCCTCTATGGTGCTATTGAAGCAACTTTAGAATACTTTTACAAGGATCATATGATTTATAAGGGTTTTCTAAGCTATCAGTGTCCCATCACAAACCCTTTTCATCTTCCTTTGGGTGAAGTCAGCATCACTTTGTGGGATCTTCACAAGATGGCAGGTTTACCTGTGATAGGTCGTTTTTATGATAAATAAGTTCCTACCAATGAAGAATTCTCACATTTTTCTTCTTTTAAAAGACAAGCGCTAGTATCAGATGCTGTTGTCAAACTTTTCACGGAGATGTCCAAATTTCCTGACACCGGAAAAATTCTCTCATTTCCTTTAGATGGCTTATTTCTCCCAAGAGCTATAGTACATTCTTCTTCTTTTCATTGTGATCTTCATACGTTCGTTAATGATCATTTTTACTCAGGATCTCCCTTCCTTGGAAGGTTTTAGAACAATAATTCGGGTGAACTAGAAAACACAGTCACAAAATACTAAACCCGTCAGAATTTTTATCCAAGGGTGAATTAGTGGCTTTCTTAGCATACTAGCTGAGTACGGTAATGCTTCCAAGTTCCAAATGGACAGACACTATCAGACCATCTGTATTTGTTGTTACAAGCAGATTGACAGAAGGATGAAAATATTCATTAGTGTCCCCTGTACTTTGCTCATTGTACCGAGCCTTTGGAGATGTTGATACACACTACCAAAACCCATATGTCGAGGCCAGTTCAGCTATAATGCCCCGACTTTTTAGGACCCGAGTATATGACTCGTTTTCCAAATACCCAAGTGTTAACCTTAAAGGATGGTCAAATTCGAGTGTATTTTTTTTTTCAACTATCAGAGTAAGTAGATGAGCGTAAAATGGACAAGTAAGCGTAAAGGGAAATTTCAAATTTCATTTAGAATATACAATTGGTTGCCCATAATGACTTATACAAACCAATGTCTCCAGAATTAACAAATACAAGAGTTACATGATCCAATACATGAGAAATAGTAGAATGCAAGAAAATTTGAGCCGCAAGACCCCTTAGCTTCTCAAGGTAAATACAATCATGCAACCCTGACACTTGAAACTGGCTCCTCATCAGCCCAAACTTGAAAATCACATAAGCAACCTGTGCTACCTGTACGGTTATATTTATTTGATGGATGAGTGGCCAACTCATTGTGAATTCCCCGCAAGATTACACACCACTGCATTAGGTAAGAAATAGAATAAAACATCCAGACAACCAAAACAGAGTTAATGCAGTCTTATTAGATGCATGGATGCATGAATGCAATCATTGTCCCGGGTAAAACATCCGGACAGACATTAGGGTCATCACCTATGCAATCATCGACCCGAGTAAAACATCCAGACGGTCTGTGCCTCAGGAAAAACATTCGAACGGGCATTGGGCTCATCACTTTTGAATATGACTGGTCATCAGCACAACACTCGGCATAATCATATAGGCATGATGATCCAAGTTATTATCATAAATCAAATAACTGGTCATTAGCGCAACACTTAGTGTAATTGCATGGGCATAATGATCCAAGCCATCGTAATATGCCATGTATGCATGATTAGCCAACCCATTATTAATCCAATTGTAATCAGCCAATTTAAGTAAGCTCACGGTCACTATGGGGAGCATATGGCCCAGCGTAAGCCGACAGCTTGGGCATAGTGTCCCATTACCACCATCCCCAGCCCATGAGGCTACCATCTTAGGATGTTTAATAGAAACCCATCGACTAGTAGCCAATCATATTACAGTATATGGGTCTTACCATCACATGGTTACATAGTATAAAATAGTGAACCCATATAGAGAAAATATCAAAACAAAACCACATAGGGTGAGTATCAAAATATACCACATAGGAAGAATATCAAAATAAGCCATGTAGGGCGAGTATCAAAATCATGGGACAAAAGACTATCATTAAAAATTATTTAAACACAACAACACTACATGGTAGGCCCACATCAATGATTCATCTTGTGAGAGCCGACCCGAGTATGCATCTCGTCCATCTTGGTCCCGCGGTCCTACCGATTGAATCCTGACCACCCGTGATCCTTGAAAAGTGTTTTCGATCATCCGTAAGTCTAGTCATGAAGACCCAACTCAGATCGAGTTGAAACTAGTGCCATTTTGTCCGCTTCGTGGTTAAGGTTCCAACGCCATGTCTTGTGCATCCATCCGGCGTATCCATCAAAAGTTGTAGGCCGCACATTATTTGGGCCATTGATCAAGATATGGGACCCACTAGGTGCTTGTACACATTTTCCTAGGTGACACCCACCCTAGAATCCCATTATTTCCCAACTTAACTTATAAGCTACCCTACACCGTTTTTATAGCTAGTATGATAGGTTTTCCTAACCTAGGCAATGATTACTCTCTCTTTCTTAGAAATTCATGATGCATTCCTCTATCCTAAGCCCCTCTTTTCTAGAAAAATTCAGATTTTTTTCCCTTCTCTAGGAGAAACTCATCATTGCTTTCTTAAAAATCTTTTTTCTCTCTTTTTCCCTCTCATTTCTTTTTCTCTCTGTCTCTCTCTCTCCCTCTCTTTTCTCTTCTTCTCCACCAACTTTTCTCCATTTTTTCAGCTCACTTTCAGTCATTTATCCCCCCATCTAACCCTTAAAGAAAGATCTCAACCTTAGATCCATGTACCTTGGAGCTTAAAACCATCTTGGAGGTATTTTGTTGAAGACCTTGTAGGTGGGTGTGCATGTACTTAGAATCTTAGGATCTACATTCTTTCTTCTTGTTTCTCTTCTTCACCTCATGTTTGAAGCATGTGGGGCCCACCAAATGATGGTGGAGGCCCCATGTCTTCTTGGGTGTAGTCATTGGCCCATCCTTTTGTGCACGCATAACTCATGGGTGGGGCCATTCTCCATGGACCCCACCATGATGTTTTTCTTAGTTAGAAGGATCCTTAGGTCATCTAAACCCTTGATCCTTGGTGGAGATGGCATCTCCACCATTGGATTTTGATTAGAAGATGCAGGCATGGGTAGATCTTGTAATATTATCAATATAGTGAGATGTGTAGTTTGTGATGAAGGGAAGGGCCTCAATGAGACGGAGTCCCTTACCTTGTAGTCGATTATCTCTCTTCTCTTAATAGTCGCTTATTTTCTAAGGTGTGTGGCCCACCACTTGGCTTGAAAATATCCAGACCATCGAAGGAGAGTGGACGCCCATGGCAATCCACTCTATGAATGGTGATGACTTGTTGCCCCTTTTAAGTGCATATGCAATGAATTTTTATGTGAGCTAGACCACAACTCAGGTTTCATGGAGTATTTTTCCCTTAATTTGAAATATATACTCAGTTTATTTCATAAGCATGTTGCTGTCCAAAAAATTTTTGAACAGTTTCTGGTCGATTTTGGGTTACATTTTTGGACTGATTAGGGGACTGTTTCTACCCATTTGATATACTTTCTTGAAGGCATGGACCCCAAATAAATGTATGCCAAATTTTTCCTGCATTTGACCTTGATTGAGGTCTCAAAGGAGTGGCCTAAGTGGGGTGGTCAGTCCAGATTTTCTGGATTGTCCAGCAACATTGCAGTTTAGAAATCTATAAATACATAATAGTTTCTGTAATGGTGGGCCACTTTTGTTGACCTTAACTTGTAATGCACTTATATGGGGAGGTTAAAATTAATTTTCTCCAATTTTTAGAGAACTTGGGCCCACCCCTTTGGGGTGTTCAAATGAAGGACAACACTACTTAATTTTCTGCTGTGCAGTCTAGCAACATAGTCCCTTAAAAACTAAATTTTAAAAATACTTTTACTGATGGTAGCCTATATTTATGAGTTCTACTTATTTTAGTCTTGATGAGGGACCTTGGGTCCAAATTTTAGGAATTTTGGAGGCTCAGAACCCACCTATGTGGATGGCCCAAATTCAGGATAGTTCATTTCTAGCAACATTCCACCCTAGATAGGTTGTAATTCTAAAATTTATTAAAATACTTTTGGGTGTCTTAAAATTATGAAAATTTACAGGTAGGTGACCCCCTCATGTTAGGACTCACGTAAAAAATATTGGGGCTAATAGACCCATGTAAACACCATAGTGGTGGCTGGACTGGCCCACTATAATATGGTGTCCAGATCAGTCCCATTTTGAGGATAGATTATTTTATTTAAATTAATTAAAATATTTTTAGGTGTCCAAAAATTATAAAATTTTGTGTTAGTATGTTTAACTCATGTTAGGACCCACCTACAAAATTTTAGGATCAATTTACCCCTGTGCACACCGTGGCGAGGGCCAGACTGGCCCACCACGTTGGGATGTCCAAGTCTATCTGATTTTCTGGATAGACTGTTTTGTTTAAATTAATTAAAATACTTAAAAATATTCAAAAATTTTAAAAACTTTTTTGGGTGTGACACACCCATGGAAGTTTCACTCTACAAAATTTTAGACCCAACAGAAATTTTAGCTGACCGTGGTGCGTCCTAGAGTGGCCCATCAGGCAAGGACACCCAAGCTGGGGCGTCCAGCCCTGACTGGCCCAAAAACCTACCTTGTGGGCCCACCTAGATGTGTTGTATATCCTAAAATATTATAAAAATTTTATAGGAATAATTCATGCCTTTACACCCTTAATTTTTAGTTTAATTAATGCATCATTGAGGCCCACTTTGGTTGGGCTATATGGGTACTTATATATAATCAGATTTTGGACTCTTTATAAGCCCAAATGGGCTGGGACCCTTTAGTTATGCCCAATGAATTCTAGGGCTATATTCTCCATGGTATTCTATTAGGCTAGGGGGATAAAATTTATGAGTCATTGGGCCCTTGGTTTCCCATCAAAATAACTAAATTCTTGAGCTAGGTTGTAAGGCCCAACTTGTTTATCATGAATACGATTCTCGCGCATGTGTTCGAGTAATGGGCTGCCCACTATGCCCACCACAATGTATGGACTTGGTGGCCCTTATATTTTGGCCATAACCTTCCTTATGGGCCCATATTATTGCATGTGGATTTGGCTATATATTGCCCTTATTGGGCCTATGAATTATGTGTAGCCTTGGGCCACTTTATCAAGGCCCAACATGTGATGTATCTGTATGTATATGGTTGCCCATCTCTTTCTTATGGTGATGCTCGAGCCACAGGCCTTGATCCTTGACAGATTATTATTAGACCGCCTTTAGGGAAAAATGGTAGTTGAATGCCCACCTTGATGTGCCCCTCTAGGCCATTGTTAGGCCCATCCTTGCTTCTATGAGTGGTTAAAGGTCCACCATAGACCATTTCTAGGCCCATTCTTATTATTTAGGCACATGTCATTATCTATATAGTCTCGTGGGCTACCCCAGGCTATTGGGCCCCCACTAGAGATTGTGTTTCTTTCGAAAAACTGTCTAAGTACCTAGACCCTATTGGTTTGGTGGGGAGAACATCTTCATCGCATTGGTATTTTTTATTCGTCATCATGACCCACTCCCATACGCATCATATGCATGCTTGGTTGAGATGTGATTGTTCATGCTTATGCCATTGGGCAGGATATTATGAGGGATGAAGTTTTCCCCTCTGAGCACGTTGGATGTTTGATCATGGCTATTTGTGTGATCCATGCATCTAACATTCCATAGTATATCGACATTCGTCCTTTCTTCATCAGGCCTTGCCTCCACAGGGATATTCGTGGATGGATGGACGTTTGGACACCGAAAATAATGTTTAAGTATACCAAGTGCATAGGATGCCCATGGGTCACTACAAGAAATCCTACTTTTATCAACGAAAATTTTCATCTCTAAAAGCTAAATTTTCGTAGCTAAAGGTTTTTCGCGACGAAACTTTTCGTTGCTAATACACCGCCCCTATAAACTTTCAGCAGCTAAAAAATTTAAATTGTTGCTAAATGGAAGCTTTTTAGCGATGAAACTTTCGTTGCTAAAAAAACTGTACATGACTTTTAGCAGCGAAAATTTTCACTGCAAAAAATAATTGTTCCACTTTTAGCAACGAAACTTTTCGTTACTAAAAAATCTTTAGAAGACTTTTAGCAGCAAAAATTTTGCTGCTAAAAATATTCATTCATCTTTTCACGACGCCACTTTTCGTCGCTAAAAAAATATTATAAGACTATTAGCAACGAAAAGTTTTGCTGCTAAAAATATATTTTTAGTTTTCACGATGAACAATTTTGCAGCGAAAAATGCTTTACAAGACTTTTAGCAACGAAAATTTCATCCCTATAATATTTTAAAAAGCTGTTAGCAACGAAAAATTTTGTCGCTAAAAATAGATACATAACTTTTAGTGGCGAAAAATTTTGTCGCTAAAAGTTTCTTTTTTAAAAAACAAAATGTCCAATAGAAAATTCCGTGCAAAATACCTGATAGACACCTATTGCAATATATTTCATCATATTCATCCTGATATACCTGTTATATCATCATATTCATATTCACATCTTGATATACACCTGTTATGTATCATATTTTTCCTGATATACACCTGTTATATCATAATACACCTATCAAATTTCATCATATTCACAATTAGATCCATCTAACCCAAACTAGTAAATCCTTCCAAACATAAACTACATACATTCAAACACAAACAATCTTATATGCATCACATTCATTTACGCATAAATACATATAAGTTTAACATCATAAATAAAAAAGAAAAAACCATAAAGATGAAGGTGAAGGTGGTGGGGCATCGGTAGGTAAGCGTGCAGCGAAAGCTTGAAACATCTCCATCATCCGTCGCTCATGCTCCACCCGCATCTCCTTCATCTTCCTCTCCTGCTCCTCCTTCTGCCTTGCCAGCTAATCCTCCATCTTCCTCTCCTGCTCATCCCTCTGCCTCGTCAGCTCCTCCATCATCTTCCTCTCCTGCTCCTCCCTCTGCCTGTTTAGCTAATCTCTGATGTCATCGATGACAACCCGTAGCTGCTGAACCTCTCTCTCTGTGGTATCAGCTCGGCGTATGGCGCTGTCGCCAACGACGATGGATTGGCTGGAGGCAGCTCTAGCGGGTGCCATGAGCTTGGCACAATGGCCAAGTCCACACACATCCAGAATGGGTGCCAAGCACCTGACTCAGGATCTTTGGCTCACTCCGCTGAGTACCATCGGGAGTGGGCTGACTGCATAAGGTGTCCTTCTCCTCCTGTAATGAAAACATATGAATTTTCATAATAAATGACATTATTATAATTTAATGCAATTAAATTTTACAATGTAATGATTTTTACTCAAATTTCACTGGCTTTAGGATGTACCCAAGATCCACTTGTGTACCGACAGTGAGTCCCTTTGTAAAAGTCTACTGGGCCGGGCTACTGGCCAGTGATGGAATCTCGCTGCGTAATCGAAAGAAAAATAGAGTTAATACAAATTCATGGAAAGAATATAAAAATTACCAGTAATTTCTTACCATGTCGTGACGAAGTCGTACAAATGACTTTGAACCAGCTACGTGGTTCACTTCTAACTTTCTCCTATTGTCAAAATTTATTTTGCTCCTCTTCTGAACACATTATACATAATGCATTGTTATTAATTGTGAATTTAATTATTACATTAAGATATCGTAAATATATAAATATTATCTGAAAGAATCAGACAAAAACCTATAGCAAAGTATCCGCCAGTCCTCATGGGTCACGTGAGGCGGTACGGACTGTGTCGGCTCCTCGTGGCTCACGGACCGCTTGTACTGCTGGTATAACTTACTGCGGTAAGCCTTGAACCGCTCCTTCATCATGTCGTTGACGACATAAGAGATGTGCGGAACACTCAAATCCAAGTGAAATTTATCCTGCAGTTTCGTAAATAATAGATTAAGGTAATAAACTTATTAAGAAAATAACTTAGTCATAAATAAACTTTTATAAAATAAATTAGAATTCATAAGTATAGGTTAAGGTTAAGGTTAAGGTAAAGGTTAAGGTTTAGGTTTAGGTTTAGGTTAAGGTTATGGTTTAGGTTTAGGTTATAGGTTATAGTTATAGGGAATTGAGAATAGGTTAAGGTTTTAGGTTTATGAAATCGAGTTCGGGTTCGGGTTTAGGTTTGGGTTTTCAAGTTTAGGTTTAGGTTTAGGTTAGGTAGTTAAGATTAGGATTTGGTGTAGGTTTAGGTATAAGGCTTTGAGAATAGGTTAAGGTTTAGGTTTAGGAAATCGGGTTCGGGTTCGGGATCAAGTTTAGGCATGGGATTTCAAGTTTAGATTTAGGTTAGGGAGTTGAGATTAGGTGTAGGTTTTGGTTTAGGGATTTGAGAATAAATTCAGGTTTTAGGTATAGGTTTAGGTTATAGGTTTTAAGTGTAGGATATAGGTTTAGATGTAAGTTACGTTATAGGTTAAAGTTTAGGAAATTGAGAATAGGTTAAGGTATAGGTTTAGAAAATCGGGTTCGGGTTTGGGATCGGGTTTAGGTTTGGGTTTTCAAGTTTAGTTTTAGGTTAAGTAGTTAAGATTACGATTAGGTGTAGGTTTAGGTTTAGGAATTTGAGAATACATTTAGGTCTTAGGTTTAGGTTTTGGTTTGGGTTTTGGTTTAGGTTATAAGTTTTGGTTTAGGTTATAGGTTATAGGTTTAGGATAAGGTTTAGGTTTAGGTTTAGGTTATAGGTTTTGGGATTTGGGAATGGTTTTAGGTTATAAGTAGAGCTTTAGGTTAGGTTATAAGTTTTGAGATTTGATAATGGATTCGGGTTTATGTCATAGGTTTTGGTTTTGGTTTAGGTTATAGGTTTTGGTTTATGTTATAGGTTATAGGTTTAGGATAAGGTTTAGGTTTAGGTTTAGGTATAGGCTATAGGTCTTGGGATTTGAGAATGGGTTCGGGTTTAGGTTATAGGTTGTGGTTTTGGTTTAGGTTATATGTTTTTAGGATTTGAGAATGGGTTCGGGTTTAGGTTATAGGTTTTGGTTTTGGTTTTGGTTATAGGTTTTGGTTAAGGTTATAGGTTATAGGTTTAGGTTAAGGTTAAGGTTAGGTTTAAGTTATAGGTTTTGGGATTTGGGAATAGTTTTAGATTATAAGTATAGGTTTAGGTTAGGTTATAGGTTAAGGTTTAGGGATAGGTTTTAGGTTTTGGGATTTGAGAATGGGTTCGGGTTTAAGTTATCGGTTTTTGGTATTGGTTTAGGTTATAGGTTTTGGGATTTTTGAATGGGTTCAGGTTTAGGTTATAGGTTTTGGTTTTGGTTTAGGTTATAGGTTTTGGTTTAGGTTATAGGTTATCGGTTTTGGTTTTGGTTAAGGTTAGGTTTAGGTTATAGGTTTTGGGATTTGAGAATGGGGTCGGGTTTAGGTTATAGGTTTTGGGATTTGGGAATGGGTTCGGGTTTATGTTATAGGTTTTGGTTTTGGTTTAGGTTATAGGTTTTGGTTAAGGTTATAGGTTATAGGTTTAGGTTTAGGTTAAGGTTAGGTTTAGGATATAGGTTTTGGGATTTGTAATAGTTTTAGGTTATAAGTATAGGTTTAGGTTAGCTTATAGGTTTTGGGATTTGAGAATGGGTTCGGGTTTAGGATATAGTTTTTGGTTTTTGTTTAGGTTATAGGTTTTAGTTTAGGTTAAGGTTAGGTTTAGGTTATAGGTTTAGGGATTTGGGTATAGTTTTAGGTTATAAGTATAGGTTTAGGTTAGGTTATAGGTTTTGGGATTTGATAATGGGTTCCGGTTTAGGTTATAGTTTTTAGTTATGGTTTAGGTTATAGGTTTTGGTTTAGGTTATAGGTTATAGGTTTAGGATAAGGTTTAGGTTTAGGTTTAGGTTATAGGTTTTGGGATTTGAGAATGGGTTCAGGTTTAGGTTATAGGTTTTGGTTTTGGGTTAGGTTATAGGTTTACGGATTTGAGAATGGGTTCGGGTTTAGGTTATAGGTTTTGGTTTTGGGTTAGGTTATAGGTTTTGTTTTAGGTTTTAGGTTATAGGTTTAAGGTTTAGGTTTAGGTTTAGGTTTAGGTTATAGGTTTTGGGATTTGAGAATGTGTTCGGTATTAGGTTATATGTTTTGATTTTGGTTTTGGTTATAGGTTTTGTGATTTGAGAATGGGTTTGGGTTTAGATTATAGGTTTTGGTTTTGGTTTAGGTTATAGGTTTTGGTTAAGGTTATAGGTTATAGGTTTAGGTTTAGGTTAAGGTTAGGTTTAGGTTATAGGTTTTGGGATTTGGCAATAGTTTTAGGTTATAAGTATAGGTTTAGATTAGCTTATAGGTTTTGGGATTTAGGAATGGGTTCGGGTTTAGGTTATAGGTTTATGTTTTGGTTTAGGTTATAGGTATAGGTTAAGGTTATAGGTTATAGGTTTAGGTTTAGTTTAAGGTTAGGTATAGGTTATAGGTTTTGGGATTTGGGAATAGTTTTAGGTTATAAGTGTAGGTTTAGGTTAGGTTATAGGTTTTGGGATTTGAAAATAGGTTCGGGTTTAGGTTATAGGTTTTGGTTTTGGTTTAGGTTATAGGTTTTGGTTAAGGTTATTGGTTATAAGTTAAGGTTAGGTTTAGGTTATAGGTTTTGGGAATTGGGAATAGTTTTATGTTATAAGTATAGTTTTGGGTTAGGATATAGGTTTTGGGATTTGATAATGGGTTCGGGTTTAGGTTATAGGTTTTGGTTTTGGTTTAGGTTATAGGTTTTGGTTTAGGTTATAGGTTTTAAGTTTAGGATAAGGTTTAGGTTTAGGTTTAGGTTACAGGTTTTGGGATTTGAGAATGGGTTCGGTTTAGGTTATAGGTTTTGGTTTTCATTTAGGTTATAGGTTTTGTTTTAGGTTAGAGGTTATATGTTTAGGATAAGGTTTAGGTTTTAGGATTTGAGAATGGGTTCAGGTTTAGGTTAATGGTTTTGGTTTTGGATTAGGTTATAGGTTTTGGGATTTGAGAATGGGTTCGGGTTTAGGTTATAGGTTTTGGTTTTGGTTTTGGTTTTAGGTTTTGATTAATGTTATAGGTTATAGGTTTAGGTTTAGGTTAAGGTTAGATTTAGGTTATACATTTTGGGATTTGACAATAGTTTTATGTAAGACCCGTATTTTAGTCCGTATAATTCCATAGACTTCCGCGGTCTTACCGGTCGAATTTCGACAACCTTCGACCCTTAACCAATATTGACGCGTGACCCTGATTCATATGCCGTTAACCTGTATCGACTCAACCCAAGACCAATACCATAGCGACCGCGTCATCACTACAGTTTCGATGCCGCGACTTGTGCGCCGAGGCGATACCCTGGTCGAGAGATGTGGGGCCAACGTTCGGTGAGAGGAAAACGCCGCACGTTGCGAAACCCAAGAAAATCTCTACGAGATGTCCCATCAATCCATCAATCAATCAATCCATCACATGTCAAGTACATGTCAAGTACACATCACCTTTCACCCATTCCCAAGCAACCACAAAAGTCAAAAAGTTCTTACACCTCTCATGCCTTTCTTACACAAAAGGCCACAAAAGTCAAGACTTTCTTACACAACCATCATTCATCCATCCATCCATCACTCTCTCTCTCTTTACAACTCTCTCTCTCTCTTTCTTATTTTTAAATCTCCAAGCAAGAAAAATCCCATTCGCATGAGAGTCTCCAAGCATTCCCAAACTCTAAGTGTGGCCCACCTTTCCTACCCCATAATCTCCCCATCCTAACCATTCATTCCCCATCTCCTCCATTGAAGTTGAAGCTAAGGAGCTAAGGAGTCCATAGGAGTAAGAAGATCGGACGGTGGGTGCTTGATTATAGTATTTTCCCTTATTTTTGAGATGGGCCAAGTGAGGCCAACCGATCAATGGTTTGGATCTCACTTGGGACCCTAAGATGTGGCCGATGGCCCACTAGGATCATCATGATCATTCCATAATGGGGCCATTCTCCATGGACCCCATCATGATGTTTATTTCATTACATTTAAAGGCCATCTAGACCGTCCATATTGGTGGAGAAAGGATTTTCACCGTTGAATCCAATTTTTGTTAGTCCCATGTGTAGAAGGACCAATTCCATTGTATGATCTCTTACAAGGGAGGGCTCGTAGTGGCGGAGCCCTCCATCACAAGCGTGTCCCACCTCTATCTTTCTCTCTCTACTTCATTTTCTTTCTTTTGATCATATTGTGTTTGTGTGGCCCACTTGAATGGACCCCATCACGAGGCATGAATGCTAACCAACCATCTTCTAGTGGGGCCCATTTTGTTGTGTGGTATCCACACCATACTCCATGAGGTGGCCCACCTAAGCGGGGCCCACCTCTAATGAATAAGTTCATGCACGTCCAGCGTACGCTGGACGTGGGTTGGGGAAGCACAAATATAAGCTTGTTTCCAAGCTTTCGGATGACCCACTCACCTAGGCCCCACCTTGATGTATACATTCAATCCAAGACGTCCATTCCCTTTCCCATATCATTTTAGACGTTGAACTAAGGAATGAGGCTAATCCGTTCATTAGGCGGGCCATACCTCTCAAAACAGCGACTCTCACCATTTAAATAAATTTTAAATTTTCTATAAATCTAAATGGGTTCAATAGCGGACTCGTTGGGCTTGTTTCAAGCCAGGGAAGCTAGTGGACGGAGTGGATTGATGCGATCTAGGCCCCACACTCAAAAATCCTCACACCAGTGATTTTTTTATTTTTTTTTAAAAAAGCCAAAGCAGGAGGCAGAGCCTCTGCTCTCTGACACCGGACGCAGCTGCTGATGCGTGCAGCTAGCGGCCAGGCAGTGTCCCACGGCTACTGCCGTGGGCCCCACTGTGATGTTTATTTGTCATCCAACCTGTTCATGGAGTGGGCCATCCCCAGTAGTGGGCCCCCTCCTGTTCACTCCCTAAGTGCAGGGTTGTGATGTAGTAATAACTCGGTAAGACCGAGGTCGAATCCCAAGGGACTGAAACTGTACGTAATCTAAAATTAAGTAGGATTTGAACTAGAATAAGATGAATTCTAAATCAAGTAACAATTGTGAAATAATTGTAGGTTAATTAATCTAAAACTAAGGAGATATCAGAGAAGGGTAACTAGGGATTCAAAGGGTCCACTTATAGAGATTAGGGAGATCTTATGCCTGCTTCAAGAATTATGGAATTTACTGAATTGCCGTTGATCTAGTTTTCAAAGAGAAGAAAGGTATATGAATTAGAATGGATTCCATCACCAAACCATGCCCAAGAGACTATGGCAAACAATAGAATTAAACTAATTACTAACCAATCACATGTATGGAGGTTAGGAAGAGTACCGTCATCCGACCATGCCCAGGAGACTATGGTGAACAACAGGGCTCTCTAACGTCATAAACATAAAAGAGAAGAGACATGCTCAAAGCCATTGCAGACCCATTGTAATTTCAGTCACAACAGACCATTAAGAGCTAAAAACATTCCCATAATAATCAACTAAAATTAAATCAATTCATGAATTAAAATTAAATTGAAAACATACATAAAAATCTCCCATCTCACTACAAGCTTCACCTCTTAGCCCTAGCTAAGAGGTTTAGCCAGACATGATGTGGGCTAGATCCAAATAAATAAAGAAAAAAAGAAAAGGAAAAGAAAAGGGAAAGAAAAAAAACCAAAGCTCTTCTCTCCCTCTCTTTCTCCTAACGTTCTAACCCAGCCAAGATCTGGATCTTCCTTCCCAGGTCTAAATCTTCCTCCCAAGACCTGAATCCCCTCTCCCCACATCCAAAACCTCCTTATATAGCTGGTGGAGTGGTGAAAATCGAATTTGAATCGGATTTGGAAAGCTATGTATGCCCATTGAAAGCTTTTTCGCAGCCAAGTTCGGTGCCTCGAAACACGCCACTTTTCTTGCTCAAATTCCAAAGAAACACCGTCCCTTAGGACTTTCTTGGGTCCTCTACATGATAGACGGTTCAGATCTTCCATATGATCAAAGAAGGTGGGCCAAAACCACTTGGAAAAGTCAAATTTTGCGGATGTGTGAAACCTTTTGCACCATTTCACTGTTGTGATCGGTGGGCCCCACAGAAGCATTTTCTGGAAAATCCACCCCGTCCATTAGATTCAAGATGAAATTTCAGTTAAGAATAAGTGGTTTTGAAGGTCCATTGATGCGGCTCAGAGAAGATATCACAAAAGGATCAATTTTGAACGTTGCAGGGCAGCCCTTTTGTGGCCCCTGTATCTCACACATGTGCTTGCGTGGATGAAAAGTGTTAACATGGTTTTGTAGTGCTCGCGGCTGTCTACACGGTGGATGGTTTGGATTGAGCTTACGGGGCACGTGTGGGGCCCACAACCGTTCGTAAAATGGCCAGCGGCCGTTCCTTCGCTGACGCGAAAATGAAAACTTCTTCCGCTGTGGCACTTGTGGAGCCCATTTCATTAGACACTTGAGAAATCTAATCCGTCCATCGAATTCCTCTCAGAATTTCGGTAAGAAATGACTGGTTTCAGATTGATTTTGGCTTGGCCCACGGAATATTCTGCTTCGCCGTCCATCTGACGTTTAACGATGGAAATCAAGTGATTGTACGCATGGGACCAAAAGGAAAGCTTAACGAGGGTTGTGGCCGTGCCCCTGAGTGAATGGATGGCTTGGATTTCTCATATGGGCAATGTTTGGGGCCCACTACTCAAAAACGGCCAGCGCCCTTGGGACGCTGTTGCGTCTCTGCGATTTTAAGAAAAATGTCAGTCAGCGAGTGCGCTGACCGACTTTCTTATTTGGTGTTCAGCCTCCGTACGTGTGCTGTGCACACGCACGATGTAAGGTGGGTCTCCCTTCGACGTATGTGAGAAATTCGCTCCGTTCATCTACTTCACCATCTCCTTTTAACCGTAGGGACCAAATTTGAAGCGTATCCAGATAGTAGGTGGGGCCCAAATTGAAGATTGATGGGCTGAGCTGCCCGTTAGGCCACTTTCACATTGATCCAATGGATGATTTTTGTCGTGTACAGTTAATTTATGGTCCTCAGGCGACGTATGAAGTTTTGAGCCAAACGGATGGTGGGAACCTCGTGATCTTGCATTCTGGACGTCCTTCAGGCCACTTGAGCTTCAGTTCCTTGATTTTCTCGGATCTCTGGCGTGTAATTTCAGTCGATCTTGGTCCCCTGGAGTGCGTCCATTGCCTTGGTGCATCTTGAGCGCTAAAACCATATTTTTAACACCCATTTTCAATTCAAGCTCATAAAGACACCCTGCATCACAAACACGATTAAATCGGGCTATTAGACAGTATAATGTTCGTAAATCCAGGTAATAACTGAGGTCTACTATGCAATATTTGACCCTCACCACAACCCTCAACCAGCATTTTGCTAGTCCCGAGCAAAGTATGCGAAAAATAAGTTGAGAATTAGAAGATGATTCCTATGAACTTGAATGATTCTTTCAAAAAATAATTCAGATATTAGAATTTTAAGATTCATGAGTGTTGGAAATTATTTTCTCCTGGACTCAGGCACCCATTAAACTTCATAATCAAGTTCAAAGTAATAATCCACTAATTAGAAAATTTCTAAACATTAAGATCCATGAGCGTATAGTGTACTCTCAACTCATCAACATTAAGATTCAATTCTTTATTCTTAGGATATCATTGGTAATCATCAAGAGAATCCATAATAACCAATGCTTGCCTCAAAGATCATCTTTTGATTTTTCATTCTCTTTTTTTTTTCTTTTTTTCCTTTTTTTTTTCATTGAAAGAATGTTAAAAGGGAAATCAAATTTTCACCTATAGGGAGCAAACCTACGGTGAAACTAGTCACCCAACTCTTTCCGACTGTTAATCGTAGGGAATCGAATCCACACCTATAGGGAGCAAACCCATGGTGAAGATTAATTGCCCAACTTTTCAATTTTTATACCCTGATGACAAGATATTTTAGGCTGGTTCCTTTCATGCTCAGTGATTACTAGGTTAATCCTTCAATATTGAACTGAAACCCTAATTTGAAAGCGAGATGTGACATGTGAACTCATGACTCAATCAATGTTTATATTTCTAATTATGGATTAACAATTCAAATTTAACTGTGAAATCGAATAGAAACTGAATCTAAGAGTCATAAATTATTATCATAACGAATCTTAAAATTCTAAGTCAAGGATATCCATCAAAATCACTTCGAAATCATAGGAATTTCCAGAAAAATTTTAAAATTTTAAAAATTTTCACAATTTTTTCTTAAGACCAAGAAAACACAGATTAAGGTATCTAATCTCCTACCCCCAACCTAAAATTTACATTGTCCTCAATGTAAAAGATATGGGCATGCAATGCACATGGAACAACGAAAGTAAAGTGATGGGAAGATAGTACGTGGATAACGAATCAAGAGAGATTTTTCACGAGATCACAGTAGGGAAGCTGGTTAGCACGAGAGAAAAAGAAAAATAAAAATAATAAAAATAAAATCCTACCTATACCACTTTCGCAGGTGCTCTCGATTGCATTTAGCGTATGCAACAAGCCTTTAAACTCCTAGGTTACCCCTAGAGGACGAGTTGTAGTCTCGTGAGGGTTTGCAGGAATGTTACCCACAAACATTGAATCATCTAACTAGAAAAATGAAATGAAAAGCTAGGTTGCCTCCCAGGAACGCTAAATTTACCATCTTTAGCCAGACAAATAAAGCAACAATCCTAGTCCTATGAAAGCGATAAACCTACCTATACCTCCATCAGACTAGGAGATCAGTCCTGGTAAACAGGAGCAATCAGAGGCATGGACATGTCTTTTGAATCAAATGTCTCGACAAATGGCTTTAATTGATATCCATTTACTTTAAACTCCTTGCCATTGTCGGGATCTCTTATCTCGACGGCCCCATGAGGATAAGCAGTAACAACAATATAAGGGCCGGTCCAACGAGATCGAAGCTTACCCAGAAAGAGATGTAGTCAAGAGTCATACAAGAGAACTTTCTGACCTGGCGTGAATGATTTTCGTAGAATATGTTGATCATGAAACGCCTTCATACTGTCCTTGTAAATTCTTGAGTTTTCGTACGCATCGTTCCGGATTTCTTCAAGTTCATTTAATTGAAGTTTGCGTAGCGAGCTAACGTTGTCCAGATTGGAATTCGGATTTTTAATCGCCCAGTATGCTTTATGTTCCAATTCCACAGGCAAATGACAAGCCTTTCCGTAGACAAGTCTAAAGGGAGATGTTCCAATAGGAGTTTTAAAAGCAGTACGGTACGCCCATAAGACATCGGTCAATCGGATTGACCAGTCCTTACGATCAGGGTTAACCATTTTCTCTAGGATATGTTTGATCTTTCTATTGAAAATCTCAGCTTGTCCACTTATTTGTGGATGGTATGGGGTGCTCACCTTATGCGAGATACCGTATTTCTTCATTAAACTCTCGAATGGTCTATTGCAGAAGTGTGAGCCCATGTCACTAATGATGGCTCGAGGCGTTCCGAACCGCGACAGGATATTTTCTTTCAAAAATTTAATGACCGTACGATGGTCATTTTTGCGGCACGGAATTGCTTCGACCCATTTAGTGACATAGTCTACGGCGAGCAAAATATACAGATTTTCAAATGATTGGGGGAATGGTCCCATGAAATCAATGCCCCAACAATCAAATGCTTCAATGATAAGGATGGGATTCAAAGGCATCATATTTCGACAGGACAATGCTCCCAATTTTTTACAACACTCACAAGCTTTGTAAAACTCATGAGTATCCCTGAACATAGTGGGCCAATAAAAACCACACTGTAGAATCTTGGTCGTGGTCTTTTTAGTAGAAAAGTGACCACCACAGGCCTGTGAGTGACAGAAGGAGATGAAACTCTAATGCTCATCGTCTGACACACACCTCCTTAAGATTTGGTCTGAACAATATTTAAACAAACATGGATCGTCCCAGAAAAAGTTACGCACCTTGGTAAAGAATTTCTTCTTATCTTGCGATGTCCAATGTGTCGGTATGGAACCTGTAGCAAGATAATTAGCAATATCAGCGAACCAAGGTGAATGGGAGACTCTAAACAGTTGTTCATCAGGGAACATATCATTAAATATGAGTTACCTCAAGGGAATCAGAGGTATTAAGGCGAGAAAGGTGATCGGCCACTACGTTCTCTACTCCCTTTTGGTCTTTAATTTCCAAATCAAATTCTTGGAGTAGAAGGATCCATCGTATCAAGCGGGGCTTAGAATCATTCTTAGAAAGAAGATACTTAAGTGTCGTGTGATTTGTGTAGATGATGATCTTAGATCCGATCAGGTAAGATCTAAAATTATCCAAAGCGAACACTACAGCTAAGAGTTCCTTTTTCGTAGTCGAGTAGTTCACTTAGGCAGGATTTAGAGTCCTACTTGCGTAGTGAATAACGTAAGGCCGCTTATCTTTTCGCTGGCCTAGAACCGCTCCAAGAACATAATCAGAGGCGTCGCACATAAGTTCAAAAGGAAGACTCCAGTCGGGTGGCTGCATAATAGGTGCAGTGGTTAACATGCCCTTAAGCATAGTGAAAGCTTCTTGGCACTGCTCAGTCCACTCGTATGGTGTATCCTTTTGAAGAAGATTACATAAAGGATGAGAGAGGAGACTAAAGTCTTTTATGAATCGTCTGTAGAATCCTGCATGTCCTAAGAAGGATCGCACGTCTCTAATGTTCTTGGGTGGAGGTAGGTTAGAGATAAGATCAATTTTTACCTTATCTACCTCGATTCCTTTGGACGAGATGATGTGTCCAAGGACAATTCCCTTTTGAACCATGAAATGGCACTTCTCCCAATTAAGTACCAGATTCTTTTCTTTACATCTTTTCAGCACACATTTAAGACTTGTTAAGCACTCGCTGAAAGATGAACCGAAAACAGAGAAATCGTTCATGAAGACCTCTAAATATTTCCCCATCATGTCAGAAAAGATACTCATCATGCATCGCTGAAAGGTGGCAGGGGCATTACATAACCCGAATGCATCCTTCTGTAAGCAAAGGTGCCATAGGGACATGTAAATGTGGTCTTTTTCTGATCTTCAGGGACGATTTCAATCTGATTATAACCTGAATACCCATCAAGGAAACAGTAATAGGATTGACCAGCTAACCTTTCCAAGATCTGATCTATAAAGGGCAAAGAAAAGTGGTCCTTCCTAGTGACGGTATTCAGTTTCCTGTAGTCAATGCACATTCTCCAACCAGTAGTAACTCTGGTCGGCACGAGTTCATTATTGGCATTGGCTACGATGGTGATCCCGGACTTCTTAGGAACCACCTGAGTTGGACTCACCCATTGACTATCGGATATGGGGTAAATGATCCCCACATCCAATAGTTTGATAACCTCGGCCTTAACCACTTCCTTCATGTTTAGATTTAATCTACGTTATGATTGCCGAACAGCCTTTGCATTGTCCTTAAGATATATACAGTGAGTACAAATCGATGGGTTAATTCTTTTGAGGTCCGCTATTGTCCATCCAAGAGCTCCCTTATGCTCAATGAGAGTAGATATCAGCATACTCTCCTGTTCTTTCTCTAGGTAGGCAGAGATCACCACCAGGTATGTCTCATCTTGACCTAAATAGACATATTTTAAATCAGAGGGTAAAGGTTTTAGGTCAAGCTTCGGTGGCTTGAGGTTAGATGGTAGAGGCACTACATCAGTTTGGGATAATTCTTCAATTTGTGGCCTCCACCGGTTAACTTCAAGTACCGATGCAGTATCAAGCATGGCACACGTCTCCCTAATTATATCATCATCAAGATCATGGGAGCGGGCCAGGCACGTCTCTAGAAGATCAGAGGATAAGGTGAGAGGTGTTCTGTCTTCCACAAAAGAATCAATCATGTTAACATCGTGAAAATCGTCATCATCTTCTGAGTTACTGCCGTTATTGAAAAAGATATTCGATTCCAATGTCAAATTTCTAAAAGATATAGTCATAACACCATTCCTGCAATTGATAATTGCATTTGAAGTGGACAGGAATGGGCGACCAAGGATGATGGGAATCTGAGTGCTCGTGTCATTGATGGGTTCGGTATCTAAGATGATAAAATCAACTGGGTAGTAGAATCTATCAACCTAGACCAACACATCCTCGATGATCCCTCTTGGTACACGAACAGAACGATCAGCAAGTTGTAGTGTGGTTCGAGTGGGTTTTAATTCACCCAAGCCTAACTTTTGGTATACCGAATAGGGAATTAGATTGATGCTCGCTCCTAAGTCAAGAAGTGCGTGATCAATTTGATAGTTCTCGATTACACATGATATGGTTGGGCAACCGGGATCTTTAAATTTTTACGGCACATTTTGTTTCAGAATAGCACTCACTTTCTTAGTTAAGGAAATTTTCTTTTGATCACTTTTCCCTCGTTTGGTCGTGCATAAGTCTTTTAGGAATTTAGCATATAAAGGTATCTGTTTTACAACATCAAGCAGAGGAATATTGACTTTCACTTATTTCAACACCTCTAGGATATCCTGAGAGTTAGATAGACATTTTGGTTCAACTAACCGTTGGGAAAACGGAGCAACTGGCTTCTCTAGAGGTTCCGGTTCAAATTTTTATGGGGCGTCACTAGATCCATCATTGTTGTCCTCTTCTGGTTCTTGAGGCTTTTCGGGCCTAACCGGAAGGGTTTTATCAATAACCTTCCCACTCCTAAGAGTGGTGATAGATTTAGTGTGCCCCATTTGATTTGAAGAGCTGGGGTTTCCTTCTCGTATTGCGGTTTAGGTTGGGGATTGGTTGTGAAGGAAGCATCCCCTTTTTAATAGCCGTCATACGTGAATCTATCTTTTGTATGAAATCTCGCATTATCTGCATCAGCTCTTACACAGAATTTTGAGCCGGTTCTTCTTGAGGTCTCCCCTGATTTGGATTTTGATTGAAGAAACCTTGAAGGGTAGCAGTTTGTCCGTTCCTCCAACTAAAATTCAAATGATTTTTTCAACCAGGATTATACGTATTAGAGGGTGATCCATTGAAAGGTCTTTGATAGTTATTTATGGCATTAGATTGTTCATTCAATACTTCTCGGAAGGCAGGTATTGAAGGATAATTTTCAGCAGTATGAATGTTGCAATCACAGATGCCGCAAACACTTTCATTAACCTTTTCCTTCCTTCCTTCCATGGCCTCAAATTTTCTGGTGAGATTGGCCACCTTAGCGTTAAGATCATTATCCTCTTTCAGGAGATATATTCCTTCTTTTTTCCTTGAATGAGTCGGCCTAGACGTAGTGTTCATCCTTGAGTAATAGTCTCATGATTGTGTTTTTTCAGCGAGACTATCGAGGTAATACCATACCTCGTCGACATTTTTATTAACGAATTCTCCGTTACACATTGTCTCGACCATTTGGCGCATGGAAGATGTTAGCCCATCATAGAAAAAATTCGTAATGCGCCATATTTCAAAGCCATGTTGTGGGCATGCATTAACCAGATCCTTGAACCTTTCCCAACATTGGAAGAATGTTTCATCTTCCTTTTGGGCAAAGTTCATGATTGCTCTCCTGAGGGTAATTGTCTTATGATGTGGGAAAAATTTCTTTATAAATTCCCTCTGCATATCATTCCATGTGCCAATGGATCTAGGACGCAGTGAATGTAACCACGTCTTGGCTTTTTCTTTCAAGGAAAATGGAAAGAGTTTCAGTCTAATAGTATCCTCAGATACATTAGGGAAGTATAAGGTGCCTATGATTTCATCGAACTCTTTTAGATACAAGTATGGTTCTTCAGACTCAAGCCCATGGAACTTAGGAAGGAGTTGGATAACCCCTGGCTTGATGTCCATATGTCCTGTATTCTTAAGAAAAATCATACATGAGGGCGTACTCACCCCCGCCGGTTGTAAATAATCTCGTAAAGTACGAGGCGGGAGTGCCTGATGCACCTCATTCTCATCATGTACTTCCTCAACCCTTGGTTGGGGTAGTTCTTGAGGTTGATTTTCAGCCATAACGTCCTCTAACTCAGGAGAATTCAAGTGGTGTCTAGTCCTGCGATGGACAGTCAACCCCTCAACTAATCCTCCTTCAGTCACGAGACGTCGAGTGTTGTCGCATGCCCACTGGGGCATAAAACACACCCAACCCTCAAATTCTAACTTAAACCTAAGAGAAAGAAAGAAGTAGAAATTTAGAAAATAAAAGGGAAAGATGGAAAGAAGTTACCAAATTTGGAGGCCTAAGTTAAGAATCTGCAAAAAAAAATAAAATAAGTTAGTTTCCAAGAATAGAAAGTCCTAATTAAAAGTAAACTAATTCCTAGAGAAAAGAAAAAATTCCTAAAAAAGAAAGAGAAATTAGAAAGATCTTACTAAATTAGAAGTTTCCTACAAAACAGAAAAATCGGGTTAATTCCTAAACAACAAAAAAAAAAACTTATGGAAAAAATTCTAAAACAGAAACAAGGTTAGGAACCTTAAAGGAATTAGAGTTAGAAACTTAATAAAAAGAAGAAATAAATCCTAATCTAGAATGGAGGGGAAGAATTTAAGAAAGAATTTACCAATTTAGAAACTACCTTAGAAGCCTACAAAATAATAAAATAAGTTAGTTTCTATAAATCAAGAAAGTCTAAACCTAATCTTAAATTATTCCTAAAACTAATTAATTTTAGAAACAAAACCGTCAGTCCCCGGCAACGGCGCAAAAAATTTGTTCACTCCCCAAGTGCAGGGTTGTGATGTAGTAATAACTCGGTAAGACCGAGGTCGAATCCCAAGGGACTGAAACTGTACGTAATCTAAAATTAAGTAGGATTTGAACTAGAATAAGATGAATTCTAAATCAAGTAACAATTGTGAAATAATTATATGTTAATTAATCTAAAACTAAGGAGATATCAGAGAAGGGTAACTAGGGATTCAAAGGGTCCACTTGTAGAGATCAGGAAGATCTTATGCCTGCTTCAAGAATTATGAAATTTACTGAACTGTCGTTGATCTAGTTTTCAAAGAGATGAAAGGTATATGAATTAGAATGGATTCCATCACCAAACCATGCCCAAGAGACTATGGCAAACAACAGAATTAAACTAATTACCAACCAATCACATGTATGGAGGTTAGGAAGAGTACCGTCATCCGACCATGCCCAGGAGACTATGGTGAACAACAGGGCTTCATAAACATAAAAGAGAAGAGACATGCTCAAAGCCATTGCAGACCCATTGTAATTTCAGTCACAACAGACCATTAAGAGCTAAAAACATTCCCATAATAATCAACTAAAATCAAATCAATTCATGAATTAAAATTAAATTGAAAACATACATAAAAATCTCTCATCTCACTACAAGCTTCACCTCTTAGCCCTAGCTAAGAGGTTTAGCCAGACATGATGTGGGCTAGATCCAAATAAATAAAGAGAAAAAGAAAAGGAAAAGAAAAGGGAAAGAAAAAAAAACCAAAGCTCTTCTCTCTCCCTCTTTCTCGTGACGTTCTAACCCATCCAAGATCTGGATCTTCCTTCCCAGGTCTGAATCTTCCTCCCAAGACTTGAATCCCCTCTCCCCACGTCCAAAACCTCCTTATATAGCTGGTGGAGTGGTGAAAATCGAATTTGAATCGGATTTGGAAAGCTATGCATGCCCATTGAAAGCTTTTTCGCAGCCAAGTTCGGTGCCTCGAAATACGCCACTTTCCTTGCTCAAATTCTAAAGAAACACTGTCCCTTAGGACTTTCTTGGGTCTTCTACATGATAGAAGGTTCAGATCTGCCATATGATCAAAGATGGTGGGCCAAAACCGCCTGAAAAAGTCAAATTTCATGGATGTGCGAAACCTTTCGCACCATTTCGCTGTTGTGATCGGTGGGCTCCACAGAAGTATTTTCTAGAAAATCCACCCCGTCCATTAGATTCAAGATGAAATTTTAGTCAAGAATGAGTGGTTCTGAAGGTCCATTGACACGGCTCAGAGAAGATATCACAAAAAGATCAATTTTGAACGTTACAGGGCAGCCCTTTTGTGGCCCTTGTATCTCACACATGTGCTTGCGTGGATGAAAAGTGTAAACATGGTTTTGTAGTGCTCGCGGCTGTCTACACGGTGGATGGTTTGAATTGAGCTTACGGGGCACGTGTGGGGGCCATAACCGTTCGCAAAACGGCCAGCGGCCGTTCTTTCCCTGATGCAAAAACGAAAACTTCTTCCACTGTGGCACTTGTGGGGCCCATTTTGTTAGACACTTGAGAAATCCAATCCGTCCACCGAATTCCTCTTAGAATTTTGGTAAGAAATGACTGGTTTCAGATTGATTTTGGCTAGGCCCATGGAATATTCTGCTTCGCCGTCCATCTGATGTTTAACGATGAAAATCAAGTGATCGTACGCATGGGACCAAAAGGAAAGCTTGACGAGGGTTGTGGCCGTACCCCTGAGCGAATGGACGGCTTGGATTTCTCATATGGGCAATGTGTGGGGCCCACTACTCAAAAACGGCCAGCGCCCTTGGGACACTGTTACGTCTCTGCGATTTTAAGAAAAACATCGGTCAGCGAGTGCGCTGACCGACTTTCTTATTTGGTGTTCAGCCTCCGTACGTGTGCTATGCACATGCACGATGTAAGGTGGGTCCCCCTTCGACGTATGTGAGAAATCCGCTCCGTTCATCTGCTTCACCATCTCCTTTTAACCGTAGGGAGCAAATTTGAAGCATATCCAGATAGCAGGTGGTCCCCAAATTGAAGATTGATGGGCTGAACTGCCCGTTAGGCCACTTTCACATTGATCCAATGGATGATTTTTGTCGTGTACGGTTAATTTATGGTCCTCAGGCGACGTATGAAGTTTCGAGCCAAACGGATGGTGGGAACCTCGTGATCTTGCATTCTGGACATCCTTCAGGGCACTTGAGATTCAGTTCCTTGATTTTCTCGGATCCCTGGTGTGTAATTTCAGTCAATCTTGGTCCCCTGGAGTGCGTCCCTTGCCTTTGTGCATCTTGAGCGCTAAAACCATATTTTTAACACCCATTTTCAGTTCAAGCTCACAAAGACACCCTGCATCACAAACACGATTAAATCGGGCTGTTAGACAGTACAATGTTCGTAAATCCAGGTAATAACTGGGGTCTACTATGCAATATTTGACCCTCAACACCTCCGAATTTCAGCCCCGTCCGTGACTCAGGTGGCCCACACCACACGATACAGTGGGATTGAACCTCTACTATTGAAACCCATTTTTGAGCCCGCAGAAGTTTTAGATCAATCTGAAATTTGTGTTTTCACTTCATACAGGTCTGAGTGACCTTATGAACGGGTTGAATTTCAAATAAGCATTGTGGTGGGCCCCACGTGGAGCCCACAATGATGTATGTGTTACTTCCACCGTCCACTGGACGGTGCAGCCCACCTAATGCATGTGATTTATTCACGCCACCCATCTGTCAGGTGGTGGGACCCACTGCCTCTTCACATTAGCAGTCCCGTGGGTCCCAAGTGTGATGCAGACCGTCTAGACGGTGGGACCCATTCACAGCTCAACTGACAGATTGAGTGGAGGTAGCTCGTTTCAATACTTGAGGTCTTGGTATCGATCCCTAGCAGGGGGTGGTTAACCGTGCAGTGTACGGTGGGATCCATGGGACCACCTACACCGTCCACCCATTCTGATGGGCTGTGGGACCCACTCCCATGGGTGGGGCCCTCCCTGACTTGTGCATGGTTGTAACCGTCCAGGCCGTGGGGTGTTTGAATATATATATATATATATATTATATTATATTATATATATATATATATATATATATATATATATATTGTATATTATAATATATTTTAAATACATGTTGTGGGTGGCCCCACGTGGAACCCACCTCTGCCACTTTTAGGCAGCAGCGGCTACTCTAATCGCTGCTGTGTACGGTACCAAGTGGACCCCACCACTAGTTGTTGTGAATAGTATTAAGTTTCATGGGTCCTACTTGTTCTATCCACGCCATCTATATATGAGACCCACCCTTGATGCATGTGTTGTGTCCAAGACTGTCCAACCTCTTGGCGAGCTTATCTTAACGGTTTGAGACTAAAAATAAGGTGTAGTTCTATAGCTCAGGTGGACCCCACCTTGGTATGTTTATGGGGCCCATCTTAATTTATTGTGACTATCCATTGAGGCCCACCGTAATATACATAAGGCCCAATTGGTGTAGCCCATTTGTTACATATAAGATCCATAAGATTAGGCCCATTTGATGCAATCTAAGGCCCACGGGTTATGACCCATTGCAATGTACATAAGGCCCATTGGTTCGGTCCATTCCATTTGATGAATAAAAGGCCCATATGATATGGCCCATTCGATGTATTTAAGGACCAATGAGATGTACCTAAGGTCCATTACAATGTGTTATACCAACACAAATGTGTTATGCCAACACAAATTTATGTAACGATGTTTGCGACGATCGTGCCTTGGGAGCAATGTTGGTTTGACGTTCACATTGCGAGTGTAATGTTGGTTGGATGTCCATATTACGACTCTCCTTAGGGCCCATTGCTAGGCCGTACTTATTGTATATAGGCCGTCCAGGCCCATCTACATTGTAAGGATAGTTCATCTCATTATAACATGTTTAGTATAGTTCCATGACTCATGATCATACGCATCATATGTATGTTTGACATGAGAATTGACTGATCATAGCATATGCCTTTGGGCAGGTTATTTATGGGCTCCCGGTTAGGCGGTGTTGCCCTGCATGAGCGCATGATATGCGCAGAATTTGTTGCATGACTGGATAGCATGATTCATGCATTTCGTATTTATGTGATATAGTTATTGTATGCCCTAGCGACATCAGGGCCGTAACCTCCACAGACGTATCGTGGTTGGCAGGATTTGATACCGAAAATCTTATTCTACGTGAGGTGCTATAGATATCCCTGGGTGAAAGTTTCTAAACCCTTATGGTACCAAGAGGTTGCTCTAACGTCTAGACCGAGTGGGTAGATGAGCGTTGAGGGCCGATTACCAGATGGTTGCGCTCTCCACTGTGTCGTAGTCGGTTGGAAGGGGGTGCGGCCCTATCCACCCGAGTCTAGGGGGCAATGCTAGGCTGAGTCTGACCAGCTTGAGGAATGGGTCCGCTATCGACGAGTCGCGCCCGATATTGGCAGACGGATAGTGAGGTCTCTTCTACTTACCTTATTGAGCGCGATGTGGCGGCGATCTGGTTTAGAGTGTACTAGACCCCGGTGATATCCCAGAGTTGAGCTGTATTGACATGTGGACTTAGATGAGGATTGCATGCTTAACTTGCATCTTGCATTACATAGCCTTGGTACGGCTCATGATATTTATAGATCCATCTGCATATTCCGCATTACTCTGATACTGCATGATCATACTACTACCTTGCGCACACACTTTCACCACCCTCTAAGCTTTCTATAAGCTTATGCAAGACCGTTTCGTGCAGGTGACGTTGGCTCGCAACAGCGTTAAGGCAGGAGCGCGTAGCAGATCATTTGGAGTTTTTATTCGTTCTCATTGTATTTCCCATTATGCTCATTGTACTTGTAAAGTTTTTGATCATAGTGAAAATGTAATGGAGTTCTTGGTTGTTGTTTGTGGGTTATGCCTTTGGTTATGCTAATTACGAATCAAACTGACGTTGAAAATCCTTCTCGTAGCATCCCAGGATCGGAACCTGGCGAATGGGCACTAGGAGCCGAGAATGGGGTTCTACGGAGGCTGTCGGCGCCGGATTCGGCGATCGGGAATTTTGTGAGCCCGGTTTTCGAGTTTAGGGCGTGACATTTTAGGTTATAAGTATAGGTTTAGTTTAGGTTATAGGTTTTGGTTTTGGTTTTGGTTATAGGTTTTAGTTAAGGTAATAGGTTATAGGTTTAGGTTTAGGCTAAGGTTAGGTTAAGGTGATTGGTTTTAGGATTTGGGAATAGTTTTAGGTTATGAGTATAGGTTTAGGTTAGGTTATAGGTTTTGGGATTTGATAATGGGTTCGGGTTTAGGTTATAGATTTTTTTTTTGGTTTAGGTTATAGGTTATATGTTTAGGATAAGGTCTAGGTTTAGGTTTAGGTTATAGGATTTGGGAATTGAGAATTGGTTCGGGTTTAGGTTATAGGTTTTGGTTTTGGTTTAGGTTATAGGTTATATGTTTAGGATAAGGTTTAGGTTTAGGTTTAGGTTATAGGTTTTGGGATTTGAGAATGGGTTCGGGTTTAGGTTATAGGTTTTGGTTTTGGTTTAGGTTATAGGGTTTGGGATTTGAGAATGGGTTTGGGTTTAGGTTATAGGTTTTGGTTTTGGTTTAGGTTATAGGTTTTGGTTAAGGTTATAGGTTATAGGTTTAGGTTTAGGTTAAGGTTATGTTTAGGTTATAGGTTTTGGGATTTGGTTTTAGTTTTAGGTTATAAGTATAGGTTTGGGTCAGGTTATAGGTTTTGGGAATTGAGAATGGGTTCGGGTTTAGATTATAGGTTTTGGTTTTGGTTTAGATTATAGGTTTTGATTAAGGTTATAGGTTGTAGGTTTAGGTTTAGGTTAAGGTTTAGTTTAAGTTATAGATTTTTGCATATGGGAATAGTTTTAGGTTATAAGTATAGTTTTAAGTTAGATTATAAGTAAAGGTTTAGGTATAGGTTATAGGTTTTGGGAATTGAGAATGGGTTCGGGTTTAGATTATAGGTTTTGGTTTTGGTTTAGGTTATAGGTTTTGATTAAGGTTATAGGTTGTAGGTTTAGGTTTAGGTTAAGGTTAGGTTTAGGTTATAGGTTTTTGCATATGGGAATAGTTTTAGGTTATAAGTATAGTTTTAAGTTTGGTTATAAGTTAAGGTTTAGGTATAGGTTATAGGTTTTAGGATTTGGGAATAGTTTTAGGTTATAAGTATAGGTTTAGGTTAGGTTATAGGTTAAAGTTTAGGGATAGGTTATAGGTTTTGGGATTTGGGAATAGTTTTAGGTTATAAGTATAGGTTTAGGTTAGGTTATAGGTTAAGGTTTAGGGATAGGTTATAGGTTTTTGGATTTGAGAATGGGTTCGTGTTTATGTTATAGGTTTTGGTTTTGGTTTAGGTTATAGGTTTTGGTTTAGGTTATAGGTTTTGGTTTAGTTTATAGGTTATAGGTTTAGGATAAAGTTTAGGTTTAGGTTTAGGTTATAGGTTTTGGGATTTGAGAATGGGTTCGGGTTTAGGTTACATGTTTTGGTTTAGGCTATAGGTTATAGGTTTTGAGATTTGAGAAAGGGTTCGGGTTTTGGTTATAGGTTTGGGTTTTGGTTTAGGTTATAGGTTTTGGTTAATGTCATAGGTTATAGGTTTAGGTTTAGGTTATAGGTTTTGTGATTTGGCAATAGTTTTAGGTTATAAGTATAGGTTTAGGTTAGGTAATAGGTTTTGGTATTTGAGAATGGGTTCGGGTTTAGGTTATAGGTTTTTATTTTGGTTTAGGTTATCGGTTTTGGTTAAGGTTAAAGGTTATAGGTTTAGGTTTAGGTTAAGATTAGGTTAAGGTTATCGGTTTTGGGATTTGGTAATAGTTTTAGGTTATAAGTATAGGTTTATGTTAGGTTATAGGTTTTGGGATTTGATAATGGGTTTGGGTTTAGGTTATAGGTTTTGGTTTTGGTTTAGGTTATAGGTTTTGGTTAAGGTTATAGGTTATAGGTTTATGTTTAGGTTAAAGTTAGGTTTAGGTTATAGGTTTTGGTATTTGGGAATAGTTTTAGGTTATAAGTATTGGTTTATGTTAGGTTATAGGTTTTGGGGTTTGATAATGGGTTCGGGTTTAGGTTATAGGTTTTGGTTTTGGTTGAGGTTATAGGTTTTGGTTTAGGTTATAGGTTATAAGTTTAGGTTTAGGCTAAGGTTAGGTTTAGGTTATTGGTTATGGGTTTGGGAATAGTTATGGGTTATAATTATAGGTTTAGGTTAAGGTTAGGTTTTGGGATTTGATAATGGGTTCGGGTTTAAGTTATTGGTTTTGGTTTTGGTTTAGGTTATCGGTTTTGGTTTAGGTTAGGGGTTATAGGTTTTGGGATTTGAGAATGGATTTGGGTTTAGGTTATAGGTTTTGGTTTAGGTTATAGGTTATAGGTTTAGGATAAGGTTTTGGTTTAGGTTTAGGTTATAGGTTTTGGGATTTGAGAAAGGGTTCGGGTTTTGGTTATAGGTTTTGGTTTTGGTTTAGGTTATAGGTTTTGGTTAATGTCATAGGTTATATGTTTAGGTTTAGGTTAAGGTTAGGTTTAGTTTATAGGTTTTGGGATTTGGAAATAGTTTTAGGTTATAAGTATTGGTTTAGGTTAGGTTATAGGTTTTGGGATTTGTTAATGGGTTCAGGTTTAGGTTATAGGTTTTGGTTTTGATTTAGGTTATAGGGTTTGGTTGAGGTTATAGGTTATAAGTTTAGGTTTAGGTTAAGGTTCGGTTTAGGTTATAGGTTATAGGTTTGGGAATAGTTATAGGTTATAAGTGTAGGTTTAGGTTAAGGTTAGGTTTTGGGATTTGATAATGGGTTCGGGTTTAGGTTTTAGGTTTTGGTTTTCGTTTAGGTTATAGGTTTTGGTTTAGGTTATAGGTTATAGGTGTAGGATAAAGTTTAGGTTTAGGTTTAGGTTTAGGTTATAGGTTTTGGGATTTGAGAATGGGTTCGGGTTTAGGTTACATGTTTTGGTTTAGGTTATAGGTTATACGTTTTGGGATTTGAGAAAGGGTTCGGGTTTTGGTTATAGGTTTGGGTTTTGGTTTAGGTTATAGGTTTTAGTTAATGTTATAGGTTATAGGTTTATGTTACTTTTTAGGTTTTGGTATTTGAGAATGGGTTCGGGTTTAGGTTATAGGTTTTGGTTAAGGTTATAGGTTGTAGGTTTAGGTTTAAGTTAAGATTAGGTTAAGGTTATCGGTTTTGGGATTTGGGAATAGTTTTAGGTTATAAGTATAGGTTTAGGTTAGGTTATAGGTTTTGGGATTTGATAATGGGTTTGGGTTTAGGTTATAGGTTTTGGTTTTGGTTTAGGTTATAGGATTTGGTTAAGGTTATAGGTTATAGGTTATAGGTTTAGGTTAAGGTTAAGGTTAGGTTTAGGTTATAGGTTTTGGGATTTAGGAATAGTTTTAGGTTATACGTATCGGTTTAGGTTAGGTTATAGGTTTTGGGATTTGATAATGGGTTCGGGTTTAGGTTATAGGTTTTAGTTTTGGTTTAGGTTATAGGTTATAAGTTTAGGTTTAGGTTAAGGTTAGGTTTAGGTTATAGGTTATGGGTTTGGAAATAGTTATAGGTTATAATTATAGGTTTAGGTTAAGGTAAGGTTTTGGGATTTGATAATGGGTTCGGGTTTAAGCTATTGGTTTTGGTTTTGGTTTAGGTTAAAGGTTTTGGTTTAGGTTAGGGGTTATAGGTTTTGGGATTTGAGAATGGATTCGTGTTTAGGTTATAGGTTTTGGTTTAGGTTATAGGTTATAGGTTTAGGTTAAGGTTTTAGTTTAGGTTTAGGTTATAGGTTTTGGGATTTGAGAAAGGGTTCGGGTTTTGGTTATAGGTTTTGGTTTTGGTTTAGGTTATAGGTTTTGGTTAATGACATAGGTTATATGTTTAGGTTTCGGTTAAGGTTAGGTTCAGTTTATAGGTTTAGGAATTTGGGAATAGTTTTAGGTTATAAGTATTGGTTTAGGTTAGGTTATAGGTTTTGGGATTTGTTAATGGGTTCAGGTTTAGGTTATAGGTTTTGGTTTTGATTTAGGTTACAGGTTTTGGTTGAGGTTATAGGTTATAAGTTTAGGTTTCGGTTAAGGTTAGGTTTAGGTTATAAGTTATAGGTTTGAGAATAGTTATAGGTTATAAGTGTAGGTTTAGGTTAATGTTAGGTTTTGGGATTTGATAATGGGTTCGGGTTTAGGTTATAGGTTTTGGTTTTGGTTTACGTTATAGGTTTTGGTTTTGGTTATAGGTTATAAGTTTAGGATAAAGTTTAGGTTTAGGTTTAGGTTATAGGTTTTGGGATTTGAGAATGGGTTCGGGTTTAGGTTACATGTTTTGGTTTAGGTTATAGGTTATAGGTTTAGGATAAGGTTTTGGTTTAGGTTTAGGTTATAGGTTTTGGGATTTGAGAAAGGTTTCAGGTTTTGGTTATAGGTTTGGGTTTTGGTTTAGGTTATAGGTTTTGGTTAATGTCATAGGTTATAGGTTTAGTTTTCGGTTAAGGTTAGATTTAGGTTATAGGTTTTGGAATTTGGCAATAGTTTTAGGTTATAAGTATAGGTTTAGGTTAGGTTATAGGTTTTAGTATTTGAGAATGGGTTCGGGTTTAGGTTATAGGTTTTTGTTTTGGTTTAGGTTATAGGTTTTGGTTAAGGTTATAGGTTATAGGTTTAGGTTTAGGTTAAGGTTAGGTTAAGGTTATCGGTTTTGGGATTTGAGAATAGTTTTGGGTTATAAGTATAGGTTTAGGTTAGGTTATAGGTTTTGGGATTTGATAATGGGTTTGGGTTTAGGTTATAGGTTTTTGTTTTGGTTTAGGCTATTGGTTTTGGTTTAGGTTATAGGTTATAGGTTTAGGATAATGTTTAGATTTTAGTTTATTAGATCTAACCCAAGTTCGCATGTGTGCATGTATGTGTAAGTATGCATTCCGTCCACCTTAGTTCCGCGGTCCTAATGATCGAGTCCAGTGACCCGTGACCCTTGGATAGTGTTTGCGGTCATTTGTAAGTCCAATCATGAAGACCCGACTCGGATCGAGTTGAAACCTATGCCATTGCGACCGCATCGTCACCGTGGTTCCAACGCCGCATCTTGTGCGTCCATCCGATATGTAGATCAATAGTTGTGTACATTTCATTATATGACCATTGATCATGTGGCCCACTTTGGTGGAATGCATGTGTGGACCACCACCTCCCTTGACACAAGTTCCAAGGTACACTACCCACACACTACATAAATATTCATAACTAACACCATTAACCAAAAACACCACCAAGAGACCTACTAAGTATAGCATTTTGTTATTGTCACCATAGGCCATTATGGTTTCTCTAACCAAGGAGAGAGAGGCCATGATTGCCTCCCTACAACTCTCTCTTCCTCATTTTCTCTCCTTCTTTCTCCCTTGCAAAAAATCTAGCCCCTCTCCCCTCCATTCCAGTCCCTTCTCCTCCTTTTTCTTCTCAATCCCTCCATTGAAAACTCATCCCAACCATTGATCCATGTTGCTTGGAGCCTCTAGATGATGGTGATGTAAATTTCAAGGTTGATCTAGGTGGGTGCTTCTTCCATGTGTGGGTCACACCCCCATAAAATTTTATAATTTTTGGACATCTAAAAATATTTTAATTAATTCAAATAATACAATCTGTTATGAAATTCGGACTGATCTGGACACCATATAATAGTGGGCCGGTCCAGCCACCACCATAGTGTGTATAGACGTCCAATGGCTTCAAAATTTTGTAGGTAGGTCCTAACATGAGTTTAACACATTCCTATAAATTTTTATAATTTTTAAACACTCAAAAATATTTTAATAAATTTTAAGGATATAATCTGTCCAGGGTGAACTATTGCTGGAATGTAACTGTCCTGAATTTAGGCCATCCAATGGGTGGGTTCTGGGCCTCCAAAATCCTTGAAATTTGGACCCAAGGTCCCTCATCAAGCCTAAAATAAGTTTTGACCCAAAAATATGGCCCAACTTCTTAGAAGGTACTTTTAGGATTTTATTTTTTTGGGACAATGCTGCTGGACTGAACATCAGAAATTTCTGGCAGTCCAGTATGTTGGCCCACCATTTTGGATGCCCAAATGGGATCCCTTGGCCCTAAAATTGTGTAGGAGGCTCTACCATGGGTGGGACACCTCCCTACAAAAATTTAGAATTTTTGGGAAAATAAAAATATTTTATTTAACCCCTGCAATCTGTGTACAGATACGTATTCCTGAAGAAATCTACAGCTAAAAAAATATTGCTGGAAATGTGACTGTTCCTATGTTTGGGACCACATGGGGTGGGCCTGGACCCACCCAAACCCTTAAAAAATTGGGGAAAAGGTGTTCCTACATCTGAATAACAAGTGGGGTCCACTGGGGTGGTCCACTTATTCCAGAAACTCAGGTAAAAATGCTTATTTCCAACTTATAGTGTTGTCGAACTATCTAGAAACACCATTTCCCTCATGATTGAGACCCATGGGATGGGCTAAAGTGGGCTAACTATCCAGAAATTTCTGGACAGTTCAACAACACTATAAGTTGGAAATGATCATTTTTACCTGAGTTTCTGGAATAAGTGGACCACCCCAGTGGACCCCACTTGTTATCCAGATGTAGAAATACCTTTTTCCCAAATTTTTAAGGGTTTGGATGGGTCCAGGCCCACCCCATGTGGTCCCAAACATAGGGACAGTCACATTTCCATCAATATTTTTTTTAGCTGTAGATTTCTTCAGGAATACTTATCTGTACACAGATTGCAGGGCTTAAATAAAATATTTTTACTTTTTCAAAAATTCTAAATTTTTGTAGGGAGGTGTTCCACCCATGGTAGAGCCTACATACACAATTTTAGGGCCAAGGTATCCCATTTGGGCATCCAAAAGGGTGGGCCAACATACTGGACAGCCAGAAATTTCTGTTGTTCAGTCCAGCAGCATAGTCCCAAAAAAATAAAATCTTAAAAGTACCTTCTAAGAAGTTAGGCCATATTTATAGGTCTAAACTTGTTTTAAGCTTGATGAGGGACCTTGGGTCCAAATTTCAGGGATTTTGGAGGTCCAGAACCCACCCATTGGATGGCCCAAATTCAGGATAGTTACATTCTAGCAATAGTTCACCCTGTACAAATTATATCCTTAAAATTTATTAAAATATTTTTGAGTGTCTAAAAATTATAAAACTTTACAAGAATGTGTTAAACTCATGTTAGGACCTAGCTATAAAATTTTGGAGCCATTGGACGCCTGTACACACTATGGTGGTGGCTGGACCGGTCCACTATTATATGGTGTCCAGATCAATCCGAGTTTCAGGATAGATTATTTTATTTGAATTAATTAAAATATTTTTAGATATCTAAAAATTATAAAATTTTATGAGAGTGTGGTATACCCATGGAAGGACCACCCTATAAATTTTCAGGCCCATCGGGCCTCTGTACCGACCATGGTGTGGCCTACAATTTGGACCAGTTTTGGGTCAAATACCCAGGCACACCCTTACCTTGGGTTGCTGGGCCTGCATTCTAATGGCATGGCCCACTTGAAGTAAGTGTTGTATATCTCTCTTTTATCTGGTGGAGCCCACTATGATATATGTGGATCACCATGGGTCAGTAACCTATCTAAATTAAATAAATTTCTGGACTCCAGCAGGCCTAGGAAATGGGTGGGCTGGAATTCTAGCAAGGGGCCCAAAATTTACTACATGGTTGATTGTTTAGGAACTATTGTGGCACACCAGATTTGAGAGAGTGTTGCACACACTCCTTACTTTCCTTCCTTAGACATTTTGGGCTTAATGAGTGCCCCCTTGAGGCCCACCTTGGTGGTGGTTTTGTGGGCTAGCCTTAACTAGAATTTTTAATAGTTTTATAGGCTCAATGGCCTGGAAACTTCTTTCTTGAGCCCAAGATTATGCAAGGGCTGACCTTATTAATTTACGGGCCCAATGGGCCGTCTACAATCTGATAATGTGTATTTATTAGCCTTGATGCCCTTATAAAATGCTTAATTGTGGGCTAACTTGCAAGGCCCACATAAATGTATATTGTGGAGGGCCTTGCTAAGTCTTTGAGCTGATGTGGCAAGGTACACACTGTCAGTATAGACCTTGCTCATGTGTATTCTTAGGCTTATGAGCTGCCCTCAAGTCCACTATAATGTATGAATTGGATGGCTTTTATTTTGGGTCATTTCTTTAGGGCCCATTATGTGATATAATATATGCATGTTTGTATTAGCAAGTAGGCCTTGTGGACTCAATTCTTTTGGATAGGCCCATTGATCTTAGGCTTGTAATCTCCTATCTATTGTGATGGGCTTAGGGGCAATTATACATAAGAAGTCAGGCCATTGGCTGCCCTTTAAACTGACCCTGTACTTGGGCCAAAAGTGAGACCCAACTCACATGTGTTAAATGTGAAACTTGCCATGTAAATGAATTACTGGGCTGCCCATGAAGCCCATCACAATATGTGGAATTATGGCCTTTGTGGTTGGGCCCAAACCTTACTTGAGGGCCCACTATATGGCCTATGAGTTGGGCTTGGTGTATGGCCCATTAGGTCATGCATTGCTTGGGCTTTAGACCTTACATTATACGAGTAGTGGCCGACTCTCTCTTCGAAACCAGTTGAGGTTGGATGTCCTCCTGGGTGATCCTAGGGTAGGCCCATGGGTTCCTCTATGGATGGTTAAAGACCCACCATAGACCCTTGACTGTTTATTTGAGGCTAAATATGGATGCATGTGGAGCCTACCTCAACACATGTTTGGTCCAGGCTGTCCAAGCATTGGATTGCCCAATCATGGAGACACTCTCTGCCTTGGGTTGCTGCTGGACTCCCAGTCCATTAGCAGGCCCACTTGACCTTTTCATGATGTATGCACACCCTCCATCCGGTGGGGTCCCCTGTAAGTATTGTTGGTCTTCATGAGATTATTTAACTAATTCCTGGACCTTAGCAGGCCCAGGAAGTCAAATGGGCCAAAAGTTTATCAAAGGGCCTTAAATTAAAATTGTATGGTTAAAACTTTGTTTGGTTATGGGGCCCATCATATTGAGAACTTGTGTACATGTTACATGCTTATGTTTTCTTATAATCTTTGGACTTAATCAATGCATTCTTTTGGGTCACCTTTAGTGATCACATGAGGATCCCATCTTAGATTAGATTTTTAGGGCATCCCATGGGCCCAGAGTGGGTTGGAACATCCTAGCTTGGCCCAACCATATATTGGACCGACTTTCACCATTTTGATGGACTTGTGGGCTAAGATAAGGATAGTATTGGGCCCTTGGTTGCCCACTTAATTTGCTAGTTTTGGGGCTGATGTAGTTAGGCCCATTTTCTCCTAACTTAAACTTATTTTCAGGCCGTATATTGTGTATGTGGGCTGCCCACCAAGTCCAACTTAATGCATGGATTCTATGGCTATTAAAAATTAAGCCTTGGGCCTTGATTTCCCTCTTGGGGCCCATGTTGTTAAAGGTGGTATTATATCCTTTTCTCATGGCCTATTATGAGGAATATATATGTATGTGGTTACCTGTGTTTTTATCTAAATGTAGGCCTTAGGCCTTCTATTCATATAGTTCATGGTTGATATGCCTTTTTGGGGAATGACGGTTAAATGTCCCTATTATGAACCCCTCTAGGCCCGGTTATATTTAAATGTGATTAGATGCTCATCTTAAACTCTTGCTAGACTCACTTCTATATTACTTAGACACATAGTTTTTATGCTTAGTCTCGTGGGCTACCCCAGGTAAATGGGCCCCCACTAGAGGTTGGATTCCTTAAGGATATTGTCTAAGTACCTAGTCTTGCTCCCTTCTTGGATAGGAGGAGTGTACTACTTTGTATATCGCTGCATAATGTGTCTAGACCCATCTTCATGGCCCATGTACATCATTGTATGCTTGGTTAACACTATGTGTGTGTGGTCATATTGTGTCCTTGGGCATTGCATGATACTTTCCTCGAGGGACATAGTATCCCCTCTTGAGCACGTTGGATGCTTGGGATTGATGTATGGTTGATTGCGTGATTCATGCATCTAGCATTGCATAGCATATGAGCATTATTGCCCTTGCTTCATTAGGGTTGTAGCCTCCACAGATACATCGTGGATGGCCATGATTGGATACCGAAAATGTTACTTGAGCATACTGGGTGCAAAGGATGCCCATGGGTGAAATTTTTAAAACTTCCATGGTACCAAGGATCTACTCCAGCGCCGTGATCGAGTGGTATATATGAGCGCACGAGGGCCTTATACTGTTAGGCTGCGACTCCTACTATCGTGTAGTCGGTTGGATAGGGGTGTGGCCTTACTCACCTGATGTAAGAGGGTATTGCTAGATTGAGTCTGACCAATTCATGAATGGGTCAGCTACCTTTAAGCCTTGCTGGTGATTAGTTGTCCACAGGCAGGTAGTGAGGTCTCTTACGTTCGTTTGACTATACGGGGTCTGTAGAGCGGCAGTCATCCAGCAGTGTAATGGACCCCGGTGATTTCTTTATGATGGAAATGTAATTGATATGTGGATTGGATATGAGCACTGGCATTATTTTACATTATTGTATTTGCATCGGCTGTGTAAGCCTTATGTTTCATCGCCTTGGCATGGCGCCCAGTACTCATTACATTACATTATGCATTGCACTATATAGCCTTGGTATGGCTTCCTGCATTAACATACTGCCTTGGTATATCTTTTTGTGTTCATGATAGCCTTGGTAAGGCTCGTGGTATTAGTATTGATAGTGACCCCCTTTTGCATTCTCTATCTTCTTCTGAGCACCATTGTCACACACTTTCACCACCCTCTAAGCTTTCTGTAATCTTATGCACGATTGATGCGTGCAGGAGATTTTAAGTTGGTGTCTTAGCAGTGGAGCTTGGATAGGTATGCGATCTGAGGATCTAGTGTTGCAGATTCTCTTCCTTCTTTCTTCTGTTATCTTATGTATGTCCTTTTGGACCTGATGTAAGCTTGTAAAAGTTCAAATTCATAGTGAATTTTGTGATGTGTGACTTTTTTATTCTCAGATTTACTTGTTGTGATCTTGGGTATGCTCATATTGGAGATGATTAAATTGCAGTGAAAATCCTCCTTGTACGATCCCAGGATCGGAACCTGTCTCAGGAGCCGAGAATGGGGTACTACGGAGGCTGTTGCGGCCAGAACCGGTCATCGGGTTCCTTATGAGGTCCGGTTACCGAGTCTTGGGCGTGACAAGGTTTAGGTTATATGTTTTGGGATTTGAGAATGGGTTTGGGTTTAGGTTATAGGTTTTGGTTTTGGTTTAGGCTATAGGTTTTGGGATTTGAGAATGGCTTCGGGTTTAGGTTATAGGTTTTGGTTTTAGTTTAGGTTATAGGTTTTGTTTTAGGTTATAGGTTATAGGTTTAGGTTATAGGTTTTTGTTTTGGGAATGGGTTCGGGTTTAGGTCATTGGTTTTTGTATTGGTTTAGGTTATAGGTTTTGGAATTTGAGAATGGGTTCGGGTTTAGGTTATAGGTTTTTGTTTTGGTTTAGGTTATAGGTTATAGGTTTAGGATAAGGTTTAGGTTTAGGTTTAGGTTATAGGTTTTAGGATTTGAGAATGGGTTCTGGTTTTGATTATAGGTCTTGGTTTTGGTTTAGGTTATAGGTTTTGGTTAAGGTTATAGGTTAATGTTAGGTTTAGGTTATAGGTTTTGGGATTTACAATAGTTTTAGGTTAGAAGTATAGGTTTAGGTTAGGTTATTGGTTTTGGGATTTGAGAATGGGTTCGGGTTTAGGATATTGGTTTTGGTTTTTGTTTTGGTTATAGGTTTTGGTTTTGGTTATAGGTTATAGGTTTAGGTTTAGGTTATAGGTTTAGGGATTTGGGTATAGTTTTAGGTTATATGTTTTCTGATTTGGTAATAGGTTCAGGTTTAGGTTATAGGTTATGGTTTAGGTTTAGGTTATAGGTTTTCGTTTAGGTTATAGGTTATAGATTTAGGATAAGGTTTAGGTTATTGGTTTTGGGATTTGAGAATGGGTTCGAGTTCAGGTTATAGGTTTTAGTTTTAGTTTAGGTTATAGGTTACAGGATTTAAGATTGGGTTCAGGTTTAGGTTATAGGTTTTGGATTTGGGTTAGGTTATAGGTTTTGTTTTAGGTTATAGGTTATAGGTTTAGGATAAGGTTTAGGTTTAGGTTTAGGTTTAGGTTATAGGTCTTGGGATTTGGGAATGGGTTCGGGTTTAGGTTAATGGTTTTGGCTTTGGATTAGGTTATAGGTTTTGGGATTTGAGAATGGGTTCGGGTTTAGGTTATGGGTTTTGGTTTTCGTTTAGGTTATAGGCTTTGATTAATGTTATAGGTTCTAGGTTTAGGTTTAGGTTAAGGTTAGATTTAGGTTATACGTTTTGGGATATGGCAATAGTTTTAGGTTATAAGTATAGGTTTAGTTTAGTTTAGTTTTGGTTTTGGTTATAGGTTTTGGGATTTGAGAATGGGATTGGGTTTAGATTATAGGTTTTGGTTTTGGTTTAGGTTATAGGTTTTGGTTAAGGTTATTGGTTATACGTTTAGGTTTTGGTTAAGATTAGGTCTAGGTTATAGGTTTTGGGATTTGGTAATAGTTTTAGGTTATAAATATACGTTTAGATTAGCTTATAGGTTTTGGGATTTGAGAATGGGTTTGGGTTTAGGTTATAGGTTTTGGTTTTGGTTTAGGTTATAGGTGTTAAGGTTATAGGTTATAGGTTATAGGTTTTGGGATTTGGGAATAGTTTTAGGTTATAAGTGTAGGCTTAGGTTAAGTTATAGGTTTTGGGATTTAAAAATAGGTTTGGGTTTAGGTTATAGGTTTTGGTTTAGGTTATAGGTTATAAGTTTAGGATAAGGTTTAGGTTTAGGTTTAGGCTATAGGTTTTGGGATTTGAGAATGGGTTCGGGTTTAGGTTATAGGTTTTGGTTTTTGTTTAGGTTATAGATTTTGTTTTAGGTTAGAGGTTATAGGTTTAGGATAAGGTTTGGGTATAGGTATAGGTTATAGGTTTTAGGATTTGAGAATGAGTTCGGGTTTAGCTTATAGGTTTTGGTTTTAGTTTAGGTTATAGGTTTTGGTTAATGTTATAGGTTATAGGTTTAGGTTTAGGCTACGGTTAGGTTAAGGTTATTGGTTTTGGGATTTGATAATAGTTTTTGGTTATGAGTATAGGTTTATGTTAGGTTATAGGTTTTGAGATTTGTGAATGGGTTCGGGTTTAGCTTATAGGTTTTGGGATTTGAGAATGGGTTCGGGTTTTGGTTTTCATTTTGGTTTAAGTTATAGTTTTTGGGATTTGAGAATGGGTTTGGGTTTAGGTTATAGGTTTTGGTTTTGGTTTAGGTTATAGGTTTTGTTTTAGGTTATATGTTATAGGTTTAGGATAAAGTTTAGGTTTAGGTTTAGGTTATAGGTTTTGGGATTTGAGAATGAGTTCGGGATTAGGTTATAGGTTTTGGTTTTGGTTTAGGTTATAGGTTTTGGGATTTGAGAATGGGTTCGGGTTTAAGTTATAGGTTTTGGTTTTGATTTAGGTTATAGGTTTTGGTTAAGGTTATACGTTATAGGTTTAGGTTTAGGTTAAGGTTGGGTTTAGGTTATAGGTTTTGGAATTTGTCTTTAAATTTAGGTTATAATTATAGGTTTGGGTTAGGTTATAGGTTTTGGGAATTGAGAATGGGTTCAGGTTTAGATTATAGGTTTTGGTTTTGGTTTAGGTTAAGGTTTTAGGTTGTAGGTTTAGGTTTTGGTTAAGGTTAGGTTTAGGTTATAGGTTTTGGCATATGGGAATAGTTTTAGGTTAGAAGTATAGGTTTAAGTTAGGTTATAAGTTAAGGTTTAGGGATAGGTTATAGGTTTTAGGATTTGGGAATAGTTTTAAGTTATAAGTATAGGTTTAGGCTAGGTTATAGGTTAAGGTTTAGGGATAGGTTATAGGTTTTGGGAGTTGTGAATAGTTTTAGGTTATAAGTATAGGTTTAGGTTAGGTTATAGGTTAAGGTTTAGGGATAGGTTATAGGTTTTGGGATTTGAGAATGGGTTCGGGTTTATGTTATAGGTTTTGGTTTTACTTTAGGTTATAGGTTTTGGCTAAGGTTATAGCTTATAGGTTTAGGTTTAGGTTATGGTTAGGTTTAGGTTATAGGTTTTGGGATTTGGGAATAGTTTTAGGTTATAAGTATTGGTTTAGGTTAGGTTATAGGTTTTGGGATTTGATAATGGGTTCAGGTTTAGGTTAAAGGTTTCGGTTTTGGTTTAGGTTAAAGGTTTTGGTTTAGATTATAGGTTATAAGTTTAGGTTTAGGTTAAGGTTAGGTTTGTAAGTGCTATGATTTCATATCCCTTTTGTTGTCAAATTTTGTGGTGCCAAAACCTATTTCTATGTCTTGTATATCTTGTGTTTTATGTTTAAAGACTAGTCATTGCAATCAACATTGCATTTCAAGTCAAGATCTTAAAAGAAGAAAGTTTTCAAGTCTTGGATGAAGAAATCAAGAATAGAAGTATTCAAGGTTGCATGTTCAAGGTTTGATTAAGTTCAAGTTTACTAGAAGATTTTGTCAAGTCAAGATCAAGCTTATGAAGGCCTACTACAAGTGTTGAATATTCACAAGCTTCTCTTAAGGGTCATTTGAGTGTACAGACTTTCAAGTCCATCTCAATTTTAAGGTTTGTTTGACCTTAGATTGACCTTAGGATGGGCTTTATTATAGGTCATTCCGGATACATAACTCATATATCTTTATATGCTTATTTGGAGTGTTCTAAGACCAGTCTTAGGGACTTCAAGACCAGTCCTAACTTTGCTACGACCAATCTTAGATTTTTCAGGACCAGTCCTAGGTAGTTGAAGATTTTTGGATCTTTCTATCTGTCCTACGATCAGTCCTGGACATCCTACGACCAGTCATGTGAGTTTACGACTCATCCTTCGACCGGTCGTAGACCTACGACTCAAACTCCAGCAACCATTTTTGGAGTCCTACGACCGGTCGTAGGTGTCTCACGACCAGTCGTAGGTGGCCCATGACTGGTCGTAGACCACCCTCGACCGGTCGTGGAACTGAAAATCAAATTCTGCGAAAATCTTTCAAAAATCTTTGGAGCTATGACCAGTCCTAGGATCCTAAGACCAGTCGTAGACGGGATTTTTCAGTCTATAAATTGAGCACGAACTTCAGAGTTTTAGCACTTCAAATCAATTCTATTCAAGCATTTTTTAGACTATTCTCTGAGATAAGTTTGTGTTTATTTTAAGCTGCTTTGTGCTTATTTAATATTCATTTTTCTAGCTTATTCTTATTTGATTTTGATCTACATTCCAATCTTATTAGAAAAGGAGAATTTCTGTTATTCCTTCTTCTGGATTCAAAATCAAATAGATCTACCCCATTTGATCTAAAATCAATTAGACTTAGAACCATTCTTAAAGTGAGTATTGGACTTTGAACGTCGAATCAAACTTTTACTCCGATTGGTTCTACCGGGCTTCATCAAAAGGTGATTCAGGTATTTTACATGTTTTGTAATTTACTTTCTCTAGTTTTTGTTTGAGATTCGCCAGAAAAATCTCATTGTATTGGTTATCTGAGGAGAGTCAGAAAACTCAGATTGTGGGGTTTTTGGATTGTGTAAGCCCGAGATCAAAGACACAATTGTGAAGGTTTTGGGTGAACCTGTGAAACCTATTTTGATAGTGCATACTAATATCCCCTGTGTGAGGATATTAGGAGTGGAGTAGCAATCTGTGTGGCTGTTGGATAACAGTTGGTGTACACACAGGCCAACCACTATATATCATTGTGTTGTGGATGTGCTTTATTCTTTCATTCCTTTATTCATTCAGTTTTGTGATTTGTGTTTGTGGATGAATGTTGTAATCACTTCAAGCAAAGTGTGGATGAATGTTGTAATAACTTAGGATCTATTTTCCGCAAGTTATTTTGATTTCATTGCTTATTATTCCTCTTTGGTTTGTGATACAAGGATGTTCTAGAAATAAGGTTGTCCTACCTTAAATCTTTAGTTTTTGGTGTAAGGTTGTCCTTAGAACTGATAAAGTATCAATCTCCTTATTCTAGGCTATTGCAATTATTTTATATTAAGCATTGTGCTTTATATCTTTTATTATTCCGCTGTTATTAATTTTATTTGGCATTGCCCTATTCACCACCCCCCCCCCCCCCCCCCCCCCCCCCCCCCCCCTCTAGGGCATATAGCTAGGCCCTTTCAAGGTTTAGGTTATAGGTTATAGGTTTGGGAATAGTTATAGGTTATAAGTATAGGTTAAGGTTAAGGTTAGGTTTTGGGATTTGATAATGGGTTCGGGTTTAGGTTATACGTTTTGGTTTTGGTTTAGGTTATAGGTTTAGGTTTCGGTTATAGGTTATAGGTTTAGGATAAGGTTTAGGTTATAGGTTTTTGGATTTGAGAATGGGTTACGGTTTAGGTTATAGGTTTTGGTTTAGGTTATAGGTTATAGGTTCAGGATAAGGTTTTGGTTTAGGTTTAGGTTATTGGTTTTGGGATTTGAGAAAGGGTTCGGGTTTTGGTTATAGGTTTTGGTTTTGGTTTTGGTTATAGGTTTTGGTTAATGTTATAGGTTATATGTTTAGGTTAGGTTATAGGTTTTGGGATTTGGGAATAGTTTTAGGTTATAAGGATAGGTTTAGGTTAGGTTATAGGTTTTGGGATTTGATAAAGGGTTCGGGTTTAGGTTATAGGTTTTTATTTTGGTTTAGGTTATTAGTTTAGGTTTAGGTTATAGGTTATAGGTTTAGGATAAGGTTTAGGTTTAGGTTTAGGTTTAGGTTATAGGTTTTGGGATTTGAGAATGGGTTCAGGTTTAGGTTATCGATTTTGGTTTTCGTTTAGGTTATAGATTTTGTTTTAGGTTAGAGGTTATAGGTTTAGGATACGGTTTAGGTTTAGGTATAGGTTATAGGTTTTGGGATTTGAGATTGGGTTCGGTTTTAGGTTATAGGTTTTGGTTTTGGTTTAGGTTATAGGTTTTGGTTAATGTTATAGGTTATAGGTTTAGGTTTAGGTTAAGGTTAGATTTAGGTTATACGTTTTGGGATTTGGCAATAGTTTTAGGTTATAAGTATAGGTTTAGGTTTGGTTATAGGTTTTGGGATTTGAGAATGGGTTCGGTTTTAGGTTATAGGTTTTGGATTTGGTTTAGGTTATAGGTTTTGGTTAAGGTAATAGGTTACAGGTTTAGGTTTAGGCTAAATTTAGGTTAAGGTTACTGGTTTTGGGATTTGGGAATAGTTTTAGGTTATGAGTATAGGTTTAGGTTAGGTTATAGGTTTTGGGATTTGATAATGGCTTCGGGTTTTGGTTATAAGTTTTTATTTTTGTTTAGGTTATAGGTTTTGGTTTAGGTTATAGGTTATAAGTTTAGGATAAGGTTTAGGTTTAGGTTTAGGTTATAGGTTATAGGTTTTGGGATTGGAGAATGTGTTCGGGTTTAGGTTATAAGTTTTGGTTTTGGTTTAAGTTATAGGTTTTGGGATTTGAGGTTTTGCTTATAGGTTTTGGTTTTGGTTTTGGTTTGTGTTTAGGTTATAGGTTTTGGTTTTGGTTTGTGTTTAGTTTATAGGTTTTGGGATTTGAGAATGGGTTCGGTTTTAGGTTATAGGTTTTGGTTTTGGTTTAGGTTATAGGTTTTGGTTAAGGTTATAGGTTATAGGTTTAGGTTTAGGTTAAGGTTAGGTTTAGGTTATAGGTTTTGGAATTTGGCTTTAGTTTAGTTTAGTTTATAAGTATAGGTTTGGGTTAGGTTATAGGTGTTGGGAATTGAGAATGGGTTCGGGTTTAGATTATAAGTTTTGGTTTTGGTTTAGGTTATAGGTTTTGGTTAAGGTTATAGGTTGTATGTTAAGGTTTTGGTTAAAGTTAGGTTTAGGTTATAGGTTTTGGCATATGGGAATAGTTTTAGGTTATAAATATAGGTTTAAGTTAGGTTATAAGTTAAGGTTTAGGGATAGGTTATAGGTTTTGGGATTTGAGAATAGTTTTAGGTTATAAGTATAGTTTTAGGTTAGGTTATAGGTTAAGGTTTAGGGATAGGTTATAGGTTTTGGGATTTGAGAATAGTTTTAGGTTATAAGTATTGGTTTAGGTTAGGTTATAGGTTAAGGTTTAGGGATAAGTTATAGGTTTTGGGATTTGAGAATGGGTTCGGGTTTAGGTTATAGGTTTTGGTTTTGGTTTAGGTTATTGGTTTTGGTTAAGGTTATAGGTTATAGGTTTAAGTTTAGGTTAAGGTTAGGTTTTGGTTATAAGTTTTGAGATTTGGGAATAGTTTTAGGTTATAAGTATTGGTTTAGGTTAGGCTATAGGTTTTGGGATTTGATAATGGGTTCGGGTTTAGGTTATAGGTTTTGGTTTTGGTTTAGGTTATAGGTTTTGGTTTAGTTTTAGGTTATAGGTTATAAGTTTAGGTTTAGGTTAAGGTTAGGTTTAGGTTATAGGTTATAGGTTTGGGAATAGTTATAGGTTATAAGTATAGGTTTAGGTTAAGGTTAGGTTTTGGGATTTGATAATGGGTTCGGGTTTAGGTTATAGGTTTTGGTTTAGGTTTAGGTTATATGTTTTGGTTTAGGTTATAGGTTATAGGTTTAGGATAAGGTTTAGGTTTAGGTTTAGGTTATAGTTTTTGGTTTAGGTTATAGGTTATAGGTTTAGGATAAGGTTTTGGTTTAGGTTTAGGTTATAGGTTTTGGGATTTGAGAAAGGTTTCGGGTTTTGGTTATAGGTTTTGGTTTTGGTTTAGGTTATAGGTTTTGGTTAATGTTATAGGTTATAGGTTTAGGTTTAGGTTAAGGTTAGGTTAGGTTATATGTTTTGGGATTTGGGAATAGTTTTAGGTTATAAGTATAGGTTTAGGTTAGGTTATAGGTTTTGGGATTTGATAATGGGTTCGGGTTCATGTTATAGGTTTTTGTTTTGGTTTAGGTTATTGGTTTTGGTTTGGGTTATAGGTTATACGTTTAGGATAAGGTTTAGGTTATAGGTTTTGGGATTTGAGAATGTGTTCGGGTTTAGGTTATAGGTTTTGGTTTTAGTTTAGGTTATAGGTTTTGGGATTTGAGAATGGTTTCGGGTTTAGGTTTTAGGTTTTGGTTTTGGTTTAGGTTATAGGTTTTGGTTTAGGTTATAGGATAAGGTTAGGTTTAGGTTATAGGTTTTAGGATTTGAGAATGGGTTCGGGTTTAGGTCATAGCTTTTGGTATTGGTTTAGGTTATAGGTTTTGGGATTTGAGAATGGGTTCGGGTTTAGGTTTTAGGTTTTGGTTTTGGTTTAGGTTTTAGGTTTTGGTTAAGGTTATAGGTTATAGGTTTTGGTTTAGGTTAAGGTTAGGTTTAGGCTATAGGTTTTGGGATTTGGGAATAGTTTTAGGTTATAGGTATTAGTTTAGGTTAGGTTATAGGTTTAGGTTTAGGGATAAGTTATAGGTTTTGGAATTTGCGAATGGGTTTGGGTTTAGGTCATAGGTTTTGGTATTGGTTTAAGTTGTAGGTTTTGGGATTTGAGAATGGATTCGGGTTTAGGTTATAGGTTTTGGTTTTGGTTTTGGTTATAGGTTAAGGTTAGGTTATAGGTTATAGGTTTTGTGATTTGAGAATGGGTTCGAGTTTAGGTCATAAGTTTTGGTATTGGTTTAGGTTATAGGTTTTGGGATTTGAGAATGGGTTCAGGTTTAGGTTATAGGTTTTGGTTTTAGTTTTGGTTATATGTTATAGGTTTAGGATAAGGTTTAGGTTTAGGTTTAGGTTAAGGGTGTGGTCCCTGTAAATACAAATATAAATATAAACACGGCCTGTCCAAATGGCCAGTCCCTTCCAATGCGCTCCATAGGAAATGGACAGCTTCATCATAGTCATAACAGCGGTTCTCACGTTTCAGAGACCCTCGCTCTTCCGGATAGCTCCGACGCACATCCGGGTCTTCTCCATTAATTTTGAGCAAATACATAAACACGTCCTGTCCAAATAGTCAGGCCCCTCCAATGTCGTCCATAGAAAATGGACAGCTTCATCATGGTCATAATAGCGGTTCCCACCTTCCAGGGACCCCCGCTCATCCAGATAGCTCAAACGCACATCCGGGTCTTCTCCATTAATTTCGAGTAAATACATAAACACTGCCTGTCCAAATGGCCAGGCCCCTCCAATACTGTCCATAGGAAATGGACAGCTTCATCACAGTCATAACAGCGGTTCTCACCTTCCAGGGACCCCCCCTCAACATCCTGATAGCTCCGACATATATCCGGGTCTACTCCATCAATTTTGAACTATACATATATAAATAAAACACATAACATATAAATTTACCTGAAGGCGCTGACGGATGAGCTGCTGCACATCATCTATCACATCTGCCCAACGGGAGGTGATGGAAAGGATCATAGATCGGCATAAGACACCGACCTCTGACGTAAACAATCTGACATTGTTCCCAATAGGTCTAATACAGTCCTGTGGGAACTCTACCGTCACCTTACCCTCACGTGTAAGTCACTGTAAAAGCAACCCATGCGTAGGTCCACGTCCTCGTCGGCTGGTCGACAACGCTACTACAAAAGAAATATGTAAGTCTAAATAGAAATCAAAGTCATTAAAAGAAATGTATATCTAGACTTACATGCAGTGCTCGGTGTATGCGTGACTGAGGGATCCAACGACTGCGATGCAACATGTGGTAGCGATGATGGCTCTATCCAATCACGGGTAGGAGGGGTAGATCCAGTGCGCAAACGACGTACTCTCCCACTTGGTGCCATCACTGAATATGTGCGAGATATGAACTTATAAATTTTAACAATGTCAATTCTATTACACATTATCATTCTATATTAAATATACATATTCGACCATTACACTATAATGGAAGCAGAATATATTAAAACTGTAAACTTTAATCTATAACCCTGTTAAATTCCATTACACATTGTCATTCTACATTAAATATACATATTCGAATTGAAAAATGACATGTAAATCATGTGTACATTTAATAATCGTCGCCTATATCACTATCGCTTAGGACTATTTCTTCTTCACCATCACTATCGTTGAACAGTAATTCCTCTTCATCATCTGCAATGGATCCCTCAATGAAACCACTATCATCTCTAACAATGTCACGTACTATTGAGGCATCAACATGATCAGGTGGCACATCATCTCTGTCCAATTGCACCACATCAATATCAATACTTGAATCAGTCCCTGTATCCGCAGATGGCACGTCTTCTTGATATGTTTGGTCAACACTAGACGTGTCATTTCCCCCATCCTCGCTATCGTCAACTTCTGGTTCAGGAATCTCAAATACGATCCTGGGCTTTATTTTCTGTACCACGTGCCAAGATCTGCCTAACTTGGTGTCAGGGAAGTAAAATACTTGTTCGGCTTGGCTGGCGAGGACAAATGGGTCGTCCTTAAAGCACTTTCGAGCTAAATTTATGCTCGTAAAGTAGTTATCAGTTTGTATTCCCAACTTCTTATTTCCAACATCCCACCAATCGCATCTAAATAAGTACACCCGCTTTCTCATACAATATTCAGCTCAATAATATCTGACAAAATGCCATAAATTTCATCCTCCTCATTCGTTCCCTTCACAACCACCCCACTATTTTGTGTGGTCCTACACTTGTTACGTTCTTTGGTGTGGAATCGAATCCCGTTTACAATACAACCTGTATATTTAGATACACATCTATCAGGGCCACACGCCAGCGAGTATAGTGCATCAAACGCATCCGCAGAGTTGCTTGTGCGCAACGTCTTCATCTATTATCATGTACAAAATGTAATTATTTAGGGATTTTCTTAGGTTCAAATAATGTGCGGTTCAACAAAAATTCTAAGTGTGGAGAGATACAATGTGAAATCTTACACATTTTTTAAACCATTGTGGAAACTGATCCTAATGCATTCGATTATAACTTGTGGGGAATTTGGACTTCATCTCGTCTATGTGTTCGCTACACATAAATGACACGCCATCAGCAAGAAACATTAAGGTTCTGAGTTTAAATGAAAAAATAATAATTAGGTGGAAGAATTACTCTAAGTACGACTCTATTTCTTCACAATTATGCAACACATACCACCTCGCCTTTGCTAGATCCCCAACGTCCATATCTTGAAACGTCGGGGATCCTAAAGGACGAACGTTATCTGCAAACACAGATATGAGTCCTTGTTCATGCTTCTGCCCTTCATCAGGTTTCCGATCTTCTCGGTTGAATCTAGTCTCTATGCCATAAAGATACAAGGAGCAAAATGTAAGGCACTCATTATCAATGTACGTCTCAGTTATGGATCCCTCCAGGTGTGCCCTGTTCCTCACAAATTGTTTGAGTGTGTGAAGGTATCTGTACATAAAACCAATATGTTAAGAGCATGAAAACATGGATATATGTAGTTTACAGAATGAATAAAAATTTATATAGGTTCTACCACCTTTCGATCGGATACATCCAACGATATTGTACTGGGCCTGCAAGCTTCGCCACATGTGGTAAGTGAATTGCTAGGTGTACCATGACATCAAAAAATGCAGGTGGAAATATTCTTTCAAGTTTGTAAAGGATTATGGCAATGTCCCTCTCCAGTCGTTTAATAACATTTACGTTTAACGATTTTGAACACAAATTCTTAAAGAATATCCCCAAATCAATCAACGTCGCACTGATATTCTTGCTCAGGAATCCATGAATCATAACCGATAGTAGGCATTGCAGAAGGACGTGACAATCATGACTTTTCAGGCCTGTTACCTTACAGTCTGTAACGTTTACGAGCCGAGATATGTTTGACGTATACCCATCGGAAAACTTCACCGATCTCAACCATTCACATAAACGCTTTCTCTCTAGTTTTGTCAATGTGTAGCAGGCTGCTGGTATAGTATACAAATTTTTATGTGGTTGTAAGTGCAACTCTTTCCTTAAACCCAATTCTTGTAAATCCAATCGAGCCTTGACATTGTCTTTTGTTTTCTTCTCTATGTTCATCAATGTTCTGAAGACATTGTCATATATATTTTTCTCAATATGCATGACATCCAAGTTGTGTCGCAATTTCAGATCACTCCAATAGGGCAACTCAAAAAAGATGCTCTTCTTCCTCCAGTTATAGTCCAATACTGTACGTTTCCTCTTCTTCAAGTGCGATGCCTTATCAAATGTAACTTCTCCAATGTTACTCAATTGTTGTATCACATCTTCTCCAGATAGCTCTTTCGGGGGTGGCCTATGATCTTGTTTGCCATCAAAGATCATCGTCTTCCTACGCCAACTATGATTGCTCGGAAGGAAGCAACGATGGCCCATATAACACATTTTTCTACCATGCTTCAATGACAATGAACAAGTTTCAATATCCACATGTAAGGCAAGCCAACTTGCCCTTCGTGCTCCACCCTGACAAATTTTCATATGCGAGAAAGTCATTTATTGTCTACAAGACCGCTGCATGCAATTGAAATGTCTGTCCTGCAAATGTGTCATACGTTTCTACACCTTGACTCCACAACTCATTTAACTCATCTACTAATGGTCATAAATATATATCGATGTCATTCCCAGGTGACCTGGGTCCAGGAATAAGCAATGACATCATGAAAAATGACTCCTTCATACACCACCAAAGAGGTAAATTGTAGGACATAAGTACCACTGGCCACATACTGTACGAGCTACTCATATTACCAAATGGATTAAAATCATCACTTGCAAGACTTAGTCGAACATTGCGAGAATCCTCCGCAAACCAGTCATGTTACTTGTTAAAATTTTGTCAGGCTTTAGAGTCCGCAGGGTGCCTCAGGGTACTATCATCAAGAACGCGTTTCTCCTTATGCCCCTCATATCTTCAGCCGTCTTACGAGACATAAACAATGTTTGTAATTTGGGTTTCAATGGGAAGTACCTTAACACCTTTTGTGAGATTTTCTTACGCCCGGCTTTGTCATCTTCCACCTAGACACTTGTAAGACCCGTATCCTATACCGTACTTTTCCGTAGGTTCCCACGATCTTTACGGTCAAATTTTAGGCAACCTTCGACCCTTAACCGACATTTGCGCGCGACCCTGATTCACACGCCATCAACCTGAGTCGACTTAACCTGAGACTTGTACCCTAGCGACCGCGCCGTCGTCGTGATTCTGATGACACATCTCGCGCACCGATGTAATACCCGGACCAGGAGATGTGGGCCCGCATTCAGTTCGAGGAAACGTCGTGCATTTGCAAAGTTAAGACAATCCTTCAAATCAATCACATCACATCCCATCAATCAAGTACTATATCACACATCACCTTTCACCCATCCCCAAGCAACCCCAAAGTCAACACTCTCTTACAACCAAGTACACATCTATCACCCATCACCTATCTCTCACCCATCACTCTCCCATCTCTCTCTCTTACAACCCTCTCTCTCTCATTTCTCAAACCCATCTCCCAAGCAACCCACGTCCAAGCTCCATGAGAGAAGCCATGTGTGGCCCACCTTCATACCTCCCATCTCCACCATCAAAGCCTCATCTCAACCGTTAAATCACGTTCTTTGGAGCTATAGAACGCGTTGATGGATGAAGGACGAAGAGATCTAAGATGGGTGTTCATATCTTTTGGTTTTGATGATTTTAGGGCCCACTTATGGTGGGACCCATCTTGATGAATGTTTTGTATCTAGGAGGGACCCATAGTGGTGGGGTCCCTCCCATTTTCACTGTTCTCTCTCTTTCTCTCTCTCTCTCCCTTTTATTTTATGGTGAAGATGATAATGGGTGTGGCCCACTTGATCCACACCTTATAGCTGTGAGGACCCACTTCAATGCATGTGTGCATCCAGTCGTCCACCTGCTGGACTAGCTTGGATGGTGTCAGGCCACCATGATGCAGGTGTTTTGTGCAGACCATACACCTGCAGCGTGCAGGGCCCACCGTAAATTACGGGTCTCATCTGCACCGTCCGTGCAGTGGGAACCCACCATGTTGAATGTATGTGTTTCACACACACCGTCCATCCAGGACCCCGAGGCTATGGGCCTGGAATGAAGCAGATGCAATCTCAGGTGGAAGCACACCGTGCTGTGCTTAGCACATGAGATCCACCCACCGTGAAAGAGGTTTGGCTGGTCTACCACCACACCAGCTATACAGCTGGTATGTTTACATCAGCAAGTGGGTCAAACCCGCACCGTCCATCTGATCTTCATCGAGACCGTTCATCTGAAGGACGGTGGGTTGGTACCTGCAGCAATAGCTATTGTACTTGCTTCAGCAAGTTCTATGGGTCTCGCCTGGGATATTTGCATCATCCTGGCTGTCCATCTGAATGGGACCCACCGTGTAATGTGTGTTAAATCCAGCCGTCCACCAGGTGGACCACACTATAGGAATCAGTGGGGATTGTTCATCCACCGTTGAACTCTCTGGGAGTACAGAAGTTTTGGATCAATAATATTTATTTTTCCTCTTTAACCGGGTCTATGTGACCGTATGGATTGATTGGATGGAAAGTAAACATTACCGTGGGACCCACCTTGATGTAGGGTTTTACATCCACACCGTCCAGCCATTTTCAGATGGCAGGTAGCATACCACCATGATGTATTTGTTCTATCTCTCACCGTCCAACAGATCTGGACGGTGGGCCATACCTTGATGTTTGTGTTCCATATCCAACACCGTCCATCTGTTGTTGCCCAACAGCTGGAGTTGCTTGGACGACAGCAAGCTCTATGGGCCACAGTGATGTATCTGTTTTATTTACATCGTTCGTTTTGGACGGTGCCTCGTGTGGCCTACTATGATGCATGTATTTCATGCACATCGTCCATCCATTTGAAGAAGGTGGACCCCAGTATGATGTATGGGTATATCCCCACCGTTCCCCCATTTGATGGGCTGGGACCCACCCCACATGTGCTGCACGTGCAGGGGTGGGGCCCACCCTAATGCATGTGTTATATCAGCTTTACGTGGGGCTCACACATGATGTATATGTTTTATTCACGCTGTCCACCGTCCAGCAATGGACGGTGGAGCCCTCTGATGTAAGTATTTTACCCACTCTGTCCAGTCCAGGGGACGTGGACCCCACCATGATGCATGTCTTGTATCCATACCGTCCAACCAATTGTGACATCATTTTATGGCATGGGAAAATGAGTGAGTCAGATCTAAAGTTCGAGTGGACCTTACTGTTTGCAATAATAGTGGGGCACAATGACATTCACCATTCAAACTTCCTAAGAGCTATAGAAGCCTCCACTCAAGCTTATATTTTTATTTTTCACTTCATCCATCACTATGTTAACTTATGAATAAGTTGGATTTCAAATACATCACGGCGGGCCACACTGTGATGTGACCAGCCCTTTGATCAGGTGGACCACACCATAAAAAAATAGTGGGATTTGAACGTCTACCATTAAAACCTTTGGGCTACAGAGTTTGGACCAATATGATATTTATTTTTTTCCTCTAAATCCAGGTCTTTGTGACCTTATGAACCGGCGGGATGGGAAATAAACCCTATGGTGGGGCCCACTAGAATTCAACAGTGGAAATCACTATCACCACTGCCAATTGTGGTATGGTCCAGATGATCGTTGGGATATGATTCATTTTGTGATAATGCTCTAAAATGATCTCTAGCTATAGATGAAGGGTGTGGTTGGTTTGGGCCCATTCGACTCGAGCCATTTAATTCGGCCCATTTATATCGACCCATTTATATGAGGCCCGCTAGTGCGGCCCATGTGATGTTGCCCATTGTGATGTATTTGTGGCCTAAGGGCAAGGCCCATTGTGGCATGTATTAGGCCCAGGATGTGATAGGGCCCACATGCCTTGTACTTTTAGGCCCGTGTGATAGGGCCCACCTGTTGTGTATTTGAGGCTCATATGATGGAGCCCTCCTACTTGAATCTGAGGCTCATGAGCAGGGCCCACTTAATGTGTATAGGGCCCATTAGTGCGGCCCATTGAGCGGTCCATTGTGATATATGTTAGGCCCATTGGTGCGGCACATTGTGATATGTGTTAAGACCCATTGGTGCGGCCATTGATTCAGCCCAACTGATGTATATTGAGGCCCATGGGTCGTAGTCCATTGTGATGTATATTTGAGGCCCAGATATAAGGCCTATTGTGATGTAATTGTGTCCCATATGATGAGGCCTAGTATGATGTATCTGAGACTCATTTGGTAAGGCCCAATGAGATATATTTTTGGCCCATAAGATGTGGCCCATTGTGATGTATATAAGTCCAGGTATGTGGCTCGTTGTAAGGTATTTGTGGCCCATCTGGCGAGGCCCGATGTGGTGTATATGTGGCCCTTGTATGAGGCCCATTACGATGTACATTAGGCCTTTATGTAAGGCCATGGGCCCACTATATGTTTAACTCTATATAGGCCACTGCTTGGGAGTAATGTTTGTTAAAGGTCCACATTGATGGGCAATGATGGTTGGATGCCCACATTGTGACCTTCCCTTAAGCCTGGTTAGGCCATTCTCATCATTCTCTAGTAGGTTAACCCAAACGAATAGGCCCCAATTGATATTGCTTTGACCATCATCGGTCCTCCATCCATGGACCCCGCCTTGCGTCAAGGCCGATTACTGATTCTGATTTATCGTGGTCAATTGTCGATTAGCGATCGAGGCTAATTATTGTAAATGATTGCCGATCCTGATTAACATGGCCGATTTGTCGATCCTGACTATCGATCGAGGTCGATTACCGATTATTGATCGAGGCCGATTGTCAATTATCGATCGAGGCCGATTATCGATTATCAATAGAGGTCGATTACCAATTTTGATTTGTCTGGGCCGATTGCCAATTATTTATCGAGGCCGATTACCAATTCTGAGTTGTCATGGCCGATTACCGATTAGCGATTGAGGCTGATTATTGTAACCGATTGTCGATCCTGATTAACGTGGGCGATTGTCAATTCCGATTATCAAGGCCAATTACTGATTCCGAATGTCATGACCGATAGTCGATTTCGATTGACGAGGCCTAATGTAATGTATATGTAGCCCATATTTGAGGCCCATTATAACGTGTATTCAGCCCATGTTTAAGGCTTAATATGATGAATCCAAGATCTATGTGATGAGGCCCATTGTGATGCATTTGAGGGCCTGGAGATTGAGCCCGTTGTGTTGTATATTAGACCCATGTGAGAGGCCTATCATGATGTATATTAAACTCTTGAGTGAGGCCCATGGTGTTATATATTTGGCCCTTGTGTGAGGCCATGGGTCCACTATATGTTAGGATCTATGAGGGTCATTCCACGGAGGTAATGTTGGTTAAATGTCCACATTGTCGATGCTGATTATTGATACCGATTATGAGTATACATGCCCATACGCATCACCTGCATGTTTGTTATGAGATGTGGTTGATCATTGCATATGTCATTGAGTATGTTGTTATGAGACTCCCTGATAGGTGGAGGTTATCTCACATGAGTGCACGGCATGTGGTGGATTAATGTATGACTGGACTGTATGACTCATGCATCTTGCATTGTGATTACTGTATGCCCTAGCGACATCAGGGCCGTAGCCTCCATAAGCATATCGTGGATGGCCAGATGGGATACCAAAAATATGTTCGAGCATCGGGCTACTATAGATGGCCCTCGGTGAAAATCCTTAAACACCCTCTTGGTACCAGAGGATGCCCCAACGTCGAGACTGAGTGGATACATGAGGGCCCGAATGCCAAATACCAGGAGGCCACGTCTCCCACTGTGTCGTGGTCGGTTGGGACGGGGTGTGGCCTTATCCTCCCGAGCGTAGGGGGCATTACTAGGCTGAATTTGACCAACTCAAGGAATGGGTCCGCTATCGACGTGCCGGATAGGTATTGGCAGACTATTGGCCAGGCGGATAGTGAGGTTTCTTACGCTCACTTGGACTGTGCGGCTAGGGAGAGTGGCAGTGTCATTTGGAGTGTAATAGACCCCGGTGATTTTTTCAAAGAGAAACTATACTGATATGTGGACTTATTGAGTAGGAGTTACATGCTCATTCATTCATTTATTCACTATCTACTCGGGCTGGCGCTGCGTAACTAATTATTGTGTACTTTCGTCATGGCAAGGATTTTGGTTGGGCGCGCGACTAACCTAAGATCAGGAGTTTACCACGTTGAGTCTGACTATCCAAATTTAGGTATGGGACTGTTTTGGATAGAAGTCCTTTGTGGTGGACCCCGTAGCCTGCGATACTACATACTATCATCCTGACTTCACACTCCAGCATGGTCATTTCATTCACATCGCATATTACATTATATCCGCAGGCATAAGGCATCTTGGGTTGCTATGTTTCTACACTTATATGGCTTAGACAGACTTAGCAGGATTTGTATTATTGCATTGCATCCTCAGCATTTGATATTTGGCTCTTTATGACTCCTTATTGTATATCTGTTCTATATTGCATATTCTGATATTGATTGACTTATGAACTTGTCCATACTTCCACGTACTCTGTTATCGTATGATTTATGATCTTGTCAGTATTTCTGATTATTCCGATAATGTACAATTTCTGGATTACCAATAATTTCAGTATTGTATGATGATGGCATTATATTGAATACTTGACACTTACCTTGTGCACACACTTACACCACCCTCTAAGTTTTCTATAAGCTTATGCATGATAGATGCGTGCAGGTGATGTTAGGTTGCAACAGTGTTGAGCTTGGAGCATGCAGCGGTCTTCTGGAGCTTGATTTTTTATTTATGTATTTCCCTTTCAGCATTGTATTCAAATGATTATATTAGTGGATATGTGATGATGACGTTGCCTTTATGGATTAGGTAATCTTGTGGTTATGCTTATTACGAGTTAAATGTATATAAAAAAAATTCTTCTTTTAGGATCCCAGGATTGGAATCTGATGTATAGATGTTAGGAACCGAGAATGGGGTACTACGGAGGCTATCAGCACCGGATTCGGTGATAGGGATTCCTGTGAATCCGATTTCTGAGTTTGGGGCGTGACAACTCTCCACATTTTTGACACTGTTCGGCCTTATCATACTCTTCCCTATATAATAAACAATCTTTTATACATGCATGTATGAGTTTATAACAAGGCCCAAGTCTCGCATCAAGGATTTTGCCTCGTAATGAGACTTGGGCAATGTCTCACCAGCCGATAAAGCTTCTTTCAGCAACTCAAGCAACATGTCGAACGATTTGTTACTCCAACGATTTATTATCTTCAAATGAAGTAACTTTGTAAGAAAATTCAACTTGGAGAAGTTCTCACACCCCGGATAAAGTGGACATTGCGCATCCCTCAACAACCTACTAAACTTATCTGATTCGACATCACCCATTGGAGGAATATCTTGGCTACTGCTTGTCGCTACAAAATCAGTATCCACAATTGTTTCCCTAAACACATCACTAATGATATCTTGCATTTCGTCAATGTCTTCACACTCATCATCCGGCACAATTGGGTCTTCATTGACTTCAGTGGCCTCAACTCTATGGGTCATATCTTCACCATAATGGACCCATCAAGTGTAACCCGGGTCAATCTCAACTATGAACAAATCATCCTCTACTTTGTTTAAAGTCTTATATATCAATTTCATGCATTTTCGACATGGACACCTAATCCTATTCTCTGAATCTGCCCCATTTCACGTAAATTTCATGAACTCTTGAACCTCTTGTTTATACTCTGGGCCAAACCTGTTCTTAGCTCGCATCCAACTCTTATGCATCTCTACAATGAAAAGGCTAGAGTCAGTCTGGAGAAAGCTTTAAGATTAGGCTATGTTGTAGGTTTAGCTTATATGTTTAGGTTTAGGTTAAGGTTATGAGTTTAGGTTAAGGTTATAAGTTTAGGTTTAGTTTATAGTTCTAGGTTTTGGGTATGGGAATAGGTTATAGGTTATGGGATAAGGTTTAGGTTATATGTTATAGGTTATAGGTTAAGGTTCAGGTTCGGGATCGGGTTTAGGTTATAGGTTTAGGTTATAAGTTTAGGTTTAGGTTTTTAAGTTTAGGCTTAGGTTTTTAAGTTTAGGTTTAGGTTTTGGTTAATGTTTAGGTTTAGGTTATAAGTATAGGTTTAGGTTAAAGTTAAGGTTATAAGTATAGATTATAAGTTTAGGTTAAGGTTATAAGTATAGGTTTAGGTTATAAGCATAGGTTATAAGTTTAGGTTAAGGTAATAAGTATAGGTTTAGGATATAGGTTTAAGTTTAGGTTATAAGTTTTAGGTTTAGGTCATAGGTTTAGGTTTAGGTTATAGGTTTAGGTTTAGGTTATAGGTTTAGGTCTATGTTTAGGGAATCAGGTTCGGTTTCGGGTTCGGATCAAGTTTAGGTGTTCTTTAGTATTATCTACTATTGAACTTAGTATTATCTACTACATACTAGTAACATACAACTTATATTGGGGCACCATACCATAAGCTACAAGAATTTCATGTCCTCTTAACCAAGGTATCCTCCATTGATAACATATATATATATATATATATATATATATATATATATATATATATATATATATATATATATATATATATATATATATATATATATCATAAGTTGTTTATTTTCATTTACATTTGCAAATACATTCATCATCCATCCAAGAAAATTGAAACAAGTACTGTCAATCTATGACGAATAGTTGAAAAGAAAAATCATGCATCTTATCTTACCCAAACATAAACAGTGGTTCCCACCTTCCAGAGACCCCCGCTCAACATCCGGATAGCTCCGACGCACATCTGGGTCAGCTCCAACATTTTCTAAGCTAATACAATGAAATCCTAAATTAGTTACTCATCTAAGGTTGGATAGATTGTAATACTTTCATATTCCTATTTAAACGTCCACGTCGAAAATCTGGCAGCATCTCCCCATGCCTCTCCAGATAAGTTTATCTTACATTACATTCTGATGTCAAATATCTAAAGAAATGTAAAGATATTTGGCATTGGATACGGAACGGAAGAAACACATCCAGAGAGAAATGAGGAGATGGACTGCGAATTAGGCATGAACATTGAAATAGATTATATGAAAGCATACTATCCATCTAACTTTGAACTGTCCAAAATGGGATAATTTGAGTGATTTTTATGCCACCAAAAACACACCATATCTATATATGGCCCCATAGAAATCCTCAAACGAGTAACTAATTATCTAACTTACAAAACTACAAATTACAAGTCACAACTATAAACTAACTAATCACAATAATAATTTAAGGCAAGAAAATGTAATATACAAGCTCATTAATGTTTGCAATGACAATTATATGCAACAGAAGGTAATGGAACAATATAAGCTACATTAGTAACAGAGGGAGATCATTCATCAAAGGGAGATCATTCATATTAAGGGACGAACCTAAAAATGAGATTGATCCAAAGCCTATCCTTTCTAAAAAAAAAAAAAGGGAAACGTTCACCATTGAGATCTTTCTAGACTGGTAAAATTTATTTTTTCTTCAATGGATATACTTTAATGGCAGCATATTATATGGATGAGAGATTAATAGTAGGAGTGAGTTTTTATTTCTTGGATACAACATGTTACATGGCTATACTTCTCAAGAACACGCACATGATGAACAGCATAACTATACTTCTCAATTACACCTACATGATGAACAGTATGCTTCTGATAGTTCCATGCTATGTACTCCTCTACTCAAGCTATTTCTGAAGGCTAGCAAAGAGGTATCCAGTTTATTTGTTCGGTATATTATTGCAGGGAGTATTACTCGTTCCGCACTGAGACCAACATTGCCTGTGAGAAATGTATTTGGTGAGGTTAGATTTGGTAGGTTTCATCCTTGGGATTTTTATTTACAGGATGTTATGTGCTCAATGGGGTGTTTAAGACCTCTTTTAAAACTTTATGGTTCTGGCTTCCTCACAAAAGATATCACTGTGAAAAGCTTTACTGTTCTTGATATTCTTGAATATTGCATGTGCTTTGCTTCAACATGGTCTCAGGGCAATTGGAAAACATTATTTCTTATGATACATCCCATCTTGACTGCATCCAGAGGTGGGCATTCTCCTTCTGAAATTAAACTGGCAGACCTGAAGAGATCTTTACATCAAGCTGCAGAGTCGATGGTCCATGATACATCCAGTGATTCTGAAGGAAACATTCCAGCTGCTAACTCCCAATGGCAGCAACACACACAAAGTGAATCAGTAATGCTTTGAATACCGGAAGATGAAAAATGGCAACTCATCGGGGTTTGTTTGTGGCGACACCTATCCAACCTCTACAACAGTCATTTAAACACATTGATGGCCGATCTTGGAAATGGTTTTTCTTCTAGTGTTCCTCTGTGTGAAGGTTCTTCTTTACAATCTAGTTCTGCAAATTATCAAACTAATATTACCAGCATGCTGGGATCGATCAAGTTGTTCCCTACACTCTTAGCTAAGTTGATAAAGGACACAGTTGGGTACGTTTCCTCCTCTCTTGCTAAACAACTTGCATCATTCCTGGGACAGAAAGTAGAGAAGGGTTTTCCTGCACCTACTCTTATTTTGTTAGAGGCATCTAGTTAGTCAGAACATAGGCCACCCCATGATTGCATATAGCAGGGTATTGCACCTCTACCAGTTTGATTTTGAGCCATGGCTCAAGTAATGAGTTGACCAGCCTGCCTCTTGCATCAAGTGATCTTTATGGTAGGTACTCATGGACATACTCGAATTGCCTCTAACCTAAAAATTCTGAGTTCTGAGTTCTGGGATCCAGAGATGTGGGCCCACCAGTACATTTACCACCTAAACAGAAAACACTACTCAGTTCCATCAGCTCATTTCATATTTTTCATACAAAATCCAGCATTTTCTACGCACGTTTCAGATTTTTCCCTCAAAATAAATGGAATCTAAAATAGAAAATCCAAATCCCAAACAGAAAATCCCCCCCCCATTTAATCCAAAAATTACACCAATTCAACCAAAATAACACAGATCAGAATCTAAAAATCACCAACAAACGCTTGGAAATCTGAATCCAGAAATTAACAAGAAATGCTTGGAAATCCAATACGATCGAAAATCAGATAGAAACGAGGAGAAATCTACCTCAAATCAAAGAGTCTGTTTTTCCTTGTCCAAGGAGATGCAAGAATTTCGGAGCGTCTATCAGGGAGAGAGAGAGAGAGAGAGAGAGAGAGAGAGAGAGAGAGAGAGAGAGAGAGATTGGGGGATAGGGTTAGGGAAAGGAGCGCGCGCGCTCGCTCGAGAGAGAGAGAGAGAGATAGAGAGAGAGAGGGGCGGGCGTCTCTTTTGAGAGCGCGTCGAAATTTTGGGCGGGCCTCCCTAATTTTCTGGTATGGCTCAGTGGGCCCCACCATGATGCATGTCAAAAATCTACCCCATCAGTCAGATGCCTCATCCCATGGTGGGCCCGGGGATTAAAAATCAATTCAATCTATGACTTGTGTGGGCTACAACACATACAAATGTTGAGAGGAGTTAACCTCAATTAAAATATGAGTTTTATTTTTTAGGCCCATAGAGACGTGGTCCACAAATCCAGCCCATCCATTGTATGTGTGCCAATTGGATGAGGGGTCATACCAAGTTTCAGACGCATCTAAATTTCAGGTGGGGCACACCAAGTTCTTTTGTATGTTTTAGGGCCTACCAAGTGCTTTTATATGGCTGCTGGCGTGTTTTCATGTAATTTTAGATGGTATGGCCCAACGGAGTTCCGTATACGACTGATTTTTGGGATATCCCATAATTTAAAGGGGACTCATCAAATGCATGGTGTTAATGTTTGACGCACATCATTAGGATTTAAAAATGAAAATAAGAATAATAATATCAAATATTCTTGGGAATTTTGAGGATCTTGTAAGGTCTGGATATATCACATAGAAATATAAATTTAAGGTGGACCACACCATTTAAAACTTCCTACGGTCCAATGTAAGGTTTATTTGCCACCATTAATGAATGGATCAAGCTTGTTTTTGTTTTCTTCTCATCATCTGGGCCTGTATGACAAAATCAACAGATTGGATGTCAAATAAAAACTACAGTAGGCATTAAAAGGGTTTTAATGGTGGATATGAATCATTTAATTAATTTTTGGATATGAATTATTTTTCGGATATGAATCAAGGTCGGATAATTCTCTATGTGTGAAAGAAAAATGGATGAACAATGTGGGTTGATCTCGATTTTTTTTTTTTAATCTCCACATCTGGAGACCTGCCACACCTGACCTGACTCGACTCAACTTGGTACCTGTGACAGAGTCGGACTCAATCTGGATTAGTCCAGGCCAGACCTAAACTCAGATCGGGCCAGGCATGCTGGACTTGGTACCGAGTTGGGTCGAGTTCAGACAAGGTCTATTTCAAAACCGGGTCGAGTCAGGTCAAACCTAACTTGGTTCGACTTGACTTGTTGCTCTGTTCAACACGTTGTGTATGAGGGTAGGTTTTTGTTTTTAATTATCACATCTCAATATTCCTAAAATTTTAACCCTCCATGCGGATTTTTGGATGCTTGATCCTACTCCTATAGGCATGTGCTTATGACGCTTAACGACCGAGTTCAATTCCCTCCATGTGGATTTTTGGATGCATGTGGTTTTCATGCATCTGCAGGGAATGGTCTCGCCTTAAAGGGACAGGGACACCCTGTCATTTTATATATAAAAAAAAACCTTCTCAAAACCCGTCACGAGTTTGGGTGAATAGCTTTGGTCGTGGGTTTGCTCCCTATAGACAAGAGTGTGATTCCCCTCCCCGTGGATTACCTATCACGAACAACTTTTGTCGTGGGTTTGATCCTCACAGACACGAGTTTAATTCCCCTCCTTGTGGATTACATGAAGTGGTAGGAGGAAATGGTAATACACTGGAGGGTATGTTACTCCATGGATTCACAGATAAAGGGCTGCCATCATCTTTCGATGAAGGATTCCAAGTGGATTCAGTGGGCCACCATCTGCCTAGCAAGAAGCCCGGTTTATATACAGATAGGAGTGCAGGAGATGTTAATGGACGAGAGAGTGCATCATTCAATACATCAAATGGGAAAGGATCCCAACCGTTACCTAGTACAGGAAGTGAAGTTGACAAGGCGAGTCATCATCTGCAAATCGAAGAACTTAGGTCACAAGGAGAAACCACAAATGGTGTGGTAGCACAGCCAAGGAAATGTTCCCAATCTGGCCAACAAAGGCATCGGATGAAAGGGGGTAGTCGATCTAGAAACTCGATTTATTTCAAGTGTGGGAAGGTTGGACACTCGAAGAAAGACTGCACCAACTAGAAAAATATGGACTTTCACATACATCCCCATAAGTAAAAAGTGGGCCACCTATGAAAATCACCTGTGGCAAATCAGGTTGGTCCCCTCAATGGATGGGCCGCATCGTTGAAATCAATCGAAAGCCAATGGTCCTACTCAATGCAGGTGTGTTACTCACCTAGTGAGTCAATGGACCAAATTCTGATGACATGAAATGATCATGGTGCGACCCATATTTTGTGCGGTTGGAATGTCTTACCAGCATGATGTATTGGCATGAAAGGTGGTGGGCCCTTCTGTGATCTTTTCTCATGTTTATGGTCTATATCTATGTGTGAAAGATGACTAAGCATGCTGTTAGTTTATTTACATGTATGTGTATAGATCAATAGGCATTTTACCTGTTCAAAAAAAAAATAAATATATATAAAAAAAAGCTCCAAACCCAAAAAATAAGGGAAGTTCAAAGAGAAAAATGGCACATATGCAGTTTCTGAAAAATGAAAATCATGCCTAAATGTTAGACAGAAAAAAGAGCTAAAGTTTTTAGTTCGTAACTTATGATTGATTTAACAAGGAATCAAGGCATGGTTTATTAGTCAAAATGCTCCTTATACAAAAGTGTTGCTTTTAACCAGAGATGCAACCAGATCATAAATTGGCCTTAAGCTACCATGACGAAAGAAACTAAGTTTAGGATTTTCATATCTAAAATATGAATTGGCACCAAATTATTTGAACATGTTATTGAGAACTACCGACTTGACGATATCTGTGCTAAGCTCAAAATGAAGAAAATCTAAAGGATTCATGGAATGCTTACCCTTGAAAACTTCTAAAGGATGCCAAATAAATAGTACAGCCTTATTTTTGCTTCGTTTAATAGGATTGGATGCCAAATAAACGGTACATCCTTATGAGTATTTTAATGATGGATATCTAATCACTATTGGTTTCATGTGGTGTGGCCCACCTGATATTTTATATACCCTCATTTTTGGGCCCCACCATGATGTATGTTTTATATCCACACCTTCCATCCATTTGTAGAGATCATTTTAGGGCAATATCTAAAGAACGAGTTAAATCCAAAGCTCCAGTGGGCCCCAACACAAAAAATAATGGGATAGTGACGCCCACCATTAAAAACTTTTAAAGGCAACAAAAGTTTTATATCAAGATGATATTTGTGTTTTACCTTATTTAAGGCATTTTTTAACATTTGAACAAGTTTGATTTCAAATAAACATCACGATGGGCCTTAACATAGTTTCAACGGTGGGAATCACTCTCCCCACTGTTTTCTGTGGTGGGATCCACTACAAATTTTTATCTGCCTTAGGTTTAAGCTCCTGACTTAAAATGATATCTCAAAATGGATGGACGGTGTGGATATAACAAATACATCATAGTGGGGCCTACAAAACTTGGGGACATCAGTCAAAGTAGGGCGTTCAAGAGACGCCCTACACCTAAACGACACAACCTCCCTCTCTCTCTCTCTCGCTGCTCTCTCTTCCTCCAGCGCTCTCTCCCTCCTCTCCCTCTTCTCTCTCGCTGACTCTCTCTTCCTCTCTCTCTGATCTCTCCTCCTTCTCCCCTCTCTGTTTCTCTCGCATCCTCTACCTCCTCTGTCTCTCTGTATCTCTCTTCCTCTCTCTCGCGGACTATTGCCGGACGCCCTACCCACACACGCCCGGACTTCATCTCTCTTTCTCTCTCTCTCTAAAGCTCGGTTAACCATGAGGTATCTCTCACTCTCTCTCTATCAATCTCGCTCAATCTCAATACTGATTTAGGGATTTGGGGATTTAGCTTGATTTTCTTGTTTCCAAGTACTTGATTGAACTATTATTATTAGATAGAGCTTCTTCACAGTTCAGAAATAAAAAATAAAGAATTTGACCAGCTATGAACTATTATTATTTGTTGAGGATTCTTGAAGCTGTCTGAGAATTAGAGGCCTTCGTTGAATGGGAGTTCTGACTTGCTCCTCATAGACAAAGATTTTCTGTTATATCATCATCATTACAACCATGTCCTAGCTATTTGGGATTGGCTTCATTCTCATGGTAGTTGAACAAAAAATTCAAGATCAGCTTACGACCAGCATTTGCAAATACTACCATTAGGTGCAGTTGCTACTAGGCAGAATAAAAGATTTTCTTTGATAGATGGATCCATGTCAGACTTGTATGTTGGTTTTGCACCATTTGAAAAATGGTGGTGACTCATCCTCACGTGCTGCACTGATGTACAACTATCAGACCCATCCAAACTGTGGTCGCACTGTGGATGGAGCATGTAACAAAAAATTTAGTGATCAAGTAAAACTAAGCATCCAATTAATGGCTATCAAATCCATGGTTAAAAGTAAAATAGTGAGTGTTCCCATTTGGAGGGAAAGATCAGATGGTTAATATTATTTTCTCAGTGCAACTTTTCAGTTTTTCTACATCCATGGTTGGGTCAGCAATTTGGACAATCTGATTGCCGTACTACTATGCCATGTGTATGTTTGAAGAGTCACCACCATTTTTTAAATGGTCCAAAACTAACATAGGAATCTAGCCATGGTGATGGGCACATGACAAGGTGTTGGATATTGTGACTTCAAGATGCCCGGCATACTAATCCATCCATATTTAAAAATAAACTCAAGATATGGGACGGATGTGGGCTAAATGTGGCCTGTTTTTGAGGTAGGCCCCACCTTATATGTGTCATGGCTCAATAAGCAGGCCTTTTTCCAATATTCGTCAGTTGGGACTTGTTTGGATGTCAAATTTGGAGTACTGGTCAATGCTTTAACCATCCATTTTCTTCATATATGCATGCGCCTTCTAATAGACCAGCCTATTTTCTGGGCCATATGGATCTTTGCATGAAGGCACCACATTGGTGCTTTTGGAGAGAGTTGGGTTTGATATCCTACTCTACTGACTAGCCATCACATTTCTCATATTTTATACATCGCCAGTATGATCATTGCATCATACCTGCCATTAAAAGAGAAGAAAAAAAAAAAAGAAGAGAAAAGAAAAAAACCCTTTTGGCATCATACCTTCAGAGTAAGTTTGAGAAGATGATCTATGATATATATATACCAAACAGATTGAAAACACAACAAAGACATATACACAAACTTATGCACTAAACACAACAAAGACATGGATGCTTACCTTTGCGCGGAATATTTAGTACACCTAAATCGAAGTACATCAAAACAGTGCCTTATGCTGTCATTGTTTTCTAGGTAGGGATGAACATTAGGAAAATTCTCACTCCATTATGAATTTTCTTGTGCTCTTATACCTATTTTTTACATTATTAGACAGGATGAAGTGTTGCATCAGTAAACATACAGTTTGAAGGGATTCATTTGATATGCTTTTGGCAGCTATTCACATCCATGCATATGTATGATTATGTGAAAGCACAATTTGAAACAATTCATTCCATATGCTTACAGGGTGTTAAAATCCATGCATGTGTATACATGTAGCCAGGCATTTATGTTTCTTAATTGAAACCATCCAGATAAATAAGGCCCATTATAAGTCAGCGACAACTTGAAAATCATACCAACTGAATGATCCTAGGTGTCAAACTGTGGAAATCAAAAGGAATGGCAAATGAAAAAGAATAAGTGGTCTAAATTAGATAAATAAATGTCCAATATTGGTGAGTATCTGAAGAGATGGTGAGTATCTGCCATCCAAAATGAGGATTTCTATGATAAGGAGAGGGTTGCCTGTCATAGTAGGCGGGAAGCAAAGGGGGCACCGTGATGTTTTTGAGAAATCAACGATTGGGTTAAGACATGGATTAAAAAATGATGCCTTATTTTTTTTCCTTATCTTATTTCTTTATGACCTGTATGAATGTAGTTTGATGGTTGTTATAGTTTGTGTGGTTATTTGGTTAGGGGTAGATCTTCTTTATGGGTTTTGCCTCCCCTATGTGCTGGTTTAGGATCACCATCATGGGCCCACATGTACAGATGATCCAAAGATTGGAACCATTCATCATATGTGTAACTACCATATATGAGCTAATAGTGCAATGACAACACCCCAAGACTGACCTTGACATTTAATTTTGTCGAGTTAATGTGATCCATTGAAATGTAGCTTCACCAATCTCACATACGTATGTCTTAGCATGTGTGTCCATATATAGTCAGGACATGTTCTTGTATAAATGATAGTACAAAACTACACATTATCTACAAATACATAATCCACAAATACTATATAAGGGATTTATATATATATATATCTTACCACATATGGATTGTCACACCATTTTAATCCTTTGTTTTCAATGACAGGTGGGGTCCATGGTCTAATAATCCAAACCCATGCGTGTTTGTCCCAACAGCAGATGGACTACGCCCAAGAATCTCCTCAATAGGACAATCTCAACCTATCAATTTCTGGCTTCTATATAAAAGGTTACGTTGTCTTCTCTCACTCATGTACTATTTCATGTTATAAAATTTTCAAGTAAATTGTACGAGGTTTACAGTAATCTTGGAGATTAGAAAATTTTTAAGTATGTGCATTTTAGTCTGAGTTATTTCTCTAATGACAATAGCCTTGGGAGGGTTGATATAAGGGATGGGTTGATTGCAAGAGGCCGATTAAAACTATATTGGGTTATCTTGCTGGTCCAGAAATGATTATGTCTGGCAAGATAACCCAATACAGTTTCAATCAGGCCTCTTGTAATTCACCGATCCCTCGTATCAACCCTCCCAAGGCTATCATGATTAGAAAAATAACTTAGATTGAAATGCACATACTTGAAAATTTTCTAATCTCCATGATTACTGTAAACCTCGTACAATTTACGTAAAATTTTCATTAGCTGTAGGTCATATGGTATAAAGAGCTTGTCCGTCTCTACTAACCGAACATAAAACACGAACTCAATGGTAATTTTTCAGCCTATGAATCTTGTGTATATGCAGAAAAGCAACAGAAGTGGTTAATGCTTTAATCATTCAATGTCCAACTACTATCCATTGTAGGGACTGTCTGATGAATAGTCTTCAAGATTGGTTTTCATCCATAAAAAAATAGATGCCTACCTTGTTTTAAAATGTATTTGATCGAAATTGAAGGAGCAGACCTGGATGTGAGTCGGAGCTATCCGGATGTTGAGCGGGGGTACCTGGAAGGTGGGAACCACTGTAATGACCATGATGAAACTGTCCATTTCCTATGGACGGCATTAGAGGGGCCTGGCCATTTGGACAGGCCTTGTTTATGTATTTGCTTGAAATTAATGGAGCAGACCCAGATGTGCGTCGCAGCTATCCGAAAGAGAGGGGGTCCCTGGAAGGTGGGAACCACTGTTATAACCATGATGAAGCTATCCATTTCCTATGGACGACATTGGAAGAGCCTGACCATTTGGACAGACCATGTTTATATTTGCATTTGTATTTGTATGGACCACACCCTTAACCTAAAGCCATAACCTAAACCTAAACATAAACCTAACCTATAAACTATAACCTAAACCAAAACCAAAAACTATAACCTAAACCCAAACCCATTCTCAAATCCCAAAACCTATAACCTAAACTAATACCAAAACCTATGACCTAAACCCGAACCCATTCTCAAATCCCAAAACCTATAACCTAAACCTAACCTTAAACTATAACCTACACCAAAAACAAAAACTATAACCTAAACTTGAACCCATTCTCAAATCCCAAAACCTACAACCTAAACCAATACCAAAACCTATTACCTAAACTCGAACCCATTCTCAAATCCTAAAACCTATAACTTATCCCTAAACCTTAACCTATAACCTAACCTAAACCTATACCTATAACCTAAAACTATTCCCAAATCCTAAAACCTATAACCAAAACCTAACCTAAAACTAAACTTAAACCTATAACCTATAACCTTAACCAAAACTTATAACCTAAACCAAAACCAAAACCAAAACCTATAACCTAAACCCGAAGCCATTCTCAAATCCCAAAACCAATAACCTAAACCAAAACCAAAACCTATAACCTAAACACAAACCCATTCTCAAATCCCAAAACCTATAACCTAAACCTAAACCTAAACCTAAACCATATCCTAAACCTATAACCTATAACCTAAACCAAAACCAAAACCTATAACCCAAACCCGAACCCATTCTTAAATTCCAAAACCTATAACCTATCCCTAAACCTTAACCTATAACCTAACCTAAACCAATACTTATAACCTAAAACTATTCCCAAATCCCCAAACCTATAACCTTAACATAAACCTAAACCTATAACCTATAACCTTAACCAAAACCTATAACCTAAACCAAAACCAAAACCTATAACCTAAACACGAACCCATTCTCAAATCCCAAAACCTATAACCTAAACCAAAACCTATTCTAAACCCGAACCCATTCTCAAATACCAAAACCTATAACCTAAACCAAAACCAAAACCTATAATTTATACCTGAACCCATTCTCAAATTCCAAAACCTATAACCTAAACCTAAACCTAAACCTTATCCTAAACCTATAACATGTAACCTAAACGAAAACTAAAACCTATAACCTAAACCCGAACCCATTCTTAAATCTCAAAACCTATAACCTAAATCAAAACCTATAACCTAAACCCGAACCCATTCTCAAATCTCATAACCAATAATCTAAACCTAAACCTAAACCTTATCCTAAACCTATAACCTATAACCTAATCCAAAACCAAAACCTATAACCTAAACCCGAACCAATTCTCAAATCCCAAAATTTATAACCTACACCTAACCTTAACTAAAACCAAAACCTATAACCTATAACCTAAACCAAAACCTATAACCTAAACCAAAACCTATAACCTAAACCAAAAGCAAAACCTATAACCAAAACCCGAACCCATTCTCAAATCCTAAAATCTATTACCAAAACCAAAACCAAAACCTATAACCTAAACCTGAACCCATTCTCAAATCCTAAAACTTATAACCTAAACCTAAACCTTATCCTAAACCTATAGCCTATAACCTAAACCAAAACCAAAACCTATAACCTAAACCCGAAACCATTCTCAAATCCCAAAACCTATAACCTAAACCTAACCTTAACCAAAACCAAAACCTATAACCAATAACCTAAACCAAAACCTAAAACCTAAACCTAAACCAAAACCTATAACCTAAACCCAAACCCGTTCTCAAATCCTAAAACCTATAACCTAAACCAAAACCAAAACCTATAACCTAAACCCAAACCAATTCTCAAATCCCAAAACCTATAACCTAAACCAAAACCAAAACTTGTAACCTATACCTGAACCCATTCTCAAATCCCAAAACCTATAACCTAAACTTAAACTTAAACCTTATCCAAAACCTATAACCTATAACCTAAACGAAAACTAAAACCTATAACCTAAACCCGAACCCATTATCAAATCCCAAAACCTATAACCTAAACACGAACCCATTCTCAAATCCCATAACCTATAAACTAAAACTAAACCTAAACCTTATCCTAATCCTATAACCTATTACCTAAACCAAAACTAAAACCAATAACCTAAACCCGAACCCATTCTCAAATCCCAAAACCAATAACCTAAACCTAACCTTAACCAAAACCAAAACCTATAACCTATAACCTAAACCAAAACCAAAACCTATAACCTAAACCCGAACCCATTCTCAAATCCCAAAACCTATAACCTAAACCTAACCTTAACCTATAACCAAAACCAAAACTGATAACTTAAACCAAAACCAAAACCTATAACCTAAACCCGAACCCATTCTCAAATCCCAACACTTATAACCTAAACCAATACCAAAACCTATGACCTAAACCCGAACCCATTCTCAAATCCCAAAACCTATAACCTATCCCTAAACCTTAACCTAAACCTATACCTATAACCTAAAACTATTCCCAAATCCCAAAACTTATAACCTAAACCTATCCTTAACCTAAACCTAAACCTATAACTTATAACCTTAACCAAAACCTATAACCTAAACCCAAACCAAAACCTATAACCTAAACCTGAACCCATTCTCAAATCCCAAAACCTATAACCTAAACTAAAACCAAAACCTATAACCTAAACCCGAACCCATTCTCAAATCTTATAACCTATAACCTAAACCTAAACCTAAACCTTATCCTAAACCTATAGCCTATAACCAAAACCAAAACCTATAACCTAAACCCGAACCCATTATCAAATCCCAAAACTTATAACCTAACCTAAACCTATTCTTATAACCTAAAACTTTTCCCAAATCCCAAAACCTATAACCTAAACCTAACCTTAACCTAAACCTAAACCTAGAACCTATAACCTTAACCAAGACCTATAACCTAAACCAAAACCAAAACCTATAACCTAAACTCGAACCCATTCTCAAATCCCAAAACCTATAACCTAACCTAAACCTATACCTAAAACCTAAAACTATTCCCAAATCCCAAAACCTATAACCTAAACCTAACCTTAACCTTAACCTTAACCTATAACCTATAACCTAAACCAAAACCAATAACCTAAACCAAAACCAATAACCGAAACCAAAACCAAAACCTATAACCTAAACCCGATCCCATTCTCAAAGCCCAAAACCTATAACCTAAACTAATACTAAAACCTATGACCTAAACCCGAACCTATTCTCAAATGCCAAAATCAATAACCTATCCCTAAACCTTAACCTATAACCTATACCTATAACCTAAAACTATTCACAAATCCCAAAACCTATAACCTAAACCTAACCTTAACCTAAACCTAAACCTATAACCTATAACCTTAACCAAAACCTATAACCTAAACCAAAACCAAAACCTATAACCTAAACCCGAACCCATTCTCAAATCCCAAAACCTATAACCTAAACCAAAACCAAAACCTATAACCTAAACCCGAACCCATTCTCAAATCCCAAAACCTATAACTTAAACTTAAACCTAAACCTTATCCTAAACCTATGACCTATAACCTAAACCAAAACCTATAACCTAAACTAAAACCAAAACCTATAACCTAAACCCGAACCCATTATCAAATCCCAAAACCTATAACCTAACCTAAACCTATACTTATAACCTAAAACTATTCCCAAATCCCAAAACCTATAACCTAAACCTAAACTTAAACCTTATCCTAAACCTATAACTTATAACCTAAACCAAAACCTATAACCTAAGCCAAAACCAAAACTAAAATCTAAACCTAAACCTAAGACCTAAATGTATTCTCAAATTACTAAACCTAAACCTACACCTAATCCTAATCTCAACTACTTAACCTAAACCTAAACTTGAAAACCCAAACCTAAACCCAATCCCAAACCCAAACCCGATTTCCTAAACCTAAACCTTAACCTATTCTCAATTCCCTAAAACTATAACTTATAACCTATAACCTAAACCTAATCTAAACCTATAACCGAAACCTAAACCTAAAACGTAAACCTAAAACCTAAATATTATCTCAAATTTCGAAACCTAAACCTACACCTAATCCTAATCTCAACTACTTGACCTGAACCTAAACTTGAAAACCTAAACCTAAACCCGATCTCGAACCTGAACCCGGTTTCCTAAACCTAAACCTTAACCTATTCTCAATTCCCTAAAGCTATAACCTATAACCTATAACCTAAACCTAAGCTAAACCTATAACCTTAACCTAAACCTAAAACCTAAATGTATTTTCAAATTCCTAAACCTAAACGTACACCTAACCCTAATCTCAACTCCCTAACCTAAACCTAAACCTAAACCTAAACTTGAAAACCTAAGCCTAAACCTGATCCTGAACCCGAACCCGAATTACTAAACTGAAACCTTAACCTATTCTCAAATCCCTAAACCTAAACCTACACCAAATCCCAATCTCAACTCCCTAACCTAAACCTAAACCTAAACTTGAAAACCCAAGCCTAAACCCGATCCCGAACTCGACCCGAATTCCTAAACCTAAACCTTAACATATTCTCAAATCCCAAAGCTATAACCTATAACCTAAACCTATAACCTTAACCTATAACCTAAACCTATAACCTTAACCTAAATCCAAAACCTAAACCAAAACCTATAACCTTAACTTAAACCAAAACCTATAACCTAAACCTTAACCTAGGTTAAGGTTGTTTTTCTTTTCATTTGTCTGGATCATCTCCCATATGTTCTCTCTCTTTTCATTTATTTTTTTCATAGGATTGTTTATGTTTGGATGGATGCAGTTTATGTTTGGATGAATGTAGTTTATGTCTGGATGGATGCAGTTTATGTTTAGATGGATGCAGTTTATGTTTGGATGAATGTAGCTTATGTCTGGATGGATTTACGTAGTTTCAATTTAGATGGATGTGAATATGAATATGATGAAATATTTTATATAACAGGTGTATATCTGGAAAAATACGATGAAAGGAAATTTGAGATGAATTTAAAAAAAAAAAAAAAAAGACTTTAGCGACGAACAATTTCGTCGCTAAAAGCTGCAGCCACATTTTTTAGCTCTGAAAATATTCGTAGCTAAAAGCAAACCTTTGGATTTTATTTCAAGAACTCTGCACACATTTAGCGAGGAAATTTTCGTTGCTAAAAGTCCTAGCTATGTTTTTTTAGCTACGACAATTTTCGTAGCTAAAAGTAAAGCTTTCATTTTTAGCTACGAAAATGTTTGTAGCTAAAAGTAAACCTTTAGATTTTATATCAAAAACTGTTTACACATTAGCGACAATAATTTTCGTCGCTAAAAGTCCCAGCCATGTTTTTCAGCTCTGAGAAGTTTCGTAGCTAAAGGTCAAAAGTGTTCACACATTTAGCGACGAAAAGTTTCATCGCTAAAAGTCCCAACCAAGTTTTTCGCTAGGAAAATGTTCATTGCTAAAAGTAAACCTTTTGATTCATTTTGGTATTTTTTTTAAAAACGTTCACAATATTTAGCGACGAAAATTTTCTTTGCTAAAAGTGACTTTTAGCTACGAATTTACTATTTCGCCGCTAAAAGTAAACTTTTAGCAACGAAAGTTTTTTTCGTCGCTAAAAGTCACTTTTAGCAATGAAAACTATTTTGTCGCTAAAAGTTTCGTCGCTAAAAACCCCTTTTCTTGTAGTGGGTGAAATTTCTAAAATTTCTATGTTACCAAGGATCTGCTCCAACGCCGTGACCGGGTGGAAACATGAGCGCATGAGGGACTTACACCTGTAGGCCGTGACTCCCACTGTCGTGTAGTTGGTTGGATGGGGATGTGGCCTTATTCACCTGTGAGGAAGGGCATTACTAGGCTAATTCTGACCAGCTCGTGAAATGGGTCCGCTACCGTCAGACCTTGTTGGTGATTGACTGTCCACAGGTAGGTAGGGAGGTCTCTTACGCTCGTTTGACTGTGCAGGTCTGTAGAGCGGCAGTCATTCAGTAGTGTAATGTACCCCGGTGATTTTCTTATGATTGAAAATATACTTGACTTGTGGTTTAGATATGAGCACTGACATTACTTGCATCACATTAGCATTGGTTGTGTGACCCCCTTCATGCATTGCCTTGGTATGCCACCCAGTACTCATTGCATGGTATTCATGATAAGCCTTGGTAAGGCTAGTAATATTCTCATTGAGTATGTTTCTCTCCTTATACCTCCTACAATTATTTTATGCATCATTGTCACACACTTACACCACCGTCTAAGCTTCTATAAGCTTATGCACGATTGATGCGTGTAAGAGACTCTAGGCACACGTCATAGCAGCAAAGCGTAGAGTAGAGTTTAGAAGTGAAGACCCCAGTGTTGCTGATTTCTCTCTTTTCATATTACCTTATATATGTTCTTCTGAACCTGATGTAACTTGTAAAAGTTTAAATTTATAGTGGTTTTTGTGATGTGTGCCTTTGTTATTATCAGATATACGTGTTGTGATCTTGGGTATGCTCATGTTGGTAATGATTATACTAATATGAAAATCCTCCTTGTAGGATCTCAGGATCGAAACCTACCTCAGGAGCCGAGAATTGGGTACTATGGAGGCTGTTACGGCCAAAATTGGCCATCGGGTTCCTTGTGTTTCCGGTTACCGAGTCTGGGGCATGACATGTCTAAACCACCACTCAATAACCACTAGATGGAAGGTTCATTGTAATCACCATCAATCAAGTTACATCCCAAGTATGGGTGTACATTTATATATAGGTGGGGGTTTCCCACAAATGTACCAGTTTAAATTCCATAAGCAATCCACAAATAATTCATGAACAAATATACAGGATGAACATTAGGCATGTAATATAACAATTCAATTCCAACCGATAATGTATGTAATAGAATGGAGATATCAATTATAAATTTTAATAAAAACTATAACTTAAGCTAATGAAAAGATGGAAAGCCCAAGGGGAAGAATCGTCACCTTCTTTGTCGACTCGCCTTCCAATGTTATTAGGAAGAGTGCACGCCCTTAGACTTGGATCCTATCACGAATTGTAAGTCATATAGTTAGATCCATGTTCTACGTACTATTTATGGTTGTGATTATAACCTAGGGTTTGGATTACTTATTTTTAGGGTTTTGGTGTAAAAATTAGGGTTTTATCTTAGAGCTTCGTTATAGTCTTAACTCTAGGGTTTGAATTGTAGTTAATGGGTAATAGCTTAAGAATGTTGATTTAATAATTATAAAATATTTACTAACATTAGTGTTTATAAATATTAGTTTAAAATCATTATGATGACACTTAATATTATGATATATTATTTAAAACAATACATTAACATTTAATAATGATATCATTTTAATTTCTTGTATGTAATAACTTTCATTAGAATAGATAATTTACTAATGGTCATGTGTCCTAATATTTAACAATCCTAATAATGATGGAAATGGTAATGATATTAATTTAATAATTAGAAAATAATTGTTAACATTAGTGTTATAATTAATATTAGTTAATGTAGAAAAATAATCATCCTGCTGACATTAATGACTATCTAAAATGAATATTTAAGAATGATAGATAAGATGCTACAATTTAATAATTACATTTTGTTTATAATAACTTGTTTAGCATAACAATCCACTAATGGCTAATCTTTGCTAATATTGATAATCCTAATAATAACAATGGTAACAATTGACAATAGTACATCGAAACAAAACTAGAATGGTGAGAAAATGTTGACTCACCTTAGTCGATTTGGTTTGAGTCGAGTTGACTCGGCTCAAGCACAACCACCAACACCTCTTCTCCTCTCTTTCTTTTTCTCTTCTTTCTACCCTGTTGGGATGTCCAGCAATGAGCTTGGACAGACTCACCCAACTTAAATCGGCAGGACTCGATTCTAACTAAGTCAACTCAGCCACCAACCTGACCTACCTCTTTCCCTTCTGATTCTCTTTTCTCTTCACTCCTCTTTTCCTATCTTTTATTTTTCAGCTTGTAGCATCTAGCAAGCCCCAACCTAGCTATAATAGGCTTAGACTCGGATGGAGTTCGGACAGCCCAGCCCGACCCACCCAGCGAGCGAGTCGAGTGGCGCAACATCCGACTGCACCCTCTCCTTCTCATTTTCTTTCTTCCTTCCTTCTCCTTCTTTCTCTTTTGTTTCTTTCCTTTTTCCTTTCTCATTCTCTTCCCTGCTCTCCTTCTCTATCCATCCATAGCAGGACCTGCCCTAAACCTGACTCGGTTCGCTGTACAACAGTGTGGTGCAGCCACACCTCTCTCTTTCTCTCATGTTCTCTCCCTCTTTTTTTTCTTTCTTCTCTCTCTATCTCTATGATTTTATCTTCTTCCATTCTATTAGCTTTTGTAGCTCCAACAAAACTGTTGGACGGTTGGATTTGTCCCAACTTGGGCCAAACTTAGTGTGGTTGGCCGAGGAAGACGACCCACCATTAATGGCAGATCTTGCTACATTGTGTACTTCTTCATTTTGCTTCTACTGGATGCCTCAGATTGGTCCACAAGAGCTTATGGAGGTGATCTTTCAAAGCTTCTGAGTGGTTTAGGTGATGGGTTCAAAGGTAGGAAGGAAACGGCCGATTTTCTAGGCTCTTGAAAGAATGGTGGTAGGATTAGTTTTCTCACTGTCGTAGCCTACCTTATATTGTTGTCCTAACACTTTTAAGCCCTTAGATCGATAGCAATGGTCCGGATCTTCTCTGGCCGAAATCGCCAATGAAACAGTGGGTAGGAAACCACCATTTTTTCTTTGGTTTGCTAGGAAAACCTCAAACCAGGGGGAGCAATGATTGAGATTCATCCCAATGGACGGCTACGATGGATGGATGCTAGGGAATGCGGATTTCCAATGTGTTGTCCAAAAAATAGTTTCCGTTTTTGGAAATAAGTGCTTGTAGGGTCTGTTCTCGATAAGGATTGTGTGCATGTGGGAGCGTGCCAATGGGTGAAACTACCTAGGGTTTGGTCAGAATTCAATGCCTCACATGATGGATGGTTTGGATTATCTCGATTGAGAGTGTAGGTGGGCCACTAATCAAAGAATGGATGTATGCCCATTTTGCTGGCGAGAAATCAAAATGAAGAAGAGAATTTCTTCTTCGAGATTATTGGGTTAGCACAATTTGACTGGGTTTTCCAGTACAGTGTGCGGCGAGTGCACACACTCTACATGCACACACATTAAAGCTCGGGCCCACAGGGACGATCTTGATCAATCCACTCCATCCACTTTCTTTGTCAGATCACGCTGAGGCCCAGCAAAATAATGGGCTAGATCCTAAATTCGGGTGGGCCATACGAATCAATCTTATATCCTAATGGTGGTTTTTTGTCAATCTAACAGTCGAATGATCCCGAATTCGAATGTCAGCGGTTAAAAAACCTAAATGGACCCTTTGTGAGGCTTCCATCCTGTATTACTAGCCAATTAATATAAAATTTATTGCTATTGTACATGACTTATAGTTACATTAATTAAAACAATTTACACCTATATAAATGTAATTTTAATATTAACATACTATTATTTACATGCTATTGGCCACACATTTACTAGTGTACAATTCATAATACACAATGTCATACTATACATAGATATGAATTGGAATTTGTACAACACCATATTTAAAACTGCATTATTAAATAATGTACAACTTTATTAAAATGTCTAATAATTTTTGTATACGTATTTATAAAAGATATTTAATGCTACACTAATATTTATAATTCAATCATATGTTGTAAAATTATTAGTCATTATGCTTATTTATTATAACATTATTTTCATAATATTTTACATTAATTAAGTACATTCACATCAGTTTATTTCAATACATTTTCATACATTCAAAATACATCCATAATCCCTTTGATCTGTGTTTGTATAAAATTTATAATATAATAAATAATAGAAATTAATATATTTATTAAATATATTACTGGATGGTTCAATTCATCTATCGAGGTGATTGAAGTCCTAACGACTGGTTATGCTGATGATGTGATGGCTCGTTTCGAACGTCAACAGTCAGATGGGTTAACATATGGATGGGGACTATAATGCGCGTGAATATTTAAGTAGGTTAAGTTTGCATTCGTACTAAACTAGATTACATAGTAACACCCGAGCGCTGGAAAGTTCGTGGTGTTACATCAGCATTCACCCCGTGGCACTACTTTTCTAGATAGCTGGTTATATATTTCCCATGGACATATGATGACCTAGAAAAGGCTTATGTTCATCCCTTCCGACTCCCCTTATGCCATTATAAGAGAAGGATTATGCCAAAACGAATGTATGAATGGGTCATCGATGCCATTGAGTCAATGAATGCTATTAATTTTTAGCAGTTCTCATTTGCCCAATATATTGTGGATCGCGAAGCAGCGATGATGACAAGCTCCCTTCGACCAAGCAAGCATTTTTCATATCAATACAGTATAACAGCCTACCTTTATGAGAAGGCAATGAGCTTTGAAGAGAAGCATATTACCTTAACCGATTCGCGCAACAATTTGGATATGATCAGACCATTCTTAACCATTCAGAAGAAGTAACTCGCAAAATGCGCCATTATGTTACAAGGTCGTTCAATTGGGTCTTAATCTGGAGACAACTTCTCACAGCCCACATCAACTCAAAGTTCATTATATTGGGTTTTAGTTGTTTTGTTCGCATAACTTATCCATGGATGCGATGGTGGGCACATCAATCATTCCTCATTTGTCGATGCTTGCCAGTAAATTCACTGATATGGATCCCCACCCCTCGACTCAGGAAACACAACAAAAGAGATGGGATAGGCTATACTATCGAACACGATCATGCCCTTGCCCCTGCGATATTTGTGTAAAGATTTTACTAGGAGAACACATTTGTGAAACTAAACTAGTTAGCACTCTTGAAGGTTGGATTGCTCATGGGTTTCCGTTGACGCATTTCAAATCTCATAAAAAGCCTATGACTAAGGAAAATGCCCCCACAAACGTCGATGAAGAAAGTTCCCCTGCTGATGTCACTGAAGCACCTCATATTCTAGCTTCTACAGATCCTATTCCCACCCCAAAAGTTGTTGGGCCTTCATAGCCCCAAGAAGTACTTTCGCCTGTCCCATCGCCACCTCCTCATAGAGAATCCTTATCACCTGTGACCCAGTCAAAAACGCAAGAAAGATCTTCTATCTCCCCCATAGCTATTGTTACAGAAAACCTAACCTCTGCTGAAAGGAGGGAATCTATACAGAAGGGAAAACAAACGGTTACCAAAGAATCTCCTTTAAGATCATCATCATCTTCATCGTCTTCTAAGAAAGAAGATGAAGAGTTTGTCTTTTGCAGCTCTACTTTTACTAGTCAGGCATCCTCTTCCAGTGGTTCAGGAAAAGAAGGTGAATCGGATGCCGACGCAGAAGAAGTCAAGGTCATAAAAGAAGTGGAAGAAGGGGAAATGGATATTGGCGAGGATGATAGAGTCAGAGAAACTACTGAAATTGACGAAGAGCTTCCCCAAGCAGACATTCCTCAGGTCATCACTAGAGATGCTGGTGAGGGAGAAGAACTCCTATACTGTGGGGACTATGAGGATACAGCCAGAGCTGACTTAACTATATCTTTCAGCAGCAATTATTCTCCCCTCCCATGTGTAGCACCTTCAATTCCTCTGACTGATATTGTGACATCTCTAGAGATTCTCCCGGCTCCCATGGATACGGCTCAAGTTACTCTTCCTACCTCTGGCTCCGATAAGCGTTCTACTAAAAAGACAAGAGAACCCCCAAAACTTCCCATCAAGACCAGCAAAGCAGTTTGTGGCATAACTTTCCAAACAGAACCTGCTACTATTATGACCCCAACTACTATGGTGTCTAGTACTAAACTCAGAGCTACATCTTTTACTAACATGGCTTCAAACTTACTCGAACCTTCCTTACAGGAAAGGCAATCTATAGAGGCAGCGACTCTAGCTCCATCTCCTTTGGTAGTCGCTGGTACACTTTACTTTATTTTCCCGCTTCATATTAACTTTCTTGTAATATACATCCCTTAACTTCTACATTTTACTTGTATTTTGCAGTTTGCACTGTCTCTGGTGGCTCTACAAACTCAAATTTTGTCGCCACTGTATCAAATATCATATCTTTAGAAAAGATTTCTCCCCCAGTGTTATCTTTATTACGAATCTCCATATCAGTAACCGTTTACATCTTTAAGGATCCATCTCAATGGTCCATTTTAGAGATTGTATTATCTTCTCTAGAAAATGTCGTACGAATTTCTAGGCTCAATATTTCTCCTTTGCGCGAGTCTTTATCACATTTTTGTGAGACCTTTCGCAAATCGATGGATATCCGCAATACGACTATTGCACCTAAAATTCTTACTTGATAACAGGAATTATTGTAGCTTAAAGAGAAAATTTCAAAGGCAGCGACAATAGTTTCTATTTACGATAAGGAGTTTCATTCTTTGGAGGAGTAAGTAAAGGCTGTCAAGCATTCCTCGATGACAATAACAGAGAAAATTGTAAACCTCAAGTAGTGAATCCTATATTTGGAGGCTCAACAATGCGAAATAAATTCAAAGGCAAGCCAACTCGAGGCTGATATTGAAGTCAATAGGAGAATAGCTGATCTGGAGCGGCCGGAAGTTTCAAAAGGGGAGGAGGCGATAAATTCCTTGGAATGGGAGCTGATCGACGATCCAAACCAAGCCAGGCTTATCATTGAGGCTGAAGTTGAAAGTGCAACTGTCAAAGTTCAACTGAGAGATGACCTGCATCGTTACATGCTTGCTCTAGGAATTTCAGATGACATATGAACTTTCATTTTGTCTCTTTTTTAAAATATTTATCATAGCTTGTTTTCGCATTTGCTATCTCTTCTTTTGACATTATAAACAAACTTTGATAAGTCATGCATGCTTCTCATAAATAAATATCATGTTTGAACATAATGGCTAAATATCATGCTTGATCAGTCAATTTTCCCCTTTTTTATTCACAGGTTACTTTTATGTTGCGTTTTTATTATTAATCATATAGTGTTATTTCGTAAAGGCAGTGCTAAGTTCTGGTTTCAATTAGTAGCACACACAGTTTAAGCTCATAAGTACTTGGAGCAACCATAGTTTAGACTCATAAGTAGTTGGAGTTAGTCTTATGCGAATGGTCGCTGTAACTATCTAGAGGTCACGGGGCTTATCGTGGCCAGGGAGTTCATAAATTGTGATCCATTAGAGGGGCCCAGTGAAGCTACCAAAGTCATGAACTTAATAGGATTTACGCACAGGGTTGGCCACAGTAACTCTCTAGAGTTCACGGGGCGTGAAAGGCTACTGTAGGGTACCAAATCCAAGGCCTCCAGTCTATCAGTGAGGGGTCTCCTGCTTCAGAGACTTGCCCCCACGAGTTACTACTGGGATTAAGCCAGAGATCTAGGGAGTTATCCTGCTTCGAAAACTCACTTTTCCTTCACCTGCAAGGTCAGACCCATTCACGAGGGGTGTTGTCTGGCTGTCCTCGTGATGCTGCCTGAAGCTGTACAAACGACATGGGTCTTACATGACTGCTTCGTCAATTGCTCACATGGGTGCACATGAAGCTCTCAATGGGCTTTTTCGGGCCACAGACTCCATTGCCACCCGAATAATATATATGTTGTCGATGATAGTAGGTCTTATGCGTAGTTGGCCGTATACGGTTTGGCTAAGCTGCCTTAAATGATAAGCTGCCATCGTTATTGTCAACTTTATATGTCTTATTCCACTACCAAAAATGGTGAATCAATAATTGATTTTCACCATCACTGATAATGTTTTCCACCAATATTCATATTATATTTAAGATAATATATTAGCTTGGCGATGATAGCAATTTTGATAAGATAAGCTTGTATGAGCGATTAATGATGACAGTGATAATCATCGATGTAATAATCATTGGCGTAATCATTGGCGTAATCATTGGCCTAATCATTGGCGTAATCATTGGCGACCTGCATTGCATTCATCTACATTCTATTTATTATTTTTACTTCCTATCCTGCGCCCTTTTAGGTTTAAAAGGTATGTCATCAATACCTTTTGTAACCAAAATCATTGTCACTCTATAGGCTGGCTTGTTATTGACAAATCAGACATAACCATTTTTGCGAAAAACACTCCACACCTTTCTCCTTGCTCCTTTTTATCGGGGTATTCAGGCTGCAACACTCCGACTTTCCATTATCAAGCATTTCAAGTATAGATGCCCCTAGAATTTTCTTTTGATCAATAAACTGCCTCACTGGTTCATTGTTTTGGCCGTTGATAGAAAACAGTTTCCTAAATCAGTCTCTCTAGTCGGTATCACTAACGTTCTTTTTACAGTTGTTAGATTTGTTGTCACCTTTTGTTACCTTTCATTGTCCTTTCTCATAACGATTTCTCCTCGTCTTATCATTCTTTGCAATATATTTTTTAGTATGAAGAAGTCTTCTATTTGATGTCTCAAACAATGATGTTAACGATAGTAATTCCTCTCCTTTTTCATCGCAACTTCCTCCGGGTATCTTGGTGAGGGCAGTCTGATAGTTCTAGTGGCCAATAATTGTTCCATCATTGGCAATACATCCTCTTTTTCAAATGCATACTCTTCATGTGAATCATACGGTCATGGTCGTTTATCATTGTTATAATCTCTTCGTCGGTCCGATCCTTCTCTTCCTTTCATTTCCTTCTTATCGTGAAATGTATTTTTCCTCTTCTCCTGATCGACAGCATTTACCACTGCCCTATTCGACCCTCTTCTTTCAGTCCTAGCTTGGAATGCCGGTATCTTTTTAGTCATCGGCTCCAATGCATGTGCTGTAACACCCTGCACTTTTCAGTACATGATTGCTACCATGTAATCCAATTTAATAGCTAAGCAAGCATTCAAAATTGAAATTTGACCGTTCTAAACGGTTCCTGTTCATATATCAAGCTATCCATCTGTTATCCTTCAAGATGGACCATCACATCATGAGAAAGACCTTTTCTTAGGATTTTAATTCCATTGGTACACAGATCTAACCGACCACCAGGGTTACCTTTGTAAGGCCCATCATTCAGTAAATGCAATTGGATTATTCTAGTCCGTGTTCAATCCCCATATCACAATTAAGCACCTATTAGGATCCTAAGACTATTGATAGTCAAATATTGGTCGATCCAACCACCAGATCATTTGAGTGAAAGATCGAGAATTGTTAATGTGGCATTCGTGTGGGATGGCCCACATAACAGTCAACCAATGGGTGTCTTAATCACCCAAACAAACCCTTAATGCCCTTTTGGCCATTGATAGTCGAATCAGGATCAATCCAAGCATTGGATTTATATGGGCCGACAATTTAAGACTAATAAATACCGTAGGATTTCAAAGACGTGTAATTAACTAATAGGGGAATTAATTAAATCATTTTGTGGCCCACATATCTACACGACCACCTTAAAATAAGGCCCTACAAATTTTAATCTAAAAATAATAATAATAATGGATGTTGGAATTAATTTAATAAAGACATTTAATGTTCTAAATTCATAGGACAGGGGTCACAGTCACCTAAATGAATTCTTAGGGCCCTTTCAACCATTGACAATCGATTTCGGAATGACCTGATCGTCAGATCGATGTAGATCCATGAAAAGGACCATAGTTCCATTAGTTTGGCCCACCTAAACCTTGGATATGCTTAATCTTTAGCCAGACCGTCCATCTAGACCCTCCAAAGCTAATGAACGAAGTGGATTTATCACAAATGTCATGGTGGACCCCACACTAGTGCGTGTGTAGATCAGGGGAGGTACTGGGGCAAAGGTTTCAAGATGAGCTACTGGGGCAAAGGTTTGTACAAGTAATGGATAGAAATAGTCTAATTGATTCAAGATGAGCTACTGGGGCAAAGGTTTCATCATAATCAATGCCTTCTATCTGACTATACCCTTGTACAACCAGTTTAACCTTGTTTCTTATAATATTACCAAGTTTATCAGACTTATTTTTAAAGATCCATTTAATTCCAATAATGTGTTTATAATTAGGTCTAGGAACTAAATACCATACATCATTCCTTATGAATTGATTAAGTTCATCTTGCATAGCCACTATTCAGTTTTCATCAGCAAGTGCTTTTACATTGGCCGACTCAATCTGGGATGTGAAACACAAATAATTACAAACGTTTTCTAATTGTCTATGAGTGTGCACACCAGTGAGAAGATTTTCAAGAATTTGATCAGCTGTATGGTCTTTAACTGACCACAGTTCAGTGTCATTTTGACTACACAAAGAGTCTAATTTATTAAATAAAGAGACTTCCTCATCTTCTGAACTTGAGATAGGTGTATTCAAGTGATCATTTATAACCAAATTAATGGATTCTTGAATTACACCAGTCCTCTTGTTAAGAATACAATACGCTCGACTAATTAGCACATATCCTAGGAAAATACCCTCGTCACTTTTAGTGTCAAATTTTTTCAAATTTTTTTGGTCACGCAAAATGTACCACTTGTTGCCAAAAACTCGAAAGTATTTAACAGTAGGCTTCTTATTGAACCATAGTTCATATGCAGTCTTATTATTAGATTTTCTAGTATAAACATGGTTAATGATATAACACGTCGTGTTCACTGCATCAGCCCAAAGATTTTTAAGAAGTTTCATACTATTTAACATCACATTGGTCATTTCTTGAAGTACACGAGTTTTTCTTTCAACTAACCCATTCTGTTGAGGTGTTTTGGGTGTAGAATACTCATGCTATATTCCATGATCACTATAGAACTTCTCAAAACTGCTATTATCAAATTTGGAACCATGATCACTGCGGATTTTAGAGACATGTGATTCCTTCTCAATTGAGATACGCTTGAGTACCCTTTTCACTTTATCGAGAGTCTTAGATTTCTCTCTCACGAAAACTACCCATGTATACCTAGTAAAATCATCTACCATTACTAGAATATATTTCTTACCACCTCAACTCTCCGTTCTTGTCAGTCCAACAAGATCCATGAGAAGGAGTTTAAGGGGTTTGGATGTGACATTAGAATTCACTTTCTTGTAAGCACTCTTAGTTTATTTTCCAATCTGACATTCGCAATAAATTTTATCCATTTTCTATAACTTGAGTAGACCTCTTATTACTTCACTTTTGCTCAGTTTATAAAGATTACAGTAGTGTACATGTCCTAGGCATTTATGTCATAGTTCGGTCTCATCAGTTTGGACCATGTAACATGATAACTTAAACGAGCTTAAATCAGTAACTATATAGCAATTCTCAGATGTTCTACGACCAGTTAATATCATAGAACCATTCTCATTAGAATTCTCACACCCTTGGTTAGTGAATTTGAAACTATGTTTATTATCACAAATTTGAGAAATGCTTAAGAGATTATGCTTAAGGCCCTCTATAGACAACACATTCTGAAACGGAGGAAGATTAAAGAGTTGAGCCGTACCTTGGCCAATAATCTTGCAATTTCTACCATCACCAAATGTGACTGAGCCATCAGTTATATCTTCAAGATTGGTGAACAAATCTTTATCACCTGTCATGTGTCTAAAACAATCACTATCTATGTACCACTTTGATTGACTTGAAGCCTTGAAAGTAGTGTGGTCAACTAGACAATCAACCTTAAGAACCTATTTCAATGCAGTTTTGGGTTTTGGAGGATTGATGATTTTTCTATTCTGGTAGTTGTTGTATATTTTACCATTCGAGTTAGATTTTAAAAGCTCCTTAAGTAAATCTATAATTTTCTCAGCTAAGGGGTTATGATTCTGATTTCTATATTCGATATGGTTGCTTTTAGGTTTCATAGCCTAAAAAGTTTTAGGATTTTTAAAACTATTTTGATTCAGATTATTCCCTTTTGAGTTATAAGACTCCCCTTTAACAAACTTAGGAGGAGTGAACTTACTTTTAGGAGGTGTATTCTTATCGTAGCCTAGACCAAATCTATTGCCACATTTCCTTGATCCAATTAGTAGTCTTTCTATTTTAGGATCACCCTGAGCATACCTCCAAGTATCCTTCAAACTAAAGAGAGAAGAGACTTCTAGTTTTAGTTTTTCATTTTCTGATTTAAGGTTTTCAACTTGGGATGTTTTGAAATCTAAATCACACTTAGCTTTTTTAAAATAATCAAAAAAATATAATTTTTCTAAAACTAAGTTATCAAAATCTTCTTTTAACTTTAAAACTTTTCTTTTTGAGGTTTTAGTTTTACAGCTATCTTGTAACTTTCCCTGTATAGGTCATTATAGGTGTCTTGTAAATCATAATCATTTTCAGGGTCGCTTCTCATATTTTCATCATAAGTTGAATTATAAATGTCTGAGGAAGTGACTCTGACTAGAGTCATTAAGGCCTTGACCTCATTAGTAGACTCGAGTTCAAAATCATCTAACTTAGAAAAAGCTTCAAAGCAAGACGATTCATCCCATGTGGCTAACATGCCTTTCTTTTTAGATTTATCCCTCTTTAAACATTTGTTTGTCAGATGCCTGTATTCATGGCAGTTGAAACATTGACTATCTTTAATAGATTTTCATGTTTTAGATCTAGTCTTTTTCTTTTCAGAAGGTTTTTAAAAATTTGCTTTCTTTTTACTTTCAAATTTTTTATAAAACTTCTTGGTTAATAGTGTCATATCATCTTTAGAGTTTTCAAAATCAGAATTACTAGTATTTTCATGAGAAATATTTTTAGAAGACTTAAAGGTGATGGACTTACCTTTTGAGAGCCTTAAAGTTTAACTCGTAGGTTTGTAAAGAACCAACCAGATCTTCAACCCTTATATTATCCGTATCACGAAGTTCCTGAATGGCAGTGACCTTAGAATTAAACCTATCTGGCAATGAGTGCAATATCTTTGCACAGACTTTACTTTCTGGGATATTATCACCAAGACCCCACATAGAGTTGACTATGTCATTTAACTTGGTATACAATTCCATGAATGTTTCACTTTCTTCCATATGTATCTCCTCAAACTAAGTGGTGAGGATTTAAAGTTTAGATTTCTTAACAATAGTCATACCCTCGTATGTCATTTCTAGAATGTCCTAGGCTTTCTTTGTAGTATCACAAGATATAATTCTTTTAAATTCATCCGGTGATAGTGCACAAGTAATTGCATTTAAAGCCATTGCATTGGCACTACTCTCATTTTTCTAAAGTATGATGCAAGAAAAATAAGGTGTAACTTTCATAGTTTTAGTTCCATCAGTGCCTAGAACTTCAGTGGTAGGAGGGGTCCATTTACTCATTATGGCTTGCCACACGATCTTATCTATGGACCTTAAAAAGATCCTCATTCTAGCTTTCCAATAGGCATAATTGGAGCCATCAAAGGGTGCAGGCCTAGTGATTGAGATGCTATTAAAATTTGACATCTTATAAGCTCAGATCGGTTAGCTCAGGAATTGAATCCAAATAAAAAGAACTATTAGGCTTTGATACCACTTGAAAAGGCCGAGCTAAACATGTTAGAGGGGGGAGGGGTGAATAAGACTATGCCAAATTAAAAAATAAATGTTGAATTTAAAGAAAGATAGCACAATCAAATAATAAAGAAGCACAAGTAAATAGCAACCTCAAATGTACTAGTCTTGAGATATTGATGCAAACTTAGTTTTAAGGACAACCTAACACCAAAAACCAAAGGCTTATGATAGGACAACCTTACTAGAACATTTATGAGTATCAAAAACCCAAACTAACAAAGAGGCAATGGAAATAATCTAAGTTATTACAATATTCCCACAAGTGCATAAAATAAATTACACTATTCATCACAAATGCTTAAAGTAAATTACAACATTCACACACATAAGCACATTCAATCATCCACCATAACTCCAAGAATTATAGTGGTTCATTTGTGTGTACACCAACTATTAAAAAACAGCGACACAACTACTCCACTCCTAATATCCACTCCCTTAGGATATTTACGTTCACTATGAAAAAGGTTTTCCAAAGTTCACCTTAAAACCTTCACAATTGTGTCTTTAGTTGGGCTTACACAATTACAAAAACCCCACAATCTAAGATTTTCTAAATTACCTCAGACAAAATCAAAAAGAGATTTTTCTGGCATAACCTCAAAAACCACAAAAGGATATACAAACTGTAAATGATACTTATCTGAAAATTCTCCTTTTGAAGAAGCCCGGTAGAACCAATCTGATGTAGATGAAGATGTTTAATGTCTAATCTCACAGATGAAAAGGTTCTAGTTCTAAATGATTTTTAATTAAATCAACCTAGGCTAGTTAGATTTGATTTTGATCTCAAGAAAGGGTAAAGCACAAATCCCTTCTTAATGTAAGATTGGAATAAAGATCACAAAATCAAATTATAAAAACTAATTAAAGAGAATCTAAAATGAGCACAACATAGCTTAATGAATTCACAAACTTATCTCTTAGAGTAGTGTCTTGATTTCACGTTTATGAATGAATAAACTCTGAAATTCATGCTTTATTTATAGGTGAAAATACTGTTCACTTGACTGGTCTAATGGTCGGTTCGACTGGTTGAAGGACCAACAAAATTTTAAATTTTCTGGCCCGATAAGATAAAGTCTTTACTTGACTGGTCGTGAAAAATTACAACAAATCTTGGATTGGTCGAGAAAACTCTTAGACTGGTCAGTACTTGGACTAGTCAAGAAAATGACCAATAAACATATGAAATAACCCACACAAAATATGCAATAAATATGATACAACCTATGGTCAATCTAGGGTCATCCATACGAATTTGTGAGTTGGAACAATTAAGACATCATTTTCTTCAGAAACTTGATTACTTGTGATACATGAAGCTTGAATTCGATCTCTTGAACTTGAGCTTGAGTTATGCTTGAGTTCTTGAGTCTTTAGTGTATAGTATTTAAACTTCAAACTTGAACCGTAGTTCTTGAATTTGAGCTTTAAACCATGAACTTCAACAATCTTTACTTCGACTTGAAAAATGTAGGCAAGTTCGACGAAGATACATTCAACTTTAAAATGCATGAACCTGATCAATTCAACTTAAAGCATTATACAAATTGTAAATGGTTTGACACAACAAAATTTGACAACTCTTTGGGTGCTAGATTTACACAATAGCATTTACAATAACAAGGTTGCCTCCTAGAAGACAAATTAATTTTGGTATAGATCTTATGCCTGGAATATCACAGATCTCCATGACACCATACCGTATGGCACCAGTAGGGCTAAAGGAACTGAGAGAGCATATTAAAAAATTATTAGAGAAGGGATTTATTCGGTCGAGTACATCATCGTGAGGTGCGCTAATCTTATTTTTAAAGAAGAAAGATAGCTTAATGAGATTATGTATTGATTATATCCAGCTGAATGAGGTCACCATTAAAAATAAGTACCCACTGCCTAGGATAGATGACTTTTTCGACCAGTTAAAGCAAGCTAAGTTTTTCTCCAATATAGATTTGCGGTCAGGATGCCACCAGTTTAGTATATATACCAAAGACGACATTTAGTACTCATTATAGCCATTACGAGTTTCTCGTGATGCCGTTTGGGCTAACAAATGCAGCAGTAGTATTTATGGACCTGATGAACATGGTATTTAAGACACACCTAAATCAATTTGTCATAATATTCATAGATGATATTCTTATATATCCTAAGATCTAAGAAGGGCATGATCAACATCTTCAAGTTACTCTTCAAACCCCACAGGAGCACCAGTTATATGCTAAATTTGAACAGTGTGAATTCTAAAAGGAGGAAGTGAAATTTTTGGGTCCTGTAGTTTTTAAGAAGGAAGTGTCAATAGACCTATCAAAGGTAAAAGCAATATTGAAGTGGGAATAGCACACGAGTATGACCGAAATACATAGTTTTCTTGGTTTAGCAGGGTATTATTGAAGATTTATCGATTAACTAGGAAGGGTGTAAAGTTCATTTGGGATGATGCTTGCGATCAAGCATTTTTAGAGTTAAAGATCTGGTTAACGATAGTGCCTATCATCACCATTCCTTCGAGTGGTGAAAAGTTTGTAATCTTCAGTGATGCTTCACATAGAGGTTTAGGTTGTGTCCTTATGCAGTAAGGTAAGGTCATAGCCTATGCCTCTAAGTAGCTGAAAGTGCATGAGTAAAATTACCCTACTCAGGATTTGGAGTTGGCAGCCATGGTTTTTTCTCTCAAAGTATGGAGGCATTATCTACATAGGGAGAAGTTCGAGCTATTTTCAGACCATAAGAGTTTGAAGTATCCTTTCTCTCAAAAAGAATTGAATATGAGGCAGCATCGGTGGATGGAATTCTTGAAGGACTATGACTTCACCCTCCAATATCATCTTGGTAAAGCTAATATAGTAGCAGATACCTTAAGTCATAAGTTGCAAGGAGTAATTTCTCACATCATGATTCAACGATGGAAGATGTTAGATACGGTGAAGGATTTTGATGTCCAATTGAATTCACGAATCCCTATAGCTCATCTCTTTAACCTAGCCATTCAACCTTCTTTAATTAGTAACGATATAGAAGTTCAACAACAAGATTCATGGTTGCAAGACAAGGATATAGAAGCTAGAAAAGGTAGTAAGTTAGAATGGAAACTTGGTACTGATGGTGGATTAAGGTTCCAAGGAAGATTATGTATACCAAATGTGACGAATTAAAGAAGAAAATTATGGACAAGGCACACCATACGAAGTTCACAATCTACCCTGGGGGTACGAAGATGTATCATGATATGCATAGACTATCGGTGGAATAATATGAAAATGGAGATCATTGATTATGTGGCCAAATGTCTCACGTGTCAATAGGTTAAAACAGAGCATCAGAAGCCATCAAGGATGTTACAGCCACTGCCGATTGCTGAGTGGAAGTGGGAGCATATATCAATGGACTTCATTATGGGATTGCCACAGACATGTAATAGACATGATACAATTTAGGTCATCATCGATCGATTAACTAAGTCTGCACATTTTCTTCTAGTCCATGCTACCTATCCCCTAGAGGACTTATATAAGCTCTATATTAAAGAAATAATTAGATTGCATGGAGTACCTATATCCATCGTATCCGATCGGGATTCCAGGTTCACATCTCATTTTTGGAGGATTTTACATAAGGTATTAGGAACCACTCTTGATTTCAGTACCGCTTTGTACCACTATCAAAAAATAGGGTAACGCCGACGACTAAAAATCGTCGGCAATGAGCTTTTCCGACGGATCAAATCCGTCGGATGGTCCATCAGGAAAAGGATGGAGGAAAATGAATGCAATTTTCTGTGTGTGTGTGTGACTGTCATAAAAACTGTATAGAAACATTTACACATGGCCCCCTGCGTGACATCCGAGCAATACCTCATGCCATTCCACTGGCCATTCCAGGATAGGTACTAATCGGTGCTATGTGAACCCACCATGATGTATGTGGTTTATTCTGGTAGTCCATTTTTTGTATCATTTCAAGCTTCATCCTAAAAATGAGGCAGATCTAAATCTCATGTGGACCACGCCATAGGAAACTAAGCCATGATTGAATGACAACCGTTAAAAACCCTCTAAGGTCCACTGTAATGTTTATTTTACATCCAACCAATATCAGCTTGATCCAAAACGTTTCTGCCCTTAAGAAGTTCTTAATGATTCAATCAACACTGTTTTCTGGCCTCATTTTTGGACTCATATTATAAAATAATCTAGAAAAAATTGGATAGACAGTGAAACATGTACATCATGGTTGGCCCACAAAGCACCGAACAACGTCATTAGCCAATTTGCATCCCAGATTTTAGTCTATAAAGTCGGGCCCACCATGCAATTATGAAGCTAATAGTGAGATTGCAGTAATAAGAGATCAAACAAAATCAGATTTGAGGGAGAGATGCTACACGTGATGGTGTGAAAGATCTTCAGTTGATGACATATCGGAAGTTCAACAAGTAGATTTGGTGTGTACACACTGTGCAATGCACATATAGAGCACTGTAGGTGGATGAATGAAATAATAGTAAAAGAGGGTTGATGTTCTGTTTAGCTCTGCTACGCATCTTTGGTCATCATTGAAGATGGGTTTCTAGGCGGATTTACTGATGAGTGGTTTTGTAAGCAGCAACTGAGTTCTTACTGGCTGATTTTGTAAAGATGGGATTGGGGTTTGTTGTTTTAACAAATGTGGATTTTGTGTATTGTGGCAAAGATGAGATCGATGGTGAATGTGTTGGTTTGGACGGATGAGATGCTAAAATTAACAGAGATGACTGTGGATGGTGATGATAGTAGGGGATGTGTTATCTTCTCCCATGATTTAATAAAGAAAAATCTGATTACATTTCATGACTCAGCTTAGCATGAAATTTGTATACGAGCTTCAAGATGAACGGTCTGAATCATCACACCACTGCAAGGAAGAAGGGTGATCAACTGGCGATGAAGATGGAACTTGAAAGAGGGAAGGGAGAGGAAGAAAAAGGCGATTGGAAGAGGGAAAATGAAAATTTAGGGAGAGGAAGAAAAGGACGATTGGAAGAGGGAAAATGAAAATTCCTCTTCTGAAATGGGATAAGAGTTCAAATCCGTAAAATGTGAGTTTTCCATATTTTTATAAACTAAACTATATTCACAGCCGTACAATTAAGGATCCATTTAGTGGATGGTTAAGATACTATTACATAAGATAATTATAAATATCAATCATCTACAACTAGGGGTGTACATGAACTAAGCTAGCTCGGTTGACTCGCTCGACTCGACTCGAAAAAGTTCAACTCGACTCGGATTGAAGTTGAGTTCGAGCTGAGCTTAAAAATGCATTCGAGCCGAGCACGAGCTTGACTTTGCTTGACTTAGCTCGACTCGAATAGTACTCGAAATCGACTCGACTTGGCTCGACTCAAACTTGACTCGGTACAGGGACCAGGGTATATATACCCTTTTAATTTCCAAAACAAAAAACCCTAACCCCATCGCTCATCCCAGCGCCCATTAAAAAAAAAAAAAAACCTAACCCTTCAATGGTAGGCGTCTTTGGTGAAATTATAGGAAAGGACAGAGATGTTGATGATGATGATGACTGTTGGGATTTTAAAAGGGGCCTAAGGTAGATGGAGTGGAGGCGACAGAACCCACCAAGGGCGAGAACGATGGATCCGACTATTGGGGTCCAAATGCATGATTCCCGTCTCCTTCGCCATTTCTTCTTTCTCCTTTCTCTTCTTCTTCTTTAGATCCTCCACAACAGATGGATTTTCATCGAGCGGTCGCTTCATCTCCTCGATTGGGAACGGACATGGATTTATAAAGGAGGTTGTTCTTTTTCCCTCTTCCTCTTCCTTTCTCCCAAAATCTGCCTTTGAATCTCCGAAACAGGCTCGAAAACTCTACTCGAACTCAACATGAAATATGCTCGAACTCGGATGAGCCAAGCACGAGTTGTTATTCCAAGCTCGAAGGCCAAGCCAAGCCGAGCACGAGCTGGGACTCGAGCAGTCTGAGTCGAGCATGATCTATGCAATACTCAACTCGGCTCAACTCAGCTCGACTCGTGTACACCTTTATTTACAATAAGACCCATTATTTGGATGGTCTGGATAGAAATATATCAAACCCACATTTTCTATGAACGTGTCACCACTATTTAACATAAAATGCAAAAGTAACACGTTTTCACCATACAAATGAAAACGGTAGCTTGAGCTTTAGATTTGGTAGGGCTCTATGGGCCTCACCAGGATGTTAGTGTTCAATCCACACCTTACATCCATTTTTAAACAATTTTTTTAAGGTTGAGCTCGAAATAAATCACGGGTGAAAAACACCACAGGAAAACAATAGCAATTGAACATCCACCCTTAAAAATCTATCTTTTGGCTATGGATTTTAGTCGTCGGCATAGCCGAAATAGCCACACATCCATCAAATTTACTCTGTTTTTGGGTAGTGCACCCTTAAACTGACGAGCAGACTGAACAAGTGAATTGGTTCCTTAAGGACATGATTCGAGTTTTCGTGCTTAATTTCAAAGGGAGTTGGGATGACTATTTACTATTGATTGAGTTCTCTTATAATAGTAGCTATCAGGTGAGTATCGGCATGGCACCATATGAGGCTTTGTCCAGGAAGCCTTGTAGATCTCCAAATTGTTAGGCAAAAGTTGGAGAAGGTAGCTTGCTTGGGCCAGAGATTGTGCAAGAGACAATAGAGAATATTTATCATTAGAAATCGCTTACGTGCAGCCCAAAGTTGTCAGAAGATTTATGCCGACAATTACAGGATACATACCATGTTAGTTTTTTGTTATGGATATAAACCTTAGCTACAGTTGTTACAATTTTAACCCATAGCTAAAAAGTTGACACACCATTAATAATTAATGGTGTTGTAAGGGGCTCTATGGGGCCTAAAAATATATATATGTTCTATCTAATCCGTCCATATACTTTGAAATATTACTTTAGAGCATGAAATCAAAAATCATCTAGATCGAAGGCTCAAGTGGACCACATGGTAGGAAACATGGAGATTAAATCACATTTACTTCTTGTGGTGTGGTCCACTAGGGCCTTCAATCTACCTTAAGTTTGGGATCATGAACTAAAATAATTTAATAAAATTAATGGTAGGAATGGATAAACCAAATACATCATGGTGGGCCCCACGGAGCCCCTGTCAGGACCGTCCACGGTCCGTTTCGTGAGACGATGCCCAAATTTGGGCGTGCGCTCAAAAAAGTGTCATGCCCAAAAAGAGGTTATTTCTCTCTTCGTTCCCTAATCTCTCCATTTCCCAATCCTCTCTCTCCCTCCCCATCTCTGCTCCATCTCTATCATTCTCCTCCTTCTCTCCCAAATGTATCTATGTCATCTCTTCTATCTCTTTCCATTGCAACAGTCGTGAAGCTCCTACCCGAAGAAACACACGCCATGAGGGATCAATGATGCCTAATGAATGTGGTGATTTTTTCTTCAACATTAGTGAATTTTTTTTACCGTTTCTGGTTTTTATGCAAGTTCTCCCCCATTTCTTTTCTCTGCAGTTCTTGGAAGCTTCCTTTCAGCATTGAACAAATTTATTGTTGACCGCTATGCTTCGAAACACTCAGTTTCAGAGTATTATGTATACAAATTCATTCCTTTCTATATTTTATACTTGCATAAAAGAATGTGATGTTATATGCCTTTCACAAGGTTTACTAATCCCACACATTTGGCTAGTCAGTTTATATTGGCACGTGTGGTAAACATCTAGCCCTACTAGGTGCATCCCTGACCCCAAAAATCATCCTGGTCAAGTCACCAGCTAAATCATGCCATAGAAAATAAGATAGCTAAAAGAAATTTTTAATTTGTTCATTACACTAGCCTAACTTTTGTGCTTGGTTATGTACATAAAAGGTAACACCTGGTTAAAGGCTTCGATCTTGCATGTGTGCAGGCATGTAGGCACGACACCATGTCCAACTTGTCACTTCCATGAATGAAACCAACGCAATGATTTGTCTAAATCTCCCACATATGACATATCATTTTACTGTAAGTCCTGTCTTTTACAGGTCCTTGGGAGAAAAAGTCTTAATCAACGACAACCCTAGATATGTAGTTGAATGCGTAGAAGTCGGCATCAAAGTTCTACTCTTCTGACAACTCATACCCTTGGTGCAAGACTGGCTCTGAGACCACACACCCTTTGATAACCAAAGTCCATAACTAGGAAGATGTAGAACAAAACCTGGTCTCATGGATAATATCATAGATCTCACCCACAATAGGGTTTCTTAAAATGCCTGGGCTATCCCCCACTAGTTGATTCTACTTTGTCTATGGAAGAGATGTTGAATTCCTTGAGGAGAAAAGACATCGATGGTGATTATAGAGATTTTATCCTCCCTAACTCTCCCATGAATAGAGGTGGGCATGTCGGGTCCGATCCGGTGGATCCGACCCGATCAAGCCCTATCCAGCCCGTTCTGAACTGAACCGACGGTCTGGGTCGATGAGGATCGAGTGCGCCCATCCAGATCCGATTATTTTTTGGGTCGGGTTCAGATAGTGGTCTATCTGGACCGATCCAATTCGTAAACCCGAACCGATCCAACCCAACCCGATCCGAAGCAAGTATTTGGGTAGTATAAATAGAAATTTTTTTACCCTAAATCGTTTACCCCTCCCCTCTTTTCCTACCCTACCCAATGCACTGCGCCGCTTGACCTTCTTCCTCTCCTCAATGATCTCTGGTCTCTTACAGTGAGCGACTCTGGACTTCTTGCAGAAAGGAAGTTCCATTTTTACCATGTCTATGGCCACAATTTTTCCCTCTCTTCTTCCATGAGAGAGCATTCAGTGCTCTAGCTTTCGAAAGCTCCTCTTTAGTTCTTTCTTACATGGAGATGCGGGAAATACGAGTAGGAATATGAGTCATTGGATCTCTCGAGCTGTTGGATGGTTGCCAACTTATAACTGCAAACAGCAGTCATGTACTATCAAGGCTTCTTTCTACAGGAGACGTGGACGGCTGGTGATGCAGTCTTGGGACACGTGGAGTTCCCTCTCTCCTACTTGTGATTTGGTTTGCTGCCAGATATTTTGTTGAAGCTCGGGAGCGTATATTTTATTATTTTTAGCAGGTATGTTTGGTGTAAGTTTTGGTTTCTGGTCCATCTAGTGTGGGCCCCACGGTTTGATCAGTTAGATTTGCGTTGTATAATGTCATGCGTCTGTTCTTCATGCATATCTATGGATCAACACAGTCTGGAAGGGCATTGAATTATTTCTTCATCGTTCATCAATTTCATGCACGTGTCTTGTTTAGCATCGTAACTTAATTGGCATGGAGATGGATGGTGGGCCACTGCATCAAAAATTGTCAGAGTTGGTCAATCTAGCTATATGACTAAGTACTCTGCAGAGTTAACACTCTGACAGAGTATCAAGTATTATTGGCATGCAGTCGTTAATCTGTAAGTGGCATGCTTATTCCTCAATCTAGACCGTCCAAAGTGAGGGCCCCATCATGAATGTAGCATGCAGTCAACTGATGAGCTTAATGCCTAAACTTTCTTGATATTAAATGGATGGTTGAAGTGAGAAAATTTGATGGTCTAGATGTGCACTAGATGGCTCACCTTGACTTCAAGATGGGATACATGGCGATTCGGATGGGGAGTGGTGTGGGCAGCGATCTCGACTCTCTCTCTCCTCTTTTTTTCGAGATGAGAATTTTGAATGGGTTTGAAAGAATTTTTCCTGGATCGATCCGATCTGACTCGATTTTTCTAATCGAGTCTAACTCGGATCGGATAAGGAAATGCAAATTTCAGATCGGTCTGAGTTAGGTGACCTAGACTCGGTCACGGATCGGATCGAGTTTGGGTCAGATCATTGCGATTTCGGATTGGATCAGGTTGGGCCAAATCCGATCTGACTCGAACCGATGCCCAACTCTACCCATGAACATCCATTCAAGACTCACCCAAGATGCTATTGAGATTTAGGATTTCAAAGGTATGATACATATGCATCTTCATTGTTTATTTCATTCTTTCAAACTTTTTTCTTTCTTCAATAGAAGTGTTGATGATGCCCTACTAGGGAAAAAATTAAAAGCAAGGAAGGTGCAATTAATATTTTAATGATGTTACATTTTTTCGTGTTACTTTGGTATGTCTCTAACGCACACCGCCATTGCTATAATGTAGAGAAGTTTAAATTAGACTTGATGAAGATAGCTATGACCACTTTGAGTTCAAAAATACTTTCCCAGGACAAGGAATATTTTGCTAAACCAGCCATAGACGCTGTCATGAGGCTCAACGTAAGCATTCGACTGAACTTTTTAGATGTCATGAAAGACTCTCTTGTCATATCATCACGAAGTCAAATTGTGCTTTAAATGTGGCTATTGTTCTTGATTAGATGTGGTGCTGGTAACAATTCATGCCCCATGGTTAATAAATGGGCACTCTATATTGGCTATTTAGGATAATTTTTGCAATTCCATGACATGGTATACCATGTTAAACTGAATTAGAATGCACTACTTAACTAGAATTTAATGTTATTTGACAATTTGATTTTCCATCACCTCTTTGCTACAACAATTGCCTCTTGTCCACTCAACTATACCATCTGTTGTCACTTTGTTCTTCCTTTTTCTTTTTCTTTTTCTTTTTTCTGTATACTATTGAGGATTTCCCCTCTGGTTCTTGGTAGCTGGAGAAAAATGAAAATTTCTGTTCCCACTTCTTCTTGTACTATGTTTCAATGTTTAAAGTGCCGGGTAATTCATATGAGGAGAGATTGAAGAGGTGATTCATGGCATTTATGTGAGATATCTGGGTGATTTATCAGGTAGGGATCAATGTAAACATTTCCATGGCCCAGAAATCAAGCTAGTCCACTCTTCAGGTGGCCACACATGGATGAGAAAGTTATGACAAGATGATTGAATATATTCCACATAAACATTTGGCTACCTGATGAGCAGACCATCTTTCTTTTTGGGTCAGAGGACCCCCACCTGATCAATGGCCTGGATCCTTCATTCATGTACCCACTGAAACATGTGCAGCGACTCCTCAATTTCCTCAGCATTCTAGTGATGTTCTTCTGGAGCATTTCACAACCAATGTTATTTATCATACTGCCATTCAGTTTTTCATAATGGCTAGATCAGCAATGTGCACTTTTCATATTGAAAACATTAGGAATGGGTATTTTGTGAAGGGCTTGCAAAATTTTCATTAAATGTGCTCATATTGACCTCAGATTAAAGTTAAACAAAGTTGTTCAACATTTTGAGCCACATTGGACATTGGCAGCATTACTTCTCTAGTAGTAACAACGTCAAAGTTTCAAATGTATGCATATTACAAATGAAAATGCAGCCATCTTTTTGATAATCTACCCACCAATACAAGAACTTGGGGTTTTAGTATCTCAAACCACGAATCTTTGTGATTGATACTCTCTAACAATTTATTCCTTTCTTTCTTTTTTGTTATAAGATACAGGATTCTTTACCGCATTTTTTTGTGTGAACCAATTGTGCTTATTGCTCTTGTTTGTGGCGTGAATAACAGAATTTATGTGCTTTTGCTAGAGGATAATGCTTTCTTCTTATTTTTTCTCTTCCTTAGAAATGTTATTTCAATGCCTTCTTCGCAGGTCTGTATGATCTTCATATCTGGTCTTCCGACCAATCTCAAAGAGAGAGAACTCTAGAACCGGGTGAGATGGTTGCTGGGCTATGAGGCTTCTTAGCTGAACTTTAAGGGTGAATAGCCAATGGGCTTTGCCCTCTTCTCCACTACCCATCTTTCACTCGCTGTCAAACCCGTCATTCAGGTATAATACAGTCTCCTTCGGTGAAAATAAAATTCTACTCATGCCATCCTCTTTACTCACATCGAGTATCTTTGAATAGTTAAATTTTTGGGTTTTACAAGACATGGTTTTCGATGTAGAATCCAAGTATGTTCTTCACGCAGAGATGGAAAAGAATAATCTTTTCGTCAAAAGATGTGATATAATTTGTCAATTTAAGTTCTTACCTGTGGGGTCCATGTTTGAGTGGTCTAAGCCGATGATATAATGTGCCCCATTACGGATGAACATTGCAAGGAAATCTCCCAGGTGGGAAAACCTAACCATCTTAAGTAAGAATATGTTGTAACAATTTGTATTCAAGAAAGAGAATGTTGTATATTATCTATGTATAAGCTTGCAATCCAGGGGATTTTTAGTGCATGAGCCATCAATGGATGGACCCACCATATCAATTGTTTGGATCACTTAAGCCATGGGTCCCACTTGTACAAAATGGAAACCTAGTCTATTCTCTAGAATGTCTGCCCTAGCATTGCATTAATACCTCTTTATTTATCCGTGGTTTGTTGTTTCATAACTGAATTTTGGTGGACTATGATTCTTCATAGAGTTGATGCCATGAAATGTTTCTTCATGTTTCTTCATCCTATGTAAAAAAATTGAATTCTTATGCTCTTGAAATTTGAATTATGATGGTTGATCTTGAGTTGATATTTAATAATTTGATTGTCTTTGACATTCATATCTTGTGATCAGATGAATGAATAGGGATTGATTTCTACGGGCTTTGGTTGCACATGTTGCAGTTCTTATTGGTGTGCAGTTCTTATAAGAAAATAGAATACAGTTTTGAATGTGTTTCCAATGTAGGGAATTTTTGAAGTTGTATCTGGTTCTAAATAGGGGCACTTTTATGATTTGAGGCTTCATCTCATCATCAATAATGCCAGGTTTGCTATTTTAAGTTACTAGATTGTAATATCTTACTGATTGGATGTTTCTGAGTGTCCAAAAATAGTTGGACTGCAAGTTTTAGAAAGGCTCACTCATTTAATGGTTAGGATCACAATGTGGGGTAATTTGAAGATAATTCTCATGTTTGAAATGTCCATGTGATATTTCACATTTTACTCTAGTGTTACAAACTTGAGATTTAAAACTTTCTAAAAGAAAGTTGATAATTGAATACTATCTATTTTGAAGGCTATGTATTGCTGATTTTGTTCAGGCCATGATTGTCCAACAAGTTGAGGCACCTATGGATCTAAAGAAAGAGATGGGAAGATTAATATTTGAACAAAAGTATAGGGAAGAATTCACTCCCATGAATTGTTGGATGTTTATTTGGTTTTTAGATGATGCATATTTTGCATAGTTTTTCAGAGTTTATAATTGAGTAGATGAGCATGTGCTCTTGAAGTATTGCCTTTGTTTTTGTTTTTTTTTTTTTTTTTAATGACATCTCATCCTCATCCTTTTCTATATTTTTAGTTCTTCAATTTTGGGGCACAAATTTTCTGTATGATGATATTCATTGTAGGATGAATCAATTCATACTGTAGATTTTAGTCCATACTCGTCTTTTGATTTTCAGGTTGCAAATGGATTATTGCCACTATAAAAGCTTTATCCAAGCAGAATCTACCAAAATCACTAGGAAATTGATTTGGGTTTGTTTTGGATTTTTGGGTTTTTAATTCCAATTGCATAATCCAATGCAATCATTCCATTTAGGTTTTCTTTCTGTTTTTTTCACGATGATTGATTGCTTTTATTTAGCTAGACGTTGAAAAGGGAACTGGTGACCAACTACTGTAGTTTACCTAACACACAATCCACTTTTACAAGCATTCTGTGCCAGGTTCCAATTGGAAACAAAATTCTTAAGGGACATCTTTTTTCATATGCAGGCTAGTGCATTCAAAGGGCTTGCAAGCCTGATATGGTGGTGAAGGCAAAGATGCTTTTTTTTTTCCTGCATTCATTGTTACTTCTGTTTTACTGATAGTATTTAAGCCACTCTTTGTTCTATTTGTAATGGTATTAATACTTGATTTATGCATAGACTATGTAGCTAGCTCCAATCAGGTACAAGGATGGGCTTTTTTCATCATTTGAGTTGATGTTTTACAATGGAATTTGTTTGCTCCCTTTCCTATTAATCTTTATAGTCTGTTCCACTTAAATTGAGGTTGTTGCATCATTAGTTACTAGCATTTCCAGGCTGTGGATATGGATTTTTCATTTTTATAATGATGCATTGTATACAAATCTGTTTGTTGGAAGTCAGAAGCCACTCAATGAATCGTAGTTCGAAAGCTTGACCTGACTTAGAGGAGTTGACTTAGTCAGGTTATATCTAGACTCAGAGAAAATCACTTTCAGTCCCAACTGAGTTAGGTTTTCAAGTTTTAAGCAATGAGATGAATGGTCTAGACCTGGGTTAAGAATCAAAAGATACTATTTGTAAAGTTTTCTAAGGACACAATTGAGAGTGTTCAGTCAATCAAGGTTGTAGAAGTCTTTTATTTTATTAGAAGATGGATTCCTGATTTTTCAAAGGAGATTACCTAACCTGCCCATAGTTAGCCTACCACTACTCCCATCAAGCACATGAATCAAATTCTTTTGTTGTCACTTCCCATGTCGATGAAATTGCATATGATATGCACTGCCCAAGGTACCCATTTTTTCTCCCTTTGTGCATTTTAGGTTTTTTTTTGCTTAATTTCAGAACTCTTGAATACTGTTGATATACACTGCCCTTGAATGTTGACTTTCCTGCAATGAGTTCCAGGTAAGAAGTTGATGAAGGTCATAGCCCTATTCAACCTGAGAATGGCATGTAAAGTGGCTACACTCTGATTATCCTTGTAGCCAACACAGCCACACTCTCACTTTCTATGTAAGAATTTGATGTAGGTCATAGCCCTGTTCAACCTTAGTGTCTATTCCTGAGTTTCTTACCTTTTGGTTTTGCTTTCACTTGTTATATTGGTTTACATTGTGGGAGTATTGCAATTTGTAACTTGAAGCTTGTTGGGATTTTGGGCCTGCGGAATCACACAGATCTAAATCTAGGATAGCAATACAATGACACCAAGCACACACAAGAGAACACAGATTTAACATGAAAAAATCCTTTCAGGAAAAAAACACGGGATAAAGAGACAGACCTCCACTATGAAAAAAGAAATTACAAGAGAGAAGACTTATCCGATTTGAACAACTTCAAATCTCACCCTTTCTACACCCTTTGATTTCCCTAGAACCCTTTTAGAAAGCCTTAGAATTATTTTTCATACCCTAGAAAAGCCCTAGGAACCCCTATTTATAGTTTTAGAAAACTTCACAATCCGCACAAAATTGCGAAACAATTTTGCGTAACCACGACCTGTCGAGCGGACTGCACGACCGGTCGAGCGCCACCCACGACCGATTGAGCATAGCCCATGACCGGTCAAGCACCTCAGACCCCAAAAATTGATGCTCTTTGGACTTTGAGTCAAGCAGGCTACTACTAGTCAAGCCACTCCCACGACCGGTTGAGGCTAACCCACGATCAATCGAACAACAAAAAAAAAAAAAACTTGATTCAAGACTTCTGAGAACAATCTCCACAAAGTCTTCAATCTTTAACCATGTAGCTCCATGACCTCTTCTTTTATCTCTGCATCACATCATAGCTTCTTGTGCACACTTCGTCCTTCTTTTCTGCCATTGTCAAGCCCAAAGAAGTTACACGGAACTTGAACTTCTCTGCAGGAATGATCTAGGTGAGCATGTCTACCGGATCAAAATCCACGTGTTCAACCACCTTTGCTCATATCTTCTCAAAAGAAAAGACGTAGTCTTCTTACCATCTCACCGCTACCCAATATTGCTTACTGGGGTACTTACTCACAACATTGATAGCCTGTGAAATAACCGATTTAATCCAGACCCTGGCATACACTGCCAACCGTATTCGAATAAGGCTCATGAGATATCCTACTTTTTCTCATTTGTTTTGGGACATGTCCTAAGGAAACCTTGAGGAGAGACGCGTAGGGAACGCTCTCTGGCTTTATCTGGCCTATCACATTCTTGATCAATACCTACACACAAGGTATTACTCCTATGATTACCAAAGCCTACTCCTCTTTCAGTCTCAATGCCGAGAACCATCTTTGCAGCCCCCTGATCCTTCATCCATGAAGGAATCAAACCACTGCCTAGGCAACAGGTCAAACCACGACCTCCTGCAAAGTCTTTTCTCAGCCCCTTTAACTTCAAACCGCTTCAGTTGCTTCATGTAGATCTTCTCTTCACTTTCCCTTAAAGAAGTGCAAACTCCACATCCATCCTTCCAACTCAAGATCACATTGGCCAACCAGTGTCAATCACGGATCTAGTAGACACCTGCTATACCGTTGGCACGAATATCTCTGAGAAGTCGATCCCTTCTCTCTGAGCATAGACTTTCACTACCAACCTTGCCCTGTATCTATGTTCTATCCTCCTGAAGATCTACCTGCATCCAACCGCTCTCCGACCTACTAGAAGCTCCACCATTCCCATATGTTGGTCTAATACAACGAATCCATCACATCGCCCATAGTCACCTTTCACTTCTCATCACTAGGCTTACCTAGAGCCATCTAAATAAAAGATAAATCCCCTGCGATATTGGAGTCTTCCATGTACCTCGCTGATATCCTGCAGTCATGCCGTGTGATTCTTCTCACAGGTGACTGCACCACTTGCTCTATATCCTTGTCCGCGCATCTCAGCCTTCTTGCCTTGCTCGCTCATGTGGTCATGCCATACACGTGCAGAGGTGGAATCCTCTACATCCACTGTAGCTCCACCTTTTAAAGTGCTCGCGATCAATCTGTACAAGTTACCGAGTCGTTACACTTTCATGATTACCCTTGCCCCCTTAGACACTTTAAGAGCACCATCAATACATGTATACTTGCATCCTTCTGCCTCAAGTACACCAAGAGAAATCAGATTCCACTTCAAATCAGGAACATGCCTCACATCTGTTAAGGTACACTTCACCTCATCAAACATCCTAATGTACACCGAACTAACAGCCAACGTTATAAGTAATGTCATTTCCCATAAATACCTATCCACCATCGTACTCCCTGTAGCTGGTGAACCAACTCCGATAAGGAGTCATGTGAAAAGATGCCCCTGTGTCTAGCATCCACTCGTCCTTACGACCATCATATGGCCATCTGATTGAAGACACAAATAAAACATCACCATCACATCCATCTGACATGGCAGCGTTGGCCTCCCTGCATGAAACCTCAGAATCATTCCTCTTCGATTTAGGATTTTCACAATCCTTCTTCACATGTCCTTGCTTCCAACAGTTCCATCACCTTACCTTTCCTTTACCCTTGCCCTTGGATTTGGATCAAGAACTTGAAGAATCTATACATTATTCAGAATCTCTACCCACTGTAAATAGTGCATCAGAAGATGTCCCCATGTGGCTCTTTAGTTGTCTCATAGCCTTCTCTTAAAGGGCTGAGATAGTAGTGTTGGCACTTAGGGTTTTATTCGTGCTGCACATAATGTCCTTGAATGACTCATACAACGCCGGAAGAGAATTCAACAACATACATTCTTATTCTTCATCTTTCATTACTTCCTCCATATCCAGCAATTTGCAAACTAATTTATTAAAGTTGCTGATGTGAGCCTCCAGATTTTCACCCTCTGTCATCTTGAAGTTATACCACTGCCGCTTCAAGTGTAAGCGATTTTCAGAGAATTTTTTCGCGTTAACATCCTCTAACTTCACCCATAACTTAGCAACATTTTTCTCCCTCATGACATTGTAGAGAACCTCATCCATGAGACATAAACGGATCAATGAAAAAGCCTTCTTATCAAGAGTATTCCAATCATCATCAGTCATAATAGACTTCTGCTCCTTAAGAGCATCATCTTGGCCTTGCTTGATTAAGGAACTCATCATCTTGATCTTCCATAACTCAAAATTATTTTTCCCTGAGTACTTCTCAATCTATACCTAGTGTTCGCCATTATTACTTATCCCTCGGATTAAGATCTGTGCCCCAACGATATCTCTGACACCACTTGTTGGGATTTTGGGCTTGCGGAATCACACAGATCTAGATCTAGGATAGCAATACAATGACACCAAGCACACACAAGAGAACACAGATTTAACGTGGAAAAACCCTTTCAAGAAAAAACCACGGCACAAAGCGACAGATCTCCACTATAAAAATAAAAATTGCAAGAGAGAGGACTTACCCAATTCGAACAACCTCGAATCTCACCCTTTCTACACCCTTTAATTTTCCTAAAACCTCTTTAAAAAGCCTTAGAATTATTTCTCATACCCTAAAAAAAATCCTAGGAACCCCTATTTATAGTTTTAGGAAACTCCTTTCCGCATCCTTGTTGCAAAAGGACTCAAAATCCGCAATCTTCACAAAATCGCAGAATGAATCTACTTAACCACGACCGGTCAAGCGCACTGCACGACCGGTCGAGCACCACCCACGATCAGTCAAGCATGGCCCACGACCGGTTGAGCACCTAAGACCCCAAAAATTGATGCTCGCTAGACTTTGAGTCGAGCGGGATACGACTAGTCGAGCCGCTCCCACGATCGGTTGAGGCTGACCTACGATTGATCAAACAAAAAAAAAAAAAAAAAACTTGATTTAAGACTTCTGACAAGAAAGCTCACACACTTGTATAATGATTAATGAATGATCTTGAAGTATGATACAGGAATCTTTTTAAGGAAATTACTTCCACAATCCATTTTCTAATTGTTTCTGATTTGTGGTTGGTTTTGGCTCCCTATTTAGCTCTAAGGACTTTTATGGTTGGTTTTTAGCTTTTCTGAATTGAATATTTTATATGATTATAGGTTGTTGCTGATGACATGTTCCACTAGAAAGCAACAATTATGGGACCAGTAGATAGCCCCTTTACAGGTGGTGTATTTTTGGTAACCATTCGCCTTTAGCTCCGGTTTTTATCCGTAGCCTTTACCACTTTTCTAGTAGTAAGGCTCAAAAACTTTGCTCGAGCTCGGCTCGAAATCTGCTCGAACTCGGATGAGCTGAGCATGAGCTGTTGTTCCAAGCTCGAAGGCCAAGCATAAGTTGGGACTTGAGCAGTCCGAGCCGAGCACGAGTTGGGCAATACTCGGCTTGGCTCGACTCATGTACACCTTTATCTATAACAAGACCCATTATTTGGATGGTCTGGATAGCCATATATCAAACCCACATTTTCTATGAACGAGTCACCACTATTTGACATAAAATGCAAAACTAACACGTTTTCACCGTACAAATGAAAACGGTAGCTTGAGCTTTAGATTTGATACGGCTCTATGGGCCCCACCAGGATGTTTGTGTTTAATCCACACCGTACGTCCATTTGTAAATAATTTTTTAAGGTTGATACCAAAAAATTAGCTCGAAATAAATCACGGGTGAACAACACCACAGGAAAACAGTAGCGATTGAACATCCACCCTTAAAAATCTATCTTTTGGCTACGGATTATGGTATTTCGGCTACGAATTTTAGCCGTCGACATAGCCAATGACTATAAGCCAAAGCCGAAACAGCCACATATTCGTCGACTTTGATATGTTTTTTGGTAGTGCACCCTTAAACTGATGAGCAGACTGAATGAGTGAATTGGGTTCTTGAGGACATGCTTTGAGCTTGCATGCTTAATTTCAAAGGGAATTGGGATGATTATTTACTATTGATTGAGTTCTCTTATAATAATAGCTATCACGTGAGTATCGACATGGCACCATATGAGGCTTTGTCCAGGAGGCCTTATAGATCTCCAAATTGTTAGGTAGAGGTTAGAGAAGGTAGCTTGCTTAGGCCAGAGATTGTGCAAGAGACAACAGAAAAGATTTTTATCATTAGAAAATGCTTACGCGCAGCCCAAAGTCGTCAGAAGATTTATGCCAACAATCGCAGGAGAGATCTCGAGTTTGCAGTTGGAGATCACGTATTTTTAAAGATTTCTCTAATGAAGGGTGTCATAAGGTTCAGTAAAAAGGGAAAGTTGGCTCCGAAGTATATAGGTCCTTTAAAGGTTTTAGAGAGGGTTAATGTTGTCGTATATAGGCTTTCTTTACCACGTCGGTTGTGCGATATTCATGATGTTTTCCATGTGTCAATGTTAAAGAATGAGCGGGACATTTCTCATGTTATAAACTGGCAATCATTAGAGATCTAGGAAGACGCTTCATACATCGAACAATTAGACTATATTCTTGACATGAAAGACCAAGTGCTTCGATCCAAAGTTATACCATTATTAAAGGTTCAATGGAGTCACCACGGCGAGGAAGAGGCATCTTAGGAACAAGAGACTGAGATCAAAGAGAAATACCCTCACTTGTTCACATTATAGGTATATTAAATTTTGAGGACGAAATTTCCTTTAAGGAGGGTAGAATGTAATAACCCGAGTAAATTTTGACCATCTAATTTTAACCATTTATCGAAGCTTCAAACTAACCCAATATGATTGATGATCTACATGTTCAACCTATCCAATCTCAACCATTGATTTAAACATATCCAAATCTAACCATCTGTTAATTAATAAATTTAACCATGCATCTGACCATCCATCCAAAGAAACACCCATCTAACCGTTCATATCCATCTAAACTAACCGTCCATCTTGTTGGTCATGTGGTTACCCACAATTCTACCTATCTATCTAACCACATGCCCAATGTGGAGTCCATACCAAAGGTGTGCATATCACCTCTTTTAGAAGCTACCATTTATCACTCTTTCATTTAACCTATCCTCACATCATACCTGTCCATCTCTCCTTCAATCCACATGTACATTTGGCAGTCCAACCACCGATCACAAAATATCCCATCCTACCATATGTTTATCCGTCCATCCAACTATGCCATCCATTCATGCACCCTTGCATATATCATGCATCACACACCCTCTCACACGCATGGCAAATACATCACATGCATCCCATGCAGACACATGTGGCAGACATGGCATGGGTGCAGCATACATGACGTGCATGCCTGTAGATTGAGTTATGTTCCACACTTGTTTTTTAATTGGAGAAAAAAAAAACTGTAGAGTTTTTTTAGAAAAAATATTGTTAAGAGCAGAATACTCTTGCACACGTGATGCATGTACCATCTTAGTTGTTATTTTTTTTATTTGTTTGTTAAGAGCAGAATACTCCTGCAGATTGAGTTATGTTCCACACTTATTTTTTTATTTGTTTTAATTGCTTACCATCCTTTTAAATATGTCATTAATTAATTAATTAATGATTTTTTGCTTTGGTTGTGTTTATTTTAATTAACATGCCTCAATTTGACTTTAATATTGGCTTATTATTAATCCTACCTTAAAATTCATCTTTGGATTTAGATTTTTATTTTTATTTTTTTGTTAAAATTATTTCAAAAATCTTGAGTCTATATAAATTTTTTTAGATTCTTAAATGTAATAGATTATATTTCATGTTTATTTTATGTTTTTTATTTTTATGTAGAACTTTAATCATGTAAGGACAATTTACATTGATTGAAAATTTTATTTTTTGTTTGATAAATTGTGTACATCACGTATTATAGATTGATCAAAGAATAGCGATCGTTAAAGATTTTTTTAATTCATTCAATATTAAAATCGTACATCATTGAAATAGTTATGAAACGCTAGAAAATAGGTGGGGCAATCAAGTCATTTGGGTAGAAAATCCCTAAAGTGTAAACAAGTGGGGCTAACTTTGACCCTTGGGTTGGAACCCCTAGATTCCCAATTGGTACCTCTTGGAAGATCTTCCATACCTATGTATGGGTGAGCATGTCATGATTGAAAAAGGTTCCCACTGTCAAGTTCGGTAGGGTAGTAGTCTAACTCGTTAACGTACAAAAGGTTCCCTCACCAAGTGCCTTTTGGATGGGTGAGCATGTCACGCAAGAGGTTCCCATTACCAGGATACATGTTGTATTCGCGCGGGCATTGGCTAACTAGTGTAAACTGGCCCTAGTATTAGAAAGAATAAATTGCACTTATTATTAGGGATTATAGCATATGTTGATTTCATTTATTCATTTTTAGAATTTATATTGAAAAATCTTGTTTATTAATATCTTCACCTGTTTTCTTTACCCAAATAGGTGGTGTATCTTTTAGTACATTTTATTCAAATTAAATGAGATTATTTTTGAAACATATGTTGAGATTACTTACTAGGCTTCGCAGCTTACCTTGTTAGGATTTTAAAATTTTAGGATCAAGATCTTGTGGAAGCGCTTAAAGAGATTTGTTTTTATTTATTTTTTATTTCTTTAGCATTTTTTAAATAAGTTGTAATGAACATTTAGCATGATAGTATGGAGATGACATGTGCTTAGTAATAATCTTGAATAGTCGGAACATGGATATTTTATTCTTCTCTAAATAAAGTTTGATTATTAAAATTTTGGATGGTTATATTTTATGAATGAAAATCATTTTGTTAATATATATGTGGATTATAAAATGTGAACATACAAAACATAAGTTAAGCCTTCGGGTATGAAATCGGGGGTCAGAGATACCCAAGTGCCAGATTTCAGAGCGTGACAATATGATGGTTGATTCACATCTAATGTATGAGATAATAGATTGCCCAAATGTCTTAAAATATGGAGATTGTAGTCATCCATTCTTTTGTCATTTGAGCCATAGTTCATTTATGGTGAGATCCACTATAATAACCATTTAAATTACTCTTATAATAAAATTATTGTAATCTTTAAAAATGACGTTAAGGATATTAAAAAAAAAAAAAAGCTTTCATTTGAGAGTTTTACTAAACATGCTTATTTTAAATGGAAACTTTTTTTTTTCCTTAAAAATGTGAATTTACCAAATGAGCTTATTTGAAACGATAGCTAAAAATAAATAAATAATTTATTGAAATAGGTCACATTGAATTAGAATATAGATGTAAAAGGAGCTTTTAAATTAGAATAGAAAACCTTGAAATCATGAATGTGACAAATATCTACGTGGCAGATCTGCTAGGGAAGTTCATTGCCCATCGCATTAGCCGTAGGATATCTAATGGCACGACATGGCCCAAGCTCAATTTGGCCACCATGATATATGTACTTTACAATGATATATTTACTTATTGAGTCCAGATCCTCTGCTATCCGGTAAACAAATATTTCCTATTATCCGATTCCTCATTGGTCCACGTCACCACTCACTTAAAAAATAAAAATAAAAAATAAAAGAAAGCTTCAGACGCCAAACCATTATTAAAAGAAAAATAAAGGAAAAAAAAAGAAAAAGAAAAAGGGAAGTGAGGGAAAAGAAAAGGAAGAGAAGCTTCGGGCTCCACACAAACATGCAGGATCTGATAAATCTCCTGCAATTCCACCCAGCTACGTATATCTTTCAAAACCCCGGGAAAAAAGCTATCAGAAATCTCCATTCTTGATTAATTTGAGCTCGACTTCAGCAGCCAATTGCGGCCAATCTTCATCAGAACCATACGTAATCCATCCATCCATCTTCTTCGTTTCTGTTTTCTGCTTCCTTTTCCATCAATCTTAGGGTTAGTGTTTGGTTTTTGAACTCGAGCTCTTGAAATTATCCTGTTTTAGAAAAGAATTAGAGAAAAAATTACCTTGTTCAAGAATAGGCGTGTATTTTAGCGGATTGGGAAAGGGAAACCCAACAAATTATCCTGGTTTATGATAATGTTAACCATAAGATAAGAGGATTCAAAAATGGGTTCGATAGAGGAAGAAACTCAAGTTGATTTTAACGGACGAGAATAGTGAATTCTTAAAAGTGCACCTGCTAGTGCCCTGGTTTGTCAATTATTGTGTGTGTTGAGTCAGTCGGACTACAAAGCCTCACCAGAAGAATAAATTCAAGCACCTGCCTCAACCGGACTGTGGAAGCTCGCCATAGGTAAATCATAGCCTCACATCCCATGTCCCAAAACACCAGGTGATTAAAACCCTTAAAAAAAAACTTAGAACATATTAGGATTTTTGGATAAGTAAACTTTTTCAAACATCAGAAAAATCTCTAAGTTTGCTTGCCCTGTCGATTGTATCGATACACACTTCGATATGATCGACCTGCGCTGTCGATGTCCTCGACTCTTGATCGATACTATCGATAAGAGGATTAATAGTGTCCAGCAACCGCATACTCATCTGAACGGATTTATCGATATATCGATATAACCTTCTATATCATCGATATTCAAATATCGAGCCCATCGAAAGTAGCTCGATAATATCGACAGGTAGATTTCAAGGGCCCCTGTTTTCTTAAGAAAATTACTATGTGATTCGATATATCGATGCCCTTCCTGATTCAATCTGAATTCAATTATCGATCATATCAGAAGGCCATCGATCATATCGATAGTGGGCGCATATTTCTTCCAACAAATATTTTAAGTTGTTTTTAACTTTGATCAAGGGTCACTCGAGGAAATCGATATTCTTATGTCGATGCTATCGAGGTCTAGTCAATTGGATCAAGACTGGACACAAACTGTCCAGCGTGCATATAGGTAAATCTATACGATTTATCAATCCCATCGACATGGCCTCGATATCATCGATATTCAAATTCTAATGACATCGGTTGTTCTTCGATCATATCCTAAAAACCTGAAATATTTCAAAGCTAGTCTCTCTCATTTTTCAAATGTTTATAGATCGATCCCAATATCAATGGAATCAAAGTTCAAAATTCAATGACATCAACACCAGTATCGATCTCATCGACCAGCTGGCAAAAGGTTTTTAAAAGCGTATGACATTTGAGTTTGTGTTATCGAGCAGACAATCGATCCCATCAAGAGTATATGCTTAATGATATCGACCCTGCTCGATGATATCGAACTCTGTCATAAATATGACCGTTTTGTATCCGTTGGAATCTTTTGCCTATATAAAGAGAGACTTGTTCATATTACTGGCAAAGAAAGAAGAGAGTGCTTTTGTGTGTTTACCTTTACATCATATACCCAAAGCCCTTTCTCTCACGGGAGTTCATCTTCCAACCCACTCTCATTCATTGACATTCAATAGAGTGGATTGGGAAATGAGCTTCGGCATTCAAGGATCCTTCAGCAACTATCTTAATAGTATATCATTAAGCTAGGATACCTTGAATGAATAAATGATGGGAATCACTCTATCTTCCTTAAAGGAAAATTCTAAGAGAGTGAATTTCTATCATAACCTTGACCCAACCCGAAGCCAAGTACTGGTACATCTTTTGTGTTGGGGATCAAGGGAGTCGAAGACTCTTCAACAACAAGGAGGAGATCTTCATCATTGCACTAAATGAGACTCATCAACTTATCTGTAAGTATCTAGAGTCCAGAGGACACTTATAATCATTCCTTTCTAGGATTCGGTCTTGAGTGTTGCTTACCTTTGAAGTCCTCATAGGAGGCCTCCGGCGAGAATGTACATAGTGGGTGCGTTATGTGGACCCTTGCTCTGTGGAGAGCATGAACATCCAGGTACGATGTATGGACCCTTACTCTATGAAGAGCATAAACATCTGGTTAGGAGTGAACCAGTAAAACTTCAGGGTTAGAGGTGAACCGAGTAGAAACCTCCGTGTAAAGGTTGAAGGTAAACCTAATTTAAAACCTTAGGTTTGAGGTGAACCCTGGGAAACCTCCTTAGTGAAATTCGGTATACTCAAGGGTTGAGTGCAACAGCCGGGAGTGGAGTAGACAAGTAGTTGAACCACTATAAAAATGACTATGTTTGAGATTGTTATTGTTTTTCATTTGTGTGATATTCCTTACATGCTTTTATATTTGATTGTCTAAGATCACACCTCATACACACACAGTCATATCCATCACAATCTTGTATGCAACCTATTTATCCTGTAAAAAGTTTGTGATTGGATCCTCTACGAGGTTTGGAAGCTAGTAGAGTTATATTTGAGTAATTCTAATAATTGTATATCTGATAGGATTAGTGCAATAGGATTTTTAAATACATTGTAAAACTTTAAAAAGTCCTATTCACCCCCCTCTAGGACATATTGGCATATTCCTACTACAACTCAAGCGGTCTTCACTGCTATTTCAATTCTAACCCCAAACATGTGCGTTTAATGTTATTAACTATAGAAAAGGGAGAGTCTCATCTCCTCTCTCTCTTCTATTGGGTCGTTTTCCTTCCTTGCAGAAGATTTATGGGATTAGTATTTGAATTTTCATATATTTTAGTTGGATTTTCCTTTAAATTTAGACTCCACATTCATTAAAAAGATTCACTGCTTTGATTCTTCTCTATCATTTCACCGCCTTTTGGCAAAATTAATATAGTTACCCGGTAGTTTTTTCCAACCAACTATGGATGGAGTATCAACAAAATTTTAACAAGGAGATAATCTTAACTGTTTGATTTTTTACCATTTTCTACCGGACCACTCACTTTTTTATTCTTAACCATCCATTTGGTAGACTTTGATTGGATGGTTAGGACTGCATTAATCAATGTAGTTTTAGAGATATGGTTCATTTAAAAAGGAACCAACAATTTGAATGGTCTGGATTGCTATACCGGTACCACCATGTGACGGACAGGGAATCAGATTGTTTTTTCCAACCAACTTAATTGCCCTGATTGTTTTGTTAAATTACCAAAAAAGCCAAGCATTTATCATGGTATGAATAATAAGTACAGGGAATGATCACATACTCAGACGTATTTCAATTCAATTTGTGGGGCCTACTTTAATGTGTGAAGAATCCAAACCATGCATTAGGTGATCCACGTCCTGTTCATTATATAACTCAAAAACTAGGTTGGTCTAAAAAAACTCAAGTCTAAATCCTCTATTATTTGGTAAACAGGGATTCCCTGATTGCCTAATCCTCTTACTTTTGGATGGCCTTTTTTTCCCGTAAATCATTTTACAGACTGTAAATAATTTACAGCGTTTATAGGCAAAAAATTTGAATTTCATTTACAGGCTCGAATGGTTCTCCATTCATAGGACTTAAAATGCTTTACAGGCTATCCAAACGCACATAATCATTTACCTATAAATCATTTACTCGTAAAGCCAAACAGGACAGGCTCCTGTAAATCATTTTCAACTTAAACCATGCCGCAAGGGAAGGATGTCTCTTCTTAAAATGTTCACAAGACTACTTTGATTGATCATTCTAGGTCATTCATTAGGCCATTCAAAACTCTTGTGGCCCACAGACTATATAGGATTCGGGGATAATTTTCGTCAATTGCTCTTAATGGTGACCCCATAGATTTATTTAACGATGCTTTAAATTTATTTGAAGTGTTTTATGTTAGATGACGGGTTATATATATTATACAACTTTTAAAAAAATAAATCAAAGTCCTCATGTTAAATTTCTCTTGACATTATAGGTCAATGAAAAATAGAGCTCTTATGGCTTTTTTTGCACGCCATGCCTGGTGGATTCTTTGCCTCATTCATGACGTGATATAGACAACGACTCAGCAGTGAAAGTTGGTATGGATGATCCAGACATGGATGAGAAGGTACCAAATCCAGAAATTGGTATGGAGTTTAAAACAAAGAAAGATGCATATGATTTCTACAATAGTTTCGAAAGGAAAGTCGATTTCAGTATTCGAAAGCATAATGTAAAAAAAGATAAAATGACAGGTGTATTGAAAATGAGAGATTTTATTTGTTCCAAAGAAGGTAAACGTTCATTTGATAAACATGATGTTAATGTGAAGCATCATCAAGATGAAACAAGAACAGGTTGTAAGGCACATATGAAAATTAGATTGGAAGTTGACGAAAAATATCGTGTTACTGATATTAAGATTGATCATAATCATATTCTTGCATCTCCTGAACAAGATCATTTATTGAGATCACAACGAAAATTTACTCAAGAAGTAGTTGTCAATAACTGTGATAATGCAAGTATAAAGCCAAAAGCGACATATGATTTCATAACTAAACATGCTAGTGGTCGACAGAATGTTGGATATAATTTTGTAGATTACAAGAATTATTTACGAACGAAAAGGGTGAAAGCATTGAAGAAATTTGATGATGAAGTTCTTTTGATATTTTTTAAAAGAAAGCAAGATGAAGATTAAATGTTCTTTTATTGTATTCAATTTGATGTTGAAGATTGTATCACCAACATTTTTTGGGCAAATGGAAGAATGACTTTAAATTTTGAACGTTTTGAAAATGTGATTTTCTTTGACACAACGTATAAAATAAATGAGTATGGATGGCCATTTGAACCATTTATTGGTGTTAATCATCATAGGCAGACAGTTATATTTGGGTCTGCACTCCTCTACGATGAAATAATCGATTCTTTCAGATGGTTGTTTAGAACATTCTGTGATGCAATATGTAGAAAATAATCCCAAACCATTCTCATAGATCAGGATAAGGCTATGTCAAATGCCATCAAGATAGAGTTACCTAGAACGGTTCACCGTATTTGTGTATGACATATGTTTCAGAACGCTTGCAAACATCTAAGTCATCTATTTTATTCTTCCAAGTCATTTGGCAATGATTTTAGTAGATGTGTATATGATTTTAATGAGGAGCGCATGGGAAAGAATGATCATGAAATATAATCTCACAGATAATATATGGTTACAACAGTTATTCGATGAAAATGAGAAATGGGCATTAGTATATAGAAAGAATAATTTTTGTGCAGATATGAAGAGCACGCAGCATTGTGAAAGTTTAAATAAGGATTTGAAGAAATACTTGCATCTTAGCCAAAATAACATTTCGAACGCTTGCTGGATGATAGACGAAATGCAGAATTAGAAGCCAATTTCAAAATGACCTAAAGTTCACCAATTATAACTTTTCCTGTTAATATCCTGAAGCAGCTAGTGTATATACACCAACTATTTTCAAATTATTTCAAGCAGAATTTGGTGATAACCTTGATCAAATAGTGCAACAAGTAGATGATTCCAGTACAATCAGAAAATATCAAGTTTTGAATAGAAGAAAGTAGAGTCTTCACATTATTACCATTGACTAAATGGACGAGTCCATCACTTGCAGCTGTAGAAAGTTTGAATTCATGAGTATTTTGTGTTCCCATGCATTAAAAGCTACGAATCATACCCTCACAAATATCCCAGTTAAGTATATCTTGAAAAGGTGGACTCGAGAAGCTGCTTCAATTTCATTCCCCTCATTAAGTAGTGGAAGTGACTCCAATGACAAAAGCAAGAAATCACAATCCTGGCATTACAATAGTTTACTTTGTAATTTTATGAAATTGGCAACAATGGATTGTGAAAGGGAAGAAGCATTTGAATGTGCTTCCAAGCATTTAGAATAGATGTTGAAAGATTTGAAAAAGATTTTGAAAGAAAATGAAAATGAAAAAGAATCTTTATCACATATTGAAAGCCTGAGTAATGAAAAAGGCGTTCAAGCTTATCGGGTAAAATTCGAAGATGATAATGATATGCAGCAAAAAAGTGAAATCATTAAAATTAAAAAAGAAGCTCGTGAGAAAGCAATGGAAATTATTATATTAAAAGAAAAAGCACTAAAATCATTTAAGTAAGAGAAAAGGCTCATGAAATTAAAAGAAAAAAGAAATTGTCGTGGTAGACATAGAATTAAGAGTAGCTTGGAGAGAGGAAAATTGAAGAGATGTTGACAGAAAGAGTAGAGAGATACACCAAATTCAATCCATCCCAATAAATAGCCCACATTAGTACGCTCTAATGTTCAATCTTCATTTGCTCAGGTAGCATTTTGATTACCCTTAGAGTAATGAAAATTTATTTTATAGTGAAATTGAAATTTTTCAATGAACTTAATATTTACTTGTACATTATGTTAGGGATACAATAATATCGGGCCTCTCCCCATGACCACGTACTATATACCGAAAGCACATATTCAACCACAAATCCCTCCTTCTTGGTGTCAACCATAGCTGTTTCCTTCCATGGATCAACCACATCCATATATCCAACATGAAGTTGATTCAAATTTTCATATGCTTGATAATTTCAACTTTACCCAATTATTTCAGGTAATGAATAATATTTAAGGAAAACTGATATAGTTTAGTTTTATAAAATGAAAATGTATGCATATGTAAACTTAGATATTTTAGTACTTTAAAAAGTAGTTATTATTCAATTTGAACTTTGATTTGAATTATATCTTAATGAAATTAACTCGAAATTTATGGAATGTTGACTGTGTAGTATACTGTTACATCTGGTGCATTTCAACAGTTCATAGTAAGAGTCAGTAATTTAAAATTTGAAAGAGGAACAACGACCTTTATCGAAATAGAATATGGTAAGGTTCATCGTATCTAATATTTTCTTAAACCGTTTTCAGATTTTTTCTAAAATATCTTAACCTCTAAGTATAATCACATACACCATCCTCATCACACCCTTATGTGTAATCACATCACACTTCCTTATAATGCACAACAAATCATCTAGTGTATGCCAATCACACTCCACCATCCATATCACATCCTCAAATTTAACCTCAACACACACTTCATCACCAATATGATACTGTTAAGTGTAATGGGACCACTTTAACTGAAAATCCCTTCGCATCCTAAAGTGGAAACAAGTTATACTCCCAAGCAATCACATCGCACTCTCAATGGTAATCCCATCACATATTCTAACTCAGATATATACTACAATTACATCACATTCTTAAGTGTAACCAACTCATACACACCTTCATTTTCATTACACTCTTAAATGTAAATGCATCACATTTACATAAATGCATATCATATGATCAAGTGTAACCTAATCACACCATCGTTAATACCCTATCATCTTTGTCTTCAAACCTCTTTACATTCTCATGCACAATGTAAATATATACATCTCCAAGTGTATAACCCAAATATACAAAACATGGATTAAATGTGTAATTATATGTTACTTTCATTCATTTTTTCAGGAATTTCTTTGAATTAGGAAAGGCATGTTGTTACGAATGGGATCTTCATGAGAATGAACCTCATTTTGAATTATATGCTACGGGAGGGCAATTCAGTTACGGATGGGCTTGTGCAGATAAGAAGTTCAACCAACAACAGCTCCTTCATTATATGTTGCAGGAGGGTAATTCAGTTGTGTTAAGGATCCTTGTTCAAGTCAAATGATGTCCAGATTTTGGCATGTTTAAAGAATTTAGAATGGCTATATTTTTTTTTCTTTTTTGGTTTATAACAAATTGTATAATATACATGCCTTATACGATAGGTGGGATCTTTTTTTTGTGAGGCATATCCTAGTTCATGTACATTTTGTGCAGCTATAGGTCCATTATACGATACGTGAGGAAGGTGAACTCCATTTCTTTTTTTTATGGGGCCCACTTAAATTAATGTACATTTTGTGTTGTTTAAATGCATTATATGATATGTGAGGCACGTTTCTTTTTTGTGGGTCTTCAAGAATTCATGTACAGTAATTTTAAAAAATGATAAAATTACATATTAAAATTCTACTTGTGGCTGTAATGAAATGTTGTTTACATATTGAATTTTTACCTTTAAGATGTGATAACGATCAAGGAAGTTGAAGTCATGCAAGTGACAAGTGTGAAGATTGTTAGAGGCTCTTGAGGCTCTTCAATTGAGTCGGTGCTTACTTTTAATGATTTACAAACACAACATACTTGTATAACGAATATCACATCTCCAAGCTTAGGTGTTGAATTGTAATTTTTGTCATCATGATTGTTAGGTTTGATTTTGATGCTTCTTGCCTTAATTAGTATTCGATAGGTCGGGACTAATGCTGTTTTGGGATGTACAGTATCCTACATACTTTAATTCAACATCCAAACATGACCTTTTATTCACCAACTGACATAACCTCTTATTTAACTAAATTTTGTGACTTGAATTTATCTAGGTAACTATTACTTTTGCTTTACCAACTACGATTATTATTATTATTATTATTTACTTTTTTCTATTTTTTTATGTTATTTATTTTAAGGATTTTAAATGAATGAAGATTGAAAACTGGAAATAGAAAAATAAATTATAATCTTCGCCAAAATAAACAACCATATCGCATTTCAAAGTGAAATTACTTCACACTCATACAACTACATCATATTTTCAAGTGTAACCTCATCATATAGTCTATCAATCGTATCACATTCTCAAGTGGATCCACCACACCAATTGTTAAACAACCATATCATATCCTTAAGTACAACCTCATCACACAATCTATAACGTGTTTCACATTCTCAAGTGGAACCACATCGCACTATCACATAACCATATCATATGCATCCTCAAGTGCAACCTTATCATATAGTTCATTAACTGTATCATATTCTCAAGTGGAATCACATCATATTATTGTTTCAACCATGTCATGTGGTCAAGTGCAACCTAATCAAATAGTCCATCAACCATATCATATCCTCAAGTGTAACCACATCACATTATCATACAACCATATCATATCCTTAGGTGCAAACTCATCAAGCTGTCCATCAATCGTATCACATTCTCAAGCGGATACATACCTCATTACACTACCATACTACATCCTTAAGTACAACTCCATCACGTTGTCCATCAATTGTATCACATTCTCAAGTGGAGACATCACACTCACACAACCACATATCATATCCTCAAATGTAACCTCATCACATAGTCCTTCAATTTCTTTCATCCACAAGTGTAACTTCATCACATAGTCACACTACAATATCATATCCTCAAGCGTAATCTCATCACATAGTCCATCAATTATATCATATTTTCAAGTGTAACATGATCACACTATCACACAACCTTGGATTATCCAAGGTCATGACATAGCCCATCAAGCATATCATATTCCCAAGTGGAGTTCATTTATTACACTCTCACACAATCATATCATATTCTCAAGAGCAAATAGTCCATCAACCGTATTACATTCTTTAATCTGGAACCACTTTACATTGTTACATAATCATATAATATGCATATGTGCAACCTAATCACATGCTATATCAACTATATCATATTCTCAAACATAACCACATCATACTATCACACAACCATATCATATGCATATGTTGCATATTGTTAAATGAATATGTTTTCTTAATCATTAATTTATTTTTTCAATGTGGTTATCACTTATAATTGCATTTGGATGTGCCCTAAATTGCTAGGTGGACCTTTCAGTAGGACATATCAAATTCCTTTCTAATAATAAGGACCACAATGCGCAGTTGTTCTTTAATGCATTTATTTCTTTGTGATGTTTGTTAGGAGCTTGTTTAAAAGTAATTTAAGAATGCATCAACTAAATTTTACAAGTTTCAAGAACTCTTGGTTTCTGTATAAAATAAGAAGGTAAGTCATTCAGTGGTGAGGATCCATGTGATTTCTTACTTTACTTGTTCTTGGATGCTTGAATATGACTGTAATCTCTTATGGACACTACACCAAAATTGTTTATCAGGAATGGCCATTGCTTTGGTTCAGAAACGATATTGAGCCATTTCTAATTGCACACGGTTTTAAACCATTTCTAAATGTCAGAAGTGTACCCTCTTTCCACGAACGTTAATAGGTCTCTTTTGCTTGCCCCTTTTCTTCCATCTCTCGGCTCGCATCTCTCTCTCTCTCTCTCTCTCTCTCTCTCTCTCTCTCTCTCTCTCTCTCTCTCTCTCTCTTCAAATCTCCAATCTGCTCGTCCTGCTCTTCTTCTTCTCTACACTCCAACACTAAAGCTCTAATCTCCTTCTCCTCTTCAAACCCTAACATCTCATTTCTACATTCCCATTTCCTCAACCCTTCTCTCTCTCTCTCTCCCTCCCAATGGCTATCTCCACCATCTATCACCCCAAGGGTGGTTAGATTTCATGGATGTGACGACCCCAACCAAACGCGACCAAAATATGGAAAAATTGCTGCCGGAGATGCATTCCGCCATTGTTGTTGCCGCTATCGCTGGATGGGAGATGGGTTCGGGACTAACAGCCATGGATATCAGAAGACTATCATCAATGGTTGTCGATCAGTTTTCCCTTATCAATGCCATAGCAGCAGCACCGGTAACGAGTTTTTTTTTTAACTGTAGATGCGGATCTACCATTCAAGGATGGGTCTGATCAATCCTCCAGAGCGAGGAAAGATCATCTGGCTGTCATTGTTGCCGGATTGCATAAACAAGGTAGCAATGTTGCTGCTGGCGACAAATTCGGGATGTTGGTGACAGATCTGGGATTCCTGCAATCAAGTTGCCGGATTTAGAAATGCCCAGATCTGTTGTGGTTAGGGTTTTGTCCGCTTATTAGGTTAGAGGTGGTGGGTTCTGATCATGGCCAGAGCTTAACCCTGATTTCTAAGGCCCAAACACGATTTCCTGATTCATCCATGCCCCACCATGAATTGGTCCAAAGGAGAGCCACACAGCTGCTCATCAACGGTTGAGTAAATCCAATTGGTTTGGGTTCTAGATGTTTCCTATCTATTGGATTATCAAGATTGTTAGTCATGTAGGTAGGTGGAGATGGCTTATTGTTTGGTTTTAGTTTGAATCTTCTCCATCTATTGGATGATAAAATTGTTAGCTATGTTGGTAGGTAGAGATGGATTATGGATGGGTTTTGGTTTTGATTCTTATCTATCCTTTGCGTTTTTTTTCTATTTTATTTCATGCCTGCATCTTGTATTTTGGTTATAATAGTATAGAAAAGGGATATTGCCCTTAATATGCTTGTTTAAACCTTGGGTATCTGTAAGATTTATTGATACATTTCTTATATGGTGGGCAAACATACATGTTTAAGTATGATAGTATCCGTGGACAATAGAAGCACCATGAGCTCAAGGTGAAGGATTCTAAGACCCTTCTCTTTGGAAACAAACCAGTCAAAATCTTTGGTGTCAGGTGAACTGATCTGATGGTGGCTTATATATCTGTAGTTTCTTCATTTTACATGTTCTTTCCTAGAATTGAAATATCATGTCATTAAAATTTGCTTGATTCTATGGAAATCTTTAGGAACCCTGAAGAGATTCCATGGGGTGAGACTGGTGTTGAGTATGTTGTGGAGTCGACAGGCATGTTCACTAACAAGGACAAGGCTGTTGCCCATCTCAAGGTTTTCTATAATCTCTTTAATTCCTTATTCGTTGTATATGACTATACTTTTTAATCCAAAATTCTTACTTTATACAGCAAAAGTATAGCATGTAGATTTTATTTTATTTTTATTGGTAAAAAACTTTTAGGGTTCAGGACTTATTTTATTATAGCCATTTTTATGTGGTTGAGATTATTAAGTGCTAATGGTTATTGTTGATTGTTTGATTAGATCTGTTTGTTCTCTGAAAGCTTCAACATCGGTTAATTATTGGAAAGGAGCATATCCTACTTACTAGATTGATTAGTTCTTATCAAATAGTTTTTTAACCTTGCTGATTTTTTATAGGAGAAAAGTCCACCTGTTAGCATCCCACCGTTACGGCCCGTATCATAACTGTAATGGTAGTGGCCATTACATCCCACTATTGCCTTTATTGAATACCTCAAAACCATGAAACTTTGCTGTTGTAGCCTACTCATAATGAAGACTTCCTAAGACCTTCTTGGGTATACGATGGTATGTTAATTTGGTTTCTCTCTGGAATTTGCATCCACCTATGCTCGATTGATCTTTCAGTAAAGTGTGGCCTGCCTCACCTACTAGGGAGGTGTCAGGGCCCACCTGGGCTAATCCATGTCATGATTGCATAGTTAGACTCTGTGAAAATTATTCGTTGATGATATACTGGTTTTGTGCATTTTTTGATTCATTTTCTTTTCTTGTATGCTTAAAGGTGGTTGGAAAAATGTTACCAGCATTGAATGGAAAGCTGACTGGATGGATTTCCATGTTCCAACTGTAGATGTCTCAGTGGTGGATCTCACCGTGAGGCTTGAGAAGAGGGCTACCTATGATGAGATCAAAGCTGCAATCAAAGGGAAAATTAACTTCTTTATTATCCTTAATGAAGATGGTTAGCTGACTTCTTAAATCTAGGGATGAAAAGGTCACTCACTATTGATCACTCTTTGCTCTTTTTGTAATGCATTTCTGTTTTTGGATAAAAATTTCCTCATACAAAAGGAAATCCAAATCACAAATTATTTCTCTACTCTTGATGCAGCCTAAGTTTCAACATCTTTGTTTTATTTCATATACTAAGATCTAGAGTCCTGCCTTTTTTCTCTTGTACAATGACATTGGACAATAATATTTTCCAACCACTAGTGAAGGCCCTATTAGGCCTTCCTAACATTATTCTACATCTATAGTCACTTAAAAGTTATCACTTCGGTGAGAATATACCTGTTAGATGAGACGATTTTCATTAAATTTACCTTTGTGTCAAAGTATCTTTTATAATTCATATTTTTTGTCATGGTTGGTTGTTCTTTTTGCATCTTCAGTTATTTTCAGGTTTTGACCCTTTCAATACAATTCTAGGCGTAACTTGCAAGCATTTCATAGCTTTAAACAAACCATTTTAACAGTCTCTAGGATGCTTTTGTTATGACAGAAGCTGGAAAAACTTAAAGATGAAGGCCAAGTTAAGAAGCCATTTCAACGGAAATAAATAAAGGTCAGGTTTCCTTGAGCATGGAAACAAGTGGAAGATCTTTAGTAATGATTAAGAATCTAGAATTTGGATATGATAACAAGGTGTGTAATTTTGTTCTGTGATACACATTTATTGAAGTACTACGGCATTTCATTTTATGACTGGGGCCTTTGGTGTTCAATCATCTTTACTTACACATCCATGCACCAGGTGCTTTTTGATAAAGCAAACCTTATGATTGGGAGCGGAGAAAATTGCTATCATTGGTCCAAATGGATGTGGGAAGAGTGCTTAAATTGATTATGAATCCTGAGAAACCAAGAGGAGGTGAAATTTTGTTTGGGGAGCACATTGTCCTGCCAAACTATTTTGAGCAAAACCATGTATGGTAATGTCTGCAAGAGTGTACTTTTGTTGATATAGTGAGTAGTTGGATGCTATTAAGTCATGTTTTACATGTCTAAATTTTCTTGTGACTAAAAAAGTGTTCATTCTTACATTGAAGTAAACACATCATACATGTATAGTCTAGAATGGTTGCATGCATCTATCTAGCAACCAAAAGGCGCATGGCTAATATCAATTGTCTTGCCTTCCAAACACCCAAACATCTCCATGTGCCAATGTAGAGCACATTCGCAAGGTCCAGTCCTTTCATTAAGTAGTACATCAGTGAATTTGCTCTGATTAATCCATTTTTTGCCACATTTTGTAGGTGGAATATCAATTATCCATTCATTCATTCATACATGTGAGGCTCATGTATGATTTGACTCGCCCATTTTGGCCTAAGCTGTATTCATCATGGCCCTGCCTCATGGACTTCCTGAATACTTAGCAAGTGTGCCAAGCACATGCATCTTTCCTAATTCTAATTTTCTCCAAGAATCAGGTGGGCCACATTGCAAGAAATAATAGGGATTGGACACTCACCATTGAAAATTTATTGGGGCTCACAAAAGTTTAAGACAAGGCTGATATGTGTGTTCTCTTCATCCTTGTGGACATCACCTGATGAATGGGTTGGATGGAACATAAACAGAATGGTGGGCTCCATAAAGGTCTTATTGATGGTGTATCCATCCTCTAGTATTTCTTGTGGTGTGGCCCACCTAGGTTTTATTATCTACCAAGTCTTTTTATTAGCTCATGGACTACCATGACTTGACAAAACTGATGGATGAAGTGGATGTCACAAGGACATTGAGACTTTCTGATCTTTGTTACATCTAAAAAATGTATCCTCCTAATAACTATGGTCTAAAGAGATTGAGACTTCTTAAGATCCATCAGCAACAAGTATTCCATGTTGCAGCTTTCCTTTAACAATTTCATGCTTCTAGTAGGAATTATGGAGCTGCATCCAAGAGGGATCAATAGCATCCCAAGTAAAGCACGCATAGAAATTGGTATGCCTCTTCTCTTTGGTGAATAAAATTCAGTAAGACCTAGGATAATTTTAATATTTGTGATTTTGAAGGAGAAAAAAAGATATGGGTTCAGTAAGGATTTCTTCATTGAAATTCTGTTTTCTGTATAAGATGCCTTCATTAATTATATGACGATTAATTATCTTTGATTCCTAGCATAATAGTCCGTATGACTTTAAGTTCCTTATAAGGAAATCCTGTTGATTAGCTTGCAAGAACAGGCTTTGTCTAATTCTCCTTATTACCAATAGAAGCATATATGATTCCAGTGATTTACTGCTTGCATATGCCAGTGTTTTCAAGTGCATTATCATTCCTCACATGTAACTTTAAAGAAACCAGGTCGAATCTGACTGGTCGAATCCCTCCTGCTTTAGGTAATTTGAGAAACCTTGCATTTTTGTATCTGTACGGCACCCAAGTTTCTGGTTCAATTCCACCAGAAATAGGGAATCTAGTTAATCTTAATGAGCTTAACTTGTCTGCTAACCTTCTAACAGGTTCTATCCCTTCCTCTTTAGGAAACTTGTCCATGCTCACTGTTCTTCATATGTTTGAAAATCAATTCTCTATTTAATCTCGAAAGGCTTGACTTGTCCATTAACTATCTAGATGGTTCCATCCCTTCCATCCCTTGTGAGAATTAGCTTTGACTTGTCCAAAGATTGGATGCTAAAAGCTGTCTAATCGGACCAATGTTGGACACTCAGATTTGTGCAAAAGTGGGCTTTGATTGATCATAGAAAGTGACCCATTTCACACCAGTGATACAATGTCCAAAGCTGACCATATTCAGACCACTCGTTCAACATAAAAGGGGGCTCAAACTAGACAATTGTTGGGGCAATGAAACGTATCAAATCTGGGCCATCGCTTAAGAGTCCAGTACTGTCCAAATCTAGACCCTGACTAACTGTCCCCAATCAAGACCAAAAATCATATGGCCAAAGGCTGCTCAATTTGATCCATGATCAAACATCCAGGGAAAGTCCAACTTGGGCTGTCATTTTGACATGCAAACAGCCCAAAATCTGTCCACCATTTTTATGTTTTCAAAGTATGAAAACTATCTAGTCGTAGCATGCAATCTGTTCAGGATTTTATATGTTAAAAGTATGTAAAATCTGTACACTATTTTAGGTATTCCATCATGCAAACTGTGACTCAAAATGGGAGCAAATTTGAAAACGAAGTCTCACAATGCTATGTACAGAATAAGAATCCTGGCTAGACACACTAGAAGGGAAAATTTTCCATTTTTTCAAATATTTGTATTACATCCACTGTTTTATTTAAACTTTAGAGACCAAGGAGAATCCAACTAATTGACCTTGAGTGATCAAGTATTCTCATTGTCTTGCACATTGCTTTATTGGTTAGATATAAAGAGACCAGGAAAAAACAAAAATAAAAAAAGGTAGGTTTTGATATCTCTTATCAAGCAATGCACAATAAAGAATGCAAATGGATAAAAATTTAGGGGATAGGAAAAGGGTATATGCTTAAGGAAACTTTGAAATCAGGAATATTTGTAACATTTGAAGTTTTAACTAGGAGACAATTTTGGCATGTGCTGACAACCAAATCTTGGTAGAAAAAAAAAAAAAAAAAAAAACAGAATAGATTTATTTTGGATCGGTTAGTTTATTTATTCAGGATGAAGTGGAAGTTTGTTTACTGAAATAAATGGTCTTCTCCTTTAGCTTACTCCATTGAGAAACAAATTCCATGTTGGATGATACAAGTCAAATTGGATGTGGCTAGTCCTGCTCTATTTGCGTTGTGGCTATCAATGGGGTGTGTGTACTAATGTGCTAACCAGAAAAAAAAAAAAAAAAAAAAAAAAAAAAAGTCCTTCTCTATTTGTTGTTACCTCTTATTAGTTATATCTTGAAAGGATATTGTCCTGGTTTCTCACCTTCCATGAAGTTGTTGTCGCTGATGTCAAATGTTTTAGAATTTTACTTTTTGGATGCCAGTTTGGACTCCGCCCTGCATATTTCATTCTGATGAGATTCTTTCTTCTTTGGCAGTCGAAACCAGTTAGTGTGGTCATCGATTTCACCGACCTGTCAATGGTTTATGACAATGTGAAACAGGTTGGTTTTGTTTAGAACTTAGAACTTGAACTTGTCATGTGGCATGTTATTAACATATACTTACAGTGATAGGAATTTCCTGAATAATCCACGATTTAATATACATTGTGCTATGTACTTGTTTGATTTGGTGAATTTCAATCGTGGGAATTTCCCGTGTCTTGAATTACATTGATTTTTTCTCTATTTTTCTTATTTTATTATATTGCAATATGTCAATTGATGCCATTTCATCATCCATACGATTGTGGCCGACAACATAGAATAAGAAATCCCATTTGATATCTTCTATCAATTTAACAAAAGCCTTAAAAATAACAAAAACCGTAAAAATCCAAAATCATAAATCACAGTTTCAATAAAAACCCAAATGGCAGAATCCACAACAGTGAGCAGTTCTGGAATTTAATCGAGGCGCTACATCTAAAACCAACAAAAACCCTAGATCAACATACCATATATCAAGCACACACACCATACATCAATGACATTTCAATCAACAGCTAGATGGCAGAATCCACCAAACAGTGAGTTATTCTCAGATTAAATCAAGACCATTAATCTAAAAACAACAACAACAATAAAAGAAAAAAAATACACTACAGAATCAGCAGAACCTCATAAAATACTTCAAAAGATACACATTGTCAGAGAGAGAGAGACCTTCGATGGGAGAATGCCTGTCAGCATGGAGGAGAGAGAGAGAGAGAGAGAGAGAGAGAGAGAGAGAGAGAGAGAGAGAGAGAGAGAGAGAGAGAGAGAGAGAGAGAGAGAGCAGAAGACTGATGTGTTTTGTTTGCTTTGTGTGCTGCAAATTGATATTGGTTTGTGTCAAGCAAATTGATATGCATGTGTTGAATTTTTGTAACCAAAAACATGATCTTTGCACTAACAATAACATGCTTTATAACTTGTAGGTGAATAAGTATGCTTGTCTTTTGTTAGAAATTTCACATGATAGTAATTGTTATCTATTACATACTAAATTTTAAGGGAAAAAAAAATGGAGGTTCTTGATTTGTATGTTTTATAGTTACAGCCTAAAAATAAATTTTTAAAAAAAAATGAAAGAAAGAAATAAGGAAATGCTAGGTAGGCTGGTTATCTAATTTTTTTAAATTATTTATGGGGTTTTTTTTTCAAGTCATCTTCTTCTTGCATTACTTGCTTTTGAAAGATTATTGTTATTTGTGTCAATCTCATTTTTGGGGTAGATAATTTGTATTATTGTAATATGTGAATTTTATTATTTGCATTAAATAAAACAGGATGATCAATCGATTTAGGGGACTGAAATACCAATGATTATTTATTATTGTAATTTTGTGGCAACATCTTTTTTTGCAGGTTGATAGAGTGGCAAGCATGCTCAATTACTTCTTGTGGATGATCTAGAGGTCACGTGGATTGACGGGTAAGTGACTGAAATCCATGGCCATGATGCCATTATCATTACAACTAATGAGAAAACAGCAAGAACTTCTGATCATATTGATTTTCTTATTAAAAATTCTGTTAGAAACAAAGACAACTGTGGATGCTTTTTTGCACACTTGTATCTGCAATTGGCATAGCTGGGAATGTTATTTAAACTGTGGATGACCACCATATGAGTGGGCCAGTCTGAATTTTTTATTATTATTATTTTTTTTAAACATGTGTTCCTTTTAGTGGCAATATTCTAATATTTTCTTGTTAGCAAAGAACATTGAGGAACCAAGAAGTCTGAACTGTGCAATCAGTCCAAACCTACAAGCCAATATTAAATGAAAATGGTGATTTCATATCTAGGATAAAATCTTATTTGCATTTGTAATTTGTCAACAATCTCACAAGTTCTCATTTTATCGGAACCTGAACCAAGTGGAAGTTCCTAACCATCCACTCTTTGGCATTTTTTACAGACTATTTCTGTATTTTTTTTCCTTAACCGTTTACTGTAGGGACATTGATCGAAAGATCAGGAACGTCTCTATCAGAGGGCATCTTCCATCCACACTGAGATTCATTAGATTTATAGTGTGGATTATCACTTGCCCCATTTGGATGGAATGAGTGCATCATCACAGTTTTTGCATTAATGTGTTTCTATTTTGTTGATGAATTACTTTACTATGAATAATTGCACATCATTTTTAGGCCTTAACTGGAGATTTAATTTGTACTCACTGGATTTTATAGGTGATGATGCTTGCACATCTCAGGCGATTGATGAGAGAGTTTACACATATGCATCACCAAGCTGCTCATCCAACCTGATTCTTGGACCAAGCGTAGGTTGTGGGTAATTTTTACTAACATGTGTGTGAAGCATTGCCTAACCAAATGCAGCCACATGCACCAGTACATTTTTCAATAATTTGGATATTTATAGGATAGTTATAAGACCAGCCATGCTTTATGGGACAGATGTTGAGAAGTTAAGGAACAACACGTTCATAAGATGTGTAGCTGAAATGAGGATGTTGAGATGTATGAGTGCAAAGACAAGAATAGACTTAGAAATGGATGCATTTGTGGAAACTTAGGAGTAGCACCAATATGTAATAAGATGAGGGAAAGTAGAATTAGAAGGTTTGGTTATGTGCAACGGAGACCAAGAAATGCGTCAGTTTGGAGTGAGTTGGTGCAAGTTGAAGTTCTAAAAGGAGAAAGGGAAGGCCTAAAAGGATGTAGTAAGAAAATACTTAATGGCCTATGGTCTAATTGAAATTATGGCCCTTGATAGAATGTAATGGCAGAAAAGGATTGGCTAGCCGACCTCAATTAGTTAGAATAAGGCGTAGATGATGATGTAGCCATGATTTATTTGACTTGTTTTTCCTAGGAATAGTTAGCTTGTGTAGTTGAAATGGTGATATTTGAGTCTGGTCTGTCTACTAGGTTATGTCTTGCTCTATTGAAGATCTTCAGAGGAAAAGATGGAGACTCGTATTGTTGGCAACTTTGTGGTTCTTTTGGGGAGAGGAATGATTAATGCTTTTGTAATAAAAATATTGTGGTGTCGGGGTTCTAAGAAAAGTCATTCAGCTCTTTAGGTATTGGGTGCCTTAAAAATGCATATTTCCGTGATCATCGTTGTTGGTGCTTAGTGGAGATCTTTATTACCTGGAATAATCATGTACAATTCAAATATACAGGAAGAAAGGACTGTAGCAATCTCACTGGCCAACAAAATGGTTGAATCTCTGAAATTTCAGCCTGTTCAGGTATTATCTTCTATTGTATAGGATGTCTTGCTTGATATTAAAAAAATAATAATAAAATAAAAAATAAAATAAAATAAAATCTTTTAGAACTTTTTTTATATATTGGTACTTCATGTTTCCTGGATCTGTATTTATAGGCTCGCATCTTCAAAGGCAAGGAACCTATTCAGTGCTTTTCTATCTTTCAGAGCTTTATATTATTTAAGGTTTGTTAAAATATTGAGATTTACAATGTGTAAACGGACTCCATTTTTATTTTTATTTCTGGATAGGTCTTTGATGTTTGCCAAACACTGATAGATTTGAAACTTCACAGGGTAGTGTTAGCTCTGGATATAAGAACTACATAAAAGTGATCCTTAAATTTCTTGTGGAATTGTTCATTTCAATCATGGATGCCCACATCTTTTTCATCTTTCCAGCACTTTACTTTGTTCTTTATCATTTATATTACATTTTTCATGTGGATCATTTAGAGTGTGGTATAAGGCTAATGTGGGCTTGATCTATCCAATGGAATGCTTGTGCCTTTTTCCCTTTTCTAGTTTATGCTCATATTTTCTTCAATGATGCATCCCATTTTAAGCAGAGAATCATTCTAAAGACTTTTTCGTTTCTTTTCTTTTTTCAAATGACAACATTTTTCTGTTTTCTTTGATTTTTTTTTTTTGTTGAATCTTTTTTTTTTTACAATTTATTTACTGAATTAGAAATCTGTCACATGATCAGAAGCCAAAAAGGCAAACACCCACATCACATGGAGGAAGGTCTAGCTTGCTAAGCAAATCCTAGCGTTCCGAAAGCATGTCCTTCAGTCCTGATAAAGTTCGCGTAAGAGGCAGGTCCCCAACCTTCACGGCGCTCACTGCTAATTTCGAGAGCCCAAATGCAAGGAACCTTTCTGCTTCACCTCCATTCGTTAGAAAGCTGTATCCAAAATCTGTGACACCTGACTTTACTAACCTATCTCCCACATCAGCAGCAATAATAGTCCTATTTTGATTTTGCAATGAAACATCTTCAAACACATTTTTTTCTTATGTTTTTACTTGGATTAATCTCTATTTTGATAGAATGCAATAAACTTCTATTAATTTATTTCCCCTGATCCTAAATTTTGTGTGTTTATCAGGGTTTAAAATTGTTCCTAAAATTCCGTCTTAAAATCTGACCATTGGCAACATTAAGAATGGTTTAAAACCGTTCCTAAACTTTTGTTCCTAACATGCGACCATTGGCACTAGAACGGTTTAAAACCATTCTTGAAATTCCGTACCCAAAACGGTTCTGAACCGTTCCTGTTTTTTCGCGATGCCTCATTTAGGAACGGTTTTAAACCGTTCCTGAAGCATTTAGGAACAGTTTAAAACCATTCCTAATTGACGATTTTGGTGTAGTGGGAAGAGCATAACCACTTTATTATATCACATTTTCAAGTGGATCCACCACACCAACTATTAAACAACCATATCATATCCTCAAGTGCAACCTAATCATACAATCCATAAAGTGTTTCACATTCTCAAGTGGAACCACATCACACTATCAAACAACCATATCATATACATCCTTAAGTGTAACCTCATCATATAGCTCATCAACTGTATCATAATCTCAAGTGGAATCATATCACAATATCGTCTCAACCATGTCATGTACCCAAGTACAACCTAATCACATAGTCCATCAACCATATCATATCCTCAAGTGTAACCACATCACATTATCATACAATCATATCATACCCTCAGGTGCAAACTCATCACACTGTACATCAATCATATCACATTCTCAAGTGGATATATACTTCATTACACTATCACACTACCATACCATATCCTTAAGTACAACTTCATCAAGTTGTCCATCAACCGTATCACATTCTCAGGTGGACACATCACATTCACACAACCACATCAACCATATATTATATCCTTAAGTGTAACCTCATCACAGTCCTTTAATTTTTTCTTAATTTCTTTCATTCTCACGTGTAACCTCATCACACTATTGCACTACAATATCATATCCTCAAGTGTAACCTCATCACATAGTCCTTCAATTTCTTTCATTCTTAAGTGTAACCCCATCACACTGTCGCACTACAATATCATATCCTCAAGTGTAACCTCATCACATAGTCCTTCAATTTCTTTCATTCTTAAGTGTAACCCCATTACACTGTCGCGCTACAATATCATATCCTCAAGTGCAATCTCATCACATTGTGATAGCATAATGTGGTTATTATATTTGAGAATGTGATACGGTTGATGGACTTTGTAATTAGGTTACACTTGATGATATGATATACTTGTGTGATACTATGATGTGGTTCAAGTTGAGAATATAATAGGGTTTTTTATTTTGCAAAGATTATAGTTTATTTTTATATATCGAGTTTTCAATCTTTATTCATTTAAATCCTTTAAAAGAAATAATGAAAAAAGAAAGAAAATAGAAATTCAAAGGTCCTAAAAAAAAGTAGCAGCTACCTAAGTAGATTCAAGTGACAAATTTTAGTTAAATGTAGGGTCATATTACTTGGTGAATAAAATGCCATATTTGGATGTTCAATTGAATTATAACAATACAATACAATAAAGTAAATAATGAAAATGGGTTCCATTCCATTCACAGTCGATGTTATTATGGTTATTAAACAATAAAGTTGGAGCTAATAGTTAACTCCATTCCATTCACATTCAAGGACTTACACCTTATTATGGTTACTTGCATGTTTAACTACCAAAATGGACTAAACTATTTAGTTTACCATTTTTCTCAGAACTATTCCATATTAACATCTTAACAAACATCACCCTCAGCTCGCATCAATTGCAATTCAATACCTAAGCAATGAGATGTGTTTGTAAATCATCAAAAGTAAGCACCGACTAATTGTAAGAGCCTCAAGAGCCTCCAACAATCTCCAAACTTGTCACTTGCATGACTCAACTTCCTTTGTCATTATCACATTTCAAAAGTAAAATTTTAATATATGGATGACATTCAAATGCATCCATAAGTGGAATTTCAATATTTAATTTCATCAATTTTTAAAATTACTGTACATAAATTTTTACAAACCTACAAAAAAAATAAGCCTCACCTATCATATAATGAACCTAAATAACACAAAATGTACATGAATTCAAGCGGGCCCAATAAAAAAATTAATGGGGTTCACTTTTCTTGCTTATCGTATTATGCACCTAAAATGCATATAATGTACATGAACTAAGAAATTTTTTTCTTTTTTTTTTCAATTATTTATTTTGAGAGATTTAAATGAATGAATATTGAAAATTAGATATATAAAAATAACCATATCACATTCTCAAGTGCAACATCACCACGTAGTCCATCAACCATATCACATTCTCAAGTGGAATCACACCACACTGTCACAACCATATCATATCCTTAAATGCAACACATCACATAGTTCATTAACCGTATCACATTCTTAAGTAGATATACCTTATCACACTATTACACAACTATATTATATCCTCAAGTGCAATCTCATCACATAATTCATAAACCGTATTACATTTTTACGTGGATATACTCACACTATCACACAACCATATCATATCCTTAAGTACAACCTCATTAGATAATCCATCAACCATATCATATTCTCAAGTGTAACCATATCACACTATCACTCAACCATATCATATCCTCAAGTGTAACATATTTATATAGTTCATCAATCGTATCACATTCTCAAGTGGAGCCACATCACTTTCACACAACCATATCATAAATCTTCAAGTACAATCTCATCATACAGTCCATCAACCGTATCACATTCTCAAGTGGAACCACTTCACATTGTCATACAATCATATCATATCCTCTAGTTTAACATCATCATATAGTCCTTCAATCATATGACATTATTCAATTTGGAACCACTGCACAATGTCACACGATCATATCATATTCTTAAGTACAACCTCATCACATACTCAATCAACCATATCATATCCTCAAGTGTAACCTCTTCATATAGTTCATCAATCGTATCACATTCTCAAGTGGAGCCACATCACTCTCACACAACCATATCATAAATCATCAAGTACAATCTCATCACATAGTTCATCAACCGTATCACATTCTTAAGTGGAACCACTTCACATTGTCATACAATCATATCATATCCTCAAGTTTAATATCATCGTATAGTCCTTCAAGCATATAACATTATTCAATTTGGAACCACTACACACTACCGCACAACCATAACATATCCTTAAGTACAACCTCATCACATAATCCATCAACCATATAATATCCTCAAGTGTAACTTCTTCATATAGTTCATCAACCGTATCACATTCTCAAGTGGAGCCACATCACTCTCACACAACCATATCATAAATCCTCAAGTACAATCTCATCACATAGTCCATCAACCATATCACATTCTCAAGTGAAACCAGTTCACATTATCATACAATTATATCATATCCTCAAGTGTAACATCTTCATATAATTCATCAACTGTATCACATTCTCAAGTGGAGCCACATCACTCTTACACAACAATATCATAAATCCTCAAGTACAATCTCATCACATAGTCCATCAACCGTATCACATTCTCAAATGAAACCACTTCACATTGTCGTATAATTATATCATATCCTCAAGTTTAACATCATCATAAAGTCCTCCAATCATATGACATTATTCAATTTGGAACCACTACACACTGTCATATAACCATATTATATCCTTAAGTACAACCTCATCATATAACCCATCAATCATATCATATTCTCAAGTGTAACCATATCACACTATCATTCAATCATATCATATCCTTAAGTGTAACATCATCATATAGTTCGTCAATCGTATCACATTCTTAAGTGGAGCCACATCACTCTCACACAATCACATCATATCCTCAAGTGCAAACTAATTACATAGTTCATCAACCGTATCATATTCTTAAGTATAACCTCATCGCACATCATACTATCATATCACATCCTCAAGTTCAACCTTAACACGTAATCCATCAACCATATCACATTCTCAAGTACAACTACTTCGCACTATCATACAACCAATCATATCCTCAAGTGTAACTTCATCATATAGTTTATTAGCTATATCACATTCTCAAGTGTAACCTCATCATACTGTCACAATCATATCATATTCTCAAATGTAATCTCATCATATAGTCTATCAATTGTTTCACATTCTCAAGTGTAACCTCATCACATTACACACTTATGAAAATGTGTAATTTATATAATATTATCTTTTAAATTTTAAATATATAAAAAAATGCATGTTATAATCAAATATTATAAACATTGGCCTGCACATATATAGACCTTTTACCGGCTGTTCCATAAGTGCCTTTACTCACGCTTATAAAAGTGATGGTAAATCTTACTTATAGGGGTGTCCAACACAACCGTCGATAAAAGTCTCTGATCGCCAGTATAGCCTTTACCGACAACACTTTTGCTTGTGCTTGCCTGATCGTAGGGAAAGACTTTACTCGTGGTTTTCTAGGCCTTTGTCGGTGGTTTTAACCGTCGATGAAGGCTAGTTTTCTTGTAGTGACTCCTTTTACCGAATGCCTTAATAATCAGTGAATGATTTCTGAATTGGGTTGGAATAAAAATTTTAAATATGATAAATGGATTTGAAATACACATAGAAACTTTTATTTTTCCAAGTTAACTTGTAAAGGGTATTCTAGGGTGAGTAATTATTATCATATTTATCAATATTCTTGGCTATTTAAATTTATCTACTTTTAATTTTCTCTCTTACCCATGCACTACTATTACAATTCTAAGATAATGTTCCATAGCAAGAAAAAGAAATTCACTTCCGAAAGGCCTGATCTTATGTTTGTAGGAGCAAGATGTATGATATTTGCATGACAACCCATTAAATGTGTATCGAAACTAATAACTGGTTGAGATTGATGACTTGGATTATTAGAAGGCATCCCAATATAAATGAAAGAAGTGGTAGGCACCATATAAGAGAGTACAATCTATATTAGAATAGGTACATGCGTATGTGAAAGTGATACAGTTGATGGACTATGTGATGAGATTATACTTAAGGTATTGATATAATATTGCCCCGGTATGATAGGTTTACACTTGAGAATGTCATACAGTTAATAAATTAAGTGATAAGGTTACCCTTAAGGATATGATGTAGTTGTGTGATAATGTGAAGTGGTTCTACTTAAGAATATGATATGGTTGATAAACTATATGATAAGGTTGTGCTTAAGGATATGATATGGTTGTGTGACAGTGTGATATGGTTCTACTTGAGAATATGATATGGTTATCGTACTATGTGATGAGGTTGCACTAAAAGATATGATATGGTTGTGTGATAGTATGATGTAGTTACATTTGAGAATATGATATAGCTGATATACTATGTGATTAGGTTGTGTATGTGACAGCGTGAAGTGGTTTCAGATTGAATAATGTGATACGGTTGATGGACTATTTGTGCTTGAGAATATGATATGATTGTGTTGTAGTGTAATAAATGATCTCCACTTGGGAATGTGATATGATTGATAGATTATGTCATGACGTTGGATAATCCAAAGTTGTCTGACAGTGTGATCATGTTACACTTGAAAAATATGATATAATTGATGGACTATGTGATGAGGATACGCTTAAGGATATGATATTGCAGTGAGACAATGTAATGATGTTACATTTAAGAATGAAAGAAATTGAAGGACTATGCGATGAGGTTACACTTGAGGATATGATGTGGTTGTATGAGTGTGATGTGTACACTTGAAAATGTAATACAGTTGATGGACAACGTGATGGCGTTGTACTTAAGAATGTGGTATATATCCACTTGAGAATGTGATACGATTGATGGACAGTGTGATGAGTTCGCACCTGAGGATATGATATGATTGTATGATAATATGATGTGGTTACACTTGAGGATATGATATGGTTGATGGACTATGTGATTAGGTTGCACTTGAGCGCATGACATGGTTGAGACAATAGTGTGATGTGATTTCAATCACTTGCATAACTCAACTTGTCCACCATCCATGGCGAGGCCCATCATTCCAACAGTAGGGATTTGAATCAGCAGGCCTTATTTACATAAAAAAGCCTGAGCAATAGTATGCAAATCCTTAGCCGTAGGACCATCATATAGATTAACTGATGAGCTAGAGCCGTAAGGATGCTGCTTTTTCCTGACCGCGGGAAATCCGTAACGTTAAAAACTGTAGGCTGTAGCATGAAAATTGGCTTACACAAAAATCTGGCTGGCCCTTTAATAAGATGGGCCACATTGATGGAATCAATGAACAATCTGCAGTTTGACTCAGGGCCTGATTTTTGTGCAATGTGATCTTTATGGCAGGGCGGTGAAATGACAAAGAAGAATCCAACAACTTGCCAACGGAAGCAATCGTCGCTTTTCTCTGAAGCAGTGAATCTTTTTAAAGAATGTGAAATTCAAATTTAAAGGAAAACTCAACTAAAATATATGAAAATTCAAATACCGACCTTGTAAATCTTCTGTAATTTCTATAACTCTCGCCTTTTAGACAAAAAGGAAAACGACCCAACAGAAGAGAGAGAGAGAGAAAGAGAGAGAGAGGGGGGGGGGGGGGGGGGAGAGAATCTCACCCTCTTCATTTTCTTTTCCCTCCCTTCTCGTTTTCTTTTTCCGATTGTTTTTTTTTTTCATTTTTTTTAATAATGGTTTGGAGTCCGTAGTTTTCTTTTAATTTTTTTTTTTTTTTTTTTTTTTGAGTGGTGACGTGGACCAATCAGGACTGGGCAATCGGGGAATTTCTGTTTACCAAATAACAGAGGATCTGGACTCCACTTTTATAAGTGCCAGTAAAGGGGCTTATGGAACAGCCAGTAAAGGCATGTAAAAGTGTCGGTAAAAAGTCTGTATATGTACAAGCCAATGTTTATAATATTTGATTGTAACCTGCATTTTTATTTTTATTTTTTTTTTACATATTTAAAATTTAAATGATAACATTATATAAATTCCATTGTCAATTTTGTTACTATACTCGAATCAGCATTTTCATAATTGTTAACTCCCAAAAAAGCACCAGAAAATATGTTAGCTTTGTCCTTCGTAAAAACTAATATTGATAGAAGACAGTTTCGACCATGCATATAGCCTTTTGTATATTCATTAAATTGCAGAAATCAAGCCTAGCAATTCCTGTAATTTTGGCCTAATCATGGCCCGACGCTTTTGCTGGCTGCTTGTATTTCTAACAAAAGCGCTGGCAAATGTGAAAAAAGCGCCACCAAAAGTTTATCCAAGCACCACCAAAAGAATGGTTTCCAGACAATTTTACTCATGAAAAAGTGCCGACAAAAGTCTATACAAGCGCCGGTAAGTCTTTGTATAGATTTGAAAGGGCCCAATGCAGGCTAGTAATTTATTATTATTATATATATTTCAATTGAAACCTGTATTTTTTTTTTAATATTTGAAACATAAAAATGATGCAATACAATTAAAACTAATATTAAACAAAAGTTATATTACTACACAATAAAATATATATATATATAATATTTATTACAATAAATTGAAAATGGTCTTAAATATAAATAAATAAATAACAAATCCTCTATATGGTCTACTCCTAGCACGAGTGGTGTCAAAAGGCTGAAGTGCTTGTAGGCCTAAATTTAGGCACAATTGATTAAAATCCTGCACGAGTGGAGTCAAATCTGATGACTGATAATGATAATGGCACTTCCTTCTCTTTGCAATGGCTTCAATTTCCACAACTCACCAAAAACATCTGTACTTTTTGGTCTGTAAAATTACTGGACATGGCATCAACATTTTCAGATGGGGCATCTTCATCTTTATCAGATGTCACGCTTGATGCAGATGCTTGTATGCTAGTCTGCTCTCTGTTCATGTTCAGGATCACTTATTGTAGGATTAGGAGGTTCAACAGTGGAGAGTGTCAACTGACCCTATAAAAACAATCAAGTTTGAGAATTTTTTACATAAATAACATAATTGTTGTTGTTGGGCAACAAACACATTTGAAGTATTCTGCCCACGAGCAAATAAATAAAATGAAAGATAGGCATTTAAATACCTTCTCCTTTGATTTCTCCCTCTTGGCTTGAGTTTCTTTACCATTGGAAACTTACTTGTTGCTAGAAGAAAACAGAGAAAAGTTAAGTAGCAGACAACCACAAAAAAATTAAAAAAATTTAAAAATTAAAAATTTTAAAATTAAAATCCATGAAAAGCATGTGTAAATGCTCAAAACAATGGTGTTCCTCCTCTAGGTGCAAACAAAACACATTGTTAAATAGAAAACCATTAAATGCATTGAGATGCATACCTGGTGGCTGTATGGACTGCTTATCTGACAACTCACTCGCAATTAGCTTTGCTCGTCGATCAACGACTTCGAATAAATCTGATAGCAGCTAATGATTTTAGATTCCCAAAAGATCATCATATCTGAATATTAACCTCTTGCACTTAGTTAACATGAATAAAGCCTCACAAAAATTTCATGAAAAATGCCCATGTGAAAAACAAAACTAGATCTAGCCATCACATATTTGGTTGAGGAGCAGATAATTCCTCTAGACTCCAATTCACATGAAAGAAGTATCTGCATTTTATTCAACCACAGCAATTCAAGTATAAGCATAGATCAAAACCTTTAAACCGATTAGGGAATGATAAGCCCCTTGCTGAGCTCTGACTGAATACCTATATCAGTAGATGCAAAGTCACAAAGCTCTATAACCCACTGATGACAGCTAGACGCTTGAAAAGGTACACGATATGCAAGAAAGGGAAAGGCAACCACAACTTGGAAGAAAATTAACTACCTCACTCCGTCTCTGTACTTCTCCTTCAGCATCAATGCTATCCAAATTCAACAATTACACCATGAATAATTCAATCAACACCACAAACTCCTTTTCAGCAATCTTGGTCCCACCATGCATGATTGCCTCCAAAGAAGACGCCTGCAAAATCTAAGCCACATCATTTCTTAAAAAAGGAAAAGCACATGAATCTCAACCATAGTTCTAAAACTCTCTGACTCGACCTGAAAAAACTCGGCAAGATTTTGAGCCTAGTCAGTGGTAAACTCCAATCTTAGAGTGACTTGACCCTGACTCAGGGAGACTCTGTGACTCAGGCCTTTTTAATAAAAAGTAGAATAACATAGGTGTAGGCGTGCAGCACATTCAACCAGTGAGCTATGTGATCTTTAGTGGCTTAGTTTCTCATTTTATAAGACTGATAACAAAGATAACTAATTTAAATGTTCCTTCCTATTCCTACTATTTTTAATTTATTGTTACTAGCCACCAAGTCAAGTCAGGTAGAGTCTTTGAGCCAAGCTGAGTTTTTGGGTTTTTAAACTATGATCTCAACTACAATGCAGTCGGCATGTTGTTGGTAGAATTTTAGAAGTCACCGTTTGTGAGAGCTTATAAACCTCTGCTTTGACTAAGGCAACTGAATTAAGAGCTCCAGAGATCACTTCATCTTTCTTCATCTCCTCAAGCTTCCTCTCCTTGCTAGCTGCATCCTCCACGAGGACCACCTTTGACATGTCCTTCACACCTACCATGTGCAAAAACTCATCATCTTCTCTTTGCCCCTGAACAAAAGCTTTTGTTCCTTTGGCTCCAAACCAGTCTCCCGAGCAAGAACCCCCTTCAGATTCCCTTTATTAAAATATAAAAATTCATGATTAACCAAATTCACCAAAAGAAACTTTAGCAGGCACTGTTACTAGTTAATGACTTGTAGAAAGAACGACCCAGAAAACTCAAATGCACAAAGATAAAAACAAAATAATATAATATAAGAAATGCTAAAGTACATGGTAAAATCACCAAAATATGCCAAATAAAAATAGAAAACCTAAGAAAGAAGTGAACTCACCTTGGGGATATTCATCAATCATGGGCAGCATATAAATCCTAGAGTCACACAAATGACCTCACTGAGGTAAGAATTGTTAGCGTTGGTTAAATACAAACAATTTCCAGTATGATTAGCTTCCGTGTTATTAGGATAAGCTTCCTTCATCTGTGAAAGTCCTTGCTGGACTTGATTTTGATTTATCTAGGACTCTCGCATTGGGATTTTGAATGCATATGGAATTAAAAAATAAACTACCATTATCGGAATGAAGCATAAATGGAAATTTTGCATTTGTAAGATAATATTAACCATTTGACTTTTCCCTTCAAATTTGGACCACTCCCTACTTATAGCCATCCATTTGATGGCCATTAATTGGTGATTATTATGATTTTAGAGATTTGCTTCATCCACAATTTGGATGGTCTAGATGTACATTAGTATCACATGCGAGGATGATCAGTCAATACATAGCTAGCCTAATTAAAACATTCATATCCTAAACCCCAAGAAATTGATAATAATAATAATTAAAAAAAAAAAAAAGAGAAATAAAAAGAGTTTCTGTGTGTTAATGAGAAAAATTACAACATTGAATGGCATAATTGGTGGGATGTGGCCATCAGACACCATAGAGATTCATGGAGACTGTACAAGAGAAACCGTGAGTATTACCACGTATTTCAAGAAAGGGTTTGAATTTCTTGTATTCATCACCACCAGTGGCTTGAATACTTTTGATTATACACACTCGAAGATATTCTCAATATTCTATTTTAGTCTTTGACAAAACACAAGTGCATACCATGCAAAAATACCATGTAAATATACTAATATCAATGAAATGTATCTAATAGAAAAACCAAGTACATCCCCATGTATCAGAAACTATCAATTCCAAAAGTTTATTGCCTACGAATATATTATAAAAAAGAAGTTTAAGACTTTTTCCCATCTAAGAGGAGGAACAAGAGTTCACAGATTTATCAATGGAGACGGGAAATTGAAAGTGAGAAAGCTAATGATGAACATTGGATGATAAGCACCAAAAATTTTCAGTTGCCTCTAGATATAAGTCTCCTTTCCTCAAGCTACTCAGAAAAAATCTCCTATATGGATGTACCTTTGCAAAGAAAGCATAAAGTGAATACCAATTAGCCAGAAAGCATAAAGTGAATACCAATTAGCCAGATCCTGACTTGGATGTGAAATGCATCTGTATGCATGTGAAGGCTGTATAGCTACAGTATACTATGTATATGCTATGGGTGTGCTATTTAAAACACTGGTTTGTATATGTATTTGGAGAATGATAAATCTGTGATGATCATCAGCTAGAATACTCAGACATATTATGTCCACAGAGTGCTTGCCAGGAATATCATCCAGTGAAAAGAAGCACTGAAATCAAAAATAAAAAATAAAAAATTGGAAGTACTATAGCTAAAAGAATTCAGTACCAAGGTTGATGGTCGAATAGAACAACTAGCAAAAGGAAGAAAGTTACCGGCGACCAAAAATGCCCCTAAAAGTCTAAAAAACCACCAGTGAAGGAATTACCGGCGGCTGTACTTGAGCCACTAAATGGGGACGTCGTTGTATCTTTTACCGGCAGTCGCACATCTTTACTGGCGTTTTTGATGACCACCGCTAAAATAGATACTTTTACCGACGCTTATTATCCTTTGCCGACGCTTTTGATGAATGCCAGTGAAAACTGTAGAAGCGTCGGTAAAAATTGTAAAAGTGCCGGTAAAATAAAAATATTATGCATGCATGTCCCTTGATAGTGGAATGATGGAACAGGATTCATATAGCCATCCCAATTAATTGGGATAATGCTTTGATCTTGGAAAGGTATCCCTTTTCATGTGTCTCGGGATTCTAAGGAAGACTAATAGTCCCCCCGACAAAGGGATCTTGCTGAAAATATAAGAAAGCTCTGTGATGTATTTTAACCAGAAATAAGAGAATATGAACCTTTGGGAGGACCCAAAAGAGCCATACCACTCATACCCGTACTTTGATGCAGGTACTAGGGTCTAGTTGAAGCATTCATGTAACATAACATATTGAAGCCCATATTCTAGCATAAGAAAAAACAAAAATTAAAAGAAATAGGGTAACATCCAAATCCAATATAAACAAAATTTGACATGTGATAACTCTTTAAACAATTCTTGCTAAAGATATGTAATTTTCCTTTCATATGAGCACAGGTTGGGTTTTGAGACACAATGCTAGTTGGAACTTATCAGTGGTTGGAAGGTAACTTATAATGCATCAGGTTCGAAATATTTCAATTTACCTTATTTAATATTCTTGTATGCCCATTTTCCATTTTTTGAGAATGAAAATGTAATATTTTAGATCACAAAGTGACGAGTGGGCGCAATCAAATCAATTAAGGTTGGTGGAGATATCAATTCCATGAATGAATGTATAAAGTAGATGGGCACGAGAGGGACTTTTTGTGGCCCACCAAATCAATTAAGGTGGGTGGAGATATCAATTCCATGAATGAATGTATAAAATAGATGGACACGAGAGGGATTGTTATAGTTTCTCTATGTAAAGGAAGATCGAAGAGATCAATACCAAGTACCAAGAAGCCACAAATGAACATTGTCGAGAGAAGATACAAGGAGACAGTTATAGTTTATCTACGTAAAGAAAAGTTTCAAGGGGGAAGTCATAACAACTTTAATAAGATCAGGCCATGTCGAGTAAAGAGAAAGTTCGACAACTACGCCCATGAGATTGAACTACCAGATGACTTAGATATCTCAACATGTCAAGTGCGATGCAAAGTATATGCGATGGCATTGCTTGTGTTCATAGTCTTGATGAAGCAAAGGCAAGGGAATTAGTAGAATTTGAAGGGGGTACGTACAATAGGCATTGCTCTTAATTTGGAATCAAACAATGTTGGCTATTCCACTTATAGTATCAAATGCATTAATTTCCTCTGCATAGATCCTAATCTATTGGATGGGGCTGCCAAACTTCACATGCAAATGGAAAAGTTGAAAGTATGGAATTTAAAAGTATTTTGGGGACTTGAGATCCGCCAAGGCAAGCCTCCATAATGATTCATTGATTTGGATCGAAGCAAAGAAGAGTCCAGATCATTGCATGTGGATTTTGCCTCTAAGAAGCTGCAAGGTGCAAGAAGCTTTAAATGATGTTTTCAAGAGGTGTGAAGCTTTTTGGAAGCAGAAATCCCAAGAAAAATGGATTAAGGAGATAGTGATAAATCCTACTTTCACAAGATGGCTAGTGCTAGGAGAAAAACAAATCAAATCTCTGTTATCAGGAAAGAGAATCAAATTTCTATCTGGGAAAGGAGAAAATATGCGAGTGCTTCATTAGATTCTTCACTTCTAATTCTCTGAAGAAGAATACTCATCGAGCCTTTGTTTGGAGGGGTCAAATTCTGTACTAGTACCTCTCATGCGCAGGAGCTAGAAACTTCCTTCTCAATTAAAGAGTGGAGGCTGCGTTATTTGATTCAAATGGTGATCATGCCTCAAGGACCTAATAGATTCTTGTTAGTTTTCTTTAGATGCACTGGAAATGATAAAAGAGTTATATTGGCAATGATCAGTCTATCACCAGCATACCTACTTTTTCCAGTTAAATATCCTATTAAGGACACCTAAATGCCTATCGATGGGCATTTTAACCCCTTTTCATGTTAAGAATCTGGACAAGGACGCCTAAATGCCTATGACATTCAAACTGCCCATAAGGTTATTCCCACTGGAGTGAATTGAAGATCTAAAACTTTTGGGGCCCCCACAGTTTTTGACTGTAGGCGTTCAATCCCACTGTTTCCTGTGGCGTGCCCCACTTGTGTTTTAGAACCGCCTCATTTTTTAACTTATGTCTTAATACAAGTCTTTGAAATTGATGGATGGAGTGGATGTTAAAAGAAAATTCCAGTAGGCCCCACATAGCATACACCTACAGGAGCTTCCAACAGGGGGGTCCAACAGGGGGGCCACGGGCAAATCCCTTCCCTAAAACTTCTCTCTAGTGCTATCTATCTCCTAAATCTCTTCTCAAATATCTCTTTAGCTAAAATTCATCTCTCCCTACATAGGTGCTACCTAACTGCCTAAACAAGAGGAACAGAGGCAAGCTCTGTGGGGCACATCATGATGTATATGTGATATCCATTCATTCATCAGTTTTACAGGCTTGGGTTAGGACATGGGTCAAAAAAATCTAGGCATATCCAAAATTGGGGTGAGCCACACCATAGAAAACAGTGGGAGGAAATGGGAATGCCCACCATTGAAACCTTAGTGGGGGCCAGCCTTATGTCTATATGCCATCTAGCCCGTTCATAAGGTCATAACGACCATAATGAATGGAAAATACAAGTATTGGCATGACCCAAAACTTCTGAAAGCCACAAAATTTTAAGAGTAGGCATTCAATTCCACTGTTGATTGTGGTGTGGCCCGTCTGGGCTGTGAATCTGCACGATATTTAAACAGGTTCTGATACACACCCAGACCACTCTCTCTCTTTCTCTCTCTCTCTCTCTCTCTCTCTCTCTCTCTCTCTCTCTCTCTAGGTATTCATAGAATCATAAACCCATGTTTATTGTAGATTTTTCCTTTCTCAATCTGCTAAAAAAATTCACACTCAGACCACTCACTGAACTGAATCCTCTTATCTTATGGTTAACATTATCATAGACCGGGCTAATTTGTTGGGTTTCCCTTTCCCAATCCGCTAAAATACACGCCTATTCTTGAATAAGGGTAATTTTTTCTCTAATTCTCTTCCAAAATAGGATAATTCAAGAACTCAAGTTCAAAAACCAAACACTAACCCTAAGATAGACGGAAAAGGAAGCAGATAACAAAATTCATGAACGAAGAAGATGGATGGATGGATTACGTACGGTTCTGATGAAGACTGACCGTGATCGGCTGTTGAAGTCAAGCTCAAATTAATCAAGAATGGAGATTTCTGATAGCTTTTTTCTCAAGGTTTTGAAAGATAGATGTAGTTGGGTGGAATTGCAGGAGATTTCTCAGATCCTGCATATATGTGTGGAGTCCGAAGCTTCTTTTTTTTTTTTTTCTTTTCCCTCCCTCTCATTTTTCTTTTTTTGATTTTTTTTTTTAATAAAATGTTGGGCGTCCGAAGCTTTCTTTTATTTATTTTTTTGATCTTTGACCAATGCGGATCAAGATAACAGGAAATTCCTGTTTACCCGGTAACAAAGGATCCAGACGCTTACTTTATCATGCCATTCACCCATTTTTCCAACTTATTTTTAAGCACGACACACGAATGATGCAAATTAAAAGCTCAAGTCCAACGCACCACATAAAACGGTGTCAAGTGTTCAAAACGTATCTGGACCACAGAAGTTTTGGAATGAGCTTATATTATTGTTTTATGTTCTTCCAATTTCTTCCTTTCATCCGGGCATGTATGACGTTATGAATAAGTTAGATGATGGATAAATCATCACGGTGGGCCCTAAAAAGGTTTTCAACGATTGGCAGCCATTTCCATGTCTTTTGTCGTGTGGTCGACTCGAGCTTTGAAATTACGTCATTTTAGCTTATACCCTAAAATTAAAATAAACTGAGAAAACAGATAAATGGCGTGGTAAGACACTACCATCACCGTGGGCTCCGCAGAGCTTGTGCCAAGTCACGACACAGGGAAAACCTGTGACAGGTGGCGCAGGGAACCGGATTGGCTGTGCTCTGTGGGCGGCACCAGGGTGTATGCGTTTCATCCATTTTTAAAGATCATTTTTAGATACCATGATAAAAATAAAAGGAATATAAATATGAGGTGAACCACGTCACAAGAAAACAATAGTGATTAGATATCCATCATTTAAATCCTAATAAGACTCAATATACTGTTTATCTGGCATCCAATCAGTTGATTAGGCCAACAAAGATCAGCTTGATCCAATACTTTTATTCTCCCAAAAAGTTTTTAATGGTCGAAGTTCGCTCAACACTGTTTCGTGTAATGTGTTCCACTTGAGATTGGAATATATATTATGTTTTTTTCAATACAGTAAAATGATCTATAAAAATATATGGACGGCATAGATGAAACACATACATCATGGTGGGGCCCACAGAGCACTGAACATCAGCCGTTGGCTGGCGGCAGTGGGAGTAGCCAATCCGTTTCCGTGGCACAGGCCATCCGCTTCGCTTCCACCTATGAGCGGGGTGCGCAGGTGACTCGCGGGCCTCCAAAGCTGCTACGAAGGCTATCCTACTGTCTCGCCTCTGCGCGCGCACAAAAAAATGGATATCTTTTTATCAATTTCAGCTCTCATTTTCTTCTTCTTCCTCTTCTCAATTTCCAAGCGCCTACTCCAAAAGCGCAAGAACCTTCCACCATCACCACCTTCCCTCCCCATCCTCGGCCATCTCCATCTCCTCAAAAAACCTCTCCACCACTATCTCACCACTCTCTCCAACCGCTACGGCCCCATCCTATCACTCCGTTTCGGCTCCCGCCCTGTCCTCATCATCTCCTCCTCGTCTTCGGCCGAGGATTGCTTCTCCAAGAACGACATCATCTTCGCCAACCGTCCCCGCCTCCTCGCCGGCAAGCACTTCGGCTCCCAGTACTCTTCCCTCACGTGGGCCTCGTACGGTCCCCACTGGCGCAACATCCGCCGCATCGCCACCGTCGAGATACTCTCATCCAACCGCATAAAGATGTTCTCCGCCGTCCGAATCCAGGAGGTCCAATCCCTGATGAAAGACCTGTTCCGAGATTCGGAATCGGGGAAAACAGTGGTGGAATTGAAGTCAAGGTTCTCGGAACTAACTTTCAATGTGATGATGGGGATGATCGCTGGGAAACGATATTATGGAGAGAATGTGGTGGATTTGGAAGAAGCGAGGCGGTTTCGGGAGATTATTAGTGAGGGGTCGATGTTGATCGGAACACCGAGTTTCGGGGATTTCGTGCCGGTTTTGGGTTGGTTGGATTTTGGAGGGGTGGAGAAGAGGATGGTGAGATTGGTGAGGCGGAGGGATGAATTCTTGCAGGCTCTGATCGACGAGCATCGAAGGAGGAAGAAGAAGGTTGATTCCACTCTCTCAATGGAAGTAGAAGTTGAAGTGGAGAAGAAGAAGAAGACGTTCATAGATGTTCTGCTGTCATTGCAAGAAACAGAGCCTGAGTACTACACTGATCAGATCATCAAAGGAATGCTATCGGTAATACTCGCATCTCTCTCGACAAAAAACCGTTCGTCTCGCTACGTAGTGATCCAGATCTTTCGTTCATTTGAGGTCCCTCCATGGGCTATTTGGGAAGATTGGAGACTTCGCCGTCCATACAAAGGTGAATTTCCTACTGAAATTTGTATGAACGGAGTGGTTTTTGAGCTTTGTGACCAGTGCATGGTTTACAGACTCCGATCGACTTCTTCAGTCTCCAGTGGATCTTGCGACTTGCCTGAGTTGGCCGAGTTGGGGATGCATCGGCTCAATTCCCCAAGTTGGGGTGACTGAAGGGCAAGTCGTGGTATCGAACCCATCGGATTGTACTGAGTCTGACTCAAACTAGTTGCAATGGACTGGGTAAACGACCTGGATACTCATGTCGTGGTACATATGCGGAGATCACCCGACTACATAGTTAGCACGTCATATGTGATTTTGGCCTTTCTGGTCTTGTGTGAAAATACTTCCGACGGTACGTTCAAGTTTAACTCCCTTCACCTCAATGTTTTCATGTGTTGAGCTGGCGACTCAGCCAAGTTGAAGGGGACTTGAGCTCACCTCTGACTGTCTAAGTTGACTCAACGAGTCACATGTGACCTCGAAACCTTTCCTTGGAGAGTTCAGTTAATATTCTCTTGCTTCACAAACAAGCACATAGAATCACACGTGATATACTAAATAGCTAAATTAAGGATTATACTCACTCTTGTTCAGTCATCCTCCCAAAGTGGATGCGGATTGCGTCCTAGCCCGCCCTTCTCTAGCCTCAAATGGGCATATCTCTTTGGTGGCACACCGTGATGTATCTATTTATAAACACAGTTCATGTTATGCCTTGAAAATCTGATACAGAGTGTGCACCGTCAAACAAGTTACGGTCCAAGACTCGTACACCATGTATACATAATTCCACTTATTATATAATTGATAAGAGACATAATGTAATGTATTTTAAGTTCTCATCATCATTTAACATTCAAACATCCATAAAAATTATATGAACTCACTTCTTTCCATTATCACAATCATCACATATTACTAAAACCAAAATTTAACTACCTCCAACCATTTGGGACTTTATTCAACTAACATATCAAATGCCATTCAATAAAGCATAATTATAAATAATATGGATTTAATCTAAGCATCAATACTACAATGAATGAAAACTAAATCTTCTATATAAGTGGCTGCATAAATAGATCATCCATACAGTGCGATAAGTTCATCTTTCACTAGATACAACCATTGGTCCCGACTTTCATCCGCTAACCTAGCCTCATTCTCCGGCACTTAATGCAGTTTACCTATCTCGTTTGTATTTGTATGGTTGTTAATTCAAAATGTTATTTGGCCAGGCTAATAAGTAAACCCATCAAGATTCATACGTATCACAATATAAGATAGCACAATAAAATGAGATAGTATGTATGCAATTATGAGTGTGGATGTTAAGATGTCATGAAATGCATGTCAAGCGAGATGATCATTCACTTACTTGGGTTGGATATCCATCAACCCAAAAATATACCCTTCAGACATCCACTGTAGGTAGGCATATGCAATTTGTACCCGTCAGATATTCACCGTAGATATGCCTATGCAATGTACACATCTATTTCGTGAGTAGGCTTCCACTAACATGGGCATCTGACAATGAATCTACTAGGAGAACCATCTAAGGAGATCCCCTAGGAACCCATCCATGAGGTGGGCATGCAGTCATGTAGAGAGTGTCTCTACGAATCAGCGTAAGAATGCTACGAATGCATGCAGTGCAAGCTCAATGTCTATGCATCTATATATGTAATTAACAGATACATCTCTCTCTAAGAGTAAACAACGGAATCATGATATCAATGTTTAACATGTTCACATATTCAATATGTATCAGAAATCTTTCAGAACAGGTATCATACAACAAAGATCATGAATACAATAACTTCATCAGCCATAACAATCATATCAATCATAACAGTCACAACAATCACATCATCTATCTTAATTGTACATGTATGAGACCTGTTGGGATTTACTCACCTATTCATGGTAAAGTCAAATATGTTAAATAGTCGGACACTTTGGAATCTAAACTTCGAATCCCTATTAAAATGATTTAATAGTTTATAAATTCAATTAAGTCATTATATCAAGTGGGATCCACCTTTGATCAAACCAAGATGACTCATCATTACTCTTTTAAATTAAATTTAGGATTTAACATCTCAAGTTTTTAGACAAATTTAGCCACCTTCGATTAATTGAACTTGCCCGTCAGTCGATCGAAACAAGTCGAATTTATTCAATTTCTTTGCTAGACAGATTTGGTCATTCTCAATCGGTACCCTCGATTGATCGAGACGGCTTGAGGAAAAATCTTAAGGTTTATTTCTACTAACTTAGTTTTAGTGTATTTTGATAATTTTTCTCATTGAAAATCTATAACCGTCGGTTAAAACGGTCCTCAATCATTGTGGGAAATCCCTCATTAGATTGGGAAACGATCCTCTGACTTATCCCTCTACCAAAAGTACTTCTACCAACTAAGTTAAGTGCGTCAATTTGTTAGTAATCACAAAATTAATTTATTAATTTGAGTTAGTCTGATTTTCATATTTCTTAAAAACTAAGGTCGTTACAGTACACCCTTTTTCTAAGATCATTTTGAGGCATGAGTCCAAAAATGAGTTAGATCTAATGCTCAAGTAAACCACACCACGGATGAATCTTGCATTTAATGCTTTGTGCATTTAATGCACACAAGCTTACTATTTTGTGTGGTCCACTTGACCATTAGATCTTCCTCATTTTTGGGGTCATATCTAAAAATGATATGAGAAAAGTGATGGATGGCATGGATGAACAGATACATCACGGTTGGCCCTCACACAAATGTGCCTGTTTGTGGATAGAGACAGGCGGAGTAGCACGCAACCCGCATCTTCCAAGCAGGAGTGATTTGGTTGAATAATTCTGACCTCAAATTATTCAACACTCATGGGTCAAAATGGACCCTTGGGTATTTTCATTTTTAACCTTCAACATATATCCACCGTCCCTAAGAGGAAATCAAATAAGCGTATATTCATAGCACATCTAACTCAGAGCCATTATTAGGACAGTTTAGCTTATTTTCTTTTCCACGTGGTTTTACAGTGATACTCAATAGTGATGAGTATCATTCACCGCACTCTCACAAAGTCGTTGTTCTTCACTGGTGTAAGATGAGAAGTGTCATAGGGTCAAGATGAAATAGTTGCGCCGTAATCAAAACCATCCAAAATGCTCACCTAGTTTTGAATGGAGAATAAGCAAAAGTTTACATTTAAAAAAGTTGATACTAACCATTTTATTTTGCCTTTATAATTTGGACAATTCATTATTTTAGTTTTAACCATCCATTTGTTAGCCATTAAGAACTTTGTTTTTTTGTCAAGTGCAGTGTGCACAGACATGCCAGAATTAATATAACGGCTCGACTCATGCCGATCAAATTTGACCCTAAACCTTGAAATAGGCAGATGCATCTAACTTGAAAATATATGACCGGAATCTGAGGAGATAAGTCGCTCACTGAGCCAGTCGCAGAATATTTGTAATATTGATCAGGCAATAGTCAGAGGGTGGGGTTCTTCCTCTAAAAATGGGTTGCGCTTTGCCTTTTACAGGAAAAGACTTTTTGATATACCAATGCAATCAAACAAATGGAAATATTTACAATCAGCTAGGAAAGAGCGATTATAAGAATGTTTCTTTTGAAAGAACTACTTGTATTGGAAAATGATCAAGTCCAGCATATGAGCAAAAACTTGGATTACGACTAAGAGATTATCGCCACTGGATTATCACTACTCCTAAGATAGACTGACTTAAGATAAATTGATAGAACTGATTTGTTTGTTGGATTTGGTTGTATGTGTCTTGCTCCACTAATCTTCTTTCTATTTATAGATTTCTTCTGCAGCTATTTTTCAAATATTTCTTTGCTTTATTAGCCGGTTATGATAACTGAAGTGTTGTCATCTAGATAATTGTCTTGTTACATTTCTCCTTTTGATCATTCCTCTTCTCTCGGCCAATCTCTATTCCTCTCAGTCATGGCTTGCTCTTCATCCATGTTCTGCTTCTAGATGTCTCGGCCGAAATTGGCTGCATTCCACTTCTGTCGCAGTTTTCTTTTAGATTCGCAATCACAATCGACTTTCGGATGTCCCAACTGCACTCTAAGTCTCTCGGCTGCACTCATTAATAGGCTTTTTCAGAAACAATTAGAAATAGGGTAAAACATTGCCTCCCACGGCACCTCGCCTTTAGTAAAAGGTGAATGCAACATTGATTAGTCGTTTGACACAGTAAATGTGACTATTCATATGAGCATAAAACATTAATTTTGGCCACCTTTGTTAAACTTGACCATTTTGATCGAAAAACATTAAAGTTAGTCATCTTGGTTAAACTCGATTGTCTTAATCGAAAAATATTAAATTTAGCCATATTAGACAAATTCAGCCATTAGGATTGAAAAACATCAAATTCGGCTGTCTTTGTGCGGCTATCTTGGTCGAAAAACAATTAATTTGGCCATGACATTGGTGTAACATTCTGAATTTTTACGGCTAGAGTTTATACTCATACCTAAGAAAACTGGGTGTTAATAATGTAAAGATTTAGATGTCTTAAAGTCTCACATTGATTTTCTTTTCATGTAGATCACAGTCAGTTACATTCATAAATGAAATCATTCATGAAAGTAAAATCAACTGTATTTATCATTCCATAATCAGAGAATTTAACAAATTTGTCAAATGTCCTCTCAATGAGAGCTTATTACATTATTAAAGTATGCAGCGGAAATAAATAAAACTAAATTATACAACTATCTTCCTATTTATTCAGCGTAATCCGCCACAGGAAGATGGTCCTCTAGGTCTTCTACCTGTATGTCACAAACATCATTTATACGGTTGGAGAGGGTTAATGCCCCACTCATAGTGATGGTTATCATTTAAGATTAGTGATAATCCAAAAGGTTTATAAAAGTAATGTAAGGGTTCTAATACGTCTCGTACTCCACTACTACGAGAGGTATTAGCATGCGCAACCAAATATACATACATACATACATACATACATACATACATACATATATATACATACATACATATATACATACATACATACATATATATATATATATATATATATATATATATATATATATATATATATATATATATATATTGGTTGCGCATGCTGATATATATTGGTTGCGCATGCTGATATATATATATATATATATATATATATATATATATATATATATATATATATATATATATATATGAATGTATGCCTAGCAAAGTGTATGCGGCTCATCATACGTAGTGATCATCACAATGTGGAATACAATTTATAGTAAAACCCGAATCGCCCTGCATCCCATAACTATGGAGATTTTCCGGCGTGTCTAACGTTAACGTGGATTTATGCGAACATCTCAAGGAAACGTAGTAACGCGGTTGGGGGATTTACGTAACACAATGTGTTCATAGAGTGACTATTTATGACATCCAATCCAAAAAGTGATGTAACACGCATAAAGATTTACTTACATTGATTATGCACTACGCCAACTAACCCATAGAATTATGTACCGACCAAGAGGGCCACTATCCGTAACACATTATATTTAAATCACTAGTTGTGATACCTCTTACACATCACTTGCATTAATAGAGAGATAATTTAAATTATGGGAGTTTTGAAATTTCAAGGCACATGCCTAAGCTATAAAGTTAAATAACACACGACTAATAAAATAAGGAGGAGAGTAGCAGTGGCTAACTCAACAAAGAGGAGATTGGCAATGACCAACTCAACAAAGAAGAAAGTAGCAATGACTAACTTAACAAAGAGGAGTGACAATGACCAGCTCAACAAAGAGAAGAGCAGCAAGGGCTAACTCAATCAAATTGGTGAAGGCAAAGGTAAGGCTTGTATCTATCACCCCATAAAAATAATGAAGATCACTCGTAATTATCGTTATACCATAATTCCCAAGGATAAATAATTATTAGTACTAAATTAACAACTACAGGGAGAGAATCATAATATCACGAAAGCATATAAAAGGCAAGACAATTCATATCAACTTAAATTAGTGCAAGCTTAAAGGAATCCCTCACCTCTAGTGTTGTTCCTTCTTTGAATGTAGGTATGCGTTGAAGGATTAAATCCTTAATCTAGAATTTAACAATTTGTAGATGGTTAGATTTGATTTAAGTTAGCTAGTTTTCTTGACTTAATTCTAAATCAAGGTATTGGGAGAGGAGGGGAACGGTTGCGCGTGGGTATACTTGATGTCTCAACTCACTACTCAGCAAGTTGTTTGGCTCGAGTAGTCGGCTTTTCCTTCTGTTACGACTCTCTCTCTCTCTCTCTCTCTCTCTCTCTCTATTTCTCTTTCCTTCTTTCTCTCCCCTTGTTCACACCCGAAGTATAGGGTTGTGATGTAGTAATAATCTCGATAAGACCGAGGTCGAATCCATAGAAACTGAGCCTTGTACGTATTTTGAAAGTAACCAGAACTAGAACTAGAATAAGATGAAATATAGATCAGGTGAATATGAGGGAATAATGGTGAAATATTAATCTAAAACTTGTAAAATTTAAAGGTAGGAAACTAGGGTGCCAAGGATCCACTTAGTAGAGATCAGAGAGATCTATGCTTGATTCATGAACTCAACTGTACTTGGAGTCCCATCTTCATCCAGTTGGAAGATATAACCATGAAAATCAAATCCGAACTTTTTTTAATCTAATTTTCAAGAGATAAGAAGGATGTAAATTAGAATGGATTCCATCACAAAACCATGCCCATGAGACAAAGTAAATAATAGAATTAAACCAATCCACAACCAATCTGAGAGATGTATGAATGTTAGGAAGGATTCCATCATCCAACTATGTCCAAAGGGTGATGGTGAACAACAGGGCTTCCTAACTCCATAATTATAATAATGAAAAGGAAATATTCAAAGCCATCACAGATCTATTGTAATTTAAGTCACAACAAACCATTAAAAACTAAAGGCATTCCTTATAATTAAATTGGAATCAACATCTGTTCAGTCATGAATCCAAGCCATAGAAATCACCCATCACGCCACAAGCTTCTCCTCTTAGCCCTAGCTAAGAGGTTTAGCCTGACATGATTAGGCTAAAAGACTCCCTAAAGTAAAGAAATAGACAAAAAAAAAAAAAAGAAAGGAAGAAGAAAACTCTTGATTTGATGCCTCCACGGCTGCCCTATCGAAAGATATCCCTTAAGCTCTCTCTTTTCTTTCCTTTTATAGCATGTTAGGGGTGGTGGAGAGGTTGGTTTCGTGCGTAAAGGCTTAAGCAGCCAACGAAAACTGTACAACCCTTGCACAGTCTAGATCGGACGGTGATTGTTGTCCACTGGATCACTTCCGATCCAATCTGTCAGCATGGTGATAGATGAAATCCCCTTCCCTGTCGTCTAGATGGTCTGGATCATGCAACCAGTCACAGGTGGTGGGCCACAATGTCTGGAACTCGCGGACGGGCACTCCCTGTGTACGGTAGCTACGCTGATGCATGGTGGGGCCCATGAACAATGTCAACCATGAGATCCCACCCGTCCATTAAATTCCTCTCGGAATTTCAGTTGGGAAGGGTTGTTTTTGCTCGGGTTTAGTGTAGCCCATCGAATCAAATCTTTCCACCGTCTATCCTATGTTTGATCACTCTCTTCCTGTGTGCGCGTGAATTGATATAGATGGTCACCATGGCTATGGTCGACGACCCCCCTTGGATGCATTGGACGGCTTAGATCGAATTAGATGATGTTGGTGGGCCGGAGACCATTTCAATGGATGTTCACAAGTCCTGTCTGCGAAACAGAGGTGACAATGGAATTTTTAAATTTGTAGTCGGTCAACAACCTATTGACTGACTTCACTAGCTTGGTGCATAGTTGTTATGCACCGACTGTGCACTCACACCCATGAATGTGGGGTCCGCCTTGATGTAAATGAGAAATTCAAGCTATCCATCAGTTCTTTCAGCTAATTTAAAGGGTCGAACCCAAGTTTGAAGTATATTCAGAGATCAAGTGGGCCCGAAATCAACAGTTTATGGGTTGATCTGTCCATTGGGCCACTTCCATAAGGATCCGAGGGCTGAAATTCGACGTGTACGGTTAATTTATGGTCCTCAGGCCAGATATAAAGCTTTGAGCCTAACGGATGATGAGAACCTTGTGATCTTGCATTCAGGATGACTTCCAGGCCTTTTTAGTGTGAAATACGTGATTTTCTTGAATCTCCGCAGTGTAAATTCTTCAATCTCTATCCCCTGGAGTCCGTCCCTTGCCTTGACAATTCTTGAGCGTTAAATCCATGCTTTTAACATCTTTTTCAGTCCTACGCTCCTAACTTCAGAAATACGATTAAAATTGGGCGTTAAATGGTATCATGTTTGTAAAACTAGGTAATAACTGAGGTCTAATATGATATATTTGACCATCAAAACCCCTTTTTTATGGTGTACTGCTCCCGGCCGAAGGCTTTATATATTTTCTTTAGAGGCCTAGAATCTTCTTATGTAAGCCGGTTTGTTCGACCGACTTGTGCGATAACTTCTTACGCAAAAGTCTATCCATCTATCCATTGTCCTTGAATTCGTTTTATCCTCTTGGTGTTTTATTTCTGAAGGATATACCTTGCCTTAGTGGTCATCAGATCAATGTTTTGATCACCAAGATTGTGTTGGGGTAGTGTCCTATCGTCCCATGCCCGGTCGAGGAAGACGGGCCCTATTTTAATGGCGGATTTGATTCCAGCCGCTGTCTGCCCGATCGGTCCCTTTAAACGGTGCGGATTAGCTGTTTTCTGCTCTCCGAGCCATGGAGTTAGTGGTCTGGATGCAATCCGTTGATGGGTTACCGCTAACTCTTCTTTACACAGAGAGATTCGTTGCGTGAAGTCCGACGTTTCAGTCGGTTCTTGATTCCTTATCTCTTTCCTTTGTTGGAAGGATCCAGAAAGCTCGCCTTATGAGGTCCAGCGTGCACGAAAATTCGATCAGGTGTGCGAAGTGCTTGCTAGGGACAGAAGAAGGGACAATGTGGATCTTGGGTTTTTTCTAGAATAGGGATGACATTTTTTAGGACTTCCTGTCGAAAATTGGTGCTGATCTTGTGAACGACTCTGATACACCCATCTCGGCCCGTTGGTGGGTCCCGTGTTGGACGAACGAGCGTTGTTTGAAACGGTCTGTATGCGGGAGAGTGGAAGGAGGATATATATATTCTCTTCATTTTTGGAAACGGTCGAGTCAGACTGGGTTTGACCGGACTCTTAGTCCTGATACATTGCTGCTGCATAGGTTTGTTGTATGTGCGAGTTAGTGTGGAGTTCGCTACGATGTTTGTGATGGATCTATTCCGTTGGTTCGATCCTTTGGGATAAGTGGGGCCTAGCCATTGGTTTAATTAGTTTTGGTTTATGTCTTTGGGATTTCCAATAGTGACTTCCTATTGATAGATTTCACTGTACTTGTTTTAGGATGGTTTTGGCAGGATTCGTATTTCTTAATTTTTAGTCGGTTAGTCCGATTCATAATGGGGAAGGTGTCTTATTGAACCCAAGTCTATGTTCGTAGTAGGTTAGGTTCTTATGTATATATCCTAGTGTTAAAAAAAATAAAATCATGGGACGTTACAAATGGAGATTGTCGGTCAATCCATTCTGGATAAGGCTTATACTAATCGAGGTAATAGTACAACCGAGAACTTGGCCTGCTACTTCTTGGATTTATTGCATGAGTGGGTCATGATCCACATGGTGTGGTTCAGCCACTGGTAGAGGTTCCAGACCTATCTGGTTTTGTCTTCCATGATATGGTGGATTCTCAAGGAAAGGCTACCCCCAAGGTATATCCTGGTTTCCTTATGCAAGAACGACATTTCTAACCTCCATTTTTGATCGCCTAAATATAGCAGATGATAGAAGATTCCACACTTCCTGCATTGGAGGAGGCATATTCTGTTACGGAAGAGCTACCTGTAGCACCATGAGTTGTACTGTTGTTAAGTTTCCGCCATAACTATTTTCAACAACTTGTTATTGAGGCACAACAAGATTTCTTTTAGCAAAAATGGCCATCATCTGTTGAAAGTTTCAACCTAAACTCGTGATTGTTTGGCATGAACAAATGACAATTCCATGATGTACTGAATTTCTCTTTGTATATCGAGCATTCTGGCCAATAATATCTCAAGAGGATCAACCCGACATGGCGATGCCCTATCTGGGTTTGGGGAATGAGGTACTGGATTCGGTGGTATATTTATTTGCTTGGAGACCTGATGGACCTGCAACTCTTCCTCCTAGACAGGAGGGTCATTAGCCACAACAGCATTATTAGTTGCAAAAGCATTTCGACCACTTGTTCGGCTCATGATTCCACAAAATTTTTACACCAATAAGTATATTTTTAATTAGAGTCTCATCGAGCATGCTAAAAAATTGCTCTTTTTACATGGTCGATGCAAAATGAATATTTATGATAGTGAAGTAGTTGTTTGTGTCCCATCAGGTGTGGTGCCAAAAATTGTTAGCACTTGGTTTGTTTTCTATCAAGTGTGATGTGTGCTGTCATGTCAGAATCAATATAGTGCCTCGATTCAAATTGATCAACTTTGACCCTAAATGCGGAAATAGGAAGATATGTCTAACTTAACAATATATGAACAAAATTGTTAGCACTTGGTTTGTTTTTTTTTTTTTTTTTTTAGAATGCTTCTTCTAAAAGAGCTACTTGTATTAGATACGGATCAAGTCCTGAGTATAAACATAAACTTGTATTATCACTAAGAGATTACCATTAATGGATTATCACTATTAAGATAGATTGAGCTAAAATTAATTGATAGATTTGATTTGTTTGTTAGATTTGGTTGTGAGTGTGTGTCTTGCTTCGCTAATCTTCCTACTATTTATAAATTTCTTTTGCTGTTATTTTTTAAATGTTTTTCATCTTTATTAGACGGTTATGGCAACTGAGGTGTAACCATTTAGATTATTTTCTTATTACGTTTCTCTTTTTGACTATTCTTCTTTTCTTCTTCGAGCTCTATTCATCTTGGTCATTACTTGCTCTTTGGCCGCATTCCACTTGTAGATGTCTCAGCCACAATCAGCCACATTCCACTTCTGCCATGTTCAGCTTTTGGATTTTTGGCTGTAATTGGCTTCCGGAATCATCGTTGTACTCCATATTTCTCGGTGGCACTCGTTGAAAATACAACGTATGCTATATCTTTCTTATACTGAGACGTTTTCGTTTCTGATTGGCTTTTCCAAAAAATATCAAAAATAGGTACAACAGCTTTATCAGTCCACTTCTTCGCTACCATGGTGGTGTAGGTAGCTCTACAAGAGTGTCAAACGTGAGAGGGGTGAGAGTCACTGTCATTTTGAAAATGGTGTCGAACTATCCTAGTACTAGCCGAGCATTAGGGCCAAGGCTGCTCCACAAAGCCACGTGTTGCATGACGTAGCTGTTCTACACTGCACCTTTTGTTTTTGAGTTTATAAATTGGAGCCATGGTTAAGAGATAAAAGACTGTCGAGGCCTCTCCATGGATGGAACGCTAAACAGTTTATTTCCTTTTCAAGTACTGTCTATTTTAGGCCATATAGTATAAGGTTAGAAAATTTGCATGTGAGGGATTTTATTTATTTATTTATTATTTTTTTATGCATGGGGCACTGAAAGAAAATGTCAATCGAGACATTCTAAGTGGCGGACCCCATTGTGGATGGAATGTAAAGTAAAAGCCACATCAGTTGAGAGATCCCAACTAACCGTATGATTAGTCTAGATTCTTTTATCGGTTAACAATCATAGGTAGCTGTACACGATGAATGGTGTAGATCACCGATCAAAGTCTCTTCCCAGAGGAACTGACAATCAAAAGGAGGCACCATGAACAGTCTAAATCACTGATGAAACAAACGGACTTTCAGTTTTCCTAACCATTGAAGAAGGGTTATAATGAGCTTCTCAAAGTGATTTTAGGAGTGATCCACAATCAAATGTGGGCCCACATGATGTATGGTCCACATCAATCATTGAACGTTCTGCATAATCAATATGGGCTATTCAGTTTCATAGTCATTGGCTAGATGTTAAGATCAATGAATCAAAATGAATTTTACCAAGGATGGACAATCAAAAGTAGGCCCTACTTTGAAAAAATATAGAAACAACAAATATAGTAAATTATATCAAAATGATAGATGGTAGGCATGTGACGACTATGGTTTTGGAATTTACTTTCAATTATATAGTGACATGGTTTAAATTTATTCTTAATTTGGAAGTTGTGTTTATTTTGTACCGAATAATGCTTTATTACAATTTTTTTTATTCTTTTTGTCTATTCCAAAATTATTTCTATATCCATACGAAATGACTTTTAGCCTTGAGGTCGGCCTGTCATGGGCAAACCTGGACAAAGCAGGCAGGCCCGAAGCCTGACTAAGTAGCTCAGCCTCACCATGAGTGGGTTAGGTTACCGGTTGACCCACCTTGATATATATTTTGTGGGGGAACCGTGGAAGCACATAGAGATGAATCAAGCATAGTACACCCAATTGCATAACCAAGTTCAAACACGAATAATTCGAATTTTACATAGAAAAATTCTTTCAGAAAAAAACCAAAACACAAAGTGATAAGTATGCACCATGAAAGTAGAAACTACAAAGGATAAAAAGTTACCGATTCGAACAAGCCTCAAATCTACCTTATAAGCCCAAGTTATGCGTTTGAAACCCTTAGGATGAATTATGAAGCCCTAAAACTCTTCTTCTTCCCAAATCCCGATATATATATATATATATATATATATATATATATATATATATATATATATATATATATATATATATATATAGTATCACATTCGGAATAGAAAACAAATCCCATAGTTTCGAAATTCTGTGGGCACCCTCAATAGGACTTTGATGGCATAGATAAACCCATCAAAGATTTCGATGTCATCGAACTTACTTCGATGACATCAAGTAGTAACACCAAAACGTTCGAGCAACTAACAAGGATTTTTTGAATTTTTCCAACGACATCGAACATGTTACAGATTTAAGACATCAACAACAATCTCCACTATGTCTTCCATCTTCATTTTTTTATAGCACTTTATCATCATCTCTAATCCTGCCTTGCATAATAGTTCCACCATCACTTCTCGTGCACACTATATCTTCCATTTATGCCTTCGCCATGCCTAGAAAAGTTGCACAAAACTTGAACTTCTCTGTAGGAGCCACCTTAGTAAGCATGTTGGCAGGATTCACGTTCGTGTGAATCTTCGCTAGAGTCATGCCTCATTCTTCAAGAACTTTTTGGATAAAATGATGAAACACATCAATATGTTTAGTACGTGAGTAATAAACATAATTTTTAGCCAAATTAATTGCACTTTCGCTGTCACAATTGACTAGTACAGTATCCTGCTGAAGCCTCGACTGATTTATCATCCCCTTCAACTAGGCACTTTCCTTGAATATTTCTGTTACTACCATATACTCAGTTTTGATCGTGGAAAGAGCCATCACAAACTAAAGCTTCAACATCCAACTGATTGCTCCACCCGCTAGCACAAATGAGTAATCGAAAGTTGACCTTCTATTATCCACACTGCCCCCATAATTAGAATTTATATAACCTATTAGCTTGGCCCCTGATTTCTTAAATGATAAAATATAGTCTTGTGTACCTCGAATGCATTGAAATAGCCATTTCACTGTCTCTTAGTGTTTATTGTCGGGGTTAGATATGTATCTGCTAACAACACCCACCGCATGTGAAATATCTGATTTTGTATAGACCATGGCATACATTAAGCTGCCAACTATGATCGAATAAGGCACACATATCCTGCTTTTCTTCATTTGTTTTAGGACACTGTTCAAAAGATAGCTTGAAGTGAGTTATGTGAGGAATGCTAACCGGATTTGCCTTGTCCATCCCATTCTTCATTAATACTTTCTCAAGGTATTCTGCCTAAGATAACCATAACCTGCCTCTCTTTTTTATCTCTATGTATGTGAATACTGAGAACCCTATTTGCAGCCCTTGGATCTTTCATCTCAAATGTCCTTGAAAACTAAGTATTCAGTATATTGATATCAGACATGCTATGATTGGCGAAAAACATGTCATCAACATATATTACTAAAATAATGAATTTTTCATCACTCAGTGTCTTATAATACACACAATGATTATACTTATCCTTAGTAAACATCTGACTCACCATGAAAGAATTAAATTTCTTGTACCACTGCATAGGCGACTGTTTCAGGCCGTATAATGACCTCTTCAACCTGCAAACCTTATTTCCTGTCCCTGTATTTCATAACATTCTGATTAATTCATGTAGATATGCTCTTTCAATTTCCTATGTAGGAAGGCAATTTTCACATCCATCTTCTCTAGCTTAAGATCGTATTGGGCAACCAGTACCAATAAAAATATGATAGATACTAGCTTTACTGTCGATATGAATATGTCAATGAAGTCAATACATTCTCTCTGAGCATATCCCTTCGCTACCAACCTTGCCTTATACCTATCTTATTTTTTCTTGAAGATCCACTTGCATCTAATCATTTTTCGACCGGCGGGAAGCTCAACTAGCTCTCACGTCTCATTCTTGTACAAGGGATCCATCTCATTGTTCATCATTGCTTTCTATTTTTCGGCATTTGCATCATCAAACACCTCCTGAAAAGTAAATGGATCACTCTCATCCATAATGAGGGCAAATGCAACATTCGAGTCATCTTTGTATCTCACCGGTAACATGTGATCCCTTAACAGATTTCTTCCCACAGGGGGCTGCTCCACCTGCTCATGTACCTTTGTTTGCGCCTTTATATGAGCCCGTGTCTCATATTTGTCTACTTGAACGTCCACAATCAACTTTTCCGCTTCTTTATGCTCATCTTTATGGATTAAGGATCCTTCATAGAATTTAACATTATGGCTTAAGATAATTTTTCATGTGATCCTCCAACACTAATTCTAGGTCATTCATTCTTCAACCTCTATATCTGCTAGTATACTCCATTAATCAAATCAATCGTAGAGATAAATAATTAGATTTAAATCTATTGATTTAACCATCCACTCCTCAGGTATATTAGTGTTTTAGTCGAAGGATCCTTCACACCATTACCATAGCCGACAAAGATGTACTCTTTAGTCCTTTGGTCCAGCTTATCTCTCTTAGTTGACGGTACATGAGAGTAACCATCGCAACTAACTACACGCAGTCCCGAGTAGTCTACCTGTTGACCACTCTACACTTCTTTAGAAATTTTACATTCGATGGTCATAGAAGGGGATCGATTCACCAAGTAATAAGTCGTGTTAACGGTCTCAGTCCACAATTCCTTTCATAACCCAGCATTATTGATCAAGCATTGGGCCTTCTCTAAGAGAGTGATTCATCCGTTCAACCACATCGTTGTGCTCTAATGTGTGGCGCACTGTGTTGTGCCTCGCGGTTCCTTCATTTTTTGTGTTGTCTCCACAGAGCCTCTGTTGCTCGTTCTCCATACTACTACCATCTGTGCTGACTACACGTAAAGAGGAGGAGATTGAGTAGGCTACTTGTAATAAAGAATTTTTTTTAAAAAAATCACTTGGTTCTAGGTAAAATTTAAGATGTTTATAGGCCTTTTTTTTGGTTGAAATTCGAGCCATAAATCATCCAACAACCTCATTTTCCAAATACTAACATACGCTTGGACTTCATCAAAAATATCTTGTCATGTCCTTTGAATATTCAAAATTTTCTACCTATAATACTAATTGCAAGAACAAATATGTCTAAAAGGTGCTCACATTAGGTCCATTCATCTATCTCATGCAACTAAAGATGCCTTATATTTTCAAAATTAAACTAATCAAACGAGTCTTTCCATCATCAAATTAAACTTGGATAGTATAAGCGACTAAAACACTAATATACCTGAGGAGTGGATGGTTAAATCAATAGATTTAAATCTAATTATTTATCTTTACGATTGATTTGATTAATGGAGTATACTAGCAGATATAGAGGTTGAAGAATGAATGACCTAGAATTAGTGTTGGAGTTGGAAGCTTTGTTGATTTGATGAATAGAGTATACTAGCGGATATAGAGGTTGAAGAATGAATGACCTAGAATTAGTGTTGGAGTTGGAAGCTTTGTACACGTCGGTGAAGAATAAGAATTGAGGGATTGATTCATCCTCTTGGTTGAATTATTTTAGATAGTTTAGGTATGTTATCATATGGTTCAAAGGGCTAATATGAATCATAGATTCATCAATCATTAATAATGTAAGTTTTTGAAAAGGATCATAGGTCAATCAAAGGCAGACTGATCTCTAATTTTATGGGTTTGCTATGAGTCAGTATAGCTTGAGATTAGATAGTTTAGAATGGACTAATAGGGTGTACAAGTAGGTAATCTATGTTTGTGGTTTTTTTTTTTAAATTTTATTTATTTAGAAGGTCCTAATTGAGTAGTTTGGCATGCAGGTCATGTTTCTTGATCAAGTAGGTTTAGTGTGTGATCAATGGTTAGATTTAGGCTAGATTTTGAATAAATGGGTGATCTTGTGAGTGTGATTGCAGGTGTTCACAAACACAGTGTTATAAAAGAATTAATTATATAAATCAATGGTTAACACTAAACATATATATCACGCATATCGATGGTCACAACGTGTATAATTAATAGATGCATGTATGAATGCAAGTGTACACATATGCGTGCACATAAAAGTTTACAAAACCCCAGTGTTTACATGATTGGTTTAGTTCCTTTTAGGAGGAATTAATAATCAAAGATAGGTTGAACATGATGAATGATTTATATCATTGATCAAAGTATCTTTCAAGAGGAATTGATAATCAAATGTGGAGTGAATGTAGTGGATTTGGGGGAGATGAGGCCGTTCAGGAGATAGTGAAGGAGGTGTTGGCATTATGCGGAGCATTACATTTTGGAGACTTCGTGTTGGTTTTGAGTTTATGGATTTGGGAGGGGTGGATAAGAGGATGGTGAGATTGGCAAGCGAGAGGGATGAGTTCTTGCAGGCTCTTATCAAGGAGAATGGAAGGAGGAAGGAAGACAATTTTTCTTGGGAACAAGGAGAAGAGAAGAAGACAAAAATAATAATAAATAAATAAATAAATAAATAAATAAATAATAAAAAAAATCTATATACATCCTAGATTAAGAACTGCCAAAGTCAGGGGTGAGGATTTATATGGTTTAATTTAATCCCATTAATATGAGACGTGGACAATATCTTTGTGTCTATGCATCAACCATCATATTCTGGAGTATCAAAGTTTCCTTATGCTTCAAGATGTATGATTACCTAAAGGACCTGACTTTTCCTTTAAACTCCATCGTCTTAACCCCATCTGATGGTTCGAGAGGCCTTAAAAATACCCATTTAGAAGCTCATGACACTAGAAGGATCTTTCCATAGAAAGAAGAACATGATTAGAAGAGAGAAATGGATACCATGGATCCTCTCTTTTTTTTTTTTCTTTTTTTTTTTTAATTAATTAATTTTTTATTTTTTATTATTATTTAAAAAAAAAAACTTCTTTTTTCATTCCAGCAAAAGAAACATTACATGATCTATATACATTCAGGTATGACAGGAATAAAAGACCTGACCGAACCTATCATAACGATGGACAGAAAATCGGTGTGGGGCTAGCGCTTGAGGGCCCCAATACCTACCCTATCTAGGAAAACACAACCCCTAACCTCTCTAGGTAGTTTTGAAAGGGAGTGGAAGGTTGCTGACATCTGGGTCTCACTTCCCATCCTGGCCAGCTTATCAGCCGGCCCATTGGCCTACCGAAACGTGTGCTGAAATTTCACTTCCCCTTTAAGCTGTAGCCTCTTAATCCTTGATAGCCAGTATTTCCACTTCCACCCTAGAGAGTTACCTCTAGTAATTAGATTGATCACCAACAAAGAATCAGATTCAATGATGATATTTTGGAATCTCTTGCTGCAGCAATAGAGCAGCTCATCATGGATAGCCCGGATTTCCACTCTAATGTTAGAGGCTATCCTGTAGCCAGCAACAAAACCGAATAGGACCTCCCCATTCTCCCCTCGATAGATCCCTCTAGGCCCAACCAAACCCGAATTTCCTCTGGCAGACCCATCAACATTCACCTTAATCCACCCCAAGGGTGGTTTGACCCAATTAATTAGCTATGCCTTACTAGTAGGGGTAGTTGGTTGACGAGTAACACCTCCTGACGCCGATCGATTCTAGCTATCAAATCCCCCAGAAGGAGTGTGGTGGCCCCAACGATCCGAGATGGCGTGGATCCATCTTCCAATCCGGGAGGTCTGAGTCTGGATGGTGGGGTGGCTGCCTTCGAATTTCGCAAGGTTTCTCCCTCTCCATAGCTCCCATAGGATTAGAAGGGGACCATTTTGTAAACAGCACCAGCCCAGCCTCTTGGGTGGGGGCCAGTCCACCAGCGCCGTAGCTTATCGTCTACTGAGAAACCACCCGGAGGAGGCCTCCCAAACTTTTCAGCCAACACAACCCACAACGTGGACACCCTGCCATTGGGCAAGAAAAGGTGGCTGATAGACTCGATAGTAGGTCCCTGGGACGTCGCTTCGTCGCAACATACACATCGGGAAGCAAGGTGCACTCCCCCCGGATTGAACCGCACGCTCCACCGGGATCTCCCCCCGGAGAATTCTCCAAACTAACAACGAAAGCTTATGTGGGAGATAAGTGGACCACAGTTTGACACTCCAGCCAACAAGCGGGATGGGAGACCTGTAAGAAGACTAGGAAGATCTGACCGTGAAATCGCCCGATGGATCAGCCGGCCAAACGGGGGCGTCTAGACCATCTGAAGTGTAGAAGCCGTCATGAAATATGGCGTCAATATCTACCTGAGGGAGATAATTGAAAGTCGCCGAAGGGGGAAGGGGCCTTGCCTGCCCCAAACAGTCATTGATTTGCATGTCCAGCAGTCCACTAGGAATGGGCTGCAGCACTTTAGGCTCAAGGGGCCCCCTACCGGTCTAGTTAATTTTCTAGGAGCTTAACTCCCCTTTGCCTATCTGCCATTGTACCCTGGAATCCAGCAAGGGAAATAGATCTCGGATCCTCTTCCAAAGAGGCCGTCGTGCTCTGACCTTGACCGGTCAGGTCCTGCTGATATTTGGCCCACATAAATGAGCCCTAGAGACTCCAAGTTTCCTTGAACTTCGCGGCCCATGCTAACTTAAGACGGAAAGCACGCATGATATCCGCTAACCTTCGGATCCCCAGGCCGCCTTCAGCTTTCGCCGCGGCAATGACTGACCAATTCCTCCAATGTAACTTCCTCCTGCCGTCAGCCCACCCCCAAAAGAAATAGTCAAACCAGGATTCCAAGGCCTGTAAAATCAAAATCGGGACAGCCGTGGCTGCAAGGATATGAACAGGAATGCTGCTGAGGACGTGTTGGATAAGTGTAGCTGCGCCAGCTTGTGACAGGCACTTCGCCTGCCACCCCTTCACTCGGGCATCCACCTTATCAATAAGCGGTTGGAATTCTAAGCTTCCTCTTCTACCCTTGACAACTGGAACCTGAAGATAAATGAAGCTGGATGAGGTCTTAGTCATCCCCAGAATTCTTTGAATCGCATCGATCCTGGCTGTGGTTAGATGATTTGAGCATATGAAATTGCTTTTTTGGAAATTAATGTTTTGCCCAAAAACTTGCTGAAATTGATCTAAAAAATTCCTTGTAGCATGGACCAATTTGATGCCGCCATAGAAAAACAGCGTGTTGTCGGCATAAAGAAGATGGGAAACCCAGGGGCAATTTCTACCTGTGCGGTAGGCAAGACAATTGCCCCTGTCTAGCAGGAGTTTCAACACCCGGTCAAGGGTTCGAGCATCCATATGTGGTGAAATCCCACTACCACGTAAGTGTGTGGGAATGCGTGTGCACGTGTTAAAAAAAAAAATAGAAAAAAAAAAAAGCACCTCATTGCCAATGGGGCCAGTGATGTGGTGGCTCTGATTGTGGATGGCCCATGTGCCAAACTTCCTATATTGGAAGATCATATGTGGGAACTTTCCATGAGGTCGAGCTTTATAGGCCCATCATGATGTGTGTTAGACATCCCCACTGTGCATTTGGTGGGGCTCCTCTAGGACATGGATGTCCTAAAAATCAGTCACATCTGAAACTCACATGGCCCACACAATCTAAAACTATGTAACATAATTCTTAAAACATCTAAAAGCACTTGGTCAGCCTACACGTGTTTTGGCTTGGTCTGAAATTTGGTATGACCCCTCATTCCACTGGAGCAGATGATGGATGGGTTAAATGTCTGAAACACATCTCCGTAGGCCCTACAAACAATGAGGTAAGGTCATAAGCCCTACAAACAATCAGGTAAAGTTTCAATGATTGGGCATCCACTCTCAACTGTTTTCTATTGTGGGGCCCTGCTAAGTCATGCATTGCGTGATTTTTAGGCCCACAGCCATCATGAAATGGTGCATCTAATTGATGGTGTGGATGTCTGACACACATTATGATGGGGCCTATAGCGTGACTTCATTGGAAGCTCTCATGAGGTTGAACTCATCGAACCTTTTCCCTGTATATATGGAACGTTTTACTTTTTCCAGTTGAATATGAGTAATTGTTAGGACACCTATGGATGACTACGAAAACATTCCATCTGAACGTCAGTTCATGGACCATCCAAAGTGAAGCCCAAATGCCAATGGGTAGGATCACTCAGCCATGTGGGCCCCACTGGTAAACAGAATCCAAATGCTCTCATAATTTCTTTCTTTATTATTGTGTGACACCTCACATGGAATACGTGTGATCAGACGCTACTAGCCGCTGGAACAGACACGTCAGCTCTGACCACGGAATGGGCCATGTCGCTACTACTGAACCATCCAGATGTGCTGGAGAAAGCTAAAGCTGAGCTGGACATGCATGTAGGACCTCGTTTGATAGACGAATCGGATCTCTCCAAGCTTCCATACCTCCATTGCATCATCAACGAGACTCTGCGATTGTATCCTGTGACCCCACTTCTACTTCCTCATGAGTCATCTGAAGAGTCCGTTGTTGGAGGTTTCAACGTTGCACGTGGCACGATGTTACTGGTCAATGTGTGGGCTATTCACAGAGATCCCAAGCTATGGGTGGACCCCACCGATTTCAAGCCAGAGCGGTTTCAAGGACCAGAAGGAGCAAAAGAGGGCTTGAAGTTTATCCCGTTTGGTCACGGAAGGCGGGCATGTCCGGGTGCGGGACTGGCTGTGCGGATGGTGGGCTTGGCATTGGGGACCTTGATCCAATGCTTTAAGTGGGAACGAGTTGGAGAGGAGAAGGTGGACATGAGTGAAGGGGTGGGGCTCACCATGCCCAAGGTCCAGCCTTTGAAGGCAATATATAAACCACGCCATACCATGCTCAATGTACTTTCTCAGCTCTGAATACCATATATGGCTTTGGGTACGTTTAGCACACGTTATAGCATAATTTGGATAGTATAGCCTGGATATAGTCATTTTACGAAGATTTGCAGTTGTAATGACAACGGATATCTTTCGTTTGGCACCAATGATACTAATTAGCACAAGGCCATGTGTGATCATTCGGTATAATAATCAGGCCACACAGCCATCGCTCTTATGTTGTATGCTTGTGTGAGATCTGATTTAAGTGGTGCTCTATCTAGAGTTGAGTCGACTTAGGTGGTTTGGTTGTTGCGTAACTACCACGTGTATATTTACATGCCAGCGCACATGCCAATACGACACAGAGCAGTGAACAGCCAAACATTTCATTAGCTGGAATATCCCATGGCGAAGGTGCCCCAGCCCAAAATCAGGCTGTTCAATAATCTGGTGTTCTACATTTGAATGAAACAATTGGTCACTTAGGAAGGACTTGATTCATTCGTCTATTATTTTTATAATGTGAATAATCTAACTCCCAGAGCAGCCAGGTCGTCTGGGCGGAGACATTAAAAGGAAGACTCATATTTATTAGATAATAGCAAACTCATTTCTTGCAATAGGAAATGTTGGCTGCAAATAAGACTGCAATGCCTTCGGGGAATCTGTATTCAAGCAGCCATTGTTGTCTTATCAAGGAAATTTGGCTTCTTTTCCTAATAGACTGGGAGTTGTGTCAAAAGAAATGTAGAACATGGTACGTACTTTCACGATCCTCAAAAGCAATGATATAGATGATCATAAATAATCTAATTTGTTAGTGGAATAACGTGTACTATGTTATTTGATGTCTTCAATTCGTGCATGCAACAGTCTCTCAATTGATCGAACAACATGAACAATTGATTGAGTGAACCCCGAATTATACATATTGGTCTCTGGACACTTTAGAGCATGTTCGAGTGATCAAACATGCGCTTCTTGATTGATCAAGAATTTGTTGATCAATTTCAATCGATCGATGGTTAGATTGATGGCGCGCATAGTTTTACATAAATGTGCGATTAGTTTCCTATTGAAGGTGTTATGCAATATATATGGGTGTAATTGCAGGATTAGGGTATTCCAATAAGGGCTTAAATGTTTATAGGGTTTGTAAACAAGAAAACGAGGGTTTTTTAATTGTAAGTGCATCAATTTCTTGTATTTTTCATTTTCATAGTGATTGTTGTCGCTCTGTGCGATGTTTTTTTTATTTTTTATTTTTTTTTTAAATTTTTTTTATATAACGTAAAATTCATGTGTACTTGCGTATGATTTGTTTTCATTTGTTTATTGTCATGTTCTCCAAATTCGGGGCTTGTTTCCTTGGTTCCCCAACAAGTGATATCAACGCTAACATTGGGATTCAAGTTTGGATTTGAGACTTGACAATTAAGGGATCAAACATGAAGTATGAAAAGAAGAAGTTCACCAAGAAAAATAACTTCGAACTATGGAAGGTGAAGATGAGAGGCCTTTTAGTTCAGCAAGGACTGGAACATGCACTCTTTGGTAAAGAGAAGCATCTACCATCTATGGGCAATGAAGAGTGGAAAGAATTGGATGAAAGTGTGAAAACCTCGGTCCAATTATGTTTGGCAGATGACATCCTTTACAATGTCTTTGATCAAATTACCATCAAAGGACTTTGGAAGAAGTTAAATAGCTTGTACATGATGAAATCATCGTCGAATCGTTTGTATCTTAAAAAAGTAATTCTATAATTTGATACGGTAGAAGGATTGAATTTTAATGATCACATCAACACATTTAATTAGATACTTTGCAAATTGACGAGTATGAAAGTTAAGATTGAAGAGCAAGATTAAGCCCTAATTATTTTGAACTCAATTCCAGAGTCTTACGATAGTTTCATAGACAACATGTGCCATGGTAGAGAGACTATTGATGTCGAGACTATCATTTCAACCCTTCAGACAAAGATGTTGAGAAAAAGGATAGTGGTACGGGGTCCTCCATGTATGCGTTAGTAGCTAGGGGAAGGAATTCTAAATAGGAGAAGGAAAACTTATGAGCACGATCCAAGTCTAAGGGCAAGGGGAAGATGAAGTGGTGGAAGTGTTGGAGATGGGCACATGAAGAAAGATTGTCGAAATCCTAAATCCTAGAAAAGGAAAAATTAAATGAAGTGTCCAAGGATGCCAATACGGGTAGAATGTAGCGAAGAGGTGGATGGTGATGATGTCTTGACCGTATCCAAATCCGGCTATCTAAACAATGAGTCGATTTTGAATTCAGGGGCCTCATAGCACATGACTTTTTAGCGAGATTGATTCACCAGTTATAATCAGTGTGATGGTGGACAGGGGTTTATGGCCAATGAAATTGCTTGTAAAGGTTTTGGAATCGGAATGGTACATAAATCTTAATTGTTAGAAAGCCAGTACAAAAGATCTAACCATCAATCACCGACCCAATCAATTGATTAAAGGAATGGATTAGTGGAGCATAAGATTTATCCAATCTATATCCAGATCTGACTCTCTATTTTAGGATTGATCAAGGCCGCCATATGAATACTTATAATACGGAAGAGGTGAATGGTTGGATTGGATGGATCTTGACATACCAATGAACCTAAACTTAATATTTAATTATGTGGATCTATGCTATGATAGGACCATAAATCGACAATCAGAAACACCCATTACGCCAAAATCGCGAATTTGCGACTAACCAAATCCGTCGTCGAACCAAATAAACAATGGATTTTGTCCATCGCTTGGTCCGTGGCCGTTTACTGGGTCCTTTTGTGATAAATAAAATCCATAGTTAATCTGCGACGGATAAGTTTCGTCGTAGATTATCGACGGATAAGATCCGTCACAAAAATTAGAAAAACTCAATCATTAAAAATATTGGTGACGGATAAGGTCTGTCGCTAATATGTGGAGAGACCTCAAATTTGTCATCCATTGTTTTAACTTGTTTAGAAATTAGCGACGAATTTGGTCCATCACTAAAATATCTGTGAATTAAAACAATTTTCTAAGATTTGTTTGTATATATATTTTTTTAAAATCTTACACCTAATAGTCATTCAAAAAATAATTCACACAATTGTTTAATAAGAATCCCATTCACAAAATTCCAAATTATTCACCAAATTCACAATGAATGTTGTGTCACTAGTACACAACCAAAATATCAGATGTAAAAGGGTGTGAATGGATGGATGGCATGGATAAACACATGCATCAATGTGTGGCCCACATGTCACTACACCAAAATCCCTCTTTAGGAACGGTTTTCAACCATGGATTGAACATGTGCACCATTTTGCACAGCACGTGAAGCAGCACCAGCAATGCTTAATTCAGAATTAACAGTTGTGGACCCCACCCTAAACTAGCCTCCTTGCACATTACTAGACCTCTTAAAGCTTAAAAGAAAAAAAATGCAACAACACCACTCAAATGAATAGAAAATAAAACAAGCAAGCTATTGTAATACCCATCTACAAGAAAAATAGAAGCAGCTTATTCTTACTTTTATACTTTGTTGCGAATTGGAGATGATGACTACAGTATAATCAAAACCTACCACAAATTGCAAAACTTCAAAGCTAGTCAAAGCTATCTTTGTGTGAATCATTTCATTATCCTTGAATTAATTAAATCAATAACTAAGTGGAAATAGATGCTCAACTGTTTAGAAGAGAAATCAATTACCTTAGAAGAGAACAGTTTTTCCTATTGATGTATGTTTTCATATAGACTATGTCATGCCCCAAACCCAGAAATCGGATTCACAGGAATCCTAATCGCCGAATCCGGTGCCGACAGCCTCCGTAGTACCCCATTCTCGGTTCTTAGCATTCATATGCTAGATTTTCGATCCTGGGATCGTACAAGGAGGATGTTTTTTGTACATTTAACTAGTAATAAGCATAACCACAAATTTACCCAAATCATAAAGGCAACATCATCATCACATATCTACTAATATAATCATTTGAATACAATGCTGAAAGGGAAATATATATGTCAAAATCAAAGCTCCAGAAAACAGCTGCACGCTCTAAGCTCAATGCTTCTGCAACTTAACATCACCTGCACGCATCTATCGTGCATAAGCTTATAGAAAGCTTAGAGGGTGGTGTACGTGTGTGCATGAGATAAGTGCCAAGTACTCAATACAATATCATAATCATACAATACCGGAAAGCTATTAATCTATAAACCATATAATGACTGAATAAGCAGAAACACTGATAAGAGCAGGAATTATCACCGTAAACAGAAATACTGACAAGATTATAATCATGCGATAACAGAATAAGCGGAAGTATGAACAAGTCCATAAGTTAATCAATATCAGAATACGCAATATAGGACAACTATACAAATGATGAGTCATAGATAATCAAATATCGAATGACAAGGATATAATGTAATACACAATTCGAAAGAGCTAACAAATATCATCACTCTCATCTAAGTCATAGGAATACAGAAACATAACAACCCACAATGCCATATGCCAAAGATGTAATGGAATATGCAGTATATGGTGCTAATGGAATGACCATACTGGAGTGTGATGTCGGGATGATAGTACGTAGTATCGCAGGCTGCGGAGTCCGCCACAATGGACTTCTATCAAAACCAGTCCCATACCTAAATTTGGATAGTCAGACTTAACGTGGTAAATCACTGATCTCAGGTTAGTCGCGCGCCCAACAGAAATCTTTTCTATAACGAATGTACACAACAATTAATTACGCACCACCAGCCTGAGTGGATAGTGAATGAATGAATGAATGAACATGCACTCCTACTCAATAAGTTCACATATCAGTACAGTTCCTCTCTACAAAATTACCGGGGTCTATTACACTCCATACCAGATTGCCGCCCCATCGCGCGCAACAAGGTGAGTGAAAGAGATCTCACTTTCTGCCTGCCAATATTGGGCCCGGCTCGTCAATAGCGGATCCATTCCTCGAGCTGGTCAGACTCAGCCTAGCATTGCCCCCTCCTCTCGGGCAGGTAAGGCCACACCCCCTTCCAACCGACCACGATACAGTGGAGAGTGCACCTATCTGGTAATCAGCACTTGACCCTTATCTACCCACTCGGTCTATACGTTGGAGCAATCTCTAGAACCAAGAGGGTTTAGGGGCTTTCACCCAGGGATATCTATAGCACCCCATGTAGAACAGATTTTCGGTGTTCCATCTGGCCATCCATGATATGCCTGTGGAGGCTACGACCCTGGTGTCGCTAGGGCATACAGTAATCACAGCATATAATGAAAGATGCATGAGTCATACAATCCAGTCATGCATCAATCCTGCGCAAATCGTGCGCTCATGTGAGACAATCTCCGCCTATCAGGGAGTCTCATAACAACCAGCACTATGACATATGCAATGGTCAATCATATCTCCTAACAGACATGGAGATGATGCGAATGGGCATGTATCATAATGTTATGATGTCACATACTCATAAACGGTATCAATAACTGGCGTCGACAATGTGGACCTTTAACCAACATTTCCCCCAAGAAATGACTCACATAAAATCAAATATATAATGGGCATATGGCCTCACACAAGGGCCAAATATACGAAACAGGTGGGCCCTGGTCATGGGCCTAACACATATCACAATGGGCCTTGCCCATAGGCCTCAAATACATCTGGATGGGTCGCACCCATGGGCCTCAGATATATCACAATGGGCCTCAAATATACTTTGCAGGTGAGTCACATACCTGGGTCTAATACACATCAATATGGGCTACATCACATAGGCATAATATACATCACTATGGCCACATCCCATGGGCTTTAAATACACAATAGGTGGGCCCTACGCATGGGCCTCAAATATATACCACGGGTGAGCCTCAATGGACGGGTCACCAATACAACAGGATGAGCCTAATGACATGGATCCTATAAATATATCGAATAGGCCGCACTAATTGGGCCTTACATACATTGCAATGGGCCATGACCCATGGGCCTTGCAAACATCACAATGGGCCTTGCAACATGGGCCTCATACATATTTAAGGTGGGCCTCAACAATGAGCCTCATACACATCAAGGTGGGCTTCAACAACGGGCCTTATACACATCAAGAAAAATACATTAATGGGCTACACACATCAGGAAATAAAATGAGGAAAAAGATAGATAGAAGGATAATCCGGCCATAGGGAAAGGGGCTCCGCCACTATTGAGCCCTAACGAGATCAATCACACCCGCACATCATACCTAGATTTACATTTACAACATGGATCTTGCACATGAATGGCCTATAATTAAAATGCATAGTGAGGATGCCATCCCCACCATGGTTATAAGTTCTAGATGACCCAAACATAATATGATATGAAATAAAACTACCATGATGGAGCCCATAGAGAAAGGCCCCATGCATGGATCATGCATGCATAAGGTAGGCTATTAGGCCACAACCATGGGATTGTGTGGGATCTCCACCATTGATTGGTGGGTCCTACACTTCCATCATGAAAGAAAGAAAATATCTAGGCTATAGAAATCAGATTTTTTTTTACATCTAGAGGAGCACTCACCGTTCGATCTTCTTGCTCCTATGAGTTCCTTAGCACCTTAGCTTGGCTTTCAATGGAGGAGATGAGAAATGGAGGGTTGAGTGGGAGATGGTGGGGTAGGAAAGTTGGCCACCTCAGAGTTTTTTTTGAAAAGGAGGGAGAGCTCATACGTATGGAATTTTGCTTGGAGAATGAGATGAGAAAATGAGAAAGAGAGAGAGTGTTGTAGAGAGAGATGGGTGATGGATGGATGTGGTGAATGATGGGTGTGTAAGAAAACCTTGACTTTTGTGACCATTTGTGTAAGAAAGGCATGAGAGGTGTAAGAGATTCTTGACTTTTGTGGTTGCTTAGGAATGAGTGAAAGGTGATGTGTACTTGACATGTACTTGACATGTACTTGACATGTAATGGATTGATGTGATTGATGTGACACCTCGTAGATATTCTCTTGGGTTTCGCAATGCACGGCGTTTTCTTCACACCGAACGTTGGCCCACATCTCTTAACCAGGGTATCGCCTCGGTGCTTAAGTCGCAGCATCGGAACCGCAGCGATGGCGTGGTCGCTATGATAATAGTCTTAGGTTGAGTCAATACGGGTTGACAGCATATGAATCAGGGTCACGCGTAAATATCGGCTAAGGGTCGAAAGTTGTCGGAATTCAACCGGTAAGACCGCGGAAGTCTATGGAACGGTACGGTGTAGGATACGGGGCTTACAACTCTCTCCTCCTAATAAAAATTTTATCCTCAAAATTTAAACCAAATCATAACAAATACAGAATTTACCAAGGGAGGAAAATCCTATCCGAACACAACATGCCAATATAATCAAACACCTATAAGATGGGAATAATGCCTCTGAATCCCAATCCTCTGCTCTCAAAACGCCTCGCCGACACTACGATGATCCAACAGAACTTCAAATCCTGGATTAGAAATGATCGAACTGGAACACTATACAGCCTCAATCTCAACGGTAGGAAACTATATCAGAAAATCTCTAAGTTATTCGAACTCGGGGATCTCATCATTCTAAGTTCTCAATAATCATAGAGTGAAGGATAGCTATTAGCAGATATGTGATGTTATCTCCAGGTATTCCCAAGTTATGCTCTGATACCAACTTCTGTCACGCTCTAAACCCAGAAATCAGATTCACAGAAATCTCAATCGCCGAATCCGGTACCGACAGCCTCCGTAGTACCCCATTCTTGCCTCCTAGCATTCATATGCTAGATTTTCGATCCTGGGATCGTACAAGGAGGATGTTTTTTGTACATTTAACTAGTAATAAGCATAACCACAAATTTACCCAAATCATAAAGGCAACATCATCATCACATATCCACTAATATAATCATTTGAATACAATGCTGAAAGGGAAATATATATGTCAAAATCAAAGCTCCAGAAAACAGCTGCACGCTCTAAGCTCAATGCTTCTGCAACTTAACATCACCTGCACGCATCTATCGTGCATAAGCTTATAGAAAGCTTAGAGGGTGGTGTACGTGTGTGCATGAGATAAGTGCCAAGTACTCAATACAATATCATAATCATACAATAACGGAAAGCTATTAATCTATAAACCATATAATGACTGAATAAGCAGAAACACTGATAAGAGCAGGAATTATCACCGTAAACAGAAATACTGACAAGATTATAATCATGCGATAACAGAATAAGCGGAAGTATGAACAAGTCCATAAGTTAATCAATATCAGAATACGCAATATAGGACAGCTATGCAAATGATGAGTTATAGATAATTAAATGTCGAATGACAAGGATATAATGTAATACACAATTCGAAAGAGCTAACAAATATCATCACTCTCATCTAAGTTACAGGAATACAGAAACATAACAACCCACGATGCCACATGCCGAAGATATAATGGAATATGCAGTATATGGTGATAATGGAATGACCATGCTGGAGTGTGATGTCGGGATGATAGTACGTAGTATCGCAGGCTATGGAGTCCGCCACAATGGACTTCTATCTAAACCAGTCCCATACCTAAATTTGGATAGTCAAACTCAACGTGGTAAACCCTTGATCTCAGGTTAGTCGCGCACCCAACCATAATCTTTGCCATAACGAAGGTACACAATAATTAATTGCGCACCACCGGCCCGAGTGGATAGTGAATGAATGAATGAATGAACATGCACTCCTACTCAATAAGTTCACATATCAGTACAGTTTCTCTCTGAAAAATCACCGGGGTCTATTACACTCCATACCAAATTGTCGCCCCATCGCGCGCAACAAGGTGAGTGAAAGAGACCTCACTATCCGCCTGCCAATATCGGGCTCGGCTCGTCAATAGCGGATCCATTCCTCGAGCTGGTCAGACTCAGCCTAGCATTGCCCCCTCCTCTCAGGCAGGTAAGGCCACCCCCCCTTCCAATCGACCACGACACATTGGAGAGCGCAGCCATCTGGTAATCGGCACTCGGCGCTCATCTACACACTCGGTCTAGACGTTGGAGCAACCTCTGAAATCAAGAGGATTTAGGGACTTTCACCCAGGGATATCTATAGCACCCCATGTAGAACAGATTTTCGGTGTCCCATCTGGCCATCCATGATATGCCTGTGAAGGATACGACCCTGGTGTCGCTAGGGCATACAGTAATCAAAGTACACAATGAAAGATGCATGAGTCATACAATAAATTCATGCATCAATCCTGCGCAAACCGTGTGTTCATGTGAGACAATCTCCGCCTATCAGGGAGTCTCATAATAACCAGCACTATGACATTTGCAATGGTCAATCATATCTCCTAACAGACATGCAGATGATGCGAATAGGCATGTATCATGATGTTATGATGTCACATACTCATAAACGGTATCAATAACTGGGGTCGACAATGTGGATCTTTAACCAACATTGCCCCCAAGGAATGGCCCACATAGAATCAAATATATAATGGGCACATGGCCTCACACAAGGGCCAAATATACGAAACAGGTGGGCCCTGGTCATGGGCCTAACACATATCACAATGGGCCTTGCTTATAGGCCTCAAATACATCTGGATGGGTCGCACCCATGGGCCTCAGATATATCACAATGGGCCTCAAATATACTTCGCAGGTGAGTCACATACCTGGGTCTAATACACATCAATATGGGCTACATCACATAGGCATAATATACATCACTATGGCCACATCCCATGGGCTTTAAATACACAATAGGTGGGCCCTACGCATGGGCCTCAAATATATACCACGGGTGAGCCTCAATGGACGGGTCACCAATACAACAGGATGGGCCTAATGACATGGATCCTATAAATATATCGAATAGGCCGCACCAATTGGGCCTTACATACATTGCAATGGGCCATGACCCATGGGCCTTGCAAACATCACAATGGGCCTTGCAACATGGGCCTCATACATATTTAAGGTGGGCCTCAACAACGAGCCTCATACACATCAAGGTGGGCTTCAACAACGGGCCTTATACACATCAAGGTTGGCCTCAACAACGGGCCTCATACACATTAAGGTGGGCCTTAACAACGGGCCTCATACACATCAAGGTGGGCCTCAACAACTAGCCTCATATACATCAAGGTGGGCCTCAACAACGTGCCTCATACACATCAAGGTGGGCCTCAACAACGGGCCTCATACACATCAAGGTGGGCCTCATCAATCATATGGGCTAAATCAATCAAATGGCTGATACGAGCAGGCCGATCAAATGGACCGATACAAATGGGCTGTGCGTCATGGAGTTATACTAAGCATGTTATAAAGTAATGCCCTATCCTTATAACGCAGCTGGCCGAGACGGCTTGCATACAACAAGTACGGGCCTACCAATGGACCCTAGGGAGAGTCACAATGCGGACATTTAACCAACATTATACTCGCAATGTGGACGTCAAACCAACATTGCTCCCAAGGTATAGCCCGTGGTGAATAACATTACGTAAATTAGGTTGGGATCACACATTGCAATGGACCTTAGGTACTCCCCATTGGGCCTTAAATACATCAAATGGGCCATGTCATATGGGCCTTTTACTCATCAAATGGGCCACATCAATGGGCCGCACCAATGGGCCTTATATGCATTGCAATGGGTCATAACCTGTGGGCCTTCGATTGCATCAAATGGTTCTCGACCCATGGGCCTTATACATATCAAATGGGCCTAATCCCATGGTCTTTAAAATACATCAAATGGGTCCAATCCCATGGACCTTGGAACACATCAAATGGGTCCACTCTGTGGGCCTTAAATATATCAAATGGGCCTAATCCCATGGGCCTTGGAACACATCAAATGGGTCCACTCTATGGGCCTTAAATAGTTCAACAACTAGCTACATTCATGGACCCAATTAAATTCAACTGTGGTGGGCCTCAAAAGTACATTCATTAAGCCCAACATTTAAGGAACTAAAGGTATAAATCATTTCCTTTAAGATCTTTATAATATGGTGGGCCCCACTCCTTAAAATTTCAGCCCAAGGCCAGTATAATTATAACATGTTGCTGTCCTAAATTTGGGCACTCCATTGGAGTGGGTCCAAGGCCTCTAAAACTCTGAAAATTGAGGGCCAAGGTCCCTCATCATGCATACAATGAGAGGAAACCCAAAAAGGTGGCCCACCATCAGAAGAAATATTTTTGAATTATGGTTTTTTTTTTTTTTTAATCAAGGCATATTGCTAGACTGCACAGCAGAAAAATCTAGGAGTCCAACCATCTTGGCCCATTCTTTTGGATACCCAAACGGGGTCACTTGAGCCTAAAATTTCACAGAGTGATACTTCCATAGGTGGGCCAAACTCCCACAAAATTTCATAATTTTTAGATATCTCTAAGTATTTTAATTAATTTAAACAAAACAGACTGTTTAGATAAATCGGATAGACCTGGACGTCCCAACGTGGTGGGCCAGTCCGGCCCTCACCACAGTGTGTACAGGGGTCCATTGGCCCTAAAATTTGGTAGGTGGGTTCTAACATAAGTGGACCACATTCTTAAAAAATTTCAAAATTTTTAGACATCTGTAAATATTTTAATTCATTTACATAAATCAATCTGTCCTGAAAATCGGACTGATCTGGACACCATATTATAATGGGCCGGTCCCGCCATCACCATGGTGTGTACAGGCGTCCATTGGCCCCAAAATTTTATAGGTGGGTCCTACCATAAGTAGACCACCTCCCTGAAAAGTTTTATAATTTTTAAACACCCATAGATATTTTAATAAATTTTTAAAAAATCCAACTGTCCATGGTGGAATGTTGCTAGAACAGTGCAGAAAATCCAGACTGTCCACCTCACTTGGACCACACCTTTGGGACCCCAATGAAGGTCAGTTGGGGATGAAATTTGGGGGACATCAAGATGATATCCCCACCTTTCAGAAAAGTATCTTTAATAGGTATGAATAGTCCCCTAAACAGTCTCAAAATCTGGTCTAAGAACAACCAGAAACTGTCTAGAAAATTCTGGACAATAACATGTACTTAGATAAAATCTATTATATAAGTTAAATAAAAAAGGAAATACATTAATGGGCCACACACATCAAGAAATAAAATGAGGAAAAAGAGAGATAGAAGGACAATTCGGCCATAGGGAAAGGGGCTCCGCCACTATTGAGCCCTCCCAAGATCAATCACACCCGCACATCATACCTAGATTTACATTTACAACATGGATCTTACACATACATGGTATATAATTAAAATGCATGGTGAGGATGCCATCCCTACCATGGTTATAAGGTCTAGATGACCCAAACATAATATGATATGAAATAAAACTACCATGATGGGGCCCATAGAGAAAGGCTCCATGCATGGATCATGCATGCATAAGGTAGGCCATAGGCCACAACCATGGGATTGTGTGGGATCTCCACCATTGATTGGTGGGTCCTACACTTCCCTCATGAAAGAAAGAAAACATCTAGGCTATAAAAATCAATTTTTTTTTACATCTAGAGGAGCACCTACCGTTCGATCTTCTTGATCCTATGAGTTCCTTGGCACCTTAGCTTGAATTTCAATGGAGGAGATGAGAAATGGAGGATTGAGATGGGAGATGGTGGGTTGAGATGGGAGATGGTGGGGTAGGAAAGTGGGCCACCTTGGAGTTTTTTTTGAAAGGGAGGGAGAGCTCATACGTATGGAATTTTACTTGGAGAATGAGATGAAAAAATGAGAAAGAGAGAGAGTGTTGTAGAGAGAGATGGGTGATGGATGGATGTGGTGAATGATGGGTGTGTAAGAAAAGCTTGACTTTTGTGACCATTTATGTAAGAAAGGCATGGGAGGTGTAAGAGATTCTTGACTTTTGTGGTTGCTTGGGAATGGGTGAAAGGTGATGTGTACTTGACATGTACTTGACATGTGATGGATTGATGGGATTGATGTGATACCTCGTAGAGATTCTCTTGTGTTTCACAACGCTCGGCGTTTTCTTCGCACCGAACATTGGCCCACATCTCTTGACCAGGGTATCGCCTCGGCGCGCAAGTCACGGCATCGGAACCGCAGCGATGGCGCGGTCGCTATGGTAATAGTCTTGGGTTGAGTCGATACGGGTTGACAGCATATGAATTAGGGTCGCGCGTAAATATTGGCTAAGGGTCGAAGGTTAGCGGAATTCAACCGGTAAGACCGCGGAAGTCTATGGAACAGTACGGTCTAGGATACGGGGCTTACAGACTAGCAATAGGCTACAGTTCAAGTTTTTGATTCCAAGCTTCTAGCAGCTTGCAATCAATTAAAGATTGACCTCCAGGTAATCTATGCTGGAAAAAAATTGTAAAGCACATAAAGAAGATAGTTCCAAATTTACATGCCAACAAATAGTAGGGTCATTCAAAACATGCATGAGTATGTCATAAAAGAATGTCAATCCTATAACAAACGTGGAACAAAAAGTGTAGTACCTGCAGCAGTTCCTTTTCATGAGAAGCCTTTCACTGCCGAAATTGCTCTGCCTCTTGCTTTATCTTGTGTTGTAGTTGGACCTGACATTTTAGAAACTATTTAGCCCTAACATACCCTGAAATCACATGACAAACTATAACATACTGGATCAAAATGAAAAAACGTTATGAAAACCAATAGTCAGAAATAACCTTTTGTGCCTTGATAGACTGTATTTCATCTTGTAGACATTTTTCCCAAATCATGGTGGGCCACTCATAACCCTCAGCTAAAAATAGGCTGTTAGCAGCCCACCATGATTTATGGGTTTATCAACACCTACATCAATTTTGTCATGTCATTTTAGGATGTAAACCCACAAACGAAATAGATCCAAGTCTTGGATGGCAATTAAATGTCATGGTGGATCCTAGGAAGGTTTCAACCACAAGCATTATTATCACTAATGCTTCCTATTTAAATAAGGTATTTAACAAAAGTTAATGAGAAAAGATCAAATACAACTCCCACGATCTGCAAATTATAATAGTTTCTTGAAATCTCAAAACAAAGTGAAAGCATCACTAAGCTGTAATGCTATAGGGATCCAGTGTGCATTTCATTAAGAATGATAGGAATAAACAACTTTACATATTTATCCTATACTCTAACACAATACTAGTTTAATCAAACTAATCAATAACAAAGACTAGACTAGCAATCCTGTAGCCTAACTATGATTACTAATCAAGAGTGTGGCTCATATGCAATAATTTCACAAGAAAAGATAATTGATATGATTAGAAGCTTACTAGAGTTTTTTTTTTTTTTTTTTTAAATTTTTTTTAAAATTTTTATAATGAAAGAAGCCTACTAAAGTTTTAGTAGTAGGCTAGCAGCCATATAAAAACTTAACAGAACTACAGAGTATTGTAAAAAAATTTCATAATGTTTAGACATGAACAACCTTGCTGTGGAAATGTTAGATTATCTATTGATCTTAATTGAAACAACACAACAAAACTATAGAGTATTGTAAACAAAATTTCATAATGCTTAGACATGAACAACCCTGCTGTGGAAATGTTAGATTATCTATTGATCTTAATTGAAACAACACAACAAAACTACAGAGTATTGTAAAAAAAATTTCATAATGCTTAGACATGAACAACCCTGCTGTGGAAATGTTAGTTTATCTATTGATCTTAATTGAAATAAAGTTGAATTTATCGCCCGATACCAGTACATATTGCCCGATACTGTATCAGTACTGTCCATAAACGATACTGATGTACTGGCCCATATTGGCCAAATACAGGGGCAACACATCCTTGTATCAGTGGTGAACAATTTGATATGCAATCGTTTAAATTACTTTTGTTGCGTTTCCATCACAAGAAATTAATAATGCACTCTATGGGAGTGCTACATTTAGAATTCACTTGAAATTGTTGTTTTAGGCTACCTCCCAAATTTATCATCTATGTTATGTGAAACTAGTCCATTTGTTCTCTATTTTTCCAAAGTTATATGTGGCAAATGAATTTCTTATTTACTTCGAGCTTGTGCCCCTAAAACTTCATCTATTACACATTAGAGGTTCCGGTTTCTAATTTTCATCTAAATCAAATTTGTTGTAAATGCATGCTTCCGCTGCATGCATTTACAACAAATTCAATTCATATGAAAATTTCTAGAAAACCCATCTCAAATCCAATCTTTTTTTTCCCTTTCATGCAACAAACCAATCCATCCCTAACCCACATAAAAAATCTAACAAACAAAGAGACTATAGAATCACAATGCTAAATGCTAATGGGTATAGCAAGTGCAACAAAAAAGAAAATAAGAAACTATTGTAACCATAGTAGGTGCTTCTATACAAATAAATAATTGCATGCACTTAATAAATGTTTATACCAGTAACAACGACTTATATGACTAAAGACAACATACCTTCTCTAAAGAAATGTGTTGTTGTTCCAAAATTGGGGATGCTTTTACTAAATTCATAGGCAGATCTAGCAATGGAAATAGATAGATTTTTGGAGTTACTTTCCCATACAATTTCTTTTATGTTTACAGTAGAATGTAGTCCTCAATTTTGGAGTTACTTTCCCATACGTACTACAACTATAGCTAAGAGGCCGATCAAGGTAGCTGGAACTAGTTCACCACACTTAGTGTGTATTTATTATATTGTGAGTACTAGAGTTTCACTCACAAAAAAAAAAGGATAGAGTTATGTTCACTTGGAAGTAGTAGCTCGTTTAAACTATAATATAGAAGAACATGTATCAGTCCATTACTAAAAAACAATCACAAAAGTAAGATTCAGTTAACATAACAAGCAAGCTACACATACATTATGAAATAAGATTCTTTGTAAAATTAGAGTGAAATGCTAAAGCAATTCGCACAAGAAAAGAATAATTGACAGGCCCACTTGGATGTGCAAAATCTTTCCAAAAAAGAAAGCTAAACCACTCATCACAGCGTGCCATGCCAACAAGGCTATGTTGTTTACAAACCATTGATCATCTGCTTTTCTACTTTTCTAATTCAAGTGCCTCCCACCAAATGACTGGAGTGTTAACCTGACTGGTATTTAGCCCAGGACATGTTAACCATGAGACCTAACTGATGAGTGACTTGCACCTCATACACGTGAGTCATGTTGTTAATTTGTTATTGGAGTGTTGTTTACAACCCCAAGTGTAGGGTCGCGATGTAGTAAAAATCTCGGTAAGACCGAGGTCGAATCCACAGGGACTAATCTCATATGTTTTCTGAAAGCAACTATAAGAAGAACTAGAAAAAGATGAAAATCTAAATTTGGAATATTTAAGAGTAATTGTGAGAAATTTAATGACAAACTTAAGAAATTCAAAGGTGGGAAACTAGGGTTTCCAAGGATCCACTTGTAGAGATCAGGGAGATTTATACTTGATTCAAGTCACATGATTGGAATCGGAGTCCCATCCTATCCAATTGGAAGATATCTTAGTAAAATTAAATATGAACTTCTTCTGACCTAGTTCTCAATGGATGAGAGGTGTGAGAACTGAAAGTGATTCCATCACAAAACTATGCCCAGGAGACAAGGCAAACAACAGGATTTACCGATCTCATAACCAATATAGGAGAATTGTGAAAGTTAGGGATAATCCATCATCCAACCATGCTTAAGGGACGATGGAGGACAACAGGATATCCTAATTTCACAATCTTAATACATGAAAAGAACATACTCAAAGCTATCGTAGATCTATTACAATTTGAGTCATAACAAACCATTACAAACTGAAATATTCCTTATAATCAAACTAGAATCAAAGAGAGTTCAATACAAACATGAATCAAAGTAATAGAAACATCTTAACATGCTACAAGCTTCACCTCTTAGCCCTAGTGAAGAGGTTTAGCCAACCATAGACATGATTGAATTAAAATTTATTAAGAAAAGCATTAAAATAACTAAGAAAAAGGAAGAAAAACTCTTGGCGATAGCTTCTCCACGCTTGTGCTCCACTCCTCAAACCCTATATGATGCCTAGGAGTGCCCTAGGGCCCCTATTTATAGTTTTAGGTCTTAAACTTTTGCACCGAGTGAAAATTTCTAGAAACTGTCTCAAATTTACGCAATCCGAGCAATTTTTGTGTAACTCTCGACCACGACCGGTTGAGGGTCTCCTTCGACTGGTCGAACAATATGAGGATTTAGAAGGTTTACACGCTAGAGTTCAAGTTGAGAAACCTTCGACTGGTCGAGCAGAGCCTAGGACTGGTCATGTGTAGCCAGGACTGGTCGAGCCGAGGATAGGACTGGTCGAGCATGTGCAGGACTGGTCGAGCCGGAGCCAGGACTAGTCGAAGATGGCCGAATTTCACTTCAAAACCCCAATTTTCTTCATTATTGACTTAATTTTCTTGGATCTTCAGTATGTGCATTCTTCATTCTTGGTTTCATCAGATCCATTCCTAACTTTGGTGATTCTTGAGCGTTAAATCCATGCTTTTAGCATCCTTTTCAATCCAAGCTCTTGAATTCACCTTGCAACATAAACATGATTAAAATAGAACATTAAGCATTATCATGTTCATAAAACTAAGTAATAAATGGGGTCTAATATGCAATATTTGGCCCTTAACATAATTCCCAACTAGCATTTTGCTAGTGCCGAGCCAAGTATGTGAAAAATGAACTTTAATGCGCAATGTTAAAACCTTTTTAAGAAAATGATGTTTTGTGTAGTTAAGTATGTATGAGTAGACTTAAGATGAGAAATTGAGATTTTGGAAACCTAGAGTTAAATCACATAAGCAATCAATCAAATAAGTCCTTTATCCATTAGGTCAAAATATAGTTCGCATATTAAGTTTTTCAAAGTGTTCAGTGAAAATACTATCTTTTCATAATGTTAGCTATGCTCATCACTTCAAGATTGGTTGAAAACACAAGTACTGATTCCAAACTTATCCTCTTTTCCTTCTTTTTTCAGTTTTTGATTTTACATCGACGATCATTTTTATTTATTCTTTTTCTTTAGACATTACATCCTTTTCAAAGACATTTTTCATTCACCTTAAAGATGTTGTCATTCTTCATTCTTTATGACCTCTTTGTCGATCTCATATTTTTTAACTTTTTCTTTCTTTTTTTAAGGTGGATAAAATTTTCTAAACTCAGTTCTCAATATCTTTCAATGATCATTATACTAATAGTCAGAAATTATAGTACTATTTACTGAAAACAATATAAATAACATAATATTCAAACTTACTCTTAATCAATTGAATGTAAAAACCATAAGTGATATGTTACTTAGTTGCTCCAACTCCAATAATTTAAAATTTCAATTTATCTTACTGTAATACTCAAAACAGTCTTAAATACACAACTTATTGCTTTCCAAACAGATAAACATTGAAAGATTTTCAAAATGTTTTTCAAAATTTACTCAAAACTGAGAAAACACTGATTAGGTAACCTAATCTCCCATCCCCAACCTAAAATTTACATTGTCCTCAATGTGAAAGAAATAAGCATGATTTGCAAAAGAGACAATGCAGTTGAAAGAGAAATGATAGAAAGATAGTACCTGATGAAGAGATTTTGCAGCTTTTTCTGAAGGATCTCAGCATGAAAGTGGTTAGCACAAGAGTTAATAAACCAAAAATCAAACTATCCTAAACAACGAAAGAAAACTATCCTAGAACGGTAGAAAACAAACTATCCTAAAATGGCAAAAAGAAAATTATCCTAAACAACAGAAAGTAGAAAACCTATCTATACCTCCATCAGACTAAGAGATCAATTTTAATAAACAGGATCATTCAAAGGTATGAACATGTCATCTGAAGCAAATTTCTTAACAAATGACTTAAACCGATGTCCATTTACTTTAAAATCATTGCCATTGTTTGGATTCTGAATCTTGACAGCCCCATGAGGATATACATTAATAACAGTGAAAGGGCTAGTCCAACGAGATCAAAGTTTACCCGGAAAGAAATGTAACCAAAAATTGTACAAGAGGACTTTCTGACCTATTATGAATGATTTCTGAAGAATGTGTTGATCATGAAACACCTTCATCCTGTCCTTGTAAATTCTCAAGTTCTCGTACATATCATTTTGGATTTTTTTGAGTTCATTCAACTAAAGTTTGCGTAGCGAGCCAGCGTTGTCTAGATTAAAATTCAAATTTTTTGATCACCTAGTAGGCTTTATGTTCCAACTTCATAGTTAAGTGGCAAACCTTCCCATAGATAAGTCTAAAGGGAGACATTCCAATAGGGGTCTTAAATGCGATACGGTAAGCCCATAAGGCATCGGTCAATCGGATTGACCAATCCTTACGATCAGGGTTAACCATCTTTTCCAAGATGTGTTTAATTTTCTTATTGAAAATCTTAGCTTGCCCACTTGTTTGTGGGTGGTATGAAGTGCTCACTTTGTGGGAGATGCAATATTTCTGCATTAAGTTAGTGAATAGCCTATTACAAAAATGTGTGTCCCCATCACTAATGATAGCTCGAGGTGTTCCGAACCGGGAAAGGATGTTTTCTTATAAGAATTTAATGTCCATTTGATAGTCATTGTTATGGCACGGAATCGCTTCGACCCATTTAGTGACATAGTCTACGGTGAGCAAAATATATAAATTTTCAAAAGATTGGGGGAATGGTCCCATGAAATCAATGTCCCAACAATCAAATGCTTCAATTAGAAGAATGGGGTTCAGAGGCATTATATTTCAACGGGACAATGCTCCCAACTTCTGACAATGCTCACAGGCTTTGTAAAACTCATGAGTGTCCCTAAACATAGTGGGCTAGTAAAAGCCACACTACAAAATCTTGGTCGTGGTCTTTTTAGTAGAAAAGTGACCATCACATGCTTGAGAGTGACAGAAGGAGATGACACTTTGATGTTCATTGTCTGGCACACATCTCCTTAAGATTTAGTCTGGGCAATATTTAAACAAACATGGATCATTTCAGAAAAACTTACGAACCTCAGTAAAGAATTTTTTCTTATCTTGCGCAGTCTAATGTGTCGACATAAAACCTGTGGCAAGATAATTAGCAATATCAATAAACTAAGGTGAATGGGAGACATTGAAAATTGTTCATCAGGGAACATGTCGTTTATATGTGTTGTCTCAAGGGAATCAAAGAGAATAAGGTGAGAAAGATGGTCGGTCACTACATTTTCTACTCCCTTTTTATCTTTTATTTCTAAATTAAATTCTTGGAGTAGGAGGATCCATCTTATTAGGCGGGGCTTAGCATCATTCTTAGAAAGAAGATACTTGAGTGCCGCATGATCTATGTAAATGATGATCTTAGATCCGATCAAGTATGACCTAAATTTGTCTAAAGCGAACACTACGGCTAAGAGTTCCTTCTCCATAGTTGAATAATTTACTTGGGCATGATTTAGGGTTTTACTTTCGTAGTGTATACATAGGGCTTCTTGTCTTTTCTCTGGCCTAGGACCACCCCAAGAGCATAGTCAAATGCGTCACACATAAGTTTAAAAGAAAGGCTCCAATCGGGTGGCTGCATGATAGGTGCAGTGGTTAACATACCCTTGAGCTTAATAAAAGCTTCCTGGCATTGCTCAGTCCACTCGAATGATTCATCCTTTCTAAATACATTACATAAAGGACGAGAGAGGTAAGATCAATTTGAGCCTTATCTACCTCAATTTCCTTGGACGAGATAATATGTCTAAGGACAATTTCCTTACGAATAATGAAATGACACTTCTCCTAATTGAGTACCAAATTCTTTTCTTCATATCTTTTCAGCACACATTTAAGATTCTCTAAGCAATTACTGAAAGATGGACCAAAGATAGAGAAGTCATCCATGAAGACCTTTAGATATTGTCCCACCATGTCAGAAAAAATACTCACAATACATCGCTAAAAAGTGGCGGGGGCATTCCACAGTCCGAATAGCATCCTTTGGTAAGCAAAGGTGTCAAAGGGATGTATGAATGTGATCTTTTTCTAATCTTTAGGGCTATCTCTATTTGGTTGTAGCTCGAATACCTGTCAAGGAAGTAATAGTACGAGTGATCAGCTAGCCTTTCCAAGATTTGATCAATGAAGGGCAAAGGGAAGTGGTTCTTCCTTGTGACGATATTTAACTTCCTGTAGAAAATGCATATTCTCCAACCAGTAGTGATCTTAGTTGGCATGAGTTCATTATTGACATTCACTACGATGGTGATTTCGGACTACTTGGGAACTACCTAAGTTGGACTTACCCATTGACTATCGAAAATAGGGTATATGATACTTATATCCAATAGTTTAAGAACCTTAGCCTTAACCACTTCCTTCATGTTTGGATTTAGTCTACGTTGTGATTGCTAAGAGGTCTTCGCATTATCCTCAAGATAAATGCGGTGAGTACAAATAGAAGGGTCAATTCCTTTGAGATCTACAATTGACTATCCAAGGGCTCCCTTATGCTCAATGAGAGTAGAGATGAGCATACTCTCCTATTCTTGCTCAAGGTGGGAAGAAATCACCACCGGATATGTCTCATCTTGACCTAAATAGACATATTTCAAATCAGAGGCAAAAGTTTTAGGTCAAGCTTTGGTGCCCTAAGGTTAGACGGTAAAGGCACTACATTGGTTTGAGACAACTCTTCAAATTGTAGCTTCCACCAGTTAACTTTAAGTATCGGCACAGTATTAAGTATGACACTTGTCTCCCTAATCATATCATCATCTAAATCATGAGAGTGGGTCAAGTACGTCTCTAGAGGGTAAGAGGATAAGGTCAGACGTACTCTATCTTCCACGAGAGAATCAATTAGGTTAATATCATAGGGATCGTCATCATCCTCTGACTGTTTACCTGTATTGAAAAAAATATTCAACTCCAATGTCATATTCCCAAAAGACATACTCATGACTCCATTCCTGCAATTAATGATTGTGTTTGAAGTGGCAAGGAATGAGTGTCCAAGAATGACAGGAATTTGAGTGCTCATGTCCATGATTGGTTGAGTATCTAGGACGATAAAATCTACCGGGTAATAGAATCTGTTAACCTGGACTAACACATCCTCAATTATCCCACATGTTATACGAACTGAGTGGTTGGCAAGTTGTAACGTAGTTCAGGTGGGTTTTAATTCTCCCAAACCTAGTTGTTCGTACACCGAATAAGGAATCAGATTTATACTTGCTCCTAAGTCAAGAACCACGTGCTCAATCAAGTAGTTCCCAATTACACAAGCAACGGTTGGGCAATCGAAATCTTTGTATTTCTGTGGCACATCTTGCTTAGTATGACACTCACCTTTTGTCATGCCCCGAACTCAAAAAACAGGCTCACAAAATTTTCGATCGTCGAATCCAGCGCCGACAGCCTCCATAGTGCCCCATTCTCGGCTCCCAGCACTCCTATGCCAGGTTCCGATCATGGGATCCTACAAGGAGGATTTTCAGTATGATTTTTTTTTTTTGTAATGGAGCATAACCACAAGCATAACCAAGTCACAAAATAACATCACCACATATCCACTATATCAAAAACTTTAAGAACAATGCGGAAAGGAAAATACAAGGTGATCAAAAGGCTTCAAAATGATCCGATGCACGCTCCTGCCTTAGCGCTATTGCAATCCAACGTCACCTGCACGTAACGGTCGTGCATAAGCTTACAGAAGCTTAGAGGGTGGTGTAAGTGTGTGCGTAAGGTAAGTGCCAAGTATGCAGTATCAGAGTAATGCTAAAATATGCTGGTAAGTCCATGAATACTATCAGCCATACCAAGGCTATGTGATGGTGATGCAAGGCATGAATGGTATCGGCCATACCAAGGCCATGCGATGCGAGGCCTATGTAGACAAATGTCATATGCGAGATGCAATATAAGCATGTCAGTCCTTGTTAAGTACATATATCAGTACAATTCTCCTTTGAGATATCACCAGGGTCTAGTACACTCCACACTAACTGCTACCTCCCTGGTCGCAAAGCCTAGTGAGTGGAAGAGACGACATTATTTGCCTAACCAGTAGTCTGCCAATACCTATCCACCTCGGAGATAGCGGACTCATTTGCGAGTTGGTCAAACTTAGCCTAGCTTACAACCCCCTCACTCTGGCGGATAAGGCCACACCCTCTTCCAACTGACCAGGACACAGTGGGAGATGCGGCCTACTGGTATTTGGCACTTAGGCACTCATGTATCCACTCAGTTTAGACGTTGGAGCATCTCCTGGTACCAAAAAGGTTCTGAGATTTTTACCCAAGGACATCCTACATCCCCATAGTGCTAGAGCCAATATTTTCGGTATCCAATCCGGTCATCCACGATATGCTTGTGGAGGCCATGACCCTAATGTCACTAGGGCGTACAATGATCATGTCACACATATGCGATATGTATGAGTCACATCGTCCATTCATACAATAATCCTGTGCGTACCCCGCGATTATGTGGGTAATTCCTATTAGTGAGTCCCATAAATAATCTGCCCAACCCCATATTCTATGATCAGTCACTACTCATATTAAGCATACATATGATGCGTATGGTTATACTAAGCATGCTATATAGTGATGAACTATCCTTATAACGATGATGGCCTAGATGGCCTACACACAACAAGTATGGCCTATCAATGGGCCCCAGGGAGAGTTGCAATGCGGACATTTAGCCAACATTATTCTTATAATGTGGGCGTCAAACCATCATTGCTCTAAGGCACGACCCGTTATAAACATCATTATATACACCATGGTGAAATCACACATTGCAATGGACCTATACACATCCCATTGGGCCTTAAATACATCAAATGGGCACATGGGCCTTATATTCATCAAGTGGGCTGCATCAATGGGCTGCACCAATGGGCCTTATGTACATTGTAATGGGCCATAACCCATGGGCCTTGAATACATCACAATGGGCCCTCATATGGAAAGTGGACCACATCACATGGGCCATATGTATATCAAATGGGCCACACCAATGGGCCTCATGTGTATCAAATGGGCCACACCCAAATATAAGTGGTGATAATGATTTTCACCATTAAAATTCCTAATGCCCACCATAACATTTATTTCCCATCCAATCTGATCCTAAGGTCATACAGACTTGAATTAAGAGGGAAATTTTTTTTCCTACTGATCCAAAACTTTTGCACTCCAAAAGGATTTCAATGGTAGACATTCAATCATCACTATGCAGTGTGGTCCACTTGATAAATAGATCTATCTTATTTTCGCTTCAAGCCTTAAAATGAGCTTGCCAAAAGGATGGACGGTTTAGACACATCCATTAGGGGTGGGGTCCACTGGCCGTCCAACAAATGAACTATCCAGCAAAATGCCTGGACGACATTGATAGAACACATGCATTATGGCTGGGACCCATGGTCACTGGCCGTCCGTCTAGCGGCGCAGGAGCGCAGCAGGATGCTACCTTGTGTCCTCTGGACATTTGCAACAACAACGCCTACTGCTGCTTGATTTTTTTATTTTTTGTGGTATTTTCTAGGTGGGGCCCACATTAGAAGGATCTGCTCCATCCATTGGCTTCTACGGTTATGGACCTAATAGATTTGAATGGTAGAAATCACTGTTTTCTATGGTATGGCCCGTCAGATAATCGGATTGACATCATTTTTTTCGCTAAACGCCTAAAATGAGTTGGGAAATAGGGTGGACATTGTGGATCAGATCCAAAAGTCAAGGTGGGGCCTGCATGAGCGGCCCACCCAAAAACCTTAAAGCAAGCTTATATTTTTGCTGGTAGTACATCTCATTATCTATTCACACTTCACTGAACCCACGTCCAGCGTCCAGAGACACTGGACGGATGGCGTGAATATATTATCAAGGTGGGTCCCACATGGACGGGCCCACTTGATTTGGATCAATCTGATATTTGTTTTTTCCATCACCATAAGGTAGGGCCCACATGGCCTGGACGGTGTACATCCAACCCATCCATCAAGTGGGTCCCACGAAGGTGGATGACTTGGATAAATTACCTACATCATGGGCCAACAACAAGGAAAAAGAGAGAGAGAGAGAGAGAGAGAGAGAGAGAGAGAGAGAGAGAGAGAGAGAGAGAGAGAGATCGAATGATGGAGGGACCTCGGCACTATGGGCCCTTCCTTCCATACATCATAACATACATTAAGTGGGTCCCATTACATGTGGGCTCACCAATCAAAATCAACGGCGGAGATCCTTTCTCCACCAAAATGCAAGGTCTGGATGACCCTATTCAAGCAAGGAAAATAAACATAATAATGGGGTCCATGGAGAATGGCCCCATCATGGAATGATCATGAGAACCAAGGTGGGCCATCGGCCACACCTAGGGTCCAAAGTGAGATCCATGCCATAAATCGGTAGGCCTTAATTGACCCATCATTAAAGCATTAAATCTAGGCCTCTAAAGCACCCACCGTTCGATCTTCTTGGTCCCATGGAATGCCAATCTTCTTGTGTCTCACTTTGATGGAAGGTGATGAAAATTGAAGGGCTAGGATGATGGATCTTGGAATAGGAAGTGGGCCACACACACACACTTTTCTTTCCTTGGAAATGCTTGGACATCCACCACTTCTTCGTTGCTTGGAAAGTGTGAAGAGAAAGAGAGAGAGAAAGGATAGTTATAAGAGAGAGGTGATGGTTGTGAGTGATGGATGTGAGTTGATAGATGTACTTGACTTGAGAGTTGACGTAGGGTACGTTGCTTGACTTGGGGAGAAAGAAAGCATGAGTTGTGTACTTTGATTGATTGATTGATTGATTGATTGATGGGATGAGTTGTATAGATTCTCTTGGGTTCGTAAATGCGCGGCGTTTCTTCGAAATAAACGCGGGCCTACATCTCCTAGCCACAGTATCAAATTGGTGTGTAAGACGTGGCTTTAGAACCGCGACAATGGTGCGGTCGCAATGGCACAAGTCTCGGATTGAGCCGACTCAGATCTACGGCATACGACTTAGGGTCATGCGTAAACGTCGATCATAGGTCGCAGGTTGTCGGAATTCGACCGGAAGGATCTAGGGAGTCTATGGAATGGTACGAAATAGGATATGGGCCTTACAGCTCTCCCCACTTAATAAAAATTTTATCCTCAAAATTTATACTACCATCGCAACTAAACATAACTCAAGGAAATAGAAAACACAACATCATATATGATCAAAACACAATACAACATATAATCAAACATCGAAAAGATGGGGATAACGCTCTTGAATCTCTACCTCGTGTTCCCAAGATGCCTCATCGACACTATGATGGCCCAACTGCACTTTCACAAAGGGAATAACTTTGGTCCAGAGGATATGCTTCTTCCAATCGAGGATATAAATTGGCTGCTCAATGTAAGAAGCGTCCTCACGAACCTCTAACGGCTACTAATCAATAATGGGAACGATGTCTGACCCACATTCCTCAACATAGAGACATGAAAAATATTGTGGATGCCAGACAACTGAGATGGTAAGGCAAGCCGATAGGCCATGACGCCAATGCACCCAGTGATTTCGAAAGGTCCTATGAATCTCTGGGCAAGCTTGCCCTTTGCTCCAAAATGAACCACACCCTTTATGGGTGAGACCTTGAGATACACATGGTCTCCAATGACAAACTCTAAGGGACAACGCTGACAATCAGCAAAATTCTTCTGCTGGCTTTGAGCTGTGCGCATCCTCTGCCTGATGATGTCGATGACCTTTGATGTCTGCTGCACAAGCTCAGGACTTAGGAGACGTCGCTCTCCAACATCGGTCTAACAACTCATAGATCTGCACGGTCTGCCATATAATCCCTCGAAAGGAGTCATGCCAATGGTTTCCTAATAGTTGTTGTTGTACGCGAACTCAGCCAATCGCAGATGCTCTTCCCAACTACTCAAGAAATCGATCACGCAAGCCCGAAGCATATCCTTAAGGATCTGGTTGACCCTCTCAGTCTACCCATCGTTCTGTGGATGGTACACGGTGCTGAGCTTCAAATCAGTCCCCACTGTTCTCTGAAAGCTCCCCCAAAACTAAGACGTAAACCTCGGGTCTCAGTCAAAAATGATCTAGACTGGAACATCGTGCAGTCTCACAATCTCCTCGATGAATAACCTCGCAAGCCGGTCCATCGACTAAATCTCATGCATCGTAAGAAAATGTGCTGACTTCATAAGATGGTCCACAACAACCCAGATGCTGTCATGACCGAGCTGAGTCCTCGGCAAGCCCATAATGAAATCTGTCGACACGTGCTCCCACTTCCACATCAGGACACTCAACGACTGCAATGGACTAGGGAGTCTCTAATGATCGACCTTGACACGTTGACATATGTCACACTCTGTCACAAAATTGGTGATCTGGCACTTCATCCCCATCCAAAAATACTGTCGCCTCATATCACGGTACATCTTCATCGAGCCAGGGTGGATAGAAAATTGTGATCGATGTGCCTCGGTCATAAGATTTCTGCATAACTCATGAATATCCAGGACACATAATCGACATCTAAAGCGAAGTCCACAATCAGAACCAATCTACCAATCTAATTGACTCTCAGATGCTGCCTCTACCCAATAACTCTGCACTGACTCATCTGCCTGTTGAGCCTTAATCATCCTTGCAACAAGAGAGGGTTGAATTGATAGGATCGATAACTGCATAATAGAAGATTGCAAGTTGATCTCGAAGTCAAATGCTGACACATCCTCAAGCATCTTCCACTCTTGAATCATCATGTGCACCACCAGGCCTTGTGGTTGACGGCTGAGGGCATCCACCACCACGTTTGTCTTGCCCTGGTGGTATTGAAGATCAAAATCATAGTCCTTCAGGAGCTCCATCCAACGCCTTTACCTCATGTTTAGCTCAGACTGAGAGAACATATACTTCAGGCTCTTGTGGTCGGAGAAGAGCTCAAACCTCTCCCCATAGAGATAGTGCCTCCACACCTTCAGTGCGAAGACAACTGCTGTTAGCTCTAAATCATGCGTGGGGTACTTCAGCTCATGGACCTTGAGCTGGCGAGACGCATAAGCCACCGGCTTCCCGTGCTACATTAGGACAACACCCAAGTCAACTCGCGAGGCATCGGTGAATACAAAAAATCCATCACCCCCAGAGGGAAGAGCGAGGACAAGAGCAGATATGAGACGGTCCTTCAGCTCCAAAAATTTCTACTCACAAGCATTGTTCCAAATGAACTCGGAACCCTTCCGAGTCAACCTAGTCAACGGGGCCGCAATACGAGAGAAACCCTCAATGAAACTATAGATCTCGGACACATTCGTGGGCTAGCCCCACTGACGCACACATCAATCTTTGAGGGGTCCAATGCGACGCCCTGCCTTGTCACTACATGACCGAGAAACTTTACCTCCTTCTACTAGAACTCGCACTTCTGCAACCTCGCGTAAAGCTGGTGTGTAAGGAAGGTCTTCAAGGTAATCTCCAGATATTGCTTATGCTCCTCACGGGTCCTCGAATATATCAGAATATCATCGATGAACACTACAAAAAACTGGTTGAGATACGGACGGAAGACCTTGTTCATCAACTGCATGAATAATGCAGGCGCATTGGTTAGCCCGAAGGACATGACCTGGAACACAAAATGACCATAGTTCATCCTAAAGGCTGTCTTCAGGATATCCTTATCTCAGACCCAAACCTGATGATAACCGGACCGCATGTCTATCTTCGAAAAGAACTGCACCTCCTATAGTTGATCAAACAAATCATCGATCCTAGGGAGCGGGTACTTGTTCTTGATCGTGACCTTGTTGAGCTCGCGGTAATCTATGCAAAGCCTCAATGATCCATCCTTCTTCACGAAGGGTACCTGCGCTCCCCACGGTGAACTGCTCGAATAGAAAAATCCTAGCTCGTACAACTCGTTTAACCGCTTCTGTAATTCTTAAAACTCCAACGGTGTCATCGATAAGGGACCTTTAAAATAGGCGCGGTACCGGGCACGAGATCACTTTGGAACTCGGTGTGCCGACGAGATGGTAACCCCAGAATCTCATAGAACACATCAGGAAAATCGTAAATGGCCAGCAGCTGGTCGATACTCAAAGCAACTGACTCCTTAATGGCACACGACAACAGGTAGGAAAGCTGCTCTCCTCTGGGCTTAGCAACAAACTGGAACTCTAGCACATCTGGGATACAGAACTTGACTGTCCTCACGAAGCAGTTCGATATGGCGTGGTACTCGGCGAATCAATTCATGCCCAGGATGACATCAAACTCAGACATCGACAATACGAATAGATCAGTAGAAAAAAAGACATCCCCAATCAGAATGGGGCAAGACGAGCAAAATCTATCTATCACTGCAGTATTCTGCAAAGGCGTCGATACCAACAAATCTTCACGAGTAGACTCCAACGGTAAACCGATCGATCGGCAGAAATTATCATCCACAAAGGAATGCGATGCACCAAAATCAAACAATACATGTGCAATGCATATAGAAATAGGGAGAGTACCCTTGACGACCCCTCCTGATGATTGAGGGTCCTGCTAGGTGGCGTAGAATCTACCCTGAGCTTGCTGGGGAGGTGAAGGTCCCCTCTGAGGTCTCTGGTGCTGCTACTGCCATTGTGGTGGCCTGATCTGCTGCCTCTGCTGCTGCGGGGGAGGTCTAGGAGGCTGATGCTGCAATTACTGCTACTGTTATAGGGGTTATCGTGGAGGCTGATACGGTGCCCTCGACTGCTGCTGCTGCTGCGGATGGGGACACTTGTGCCTACGATGTCCTGTACTATCGCATCTAAAGCAAGCACCTGGGAATGGTCCTGAAGGTGGTGCTGGGGGTGCTGCTGGTGCTCGGAATGCTGGGCGGATCATGTGTCACTGCAGTGGACAATGGTGCTACTGCTACAAGCTACCACAGGGCTCCTTCCTCTTCTGATCTCCTCTCTGGTCATGGGCCCTCTGCAAACTGGCCTAATCTGCCTCATAGACCTTTGCACAATTTTCTCAAACATTGGAAGTATGTGTCCGATCACACGGCTCTTGAGGGCAGGACGCAAGCCGTTCTCAAAATGACAGGCCTTTTGCCCCTCATCATTGATAAGATATGTAATGAACCTCTATAGCTCGAAAAAACGTGCCTCATACTGGGACATAGTCATGTCTCCTTGTACCAAGGTCTCGAACTCTAATGTGCGCTGCTGTCAAATGTGCTCAGGAAAGAACTTCCGGTTGAACTGGTCTATAAAGTTCTCCCAAGTCCACTCAAAATCGATTGCTATCGTTCAGGTGAATGATGCCCACTAGTGTTGAGCCTCACCGTGGAGAAGGAATATAGTTAACGGGACCTGCTTCTGGGTCGTACATCTCATAGTATCCAAAATCTTCTCCAACTCAGAGCGTCATATCTCTGTTACGGTAGGGTCTAACATGCCTTGGAAGTACGGGGGATCCTGCTGTCAAAAGTCTCTGAGAAGAGCGTTCACACGCTCCTGCTCTTCCTGGGTTGGTGTAAGAACGGGCTGCCTGCCCTGCCCCTAAAGGATAGCGGTCATCGTCTGCAGCATCTACTGAAGCTGCTCTACACTCACAGGTGCTGACGGGGCTGCGCCAGGCTCACACTGGGGAGCAGGATTAGCTCGGGTAGCTCTCCTAGGCAGCATGTCCTGCATGAAGGAACAAGGGCCTATCAGCCTCGAGAATTCTCGAATGCATAAACATTAAGGGTCTACGTCAGAAAATCGCTAAGTTATTTAGACTCGGGACCTATTTATTCTAAGTTCATAGTAGATATGTAATGTGATCCTCAGGTATTCCTGAGTTATGCTTTGATACCAACTTCTATCACGTCCCAAACTCAAAAAATGGGCTCATAAAATTCTCGATTGCTGAATCCGGCGCCGACGGCCTCCGTAGTGCCCCATTCTCGGCTCCCGACACTCTTATGCCAAATTTCGATCCTGGGATCCTACAAGGAGGATTTTCAGTATAATTTTTTTTTGTAATGGAGCATAACCACAAGTATAACCAAGTCATAAAAAAACATCACCACATATATATTATATCAAAAACTTTAAGTACAATGCGGAAACGAAAATACAAAGTGATCAAAAGGCTCAAAAATTACCTGATGTGCACTCTTGCCTCAGCACTACTATGATCCAACGTCACTTGCATGCAACGGTCGTGCATAAGCTTACAAAAGCTTAGAGGGTGGTGTAAGTGTGTGCACAAGGTAAGTGTCAAGTATGGAATATCAGAGTAATGCAAAAATATGCTAGTAAGTCCATGAATACTATCAGTCGTACCAAGGCTATGTGATGCAAGGCATGAATGCTATCGGCCATACCAAGTTCATGCGATGCGAGGCCTACATAGCCAAATGTCATATGCGAGATGCAATACAAGCATGTCAGTCCTCATCAAGTACATATATCAGTACAGTTCTCCTCTGGGATATCACCAGGGTTTAGTACACTCCACACTGACTGTCACCTCCCTAGCCGCACAGCCAGCGAGTGGAAGAGACCATACTATCCTTCTGACCAGTAGTCTGCCAATACTTACCCGGCTCGTCGATAGCGGACTCATTTGTAGATGGTCAAACTCAACCTAGCTTACAATCTCCTCACTCGGGTGGATAAGGCCACACCCCATTCCAACCTACCACGACACAGTGGGAGACATGGCCTACTAGTATTCAACACTCGGGCACTCGTGTATCCACTCAGTCTAGACGTTAGAGCATCTCTTGGTACCAAAAAGGTTCTGTGATTTTCACCCAAGGACATCCTACGTGCCCACAGTGCTAGAGCCAATATTTTTGGTATCCAATTCAGCCATCCATGATGTCTTGTGGAGGTCACGACCTTGATGTCGCTAGGGCGTATAATGATCATCTCACACATATGCGAGATGCATGAGTCACACAGTCCAGTCATGCAACAATCCTACGCGTATCGCGTGATCATGTGGGTAACTCCTATCAGTGAGTCCTATAAATAATCTGCCCAACACCATATGCTATGATCAGTCACTACTCATATCAAGCATACATATGATGCGTATGGGCATGAGTTATGGAGTTACACTAAGTATGTTATATGGTGATGAACTATCCTTACAATGATGATGGCCTAGATGACCTACACACAATAAGTATGGGCCTATCAATAGGTCCTAGGGAGAGTTGTAATGCAGACATTTAGCCAACATTATTCTTATAATGTGGACATCAAACCATCATGCACCCAAGGCATGACCCATTATAAACATCATTATATACACCACAGTGAAATCACACATTACAATGGACCTATATACATCCCATTAGGCCTTAAATACATCAAATGGGCCGCATCACATGAGCCTTATATTCATCGACTGGGCTGCATCAATGGGCCGCACCAATGGGGCTTATACACATTACAATGGGTCATAACACATAAGCCTTGAATACATCACAATGGGCCCTCATATGGCAAGTTGGCCACGTCACATGGCCCATATGTATATCAAATGGGCCACACCAATGGGCCCCATGTGTATCAAATGGGCCACACCCAAATATAAGTGGTGATAATGATTTCCACCATTAAAATTTCCAATGCCCACCACAACATTTATTTCCCATCCAATCTGATCATAAGGTCACAAAGACCTGAATTAAGAGGAAAAATAAATTTCCTATTGATCCAAAACTTCTGCACTCCCAAAGGATTTCAATGGTTGACGTTCAATCCTCACTGTGCAGTGTGGTCCACTTAATAAATAGACTTGTCTTATTTTTGCTTCAAGCCTTAAAATGAGCTTACCAAAAGGTTGGACAGTTTGAACACATCCATCGGGGGTGGGGTCCACTAGCCGTCCAACAAATGGATAGTCCAACAAAATGCCTGGACGACACTGATAAAACACATGCATTATGGCTGGGACCCATGGTCCTTGCCCTTCGGTCCAGCAGCACAGGAGTGCAGCAGGAGGCTGTTGTGCGTCCTCTCGACATTTGCGCTGCTGCTTAATTTTTTTTATTTTTCTATGGTATTTTCTAGGTGGGGCCCGCATCAGAAGGATCTGCTCCATCTATGGGCTTATACAGCTCATGACAGATCAAACAAGCCTAATATTCAGCATGTTTCAGTGTGTAGAAACATCAAGGTGGGCCCTAATAGATATGAATGGTAGAAATCACTGTTTTCTATGCTATGACCTGCTAGATAATTGGATTGGCTTCATTTTTTTGGCTCAATGCCTAAAATGAGTTGGGAAATAGGGTGGACGGCGTGGATCAGATCAAAAAATCAAGGTGGGGCCTGCATGAGCGGCCCACCCAAAAACCTTAAAGCAAGCTTATATTTTTGTTGCTGTTGGTACATCCCACTATTTGTTCACACTTCACTGAACCCATGTCCAGCATCTAGGGACGCTGGACGGACAACGTGAATATATTATCAAGGTGGGTCCCACATGGATGGGTCCACTTGATTTGGATCAATCCTATATTTATATTTTCCATCACCATAAGGTAGGGCCCACATGGCCTGGACGGTGTACATCCAACCTGTCCATCAAGTGGGTCCCACGAAGGTGGATGACTTGGATAAATTGCATACATCATGGGACAACAACAAGGAAAAAGAGAGAGAAGGAGAGAGAGAGAGAGAGAGAGAGATCGAGTGGAGGGACTTCGACACTATGGGCACTCCCTTCCATACATCATAACATATATCAAGTGGGTCCCATTACATATGGGCCCACCGATCGAAATCAACAGTAGAGATCCTTTCTCCATCAAAATGCAAGGTCTAGATGGCCCTATTCAAGCAAGGAAAATAAACATCATGATGGGGTCCATGGAGAATGGCCCCATCAAGGAATGATCATGAGAATCAAGGTGGGCCATCGGTCACACTTAGGGTCCAAAGTGAGATCCATACCATTAATCGGTAGGCCTCACTTAGCCCATCATCAAAGCATTAAATCTAGGCCTCTAAAGCACCCACCGTTTGATCTTCTTGGTGAAATGAAACACCAATCTTCTTGTATCTCACTTTGATGGAAGGTGATGAGAATTGAAGGGCTAGGATGATAGATCTTGGAATAGGAAGTGGGCCACGCACACACTTTTCTCTCCTTGGAAATGCTTGGACGTCCACCACTTCTTTGTTTCTTAGAAAGTGTGAAGAAAAAGAGAGAGAGAAAGGGTGGTTGTAAGTGAGAGGTGATGGTTGTGAGTAATGGATGTGAGTTGATAAATGTACTTGACTTGAGAGTTAACTTAGGGTAGGTTGCTTGACTTAGGGAGAAAGAAAGCATGGGTTGTGTACTTTGATTGATTGATTGGATAGGTTGTAGAGATTCTCTTGGGTTCATAAATTCAAGACATTTCTTTCAAATAAATGCGGGCCCCCATCTCCTAGCCAGGGTATCGAATCAGTGTGCAAGACGCGGCGTTGGAACCGTGGAGCCGGTGTGGTCGCAATGGTACAAGTCTCAGATTGAGCTGACTCAGATCTATGGGATACGACTTAGGGTCATGCGTAAATGTCAATCATAGGTCACAGGTTGTCGAAATTCAATGGGAAGGATCGTGAGAGTCTACAGAACGGTACGGGCTAGGATATGGGCCTTACACCTTTTCAGTTAAGAAGATTTTCTTTTGAATATTCTGCCGTCTTTTGTTCGTTCATAAGTCTTTCAGAAATTTTACATATGAAAGTATTTGTCTAACTATCTCCAGTAGATGAATATTGACCTTCACTTGTTTCAACACCTCTAAAATGTCCTGAGAGTTAGAGAGAGGTTTTGGTGTAAACAACCATTGGGGGAATAGGGCAATCGGCTTGCCTTGAAGTTCCGGTTGTAATTTTTCTGGAGCAGTGCTAGGTCTATCATCGTTGTCCTCTTCTGAGTCCTAATGGAATAAATTTATCAATTATCTTCCCACTCCTAAGAGCAGTGATAGACTTACCTTGTTCCATTTGATTTGAAGAGCTTAGTTCATTTATTTTGTATTGCAGTTTAGGACTAGGGAAAGGTTGGGTTGGAAGAATCCATTTTTCTCCAATTGAATTTTTTATCTCTCGCCCTTGTATGGCCTTTGAAATGTCTTAAAGGGTTTATAATATACCTTGAGTGATAAGCTATTGGTTTTGAATATGTTTTAGAACCGAATCCTCTTGAGGTTTCTCTTAATTTGGAATTTGGTTGAAGAAACCTCGAGGGGTAGCAGTTTGTCCATTCATCCAACTAAAGTTTGGATGATTTCTCTAACTAGGATTGTTTGTATTAGAGGTAGGTCCATTGAATGGTCTTTGGTAATTGTTTACGGCATTGGATTGCTCATTCAATGCTCTTGAAAGGCAGGTATTGTTGGATAATTTTTAGTTGTGTGAACGTTGCAAGCACATATACCGCAAACAGTTTCCTTAACCTTATCCTTCTTTAGTTCTATGACCTTGAATTTTCTTATGAGATTAGACACTTTAGCATTGATATCATCATCCTCTTTTAGAAGGTATAATTCACTCCTCTCCTTTGATTGAGTGGGCCTAGAAGTGGTGATTGATTTTGGGTGTCCCATAATTGTGCCTTTTCAACAAGTCTATCTAAGTAGTTCCACACATCATCGACATTTTTTTTTAATGAATTTCCCATTGCACATTGTCTCAACGAATTGGCGTAATGAAGATGTCAGTCCATCATAGAAAAAGTGTGTAATGCGTCACGTTTCAAAATCGTGTTGTGGGCATGAACTAACACGATCCTTGAAATGCTCCCAACATTGGAAGAATGTTTCATCTTCCTTTTGGGTGAAGTTAATGATTGACTTTCTAAGGGTGTTTGTTTTATGATGTGAAAAAAATTTCTTTATGAACTCCCTTATCATGTCATTCCATGTGCCAATAGATCTGGAACATAGTGAATGCAACCACGTCTTAGCTTTCTTTTTCAAAGAAAGGGGAAAGAGTTTCAGTTTAACTGTGTCCTTAGACATGTTAAGAAAATATAAAGTAGTTATGATCTCATCAAACTCTTTCAAGTGTAAATATGGACTTTCAAATTCAAGTCCATAGAATTTTAGGAGTTGGATCACCCCTGGCTTAATATTCATGTGTCCCATATTTTTTAGAAAAACCATGCATGTAAGACCCGTATCCTAGCCAGTACTGTTCCGTAGGCTTTAGTGGTCCTTCCGGTCAAATTTTGGCAACTCTCGACTTATATCCGACATTTACGCATGATCTTAGGCCAAGTCCTACATATCAGAGTCGACTTGACTTAAAACCTATACCCTTGTGACCGCGCCGTCACCGTGGTTACAACGCCGCAACTGACGGACACTACAAGAAAAGTCACTTTTACCTACGAAACTTTTCGTAGGTAAAAGCCTGTTTTTCGTAGGCAAAAACTTTTTTCAACGAAAATTTTCGTTAGAAATTTTGTTGCCAAAAGACCGAGGGTGAAAACCTTTAACAACGAAAAAAAAAATTTCATTGGCAAAAGTAAGACTTTTGCCGACGATTTCATTTCGTAGGTAAAATATTTTACCAACGTTTTATTTCGTAGCCAAAAATATTGCAAAATATTTTTTCCTTAACTTCGTAGGTAAAAAAGATTTACAAAATGTTTTACCTACGATTATTTTCATAGCTAAAAAGATTTACCTACCAATTATTTCGTAGGTAAAAATTATGACAACACTTTCACCTATAAATAATTTCGTAGGTAAAACTATTTACAAAAGTTTTACCAAAGAATTTGTTTCGTAGGTAATAATTATGACAAAACTTTAACCTACATATAATTTCATAGCCAAAAATATAACATAAGTTTTGCCCACGAATTGTTTTTGTAGGTTAAAATTATTGCAAAACTTTTCCCTATGAATTTATTAATTGGTAAAAATTGTCACAAAAGTTTTACCTACTAATACTTTCGTAGCTAAAAATATTTTTAAAACTTTTACTACGAATTGTTTTGTAGGTACAAAATTGTTATAAAAGTTTTACCTGCTACTAATTTCGTGGCTAATAATATTTTCAAAACTTTTACCTACGAATTATTTCACAAGTAAAAATTGTTACAAAAGTTTTACCTACGAATATTCTCGTAGATAAAAATATTTACAAAACCTTTACCTATGAATAGTTTCGTAGGCAAAATTATTTATAGAACTTTTTCCTACGAAGCTACTTGTAGCTAAAAACTTTTACGAAACTTTTACCTACGAAGTGTTTGGTTGGTGAACCATTTTGAAAACATATACCAACAAATATTTTTGTAGGTAAAAATATTTTCAAAACATTTACCTACGAATATTTTCATAGCTAAAAAATTTACAGAACTTTTCCCTACGAAACTCTTTGTAGGTAAAAACGTGTATGAGACTTTTACCTACGAAAATTTTCGTAGATAAAAACCCAATGATACTTTTACCTACGAAATTTTTTGTTGGTAAAAGTGTCTTGTTTTTAAAAAAATGTGCCTACAAAATATTCTTGATATACACCTGTTATATATAAATATTTTATCATATTCACATTCACATCCATTCAAACCCAAAGTAAGTAGATCCATCCAAATATAAACTACATCCATCAAAATAACATTCATTCACAAATAAATACATATAAGTTTAACATCATAAGTAAAATACAAAAAATCACAAAGATGAAGGTGGAGGAGGTGGAACATCAGTGGGTAAGCGTGCAGCAAGCGCCTGAAATATCTTCGTCATCCGTCGCTCATGCTCCACCCGCATCTCCTCCATCCTCCTCTCCTGCTCCTCTCTCTCCGTCGCCTGCTCTTCCATCCTCCTCTCCTGCTCCTCCCTCTGCCTCGTCAGATCCTCCATCCACCTCTCCTGATCCTCCCTCTGCCTCGTCAGATCCTCCATTCTCCTCTCCTCCTCCTCCATCTGCCTCTCCAGCTGCTCACTCTTCTTCTCCAACTGCTCTCTGGTGGTACCTCAAATTGTGTCCCTCACCAAACTCGCATCCAACTCTAATCCATGTCTACAATGAAAAGACTAAAGTCAATTTACGGAAATAGCTTTAAGATTAGGCTAGGTTATAGGTTTAGGCTATAGATTATATGTTTAGGATTTAAGAATAGGTTTAGGTTAAGGTTGTAAAAATAGGTTATAGGTTAAGGTTTAGGTTTAGGTTATAGGTATAGGTTTAGGTTATAAGTGTAGGTTGTAGGTTTAGGGAAAGGTTAGGTTTAAGTTATAGGTTATGGGATTTGAGAATAGGTTTGGGTTATAAGTATAGGTTTAGGTTGGTCTATAGGTTAAGGTTTCACTACAAGAAAAGGGGGTTTTAGCCTTAGTTCAAAACCGTGACTAAAAAGATTAAAAACTGAGACTAAAGCCTTTAGCCTCAGTTTTGCCTCAGTTATCCAAACCGAGGTTGAAACTCCCGTGGCCAAAGGTTTTAGCCTCAGTTTTAGCAACCGAGGCTAAAATGACTTTTATAGCCTCGGTTCTTCAAGTGAGGCTAAAAATCTTTTTAGCTTCAATTTTCTCGAAATGAGGCTAAATTAAAATTTTAGCCTCCATTGTCTTCAACTGAGACTAAATTCGAATTTTAGCCTCAATTGATTCCAATTGAAGCTAAATCTATTTTTAACCTCAGTTCTCAACAACCAAGGCTAAAGCCTTTAGCCACGGGAATTTCAGCCTTGGTTATCAACAACTGAGGCTAAATTCAAGCCTTAGTTACAAATTGAGGCTAAAAATGTTTTTTTTTTTAAAAAAAATATTTATTTAAACTACTAATCCATTCATTCAATTCACTCATGAAACAATCAATCATGAAAGCCACAATACCAACAAAACAGTTAACAACAGTCTATTTAAAGTTTAACTCAATCAAAGCGTTACACAACACTAGGTTCGATGAAAGTCATATGTACAGAAAATGTTTTTCAATGGAGGTCTATCCCAAGGTGTAAGAGGATTTAGCACTGGATCACCACGATGCAACCTGAAATTTACAGCATTAAAAAACATAAGCCTGCTGGAAATGATATGACTCCAAAAATGCGGAACATTAGTACAACACATACAATCAAATAAAATAGCTTTTCCACCATCTACCTCGGGTAACAAGCCAATCCGCATCTGTAAAATCAAAGGGCATAGGAGAACTTTAATTAGGCATGAAAGTGGAAGGGTCAAAACCTGCAAGCCGTAGAAAATCATTTCCAGAAAATTTCCAGCATCCAAACACAGAGTATAAACCATTTACCTGTAAATCATTTATAGTTAACCCCATTTACAAGCATCATCCAAACACATCCTAACCATACCTATAAATAATAAAACTTGTCACCTTCTTCTCTGGCAAAAGAACAGATCTGGATTTCAAGTCTTATGAAGGCATGTCTCTTATCCATACCTTATCCTGCTGTTTGAGTATCCAACTCAGATACTCTACTTTTGAAGGACCCACATAACATGGTTAGAAACTATTTATTTAAAAAAGTCAGTTTAAATATTTGAGCTACCAATGAGTCAAGATGATTTGTAATAGTGGTGCAAGAACAGAAACTAGGCTGTTAATACAAATTCAAGTAGTAGTGGTTCACTGAATATGCTGAACATTGATTCTAAACCCCATCTGTAAATCTGGGGACCTTGCATCCACCCAAAAGAAGAAGAAGAAGAAGATACCTTTCCTTTCCCTTATGCTAATTTGGAAAGAGCAGACCAACAAAATAGTCATTCTTTTCCCTAATGCTCATTTGGAAAGAGCAGACCAACAAAATAGTCTCACAAAAGGAACATGTGCATGCGTAACTTTAAGCAATTCCAATCCAGGTGAATCATTACTTTGAGCAATGCAATATTTGATGTTGATAAAAAGATTTTTATTTTTTTAGGTAATCCTAGCCTAAATTTATTCTCCTCCTCTAACCAAATGTGGGCCATTGACCATTTTTCTTTTGGGGACTCTTAGTTTAGAATTATTATATGGCTAAAAGCACACCTTATGGGGGTATTTATCGAATCAGTACTGGGTCTATACACAAAATATGTGGAATTTGTAATGTTTTCCAGACAACTAAGATTGCCTGAAGGTATTTGAGCCAAGAATGACAAGGGAAAAGCATGTACATACACACCTGCTGCTTCTGCTTCTTCTTCTACTGCTTCGGTGACACCTTTAAGAAGCAAGCCTAAAAAGGTAGAAAAAGATGAAAGTGAGGTTAGAAAAGTCTTCACAGGCTATTCTGCATCAACATCAAGCAAACAAAGAACCTGCTGTTTCGTAGGTTTCCTGAAGTTGAGAAGTAAACAGTAGTTAACAAGACTTTTTAGCTTCTGACTGTAGCGGTCAATACAGATACAAATGATAGGAATTTTGGAAATCTTAATACTAGCAGACCTACCATTAACCTCGTCCATAATCAACACAGATGTGGGTGTAGATAGCAAGAAAATACTTTATCTATGGTCTAACTGAAGTTATTGCCCTTGATAGAGTAGAATGTCAGAAAAAGATTCATGTAGCTGACCCTAATTAGTTGGGATAAGGCCATGATGATGATAATGGTGGTGGTGGTGGTGGTGGTGGTTATATAGGGCTAAATGATTTTGCAGTGATCCAAATGATTCTTTCCCATTGATCAAGTGTTGCTTTTTCTTTGAATCTTCAAAGATCTTAAATGCAAAAGAACAAAGTTACACACGCAGATATTATAATTTCAGATGGGTAATATTCATAGTTTCATCAAACAGGAGTTACTTACATCCAAGTACTGTTCTAACCGCTCGACTAACTCATGTGGGAAAGGTTCCAGTAAGTTAGTTGTTTTCCTGTAGAACTTCTCCAGCCATAGCTCTGTGTTTGACTTCTTTTTCCTGCCCTTCACTGGCTCACTGAGGGGTGTCTTAAGATATTCCCCAGCAAAAGCCTAGACGGCCTGTTGAAAATGACACAAAATTAAACCTTGAACTTGGAATAACAAAGGGGAAGCTTACTTCCACAAATTTTGACATTTCCAACCATGCAGGGTAATTGGTCTTAAAGAGATCTTTCTACAGGTGCTTTGAACTGACAAAATCAACCTTGAGGGATGGTGGAATTAACAATTTGGGGAGAAGAAATATCAATCATCTAAATAAATTATGTTTTAGAATAAAAAGGCATCCAATTCGTGATTAACTCTTGCTACCTCTGAAGTATTTCGAATTTTGCGAAGTGCAGAACCAACATGTGCATATATTGTACTTCTCTGCAAAAATGAAGTTCCATCAGATATTCTTTACAATGTGAAAAATCAATAGATACAGTAAAATTTATATCATTAACATGCTAAAAAAATTCCAGCCCTAAGCAGGCTAAGACAAAGAACTGGATTTGTCAGAGCAGTTTGTTAAAATTAATCAAAAATTATTCCTAATGATTCCCTGCTAAGCTAGTTACAGTCCAAAATGAGACATCTGACATATTTTCAGGCCCGTGAGCTGGGCCATGCCTAAATTTCATGTCCTATAAGTAAATGGGCCAGGCTCAGGCAGAACTCACTCCGGCCTAAGCCTAGTTCATTGACAGCCCCAATCATGAAATGCCGCCATAACTATTTTGAGTTTATTTGGACTTTCCACAGAGGACGGGACACAAAAGATAGTGGCCTTACCAAGGCAATGTCTTGAAGCATTTGACTAATTTGAGAAGCATTAGAAAATGGTCCAAATGGATGATAGCCTGTTGCCCAAGGCCAATTAAGAACTGGCCTTTCATGTACATGGGAAACCTTCTCATAGGGAGCAGTAAGCCCCCCAACTGCAGAAGCCAGTCCAGCCAAAATGTGGCATTGTGCTTGTGACGAAAGAGCATACCTTCTCTCTGTTTCTGAAACATAGCTGTTACAAGGAAATGCAACATACTTTTACCTTTTAGACGTAGATGGACTGAAGCTTGTAGGCAATGTTGTCAAAATCGTTATCATATCACAAATCGTAATAGGGGTTAAATTGTATTGAATCACAAATCGTATCGTAAATCATAAGATTTTTTTATGATCTTCTTAAAAATATGAAAAATATAAATAAATCAGGAAAAAAAAAAACTCAGTAATCACCCTTTTGCCATCAATATGCACCAAGTAATACCATGTCATGATAGTGTTAAAGGATACTTATCTTTCAAGAAATTTTCCTTGAAACATACACGGATCCTTTAAATTTATGTTCTTGTTAACTTTCTTGAATGTAGAATCACATTGGAAAAGTAGCATTTGATTTCGTAGACTGAAAAAAAAATATTTTTTAATTTCTAAGCATCATTCCACAATACATGTAAGTGAGTGTAACCATCCATTAAAAAAAAAATCTAGGTAAGTCACACACCAATTTGGTATTTTGACTAGTTAAGAAGTAAGAATTCATAAAAATAAAAATAAAATCAAATAAGCTCTACAATTTAATGTTGAAGAGAATATATATCATTTAATCTCTTATAAAGAATAAAATAAAATAATTTAGCTTTTCTAAACAATTCTTCTTTTAAAGGGGTTTTTTTTTTTCTAAATGATTCTTAAAGTCCCCGCCAATTCAAAAACATAAAATGAAAGTCAAGTGAAGCTTAAATAGAAGAGAACAAGTATAATTTGAATCGTAAATTGGGATTTGAATCATAAATCGTAGGATTCAAATTATAAAATCGTAAGATTCATATAAAAAGGGATTCAAATCACTTTGCTTAAGATTCAACTTAAATCACAAATTATACATTATAGGATTTTGACAACACTGCTTGTAGGTAGAGATGCATAATTTGAAATGAAATAATCAGATTATTTGTGAAGAAAGACATTTCAGCTAATGAGCAAATTCAGCAGGCTGAAACTGATAAAATGCATGATAAGTTATCTAATTGAAATCACAGTCACTTTACACAACTGCATGGCCTGGTCCTCTTGTCATGGCCTCATACAGTGGATTTTGGCTGAAGCTTATATAGCTAGAAATTTCCTAATCTGACAAGACATTTTTCAACCCAACATATCCAACTCCCAGGTGCCGATGATCTCTAATCAATGCCGAACAGAATGCAAATTCTAAGCTAAGCTCCTCTATGAAGGAGGACATAGTGGATGGACAAAACATTTTAATGTAGAAAGGAAAATCGAAAGCAAGAGTCATGATAACAAAGTTGGAACAATGTAGCTACATGAGAAGAAAAAATCAATTCAAATTATTCATTCTTGAGTATCTGGAAAGTGTTCAAGCTATTTGTCAACTGTTGTAACGTAAAATCTCCTTAGTTATGCTTTTTAGTTGTGCAAAGGTCAATCATTGAGTAAAAACAATCGTTGAGTAAAAACATTCTCTAAGAAAAGATAAAAACATAGAGATCTCTATAGGATATTAAGATCACACTTTTGATTGGACTTCTCTAGCGGCTCTTTTTTTTGTTCAGAATCATTGTTGGCATGGTTACTTCAATGCACTTCACCACCCCAAATAGATGCATGGGTAACATCATGTGTACATGTGGGATCGTGCATACTGATATACACATTTTGTGTTGAATCAATGGTGAAATTTTGAGCTAAAATCACTATCTCACGTAACCAAGTACTTTATACACCCATTATCCTGGAAATTTCAGTTTCATATTTAATGTATAAGCTAACCCATTATCCTGAAAATTTCAGTTTCATATTTAATGTATAAGCTTACCACAAAGAATCCTCTTGCTCCATTCCCTGCATCAACAACTACATGGAATCCATCCAATGGTTTCTCTGAAAGTTGACAAGGAAGCTCAATCAGTGGATCGATCGTACACTGCTTTGTATTAAAATAATAACAAAAAATAACAGCCACATCTAAAAGCTGGATGCAAAAAACAGAAAGACCATCCTCAGTTCCAATAAATAGAGAACACAGAAACCAGACCAATGACTAAAATTGTCATGTACTGTTGTAGGACTGTCATGACTCCTGATATGTAATTGGCTATGCAACAAGACTGTTGATAATAGATGCAACACTCAAAAGCAATTAGCATGGTTAGTACCTATATTTCCTGCAGCTTTACGAACTGCCTTTACAAGATCAGATGTATAAACTGTCATGTAGTCTACCCTTTTCACAGCCGCAGAAACTACTCATTGTGATTCCTTTAAACTTTCAACTGAGTAGTTATCATATATACTCACAGCATGCTCCAAGATTTCCTTGATGTCAGCTTTTCCCAGTTCTCCAACATTTGTGAAGAACTTAAATCCATTTGTCAGCTTTTCCCAGTCTTCCAACTGAGTAGTTATCATATTTTACTTTATACCAAAAAAGTTAACTTTATTTTTTTTACCATAAAATATTAACATTATCTCATATATGAAAAGCTGTGGAAAATTGAGTTTAACAACAAAAAGTGAATCATTTTCTTCGAAAAAGACTTTCCACCCAATTATTTTGAAAGCTCCCTAACAATCCTTAAAAATACACATCTAATTATTTATTTCGGGACTTCTAAACAAGGAAAAAGAAGATGGTTACAACAAGGCTAACCTACAGTTCTTTGGAGCACCTGCTCTTCTAGCAAAAATCCTCTATTCCAAAATGAGGAGGCTTATTCAATTTATGTGAACTTTGGGATATATCAATGATACATAAGGCCCTCTTGATGAGTTTTTGTGAAGTATTTGTGAAGCATCCAATGAACCAAGCCTTCGAAGTAAAAATTCAACAACTATTCGGCAAGTGGGGATCAATATCCAGCAGTTAGAAATGATTTGCAGCAAATAGCTAGAATTTTCCAACAAGTTGGAAATGATCTCAGCATTAAAGAAAAAAGTTCCAGTAGTCAATGTAAGATTCCAATAATCAGAGAAACTGTTCAACACATACAAGATGCACTTGCCAGCACTAACAAGAGAAGAAACTTCTACTTAAGAAAATGAATGTTTACAAGCCCCAAATTTCCAATTTCGTACATTTATCTTGAAAAGGAAAAAAAATATAAAAAATTAGCTACTTTTCTTTTGATCTCTCCAAAGACCTAACATGAGAACTATTTACACTACTGATAACCCAAGGACCTAAACTAAATTTCAGGCCTTGATTTAAAACTAATCTCAATCATTTATACTACCTATTCTAGAATTCCTAATGAAAGGAACAATAAGCCTTGCAGAAGTCCCTAACTAAGACATACATGGCGGCCCACAAGTGGACCAAGAAAGGATTGAAAAATTGTCCCTTATTGGCTGATATGGGCATTTCTAGATGACACCTTCTTGCCTAGCGACATGATACGGGCTTGTGTCAGTCCTGATACGATCCTACATGTCACCTATTAGAGGCTACTGTTCAATATTTTCACTTTTTTCTTGTGAGTTTCATGTAGTTTGTTCTTTTCAAGCATATAAGAAGGCTAGGACTCACTTTTGGTACATCTCTGCCTATTTTAGAGAGGACAACACAAGTGTTGTATGTGATTTGATGAATTGAAGCAGAAGAACTAATTAATGTGACTTTTGGTTGAAATGTGTAACTAAATGCGTTATAGCAAGAATTGACAATCAACTGGGGTCGCATGTATTGACTTTGCACCTGATGGTTAGTTAAATCTGGCTAACTAAAGCTTCTCTCTTTCTCGATTTGTTAATTCGTCTTTGTTGTACAGTTGACACTTCCAGTTGAAACTCTGATTGATATTGGTGTAGTTCTAGAATTTTGAATAGATTTACCAATTTTTTATTTTAGATGCTTTTCTAGGAAAGCATTTGGTGTCTATTGGATTTCCTAATGATGGGTACCTCTGTCTCTGGGACTGACGAAGTGGAAGGCTGGTAACCAAGCTTAAAGCAAGTACATCTTGCACTGCAATTTCATCTGTTTGTTTCTCATCAAATGGAAGCTCTTTTGTAACTGCTGGGAAAAAACACTTGAAGCTCTGGACATTGGGGTTATCTGTAAAGCCTCACTCACACGCAGGAGCTGGGTTGATGAAACAGAATGACTGTTAGCATATTAACTGTAGAAATACCTGTCTACATAAAAACAGAATGAAAGAAAATAGGAAAATTTCAACATTAGTTTAGTGAAGAAAAGGCTGATTTGTCATGCCAGTATCAGAACATCAGCGACAACATCACAAAGATCTTTACTACAAATGATTTTTCTCAACAAGAGAGAATGAGAGATTCATCATCTGCTACAAAAATGCATAAAGGTCGATTAGTCATGCAAGCATTAGAATATTAGTGGCAACATCACAGAGATCATAACTACAAATGATTTCTCTCAGCATGAAAGAATGAGAGATTCATCGATCTGCTACAAAAATGCATTAGTAAGACCATTATGATAACCACAAGTGATGTAAACATGCCTATGTGGAGAAATCTGCAACGTTATATGCAACATGTGATCCCTAGCTTTTGAAGTCATCACCCAAGAAACCCTGACAAAGCATGGCACAGTACACGGCTGCTGCAATGGAGAGGAGCTTCACGACATGAGTTTCTTCGGGTAGGAGATTCATGGCTGCTGCAATGGAGAGAGAGAGAGGAGGGCATTCACGACCTATGTTTCTTCACGGCTGAGGCATTGGAGAGAGAGGGAGGAGAAAGAGAGATGGAGCAGAGATGGGGAGGGAGACAGAGGATTAGGGAAAGAAGTGTTTAGGGAATGCAATGGAGAGAATGAGAGAGAAGAGAGAGAGAGGAGAGAGACCGTATGAAATCCCTAATTTTAGGCACGACTTTGTTTTGAGCGTGCGCCCAAATTTGGGAGGTAGATTGGCTACTGTGGTGGGTGCTCTGTGGACCCCACCATGATGTATATGTTTCATCCATTCCATTCATTTATTTTTAGAGAACATTTTAAGGCTTGGTACAAAAATGATATGTATATAAATCTCAGGTGGACTACACCATAGGAAATCAATAATGATTGGATATCCACTATTAAAATCCTCTTAAGGCCCACTGTACTATTTATTTGAAATCTAATATGTTGATTAGGTCATAAAGACCCGGATGAAGGGAAACGATAAATATCAGCTTGATCCAAAACTTTTATGGCCCCCAAAATGTTTTTAATGGTCAACATTCGTCCAACACTTTTTTTTTTGTAATGTGGTCCACATGAGATTTAGATATACCTCATTTTTTCTCTCATATCATAAAATGATCTATAAAAAAAGATGGACAATGTGGATGAAACACATACATCATGGTGAGGCCCACAGAGCACCGACCACCAGCCATTACCTGGTAAATAGATATCAAGCCAACCACACCACATAAAAATAATAATAATTGGTTATCCATCATTAAAACCCTCCTAAGGCCCACTTTACTTTTTATTTGACATTCAATCTGGTGCTTAGGTCATATAGGCCTAGATAAAGGGGAAAAATAAAAATTATCTCGATCTAAGACTTTTATGGCCCCTGAAATGTTTTAAATGGTTGACGCTCATTGAACACTATTTCTTGTTAATGTGGTCCATTTCATATTGGGATATGTTTCATTTTTTGTCTCATGCCTTAAGATGATTTTAAAAAATAGATGGATAGCATGGATTAAACACATAAATCAGGCCACAGAGCATCAACCACAAGCCACTGGATGGTGTCAGGGGGAGCAGCTAATTTGTCCCCCTTATTTGTGGTGTGGTTCATTTAATTAATCTTTTGATATGAATAATTTTTGGGATAGTTCTCTAAACTGATATAAAAAATGAATAAGTCAATGATCCTGAATTTTTGTTGAATCTAAAACTCAAGTGGACCATGCCACATGAAACAGTGTGGAATAATGATTTCTAATGTTTATTTGACGTCCAACATGTTCATAATATCAAGAAGATATGAATGCAGATAAAACACAAGAAGATATGAATTAATGTGGGCCAACTACGATGACAGTGTAAAATATACTCCATCCATCATTTTCTCTGAACCATGATAGAATGAGATCTAAAAAATGAGATAGATCCATTGTCGAGGTGGGCCATACTACGGGGAAACAGTGAGAACGGAAACAGTGAGACCCAAACTTTAATGGAACATTGGGCTATATGGTCTGGGCTGGATTGGTTCATCTAGCCCATCCTATTGGTTATTTATATGACTGGGTTGGGTTAGGTTGGATATGGTTCAACCCTACTCAGACCCATACCCATTTGTCTTACTCCAACCTTCATTAGGAATAGCTCGAGTCTGTTAACCTGCTAACTGACCCAATACATTGTCACCTATAGTTTAAAACGTGAGAACAGACTAACCGAGCCAGGGCCCTTGGACAGCCCTAATTGATGGTTATGCTTGAAGCCATCCAGGTCCATTGCCAATTATGGATAGGGGCACCATGTGAATTATGGCTTGCAAACAATGGATGGTTGTTAGAAAATTGGCTCCATTCAAAGGGCTATGATCATCCGACCGGTGTGATTATTACACCATGGCTTGTTCCTAATTGTATGAATGAGTGAATGGTTAAGGTAGTGGCATCTATCCAAAAATGTTGTAACTTGCCAGGTCTTTGTTCCAGTGCTAAATGTGCATGTGGTGATCCAGTCTGTCCATCTAGTGGGCCATGCCAATTGGCAAAAATGTATGTAGTCATCTCATCACGAGATATTGGAAATTTCAGGAGATAACAACTACCAAGATATTATCATTTCCCAACTTCGGTGGGCCTTACAGGTTGGTGGCTGTTTGTATCACTACTTTTAAATTATTGTAAGTGTGCCATTGTTTATGTACCTAGATAAGAAGGGATTTTTTCAGTTTTTATTTTTTATTTTATTTTTAATATCCTTTTATGCAAAGGTTGGCAAGTCAAGCGAAGAACGCGTCCTTTCGGCTAACCATACTACAAAAAAAATCATCGGCAACTTCCTCAAAGAAAAAGATGCATAGAGAATGGACACAGATTAGGTGGATCCCTGAATGTGGGGCCCACCATGCCTTAGGCAAACATTCCCCAAAGCCCTGTTCACATAGAATGAGATTTTGTAAAGATCATCAAGTCAAGTCAGTCCTTGAGAAAATCACCAGCAGCTTCCTTAAGTAAAAAAATTACACATATCAGGAAATTAAGGTAACTATGGCCCACCAGACCAAAAATTCTAATCATTGTATATGTGCTACATCTAAGACAATTAGCCATTCATGCTGAAGAGAGTTGGGCCATGGCCCAGCACCTGAGATGAACCAGACATGTCTATGGTGGTACCTCAAATTGTGTCCCTCGCCAAATTCATGGCAAGAAAGCCTAACTAGATGGCCCCATCAACTAATTAGTTGCGATCAAGATCGCACACGTTTATGGTGGAGATTGGATTGAACACAATTTGTGAAAGATCTTCCTAAAAATGTAAACCTGATTAATGGAGTTGATTAAATATATACCACATGGTGGCCCACGCACAAACAAACCTATATATGGTTGACATCCCATTTACATCATTTCATATGGTGTGGTCCATTTACATCAGTTCATCCGTCTTTTGAACTCATTTGACAACATACAACCAAAAATGAGTTGGATCCCAAACTTAAGTGGTTGTCAAATAAACATGACTATGGGGCCTAGTAAGGTTTCAATGGTGGAAATCATTATTCCCACTGTTTCATGTGGTATGATCCACTTGAGCTCTGGAATTGCTTCAATTTTAGTCTCAATCTCGTAAATAAGCTGGAAAAATGGATGGATGACATGGGATAAATCATATACATTCATCGTGGGCCAACTGAGTTTACTCAGTACGATAAAAGATTTGATTTCATTGTCAATAGGTTGGATGGTAAATCAGATTGAGTACTGAGTTACTCGGTACACTCTTATTACACTAAGTAAACTCAGTCAGGCCCACCTTAAACGTATGTGGTCTATCCATGCCGTCCATCCATTTTTCCATTTAATTTAAGGGGTTAAGCCCAAAATTGGCTCATATACAAAAATGAAGTGGATCATACCACAGATCGGGCCCACCTTGAAAATTATATATGCTTCATTTTTGGGCTCAATTCCTAAAATTACTAATGGAAAAAACTCCCTAGGCAAACCGCTTCCTAAGGATGGCAAATAAAAATTTAAGTGGACCCGTGATATTTTTAATGGTAGGAATTTAGTTGAAATTGATTCTTGTTGTGTGGCCCACTTGAGATTTGGATCAGCTTCATTTTTTTTATCGTCTCCTAAAATGAGCTTTCAATACGGATAGATGGTGTAGATATAAGGAAAGTACATCACTATGGGCCCCACAGGCATCCAAAACTACCACGCCAAACAACCCCGTTCCGCAGTCACGCAAAAGAAAAAAAAAACAGGAGAGGAAAAAATTAAAAAAAGCAAATCAAGGGCTTCCCTTGCTAGAGCGGAGAGAGGGAAGGAGACGCTCAGAGAGAGAGAGAGAGAGAGAGAGAGAGAGAGAGAGAGAGAGAGAGAGAGGGAAGGACATGCTGAGAGAGGGAGAAGGAGACGCTGAGAAGGAGAGAGATCGAAGGAGACTGAGAGAGGGAGAAGGAGACGTTGGGTCAGAGCAGGTAGGTGCACTTCTAATCCAGCTGTGTTTCCACCACCCTCTCCTAAATTCGAAATGGATAGTCGTTGCCTGTAACAAAGTAACCTGTGACTTGAAAAACACCTAATTCCTCTATTACATTTCTTACGATCTTACCTGATAGAAAGTTACAAGTTGAGACTTTGTTACCTGTAACATTTCTCCCCCAAACACAAATTGTAAGAAAGTCACCCGTAACTTTCTTTCATTTTGCACAAGTTACAGGCATCCAAACGGCCCCTTAGGGATTTTAGGGCTTACAGATTTGAATTTGGATTCGGGTTTTTCTGATTTTGCAAATTAGGGATTTGAGGATTTGAGGATTTTGGGGATCTGAGGATCCAACCAGAATTAGGGATTTCTAATTTTACAAATTAGTGATTTTAGGGCTTACAGATTTGAATGTGGACCCCGAATTGGAGTTTTTCTGATTTTACAAATTAGGGATTTTAGGATTTTGGGGATCTGAGGATCCAACCAGAATTAAGGATTTTTGATTTACATGGATGGATGGTTGGATGGTTAGACATGTACATATGCATGGATGAATGATTGGATTGGATGCATTTATATTATACAAACTCATTCTGGTTACTATTGCACTGATATTTTACAATGACACGTGCTTTTAAACCCCCATAAAATGGGAACTTATCATGTATGCCTCTTTTTGCAATTATTCGATTACTAAATGTCCCAAAAAGTCCAACCAGTTCAATTATAAGGCCCGAACCAACCACAGGCTAACCAGTTTCCAAGGCCTAATCATTTCAAAGTATTGCAATTGGCCTGTTTGAGTTAGGTGCAAGGGTACTAAAACCTATATCTGTACTCACGTTGGACCTGAAATGAATGCCCATATTTATACCTGACATGTGTATGTGTGTGGTCCAGGTTACATCCTGTGTATGTTGAGGATGGGCAAGTTTGCTCTGGTTGAAAAAAGAGGGGCCAGTTTGGTCATTATTGCATTTGTATTTTTAGGATGGACAGTTTGGTCATTTCTTTTTCAGCTGCCCTTCTCTTGTGTAGAAGGGTGGGTCACTTATAGGCAGAACAACCATTTTTAGACAATGACATGACAAAGACCACCTGATGACTAGCTCACATCTTGCACATTTTGGCATACAGCTTCTAGCATTGTCAAACATGATTTTACTTGCTTTTCCCTTTTTTGGTGCCTACTTTTCTTGTACATGGTTGCAAGTTTCATCATTCTTGAATAGGAAGCAATTACAAGTAAACAAGATATCATAATCATCAAAGAATGCATGAAATGATCCCACACTACACCAAAATTGTTTATCAGGAACGGCCGATGCTTTGGTTCAGGTACAATTTTAAACTGTTTCTAAGTGAACACGGTTCTAAACCATTTTTAAGTGTAGGCACATTTTTCAAAATTAGTTTAGAGCTTTTGCTTTTCTACAGTATTTTCAGATATTACTTCTGAAAAAAATGCTATTCTGTGATATACCATGCTGTATTTTTTAGTTGCTGTTTAGATAGATTTGGGATATACCATTTAAAGAAGAAAAAGAAAAAAATGGAGAAAAATAGGTGATGTTTCTATGACTTGAGTCAATTGCTGCTTTGTGAGTGAATCATTTTGAAGCAGCCTCATGGTTTTGAATGAGACGTCGGTTTCTGTGCTACAGTTGATCTGTTGAAAGGAATCCTAAGAACCTAATGCTTAGCAGGTCAACTGTTTTGTGATGAGCTCTGCGTCCTTCATCATAATTTTATAATCTCCTTTACACCCCCACTGCTTCCTGTGGTGTGGTCTAATTAATGCTTAGCTAACTTTCTTAAGTTTCTTAGAAGTTCCGTATCCATCCGAAAGTCAGCCATGCTCGGATGTCCATTGGAATTGCAGCAATCACATCGATTTGCAAATAGATAGTGCTGACAAATGTCAATTGTTTGTGTGGATGTAGAGATGCAGGATGGATGTTTAGAAACTCCTAAAATCAATGATGAAACTATTGGTAGCCCAATGAGAAGCAAGGCGCCGCTAAACAATGCTTTGTCAATTAAGAGCAGTCTACAATTGGGTGGGAAAATGATGCAATTTTTAATGGATCACAGTGCAACATTACTGAGGTGCACTTCTAGAGACAAATGTAATAACGAGAGGGGGTATGATCCAACTAATAACAAATGGCGGAGATACAAGTGGTCTACTTCATTCAATTTGGGGAGAATAGTTCTCTTCTCTTCCATCTTGAACTGATCCCACCTTCATTTGTGTCACTACACTTTTAACAATCAAGCATGGGAACAATGGTGCAGATATGTCTAACATTGAGAGTCAAGCAGATCAGCGATGGGCTTGTTCATGTCTAGAAAAGTGCTATAGATGTTTCTACTATTAGAATTTTCTATTTTTTTGGGGTTCTTTTCCTTGTTCATATGTTTATGGCTATTGATTGTTAGGAGTTTCTCATTGCTGGATGGAGCTTTGTTGTATGTGGTGTCTAGACACTTACAGAGACGTGGTTTGAACTTTTACATACAGAAGATGAGAAATTATGTTTTTGTTGTAAAAAAAAAAAAAGGTACGCATTGGGATCTTAGCCATTGCGCAGTCTTTAGATCTAATCGTTTTTCTTTGATTTTCTTCACTCGATATCTCATTTGTGTAGAGATATTCTCATTTCTGGCTATGATTTCCTTTAAGATTCTTTTCCATCTCATCTCTTTAGTTACTCAGCATCAGTGCCATTTGAAATCAGATCAGTCATACTATAATGCTGATGATTGTATATTTTATGTTTCGTATCTTTCATGCATGATACATACATTCTCATTTCTGGCCATGATTTCTTCAAGATTCTTTTCTTTCTCATCTCTTTAGTTACTCAGCATGAGATGCATTTGAAATTAGATCAGTCTTGAATTTTCTCTGAGTTCATTTGTTATTACAATGCTGATGATGGTATATTTGATGTTTCATATCTTTCATGCGTGATCTGTTGATTAATTCATTCTTTTATTTTCTTGACCTTGGTTTCATTAGTAGCTTTGTCTGAGATGAAGTTTTTGGATATTGGTCCTCCCTAACAAATGACAGATTCGGTTCTCGGAGTGCAAGCATAACAAGCCCATCACCATTCTGCAACTGATCCTTACCACTATTATCCTTGTTATTGTACCATGAATCCAGAATCTGTAGCAGTGAATTGTCTTCATCACTTCCATAGTTCTTCTCCCCCTGTTCTTTGCTCTCTGCATCACCTATCTACTCTGTCCATTAGGCCAAGTCCACTCTTCTTGGGTTGCCTTGAAAATTCATAGTTACCAGATGATTGATGTGCTTTTTTTTTGGTGCATAGTAGTGGAAGAAGAATGGGTTAGGCCTAATGGATGGTCCAAGTAGGTGATGTGCTCATGAGGCCAAATGCAACTGTGTGTATGGGAAGGTTTCTATACACTTCGCCTACTAAATCATCTCTTTAGGAAAATTGTTGGTATTGTGCTGGCATTCACAAAATTGATCATTGTTGGTTCTCTTCTTCTTCTTCTTTTTCTTCTTCTTTTTCCCAAACAACAACCCTTGGTCTATTCTCATTAGGAAAAAAAAATAAATCTGTGTCACAATGATACTTCATAAACTTTGAAGTTAATGTTTTTTTAATAATCGGGAAAAAAACTAGCATTGCATTGTTTGACATCTAGGTCTTGTAGTCATTTCATCAATGAATCAAAGGTCATTATTATTTTATGTCCAGAAATGTGTGGGCTTTCTCATTTCGATTGTTTGAAATTTCTCATAGCCATATTATTTTTATTGCAGGTTTTCATTGTGCTCTCTTACTTGATCTCTATTTCCGTCAACTTCAGTACATTTCTTGTAATTGGAAAGACATCACCTGTCACCTATCAAGTCCTGGTGAAGGAGAATCAGTAGCTGCTTTGTCAGAGCAGAAGTAGCATACAGGACCAAAATCAATAGCTGGTGAAGGAGAGCAAGTTGTGGTTGAGGAGAATGAAATTCATGAAGATGTTGTTGCATGCCACAAGAATCTGAATGCTTCAATTTTGGGTTCAACTCCTTAAATTATTTGGAAAAACGGATGAACGGCGTGGATAGACTACATACATTCATGGTGGGCCCAACTGAGTTTACTCAGTACGATAAGAGCATACCGAGTAACTCAGTATGAATTAGGGATTTCGTTTCGTGTCCCCCTCTCTTAGAAGTAGATTGCGTATTGAGTAACTCAGTACGGTAAGCGTACTGAGTAAAGTCCTTAGCCTCTGTGTGATTCATGCATTGTATCCACTCCGTCCATCTCTTTTAACACAAAATTTTAGGCTCTATTCCAAAAATGGAGTATATCAAAACCTCAAATGGACCACACCATCGAAAACTGTGTGAATTGAACATCTACCATTGAAAAATTCTTGGGGACAACAGAGGTTGTAGATCAAGCTGATATGTATGTTTTCCCTTCATCCATGTCCTTTTAATCTTATGAAAAAGTGGGATGACAAATAAACATCAATGGGGCCTTAGAAAATTTTCAACGGTTGAAATCAATAGTTCCACTTTTTCCAGTGGTATGGCCCACTTGAGCTTTGTATATGCATCAATTTTGGGTTGAACCCATAAAATGTTCTCAAAAAAACGTATGGACGGCGTGGATAAACCACATTCATTCGCGATGGGGCCACCTGAGTTTACTCAGTATGATAAGAGCATCTGAGTAACTCAGTACACAACCTGATTTCCCCTCTCCTCTCTCTCACCCTAACCTCCTCCCTCCCTCTCTCGCCCCCTCTATTCCAAAACATCGGCCGAGATCCCAGCCACAACGCATCTTCCTTTCACATTTCCGACAGCGGCGCCACCAACGCAGCGAAAGACCAGCCGTTGCACAAATCTGATTGGGGAAGAAGAGAGGCAGTGATAGCAGCGATGGGTTGGATGCCACCATTAAAGGTGGTTGGCGGTGCTGATTGGGAAGATGAAGATGGGCAGCGATTTCGCCGCTATTAGCCATTGATGCCGACAGTTATTATGGTATGCATTCCCCTCTCTAGACATGTAACGCCCTGGAAAAATCCGTAATTGGACTCGAGTACCGACTCGACCAGAAATCGCGTAGGATTAATTCCTTTAGAAAATAAGTGTTAAGTTAGCTAGCGCAACACTAGAGTAGCTGAAAAATAGTTCCTGATCACTTTAAACACGTTCTACAAGACCCAAAGCGAGTAGAACCAATGATGCTATAATACTCTAAAACCTCGGATCAAACTCTAAACCGGTTTATTCTCTGGACCTCTTTGAAACTTCGTATTGGATCTAGACCGCGCGTCGAAAGTCCGATACCTACAATCTTAGACCATTATAACCGCTTAGCTGGACTTGACAATCATTTCAAAAATCAAGTCCAACCGACATTCACAGGCTATTTCATTGAGCCTGGACTGAAGAGAGTGAGAATAGGGTTAGATTTGGAATTTGAAATTCAAATCTGGCACACAACTTGACGCTTTACTATTAAGCGTTCTGACCGTCGGAATTCAGCCAAATTACACCCTCAGATCAGGAAAAATTTCTATTTCATATCATGAGACTTGTAGGCCTGACCTATGTGCGGTGACTGCTGAACTGAAACTAGACCGCCACGTACGATATACGAACACTACTGGTCTGAAAATGGGATGAGAGTGACATCCGATAAGCATGAACTTAAGTCCGATCGCGTTCGGTCAGGGGACCACCAGAAATATCTTTTTGAATCGGAACAGTCCCGATTTGGATATAACTTAAGTATACCTTGACCTGGAGCCTATTTTGGGCATGTTTGGGCTTATAAAAGGGCTTGAAACCCTCACTCCTCTCACCCATCCGAATTTACTAGAAACCCTAGCAAGAGTGAGAGAGAAAGTGAGAGATTCTGAGAGAGAGTGGAAGGGAATTTCCTGCTGCTTGTGCCACCTGTTGTACGTGATTAAGCAACGCGCCTCAATCACTTTGCCGGTGATTTCTCCGCATTTCTAGGTAAGAAAATGCCCCTAACACTTGCTGATTTGAGGTTCCTTAGTTTTCATAGCGAAGTAGTTGATGCATCTTGTAAATTAGGTTGCCTATTCGCCGTAGACAAAGCGTATGCGCTCCGTTCGAATTGATACACCTATAGGAGAAAAGGTACGAATTTTAAACGCTTTGATTGACTGTTTCCAACGCTTTCAATGTCGTTTAATAGTAGATTATCGACGGTAATGCCGTTTGACATGTACAACATGCTGTCCGTTTCCTGTTTCGTAAGCAGACGAAGAATATGAGATTTAGGACATTTTAGTCATTTGTAGGAAATACTGTTTTCATCCATAATTTGCTGATGTGATTGACATGGCTTCTTATCACATTAGGATTCTAGGAATGCGTGCATAATTAGTTTGGCGAAGAGATTCACCTAAATGCATACTTTGAGTTGACATACTATATGCAGACTTAAGTGTGTAGTTTAAGTGTTTGTATAAATGCTTGTATTAGTATGTATTGAATTAAGTGGTGTTATGAATTAGTTTGAGATTGAATTCTCAATTAATATGTTGATGCAAATGATTTCCTACATGTTAGCTATATGCATGATTTCATTATATGTATGAAATGCATGTGCATGATGATTTACTTAAGTTATATGTTATAACATGTGTTAACATGCTCACAAAGTTGTATTTCATTTCCATTACTCTTACATGATTGCTGATGTGAATTCATAAATGTTTGGGACTATACCTAGTCCAGGCAGTCGGCAACTGAGTAAATTCGTGGTTGGCTTATCTTTGCCACGAACGACGCGTCGATGAATGCGAGCCGTGTTTTGGAGTTGGCGGCAGTGGTTAGGCCACGCGAGGTGTTTTACACACTTCATGTCGTTTGACTTGAGATGCGCTCGTGCTAGTCGAGCCCGTCAAGTAACCCGACTGGCCGTTGTATGTTCACCTTGTATGAGTCATAACTGCTTGAACCTAGGGTACAGAACTTACCATTGTAAACCCTGTCAACCATGGTACCTTGATCCATAAAGACTCATGAGCCGGGCATGGTGGTATGGGACACCGTGGTCGAGCTGTCGGCCTACGCTGGGGCCACAAACCGCCCCGTAGTGACCAGTAAGCACCTATGTCTCGTGAGTAGATTATGGTGGTATGAGACACTATATTCTTGCTATCGGCCTACACTGATCAGGCGACGAGTCCTTTGTAGTGACCGCGAGCGTATTCTGAGTCTACGGGAGGTGACGACCCTTCCGTAGCAGTGAGAGTACAGTAGGCCTGTATTGATAAGGTGATGGGGGGAGCAGTGCAACGAGTGCGAGCAACAGCCCTAGAAGCCCTTGCAGCGACCTACAAAATATACATCGTATGAGATTACTAGGAGTGACGACCCTAGACAGGATCTGTGTTGGGATTGATATAAGGGAAGTACCTTAGTTTTCCAATATTGCTATATGAAAAGGACTAATAATAACTCGGTAATCATATCACCATCACATTGCATGTGCCTGGAAGATGTGGAGCACTGTAGGATGATTGCATGCCGCGGGCGTAAGATGGTGCCGTATGAGAGAGATCGTCGGTGAGGGCATCCATCACGTCATGTCATATTGCATTAACAACAGTATTAGGATTGTTTGATTTACTGCTTTACTATTATCGCATGATTGATTTGAGAACACGTTAATTTTTGCTCTATTATTCCACTGAGTTAGCTACTCATTCTCACGTTTCGGGATGGTGTTTGCAACACCCACTAGATCCTGTCTTAGATGCAGGTGAGGCAGCGATCCAGGAGGCAGAGCCGAACTATGATGAGGACCAGGACGAGTTCTCATATATGCAGTACCACGACGGCTTTGCTTAGGTGGCCTGGGTTGACGGGACTTCTCAGTGGGACTACTTTTGACATTTTGATTTTTTTTATTTACATGTATATGAGACTCAGAGATGTATTCATCCTTTAAAGACAGTCGAGATCTATTTTGTTTTTCCATACAGTGATATATATATTCTTTAGTCTTTCGCTTGCTTTTATCACTGGATCTGGAGTATGAATTATAATTTTGGTATACTTTTACTCATGTGAATGCTTTAACTCAGACAACATTGAATCATAATCATTTTTGTTGCATAAGTGACGGTCTGGAACTCGGGAGTTGAGTTTATACACGACCCCCGATTTTCAGGGTGTTACAAGACATCTGAAATTCCTCATTGCTGGTTTTAGGGATCGAAAGACCCTAATATCTCTAATTTGGGGACGTAATTCGAGATCCGTAATTGCTGGATTTTGTGATTACAAATTCTCCTAAGCAGCTTCTTTTGTATTTTTCTGATTACAAGTAATTGTTGGAATATGAGTTTGGATTCAAATGCTTGTCACTGTATTGGATTGTATTGGATTGGATTTTGTGATTTTGTGATTTTGTGATTGGATTCAAATGCTTGCCACCAGTTATTGGATTGTTATTTTCTATTTATTGTTACAAATGGTTGTCACTGTATGCATTGAGTGGGGCCCATCAGGAAGGGCCTCTTCAAAATTTTAAGTTTGGTCAGCACAGGCACACCCTAAGCAAGCACACCCTGACACTTAGATTTGAAAATGGGAGAAAATAACCAAGGTATACAATCCTGTGAGTACAAACACTTCAAGAAGAACATAAAAAAGAAATGTTACTACTTGGTAGTTCGAAGTTGTAGGCTCAAATATCAAAATGAGGCTACCCTTCAAAAAAAAAAAAGAAGAAAAAGGAACAGATATCACCAAACACACCAACAAGTGTTGATTCATGCTTGTTTGTTGATGATTTTTGGGCCTAATCCAGGTTCTACTTTGGAGGCTTTTAGTTGAAGATTTTTGGACCTCAGTTCAGGGTCTACTTTGGGGGATCTAAGTGAAGATTTTACTAATTCTTTGAAGATCTTGGGGGTCGATTCTCTGGATTTCCATAAGCTCTTTTAGGACATTATAGCATGGAAACATCATTGTAGATTCATTTCTTGCTATTTTGATAGATTCAATTGATATTTAATAAATTCAATAGTTGGAAATCTTGTTAAATTGGGGTTGTTCTAGGAGGTGAAAGCATTACATTTTCAGATTTTTGTGAGGTTTCATTTAAGTAATTGGAGGTAAAGAAATTCCAATTTCAATGAAGACAAGTAGTTTATTTTTCACTATTCCAATATTCTTCTGGGTGTATAATTCATTATATTCTTGCCATTTGAGTATTAAAATTGTTTTGTTTCAAAGCCAAATTGAACATCACCATCATTATCATCCAAACCTTATTCCAATTAATTGGGGTCGGCTCATGGTATGCTAAAAAAGTTAATGAGTTCCGCAACAATTTACTTTTTGTGGACAAGTATAGCAGTGGGGAGTACTATGTTAAAATGCTCCTGGCATGGTCAGATAAACCATGTATGTTTTTTGTATTCTTTACTTCTTATAGTTATGCATGACTTGTGACTTATTCACATAGATCTGAAGCCGAAAAATATTCTTCTTGTTTCTGTAGAATATGTGAAGGTGATTGATTCTAAGGTGTACTTAAAACATGCATGTTTAGGTTTACAATTTCATATGAGATTTTTAGTGGAGGTCTAATTGCCTGGCCTTTCTGGTTTCTACTTTGACTTCTATGAGATGACTTCTTCTTCTTCCTTTTTTTTTTTTTTTTTTTTTTTTTTTTTTTTTTTTTTTTCTAACTTTCATTTTGTTGAACTTAGCATATTTAGATGCCTCCATCTTGTGTTATGCATAAAGTTAGGCATCTCAAGCCATCTTATAGTTTCCCTTTGTCTTTTTAACTACACTGTTTTTGTGGTAAATAACTATCATCTTTCTCATATGGATCCCACTTTGACTTCAGATTACCATCATTTTCAAATTTTTGTCTAGGAGGTTGGCTTGAATGCATCCTGGCATAATGCAATATGATATGTCAGGATTTTATCCATTGAAATTAGGTTTTTTAATGACCCAAACCATTTGTGTGATCAGGTAATGGTTGTTTCAGTATGAACATGAGCACAGACAATGGTCGGCCACTATCTCTTTGGGACTGATATCAAGTTGTTTACATGCAATGGATTCAAGACAAATTCCAAATCATCATCGGACTTCTTAAGGTACATACTGGTTCATGCATACATACAAATGTCTACCCAGACCCGGATGTGCGTCGGAGCTATCCGGATGAGCGGGGGTCCCTGGAAGGTGGGAACCGTTGTTATGACCATGATGAAGCTATCCATTTCCTATGGACAGCATTGGAGGGGCCTGGCCATTTGTACAGGCCATATTTTTGTATTAGCTCAAAATTAATGGAGCATACCCGGATGTACGTCGGAGCTATCCGGATGAGCGGGGGTCCATGGAAGGTGGGAACCACTGTTATGACCATGATGAAGCTGTCCATTTCCTATGGATAACATTGGAAGGGCCTGGCCATTTGGACAGGCCAATGTTTTTGTATTAGCTCTAAATGAATGGAGCATACCCGGATGTGCGTCGGAACTATCCGGATGAGCGGGGGTCCCTGGAAGGTGAGAACCGCTGTTATGACCATGATGAAGCTGTCCATTTTCTATGGACAACATTGGAAGGGCCTGGCCATTTGGACAGGCTGTGTTTATATCTTGTTTATATTTTTATTTGCAGGTACCACACCCTTAACCTAAACTCAAATTCCTAGACCTTAACCTATAACCTAACCTAAACCTATACTTATAACCTAAAACTATTCTCAATTCCCAAAACCTAAACTTATAACCTAAACCTAAACCTTAGCCTAAACTCAAATCCCTAAACCTTAACCTATAACCCAACCTAAACCTATACTTATAACCTATAACCTATACTCATAACCTAAACCTAAACTTACAACCTTAACCTAAACCTAAACCTTAACCTAAATTCAAATCCCTAAACCTTAACCTATAACCCACCCAAAACCTATACTTATAACCTAAAATTATTCTCAAATCCCAAAACCTATACGTATAACTTAAACCTAGACCTTAATCTTAACCTATATGTATAACCTAAACCAAGACCTTAATCTTAACCTATAACCTATACTTATAACCTAAACCTAAACTTATAACCTTAACCTAAACCTAAACCTTAACCCAAACTCATATCCCTAAACTTTAACCTATAACCCAACCTAAACTAATACTTATAATCTAAACCTATTCTCAAATCCCAAAACCTATACTTATAAAATAAACTTAAACATATAACCTATAACCTATAACCTATAACCTAAACCCAAACTTAAACCCGATCCCGAACCCAAACCCGATTTCCAAAACCTAAACCTTAACATATTCTAAATTTCCTAAAGCTATAACCTAAACCTAAACCTTAACCTATAACCTAAACCTAGACACATAACCTTAACCTAAACCTATTCTCAAATCTCAAAACCTATACTTACAACCTAAACCCAAGCCCGATCCCGAACCCGAACCTTAACCTAAACCTATACTTATAACCAAAACTATTCTTAAATCCCAATACCTATACTTATAACCTAAACCTAAACCATAAACTATTCTCAAATCCCTAAACCTTAACCTATAACCCAACCTAAACTTATACTTATAACCTAAACCTATTCTCAAATCCTAAAACCTATACTTATAACATAAACCTAAACCTATAACCTATAACCTAAACCCAAACCTAAACCCGATCCCGAACCCGAACCCGATTTCCAAAACCTAAACCTTAACATATTCTGAATTTCCTAAAGCTATAACCTAAACCTAAACCTAAGCCTACACTTATAACCTAAAACTATTCTCGAATCTCAAAACCCATACCTTTACCCTAAACCTAAATCAAGACTTAGAACCTTAACCTAAACCTATTCTTAAATCCCAAAACCTATACCTATAACCCAAACCCAAGCCGGATCCCGAACCGGAACTCGATTTCCTAAACCTAAACCTTAACCTATTCTCAAATCTCAAAACATATACCCTAAACCTAACCACTCCCTAAACCCATAACCTACACTTATAACCTAAACATATTCCTATAACCTAAACATATTCCAAAACCTATACCTATAGACTAAACCTAAACCTTAAACTATAACCTAAACCTAGACTCATAACCTTAACCTAAACCTATTCTCAAATCCCAAAACCTATCCCTATAACCCAAACCCAAGCCCGATCCCGACCCGAACCCGATTTCCTAAACCTAAACCTTAAATTATTCTCCAATCCCAAAACCAAAACCTATAACCTAAACCTACCCACTCCCTAAACCTATAACCTACACTTATAACCTAAAACTATTCTCAAATCTCAAAACCTATACCTATAGCCTAAACCTAAACCTTAACTTATAACCTAAACCTAGACTCATAACCTTAACCTAAACCTATTCTCAAATTCCAAAACCTATACCTATAACTCAAACCCAAGCACGATCCCGAACCCGAACCCAATTTCCTAAACCTAAACCTTAACCTATTCTCAAATCCCAAAACCTATACCCTAAACTTAACCACTCTCTAAACCTATAACTTACACTTATGACCTAAAACTATTCTCAAATCTCAAAACCTATACAGATGCCCTAAACTTAAACCTTAACCTATAACCTAAACCTAGACTCATAACCTTAACCTAAACCGATTCTCAAATCCCAAAACCTATACCTATAACCCAAACCCAAGCCTGATCCCGAACCCGAACCCGATTTCGTAAACCTAAAGCTTAACCTATTCTCAAATCCCAAAACATAAACCTACCCACTCCCTAAACCCATAACCTACACTTATAACCTAAAACTATTCTCAAATCTCAAAACCTATAACTATAGCCTAAACCTAAACCTTAACCTATAACCTAAAGCTATACTCATAACCTTAACCTAAACATATTCTTAAATCCCAAAACCTATACCTATAACCCAAACCCATGCCCGATCCCGAACCCGAACCCGATTTCCTAAACCTACACCTTAACCTACTAACAAATCCCAAAACCTATAACCTAAAACTATTCTCAAATCTCAAAACCTACACCTTTACCCTAAACCTAAACCTAGACTCATAACCTTAACCTAAACCTATTCTTAAATCCTAAAACCTATACCTATAACCCAAACCCAAGCCCGATCCCGAACCCGAGCCCGATTTCCTAAACCTAAACCTTAACCTATTCTCAAATCCCAAAACATACACCCTAAACCTAACCACTCCCTAAACCTATAACCTACACTTATAACCTAAACATATTCACAAATCCTAAACCTATACATATAGCATAAACCTAAACCTTAACCTATAACTTAAACCTAAACTCATAACCTTAACCTAAACTTATTCTGAAATCCCAAAACCTATACCCATAACCCAAACCGAAGCCCGATCCCGACCCGAACCCGATTTCCTAAACCTAAACCTTAACCTATTATCAAATCCCAAAACCTAAACCTATAACCTAAACCTACCCACTCCCTAAACCTATAACCTACACTTATAACTTAAAACTATTCTCAAATCTCAAAACCTATACCTATAGCCTAAACCTAAACCTTAACCTATAACCTAAACCTAGACTCATAACCTTAACCTAAACCTATTCTCAAATTTCAAAACCTATACCTATAACCCAAACCCAAGCCTGATCCCGAACCCTAACCCGATTTACTAAACCTAAACCTTAACCTATTCTCAAATCCCAAAACCTATACCCTAAACCTAACCACTCCCTAAACCTATAACCTACACTTATAACCTAAAACTATTCTCAAATCTCAAAACCTATACGTATACCCTAAACATAAACCTTAACCCATAACCTAAACCTAGACTCATAACCTTAACTTAAACCTATTCCCAAATCCCAAAACCTATACCTACAACCCAAACCCAAGCCCGATCCCGAACCCAAACTCAATTTACTAAACCTAAACCTTAACCTATTCTCAAAACCCAAAACCTAAACCTAACCACTCCCTAAACCTATAACTACACTTATAACCCAAAACTATTCTCAAATCTCAAAACCTATACCTATTGCCTAAACCTAAACCTTAACCTATAACCTAAAGCTATACTCATAACCTTAACCTAAACTTATTCTCAAATCCCAAAACCTAAACCTATAACCCAAACTCAAGCCCGATCCCGAACCCGAACCTAATTTCCTAAACTTATACCTTAACCTATTATCAAATCCCAAAACCTATAACCTAAACCTACCCACTCCCTAAACCTATAACCTACACTTTTAACCTACAACTATTCTCAAATCTCAAAACCTATACCTATATCCTAAACCTAAACCTTAACCTATAACCTAAACCTAGACTCATAACCTTAACCTAAACCTATTCTCAAATCCCAAAACCTAAACCTATAACCCAAATCCAAGCCTGATCCCGAACCTAAACCCGATTTCCTAAACCTAAACCTTAACCTATTCTCAAATCCCAAAACCTATACCCTAAACCTAACCACTCCCTAAACCTATAACCTACACTTATAACCTAAAACTATTCTCAAATCTCAAAACCTATAATTATACCCTAAACCTAAACCTTAACCTATAACGTAAACCTAGACTCATAACCTTAACCTATACCTATTCTCAAATCCCAAAACCTATACCTATAACCCAAACCAAAGCCCGATCCGGAACGTGAACCCGATTTCCTAAACCTAAATCTTAACCAAATCTCAAATCCCAAAGCCTGTACCCTAAACCTAACCACTCCCTAAACCTATAACCTACACTTATAACCTAAAACTTTTTTCAAATCTCAAAACCTATACCTATAGCCTAAACCTAAACCTTAACCTATAACCTAAACCTAGACACATAACCTTAACCTAAACCTATTCTCAAATCCCAAAACCTGTACCTACAACCTAAACCCAAGCCCGATCCTGAACCCGAACCTTAACCTAAACCTATACTTATAACCCAACCTAAACTTATACTTATAACCTAAACCTATTCTCAAATCCTAAAACCTATACTTATAACATAAACCTAAACTTATAACCTATAACCTAAACCCAAACCTAAACCCGATCCCGAACCGACACCCGATTTCCAAAACCTAAACCTTAACATATTCTGAATTCCCTAAAGCTATAACCTAAACCTAAACATAAACCTAAACCTACACTTATAACCTAAAACTATTCTCGAATCTCAAAACCTATACCTTAACCCTAAACCTAAATCTAAACTCAGAACCTTAACCTAAACCTATTCTTAAATCCCAAAACTTATAACTATGACCCAAACCCAAGCCCAATCCCGACCCGAACCCGATTTCCTAAACCTAAACCTTAACCTATTATCAAATCCCAAAACCTAAACCTACCCACTCCCTAAACCTATAACCTACACTTATAACCTAAAACTATTCACTAATCTCAAAACCTATACCTATAGACTAAACCTAAACCTTAACCTATAACCTAAACCTAGACTCATAACCTTAACCTAAACCTATTCTCAAATCCCAAACCCTATACCTATAACCCAAACCCAAGCCTGATACCGAACCCGAGCCCGATTTCCTAAACTTAAACCTTAACCTATTCTCAAATCCCAAAACCTATACCCTAAACCTAACCACTCCCTAAACCTATAACCTACACTTATAAACCAAAACTATTCTCAAATCTCAAAACCTATACCTATTGCCTAAACCTAAACCTTAACCTATAACCTAAAGCTATACTCATAACCTTAACCTAAACCTATTCTTAAATCCCAAAACCTAAACCTATATCCCAAACCCAAGCCCGATCCCGAACCCGAACCCAATTTCCAAAACTTATACCTTAACCTATTATCAAATCCCAAAACCTATAACCTAAACCTACCCACTCCCTAAACCTATAACCTACACTTATAACCTAAAACTATTCTCAACTCTCAAAACCTATACCTATATCCTAAAGCTAAACCTTAACCTATAACCTAAACCTAGACTCATAACCTTAACCTAAACCTATTCTCAAATCCCAAAACCTATAGCTATAACCCAAATCCAAGCCTGATCCCGAACCCGAACCCGATTTCCTAAACCTAAACCTTAACCTATTCTCAAATCTCAAAACCTATACCCTAAACCTAACCACTCCCTAAACCTATAACCTACACTTATAACCTAAAACTATTCTCAAATCTCAAAACCTATATGTATACCCTAAACATAAACCTTAACCTATAATCTAAACTAAAACTCATAACCTTAACTTAAACTTATTCTCAAATCCCAAAACCTATACCTATAACTCAAACCCAAGCTCGATCCTGAACCCAAACCCGATTTCCTAAACCTAAACCTTAACCTATTCTCAAAACCCAAAACCTAAACCTAACCACTCCCTAAACCTATAACCTACACTTATAACCTAAAACTATTCTCAAATCTCAAAACCTATACCTATTGCCTAAACCTAAACCTTAACCTATAACCTAAACCTATACTCATAACCTTAACCTAAACCTATTCTCAAATCCCAAAACCTAAACCTATAACCCAAACCCAAGCCTGATCCCGAACCCGAACCCAATTTCCTAAACTTATACCTTAACCTATTATCAAATCTCAAAACCTATAACCTACACCTACCCACTCCCTAAACCTATAACCTACACTTATAACCTAAAACTATTCTCATATCTCAAAACATATAACTATAGCCTAAACCTAAACCTTAACCTATAACCTAAACATATACTCATAACCTTAACCTAAACTTATTCTCAAATCCCAAAACCTATACCTATAACCCAAACCCAAGCCCTATCCTAAACCCGAACCCGATTTCCTAAACCTAAAGCTTAACCTATTCTCAAATCCCAAAACCTATACCCTAAACCTAACCATTCCCTAAACCTATAACCTACACTTATAACCTAAACATATTCTCAAATCCCAAAACTTGTACCTTTAGTCTAAACCTAAGCCTTAACCTATAACCTAAACCTAGACTCATAACCTTAACCTAAACCTATTCTCAAATCCCAAAACCTATAACTATAACTCAAACCCAACCCTGATCACGAAACCCGAACACGATTTCCTAAACCTAAACCTTAACCTATTCTCAAATTCTAAAACCTATAACCTAAACCTACCCACTCCCTAAACCTATAACCTACACTTATAACCTAAAACTATTCTCAAATCTCAAAACCTATACCTATAGCCTAAACCTAAACCTTAACCTATAACCTAAACCTATACTTATAACCTTAACCTAAACCTATTCTCAAATCCCAGAACTTATACTTTTAACCTAAACCTCGATCTTAACCTTAACCTATAACCTATAATTATAACCTAAACCTAAACTTACAACCATAACCTAAACTCGAATCCCCAAACCTTAACCTATAACCCAACTAAAACCTATACTTATAACCTAAACCTATTCTCAAATCCCAAAACCTATAAACCAAACCTAACCATTCCTTAAACCTATAACCTAAAACTATTCTCAAATCCCAAAACCTATACCTATACCCTAAACCTACCCACTCCCTATACCTATAACCTACACTTATAACCTAAACCTAAAACCTAAACCTATGACCTAAAACCTAAATGTATTCTCAAATCCCTAAACCTAAACCTACACCTAATCCTAATCTTAACTCCCTAACCTAAACCTAAACCTAAACTTGAAAATCCAATCCCGAACCCAAACCCAATTTCTTAAACCTAAACCTTAACCTATTCTTAATTCCCTAAAGCTATAACTTATAACCTAAACCTATAACCTAAACCTAAACGTATAACCTTAACCTAAACCAAAACATATGACCTAAACCTTGACCTATAACTTATAACCTATAACTTAACCTTAAACTAAACCTTTCCCTATAACCTAAAACCTAAATGTATTCTCAAATCCTTAAACCTAAACCTACACCTAATCCTAATCTCAACTCCCTAACTTAAACCTACACTTGAAAACCTAAACCTAAACCCGATCCCGAACCCGAACCCGATTTTCTAAACCTAAACCTTAACCTATTCTTAATTCCCTAAAGCTATAACCTAAAACCTAAACCTAAAACGTAAATGTATTTTCCAATCCCTAAACCTAAACCTACACGTAATCTTAATCTCAAGTCCCTAACCTAAACCTAAACCTAAACTTGAAAACCAAACCTATACTTATAACCTAAACCTAAACCGTAACCTATAACCTATAAGCTAAAACCTAAACCCAATCTCGAACCCAAACCTTATTTCCTAAACCTTAACCTTTACCCTAAACCTTAACCTATAACCAAAACCTAGACTTATAACCTTAACCTTAACCTATTTTCAAATCCCAAAACCTATACTTATAGCCGAAACCTAAACCTTAACCTATAACTTATAACCTATACTTACAACCATAACCTAAACCTAAGCCTTAACCTATAACCTAAACATATACCTATAACCTTAACATAGACTAATAACCTTAACCAAAACCTATTCTCAAATCCCAAAACCTATTCCTATAACCTAAACCTAAACCTTAACCTATAACCTAAACCTAGACTTATAACCTTAACCTAAACCTATTCTCAAATCCCAAAATCTTAACCTATAATCCAGCCTAAACCTATACTTATAACCTAAACCTATTGTCAAATCCCAAAACCTATACTTATAACCTAAACCTAAACCGTAACCTATAACATAAAACCTAAAACCTAAACCCAAACCTAAACCCGATCCCAAATCCGAACCCGATTTCCTAAACCTAAACCTTAACCTATAACCTATAACCTAAACCTATACCTATAGCCTAAACCTTAACCTATAACCTAAACCTTAACCTATAACCTAAACCTATACTTATAACCTACCTATTCTCAAATCCCAAAACCTATACCTATAACCTAAACCTAAACCTTAACCTATAACCTAAACCTAGACTTATAACCTTAACCTAAACCTATTCTCAAATCCCAAAACCTATACTTGTAGCCAAAACCTAAACCTTAACCTTAACCTATAACCTATACTTACAACCTTAACCTAAACCTAAGCTTTAACTTAAATTGAAATCCCTAAACCTTAACCTTAACCTATAACCTATAACCTAAACCTATACCTATACCTATACCTTAACCTATAACTTAAACCTAGACTTATAACCTTAACCTAAACCTATTCTCAAATCCCAAAAACCTATACCTATAACCTAAACCTAAACCGTAACCTATAACCTATAAGCTAAAACCTAAACTCAAACCTAAACCTGATCCCGAACTCGAACCCGATTTCCTAAACCTTAACCTATACCCTAAACCTAAACCTTAACCTATAACCTAAACCTAGACTTATAACCTTTACCTAACCCTATTCTCAAATCCCAAAACCTAATCTCAATTCCCAAAACCTAAACCTTAACCTATAACCTATAACTTATACTTACAACCTTAACCTAAACCTAAGCCTTAGCCTATAACCTAAACATATACCTATAACCTTAACCTATAACCTAAACCTAGACTTATAACCTTAACCTAAACCTATTCTCAAATCCCAAAACCTTTACCTATAACCTAAACCTAAACCTAGACTTATAACCTTAGCCTAAACCTATTCTCAAATCCCAAAACCTTAACCTGTAACCCAAACTAAACCTATACTTATAACCTAAACCTATTCTCAAATCCCAAAACCTATACTTATAACCTAAACCTAAACTGTAACATATAACCTAAACCTAAAACATAAACCCAATCCTAAACCCGAACTCGATTTCCTAAACCTAAACCTTAACCTATTCCCAATTTCATAAAGCTATAACCTATAACCTATAACCTATAACCTATAAGTTAAACCAAAACCTATAACCTTAACCTAAACCAAAACCTATAACCTAAACCTTAACCTGTAACCTATAAGTTGTAACCTAAACTTATAACCTATAGCCTAAACCTAAAACCTAAGCCTAAACCTAAAACCTAAATGTATTCTCAACTCCCTAAACCTAAACCTACACCTAATCCTTAACTCAACTCCCTAACCTAAACCTAAACCTAAACTTGAAAACCCACACCTAAACCTGATCCCGAACTTGTTTTCCTAAACCTAAACCTTAACCTATTCTCAATTCCCTAAAGCTATAACCTATAACCTAAACCTAAACCTAAACCTAACCTAAACCTATAACCTTAACCTAAACCTAAAACCTAAACCTAAACCTAAAACCTAAATGTATTCTCAAATCCCTAAACCTAAACCTACACCTAATCCTAATCTCAACTCCCTAACCTAAAACTAAACCTAAACTTGAAAACCCAAACCTAAACCTATTCTTAATTCCCTAAAGCTATAACTTATAACCTAAACCTATAACCTTAACCTAAACCAAAACATATGACCTAAACCTTGACCTATAACTTATAACCTAAACTTAACCTTAAACTAAACCTTTACCTATAACCTAAAACCTAAACCTAAACCAAAAACCTAAATGTATTCTCAAATCCCTAAACCTAAACCTACACCTACACCTAATCCTAATCTCAACTCCCTAACCTAAACCTAAACCTAAACCTAAACCTACACTTGAAAACCCAAACCTAAACCTGATCCCGAACCCAAACCCGATTTTCTAAACCTAAACCTTAACCTATTCGTAATTCCCTTAAGCTATAACCTAAAACATAAATGTACTTTCAAATCCCTAATCCTAAACCTATACCTAATCCTAATCTCAAGTCCCTAACCTAAACCGAAACCTAAACTTGAAAATCCAAACCCGAACCCGATCCCGAACCCGAACCCGATTTCCTAAACCTAAACCTTAACCTATTCTTAATTCCCTAAAGCTATAACCTAAAACCTAAACCTAAAATGTAAATGTATTTTCAAATCCCTAAACCTAAAACTACACCTAATCCTAATCTCAAGTCCCTAACCTAAACCTAAACCTAAACCTAAACTTGAAAACCCAAACTTGAACCCGATCCCGAACCCGAACTCGAACCCGAACTCGATTTCCTAAACCTAAACCTTAGCCTATTCTCAATTCCTAAAGCTTTAACTTATAACCTAAACCTATAACCTTAACCTAAACCAAAACCTATGCGCTAAACCTTAACCTAAACCAAAACCTATGAGCTAAACCTTAACCTATAATATATAACCTAAGCTTATATCCTATAACCTAACCTTAACCTTAACCTAAACCCTAAACCTTTACCTATAACCTAAAACTTAAACATAAACCCAAAACCTAAATGTATTCTCAAATCCCTAAACCTAAACCTACACCTAATCCTAATCTTAACTCCCTAACCTAAACCTAAACCTAAACTTGAAAATCCAAACCTAAACCCGATCCTGAACCCGAACCCGATTTCCTAAACCTAAACCTATTCTCAATTCCCTAATGCCATGAATAATTTTTTGTATTTTATTTATGATGTTAAACTTATATGTATTTTTGCGTGGATGAATGTCATGTGGAGAAGATTGTTGGTGTTTGGATGAATGTAGTTTATGTTTGGATGGATTTACGTAGTTTCGATTTAGATGGATGTGAATGTGAATATGATGAAATATATTATATAACAGGTGTATATCAGGAAGAATATGATGAACTATATTGTAACAGGTGTATATCAGGAATTTTGAGCTGGAAAATCATTAAAAAAAATAAGACTTTTACCTACGAAATATTTCGTAGGTAAAAGTCTCAGAAACGTTTTTCCCTACGATAATTTTTGTAGGCAAAAGTCTCAGCGATTGAAATTTAAATTAAATATTATATGTTTACCTATGAAACATTTCGTTGGTAAAAAGTCTGATACACGTTTTTGACCTACGAACATTTTCATAGGTAAATGTCTTAACTACATTAGAAGAGGAAGTTAGAGATTATATTGTTACCTAGGAATCATTGCGTAGGTAAAAGTCTCATGCACATTTTTTAGCTACGAAACCTTTCGTAGGTAAAACATTTGAAATTTAAGCTAACTATTATGTTTTTATCTATGAAATATTTTGCAGGCAAAAGTCTTATATATGCTTTTACCTACGAAAATAGTCATAGGTAAAAGACTCATACACGTTTTTTTACTTTTGAAACTGTTGGTAGGTAAAAGTCAACTTTTCGATTTTTGGTTTTTTTAGTAATTCAAAACACCTTTACCTACGATCATTTTCGTAGGTAAAGATGACTTTTAAGTACACTTTTCGATTTTACCTACGAATCTTTTCGTAGGTAACTATGACTTTTGCCTACGAAATTAGATTTCGTAGGTAAACATAAGCCTTTCATTTTTCTGCATTCACAATTGAAAATAGCCTTTACCTATAAAACATTTCGTAGGTGAAGATAGTTTTTACCTACAAAATTAAATCGCGTCTGTAAAAGTAAACATTTTGATTTTTACCTATAAAACTTTTCGTAGGTGAATATGTCTTTTACCTATGGAATTAGATTTCGTAGGCTAAAGTAAACTTTTCGTGAAAACACCTTTTACCCACGAAAAGTTTCATAGGTAAAGATCACTTTTACCTATGAAATGTAATTTTGTCGGTAAAAGTTTACTTTTACCTACGAAAATAAGTTTCGTCGGTAAAAGTCATCTTTACCTATGAAAATTAATTTCGTAGGTAAAAACCATTTTTCTTGTAGTGGCACCGACCCGATACCTAGGCTAGGAGATGTGGGCCCGCTTTCAGTTCGAGAAAAACGCCGCGCATTTGCAATGATGAGAGAATCTCTACCTAATGTCACATCAATCAATCAATTAAGGGACAAGTACACATCACTTCACACCCCATCACCAAGCAACCCCAAAGTCAAAGCTACCCATCGATTACATGTCAAGTACACATCACTCACCCATCACTCACCATCCCTCTCTCCCATCACTTCTCTTACATCGCACCCTCTATCATCTCTCTTATCTCTCTCATTTTCTTCATTTTTCAAGAAAACTCCAAGCAACCCAACGTCCAAAAATTTTTCCATGGGAGAGGAGAGCTAGTTTGGCCCACCTTCCTACTTTCCATCTCCACCATCCAAAGTCCATCTTAATCGTTGGAATCGTTTCCTTGGAGTTCTAGATCGTTTTGGCGCAAAAAGGAAGAGGAGATCACCGATGAGTGATTCTATTATTTGGTTTTTTTATTTAAGTTCCCACTTGTAGTGGGACCCATCAGGATGTATGCATTGTATTGAGGGGCCCATAGTGGCGGGGCCCCTCCTCCAACTGTTTCTCTCTCTCTATCTCTCTCTCTCACACTCTCTCCTCTTCTTAATTTTTTTGGCCCACCTGACATGTATTAATCCAGGTTGTCCAGACGGTGCTGAACGCACCTTGCTGGAGTGTGGTGTCCTCACCGTCCAACATCATGGGACGGTGGGACCCATTAGATATATCTCTACCGTCCATCTTTTCACCGCATGCGGACCCCACCTGATGAGGGTGTTGTGGTCAGACCGTCTAGCCAGGACGGGACCCACCTTGGTGTGAAATCTGCACCATCCAGCAGGTCTGGACAGTGGGACCTGCTTGATGGATGTGTAGTATTCACACCATCCATCCATCTTGTTGCACATGTGGGACCCACCCACACACATTTATCCCAACCGTCCATTTGGACGCTGGTGTATGGGCCACCACCGTGATGTGTGTCATCCACACCGTCTGTGCGTCCAGCATCCAGGGCCGCTGGATGTAGACTATCAGGATAGTGTGAACGGACAGTGGGGTGTACTCTCTAGCTTTAAAAAAAAGTTTATGATAAATATATAATAAAATATTATTATATATATTATATTATAATATATATAATGGTGGGCCCTACGTGGGACCTACCGTGATATGTTTTATACATGCTGCCAGCAGCGTGGAGCCTCACCTGGATGGATGTATTTCATCCGCACCGTCCATTGGACTTGGGGCGCCCTTGCTGTGGCCTTTGCACCGACCAACAATGCCACATGTATGGCTCACCTTGATGATGGGATTATCCACACCGTCCGTCCAGCAGGACGGTGGGTCCCTCACAGTAGTAAGTTGTTGTACTGACGCAGCATGTGTTGTGGGGCCAGAAAATGTATGTGTTTTATACTCCATCCCTGGACGTGGGATCCACTCCACACATGTGACACGTGTGGAGGTGGGACCCCACCTTGATGCATCTGTTGTATATCCCAACCGTCTGTCCGTTTGGGAAGGGTGGGCCGTAGTATTAATGTCAGTAAATGGCCCATCAGGAGGTTATTTTATATCTAAAACCCTCATCCGTTTGAAGCAGCCGTGTAGGGCCCACCCCACATATGCTGCACGTGGGGGATGGGACCCCACCTTGATGAATTTATTTGATATCCACACCGTCATTTGGACTGTGCTGCTGTGGTACCCACCTGGTCCAGCACTACCTCCAACACGTGGGCCCTAGTATGATGTATGTGTTGTGTCCACGCATCCAACAGGACGGTGAACCACCTTGTTATATGTATTCTATCGGCACCGTCCATTTGTCTGGACCGCGGGCCCTACTATGATGTATGTTTTGATCCCACATCATCCATCTGGATGTGGGATGATGGGACACCACTATGATGTATGTGTTACTAGTGGGGGCCATCCGCTGCGTGTACCGGGCCCACCTATTATATAAATTAGGCCCATGTGATGGGGCCCACCTAGGTATATGTATTCTATATTTGCACCATCCTAGGGCCCACCATTGATGCATGTATTGCATATTTACACCATCTGTTTGTGCGGCCTGCCATGATGAATGTATTGTATATCTATGTCATCCATTGATGCAACCTACTTGATGTGTATGAAGCCCATGTGCAGGGTCCACCTGTGATGTATATTAGGCCCATGAGTGGGTCTTATGGGTTATGACCCATTATGGTGTATTCGAGGCCCATGGACAAGGCCTGATGTGTTAAATATGAGGCCTATGGGCGAGGCCCAATACGATGTGTGTATGGCCCGTTATGTTGTGTATAAATCCCTTGTATAGGCCACTCCTTGGGAACGATGTTGGTTAAAAGACCACATTGATGGGCAATGATGGTTGAAAGTCCTCATTGTGACCTTCCCTTAGACCGATTTTATAGGCCGATTCCAATTGTCGATTCTGATTATTGATTCTGATCGTCGATTCTGATTATCGAGGCTGATTTGTCGAGGCCGAGTCAGATTGTCGAGGCCGATTTCGGTTGTCGGTTGGCGATTAACAATCAAGGATGATTATCAGGACTGATTGCCAATTCTGATTGACGTGACCGATTTGCCAATTCTGATTATCGATCGATTCTGATTATCATAACTGATTATCGATTCCGATTAACGTGATTAATTTTCCAATCCTAATTATCGAATGATTCTGATTGTCGTGACCGATTATGTAGGCCCATTCTGAGTGTTGAGGCCAATTTCGAGTGTCGATTCTGATTGTCAAGGCTGAGTATTGAAGCTGATTCCGATTGTCGAGGCCGATTTTGAGTGTCGATTTCTGATTCTTAAGGCCGATTTTGATTGTGGAGGCTGATTCAAAGTATCGATTCCAATTGTTGAGGTTGATCACCGTGGTCGATTCCGATTGCTGAGGCCTAATGTAATGTATATAAAGCTATGGAGTCCTTTGTGATGTATATTAGGCCAGTGTTAGGGGCCCATTTGATGTATATGTGGCCCATGTGATGTGACCCACTTGATTATATGAGGCCCAATGTGACATATTTATGACCATCCATTGGGGCCCACCTTGATGTGATGCATAATGGACCCATGTGAGAGGCCCATTATGATGTACTTGGGGCCCATGGGTTGTGGCCGTTGTGATGTATTCGGGGCCCATGGGACGTGGCCCATCTGATGTATATAGGCCCATGTGATGCAGCCCATGTGATGTGTATTAGGCCCATGTGACGCGGCCCATTATGATTGTATGAGGTTCATCGTGATGTATTTGTGGCCTATGGGCAAGGCCCATGGTGATATGTATTAGGCCTATGATGCATGGCCCATTTGATGTATTCAAGACTCATGTGCAGGGCCCACATGTCATGTATTTGAGGCCCATGAGCAGGGCCCACCTGTTGTGTATATGTGGCCTTTGAGTAAGGCCCATTGTGTTGTATATTAGGCCCTTGTGTGAGGCTGTGGGCCCATTATATGTTTGACTCTATGTGGGCCATTCCTTGGGGACAATGTTGGTTAAATGTCTACATTGTCGAGGCCGATCGTTGATACCGATTATGAGTACGTGACAACATAGCATCATGATACATGCCCATACGCATCATCTCCATGTTTGTTATGAGATATGATTGACCATTGCATATGTCATTGGGCAGGATGATATGAGACTCCCTGATAGGCAAAGGGTATCTCACATGAGCGCACGACATGCACAGGAATGACGCATGATTAGATTGTATGACTCATGCATCTTGTATTGTGTGCCCTAGCGATATCAGGGTCATAGCCTCCACAGGCATATCATGGATGGCCAGACGGGACACTAAAAATTTATTCTAGTATCGGGGTGCCATAGATGGCCTTGGGTGAAAATATCTAAACCCTCTTGGTACCAGAGGATGCCCCAACGTCGAGATCGAGTGGATACATGAGCATCCGAGTGCCGAATAATAGGAGGCTATGTCTCCGATTGTGTCGTGGTAGGTTGGGAGGGGGTGTGGCCTTACCCGCCCAAGTGTAGGGGGCAATACTAGGTTAAGTTTGACCAGCTCATGAATGGGTCAGATATCGACGTGCCGGACAGGTATTTACAGACTATTAGCCAGGCAGATAGTGAGGTTTCTTACGCTCGCTTGGACTGTACTATTGGGAGAGGGGTAGTGCCATTTGGAGTGTACAAAACCTCGATGATGATCCCAGAAATGAACTATACTGATATATGGACTTATTGAGCAGGAGTTACATATTTATTCATTCATTCATTCACTATCCACTCGTGCTGGTGGTGTGCAACTATTTGTTACGTGTAGCTTCGCAATTGCCAGAATTTCAGTTAGGGCGCGTGACTAACCTGAGATCAGGAGTTGACCACATTGAGTCTGACTATCTAAATTTAGGTATGGGACTGATTTGAATAGAAGTTCCTTGTGATGGATCCCATAGCTTGCGATACTACGTACTATCATCCCGACTTCACACTCCAGCATGGTCATTCTATTCGCACCGCATATTGCATAACATCCGTGACATATGGAACTGCATATGGTCTAGATACGGCTGACATATTTGTGAGCACATAAGGAATTGTACATTACTTGCATTCTTGACATTTGATATTTGACTCTTTATGACTTCTCATTTGCATAGCTGATTTGTATCGTGTACTTCGATATCCTTTGATTTATGATCTTGTCAATATTTCTACTTACTCTGATAATTTATGATCTTATCAGTATTTCCGCTCAATCTGTTACTGTATGATTTATGATCTTGTCAGTATTTCTGCTTACTCTGATAATTTATGATCTTGTCAGTACTGCTGTTTATTCCAATATTGTACTATTTATGGATTATCAGTATTTTCGATATCGTAGGCTTATGGTATTATATTGAATACTTGACACTTACCTTATGCACACACTTTCACCACTCACTAAGCTTTCTATAAGAGCTTGATTTTCGATTTATGTATTCCCCTTTTAGCATTATATTAGTGGATATGTGATGATGATATTGCCTTTGTGATTTAGGTAATCTTGTGGTTATGCTTATTATGAGATAAATGTATGTTGAAAAATCCTCCTTATAGGATCTCAGGATCGAAATCTGGCATATGTACGCTAGGAGCCGAGAATAGGGTACTACGGAGGCTGTCAGCACGATATTCGGCGATCATAAATTTTGTGAGCCCAGTTTTCGAGTTTGGGGCGTGACAATGCATGAGGGCATGCTCACCACCTCCAGTTGTAAATAATCTCACAAAGTACGAGGCGGGGGGTACTTGATGCACCTTACTCTCATCCTAGACTTACTCAACCCGAGGTTGAGGTTATTTTCCCAATTCATTGATTGGTTGATTTACAGCCATAACCTCAATTAACTCTGAAAATCTCGAGTTGTGTCAAATCCTTTTATGGATAGATAACCCCTCAATTAATCCTCCTAAACTTAAAAGACGTCGAGTGTTGTCACGGATCCACTTGGCCATGAAACACTCTCAACCCTCAATTTAAATTCTAACTTAAACCTAAAAGAGAGGAAGGAATTCTAGAAATAGAAAGAGAGAGAGAGAGAGAGAGAGAGAGAGAGAGAGAGAGAGAGAGAGAGAGAGAATTGGAAAGAAGTTACCAAATTAGAAGTTCCTAATTAAAATCCTGCAAAACAAAACAAAACAAGTCAATTTCTAAAAACAGAAATTCTAAAATTAGAAAGTTAAAATTTATTTAGGAAAGTAAACTAGTTTATAAAAATGAAAAAGGAAAGTTTATAAAAATAGAAAATAGAAGGTTTCTAAACCTATAATTAGAAAGTTAAGTTAGTTTGTAAAATAAAATAGAAAAAACCCTATTCTTAAAAATAAAAAACAGAAAAACCCTAATCTTAAACTAATTCTAAAACTAGCTATTCTCAGAAAATGCAACTGTTAATCCTCGGCAATGGTGCCAAAAACTTGTTCACAACCCCAAGTGTAGGGTCGCGATATAGTAATAATCTCGGTAAGACCGAGGTCGAATCCACAGGGACCAATCTCGTGTGTTTTCTGAAAGAAACTAGAAGAAGAACTAGAAAAAGATGAAAATCTAAGTCTAGAATATTTGAGAGTAATTGTGAGAAATTTAATGACAAACTTAAGAAATTCAAAGGTGGGAAACTAAGGTTTCTAAGGATCCACTTGTAGAGATCAAATAGATCTATACTTGATTCAAGTCACACAATTGGAATCAGAGTCCCATCCTATCCAATTAGAAGATATCTTAGTAAAATCAAATTTGAACATCTTCTGACCTAGTTCTTAATGGATGAGAGGTGGGAAAACTGGAAGTGATTCCATCACAAAACCATGCCTAAGAGACAAGGCAAATAACAGGAATTACCAATCCCATAACTAATTTGGGAGAATTGTGAAAGTTAGGGATGATGGAGAACAACAGAATTTTCTAATTTCACAATCTCAATACATGAAAAGAACACACTTAAAGATATTGCAGATCTACTGTAATTTGAGTCACAACAAACCATTAAAAACTGACAGTATTCCTTATAATAGAACTAGAATCGAAGAGAGTTCAATATAAACATAAATTAAAGTAATAGAAACATCCCATCAAGATACAAGCTTCACCTCTTAGCCCCAGGTAAGAGGTTTAGCCAACCATAGATATGATTGAACTATAATCTCTTACGAAAAACATAAAAATAACTAAGGAAAAGTAAGAAAAACTCTTGGTGACGGTTTCTCCACGCTTGTGCTCCACTCAAACCCTAGATGATGCCTAGGAGTGCCCTAGGGACCCTTATTTATAGTTTTAAGTCTTAAACTTTCATACCGAGTGGAAATTTTTGAAAACGGTCTCAAATTTACGTAGTCTGCGCAATTTTTGTGTAACCCTTAACTGGTCGTGGGTCATCTTAGACTGGTCATGGGACGTTCTCAACCGGTTGAAGGTCTTCTTTGACTGGTTGAGCAACACGAGGATTTAGAAGGTTTACACGCTGGAGTTCGAGTCGAGACAACTTCAACCGGTCGAGTAGAGCCCAGGACTGGTTGTGCATAGCCAGGACTGGTCGAGCTGAGGATAGGACTGGTTAAGCGTGCGCAGGACTGGTTGAGCCGGAGCCCGGACTAGTTGACCAAATTTCACTTCAAAACTCAAATTTTCTTCATTCTTAACTTAATTTTTTTGGATCTTCAGTATGTGCATTCTTCATTCTTAGTTTCATCAGATCCATTCTTGGCTTTGGTGATTCTTGAGCGTTAAATCCATGCTCTTAGCATCATTTTCAATCCAAGCTCTTGAATTCACCTTGCAACACAAACATGATTAAAATAGAACATTAAGCATTATTATGTTCATAAAACCAAGTAGTAAATGGGGTCTAATATGCAATATTTGACCCTCAACAAGTGTCAACCTAACTGGTATTTTGCCCAGCACAAAATTATTTCTTTTTACAAAAGAAAAGAAGACTAGTGGATGTTTGACGAATCTTGACACAAAATGAATAAGGTACAACTATGAACCAATCCAATCTCCATTCTACAGCTATGAAAAACCCCAATAAGATACAACTAAAAATACAATCTCAATAGCATTATTCTAAAATGAATGCACTTACCAAGTCCAAACCCATGAGGTTTAAGTATATTCTTACACTAAAAATGAGAGAAATGGCATGGATAAGGCCAAGCATTCCACCAATAACCAATGTTGTTGCATACCCAAATGTGGTCTGATTTTTTTCCCAAAAAAGAATGAGTTGGCGTCAACCTTATCAGAATCTGCTGCTACAATGACCAAAGAAAGAATGTCAATATAACATGTATTCATTACATATCCGTGTTGCATCTAGGGCTATTAATAAGGACGGATTAAGCAAGGTTTTATGCTGCCCAAGCCCATCTCAAAAGCTTTTAGGCTTTTAGCATATATGATTTCAATGGAAATGTGGAATTGCCAATGGTAAAAAAGAGAGAGTTGTCTCTCCAAAATGGTGGAAATCCCCATTTCTTGGGTTTTAGAAAGGAAATGGACTTTTGTTTAGTTAATCTGAGGAAAAGGATATCAATTTCCTCAGTCCTCGTCTTTTGCAAATAAGGGAAACCATCACATCTAAGGAAATTGATTTCATTTTCTCAGTTATTTATTTCCACCAATCCAAATAGCCCCTAATGGAATGGATGTGATAGAAAGTTCAATCGGAATATGTACTTGGAACTCAATGTGCCTGGGATTTTTTATGTACTTCTCTAAATAAACTCCATCATTACCAAATGCAGCTGCAACTCTGCTCTTCACTAGCTACACAAAAAGAAAGAAAGAAAGAAGACAATACAGTGTGAATTTTAAAGACAAACATAAACAGAATGAAATATAAGTCAGAGGTGATCTTTCGAATGTACAACATTTGACACACCATAGAAATTAAGTTTAGTTGGTCGCATACTTGTAACCACTTCAAAAACTCATCAGATTTGTTAGCTAGATCATGTCAATGCATCTTTCATTTGCATGCCGAATCATGTCAATGCCTCTTACATTTGTATCAAGCCCAAACATGAGCAGCCAAGGCAACCAACAATACAGACCTGAAAATATACAACACTCTTCATTCAATGCAAGAATTCTCCTCCAAACTTATAGACCTGCAACCAACAATTCCTCCAAATAAGCACTCTTCATCCATTCTGCAACCATCCCAATACAGAATGCAAGTCATCCAAACATACTACACAACTCTTCCAATCTGCACCCATCACATCACAGTATCTAATTACTCTACACTAGCAGACCTGCAACCAACAATTAATCCAAACAGGTACATCATAGAACCCTCTATTCACCAACCATCACAACACAATGACACTTGTGTTGCCCACGAATTAGCTGATACGGCCCTTAAGACCAAAGGTAAGCAATCAAAGCAAGTAGTCAATCGAATAGTCCAAATTGTAAGGTCGCATTGTAGATGCACCATGAACCAAAAACTACACTTATTTAATCAGTTTATTTTGAGCTAATGCATGCCTCATGTACAAGCTTTGAATGCACACATATCAAGCATCATACTCTGCAATTGATGGCAAGCTCAAATCAGATTTTTATACCAAAAGATCACTTGATGCCCAAGTGGATGTGCATGCGTGTGGAATTAGCAAACCACGTAAATTAAGAAATATTACTAAAAATTCTTTAAGGAATTTAATCAAATATATGATGTGTAAGTGTAAGATGTTCTACAGAGTTACCTGAAATTTGTTGTATGTGAAAGTGCCCTGGTTTGTCAATTAACATGAGTGTTGAGCCAACTTGACCGAAACGCTCCATAAGAAGATCAGTCAGCTGTCTGCCTCAACCGGATGTCTATCGAACTCACCACAGGTAAATTTAAACCTCACATCCCATGTCCTAAAACACCAGGTATATAAAATCCTTAAAATCTATTAGAATATCATAGGATTTTGGGGTTAGAAAATTTTCTACAAAATCGTAAAATCTCTAAGTTTTCTAGCTCTGTCGATTTATCGATATCAGGTTCGATAAAATCGATGTGCGCTGTCGATGTCCGCGAAAGCTGAATCAATAAAATCGAATGAGGACATAAAGCGTCCAGCAACCACATATTCATCTAAATGGAATTATCGATGTATCAAAACCCTTATTGATTTCATCGATACTTAAAAATCAAGTTTATCGAACTGGACTCGATATGATAGACAGTAGAGTATTTGTGTCTTGATTTTTTTTAGGAAAATCATGAAGACCTTCGATATATCAATGCACCCCTCAATATCCTCGGAATTCAAAAATCGATGATATCAAAAGGCCATCGTTGATATCGGTCTTGGACACAATATTTCCAGATCAAGTGTCACTCGATAGAATCGATATTCAAATATCGATGATATCGAGGCCAGATTGATGGCATCGAGAATGAACATAAACTTATTTATCAAGCTTACTAGAAAATCCTTTGGATTTATCGATGCATCAACACGACCTTTAATATCATTGACATTCAAATTTCAATGATATCGAGTATCCCTCGATCATATCTATTGACCTGAAAATTTTCAAAACAAGTTTCTCTCATTTTTCAAATGTTGAGGAATCAATCTACTTATCGATAATATCAGAGTTCGAAATTTGATGTCATCGATACATGTTTCGATGCCCTCGACTAGCTAGAAAAAAGTTTCAAAAGAGTATGACTTTGAGTTTATGTCATCGAGCAGCCAGTCGATGCAATCGCGAGTATACGCTCGACGATATTGACCCTGCTCGATGATATCAAACACAGTCATAAATGCGACCGTTTTATATCTGTTGGAACTTTTTGCCTATATATAGAGAGCTTGTCTTTAGTTGCTGTGAGAGAAAGTAGAGAGCTTTTGAGTGTTTAACTGTAGATCATTTATCCAAAGCCCTTTCTCTTAAGGGAGTTCATCCTCCAATCCACCCTCATCATTGATATTCAATAGAGTGGATTGGGGAATGAACTTCCAGATTCAAGGATCCCCCAACTACTATCTTAATGGTAAATTATTAAGCTGGGATGCCTTGAATGCATAGATGATTGGAATCACTCTCTCCTTTATAGAAAAATATTTGAGAGTAGGATTCCATCATAACCTTGACCCAACTCGTTGCCACGTGTTGGTATATCTTCTGAGTTACAGTTCATGGGAGCAAAAGATTCTTCATCAACAAAGGAGGAGATCTTCAACAATGTGCTGAATAGGATTCATCCACTTATCTTTAAGTAACTAGAGGGTAGAGAACTCTTGTGATCATTCCTTTGTAAGATTGGGTTTAAGGTGTTTCTCACCCCTTACAAGTCCTCTAGGAGGCCTCCAGCGAGTGTACGTAGTGGGTGCATTGTGTTGACCCTTGCTTTATGGAGAGCATAAACAGTTAGGGTCTTGTGGAAGATCCTTGGCCAGTGTGCCTAAAAGTGGGTGCGTTGTGTTAACCCTTGCTCATGAGATCATAAACAGCGAGGTTCTTTATGTGGATCCTTGGCCTATGTGCCTAAAACCGGGTGTTATGTGTTGACCCTTGCTCACGGAGTATAAATAGTCAGCCTAGGTGTAGGTTGTAAAGGTTGAAGGTGAACCTAATTTAAAACTTTAGGTTTGAGGTGAACCGCTGTGAATCCTCCTTAGTGAAATTCGGTACAGTCAAGGGTTGAGTGTGGTTATCGGGAGTGGAGTAGACAAGTAGTCAAACCACTATAAAAATGACTATGTTTGAGATTGCTATTCTTTTGTTTGTGTGATTTACTTTAATATTTTCATATCTAAATATCTGAGATCACACCTCACACACATACACAGTCATATCCATCATAAACTAGTTTGCATATTGTTCATCTCTCAAATAGTTTGTGATTGGATCTTCTACTAGGCTTGGAAGCCAGTAGAGTTACTCTTGAGTAATCCTAATATAGGCTTGGTGTTAGGATTAGTGTAATAGAATTTTAAATTATCATAAAATTATTAAAAAAGTCCTATTCACCCCCCTCTAGGACATATTGGCATATTTCAACTTCAACTAAAGTGGTCTTTACCGCAATTTCAATTGATATCAAAGCGGGTGTCTCTTTAAGGCCTTCATTGCCTAGAGAGTGATCTTGGCTGAAGTTAGGAATATGACTAAAGGAGAGGGCTCATCAGTCACTAAGCCTCCAGTATTTGATGGCTTAAATTACGTATACTGGAAGGCTAGGATGCACTACTTTCTGAGATCTTTGGATCATGATGTTTGAGATATAGTTGAAAGTGGATATGTGCCACCATCTGAACAAATTGTACTTGATAGTGACACAACCATCACAAAACTTATATCCAAAGAAAAGTGGACGATGTTCGATAAAGAAAAATAGACCGCTGAAGTAAAAGCTATGAACGCTATTTACTGTGCCGTGTCCCAAGACATCTTCTATCAAATAAGTATGTGTGGGACATCTAAAGAAGCATGAGATCTATTGGAAACAACCCATGAAGGCACAAGTACTGTAAAGAGGTCCAAACTTTCACGCCCCAAACCCAGAAATCGTATTCACAAGAATCCTGATCATCGAATCCAGTGCCGACAGCCTCCATAGGACCCCATTCTCGGCTCCTAGCATTCATATGCCAGATTCCGATCCTGTGATCCTATAAGGAGGATTTTATTTTTTTTGTACATTTATCTAGTAATAAGCATAACCACAAGAAAACCCAATTCACAAAGGCAACATCATCATCTCATATCCACTAATATAATCATTTGAGTACAACATTGAAAGGAAAATACATAAAAAGAAAATCAAGCTCCAGAAGACCACTGCACGCTCCAAGCTCAACACTACTACAACCTAACATCACTTACACGCATCTATCTTGCATAAGCTTATAGAAAGCTTAGAAGGTGGTGTAAGTCTGTGCATAAGGTAAGTGTCAGTTATTCAATACAATGTCATAATCATACAATACCGGAGAACTGGTAATCCATAAACCATACAATATCTGAATAAGCAAAAACACTGATAAGATTATGAATTATTAGAGTAAGAAGAAATACTGACAAGATCAGGAATTATCATACGATAACAGAGTAAGAAAAAGTATAGATAAGTCCATAAGTCAATCAATATCAGAATACGCAATATAGAACAGTTATGCGATAAGGAGTCATAAAGAGCCAAATATCATATGCCGAGGATTCAATGTAATATACGAATCCTGCTAAGTCTATCTAGGCCATATAAGTGCAGAAATAGAAACCCAAAATGCCATATGCCTGCAAATATAACGCAATATGCGATGTGAATGAAATGACCATGCTGGAGTGTGAAGTCGGGATGATAGTACATAGTATCACAGGCTACGGGGTCCACCACAAGGGACTTCTATCCAAACCAGTCCCATACCTAAATTTGGATAGTCAGACTCAACATGGTAAACTCCTGATCTCAGGTTAGTTGCGCGCCCAAATCGAAATCCTTGTCATAATGAAAGTATACAATAATTAGTTACGCACCACTAGCCCGAGTGGATAGTGAATGAATGAATGAATGAGCATGCAACTCCTACTTAATAATTCTACATATCAGTACTGTTCATCTCTGGGATCATCATCGGGGTTTAGTACACTCTAAATGGCACGGCCGCTCTCCCTAGCCGCACAGTCCAAGTAAGCGTAAGAAACCTCACTATCTTCCTGGCCAATAGTCTACCAATACTTATCCGGCACGTTGATAGCGGACCCATTCACGAGCTGGTCAAACTCAGCCTAGCAATGCCCCCTGCGCTTGGGCGAGTAAGGACACACCCCCTCCCAACTGACCACATCACAGTGGGAGATGCGGCCTCCTGGTATTCAGCACTCGGGCGCTCATTAATCCACTCGGTCTCGACGTTGGGGCGTCCTTTGGTACCAAGAGGGTTTTAGGGATTTTCACCTAGGGCCATCTATGGCAGCCCGATGCTCAAACCAAACATTTTCGGTGTCCCATCTGGCCATCCACGATATGCCTGTGGAGGCTACGACCTTGATGTTACTAGGGCGTATAGTAATATAATGCAAGATGCATGAGTCATACAATCCAGTCATGCATTAATCCTGCACATACCGTGCACTCATGTGATATAACCTCTGCCTATCAAGGGGTCTCATAACAACATACTCAATGACATATGCAATGATCAACCACATCTCATAACAAATATACAGATGATGCGTATGGGCATGTATCATGATGTTATGTTGTCACATACTCATAATCAGTATTAACAATCAGCCTCGACAATGTGGACATTTAACCAACATTACCCCTAAGGAATGGCCACATAGAGCCAAACATATAATGGGCTCACGACCTCGTACAAAGGCCTAATATATAACACAATGGGCCTTACTCAAGGACCACATATACACAACAGGAGGACCCTGCTCATGGGCCTAATACATATCACAATGGGCCTTGCCCATAGGCCATGAATACATCTCAATGGGCCTTGCCCATGGGCCATGAATACATCACAATGGGCCTTGCCCATGGGCCTCAAATACATGACATGTGGGCCCTATACATGGGTCTTGAATACATCAAATGGGCCATGAATTATGGGCCTAATACGTATCACAATGGGCCTCAACTGTGGGTCACATGTAATTTTATAGGTCTCGACAATCAGCCTTGGCAATCGAAATCAGCCTTGGCAATCGAAATCGGCCTCGACAATCGAGGTTGACCTTAACAATCCAAATCGACACTCGGAATCAACCTCAATACTCAGCCTCGACAAATCAAAATCAGCCTTGATAATCATAATCAGAATCTACAGATCCGTCACGTCAATTAAAATCGGCAATCAGTCACGACAATCGGAATCGGCAAATCGGTCGTGTCAATCGAAATCGGCAATCGATCACGTTAGTTGAAATCGATAATCGGCCACGACAATCAGAATCGGTCAATAATCAAAATCGGTAAATCGATCACGTCAATCAAGATCGACAATCGATCATAACAATCAGAATTGATCGATAATTCGAATCAAAAAATCGGTCACAACAATCAGGATCGGCAATCGGTCATGACAATCAGAATCGATCGGTAATCAGAATTGGCAAATTAGTCACGTCAATCAGGATCGACAATCGGTCACGACAATCAGAATCGATCGATAATCGGAATTGACAAATCGGACATGTCAATCAGAATCGGCAATCGGTCACGACAATCGGTATCGATCGATAATCAGAGTCGGTAAGTCGGCCACGTCAATCGGAATCGGCCGAATAATGCCTAAGGGAAGGCCATAATGTGGACATTTAACCATCATTACACATTAATGTGGCCATTTAACCAACATTACTCCCAAGCAGTGGCCGACATAGAGCCAAACGTAAAGTGAGCCCATGGTCTCGCACCAGGGCCTAATATACATCATCATGGGCCTCAATTTCATCAAATGAGTCGACTCAAATGGGCCGATCAAAGGGGCCGAATCAAATGGGCTGAATACACAACACTACGGGCCTCTACCCATGGTTTCCAAATACATCACAATGGGCCTCAACCCATGAGCCCCGAATACGTGGTATTAGGCTTCCCAAATATAACAAGTAGGCCACACTACTTTGGTCGTACCATTCATCCATCTATAGATATCATTTTAAAGCATTACCCAAACAATGGATCAGATCAAAAGATCATCTGGACCATACCACAAATGGCAATGGTGATGATGACATCCACTATTAATTTCTAGTGGGCCCACCATAGCATTTAATTTCCATCCAGTCTGTGCATAAGGTCATAAAGACCTGGATATAGAGGAAAAATAAATATCATGTTGGTCCAAAACCCTGTAACCCGAGGGGGGTTTTCAATGGTGGACATTCATCCCACTGTTTTCTGCAGTGTGATCCTCTTTATATTAAATCTGTTTTATTTTTAGCCTCAAGCCTTGACACAAGCTAGCCAAGTGGATGGACGGCTAGATAGTCCTCAGTATATGGGTGGGCCACTCGATGGCGTGGCTAAAACATATACATTAAAGTGGGATCTCCACCGTCCTAGTCAGTGGACGGTGGAGATGAACGGTCTGGAAGGTACACATACTCCATTATCAGACCCTCTTGCTGGTGTCTCTACAGTAGGTAGGTGGGACCCACATAGTTGTTGACGTCAGTGCAGTAACCCCACAACTGGTGCGAGGTATGTCATTCAATCCGCTTCTAACCACGTCCTGGATTGGACGGTGTACACAGCCGCATATCAAGGTGGGCTCCACCGTTCATAGCTGGACGGTGGATGAATGGATGATATACATGCATCTGGTGGGTTCCACGTGGAAGTGGCCCACCATCTCATCCCTTAATTTAAATATAATATAATATATTACAACCCACCGTCCAGATGAATCTGGACGGTGCATAATTCTTTTATATTAAAGGTGGGTCCCACGTGGAAGTGGCCCACCATCATAAGGTAATATAATATATTATATTATATAACAATATATTATATCAATACATGTGTACGTGTGGGCATGAAAGGGAGAGAGACCAGTGCTCACATGTGGGTGGGTGCATCTAGCACCTGGTAACGTCCTTGCAATGGATGGTTGGATCAACAAAACGTCAAGGGTTGGTCCCACCGTCCTAACATGGACGGTGTGTATGAAATACATACATCAAGATGGGGTCGACGCCCCTTGGATTGGACAAAGTGGGTAAAATATTTACATCAGAGGGCTCCACCGTCCACTACTGGACAGTGAACAGTGTGAATAAAACATATACATCATGTGTGTGGGCCCCACGTCAGATGGACTGTGTGGATATACACATCAGTAAGATGGGCCCCACTTTGGGCTGAACGGTACGAATATGAAACCCATACATCATGGCAGTCCCCACGTGGGACCCATGGACAGACAATATAGTTGAAACACATACATCATAGAGTCCCACGTGGGACCCATGGATGGACGACTCGGATGAAATCCATGTCCCAGATGGTTCCCACTGTCCAGATGCTAACGGTGTGGAGAAATAGATGGACGGCTGGGATTTAAGACAGATACATCAAGGTGGGGTCCACACACGTGGCCCACACCTGATATAAATATATGTATGTACATATTATTATAATATATTTTTATATTTATTTTATTATTTTAATTTACCTTTGCAAAAACATCATCCAGCGTCCGTCCATGTCTGGACGCTAGATGCACACATGCCTCATGGCGGGGTCCACTGTTATCAAATGGTTGGACGGTAGATACAAGGTGGGCCCCACGTGTATGGAATGCATACAAGCTTTAGAGGAAGGTGATGTTTGTGTTTTATCCATCCACACATCAGGTGGGTCCTATCCAATGGACAGACAGTGGTGGATGATACACCCATTGAGGTGGGCCATTATTCGTTGGGAAAGAGAGGGAGAAGGAAAGAGATACAGAGATAGATCGTGATGACGAAGGGGCCCCGCCACTATGGGCCCCTCTTTAATACAAAGCATACATCAAGGTGGGTCCCACTACATGTGGGCCCTTAAATCACAAAACTAAATAGAATAAAATGATAAAGATGTAGATCCAAGATCACCCACCTTTGATCTTCTTAGACTTCCTCTTTCCTCAACGCATCCTAAAGCTCCATGGAATGTGATCCAATGGTGGAGATGAGGCTTTGATGGTGGAGATGGGAGGTAGGAAGGTGGGCCACACGTGGCTTCTCTCATGGAGAGGTTGAGACGTTGGAGTTCTTGGAGAGTGAGGGAGAGAGATGAGAGAGAGAGAGAGTTGTAAGAGAGAGAGAGAGATGAGAGAGTGATGGGTGATGGGTGATGGAAGTGTACTTGGTTGTAAGAGAGTATTGACTTTGGGGTTTCTTGGGGATGGGTGAAAGGTGATGTGTACTTTACATGAGGTGTGATGTGGTACTTGATTGATGGGATGGGATGTGATGTGATTGATTTGAAAGATTGCCTTGATTCTGCAAATGCGCGACGTATCCTCAAACTGAACATGGGCCCACATCTCCTGGCCTAGGTATCGCCTTGGCGACCAAGACGCGACATCAGAACCGCAGTGACAACACGGTTGCTAGGGTACAAGTTTTGGATCGAGCCAACTTCGGTATACAGGACTCAGCTTAGGATCGTGCACAAACGTCAAATAAAGGTCGAAGGTTGTCAAAATTCGACCGGGAAGACCGCGAAAGCCTATGGAATGGTACAGTCTAGGATACGTGGCTTATACAAACTACAGCTGCTAACCTCATAATTTAAAAATCTCAAAATGGAAGAGCATGAGACTTTTATGGAGTTCTTCACAAAGTTGAATATCATTTATAACTCCATAGGTGGATTGGAAGAAAAAGTTCTGGTACTTAAAATTTGTCAAAAAATTCTAAGATCCCTACCAAAACGGTTTAATATCAAAGTTACAACTATTGAAGAGTGTAGGAACATAAACGAAATGAAAGTAGAAGAACTGGTAGGTTCCCTACAAACTTTTGAAGTACACTTCAAACAAACCCAAAAATCCAAAACTACTATTCTAAAAACTTTAAAGAAAATAACAAATGAGGACAGTGGAAGTGAAAAAGATGATGAAGATGAGGAAGTGGCTTTGCTGGCACAACGATTCAAGACGTTCTTTCAGAAGAATCGTGGTCGTCCCTCCAAAGGTAGAAAGGTGGACAACAAACCTTCTGCAAGCAAATTTGGTAAAAAGATCAAAGAACCACAATGTTATGCCTATCAGAAGTATGGACACCTATCTACTGAATGTCCAAACAGAAAAATAAAAGTTAAAGCAATGACCGCCACATGAGATGATACGGAAGAGTCAAACTCAGAATATAGTGACTCAGACACCGATGGAGACCAGAAATCCCTAAAAATTCTTGTGATCTCCACTACTCCAATCATTCCCACGGAATCTGAAAACAAGGAAGAACAACAAGCCACTGAACATTTTCATTTGATAATGAGGAAATAGAGGAGGAAGAAGAGAAACAGGATACACTACAAGATGCTTACAATCAACTCTATATTCATAGCATCTACATCCTTAAAAGACTTGGAATGTTTGAAAATAAAAAGGAATTGCTGCAAAAAGATTTGGACAAAACCTTGGAAATTAATACACATTTATTCAATGATTTACAGCAATATCATTCAAACAATAATAAGTTAGAAAGAATCAATCTGTCCCTAAAAACAGAATCATCAAAGCTTATTAAAAAAGATGAATTATTAAAAGATGAAAATGAGCAACTCAAGAATGAGAATCACACACTCCATTTTGACTTAGACAAATCCAAAAAATTTTCTTAAATAAATTATAAATTTTCTCAGAGTGGTGAAAAGCTAGAAAAGTTGTTAGGGATGGGAAGACGTGGAAAAGACAAGAATGGCCTAGGGTAATATGAGAACTAGAAATACAGCACCAACAATCGAAAAATTTGTTGCTTCAGGTAGTAATATGAGAACTACTCCAGTTTGTCATTTATGTGGTGATAGGGCTCATTATAAGTTTGAATGCTTGACACCTAGAAGGACTTCACAGAATGTCAAAATTCCACCTAGGAGAAACACTCATCTATCACCACCTAAAATGAAAGACAGAATGAAGGAATCATTGGATCAAGTGGGTGAGATAGACATGAAAACTAAATCTACCACAGTAAAAAATTCTATCTCAAAATGGATAGTAAAAGAAAAACTGAATTGTCTAATAACTAACTCTATTCATATACCCTGAAATATCAAGAATGAAAAGACAAGTCCAGGTCATGCATCTAGATCTAGATATTTGCTGAAATGATGCAATTTTTGCTTAGCTCTAAATGATATATCTAAGGTTCCTCACCTCAATCTTTTGTATGTAAACATTCTAATGTTTATAATTTTGATGTGTATAGTGATTGCACATTATTGATTCATAGAAATACTATAAGTATACATGAAGGGTCGTCTAAATGTTAAAACTTTAAATATTCATCTTTGATATATCTGTCGATAAGTCATTCTCGATTAATCGATCAAGGGTTGATATCATCGATGCCTCTTTGGAATGTGAAAAGCCATATGATCGAGAATGATATCGAAGACAGTCTTGATAACATCGGGGGAGTTACATCAATATCATTGGAAAACTAGTTGATGATATCGAACACTGTCGCCTGATAAAAGGTGGTCGAGCAGAAAAATTTTATTTTTTGGAAAAGGGCATTCCATTTTTTTCTCTGCTCATCCCCTCAGCCGAAAGTCCATTGGTGGGTCACGGAGATGCCTCAAAAATTGGTATTACCTTTTCATTCCTTCCATTTTATATTCTATCTTGCTTTTTGGTTGGGTGTTTTCAGTTTCTTTAAAAGAGGGATTTTGTCCGTTCTTCCTAAATTTGTCTTTACGGGTAAGGACAAAGAGCCGGTGTCAGGTCCTGGGGAGTCATCTAGAGTCTCTCGATGAAAGACACTTACCTAAAAAAAAAAAAGGCAAGAGCTCCCGAACGTGGGACCCCCACTCGTCAAAGATCTCGACAAACTTCACGTGTCGGGTCCTAGTCTGAACCATCGGCACCTCCACTGACTAACCTACATTCACGTCCAACAAAGTACACTGGTAGGAAGCTCATTCATGAGAGAAAGGTTGACAGGGATTGTTTAAATCCATACAATCTGAAATCCATATTTGCCGCAATCAATTGGTTGTCTGTTCTAGATTTCTGTGGGCCATGTCAAATCAAATGAACACGTAACTTCCTTGCCGCATGTCACTCACCGGTGTCTGATCCTCCTTCTATCATGGTCTCTCTGGATGGTGATGATGTACTGATCACTCCTGCCACAATGGCAAACATCTTCGGACTGACAATGGCACCAGAAGGCCTTCCTGAAATGGACCTAGAAAATGTTGAAATTCGATTCATGGTGACTAAGTACCTATGTCATGGTAGAGACATCCCTTGGCATCAAGGGAATGCGTTGAAATCTAGGTACATGGAACCACAAGTTCAGGTTTTACACAGTATCTTCACCACAAATATATATCCTAGAAGTACCAACCGGTCTGATCTCACAGGTTTTATGACCATGCTAGTGTACTCAATTGCAAAAGGGATAAAAATCTATCTTCCGACTCTGCTTGTCCATCAGTTGGTATACGCCGTTCATACATCCGGGGACCTTCACTTACCCTATCCTTGGATCAAAAACATGATACACAACGCCATCGGCTTCCCAACGATCAATAATCTGGTACTTCCCCTCCAAGTCTTCAATAAAAGCAACATTCACAAAATGGACTTGAAGTTCCATAAGTACCCTGAGGACCTAGAAGAAGGCATTCAAGAAGAATGAGCAGGAGGTGAAGGTGATGTCCTTGGTGAAGGAGCTGAGGTAGCTGGAGATGAAGCTCCTGGGCCCCATCAAGCACCATCCACATTAGGGCTTGGGCATGCTAAGAGATTTAAGCTCCCTCAGGATCAGATTAAAGCAATTTAGCGGGATGTTTCCCAGCTCAAGGAATCGGTGGGTGGAATCAGTAAAAGGCTTACCGTCCTGGAGCGCCTAGTGAACGGTGTGCAGCAAACCGTGCAACAGTTGGTTGAGTTGTTCACCTATCCTTGAGACGATACGACGCCATCTTCCTCGGCTCCATAAGTACTGGTCTCTGAATGTTATCACATACACTTCACTCTTATTTAGTGTATGGAGATTAGTATCTTTTTGGATGTTCTGTGCTTGTATAAGTGTATGTGATAACTCACTAACCTGCATAGTCTAAATAGTTTTTTGCTTGTGTATGTGTTGCCCATGGATGGGCCAAAAACTAATGTTTGATTTTGGTTGCCCATGAATGGGCTTGATAGTTTTGTTGGGATGACTGTTAATCTACTGCCAAACTTGGGCAGTATATATATGTTTTTGGATAGTTATGGTTATGGCTGCTTATAATTCACATTTCTACTGCCATGATAATGTTTTAAGATCCCCTGCTTTATCTAGTTCCTGCTATGGGATGTATGTGATGTTTTTACTGATTATTTTATTTGCTTCTATTACTACTCTATTTGATCTAATATGCATCCATAGTTTCTGAAAATGATGTCTGCTTAAACTGATATAATCATTATACATCTATATATGTCTGCTCTCGGAATGTTGGTTCTCCCACGTTACTTTAACTTCAGTCAATATCAACTAATATACCTTAGCTAATGACTGACAAAAAGGGGGAGAACAATTCAAACACCCCACAAGGAACATTGCATATATACTTGAATTATGATATAGGTGTTAGGGGGAGCAGCTGCATCAAGACAGGGGGAGAACGCTGTTAGGGGGAGCAGCTATTGGTTGTGTGTATAATTTTACTAGACATTGTAAAATTGTGTAAAACACATGTACACACAATTTAGGATGAGTTTTTCTAGATGTTGTTCTAGGTTGTTTTGGTATTTTTTTCACGTAATTGACAAAGTGGGAGATTAAAAGTGCCCTGGTTTGTCAATTAGCGTGAGTGTTGAGTCAACTTGACAGAAAAGCTCCATAAGAAGATCAATCTGCTGTCTACCTCAACCGGATGTGTGTCGAACTTGCCACAGGTAAATCTAAGCCTCACATCCCATGTCCCAAAACACTAGGTATATAAAACCCTTAAAATCTATTAGAATATCATAGGGTTTTTGGGTTAGAAAAATTTTCTACAAAATCAGAAAATCTCTAAGTTTTCTAGCTCCGTCGATTTATCGATATCAAGTTCGATAAAATTGATGTGCACTGTGATGTCCTCGAAAGCTTAATCGATAAAATTGAATGAGGACATAAAGTATCCCACAACAACATATTCATCTGGACAGAATTATCGATGTATCGATACCCCTATCGATATCATCGATATTTAAAAATCGAGTTTATCGAACTGGACTTGATATGATTGACAACAGAGTATTTGTGTCCATATTTTTTATAGGAAAATCATGAAGACCTTCGATATATCGATGCACCCCTCGATATCCTCGGAATTCAAAAACTGATGATATCGGAAGGCCATTGATGATATCATTCTTCGACACAATCTTTCCAGTAACATGTTTCAGGTGGTTTTTATTTTAGATCTAGGGTCACTCGATAGAATCGATATTTAAATCTCGATGATATTGAGGCCGGATCGATGGCATTGGGAATGGACATAAACTTGTCTAGCAAGCTTAATGGAAAATCCTTTGGATTTATCTATGCATCGACACGACCTTTGATATCATCGACATTCAAATAGAAAAACTAAAGGAAAGGCCATGATAGCCACATGGGATGATACTGAGGAGTCAAATTTTGAATTTATGGACTCAGAGAGCGATGGAGACCAGAAATCTCTAAAAATTCTTATGGTCTCCACTGCCTCAAATATTCTCATTGAAACTGAGAACGTTGAAGAACCTCAGGCCACTGAATCATTTCCATCAGATAATAAGGAAACTGAGAAGGAAGAAGAAGAAAAGGATAAACTATAGGGTGCTTACAATCAACTCTATATTCATAGTATCAATATCCTTAAAAGACTTGGAATAACTGAAAATAAAAATAAATTGCTACAAAAAGATCTGGATAAAACATTGGAAATCAATACACATCTAATTGATGATTTACAGAAATATCACTCAGATAATGATAGGCTCGAAAGAATCAATTCATTTCTCAAAACCGAGTCTAAAAAACTAAACAACAGGTTGAGTTATTGAAAGATAAAAACATGCTCCTCCAAAATGAAAATCACACACTCCTGTTCGATTTAGAAAAAATAAATAAATCTGCTAAGATAAACTACAAGTTTTCCCAGAGTGGTGAAAAATTAAAAAAACTTTTAGGGATGGGAAGACCCGGAAAAGACAAAAGTGGCCTAGGATATAATAAGTTTAAAATAAAATCTGGAAATACAACACCGGAGACTGAAAAATCTATTACTTCAGGAAGTAAAATAAGAACGACTCCTGTATGTCATTCAGGTGGTGATTTTAGTCATTATAAATTTGAATGCATGTCTCCTAGGAGAACTCAACTCAATTATGGTCAAAATCATACCGGTAAATACAGACGAACCAGAAGAACAATGGAAGATGTTAGGAGTCCACCTAGGAATATGGTTAGAAATAATACACATCCATCACCACCTAGAATAGTAAGAAATCCTATCACTAAATGGGTAGTAAGGGAGAAGAATAATTGCCTTGTTACTCACACAAATCATATAACAGGCAATAATGCTAAGTGGTACCTAGACAGTGGGTGCTCAAGACATGTTACAAGTGATAAATCCTGTCACGCCCCAAGTCCGGGAACGGACAGCTTCCGTGATGCCCCGAATCTGGCACTCGGCTTCCATACACCCCGAGCATGAAGATCCATGATCAAAATACCAAGCAACACTCTCTATTTTAAATCTTAATGGTTACAAGTATAATTGTTTACAAAAGATACATAACATCAACATTGCCAAATCGAAAAATAGATGTAATGCATCAAGAAAGCTAAGTCTTCCAAGCTACTCCAGCCTTGAAAAAAATGGGAATTAGGAAGCTTAGGAAAAAAGCTTAGTGAGTACACATGTGTGTGCAGTGTGTCCTACATGCAAGCAAGATAAATATGCTGCAAGGAAATCATATATGTGAAAGGTGTGTAGCATGTAAGGTGTGATTTCACTGTCAATGCAATGCATATGCATCATAATGATAGTCCAAGTCAATGTTACCAGCATCACCAAGTCATACTTTCATTTCTCTTATACCACAACCATAACCATATTACACGCATCCGTAATCATATCATCATCATCATATTGTCATACCATATCATAATTGTATATCTCGGGAAGCACTATGGTCGATACCATGCACCAGACACTAGTAATCGACCTTGCATACCTGCCCTGTGGTAGACTTCCACCAACTGTATATCATGAAAAACACCATGGTCGACACCCATGCACCAGAGACTTGTAATCAACCTCGCGTACCCGCCCTGCGGTGGACTTCCACCTGGCATGCTAGTAGCGGACTTCATTCGTACTTCTCCTCGTCGGCGAGTTAGACCGGTCCCTGTTTGCACCTCAACCCTTAAGCAGGTTGGACCCACCTCTTCTCAACCCGACCTCGTCAGTGGGAGTCAAATCCATGACCCATGTATCCACTCGGTCTGACAGTGAGGCAACCCTAACTTGCATAGGGGTTTAGGGACTTTCAACCTAAAGGGCACATCATCCCCTACTATTTCCACACTTCCAGTGTCCCGTTCATTTTCAAGGATAATCTAAATCATCATCATAGATGTACATTTCTTCATCAAGATCCAACTCATGTTTTACAGCACGACTGTCGTATTTCGATCATCATGTATGTCATGATTATGCATGAATTCAAGCAATTATGATAAGGCATATGTTCAAGTGCATGTGATATGCATATAATGCCATGATTTAAGGGTCTGCTTAACCTTTAAGCCAAAAATGACATACAATCATCATGTGCCACTATCAACTATATCAATCCATGATCATGTGACTAAATTGAAGAGGACATATCTTGCACACGATCAAATGTATTAAAGTACACTTGCACATACCACCATTCCATAGTACATGAGTATGATTAATATCAACATGGTTAAGTAGATGAGTTTAATATGCTAGGAAATGGAAAAACATTAATCAAGATATTAAATCACATACTTCCATTAACCTTAATCACTAGCATCACTAATATCATCCATAACTATCATAATCACAAGCATTAATTGTATTCAGAATTACATCATATCCTTCGCAAGATAGATATTCCATTAGCGGCTTTGGCCAAACATTAATTTCTTCTATTAGGATCACATGATTATGCCCTAACTGGGGCTTATGATTAATGAGTGGTGGTGATGCAAAGTACATGCACCAAGTGGTCATGAAATAAAACATACATAGTAAATAAGTCACAGGATGGATGGTGTTGGTGAAACTCATATAATGTAGAGGGTTCACCTTCAAGAAAGCTATTAGTAGGTTGGATTTGCAAATAATTATCATAGTAGTTCTATAGGCACAGGTAAACCTCATAAGATATAATGAGCTCTAAGTTGAACGGCTAGGTATATAATATACACATAAGAGTTAGTCACAGTTGGATAATGCGGGTTTGTCTCATACAACGTAGTGAGTCCTACTTCCAAGTGGTACTGTAAGCAGATGGGTCCACACACAAATATTACAGTAACTCCCAATAAGTAGATAGTATATGTAACTCACATACATTAAGGTAGTACAAGGAAGAACAATTCAGATGTACTAGGCACACATCAGCGGGCTCCATGATTGAACTGTTCGGTTGGCAAAACAATTAAACAGTGCGGATAAAATATGTACATTGAGTGGCGTCACAAGTTTTTGAAAGTTATATATTCATATCGTCTAAATTATTTAAGAATTGGATCTAGGTCATTTTGGAATCATGTTCTAGAGTTAGCCTAAATGGTGAATATGCAATACTTACATCAAGGTAGGGTCCCTAATCAATCTAATACACGTCTTAAGTTTGCATACCCAAGAGGTTACACCATCAGCATAGTCCATGAGTCTGAGCAATCACACGATCCTCATATGCCCACATGGTCTTATGGCCACTCCATTATTAGAAGTCCATATGGTTGAGTGGCCACTCAAATGTCACTCTACTAGTCATAATAAGGGGCTTAAGGTTAGATGGTTATGTGTGTCCACATTTCAAAATATTCAAACATAATCAAGCAATCATAATCCTACACACGAATACAAGGCTACACCAATTATAATAAGTCTTATACTACAACCACTTCACACATCACATAGTTAATAACTCATATTCGGTGTCGCATGGTTAAGGGCCAAGAGCCACATTTCATCATAGCATTTATGGTTTAGGGATCACATCATATAGAATCCAAGACCTTGATAGCATTAACTTGGGTAACATAATCCTACATCACATTCGGTTTAGTATACAACTTGGTCATATGTGATTCAAGTGGCAATATCTATATTGATAAGTACAAACCTACATTGTTGAATGGCGATCAATGCTACCTGATTTCATATGGTTAGGTGGCCTTGTACGTATTTCACATTCATACAGTTAGATGACTACATATACTCCACCATTACTTATGATTAAGTGGCTATACATACGTCAAATACCCACATGATTAATGGGCCAAACATGTATATCACACCCTCACACCACTAGAGTCTACATATATGTTATAATTAAACATTTTTAAGGGTTTAAACAAAAATCACATGATCCAATTACTTAGGGCCACACTCTAATAAAAGTGCCAAGTTATTAAGGGCTGTCAACAATTAGCCCATTGAAGGGATTAATCATCATTACTTCAAAAATTACAATACCAGTTCGTCATACATCCAACACATGGAGATTACAAACTCCTGTTGAGAGGCCCAAAGGTTGGCCCAAACAAGGCTACCACTGATGGGCCCACATGGCATTCACTTAAAATGGACCTTAACATTTTTGAGCCCACACACTAATGGAATTCGCAATAGGTCCTATGCAGTTGAGTCCATGGGGATTTCCTATGTGGTTGAGTTGTGTGTGAGCCACTTAAGACTTAGGTCTGCTTGATTTTAGTCCAAATCCTAAAATGACACGAGGAAGTAGATGGTCTGCATGGATTAAATAGATACACCATGGTGGCCTTAGGTTGGATACAATAGTTAAGTCCTTATTCTCACAGCCTTGTATTGTATGGTCCAATTCAGGTTGAATTGACTGATCTTTGGGACAATGCCCTAAAGGGGACCCAATACGTGGGCTAGATGGGTTGAATATCTAATACATCATCAGGATGGCCCATAATAAATTTTTAGTGATGAGAGTTCAATTTACATTATTTCATAATGTACGGCTATTTAATCATGGGCCCAAGTCTTGGTAACAGACCGTCAAAGAGGTTGATAAAATAAATAAACGATGAGGATCTTAAATAGATATCATGTCAAAACCATGGTGGATTAAGTGGCATAACATCTACAGCAAGGTGGGTCATACCAGACACAAGTTGAGAGGTTTACCCTCCTTTAAATATTCATAATCATTTGTTGGGCCCACAGAGATGTGGTTCATAAATCCTGCCCATCCATTAAGTGTGTCCCACATAGTTGAGGGGTCAGACCAAGTTTTAGATACATCCAAATTTCAGGTGGACCCAACAAGTGATTTTATATACTCGAGCTTCAAGTGGTATGAACGGCTCAAGGAGATCAAAGTTACACGGGTCCTAAAGTGATGTATTTTTTATACCTACACCGTTCATCTATTTTTAGAGATCATTCTGGAGCATTATCAAAAAATGAATCATATCTAAATATTATAGCAGTGAAGACAATGATTTCACAGTTAAGCCATTCATAGGGCCTACCATAATGTCTATGTTCCATTCAATCTATTTATAAGGTCACAACGACTTGAATTAAGGGGTAATACAAATTTCATATTGGTCCAAAATTTTTGACCTTAAAAGGGTTCCAATGGTAGATGTTTAATCCTTACTGCTTTTGTAGTGTGGCCCACTTGATAGTTAGATCTATCTTATTTTTCTTTTGGAGCATTAAGACAACTCGCCAAATGGATGGACGGTTTGGATATAAGACACAACAGACCCATAGCTTCAAAATTTATTTATTTATTATTATTTTTAATGGTGTAGGCCACCTGAGTTCCGTGTACGGCTGATTTTTGGGGGTGACCCATTTTTAAAGTGGACCCATCTAATGCACGGTGTAGATGCTTGACATGCATCACGGTGGGACCTGTGGTGGGACCCACTTTCTTCCAGCGTCAGCAGCAGACGTTGCTTGCTGCAGCGTCAGATGCTGACAGCAATAGCGTCAGTGCTATTTATATAAATTTTTTTGAGGTTTTCTATAGTTGGGGCCCACATCAAGATGATCCATTCCGTCTGTCGAGTTCCCTGGCTTGTGACAGATCGAATAAGCCTAATATTCAATATGTATGACACACAGAAACATCATAGTGGGCCCTAACAGTCTATCATTATTAAAAGTAAAAGTAATCCTTTTTATGGTGTAGCCTACCAGAGATTTGGATTACTCTCATTTTTCGGCTCAACGCCTAAAATGACCTGAGAAATTGAATGGACGGCATGGATTAAATACATACATCGTGGGTGGGGCCCGTTGTGGACCCACACCTCTTCCCTTCTTTTTCTTTCAAGTGGCAGGGCGTCTGGACGCTGCAGCAAGTAACGTCCAGCCTTTATTATTATTATTATTGGGGGGTATGCACATATGTGCATGGGTGTGAGTGTGTGTGTTTGGCCAACACAATGGGGCACACTTTGGATTATTTGGATGGCTTACAAAATTCTAGTGGGGCTCACAATCAATGGGTCCTACATAAAGTCTATAAATTATTAATTTTTTATTATTATTCTTTTTATATGTATTCTCTCATTAATCCACACCATTAAATACATCATTATCATCATATCATCACCATTTTTATTATTATCTTATGTACTCTCCTATGTATCCACACCATTGATCACATCATTATAATGATCATAAAATAATAAAAAAAGAAAACAAACCAAGAGTAGAGTGGGTGTACTCACCTTGATGGATTAGATGGATGGTTGAGATAGATAGAAGGGATGGGGTTGATGGTTGAGATGGATGGAAGGGATGAGATTGATGGAGTTGATGGCCCACCAAGATCACTCATCTCTCTCTCTCTCTCTCTCTCTCTCTCTCTCTCATGTGTAGAAAAATGGTGAAATGCTAAGGGATGGAGGGGTATTTGTAGAGAAATTCATAAAAATTTGGTTAAGTTAGGCTAATGTGATTAATATTAGCTTAGGCTAGGATTATGAAAATTAATTTATGATTTGTAATTAATGGTGGGTTAGAGGAGCATGGGATGGCATGGTGTGATGATGTCATGCTTAAGGTGTGGCATGGAAAAGAGTTGACTTGAGGTGTACATGAGAGATGGGAGGTATGGGTGTGTGACATCACGAACATGGGTAGAAATTCTCTCACCCATGTGTGGCATGTGCATGTGTGTATGGCATGTGTTGTGCACATATGTGGAATGGAGTACATGGCACATTGCGCACATAATACACTAATGATTCTTCACGGCGTATCTCACTAACGGAGTATCGTACAGATGCACAGGTGGTACCTCCACGATCACGGCGATAGGGCGGTTGATATGAGATTGGTTTCGAGGTCTTTGGGTTCCAGTCAGTTCGGTGTGTACTATGAACGACCAATCTAGGTCTAGCTAAGGACGCCAATCATCGTGTACATATGCATAAGAAATGGTACAAAATGGACGAGGTATTACAAATCCCTTCTTTCAAATTACTCAGATCTTAATGATGGGATAGTCACTTACGGTGATGGAAGCACTGCTAAGGTAATAGGATGTGGAACCATAAAAGGAATGGATTTGCTCAAAAATGAGAATGCCTTTTACATAAGAGGATTGACACATAATCTTCTAAGCATATCTCAAATATATGAAAATGGGCATGTGGTTACATTCAATAAGCAAGAATGCGAGATCCTAGACCTATCAAATAAACCTGTGATGAAGGATTGTCACACAAATGACCACTGCTATGTCATTAAAGGCAATAGAAAGGTTGATCCATATGCTTAGTAACAATTAAACATGGAATACATGTCCAGGTCATGCATCTAGATCTGGATGGCTGTTGAAATGATGTAATTTTGATGATTTTCATGATATATCTGAGGTCTCTTCACCTCAATTTTTCTTTTTTGTGAATAAATAGTCTGATGTTTATTATTTTGGTTGGTACAACTTTATATAAATTTTGATGTGTATACTGTCCGATATGAAAATATACTAAAGTTATACATATATGATAGATCGTCGAAATGTTGAAATGAAAGATATACATCTTCGATATGACTGTCGATGAATCGTATGGATACTCAATTAAATTGAACAAATATCAATATAATCGACGCCCCTTTGGAATCAGAAGCGTCACATGCTCAAGAATGTTATCGAGGACATATTCGATACCATCGTATGGGGTATATCAATATCATCGAAACAAGTGTCGATGATATCGAAGTCCACCGCCCTATAAATAATCGATGAGAGGGAAAATTTCATTTTGCTTCCCTGATCAAATTTTCTTGGGATTTTTCTTCATGGCTCTCATCATTTGTCACCATATGCTAAGTAAGGTGTCTTAAATCAGGTAATCTCTGACACATATTCTTGATTCCTTAAAGTATACTTCATTGTGTTAGGGCCTTTCTAGTTGGAAATTTTGGGTCGATTCTCAAGGTCCTTAAATTCTTCTCCTCTTTGACATTTTCCTCTGTGTTGTTCAAATGAGTAAGGAGAAAGGAAAGTCTCCTACCATTGGTGAGTCATCCCAGCCCATTAGAAAGAAATTTGTTGCTTCAAAGGAAAGAGGAAGGGGTTAGTCTCATTGATCCCCTGCATGCCCACAGAGCTCTTTTACTCAACAGTCGACTCGTAGAGAAGCTTCGGCTGAAGCACCAGCACCGCCACATACTGTTGTAGGTCCTCCTCCACACATACTTGAAACTTACTAAGGGAGGTGCTTGGTGTATGAGCGTAGGATTGACAGGGAATGCATAAAACCCTTTAATGTAGAAACTCTGTTAGAGGCAATCGACTAGCTTCCTCTTCTTGATTTCAGGGGACCATGTCATAATGAGCGGACCTACCGATTCTTTGTGTACTGTCATTCTCCAACACTAGAACCACCATCCATTACTATCACAGTCGGAGAAGATGGTGTTGAGATTACTGCAGAATCCATTGCTAGCATTCTTGGCTTAACCTTGTCTCTAGTTGGATTGTCTGATCTCGATCTTGAAAATCCTAGCACTTAGTCTTCAATTACCAAATTCCTATGTCAGGACAGAGAAATCCCATGCTACTAAGTGAATGCTTTAAAGGTGAAATATATGCACCCTCGATACCAAGTTTTGCATGGGATATTCTGCTCAAATGCTTATCCTTGTGGACCTAATCACGTTGATTTTTCTGGGTTTATGGTCATGATTATGCATTGTGTTGCCACTGGAGTTAAACTTTGTCTACCTACCTTGATCCTTCACCAAATAGTTAGTGTCATTCACCAGTCCAGAGCAGTATATTTTCCCTTTCTCACATCATTCATGTAATTTGTAATACAATCGGTATTCCTCAGACAAACGATCTTAAGCGTCCTCTCCAACATTTTAACAAGGTCAATATTCAAAAATTGGATTGTAAATTTCATGCCTATGTGGAAGAGGAATCTAAGGAGGCTATTCATGAAGGTGGTGAAATGGGAGAAGGCACAACATCAACTGACGGAGATCCTCTTGAGCCACAACTAGTTCCAGATCCTAGTGGTTTAGCTTAGACCCAACAGTTCAAGTTTCACCAAGATAGGGTTGGAGCAACGCAACGAGGATTGGCTCGGATAGAAGATAAGCTAGGAAGACATGATGCAAGATTCTCTGCATTAGAAAAGATGGCGTCTAGCGTGCAATAGTCGGTGTAGCAATTGATTGATCTGATAACCTGCCAACGAGACGATACAACACCATCTTCATCAGTTCCTCCATAGTATAAGATAATCCTTGTGTTTTCATATTCGCCCTATTCTCATCTCGGCGTATGGGTATGGGTATCTTTTTGTGTGCCCTACACTCATCTGAGTGTATGTGATAGATTACTAACTTTCAAAGTCTGACAAGTTTTTTTTGGATATTTATATGCCCATGGATGGGCTATTTTTTTTTTTTTGGTTTGGTATGGATGTTACAATACTGCCAAGCTTGGGCAGTTCTTATTTTGGATATTTTTGTTTTGGCTACTTTATAATTCATATATCCTTGGCGCCATATCTTTCTGCCCTCTATGATGTGTGAAATTCTGTGGAATGTTGGTTGTCTTCTTCTGCATATTCCTTAATGATTACAAATTGGTTTTTTGTTTTCCTTTAAAATTATACTATTAAAATCACAGCTCTCCTTTTTGACCTATATTTCTCAATGGCTTCCATGAAAATAGTGATGTCGTTATCTGTTATACATTTGTCTCTTACTAATTTTACATTTTAGAGATGTATCTGGTATGTACGTGAATAACTGGGTCTTTATTGGATCTCCAATATACTTCAACTTCAATCAACATATATTGTCATATTTCCCTTTACCAATGACTGAAAAAAAGGGGGAGAACAAATGCCACCACAGAAAAAAATTGTGTGTATCTCTTTGTTTGATGGTTGTACAGGTGTTAGGGGGAGCAGCAACAAGAAAACAAGGGGAGTAGCTATTGAATGGCATAGTCATTTGTGTGTATCAATTAGATAGCTTTTTCAAATTTGGTAAACTTCATGTACACACAATTTAGGGTGTAGTCTAAGACGTTGTTCTAGGGTGTTTTGGTATTTTGTCACGTAATTGACAAAGGGGGAGATTGAAAGTGCCCTGGTTTGTCAATTAGTGTGAGTGTTGAGTCAGCTAGATAAAGGAGCGACATAGGAAGATTGATCAAGCATCTGTCTCAGCAGGATGTGTGCTCGAACTCACCACAGGTAAATCTTAGCCTCACATCCCATGTCCCAAAACACCAGGTAATTAAAACCCATAAAATTGAACAGAGCACCTTAGGGTTTTTGGTTAGAAAACTTTTTCAAACTTCAGGAAAATCTTTAAGTTTTCTACCTTTGTCGATTTATCAACAAGTGGTTCGATAAAATCGAACATTGTTGTTGATGTCCTCGAAGCTCACTCGATCTTATCGAAATAAGGACCAAAGATGTCCAACAACCACAAAGATATCTGGAGTAAATTATCGATGGATCGATGGACTCATCGATATCATCAATGTTTGAATCTCGAGTCCATCGAGCCGACTCGATAACATCGACATCTGGTCTATTGTGTCCAAAGAACTGCTAAGGAAAAATCATATAATCCTTGATATATCGAAGAGCTCCTTAATAACCTCGGAATTCAAATCTCGATGATATCAGAAGCCCTTTGAGGATATCGAATTGGGACACAATTCTATCCAGCAAGTTTTTAGGATCATTTTTCTTGGATTGAGGGTCACTTGATAAAATTGATATTTAAATATCGATCATATTGAGGCATGGTCAATATCATTGAAAGAGGACATAAACTGTCCAGCAAGCTTATAAGAAAATTCCCTGAAATTATCGATGAATCGACACTGCTCTGGATATCATGGATATTTAAATTTCGATGATATCGAGTGATGCTCGATCATATCATTGACCTGAAATTTTCCAAAGGCAAGTGCTCTCTCATTTTCAAATGTCGAGGAATCAACCTCGTGTCGATGAAATCGGAGTTCAAAATCCGATGACATCGACGCACGTTCGATTTCCTCGACTAGTTGGTAAAAGATTTCAAAAGCGTTTGACAGTTAAGTTTGTCTCATCAAGCGGTCAGTCAATGATATCAAGAGTATACGCTCAATGATACAATCCTGCTCGATGATATTGAACTCTGACAAAAATGTGGTTGTTTTATATCTATTGGAACCTTTTGCATATTTAATGAGAGCTTGCCCTTGGTTGTTTGCAGAAAGAAAATAGAGAGTTCTTTTATGTGTTTAACCCTAGATCATATACCCTAAGCCTTTTCTCTCATGAAAGTTCATCCTTCACTCCACCCTCATCATTGACATTCAATAGAGTGGATTGGGGAATGAACTTCTGCATTCAAGGATCCTGTAGCTACTACCTTAATGGCAAATCATTAAGCTGGGATACCTTGAATGCATCGATGATTGGAATCGCTCTATCTTCCTTATAGGTAAACATTCAATAGAGTAGGATTCCATCATAACCTTAACCCAACCTGTCACCATGTATTGGTACATTTTCTGAGTTGCAGTTCAAGGGAGCTGAAGATTCTTCATCATCAAAGGAGGATATCTTCATCAACGTGCTGAATGGGGCTCATCTACTTATCTGTAAGTCATTAGAATCCAGAGGACCCTTGTCATTCCTTTTATAGGATTGGGACTAAGGTGTTTCTCACCCCTTGTAAGCCCTCGTAGGAGGCCTCCGGCGAGAGTGTACATGGGGGTGCTTTGTATTGACCCTTGCTTTATGGAGAGTATAAACTCTTAGGTCCTTGAGTAGGTCCTTGACCTGTGTGGTCTAAAAGCTGGGTGCTGTGTGCTAACCCTTACTCCTGTATGGGGCATAAACTATGTCGTGTAGACATGTGTCAGCCTAAGTGTAGGTTGTACCGATTTGAGGTGAACCTGTTGTGAAACCTCCGGTTTGAGGTGAACCTGTTGTTAAAACCTCCAGTTTGAGGTGAACCTATTGTGAAACCTCCGATTTGAGGTAAACCTATTGTGAAACCTCTGGTTTGAGGTGAACCTGTTGTGAAACCTTCAGTTGTATTGGTTTGAGATGAACTTGATTAAAAACCTCTAATTTAAGGTGAACCTATTGTGAAACCTCCGTTAGTGAGATCCGGTACACTCAAGAGTTGAGTCCATCTACCGAAAGTGGGGTAAACACGTAGTCGAAACACTATAAAAATGACTGTGTTTGAGATTGTCATTTACTTCTACTATTTGTATGATTTCTCTGATTGTCCTTGTATTGCATATACACATGATTATCTAAAACTAAGAAGAATCACACTTCACATACAGTCACATCCATCATGAACTATATTATACATCTTGTTTATCTTTTAAATAGTTTTGTGATTGGATCCTCTATTTGGCTTGGAAGCTATTAGAGTTATTTTAAAGAAATCCTTATACTTGCATGCTTATTCAGGATAAGGCTAATAGGTTTATAAATTATCATAAAATATTAAAAAGTCCTATTCACCCCCCTCTAGGACATGTTGGCATATTAGCACTTCAATTAAAGCAGTCATTACCACAATTTCATCTAAATCCTTCAACAAGTGAGAGAGAATCTTTGTTTATACTCAAGCTATTTGAACGGTATTTATAAATTACTTTTTATAACATTTTATTTAATTCCTTAATCTTAGACTCTGTCATTCTGATTCTAAAGAGAGTAGGATATTACTCTCCTTATTGAGATTTATAGGAATTAATACAAGTAGCCATTGGTTTAATCTTAATTAAAATCAATAGAACCCTTGACCTTTTCTATCGAATTGAACATTCAACATTCAACATTCAAGAAAAGAAGTTCTTCGATTATAGCTTCTACAACGGTGAAGATAAGTATACATTTGTTTACTTTATACATTTGGTTTTTCTGAGATAGCTAGAAAATCTCAATGTTGGTTTTTCTGAGATAAGCTAGAAAAATCTCAGTGAGGATTTTTATTTATGATAGCCTAGTAAAATCACAACTGTATCAAGTTTTAAGGTGACCCTGAGATAACCTTATTCATAGTAAAAGCTAAGATTATGTGAAGAGTAATTTTGGGAGTGGAGTGGGTGTGGCTGTTTGAGAATAGTTATTGACACACAAAACCACTATAACTCTTGGTGTTTGTGGTGAATAATTTTATCTTTTACGTGGTGAATGATTGTAATTTCATTTCAGTACAAGTGGTGAGTGATTGTAATATTTATTTTATTTACTCTTGCTTAGTTTGTGATTTTAATTTTAAAAAGTATTCGTGAAATACGCTTGTCCTACTTAAACTTGTTTGGGTGAAGGTTGTCCTACGAATCACTTAAAATCAATGTCTCAATACTAAGACAATTGAGATCTCTGATTTATTCAATTATTTGGTATAGTCTTATTCGACCCCCCTAGGAATTCTTAAGCTCTTGTTTTCAAAAACTATGCGTTACATGGCCTTATAGGGGTAGAGTCAGTATTTACATGGTCCTCAGATGTGGTATTGGGAGGAGTAGGAGTTTAGCTCAAGCTATTTGGCATCCCAACCCACGCATGGCTGGAGGCAGTTATCCTAGACTTAGGAAAATTCTTCAGCAGGGTAACCCAAATAGATACAAGTATCATATTTGGGATCTTTCATGTTTATGGAGTGTATCAAGATAATTTTATGCCCAGGGGTGAATTTGAAGCGGGTGATAAAATTAATAGTGGTAAGTAAAGCTTTCCCAGTTTTTGTGAAAATGGAATTATTAGGAGTGGGCCTCTCTACCATACACATGGCCACCAAATCAATCCCGGAGAGCTCTAAGCAGTGGGTGGAAAGAAGTTTTCTGCATAATCCTTTAGACTCCCTATTGAGGGTTAAATATTGTATATTATCCCTCATTTATACCTTGGTTTTATAAACGTGATAGTGCTTAATTAACCTAATTATGCATGTTTTCAGGTGCGAGGTGATTTCGACAGCTTAAGGTGAAATTGATACCAAAAGGAAAATTTATTTCAAAAAATTACTAAATGAAAATTTAGAGATTTGGAAGTCATTAATAAAGAATTCACATGCAAAAGATTCAAGAAAACCAAGTGAAGAATGAAGAGAATCAAATATTTGAAGTGAAGAAAAGGAATCCTGAAATTGTCCTGAAAACAAATATATTCCTAAAATTATCTTGAAAAAGCATATTCTAAAACCCTGATTTTTGAAAAATTGTGCAAAGTGAAGTATATTTTGAGAAATTACATAGAGTAAAGTCTATTTTAGCAAACTGTGTAAATTTGAGTAATTTCTAGAGTTTTTCAACTGGTGTGAAAGTTGGAGTTCTACAAATATAAATAGGACTCCCTAGGATGCTCCAAAGCATTTTATAGGGTTCGGAAAGGTCTCAAAGAGTATAGCACAAGGGTGGAGGATCCGCCAAAGAGTTTTTATTCTTTCCTATTTTATTTTTCATGCTTTGTTTAAGAGATTTAGTTTCAATCATGCCTATGGTTGACTAAACCTCTTAGCTAGGGCTAAGAGGTGAAGCTTGTAGCGTGTTGTGATATTTATTTTGCTTTGATTCATGCTCTTATTGAACTTCAATGATTTATAGTTTGATATTAAAGGAATATTTTTAATTTTTTATGATTTATTATAACTCAAATTATACTAGATATTGTGATAGCTTTGGATATCTTCTTTTCCTGTTTTAAGATAGTGAGATTGGTAAATCCCATTATTCGCCATCATCTCCTGGGTGTGGTAGGGTGATGCAATCCCTTCCGATCTTCATAATTCTCCTCCATTGAGAATTAGGTCAATGAAAAGTTCATATTTGATTTAAATTGCTTTATCTTCCAATTGGATAGGATATGACTCTAATTCCAATTGTGTTTATTGAATTAAGAAAGGTAGCATCTTAATAGCTACAAGTGGATCCTTGGCATCCTAACTCCCACCTTTAATTGATAATTTAAACATTATTTACAATTACTCTCTTTTATTCCAGAATTCAGATTTAGATATTCTTTTAGTTTTAGTTTTAGTTCTTTTCAAAATACGTACAAGTTTAGTTCATGTGGATTCGACCTCATTCTCACGAGTTATTATTACATTGTGACCCTACACTTGGGGTTGTGAACAAGTTTTTGGCATATTTTTTGGGGATTAACGGTTGCAATTTTTTGAAATTAACTAATTTTGGAATTAGGTTAAGATTATGATTTGTTTACTTTCTATTTTTAGGTTAGGATTTTTCTGAATTATTTTTAGAAACTAATTTACCTTCTAATTCTAAGTTTAGAAACTAATTCAATTTCCTTTTTCTTTTCCAAGATCCTAACATAGAAACTTCTAATTTGGTAATTTCTTTCAATTCTCTCTTTCTGAAAAGGCCAAGTTAAGAGTGCTAGGAGGGGGGGGGGGGGGGGGGGGGGGGGGGGGGGAGGGGGGGGGGGTGAATAGGACTATGCCAAATAAAAATACAAATGTAAAATTTAAACAAATATAAATAATAATAGCAATTAAACAATCCCATAATGCAGAAATAAATAACAACCTAAAGTGTACAAGTATTGAGAGGTTAATACAAATGTTGTTTTATGGACAACCTTACACCAAAAACCAATGGCTTATGGTAGGACAACCTGATTCCTAGAATGGTCTGTGTATCAAAATCTCAAACCGATACAGAGGAACAAATAATAAAATAGCAAAGAAGGAAACTAAGCTATTAAAACATTCTCACACTTGCATAAAAATTATTACAACATTCTCCACAAATGCATAAAGGAAAATTACAACATCTACATAATGAAATAGTCAATTAATCACCACAAGACCAAAAATTATAGTGGTTCACTTGTGTGTACACCAACTGTTTAAAAAAACAATCAGACAACTACTCCACTTTTAATATCCTCACACAGTGGATATTAGCGTTCACTATGAAAATAAGTTTTTCAAGGTTCACTTAAAACTCTCACATTGTGTCTTTCAAGTGGGTTTACACAATTCAAAAACCCTGCATTTTGAGTTTTCTGGATCACCTCAGACAAACCAAAAGATCAAGATTTTTCTGACTCAATCTCAAAGAAACCAAAAGAATAATTGATTTACAAAACTGTAAAATACTTATGAGGATATTCTCCTTTGTCGCAGCCGGTAGAACCAATCTAGAGTAGAATTTCAATGTAAATGTTCATTGTTCAAACTCACTTATGAAATGGTTTTAAGTTCTAAATTGATTTTAGATTAAATCACCTTGGGCTAGCATGATTTGATCTTCATTCTAAGAAATGGGAAAACTTCAATCCCTTTTTCAAATAAAATTGGAATGTAGAATACAAAATCAAATGTAAAAAGATAATTAAAGAGAATATAAAATGAGCACTAAATAACTTAAGAATATCACTAACTTATCTCTTAGAGTGGTGTCTTGATTTTGCTTGAATTGGATATCAAACTCTGAAAATCGTGCTCTATTTATAAGTGAAGAAATCATTCCTTCGACTAGCCCAGAGGACAGCTCGACTGGTCGAAGGACTAACAAACTTTTGAAAATTTAGGCGTGATAAGATCAGGCTGATCCACAACTGGTCGAAGGACTTGCTCGATCGGTCGAGTCCTATCCACGACTGATCATGTGGGACTCTTTTTAGTTGTTAGACTTTGAGTCGAGCCTATAACAAACTTAGGACTAGTCGAGGATTTCTTGGACTGGTCGAGCCAGTACTAGGACTAGTAAAAAAAAAGTCTATGCACTTATAAAGTGACCCAATTAAATTATGTATACAAAATGACATATCCTATGGTCAATCTAGGGTCATTCATACCTTGTAAGCGATATATGAACATTGAATCTTCTTTTGCTTCAATTGATAGTTGTTCTTTGAAGTTCACAAAGCTTGAGATCTTGACATATGATGAAGCTTGAACTTGAGACTTTTTTAAGCTTGAAATTGAAGTACTTGACTTGTATTTCATCTTGAGCTTTGAGTACTAAAGTAAATACTATTATCTTGCCTCTAGATGAAGCTTTGGAGCCTTGAACTTTGAAGCTTGAAGGAGTGAACTATCCCATGGTATTGTACTGGAGCATGTATATCTCTTGATCTTGCATTTAAAGTTCTTAAGGGAAAGACCTTTGTTCTTGTACATGAGATACATAGTCTTGAATATGTAGATGCACTACACAAGACACAGATTCCAATAGGTTTTGATAATACGAAATTTGACAATCATAGGAGCTAGAAAACATAGCACTTACACTTTTTATTTTTAGATTTCTATTTCCATTTTTCTTTTAGGTTTAGGTTAGATTCTAAAATTGAGGGCTGAGAGTGTTTCATGTCCAAGTGGGTCCGTGACAACACTTGACGTCTCTTAAGTGAAGGAGGATTGGTTAAGGGGTTATCTATCCATCATAGGATTAGACACCACTTGAGATCCATAGAGTTAACCGAAGTTATGACTGCAAATCAACTGGCCAATCAACCTCCAAATCCACCCCAACCTATGGTGGAGGAAATTCAGGATGAGAACGAGGTGCATCGAGCACCCCCGCCTCGTACTCTATGAGACTATTTACAATCGGCGGGGGTGAGCACCCCTTCCTATATGGTTTTTGTAGAAAATATAGGAAACATAGACATTAAGCTAGGAGTGATCCAACTCCTTCCAAAGTTTCTTGGGCTTGAATCTGAAAATTCATATATTAAACTTGAAAGAGTTTAATGAGATCATAGCCACTTTGTACTTTTCTAATGTGTCTAAGGACATAATTCGGCTGAAACTCCTCCCTTTCTCCTTGAAAGAAAAGGCTAAGACGTGGTTACATTCACTATGTCCACTATATATTGGCAGATGAAATGACATGACAAGGGAGTTATAAAGAAATTCTTCCCATATCATAAAACAAACACCATTAGAAAGTTGATCATGAACTTCGCCCAAAGGGAAGATGAAATATTCTTCCAATGTTGAGAGCGGTTCAAGGATCTTATCAGTTCATGCCCACAACACATTTTTGAAACGTGTGCATAACAAATTTCTTCCATGAAGGACTGACATCTTCCATGCACCAATTTTTTGAGACAATGTGCAATGGGGAATTTCTGAATAAAAATGTTGATGAAGTGCGGGATAACTTTGATAAACTTGCTGAAACCACATAATCATGGGACATCTCTCCAAGAACAAGCATCACGTCTAATCCTGCTCAATCAAAGGAGAGAGGTGGAATATATCTTTTGAAAGAGGAAGATGCTATCAATACTAAAGTGGCCAGTCTCACAAGGAAACTCGAGGCCATGGAACTTAGGAAGGATAAGGATAAGGAAGTTGTATGCGGTATTTGTGCTTGTAACATTCATACAACTGAAAATTTTCCAATAAAACCTGTGTTTCGAGAAATATTGAATAAGCAATCAAATGTCATAAACGACTACCAAAGGCCTTTCAAGGGACTTAATTCGAGCACATACAACTCCAGCTAGAGAAATCATCTGAATTTTAGTTAGAGGAATGGACAATCTATTACACCTCAAGGAATCCCTAATCAATTCTTCTTAATAGAAAAAGTGAGTGTCATCCTAAAGCAAGATGTGTCATAGAAGTACAAAGATCCTGGTAGCCTAACCATCGCCTGTGTAATTGTGAATTACCGGATTGAGCATGCACTTCTTGACTTAGAGTGAGCATAAATCTGATCCCATACTTAGTTTATGAACAACTGAGTCTAGGTGAATTAAAACCCACCCGGACCACATTACGACTGGCCGATCGCTCAATTCGTTTGCTGAGAGGGATAATTGAGGATGTGTTAGTCCAGGTTGACAAATTCTACTATCAAGTAGATTTTATCATCCTGGATACTCAACCCATCATGGATATGAGCACTCAAATTTCTATCATCCTTGGTCGCCCATTCCTTGCTACATCAAATGCAATCATTAATCGTAGGAATGGAGTTACGAATTTGTCTTTTGGGAATATAAAATTAGAGCTCAATATCTTTTTCAATATAAGAAAACAAGCAGAGGATGATGATGATGCCCACGATGTTAACTTGATTGATTCATTCATGGAAGATAGAACTCTGATAACCTTATCCTCTAACCCTCGGGAGACATGTTTAGCCCACTCCCATGATTTAGATGATAATATGATTAGGGAGACGGGTGTCATGCTTGATACTGTGCCGGTACTTGAAGTTAATCGGTGGAGGCCACAATCTAAAGAATTACCCCAAATGGATAGAGTGCCTCTACTGTCTAACCTCAAGGCACCGAAGCTTAACTAAAACCTTTGCCTGCTGATTTGAAATTTATCTATTTAGGTCAAGATAAGACTACCTGATGGTGATTTCTTCCCACCTTGAGCAAGAACAGGAGAGTATGTTTATTTATACTCTCATTGAGCACAAAGGAGCCCTTGGATGGTTGATTGAGGACCTCAAGGGAATTGACCATTTGATTTGTATTCACAGTATTTATCTAGAGAATATTGCGAAGGCCTCTCGGCAACCACAACATAGATTAAATATAAACATGAAGGAAGTGGTTAAGGCTAAGATTCTTAAGCTATTGGATATAGGTAGCATAAACCCGATATCCGATAGCTAATGGGTGAGTCTAACTCAAGTGGTTCCTAAGAAGTCTAGGATCACCATCATAGCCAATGCCAACAACAAACTTGTGCTAATTAGAGTTACTACTAGTTGGAGAATGTGTATTGACCATAGGAAATTGAATACCATCACAAGGAAGGACCACTTTCCTTTGTCCTTTATTGATTAAATCTTGGAAAGGCTAGCTGGTCATTCCTTTTTTTAAAGACAGTTGAAGAAATGTTATTTTATTTTATCTTGAAATTTACCATTATCGCAACAGAATTTATGAATTTTCAGACTCTCCAGGAGAAAAATGGACATGGGGAGAGCCTATCATAACAATAAGCAAAAAAAGAAAGAAAAAATAAGACTAGGAGGCCCAGAGAGGAAGAGCCAACAAGTCCACAGACCCTGCCACCTCCACCAAAACCAACCCAGGACAACCCCAGACCAGAAGAGGCAGAAAGTCAGGCTGAGCTGCAACCAAGAACAAACCCACTAGACCCACTAAACTGATCTGACTGCACTCAAACCCACCTTGTTGAGGAAGAGAAGACCTCTAACTTGAGGAGGGAGGTCAGCGTGCAAACATACTAGTGAAGAACGCTGGTCAGTGCTCGTCAGGCGAGTTAGGCTAGCTAGTCATTCCTATTACTGTTTTCATGATGGATATTTGGGCTACAACCAGATGGAGATAGCCCCTGAAGATCAAGAAGAGACCACATTCACATGTCCCTTTAGCACGTTTGCTTACCGAAGGATGCCATTTGGACTGTATAATGCCCCCGACACTTTTCAGCGACGCATGATGAGTATTTTTTTTAACATGGTGGGGCAATATTTAAAGGTCTTCATGGATGACTTCTTTATCTTTGATCCATCCTTCAGCGATTATTTGGAGAATCTTAAATGTGTACTGAAGCGATGTGAGGAAAAGAATTTAGTACTAAATTGGGAGAAGTGTCATTTCATGGTTTGTAAGGGGATTATCCTTAGACAAATCATCTTGTCCAAAGGAATTGAGGTAGATAAAGCTAAGATTAATCTTATCTTTAACTTACCTCCACCCAAGAACATACGAGACATGCAATCATTTTTAGGACACGTTGGATTTTTACAGGAGATTCATAAATGACTTTAGTTACCTCTCTCCTCCTTTATGCAATCTACTTGGGAAGAATGTACCATACGAGTGGACCAAGCAATTCCAGGAAGCTTTTTCTAAACTCGCATATTAACCATTGCACTTATCATACAGCAACCCGACTGAAGCATTCCTTTTGAAATTATGTGTGATACGTTTGATTATACTCTTGGGGTGATGTTAGGCTAGAAAAAAGAGAAGAAGCCCTATGTTATACACTATACAAGTAGAACTCTAAATCCTGCTCAAGTGAATTACTCAACTACAGAGAAGAAACTCTTAGTTGTAGTATTCAATTTTGACAAATTTAGGTCCTACTTGGTAGGACCCAAGATCATCATCTACACAGATCATGCGGCGCTCAAGTATCTTCTTTCTAATAATGATGCAAAGCCCCACTTGATAAGATGGATCCTCCTACTCCAAGAATTTGATTTAGAAATAAAAGATAAGAAGGGAGTAGAGAGCATAGTGGCTGACCATCTTTCCTGCCTTGACCTCTCTGATTCCCTTGAGGTCTCCCATTCACCTTGGTTTGTGGATATTGCTAACTATCTTGCCACAGGTTTTAGGCCAACACATTGGACTGTGCAAGATAAGAAGAAAATTTTCAGTGAGGTACACAAATTCTTTTGAGATGATCCGTATTTGTTTAAATATTACTCAGACTAAATCTTAAGGAGATGTGTGCCAAATAATGAACACCAAAGTGTCATCTCTTTCTATTATTCTCAGGCTTATAGTGGTCACTTTTCTGATAAAAAGACCACGGCCAAAATTCTGCAGTGCAGATTTTACTGGTCCACTATGTTCAAAGATACTCGTGAGGTTTGCAAAACTTGTGAGTGTTGTCAGAAATTGGGAGCATTGTCTCATCAAAATATGATGCCCTTGAACCCCATTTTGATTATTAAAGCATTTGATTGTTGGGGCATCGATTTCATGGGACCATTTTCCCAATCTTTCATAAATTTATATATATTGTCGCAGTAAACTATGTCAATAAATTGGTTGAAGTAATTCCGTGCAGGAATAATGATCATCAGACGGTCATTAAATTCTTAAAAGAGAAAATCTTATCTTGATTCGGAATGCCTCGATCCATCATTAGTTCACGTTTTTGTAACAGGCCATTTGTGAACTTAACGAAGAAATATGACATCTCCCACAAAGTGAGCACTCCATACCACCCTCAAACAATTGGGCAAGCCAAAATTTTCAACAGGAAAATTAAACATATTTTGGAAAAAATGGTTAACCCTAACCGTAAGGACTAGTTAATCCAATTGACCGATGATTTATAAGCTTACCTTATTGCATTTAAGACCTATTAGAATGTCTCCCTGTAGACTTGTCTACGGCAACTTACCTATGGAGTTGGAACATAGGGCCTACTGGGCAATTAAAAATCTGAACTTCAATTTAGACAACACTGACTCGCTGCGCAAACTTTAGTTGAATGAACTGGAAGAAATCCAAAATGATGCATATGAAAACTCAAAAATTTACAAGGATAAGATGAAGGTGTTTCGTGATCAACACATTCTTTGAAAATAATTCACACCACATCAGAAAGTCCTTTTGTATAATTCTCAGTTACACACTTTTCTGGGTAAACTCCGATCTCATTAGACCGACCCTTTCACTATTACTAATGTTTATCCTCATGGGGCTGTCGAGATTTGGAATCTAAACAATGGTAATGAATTCAAAGTAAATGGACATCGTTTAAAGCCATTTGTTAAAAATTTTTATTCAGAGGACATGTCAATACCTTGACCCTGTTTACCAGGATCGACCTCCTAGTCTGACGGAGGTATAGGTAGATTTATTTGCTTTCATATGATTTAGGATTAGGATAGTTTACTTTCTGCTGTTTAGGATAGTTTTCTTTCCACTATTTAGGATAGTTTACTTTCTGTTAGTTTAATTCTTGTGTTAACCCATCTTCACACTGAAACCATTCGAAAAGCCTCAAAATTCCTTGTTCAAGTATTACCTTTCCATCACTTCCCTTCTCTTTTCATTGACTCTTTTACATTACATGCTTATTTCTTTTTTACATTGAGGATAATGTAAATTTTTTGGTTGGGGATAAGGGATTAAGTGAACTGATTAGTGTTTTCCCAGTTTTAGGAAAAAAATTTAAAAATTTTCAATGTTTCAAATTGAAATCTGTTTGAGAAGCGATGAATTGTGTGCTTAAAAATGCGTTGGGTATAATAAATATAGAAATTGAATTTTGGATTGTTGGAGTTTGATCAACTAAGTAATCTATCACCTCAGTTCTTGCGCTCAATTGATTAATAGATAGTTTGAATATCATGCTAATCTAAATCACAAGACACATTCAATTTGTCTTCTATAAGACAAGCTAGAAGTTCTGGTTGTTAATATGTGAATCATTGATAACTGTTAAGAATTGAGTCTGGAGAATTTTATCCATCTTAAAAGAAGAAAAGAACCAGTTAAAAAATCGGAGATCGACAAAGAGGTCATGAAAAATAATAAAAAGAATGAAAATATGGAAAAGAATGCAAAAGTAAAAAAGAATGAATAAAAAATTGATCGTCGATATAAAATCAATGATGGGAAAAAGAATAAAAAGGGGATAAGTTCGGAATCAGTACTTGAGTTTTAAACTAATCTTAAAGTGATGAGTATGGATAACATGATGAACTAATAGTATTCATACAGGAAGTAAGTTGATTTTTACTGAGCACATTAAAAAACTTGATATGCAAATTATGCTCAATTAAATGGACAAAGAATTTACTTGATTGGTTGCTTATGTGGATTGACTTTAAGTTTTCAAAACCCCACTTTCACATCTTAATTTTACCCATTCATACTTGAGTATACAAAATATTATTTTCTTAGAAAGGTTTTGGACATTAAGCAATGAGATTTATTTTATGCATACTTTGCTCAGGACTAGCAAAATACTGGTTTGGGACTGTGTTGAGGGTCAAATATTACATATTATCCCCCACTTATACCTTGGTTTTATAAACATGATAGTGCTTAATCAATCTAATTATACATATTTTCATGTGTAAGGTGATTTTAAGAGCTTAAGGTGAAATTGATATTAAAATGAAGATTCATGCTCAAAAGATTACTAAATAAAGATTTGAAAGTCATTAATGAAAAATTCAAATGATAAAGATCCAAGAAAACTAACTAAGGAATGAAGAGAATCAAATATTTGAAGTAAAGAAAAGGAATCCTGAAATTATCCTGAAAACAAACGTATTCCTGAAATTGTCCTGAAAAAGTATATTCTGAAGCTCTGGGTCTTTTTGAAAAAATTTTCAAAGTAAAGTTTATTTTGAAAAACTACGTAGAGTGAAGTTTATTTTAGCAAACTGCATAAATTTGAGGCGGTTTCTAGACTTTTCCAACTATATACGAAAGTTAGAGCTCCACAACTATAAATAAGACTCCCTAGGATGCTCCAAAGCATCTTCTACGGTTTGGAAAGGTCCCAAGGAGTAAAGCACAATGGTGGAGGAGCCGCTAAAGAGTTTTTCTTCTTTCGTACTTTGTTTAAGAGATTTGGTTTCAATCATGTCTATGGTTGGCTAAAGCTCTTAACTAAGGCTAAGAGGTGAAGCTTGTAGCGTGTTGAGTTGTTTATTTTTCTTTGATTCTTGTTCTTATTGAACTTCATTGATTTCTAGTTTGATATTAAAGGAATATTTTTAGTTTTCTATAATTTATTGTGACTCAAATTATAATAGATGCTATGATAGCTTTAAATATCTTCTTTTCCTATTTTGAGATAGTGAGATTGGTAAATCTCATTGCTCACCATCGTCTACTGGGCATGGTAGGGTGATGGTATCCCTTCCAATCTTCACAATTCTCCTCCATTGAGAATTAGGTCAATGAAAAGTTTGGATTTGATTTAAATTACTTTATTTTCTAATTAGATAGGATATGACTATAATTCCAATTACGTTCATTGAATCAAGCAAGGTAGCATCTTAATATCTACAAGTGGATCCTTGGCACTCTAGTTCCCACCTTTAATTGATAATTTAAATATTATTCACAATTACTCTCTTTTATTCCAGAATTCAGATTTAGATCTTCTTTTAGTTCTAGTTCTAGTTCTTTTCAAAATGTGTACAAGTTTAGTTCCTGTGGATTCGACCTCGTTCTCATGAGTTATTACTACATCATAACCCTACACTTAGGGTTGTGAACACTACCTCACTTGCCCACCAGATGTTTATGATAAGGAGAGACTTGCATTGTAGATCTCTGGCATAGCCAGTAGATCCCACCCCATGCTGCAATACCAGGTACAAAGAATCTATGCAACACCCTATAGATGTTTGGTTAAATGGCTCAGGGGAGCCCGCAGCCAGAGAAAATGGCGTAAAGATCATCCATGCTCAATGCACAAATCCTCTATCATTCAAGGACTAGAACTCGAGACTATCAAATAGTTACATTGTTCCCTAATCACTTTGATGATCTAACAACATCAAGTCCTAACAGATCACCAGGATCCCTCTAAAAGTGCAAATCTCTAACGTTGGTAGTCCAACTGATAATGTTTCTCCCAATCTCCACGATATGTCCAGCCAGTCCCCCTTATCTAAGGTTAGCTAGGCCCCTCTAATTCAGGGTACATGATTTAAGCAGGCCAAGGGTAATGTCCAAGGAAAGGAGAAGGTAACTACTTAGCTGTATCGTTCTAGGTCGGAAGGCAGATCCCCGTTAAGAAACTCTATGAGCACAAGGACTAGGAAGCGACTAAGATCTCGTCCCCCTAATCTCAAGCAGCTGCTGAGTTATTATTGTCCCATCTCTACCTCCCTCCGACATTAAATCCCCATAAGCCACCAACAGAAATAGGGCTATCTGATAATGACGACACGGGTATGTCCCTAGAGCATCGGATTTCCACCTATTTTAAATAAGGCTAGGGTAGGGCAAGTCTTAAAGTTGATCTCTCTCCCTTCTTCTCCACTGCAATCAGGTCAATAGGTCAGTAGGATGGTCATTCAACTAGATATACAGAGGTGGCTCAAGTCTCAAATTCAGCTTCTCAAGGCGAGATTAAGAGATCCAAGGATAAGGTTGACTTGAAAGAAGTCTCTTCCTAGAGGTAGACAAATCACATTAAAATGGGTTCAGTCCAAGAGCAAAGAATGCCAGGAGTATCTGAGTAGATACAACAGCATGTCCCCAACAAGGGTAGAGAAACCACTCTTTTAAGGAGGTCCAGGGTCCTATACGCTAAAGGAAATTGGGAATCCAGGATATGGAGGATAAAGAGAAGGGTCGTTAATTCTAGATGTGTAACTGATGGATAAAATTCTTGTGTGGAATGCTCATGGGATAGGAAATCATCGTACTATCAGAATAACAAAGAGGCTTATCAACAAACACAACCCATGGATCGTGCTCAGAGATGATACGAGAGTGGGAATTGGCCTATCTCTAGGCTTCCATACCTCTTGCTCAAATGGAGAGGGAGGAAAGATCTGGGTTCTTTTAAAAAAACCTAATTTCCTACTTAATTATAAACAAGACTAACCAATCCTTATCCTTTGCAATTTCTTTGTAAAACTTCTAGTATACAATCTGCATAACATTAGTATATGTCAGCTATGTTAAAAGCCAAAGAAGAGCTCTTAGAGTCACTTAGCTTCCATCTCCTCTTCAATGCAGGGTCCTTAGACGGTGTGCAGGGATTTCAATGCGACCATCGAAGCAGCCGAAAGAAGAAGTCACAGAGACTCAGATAGGGCTAATTCCTTAGAATTTGCAGAAGCAATCAATAATGTTGGACTGATCGACGTGGGGTTCACAGAGAATCTTTTCACATGGAGTAACAACCAAGGGGGAATTACTCATGTTTGGGCAAGGCTGGACGTAAGTGTGATGGTTTTTACCTCCTATAATTGTCAAATTTTGTACTGCTAAAACATCTTGGAATCCGTCTTGTGTAGCGCATTAATATAGTCAAGACAGTGCAAGAACAATGGTCCTTACTTCAAGAACTTCAAATGCAAGATTACGTGTTCATGTTTGAGTACAACATGAAGTGTGAATTCAATGTTTCAAGATTCATAGTTCAAGCTTCAAGTCAAGACAAAGTTCACATACTTTGAACCTCAAGCTCAAGCTTCAATGTTAGTTAAATTCAAGCTTCAATAGATCTTAAGTTCAAGCATTTATATATGTCAAGATTTCAAGCTTCGTGAACTTCAAAGATCATCTATAAACTGAAGGAGTAGAAGTTTCAATGTTCATAAATCATGTTTAAGGTATGAATGACCATAGATTGACCATAGGGTAGGTTATTTTGAATACATAATTCAATTAGATCATTTTATAAGTGTATAGACTGTTTCTCGACTCGACCAGTCCTAGCACTAGCTCGACCAGTCCTGAGGTTGTTACAAATTTTAGAATTTTTTTTTAAGCCTCTACCAGTCCTGGAGACTGCTCGACTAGTAGTATGAACAGTGCATGACTCGTGTTCGACCAGTCCTACAGACTTGACTCAAAGTCCAGCAACTAAATCAGGCACTACATGACCAGTCATGGATAGGTCACGCCTAGTCGTGGAGGCCACTCGAACGGTCGTGCAGACCTTACGACCAGTCGTGGAACGGCCTTATCTTATCGTGCCCGAATTTTTAAAAAGTTATTGATCCTAGGACCAGTCGTACCGGCCTTACGACCAGTCGAGAGTGCGATTTCTTCACCTATAAATAGAGAACGAATTTCAGAGTTTGATATTCAATTCAAGCTAAATCAATACCTTGCTCTGAGAGATAAGTTAGTCATGTTTTACAGCTATATTGTGCTCATTTAATATTATCTTTAATTATCTTTCTTTGTATTTGATTTTGTATTCTGCATTCCAATTTTATTTGAGAGAGGAATTCAAGTATTCCTATATCTTGGAATCAAAATCAAATTAAGCTAGCCCAATTTGAATCAATCTAGAACCTAGAACGATTTCATAAGTGAGTGTGGACATTGAACTTCTACTCCGAAATGGTTCTTTTGAGCTGCATCAAAAGGAGAATATCTAGGTATTTTACATTATTGTAAATTCCTTTTCTTTTTGGTTTCATTGAGATTGTGCCAGAAAAATATCTTTGTTTTGGTTTGTCTGAGGTGATGTAGAAAACTTAGTGTGATTTATTTTTTTTGAATTGTGTAAGCCCACTTGAAAGACACAATTGTGAGGGTTTTAGGTAAACCTTGAAAAACCTATTTTCATAGTGAACGCTAACATCCACTGTGTGAGGATATTAGGAGTGGAGTAGTTGTGTAGCTGTTGTTTAATAGGTGGTGTACATACAAGTGAACCACTATAATTCTTTGTGTTTGGTGGATTTGTGGTTTATTTTCTTTATCTTTTATGGTTTAAGATTGTGGGATATATTTGTGGATGTGAATGTTGTAATCTTTACTATTTCAGCATTGTGTGTGAATGTTATAATAGATTAGTTATTTCATTTGTTATTCATTTCTTTCATATCCTCTTCAGTTTGAGTTTTTAATACTCACCCACGTTCTAGTAAGGTTGTCCTGCCATAAACCATTGGTTTTTGGTGTCAGGTTATGCTTAGAACTAAGTTGGTATCTGTGACACCCCGTGTATTCAGGACCCAAGTAAACGACCCGTTTTCCAAAAACCCGAGTGTTAACCTTAAAGGATGGTCAAATTTGAGTATATATATTTTTTTCAACTATCAAAGTAAGCAGATGAGCGTAGAATGGACAAGTTAGTATAAAGGAAAATATTTTAATTACATTTAGAATATACAAGAGGTTGTCCATAATGACTTATACAAACCAATGTCCTCATTCTTACCATACAAAATGAAATAACATTACATATAAAACAAAGTAAATTGTAACAATCTTGAGATATGAAATCCTGTAACAGCCCTTAGCAAATGCAATCATACAATCTTGTCAACCATAACTTGCTCTTCACCAATATGAAGGGCCATTTGTACTACCTGTACGGTTATATATTTGATGGATGAATGGCCAGCTCAATGTGAATTGATCTCAAGATTACACACCGCCTCATGAGATAAGCATAGTTATAAAATGACGACGCACTCAAAACAATACAAGATGCAGTCTTTTTAAATGCATGGATGCGTGAATGCACATCGGCCTGGGGATACACATCTAGCCGAACTTGGGCTCGTCACTTATGCAATCATCGACTTGAAAAAATCATCCAGTCAGACAGGGGTCGATAGTCGGTGGTCTAGGAGATGTCGAAATGATACCCGAAGATCCAAAGAGCATATGCTATAACATCCAAAATTACCAACCCGTCATCGCCAATATGCTATGAATGCATGATTAGCCGAACTATTATTAGTTCAATTACAATCAGCCAATTTAAGTAACTCAAAGGTCACTACGGGGAGCTCAAAGACCAGCGTAGGCTGACATCTAAGGCATAGTGTCTCATACTACATCCGCGGCTCATGAGACTGCCATCTTAGGATGTTTAAGGGAAACCCATCGACTAGTGGTCAATCATATTATAGTATATAGGGCTTACCATCGCATGGTTGCACGATATAAAACATCGAACCCATATAGGAAAATACCCAAAACAAAGCCACAGAGGGCAATATTAAAACGATGTCATAAAAGACCATCCTTGAAAACTACTAGACACAACAACCGTGAATGGTAGGCCTACATCAATAGTTAATTTAAATCATCATTCAATAACCACCAAACCGAAGGCCCATTACTATCAAAATCAGTCGGGTTACATCCCAAGTATGGGTGTACACATATAGGCGGGGGTTTCCCACTGGTGTACCAGTTTAGGTTCCATAACCAATCCATCAATAATCCACAAGCATGAATAAATATGCAGGATAAACATTGAGCATGTGATATAACAATTCAATTACACAAGTGAACATCAGATGGAGATAATAATTATCAATTTGAAAAACTATAACTTAAGCTAATGGAAAAATGGAAAGCTTAAGGGGAAGATCATCACCTTATGGATCGGTTTGTCACTAACGTTGCTAGGATGCACATGAGCCCTTGGAATCAAGTCCCACCATACATTATAAAATTATGTGGTTAGATCCAAACTTATCATACTATTTATGGTTAAAGTTCTAACCTAGCGGTTGGATTACCTAGGTCTAGAGTTTCACCCTAGGGTTTAGGTTTAGGCTAAATTTTTAAGGTTGAACCCTAATGGTGCGTAATTAATTATAATGTTAATTTAATAGTTATAAATTATTCATTACATTAATGTTACAATTAATGCTAGTTATCGCAGTAATGATAATCATTATGATGATATGAAATTATAAAATATACTATCAATGACAATATTTAAGTACGAAAAATAAATGTTATTATTTAATAACTGTAAAATTTTTATTTATATATAATAACTAATTGTAGTAGGATTAACCCACTAATGGTTAACCACAACTAGGTGGGCTCAAACCTATGCAAACTAGGCCCCAATTGAGACTGGGCCCAGTCCAGGCTCATTGTGTAGCCGGTCATGGCCCGGCTTGTGTGGCCTGCTATAACATATGGTGAGGCCCACCTGATCCTTACGTTTGGCCCACCTATCTATATGGTCCGGCTTTCAGCTGCATAGAAGGTGGGTTTTTAGGTGGCATTTCTGACTATTTTCAAGCTAAAAATAAGCTGCATAGGGGATTTATTTTCAACCCGAGAATTCAACAGGTTGCAGGTGGTATTTTGATTGTTTTTAAGCTAAAAATCAGCTGTATTTAGATTGATTTTTGATTCATTTCCACGGCTGCGTTTCCAGCTATATCCCACCAACAGTCAGCTGATATCATATGGCACTCCCTACTATCTACTACTTCTTATTGGGGTCAGTTTAGGCCTAAAAATGGGCTAGGGTTGGCACGACTGCAAGCTGATCTTTAGCAGTGTTTTTAACTGAGCTTGAATGCCCATCCAAGGGTCTGTTACGGTTCCATTTATAGCCCGTTTTAGTCTATTGCAAGGCCTAAATAAGGGACTGCCTGCAGCCCAAATCAAGGCCTGATGAAGGCCTATTTCAGTTCAACAGAGTCCCTTTTTTTTTTGCTCTACCCAAGCTCAACTATGGCTAGCTTCCTAGCCCAAATATGGCCTCTAACATGGTTGATATCCAAAAAAAAAAGGAAAATATAAGGAAAAAGGTATGGGTCGAACCATTACCTGGCCGAATCTGGGAGGTTGCTCACACCTCCACTCACTCTCTGTCTTTTCTTCTTTCTTCTCCCCTTGCTGAAAACTCTGCATGGCACTGAACAAGACCCGACTCGAATCGTGACTCGACCGAGTCAAGCTGGTGCACACATACGGCAACAGTAATCACTCCTTATTTCCTTCTCTCTTCTCTATTCTTTCCTCTCCTATATTTCTTTCTTTTCTTACTTCCAACACTAGGGACGTCTCCATCTGGTGGGACGCTGAAGATGGCATGCCAGAACTGGCCCCGACTCAGTGTAGTGCAGCACGAGTGAGTGGGGAAGAAGCTTCGAGCATTAATGATGGATTGCCAATGAGAGCCTCTTCCTTGGATCAGTTCCTTTCAGACGGTCCATATGGACCTTAGAAAGCTTGTAGATAAGTATTTTCGAAGCTTAAGCAAGTTTAGAGTAGTGGGTTTGGAAGGAGAAGGAAGGTGGCTGCCGTTTTGTGAGTGTAGTTGCTGAAAATGGAGAATGAGCCCTTGTCGCTCAATCCTCATGTACTTTTACTGAACCCTAGCTCCATCCTAATCCGATAGATTGAAACCACACGGTCCAGATTCGTTCTGGCTAAATCCGCCATCAAAACGATGGGTAGGACTGAAACCGGCCATGGTTTTGGATGCTGGTTTTCTCAGAAAACCATTATCCTTGTAAACAATAATGGATGGTCGAGATATGTTCGAATAGAGGGCTGAGATTGGAGCATCTCTCCTCGCACGGATCGCTGAGCTGGAAAGGGGAAAATAATTTCCATTTTTGAACTTTTTATGTTTATAGGGCCTATTTGCGGCAAGGGTTGTGTGCACATGTGGTTGCAGAAGTGAGGAGGGAGGACATGGTTTTGGTTAGGGCCACACTGCGAATCAGAAGGACGGTCCGGATCACACGTGTGACCGAATTTTGTGGCCCACCGATTAGGAATTGACGAATGTGTCCATCCGCTGCCTAACAAGAGGAGAGGTAAAAACCTCCCTTTTTTGGTGAAGCACAGGTCAACTCGTGCTGACCATTTTGGGGCGTCTGGTACACAGCGTGTGTGCACCAGCTATGCACATGCGGCCCATATAGTGGGGTCCACCATGGTGTATGTGATAAATCTACACCATCCATTCTATATTTTTTTTGGGCCCTTCCATGGCCTTTTACCAAAGGTGGGGCAGATCTAAGTTCCAGGTGGGGCCCACCACTTGATTTGGGTTACATTGGTGAATTCCTGCTAATTTAATGATTGGATCGGCTTGAAACTGAACGTCAATGGTTCAAAAGGTCCAAGGATTCATTTAGATGACTGGGACACAATTTTATAAATTTAAGACACTAAATGCTACTTTTAGAATAATTTTAACACCTATTATTATTATTTATTTTATTATTGTTATTATTGTTGTATTTTTAATTATCAATTATTCATATTAAATTCTTATGGTTCTATCTTTTGGAGATGTTCTATATGTTTTTCAAGGAGAGATTATTTGTTTGTATTTAGATTTATATATATACAATTATATGTATATTTCTAAATTATTCATGTGGGTCATAGACCCGATTAGGGTCATTTACTCTTTCATTCAGTCTCCTATAAGTATTTGACTATAAGGATTAAATCATTCGGGCTTGTAAGTGGGCCAAAATACATGGGTTTTTAACGTTTAGTTATCAATTTATTTAAATCAATGGTGGGATATGAGATATTGGCATTCCGATTGTTGAAACTAAGTAATGGGTTGTGACTTATCAAATGATGGTGAACAGTGTACGTTACTTGTATCTTCATATAAATACGCTAATCTAGATTATAATAGTAACACCCGAGTACTGGAAAGTACGGGGTGTTACAATCTACCCCCCTTAAAGAGAATTTCGTCCTCGAAATTCAGTGCTTCTATTATGATTAGAGACGATGATAATATTCATTATTTCCCTTACATGTACAAATGTATGCCACTAGGTACCCAAAACAGAGGTCGTTATAATCTACCCCCCTTAAAGAAAATTTTTACCCTTGAGACATGATGATGTATGCCCAACTACAAATATTTTAGTATTTACTAGGGTTATAAGTTCATCTAAGTGGGGACTAGTAATATTGTATCTTTCTCTTTATTTTCTCTTTCCTTTAATGATGGTTTCACTGTTGACTAAAGTACATTACAATTTTCTACTTTCAACGCTCGATCAACACGAATAGATGGTTGTAGTAGGTTTAAACCCAATACATCGGGCATCTACCTACAGGACAAAGGATTTTAGTATCAATTAACAATCTTGTTAAATCTCGATCTTCTACCTGATTAGGGCATTGAGATCGTTGAGATTTGCTAAACTTAGAATTTGAGTCAAATAATGCAATATCGCTTAAGTATGTTTCCATCAACTTGTGATCCTGATTCTTCTAGACTTATGGAAAATATCATGTGATCTTCAAATTCTTCGATGAGAGCGCCCTAAATTTTTGTGAATAGACGCAAACGACCATCACGCTTCCAGCGCGCACTCTGATCACCGAATGCACTATTTAGAAGTTTCAAGTCCGGGATTTCTATATGGAACCTGAGCTTGAAATTTTGGTAATTTATATAGGATTTCAAATCTAGTCCTAATATGTGCCGCCTAGAGTTGGAAATTTACCTATAAATCTATGACTTCATCTCTCATCAATTCTACATGCTGAAACTTGTGGGAATTATTATTTCTAGGTAGAAAGGCATATTCAAGTAGCAACTCCTAGTAGGATTCCTTAGATTTAGGAAGTACTTATGTCCAATGTGGTGGGTAGGGAATTTCGTATGAAGTCTAAGTTTGCTTCATATGCTAATTGTTGTAACGACATTATTCCTACCTGGAGAAATTTCTAAAAGAGTTCAAAATCTAGGTCTCTGAGAATTGTATTTTTGGAGTCAAAGTTTATGGGATGTTTTCACTTAGTATATGTACATTGCAATGGTGTTTGCCCACCCACAACATTTAGGTTTAGTTTCCAAATTTAAGCAGTTATGCCTACAATGGAGAACTAAAGTTTTCAAATAGTTGTTCTAGTAATTTATAGGGAAACCAAGATTATATCTCTAAGTTTCAAACAACGTCCTATTGTTTATAGGGGAACCAGAGCGGCTAACTTATAATTCTTAAGGGAACCTAAGTACATTCCTAAGTTTTTCGATCATCCAAGCAAGTTTCTAAGGGGCCCTAGGTTTTGAATTTCTATATTCGCAAATTGTTCTTCGCTCAGATGGAATTTTATATTATTATCCAAGTCACTTCTAAGGGAACCTAAGTTTGGGTTTCTATATTCACAATCATTCTTCTAAATCTAAGGGAAGTTCACCTAAATTCAAATTTCTAATTTCAAACATCCTAAATTCAGACATTTAAGGTTTGTATAAGTTCATTTCCCAAAGCCAAGTTTGTCTAAACTATGCTCTGATACCAACAGTGACACCTCGTGTATTCAGGACCCAAGTAAACGACCCGTTTCCCAAAAACCCGAGTGTTAACCTTAAAGGATGGTCAAATTTGAGTATATATATTTTTTCAACTATCAGAGTAAGCAGATGAGCGTAGAATGGACAAGTAAGCATAAAGGAATATTTTTCAATTACATTTAGAATATACAAGAGGTTGTCCATAATGACTTATACAAACTAATGTCCTCATTCTTACCATACAAATGAAATAACATTACATGTAAAACAAAGTAAATTGTAACAATCTTGAAATGTGAAATCCTGTAGCAACCCTTAGAAAATGCAATCATGCACTCTTGTCAACTATAGCTTGCTTCTCACCAATATGAAGGGCCACCTGTACTACCTGTACGGTTATATATTTGATTGATGAGTGGCCAGCTCAGTGTGAATTGTCCTTAAGATTACACACCGCCGCATTAGGTAAGCATAATTATAAAACAACAACGCACTCAAAATAATACACGATGCAGTCTTTTTAAGTCCATGGATGTGTGAATGCACACCGGCCTGGGGATGCACATCCAGCCGGACTTGGGCTAGTCACACATACAATCATCGACTTGAAAAAATCATCCAGTCGGACAGGGGTTGATAGTCGGTGGTCTAAGAGCTAGCGAAATGATACCCCGAAGATCCTAAGGAGACATGCTACAACATCCAGAATTAGCCACCCATCATCGCCAGTATGCTATGGATGCATGATTAGCTGAACCGTTATTAGTTCAGTTACAATCAGCCAATTTAAGTAACTCAAAGGTCACTATAGGGAGCTCAGAGCCCAGCATAGGCCGACAGCTAGGGCATATTGTCCCATACCACCATCCCCGGCTCATGAGACTACCATCCTAGGATGTTTAAGGAAAACCCATTAACTAGTGGTCAATCATATTATAGTATATAGGGCTTACCATCGCATGGTTGCACAATATAAAAACATCGAACCCAAATAGGAAAAATACCCAAAACAAAGCCACAAAGGGTGATATTAAAACGATGCGATAAAAGACCATCCTTAAAAACCATTGGACGCAACAACCCTGAATGGCAGGCCACATCAATGGTTAATTTAAATCATCATTTAATAACCACTAAGCTGAAGGCCCATTACTATCACAATCAATCGGGTTACATCCCAAGTATGGGTGTACACATATAGGCGGAGGTTTCCCACTGGTGTACCAATTTAGGTTCCATAACCAATCCATCAATAATCCACAAGCATGAATAAATTGCAAGATAAACATTGAGCATGTGATATAACAATTCAATTACACAAGTGAACATCAGATGGAGATAATAATTATCAATTTGAAAAACTATTACTTAAGCTAATGGAAAAATGGAAAGCTCAAGGGGAAGAATCATCACCTTATGGATCGGTTTGTCACTAACGTTGCTAGGATGCACATGAGCCCTTGGAATTAAGTCCTACCATACATTGTAAAATTATGTGGTTAGATCCAAACTTATCATACTATTTATGGTTAAAGTTCTAACCTAGCGGTTGGATTACCTAGGTCTAGAGTTTCACCCTAGGGTTTAGGTTTAGGCTAAATTTTTAAGGTTGAACCCTAATGTTGCGTAATTAATTATAATGTTAATTTAATAGTTATAAATTATTCATTACATTAATGTTACAATTAATGCTAGTTATCGCAGTAATGATAGTCATTATGATGATATCAAATTATAAAATATACTATCAATGACAATATTTAAGTACGACAAATAAATGCTATTATTTAATAACTGTAAAACTTTTCTTTATTTATAATAACTAATTGTAACAGGATTAACCCACTAATGGTTAACCACAACTAGGTGTGGGCTCAAACTTATGCAAACTGGGCCAAATTGAGGCTAGGCCTAGTCCAGGCTCATTGTGTAGCCAGCCATGGCCCGGCTTGTATGGCCTGCTATACCATATGGTGAGGCCCACCTGATCCTTACGTTTGGCCCTATCTATATGGTGCGGCTTTTAGCTGCATATAAGGTTTGTTTTCAGGTGGCATTTCTGACTATTTCCAAGCTGAAAATCAGCTACATTAGGGATTTGTTTTCAGACCGAGAATTCAGCAGGTTGCAAGCGGTATTTTGAGTATTTTTTAGCCAAAAATCAGCTGTATTTAGACTGATTTTCCAGTCATTTCCAAGGCTGTGTTTCCAGCTATATCCCACCGACAGTCAACTGATATCAGATGGCACTCCCTGCTATCTACGTACTTCCTATTGGCGTCGGTTTCAGCCTAAAAATGGCCTGGCGTTGGCACGACTGCAAGATGATCTTTAGCTGTGTTTTTAACTGAGGTTGAACGCCCATCCAAGGGTCTGTTACGGTTCTGTTTACATCCCGTTTTAGTCCGTTGTAAGGCCTAAATAAGGGACTGCCTGCAGCCCAAATCTAGGCCTGATGAAGGCCTGTTCTCAGTTCAACAGAGTCCCCTTTTTTTTTGCTTTACCCAAGCTCAACTATGGCCAGCTTCCTAGCCCAAATACGGCCTCCAACATGGTTGATATCCAAAAAAAAAAGGAAAATAGAAGGAAAAAGGTACGGGCTGAACCATTACCTGGCCGAATCTGGGAGGTTTCTCACGCCTCCAGTCTCTCTCTTTCTTTTCTTCTTTCTTCTCCCCTTACTGGAAACTCAACATGGCTCTGAACAAGATCTGACTTGAATCATGACTCGATTGAGTCAAGCTGGTGCACACATACGAAAACATTAATCACTCCCTATTTCCTTCTCTCTTCTCTATTATTTCCTCTCTTATATTTCTTTCTTTTCTTACTTCCAACACCAAGGACGTCTCCATCTGGTGGGACGCTGAAGATGGCGTGCCAGAATTGGCCCCGACTCAGTGTAGTGTGGTGCGAGTGTGTGGGGAAGAAGCTTCGAGCATTAATGGTGGATTGCCAATGAGAGCCTCTTCCTTGGATCAGTTCCTTTCAGACGGTCCATATGGACCTTAGAATGCTTGTAGATAAGCATTTTTGAAGTTTAAGCAAGTTTAGAGTGGTGAGTTTAGAAGAAGGAAGGTGGCTGCCATTTTGCGAGTGTAGTTGCTGAAAATGGAGAATGAGCCCCGGTCGCTCGATCCTCATGTCCTTTTATGAACCCTAGCTCCATCCCAATCCGATAGATTGAAACCACACAGGCCAAATTCGTTCTGGCTAAATCCGCCATCAAAACGATGAATAAGACTGAAACCAGCCACAGTTTTGGTTGCTGGTTTTCTCAGAAAAACATGATCCTTGTAAACAATAATGGATGGTCAAGATATGTTCGAATAGAGGGCTGAGATTGGAGCATCTCTCCTCACACGGATCATTGAGCTGGTAAGGAGAAAATAGTTTCCATTTGTGAACTTTTTGTGTTTGTAGGGCCTGTTTGTGGCAAGGGTTGTGTGCACATGTGGTTGGAGAAGTACGGAGGGAGGACATGGTTTTGGTTAGGGCCACACTGTGATTCAAATGGATGGTCCGGATCACACGTGTGACCGAATTTGGTGGCCCACCGATCAGGAATTGACGGACGTGTCCGTTCGCTGCCTAACACGAGGAGAGGTAACAACCTCCTTTTTTTAGTGAAGCACGATTCATCTCGTGCTGACCGTTTTGGGGCGTCTGGTGCATGGCGGGTGTGCACCAGTTATGCACATGCGGGCCATATAGTGGGGTCCACCATGGTCTATGTGATAAATCTACACCATCCATTCTATATTTTTTTTGGGCCCTTCCATGACCTTTTACCAAAGTTGGGGCAGATCCAAGGTCCAGGTGGGGCCCACCACTTGATTTGGGTTACATTGGTGGATTCCCGCAAATCTAATGGTCGGATCGGCTCGAAACTGAACGTCAATAGTTCAAAAGGTCCAAGGATTCATTTAGATGACTGGGACACCAGTTCTATAAATTTAAGACACTAAATGCTACTTTTAGAATAATTTTAACACCTATTATTATTATTTATTTTTTTATTATTATTATTATATTTTCAATTGTCAATTATTCATATTAAATTCTCATGTTCTATCTTTTGGAGATGTTCTATATGTTTTTCAGGGAGAGATTATTTATTTGTATTTAGATTTATATATATACAATTATATGTATATTTCTAAATTATTCCTGTGGGTCATAGCCAGATTAGAGTCATTTACTCTTTCATTCAGTCTCCTATAAGTATTTAACTATAAGGATTAAATCATTCGGGCTTGTAAGTGGGCCAAAATACATGGGTTTTAATGTTTAGTTATCAATTTGTTTAAATCAACGGTGGGATATGAGATATTGGCATTCCGACTGTTGAAACCAAGTAATGGGTTGTGACTTATCAAATGATGCTGCACGGTGTACATTACTTGTATCTTCATATAAATACACTAATCTAGATTATAATAATAACACCAGAGTACTAGAAAGTATGGGGTGTTACAGTATCAACCTCTCAATACTAGATTTTTGAGGTTGTTTTACATTTCCGCATTTTGGATTGTCTAAGTGATATCTTTTCTTTATTTGTTTAAATTCCAGTGTTAATTTTTTAAGAATTTGGCATAGTCCTATTCACGCCCCCCCCCCCCCCCCCCCCCCCCCCCTCTAGGACTTAATAGCTCAGCCTTTTCTAGTGGTATCAGAGCCTAATAGCTCACTTTTAATTATTCATTTTTGGATTTATTTCCTGAGCTATTTGAGATGTTAAATTTTGATAGGCTTTCAGTCACTAGGCCTCCACCATTTGATGGCTCCAATTATGCCTATTGAAAAGCCAAAATGAGGATTTTCCTAGAATCCATTGATGAGAACGTGTGGTAAGTCACAGTGACTGAATGGACCACTCCTACCACTGAAGTAACTGGTACCAACGGATCTAAAATATTAATAATTTCACCTTATTTTTGTTGGACCACTCTTCCGAAAAATAAGAGTAGTGCCAATGCAAAGGCTTTAAATGTGATAACTTGCTCACTATCACCAGATGAATTCAAAAGAATTATATCATGTGATACTGCAAAGCAAGCCTGGGATATTTTAGAAACGACACACGAGGGAACAACAATCGTCAAGAAATCCAAAGTCCAATTCCTCACAACCAAATTTGAGAAAATATGTATGGAAGAAAATGAAACCTTTATGGACTTCTATACAAGATTGAATGACATTGTGAACTCTATGTGGGGTCTCGGTGATAAAATCTCAAAAAGTAAAGTTTGTGCAAAGATACTACGCTCACTTCCTGAACGGTTCAATTCAAAGGTGAGTGCAATCCAGGAATTTCGTGATACAGATAATATGAGGGTAGAAGAATTAGTTGGCTCTTTACAAACTTATGAGTTAACTTTGAAAGCTCCTAAAGGTAAATCTATTACTCTTAAATCTTTTAAATGTATTTCTCAAGAAAATGGTAGTAATTTTGATTTAGAAAATTCTGAAGATGATGTGGCCCTTTTAGCTAAAAAGTTTTATAAGATCTTTAAAAGTAAAAAGAGGGTTAATATTCAAAAACTTAATGAAAAGAAAAGATCTAAATCCAAAACCTGAAAATCTTTCAGAGAAATTCAATGTTACAACTGCCATGAATATAAGCATTTAGCAAACAAGTGTCCTAAAAAGGACAAACCTAAAAGGAAAGGTATGTTGGTTACTTGGGATGAATCTTCTGGCTCTGAAGCCTCTTCTTAATCAGAAGATTCTGAAACTGAGTCAGGTAATGAAGTTAAATCCCTTATGACTCTAGCCAAGTTCACTTTTTCAGATCATGATGATTCAACTAGTGAAGAAAATCTGAATAGTGATCGTGAAAATGAAGAAGATCTTCAAGATGCTTATAATGCCCTTTACAAGGAAAGTTGTAAAATTGCTGTTAAACTTAAACTTCAGAAAGAGAAGTTTTTAAAACTTAAAGAAAATTTTGATTCTCTTATTTTAGAAAAATCTCACATTTCAGACTGTTTTGAAAAAATCATGTGCAACTTAGATTTCAAAAACTCTCAAGTTGAAAACTTAAAATTTTAAAACGAAAAGCTAAAACTTGAAGTCTCTTTACTTTTGAGTTTAAAGGACACATGGAAGTATGCCTAAGGTAATCCTAAGTTGGAAAAACTATTATCTGGATTCAGAAAATGTGGTGATCGATCTGGATTGGGCTACGACAAAGTATTCCTCCCAAAAATAAGAATACTCCTCCTAAGTTTGTGAAAGGAGAGTCTTCAAACTCAAAAGAGAAGAGTCTGAATCAAAACTATTTTAATAAGGCTAATACTTTTCAATCCTTAAAACCTAAAAGTAACTATATCAACTATAAAAATTAGAATTGTAACCCTTTAGCTAAGAAAATTGTTGATTTTCTTAAGGAGCTGTTAAAATATAACTCAATGGGTCGGTCTTATAACAACTACAAACATAAGAAGACCAACTACACTCCTAAACCCAAGAAGATAATGAAATGGATTCCTAAGGTTACTTGCTTAGTTGCCCACACTGTTTCAAAGCTACAAGCCAATCAAAGTGGTACTTAGATAGTGGATGCTCCAGGCACATGACTAGTGATAAAGGTCTGTTCACCAATCTTAAATATATGACTAATGGTTCAGTCACATTTGGTGATGGTAATAACTGCAGGATTATTGGCCAAGGTACAGTTCAACTCTTTAACCTCCCTTTATTTGAGAATGTCTAATATGTAGAAGGATTAAAACACAACTTATAAAGCATCTCTCAAATATGCGATAACAATCATAGCATAAAATTTACTAACCTCGGGTGTAAAATTTTAAATAAAAATGATTTTGTAATATTAACTGGTCACAGAACTTCTGAAAACTGCTATATTGCAAGTGATTCTAGCTCATCTAATCTATCGTGCTACATGGTTCATGCTGATAAGACCGAGTTATGGCATAAACGCCCTGGACATGTACACTACCGCAACTTATATAGATTGAGCAAAAGAGTGTTGGTAAGAGGCTTACCCAAAATACAGAAAATAGATAAAATATGTGGTGAATGCCAGATTGGCAAGTATAATAGGAGTTCTCATAAAAAGGTGAACTCAAATGCCACATTTAAACCGCTTGAACTCCTTCATATGGATCTTATTGGACCAACTAGAATGGAGAGTCAAGGTGAAAAAAAGTACATACTGGTAATCGTGGATGACTTTACCAGATTCACTTGGGTAGTCTTCTTAAGAGACAAGTCAGAAACTCTCAATGAAGTAAAAAGGGTACTTAAACGTATCCAAACTGAAAAAGAGTCTCAAGTCTGTAAGATCCGTAGTGATCATGGATCAAAATTTGAGAATACCGGTTTTGAGAAGTATTGCAGTGATCAGGGAATATCACATGAATTCTCTGCACCCAAAACACGACAACAAAATGGTATAGTAGAAAGAAAAAATAGAGTGCTTCAAGAAATGGCTAATGTAATGTTAAACAGTATGAAGATCCCAAAAAATCTTTGGGCCGAAGTCATAAATACTGTATGCTATATAATTAATCGCATTTATACTAGAAAGTCAAATAGTAAAATAATTTATGAAATGTGGTTTGATAAGAAGCCTACTGTCAAATACTTTTGAGTTTTTGGCAGCAAGTGCTATATTTTACGTGACCGAAAAAATCTAGGTAAGTTTGACATCAAAAGTGATGAAGGGATATTTTTAAGGTAAGCTTTGAATAGTCGAGTGTATCGGGTTCTTAATAAGAGGATTGGTGTTATTCAAGAGTCCATTAAATACACCTGAGAAAATTAAATCAGATACTTGAATACACCTGTCTCAAGTTCAGAAAATGATGAAGTATTTCTAATTGATAAACCAGATATTTCATCAAGTCAAAATAACTCTGAACTGAGAACTGTTAAAGACCATCCAACTAATCAAATTCTTAGAAACCCTCTCACTGGTGTGCGTACTCATAAACAACTTGAAGATATATATAATTACGTGTGTTTTATGTCTCAGATAGAACCGGCTAACGAAAAAGAAGCTCTTACTGACAAAAACTGGATAGTTGCGATGCAAGAAGAGCTTAATCAATTTGTTAGAAATGATATTTGGTACTTAGTTCCAAGACCTAAAGATAAACACATTATTGGAACTAAATGGATTTTCAAAAATAAATCTGATGAACTTGAAATATCATTAGACACAAGGCAAGGCTGGTTATACAAGGGTACACACAAATTGAAGGCATCAATTATGATGAGACCTTTGCCCCAGTAGCTCGTCTTCAATCAGACTATTTATATCCATTGCATGCTTTAAAAATTTTAAAATATATCAAATGGATGTAAAGAGTGCCTTCTTAAATGGTATTTTTCATGAAGAAGTGTATGTTGAACAACTAATAGGTTTTGAAGACCCTAAGAATGCAAATCATGTCTACCGTCTAAAAAAAGCTCTCTACAATTTGAAACAAGCTCCCAGGGTATGGTATGAAAAGTTGACTAAGTTTTTACTAAGTCATAATTTTCTAATGGGAAGTGTTGATAAGACTCTGTTTGTTAAGAAATATAATGATCACATTTTAATAGTATAAATTTATGTTGATGATATTATTTATGGATCTACCTGTGCTAACATGACTGTTGAGTTTGCGGATCGTATGAAATCTAAGTTTGAAATGAGCATGGTTGGGGAATTGAATTATTTTCTAAGGTTGAAAGTAAAATATCAACCAGATGCTTTCTTTATTTCTCAAACCAAGTATGCTCTGAACTTAGTTAAAAATTTTAGATTTGAGAATTGGAAAACTTTTGATACTCCTATGAGTACGACTTTAAAACTCTTAAAGGACTCTACAGGTAAGAGAGTGGATCCTAAATTGTATCATTGTATGATAGGTAGTTTGTTGTATTTAACTGTGAGCCGACCTGATATTGTATTTAGCCTAGGAATTTACACTAGATATCAATCTGACCCTAAAGAGTCACATTTAACTGTTGTTAAGTGAATTATGCAATATGTCGCAAGTTCAGCAAATCTAGGTCTCTAGTATCCACATGATACTGATGTTCAATTAGCTAGTTACACTGATGCTGATTGGGCTAGCAAGGTTGATAGGAAATCAACCAATGATGGTTGTTTCTATGCTAGGAACTATTTAGTTTCTTAGCAAAGTAAGAAACAAAGTTCCGTATCGCTCTCAACTCCTGAAACTGAATACATTGCAGCAGGTAATGCATATACTCAGCTTATATGGATGAAAAGAATGTTAAGCGATTACGGAATTGTATAGGATTCTATGGCTTTATATTGTGATAATTCCAATGCAATTAATATATCTAAAAATCCAATCCAACATTCACGAACTAATCACATTAACATTAGATATCACTACATTTGTGAATTAGTGGAAGAAAAGATAATTTCTTTGGAATACATACCAACCGAGACTCAACTTGCTGACATATTCACAAAACTGCTCGACAAAAATAGGTTTTTTAAATTGAAATTTGATTTTGGTATGTGCAATTCAAATTGATTATTTATGTTTTTCTGTATCATATTGTATATATATGTTAATTTTAAATATTTAAATTTTAAAATTTTATGAAAATTGCTCATTTTTTGTTGTGCATGACCAGTCGAGTACATACTCGACCAGTCATGGCACGACCGGTCGAGCATGTACTTGATTAGTCATGAATCACGGGTTTGACCTTTATTTGGTAGAAAATTCCTTTTTCTTCTATTTGGGCTTCTTCTCCAACGGGTCCTAGCACAACCGGTTGAACCCATCTTCCTAGTTCTTCAAGGTTATTTTGATTTATTTCCATTTTTCTTATAGCTTCAAGTTCATATCACTCCTTTTTTATCTTTGGTGTGATTTATTTTTTATTTCATTAAGGTTTTTGGAGTTTTCTTCTCCAAAATCTGATCTTGAGAAAACTCACTCTACTTCTTTTGCAACCACTTGATTACTTAATTTTCTAGTTGCAAATGGAAGGTAGAGGCAAATAAAAAAGTTCACGTGGTCCCTCATCTTCTAAATTGACACCTATCATAGTGCGCCACTTTCAGTCACCCGAAGATGATCCCTCTTATGTGCGGGATTTAAGGTTGCGCAATTTTATAGTTGAACGACCTGTTCATATTGAACATCTAGTTTCATTTGATCTCCTTCCTCTTCTCCAATCTATAGGATGGGATAACATTCTACATTTAGGTGGGCAGGCATACCGGTCCATTGCGTAAGCTATATATGCATGTATTTCTGATTTTTCAGCTAAAAATTTAACATTTATTATAACAACTAGAGAAGGTCCATTTGAAGTAGACCGACATCTGATCTCTGGCCTAATGGACATATTTGTCAATGATGAAGGTATTCCTATTAGCACTCTAGTAGTTAAACCATCTAAATCAGAAAAATGTATGCTTACTAGAGCATTGTACAATATAGATGCACAATGGAGTCAAAATGGGAATGCGCTTACTTCAAAGTATTTGTTACCCAGATATAGGGTTCTTCATAGGATATTTATTTCAAATATTTATCCTCATTCTGGTAACAAAACCAAACTCACCACATTTATGGTTCAGATTCTTCATTCCATCATCTTTGGTACCAATGTATGTCTTCTTCTTTAATCTGTCATTCCATCATATAATTCCATCTCCATCCTGGACACAGTGATATCTCTTTTACATATCTTATGACTATGTTGGCCACCCATATGTTAGTGACTATATATGTTGAAGAGGCTCTCATTTAACAACTAATCTTCAATAACTCAAATATAAATAAGATGAATTTGAGGTTGGCCGCAGGCCAAGTCAATGTAGGTGTTGGTGGAGATAATGCTGCAAATAAAGAAGAAGGTGGTGATTTACCTCTAGATGACATTAACATGAACGATATTTTTCATGAGATCGAATCAAATTCAGCAGATGATCCTGATTATCAGCCATCTAACTTTGATGTGCAGTTGCGCTCTCTTAAGGAGAAGGTAAAGAATATGAATGTGTCTCATGATTTACAATTCAAATATATGTGCAAGTATCTTAGACGCCTTAACAATGGACTTCGTAAACTTGATCCGACCATACCTGCTCCTTCATCGGGTTCTGATTAGTTTTTGCTTATCTTGGTTTGTAATAACTTTAACAATACTTAGATTTCTTTTGTCTTATAAGGTTATACTTGGCTTAGCTTGACTTAACTTGGTTGTACTTGGTTTAATTTGGTTACTTATGCTTGAACATGACTTGTTTATAGATTTATTATATTGTTATCTTGCTCCATTATTCCTTATCATTCTTCTTATTCTTCCTTATATATCTACTTCCACTTCTATTTATTGGTTCCTTCCTTTGTCATATTGTGACAAAAAGGGAGAGAAATTTATCATTGTGATATAAGGCATGTGAATTGTGGATGGATTGTGGATAGGTTGAGGTAGCCACCATATCCTTTTTTTGTGGTATGGGGGAATAAGTCAGGGAGAATATTGTTGGTGGAAGAATTGATGCGAATTGATTTGATTTGGTTTGACCTATTTATAACTGGTGCATGATTCTTTAACTAGATTGTCTCTGGTTTCTTTTGATAACTGGTGCATGATTCTTTATGCATATAAATGCTTACATTATTATAAAGTGTGTTTTGTCACAAATTTGACAAAGGGGAGATTGTAAGTGCTATGGTTTTTAGCTCCTATAATTGTCAAATTTTGTAGTGCCAAAACATCTTGAAATCTGTGTCTTGTGTAGCACATCAATACAGTCAAGACAGTGCAAGAACACTGGTCCTGACTTCAAGAACTTCAAATGTAAGATTACGTGTTCATGTTTGTGTACGACATGAAGTGTGAATTCAATGTTTCAAGATTCATAGTTCAAGCTTCAAGTCAAGACAAAGTTCATATACTTTGAACCTCAAGCTTAAGATTCAATGTCAATCAAATTCAAGCTTCAATAGATCTTAAGTTCAAGCTTCTATATATGTCAAGATCTCAAGCTTCATGAACTTCAAATATCATCTATCAACTGAAGGAATAGAAGTTTCAATGTTCATACATCATGTTTAAGGTATGAATGACCATATATTGACCATAGGGTAGGTCATTTTGAATACATAATTCAATTAGATCATTTTATAAGTATATAGACTGTTTCTCGACTAGTCTTGGAATATGTTCGACTAGTCCTAGCACTGGCTCGACCAGTCCAACAAATTCCTCGACTAGTCATAAGGTTGTTACAAATTTTAAGAATTTTTTGTTAAGCCTCGACCAGTCCTGGAGACTGCTCGACCGGTCATATGAATAGTGCTTAACTCGTGCTCGACCAGTCCTGCGACCTCAACTCAAAGTCTAGTAATTAAATCAAGCTCCACACGACCAGTCGTGGAGGCCACTCGACCAATCGTGCAGACCCTACGACCAGTCATGGAACGGCCTTATCTTATCGCACCCAAATTTTCAAAAGTTGTTGTTCCCAGGACCAGTCGTACCGGCCTTACAACCAGTCGAAAGTGCAATTTCTTCACCTATAAATAGAGCACGAATTTCAGAGTTTGATATTCAATTCAAGCTAAATCAATATGCCGCTCTGAGAAATAAGTTAGTCATATTTTTAAGTTATATTGTGCTCATTTAATATTCTCTTTAATTAGATTTCTTTATATTTAATTTTGTATTTTGCATTTCAATTTTATTTGAAAGAGGAATTGAAGTATTCCTATTTCTTAGAATCAAAATCAAATTAAGCTAGCCCAATTTAATTTAATTTAAAATCAATCTAGAACCAAAAACCATTTCATAAGTGAGTGTCGACATTGAACTTTTACATTAAACTTTTACTCCGATTTGGTTCTTTCTGGCTGCATCAAAAGGAGAATATCCAGGTATTTTATATTATTGTAAATTCCTTTTCTTTTAGGTTTCATTGAGATTGTGTTAGAAAAATCTCTTTATTTTGGTTTGTCTGAGGTGATCCAGAAAACTGAGTGTAGGGTTTTTTGAATTGTGTAAGCCCACTTGAACGACACAATTGTGAGGGTTTTAGGTGAACCTTGAAAAACCTATTTTCATAGTGAACGCTAATATCCATTGTGTGAGGATATTAGGAGTGGAGTAGTTGTGTGGCTGTTGTTTAACAGTTGGTGTACACACAAGCGAACCACTATAATTCTTTGTGTTTAGTGGATTTGTGGTTTGTTTTCTCTATTTTTTATGGTTTAAGATTGTGGGATGTATTTGTGGATGTGAATTTTGTAATCTTTACTATTTCAGCATGGTGTGGTGAATGTTGTAATAGATTAGTTATTTCATTTACTATTCATTTCTTTCATATCCTTTTCAGTTTGAGTTTTTGATACTCACCCATGTTCTAGTAAGGTTGTCCTGCCATAAACCATTGATTTTTGGTGTCAGGTTGTCCTTAGAACCAAGTTTATATCAACCCCTTAATACTAGATTCTTGAGATTGTTATACATTTCCGCATTGTGGATTATCTAAGTGCTATCTTTTCTTTATTTGTTTAAATTTCGCTGTTAATTTTTTAAGAATTTGGCATAGTCCTATTCCCCCCCCCCCCCCCCCCCCCCCCCCAGGACTTAATAACTCGGCCTTTTCACTGGATAGGGTACTAATAAGTGGAGTTTTGTTTACTCTATTCCCTAGATTCCATGTTGTTCATTTTCCTCGTGTTAGCTCAAACCATGCACCACTTCTTCTAGTTTTCCCTCGCCAGTCATTAGGTGCACCGAAACCATTTCATTTCTAGTAAATGTGGATCCATCGTGATTCTTTCCTCCAGGTGGTAAAATCATCTTGGGATAAAGAGGACTCTTCTCATCCACTATATAGTGTTCTACTTAAGCTAAAAAAATGTCATCCAGGCCATCAATGTGTGGAACAAGGAAAGTTTTAGGAACATCTTTGAGCAAGTGGGTCAAGTAGAACATTCTCTAAAAGATATTGAAAGAAGAATGCAAGCTTTAACAGCAGCTCCAAGGTCGAACAGTGATCTTTAAAGTGAATTCATCGCAGTTCAGCCAATCTCAGTCGGTTAGAACTCATGGAAGAAACATTTTAGAGGCAAAAAGCGAGGATTAGCTAGTTGGAAGCAAGGGATAGAAACACGAGGTACTTTCAAGCGGTTGCTACTGAGAGATAGAGAGGGGCTGAGATTAAAAGCATTGAGCTGGATATAGAGTAGACAGTGGAAGACCTAGCTAAGATCAAAGGGCAATTGTAGAACACTTTGAAATGCAATTCAGATCTACACATTGTGCGATTGCTCCTCAGTTACTAGAAGTGATTCCCTCCATTCTCTCCTAGGAGGAAAATGACTCTCTCATGGCTCCTCCATCGTTAATTGAGGTTTAGCAAACTACCATGTCCTTCCCAAAGGATGGGGCAGCAGGCCCAGACAACTTTTCTGGCGCTTTTTTCTCTAGCTACTGGAATATTATCACTCATGACATCCATAAAGCAGCAGAGTTCATTTTCCAAGGCAACAACATTCTTAGAGCAATCACTACCTCCTTAATCTATTTGGTTCCCAAATCAGCCGCCCCAAAGTGCTTATCGGACTTCTGCTCAATAAGCCTTTATAATTGCCTCTACAAGATTATCTCCAAGATCATAACAACCAAGTTAAGTCAAGTGCTGCCCTCCTCAATCTCTCCAGAGCAAGGAGCCTTCATCCATGGCCAGTCTATTTCTAAAAACATAGCCCTATCCTAGGAGTTATTTAGAGAAATCAACAAGAAGACTCGGGGCGGTAACATAGTGCTAAAATTGGATATGAAGAAGGCCTATGATAGAGTTGATCGGGACTTTCTCAAAAAGGTTTTGCAAAGGTTTGGTTTTATTCCTTGGGTGAAAATGGTGGAGAAATGTTGGGTTAATAATTGGTTCTCACTGCTAGTTAATGGAGAATCGGCGAGGTTTTTCAAATCTTCAAGATGCCTCAGACAAGGAGATCCACTATCTCCTAATCTCTTTATACTCGCTACGAAAGTTCTGAGCCGAGGGCTCAAAGCTTTAGTGAATTAGGGCCTTACCCAACCGTTCAAGCTTAGAAGAGGGTGCCCCACGATTTCTCATCTTCACTATACAGATGATACTCTTTTATTCCTTAATGGAGGCCTAGCTTTGATCCAGGCTACGAAATCTTTTCTAGACTCCTAGTAACAGGCTTCTAGGCAAAGAGTCAACCTTCAGAAAAGCTCATTCATTTGCTCGACAAATCTCCCTCCTTCCAAAGTAAGGTCCATCGAGAGCGCCCTTGGGATCTCTAAATCAGCAACATCTCTCACTTACCTTGGAGTCCTAGTGGCCACAGGTAGGTTAAAATCTAGCTCTTTCCAACCGCTAATGGATAGAATAGAGGGCCGCATAAAAGGGTGGCAGGTGAGATACCTTTCACAGGCGGGCAGGGCTGTCCTTATTCAACATGTCCTGGGGAGCATTCCAATCCACGCATTGGCTGCTGCCCACTTCCTTCTTAGGTTCTCTCTTCCTTGGAAAAATAGTTTGCGAAGTTCTTTTGGGGATGGGTGGATGGAAAGAGTAAGCTGCCTTGGAAGAGCTGGAAAGCGATGACATTGCCTAAAGATGAAGGCAGCTTGGGGATTAGAAAATTGTCAAATATCACAAAAGCATTCCATCTGAAGATAGCATGGGTGATCAAATATAAGGAGGAAGGGATACTATGGTGCAAATATATGTTGGCAAAATATGGTCAAGATCTTTCTCCATCCCGCCTCCACAGTCCGTCAACATTCGCCTCTCCAATTTGGAAGAGAATTCTGGAGCTATTTTTGTTTCTAGAATCCTTAGTGCAGAGGTAACTTGGTGAGGGAGAGTGCAATCTATTGACCTCTAACTGGACCAGGCTGGGGCCTCTTCAACAGATTGCGGTAAACCCAATTCCTACAGCCTTGATGTCGATGAAGGTGAATCAGTTCTTGGGCAATAATGGTCCGCTCCCTCCATAAGGATTTTTTCGGTATCTTCCACAAGAGGTTGTGGATTTCATTTTCCAAGCAGGTTTCTGTTTATCGACTAGCCTTGACTATCCTCTTTGGTCGTTCTCCCCTTCAGGCAGGTTCTCCGTAAAATCCGCGTGGGAGAAGTGCAAAGCTGGTTTACCCCGTAAAGGCTAAGCTAGATAGGTCTGGCATGCAAAACTTTCCCCAAGAATTTCTCTTCTTATTTGGAAAGTATTGGTGAAAGCAATTCCGGTGGATGGTGTTGTGCAATCTAAGGGTGTCCATTCGGTGTCCAAGTGTGTGTTGTGAGATCAGAGCATACAACAGACACTCGGGCCATTCAGGTGAGTCCATTCAGTGCCTCTTCTTGGATAGTAGCCTTACGAAATTAGCCTGGTCATATTTTGGGGGGATGTCTGGCATCAATGTAATGGGGGCCACTTCGGTGGAGAATAGATTAGCTTAATGGTGGATCGCCTCAGTCTCTAGGAGGAGAGTTTCCCCTACCCAAAAGTTGGTTCCTTGCCTGATTCTCCGGGAGACATGGAAGGCCAGGAATACAGCAGTTTATGATGGGAAATCACCTTCAACTGTAGAACTGATTTCTCGTGTTTGTTGGTGGCTCTCCTACATTAGTGGCAATATCTAGGGAGTTAATCAGAGTCTCCAACCCATCAGCAATCCATATCCAGGTGTTGATTAGTGTCTAGTTCCCTCAGTGGCCCCAACTCAGGCGAGTCAGCAATTTCTTTGGCCCCGGGCTCTGACTTCCTCTTTGGTTGTGAAATGGCTGAGGCCATCCAGTGGCTAGGGAAAAATGAATGTAGATGGGTCAGCGAGGGATAACCCAAGTATGTTTGGCATGGGGGGGTATATGCAGAGGTGAGCAGAGTGAGTTTCTATTTGCCTTTTCTGAAGGCTATGGAGTAGGTTCCAACATCAATGCTAAGCTCCGAGCTATTCATGATGGTTCGTGCCATTGCCTTAACAAGGGTCATTCTTATGTGGTCGTCAAATCAGATTCCCAGGTGGTAGTGAATTTTATGTTGGGGGCCGCCATCCCTGGTTGGAAATGGAGATATTAGTTGTCTATGATAGAGAGCCTCAAACTTAGAGGGAATGTGGTGTTTGCCCACATCTTCAGGAAGGGTAATGAAACGGCAGATGCCATGGCCAGTATGGGCAGCACCAGCCAAGCGGCTTCTTTAGTGGACTATTTTGCAGAGCTCCTAGCACAGGTCAAAGGGCTCCTTTTCCTAGACAAGGTTGGGTTGGGAGTGATCAAGGAAGTCTAAGGAGGGGTTGATAGTCTGCCTGCGGCCTTGTTAGGTGCTTCCCTCGATCCTGGCTTGGTGAAGGTTGAGTTGGCTTCCTTAGTGGGTAGATTTCTCCAGGGTCCCCCTATTTTTTTCTTCTCCCATTTTAGTTATATAGACTTCCCTAGGTTCTTTTCTCCTAAGAAAGCCCCAAATGTAAATTTTGGTGATATATATGGAAATCTGGATATTTTGGTTATAAAAAAAAAAAAAAAACTCGGGAGTCCACCACTGAGCCATGAGTAGGACCAACCAAGCTCATATTTGTGTTTTCCCTATACATGTGGGCCTGTGTGAACTAATAAATTGGTAAAGTGGCAAATAAACATTACAGTGGCCCTCAGCATGTTTAGTGGGCGTTCAATCACCACACTGTTTTCTGTCGTGTCCTTAACTTTGAGATTTAGATCTATCTCATGTTTTTCGGTCGTGCCGTAAGATGAGGTGGGAAAATGGAAGGATTGTAAAACATATATCTCATTGTGAGGATCTTAGAGTTTTTCAGCACGATACAGTGCCAACACGTGTGCCATGAGCTACACTACTCAATTAGAGTCAATGAAGTAGACGTGCATACGATGTACGTCCTTGCAAGAAACAGACCACCGGTATTACACCGATCACGCCGTCATGGCCTGATTGTCGTAATTATCCTATCTCTTTTCATAAATCTGCTTTTGGGGCACTGGGTAGTGGTCTAGACCGTTCATTTGTGGGGTCATGCTTCCATGGGTTCTCTGAGAAGGATCCCACTCGTTGGAGATCTCCCCATCCACACAAAGATGAATATGGCACTGGCATTGAATGGATGGAGTGAGTTCTTTTGATGAGATTTTTAGCTTCGTGACTGACGCACAGAACAAACTGGACAGGAACATCGGGGTGTAGCGTGGTTTCTACACTGAGTATAGTGTGGGGTCACCAAGATTTATGTTGGCACGATGAGTATGTATCCCACTCACACTAGGTGTACTGGGACACATCTCAGGCCTCTTGCGTACTTATCGTGCAATGAGTTCTATTTCCATTAGGCTTCGTACCAGTCTCTCATACAGTGTCACGTCAATGTAAAAAGGGATATGGAGAGGTATTTTTATTAAGAGAAATTTCCAACTGTACGGCCCATATATGGCCCACCAGCCTTTTGAAGCCCACTGCTTTTTAAGCTTTTAAAAATAAGTCTCTGCTATCCGGACGCCCCTGTACATGACGAAAATGCCCTTACTCTAAAAATATGACTGCAGGTCCTCCCTTGCACGCAAATACACGTCCGAACACTCCCCGCCATCCCTAATCCCTATTTTCACCCATCTTCTTCGTGAAATCTCCGTAGAGTCTCCGTAGAATTCCCATCCGACCATCACATTACATCTTGTATCATCCATTACTCAAGGTGAACGGTTTTCTTTTTCTGAGAGGACGTGGATGCATTGATAAATTTGAGATCTTGAAGACTCGTCGGCAAAGAACGTGTTTCACACCAAGGTACTCTTATTATTATTTTCGAACAGGATTTTACTGATACGGCAGTGGCACGAGGTAAGGACGTTTAAATTCTTAACAAATTATCTAGAAATTTGTGGTCAATTTCATGATTGCTAAGTAAATTTCACGTGTCAATCTCATGCATTGCTAAGTAAATTTCAAGCTCGTGCCCTAAATTTTCGGGGTCAATTTTACTCCAGGCATGTTTGATTTTCTCAGGAAAATGTAAATACAGTGGAAATGGGCAATAATTATTTCCCTGGGTAATTAGCTTCAAGGAGACTGCCAAATGTAAGTGGGGCCCACCATGATGTAGGTGGATTATCCACACTGTCCATCCATCATGACAACTGAATTTAGGCCACGAAGTAAAAAATGAGGCAGATTCAAAGTTCAAGTGGACCACACCACAGTTAAAATGTAATTAAACACTCACCGTTAAAAACTTCTTAGAGCCACTGTTTACTTTGGTGTGGGCCACTTGAATGTTGGATTTTTCTGATTTTTCAGCTCATGCCTCAAAATGTTATGGTAAAACGGATGGACGATGCGGATACGTCATATACATGACGGTGTGACCTACAAAAATTTATGCTAGTAACTTTGGACCCGTTTTTCAAAGCAGGAATACGCTGCTATTTTCAAACAGGTGAAATTGTAATAATTGGCTGTTTACAGGTATTTACATGCTCTTTGGAAAATCAAACAAGCCCTTAGTTTCCGGTCAATTTTGGTGAATTGATCGGTCAACTTCATGCACTACTTGGTCAAGTTTACGCATTTTACCTTCAAATTGTAGTGCATTTTTATAATATGACCGTCAAATTTGTATTGCCTTTTTTGTAATACGACTGTGAAGGTTATATATTGAATACATTTGTTGCTTTCTTTGAAATTGAGAATTTCATACCAATACGATTCAAAATTTCACGGTCAATAAGACATTCAGTTCAAGGTCAATTTTATGCACTTCATGGTCAATTCGCTTCACTTCACGGTCAATTCCATGCATTTCACGGTTAATTCCATGCGAGTCCCCTTCACTTCACGGTCAATTCCATGCATTTCATGTTCAATTCCCTTCACTTCACGTTTAATTCCATGCATTTCACGCTCAATTCCCTTCACTTCACAGTCATTTCTATTCATTTCACGATTAATTCCACCGATTCCCCTTCACTTCACAGTCAATTCAATGCATTTAAGGGTCAATTCCATGCATTTCACGGCTAATTCCCTTCACTTCATGGTCAATTCAATGCATTTCACAGTCAATTCCCTTCAGTTCACGGTCAATGCAATGCATTTCACGGTCAATTCCATGCATTTAATGGTTAATTCCATGGATTCCCCTTCACTTCATGGTCAATTTCATGCATTTCACGATCAATTCCCTTCACTTCACGGTCAATTCCATGCATTTCACGGTCAATTCCCCTCACTTCACTTAGAAAATTTGACCAATAAGTCGGTTACATTCGAGCTAGTACAATGCTGTATTTCCTACTACTTAGTCAAATCCACCTTATACATGTGAATACTAAACAAGTTATATTATTGTATTTTTTTTCAGAAAATGTCTTCGATAATGATCCTATGCTCATATGGTGGGGAGTTAGTAAGCGAAAATAATCGATACACGTACAAGGGTGGATACTCCAAAACTACTGTTGTGGGTGTTGATACCACATATGATGAGCTTCTATCGAAAATGTACAAGATTGCGAAGTGTAAACCTGAGGATTATGATATTAGGTTGAAAGCATTGTTTCCCTGCATAAATGAATCGGTTCCTCCGATTGTAATTGAAGACGATGAAGATGTGAGAATGTTGTTGGTAGCACAGTTGAAGCATTCGGATCAGTACATCCCTTTATTCATCGAGACAATGGAGCGCGTTAACGAGGCAATACCCGAAGACCCGGTGGCTTTCAGTGGTTTCGAACATGACGCCCCAACAGTAAGAATTTTGGGTGAGGAAGATATCTTAAAAGTTGAAGTAAAGGCATCACCTTCACATATTCCTCTAAGAAACACCCCAGTACCCGAGCTGGCTCAGACATCAAACTTCATAACAAGTCAAGTGAGGGCGTCGGTTGACATGAATCTCATAAGTGAATATACGACATCGCCTTCATTTACAAGAGTAGATTTGACATTAACATCCAACGCCATCAACGTAAGTGGAAGCGACATTCCATTGCCCGAGCAAGCTCGAACATCTGACTTTACTACTGGCCTTTCCATTGTACCTTTCGAGGATGCCGGTTTTACCAATGCAGACCTGTCATTGTATTCACATTCAGTTGATGACATGATTGATATAGCCATTAAGAAAACGTTTAAGGACAAGAGCCGGTGTGAGTACGTTTTGAGCCAATTTGCAATTCACAACAACTTTCAATACAAGGTCTTGTATTCCACATCTAAGAAATTCACCGTGAAATGTATGGAAGATAAGTGTGATTGGAGGGTACACGCATCTAGGGTGAATGATGCGGGAATTTTCAAGATTAAGACTTACACGTCCACACATACATGTGGAATGTCATACATGAAGAGTGATCATCGGCAAGCAAGCAGTAAGCTAGCCAGTGAGCTAATTGTCAATCGCATTGAGCAACGGCTGGGATTAAGGCCAAAAGACATTATATTGGCAATGCAAGAAAAGTATAACATTCTTATTAGCTATAAGAAGGCATGGTGCACAAAAGAAATTGTAATCAATCGTGTAATGGGGTCCTATGAAGACTTTTATAAAGAACTCCCGATGTACTTGCATGAGTTGAGGATGGCGAACCCGAGGACACTGACCGCCCTGCTTGCGGATCAACAAACTGAGAGGTTCGAGAGATGTTTTGTTGCTCTCGGACAGTGCGTCAGAAGTTTTCAAACATGTCTGTGAAGGGTCTTGGCCGTTGATGGGATGCATCTAAAAGGTAAGTACAAGGGTGTTCTGTTTGTCGTTACGGCTTTAGATGACGACAATCATATCTTTCCAGTCACGTTTGGTATCGGAGAATCGAAGAACAGCAGCAGTTGAAACTAGTTTCTTACCTACCTCAGTCATTCGTTAGGCGATCTACCTGGTCTTGTGATCATATCAGACCGGCATAAAGGTATAATGAAAGAAGTTCCCCAGGTCTTCCAAGCAGCAATCCATGGCTACTGCGCCTACCATATATATCGAAACTTGGTGGACATGTTCAAAGACAAGTCGTTAGAAATATACTACTGGCAAGCTGTAAAGACTTGTAGGAGGGCTGAGTTCGAAAAGCTAATGCATGATATTGAACTTTCCAATCCCCCTGTACATGCATGGTTGAGGGAAATAAGGTATGAAAAGTGGGCATCATCGCACTTCCCAGGAAAAAGATTCAATTTAGTCACTACAAACATAACTGAGTGTGTTAATGCTCTATTCAAAGAAGCGCGAGAATATCCCGTGACTATACTGATAGAGACGATCAGATTGAAAATTCAAGAGATGTTCTATAAGCGAAGAGAATCAGCATCATTATTCGTTGGACCGTTGACACCGTGGGCTGAGAAACAATTAAAGGATCTCATACCGAAGGCACGAGATGTTCGTTGTCATGCAATTTCTCAGGATGAATACTATATTATAGGAGAGTACAATGATACAGTCAAGTTTAATGAGCTTTCATGTACATGCCGCGAGTTTAAGTACTGGGATTGCCTTGTTTTCATGTTCTTTCAGCATGTATAAACTACAACCTTCCTCATTATTCATACTGCTCCCCGTTATACACGGCCCAGAATTACCAGATCACATATGAAGATTTCGTGTACCCAGTACGAGACAAGAGCCAATGGAAAATTTCATTAGCATTCAAGGAACTGTGTGCCAGTATGATGCCACCGCTACAGAGGAGGGTAGCTGGAAGACCGAAGAAGGCACGGATCCTTGTCCGTGGAGAGGAGCGAACAACCAAAAAATGTGGACATTGCAAACAAATGGGCCATAATCGTCGAAGTTGCAAATCTCTAATACATCCGAAATAATGTAATTTATTGTGCATTTTTTGTAATACGACTGTGAATGTACATTTGTTGTAATAGGACTGTAAATGTTATACTTTTTTTAAACAAATGACTGTGATGAATGTTATACATTTTTTGGTATATGACTGTGAATGTAATACATATGATACGACTGTAAACAAATCAAATGCAGCAAAATCAAACTAAAATGGTGCCCGTGTGACCAAATCAAGATGCAAATTTTATACAATGGCAAAATCAAGCATTTTCTCTTTAAACACACTTTAAATGACTTGGTCTTTGGTCCCATACAGGTACAAATGATACTTTGATGTGAACAGCATGGTAAGCACAAACTGAGTGGATCTGAAAGAATAAACTAAATTGCTGCCCAATCACGGTCATTTCCATGCATTTCACGATCATTCTCGGCAATTTCGTGTTCATTCACGGTCATTTCCATGCATTTCACGGTCATTCCAAACAATTCCGTGTTGATTCACGGTCATTTCCACACATTTCACGGTCAATTCCCTTCACTTCACGGTCATTTATATGCATTTCACAGTTAATTTGCTTCAATTCATGATCATTTCCATGCATTTCACGGTCATCTCAACCAATTCCGTGTTGATTCACGATCATTTCGAGGCATTTCACGGTCAATTCCCTTCACTTCGCGGCCATTTGCATGCATTTAGCGGTCAATTCGCTTCAATTCATGTCATTTCCATGCATTTCATGGTCATCCCAACTAATTCCGTGTTGATTCACGGTCATTTCGAGGCATTTCACAGTCAAACTCCTTCACTTCACGGTCATTTGCATGCATTTCGCGGTCAATTCGCTTCAAACCATGATCATTCCCATGCATTTCACGGTCGTCCGAAACAATTCCGTGTTGATTCGCGGTCATTTAGAGGAATTTCACAGTCAAACTCCTTCACTTCACGGTCATTTGCATGCATTTCGCGGTCAATTCGCTTCAAACCATGATCATTCCCATGCATTTCACGGTCGTCCGAAACAATTTTGTGTTGATTCATGGTCATTTCAAGGCATTTCACAGTCAAACTCCTTCACTTCACGGCCATTTGCATGCATTTGACGGTCAATTCGCTTAAATTCAAGATCAAGAGAAATTTTCAACTGTACGACCAGTATATGGCCCATTCCCGAGACGAAGCCCACCCCATTTTACTTTTCAAGAATACTCCTCAGGTGTACGGATGCCTTCCCAAACGTCGAAAATGTCCCTACTTTTTCCTTCAAGCAGATCGGCTGCTGTTCGAAGACAAGCGCTGACGCTTCTCGAACTCCGAGTTATATGAACGGTTCAAAAGAGATCAACGTTACATGGGCTTCACAGTTATGTATTTATTATATCCACAACGTTCATCCATATTTCGTTCATCCATATTTCGAGGTCATTTCGGAGCATTATCACAAAAAAAAAAAAAAAAAAAAAATCATATCCAAAGATCAACTGGACCACACCACAAAGAGTAGTAGAAAATTGATTTTCACTGTTGAAATGCATGTAGGGCCCACCATAACATTTATTTTCCATCCAATTTATTCATGAGGTTACAAAGAACTGGATGAATAGGAAAAACAAATTTCCTAATGATCCAAAACTTTCGTGACCCCTGAAAGGGTTTCAACGGTAGACATATAAAGCAGAATAGTAATGACATTTGCTACGGTTGGACCTATGGCTACGGATTATAATCGTAGCCATACATACCATAATCTGTAGCACTAGAGTACACCCGGGGTGGGCGCGTCGAACTAGCTGCCCCCCCGCGCCACTCTTTGGACTGTCCGGCGCAGCCAAGCCGATCTGGCGCGCCCCCGTCCATATTGTGATTTTATGGCTACGGATAATAACCGTAGCTATAATCCGTAGCAATAGGTTTTTTTGTGTTTTTTTTTTTTTTTTGGGTTTTCTGGTTTTTTTTTTTTTTTTTTTTTTTTTTTTTTTTTTTTTTTTTTTTTTTTTTTTTTTTTTTTTTTTGTACATGGAGAACTTCATTCTACCTATAATTTTCTCTAACACATATTTATATAAATATGTATATATAAGCATATAAAATTTTTTTCTCTTTTTTTCCATTTCTTTCTTTATTCATTTAACAAGAGTATCTTCTAAACTAAAATTAGTTACTTGATGTACCCTATATGATTTTGGGGTAGGAGAAGCTACTTTAACCAACCAATCTAGTTATTTTCCAACATTTCATCAGCTCGATGATCGAAAATCCATTTCATTCACTTAGCAGTGAATTTTGTTCATTTCATTTGCATGTATTTTACGGTCATTTTGCTTCAATTCATGATCACTTATATGCATTTCATGGTCATCCGAAACATTTTCGTGTTGATTCACGATCATTTTGAAGCATTTCGCGGTCAATTCCTTCACTTCATGGTCATTTGCATGCATTTTGCGGTCAATTCGCTTCAAACCATGATCATTCCCATGCATTTCATGGTCGTCCGAAACAATTCCATGTTGATTCATGGTCATTTCGAGGCATTTCATAGTCAAACTCCTTCACTTCACGGTCATTTTCATGCATTTCGTGGTTAATTCGCTTCAAACCATGATCATTCCCATGCATTTCACGGTCGTTCGAAACAATTCCATGTTGATTCACGGTCATTTTGAGGCATTTCATAGTCAAACTCCTTCACTTCACGATCATTTGCATGCATTTCGCGGTCAATTTGCTTCAAACCATGATCATTCCCATGCATTTCACGGTCGTCCGAAACAATTCCGTGTTGATTCATCGTCATTTTGAGGCATTTCATAGTCAAACTTCACTTCACGGTCATTTGCATGCATTTTGTGGTCAATTCGCTTTAAACCATGATCATTCCCATGCATTTCATGGTTGTCCGAAACAATTCCGTGTTGATTCACAGTCATTTTGAGGTATTTTACAGTCAAACTCCTTCACTTCATGGTCATTTGCATGCATTTCGCGGTCAATTCGCTTCAAACCATGATCATTCCCATGCATTTCACGGTCGTCCAAAACAATTCTATGTTGATTCATGGTCATTTTGAGGCATTTCACAGTCAAACTCCTTCACTTCACAGTCATTTGCATGCATTTTGCGGTCAATTCGCTTCAAACCATGATCATTCCCATGCATTTCACGGTCGTCCGAAACAGTTCCATGTTGATTCGCGGTCATTTCGAGCCATTTCACAGTCAAAATCCTTCAATGGGCAAGAATTTCACATGAATACCAGCTTATGGTTGAAGGAGCAAGAGTTGTGTGCGTGCATTGCCCGCATGAGCTTGCATGTGTGAAAACTAAAATTTATGGTAGTTCAATTTTGTTTTTGTGTGTGTGTGTGTGTGTGTTTTTGTGGTCATGTGCGTGCGTGAAAACTAAAATCAATGGGTAGTTCAATTTTGTGTGCATGCGTGTGCTATTGTTGTTGGGGCAGGCAATGTTCTATGAGCCTCAGTATAATTAGATTGAAAAAAGTATTTGACACCAAGTACAAAAATACAAAAGTCCATTGAATTTTCTCTCAATTGATTTGCTACAATTAACTTCAATCTACTGCAGAACTTTTTTTTTATACCAAAACCTTATTTAGGCATGCTAAAAGAGGACTTCATAGCTGGAAACTTCTACAAATCCTAAGTGACAGAAGGGGAAAAAATATCTTTGGTCATCTAGGATCAAAATCACGAAGATAGAGACTGGAACTGTCATAAAAGAATCATGACTTGGAAAAGAGAAATAATAGTAATGAATCACACAGGGAACTTCAGTTATATTTTCTGCATGCCAATTCATTTGCGTTGTCACTCATTTCAAACAAAAGATGGGACGGTTCACTGGATCAGATATGTAGGGAACCTTTCTTATAAAATTTCAATTTCATCTTCTTTTAAAAATCATAGAATCTACGTGCAGCTTGAATACCATACCTTAGAAGATTCAAGAGCATCTCCTTCTTGAACATATACAATCCCATGGAAGCAATGTATGGTTTCTTTTCAGCCTCCTCTCGTGACAGGCCCAAAACTTTAGTATCCACCGCCTAAGGAATTTGAAATGAAGATCATGTAATCATGCAAATTGTAGAATCGCTTCATACTCATGAGGTCCGATTTCAGTCTAATCCTATCAGTATATGCAAACATAAGGTATCGGGATAATTACCATTGCCTTCAATTCCTCTCCTTTGGGCTTTTCATTAAAGAAAAGAACCCTTCCTTTGTTGTCTATCTTCATTAAACCAAAGTCTGAGGCACGACTGTCAAGGAAGAAAGATACTCCAAATTAGTATAAAACCATACGTCTTAGAAGCTCATAGAAACATACGGAAATAAAAATCTTATTCTTCACAAGAAAAAGAGAGTGTAAATGAGAAGGATGGTAATCATGGTGAAAGTCAAAAGTACAGAAGGTATCAACTACATATATAGGCAAATAATAATTGATGACTTCTACAACCAACTTCATTTTCATATTGCTGGAAACAAAGGAAAAAGTAATTATGCACTAATCTACTATTCATCCCTAATCAATGGTAAGTAATTGTCCACGCTAGAACATGTGCCAACATGCCATGTGTGTGAGACATCTGAGCTTTGCAAAAATCGGGCCTCAACCATGAAGATCACTGCATGCGAAAATAGGCTCGTTCACTCATTGGGCTGGCTACACTGTGCAAAAGCAATTGATGGCTTAAATATGTGTGTATGGCATCTGAGCTTTGCAAGAAGCATCACCATGAAGATCACCAGGTGCGAAAATAGGCTCATTCACTCATTGGGCAGGCTACATTGTGCAAAAGCAATTGATGGCTCAAATATGGATTGAAGACTCTGCAACACAGACCAACCCATTCTGTCCTCAGTCAAGTCAGGACTCACCCGAGTTGGCTGATTCGGGCATACTTTAATGCTGACTCATGGTGACGATGGATCAGACTTGACCAAGTCCAAGTTTGCACTACAGAGGTTTAACCCAGACCTGCTAATGGCATGTGTGGTCCACCTAAGTTGACTGGCCTGATTTTTACCCTAGGTGATATCCAGGTTGGGGCCAACCTTTCGCATGCCTCCGATCTCATATACATGTGACATATCGACCTCATGTGCATGGTGGACACATACCGTTCACTGTAGTGCTATGTTGTGCCTTCGCTCATGCGTATCAGTTATGTTCACCATTCACTATGCAAAGTGGGCACTTCCATAATTTGGAGAGTAAGAAACCATGAATTTAAATTTTGAAGAAAAAGGTAGTTGATAGATAATTATAGGAGTAAATCTCATTCAGATTCTGCAACCACAAGAATTGGTTTTGACTAATACCTGTCATCCATAGGGAGACATGCAATAGTAATATCTGCGCCACTTTGACGATGACCCTAGAAATGAAGTAATTCCAAAGATTAATGCATACAAGTTTGTGAAAATGAATTTAACCTCGATGCACAATGGTGCAAGAGATGCAATGCCCAACCTGAACAAAGTCCATATAGTCCATACGGTACAAATGATCTCTGGAGAGAATCAATACATCCTCAATCTTCTTGCCTCTAGCATCCTACAAAATGAAAGTCAGCATATTGTTAATTTGAGATTCGATGCCCTCGATGTATTTTTAATAGTCTAATAGCTAAATCATTTACTGACTTTATCTAAATTTAAAGGGGATTTGGCAAGGTCCTATAACAGAGCAACTGGTTAGCTTAAAAACAACCTCATAATCTGTTGGTTGATGTCTTGTACCTTGTGGGAATAACTCCTTCAATATTGAAATAACTAAATTTAGGAGTAAGAAATTAATTTACAAAATTCTTACCTATGTTGTAAAATTTTAAAAAGTGTCCGAATCAAGCTTACCTGGATTGTGGGTCATTTTGGTACATAGTATGGGAACCAGCACACAGTATGCTACATTGCCACTTCCTCCATTACGTAGTATGCTAGGGGTAGGTTCATATCCATCACTCCAATACATACAATGTGTACGCAATATGGTTTTTTATATGAAACCATATTTTAATTCATATATGAAATGATGGATGCTATTATTATAGACCCTGCATGCTTAGTGTTATATTATAACAAATAAATAAAAGTAGAAGCATCTTCATTGTAAATATAAATTTTCACTTAATCAATATTAAGAATATAGAACCATAATTTTGGGTCCCTAAAAATAGCACCCAGATCTCAAATGACCCATAATCTGGATTGCTCGATCTGAAATGGAAAATGTGGGGTGTTTGGTGTTTTAGGTAATACTGGTCAGAATAAAAATTATGCATTATTCCTTAGCACCCTTTGGGTTGTATCCAATTAAAAGATATCATGAAAGGATATACATACCCCTAACTACAGCACCATTATATCATATGACCATGACGTAGAACCAATATAATGCATAACATGTCATCATCTAAAACAGCTCAAATTGACATGGATGGATCAATAGGTGCCAGTTTTTCAACTAAAAATATTGCACAGTAACAGTCAATGCCTAAGACACATCCGCAATCTGCATCATAGTGGAGAACCAAGGAAGTGAAATGATCCCTGCCTGATACTTCTCTTGATTAAAACAGTAATCATTATACAACGTGTGGTTGCCGAAAGCTGGATTTGATGCCATCTTGATTGCATTAGCATTATTCCCATGTGGAAGAGGCAGGAAAACCGCCTTCTAAACTGGAACTGGATTTAATGATTGTGTGATCTGTATCTTATTTCCTTCTCCTATATGATATCAAGACCAAAGGAACATGCAAAACCTATTGGAATGTCTCATGCCTATGCATCAGACCCTGTCAACATCTGATTAAGTTGCAGCTTCTCATTATGAAATACATGTACAATCAGTTAATAACCCTTTCCTAGCCATATCAAGTGATATGCGGAACAAATGTATATCGGATCATCAAGGTGCAGTGACAAACTAACACAAGATATGCACTACATGGCAATGCCAAGTTGAGTAACTATGCAGTCAAGCAGCCCCCACACGACTATCCAATAAGATGAAATCCCACTGTGGTGTGAATGTGTGAGTGTGTGTGTGTGTGTGTGTGGGGGGGGGGGGGGGGGTGCGTGTGTTAAAAAAAGGTATCTAATAAGATGAAGGATCCTAAAAAAAACCTCACTAATGTGAAGAGAGGTGTAGGTTATATTTCCTGACATCTGGAAAGATCGATTAACTCATTGATTGTAATCAACTCATCGATTGTAATCAACCAATGTAATATACTATTAGATAGAGCTTGATTGTAATCCACTGATGTAACAGTCTATTATTTAGAGCATGTGGGAATTTTTTTCTCCCATTACTGGTCCCAAGCCCAGATAAAGGAGGAGGATTGTGCCAGGTGGGTAGCTGGCTTCAAACTTTTTCCATACCTTTCATCATCATCATCTGGAAAGATTGATTACCGGTAAGGTGACTGATGGTACAAACTCAATGCTTATTCAGTGCCCTTAGTCCATGAAATGTCAAGATGAAATCAATTGTGTCTAGTAAAGAGGGAATCACAAGGTAGGCCTTAGATTAACAACCCTAGAAGCCACATTTAATTAGTAAAAACAAACAAGGATAGCGTGGATTAGGATTTAAGCCAGAATTTGAATGTTAAGCAATATGACGACCCCCAATCTTTCAACAGCTACTATTCAAGAATGAAAGAAAATTAATACTCCGTCTCAATTTATGCTTGTCCTCAATTCTTTTGAACTCCATTACCAAAACTAGTTTGGATTCCAAGGAGGATGCATCAATTGCTTACTAGCATGCACAATCTTACTAGCAAGAGCAGTTAAACATTGCAACTTTACATCTCTGGAGTTTCTGTCCTCGTAGCAATAGAGGTTGGGACATTTTCAAGTTGAAACTAATCTACCCACACCATTCGATGAATCCTCAACCCAAAGGACAATCTTTCAAAAAAGAAAATGGAATTTTTTTTCTGTGATGTAATACAATCATGACATGGAGGAGCTAGGCACCAATACATGAACCCCCATATTGATCTTTGTGAGTTTTATCTGTCTTCTCAGTTACGAAGGCCATATCAGAAGCAAGAATGACTATCCAAATTGATTGCCACTTCTACTTTAATGGATCCCCAGTTCACTTGTATAAGTGAAATTCAACAATCAAACATTCATCAAAGACGGCAGAACCGATCTCAAGGGATGGACAATTGACAGATTTTAGATTTGACATATGGGTAAAAAGGTGGGAGCATATCAATGTTGTAGGTCTCTGAATTGCTTCTTAGTATGCTATCCAGCTTCTTTGAATCCAAAGTTCCAATCACCATATCTTGCTAGATTATGCTCTTTCAACACAGGTCCATTTCATGGTTCTGAATAAACCTCTATAAATCATGGTTAGACACGGATTGGGACTGATTATTTTGCATGACTTAAAAGGATATATTCTCAAGCTTTGGAGAGTAATGTCACTCTTCGAGAACCTGGGCTTACATGCCAGATGTGTTATTATAGTAGGAACTATGCTTGCATGGAGCAGTTGTAATTCTGTGTTACGTAATTTGTTTTCACTTGTAGAGGAGAGAAAGAGGAGAAGAAGAAGACATGCAATGAACTGGAAATTAACATATTAAACATCGAATTAGAAATGATATTTGGTACCTCAAAAATCCAATGGAACTGTCGCACAGTGTCTGCAGTCCCCTGAAACCACCTCATGCCTGCCTCTCCTGGAGTTTGAGTGGCTGCTAGAACCTGGTATAGATCAAGATTGTTTTTCTTGGTAGCTTTCTTACAAAAAGTACTAATCATAAACAGATCAACTAAAAGCTCAAGAAGTGGTTATTTAGGTTAAAAAGCAATTGAGATGCTTCTCGCAAAAATAAAATGAAAAAGAAGAAGAAGAAGAAAAGGGTTTTGCATTATTTTGTGAGATAAAACTGATTGTGAGAAGCATACATGAAGCATTTGAGTTCCATCATAACTAAAATTTTGATATTTCATATATTCTATGAATCACTTCCTCAATTTTGGGCAAAGATATTAAGACCCCAATAGTATGTTTTCCATAGATTTCATAACCTAGTGACTCAAGCAGATGTCAATGCTACGGGCATTGCTGAGTGGACCCAAACCGCAAAATGCATGCAAATGACCGTAAAGTGAAGGAGTTTGACTGTGAAATGCCTCAAAATGACGGTGAATCAACACAGAATTGTTTCGGACGACCGTGAAATGCATGGGAATGATCATGGTTTGAAGCGAATTGACTGCGAAATGCATGCAAATGACCGTGAAGTGAAGGAGTTTGACTATGAAATGTCTCTAAATGACCGTGAATCAACATGAAATTGTTTCGGACGACCGTGAAATGCATGGGAATGATCATGGTTTGAAGCGAATTGACCGCGAAATGCATGCAGATGACCGTGAAGTGAAGGAGTTTGACTATGAAATGCCTCGAAATGACCATGAATCAATACGAAATTGTTTCAGACGACCGTGAAATGCATGGGAATGATCATGGTTTGAAGCGAATTGATCGCAAAATGCATGAAAATGACTGTGAAGTGAAGGAGTTTGATTGTGAAATGCCTCGAAATGACCGTGAATCAACACAGAATTTTTTCGAACGACCATGAAATGCATGGGAATGATCATGGTTTGAAGTGAATTGACCACAAAATGCATGCAAATGACCGTGAAGTGAAGGGAATTGACCGTGAAATGCTTCGAAATGACCGTGAATCAACATGAAAATATTTTGAATGACCATGAAATGCATAGAAGTGATCATGAATTGAAGCAAAATGACCGTGAAATGCAAGCAAATGAAATGAACGAAATTCACCGCTAACTGAATGAAATGGATTTTCGATCATCGAGCTGATGAAATGTTGGAAAATAACTAGATTGGTTGGTTAAAGTAGCTTCTCCTACCCCAAAATCATATAGGGTACATCAAATAACTAATTTTAGTTTAGAAGATATTCTTGTTAAATGAATAAAGAAAGAAATGGAAAAAAAGAGAAAAAAATTTATATGCTTATATATACATATTTATATAAATATGTGTTAGAGAAAATTATAAGTAGAATGAAGTTCTCCATGTACAATAAAAAAAAAAAAACCCCCCCAAAAAAAAAAACACAAAAAAGCCTATTGCTACGGATTATAGATATGGTTATTATCCGTAGCCATAAAATCACAATATGGGCGGGGGCGCGCCAGATCGGCGTGGCCGCGCCGGACAGTCCAGAGAGTGGCGCGGGGGGGGGGCGGCTAGTTCGGCACGCTCACCCCGGGTGTACTCTATTGCTACGGATTATGGTATCTATGGATACGGTTATAATCCATAGCCATAGGTCCAACCGTAGCAAATGCCATTACTATTCTGCTTTATATGTCTACCGTTGAAACCCTTTCAGAGGTCACAGAAGTTTTGGATCATTAGGAAATTTGTTTTTCCTATTCATCCAGTTCTTTGTGACCTCTTGAATAGATTGGATGGAAAATAAATGTTATGGTGGGCCCTACATGCGTTTCAACAGTGAAAATCAATTTTCTGCTACTCTTTGTGGTGTGGTCCAGCTGATCTTTAGATATGATTTTTTTTTCTTTTTTCTTTTGTGATAATGCTCCGAAATGATCTCAAAATATGGATGAACGTTGTAGATATAATAAATACATAACTGTGGAGCCCATTATCAAATCCCAAAACCTATAACCTAAACCGAAACCAAAACCTATAACCTAAACCTGAACCCATTATCAAATCCCAAAACCTATAACCTAAACCGAAACCAAAACCTATAACCTAAACCCGAACTCATTATCAAATCTCAAAACCTATAACCTAAACCTAAACCAAAACTTTAACTTAAACCTATAACCTATAACCTAAACCAAAACCAAAACCTATAACTTAAACCCGTACCCATTCTCAAATCCCAAAACCTATAACCTAAACCTAAACCTATAACTTATAACCTAAACCTATAACTTATAACCTAAACTAAAACCTATAACCTAAACCCGAACCCATTCTCAAATCCCAAAACCTATAACCTAAACCAAAACCTATAACCTAAACTAAAACCAAAACCTATAGCCTAAACCCAAACCCATTCTCAAATCCAAAAACCTATAACCTAAACCTAAACCTTAACCTATCTAACTAATGTATGGGAATGATCACGGTTTGAAGCGAATTGACCGCGAAATGCATGCAAATGACCATGAAGTGAAGGAGTTTAACTGTGAAATGCCTCGAAATGACCGTGAATCAACACAGAATTGTTTCGGACGACCGTGAAATGCATGGGAATGATCATGGTTTGAAGCGAATTGACCGCGAAATACATGCAAATGACCGTGAAGTGAAGGAGTTTAACTGTGAAATGCCTAAAAATGACCGTGAATCAACAAGGAATTATTTCGGATGATCATGAAATGCATGGGAATGATCATGGTTTGAAGCGAATTGACCGTGAAATGCATGCAAATGACCATGAAGTGAAGGAGTTTGACAGTGAAATGCCTCGAAATGACCGTGAATCAACACGAAATTATTTCAGACGACCATGAAATGCATGGGAATGATCATGATTTGAAGCGAATTGACCGCAAAATGCATGCAAATGACCGTGAGGTGAAGGAGTTTGACTGTGAAATGCCTCAAAATGACCGTGAATCAACACGGAATTGTTTCGGACGACCGTGAAATGCATGGGAATGATAATGGTTTGAAGCGAATTGATCACGAAATGCATGCAAATGACTGTGAAGTGAAGGAGTTTGACTATGAAATGGCTCGAAATGACCGTGAATCAACACAGAATTGTTTCGGATGACCGTGAAATGCATGGGAATGATCGTGGTTTAAAGAAAATTGACCGCAAAATGCATGCAAATGACCGTGAGGTAAAGGAGTTTGATGTGAAATGCCTCGAAATGACCATGAATCAACACGGAATTGTTTCGGACGACCGTAAAATGCATGGGAATGATCGTGGTTTGAAGAGAATTGACCGCAAAATGCATGCAAATGACCGTGAGGTAAAGGAGTTTGATTGTGAAATGCCTCAAAATGACCGTGAATCAACACGAAATTGTTTCGGACGACTGTGAAATGCATGAGAATGATCATGGTTTGAAGCGAATTGACCACGAAATGCATGCAAATGACCGTGAAATGAAGCAGTTTGACAGTGAAATGCCTCGAAATGACCGTGAATCAACACAAAATTATTTCAGACGACCACGAAATGCACGCAAATGACCATGAAGTGAAGGGAATTGACCGCGAAATGACTTGAAATGATCGTGAATCAACACGAAAATATTTCGGATGACTGTGAAATGCATGGAAGTGATCATGAATTGAAGCAAAATGACCGTGAAATGCATGCAAATGAATTGAACGAAATTGACTGCTGTGTGAATGAAATGGATTTTCGATCATCGAGTTGATGAAATCTTGAAAAATAACCAAATTGGTTGGTTAAAGTAGCTTCTCCTACCCCAAAATCATATAGGGTACATCAAGTAAATAATTTTAGTTTAGAAGATATTCTTGTTAAATGAATAAAGAAAGAAATGGAAAAAAAATGAGAAAAAAAATTATATGCTTATATATACATATTTATATAAATATGTGTTAGAGAAAATTATAGGTGGAATGAAGTTCTCCATGTACAAAAAAAATAATAAATAAATAAATAACGAAAAAAAAACTTATTGCTATGGTTTCTAGCTACGGTTATAATTCATAGCTATTAGAACCACAATATGGGCGTGGGGGCGCCAGATCGGCGTGGCTGCGCCGGACAGTCCAGAGAGTGGCGCGGGGGGCCGCTAGTTCAGCGCGCCCACCCCAGATGGACCTTATAGCTACGGATTGTTCTATCTATCGCTACGGTTATTATCCGTAGCTATATGTCTGACTGTAGCAAATGAGTTTGCCATTCTGCTTTGAACGTACCGTTGAAATCCTTTCAAGGGACACAGAAGTTTTGGATCATTAGGAAAAAAAAATTTCCTATTCATCCAGGTCTTTGTGACCTCATGAATAGATTGGATGGAAAATAAATGTTATGGTGGGGCCTACAAAAGTTTCAACAGTGAAAATCAATTTTCTGCTACTCTTTGTGGTGTGGTCCAGTTGACCTTTGGATATGATTTTATTTTTTAATTTTGATAATGCTCCGAAATGATCTCAAAATATGGATGAACGTTGTGGATATAATAAATACATAACTGTGGAGCCCATGTAATGTTGATCTCTTTTGAACCGTTCGTATAACTCGGAGTTCGAGGAGCGTCAGCGTTTGTCTTCGAACAGCAGCCGATCCGCTTGAAGGAAAAAGTAGGGGCATTTTCGACCTTTGGGAAGGTGTCCATACACCTGGGGAGTATTCTTGGAAAGTAAAATGGGGTGGGCTTCGTCTCTGGAATGGGCCATATACTGGTCGTACAGATGGAAATTTCTCTTGATCATGAATTGAAGCGAATTGACTGTCAAATGCATGTAAATGACCGTGAAGTGAAGGAGTTTGACCGTGAAATGCCTCGAAATGACCATGAATCAACACGAAATTGTTTCGGACGACCGTAAAATGCATGGGAATGATCATGGTTTGAAGCTAATTGACCGCGAAATGCATGTAAATGACCGTGAAGTGAAGGAGTTTGACTGTGAAATGCCTCAAAATGACCGTGAATCAACACGAAATTTGTTGGGATGACCGTGAAATGGATGGAAATGATCATGAATTGAAGCGAATTGATCGCGAAATGCATTCAAATGACGGTGAAGTGAAGGAGTTTGACTGTGAAATGCCTTGAAATGACCGTGAATCAACACGGAATTGTTTGGGATGACTTAAACTTATAACTATTTTCAAATCTCAAAACCTATAACTTAAACCTAACCTTTCCCTAAACCTATAACCTAAACTCAATTCCCTAAACCTAAACCTTAGCCTAAACCTAAACTCAAATCCCTAAACCTTAACCTACAACCTAACCTAAACCTATACTTATAACCTAAACCCGAACCCATTCTCAAATCCCAAAAGCTATAACCTAAACCAAAACCAAAACCTATAGCCTAAACCCGAACCCATTCTCAAATCCAAAAACCTATAACATAAACTTAAACCATTAACCTAAATCAAAACCTATAACCTAAACCAAAACTAAAACCTATAACCTAGACCCGAACCCTTTATCAAATCCCAAAACCTATAACCTAAACCGAAACTAAAACCTATAACCTAGACCCGAACCCATTATTAAATCCTAAAACCTATAACCTAAACCGAAACCAAAACCTATAACCTAAACCCGAACCCATTATCAAATCCCAAAACATATAACCTAAACCGAAACCAAAACCTATAACCTAAACCCGAACCCATTATTAAATCCCCAAACCTATAACCTAAACCCGAAACCAAAACCTATAACCTAAACTTGAACCCATTATCAAATCCCAAAACCTATAACCTAAACCAAAACCAAAACCTATAACCTAAACACGAACACATTCTCAAATCCCAAAACCCAAACCCAAACCTAAACGTAAATGTAAAACCTAAAACCTAAACCTAAGCCTATGACCGTGAAGTGAAGGAGTTTGACTGTGAAATGCCTCGAAATGACCGTGAATCAACATGGAACTGTTTCGGACGACCTTGAAATGCATGGGAATGCTCATGGTTTGAAGCAAATTGACCGCAAAATGCATGCAAATGACCGTGAAGTGAAGGAGTTTGACTGTGAAATGCCTCGAAATGACCGTGAATCAACACGGAATTGTTTCGGACGACCGTGAAATGCATGGGAATGATCATGGTTTCAAGAAAAATGCATGCAAAATGCATGCAAATGACTGTGAAGTGAAGGAGTTTGACTGTGAAATGCCTCGAAATGACCGTGAATCAACACAGAATTGTTTCGGACGACGGTGAAATGCATGGGAAAGATCATGGTTTGAAGCGAATTGACCACAAAATGCATGCAAATGACAGTCAAGTGAAGGAGTTTGACTGTGAAATGCCTCGAAATGATCATGAATCAACACGGAATTGTTTCGGACAACCGTGAAATGCATGGGAATGATCATGGTTTGAAGCGAATTGACCGCGAAATGCATGAAAATGACCGTGAAGTGAAGGAGTTTGACAGTGAAATGCCTCGAAATGACCATGAATCAACATGGAAATGTTTCGGACGACCGTGAAATGCATGGGAATGATCATGGTTTGAAGCGAATTGACCGCGAAATGCATGCATATGACCGTCAAGTGAAGGAGTTTGACTATGAAATGCCTCGAAATGACCGTGAATCAACACGAAATTGTTTCGGATGACCGTGAAATGCATGGGAATGATCATCGTTTGAAGCGAATTGACCGCGAAATGCATGCAAATGACTGTGAAGTGAAGCAGTTTGACTGTGAAATGCCTCGAAATGACTGTGAATCAACACGGAATTGTTTCGGACGTCCGTGAAATGCATGGGAATGATCATGGTTTGAAGCGAATTGACCGCAAAATGCATGCAAATGACCATGAAGTGAAGGAGTTTGACAGTGAAATGCCTCGAAATGACCATGAATCAACATGGAAATGTTTCGGACGACCGTGAAATGCATGGGAATGATCATGGTTTGAAGCAAATTGACCGCGAAATGCATGCATATGACCGTCAAGTGAAGGAGTTTGACTATGAAATGCCTCGAAATGACCGTGAATCAACATGAAATTGTTTCGGATGACCGTGAAATGCATGGGAATGATCATCGTTTGAAGCGAATTGACCGCGAAATGCATGCAAATGACTGTGAAGTGAAGCAGTTTGACTGTGAAATGCCTCGAAATGACTGTGAATCAACACGGAATTGTTTCGGACGTCCGTGAAATGCATGGGAATGATCATGGTTTGAAGCGAATTGACCGCAAAATGCATGCAAATGACCATGAAGTGAAGGAGTTTGACAGTGAAATGCCTCGAAATGACCATGAATCAACATGGAAATGTTTCGGACGACCGTGAAATGCATGGGAATGATCATGGTTTGAAGCGAATTGACCGCGAAATGCATGCATATGACCGTCAAGTGAAGGAGTTTGACTATGAAATGCCTCGAAATGACCGTGAATCAACACGAAATTGTTTCGGATGACCGTGAAATGCATGGGAATGATCATCGTTTGAAGCGAATTGACCGCGAAATGCATGCAAATGACTGTGAAGTGAAGCAGTTTGACTGTGAAATGCCTCGAAATGACTGTGAATCAACACGGAATTGTTTCGGACGTCCGTGAAATGCATGGGAATGATCATGGTTTGAAGCAAATTGACCGCAAAATGCATGCAAATGACTGTAAAGTGAAGGAGTTTGAATGTGAAATGCCTCAAAATGATCGTGAATCAATACGGAATTGTTTCGGACGACCGTGAAATGCACGGGAATGATCATGGTTTGTAGTGAATTGACCGCGAAATGCATGCAAATGACCATGAGGTGAAGGAGTTTGACTGTGAAATGCCTCGAAATGACTGTGAATCAACATGGAATTGTTTCGGATGACGGTGAAATGCATGAGAATGATCATTGTTTGAAGCGAATTGACCGCGAAATGCATGCAAATGACTGTGAAGTGAAGAGTTTGACTATGAAATGCCTCAAAATGACTGTGAATCAACACAGAATTGTTTCGGATGACGATGAAATGCATGGGAATGATCATGGTTTGAAGCGAATTGACCGCAAAATGCATGCAAATGACCGTGAAGTGAAGAGTTTGACTGTGAAATGCCTCTTAATGATCGTGAATCAACACGAAATTGTTTCGGACGACCGTGAAGTGAATGAGAATGATCATGGTTTGAAGTGAATTGACCGCAAAATGCTTGCAAATGACCGTGAAGTGAAGGGAATTGATCGCGAAATGCCTCGAAATGACCGTAAATCAACACGAAAATGTTTCAGATGACCGTGAAATGCATGGAAGTGATCATGAATTGAAGCGAAATGACCGTGAAATGCATGTAAATGAAATGAACAAAATTGACCGCTAAGTGAATGAAATGGATTTTCGATCATCGAGCTGATGAAATCTTGAAAAATAACCAGATTGGTTGGTTAAAGTAGCTTCTCCTGCCCCAAAATCATATAAGGGACATCAAGTAACTAATTTTAGTTTAGAAGATATTCTTGTTAAATGAATAAAGAAAGAAATGGAAAAAAAAAAAGAAAAAAATTTTTATATGCTTATATATACATATTTATATAAATATGTGTTAGGGAAAATTATAGGTAGAAAAAAGCTCTCCATGTACACAAAAAATAAAAATAAAAAAAATAAAAAAATAAAAAATAAAACTACAAAAAAAATAAATAAAACACCTATTGTTACGGATGTTAGCTACGGATATTATCCGTAGCAATAGGGACCACCCTATGGGCGTGGCCCTGCCAGATTGGCGTGGCCGCGCCGGACAGGTCAGCAAGTGGCGCGAGGACGCCAGTTCGGCGCGCCCACCCCAGGTGAACTCATTTGCTACGGATTATGGTATCTATGGCTATGATTTTAATCCGTAGCCATAGGTCTGACTGTAGCAAATGTTTTTATCCTTCTGCTTTGAACGTTTACCGTTGAAACCCTTTCATGGGTCATGGAAGTTTTGGATCATCAAGAAATTTGTTTTTCCTGTTCATCCAGGTCTTTGTGACCTCATGAATAGATTGGATGGAAAATAAATGTTATGGTGGGCCCTACAAAAGTTTTAACAGTGAAAATCGATTTTCTGCTGCTCTTTATGGTGTGGTCTAGTTGATCTTTGGATATGATTTTTTTTTTTTGGGATAATGCTCCGAAATGATCTTGAAATATGGATGAACGTTGTGGATAGAATAAATACATAACTGTGGGGCCCATGTAATGTTGATCTCTTTTGAACCGTTCGTATAACTGGGAGTTCGATGAGTGTCAGCGCTCATCTTCGAGCAGCGCCCGATCCGCTTGAAGGAAAAAGCAGGGGGCATTTTAGACCTTTGGGAAGGCGTCCGTACACTTGGGGAGTATTTGTGGAAAGTAAAATGGGGTGGGCTTCGTCTCAGAAATGGGCCATATACTGGTGGTACAGTTGGAAATTTCTCTTTTATTAATTTATGCTATGAGGTATTTTTTTTTTGTGAGATTCTTTGTATGGATGGAAGAGAGGTAAGATATTTTTCCGACGACGATTGTACAACTTAAAGATGAATGAATGGTCCTCAAGAATACTTTAATGGGTTTAACACTCCAATTAATAGATTAGTGGCAGTCAATGTAAAATTTGATGATCAAGAAAATGCCACATTTTTGCTTTGTTCAATGCCAGATTCATGAGATGATTTGATTATAAATCTTGATAATGATCCAGATCTCATTATGGAGTTAGTCGTATCCACATTGCTTGTCGAGGAGTCTCACAAAAAAAAAATGCATGGAGAATCTTCTACACTACAACAAATTAGACTTTTTGTAACGAATTTTTTAGCGACGAGTCTAATTTCATTAGGAAATGCAATTTTTTACAACGACATTTCAAGTCATTGCAAAAAATAAATTATTTACAATGACAGTTTAAATCATCGCTAATAGTTAACCCTTTTGCGATGAGCTTTAATTATCGTCGTAAAATTTGACGTAAAAAGTGTTCGTTTGAATTTTTTACAACGATCTTAACAAATCGTCGCTAATAGCCACATTTTGTGACAAATTAGGTGTCGTAAAAAAAATAAATTACGACGACACAAAAGTTGTTGCAAATAGTAACTTTTTCAATGACTAGTTCAACTCATTACAAAAAATATTGAATTACACTTTTTGCAATGAATGTAGTTTCATTACGAAATGTTAGAGTATTTATAACAACATTGTAAATCATCGTAAATAGTTAACATTTTTACAATGAACTATAATTATCGTCGCTAAAACATTTCCCACCAATTTCTTTTGGGAAATTTACATGGCAAGAAAGACGTTTCGCCACGTGTTTCTATGGGTATCACTAATGTCCACTTTATGTAACAAATTGAGTGTCGTGGCAAAATATTATTTTTTGCAATGACACGAAAGTCGCTACAAATAGTCTATTTTAGCGATTACCAGATTAACTCGTTGCGAGAAATACAAACTAAAACTTTTTACGACGAACGTAGTTTCATCGCAAAATGTTAGAGTATTTGTAACAACATTGTAAATCATCGCAAATAGTCAACATTTTTGCGACGAACTATAATTATCATCACTAAAACGTTTTCCACCAATTTCTCTCGAAAAAATTACATGGCGGGAAAGATGTTTCACCGCGCGTTTCTATCGTCATCGCTAATGTCCACTTTATGCGACGAATTGAGTGTTGTCGCAAAAAATAATTTTTTACAACAATATAAAAGTCGTTGTAAATAGTTTATTTTAACGACAACTAGGTTCACTTGGTAGACAAATACCAAGTGAACCTTTTTGCAACGAATATAGTTTCATTGTGAAATGGTAGAGTATTTGCAACAATATTGTAAATCATCACAACTAATTAACTTTTTTTCAATAAGTTATAATTATCATCACAAAAACATTTTCCACCAATTTTTCTCAGAAAAATAACATGGTGGGAAAGACGTTTTGCCATGTGTTTCAATCATCATCGCTAATGTCCACTTTATGCGACAAATTGAGCGTTGTTTCAAAACATTAGTTTTTGCAACACAAAAGTCATTGCAAATAGTTTGTTTTAGTGACGATTAGGTTAAATCGTTACGATAAATATCAACTGAAGCTTTGTGCGACGAATATAGTTTCATTGTGAAATGTTAGAGTATTTGCAACAACATTATAAATCATCACAAATAATAGACGTTTTTGCGACGGCTATAATTATCGCCACTAAAATATTTTCCACCAATTTTTCCTGCTAATGTCCACTTTATACAACGAATTGAGTACCATCGCAAAATATTAGTTTTTGCAACGACACAAAAGTCGTTGCAAATAGTTTGTTTTAGCGATGACTAGGTTAGCTCGTTGCAATAAATACCAACTGAAGCTTTTTGCGATGAATGTAGTTTCATCGCGAAATGTTAGAGTATTTACAACAATATTGAAAATCATCGCAAATAGTAGATGTTTTTGTGACGAGTAATAATTATCGTCGTTAAAATGTTTCCGACCAATTTTCTCTAAAAAAAATTACATGGCAAAAAAGACGTTTTGCCACCCGTTTCAATCGTCATCGTTAATATCCACTTTATTCAACGAATTGAGTGTCGTCGCAAAACATCATTCTTTGTAATGACACAAAAGTCACTGCAAATAATTAATTTTAGTGACGACTAGGTTAACTCGTTACGACAAATACCAATTGAAGCTTTTTACGACGAATATAGTTTCATTGTGAAAGGATAAAGTATTTGCAATAACATCATAAATTATCTGCCTGTGTACTCTTATGAATAGTTTTCCGTCATCTGTCTATGTGCTCATTAATTAAACAGTGGAAACCAACGTATATTGGCTCATTAAGTTCCTGATCGATGATCGAATAGTACACATTATTGATGATTGATCGATCGACTTCCTAATCAACAATCGGACGACACGAAGTGTTGTTGAACATTTGATGAACCTCCAATTAATAATTGAATGGTACAAACTAACATAAATCTTGTTATCAATTCCCTTATTGACGATGGAATGGTGCACATTGACAATTGCTTAATCGACCTCCAATTAACAATTGAATGATAGAAAGTGTTGTTGACCATCTGATCAACCTCCAATCCTTTATCGAATTGTGAAAATCATCGTACATCATTTCATTAAGTCTCCAATCAACAATCGAATGTAGGACATCACCGACAATCACAAGATCAGCCTCCCAATCAATGATCATACAACACAAAGTTCTTTCGACCATTAAATCAACCTCCAATCATCTATTGAATGATGGATAGATGGGATGAGATGGATAGATGTTTGGACGGTTAGATGGATGGATAGATGGGATGGTTGGATGGATCAATCTATGAATAGATGGGATGGATGGACCGATGAATGAGATATTTAGGATGGATTGATGGGATGGATGGATGTTTGGATGGTTAGATGGACGGATCTGATGATTGGATGGATGGATGGATAGATTGATCGATGGGATGAATGGATGGGATGGTGATAGATTGATCAATGGGATGGATGTTTGGATGGGATGGATAGATGATTGGATGGTTGGGATGGGAATGGATGGGTGGTTGTTTAGATGGATAGATGATATGGATGGATGGGTAGATGTTTTGATGATTAGATATAATGAATGGATGGATGGGTTAGTTCGATGGATGGTTAGATGGATAGCTGGGATGGATGAATGGATGCATGGGATGGTTGGACAAATGTATGGATGGATGGATGGGGTGGTTGTATGGATAGATGGTATGGATGGATGGATGTTTTGATGATTGATGGGATGATTAGATGTATGAACGAGATGGTTAGATGTTGGATGGATGGATAGTATGGTTGGATGGATAGATGCATGGATAGATGTTTGGATAACTGGATATATAGATGGATGGAATGGTTAGATAGATGGATTAATGGATGTTTAGATGATTATATGAGATGAATGGATGGTTGGATGGGGGATGCAATGGTTGGATGGGGGATGAGATGAATGAGGCTCTAATGGGCGACTAAGGGACCAATAAGATGTATGAATTCTATCCACACCACCCATCCATTTATACGTATCATTTTACAGTATGAACTCACAAATAACGAAGATCCAAGGCCCAAATGGACCACAAAGTGGGGATTAAATTCCTACCATTGAAAAATTCTTGGGGGCCAAAAAAGTTTTTTATTAAGATGATATTTACTTTTTCACTTCATCCATGTGTATATGACCATATCAACAGGTTGGATGACAAATAAACAATACGGTGGACCCTAAAAAGGTTTCAATGGTGGCCATCCTTAGCACCATTTCCTATGGTGTGGTCCACTTGATACGTAGATATGCATTTTTTTTTAATCTACTATAATCTAAAATGATATTGAAAAATGGATGGACAGTGTGGATACAGTTCATACATCTCTCCTGTGGAGTGGACAGATTGGATGTCAAATAAACAGTATAGTGTGCCTTAGAAGTATTTTAATGGTGGATATCCAATCACTATTGTTTTCCTGTGGTGTGGTCCAAATTGTATTTATATCCCATCCATTTTTAGTTTAAAGACCTAAAATGATCTGTAAAAATGGACGAACGGAATGGATGAAATACATACATCATGATGGGGCCCACAGAGCACCGACCACCAGCCATTAGGCTGGTGGCTGGGGGAAATGGATTGGATCAAGTTGATGTTTGTGTTTTCTCTTCATTCATATCTTTTTGATATAATGAACAGGTTGGATGGCAAATAAACATTACTGTGGGCCAAAGAAAGGTATCAACGATGGAAATCATTATTCCACATTGTTTCACGTGGCATGGTCCACTTAAGTTTTGTATTTACTGAAAATTTGGGATCAACCCACACCGTTCATCCATTTTTTGAGATCATTTTAGAGAACTATCCCAAAAAAGAATCAAATCCAAATATTAAATGGACCACACCACAAAAAAAGGGAACGGATTGGCTACTACCCCCACACCAACCAATGGTTGGTGGTCGATGCTCTATGGGCCCCACCATGATGTATGTGTTTCATCCATGCCGTCCATATATTTTTAAAGATCATATTACAGAACGAGACCAAAAATGAGGTACATCCCAATCTTAAATGGACCACATTACATGAAATAGTGTTGAATGAATGTCAACCATTAAAAACATTTTGGGGGCCATAAAAGTTTTGGATCGAGATGATTTTTATTTTTCCCCTTCATCTAGGCCTATATGACCTAATAAACAGATTGGATGTCAAATAAACATCATGGTGGGCCTTAGGAAGGTTTCAACGGTGGGAATCACTCTCCCCACTATTTTCTGTAGTGGGGTCTACTAAAGCTTTAGATCTGCCTCATTCTTTGGATCATGCCTTGAAATGATATCTCCAAATGGATGGACAGTGTGGATACAACACATACATCATAGTGGGGCCCACATAATTTGGTGACGTCACTTCAGTAGCAAGTCTTGCTACACAACCTGTCAGTAGCTAATCCACGTCCCCCTCTCCTCTCTTGCCCTAATCCTCTCTCTTTCTCGTCCTAATCCCCTCTCCCTCCTCTCTTCCTCAGGATCTCTCTTCCCGCTCTCTCTTTATGTCTGTCTGTTTCCCTAACCTTTCTTGTGTGTGTCTTTGATCCATGAATGCCCTGCCCATGCACGCCCTTGCTCTCTCTGAAGCTCGGTTGAAGACTATTTGTCGAACATGAGGTATTTCTCTCTCTCTCTCTCTCTCTCTCTCTCTCTCTCTCTCTCTCTCTCTCTCTCTTTCTCGAACGTGAGGGATTTTAGGGGTTACAGATTTGAATGCGGACCCTGAATTGGGGTTTTTCTAATTTTACAAAATAGGGATTTGGGGATTTTAGGATTTTGGGGATCTAAGGATTTTTAGAATTGGGGATTTCACATCAATGCGCCAATTGACATTGCTTGCAGAGGTTTGGCTGTGATTCTCTCTCTCTCTCTCTCTCTCTCTCTCTCTCTCTCTCTCTCTCTCTCTCTCTTCCGGGTCAGTGTAGATGTCTTTATTTAGATTTTTTCCCCCAAAATCTAGCTGTTATATTGGAAGTTGTGTTTAGGTGCATGCTAGAGTGGAAGTTCTTGCAGTGGGGAAGCTATCACTAAACTTGACGGGTTTTAACAGCGTGGCCATTTCTACTTTTGGAAATCAAATTAGCCTTGCAATCCAGAGCCTTCTGCCATTCACACAATCTATACTTCTCACGGTGGAATATCTCAACACTGTAGCACTTGGGCCTAAAAATGATTATAAATCAAATAGGTAAATAGAATTCATCCTAGTGACTTTGGAAGTAATAACTCTTTCTCATGTTTGAGATTTATTTTAAAATGCTGATTATGTTGTTAAGTATGTATGGCTGATTTCTATGATGTGTCCACATAAAATTTTGATTTAATTTTTGAGGAGAGGTGAAGGCCTCTTGAGAGAATCAAAATTTAAGTCCTACTCATCAATGCAATTTGTGTGTAGATCACTGGATTTGTTAATCTGAACTGTTGGGCACCTAAAAGCCTATGCACTTAAAGCAGTTGTCAACTGCTATATACCAACCTATTTCAGCAAAACCTGCCTTTTCCAAATGAATTCTCAATTCCCAGCATCTGCACTTGCAAAGTGTTGGTGTTCATCGTAGTATTTCACCACTGTCATTTGTGGATTGGAGCTGGCTCTACAAATATCACAAAGGCCTGATAGCTCTTCGATTTTCCTTCTCCATTTTTGCATTGATTGTGTGATATCATTCATATTCCCTTATTTTTGAACTTGCATTGAGATGTTCTTGAACTCTGCTCCGGTTTCTCAGTCTTTGTTTTAAAAATCATGAAATTACAATGCGGATTGAGAACTTGCATTGAGAATTTGTGGATTGCTTTGGGTAAGTGCTCATTTTGTCATATTTATCCCCTTTGATATCTGTCTTAGTATTGGGGATATGATTTGAGTCAATCATGTATAGTTGACATGGCTCACAAATTCTAATTTCCACATTATTTCCTTTTTCCTTTTAGGTTGCTTAAGTTACGAAATCTAGAGATAATATGAGGTGATGCAAATGATGGACGGGTTGGATGGCCTTCATACATCACATGGCCCCAACTTTGTTTTGAGCGTAAGTGGGAAAAGATTGTTGATCAGATTATTTTTTTAATTAAATTTTGGTGCTACCTTTAATTAATGATCGAGGCCAATGATTCCAGCTTTATATAGATTCCTAAGAGAATATTTGTTGTTTATATTTCAGGCAATGAATCGAGAATACACCGTGGTAGATACTTTGAATCAACTGGTACTTGAAATGCAGATTGCAACAGATATAATTTGTGGATTCCCTGGTATGTTACCACATAGATGTAGTATAAATTTTCTATTCATTAATTATACCACACAGATATAATTTGTGGATTCCCTTGTAGTATAAATTTTCTCCCATCAATTTAGGAATAACTTTTAAATGGTATATTAGCAAAAGTTTTATAATCCACTTCCCATCAAACATCAAGTTTTTCTTTTTTTTTGATGATGACAGGGTGTCCCCACTTTCTTTTGAGGCAAGACTAATCCCTATGGATGCACATAATCACCCACAAACCACGTGCACGGGGTAAAACATGATTAACACCCTTTTCATGCACGAGGAATAATAAGATCCTAGACCCAAGGAATATGCAAACATACTAAGGTTATCAATTTGTACTAGTGGGACCCACGGTTCAATTATTTAAACAATTGCTCTGATCAGCCCCACCATGAAGGCCCGAATTGTAAGATCTTAGCTACCAGTTTTTGCATTTTCTGAGCCGAATGTGGACCGTTGCTGTATTTCTCTTCTTTGTCGTCCATTTTTAAGCCAGAAATTGAAAGTTTAAGATTGTCTTGTCGAGGAATTTTGGGACATTTTCTTTCCAGTGGGGCCCAACACAGATAGTCTGGATCAATAATCCATGTGACCCACTTGTAGATGCTGAAAACGTGAGTTTATTATAAATTCTGTAATTTGAGACTGAGAACTCAAGGATGTGTGCATTTCCTCAAAACCATAAGGTCTTTTAAGTAAAGTGCTCAGAAAGAATATAATGTGATCTGATGAATTCCTTTTTCTCAAAGTGTTAACAAGGTTTTAAATATTTTTATTGCACATAGATGAATTCATTTTTGTTTCTTTGAATTTGGCTCTCCAATGAATTCCTTTTTCTAAAAGTGTTGACATAGATGACTTGACCTTTTGTTGTGCAGATGTATAGAAAGATATGAAAGAGCTAACTCAACAGTGAGATCGTGCTCAATCTCATCTCAAGGGCTCGTCTCTTTTCTCAACAATTTTCAGGTAATTTAGTGCCTTTTTCTAGAACTATATCATTCATTTTTCAGCTTTTGTTTAGTTGTATTACATCCTTTGCCAACCTGAATTTGGTTATAGGTTGTGAATGTGATGTTAAAAATTCTGCCATACACAAAGACATCTATCTTTGTATCATTTCCCAAAAAGTCGACAAACTAGGTGTTGAAAAAAAGGAAAAAGAAAACATCATGATATCTCTAGCGAGTAATTTTAATTATATTAAAAAAGATATCTCTAGCATGTGTTTAGCTGCACCAAATATCATGATATTTTGCACCAAATTAGATTGTTTAATAAAGAAATTTCATGATATTTTGTGCACCAATGCACCATAAAGTATTTGTAATATGAGAATTTTCCTTTTTTTCCTTCTCTTTCTTGAAATTGTCTTTTTGTTTTTGTTTTTGTTTTTGTTTTTTTTTTTTTTTGCAATAATTATGCAGTCACCGTTATGGCTTCTACAGTTTAACTTATACATGTCTCATTATTAGTGCAGTTGGCATTCTTCTTACGGGAACTTATCTGTTGGTCAGAAATACACAAGTGGACCCGACATTCCATCTGTGATCAGGAACATTGTTTAGTAGGCCACTACATTCTGAGTTGTATCTCACAAATCAAGCAAGTATGAGAACTTTGCTTAAATTTATCAACAGCATGTCAACCTTCACCCAAAATTCAATCATATGCAATTTTTTTATGTGATTCTTTTGCAGGTTCTTCTACTTCAACATTTGTAGTTGTCTCCACTGAAGGTGCAACAAAAATCAGTTTTTCTAGTTTTGTTACCACTACAGGTGAAGTTCTTGTTTTTATTTCTTTTTAAAGGAACTCTTGGATCTCTACTAATGTTGCTTACTTGCACAAGCAAGCTTCCAACCATCACAAGAAATTAGAGGTATCTTTATTTCATGCCTTCGGGCACATGATTGAATTAGAGGTATCTTTGTTTCATGCTTTTCAGCACATGATTGAATTAGGGGTATCTTTGTTTCCTACCTTTACAATTTGAGTTCTTTGCCTTATCAGGTTGTCTTTAATTTTATTTTTTTATGTATGACTTAGTTTTTCAGAACCGCATGCCAATTGAATTAGATCATTGCTAAACCTTAGCTCAAGTAATGTTAGGGTGGAGCATAGGCTAGGCTTCTTGTAGTGCTAGTGACACTATGATGGTCAAAGGGAGATCTACTAAGAAGTTTTCCAGTAAGAAAGATAAAATGAGATCTAAGTCGAAAGGGCATAATACATGTAAGTATTAGAATTACGGAAAGAATAGTCACTTGTGTAAAAATTGTAAACTCAAAAAGCAAATTAGGAAAATTACAAACTTTATTCACATGATCAAGCATTTGATTCAAAGAGTTCCCAAGAAAATATAGTCGAGCAAGACAATTCATCAAAGGACGAGAAAGTGTTATCTACAATGATTTTACGAGAAAATCTGAGCCATCAATGGAAGTATATTCAGGCGTTTCATTCCATATGGCTCCATATATAAATTATTTTATCACGTATTAGTCATGTGATGGATGCACAGTTTACATGCGTGATAATAGCAAGTGTAAAATCGTGGGGATTGGTGATGTCAGAATAACAATGTTTGATAGTATCACACATACAATCTATTATGTTCGGCGCTACCAAACCTATAGAAGATTCTTCTATCATTAGGGAAGTTCAATAAAGATGACTATAAAGATGGTCTAATGTCATTTGGATCCCCACCCATTGAGGTTAAACCATTTAGGCCGTCGTGGAGGACCCACGGGGGTGGGACACGCTATGAAACACCATGCCCCACGTCGTGGGACCGGCCATGTTATATGTGTTTTATAACCACACAGTCCATTCATTTTTAAAATCTTTTAGGCCATAAGCCCATTGATGGGTAGTAGGTGGTCCCCCTTTGATATAAATAGCAGCGCTGACAAAGCCCACCATTGGGAACCATTTTTTTTTTTGCCCACCGTAGTGCATCTAATGCGGTCGCACCGTAGGCCTCCTTAATGTATGTATTATGGCCATGCCATGGGCCTACCTCGACTTATGTATTTCTACCACGTAACCTTCCTTGATGTGTTTATGACAATTTTTCATGGGTTTACCTTAATTTATGCTTTGTATCCACACTTTGAGGTGTGTTGTAACGTCTCAGAAAAATCCGTACAAATACCGGAGTACCACTCAGCCATAAATCCCTAAGGATTGTATTATGTAGAAATTAGGCGAGAAGATTAATTAAGTATTAAACTAAATAATCGATGGATTTAGTTTGAACCACTATTTATACAAATGGTAAGACTCAAAACCGTCAGAATCACTAACTCAACACTACTTAAAAACCTATGAGGAATCATAAAAGCTGGTTGCTCACAGGAGCACATTGAAACTCTATATCAGACTTGGACCACGTGTTGAAAGTCCGATGACCGCGAAACTATAGGGTTATAACCATCTTATTGGGCATGATAACCATCGTGGGAATCAAGTCCAAATAGTATTTAGAAACACACAACTTGAGCTCTGAGCGAGGTATGTGAGAAACGCGAATATCTTTAGAAAATGTAATGAAACTTAAATAAATTCGACCATTCATTTATAGGCAAAATTGAAGACTTTGGACTGTTAAATTTTGACAGAACTTCACCTGTGGATCAAGAAAATATTCTTGCACATATTCGTATACTTGCGGCCCTGATCGAGTAAGAACAACCGTTGATATGATACTGGTTCTCCATGGTGGATCCGCTAATCCGATCGAACTGAAATCATAACCTGGCTTAGATCCATGGTCAGGGAACTTGTTCTATGACATAGGTAAGAAATGGACCTTCCTAAGGGCCCTGTTTATCAAAAACAAGCACCCTTTGGATATAACCTAAGTATACCATGGCCCTAGGGCCATTGACATCACTTCTGGGCTATATATAGCCCTTAAACCACCCTCTCTCTATCTCCCATAGGAATTTCTCCAAACCCTAGTAGAGAGAAGAGAGAAAAGGTGAGAAAAGGGGAAGAAAGAAAAAAGGATTCTTGGAGTTTGCTGCAGTGATTCCTTGCTGCTACTCCACGCACTGAATCGCCTTTACATCTAGCTAACCGATTCATTTCAACTACAATTTGGGTAAGAAATCCTAGCCCTAATCTTGATTTAGGGATCCAAATATATTAATCAATGAAATAGCTAACCTATTTCAATGTTTAAGTACCCGTTGTTTGGTATTCGGGAACGTAGGATTCGAACCACGTTCGAATCGAGTATTACAATGAAAGGTGTGGATTATAAAATTTTAGGTTACGATTTTCAATGCTCTCAATGTCAGAAATGATTTATGTCTGACTTGATTACTACCATATAATCTTACATACAACATTTTTGATAAATTACACATGTGTAAACTATGTTGAATATAAGAAGCATTCCATGTGTTTGTTGAAATGTTTGAATGAATGTGAAATCCTGATTTATGCTTGACATGATTTCTAATTTAAGATCCATGTATGTTACATGTTTTATGACCGATGTTGTGTAATGAATTGCTATGGTACATATTGTAACTAATTTAGTCTATATATTTACTAAGGTGTAGTCTAAGTGTTTCATAAAATGTATTAATGAGAATTTGTTGATGGATTGTATTTATTAAGGGTATTGAGATGGGATTCTCAATTACATTATCTATACATATAGTTCTGTCATGTAATCATAATTTTAATTAAGCAATTTATGGATGAAATGTAAATATTAGGTAACATGTTCAATGTGTTTGACAAAATGCTCAAATGAGAATTGTATTTGAATTATTTTTTAAATGTTGTTATGATTTTCACATGTGTTTTGCCTACTGCACTTGAGTAGGATTGGGGCCATACCCTGACCCAGGCGATTGGTAACAATTCCCGTTGAGTGGTAGAATTAGTCTCGGCATATTTGATACGTTCGGTGAATCTGAGTCGTAGGACGATTGTCGACAATGGTTAGGCCACGTGGAGTACTTAAGCGCTCCATGTCAATTAATTCACTGTGCGCTTATACCAATCGCACTTATCTAACAAAATCGATTGCCCTATTGTGTGTTTACCATGTATGGACATTCCTTCTTGAATCTAAGGTACCACTTACCAATGTAAAGACCCGTCTCAACCATGGTACCTTGATCTGCTAAAACTCATAAGTCGGACACGGTGGTATGGGACACCGTGGTCAAGTTGCCGGCCTACCCTGGGGTACCGAGCCTCCCCGTAGTGACCAGTGAGAAACCCAAACTCATGAGCTAGGCATGGTGGTATGGGACACCGTGTTCGAGCTGTCGGCCTATACTGAGGTGACGAGCCTCCCCGTAGTGACCTCGAGTATATACTCTTGAACTTGCTCATCCACTGTTCTTCATTAGGGTGATGCCCTACAACTTGCCTATTGTCCGTGTTTAACTAGGATTGATGACCCTATATGGATCCTTTATTTGGGTAAATGATTTAAAGGGAGGTACCTTAGCTTTCCAAACCTGTTGTATGAAAAAGCCTAATTAAGTACCTGAGTAACATGACCATGCACCGCATTGCATGCACCTTTGTAGAGGAAGAGCATGATTTGAGAGTTTGTCATGCACAATGGCTAATGTTATCACTTGTCAGGAAGCTTTGTGCAAGTGCATGTATCATTACTGCACTTCATTCTTGCATTAACCAGAGTATTTAGGAAGTGAATGTTGTATTGCTTTATCATTATTGCTTGATTGAATTGATAACATGTTAACCTTTGCCTTATAGTACCACTAAGTTGATCGCTCACTCCCACTCTGGGATGATATTTTAAAACACCAACCAGACTTTGTTCTAGATGCAGGTGTTGAGGATGTATATGTAGCGGAGTTGGACTTCGTAGACGATGAGGAAGAGTTCTCCTATGTTCAGCTCTCTGGCAGGTCTATGTAGACCTCGTGCTGCCTCGATGGGATTACAGGGATACATGGATTAGTTAGACATTTACATTTTGACATTTTGTATATTTTGAAATAATACTTATATATATTCATCCTGGTACATATGCATACTCCGGTTTGTGAAACACTTTCAAGTGTTAATACATGTACTTAAGTCTTCTGCTTGCTTAATTTAATTACACTTGGAATATGATATGCTGATTTAGTATAATCCCTCTCATGTTTAATGCACTAATATGGACAACATTTAAACATTATTATCTATGTTGCATAAGTGATGTGTTGGGTCTCGGGAGTTGAGCTTTACTCAACCCTCGAAATCTGGGGTGTTATAAGTTGGTATCAGAGCATGATTTAAATTAAACTAGACTTGGGTTATGGTAACACGACACACGCTGATGCACTTTGACTTAGAAAGGGGGCGATGGAATTTAGAAACGATCGTAGGATCCTAAGTCTTACCGACAAGTGAAACAAATGAGGTATGATAGTTCCCAGTAAATATCCGAGGGACTTAGATCATGTGCAGTGATCGATGGGTTTGGACGATAATTTGTAGATTCCCACACTTGAAATAATTTAAAAAGTGTGAATACGCACTTGTTGGACTGAGAAAACACCTCACGCGGGTGTAGGGGCTCAAATCCCAATTTTCAGTGGGACCTAGGGGGTCCCCCACACACGTACAACACCCCAGGAGGAGGTGGCCACCGCCCCAGGGCAGAGCCACCGCCAGGAGCCCAGTCGGCTGTGCACCGACTGTGTTCATAGCAGTCGCGCTACAGTACTACACAAGCAGCGGCGCACCGCCGTCCAACCGGCCATGTGGGGCCTTTTGCCATTCCACCCTATTCCTAACCCTTTAAACCCTCTAAAATCATATTTTCTCTCTCAAATCCTCATTCCATACACTCAAAAATCCATTTTTTTTCTACATTTCACATCAATCTTCCGTCTTCTTCCACATCTTCCACCCTCCACCATCATTTCTCAAAAACCCATCTCTTGCAATCCTTCATCCTCCTTATTTACACCACTTGAGCACAAGGGCTCTCTTTTGTGTCTCATAACCTTCCAAACCCACAAGCCCATCTCACCCTTCAAGTTTTTCCACTTTCAATGGCTCTTTTTGAGCTTGTCACCGCCATGTTCTCAATCTCTATGCTCCTTTCCCTCATGGGAAAGAAAAGAGCAGCCCTGGATGAGGTCGTGTTGAGCTGACCACGCCGCACTATGAAGAAGGTGAGCACCGAAGCTAGTACAAGTGTCGAGCGAGAGTGAAGATCCAAGCGGGACCTCGATCCTCAAATCCCATTAGAAAGATCGCTACCGGCGGGCATCAGTCTCAGTAAGTTCCGCAACCGCAAGGTGGTGCTTGAAGCACATGTCGATGAGAAGATGTTTGGACTGTATCCATCCATCGACTTTCTCCTAGAAAATGGGTGGGGTCCCGTATTAGAGGAAAATACTCATGAAAATGAAGGCACCGTGCATGCCTTCTACGCCCACATACGAAACCCGCTATTGGAGCCTCTTCAGTTTTTTATCCCTTTGGGAAGGCAAGAGGCCATAGTAGATGTGGACATGATGGCCCGCATTATGGGGGTAGAACATGGAATAGTACATGCAAGTGAGAAGAATCTTGCTAGTGAACGAGAGAGAAATTGTCACACGTTTCCTTTGCAGCCAGCTTGAGAGGTGGAGGCGAGGAAATAGCCTTGCAGTGACTAAGATGACAAACGATTTCCGCCTACTCCACCACATATGCATGTACAACATGTATCCTAGGTGGAGTAACTGCACGGAATGTACTTGACTCATGGTAGAATTTCTATACAGAGTTGGACAAGGGGAGAAGGTATGCCTGCCTACTTTCATTTTGTCTCTGATTATCAGCACTGCACGGTCTACTAGAGAAGACTCCTCACTACCTTTCGGGCGACTTATTTCTAAAATTGCCCGCGACTTCAGTTTCAGACTCCATATGGATAACGTCGCCCCGATCCACATTATTAGTGAGAGCATGCTCAATAACATGGGCATTGACCCTAGGTAATGCCAAGCCCGACTCGATGAGGATAGCGATGAAACAGAAGAAGAAAGCGAAGAGGAAGATGAAGAAGGTGGTGATGAAGAAGGCAGTGATGAAGAAAGTGGTGATAAAGAAGGCAATGAGGGAGAAGGAAGTGAGGAAGGAGAGGAGGCCCGGGACTCAGATAGGGGACCTCCTGCTACATAGGAAGACCGCCATGATCGAGCCGACCTGGAAGCCCACATTGCCAGGATTGAGGAGAACGAGACCATTTTAAAACAAGAAATTAAGGAGAATTAGGCCTATCTGAAACAGAAATTCAAGAAGATGTCTCGCACCTTGAAGACTCTCTTGTGTTGTATGCAGGATAAGGGTGCTCCTCCACCTTCGCCAGAGTCATAGGACTAGGAGTAGGCTACAGTTGTCTTCTGTTTATTTTTTTGTTTCTTGTTTTCCTATGTAATAGCCTTAGTTGGTTTAGTTTGGTGTTAGGATAGTCAGTGTTAAAAATTTTTTTAGGTTTAGCTCACATGCATCTTCTATCATGATTCATGTAATACTACACCTCATGTATTGTGACGATTTTGGTTAAATGAAATGCATGAAGCTTCTTTTGAATTGAGATGTGTAGAATGTTTGAAAATGAGGATGATATTATCCTAATCTCACACATGTTGCACCCTATGTTGTATATAGGGAATGCCTCCTAAAAACACTCGGAACATAGCACGTCTCGCACTTGGTGGATCAGTTGACGAGGCACCTCCCCTGAGAGATAGCCATACAGACCCTAGCTTGGGCTCAAATTTTAAGACAATGCTAGATTTACAGCCGGCCACTAGCCCCACCAATGGGCCACCACCTAGTGCACCACCAGTTCCAGAACAGAACCATGCGTCTACTTCGACGCCACACATGCCTCAGGCGGCTCCTCCCCCTGATAGGTTGGAGTAGATGATGCTCCTATTGCAGCAGCAACAACAAGTTTGGGCCACTATTGCGGGGGTCATTGCCTAAAATATGAACGTGGGCCCACCTATGCCATCTATGTAGCCTGCTGTAGCTATGAACACGTGTGGCTTGTTCGAGCACTTTCAGTACCTTTTCCCTCCTACTTTTGTGGATACCCATAGACCTGAGGAGGTAGAGTATTGGTTGGACCGTATTTCTAAGATGTTAAAGTCGTTGCACTGTACTGAGGCAGAGCAAGTAGAGCTGGTCACTTATATGTTCGAGAAGGAGGCTAGTCTTTGATGGGACAGCATCCTACGGATCCTCCCCACATGATACGTATGGACGTGGGACATGTTTGAGACTTGTTTCCATGGAAAGTACTTCCCCCTCACTTACCGTAATGAAAAGGAGGGTGAATTTCTTCACCTCCGACAAGGGAATGACTATGGCTGAATATGAGAACCGATTGACAAAGCTGGCTAGATATGCTCCACTGATCCTAGGCGATAAGCCAATGAGAATGTGGCGATTTTCTGAGGGTCTGCAGCCTGATATCCATACGAAGATGTGTTGCACCAGCATTCCCAACTATGCTAAGCTAGTAAACATATCCCTGCGAGCTGAGCAGGATGGAGACAGATTGTCCTAGACACGTATGCCCATGGGCCCAAGGCCTCGACCTGATTTGCAGAACCAACCATTCCTCAGCAAGAGGTCATGTGTAGATTCGTCTCCTAGGCTTATGTCTCCACCAACCCAGCAAAGGCGATCAGATACTTGGTGCACCTACTGTAAGAAGATGGGTCATACGGACACTTATTGTTTTACCAAGATAAGGGACAACAGTTTTATGCTACCTCAGAAGATCATCCATCAGCCACCACAAGCTATATCAGCCCCACCTCTACGATTAACACCACCAGCACTGCCATTCCATAGACCACCTATACCTCAGAATAGGCCGCCTCAATGACCTATGGCAGCACAACCCAATCGTTCTCAACAAACGCATGTACATGCACTTGCAGTTGAAGCATCTGAGTTAGTAACTGCAGTGCCTTTAGCATTTGAAGTAACTGCCCACATTCAAGGTACACCTATATTTCTAATGGTGGACATCGGGTCCACTATTTCGATAATATCATACTCTACAATTAAGCACTTAGGGCTGAACACTATCCCTATGGTTGGGGTGAGAGTCCTTATCACAACAGGGACCTTCTTCGATGCTACTAAGTTTTGTAAAGATTGCCTGATAAACCCAGGAAGCAGAATGGTGTGCATTGACCTGATCGTCACTCCGTTGTATCATTACGATGTCATCCTTGGCATGGATTGGCTCACCAAAATGAAGGCAGAGATTGACTATGATACCAGATTGATGACAACCCATGGACCTGAGGGCACGGCCTTTACTTTTTCAGTTCAGGTCAGTTGGCCCTACCGCATAAGTTGTTACGCTTCCTTATTGGAGAATATTAATGGTCTGATGCTTGGGGACACACCTATAGTTCATGATTTCATAGACATGTTCAGAACGATGCCTAGACTACCTCCTCGACGCGAGATCAACTTTACTATCGACCTTATGCCTAATGCGACGCCCATTTCCTTACCAACATACTGCATGCCTCCGTGTGAATTGGAAGAATTGAGGAAACAGATAAATGATCTGTTGGAATCAGGTTTTATATGACCTAACATATATCCTTGGAGAGCTCCGATATTGTTCGTAAAGAAGAAGGACAGATTGCTGCGGTTGTGTATTGATTATCGCAGGCTGAATCACGTCACTGTCAAGAACAAGTATTCTCTACTCAGGATAGATGACCTGTTTGACTAGTTGAAAGGGGTACAATATTTCTCTAAGATCGACCTGCAATTCAGGTATCATCAGTTGCGTGTCAGGGATAAATACATGCAAAAAACAACATTCAGAACCAGTTTTGGACACCATGAGTTCCTCGTGATGTCGTTCGGACTTACGAATGCACCATTCGTGTTCATGGACCATAAGAACCTGGTGTTTCGCCCGTATCTATACCGATTCGTCATCGTGTTTATAGATGACATTTATTTTGATATACTCCAAGAGTCGGAAAGATCACGAAGAACACCTTTGAGCACTCTTTGATACTCTCAGGAAGAATTAGTTGTTTGTGCAATACCGAAAATACGACTTCTAGAAATAAGAAGTCAAGTTTCTGGGACATGTGGTGTCCAAGGAAGGAATTTTCGTGGACCTGGCTAAGCTGACCGCGGTGCTAGAGTGGAACAGCCTGGTTTAGTAACAGAAGTGAGGAGTTTCCTTGGACTTGCTGGCTACTATCGCCGCTTAATTAAAGATTTTTCCAAGATAGCCCGACCGTTGTCGCAACTCGCTCGAAATGATCATAAGTTTGCCTGGAATGAGAAAGCAGAAGCAACCTTTCAGGAATTAAAGGACAAGCTGACGTCTGCACCCATGCTAGTATTGCCAGAGCAAGGGGTCAAGTACACTATCTACACCGACGCCTCTCGTGTTGGTTTGGGATGTGTAATGATGTAGAAGGATAGGGTGATTACCTATACCTCGCGACACACTATAAGAAATATGGTTTTTACCGACAAAATATTTACCGATGAATTTTTTTGCATAGGTACAGATGACTTTTACCGACAAAATTTTTTTTCAAATTTAATTTCATAGGTAAAAGTCATCTTTACCTACAAAAATTTTCGTAGGTAAAGGTGTTATGAATTTTTAAAAAAATTGAAAAGGTTACTTTTAAAAGCCATCTTTACCTACGAAAAGTTTTGTAGGTAAAGGGTGTGTTGAATTTTTGAAAAAATAAAAAATCGTAAAGGTTACTTTTACCTATGAAATTATATTTCGTAGGTAAAATCCATCTTTACCGACGAACATTTTCGTAGGTAAAGGGTTTTTTGAATTTTTGTAAAAATAAAAAATTAAAAAGGTTATTTTTACCTACGAAATTTGATTTCGTAGGTAAAAGCTATCTTTACCTGCGAAAAGTTTCGTAGGTAAAGGGAGTGTGGAATTTTTGAAAAAACAAAAAATCGAAAAGGTTAAGCCATCTTTACTTAGAAAAAGTTTCATAGCTAAAGGGTGTGTTGAATTTTTGAAATAACAAAAAATCAAAGAGGTTACTTTGAAAGCTATCTTTACCTACGAAAAGGTTCGTAGGTAGAGGGTGTGTTGAATTTTTAAAAAATAAAAAATCAAAATGGTTACAAACCCATACTTATCGACGAACATTTTCGTAGGTAAAGGGTGTTTTGAATTTTAAAAAAATAAAAAAATTAAAATTGAAAAGCTTACTTTTACCAATGAAATTACATTTCGTAGGTAAAAGCCATCTTTACCAACAAAACTTGTCGTAGGTAAAGGGTGTTTTGAATTTTTGAAAACACAAAAAATCAAAAAGTTTACCTTTACATACAAAAAAGCCATCTTTACCGACGAAAACATACGTCTGGAATAATGATTTAAATTTTACCTTCAACGGTTTTCCCAACACCTTAAAAACGTTTGTGGTAAGAGTTTTACCGACGAATTCGTTCATAGGTAAAAATATTTCACAACACTTTTACCTACGAAAATATTTGTAGGTAAAAAACATGGATGAGACTTTTACCGACGAAAATGTTCATAGAGAAAAAACATAGATGAGACTTTTACCTACGAAATGTTTCGTAGGTAAAAAACGTGGATGAGACTTTTACCTACGAAATATTTCGTAGGTAAAAGTCTTTATTTTTTTTCCAATATTCCACCACAAATTTTTTGATATACACCTGTTACAATATATTTCATCATGATATACACCTGTTATATAATATATTTCATCATATTCACATTCACATCCATCTAAACCCAAACTAATGAAAAGAGAGAGAACATATGAGAGGTGATCATTATCTCCTTTGATGGATTCAAGCTGCATGTGCCCTACCCAACTTCCTATAAGGAGAAGTTATATGGGTCTTGGAATAATGTTGGTGAGGAATCCACCTTGTCTATTAATATTATCATATTATGTTAGGACATGACTATAAAAATGAGATAAATGCAAATCTCAAATAATCTATGCTATAAGAGATAGTGGAGATGGAAATAGATGCATTGTGATGCTTAAGTTCAAGTATGCTTCCAACAAAGTAAGATTTTCTTGTCTGTTACCATGTGATTGGGCTACATTATTACACCAATCGGGTTCGGGTTCAGGACCAGGTTTAGGTTCGGGTTTTCAAGTTTAGGTTAGGGAGTTGAGATGAGGATTAGGTGTAGGTTTAAGTATAGGGATTTGAGAATACATTTAGGTTTAGGTTTTAGGTTATAACTTTAGGTTATAGGTTTAGGTTTAGGTTTTAGGTTTAGGTTAAGGTTAGGTTATAAGTTATAAGTTTAGGTTATAGGTTATAGGTTGAGGTTTAGGTTATTGGTTTTGGTTTAGATTAAGGTTATAAGTTTAGGTTTAGGTTAAGGTTTAGGTTTAGGTTATAGGTTATAGGTTATAGCTTTAGGGAATTGAGAATATGTTAAGCTTTAGGTTTAGGAATTCGGGTTCAGGTTCTGGATCGGGTTTAGGTTTGGGTTTTCAAGTTTAGGTTAGATTTAGGTTAGGGAGTTGAGATTAGGATTATGTGTAGGTTTAGGTTTAGGGATTCAAGAATACATTTAAGTTTTAGGTTTAGGTTATACATTAAGGTTTAGGTTTTAGGTTTAGGTTAAGGTTAAGGTTAGGTTATAGGTTATAAGTTTAGGTTATAGGTTATAGGTTATTGGTTAAGGTTTAGGTCATAGGTTTTGGTTTAGGTTAAGGTTATAGGTTCAGGTTTAAGTTAAGGTTTAGGTTTAGGTTATAGGTTTAGGTTAAGGTTTAAGTTAAGGTTTATGTTTAGGTTATAAGTTATAGCTTTAGGGAATTGAGAATAGGTTAAGGTTTAGGTTTAGGAAATCGGGTTCGGTCTCGAGATCGGGTTTAGGTTTGGGTTTTCAAGTTTAGGTTTAGGTTAGGGAGTTGAGATTAGGATTAGGTGCATGTTTAGGTTTAGGGATTTGAGAATACATTTAGGTTGTAGGTTTAGGTTTAGGTTTAGGTTTAGGCTTTAGGTTTAGGTTATAGGTTATAGGTTTAGGTTTAGGTTATAAGTGTAGGTTATAGGTTTAGGTTTAAGTTAGGTTATAGGTTAAGGTTTAAGGAATTGATTTTAGGTTATAGGTTATAGGTTAACACTTAGGTTACAGGTTTAGGTTTAGGTTATAGGTTTTGGGATTTGAGAATAAGTTTAGGTTATAAGTATAGGTTTAGGTTAATGTTGTAGGTTATTGGTTTAGGTTATAAGTTTATGTTAATGTTGTACGTTAGAGGTTTAGGTTTAGGTTTAGGAATTTGAGAATACATTTACGTTTTAGGTTTAGGTTTAAGTTTTATGTTTAGGTTAAGGTTACAGGTTTAGGTTTAGGTTTAAGTTTAGGTTATAAGTGTAGGTTATAGGTTTAGGTTTAGGTTAGGTTATAGGTTAAGGTTTAGGGAATTGAGTTTAGGTTATAGGTTATAGGTTAAGATTTAGGTTTAGGTTATAGGTTTTGGGATTTGAGAATAGGTTTAGGTTAATGTTGTAGGTTATAGGTTTAGGTTATAAGTTTATGTTAATGTTGTAGGTTATAGGTTTAGGTTTAGGTTTAGGGATTTGAGAATATATTTAGGTTTTAGGTTTATGTTTAGGTTTTACATTTAGGTTAAGGTTGCAGGTTTAGGTTAGAGGTTTAGGTTTAGGTTGTAAGTGTAGGTTATAGGTTTAGGTTTAGGTTAGGTTATAGGTTAAGGTTTAGGGAATTGAGAATAGGTTAAGGTTTAGGTTTAGGAAATCGAGTTCGGGTTTAGCTTTGGGTTTTCAAGTTTAGGTTTAGGTTAAGGAGTTGAGATTAGGATTAGGTGTAGGTTTAGGCTTTGGGATTTGAGAATACATTTAGGTTTTAGGTCTAGGTTAAGGTTATAGGTTATAGGTTTAGGTTTAGGTTTAGGGAATTGAGAATAGGTTAAGGTTTAGGTTTAGGAAATTAGGTTCGGGTTCGGGATCGGGTTTAGGTTTGGGTTTTCAAGTTTAAGTTTAGGTTAAGGAGTTGAGATTAGGATTAGGTGTAGGTTTAGGTTTAAGGATTTGAGAATACACTTAGGTTTTAGGTTTAGGTTTAGGTATGAAGTTTAGGTTAAAGTTATAGGTTTAGGTTATTGGTTATAGTTTATAGGTTATAGCTTTAGGGAATTGAGAAGAGGTTAAGGTTAAGGTTATAAGTTTAGTTTTAAGAAATCGGGTTCGGGTTCAGGATAGGGTTTATGTTTGGGTTTTCAAGTTTAGGTTTAGGTTTAGGTTAAGGAGTTGAGATTAGGATTAGGTGTAGGTTTAGGTTTAGAGATTTGAGAATACATTTAGGTTTAGGTTTTAGGTTATAGGTTAAGGTTTAGGTTTTAAGTTTAGGTTAAGGTTAAGGTTAGGTTATAGGTTATAAGTTTAGGTTATAGGTTATAGTTTGTAGGTTATAGGTTAAGGTTTAGGTCATAGGTTTTGGTTTAGGTTAAGGTTATAAGTTAAGGTTTAGGTTGAGGTTATAGGTTTAGGTTAAGGTTTAGGCTTAGGTTATAAGTTATAACTTTAGGAAATTGAGAATAGATTAAGGTTTTGGTTTAGGAAATCGGGTTCGGGTTCAGGATTAGGTTTAGGTTTGGGTTTTCAAGATTAGGTTCAGGTTTAGGTTAGGGAGTTGAGATTAGGATTAGGTGTAGGTTTAGGTTTAGGGATTTGAGAATACATTTAGGTTTTAGGTTTAGGTTATAGGTTATAGCTTTAGGGAATTGAGAATAGGTTAAGGTTTATGTTAAGGAAATCGGGTTCGGGATCAAGTTTAGGTTTGGGTTTTCAAGTTTAGGTTTAGGTTTAGGTTAGGGAGTTGAGATTAGGATTAGGTGTAGATTTAGGTTTAGGGATTTAAGAATACATTTAGGTTTTACGTTTAGGTTTAGGTTTAGGTTATAAGTGTAGGTTATAGGTTTAGGTTTAGGTTAGGTTATAGGTTAAGGTTTAAGGAATTGAGTTTAGGTTATAGGTTACAGGTTTTGGTTATATGTTATAGATTATAGGTTAAGGTTTAGGTTATAGGTTAAGGTTTAGGTTATAGTTTTAGGTTTAGGTTTAGGTTATAGGTTTTGGGATTTGAGAATAGGTTTAAGGTTATAAATATAGGTTTAGGTTAATGTTGTAGGTCATAAGTTTATGTTAATGTTGTAGGTTACAGGTTTAAGTTATAGGTTTAGGTTTAGGTTTAAGTTTAGGGATTTGATAATAGATTTAGGTTTTAGGTTTAGGTTTAGGTTTTACGTTTAGGTTAAGGTTACAGATTTTGGTTATAGGTTTAGGTTTAGGTTATAAGTGTAGGTTATAGGTTTAGGTTTAGGTTAGGTTATAGGTTAAGGTTTAGGGAATTGAGAATAGGTTAAGGTTTAGGTTAAGGAAATCAGGTTCGGGTTTATGTTTGGGATTTCAAGTTTAGGTTTAGGTGTAGGTTTAGGTTTAGGGATTTGAGAATACATTTAGGTTTTAGGTTTAGGTTAAGGTTATAGGTTATAGGTTTAGGTTTAGGTTTAGGGAATTAAGAATAGGTTAAGGTTTAGGTTTAGGAGATCGGGTTCGGGTTCGGGATCGAGTTTAGGTTAGGGTTTTCAAGTTTAGGTTTAGGTTAAGGAGTTGAGATTAGGATTAGTTGTAGGTTTACATTTAAGGATTTGAGAATATATTTAGGTTTTTGGTTTAGTTTAGGTTATAGGTTATAAGTTAAGGATTTGAGAATACATTTAGGTTTTAGGTTTAAGTTTGGGTTTTCAAGTTTAGGTATAGGTTTAGGTTAGGGATTTGAGAATACATTTAGTTTTTCAGTTTAGGTCTAGGAATTTGGGTTAAGGTTTAGGGAATTGAGTATAGGTTATAGGTTAAGGTTTAGGGAATTGAGTTTAGGTTATAGGTCAAAGTTTAGGTTATTGGTTAAGGTTTAGGTTTGGGTTATAGGTTAAGGTTTAGGGAATTAAGCTTAAGTTATAAGTTATAGGTTTAAGTTATAGGTTATATGTTATATGTTATAGGTTAAAGTTTAGCTTATAGGTTAAGGTTTAAGTTTAGGTTATAGGTTTAGGGTGTGGTTTAGGTTAAGGGTGTGGTCTCTACAAATACAGATATAAACACGGCCTATCCAAATGGCCAGGCCACTCCAATATTGTCCATAGCAAATGAATAGCTTCATCATGGTCATAACAGCGGTTCCCACCTTCCAGGGACACCCACTCAACATCCGATAGCTTCAACGCACATCCGGGTTTGCTCCATCAATTTGAAGCTAATTCATAAACACAGCCTGTCCAAATGGCCAGGCCACTCCAATGTTATCCATAGAAAATGGACAGCTTCATCATGGTCATAACAACAGTTCCCATCTTCCAGGGACCCCCGCTCAACATCCGGATAGCTCTGACGTACATCCGGGTCTGCTCCATCAATTTTGAACTAATACATTTAAAAAAAGCCAGGCATCTATTTTTTTGTGGATGAGAACCAATCTTTCAGACTATTCATTAGGTAGTCCCTACAATAGAAAAATGTTGGTTATTCACTCATTTGTAATCCTTGATCTTATGCTTATAACCCACCTAAGACTTAAAATGTTATTATTTTTTTGTTAAAATGTATATTTAAATGAGCTTATTACAATGATTCAATCATACATTACATATGTACACTAATTAGTGATATAAAAGTCAATTTAATAATGAAATTTAAACTCTTATACATTTTTATTCTTACAATCCATTGCATTCAAATTTTAAGATACCAAATACAAATGAGGATTCAAAATCATCTTAATTCAGAATATAAGGTATTTAAAATATAAGCTCTTAAAATACTAAAGAGAAAGGGGCCGATCGAACGGAATTAAAGAGGGATGTAGATGGAAGTTAGAGAGGTCACTGTGGCAAAATAATCATTTCCTCTTTCAACTTACCTAATAAGTTAACTTAAAATAACAAAATTAAATTTTTACTAAAGTTGCAAAGAGGAAGAGTATTTGATAATAATGTAATTACAAGGGGTTATTAACAATATCCGTGAAAGATACGATCTATGCCAAAAGAAACTCTTTTATTTTTATTATTTTTTTTTCTAAAAGAAGGTTATTACTAAAAGCAGAGAAAGAACATCTATGGATTAAACCACTTTTTAGCGCCAACGAAAAAGTACATACATATGCGTTCACCTGCGGTGAAAAATGAAAAAATTCTTTACACATAACCCCTTCAAACACCCTCCTAAACCTCATAAACTGAGGATCCATGATGGTCTTTAACACAATTTCAGTTTTCATTTTCTCTTTTACAAATTCACATTTCCAAACCACTTTTCATTGTCAAATTCTGCTACTATCTTCGCTATTTTAAACTATTATTCTCTAAACAGAATCTTCGCTAGAAGGTTGTAGGAGTCAATTGACTAACATGGTTTATTGAATAACCACGAAGGAGATGTGGGCTTCATTGTAGGTTGGTGATAAATTGCATTTCTCTCCGGCTATAAGCTATAAGCTTAGATTTCACTTTTAGTCAAGAAAATATCGACTCAAAGAAAACAACTTCATAATGTGACTTGAAGTTGTGTTCTTTCACTTTGAATTTTCCAGCCCAAGGCAGACTTCTGACCTGATATGATATGAGATAGACTCTGGCCTAAACCCAAACCCAGGCTACTTTTAATTTGTAAAAGAAAAAGTATTGAAGAAGCTATAATCCAAAACTTTTAATATGATTCCACATATTTCTATCACTATAGTGAATGTAGACAACTGAATGAAAATTATTGTTTATAGATACTAAAGAGGGCCTGGTTGACTGGTTCGTTACGATGAACCTAAGCCTGGTCTACTTACCTTAAATAGAACATTTCTAATGGGAGAGGTTGGTTGGACCCAGGCTACTTATAATTTGTAAAAGAAAAAGTATTGAAAAAGCTATAATCCAAAAATTTTAATATGATTCCACATATTTCTATCACTATAGTGAATGTAGACAACTGAATGGAAATTATTGTTTATAGATACTAAAGAGGGCCTGGTTGACTGGTTCGTTATGATCAACCTAAGCCTGGCCTACTTACCTTAAATAGAACATTTCAAATGGGAGAGGTTGGTTGGCATATGGGTCCACTAAACCCATTGCCAGTGCCACCAATGATACGTCATTGCATCTGATGTTGGTGATGATCATTTCTTAGGATGATTCTTTTAATGAAATGTCGATTACTTTATTATGCTCTCCAATAATAATAATAATAAAACCCTACTCTCCAATAATTAAAAGAAAAAACCTGCCAAATGAAAGAAGATGTATTTCTCTCTCTCTCTCTCTCTCTCTCTCTCTCTCTCTCTCTCTCCCCCCCCCCCCCCCCTCCCCCTTTCAGGGTTAATTGCAGTCAAGTATACTCTGTTGTAGGATGATTATACATGCCTCCCCTTTATTTTGAATTACAACTACTCACAACCAAATAAAATGACATAAATCAAATGAAATAACTCAAACGATCCCTCCTATAATGGTGTTCCAAGAAACTAAGTTCCTTTCATGAATTTCATCGAACAACTGGCGGGCATCAATCATTATCCCACATTTTACATGCATCAACGACATCTTCCAACATAGAACACAGAAAAACGATTTCCAAAAGGGATTCCGACCAGCAACATCAAAGGGCCTATTTGGATGCCTGTAAGTTGGGTAAGTGGGAAGTGAATTACAGGGAAGTCACTTACAGGTGGTGTTTAGGGGAGAAAAATCACCTGTAAGTAACTTACAACCTGTAAGTCACATACAGGAAAATCTACCAAAAAATTGCAGGGGGAGGGGGGTGGGAAGTCACTTCCCTATAAGTCACTTACAGGTTCAACTGTCATATTTTTAAAAAGAGGGGAAAAGGGAGAAATGCACCAACCCACCAACCACCATTATAGCCATGAAGCTCCAGCCAATGAAGAGGAAGCAACAGTCATTGAAGGAACTCTAGTAAGCCTTGTAGCAGTTCAGCCAATCCACATCCTACAACACTATTACCGCAATAAAGCTTCACTATTACCGCACCAACAACTGCCATTTACCACACCAACAACCTCCATTGATAAGCTTCTATAAAAAGGGGATTACGGGTTTTGACTCTCCATCCCAAGCTCTCTCTCTCTCCCTCTCTGCAATCTCTCTCCCCCTCCCTCTCTACAATCTCTCTCCACCTCTGCAATCTCTCGCTGGAAACCTCGCGGCAGTGCCTTTCATCTCTTCTCCTCTCAAAACGGTAGGGTTTCATCCATCATTTTTTTCTCCTTTAAAAACGGGAGTGGTTTGACGTTACTATATAAGGTACGCTGACACACCTACACACGTGCGCATTTTTTCACACCTGTTATGGGCCTCTAATACAAACGGACCATGTGATGCAGCATCCCATGAAAATGATTAGGGACCAATTTGCTCCCTGATTTAAAACTCTAGTGGGCCATAGAAAAGAGAGATGCAAAACAAGGTAAGAAAATGTTTTCTTTTTTCATGGCTCACCAATATTTTAGATCAAAGTAAAAGTTGGGTAATGGGGGTTTCATGGGGTTCTGCATAACGTGGACCGTTCGGATTTTGGATTCAAATCACGAATTATGAGTTCTAAAAAAGTTCTCAAAAGAACTCTTGCCAAATGGTGCACAGCTGAGTATTATGCGGGAAGGGATCATATGTCGAGTAATGCGTAAACTCTATGGGATCCACCCTAATATATGTATTTGATCCATACTGTCCATCCATTTCAATATTTAATTTTAGATGAAGAAATAAATGGACGGATTGGATAAACCGTATACATTTATAGTGGGCCCAACTGAATTTACTTAGTATATAAAAAAAGTATAGCAGCAACTTGGTACACAGTGTAACAGGGTCGTGGGTGTTACCCTTACCATGGGACCACCTTGTTGATGTGTTATATATCCACTCCACCCAACCGTTTGTCCATCAGGAATTTTAGGCCCACCTTGCTTTTGTGGCCAAGTTTAGGCCCACACGATCTATGTGTTTTCAAATGAAAGTAAGAACAAAATCAATGGAGATAATGTATAGGGTTCTAAGGGGAAGGACTTACCTCAATCAAACTGAGTTCTTGTGGAGACTCCCCTGCAATGCATGAACTAGAACAAAGAAAACCCTAGGTTAGGGGTTTGCCAAAAATTCTTACATTATTAGTGCACATTCAAATCTGTAAGCCATAAAATCCCCAAATCCCTAAATGGGGGTCCACATCAAATTAGGAATCCACAATTTACTAAATCCCCAAATTCTTAAATGAACATTAAGATTGAGAGAGATTGGAAGAGAGAGATACCTCACGTTCGTGATCGATGTATGTGTTTCATCCATGTCGTCCATCCATTTTTACATACCATATTAGGGCTTGAAACCAAAAATGAGAGGGATATAAATATCAGGTGGACCATACCACATGAAAACAATAATGATTGGATATCCACCATTAAAACCCTCTTAAGGCCCACTGTACTTTTTATTTGACATCCAATCTGTTGATTAGGTCATACAGGCCCAGATGAAGGGGAAAAAATATCAAATTGATCCAAAACTTTATTTTCGGCGTGGACTCGTGATCGGGGCTCTAACTCAAATAGGAAGTTGTTCTCTTCCTCGGAAGCTAGGTTGACCGTGAGGTATCTCTCTCTCTCTCTCTCTCTCTCAATCTCTCTCAATCTCAATACCAATTAAAATGATTTGGGGATTTGGGGATTTAGGGAGTTGGGTCTAATACACAGCTGAACCTAAGCAGTCCAAAATAGCTGATAGAATGTTGAGGAAATATTTGATCCCCAACCCAAAGTTAATGCAGTGTAATCAGGTTTTCAGTTTGTATAAGTGGGGCCATGGTTAACTGATCTAGATCATCGGTCTGTTGTGCTGTGGATGGTGCACCATGGATGCACAAAACTAAAAAAATCTCCCAAGATTGAGAGATCCTAGCCACCAATCTGTAGCCTTTTTTAGCGAATGTGGATTGTTGTTAGTTGTTTCAATGTTTGTTTTTCTATTTTAAAGGCACAAACTGAAAGCTCAAGATGTTTGATCTTTATGTTATGTTATTAGTGGGTGATAATGGACAGATCTTTAATACATGTATGTTCTTTATGTTGTGTTATTAGTATATGGTTGTCTATGGATGTTCATATTTTCTACATCTCATCTTATAAGATTTGTAGGTGAAGAAGACACTCCCATCAAGCTCTTCATGCATTTGAATCTCCTTGTAAGCATTCTTCTTTCTTTTTTTCCAAGGCTTTTAAATATGAGCTTAAAGACGAGCATCAAGTGAGATTTTGTGAGGTATAGATTATTTTATGATATGAGAGAAAAAATGAGGTATATCTAAATCTCAAGTGGACCACATTACAGGAAAAAGTGTTGGATGAATGTTGAACATTAAAAACATTTTGGGGGCCATAAAAGTTTTAGATTAAGCTGATATTTATTGTTTCCCTTCATCTGGGTCTTTATGACCTAATCAACATATTATATTTCAAATAAACATTACAGTGGGCCTTAGGAGGATTTTAATAGTGGATATCCAATCATTATTGATTTCCTGTGGTGTGGTCCACCTGAGATTTATATACCTATTATTTTTTGTATAAAGCCCTAAAATGATCTCTAAAAATAGATGAACGGAATGGATGAAACACATACATCATGGTGGGGCTCATAGATGTTCCCACCATCAGTAGTCAATCCGTCTCCCAAATTTGGGTGCGCGCTCAAAACAGAGACGCGCCCAAAAAGGGGGTTATTTCTCTCTCTCTCTCTCTCTCTCTCTCTCCTCTCTCCATTCCCTGATCTATTTGTTCCCTATTCCTCTCTCTTCCTTCCGATCTCTACTCCATCTCTCTCATTTTCCTCCCTATAAAAGCTACGACGGAGACTGTTGATGCACTAAGAACCGGAGCAGCTGCAATGAAAGCTATGTAGAAAGTCACATGAGTAGCTTCATTCTTTCTTTATCTTCAATTATTAATAAATATGTGTTTGGAGGTTCTTAGTTTTCCCAGATTCATATTTACAAGGAATCCTTGATTCCACTTAAGGTGAAGCTTGTATGTTTTGCAGGTTCTTGAATATCGTGGTGAACAGGTTAGGCGCAGTGTTGTTGATCTAAGAGAAGCATGTTACCGGTTGGAAGGAAAAGAATGTTATGTAAGTCATCTCTTTCTGCTTCCTTTGTTTCTGTGATCTTCCTCCTTTTAGTGGTCCCTGGCGTTGCTAGCAGATCTGAGAAGGTTCATAAAACCTAAGCAGAATCCATCTGATATGTTCAGCACAATTCGGCCAAATGGCCAATCCATGAACATTATGCTCAATTGAACAGAAAACCTTGAATAACATAAAAGTATAAGTACGTTCAGCTCATTGAAAATCAGGCAAATATGTGAGATGGTTATTTTGTATTGAAAATTATCATCGTCTATTGTCTAAATTTATTTTGGTAGATCACGTTTTCATTCCTAATGTGCAAAACTATTTCTTCTATCTGCGGTTGTTTAAGATTAGTGAAGAAGTGGTTATCGATGTTATAGATAAAGGGAATATCACACACTTAATAAACCATTCTGTAAGTTGCTGTTAGCCATGGCACACTTCACATGATTTTTCGATTCATTTGCATGTACTTCATAAATTGCCTTTTGCTCTTGCTACACATGCTTCTGAAAATCTGCTCCGCCTCTTGTCACAGTGCATGCCCAACTGCTATGCAAGGATCATGAGTGTGGGTCTTGATAAGAGCCGGATAGTACTTATTACCAAGATGAATGTTGCTGTTGGCGACGAGTTAACGTATGACCCCTTTTACCCTCCTCTATTTCTTGACCTAGTCCTAGGTTTGGGTTTGGCTTGCCTTATTTAAGCCCGTTCAGTCAGAGCAGACTAAGTTTTGATTGGTTTTTGGGTGAACTTGGGAAAAACAGCTGAATGGATTAGCTATAATCCAACCCATTTTGTTTGGTTTGAATAATTCTTAGGTTTGTGGGCATTGGTTCTCCGATTCAGTAAAGATGTCCGATTGGTATTCAGATGTAACACCAGCACCAATTACATGGTCCTTGTTTATCACTCATCCAAATGATGGAAACCACCTGCAATACTAGGGTGGGTCCCATCATTTCCAACAATCGGTGTGAGGGAGATTGACTATGGTGATCAGATCACTATCCTATTAGTTTATATAAATGTGTGCACATGTTCCTATCCATATGAATCCCCACCCACACTGAAAATCCGTCCTGGATTAAAATACTCACTTGGATGGCACCTTTTGTGTTTTTTTAATAGATACGACTACTTGTTTGATCCCGACGAAGGCAATGACCACAAAGTCCCCTGCCTCTATAAATCCCCTAATTGCTGGAAATTCATGAACTAGGACCTACAGATCATACCATTATTTCGCTCTAACATGGAGACATTCTCCCATCCCCATGAGATTAGGTCTGTTCAGGTTCTTCTCCTACGTCGTCTTCTTGTGTTCTTTAATACTCTTGTGGTAGCCATTAAAGGGAAAAAAACTGTAAATGAGGGTGGCAAAATGCTCAGTCCAAGGTGACTTTAGGTATTTCACATTATTTCCCTTGATGTCAATGGTTGCATTCTTGTGTTTGAAAATTTCCCCTTTCTTTTTCTGCATTTTTTGGCAGTCGTTACATGTGTAACTCTTTAAAGTTTAAACATGTTCCTTCTTTTAACTCCTAAATGTATAAAGCATGTTGTCTTTTTTGTTCTTGGAGAAAGTGATTCTCATTGTCTAAGTGTGAAATATGCAAAAAAAATTTCATTGCAGGGCCTATCTTCCCAAGACCGAAGAAAATTTTTACTAGACATTGCTAATGCCCTAGATGCAAATGAGAAGTTCATCCAATGGATGACTTTTTTATTTTGGATCCTATTACTCATGTCTGGATTTTCTCCTACATTGAAAAAGTTTAATATTCTAATTTTCAGATTTGTTCCGTGTGGATGTTGTTCTAGAATGGTAATATTCTCTTGGTTTCTTGAAAGATTTCTAAGTCATTTGGCTTTTTAAAGGATTTTGTTCTTTTCATCGAGTCCAATCTATATAAGTTTATTCTTTTGCAGATCTTTGTCAAAATCCATCCTCGTACTTACAGACATGGAAGAGCTGATTGGTTATGTTTTGAAGAGAACAGAGGTAAGGGGAATGGTTTCTTTAATATTTCCTTCCCAATGTTATAAGTTTTGCGTCTCTTGGTTGGCATTCTTCTAGAGTGAGGTTGCTTTAGAAACTGTAAAATTATTATAATCTAGATTAGCTCATATCCTTCTTTTTTTGCACTGGCCACCGTTCTCTTTAAAATTCTCAAGTATAGCTTTGTATCCAAATTGCAGATGGGCTCGTATTAGAGAAGACATCATGTCCGTTGGGCGTTCTCCTGATTATTTTTGAGTCTTGACTTGATGCACTTGTTCAGGTATGAACATATGACTTGTTTTTAGTAGTTGAGCACTATAAGAATCCCACTCTCACCCAAAAATTCTTCCATATGCTAGTTGAGCTTTTCATTATTTGTCTTTCCTGCTAAAAACATTTATTATTTATCTTTCAACATGCTCTGTGCTTATTATAACTTGTAGGTTGAATAAGAGTTTAGACAAACTGATGGTCATCAACAGGACAGTCAGGACTGTTAGAGTGTGAATTGGCCTTGTTACATCCATAATGGGGTGTTCATGGAAATCCACACCCTATCAGTCATATGCCCCATCAAGGGTGATTCATATCCAAAAATCACACTAATAAGACAAGTGTTAATCGTCTGATTTTTCTCACTCAATTTGACTTCTATCATATTATCTGATGGCCATCGTAGGATGGTTAAGACTGGTCGAAATGTCATTTGCATTAAGGGACTTGGCTCCTAATTGCAATTGTTTTACTCTTAAAGTTGGATTTGGACCTGGAAGCAATGTTTTATTTGAGACTACTTGCTCGGTATGAGTACTCAGAAACAACAGTAGGTTTTGTGATTTCTTCCTAATTAAACTCAATGTTCACAATACAATTCACATGTGCATCTAAACATGCATATGAGTTTAGAAGCCAAACAAATCAGTTTAAAACAGAAAGATGATTGATCTTGTTCCTGCTTGCATGTATCCATATTAGTTGCTCTTAAAATTGAGTTTCGTTGTCATGAAGTCTTCATTGTTGTTATCTACTTTATGTGCCTCATTTCACTTTATGCAACCAATGGTGGTTTCCAATAGTTGAAAGCCTTTATTTAGGGTGCCACTTCTATTTTAAAATTTCATGTTTTTGAGGAAATTTCAGATGTAAAGTTTCTTATCTCTGTATTTTAGCTATCACTATCAGGCACTGTTGGTAAATAATGGGTTTACTCACATATGGATTGTAGGGTGGCGCTGAAAGGAAGCAAGGTCTGCTTCAAATACTAACTGAGATAGATGGGTTCAAAGTTTCAACATCAGAGGTATGCATTAAAAATTGTCCTTTAAGTTCTCTAAAGTAAATATAATCTAAATTTTTGTTAAAATGGTCATTTTGACAAGATTATAAGGGTTGGTTTACCATCCAGGGATGGAAGGCTGGCCATATTACAAGTATCCTATCCTAGGAGTTGGTAGTACAATTCATCATGTCATAGGGATGTAATATGAACAAATAATGACATGCTTTAAGGAATCCATCCCAACATCTTAGTCATAATCAACTCAAAATCAACCTAGTACATGGAAGGAATATAGATACACTAGTAATTTCCCTCAATATCTTCATATGAATGTTTCTTGCTTTACTAACCTTTTATATTATTTTTAAATGTATTAGCTCAAAATTGATGGAGTAGACCCGGATGTGCGTCGGAGCTATCCGGATGTTGAGCGGGGCTCCCTAAAGGTGGGAACCACTTTTATGACTATGATGAAGCTGTCCATTTCCTATGGACAACATTGGAGTGGCCTGACCATTTGGATAGGCTGTGTTTATGTATTTGCTCGAAATTGATGGAGCAGACCCGGATATGCGTCGGAGCTATCCGGATGTTGAGCAAGGGTCCCTGGAAAGTGATAACCGCAGTTTATGACTATGATGAAGCTATCCATTTCCTTTGGACAACATTGGAGTGGCCTGATCATTTGGATAAGACGTATTTATGTATTTGCTTGAAATTAATGGAGCAGACCCGAATATGCGTAAGAGCTATCCAGATATTAAGCGGGAGTCCCTAAAATGTGAAAACCACTTTTATGACCATGATGAAGCTGTCTATTTCCTATGAACAACATTGAGTAGCCTGGCCATTTGGACAGGACATCTTTATGTATTAGCTTGAAATAGATGGAGCAGACCCGGATGTGCGTCGGAGCTATCCCAATGTTGATCAAGGCTCCCTAGAAGGTGGGAACCACTACTATGACCATGATGAAGTTGTACATTTCCTATGGATAACATTGGAGTGGTCGGGCCATTTGGATAGGTCGTGTTTATATCTGTATTTGCAAGGACCACACCCTTCACCTAAAACACACACCAAACCTATAACCTAAACCGAAACCTTAACCTATAACCTAAACTTTAACCTATAACCTATAACTTAAACGTATAACTTATAACATAAACTCAATTCCTTAAACCTTAACCAATAACTTAACCTAAAACTAAATTACCTATAACCTAAACCTACAACTTAACGTATAACCTAAATTTTAACCTATAACCTGTAACCCATACCCCAAACTCAATTCCCTAAACCTTAACCTATAACCTAAACCTAAAACTATAACCTACAACATTAACATAAACTTAAAACCTACAATATTAACCTAAACCTATACTTATAACCTAAACTTATTCTCAAATCCCAAAACCTATAACCTAAACCTAAACCTAAACCTTAACCTAAACCTAAACCTATAACCTAAACCTTAACCTATAATCTATAACCTATAACCTATAACCTAAACTCAATTCTGTAAACCTTAACCTATAACCTAACTTAAACCTAAGCCTATAACCTACACTTATAACCTAAACCTACAACCTAAATGTATTCTCAAATCCCGATCCTGAACCCGAACCCGATTTCCTAAACCTAAACTTTAATCTATTCTCAATTTCCTTAAGCTATAACCTATAACCTATAACCTATAACCTATAACCTAAACCTAAAACTTAAACCTAAACCTAAAACCTAAATGTTTTCTTAAATCCCTAAACCTAAACCTACACCTAAACCTAAACCTAAACCTAATCTTGAAAACCCAAACCTAAACCCGATCCCGAACTCCAACTCGATTTCCTAAACCTAAACCTAAACTTATTCTCAATTCCCTAAAGCTATAACTTATAACCTAAACCTAAACCTAAACCTTAACCTAAACCTATAACCTAAACCTAAACCTGAACCTATAACCTTAACCTTAACCAAAACCTATGACCTAAACCTTAACCTATAACCTACAACCTAAACTTATAACCTATAACCTAACCTTAACCTTAACCTAAACTTAAAACCAAAACCTTAACCTATAACCTAAAACCTTAACCTAAACCTAAAACCTAAATGTATTCTCAAATCCCTAAACCTAAACCTACACCTAATCCTAATCTCAACTCCCTAACCTAAACCTAAATCTAAACTTGAAAACCCAAACCAAAACCCGATCCCGAACCCAAACCCAAACCCGATTTCCTAAACCTAAACTTATAACCTTAACCTTAACCTATTCTCAATTCCTTAAAGCTATAACCTATAACCTAAAACTAAACCTATCCTAAACCTATAAATTTAACCTAAACCTAAAACCTAAACCTAAACCTAAAACCTAAGTGTATTCTCAAATCCTTAAACCTAAACCTACACCTAATCCTAATCTCAACTCATTAACCTAAACCTAAACTTGAAAACCCAAACCTAAACCCGATCCCGATCCCAAACCCGAACCCGAACCCGATTTCTTAAACCTAAACCTTTACCTATTCTCAATTCCCTAAACCTATAACCTAAACCTAAACCTATAACCTATAACCTTAACCTAAACTTAAAACCTAAACGTATTCTTAAATCTCTAAACCTAAACCTACACCTAATCCTAATCTCAACTCCTTAGCCTAAAACTAAACTTAAAAACCCAAACCTAAACCCAAACCCGATTTCCTAAACCTAAACCTTAACCTATTCTCAATTCCCTAAACCTTAACCTATAACCTAACCTAAACCTAAACCTATAACCTACACTTATAACCAAAACCTAAACCTATAACCTAAACCTGTAACCTTAAACTAAACATAAAACCTAAACCTAAACCTAAAACCTAAATTTATTCTCAAATCCCTAAACCTAAACCTAAACCTATAACCCACAACATTAACATAAACTTATAACCTAAACCTATAACCTACAACATTAACCTTAACCTATACTTATAACCTAAGCCTATTCTCAAATCCCAAAACCTATAATCTAAACCTAAACCTATAACCTACACTTATAACCTAAACCTGTAACCTTAACCTAAATATAAAACCTAAAACTAAACCTAAAACCTAAATGTATTCTCAAATCTCTAAACCTATAACCTGCAACATTAACATAAACTTATAACCTAAAACATTAACCTAAACCTATACTTATAACCTCAACCTATTCTCAAATCCCACCTATAACTTAAACCTAAACCTTAACCTAAACCTAAAACTATAACCTAAACCTAAACCTTAACTTAAAACCTAAACCTTAACATATAACCTATAACCTATAACGTAAACTCAATTCCCTAAACCTTAACCTATAACCTAACCTAAACCTAAACCTATAACCTACACTTATAACCTAAGCCTAAACTTACGACCTAAACCTAAACCTACACCTAATCCTAATCTCAACTCACTAATCTAAACCTAAACCTTAACTTAAAAACCCAAACCTAAACCCGATCTCAAACCCGAATCCAATTTCCTAAACTTAAACTTATAACCTTAACCTAAACCTATTCTCAAATCCCAAAACCTATAACCTCCTAAACCTAAACCTTAACCTATAACCTATAACCTAAACTCAATTCCCCAAATCTTAACCTATAACCTAACCTAAACCTAAACCTATAACCTACACTTATAAGTTAAGGTTGTATGAACTTATAAACTTAACCTATAAACTTATAACCTAACCTAAACCTAAACCTATAAACCGATCCATCGTCGTTGGCGAGAGCGTCGCACGCCGAGCTGATATCGCAGAGAGAGAAGTTTAGTAGCTACGGGTCACCATCCATGACATCAGAGAGAAGCTGGAGAAGCAAAGGGAGTAACTAGCGAGACAGAGGGAGGAGCAGGGGAGGAGGATGGAGGAGCTGACGAGGCAGAGGGGGAGGAGGAGGATGGAGGAGCAGGTGACGTAGAAGGAGGAGCAGGCAAGGCAAAAGGAGGAGTAGAAGAGGATGGAGGAGATGCAAGTGGAGCATAAACGACGGATGACGGAGATGTTTCAAGCTCTAGTTGCGTGCTTACCCATTGATGCCCCACCACCTCCACCTTCATTTTTGTGATTTTTTTTATTATTTATGATGTTAAACTTATATGTATTCATGTGTGAAAGAATGTGATGTGGATGGATGTAGTTTATGTTTGGATGGATTTATGTACTTATGTTTAGATGTATGTGACTGCGAATATGATGAACATAACATGTGTATATCAGGAAGAATATGATGAAATATATTGCAACAGGTGTATATCAGGAATTTTGTGCTAGAATATTGAAAAGAAAAAAGAAAAGAGACTTTTACCTACGAAACTTTTCGTAGGTAAAAGTAACAATTTTTGTCTTGTAATTATTTTTACCTACGAAAATATTCGTAGGTAAACGTTTTGTGAATATTTTTACCTACAAAACTATTCGTAGTTAAAAGTTTTGTAAATATTTTTACCTACGAAACTATTCGTAGGTAAAAGTTTTGTAAATATTTTTACCTACGAAAATAGTTGTAGGTAAAAGTTTTGTAAATAGTTTTACCTACGAAAATATTCGTAGGTAAAAGTTTAGCAAATATCTTTACCTACGAAACTATTCATAGGTAAAAGTTTGTAAATATTTTTAGCTACAAATATATTTGTAGGTAAAAGTTTTTCAAATATTTTTAACTACGAAAAGTTTCGTAGGTAAAAGTTTTAACCTCCGAAAATATTCGTAGGTAAAAATTTTATAAATATTTTTAGCAACGAAAATAGTCATAGGTATATGTTTTGTAAATATTTTTCCCTATGAAACTATTCGTAGGTAAAAGTTTTGTAAATATTTTTAACTACGAAAATATTCATAAGTAGAAGTTTCGTAAATATTTTTAGCTACGAAAATATTCGTAGGTAGAGTTTTGTAAATATTTTTAGCTACGAAAATATTCATAGGTAAAATTTTTGTAAATATTTTTACCTACGAAAATATTCGTAGGTGAAAGTTTTGAAATAATTTTTACCTATGAAAAAATTCGTAGGTAAAAGTTTTGTAAATATTTTTAGCTACGAAAATATTCATAGGTGTAAGTTTTGTAAATATTATTAAAAAGTTTTGTCAATATTTTTACCTACGAAAAAAAGCGTTGGTAAAAGTTTTTACCGACGAAAAAATTCATCGGCAAAAGTCTTACCTTTGCCGACAAAAATTGTTTTTCATTGGTAAAAGTTTTTCCTCTTGGTCTTTTACCGTCGAATTTTTCGATGAAAATTTTCGTCGGTAAAACTTTTTACCTGCGAAAAAAAGGTTTTTAGCGACGAAAATTTTCGTTGGTAAAAGTGGCTTTTCTTGTAGTGTGATCAGTTGAGGAAACATGAAGAAAACTACCCCACACATGACCTACAATTGGCAGAAGTTATCTTCGCATTAAAGCTCTAGAGACATTACCTCTACGGAGTGGTGTTCGAGCTCTTTTGCGACCACAAGAGCCTCAAATACATTTTTACGCAGATGGACCTGAACATGAGGCAACAACAATGGATGGAGACCTTGAAAGAGAGGTCTCCTACCATCCTGGTAAGGCCAACCTTGTGGCTGACGCTTTGAGCCGCAAGAAGACAATAGAATTTGCAGCTCCACTGATGATGGAAGAATGGAATATGGTAGATTTTTTGCGAGACTTTGAACTAAAGCTTACACTAGAGGAGCCATTCAAGAGGGTCGTACACATCCATGTACAGCCACTTATTGATGATCGAATTATTGTGGCTCAGAAAGAAGATGAACTGTTGGTAAAAATGAGAGAACATGCAAGTGACAGTGAAGAATCCGAATGGAGGATTGGCTTAGATGGAGGTTTACGATATCGTGGCCGCTTATGCATCCCGGATCTCCATGACTTGAGAAGGAAAGTTCTAGAATCTAAGCACAATTCAAAGTTGACAATGCATCCAGGTAGTACGAAAATGTATAGAGACATGAAGCGTTCATACTGGTGGGACAACATGAAGGCCTAGATATGCAGACTTTATGTCCCGTTGTCTCACATGCCAGTAGGTCAAGGCCGACCATCACCGACCTCTTGGTTTACTTCAGCCCATGCCCATAGCTGAATGGAAGTGAGATTTCATATCTATAGATTTCATTTTCAGGTTACCGAAGACGAGAAAGGGGCATGACTACATTTGGGTGATTGTGGAATGATTGACAAAATCGGCTCATTTCCTCCCGATTAGAGTTTCAAACTCAGCAGATGATTTAGTCAAGCTGTACATTAAGGAGATTGTACGGCTACATGGAGTTCCTATGGAGATTGTGTCGAATCAGGACACGCGATTCACGTCCATTTTCTAGACTCAGATTCAATAAGCAATGGGAGTGCAACTGAAGTTCAGTACCGCGCTCTACCCACAGACGGATGGGCAGACGGAATGGGTAAATCAGATATTAGAAGATATGTTGCGAGCATATATGCTTGATTTCAAGGATAGTTGGGATGATTATCTCTCTTATGCTGAGTTTGCTTATAACAACAGTTTCCAAGCAAGCATTGGCATGGCTTCCTACAAAGCTTTGTATGGGCACCCATGTCGAGCACACATTATTGGGCAGAAGTTGGTGAGAAGAGTTTGGTTGACCCAGATTTAGTACATGCAACCTCAGAGAAGATCAACATTATCAAGCGTCGACTTTTGGCAGCTCAGAGTAGACAGAAAAGTTACGCCGATACCAAATGGTGACAGTTGGAATTTGAAGTTGGAGACCACGTATTCCTGAAGGTTTCCCTAATGAAGGGAATCCTTCGATTTGACAAGAAAGAGAAGCTTACACCGAGATTCATTGATCCATTTCAGATTTTAGACCGAGTGGGTATGGTATTATACCGCCTCGCATTGCCCACACCACTCGTAGGTGTGTACAATGTATTTCACGTATCGATGTTGAAAAAGTATGTTCCTGATCTTACTCATATTATCAAATGAGAGCAAGTATAGTTAAGTGAAGATGCTACCTATGTACTTCGACTAACACGGGTCCTGAATAGGAAGGATCAATTGTTACACAGTAAAGTTATTCCACTTGTGAAAGAATTATGGACACACCACACTGAGAAAGAGGCGACCTAGGAAATGGAAGCTAATGTCCGTACGAACTTGTAAGAACCGTATCCTAAACCGTATCGTTCGGCAGACTTCCGCGGTCTTCCCGGTCAAATCTCAGCAACCTCGACCCTTAATCGGCATTTGCACACGACCTGGATTCATACGCCGTTAACCCGAGTCGACTCAACCCGAGACTTGTACCCTAGCGACCGCGTCGTCGCCGCAGTTCCGATGGCACTCTCACGCGCCGAGGCGATACCCAGGCCAGGAGATGTGGGCCCACGTTCAATTTGAGAAAACACCGCGCGTTACAAGTATCAAGGGAATATCTACGAAACATCCCATCAACCCTATCAATCAAAGTACACATCATCAATTAATGTCAAGTACAACCACCCTCCATAAAAGTTAACTTTTCTTACAATAAAAGTACTCCCTTACATCACTCACCATCCCTCTCATCCCATCACTCCACCTCACCCTTCTCTCTCTCATTTTCTCTCTTATCATTCCAAGAAAACTCCCATGGAAGCAAGCCACGTCCAAGCTCCCCATGAGAGAGCTAGTGTGGCTCACCTTCCTACCATAAAATCCAACCCTTGGACCATCATCTCAACCGTTGAAAATATCCTCTTGGAGCTCTAGAGTGCATAGGCGGAAGAAGGAATAGGCGATCAATGTGGGTGCTTCTTTCCCTCTTTCTCCCACTCTTTTTCTTTTATTTTGTGGGTGAATCTTCATTGTTTGTGGGTGTTTTCCAAGGTTTGATTTATGTGATTTTAAGGGTTTGAATGCATGGATGAGGGGTCCATATTGGTGGGGCCCCTCCCATAACCGATCTCTCTTTATCTAGCTCTCTCTCTTTCCCTTATAAGATGGCCCACCTTGTGTTATGTATTCTATCCACGCTATCCAATGGACCATCCATACCGTCCATCAGGAGGGGCCACATAGGAGGTGAAATCCCACTACAAGGTGAGTGAGGGGTGGTGTAAACCCTCCTGTTACAAAGGGAGGCTAAGGACGTCTGCCATCGTCCAGGGCTGCAGCGCCCCAGTATACCCCTAGTAGAAGGGAGAAGTGTGGGACCCACAACAGGCCCCACTCATGATGCAGGTATTTAATCCACACCGTCCACCCCATTTTCTATTTCATTTTAGGCATTGAGCCGAAGAATGAACCTGATCCAAAACTCTGGTAGGCCACACCGTCTAGAGAACTATTTTAATGGTTAAAATTTATGAAGACCTGCTGTGATGTTTTTGTGCATCAAAAAAATAATCTAATATTGGACTTGTTGGGTGTAACATGGGCCATAGAATCTAGTAAATGGAGTGGATTGTCTTAATGTGGGCCCCACCTGTGAAATACCTTAGAAAAATAAAAAAAAAATAAAATAAATAAAAGCAGCAGCAGAAGGCACTGCTTCTGACCTCCCTGAGGACGGATGCACAGGCGTCTTGCGCTGGAGGTGAGCGGGCAGGGAGAGTGGCCCCACTTCAGGCCCCCAACGTGATGCATGTGGAGCATCCACACTGTCCATTTGATGGGTACCCTTTATTTGTGGGGTTCCTCCAAAAAAATTATCCATAAACAGAACTCAGGTGGCCACATCATAGGAAATAATGGCATTGAACGACTGCCATTGAGACCCTTTCTGGGTCACAGAAGTTTTGAATCAATATGAAATTTATTTATTTTCCCTTCAAAGCAGGGACGTGTGACCTTATGAATGGTTTGGATGGACAATAAACGTTATAGTGGGCCCCACATGGGACACACTTTGATGTATTTATTATATATCCACTACTGTCCACCCATAAGGACGGTGGTTGGACCCCACTGTAATGTATGTGCTTTACACACACTGTCTATCCATTTTCAGCTTGTGTGGGGCCATCCCACACGTGCTACACGTGTGGAATGGGACCCACCTTGGTGTATGTAATCTATATCTAGTCATTCGTCCGTCCTAGACGGGCAGGACTTGACGATGGACTCCACCTCTGTTGCATGTTTTATATCCAGCCGTTCATCTGTTCTGCTGGACAAAAAAAAAGATATAGTTATATATATATATATATATATGTATATTATTTTAATGATAATATATAAGTAAAAAAAAAAATGTATATGGGTGGCCCACATGGACCCACCCTCTTGGAATCAACTGGTGGTGCACGTGTCTCACACCTGCAGCATGCTGCTGTAGTTTTTTTTTAGTACATGTGGGGCCCACACAAGATGTGTTAAATCTCAACCGTACATGTGAGCCTTCCCCCCTATGATGTATATGCCCTTATCCTGCCGTCCAAATGGGCTAGACGGTGGGCCTGCCCACTTGATGTATGCGCTCTATATCTACACTGTCCATTAAAGGATGTGGCCCCACTCGCGTACTGACGTCAGCTAGATCAATGGGTCCCACATGGTGTATGTTCTATATCCCAAGCATCCAAACGTGGGACCCATCTGTTGGACTCACGTCAGTAAATTCTGTGGGTCTCCACCGTGATGTGTGCTTTCATCTACTGGATGGTGGTACACAACCATGATGTATGTGCCACACCGTGATTCATGTGCCATACTGTGTTGTACGTGTTACATCCAAACCGTCCATCCATTTGGTGAGATCGACTCAAGGCTTGAGACTAAAAATGAGGCAGATCCATCAGGTGGACTACACTGTAGAAAACAGTGGAGAGATGAATGCCTACCCTTGAAACCCTTTTGGGTACACAAAAGTTTTGGATAAAAAAAATGATGTTTATTTTTCCTCTCAACCAAGTCTTTATGTCTATATGAACAGATTGGATGAAAAATAAATGATATGGTGGGCCCTGTAGGATTTTAACAGTGGAAAACATTGTCATCACTATTATTTGTTGTATGGTCCAGATGATCTGTTGATATGATTTATTTTGGAAAATACTCAAAAAAATGATCTCTATAGATGGATAAATGGTGTACCTGGAGTCGCCCGTTTGATATGGCCTATTGATGTATTTTGGGCCCATTTGGAAGGGCCCGGTGTGATGTACTTGGGACACATTTGATAAGGCGCAATGTGATATATTGAGGTCCGTGGGTGCAACCCGTTGGTGTGACCCATTGATAGGGCCCACCTGTCTTGTATTTAAGGCCCATAAGATGGAGCCCACCTGCTTGAATCTGTGGCCTATGGGCAAGGCCCACAGTGATGTGTTTGAGGCCCACATGGTGCGGCCCAACTTGATGTGTTCGGGGTCCATGCATTGCGGCCCACTTGATATGTATAAGGCCCATGTGCAGTGCCCACCTATGACGTATATTAGGCCCATGTGTAGGGCTCACTTATTGTGTATTTGAAGCCCATGGGTTGCGGCCCATTGTCGCAGCCCACTTGATGCACACGAGGCCCACGGGTGCAGCCCATGGATGCGGTCCACTTGATGTATATGAGGCCCATTGGTGTGGCCCGTGGCTACGATTCGCTTGATGTATTTGATGGCCCATGGGTTGATGCCCAATTTGATGTATATAAGGGCCATGAGTGAGGCCCAATGAGATATATGTGGGGCCTTTGAATGGGCCGAATGTGATGTGTATAAGGCCCAAGTTATGTAGCCCATTTGTTGCATGTGCGGCCCATTTATTGAGTCCCTTGAGTGAGGCCATGGGCCCACTATATGTTTGACTTTACGTGGGCCACTCCTTGGGAGCAATGTCGGTTAAATGGCCACATTGATGGGCAATGATGGTTTAATGTCCACATTGTGATCTTCCGTTAGGTCTTGTTGTCGTGGCCGATTGCCGATTATCGATTGAGGTCGATTACCGATTCTGATTTGTCGTGGCCGATTGTCGATTATCGATCAAGGTCGATTACCGATTCTGATTTGTCGTGACGGATTTTCGATTACGATCAAGGCCGATTACCAATTCTGATTTGTCGTGACCGATTTTCTCGATTCTGATTATCGATCGATTCCGATCGACATGGCCGATTGCTGATTCCAGTTGACGTGACCGATTTGCTGATTCTTATTACCGATAAATTATGATTATCGTGGCCGATTGATCGATTAGTGATTGAGGCTAAGTATTGAGGACGATTATCGATCAATTCTGATTGTCGTGGCTGATTGACAATTCTGATTGTCGTGACCGATTCCGATTACTGAGGCCTACTCTGATTCAGACTTCGATTGCCAAGGCCGATTGCCGAGACCTATAAGATATACTTGCAACCCGTAGTTAAGGCCCATTATGATACGTATTAGGCCCATGATGTATGGCCCATTTGATGTATTTAAGATCCATGTGTAGGGCCCACATAACATGTATTCAAGGCCCATTGTGATGTATTCATGGCCTATTGGCAAGGCCATTGTGATATGTATTATGCTCATGAGCAGGATCTACCGGTTGTGTATATGTGGCCTTTGAGTAAGGCCCATTGGATTGTATATTACGCTTTTGTGTGAGGTTATGGGCCCATTATATGTTTGACTCTATGTGACCATTCCTTGGGGGCAATGTTAGTTTAATGTCCACATTGTCGAGACCGACTGTTGATACCAGTTATTGATATCGATTATGAGTATGTGACAGCATAGCATCATAATTACATACCCATACGCATCATCTGCATGTTTGTTATGAGATGTGATTGACCATTGCATATGTCATAGGGCAGGTTGTTCATGGGGCTCCCTGATAGGCGGAGTTGCCCCACATGAGAACACGACTTGTGTAAGATTGATGTGTGATTGGACTGTGTGACTCATGCATCTCGCATTTGTGTGACATGACCACCGTACGCCCTAGCGACATCAGGGTCGTAGCCTCCACAAGTATTTCGTGGATGGCCAGATGGGACACCGAAAATCTATTTTACATGGAGTGCTATAGATATCCCTGGGTGAAAGTCCCTAAACCTTCTTGATTCCAGAGGTTTCTCCAATGTCTAGATTGAGTGGGTAGATGAGCGTTGAGTGCCGATTACCAGATGGTTACGCTCTCAATTGTGTCGTGGTCGGTTGGAAGGGGGTGCGGCCTTACCTCCGCGAGAGTAGGGGGCAATGCTAGGCTGAGTCTGACCAGCTCGAGGAATGGGTCCGCTATTGACGAGCCGAGCCCGATATTGGCTGACGGATAGTGAGGTCTCTTCCACTCACTTTGTTGCGCGCGATGGGGCGACAATCTGGTATGGAGTGTAATAGACCCCGGTGATTTTCCAGAGAGGAACCGTACTGATATGTGGACTTATTGAGTAGGAGATGTATGATCATTCATTGATTCATTCACTATCTACTCGGGCTGGTGGTGCGTAACTAATTGTTGTATACCTTCGTTATGGCATGAATTTCAGTTAGACGTCTGACTATCCAAATTTAGGTATGGGACTGGTTTGGATAGGAGTCCCTTGTGGTGGATCCCATAGCCTGCGATACTACGTACTATCATCCCGACTTCATACTCCAGCATGGTTATTTCATTCGCATTGCATGTTCCATTACATCCGCAAGCATATGACATCTTGGGTTGCTATTTCTACACTTACATGGCTTAGACAGATTTAGCAGGATTTGTATATCACATTGCATCCTCAGCATATGATATTTGGCTCTTTATGACCCCTCATCGCATAGATGTTCTATATCACGTATTCCGATATTGATTGACTTATAGACTTGTCCATACTTGTGCTTACTCTGTTATCGTATGATTTATATCTTGTCAGTATTCCTGCTTACTCTGATAATTCCTGCTCTTGTCAGTATTTCTGCTTATTTAGACATTGTATGGTTTATAGATTACCAATTTTTCAGTATTGTATGATTATAGCACTGTATTGAATACTTGGCATTTACCTTGTGCACACACTTACACCACCCTCTAAGCTTTCTATAAGCTTATGCACGATAGATGTGTGCAGGTGATGTTAGGTTGCAGCAGTGTTGAGCTTGGAGCGTGCAGTGGTCTTCTGGAGCTTGATTTTTATTTATGTATTTCCCTTTCAGTATTGTACTCAAGCGATTATATTAGTGGATATGTGATGATGATGTTGCCTTTGTGTACTGGGTAATCTTGTGGTTATACTTATTACTAGTTATATGTACAAAAAAAATCTTCCTTGTAGGATCCTAGGATCGAAATTTCTCATATGAATGCTAGGAGCCGAGAATGGGGTACTACGAAGGCTGTCGGCACCAGATTCGTTAATCGGGATTCTTATGAATCCGATTCCCGGATTTGGGGCGTGACAGAAGTTGGTATCAGAGCATAACTTGGGAATACCTAAAACTAACATCACATATCTACTGATAGTTACCCTTCACTCTAGGATTGTTGAGAACTTAGAATGGTTAGATCCCTGAGTTCGAATAACTTAGAGATTTTCTGATATAGCTCCCTACGGTCGAGCTTGTGAGGCTTTACCGTATTCCAGTTTCGATAGTTTCAAATTCAAGATTCAAGGCTCAGTTGGATAGTCGTAGTATGGATAATGCATTTTGGGAGAAGAAGGCTGAGATTCGCATGCGTTGTCCCCATCTCTTAGGTGCTTGATTATGTTTGTATAAGATTTTTCTTTCTTGATTGAGCTCTGTATTAGTTGTGTCGTATTTTTAAATTTTGAGGATAAAATTTTTATTAGGTGGGTAGAGCTGTAAGACCCGTATCCTAAACCGTATCGTTCGGTAGACTTACGCGGTCTTTCCGGTCAAATCTCAGCAACCTCAACCCTTAACCGGCATTTACGCGCGACCTGGATTCACACGCCGTTAACCCGAGTCTACTCAACCCGAGACTTGTACCCTAGCGACTGCGTCGTCGCCGCGGTTCTGATGGCGCATCTCGAGCGCCGACGGGATACCCAGGCCAAAAGATGTGGGCCCGCGTTCAGTTCGAGAAAACACCGCGCGTTGCAAGTATTAAGGGAATCTCTACGAAACATCTCATTAATCCTATCAATCAAAGTACACATCACCAATTAATGTCAAGTACAACCACCCTCCACAGAAGTCAACTTTTCTTACAACAAAAGTACTCCCTTACATCACTCACCATCCCTCTCATCCCATCACTCCACCTCACCCTTCTCCCTCTCATTTTCTCTCTTGTCATTCCAAGAAAACTCCCATAGAAGCAAGCCACGTCCAAGCTCCCCATGAGAGAGCTAGTGTGGCTCACCTTCCTACCATAAAATCCAACCCTTGGACCATCATCTCAACCGTTGAAAATATCCTCTTGGAGCTCTAGAGTGCATAGGCGGAAGAAGGAATAGGCGATCAATGTGGGTGCTTCTTTCCCTCTTTCTCCCGCTCTTTTTCTTTTGTTTTGTGGGTGAATCTTCATTGTTTGTGGGTGTTTTTCAAGGTTTGATTTATGTGATTTTAAGGGTTTGAATGCATGGATGAGGGGTCCATATTGGTGGGGCCCCTCCCATAACCGATCTCTCTTTATCTAGCTCTCTCTCTTTCCCTTATAAGATGGCCCACCTTGTGTTATGTATTCTATCCACGCTATCCAATGGACCATCCATACCGTCCATCAGGAGGGGGCCACATAGGCGGTGAAATCCCACTACGGCGTGAGTGAGGGGTGGTGTAAACCCTCCTGTTACAAAGGGAGGCTAAGGACGTCTGCCATCGTCCAGGGCTGCAGCGCCCCAGTATACCCCTAGTAGAAGGGAGAAGTGTGGGACCCACAACAGGCCCCACTCATGATGCAGGTATTTAATCCACACCGTCCACCCCATTTTCTATTTCATTTTAGGCATTGAGCCGAAGAATGAAGCTGATCCAAAACTCTGGTAGGCCACACCATCTAGAGAACTATTTTAATGGTTAAAATTTATGAAGAGCTACTGTGATGTTTTTATGCATCAAAAAAAAATCTAATATTGGAGTCGGTGGGTGTAACATGGGCCATAGAATCCAGTAAATGGAGTGGATTGTCTTGATGTGGGCCCCACCTGTGAAATACCTTAGAAAAACCAAAATAAAATTTTTTTTAAAAAAAAAGCAGCAGCAGAAGGCGCTGCTGTTGACCTCCCTGAGGACAGACGCGCAAGCGTCCTGCGCTGGACATGAGCGGGCAGGAGAGTGGCCCCACTTCAGGCCCCCAACGTGATGCATGTGGAGCATCCACAGCGTCCATTTGATGGGTACCCTTTATTTATGGGGTTCCTCCAAAAAAATTATCCATAAACAGAACTCAGGTGGCCCACATCATAGGAAATAATGGCATTGAATGACTGCCATTGAGACCCTTTTTGGGTCACAGAAGTTTTGAATCAATATGAAATTTATTTTTTTTCCCTTCAAAGCAGGTACGTGTGACCTTATGAATGGTTTGGATGGACAATAAACGTTACAGTGGGCCCCACGTGGGACCCACTCTGATGTATTTATTGTATATCCACTACTGTCCACCCGTAAGGACGGTGGTTGGACCCCACTGTAATGTATGTGCTTTACACACACTGTCTATCCATTTTCAGCTTGTGTGGGGCCATCCCACACATGCTGCACGTGTGGAATGGGGCCCACCTTGGTGTATGTAGTCTATATCCAGCCGTTCGTCTGTCCTAGACGGGCAGGACTCGACGATGGACTCCACCTCTGTTGCATGTTTTATATCCATCCGTTCATCTGTTCTGCTAGACAAAAAAAAAAGATATAGTTATATATGTATACATATTATTTTAATGATAATATATAAGTAAAAAAAAAAATGTATATGGGTGGCCCACATGGACCCACCCTCTTGGAATCAATTGGTGGTGCACGTGTCTCACACCTGCAGCATGCTGCTGTAGTTTTTTTTTAGTAGGTGTGGGTCCCACACAAGATGTGTTAAATCTCAACCGTACATGTGAGCCTCCCCCCCCCCCCCCCCCCCCCCCCCCCCCCCCCATGATGTATATGCCCTTATTCTGCCGTCCAAATGGGCTAGACGGTGGGCCTGCCCACTTGATGTATGCGCTCTATATCTACACTGTCCATTTAAGGACGTGGCCCCAATGGTGTACTGACGTCAGCTAGATCAATGGGTCCCACATGGTGTATGTGCTATATCCCAAGCGTCCAAACGTGGCACCCATCTGTTGGACTCACGTTAGTAAATTCTGTGGGTCTCCACCGTGATGTGTGCTTTCATCTACTGGATGGTGGTACACAACCATGATGTATGTGTCACACCGTGATTCATGTGCCATACTGTGTTGTACGTGTTACATCCAAACCGTCCATCCATTTGGTGAGATCGACTCAAGGCTTGAGACTAAAAATGAGGTAGATCCATCAGGTGGACTACACTGTAGAAAACAGTGGAGAGATGAATGCCTACCCTTGAAACCCTTTTAGGTACACAGAAGTTTTGGATTAAAAAAAATGATGTTTATTTTTCCTCTCAACCAAGTCTTTATGTCTATATGAACAGATTGGATGAAAAATAAATGATATGGTGGGCCCTGTAGGATTTTAACAGTGAAAAACATTGTCATCACTATTATTTGTTGTATGGTCCAGATGATCTGTTGATATGATTTATTTTGGCAAATACTCAAAAAAATGATCTCTATAGATGGATAAATGGTGTACCTGGAGTCGCCCGTTTGATATGGCCTATTGATGTATTTTGGGCCCATTTGGAAGGGCCCGGTGTGATGTACTTGGGACACATTTGATAAAGCGCAATGTGATATATTGAGGTCCATGGGTGCGACCCGTTGGTGTGACCCATTAATAGGGCCCACCTACCTTGTATTTAAGGTCCATAAGATGGAGCCCACCTGCTTGAATCTGTGGCCTATGGGCAATGCCCATAGTGATGTGTTTGAGGCCCACATGGTGCGGCCCAACTTGATGTGTTCGGGGTCCATGCATTGCGGCCCACTTGATATGTATAAGGCCCATGTGCAGTGCCCGCCTATGACGTATATTAGGCCCATGTGTAGGGCTCACTTATTGTGTATTTGAAGCCCATGGGTTGCGGCCCATTGTCGCAGCCCATTGATGCACACGAGGCCCACGGGTGCAGCCCATGGATGCGGTCCACTTGATGTATATGAGGCCCATTGGTGTGGCCCGTGGTTGTGATCCGCTTGATGTATTTGATGGCCCATGGGTTGATGCCTAATTTGATGTATATAAGGGCCACGAGTGAGGCCCAATGGGATATATGCGGGGCCTTTGAATGGGCCGAATGTGATGTGTATAAGGCCCAAGTTATGTAGCCCATTTGTTGCATGTGCGGCCCATTTATTGAGTCCCTTGAGTGAGGCCATGGGCCCACTATATGTTTGACTTTACGTGGGCCACTCCTTGGGAGCAATGTCGGTTAAATGGCCACATTGATGGGCAATGATGGTTTAATGTCCACATTGTGATCTTCCGTTAGGTCTTGTTAGGCCTATTATCACCGATTCTGATTTGTCATGGCCGATTGTCGATTATCGATCAAGGTCGATTACCGATTCTGATTTGTCGTGGCCGATTGTCGATTATCAATCAAGGCCGATTACCGATTCTGATTTGTCGTGACCGATTTTGCCGATTCTGATTATCGATCGATTCCGATCGACATGGCCGATTACCGATTCTGATTTGTCGTGACCGATTTTGCCGATTCTGATTATCGATCAATTTCGATCGACATGGCCGATTACCGATTCTGATTTGTCGTGACCGATTTTGCCGATTCTGATTATCGATCGATTCCGATCGACATGGCCGATTGCTGATTCCAGTTGACGTGACCGATTTGCTAATTCTTATTACCGATAAATTATGATTATCGTGGCCGATTGATCGATTATCGATTGAGGCTGAGTATTGAGGATGATTATCGATCAATTCTGATTGTCGTGGCTGATTGACAATTCTGATTGTCGTGACCGATTCCGATTACTGAGGCCTACTCCTATTCTGACTTCGATTGCCAAGGCTGATTGCCGAGACCTATAAGATGTACTTGCAACCCGTAGTTAAGGCCCATTATGATACGTATTAGGCCCATGATGTATGGCCCATTTGATATATTTAAGATCCATGTGTAGGGCCCACATAACATGTATTCAAGGCCCATTGTGATGTATTCATGGCCTATGGGCAAGGCCATTGTGATATGTATTATGCTCATGAGCAGGGTCTACCGGTTGTGTATATGTGGCCTTTGAGTAAGGCCCATTGGATTGTATATTATGCCTTTGTGTGAGGCTATGGGCCCATTATATGTTTGACTCTATGTGACCATTCCTTCAGGAAAATGTTGGTTTAATGTCTACATTGTCGAGGCCGACTATTGATACCAGTTATTGATATCGATTATGAGTATGTGACAGCATAGCATCATAATTACATGCCCATACGCATCATCTGCATGTGTGTTATGAGATGTGATTGACCATTGCATATATCATAGGGCAGGTTGTTCATGGGGCTCCCTGATACGCGGAGTTGCCCCACATGAGAACACGACTTGTGTAAGATTGATGTGTGATTAGACTGTGTGACTCATGTATCTCGCATTTGTGTGACATGACCACCGTACGCCCTAGCGACATCAGGGTCATAGCCTCCACAAGTATTTCGTGGATGGCCAGATGGGACACCAAAAATCTGTTTTACATGGGGTGCTATAGATATCCCTAGGTGAAAGTCCCTAAACCCTCTGGGTTCTAGAGGTTGCTCCAACGTCTAGACCGAGTGGGTAGATGAGCATTGAGTGTCGATTACCAGATGGTTACGCTCTCCACTGTGTCGTGGTCGGTTGGAATGGGGTGCAGCCTTACCCGCCCGAGAGTAGGGGGTAATGCTAGACTGAGTCTGACCAGCTCGAGGAATGGGTCCGCTATTGACGAGCCGAGCCCGATATTGACAGGCGGATAGTGAGGTCTCTTCCACTCACCTTGTTACGCGCGATGGGGCGAAAATCTGGTATGGAGTGTAATAGATCCCGGTGATTTTCCAGAGAGGAACCGTACTGATATGTGGACTTATTGAGTAGGAGATGCATGCTCATTCATTCATCCATTCACTATCCACTCGGGCTGGTGGTGCGCAACTAATTATTGTGTACCTTCGTTATGGCATGAATTTCGGTTAGGCGTGCGACTAACTTGAGATCAGGAGTTTACCACGTTGAGTCTGACTATCCAAATTTAGGTATGGGACTGGTTTGGATAGGAGTCCCTTGTGGTGGACCCCGTAGCCTGCGATACTACGTACTATCATCCCGACTGCATACTCCAGCATGGTTATTTCATTCGCATTGCATGTTCCATTACATCCGCAAGCATATGACATCTTGGGTTGCTATTTCTACACTTACATGGCTTAGACAGATTTAGCAGGATTTGTATATTGCATTGCATCCTCAGCATCTGATATTTGGCTCTTTATGACCCCTCATCGCATAGCTGTTCTATATCACGTATTCTGATATTGATTGACTTATAGACTTGTCCATACTTTCGCTTACTCTGTTATCGTATGATTTATATCTTGTCAGTATTCCTGCTTACTCTGATAATTCCTGCTCTTGTCAGTATTTCTGCTTATTCAGACATTGTATGGTTTATAGATTACCAATTTTTCGGTATTGTATGATTATAGCACTGTATTGAATACTTGGCACTTACCTTGTGCACACACTTACACCACCCTCTAAGCTTTCTATAAGCTTATGCACGATAGATGCGTGCAGGTGATGTTAGGTTGCAGCAGTGTTGAGCTTGGAGCGTGAAGTGGTCTTCTGGAGCTTGATTTTTATTTATGTATTTCCCTTTCAGTATTGTACTCAAACGATTATATTAGTGGATATGTGATGATGATGTTGCCTTTGTGTACTGGGTAATCTTGTGGTTATGCTTATTACTAGTTATATGTACAAAAAAAAATCCTCCTTGTAGGATCCTAGGATCGAAATTTGGCATGTGAATGCTAGAAGCCGAGAATGGGGTACTATGGAGGCTATCGGCACCAGATTCGGTAATCGGGATTCTTATGAATCCGATTCCTGGGTTTGGGACGTGACAGAACTACCCTCAGATCCTTAAGGAGTACGAAAATGTACTAATTTCGGGGATGAAATATTTCTTTAAGGGGGTTAGATTGTAACGTCTTAGAAAAATCCATACAAATACTCGAGTACCACCTCAGCTAGAAATCCCTAAGGATTGTATTATGTAGAAATTAGGTGAGATGATTAATTAAGTATTATACTAAATAATCTATGGATTTAGCTTGAACCACTATTTATACAAATAGCAAGACTCACAACTATCAGAATCACTAACTCAACACTACTTAAAAACCTAAGAGGAATCCTAAAAGTCGGTTACTCACGGGAGTGCATTGAAACTCTTTATCGGACCTAGACCACATGTCGAAGGTCTGATGACCGCGAAACTATAGGGTTATGACCATCTTATTAGGCTTGACAACCATCGCAAGAATCGAGCCCAAATAATATTTAGAAATGCACAACTTGCCCTGAGCGAAGTGTGTGAGAAACACGAATATCTTTACAAAACGTAATGAAACTTAAGTAAATTGGGTCATTCGTTTAAGGGTGAAATTGAAGACTTTGGACTGTCAAATTTTGACCGAACTTCACCCGTGGATCAGGAAAATTTCCCTACACATATCCGTATACTTGCGGCCCCGATCGAGTAAGAACGGCCGTTGATATGATACTAGTTCTCCACAGTCGATCCGCTAATCCGATTGAACCAAAATCATAACCTGACTTAGATCCATGGTCAGGGAACTTGCTATATAACGTAGGTGAGAAATGGACCTTCCTAAGGGTCCTATTTGTCAAAAACAGGCACCCTTTGGCTATAACCTAAGTATACCATGGCCCTGGGGCCATTGACATCACTTCTTGGCCTATATATAGCCCTTAAACCACTCTCTCTCTCTCTCTCTCCCATACGAATTTCTCCAAACCCTAGGAGAGAGAAGAGAGAAAAGGAGAGAAAATGGAAAGAAAGGAAGAAGGATTCTTGGAGTTTGCTTCTATGATTCCTTCCTGCTAGTCCACGCACTGAATCGCCTTTACATCTAGCTAACCGATTCGTTTCAACTATGATTTGGGTAAGAAATCCTAACCCTAATCTTGATTTAGGGATCCAAATAGATTAATCGACAAAATAGCTAACCTATTTCGATGTTTAGGGAATCCATTGTTTGGTATTTGGGAACGTAGGATTCGAACCACGTTCAAATCCAGTATTCTGACGAAAGGTACGGACTATAAACGTTTAGGTTATGGTTTTCAATGCTCATAATGTCAGCAATGATTTATGTCTAACTTGATTACTGCCATATGATCTTAGTTACGACATTTTCGATAAATTACAAATGTGTGAACTATGTTGAATATAAGATGCATTCCATGTGTTTGTGGAAATGTTTGAATGAACGTGAAATCCTAATCTGTGATTAACATGATTTCTAATTTAAGATCCATGTATGTTACATGCTTTATGACCGATGTTGTGTAATAAATTGTTATGGTACATATTGTAACTAATTTAGTCTATAAATTTACTAAGGTGTAGTCTAATGTTTGATAAAATGTCTAAATGAGAATTTGTTGATGAATTGTGTTTATTAAGGGTATTGAGATGGAATTCTCAATTACCTTATCTATATGTATAGTTTTGTCATGTAATCATAATTTTGATTACTCAATTTATGGATGAAATGTAAATATTGGGTAACATGTTTAATGTGTTTGACAAAATGCTCAAATGAGAATTGTATTTAAATTGTTTATTAAATGTTATTATGATTTTCACATGTGTTCTGCCTACTGCACTTGAGTAGGATTGGGGCCATACCCTAGTCCAGACGATCGGTAACAATTCCCGTTGAGTGGCGAAATTAGTCTCGCCACATTTGATATGTTCGGTAAATCTGGGTCATACGATGATTATTGACAATGATTAGGCCACATGGAGTGCTTATATGCTCCATGTCGATTAATTCAGCGTGCGCTAGTACCAATTTCACTTATCCAATAAAATCAATTGGCCTATTGTGTGCTTACCATGTATGGGAATCCCTGCTTGAATCTAAGGTACCACTTACCAATGTAAAGACCTATCTCAACCATGGTACCTTGATCCGCTAAGACTCATGAGCCAGGCATGGTGCTATGGGACACCGTGTTCGAGCTTTCAGCCTATGCTGGTGTAACACCCCGGATTTTGGCCAATCTGGGATTTGACGTCCTTAGACAGTGGGTCAATTAAAACACCTGAAAAATCGCTTAGAACCCGATTCCATAGCCAAAGAAATCACTTAGGGTTAATTCCTTTAGAAACTAAGCATAAGTTAGCTAGCGCAACGCTGGAGTAGCTGGAAAATAGTCCCTGATCACTTTAAATACGTTCTACAAGGCCCAAAGCGAGTGGAACCAATGGTGCTATAATGCTCTAAAGCCTCGGATCAAACTCTAAACCGGTTTGTTCTCGGGACCTCTTTGAAACTTTGTATTGGATCTAGACCGCGCGTCGAAAGTCCGATACCTACCATCTTAGACCGTTATGACCACTTAGCTGGGCTTGGCAATCGTTTCGAAAATCAAGTCCAACTGACATTCTGAGGCTATTTCATTGAGCCTGGAGTGAAGAGAGTGAGAATAGGGTAGAGTTGTAATTTTAAAATTCAAATCTGGCACACAACTTGACGCATCAGTATTGAGCGTTCTGACCGTCAGAATTCAGCCAAATTGTACCCTCGGATCAGGAAAAATTTCTATTTCATATCACGAGATTTGTAGACCTGATCTAGGTGCGATGACCGTTGAACTGAAATTGGACCGCCACGTGCGATCTGGGAACCCTATCGGTCTGAAAACTTGATGCGTGCTAGATCCAGTATGCATGAGCTTAAGTCCGACCGCATCTGGCCAGGGGACCTCCAGAAATGCTCTTTTGGACCGAAACAGCCCCGATTTGGTTACCCCTCAAGTGAACTTTGTTCTTGAGCCTATTTTGGGCATTTTTGAGCTTATAAAAGGGGTTGAAACCCTCACTCCTCTCTCCCATCCGAATTTGCAAAATCCCTAGATTGGGAGAGAGAAAAGGTGAGAGTTTGTGAGAGAAGGTGGGAGAGTTCTTCCTGCCACTTGTGCTACGTGTTGCACGTGTTAAAGCAACGCACCTCTATCGCTTTCTCGGCGACTCCTCCGCTTTCTCATGTAAGAAAATACCCTAGAAGTTGCTGATTTGAGGTTCCTTTCATTTCCTAGCGAAGTAACTAATGGAACTTGTGTATTAGGTTCTCTAATCGCCGTAGACGAAGCGTATACGCTCCGTTCGAACTCACACCCCAAAAAGGAAAAAGGTGCGGATATTAGACGCTTTGATTGACTGTTTTCAAAGCTTTCAATGTCGTTTAATAGTAGATTCTTGACGGCAACGCCGTTTGACGTGTACAACATGCTCTCCATTTCCTGTTTCGTAAATTAACGAAGAATATGAGATTTAGGGCATTTTAGTCATTTGTAGGAAGTACAGTTTACATTCATATTTTGCTGATGTGATTGACATGGTTTGTTGTCGCATTAGGAAGTTAGGAATGCGTGCATAATTAGTTTGGCGAAGAGATTCGCCTAAATGCGCACTTCGGGTCGACATACTATATGTAGACTTAAGTGTGTAGTGTAAGTGTTTGTATAAATGCTTGTATTAGTATGTATTGGCTTAAATGGTGATATGGATTAGTGTGAGATTGATTTCTCAATGAATATGTTGATGTGAATGATTTCCTACATGTTAGCCATATGTACGATTTCATTATATGTATGAAATGCATGTGCTTAATGATTCATTTAAGTGGTATGTTATAATATGTGCTTGATGAGTTTCTTATGACTTAGTTGGAGATTGAATTCTCAATTAATACGCTGATGGTGATGATTTCCTATATGTTGGCGATATGTATGATTTCATTATATGTATGAAAGGCATGTGTTTGAAGACTTGCTTAAGTTGTATGTAATGACATGTGTTAACATGCTCACATGGTTCCATTTCATTTCCATTACCCTTACACAACTACTGATGTGATTCTATGATTGTTTGGGACTATGCCTAGTCCAGGCAGTCGGTAACCGAAAGAATTCGTGGTTAGCTTATCTTGGACACGAAGGATGTGTCGATGAACGCGAGTCGTGTTGGAGTTGGCGGCAGTGGCTAGGCCACGCGAAGTGTTTTACGCACTTCATGTCGTTCGACTTGCGATGCGCTCGTGCCAGTCGAGCTCGTCAAGTAACCCGACTGGCCGTTGTATGTTCACCTTGTATGAGTCATAACTGCTTGAACCTAGGGTACCGAACTTACCATTGTAAACCCTGTTAACCATGGTACCTTGATCCATAAAGACTCATGAGCCGGGCATGGTGGTATGGGACACCGTGGTCGAGCTGTCGGCCTACGCTGGGGCCACAAACCTCCCCGTAGTGACCAGTGAGCACCTAGACTCGTGAGCAGATTATGGTGGTATGGGACACTATATTCTAGCTGTCGGCCTACACCGATCAGGCGACGAGCCCTTTGTAGTGACCGCGAGCGTATTCTGAGTCCACGGGAGGCGACGACCCTTCCGTTGCAGTAGAGTACGGTAGGCCTGTATTGATAAGGTGATGGGGGAGCGGTGCAACGAGTGCGAGCAACAGCCCTGGTAGCCCTTGCAGTGACCTACGAAATATACATCGTATGAGATTACTAGGAGTGACGACCCTAGACAGGATCTGTGTTGGGATTGATATAAGGGAAGTACCTTAGTTTCCCAATCCTGCTGTTTGAATGGACTAATAACAACTTGGAATTCATATCACCATAGCATTGCATGTGCCTGGAAGATGTGGAGCACTCTAGGGAGTGTGGCATGCCGCGGTCGTAAGATGTTGCCGCATGAGGGTGATCGTCGGTGCGGGCATACATCACGTCATATCATAATTGCATTAACAACAGTATTAGGATTGTTTGATTTACTGTGTTACTATTATCGCATGATTGATTTGATAACATGTTAATCTTTACTCTATTATTCCACTGAGTTAGCTACTCACTCCCACGTTACGGGACGGTGTTCCGGACACCCACCAGACCTTTTTGTGATTGCAGATGATGGCGCGGCCTGTGAGGCAGAGCCGGACTTGATGATGATGAGGAGGATCCCTCCTTTATGCGTGTTCTGATCGACGGGATTACAGGGAGGTTGATTAGATACTTTGACATTTGTCATTTTATATTTTTAGCGCACTCATGTATATTCGTTTCATCTACTTTTGGGGTATACATGTATGTGTATAACCTGGTAACATGTTCACACTCTGGAGACATACAACAGTTTATATATGTTATACATACTATTACAGACTTCCGCTGGTTAATTTAACTGTCTCTGGAGTATGATATGCGGTTCTAGCTTAATCTCACTCATGTTTAATACATTATCACAGACAACATTCAATCATACATATCTATGTTCAATAAATAACATTTTGGAACTCGGGAGTTGGGTTTTTGCTCGACCCCCCGATTTTCGGGATGTTACAGATGGTATCAGAGCATGATTTGGATTAAACCGGGCCTGGGTTATGGTCATGCGACGTACACTGTCGCTTCCTTTGACTTAGGTGGGTGCGAGAAGGGTCTAGAAACACTTTTAGGATCCCAGGTTCACCAATAGGCGAAGCCTATTCATTTCAATCGCGTGATCGAGTCCGTATCGCATCTAGGGTCGCGTAGAGCAACCCGAATAGCTCCTAGGTTGTAGGTAAGTGGGTTGAGCTATTCTTTGAACAATTCTAAACCGTTAATGTGAATCCTTGGGCCGTGGGACAACCACGACTCTTGTATTCAATCATCAGGGCTTAAAAACCCCGTTTCACCGAAAATCTTCGAAATTCTTCCTCTCACCACCCCAATCTTCAATTATTTCTTATCCATTTCATGTTAGGCATCAATCCTAATGTGAAAATAACATAAAATCCTACTTTCACAAAATTTTACAGTGAATAGTAAAATTTCGTGAAAAATGGCCATAAGGCCATTCTAACTTCACTTTATTTAGCAAATAATGGGCTAGATGGATGTACTAGATCCTTCTACCCCAAAATCATATGCTGCATGATAGGGTTTTGTATTCTGGATTGAAGATTGGACCCGAAAAGCCTCGAATGGATGTTACAAATGTATTGGCCTCCCTAGGGCAATCTACAATGAACTAGAGTGTGAACCATACCTTTTTGGAATCCCTAGGGCAAGGGGAATCCATCCCATATGGCCTCAGTGGCCAGTTTGCAACTTCACCGGCGATGCCATCGCCGGTTCGGCGATGCATCGCCGGTCAAACTTGTCGGATGGGCTTGATCTTTGGGCTGGAGGAGTTTGGGGGCTAGGGTAGTCCCCTGGTATGCGGTCCGTACCTTGAAACTCTCTAAAAGATGTACTTCCTTCACAAAAGTCCTCTTCCCTAGCCCCATTTTCGTTTTCTTGCTGCCCTAACCCAAAACCGTGGTTCCAAACCACCCCTAGATCCATTCCCTGTCAAAAACGACCACCCTCCATCATTCCTTTGAAGTTGGCAGCCCTCCCTCTTGAAGATTTCATCCGTTGGAGCTCCTAAAACCCCCAAATCGCGCTGAATTCGTGAGGTGCTCCATTCCCCTTTTTCGTTTCCATTTCTTTCTAAAAATACATCCTAGGGGAGCTTGAAACATCCCTCTACAACGCCTAGATCTCCCTTTTCTAGTTTGGTTAGCCATTTCCTTGCATTTTCCCCATTTTTCATGGCTATTGTTAAGCCGTTTTAGCCTTTTTCTCTCTTTTCACCATCCTCCCTCTCAATCCTATTTCTCCATTTTCTTTGCTTAAGGGATACTGAAAATATATGGCTGAGAGAGCTCTAGTGAGCAACAGACAGTATTAGACTCGACAGGGATAAAGAAGGTAAGTCGGGACTGTGGTAAAGTCCTTTGGTAGAGTTAGGCATCTATGCCTTTGCCCTGTAGATTGTTTGATTTTTGTTTTAAGGATTTCTGTGTTTTGTTGTTGTTAGGTTTAGTGAAGTTACAGGTAGAAACTGTGTTTGTGTTGTGGTTTGGCCTTATCATAGCCGAATTTTGTTGAATGAAATGCATGCCGATTCATTTTGTGGTGAGGTATTGTCCCTAGATTGGGAGTATTATAACTCTCGGGATTCAGCCTACAAATTAGATTTTTATCCCACCCCACCCTCCAACCAAGCATGCCACTCCCTATCCCGCTATGGGACTAGGAATGCGGTTCCATTTAAGACAACTAAGCGCTACCGGCTACATAGGCCCTAGGCATTTTTGGATCTAGTGTTAGCACTCCTAGATTTGAAGGATCTGACGACATAAGAAATCCAATTCCAGTTAGACAAATCTTGACCCTAAGCGATAGAAGAATTCCCTGTAGTAGAAATGGAATAGAAAGCCATTTACCGTATAATCTTAGGCTTTGGATTATAGCTACAGAGTTACAGACTAGGCTACTAGTTGTCTTAGGCAGTGTAAGGCCTATATATGCTAAGGGATAGTAGGTTAGATTTGGTTGGAATGGGACTCCCTTCTTTCGGTAGATTCCTTTATGGCTTATAGACTTCTGTTGTTGCCCATAGGAAGGAACCATACACTCTAAGGGAACATTTATAACTCCCTCAGATTGAACTTAGAATGTACTAGCACACCCCTTAGAATTGCCTTCCCCAAGGACTTATTGCATTCGGGAATGCGGAATAAAGGAACTACATGTAAGCGATGTATTCGCGGTTTGAATCGACTTCTTAATCCTAGTGGTTACCAATAAATCCAATGCTCTGATCAAGCAGAGGATCGGCGTCGACTCGGATTAAGAACTGATACAACGCATTTTCTGTCCTGATTAGACAGAAGGTTCAACGTATCCGGCTTAGACCCACTATACAACCTTTCTTCTGTGATAGCCCAACCATCTACAACTAAACAGGATCACATTGTCTTTGGGAAATGGCGAGGACTTAAAGCCAGTAGAGAATTAGACATCTTGCCACCAACTCATACCTGCCCCTGAATTCAATCATAATAGAGATTAGGCTCATCTCTATGATCATAGGTACCAATGCCATAGAACGCATCATTAGCAAGGAAGACCATATAGAGAAAGGTTGTTTCCATTTTAGGTTAAGGATAGCCCCTAAGTTGCGCCTCGTTCCGATATACGGATCGATGCAAATATTCTTCAACCTTAAGTAAAACCAAGTTTTAAGGGGGGTAGAAGGAATTAAGTCCAATCCAGTTAGATTAGTTAACGCTACCGTTCGATCAAAGTGGCGCAGCGGAAGAGTGGTTGGCCTCTTTCCCACTGGCCCAGGATCGAAACATTTGAGTTAGGTTGTACGTACGGATAGGTTATTAAATAGGATTTGAACCTTCCTTAGAAAAAGTACTCCTTGCCCTTCGCCAATGTCGGGGACGACATTGTGTTTTAAGGGGGGTAGATTGTAACACCCCGGATTTTGGCCAATCTGGGATTTGACGTCCTTAGACAGTGGGTCAATTAAAACACCTGAAAAATCGCTTAGAACCCGATTCCATAGCCAAAGAAATCACTTAGGGTTAATTCCTTTAGAAACTAAGCATAAGTTAGCTAGCGCAACGCTGGAGTAGCTGGAAAATAGTCCCTGATCACTTTAAATACGTTCTACAAGGCCCAAAGCGAGTGGAACCAATGGTGCTATAATGCTCTAAAGCCTCGGATCAAACTCTAAACCGGTTTGTTCTCGGGACCTCTTTGAAACTTTGTATTGGATCTAGACCGCGCGTCGAAAGTCCGATACCTACCATCTTAGACCGTTATGACCACTTAGCTGGGCTTGGCAATCGTTTCGAAAATCAAGTCCAACTGACATTCTGAGGCTATTTCATTGAGCCTGGAGTGAAGAGAGTGAGAATAGGGTAGAGTTGTAATTTTAAAATTCAAATCTGGCACACAACTTGACGCATCAGTATTGAGCGTTCTGACCGTCAGAATTCAGCCAAATTGTACCCTCGGATCAGGAAAAATTTCTATTTCATATCACGAGATTTGTAGACCTGATCTAGGTGCGATGACCGTTGAACTGAAATTGGACCGCCACGTGCGATCTGGGAACCCTATCGGTCTGAAAACTTGATGCGTGCTAGATCCAGTATGCATGAGCTTAAGTCCGACCGCATCTGGCCAGGGGACCTCCAGAAATGCTCTTTTGGACCGAAACAGCCCCGATTTGGTTACCCCTCAAGTGAACTTTGTTCTTGAGCCTATTTTGGGCATTTTTGAGCTTATAAAAGGGGTTGAAACCCTCACTCCTCTCTCCCATCCGAATTTGCAAAATCCCTAGATTGGGAGAGAGAAAAGGTGAGAGTTTGTGAGAGAAGGTGGGAGAGTTCTTCCTGCCACTTGTGCTACGTGTTGCACGTGTTAAAGCAACGCACCTCTATCGCTTTCTCGGCGACTCCTCCGCTTTCTCATGTAAGAAAATACCCTAGAAGTTGCTGATTTGAGGTTCCTTTCATTTCCTAGCGAAGTAACTAATGGAACTTGTGTATTAGGTTCTCTAATCGCCGTAGACGAAGCGTATACGCTCCGTTCGAACTCACACCCCAAAAAGGAAAAAGGTGCGGATATTAGACGCTTTGATTGACTGTTTTCAAAGCTTTCAATGTCGTTTAATAGTAGATTCTTGACGGCAACGCCGTTTGACGTGTACAACATGCTCTCCATTTCCTGTTTCGTAAATTAACGAAGAATATGAGATTTAGGGCATTTTAGTCATTTGTAGGAAGTACAGTTTACATTCATATTTTGCTGATGTGATTGACATGGTTTGTTGTCGCATTAGGAAGTTAGGAATGCGTGCATAATTAGTTTGGCGAAGAGATTCGCCTAAATGCGCACTTCGGGTCGACATACTATATGTAGACTTAAGTGTGTAGTGTAAGTGTTTGTATAAATGCTTGTATTAGTATGTATTGGCTTAAATGGTGATATGGATTAGTGTGAGATTGATTTCTCAATGAATATGTTGATGTGAATGATTTCCTACATGTTAGCCATATGTACGATTTCATTATATGTATGAAATGCATGTGCTTAATGATTCATTTAAGTGGTATGTTATAATATGTGCTTGATGAGTTTCTTATGACTTAGTTGGAGATTGAATTCTCAATTAATACGCTGATGGTGATGATTTCCTATATGTTGGCGATATGTATGATTTCATTATATGTATGAAAGGCATGTGTTTGAAGACTTGCTTAAGTTGTATGTAATGACATGTGTTAACATGCTCACATGGTTCCATTTCATTTCCATTACCCTTACACAACTACTGATGTGATTCTATGATTGTTTGGGACTATGCCTAGTCCAGGCAGTCGGTAACCGAAAGAATTCGTGGTTAGCTTATCTTGGACACGAAGGACGTGTCGATGAACGCGAGTCGTGTTGGAGTTGGCGGCAGTGGCTAGGCCACGCGAAGTGTTTTACGCACTTCATGTCGTTCGACTTGCGATGCGCTCGTGCCAGTCGAGCTCGTCAAGTAACCCGACTGGCCGTTGTATGTTCACCTTGTATGAGTCATAACTGCTTGAACCTAGGGTACCGAACTTACCATTGTAAACCCTGTTAACCATGGTACCTTGATCCATAAAGACTCATGAGCCGGGCATGGTGGTATGGGACACCGTGGTCGAGCTGTCGGCCTACGCTGGGGCCACAAACCTCCCCGTAGTGACCAGTGAGCACCTAGACTCGTGAGCAGATTATGGTGGTATGGGACACTATATTCTAGCTGTCGGCCTACACCGATCAGGCGACGAGCCCTTTGTAGTGACCGCGAGCGTATTCTGAGTCCACGGGAGGCGACGACCCTTCCGTTGCAGTAGAGTACGGTAGGCCTGTATTGATAAGGTGATGGGGGAGCGGTGCAACGAGTGCGAGCAACAGCCCTGGCAGCCCTTGCAGTGACCTACGAAATATACATCGTATGAGATTACTAGGAGTGACGACCCTAGACAGGATCTGTGTTGGGATTGATATAAGGGAAGTACCTTAGTTTCCCAATCCTACTGTTTGAATGGACTAATAACAACTTGGAATTCATATCACCATAGCATTGCATGTGCCTGGAAGATGTGGAGCACTCTAGGGAGTGTGGCATGCCGCGGTCGTAAGATGTTGCCGCATGAGGGTGATCGTCGGTGCGGGCATACATCACGTCATATCATAATTGCATTAACAACAGTATTAGGATTGTTTGATTTACTGTGTTACTATTATCGCATGATTGATTTGATAACATGTTAATCTTTACTCTATTATTCCACTGAGTTAGCTACTCACTCCCACGTTACGGGACGGTGTTCCGGACACCCACCAGACCTTTTTGTGATTGCAGATGATGGCGCGGCCTGTGAGGCAGAGCCGGACTTGATGATGATGAGGAGGATCCCTCCTTTATGCGTGTTCTGATCGACGGGATTACAGGGAGGTTGATTAGATACTTTGACATTTGTCATTTTATATTTTTAGCGCACTCATGTATATTCGTTTCATCTACTTTTGGGGTATACATGTATGTGTATAACCTGGTAACATGTTCACACTCTGGAGACATACAACAGTTTATATATGTTATACATACTATTACAGACTTCCGCTGGTTAATTTAACTGTCTCTGGAGTATGATATGCGGTTCTAGCTTAATCTCACTCATGTTTAATACATTATCACAGACAACATTCAATCATACATATCTATGTTGCATAAATAACATTTTGGAACTCGGGAGTTGGGTTTTTGCTCGACCCCCCGATTTTCGGGATGTTACAGATGGTATCAGAGCATGATTTGGATTAAACCGGGCCTGGGTTATGGTCATGCGACGTACACTGTCGCTTCCTTTGACTTAGGTGGGTGCGAGAAGGGTCTAGAAACACTTTTAGGATCCCAGGTTCGCCAATAGGCGAAGCCTATTCATTTCAATCGCGTGATCGAGTCCGTATCGCATCTAGGGTCGCGTAGAGCAACCCGAATAGCTCCTAGGTTGTAGGTAAGTGGGTTGAGCTATTCTTTGAACAATTCTAAACCGTTAATGTGAATCCTTGGGCCGTGGGACAACCACGACTCTTGTATTCAATCATCAGGGCTTAAAAACCCCGTTTCACCGAAAATCTTCGAAATTCTTCCTCTCACCACCCCAATCTTCAATTATTTCTTATCCATTTCATATTAGGCATCAATCCTAATGTGAAAATAACATAAAATCCTACTTTCACAAAATTTTACAGTGAATAGTAAAATTTCGTGAAAAATGGTCATAAGGCCATTCTAACTTCACTTTATTTAGCAAATAATGGGCTAGATGGATGTACTAGATCCTTCTACCCCAAAATCATATGCTGCATGATAGGGTTTTGTATTCTGGATTGAAGATTGGACCCGAAAAGCCTCGAATGGATGTTACAAATGTATTGGCCTCCCTAGGGCAATCTACAATGAACTAGAGTGTGAACCATACCTTTTTGGAATCCCTAGGGCAAGGGGAATCCATCCCATATGGCCTCAGTGGCCAGTTTGCAACTTCACCGGCGATGCCATCGCCGGTCAAACTTGTCGGATGGGCTTGATCTTTGGGCTGGAGGAGTTTGGGGGCTAGGGTAGTCCCCTGGTATGCGGTCCGTACCTTGAAACTCTCTAAAAGATGTACTTCCTTCACAAAAGTCCTCTTCCCTAGCCCCATTTTCGTTTTCTTGCTGCCCTAACCCAAAACCGTGGTTCCAAACCACCCCTAGATCCATTCCCTGTCAAAAACGACCACCCTCCATCATTCCTTTGAAGTTGGCAGCCCTCCCTCTTGAAGATTTCATCCGTTGGAGCTCCTAAAACCCCCAAATCGCGCTGAATTCGTGAGGTGCTCCATTCCCCTTTTTCGTTTCCATTTCTTTCTAAAAATACATCCTAGGGGAGCTTGAAACATCCCTCTACAACGCCTAGATCTCCCTTTTCTAGTTTGGTTAGCCATTTCCTTGCATTTTCCCCATTTTTCATGGCTATTGTTAAGCCGTTTTAGCCTTTTTCTCTCTTTTCACCATCCTCCCTCTCAATCCTATTTCTCCATTTTCTTTGCTTAAGGGATACTGAAAATATATGGCTGAGAGAGCTCTAGTGAGCAACAGACAGTATTAGACTCGACAGGGATAAAGAAGGTAAGTCGGGACTGTGGTAAAGTCCTTTGGTAGAGTTAGGCATCTATGCCTTTGCCCTGTAGATTGTTTGATTTTTGTTTTAAGGATTTCTGTGTTTTGTTGTTGTTAGGTTTAGTGAAGTTACAGGTAGAAACTGTGTTTGTGTTGTGGTTTGGCCTTATCATAGCCGAATTTTGTTGAATGAAATGCATGCCGATTCATTTTGTGGTGAGGTATTGTCCCTAGATTGGGAGTATTATAACTCTCGGGATTCAGCCTACAAATTAGATTTTTATCCCACCCCACCCTCCAACCAAGCATGCCACTCCCTATCCCGCTATGGGACTAGGAATGCGGTTCCATTTAAGACAACTAAGCGCTACCGGCTACATAGGCCCTAGGCATTTTTGGATCTAGTGTTAGCACTCCTAGATTTGAAGGATCTGACGACATAAGAAATCCAATTCCAGTTAGACAAATCTTGACCCTAAGCGATAGAAGAATTCCCTGTAGTAGAAATGGAATAGAAAGCCATTTACCGTATAATCTTAGGCTTTGGATTATAGCTACAGAGTTACAGACTAGGCTACTAGTTGTCTTAGGCAGTGTAAGGCCTATATATGCTAAGGGATAGTAGGTTAGATTTGGTTGGAATGGGACTCCCTTCTTTCGGTAGATTCCTTTATGGCTTATAGACTTCTGTTGTTGCCCATAGGAAGGAACCATACACTCTAAGGGAACATTTATAACTCCCTCAGATTGAACTTAGAATGTACTAGCACACCCCTTAGAATTGCCTTCCCCAAGGACTTATTGCATTCGGGAATGCGGAATAAAGGAACTACATGTAAGCGATGTATTCGCGGTTTGAATCGACTTCTTAATCCTAGTGGTTACCAATAAATCCAATGCTCTGATCAAGCAGAGGATCGGCGTCGACTCGGATTAAGAACTGATACAACGCATTTTCTGTCCTGATTAGACAGAAGGTTCAACGTATCCGGCTTAGACCCACTATACAACCTTTCTTCTGTGATAGCCCAACCATCTACAACTAAACAGGATCACATTGTCTTTGGGAAATGGCGAGGACTTAAAGCCAGTAGAGAATTAGACATCTTGCCACCAACTCATACCTGCCCCTGAATTCAATCATAATAGAGATTAGGCTCATCTCTATGATCATAGGTACCAATGCCATAGAACGCATCATTAGCAAGGAAGACCATATAGAGAAAGGTTGTTTCCATTTTAGGTTAAGGATAGCCCCTAAGTTGCGCCTCGTTCCGATATACGGATCGATGCAAATATTCTTCAACCTTAAGTAAAACCAAGTTTTAAGGGGGGTAGAAGGAATTAAGTCCAATCCAGTTAGATTAGTTAACGCTACCGTTCGATCAAAGTGGCGCAGCGGAAGAGTGGTTGGCCTCTTTCCCACTGGCCCAGGATCGAAACATTTGAGTTAGGTTGTACGTACGGATAGGTTATTAAATAGGATTTGAACCTTCCTTAGAAAAAGTACTCCTTGCCCTTCGCCAATGTCGGGGACGACATTGTGTTTTAAGGGGGGTAGATTGTAACACCCCGGATTTTGGCCAATCTGGGATTTGTTGTCCTTAGACAGTGGGTCAATTAAAACACCTGAAAAATCGCTTAGAACCCGATTCCATAGCCAAAGAAATCACTTAGGGTTAATTCCTTTAGAAACTAAGCATAAGTTAGCTAGCGCAACGCTGGAGTAGCTGGAAAATAGTCCCTGATCACTTTAAATACGTTCTACAAGGCCCAAAGCGAGTGGAACCAATGGTGCTATAATGCTCTAAAGCCTCGGATCAAACTCTAAACCGGTTTGTTCTCGGGACCTCTTTGAAACTTTGTATTGGATCTAGACCGCGCGTCGAAAGTCCGATACCTACCATCTTAGACCGTTATGACCACTTAGCTGGGCTTGGCAATCGTTTCGAAAATCAAGTCCAACTGACATTCTGAGGCTATTTCATTGAGCCTGGAGTGAAGAGAGTGAGAATAGGGTAGAGTTGTAATTTTAAAATTCAAATCTGGCACACAACTTGACGCATCAGTATTGAGCGTTCTGACCGTCAGAATTCAGCCAAATTGTACCCTCGGATCAGGAAAAATTTCTATTTCATATCATGAGATTTGTAGACCTGATCTAGGTGCGATGACCGTTGAACTGAAATTGGACCGCCACGTGCGATCTGGGAACCCTATCGGTCTGAAAACTTGATGCGTGCTAGATCCAGTATGCATGAGCTTAAGTCCGACCGCATCTGGCCAGGGGACCTCCAGAAATGCTCTTTTGGACCGAAACAGCCCCGATTTAGTTACCCCTCAAGTGAACTTTGTTCTTGAGCCTATTTTGGGCATTTTGAGCTTATAAAAGGGGTTGAAACCCTCACTCCTCTCTCCCATCCGAATTTGCAAAATCCCTAGATTGGGAGAGAGAAAAGGTGAGAGTTTGTGAGAGAAGGTGGGAGAGTTCTTCCTGCCACTTGTGCTACGTGTTGCACGTGTTAAAGCAACGCACCTCTATCGCTTTCTCGGCGACTCCTCCGCTTTCTCATGTAAGAAAATACCCTAGAAGTTGCTGATTTGAGGTTCCTTTCATTTCCTAGCGAAGTAACTAATGGAACTTGTGCTCTAATCGCCGTAGACGAAGCGTATACGCTCCGTTCGAACTCACACCCCAAAAAGGAAAAAGGTGCGGATATTAGACGCTTTGATTGACTGTTTTCAAAGCTTTCAATGTCGTTTAATAGTAGATTCTTGACGGCAACGCCGTTTGACATGTACAACATGCTCTCCATTTCCTGTTTCGTAAATTAACGAAGAATATGAGATTTAGGGCATTTTAGTCATTTGTAGGAAGTACAGTTTACATTCATATTTTGCTGATGTGATTGACATGGTTTGTTGTCGCATTAGGAAGTTAGGAATGCGTGCATAATTAGTTTGGCGAAGAGATTCGCCTAAATGCGCACTTCGGGTCGACATACTATATGTAGACTTAAGTGTGTAGTGTAAGTGTTTGTATAAATGCTTGTATTAGTATGTATTGGCTTAAATGGTGATATGGATTAGTGTGAGATTGATTTCTCAATGAATATGTTGATGTGAATGATTTCCTACATGTTAGCCATATGTACGATTTCATTATATGTATGAAATGCATGTGCTTAATGATTCATTTAAGTGGTATGTTATAATATGTGCTTGATGAGTTTCTTATGACTTAGTTGGAGATTGAATTCTCAATTAATACGCTGATGGTGATGATTTCCTATATGTTGGCGATATGTATGATTTCATTATATGTATGAAAGGCATGTGTTTGAAGACTTGCTTAAGTTGTATGTAATGACATGTGTTAACATGCTCACATGGTTCCATTTCATTTCCATTACCCTTACACAACTACTGATGTGATTCTATGATTGTTTGGGACTATGCCTAGTCCAGGCAGTCGGTAACCGAAAGAATTCGTGGTTAGCTTATCTTGGACACGAAGGACGTGTCGATGAACGCGAGTCGTGTTGGAGTTGGCGGCAGTGGCTAGGCCACGCGAAGTGTTTTACGCACTTCATGTCGTTCGACTTGCGATGCGCTCGTGCCAGTCGAGCTCGTCAAGTAACCCGACTGGCCGTTGTATGTTCACCTTGTATGAGTCATAACTGCTTGAACCTAGGGTACCGAACTTACCATTGTAAACCCTGTTAACCATGGTACCTTGATCCATAAAGACTCATGAGCCGGGCATGGTGGTATGGGACACCGTGGTCGAGCTGTCGGCCTACGCTGGGGCCACAAACCTCCCCGTAGTGACCAGTGAGCACCTAGACTCGTGAGCAGATTATGGTGGTATGGGACACTATATTCTAGCTGTCGGCCTACACCGATCAGGCGACGAGCCCTTTGTAGTGACCGCGAGCGTATTCTGAGTCCACGGGAGGCGACGACCCTTCCGTTGCAGTAGAGTACGGTAGGCCTGTATTGATAAGGTGATGGGGGAGCGGTGCAACGAGTGCGAGCAACAGCCCTGGCAGCCCTTGCAGTGACCTACGAAATATACATCGTATGAGATTACTAGGAGTGACGACCCTAGACAGGATCTGTGTTGGGATTGATATAAGGGAAGTACCTTAGTTTCCCAATCCTGCTGTTTGAATGGACTAATAACAACTTGGAATTCATATCACCATAGCATTGCATGTGCCTGGAAGATGTGGAGCACTCTAGGGAGTGTGGCATGCCGCGGTCGTAAGATGTTGCCGCATGAGGGTGATCGTCGGTGAGGGCATACATCACGTCATATCATAATTGCATTAACAACAGTATTAGGATTGTTTGATTTACTGTGTTACTATTATCGCATGATTGATTTGATAACATGTTAATCTTTGCTCTATTATTCCACTGAGTTAGCTACTCACTCCCACGTTACGGGACGGTGTTCCGGACACCCACCAGACCTTTTTGTGATTGCAGATGATGGCGCGGCCTGTGAGGCAGAGCCGGACTTGATGATGATGAGGAGGATCCCTCCTTTATGCGTGTTCTGATCGACGGGATTACAGGGAGGTTGATTAGATACTTTGACATTTGTCATTTTATATTTTTAGCGCACTCATGTATATTCGTTTCATCTACTTTTGGGGTATACATGTATGTGTATAACCTGGTAACATGTTCACACTCTGGAGACATACAACAGTTTATATATGTTATACATACTATTACAGACTTCCGCTGGTTAATTTAACTGTCTCTGGAGTATGATATGCGGTTCTAGCTTAATCTCACTCATGTTTAATACATTATCACAGACAACATTCAATCATACATATCTATGTTGCATAAATAACATTTTGGAACTCGGGAGTTGGGTTTTTGCTCGACTCCCCGATTTTCGGGATGTTACAGCTGGGGTGACGAGCCTCCCTATAGTGACCAGTGAGAAACCCAAACTCATGAGCTAGGCATGGTGGTATGGGACACCATGTTCGAGATGCCTTCCTATGCTGAGGTGACGATCCTCCCCATAGTAACCTCGAGTATAAACTCTTAAACTTGCTCATCCACTGTTCTTCATTAGGGTGATGCCTTACAACTTGTCTATCGTATGTGGTTAACTAGGATTAACGACCCTAGATAGATCCTTTTTTTGGGTAAATGATTTAAAGGGAGGTACCTTAGCTTTCCAAACCTGCTGTATGAATAAGCCTAATTAAGTACCCGGCTAACACGACCATGCACCGCATTGCATGCGCCTTTGTAGAGGAAGGGCACAATTTGGGAGTTTATCATGTGCGAATGGCTGATGTTGTTTCTTATGAGGGAACTTTGTGCGAGTGCATGCATCATTATTGCACTTCATTCTTGCATTAACCAGAGCATTTAGGAAGTGATTGTTGTATTGCTTTATCATTACTGCTTGATTGAATTGATAACATGTTAACCTTTTCCTTATAGTACCACTGAGTTGGTCACTCACTCCCAATCTGGGACGGTGTTTTAAAACACCAACTAGACTTTGTTCTAGATGCAGGTGATGTGGATGTATATGCAGCGGAGTTAGACTTCGTAGACGAGGAGGAAGAGTTCTCCTATGTTCAGCTCTCTGGCAGGTCTATGTAGACCTCGTGCTGCCTCGATGGGATTACAGGCATACATGATTAGTTGGACATTTACATTTTGACATTTTGTATATTTTGAAACAACACTTATATATATTCAGCCTGGTACATATGCATACTCTGGTTTGTGAAATACTTTCATGTGTTAATACACATACTTAAGTCTTTCGCTTGCTTAATTTAATTACACCTGGAGTATGATATGCTAATTTAGTATAATCCCTCTCATGTTTAATGCACTAATATGAACAACATTTAAACATCATTATCTATATTGCATAAGTGATGTGTCGGGTATCGGGAGTTGAGCTTTACTAGACCCTCGAAATCTAGGGCGTTACATGTGTTCTTGTGGATTTTGGGCCGCCCTCTTAGGCCTTACTTGGGGTTGGTTATAGGGCCCACTTTTATGTTTGTCTCAAGCCTACTATGATCGGTTGTGGACTCTATAGTGGCCGCCCTGTTTAGATGCCATATTAGTGTGTTTTGGCCACTCATGTATGAGCTTGTTGAGTCGGCCCATTAGCTCGAAAGACCACTCAAGTATAGCCTTATGGGCCTAGATAAACTTGGTTTCTAAGTAGGTTCCACCTATTGCGAATGATACATTTCCCATATCAAGTGGTGAGATTCTTTACATTTGTGTTGGTACGATACTTTCTCAATTAACTATGTGGCATTACATTAGTGATTAGTGCAAAGTTTACATTTACACTTGTTATAGTACTTTGTTTACATTTGATGTGATGCCTTGAGGATGCACTTACTCCATGCTAGATGTAGCATTTATCTCACTCTTAAAAAATATTCCAATGTCGACGAACTCTTCAGTTCACAAAAAGCTACTCAAAGAGGAAACAACTCGACTAAGGATAGGAAGTGAAAGGAAGAAGGGGGGCCCTATGCCGCTAACACCAAAAGAAAGAAGGAAGACAACCAAAAATGAGACCAGCATATCAACCAATGTCCAAAAAGTTACTTCCATCAAAACACTTCCTTAAACACCAAGCCGAAGCAGGTACTTAGGAAAGCTAGACTGAGTAAGGAAACTTGATGACCAAGCTGAACCAGTCAACCAAGTTCGGTAATAAGGCTCATCAGCCAACCTCAACCTCAACCTTAACCTCGACCTCAGGTGCTAAGGGACATATCGACTAAAAGACATGGAGGCATTACGAGGGACATATCAACTAGAAAACATGGAGGGTAAGCTCTTATCTCACCCATGGAATACCAGGCATCTAAAGATTTACTACCTATGAGGAACTCCAACATGTGAAATTATTGTTCTCGACTAATTACCTCAGTAGTAGATATGGTAGAAGCTACTCATGCTTGACTACGAGAAACCACCCTCAGGCAAACAGAAGAAGATTCTCCATTTATTTCCACTATTTTATCTACTGGTTTTATCTACATGCTTGACTATGAGTGGCCTCCCTCAGTTAAAGGGACGAAGGTTCTCTTTCTCCTTCTTATGGTTTTTTCTACTATGCTCACGACTTACACGTTCGAACATGAGGAACCTCCCCCTGTTGAAGGGAAAAGGTCCCTCGTTCTTAATAATTTTTATACAAGCTATGTGACCTAAAAACCTACATGCTAGACTACTGTATCTACTAAGTCATGATACACAACTGCCCAAACAGCCTCGGGCAAAAGAATCTCTTTGCTTGGGTCACAAGAAATCTGCTTCCAAATAAAACACGTACACTATGGTGGGGCCACAAAACCAACTGCGTGACTACCACTATAAGAAATTGGCCTTTTACCGATGAACTTATTTCTGATGAAATTGATTTCATCGGTAAACATGACTTTCCCTAATGAAATATGATTTCGTCAGCAAAAGATTCCTGTCACGACCAAATATGTTCCTGCCACCATTTACAACGATGACCTAGAAACTTTTCCCGACGATATTTTGTATCATTGGTGAAAATGACAATACATAATATTTCCCGACAATTATTTCATTGATAAACATGAATTTTCCTAACAAAATATGATTTCGTTAGTAAAAGATTCCCGCCACGACCAAATATGTTCTCGCCACCATTTACAACGACGGCCTGGAAACTTTTCCTGATGATATTTTGTATCGTCGGTGAAAACGATGATACATAATATTTCCTAAGATTATTTCGTCGGTAAATTTAATTTTTCCCAACGAACAAATTAGTTCATCGGCAAAAGGTCGCTTGGTGTCCTTTGTGATGACGGAGAGGCTATTTTTACTGACACTATACAATATCGTCAGTAAAAAGTCATTTACAGACGAAAGTGGTACATCGTCAAAGAAAATGAATGGTGGACATGTTATTTCACTTTGTGTGGTTAATCATGGATGTTGATTTGTAATTTTTATTTTTGGTGTAGCTAATAAGTATATTTAAAAACATATGTACGGAGTGGATGGGGCTGATAGAGCATGGGTGGGCCCAAATATTTTTGAATCTTTTTACCAACAAGTTGTTAAAAATATCACTGACAAAAATTTTCGTTGGTAATAATGTTGTGTTTTAAGTCAAAATGACTTCAACGCCCATCCCTCTCACTCTCTCTCTCTCTCTCTCTCTCTCTCTCTCTCTCTCTCTCTCGTTGCCCATTGTTTGTGGGGACCACCACTGAAATCCATTACCTGTGTGTCCCACCATCACTGTCCATTGCTTATGGGCCCCTCCGTCGATATACAGTGCTTGTGGGGCCCACTGTCAATATACAATGTTAGTGGGGCCCGCCATAGCTGTCCATTATTTGGTGGGGCCCACTAATTTAGTAAATCCCTGATAGGGATTTTAAAATTAAAATCCTTAATTATGGATTTTAATTTTAAAATCCCTAATTTGGGATTTTTAATTTAAAGGGCTAAAATACCTAATTGTGGGGCCCACCGTCACTGTCCACTGCCTGTAGGGCCCATCGTTGATATCCACTGATTGTGGGGCCCGCCATCGCTGTCCACTATTTGGTGAGGCCCACTATTTTGTAAATCCTTAATTAGGGGTTTCAAATTTTTAAAAATTAAAATCCATAATTTGAGATTTTCAATTAAACTCCCTAATTGTGGGGTCCATCATCGATGTAAACTACTTGTGGGGCCCCCATCGCTATCCAATGTTTGGTAGGGCCCACTGTTTTGCAAATCCCTAATTAAGGGTTTCTAATTTTTTAAAATTAAATTCCCTAATTTCAAATTTTCAATTAAAATAACTAATTGTGAGGCCCACTGTCGTTGTCCACTGCGTGTGGGGCCCACCGATGTTCACTGCTTGTGGGGTCCACCGTCGATGTCCACTATTTGGTGGGGCCCACTGTTTTAGTTAATTTGTAGGTCGTACAATGATGTATGTATGTGTTGTACACCTTCCATCCACTTTACTATCTCATTACAGGGCATGAGCCATGATGGGGTGCATAAAACAACCCGAATTTGTCCATCCATTTTGACAGATCATTTTAGGTCATGGCCCCAAAACTTAAGCAGATCCACATCTAAGGTAGTGTACTAGACCACAAAAAATAGAGGTTATTGACCATTTAAAACTTCTCGTGGGCCACCAAAGTTTTAGATCAAGCTAATATTTGTTTGGTCCCTTCATCTAGATATCAACAAGTTGGATGGTAAATAAACATTCCTATGGACCCCAAGGAGTTTTTACTGGTGATTTTTCAATCACCACTAGTTCATGTGGTGTGGTCCACCTAAGATTTAGATATGCTTCATTTTTTTGGGACCATGACCTACAATGAGCTGTTGAAACGAGCATGGATGTAAGGAAAATATATCATGGTGGGTCTTACACTTAATTGTTCACAATATAGTCTCTCAAGTTTACAAACATCCAATTATGTAAGTAATTAGACTTGATTCATGATCTTGATGATTCTTCCATTTTCATGTGCTTGTGTATTTGGAATTGTTAGAGCAAACCCGGATGTACGTCAGAGCTATCCATGGTTAATTTTTGTGGATGTATGTGGATATTGAGCGGGGATCCTTTGAAGGTGGGAACCGCTGTTATGACCATGTGAAGTTGTCCATTTCCTATAGATAGCAATATGGGTGACCTGGCCATTTGGACAGGCCCGTGTTTATGAGTAATAAACTCGATCCTGAACTCGAATTCCTAAACCTAAACTTAAACCGAAACTCAAATCCCTAAGCCTAAACATACACCTAATTAATGCTAATCTCAACTCCCTAACCTAAACCTAAACCTAAACTTGAAAACCTAAACGTAAACCCGACTTATATTGCAAGGTCATATCAAAATTTATGCAAATCTAGTGCTCACTTGAGTCACAATAGGAAAATACAAATTTGGGTAGTATGCTTAATATGTATTACATTTTTTCTTAAATTATTATTGTGAGTAGTTAATTTATAGTTTGACTTGTGATTGTGATTTGTAAGTTAGATAATTAGTTACCCGTTTGAGGATTTCTATGTGGGCATACATAGATATGGTGTGTTTTTAGTGGCATAAAAATCGCTTAAATTATCTCATTTTGGACAGTTCAAGGTTAGATGGATAGTATGCTTCCATATAATCTATTTAAATGTTCATACCTGATCCGCGATCCATCTCCTCATTTCTCTCTGAATATGTTTATTTTGTTCCGTATCCAATGCCAAATATCTTTACATTACTTTAGATATTTGGCATCAAAATGTAATGTAAGATCAACTTATTTGGAAAGGCATGGAGAGATGCTGCTAGATTATCTGCGTGGACGTTTAAATGGGAATATGAAAGCATTATAATCTATCCAACCTTGGATGAATAATTAATTTAGGATTTAATTGTTACTTGTAAATTAGATAATTAGTTACCCGTTTGATCGGTGGTCCGTGGAAGGTGGAAACCGTTGTTATGACCATGATAAAGCTGTCCATTTCCTATGAACAGCAATATGGGTGGCCTGGCTATTTGAACAAGCCCGTGTTTATGTATTAGCTCGAAATTGATGGAGTAGACCCGGATATACATTGGAGCTATCCGGATGTTGAGCGGGGGTCCGTGGAAGGTGGGAATCGTTGATATTTATTTTTTCCCTTCATCAATAACTGTGTAATCTTGTGAACAAGTTGGATGATAAATAAACATCACTACAGGCCCTAGAAAGGTTTCAATGATGGAAATCATTATACCCATTTTTTCTTGTGGTATGGTCCACTTGAGTTTTGGATATGATTCAATTTTGGTTTCAACCCTTTAAATGATCTGGAAAAGCAGATGGACAGTGTAGATAAACTACATGTATTTATAGTGAGTCCAACTGAGCGTACTGAGTAACTCAGGACGCAATCCAATTTCAGGCGTAACTAGCTTAGTGGGTTAGGCCTTGACTGTAAGACCCAACTCGATCTATGTGTTGTACATCTACGTCATCTATCTGCATTTGCAGCAGCTCATTTTAGAGGATGTCCCAAATTGAGGCACATCCAAAGATCATGTGTGGATCACACCACAAGAAATCCTAAACCTAAACCGAAACTCAAATCCCTAAACCTAAACCTACACCTAATCTTAATCTCAACTCCCTAACCTAAACATAAACCTGATCCTGAACCTGAACCCAAATATGAATCCCTAAACCCTAAGCCTAAGCTTAAACCTAAACCTATTCTTAAATCCCTAAACCTAAACCTATAACCTAAACCTAAACCTAAACTCGAAAACCTAAACCTAGAACCTAAACCTAAACCTAAACTCGAAAACCTAAACCTAAACCCGATCCTGAACCCGAACCCGAACCCGAATTTCTAAACCTAAACCTAAACCTAATCTCAAATCCCTACACCTAAACCTAAACCTAAACCTAAACCTAAACCTAAACCCGATCCTAAACCCGAACCCGAACCCGAATTCCTAAACCTAAACCTAAACCTAAACCTAATCTCAAATCCCTACACCTAAACCTAAACCTATAAGCCTAACCTAAACTTATTCTTAAATCCCTAAACTTAAACTTAAACCTACAACCTTAACTTAAACCTAAACCTAAACTTAATTCACTTAACTTAAACCTATACCCAACAAATTATGATCGAATGCATCAGGATCAGTTTCCAGAATGGTTCACAAAACGTGTAAAGATTTCACATTTTATCTCACCATACTTAGAATTTTGTTGTATTGCATAATATTTAAACCTAAGAAAATCTCTAAACAATTACATTCTGTACGTGATAATAGATGAAGACTTTATGTGTCAGCAACTCTACGGATGCGTCTGATGCACTGTACTCACTGGCGTATAGCCCTAATAAATGTGTATCTAGATATAAAGGTTGTATTGTAAACGAGATTCAGTTCCACACTAAATAGTGAGGTGGTTGTGAAGGGAACGCATGAGGAGGTAGAAATCGACTTTTATGGTGTTTTGATGGATATTATTGAGTTGAGTTATTGTATGAGAAAGCGGATGTACTTAATTAAATGTGATTGATAGGACATTGGAAATAAGAAGTTGGGAATACAGACTGACGACTACTTTATGAGTGTAAATTTATCTCGAAAGTAGTTTAAAGATGACCCATTTGTCATCGCTAGGCAAGCGAACAAGTATTTTACTTCACTGACACCAAGTTAGGTGGCTCTTGGCACGTGGTGTAGAAAATAAAGGCCATGAACGTATTTAATGTTCTTAAACCAGACATTGAAGATAGCAAGGATGGGAAAAATGAAATGTCTAGAGTTAAACAAGCATATGAAGAAGACATGCCATTTGGGGATGGAGGGACTGATCCAAATGTTGATATTGATGTGGTGCAATTAGATAGAGTTGATGTGCCAACTGATTATGTTGATACCTCAATAATACATGATATTGTTAGAGATGATAGCAATTTCATTGATGACGACGTTACAGACGATGAAGAGGAAATACTGATCAGTGATAGTGATGGTGAAGAAGAAATAGTCCTAAGCGATAGTGATACAGACGATGATTATTAAATGTACACATGATTTACATGTCATTTTACAATTCAAATAATTTGATTATTACAAGTATACATGTTTTACAAGTTATAATTTATTCTTTTAATAGATTTGTTTATAATCCACATTTGCAATTGAGTCAATTTCTGATCATGTCATTCTCAAACCGGAGCATAGCGGAAGCACGCAGCATACTTCATCAGCTATTGCGATGGACTTTCTGGCCCTATCTTCTTCTGGTAGGGCCAAAGAGATACCCGGTCTGGTCGATGAGTATAGGAGGAATATATCGATGATGACTCAGATGAAAGATTATACAATCTCAAAAAAATTTCTGACCTGATGGAGGAATATAACCGTGGAAAACTTCATATGGAAGATGCGGTTTGTAACTTGCACATCTAAATGGAGTCCTGAGAAATTAATTTCTCTTATTGTGACCGGCATTTTAGCTGTAACAATGTCGAGTAATTCACACAACTTGACATATACTTCTGCAGCATATGATAACTTATGCAGGGAGTACTTTAGATAGTTGATTTGAAGTTATTTTGTATTACAATGAAATACATTTATTTAATATAAAATGAAAATGCGTAATGGAATTTCTAAATTTTACTAGAATGTTTACGGTTTATTTATATCCTGCTTGCATTATAGTGTAATGGTCTAATCATATTTTAATAATCTCTTTAAGCATAAGAACAAATTCATTCTACCATCAACACTACTTGTATAATTTTTTAGTATATTCCACTTGCACTGTAAAGTTTAATATGTTTATTATATTGATGTTCATACACTTGTACTAATATTATTTAAATTTATAAGTTCGTAGTTCATACATATTCAGTCATGGCACCTGGTGGGAGATCAAGTCATTCACACACTGAATCTATCCCTTCTACTCGTGATGCGTCGGAGACAAATCAATGTCGCATGTTGCATCATAGGCGTCTGAGCCCTCGGTTAAGCATACACCGGGCATTACATGTAAGTCTAGATATATATTTATTTAGTGACTTCTTTTTATGTTTAAACTTACATATTTCTTTTTTGACAATATCATCGACCAGCCAACAGGGACGTAAACCCACGTGTGGGTTAGTTTTAGAGCAACTTATGTGTGAGGGTAGGGTGATGGTAGAGTTCCCATAGGACTGTCTTAAACCTGTTGGGGACAATGTCAGGTTATTTCGTAGGAGGTCGGTGTCCTATGCCGATCTCCGATCCCCACCACCACCTCCCGTTGGGTAGACATGACAAATGATATGCGATAGATCATCCATCAGTGCCTTCAGGTAAATTTTAGTAAATTAAATTTTCTTTTGTGAAAGTTCATTTATGGTTAAGTTATTTACTTTATAAGTTTATTACCTTAATCTATTATTTACGAAACTGTATGATAAATTTATCTTAGATTTGAGTGTTCCTTACATTTCCCATGACGTCGACAATATGGTCAGGGAGCGGTTCAAGGAGTACCACGAAAAGTTACACCAGTAGTACAAGCGATGCAGGACCCATAAAGAGGTCGTACTATCCGCACCGCCACACGTAACTATAGACGACTGGTAGATACTCCGCGAGATATTTTCTTCTAAGGCTTTCTAGGTAATATTTACATATTTATAATATCTTATGGTAATAATTAAATTCATAATTAATAATAATGTATTATAAATAATGTGTTAAGAAGATGAGCAGAATAAATTCTACTCACAAGGAAAAGTTACAAGTGAACCATGTAGCTAGTTCAAAGTCATTTGTATGACGTCGTTAGACATGTAAGAAATTACTGGTGATTATTAAGTTAATATATTTTTTTCATGCATTTACATTAACTCTATTGTCCTTTTAATTACACAACGAGATTCTGTCACTAACCAAGAGCCTGAACTAGTAGACCTCTATAGAGGGACTCACTATCGGCAGGCGACGGAATCTTGGGTTCATCCTAGAGCCAGCGAGAATTGAGTAAAAATCTTTACATTGTAAAATTTAATTACATTGAATTATAATAATGCCATTCGCTGTGAAAATTTATATGTTTTCATTTCATGCGGTGATAGACACCATACGCAATTAGTCCACTCCCGATGGTAGTCAGCAGAGTTAGCCAGATATCCTGATCGAGGTGCTTGGCACCTATTCTAGATAGATGGAGAGGTAAAGGGAGGAGGAGCAGAGGTGTTGGGAGGAGGAGGAGCATAGGCAGAAAGAGGAGCAGAGGCGTAGGGAGGATGAGGAACAGAGGCAGAGAGAATGAGAGGCGACGAGAGGAGCAGGAGAGAAGGATTGAGGAGATGTAGGTGGAGCATGCGTGATGGATGCAAGAGATGTTTCAAGCTCTCGCTGCACACTTTTCCACCGATGCCCCACCACATCGACCTTCATCTTCGTGATTTTTTTAATAATTTATTTTATATACAAATGTTAAACTTATATGTATTCGTGCGTGGATGAGTATGGGTTGTATATATGTGGATGTGGATAGGATTTTTTATGTTTGGATGGATGTGGATATGAATATGATGAAAATGCATTGTAACAGGTGTATTTAGAGGTGTATATTAGGAATTTTTTCCTGAATTTTGAAAATAAATAAAACCAGGAAGAAAGAGACTATTATCGACGAAATATTTCGTTGGTAATAGTAAGTCGAAAACTTATACCGACAATAACTTTCGTAGGTACAAATTAATACAAAAATTTGTACCAACAATCTATATATAAGATATACCAATGAATTATTTCGTCGGTAATAATGGACCTTTACCGACGAACATACTTGTCGGTATTATTGTTTTACCGACGAACGTACTCATCGGTAATGTTGCTAATCCACAGTTTTACCGACGAAGATATTCGTTAGTATAAGCTGTGTTTATCGATGAAATATATTGTTTTTCCTACCAAAAGTAACACGTTTTGCTAACGATTTTATCCGTCGGTATTTGTTTTATCATTGCCGACGAAGTCATATTTCGTCGGGAAAAGCCTTTAACCACAGTCTTATTGCGATGATCTTTCCGACGACATATTTTGAAGATAAAATAATGACGAATTATGTCGTCAGTGAAAGAGAAATTTCCTATAGTGTACTAGATTTGATTCGATCGGGGAGCGGCGGGCGTAGGGAACTTGTGGGCCTCCTCCATTACTTATAAAAGATAGGATGTGAATTATTGTCTAATATCTTAAATCTATCGTAACAAGGTCCATCGATACCATCAACAGACCACTTGATCCCATCGAGCAGTGTGGATGATGTCGATGTCATTGACAGACTGCTCGATCCAATCGAGAAAATTTAAAAAATCCTAGTTATTAGTTGGACAGTTTTGGAAGTTGATACTCGATGGCATCAAATGATCTTTAATGTTAACGACTGATCTTTGATGTCTATCGATGTCATCGAAGGTCCTATCAAGCACGCGTAGAGCTGCATAAGTGTGCATTTATTTCCTATTTCGGTTGGGTGGTATATATACTAAGTGTAATTAAGATTAGGGAGAGGATTAACGCTATTTAAGGCGTTCTAAAGTGTTCGAGGACATAGCTAGCATTTCAAAGCAGATTCGAGGGTTGTTTGAATCGATAAGATCTATTTTCTCTTATCATTTTTCTTTCACAATGCATTACCTGTCACTTTGTGTCATGGTTGTTTTTTCCGCGAAGGTTTTGCCACGTAAAATTCAGAGTACCTTCTTGTTGGGTTTTGCGTGATTGAGATTACTTTGGTTGATTCTACTCTATGTTTCCAAAAGTCCTAACAAGTGGTATCAGAGCTACCATTGGGAAGCAGATTGAATCTAAAAGTAAGGTATCAATGGCATCTAACATGAAATTTGATGTAGAGAAGTATTCCAATAAAAATTACTTTTAAGTATGGAAAGTTAAGATGAATGGCATCCCAGTTCAGCAATGATTGGAAGATGCACTCCTTAGAAAGTGACTGGAATATATGAAAGAAGAAGAATGGAACAAGTTAAATAAGAAAGCCAATATCTCAATCCAATTATGTTCAACGGATGAGGTCCTCTACAATGCTATGAGGGTGAAGATTGTGGCTGATACATGGGCGAAGTTAGAGAACATTTATGTGAAGAAGTCTCCTAAAAAATTTGTGTATCTAAAGTTACAGTTCTTCAATTTAAAGATGGCAGAAAGGGCTGTCGTTAAGGCCCACATCAGTAACTTCAATAGGCTTATTTGTAAATTGTTGGTTGTGGATAAGACAATTAAAGATGAAGATCGAGCATGTATTATGTTAAATTCTATTTCAAAATAGTATGGGTTGTTTAAAGACTTTTTGTGCACCTATAGGACAACTATTAACATTGAGATCATTATCTCAACACTTCAGTTGAAGGTGATGAGAAAGAAAAGTGGTGACATGGGTGCTTTAACAGATGTACTGGTTACAAGGGGGAGGAATTCTAAGCGAGATAGTGGATCTTCGCGATCAAGATCCAAATCCAAGGGCAAGGAAAAAGGCAAAAGCAAGTTAAAGTGCTAGAAATGTGATATGATATGGCACATGAAGAAGGATTGTAAGAATCCTAAATCGAGAAAGGAGAGATCAGAAAGTTCTTCTAGAGAGGCTAGCACTGTAAAATCCAGTGAGGAGGTAAGTGGTAGTTATGTGTTGACCGCATCAAAATTTGGATATTTCAGCGATGTATGTATTTTGGATATGGGGGTTTCATATCATATGACCCCTCATAAGAGTTAGTTCACCAATTACAGTGAGTGTGTGATACATGGATATCTTGAATATTATATTTTCCCTCATTACAGAAGAGGGGGATCCGTCTACTTTTCGGGAGGTTCTTGATGATGTAGATGCTTAAAAGTGGAAAACGATAATGCATAACGAGATAAATTTCATATATGATAATGAGAGAGCTTGAGAAGATTCTTATTGTCCATAAAGTAATCGGGTGCAAATGAATCTTCAAAAAGAAATAAGATAGGTACAAGATAAGGCTGGTAGTAAAGGGATACGCTTAGAAAGAAGGTGTTGACTTCACTGAGATATTCGTACCCGTGGTGAATATTCATGTTAGTGCTGGTTGCCTAATACAATCTCAAGTTGGAACATATAAATTGAAAACTATTTTCCTATATAGGGAATTGGAAGAGCAGATTTACATGAAGTACCCAAAATATTTTAAAATGCAAGGGACATAGAATAAGGTTTGCAGGTTGAAGAGGTCGTTTTATGTTCTAAAACAGTTGCCTAGGTAGTGGTACAAGAAATTTAATTCTTTCATGGTGAGTTAGAGGTTTACTAGGAGTGAGTACGATCATTGTGTCTATTACATAACACTAAGTGATGGGAAGTTCATTATCTTGGTATTGTATGTTGATGACATGCTTATTGTTAGTCATAGCATGTCTAAGATCGATATACTAAAGACTTATCTATCAGGGACATTTGAGATGAAATATTTGAGGGCTACAAAGAGAGTTCTCGGTGTTGACATACACAAAGACAAGAAGAGGAGAAGGCTACGACTATCTTAGGAAGAATACTTTGAGAAGGGTATTGGTAAAGTATGGGATGGATAAGGTAAAGTCAGTCAGTGTTCCCCACACGTCTCATTTTAAGCTTTTCTTTTTAACAGTGTTTTGAAATATATAAAAAAAGTAAGTTATGTCTCATGTGCCTTATTCGAACGCGGTTGACAACTTAATGTATGACATGGTCTGTACAAGGCTAGATATTTCACATGCAGTGGGTGTTATTAGAAGATACATGTCTAACCTCAGTAGGCAACACTAGGAGGTAATAAAATGGCTACTTTAATATATTCGAGGTACGCAGGACTATGTCTAGGCATTTAAAAAAAATCAGGAAAGAAGTTAATAGGCTATGTGAATTTAGCTTACACGGGCAGTGTGGATAATAGAAGGTCGACTTCCAGTTATTCGTTTGTATTAGCAGGTAGAGCGATCAATTAGATGATAAAGCTTCAGTCTATAGTGGCACTTTCCACAACCGAACCTGAGTATACCGTAGTGACGGAAGCATTTAAGGAAGGTGTTTGGTTGAGGAAAATAATATATCAGTCGGAGCTTTAGCAGGAGGCCATGCTAGTTAATTATGACAACAAAAACATAATTAATTTGGCAAAGAACTTTGTTTATTACTTACGTACTAAATATATTGATGTGCATCATCATTTTATGTGTCAAGTGGTTGAATGAGGTGTGACTCCTGAAAAGATACACATAAGCATGAATCCGGCTGACATACGTATGAACATAGCTCCCATAGAGAAGTTCAAGTTATGCACAGCTTCTTTGGGCTTGGTAAAGCTGTAATAAGGACGAGTGTGCATGAGAAATGATGATGAAGCACGATGGAGGAAATTAAAGATGTGGTGGAAAAGGAGTAATTGAGACTAAAGATTGAAGATATGGTGGAGATAGTTATCTAATGTCTTAAATCTGTCTGTAATAGGGTCCGTTGATTCCATCAAAAGACCATACAATCCCGTCAAACAAATGTGGATGATATTGATGCCATTGATAGACCACTCGATTTCATCGAGAAAATCTAGAAAAATCTTAGTTATTGATTGGATAGTTTTGGAAGTTGCTACTCAATGGCATCGAAGGTCCCATTTAGTGTGCGCGCAGAGTTATGTAAGTGCGCGGTTGTTTTTGTATTCCAATTGGGTAGTATATATATAAAGTGTAATCGGGCTTAGGGAGAGGATTAGGGCTTTCTAAGGTGTTCTAAAGAGTTCAAGCACATAACTAGGGTTTCAAGCCAGATTCGAGGGTTGTTCGAGTTGGTAAGATCTACTATCTCTTTTATAATCTTATTTTCATAGTGCATTATGTGTCGCTTTGTGTTGTAGTTTTTTTTTTTCCACAAGTGTTTCTCCACATAAAATTCGAATTGCCTTCTTGTTAGGATTTTTTTTAATGTGCGATTTCAATTACTTTACTTGATTCTGCTTTGTGTTTGGGTGAGTCCTAACACGGATTGCGTCCTACCCCCTCCTGTCTCTCATCGTGAATGGGTAGATCTGTGGGGCTGCCCACTGTGATGTATCTATTTATCTACGTCGTTCATCCCTTTTTCTTAGATCACTTCAAGACATGAGCCCAAAATTGAGGTAGATTCAACGGTCATGTGGACCACACCACACATGACTCTTGCATTTATGGCTTTGTACATTAAAGGCAACCCAAGTTTACTATTGGTGTGGTCTAGTTGAGCATTGGACTTGCCTCATTTTTTAGCTCTTACCTTAAAATGATATGAAAAAAGGATGGACGGTGTGGATAAACAAATTCATCACGTATGAGTATGCATGAGAAGCGACGATGAAGTTATAGTGGAAGGCAATTAGAGATGGTAAGGGCAAAGGAGCAATGAAGACTGAAGATTAAAGATATGGTGGAGATTATTATCTAATGTTTTAAATATGTCAGTAACAGGATCTATCGATACCATCAACAGACCACTCAATCCCATCGATCAAATGTGGGTGATGTTGATGCCATTGACAGATCGCTCGATTCCATCGAGAAAATCCAAAAAATCTCAGTTGTTTGCTGGACAGTTTTGGAAGTTGTTACTTGATGGCATTGAAGGATCTTTTATGTCATCGACTAGTCTTCGATGTCATTGACTAGTCTTCAATGTCTGTCGATGCCATTGAAAGTCCCTTTAAGCATCGACGTATAGTTGCATAAGTGCGCGATTTGTTTCCTATTATGATTGGATAATAAATATACCGGGTGTAATCGAGATTAGGAAGAGAATTATGGCTTTCTAAGGTGTTCTAAAAGGTTTAAGGGCATAAATAGGGTTTCAAAGCAGATTGGAGGGTTGTTCGAATTGATAAGATTTACTATCTCTTGTAATCTTATTTTCATAGTACATTACTCATCGCTCTGTGCCATAGTGTTTTTTTTTTTTTTTGCTACAATGGTTTTTTAAGGTAAATTTCAAATTGTAGTCTTATTAGGTTTGTTTGTGTGATTGTAATTACTTTAGGTTTGTTTGTGTGATTGCGAACACTTTCTTAATTATGTTTTGTGTGTTTGGGCAAGTCCCAACACTGATTGCGTCCTACCCCTCACGTCTCTAGCCACAAATGGGCAAATACGTGGGGTGGCCCACCGTAATGTATCTATTTATATACTTTGTTCATCCCTTCTTTCGGATCACGTTAAGGAAGCCCAAAAATGAGGCAAATCCACCGCTCATGTGGACAACACAGACATGACTATTGCATTTAAGGCTCTGCACATTTAATGCAACCTAAGTTACCATTGGTGTGGTCTAGTTGAGTATTGTATGTGCCACATTTTTGGGCTCTTACATTCAAATGATATGAAAAAAAAAAGGCGGGGTGGACAAACAGATACATCACGGTGCAACCCCCTCGTGGTTAGACACATGCGGGGGTACGATGCAAGTTGCATCCTATAAGATAATCCTACTGTCTTGCCTAGGCGGCACAAAAAAACATGGATATCTTCTCACCCATTTCAGCTCTCATTTTCTTCTTCTTCCTCTTCTCAATTTCCAATTGGTGACCACCTTGATGTTGATGCCATTGACAGGCCGCTCAATTCCATCAAGAAAATCCAGAAAAATCTTAGTTGTTTGTTAGACAGTTTTGGAAGTTGCTGCTTGATGGCATCGAAGGATCTTCGATGTCTTCAACTGGTCTTCGATGTCTGTCGATACCTTCAAAGGTATCATCAAGCTCGCGCACAGAGTTATGTAAGTGTGTAATTATTTTTTCGTATTTTGGTTAGGTAGTATATATACCAGGTGTAATAGGGAAGAGGGAGAGAATTAGAGTTTTCTAAGGTATTCTAAAGGCTTTAAGCGCATATCTAGGATTTCAAAGAAAATTCGTGGGTTGTTCATATCGGTAAGATCTACTATCTCTTGTAATCTTGCTTTCAGAGTGCATTACTGGTCACTTTATGTTATAGTTTTTTTCCATGAAGTTTTTTTTTCAGGTAAAATTTGGATTGCATTCTTGTTGGGTTTGTTTGTGCAATTGTAATTACTTTGGTTTATTTGTGTGATTGTGATTACTTTGCTTGATTATGCTTTGTGTGTTTGTGCAAGTCCCAACACGGATTGCGTCCTATTCCCTCAGGTCTCTAGCTACAAACGGGCAAATTTGTGGGGTGGCCCTCCGTGATGTATTTGCTTATCTACTCTGTTCATCCCTTTTTTCAGATCACTTTAAGGTATAAGCCCAAAAAATGAGGCAAATCCAACGCTAATATGGACCACACCACACATGACTATTGCATTTAAGGCTTTATGCATTTTATGCATGTAACAACTCAAAAAATTTCTATTCCTTAAAATTTTAAAAATTTTAAAATTTGTTTTTTAAAGGGGATTAAATCAATTGCAACCACCCTCATCATTATCTTATCTATCTTATCCAAGTAATTATCCTTTCTTTATAAGGGAGGACCTTCCATCCAATCGGAAAGAAATTAAAAAAAAAAAAATCAAGAGAGAAAAGAAGGGGAGAGAGATAAATAAAGGGGAAGAAAAGCTTACAAGGTTAGTATTTAATTTATTTTAATTATTTATTTATGTTATTATGCATTGGGTTTGTATGATCGACGATGTAGATTTACCATGGGTACAATACATGTGCACATATATCAATATATGCGCATATGCACGGTGCACCTTGGAGCAAACCTTACGCATGTAAACAAGAAATAAAAGGAAACACATAAGTTCTTTTTTGTTATTTTACTTGAATTATGTATTTGACTTATTTTGCATGTGGGGCCTGATCAAGTCGGTCCATTAGGTTCTAAGGACCAAAATATGGAAAAGCTCCAAAAATTAGATCAAATTAATATTTTGGTGGGCCATAATATGCAAAATAGAATTCACGATGCATTCATCATTGAAATATCTATCGGGGCTGTGAGGACTTCCGATGAAAATATTAACTATTTTGATTATTCAAAAATAATTAGGGAAACCAATGAATGACTCAGATGTCAGATAGACAATTAGGAGAGCCCGAGATAAGGAAGGTATAGGTTTTAATGGTGGAAGAATGATCGGCATTGTTCATGATGGTATGACCCATCGGAATCACGAAACTAGTTTTTTTTTACCAGTGTCCTAAAACGATGTTGGTAAATTGGTAAAGGGAATAAATTTAATGTACACACATTATGTGTGGACCATGAAAAAATAAATATATATATATATATATATATATATATATATATATATATATATATAAAATACGTATAAAAACACTCTAGCGTGCAAAAGTGAAGCATGTGTATTTATGGAACCGGAATTGCTCTGGATTGGTGGGCCTTCTATGCAGGGTTGTCTTGAGGAAAGTAACAAATCCATACTATCTATTAATCTTGTCACTTAATAAGAGACTTGGGGTTGAAAAATCCACTTGAAAGAAAACTCATGTAGACCATAATGCCTTAAGTAGTCAAAAATAAATGGTTTCTACTAAGCATTCATGTGGGCCATTGAAGTGTTGTTTCGAAGAGATTTTTGGGCTCATCCTTTATATGGGGATTACCCATCTCACCTATGGCTTAGATTATCATGGGACATATTAAAAATTAATAAATAAATAAATACAAATAAAAATTTTAGTTTCCTATGTTGAAACCAAGTGCGGGTTTTAACATTATAGACCATCTTGGGTTATGAGATTGTGGATCCATAGTGATATATGTATTGTATCCACTCTATCCACTTGATTTGGAAGGGTACTTTGGGTTAGGAATGCAAATTTAGGACATATCCAAAATTTGTGTGGCCCATACAGAAAGAAAATAATGGTGGTTGTATAATAATCTTTTATGTTATTACGGGTCCCACATATTTCGAATTGGATTGAAATTTCTTCCCAATGGTCAATATAGTGGTGGTAACCATCTAATCAATCTAGATCCTTATAGTAGGACCCACATAAAAAATTTGTGTTATATATATATATATATATATATATATATATATATATATATATATATATATATATTTTTAATATGTTTATACCATACGAATGCATGGTAAAACTTATCTAACCTGCATGCATATTTTGGACAAAACATTCACATGTTAAAACTTGTATCATCATAGCATGCTATTATAAGATCTACGCCATCCGTTAGGTAGGTCATTTTATGAGATATCTAGCCTACCCTTTTTTGTTGGGATAGATAAGATAAATCCTTTCCATTAGGTACATTACCTTGTAAAACCTAAATATCACTCCCATTTATGACTATAGTAAGCAAAAAAAATCAAGGGCTTTATGAACTTTATATTTCTATCCCTTCATTTTAATATTACAGTGTACTGCATATGGATTATGTATAAGTATTCTCTGATCTGCTCCATCAGATTTCTCCCAAAATCATCAGGTGAGTAATCCCAACATGTTTCCTCTCCATATGATTAAAATAAACTGTTGTGTTGATGTGATTAATTGTATTATGATTTTTTTTTGTATTAAGTATTCATACCTGGCATCATTAAAACTCTTCTGCGATTACCTAGGCGAAAGCCTATTGTACCCATTAGAAGCCCACTGTATGTGGAAGTCTGCCCAATGGGGGGGATGCGGGCCTTACCCATGCCTACCAATGGTAGAAGCCTGCCGAGTGCAGATGCGGATTGTCAATATCCAAATCAAGAAAGTGGATAGTTTCTATTTAGATCCACTTAATGCATCATCAACACCATTCACAACATTTGTATTAATTACATTATTTGTATGGTATTTCTGATTTTTATGCTTGACTTGTGTGTTTTATTTTAATTGTATCATGCATGAACCATGATGGGTTCACTCAGTAAGCCTGGCCAACTGATGGTTTATTGATGGAAAAACCATACAGATAGAATCGAAGCAAATATAACGATTGAAGAGCAAGAACTTGAAGCCAAACCAGTGGATGATCCACAAGAACAGTGGTCATATTTAACCAAAGACGAGCTTATTTCATTAGATCGGTAGATTAAATGGGACATTTGTTTCCTATTATTAGTTTTTTTTTTAATAAATGACTTCTAATTTAGATTTTATAATTTTTGAATAACTTGATGATTTTTATGACTTAATAAAAGTCTTGATTTGGTGAACAACAATATTTTAACTCGTATTCTTGATTATCATGGGTGTGTGGTGGTGAATGTTTATGAATGAATTAGTGGTGGATATTAGTGTATTGATAGATGTTAATGGGAACATAGAATTCAGATTATATTATGCCTCTATTAAATAATGTGACTCACTAATTTAAGCACACTAAGTGTACGAGTCATGGATCGTAAATTAAGTCTAAGAGTGCACCCTCAATACGTAAATTTCAGGGCGTGACAGAATGGTATCAGAGAGAGGATTTTCATATAACCTAGTGTGGCTTGTAGGTTACATGGCTCACTCATTTAAATAATTGGTAGGCCCCCTTGAAATTAGAAACACAACACTTAGGATTTTCTATCTGGATATTGTTGTAAGAAATAATGAATGTAGAAAAAAATGTATAAACTAAGTAGGATGTTCTATGTACTTTGATTTGAGTATATTTTATATTGAGATGGGTTAGTTTTAACCCTAATTAATTTTTAGGATATTGAGTACACAAAGTCCTGTTGGACAGCAATGGGCAGCAGGAATCACCCAACTTATAAAATTCATAACTATAAAAATACTTATACGTCAAGGTGATTCAAAATCCTGATCGAAAATAGATAAGTATAAATTAAAATAAAAATAATTAGAAAATTCAAATCTAAATGTCACTATACTGATTTAGGGAGTTAGTATAAGCTGGTCAAAATTCATCAAATTTTGGGTAGGTCTAACTTCATGAATTTTAAAATTTTCTGTGGTTAGAAGATTTAGCTAAAATTTTATAGAGAGAGTATATGCTTGTAATAGGATCTTTAAAAAAAAATTTAATTTAATTTGAAGTTTGTAAGTATATTAAATAGTAATTATAACCACATCAGGCAACTAACAATCTAATTTGCCTAACAATGGTGTCCTATCAGTTTAACTGACAATGTCATTCATTTTGATAATTACATTTAATTAAAATAACAATTTTATCTAAATTAGTTAGAGATTATTTTAGTATACAGTTAAAAATCCATAATCCCTACTAAAATACAAATTCTTATCTTATAGGAAAACTATGGCCCCAAAGAAGACACGTAGCATCCGTGACTTAGTCCCTTTTACTAGCAGTACCCTTCCTCGTTACCTAGTATTGGACACTACTAAGAATATGAAATGATGAATAGAAAACATGATGAAAATGTAGTAGAAGGGGACAAGGTTGAAGAGGGACCGCAAAATCTTGTACCTCCACCTGCAATAGATCAAGGTGGGGCTAGACCAAGCACCCAATTGCCTTTGTCCCCATATGTGATCTGTGCCAATTTCGTTGGACCTAGCACATAGCCGTGGGACGTTGTGTTTGGATTAGTAAATCAAATAGTCATCATGATGAAGCAACAATAGGAGCAATTTGCAGTTTAATGGAATATGTTGGCCAATATGAGCCAAGCACCTCAAGCTCATCGTCAGGCATCACCAGTTAGGACCGAACAGACATGTGAAGTGAATCTCTTTGAGAGATTTATAAAATTTTGGCCATTGGTGTTTAAAAGTACTACCGATCCTTTAGTAGCAGAAGATTGGCTGACACAAGTCAAGAAGATATTAGAAGCGATGAATTGCCCTGATATCGAGAAAGAATAATTGGTGTCTTTTATGCTTCAAGGCAAAGCAGATGTTTGGTAGAGATTGGCTAAAAGAATTGTTATAACTAATCATGTATCGACTTGGAGAGAATTTCAAGACAAATTCAATGAGAAATACTTCCCTAAGGCATGATGTAATCAAAAGATGGCAGAATTTTCAAAATTAGAGTAAGGATCGATGATGGTGGCATGGTTTGAGGCGAAGTTCGCTGAACTATCAAGATATGTCCCGAAGATGATGGAAGATGAAGAATACAAGATCATTAAATTCAATGAAGGCCTTCGTCAAAATATTAGAACCAAGTTCTATTGTGATGATATTATTCTGAAATTATTGACAAGGCTCTTTGAGCTGAAAGAGATAGTGCATGGTTCTAAAAGTCTCCAGTACAGATAAAAGAGATGAAAAGTCAGATGAGGACTACTAGCCAACTACAACCATTAGAGAAGAGGTAATGAACTATTGGTCAATTTTAAGCACCCAGTAGTCAAGATCAATTTTTTAACAAGAACTGTACCTATTGTGGGAAGTTCGAACACGAAGCCCGTTTTTGCAAAACCCGACTCAAGGATATCAGCCAAATCCAACCACTTCAACAAATTCTCCCTCGGTTGCAACTTCCTACACCGTCTCAACAATCCGAGTACTCTTCATAGGCATCACGATCTTTGCCTCCCAGGCAGCAACAATATTAGCAGAATTGGCCTCAGCAAGCAGCTCAACCTCCAGTATCTTAGAATCAATGAGGACAATCCTTCAAACAACAGTCAACTCAAGCCAAAGTATATGCTATAACACCTGTCGAAGAACCAGAACTAGATAACAATTTTATTAAAGGTACGATTAATGTACTCGATAAACCTATTGCTATATTATTTGATTTTGGAGCCACCATATCATTTATTGCTAGTGCCATAGTGAAAATACTAGGGTTAAAACCTATTAGCCATAGTAAAGCAATTTTCGTAGAATCACTAGTGGGGAAAACTATCACCTTCAACAAAATATGCAAGTCCTATGAAGTTAATACAATATATGAGGTATTATAATGCCAGTTGATGTAGTAGTTATGAATATGAATGGATATGACGTCATTCTAGGTATGCATTGGCTCTCTACTAAGCATGATAAGATTGACTATCATGCTAAGACCATTATATTCTCTATTCCCAGGAAAGAATCTTTTCAAATTCTAGGAATACAGAGAGATAGTAACGTAGAGTGTACTATAGTGTTGAAGGAAGAGAAGTCACCAGAGTTGAGCATGGAACAAATCCCAGATGCGAGAGAGTATCTAGAAGTTTTTCAGGACATACCTGGATTACCGCCCCGATGAGAAGTAGACTTTAATATTGATCTATTACTAAGCACCGCCCCTATATTAAAGCAACCGTATCGAATGCCACCAGTTGAGCTAAAGGAATTGAAGGAACAATTGGAAGGATTGAAGAACCAAGGTTTCACCAGACCCAGTACTTCACCATAAGGTGCATCGATACTTTTTGTAACGAAGAAGGATGGAAGCATGAGTTTATGCATAAATTATTGTCGGCTGATTGAAGTGACGATTAAGAACAAGTATCTTCTGCTACATATTGATGATTTATTTGATCAGTTGAAATGAGAATGTTATTTCTCCAAGATTGATTTAAGATTAGGATATCACAAATTACGCATTAAGGAGTCAGATATTTATAAGATGCCCTTTGGGACGTGCTATGGGCACTACAAATTATTGGTTATTACTTTTGGGCTGACCAATGCCCAGTTGTGTTCATGGACTTGATGAACAGAGTATTTCAACCATATCTTGATCAATTTTTCATCATATTTTGTCACGTCCCAAACTCAGAAACTGGGCTCACAAAATTTTCGATCGCCGAATCCAGCGCCGACAGCCTTCATAGAACCCCATTCTCGGCTCCTATAGCCCATTCGTCAGGTTCCGATCCTGAGATGCTACGAGGAGGATTTTCAACGTCAGTTTGATTCGTAATAAGCATAACCAAAGGCATAACCCACAAACAACAACCAAGAACTCCATTACATTTCCACTATGATAAAAAACTTTACAAGTACAATGAGCATAAAGGGAAATACAATGGTAAAGAACAAAAACTCCAAAATGATCTGCAACGTGCTCCTGCCTCAGCGCTGCTGCGAGCCAACGTCACCTGCTCGCAACGATCATGCATAAGTTTATAGAAAGCTTAGAGGGTGGTGAAAGTGTGTGCGCAAAGTAGTAATATGAACATGCAATGTCAGAGTAATACGAAATATGCAGATAGATCCATAATATCATGAGCCGTACCAAGGCTATGCGATGCAAGACATGAATGGTATCGGCCATCCCAAGGCCATGCGATGTGCAATGCAACTCAAGCATACAGATCCTCATCTATGTCCACACATCAATACAGCTCAAATATGGGATATCACCGGGGTCTAGTACACTCTAAACCAGATTACCGCCATATCGCGCGCAATAAGGTAAGTGGCAGAGACCTCACTATCTATCTGCCAATATCGGGCGCGACTCGTCGATAGCGGACCCATTCCTTGAGTTGGTCAAACTCAGCCTAGCATTGCCCCCTACTCTCGGGCGAGTAAGGCCACACCCCCTTCCAACCGACCACGACATAGTGGAGAGCACAACCGTCTGGTAATCGACACTCAACGCTCATCTACCCTCTCGGTCTAGACGTTGGAGCAACCTCTTGGTACCATAAGGGTTTAGGGACTTTCACCTAGGGATATCTATAGCACCCCATGTAGAACGAGATTTTGGTATCCAATCCTGCCAACCACGATGCATCTGTGGAGGCTGAGGCCCCGATGTCGCTAGGGCGTACAATAACCCTAACACACAATGCGAAATGCATGAATCACACTATCTAATCATGCATCAAATCCTGCACATAACATGCGCTCATGTAGGGCAACACTGCCTAATCGGGAGCCCATAAATAACCTGCCCAAAGGCATATGCTATGATCAGTCACCTCTCATATCAAGCATACATATGATGCGTATGATCATGAGTCATGGAGCTATAGTAAACATGTAATAAAATAATGCATTATTCTTTCAAGAAGATGGGCCTAGACGGCCTATACACAACAAGTATGGGCCTATTAATGGGCCCTAAGGAGAGTCGTAATGTGGACATCTAACCAGCATTACACTCACAATGTGGACGTCAAACCAACATTGCTCCCAAGGCACGATCGTCGTAAACATCGCTACATAATCTATATTGGGATCACACATTATGATGGACCTTAGGTACATCCTATTGGGCCTTAAATACATCCAATGGGCCATGTCGTATGGGCCTTTTATTCGTCAAATGGGCCACATAAATGGACCACACCAATGGGCCTTATGTGCATTGCAATGGGTCATAACCCGTGGACATCAAAGTACGTCATAGTGGGTCTAATCACATGGGCTTTATACATACCAAATGGGCCTAAATCATAGGCCTTGTATAGATCAAGTGGGCCTAAACCCATAGACCTTATATAAATCAAATGAGTCTGGTCCCAAGGGCCTTGGGATATATCAAATGTTCCAATCCCATGGGCCTTACATCACATCAAAGTGGGCCCCAATAACTGTCACAAATACATTAAGATGAGCTTCAAATCATGACAAGATGGGGTCCACTTGGGCTGTGGATCTGGCTCATGCTTTGACTCATTCCATAAAATGATCTTTAAAATGGATGGACAGATTATATGCAACACCTGCACCAATGGTGGGGGCCCACATGAAGGCCCACCATCATGTACATTACATAATATAATATATGTATATATGTGTATATAGTATATACAATAATATATATACACACACACACACACACACATACACACACACACACATGTACAACCCCACACATGCCCACACCCACACGCATGCACCCATGCACAAGCACCACAGTGGGCCCCACCATCCGCTAGACGGTGGGTGCAAAACACATGCAACATGGGAGGGTACCACCGTCCAAGCAGACGGTGGATACAACACATACATCACTGTGGGTCCCATGTGGGGCCCACCACAAAGTTTACTTGAAATCCAACCCGTTCATAAGGTCACTCAGACCTGGATGAAGTGAAAACACAAATTTCATTTTGATCTGAAACTTCTATGGCCCAAATAAAATATTTTAATGGTAGAGATTCAATTCTACAGTTTCCTATGGTGTGGGCCACCTGATCAGCGGTTGAGGCCAAAATTTGGAGGGGACCCACCTGAGGAGGGGGCCCACCTCATAGACCGGTCGGATGGCAAATGAACATCGTGGTGGGGCCCACGGCTGGAGCCGTGGGTCCCCTACTGGGACGCCGCTCGCCTACTGCTGCAGGTGTCAGGGACAGAGGCTCTGCCTCTTTGCATTTTTTTTTAAAATTGAAAACCCTTCTTTTTGGGGTTTTTTGCATTTGGGGGACGCATCAAGATGATCCACCCCGTCCATTGGCTTCCTCGGCTCGGAACAAGTCTAACAAGTCCAATGTTGGACATTTTTAGCCTGAAGAAAAATTTAACATGTTATATAAACGGTAAAAACCACCGTTTTGAAAAGTATGGCCCGCCTGATCATCGGATTGACCTCATACTTTGGCTCAACGCCTAAAATGGCCCAAGAAATGAGGTGGATGGCGTGGATTTAATACATTCATCAAGGTAGGGCCTATGCAGATGGCTCACCCCAAAAGCACCCTTCTCTTTTTCTTTTTTTTCTCATACAAGGACATCCAGCGTCCCAGACGCTGGACGATTCAGTCCTCAAAAAAATACATTGTGGTCGGCCTGTTGAAGTGGGCCACCACTGATGGATGATGTGGGTATAACATATAAGGTGGGCCCCACTTGAAGAACGCTTGGACAAAATAAATACTTCAAGGTGGGGTCCATTCAAGTGGTCACACAAACACAATATAAAATAAAAAAATGAAGTAGAGAGGGAGAGATAGAGGGTGGGACACGCTTGTGATGGAGGGCTCCGCCACTATGAGCCCTCCCTTGAAGAAATTATACAATCAAATGGGTCCCTTGAACACATGGGACCATCTAAATCAAAATCAACGGTGGGGATCCTTTCCCCACCAATATGGACGGTCTAGATGACCTTCCTAAAGAAAATAAAAATAAACACCATGATGGGGTCCATGGAGAATGGCCCCATCATGGAGTGATCATGATGATCAAGTGGGCCATTGGCTACATCTTAGGGTCCCAAGTGAGATCCAAACCATTGATCGGTTGCCCTCACTTGGCCCATCTCAAAACAAGGAAGAACTACTATGATCATGCACCCACCGTCCGATCTTCTTGCTCCTAGGGGTTCCTTAGCACCTTAACTTGGATTTCAATGGATGAGATGAGGAATGGAGGGTTGATATGAGGGATGATGGGGTAGGAAAGTGGGCCACCTTGGAGATTTTTGAAGAGAGGGAGAGCTCATACGTGGGATTTTCTTTCTTGGAGAGAATGAGATGAGAAATGAGAAAGAGAGAGAGTGTTGTAGAGAGAGATGGGTGATGGATGGATGTGGTGAATGATGGTTGTGTAAGAAAACCTTGACTTTTGTGGCTTTTTGCATAAGAGGTATGGGATTGGAAGACTTTTGAGGCATTTGTGTAAGAAAGGTATGGGCATGGAAGACTTTTGTGGCTTGCTTGGGAGAAGGTGAAAGTGATGTGTACTTGACATGTACTTGACATATGATGGATTGATGGATTGATTGATTGATGGGATTAATGGGATTGATGTGACACCTTGTAGAGATTCTCTTGGGTTTCGCAACGCGAGGCGTTTCCTCGCACCGAACGTCGGCCTACATCTCTTGACCAGGGTATCGCCTCGGCGCGCGAGTCGTGGTATCGGAACCGTAGCGACGGTGCGGTCGCTAGGGTAATAGTCTTGGGTTAAGTCGATACGAGTTGACAGCATATGAATCAGGGTCGTGCGTAAATATCGGCTAAGGGTCGAAGGTTGCCGGAATTCGACCGGTAAGACCGCGGAAGTCTAAAGAATGGTACGGTCTAAGATACGGGTCTTACATATTTATTGATGATATACTGATCGATTCGAAAACTAGCGAAGATCATGAGACACATCTAAGAACTAGTTTACAAACTCTGAAGGATAATCAACTATATACCAAATTCTCTAAGTGTGAATTCTGAAAGTAGAGTGTTAAATTTCTAGGACATGTAATCACAAAGGACAATGTTGAAGTTGATCTAACCAAGATCAAAGCAGTGATGAAGTGAGAGTAGCCTAAGAGTGTAACTGAAGTAATGAGCTTTATGGTACTCACTGGGTACTACATTTGGTTCATCAAGGACTTCTCTAAAATTTCTAGCTCATTAACAAGTCTGACTCGAAAGGGTGTGCCTTTTAAATGGACTGATAAATGTGAAGAAGCATTTGTTAACTTGAAGAAGCTTTTAACCTTTACTCTTGTTCTCACTCTTTCAAAGGAGGGAGTAAAATTTGTCCTATATACTGACACATCAATTATGGGCTTTGGTTGTATACTTATATAAGAAAATAAGGTGATTGTGTATGCGTCAAGGCAATTGAAGATTATCCGACTCATGATTTGGAATTGGGCGCAATCGTGTTCTCTTTAAAGATTTGGCAACATTATCTATGTGGCAAAATATTCAATCTTTTCATAGATCATAAGAGTCTTCGATATTTGTTCTCCTAAAAAACCTAAATAAGAGGCAACAAAGATGGGTCGAATTCTTGAAAGATTATAATTTCGAGCTATTATATCATCCTGGAAAGGAAAATCTTATGGCAGATGCCCATAGTAGGAAGCAACATAAGTAGCAAACCATAACTAGACTAATTATTCAAGAGTGGCAGATGATGAACTATGTGAAGGATTTCGACGTTGAACTACAGTTCTGAGAACAATGTATACGCTTATGTAACATAGCATTACACCAGACATTGAAGGAAAGAATCATAAAAGCACAAGGAAATGATGAGTGGTTGATGAAAATGGTGGCTAAGCACCAACGTAATGAGGCATTGTTTGGAAAGTGTGGGAAGATAAGTGGACGGAGTGGATAAAATACATATATTATTGTGGATCCACAATCTCATGGCCTAAGATGGTCTCTAACGTTAGAACTCGCACTTGTTTCGACGCTGGGAAGCAAACTTTTTATTTTTATTTATTTATTTATTTATTATTATTTTTTAATAGGTCCCATGATAAAATAAGCCATAGGTGAGATGGGTAATCTCCACATAAAGGATGAGCCCAAAAATCTCTTTGCAACAACACTTTTGTGGCCCACACGAGTGCTTAATGGAAACCATTTATTTTTTACTGTTTTAGGCACTGAGATCCACATGAGTTTTCTTTTGAGTAGATTTTTCAACCCCAAGTCTCTTATTAAGCTACAAGATTTAATAGATGGTATGGATTTTCTACTTTCATCAGGACAACCCCGCATAGAAGGCCCACCAATCTAGAGTAATTCTGGTTCTGAAAATAAACATACTTCACTTTTGCATGCCGGAGTATTTTTATACCTATTTTATATTATTATATATATTTTTTATGATGGTCCACACGTAATGTGTGTACATTAAATCTATTTCCTTCACCAATTTACCAACATCGTTTTAGGACACTGGTAAAAAAATGAACTAGATTCGTGATTCTGGTGGGCCGTACCATCATGAATAATATCGATCATTCTTTCACCATTAAAACTTATACCTTCCTTATCTCAGGCCCTCCTAACTATCTATCTGACATCTGAGTCATTCATTGGTTCCCTCAATTATTTTTGAATGGTTAAAATAATTAATATTTTCATCGAAAGTCCCTGCGGCCCCAATAGATATTCCAACGGTGAATGCATAGTGAATTCTATTTTGCATATTATGGCCCACTAAAATATTAATTTGGCATAGTTTTTGGAGGTTTGCCATATTTTGGTCCTTAGAACCTAATGGATAAATTGATCAGGCCGCACATGCAAAATAAGTCAAATACATAATTCAAGTAAAATAACAAAAAGAAAATTACGTGGTTCCTTTTATTTCTTGTTTACATGCGTAAGGTGCTCCAAGCTGCACAATGCATTTTGCACACATATTGATATATGTGCACATGCATTGCACCCATGGTAAATCCACACCGTCCATCATACAAACCCAAAACATAATAACATAAATAAATAATTAAATTAAATTAAATACTAACCATGCAAGCTTTTCTTTCAATTTATTTATCTCTCCCTTATCTTTTCTCTCTTGATTTGATTTTTTTTCTTTCTTTCCGATCGGATGGAAGGTCCGCCCTTATAAAGAAAGGATAATTAGTCGAATAAGATGGATAATATAATGATGAGGGTGGTTGCAACCGATTTGATCCCCTTTAAAAAATAATTTTTAAAATTTTTAAAAATTTAAGGAACTGAAAAATTTTGAGTTATTACATTCTACACCCCAAAAAGAAAATTTTCATCCTCGAAATTTACCTGAACTATTCTTCAAACATGTGAGGATACTTTCCATGCATTTCATCTTCCTGCTCCCACGATGCTTCATTGACTCCATGATGATTCCATAACACCTTGACTAATGATACTGTCTTGGTTCTTAAAACATGTTTCCTATGGTCTAAAATACGAATAGGCCTTTCCACATAAGAGATATCTTCCTGAAGCTCAAGATTATGCTAATCCACGATATGTGAGGCGTCTCTTTCATACTTCCTTAGCATTGACACAAGAAAGACGTTGTGGACACTCAATAGCTTTAGTGGTAGTGTGAGTCTATATGCTGCAGCTCCCACTCGATCTAACACCTCAAAAGGTCCAATAAACTGAGAGGCAAGCTTTCCTTTTGTACAGAATCACATCAGACCCTTTATTAGTGAGACTTTTAGGAATACGTGATTCCCCACTAAAAATTCCAAATCACTTCTTCGGTTATCCGCGTAACTCTTTTGTCAACTTTGATCTGCTTGAAGTCATTTCCCAATGAGTTCTACATTCTCAGAAAACTCTTGGACAATATCTAGTCCAATCAAACTTTTCTCTCCTACTTCGATCCAATAGCTGGGAACATGGTAAGGGCTTCCATACAATGCTTCATATGGAGTCATACCGATATTTGCTTGATAACTATTATTATAAGCAAATTCAGCAAAATGTAAGTTACCATCCCAATTACCTTTGAAATCGAGAGTGCATGCATGTAACCAATCTTCAAGTATTTGGTTCACACACTAAGTATGTCCTTTAAATTGTGGATGATAAGATGTGCTGTAGTATAAAGTCGTGCCCATGGCTTTATGTAAACTAGTCTAGAATCGTTAAGTAAAACGAGGGTCGTGATTTGACACAATGGAACTAGGAATTCCGTGTAATCACACTACTTCTTTAATATATAGTTTGGCAAAAAGGTCTATTAAATAAGTAATATGAATGGGAATGAAATGCTTTAACTTTGTTAATCGGTCAACAATCACCCATATCGAATTGTGCTTCCTCTGTATCATATGAAGTCCAACTATGACATCCATATAAATGCAATCCCACTTCCATTCTAGTATCTTTAAAGGCTATAATATGTTCACAACCCCAAGTATAGGGTCGTGATGTAGTAATAATCTCAATGAGACGAATCCACAGGGATTAAACTTGTACGTATTTTGAAAAGAACTAGAATTAAAACTGGAAGAAGATATAAATCTAAATTTGAAGTGAGAGAGTAATTGTGAATTGTGTTGATTGAAACTTGTGAATTTAAAGGTGGGAACTAGGGTACTAAGGATCCACTTATAGCTATTAAGATTCTACCTCACTTTATTCAAGAAATACAGTTGGAATCAGAGTCTCATCTTATCCAATTGGAAGAAGAGATGATCAAATCTCTGAACTTTTGAGTGAACCAGCCTCAATGGAGGAGAATTGTGAACATTGGAAGGGATTTCATCACCCAACCATGCCCAGGAGATGATGGTGAACAACAGGATTTACTAATCCCACAATCTCAATAGGAAAAGAAGATGTTAAAAGCTATCACAGTGTCTATTATAATTTGAGTTATAACAAACCATAGAAAACTGAAAATATTTCTTAATATCAACTATAAATCAATGAAGTTCAATATAAATAAGAATCAAAGTAAGATAAACATCTCAATCATTCTATAAGCTTCACCTCTTAGCCCTATCTAAGAGGTTTAGTTAACCATAGACATGATTAAACCAAAAACTCTTAAAGAAAATATGAAAAAAAACTAAGGAAGAAAAAGAAAAACTCTTAGCGGTGGCTCTTCACCCATTCTCTCCACTCCTTAAACCCTAAAAGATACCTAGGAACGTCTTACGAACTCTTATTTATAGTTGTGAAGTTCCATCTTATGCACTGCCTTGGAATTTTCACAAACCGCCTTGAATTGATGCACTCCATGTAAGCCCCGCGTTACACTTTAGTCGAACCGAAGTCACCTTCGGTTGGACTGATGTCGAGTTCAAGTTGAGATAAGATTTAGTTTTAGCAGTTGGCCAATTTTGGTCGAACCGAGCTTGGATTCGGTCGGACCGAGCTTAAGTTTTGGTCGGACAGAATTAATCCTCAATTGGACCAAATTATCTCCAAAATTAATCATTCTTCACTTTTTGCGCACTTTTGGTCGTACCGAATCCTCCTTTCTGTCAGACCGAATTAGCTCTATTGCCGCTAAACTGTTTTGTGTTATTTTGGTCAGAGAACCTGGTTGTTTTTTACTGTAAATTCTATAGTCTTTCGGGTCCTTTCTTTATCCTTTGTACTTGGTTTCCTTAGATCTTTGTCATGTAAACTCTTCATTTTGGTCTCCTAAGATCCATCCTTTGCCTTAGTAATTCTTGAGTATCAAATCCGTGCTTTTAACATTCTTTTCAATCCAAGCTCTCAGATTCACCTTACAACACAAACATGTATAAAATATACCACTAAACATTATCATGTTCATAAAACCAAGATATAAATGAGAAAAGATATGTAATATTTGATACTCAACACACCCCCCAACCAGCATTTTATTAGTCTTGAGCATAACATGTGTGACATGATCTTCAATTCTCCAGGCTCAAAACCTTTTTTAGAAAACAATCTTTTGCAATTAAGTATGAATGAGTAGAATTAAAGCGAGAAAGTAGGATTTTGAAAACCTATAGTCGAATCATATATGCAATCAATCAAATAGGTTCTTTATCAATTTCATCCGAGCATAAGTTCATATATCACGTTTCTCAATGTGCTCAGTGAAAATTAACTTACTTCTCAAAAGAACACTACCGTTTCATTATGTCAGTCATGCTCATCACATCAAGATTAGTTGAAGACTCAAGCGATTCTGAACTTATCCCCTTCTTCTTTTTTTTCCATTTTTTGATTTAATATCGATGGTCACTTGTATTTATTCATTCCTTTCAGTCTTTTCATCTTTATTCTTTTTAGTCTTTTCATCATATATGACCTTTTGTCGATCTCACTATTTTTTAACTAGTTCTTTTCGTCTTTTAAGGTGGATAAATTCTCCAATCTCAATTCTCAATATCTATCAATGATTCACATACTAATAATCAGAAATTCTAATATAATTCATAAAAAAAAATTGAATATGTTTTGTGTTTTTAGATCAACATGAAATTTAAACTTCTCCTAATTAATTAAGTGCAAGAACTTAAGTGATAGTTTACTCGATTGATCAAACTCCAACAATTCAAAATTCAATCTTTATCTTATCATCTTACTCAAGGCATTCTTAATTATACAAACTATCACTTTCGACATAGGTTTTTAATTTGAAAATTTTAAAAAATTGAAAGTTTTTCTTCAGAAACTTAGAAAAATACCGATTAGTTTACCTAATCCACACCCCAACCTAAAATCTATATTGTCCTTAATGTAAAAGATATAAGCATCCAATGTATAAGAGACAACGAAAAGAAATGAGTGATGGAAAGGTAGTAACTGAAGAAGGAGAATTGAAGCTTTTCCAAGGTTCTCAATCTGTAAATGGGTTAGCCTGAAGACTAAACTTATTAAAAAACAAACCTATGAAAGAAATAAACCTAATTCATATTTCTTGTATGATACCTCCAACTGAAGTTTGGATGATACCTCCAACTAGAATTGTATGTATTTGAGGTAGGTCCACTGAAAGGTCTTTAGTAGTTGTTCATGCAATTCAATTGTTCATTCAATATTTCTTGAAAAGAAGGTATTGTTGGACAATTTTCAGTTCTATAAACGTTGTAAGCACAAATACCGCAAACAACTTCCTTAGCCTTATCCTTCTTAAGTTCTATGTCCTCAATTTTCCTTGTGAGATTGGCCACTTTAGCATCTATATCATCTTCCTCTTTCAAAATATATATTCCGCCTCTCTCTTTTGATTAAGTAAACTTAGAAGTGGTACAAGGTCTTGGGGAGATGTCCCGTGATTGTGTGTTTTTAGCAAGTTTGTCAAAGTAATCCCACACATCATCGACATCTTTGTTCATGAATTCCCCATTGCAGATCATTTCAACGAATTGGCACATGAAAGATATCAGTCCTTCATAGAAGAAATTTGTTATGCACCACGTTTTGAAACCATGTTGTGGGCATGAACTGACAAAATCCTTAAACCGCTCCCAACATTGGAAGAATGTCTCATCTTCCTTTTGGGCAAAGTTCATGATCGACTTCCTGATGGTGTTCAATTTATGTTATGGGAAGAATTTCTTTATGAACTCCCTGTCATGTCGTTCCATCTGCCAATCGATCGTGGACGTAGTAAGTGCAACCACGTCTTAGCTCTTTCTTTTAAGGAGAAGGGAAAAAGTTTTAGCCTGACCGTGTCCTCAGACACATTAGGAAAGTGTAAAGTAGCTATTATCTCATCACACTCTTTCATGTGTAGATATGGACTTTCAGATTCAAGTCCATGGGACTTTAGAAGGAGTTGGATCACCCCTTGTTTAATATCCATATTTCCTGTATTTTTTGAAAAAATCATACAGGAAGGTGTGCTCACCCATGCCAGTTGTAAATAATCTCATAATGTACGAGGCGGGGGTGCATTATGCACCTCGTTTTCATCCTAAATTTTCTCAACTGAATGTTAAGGTTGATTTGTAGCCATCACTTCTATTGACTTAGATGATCTCAAGTAGTATCTAATCTATGATGGATAGGTAACCCTTTGACTAATCCTACTTTACTCATGAGACGTAGAGTGTTATCACGGACCCACTTGGGCATGAAACACTCACAACCCTCAAATTCAGAATCTAATCTAGAATTGAAAAATTACAAATTAAAGCAAATAAGAAGTAGAGAGAGAGTTAGACATAAGTTATCGGATCAGATATTTATGTTAGGACCCTACAAAATAAAAAACAATGTTAGTTCCTAAAAATAAATCCATAAAAATCCTAACCTAAAAACAAAGTAAAAGTTAATCCTAATCTTAATCTAATTCTAATACCATTTAATCGCAGAAAAATGTAGCCGTAGTCCTCGGCTACGGCGCCAAAAACTTGTTCATGATCTCAAGTGTAGGGTCGCGATGTAGTAATAATATCAGTGAGACCGAGGTCAAATCCATAGGGACTAAACTTGTACATGTTCTGAAAAGAACTAGAACTAAAACTAGAAGAAGTTATAAATCTAAATCTAAAGTGAGAGAGAGTAATTGTGAATTTTGTTGATTGAAACTTGTAAATTTAAAGGTGGAAACTAGGGTGTTAAAGATCCACTTGTAGCTATCAAGATGTTACCTCACTTGATTCAAGAGTCCTATTTTATCTAATTGGAAGAAGAGATGATCAAATCTCTAAACTTTTCATTGAACCAGCCTCAATGGAGGAGAATTGCGAAGATTGGAAGGGATTCCATCATCCAACCACGCCTAGGAGACGATGATGAACAACAGGATTTACCAATCCCGCAATCTCAATAGGAAAAAAAGATATTCAAAGATATCACAGTTTCTATTATAATTTGAGTCACAACAAACCATAAAAACTGAAAATATTTCTTAAAATCAACTAAAAATTAATAAAGTTTAATATAAACAAGAATCAAAGCAAGATAAACATTCCAATCACGTTATAAGCTTCACCTCTTAGCCATAGCTAAGAGGTTTAGTTAACCATATATATGATTAAACCAAAAACTCTTAAAGAAACTATGAAAACAAATTAAGGAAGAAGAAGAAGAAAAACTCTTGGCGGCGGCTCTCCACCCTTTCTCCCCACTCCTTAAACCTTAGAAGATACCTATGAACATCCTAGCGACTCCTATTTATAGTTGTGAAGTTACATCTTATGCATTGTCTTGGAATTTTTGCAAATCGCCTTAAATTTACGCACTCCACGTATGCCCCTCATTACGCTTCGGTTGGACCGAAGTAAAAAATAAGTCGAGACATGATTCAATTTCAACAATTCCTCAATTTTGGTCTGACCAAACTTTAGTTTCGGTTAAACCGAATTAATCTTCAGTTGGTCTGAATTATCTCCAAAATTCATCATTCTTCACCAGAGCTTTGCGCACTTTCGGTCTAACTGAATCCTCCCTTTGGTTAGATCGAATTAGCTTTGTTGGCCGTTGGACTTTTTTGTGCAATTTTAGTTAGACCGAACTTGGGTTTGATCGGACCAAACTTGTCTATTTTCTGTTGCGGATTCTGAAGTCTTTCGGGTCCTTTCTTCATCCTTTATAGTTGGTTTCCTTGGATCTTTGGCATGTAAACTCTTCATTCTTGGTCTCTCAAGATCCATCATTTACCTTGGTGATTCTTGAGCATCAAATCCATACTTTTAACATTCTTTTGATTCCAAGCTCTTAGATTCACCTTGCAACACAAAAATGTATAAAATATACCATTAAGCATTATCATGTTCATAAAACCAAGATATAAATGAGGAAAATATATAATATTTGACATTCAACACAATAGTCCTAACGAGTTTTGATGATCGGTCTTTACTTGTTGACAGGTGTAACATCGAGAAGTCCCTTATCTTCATAGCATGCTATTATAAGATCTACGCCATCCGTTAGGTAGGTCATTTTATGAGATATCTAGCCTACCCTTTTTTACTAGGAAAGATAAGATAAATCCATTCCATTAGGTACATTACCTTGCAAAACCTAAGCATCACTCCCATTTATAACCGTAGTAATCAAAACAAATCAAGGGCTTTATGAACTTGATATTTTTATCCCTTCATTTTAATATTACGGTGTACTGCATATGGATTATTTATAAGTATTCTCTGATTTGCTCCATTAGATTTCTCCCAAAATCATCAGGTGAGTAATCCCAACATGTTTCCTCTTCATATGATTAAAATAAACTGTTGTGTTGATCTGATTAATTGTATTATGATTTTTGATGTATTAAACATTCATACCTGACATCGTTAACACTCTTGTGCGATTACCTAGGGGACAACCTATTATTCCCACTAGAAGCCCACACTGTATGTGGAAGCCTGCCCAATGGAGAGATGTGGGCCTTGACCATGCCTACCAATGGTAGAAGCCTGCCGAGTGCAGATGCGGGTTGTCGATATCCAACTCAAGAAAGTGGACGATTTTTATTTATACCCACTTGATGCATCATCAACACCAATGACAACATTTATATTAATTACATTATATGTATGGTATTTATGATTTTTTATACTTTACTTATGTGTATTATTTTAATTGTATCGTACACGAACCATAATGGGTTTACTCACTAAGCTTGGCTAGTTGACGGTTTATTGATGGAAAAATCGTACAGATAGAATCAAAGCAGATACAATGATTGAAGAGCAAGAACATGAAGCCAAACTAGTGGATGATCTACATGAATAGTTGTAAGACTCGTATCCTATATTGTATCGTTCCATAGGCTTCCACATTCTTTCCGGTCGAATTTCGACAACCCTCAACCGAGATTAGGAGTTTACCACATTGAGTCTAACTATTCAAATTTAGGTACGAGACTAGTTTCGATAGAAGTTCTTATGGTGGACCCCATCGCTTGTGATACTACGTGCTATCATGCCGACTTCACACTCTAGCATGGTCATTCCATTCACACCACATATTACATTGCATTTGCGGCATATAACATTTTGGGTTACTATGTTTCTGCATTTATATGGTCTAGATACGGCTGACGGTATTCGTGAACTCACCAGGAATTGTATATTGCATTACATCCTCGGCATCTAATATTTGGTTCTTTATGACTCCTCATTTGCATAGCTGATTTGTATTGCATACTTTATTATTGTTTGACTCATGGACTTGTTAGTATTTTCGCTTACTCTAATATCGTATGATTCATGATCTTACCAGTATTTCTGATATTGTATGAATATGGAATTATGTTGAATACTTGATACTTACCTTGTGCACACACTTACACCACCCTCTAAGCTTTTCATAAGCTTATGCACAATAGGTGCCTGCAGGTGATGTTAAGTTGCAGCAGCGTGGAGCTTAAAGCATGTAATTGACTTCTGGAGCTTTAATTTTGACATATGTATTTCCTTTTCAGTATTGTACTTAAATGATTATATTAGTAGATATGTGGTGACACTATCAAAAAAACGATCAAAGGCTACAGATTATGTTAATTTTTGGCTACGGATATACACCGTAGCTCTTTTGCTATGGCTTAAAACTGTAGCTAAAAGTATGAAAACCGTAGCTAAAAACTAATGCAACCACACGTACCTACAAAATGTAATAGCCCCATATGAGACTCTTCGAGGCCCATCAAAATGTATGTGCTCCATCTAATATGTCAATCCGTTTTAAAAGATTATTTTAGGCAAGAGCCCAAAAAATGAAGTAGATCGAAGGCTCAACTGGACCACACGGTTGGAAATAATGGAGATTATATACGTACTATTGATTGATGGTGTGGCTCAATTAGACTTTAGATTTTCCTAGATTTTTGGATTATTTTATATAAAAAAAATTACAAAATTAATGGACAGAGTGGATATGTCAAATGCATCATGATGGACCCCAAAAAGCTCTTAATAGGACCGTCCGTCTAGATCCTGTTAGAGTGTGTGAATGTGGAGGGGCGGTGAAGGAATACACAATAGCTACGGCTATAGTGCTTTTAGCTACGGTCTAAAACCGTAGCTTAGGAAAATGCGGAAACTCAGCCCACTTTACCCTTTTTCTCCTTCCCCCTCTCACGAACTTTTTAAAATTTCTCTCCCTCCACTCTGGAGAAAAAAAAAAAAAAAAAAAACCCAAATCTACGCCACTCTCTCTCTCTCGATCTCCCGCGCGTCCGTCTTCTCTCTCGATCTTCCGAACCCTCTCTTACGAATACTCCCCTCTCACAAACCCCTCTTCTCTCCCTAACCATCCCCTCTCTCTCGATCTCATGAAGACCCCTCTCTCACACCATAATCCGCGTCCATTTTAGGTATGCAAGACCAATTATCTTCTTCTTTCTCTTTTGAATAGTATTCGTATTTGTCTTCTTTTTTTTGTTGGAATTGGATTTGGGGTTTGAGAGGGTATTGATTAGATTGATTGGGGGTTTGAGAGGGTATTGATTAGATTGATTGGGGGTTTGTGCTGATGCTTGCGGCATTAAGCATGATTCGGACCACACCCCGAGGGACAGTCGGGATGGAAATGACAACCATTGAAACCTTCTTAGGTTTTCTGTGGCCCCTATGAATGTTCAGATGGGGGAGTTCAATCCCCAATTGGATCATATTCAATCCCTATGTATGTGTTTTAGATAAATCGTCTCACCATTAACAGCTTCTTGGAGGCCAATTAAATGGTTGAAATAGATGTATGCCCACAGAGTTTACTCATAATGCTTTGGGCCATGGATTTGAAATCCTCTTATTGTTTTCATTTGGCTTGTCTGGTTGAGAGTGTGCTGGCTGGATGTGGTGGCCCAAATCGTATTGGGTCTTCTTACTCTGCCCTATAATTTTTTTTTCCTTTTCTTGTCTTTAGCTGTATGGCAGAGTATATGATAGGTGAGGCTTGGTGTTTTTGTGGTGGCTGGATATCTTGTGGAGTTGCTGAATTTTAGAGCTAGGACATGCATTTTCCTCTCTATTTTAGGCTTGGGTACTGCAAGGGCTAGTTGCTAGTTTCTATTGATACCTAAAATCATGTGAAAATACCTCCTTAACAATCTCACAAATTTCTTTGTTGCCCACTTAGTACAACTATTCTAAATAACTAATAGCTCTATAGTTGAAAATTCTTGTAGACCTGTATCACAAGTCCTGAGGAAGGGCTATCCATCACCCTTACTGTTACCTGAGTACTTAAGGATATGAGTATGATAGTTGGGTACTCAACTACTCAGTTAACCAAGTTGCCATTAGTAGAATATCACAGATCTTGGTCTAATGTTAAATTTAGATGAAAACCAAGTAAGATTTGTATCCTCAAGTTCAAGCTACAATGTTAGATCTTGACTCAGGATTAGGATTCAACACTTGAAAGAAATTTGAGGGATTGGAATTGTAATCAGGTTATAATGATTGATGTCAAGCATTTAGAAGTAAACATACATATCTTTAAGAGCAACCTACAGGGCTTAAATTTGATAAGAATATTTTTTTTTCTGGTTCAACCTTACATAGGGCCTAGAGTTGATATATTAGGCACATTTTTTCTAACAAGGTGTGATTTTAAGACTAAATTTCAGCGAGTTCAGAAAATGTAAACAGAATCTTCTTCACTAAGAATAGAGAAGCAATTAGAAATATGGGTTGCTGCTTATCTAAAGAAACTACCAAGAGAGAGAAAATTACATGAATAAGAAATTACCTATGGAATGTTGTTAAACCGTAGGACATGATCAGATGGAGTTGAGCCTGGAAACATGTCACCCCCAATTGCAATTCCTACAGAGAAGTCAATGCATATCTGGAATTTATAAGAGCCTTAGATTCATGCACAAAATGGTAGCTCAAATATAAAAGAAAAATAATATTAGTCATGCTGATATAGATAGCTTCACATATTCCACCTGTTACACGTGCAATTGTGTTGTACAATTCATTTGACATTCCTCCTTGAGATTGTAAAACCAAAAGTCTGGGTCTGATTAGTTTTTCCAACCACAGACTTTAACCAGAAGTTCATTACATGGGACACCAAAAGGCAATGTGTTTCAATTTATGGTTATAAACAGTAGTTGGGGAGATAGAAAAACAATGGCTAGCATAGGATAGAGGGTTTTGAGTTTGAAAACACCCCAAATTGAGTATAGAGGTATCTCTAAATGCGAATTGACTAGTCTGTCCCAAAAATAAAAGGAAAAAGATTACCATTTCTGATCATTTCTTAATTAAATCCCAATTCTAACATCAAGTGGTGCTTCCATTACATTACTTACCATTTCTTAATTAAATTGAAACATAGTAGATTTTTTGGAAACAATTGATGATCAAGGACGAGTCTCACATAATGGCTGGTCCAGAGAATGATGGAACCTTTCTAGTATAATAGATATAGATTGTCCATTTTCTTTCTAGTGATTACATGGTTAGGATCACCATTAATTTCAGGTATAATGGAGTATGTAGTTTAGTAATCCAAACTATTGATATGATTGGCTCAATCTGGATACCCCATAGAACACACCAATCCTTCAATTACTCTTTGATATGTGTAATCCCAAATCCTTCAATTAGTTGTCAGCAGATAGGCTATTAATTAAAAAAGAAATGTGACAACATTCTACATTCAATGAAGAGAAGGCCAAAGTTCCTTATGCATTTATCATTTTTCTCTCTGATTGTCAATGGCAACATTTTCTGACATATAGTACCTCTGGTTGATATCATTTTTTTTCTTTCTTTCTTTCTTTCTTTCTTTCTTTCTTCAAGAGTGTTTTAGTTTTATAGAAAGAAGAGCAAGGTTAGGAAGTTATAAAAATTTAACTGATACGGACTTAGGAATTTCATGCATTTGTGTATATGCTAACACAGCAACGCCCATTTCCTTTAACCTCCTACATTTTCCTATGACCACATGTAGTTAGTTGCATCATGCACAGGTGCACCATTTCCCAAGGTAGGTAATTGATCACTAGACTGCTTTGCAACTCCAAACAGTTGACTCAAAGAATGTTTTCGCCTTGCTTGTTGATCTAGTTGTTGAAGTTGTTGGTATCTCTGGAGCTCCTATAGTTTCTTGTGCATGACTTGCTATTGCCACAGTTGCATATCATTTAAACCCATCTGGTGGGTCATTAAAAGCAGCCAACATATGCTTTATTTTCTCCTCTTTAATTCAATTATATTTACTGACCAATTGAAAAGGATTTTTGAGTCTCAGGGTTCAAGATTGAAGAATTGAATTTAGGATTCTAGTTCAAGATTGAAGAATTGAACTTAAGACTTTTGGGGGTTGGAGAACCAAGTATGGTAGAAAGTTGAGTTTTCTTGTTTTATCTCGCTTGTTTTATTTAGTGAAAGGAAGTAATTTTTAAATTCGTGATCTTTAATTGAAATCAGCCATTTCTATAATGGTGTTTCCATAGCCACATGTTCTTCATGGCTGATCAGGTTCATTTTCCCACTTCGTTGTGGTGGAAAACTGCTGATATTGGTTTATTTCTTCCTAGATGTGAAATTGTCTAAAAAATTATCTGGATATCTGGGCCCTGTGCAAGTTTGATTCATAGTTTTTTGTTGTAATCTAGAAAATTCATAACATAGTAGTATTTATTGGAAGATGAATTTGATGCCTGTTGATAGGGAGAAAAAGATATTATGATGTCATCATCTATTTATGGTAAGGGGTGAACTAGATACAATCTTATTACCTTATTTAATCAACATATCTGACTGCATTTGTCTAGATTTCCTATGATGGAATCACCTGTCATGTTTGGCAGCCTTTAAGCAGAATCCTCCAAAATGTGTATTAGATTATAATTGTGATTCATTGCAGTAGTGCATTCCAATGCACCCTGAGTAAGTTTCCTAGCTGGCATGTAATCTTTATGTATTTTACTGTTTAGTGGTTACCCTAATTATATGTATATCTTTCATCTATGTGTGTGTGTACACACACATTGACATGAAAATTCCTAGATTTGACAGAGGCATCATTATCAGGTGCAACAATATATATCCATTTTAGCAGCACTTGCAATGATGTTTTTCTTCTGAATGGTATGTTTTACTTGTACCTTTTCTTCTTAAGTAATTAACAGTATTTATAGATCGATACATGCTTCATTCTTCTTGCCTTCAAGCTTCAATCTAATGCTTTATTGATCACTTCGTTTGTTTATCCTCACAAGCACCACATGTAGGATTTGGGACTGGATTTTGAACTATTTGGGGCTGGCTTGTTAGGCCAATACTATTCAAAAAAATTATTTTCTCAGCCCAGCTTTTAGAGGATGGCTTGTTTACACCCTTAACTATTCAAATGAAGCAGATACAGACTCTGTTTCAACATTGATACTAGGGATGAAGTGCAAAAGGTGAGAACAGTGATATCTTTCCTAGTGACCCAACTATCATTTCCCTAACAATTTAAAATTCACATGACACTTGTGGGGCATGTTGGGTGCCTAGTCATTGGTTTTCTAAACATGGCTGATTAGAATTGCTTTGCTTATAATCAAAGGGAGGATTTTCCCTTCATTTATTCATGAGTATTGTGCATGCTAGAGAGGTTGAGAAGGCTCGTGACTATTTGTGAGGGAGTTGAAAAAATGGTGGTTAGGATGGTTGTACAATACCCAAATACAAAAATACTTGGCGGGAAAAAAAATAGAATGATTTGAGAGATTAAAGAGGCAATTCCAGCTAGCAAGATCCAGTCCACCCTTTAAAATGTGGTTGCCCTAAACCCTGGCTCAAAAGGAAGGTCTACTAATCTTTTTTATAACAGTTTGTTCATCTCATTCCTCGTAACCTCACTCACTCCATGAACCACCCAATCACATACTCCCCTGGCATTTTTGGAGCTCACACATATGTTTGAGCATGCCCCTGTTGCAACTTTGACAGAACAGTTTGTGAATTCATAATTCACAGCTTTAGCATTTCCATTTTCTGAATCCAGCTTTGGAAGACCAAATACATAAATCATGGATTTCATTCTTTCTGAATTTAAAGAATTTTACAAGGAAATACAATTTTATAGCACATCTAAACACACACCATTACATATGATTGGGAAATTGTGCACTATGGCTGACCAAACATAAAAATAAAAAATAGAAGCAAAAGAACATGAAAATTACATTTTTTATGATGCATGTGAACTTTTGAATGATCTTTACCATGGAGGCTGTTAAGGTCTTCTGTGCCCTTTAGCTGTGAGGCAGTTCTCTCCGCATTTAGCTGTAACGATGAGAACCATAGCTTAACATACAAAGCTTGTATTGGACCCAACATAATCACATACTTCCTATTTCATAAAGCATAAGATTTAAAACATGAACCAATTACTATCCCACCATAAAAGCATTACAAGGTGTGATTTAAACCATTAGAATATCTCTCAATCCAGCTTGAAGGATCTAACTTGTTCTTATCCAAGTATCCATCTTAAGCAACAAATTCCAGTACTTCTTTAATCAATGTATAAAATTCAAATTTTAGAAAATTTTAGAGGAATTCCCATTTCCTAACTTTAATTGCTAGTTTGCTACTGGTTCAGAGGAATTTCCATTTTTTGACTTTAATTGCTGCTAGTGATCTCTTGTTTTCAGAATGGCGTAGTGCCGGTGTTTTCTGAAATCTCCATTTTCTGACTTTAGTTGCGACTGGTGCTCTCTTGTTTTTAGAATAGGGTAGTGCCAGTGTTTTGGAATTGTTTCTTCTGCTTTGCCTTTTGTTCTCTTTCTTTTTAAGCTTTGGGGGATGTATGTTCCCCTGATGCTGCTCTTTATCCATGGATATACTTTCATCTTCCTTTTTTGGTAGCTAGGTTAGTTGGTTTAATATAGGTTCCGTTACTTTTCAAAAGAAAAACTATTATGTTAATTTAAAGTTTTTAAATAACATTTGGGTGAATCATCTGGGTTTTGAGTCTTCAAAGATCTCTTTTCATGGAAATGAAGGAACTTCTGCCTTGGGTAACTTGTTGTGCTCGTATAGATGCTAATAGATGATCTTTTTTCATTGTGCATTGATAATCATAATGAACAATTTCTGACTAGCATTTTAGCTGAGTAATTCAAAACTCTTTGGTGTTTTAGCTTCTTTGAAATCTCATTTATTTTTTTTATTTTTTTTCTTCTCTCAAGTCACTACACTTTCTCTATTCTTTCTGTCCATACTCTATTCTCTCTCTTGAATTTACAATGCTTTCAACTTTCCACTTGCAGTTGCCTGATGTTTATAAGGCTGCATGAAATCTGTTGAAGGCGAGCCTGTTTCTGGTGCCTGCATTTAGAAATTAGCATTTCACTCTTGAAATGTGTTTTTCTGGTATTGATGGTGAGCCTGTTGATGCTTATGTTATCTTTGCAGGACCCAACTGAGCAAACTGGCATTGATAACTTCATGGTACAACAACTTGATGGAGCAATTAATGAGTGGGGCTGGTGCAAGCAGAAGGTATCATGGTTGTTCTTCATTTATTTTTATTTTATAGGAGTTTATGATCCTTCCTGTTGGGGCATCCACTTTCAAGGAAGCCATGAAGATGGATGTCGAAGTATGTCACCATTTGAAGGCAAGCTTTTATTTTGCTTAACAGCTTCAAAAACTGTCCATTTAGGTCTCGGCTACAAACTTTGATTCCCTCTTCTCCTTCAGGATGTGATTAAGAAAAAGTATGGCCAAGATGCAATGAATGTTGGTGATGAAGGTGGCTTTGCTCCTAATATTTAGGTTTGTTGCTAATTTAGCTTTCCCACCCCGAAAGAGCAAAAAGGAAAGACGAGAATCCCTGAACACTGTCATGATTTGCATCCATACTTGTTCTCAATTACCAATATCATGACATGAGATTACCTTATAGGTGCATGTTGATGGGAAATGGATGATTGATGAGCTTTTAATTTTCCATTTATATATTTTTCAGAATTTATTTATTTTTTTGGTAATTTAAGAAAATCAGAAATCTTACAATTGGTGTAGGGAAATTGGTGAAGCGAAGCATGTTATGTGTTGAACCAACAAACAGTTGCTGGAACTCCAATCATATCATAATACTTTCTTTGAGTCCCAGCTGTAGTGATTGCAACATGGTTTGAGGAAATGCTCGTATCTTTCCCTTAAAAGACCTTTTTTTTTGTATTGATATAAAATGTTTCATTTTTAAATTAATCCATTATACTTTATTTTCATCAAACAGAATGTAAGTATAGATTTGGAGCTTTGCAGGGGACCTTTATCATGTTTGTTCTTGAATTTAGGGGTACATAACCAAGCATTCATGCACACTATGGCAATGGAAGTACATGGTAGTATTTTTCTTGTATCCCAAGACTAGAAATATAAAATACCCTTGATCCACACATTAGAAATCCAGAATCTGTTTGATTGGAGACCTGTTCCTCCTTCAAACCATCTCTATTGTATGCATTGGTAATCTCATTGGCATGAATCATCTTTTTCCATTTGAGTTTTGAAGTTTCTTTCCTTTACTGTGATGTACATATTTTTACAGAGTTTGGGTTGTGGATCTCACACAGACTGGTTTGGTTGAAATGCAAGCCATCTCCTTGGAAGAAATCAAGGAATCTACATCTAATATGTTGCCATTGTCCTCTGTGAATTCTCTCATGCAATCATGTCTACTTTATAATTGTATGTGTATAATGAGAGAAGCACTTGGTCGTTTGTGAAATTTCATAAAGGATTGTTCCATTGTTGTATAGCTGACAATCCTTTTGCTGAATGTTAGCTACCATAGTTCCTTCAAAAATCCTTTTCCACACAACAATGGTGTTAGATTTTCTATACATTAAATACCATTGAAAATCCTTTTGCAGATTTTCTAAGGAACAATGGAACAATGGAAGTTGTTGTTCCAAACTGACAGTTGTTGTTTAAATATATCTTAATGTTGTTGTTGTATAGAACAATGGTTGCTTAATGCTTGGTTTTTGAGGTGTAGGTGATCATGGGGGTACCTTTAACTCATCATCTTTAGGTCTAGATGCTTCCCCTCACTAGCATCTTTATGTTCAAATTTTGTTTTCTCGTGACACTTCTTTTAATTTTAATTTTAATTTTTAAAAAATTGGCTCCCCATTCTACTGCCGTTCATATTTTTCTGGAAGGGAATGCATTCATATTTTTTCTGGTGATGTTTAGCCTCATGGATCGTTGCGTCCTTTTCATGCTCTCTTGCCCCGAATCTTTAATGCATTAATTGATTTCTCTTTCTCAAAGTCTATTGAAGCTCTGTTTTTCTCACAACAATTTAGATATGAAGGTATTTAATTTAATGTTTATGAATTGGCAGTAGAAATATGAATCCAAGAATTATACATTTGACACAATATCTATCTTTTTGTCGATGAATTGAATCTATTTATTTTGTGTGCTCATATCTTTGAGAGGTTTTCTGGTGCAGGTACAAAGCATAGGGTGCTCTTTTGGGAAAACAGTTAGCAGAAAGAGATATCGTAGTCCTTAAGTTTATGATAAAGACTAAAAAATTAGGCTAACTTGAGATTCAGAAAGAGATATCATAGTCCTTAGCATTTCACTTACAATCTGAATCAGCTCTATTATTTCATCTCCAATCATGATGACCCTCAGGTTGCTTCGAAGAACGTCATTCTTAATTCAATCCTTCTAGTGCACATCCATCTCAAAATCTTAAACATTTTCCCTATGTTATTCCTTCTTAATGGTCCAAACCTCTCCTCCGTAGCTGATCTAATAGTTGTCTTATAAAACTTTTCTGCAAGTTGAATTGGAATGTTGCGATCACACAACACTCTAAAGGCTCAACTACTAGGAAAAAGAAGCTCATTATGATGTTTCAGAGTTTATATTATTGGATGTAACAACAACATCTGTATAAATTTTATATTATGCCATTCTCTCATAGGTTGCCGGTAATGGTGAGAGCCAGGGAGATACAAGATAAAGTTCTTGAGCATGTGGAACTCTCGAAATCACTTCTAGAGGTCTTTTTCTCTTCACCCTTGTAATACATTTATATTCACCTAAGGTCTTTAACTTCTTCCATGCACTTTTGTATTTAACCTGTCTGAGATTACCTAAATTGTGCGGGCTGTAATTCATCTAGAGTCAATTCAATTATGATATTAGTTTTAATTAAGGAAATCATTAATTTACAGGTTTGACTATAATGAACAAGATTGTCGAGCTTGTGGCCTTGGTTGCAATTTTGAATTTCAGAGGTATGTCTCGGGAACTTTCAAATTTCAGATTACCTCTTTGTTTCTATCGAGTGGTTATGCAAAATGTATGTCCATTGTAATTTTCAATTTCATTTTGTTGCTTGCAGGTTAATGGAATGCATTTTTGGATTGTGTATTTTGTATATTTTTGGCTCCTATATTGATGTCTGTGAAAAATCCACTATGTCCATATGTTTTTAAAGATAGCAGTAGGATAGGATTTTAAAAATTAGGCAGATTTAAAACTGAACTGGGCCGGTGGGAACAAAATGTCAACCGTTGAGACCATCCTGGAGCTAACCATAATGTTTCTATGCTATCCAAACCATTCTTATGGTTATTACTACTGAGATACACTGTAGAAACAAATATTATCCTGACACAACTTCCGTCACCACACAACTTCCGCTGAATCCATATTGCATTGGGAATCCTATGTACTTTCGGGATTCCGTTCCAGATGGAGCAAATGGGATGGTTGTGATCATGCAGCCATCAGAGGTTATGCTAGCTTTTGCATAATTTCTTATGTCTGCAGCCATCAGAGGATATGGTGTAGATCTCCTCGTGTCAACTAAGTGCATCACGGGTAGGCATGAATCCATGGCTACCCTCCAAGCATCACCACTTTTTTTGGCTGCATCTTTCTCAATGACCACCTCAACAGCTACCTCACCCTTCCGCAACTTCCCATCATTTCTCATCCAAGTTGTCGAATCTAAACCAATCCAAATAATGTTGGCCATATGCACTCGAGGGTCACCATTAACTAGAGTCCCCAACAAAATTGGGCAGATAGCTTCAGCCATGATCTACAAAGTTTTCTCAATCATATCACCCTGCTCACCCTGCGGACCACCATTTCCAACTTTGTAGAAGAACTGCGGGCATGACAGCTGAGACCACTTCTCATCACATTGTTGCTGAAGTGTGCAACATTCGTAGGAAGACAAATAAATCTTCTTAAAAAAAGGTGAAAGAGTGTGCTTCTTTCTCCCAAAACAATTTATAACCTCTTAACAAGAGTGTAGGATCTCATCCATGCTCTGGTCGAGTCCTTTCAAGTGCATCTTATCAAGGTGAATGTGGCCAACAAGGCCTGTATCCGCTTCTAAACTTTCAGGTATTTATCGATGCCTTTGGTATTCAATGGAGAAGTCAAAAGCAATATCCTTTAAAGTGACTTTTTTTAAACAATTCTGAACTAAATATGTTGCATTCTCCTTGCAATGCATTTTCCTGCAGAAGCACTCATTCAAATATAGAATAACTCTCCGATCAATAATATCATTCTTGAAGTTAACTTTGCACAAAAGTATTTCCTTCATTGATTCCCATGAAGAGTTGTTACTTTGAGAAGAATCAAGAATTGCTTCATATGCAGGATTTAATATTGTAGTAGGAGCTAATACACCAACCGGTTCACCAGCAAGAGAACTTCCAGGACTATTTTTGTCCACCTGTCCGTACTCAAATTGAATTATAGAATTGCTGCAGAGGTTTCTCACTGTCCCATCATAACAGATAATGACATCTCTAATTGTGGCCATTAGATTTTTAAACAAAGTTCCTGGTTCAGTAAGTCCTCTGGAAGAACGGATCAACACTTCCCTGGATGATATGAAATGGATCAACTCTTCATGGGGGGTCAAACCTTGAAAAAAGGAGCTCGTAACTAACCCAAATGCCTCGGAAGGATAGTCAATACCATTAACAGAATACTTATTTTGGAAGTGGATACTCATATCCTCAACCAAACGCCTTGAATAAAATTCCCTCGGTTATAAAGTTGAAGCCCCAAAAAGCCAAGTTGTTGAACAACCTTACTAATAGCTGAATCATTTTTAGAATCTATCAAATTACCCAAAGCAGATAACTTTAGACTATGAGTCACGATAGGCAGTTTAGCAATTTTCAGGTAGCTTTCCACTTGCAACTCTACAAGTTCATTGTAATTTGATCTCAAGTGAAGCAACAAAGGTGATACGTCCTGAATCTTCTTCTTTATATCTTCAGTAACAGCCTTGGGAATGTCAAAATCATTCAAGCCAACACTATATCCTTCTAAAAAGAGAATCTCCATCAGCAATGGCTACAACATATTAAAGAACTTAACAGCCTCTTCTGTTCCCTTCTTGTCAAGAACAAAAGTAACAATCTCTGTGAATGATGATTGCAGTAAATCTCTATTAAAATCAATTCTCACCATTTCACTTTTACTGATTAAATGCCTCTCCCTACATGGTAACATACTTAGAATTACAGTTCTGTAGTATCTGTTCAATTCAATTATTTTCATAGTTGATAACTTCTTTCGGCACATGGTATTCTTCCATCTGTGTTAACCAACTTTAGACAATTTTATTTTTTTTTCTTACAAATAGAATGCTGATCGAGATATTTAACTGTAACATATTCAGCACTACCACCACTCCTGGAACAAGATTGCCTTATTTATAAAAGTGGGGATCATTGTTCTTCTATTCCAAATCCTTAACACATATTCCTTCTTTCTCATTTTCCTTGTTTTCATTGTTTCTTTACTTATATTAAGCCTTTGAATCCCTCCTTAGAAATGGAACTATCTATCCATTGACAACAAAATTAAGAAAGCATGCAATGTGTGTAACTAAACAACAGCGATAAGAACAACAAAGGTCCTTTTTGAGATACTCCCGCAGCTTCTCTCTCTCTCTCTTTCTCTCTCTCTCTCTCTCTCTCTCTCTCTCTCTCTCTCTCTCTCTCTCTCTCTCTATCTATCTATTTATCTATCTATCTGCTTTTGTTTTGAATGGTAGCTCTGCAAATTCTTTAATTTCCAATTCTCAAATCAACACAAACTAGAGTTCAAGATGACATTGATTCATATCGTTATTCTGATAAAATTCTAACCACTCACCTCTACCTTCTTTTTTTTTTTTTGGCAAAGAGCAGTCTCAAAGAGTAATATTTTCTGAAGCAGTGGTAGTTACTAATGCCAGTAGTAGCACAATCTTTGTGGCACTTATCATTACATGGGTTGGTCTTTTTTCCTGACAACCAACTCGTGCTAAAGAGATTCAAAGGTAAGCAGCTATTAGAAATTCATTTTTACGAGGGCTTAGTTATTCCAGCTTTGTATTCATGTGAGTATTGCAGATGTGTGGCAGGAAATGGATGTATTTATATTGCTAGGAAAAGTTAAAAAAAAAAGACTCATTGGGCAAATTGATTTTCCTGACTTTTTGGCCCCTTCCTTTTAAAGAAAAAAAGAGTTTTGAAAGCTGCAGATGGATTGGGATGAAGAAAGTCATGCCTCCAAAATTGAAAAAAAAAAAAAAAAAAAAAAAAAAAAAAAAAAAAAAAAAGAAGAAGAAGAAGAAGAAGAAGAAGAAGAAAAATCTAGAATGATTGAAGCCATTACTGCTACCCTAGTTATGATGTTGAACATCCCATGCCCAACTAGTTGGGTAGACGAGAAAACTATGCAACTAGTTGCATGTAGCGTGCTCCATGGTGTGCTATATGGTAGCACATGGACTAAAAAAAAGCTCTCAATTTAAATACAGGCTTATGGATCATTTTGATGGCATGAGAATGTTCAGATTTGCTTACATTGTATATTTATAAAGAAAAAACTTACCAACGTAATGTGGCTTAATTGGTATGCTAGCAAATTATTTTGTTCAAGGAGGAGGTTATTCCAATAGAATGTTATTGCATCTTTTTTTTTTTTCTTCAGCCACAGACACAAGCTTTGCAAGGTTCAACTCTCTTTATTAAACCATTTTGGTTTGTACTTGAAAAGCAAGCTGATTTTATTCTTGTTATGGATGATTTATTTGGATGCACATAGTTGATTGCAAGAATATGATGTTAATACAAATATCTTGTCTCTTGATTGAGCTGAATATTTACATTCATTTCTTGTGTGTGTGGAAAGCATTTGATGTATGGATGTTCAGTTGAACATAATTGCAATAATTCAATCTGTTGGGTCATCCATATATATTTGCAGCAAAACCAAGGACGTTTGTTGGATCGGTTTTCAGCCAAATGCTTTTAGGTTAGACAGAAGTGTCCATGGCCCTCAGACTTGAGAATATGTTTTTATATGTGGGGTAGGCTCGTGGTGTAGTGATCTAGACTGTTGATCTGATGGCCCATTTTGGAATTGGGAATTTCCAAAAAAATCTCACTGATATGACAATCCTAACTGATTGGGAAGAAGAAACAACAATGGCTTCAAGGTGAGTTTTATCATTTTATTTTATTTTTTTCCATTTTTTTAAGTTATAATTTTTCTGCTAGAACTAGCATGTGTGGATTGGCAAAAGTGCGAATGCACTTGGCGTTTCAAATGCCACCCACTGTTTTGATAGAAAGATATTATGTTTTAAATAATATATTTAATTTCAGCAATTATTATGTTTGATAGTATCAATTGTTTCAAATGTCACCCACTGTTTTGATAGAAAGATATTAAGATTTGCAGACCTCACCTCTTCTCTAACCTTAGCATGCATTTTATACCAGATGTGCCGAGATCTCCAAGCCCGACTAGCTGTTGCAGAGGCAGAAAGGGCAGCAGCTGAACAGGAGAAGCGTGAAAATGAGGAATCTTTTTCTTTTTTCTTTTCCTGAAAAAGAACTCATCATGGAAAGGGTAGTCCAAGAGCCAAAGAAACTTCAGCAGGAGGCAGAGGAGAATGTGAAGGTAATGATAAAGTTGACAGCTACGAGCAACAAAGACTAATATAATTCATAGCATTGTCTGATCGTCTTGATACTCTGTTGCAGCTACGGGAGTTCTTAATGGACCGTGGTCGTGTTGTCGATGTATTGCAGTAAGTCTCCATTCTCTCATTTCTTGAATTATAGAGCTAGAGGTTTCAGCTACTTTTGGACTGAAATCCTTAAGAAAAAAAATTCATGTGGGACAGTCCAATCCAGTCCAACGTTGCCAATATTGTAAAGAGTGGGTGGCATTTGAAACAACAAACGCTTTTCTTATGTGGTATATCATGGGATTAGCTATCTGTTGATAAATTTTTCTTGGGTATTTTAGTCCAAATGCCGCATAATCTAACTTTGATTTATTTGAAAACTTGGATGGTCATTCATTCATTTCCTAACAATGAAATTCTGTCATAACTGGACAAAAAACAAGCGTCTTCTGGTCATAGATGAACTATTATTAGCATTCCTTTCTTGTCACTGTCTTGGTCCAGACTCTTAGTTGGCCCCAGTAGCAGCAGATAAATGGATCTGACTCTGCCACATTGTGATATTGCATTGAAATGTTTCTGCTTTAGCTTATCGATCAGAAGAGAAGGATACACTGTGGAGGCTCATTGATGTTGTCATCATAGTAGTAGCCTTGTCACAGCCATTTGGGGTCAGCTTGAATCTTGATGTTTTCCTCAGATGAGAACAGTTGAAAACAGAACTTGATTTCTCAAACCTGATGAAGTTTGAAGGATAAATCTTAACTGTTTAAAAAATACATCAATTCTTTTTACTTGACCCAATTTCTGATGAATTTACAAGGATAGAGATGATGTTTGGCTGAACAAAAAGGTGTTTTTGGTTTTTCTAGCAATGGTGCTATTGGCCTCCACATTTCTGTGACCCTGACCATTCATCTGGTGGTGCCATCATGAATTTGTTCCCAAAGTTCACCTCTGGAAAATCTTGCATATGCAGTTTGACTTTTCTAATTGAATGTGGACATGACATTTTAAGGAAATTGGATTGCTAGGCCCCACAGTGATGTTTATTTGTCATCCAACCTGTTCATAAGATCATACAGACATAGATGAATGGAAACAAGAATATAAGCTTGATCCAAAACTTCTGTGCCCCCTAAGAAATTTTCAACCGTAGTACATTTTATCTGTTTCATGTGGTGTGGTCCATTTAAACAAAAATATAAGCTTGATCCAAAACTTCTGTGCACATACAATGATAGTTTTTTCGAGGTGATTCACATGCTTTATTTCATTGCCATTGTATGAATGAACTTGTCCTCAATATATGCTGCATTTTTTTTTCTCTTAAAGCTTCTTAAACATGAAAATGTTTAAGAGTCCACTCATGGACGTATTTCTTTCTTTTTTTCCCAGGATTGCCTCAAGTTCTTAAAAGAAATACCTTCTGCAGCAACAAATGATGCATCTGCCAATGCTTTCCAACATTCTAGCTCTGTCATGATTCTTTATATAGAGAGAAGTTCTACTCTTTTGAAGTTTTTTACTTCCAAAATTTCTTTTCCTATTACCTATACACAGCGTCATAGAGAACTATTATGCACATGAATATTTCACAGGTCCTTCAAGCCCATTTTGGCCAGCTCATCTCCCACCAACTTTCTGAGGAATTGAGAAGGTTGTAGGCATCATCTGTGCATGCTAATCCAAGACTGCAAAATGGTGGAGCTAAGATTCATCAACACATGATGCATCATATCTGATTATTCACTGGCCTCTTCAGATCAACAAAAAATAATCTTTTTTAGCATCTCTGTCCAAACACAGTTCAAAATGTATGATTATTCACTGGCCCTTCACTCACTGTTGTTGTACAGAACAATGTTAGCAGATTTTGAAGTGTGTGAAACAGTTGTTGGGGTATGAAGGGTTTAGTTGAACAGTTGTTGTTGTATAGAACAGTTGGTGAAGGGTTTTGCATAATTTCAGAGAGATTTGAATTTAGCTTTGTTCTTTTGCTCTTTTTTCTTGAATTTGAGGTTGGGAGTTTGGAATTTTAGGTCCTCGGGGAGAGCAATGGATTTCAATGTGATCTTTAGTCTTTCTTCATGAACTGGAAGTGGGTATTTGGAATTATAGTTTTCTTTTTTTTTTTTGATAGAGATTTGAATTTTAGATGTGTTGCTCTTTCCATGTGAATCTGATTTTCTTCTAACATCTTTCCTACTGTAGATGGGGTGTTAAGAAGCCTCAAATCATGAAAAATTTTGTCACGATCTTGTCGAATGCAGGTCTTGGGATGGCCTTGTTCGGTCTCGGTAAGATCATTGATATGCTCATCATGTTTAGTCTCGGTAAGATCATTGATATGCTCATTTGACGTGAGGGGTGTCATCAAGAAATATGACAGTCCCAAACAAACTAAGTTTGCTTATTCTATGTACTTGCTATGAATTTCTTAAATCTATATATGTTTTCTCATCACCGTGCCTTCTTTTCTTGCAGTTCTTGAAGAATTCTTTCATTTAAGACTTGAGTTCTATGTAAAGAGAAAGGTGAGCTTTGATCTAGGCCCCCTATTTTTTCTTTTTGGTAATTGAGAAGATGGTAGTATTGACTTGCTACTTTCATGCAGAAAGTAATGTTGGATAATCTTGAAATAAAGTTGTTGAGATTGTCTAACAAAGTCAGATTCATCATTGGGGTGGTAGAAGGAGAGATTGTTATGAGTAACAGGAAGAGAGCGGATCTGGTCCTCGAGTTGCAGCAGAAGGGTTTCACACCGTTCCCTAAAACCAAAGGCGTTGATACCAGCGAGGCAATGGAAACAGAAGAAAATGAAGAGACACCGGAGGTGGGAATAGTTGTAAGAGCAAGTGATTATGAGTATTTACTGTCGATGGCGATTGGATCTTGTTGTTAATGAGAACTTTAAATAGACATATAACTATTGTGTTGGCATTGTACTTTTGTGAATGGAAATGAATGATTGTGTTTGATTGAATGAATGAATGATTTATCATGGTGTACTACAATGGTAAAAGCTGCCATTACTAATTAAATTTTCTATTAACAACAAGCATTAGCTACGACTATTCACCGTAGCCCTTTGCTGAAAACTGTAGCTATTGCTAAATTTAGCTTTTTGTTACGGCTCTCATTCTACTTTTAGCTACAGATAAAATTTGTAGCTGTAAGTAATTTTAAACTACAGACAAGATTACTACGGATTTAATCTGTACATATACTTTAATTAGCTACGGCTATTCACCGTAGCCTGATATCTGAAAACCATAGCTGTTGCTAATTTCAGCCTATTGCTACAGTTCTTGCCCAACTTTTGGCTACGGATATAATCCGTAGCCGTAAATCCTTGACCTCTACAGAAGCAACGGCTACAGCTTTAATCTGTATCTATTATCTCTGTGGCTAGGGATTTTAACTGTAGCTATAGCTTTTTGACCTATGGCTACGGTATCAATGGCTACGGTCGTGCTACGGATTTTTACCGTAGCCATAGGCTTTTAGCTACGGTTTTTATCCGTAGCCTTTTCCCTGTTTTCTGGTAGTGTGATGATGTTGTTCTTATGGTTTGGGTATACTTGTAGTTATGCTTCTTATGAGACAAATTCATGTTGAAAATCTTCCTTATAGGATCCCAGGATGGGAATCTGGTGTATGAGCGCTGGGAGCTGAGAATGGGATACTACAGAGGCTGTCGGCACCAGATTCGGCAATCGGGATTCCTGTGAACCCGATTTTCGAGTTTGGGGTGTGATAACAGTGGTCATATTTAACTAAAGACGAGCTTACTTCGTTATATCAGTAAATTAAATGGGACATCTGTTTCCTATTATTAGTTTATTTCTGTTTTAAAATGACTTCTAATTTAAATTTTATAATTTTTGAATAACTTGATAATTATAATGACTTAATAAAAGTCTTAATTTGGTGAACGAAAATATTTTAACTCATATTCTTGATTATCATGGATGTGTGGTGGTGAATGTTTGTGGATGGATAAATGGTAGATATTACTGTATTGATGGATGTTAATAGGAACATATAATTCTGGTTATATTATGTCTTTATTAAATAATGTGACTCACTGATTTAAGTACACTAAGCATACGAGTCATGGACCGTGACTCAAGTCTGAGGGTGTACACCTGAATTTCAGGGCATGACAATGCAACCCACTATGTGATCTAGTTGAGTGTTTGATCTGTCATAGTTTTGGGCTCTTACATTAAAATGATAAGAAAGAAAAAAAAGATGGACGACATGGACAAACAGATACATCATGGTGGAAACCCCCTCGTGGTTAGACACAAGCGGGGGTAGAAGGACGCGGATTGCGTACTGATAGTGTTAGTAGTGAGGTGGCTACTAATAGTGATATGTGGGCCTCATAGTGATATATTTGAGGCATATCCAAATCTTATATAGATCACACCACAGGAAAGAGTGGTGATTGAACACTTACCATTGAAAACTTCTTAATGGACACAAAAGTTTTGAATTAAGCTGTTATTGATTTTTTCTCTTCATCCATGTGTTCGTGACATAATCAACAGGTTGGATGGTAAATAAACATTATGGGCTGTTTAGGCGGGTGTATTAGGTCGTATTAAGGTGGATGGAATTGAAAAAGATACAATGAATACATATGTAAGGTATTGTCTGTGAATTGGGATTATCCCACATTTTCTGATGTCATGTTTAGAATTGAAAGTAATATATTTAATCCAACGGTATTGAACTCAAACCATGTTTGGATAAATAGTCGGGATTGGAAAGGTATAAACCATTTCTCTCCATTCATGTTATATATTATATATTTTTTTGTGTCGCCATCGAGGTGGGCCCCATTTGGACAATTCGACCAGTTCACCGCGGAGGTCAACTCGAGTGGGGCCCTATGGGCCCTGACTTGGGCTGGTTTAGATGATCAAGGATCCCATAGCGGGCCTTGGAAGGTTTCAATAGGAGTTCATTTCCCTTCATGCGGCCCACACGAAACTCGAATTTGTCTCATTTTTCAGCCCATGGCCTGAAATGATATGAAGAAACTGGTGTACGACGTGGATTTATCATATACATTAAGGTGGGGCAACGAGTGGGACAACCCATCGCACCTCGGCGAGTAGTAACGTAAGGGGTGCTCCCAACATATCATTACATGTAATGTGGTCTACCTTACGGTTAAATTAACATGATTTTTGAGCTTAGCAATCAAAATAACTTAGTTAAAGAGGTGGATGGTGTAGATCTAATTGTTACCTCATGATAAGTATCACAAGTGGAAACCCATTCTAAAATTATATGCATGCAAGGCAAAGCATCATTGACATTTGTCCTCCTCACACCTACCAACGTGGCTTACTTAGAATGAGGATCGACTTCATTTTTAAATTTAAACTTTAAAATAATAAAATGGGCAACCTGGATAAAACATACATGTCAAGTTGAGACCATGAGTGGATACCCCCACCCTTCTCTTACAACACTTAGCGTGAGGATTGGTGACAAAATCTCTATTAAAGTACGGTGTTTGGGCACCAAATCCAAAATAACTCTGGTCGTCGTATTCAAGTAAACATCCAACCACGTCAGCCAGATATGATATATGAGATTTGGTATACCGTTCCATCTATTGACACCCGCCAAACCGCCCTACGGTGAGTCCTGTGAAATTTTCCACGGTGGTAATTTAATAGAAAGACAGGGACTAAATGTCACTGTCAATATCTACCTCCCTGCTGAGGCTTTCAGTACGCAATCCACGTCCGGAGTAGCATGGAAGCTGCGCCCTATTAGATGTAAAGATAATCTTACATCGACCAGGCGGCACGAAAAAATGAACATGGATTTCTTGTCACCCATATCAGCTCTCTTTTTCTTCTTCTTCCTCTTCTTAATTTCCAAGCGCCTACTCTAGACGCGCAAGAACCTTCCACCATCACCACCTTCCCTCCCCATCTTCGGCCATCTCCATCTCCTAAAAAACCCTCTCCACGGCTCTCTCTCCACTCTCTCCAACCGCTATGGCCTCATCCTTTCACTCCGTTTCGGCTCCCGCCCCGTCCTCCTCATCTCCTCCTCGTCTTCGGCCGAGGACTGCTTCTCCAAGAACGACATCATCTTTGCCAACCGCCCCCGTCTCCTCGCTGGCAAGCACTTTGGCTACCATTATTCTGGCCTCTCATGGGCCTCCTATGGCCCCCACTGGCGCAACCTCCGCCGCATCGCCACCGTTGAGATTCTCGCATCGAACCGAATCCAGATGTTCTCCGCTGTCCGAATTCATGAGGTCCGTTCACTGGTAAAAGACCTGTTCCGGGATTCGGAATCAGGAAAATCAGTGGTGGAATTGAAGTTGAGGTTCGCCGAGCTCACCTTCAATGTGATGATGGGGATGATAGCTGGGAAAAGGTATTACGGAAAGAATGTAGTCGATTTGGAAGAGGCAAGGTGGTTCCATGAGATCACAAGTGAGGCGGCGAAGTTGATCGGAGCACCGAATTTCAGTGATTTCGTGCCAGTTTTGGGTTGGATGGATTTTGGACGTGTGGAGAAGAGGATGATGAGATTGGTGAGGCGGAGGGATGAGTTCTTGCGGGCTATGATCGACGATCATCGAAGGAGAAAGAAAAAGGTCGATTTCTCTTCCTCAATGGAAGTAGAAGTTCAGATCGAGAACAATAATAAAACGTTCATAGATGTTCTGCTTTCGTTGCAAGAAACAGAGCCTGACTACTTCACTGATCAGATCATCACAGGGATGATATCGGTATAATACTCTCTCATCTCTCTCATCTCTCTTGACAAAATCTGTTTCTGTCTCGCTACGTAGTGATCCAGACCATTCGTTCATCTGAGGTCCTTCCATGGACTATTTTGGAAGGATCTCAGTTGTTGGAGACCACGCCGTCCACACAAAAGTGAATTTCTTACTCGAATTTGTATGGACGGAGTGGTTTTGAGCTTTTGTGACCCATGCATGGTTTTTAGACTCGGATCGACTTCTTCAGTCTCCAGTGGAGTTTCTACTTGCACGACTTGGCCGAGCCCACACCCATTGAAAACCATGCCTGAGTACATCACGACGTGTTCTGGTGATACGTTTCTGTCCCACCATATGACGATCCAGGCCGTTTACCCAGTCTGATGCGACTAGTTTGAGTCGACTCAGACTTGGTACTAATCGACTGCGTTTGATACCACTGTTTCCTTAGGTGTGGTCCATCTAAGATTTGGATCTGCTTAAATTTTTGGACCACATCCTAAAATGATCTAGAAAAACAGATGGACAGCGTGGATATGCAACCCATCATCAAGGTGGGCTCACTCCCTCATTGGGAATCCAGGAGTAGGTTCAAGTTTAACTCCCTTCACCTTAGGTTCAAGTTTAACTTCTAGGAGTAGGTTCAAGTTTTCCGTCTGAGTTGTGTCGGGGGACTTGTGATGTCATATGGACCTTAAAATTTTTATTTATTATTATTATTATTTTTTTTAATTACATACTCATACCGGTTTTGGAGCCCATGACCTGCCATAATTAGGGAACTGTTGGGTGAAAATGTGTTAAGTTTGGAGACTCGGATTAAAGTAGGTCGGCTCTGCTAACACTACCTGAAGAGTCCGAGACCACCGACGGAACAGAGGATAGGCGAGGAGGCATAAGCAAGAGATGATTAAAGTCACTCTGTCAGAGTGATGACCTCGCCTGCATGAGCCCACTAAAGGCCGAGCGTGTTGAGGCCACTCAGCCGATAGAACAAGACCGACTCAACGAGTTGGTTCTGTCGATAACGAAACAAGGAATGACGGATAGACACCGAGATTGTTCCGTCCGTGGAAAGGCCGAGAACCCATCCTCCTGCGTCGGCCGAGACTCCTCCAGAGTCGGTCACAACCTAGCCGAAATTCTGCCAGAGTCGATAACGACCTGGCCGAGACAGCAAGTGGCGGAACGGGAACAGATACTGCTCTACAGAAATCCAGGGATACGGGTAGCGAATCCCGAGATTCTCGGGATTGAGAGCAATCCGTGGAAAGGAGTAAGTCTCCGAATAATCAGGAGAAGAATCCTCTGAGGATGAGGATGGGCAAACTGTATAAATCTTCAAGCTTGGGACGGAAGAAGGTACGAGGTACTGAACTGAGATAAGCTCTTTACTACTGATCAGATAACTGACTTAAGCATCGGAGGTTCCCTGGCTCTAGCTAGGGTTCCCTTGACATTGTTGATTGTGCAGTTGAAGGAGGGTCCGCCTTAAGGAAGTCATCCCATAAAAACACTGCAACAGTTTGGCGTCGTCTGTGGGAAAGGGACAAAAAGCCGTTTTCTCCAATTTTTCGAATGGCAAGAACCAGAAGGACGGATCCAGATGAAGCGAGGGAGGCCGCTGCCAGCACAGCTCAGGGAGCTCCCCCGACAGCACCGCCTGCGACTACAAGCCAGCCTAATCAAGCGAACGCACACTTGGATCGCGAGGTTCAAGAAATGCGTTCCGAAATGGCTACCATAAAACACATGCTGGAACAACTGTGTAACCAGCAGATGCAGCGTCAGGAGTCGGCACAAGTTCTCCCACCAGCGTCTGTAGCGCAGCCTCCAGCGCCACAGTCGCCCCGACGACCAAGTCAGCCTCGAGAACTGAGTCACCCGGCGCCTGTCCGTTCAGCAACAGCCATTTTGCCTCCCTTTGATCTGAGGCATAGAATAGATCAGAGGAGACGAAGTCGTCTACCTGCAGACGCAGAAGAAACGGCAGAAAGCGCTGAACCCTAGAAGGCTGATATACAGGACTTCAAGAATGAGGTCCGAGAGAAGATGAAAAAAAAGATGGCGGATATAAAGCACGGTCGGAACTCAAATCTGACCAAATCTTAAGAGAGCTTCTCCGTTTGTGTACGAGGTAATGCGGGCTCGGTTGCCGGAGAGGTTCCACTTACCCTAGATAACTCCTTTCTCCGGAAAGACTGATCCGACAGAGCATTTTGAATGCTTCAAAATCTACATGGAGTTGGACGACGCCTCGGATGCTGTTATGTGCCGAGCCTTCTCTCTAACTCTGACCGACGTAGCCCAACTTTGGTTTAAGCAATTGAAACCCAAGTCGATTAAATCGTTCGCCGAACTCAGTGACGCCTTCCTCAGCAATTTTATCGGCGGAAAGAAGAAATTAAAGCCGCCCGCGCATCTGAACAACATAGTTCAGAGGGAAGGAGAGCTGTTGAAAGACTACATTAAACGCTTCAACTTCGAATCTTTACAAGTTCGAAAGCATTATGAGGAGACAGCTCTCAACGCTCTCATGCAGAGGGTGAGAGATAAACCTTTTTTGGCGTCACTGGATAAGAATCCGCCCGATACTCTGGGCGAGTTTATGGTTCGGTCGGACAAGTACGGTGATGCGGAAGAGATGCGACTCCTCCGAGAGAAGATCCAGAACACAAAACCATCGGCTAAAGAGTCGGCTAAGAAAGAAGCCGACTCAGCCAGAGGGAAAAAATGAAAAGAGGATCGGGGGCGAGACGACGGCAGACCAGGAAAGCGACCAGACAGAAGATTCTCTACATACACCCCCTTGAACAAATCTCCTGAACAAGTACTAATGGAGATTAAGAGCGAAGGCTTCGTCAACTGGCCTCGCAAGTACTAATGGAGATTAAGAGCGAAGGCTTCGTCAACTGGCTCTGGAAACTGCGAGGGAATCCGGATCGTCGGAACAAGAAGAAGTATTGTCACTATTATCGTGACCATGGCCACAACACAAGTGATTGTTATCACTTAAAAGACGAGATTGAGCGGCTGATTAAAGAAGGCCGACTAAGAGAACATACAGAAGGGTCTGGCGTTTCAGCAGAGCCGAGTGAGGAGCGACCCCAAGAAGAAATTTGAACGATTATCGGAGGTCACCAAGGCGGTGGGGACTCGAATAACGCCCGAAGAAACCATGCTAGAAGCCTCGATCGCCCTGAGTCCGAGGTTCTTCTGCTATCTCGGCCTCCCAAGGAGAAGAAATGAGAAAAATATTGTATCTCGTTCACTGAAGAAGATGCTCGAGGCATTTATCATCCTCATGATGATGCATTCGTGGTCACCCTCACCATCGCTAATAGAAAAGTGTTCCGAATACTAGTGGATACAGGATCATCAGCGGACGTCCTGTTCACCCAAGCATTGGACAAAATGAGCGTGGGTCGGTCGGTGTTACGACCTGTCCGAACCCCGCTCACCGGATTCTCGGGTGAGCAGGTACTTCCTGAGGGAATCGTCTCACTGCCACTTACCGGTGAAACTGCGCCCCATCAAAGGACCGCGATGGTCGACTTCCTGGTCATGGACCAACCGTCGATTTATAACGCCATACTCGGCCGACCGTCTCTAAGCCTCCTTCAAGCTGTGGTATCTACCTACCACCTTTCCATGAAATTTTTGACCGAGTCGGGAGTAGGAATTGTGAAAGGAGATCAACAAGATTCTCAGAAATGCTACGCCACCGCAGTCAAGGCCCCGACTAAAGTGTCGACGATTGAATCGCTGGACCCCCGTATCGGATCTCATGAGCGGGGGGAGCCGATGGAAGAACTCGTCTTGGAGCCGTTAATCGAGACAGACGTCTCGAAAGTAGTCCGAATCGGCTCGTCCCTGAGTCCGTCTCTTAAGGAACGAATGATCACCTTGCTACGACGGTATGCCGATATCTTCGCTTGGAGTCATGAAGACATGTCTGGGATCGATCCCTCGGTCATAACACACCGACTCAACATCGACCTAACCTACAGACCCATCCGATAGAAGCATCGTCCTCTCGGCCCGGAAAGGTACGCTATCATTGAAGAGGAAGTCGGCAAGCTCCTTAAAGCCAAATTCATCAAAGAGATATACTATCCGGAATAGATAGCCAATGTCGTACTTGTAAAGAAAGCCAATAGAAAGTGGCGAGTCTGTATAGACTATACAGATCTAAACAAAACCTGCCCCAAGGATAGCTTCCCTCTTCCTCGCATTGATCAGCTGGTTGACAGTACCGCGGGTCATGAACTGCTAAGTTTTATGGATGCCTATTCAGGCTATAATCAAATTGTAATGCACGAGAATGATAAATCAAAAACCGCCTTTGTCACTGACAAAGGCCTTTACTGTTACCGAGTGATGCCATTTGGATTAAAGAATGCCGGAGCAATGTATCAGCGGTTAATGAACAAAATGTTCGCTCGGCAGATAGGCCGAACGATGGAAGTTTATATTGACGATATGCTCGTCAAAAGTAAACGAGCGGTCGACCATGAGACGGACTTGGAAGAAATGTTCTTCACTTTACGTAAATATAAAATGAAGTTGAATCCCAGCAAGTGCGCGTTTGGCATGAGCTCGGAAAAATTCCTCGGTTTCCTCGTTAGTCAGTGAGGAATCGAAGAGAATCCCGAGAAAATCAAAGCCTTACTCGAAATGGAGTCTCCTAAAACAATCAAAGACATTCAAAGGTTGACAGGAAGAGTGGCCGCGCACAATCATTTTCTGTCCCGAGCTACAGACAAATGTCTCCCGTTCTTCAACCAATTGAAGGGACGACAGACGATGGAGTGGATGGACGAATGTGAGAAGGCATTTCAAGATCTGAAGGCTTACCTCGAATCCCCACCGCTACTATCTAAGCCCGAGCCTGGTGAAGCGTTGTTATTATATTTGGCCGTATCCGAAGCCGCAGTAAGCTCGGCTTTAATACGAGAGAGTCAAGGGAAGCAGCTGCCAGTCTACTACGTCAACAAAACCTTACTACCAGTAGAGACGAGGTATCTTCAGCTCGAGAAAGTAGCCTTAACTCTGGTGGTATCGTCACGACGCCTCCGGCCATACTTTCAGGCCCACACCATTGTCGTTGTGACCGACTTACCACTCCGCTAGATTCTCCAAAAGCCGGAGGCTTCCGGCCGACTTACAAAGTGGGCAGTCGAATTGAGCGAATTTGACATACATTACAGGCCCAGGACAGCCTTAAAAGGACAGGCCGTCGCCGATTTCCTTGTCGAAGTGACTCCTAATCGTGACAATATGCCTGAGTCGGAGGGAATTATTGTACCTGAGGCTTCTTCCTCTCTCGGGCCGGTACCCTATAAGCTATTTGTCGACGGTTCATCCAATTCGAAGGCAAGCGGGGCAGGTGTAGTATTAGAAACTCCCGATCAAACCTGTATGCAATATGCCTTGCGACTCGGCTTTCAAGCGTCCAATAATACAGCAGAGTACGAAGCCTTATTATTAGGCCTTAGACTCGCCGCGAGTCTAGGCGCGACCCATTTGAATGTTTTCAGCGACTCACAATTAGTCGTTAACCAAGTTTTCGGTGTTTATCTAACTCAGAAAGAACAACTGAAGGCGTACATGGAAAAAGCTAAAGAATTGATCGGTGAATTCCAGAAGTGCGAAGTAATTCGAATACCCAGGACCGACAACGCCAAAGCTGACTTGTTAGCAAAGCTTGCCTCAGCTGATGAGGAAGACATACCTCGGTCGGTTCCGATTGAGTACGTCCCTAAACCAAGCATAAATGAGCCGACAGTCTCGGCCCTATTTCCTATCAACACAGCGACTGCTTGGTTTGACCCACTCGTTCGCTACCTCAACGATGGTGAACTGTCAGAAGACCGTGCCGAGGCACGGAGGTTAAAAGTTCGAGCCTCACGCTACACCATCTTGAATGAGATTCTATATAAAAAAGGCTTTCATGCTCCCCTACTAAGGTGCGTCGACTCCCAAGAAGCCGATTATATCTTACGGGAGATACACGAAGGGATATGTGGAAATCATTCAGGAGGACGCTCGCTCGCCAACAAAGTGTTGCGGCAGGGGTATTACTGGCCAACTATACAGCACGATTCTAAACAATTCGTTCAAAGATGCGATAAGTGTCAGCGGTTCGCAGTAATCCCGAGACAACCCCCTAAGAAACTGACTCCGATGTCGGGACCATGGCCCTTTGCGCAGTGGGGGATCGGCATCATTGGGCCCTTTCCACTGGGGAAGGGTCAGACTAAATTCGTTGTGGTTGCGGTAGACTACTTCACGAAGTGGGCTGAAGCAGAACCATTGGCGAAAATCACCAAGCAAAGGATCATAAGCTTCGTTTAGAAGAATATCATCTATCGGTTCAGGATACCTCGGACTATCGTTACTGACAACGGAAGGCAGTTCGATAACAAACAATTCCGGGAGATGTACAGCAATCTCGGGATTTGAAACGTGTACGCCTCGCCTCATCATCCTCAGACGAACGGACAGGTCGAGGCGGTCAACAAAATTATAAAGTAGCATCTCCGGACGAGGCTCGATGAAGCAAAGGGAGCATGGGCCGAGGAACTTCCGAATATACTATGGGCCTATCGGACCACAGCACGGACTGCCAAGGGAGAAACCCCCTTTTTCCTATGTTACTGTAACACCCTGAATTTTGGCCAATCTGGGATTTGACGTCCTTAGGCAATGGGTCAATTAAAACACCTGAAAAATCGTTCAGAACCCAACTCCATAGCCAAAGAAACCACTTAGGATTAATTTCTTTAGAAACTAAGCATAAGATAGCTAGCGCAACGTTGGAGTGGCTGGCAAACAGTCCCTGATCACTTTAAATACGTTCTACAAGACCCAAAGCGAGTGGAACCAATGACCCTATAATACTCTATAACCTCGGATCAAACTCTAAGTAGGTCTATTCTCTGGACCACATTGAATTTTTGTATTGGATTTAGACCGCGCGTCGAAGGTCCGATACCTCCTATCTTAGACCGTTAGAACCGCCCAGCTAGACTTGACAATCATCTCGAAAATCAAGTCAAACCGATAATCACAGACTATTTCGTTGAACCCGGACTGAAGAGACCGCGAATAGGGACAGAATTGGAATTTCAAATTCAAATCTGGCACACAACTTGACACGTCAGTATTAAGCGTTCTGACCGTCAGAATTCATCCAGATTACACCCTCGGATCAGGAAAAATTTCTATTTATTATTATGAGACTTTCAGCCCTGATCTACGTGCGGTGACCGCTGAACTGAAACTGGTCCACCACGCGCGATCTGCGAACCCTGCCGGACTGAAAACTTAATACGTGCTATATCTGGTACGCATGAGCTTAAGTCCAATCGCATTCGACCAGGGGACCACCAGAAATCATCTTTTGGACCGAAACAGCCCCGCTTTGGACAAACATCAAGTAAACCTTGTTCCTGAGCCTATTTCGGGCAAGATTTAGTTTATAAAAGGGCTTGAAACCCTCACTCCTCTCTCCCATCCGAATTTGGGAAAAACCCTAGATTGGGAGAGAGAAAAGGTGAGAGTTTGTGAGAGAGATTGGAGGAGAATTTTTCAGCTTTCGTGCCGCCTGTTGCACGTGCTGTAGCAACACACTACCATCATTCAGCCGGTAATTTCTCCACGTTTTCAGGTAAGGAAGAACCCTAGAAAGTTACTGATTTGATGTTTCTTCCGTTCCATAGCTCAGTAGTTAAAAGATCTTGTAAACAGGTCCTCTAGTAGCCGTAGACGAACGTATACGCTCCGTTCGAACTCACACCCCAAAGAGGGAAAAGGTGCGGATTTTAGACGCTTTGATTGACTTTTTTCAAAGCTTTCAATGTCGTTTAATAGTAGATTCTCAACGGCAACGCCGTTTGACATGTACAACATGCTCTCCGTTTCCTGTTTCGTAAATTAACGAAGAATATGAGATTTAGGGCATTTTAGTCATTTGTAGGAAGTACGGTCTACATGCATATTTTGCTGACGTGATTGACATGGTTTGTTGCCGCATTAGGGAGTTAGGAATGCTTGCATAATCAGTTTGGCGAAGAGATTCGCCTAGTTGCGCACTTTGGGTCGACATACTATATGTAGACTTAAGTGTGTAGTGTATGTGTTTGTATAAATGCTTGTATTAGTATGTATTGAATTAAATGATGTTATGTAGTAGTTTGAGATTGATTTCTTGATTAATATGCTGACCTAAATGATTTCCTACATGTTGACCTTATGCATGATTGCATTACATGCATGGAAAGTATGCCTTGAAGATTTGCTTAAGTTGAATGTTATAACATGTGTTAGCATGCTCACATGATTGTATTTCAATTCCAATACCTTTGCATATATTGTTAATGTGATTTCATAGATGTGTGGGACTAGACTTAGTCCAGGCAGTCGGTAACCGAGCGAATTCGTGGCTGACTGGTCATAGCCACGAACGATGCGTCGATGAACGTAATTCGTGTTTAGAGTTGGCGGCAGTGGTTAGGCCACGCGAAGTATTTTACGCACTTCATGTCGTTCGACTTGAGATGCGATCGTGCTAGTCGAGCCCGTCAAGTAACCCGACTGGCCGATGTATGTTCACCTTGTATGAGTCATAACTGCTTGAACCTAGGGTACTGAACTTACCATTGTAAACCCTGTTAACCATGGTACCTTGATCCACGAAGACTCATGAGCCGGGCATGGTGGTATGGGACACCGTGGTCGAGCTGTCGGCCTACGCTGGGGCCACAAACCTCCCCGTAGTGACCAGTGAGCACCTAGACTCGTGAGCAGATTATGGTGGTATGGGACACTATATTCTAGCTGTCGGCCTACACTGATCAGGCGACGAGCCCTTTGTAGTGACCGCGAGCGTATTCTGAGTCTACAGGAGGCGACGACCCTTCAGTAGCAGTAGAGTACAGTAGGCCTGTATTGATAAGGTGATGGGGGAGCGGTGCAATGAGTGCGAGCAACAGCCCTGACAGCCCTTGCAGTGACCTACGAAATATACATCGTATGAGATTACTAGGAGTGACGACCCTAGACAGGATCTGTGTTGGGATTGATACAAGGGAAGTACCTTAGTTTCTCAATCCTGCTGTTTGAATGGACTAATAACAACTTGGAATTCATATCACCATAGCATTGCATGTGCCTGGAAGATGTGGAGCACTCTAGGGAGTGTGGCATGCCGCGGTCGTAAGATGTTGCCGCATGAGGGTGATCGTCGGTGAGGGCATACATCACGTCATGTCATAATTGCATTAACAACAGTATTAGGATTGTTTGATTTATTGCTTTACTATTATCGCGTGATTGATTTGAGAACATGTTAATCCTTGCTCTATTATTCCACTGAGTTACCTACTCACTCCCACGTTACGGGACGGTGTTCCTGGACACCCACCAGACCTTTTTGTGATTACAGATGATGGCGCGGCCTGCGAGGCGGAGCTGGACTTGATGATGATGAGGAGGATCCCTCCTTTGTGTGTTCTGATCGACGGGATTACAGGGAGGTTGATTAGATACTTTGACATTTGTCATTTTATATTTTTAGCGCACTCATGTATATTCGTTTCATCTACTTTTGGAGTATACATGTATGTGTATAACCTGGTAACATGTTCACACTCTGGAGACATACAACAGTTTATATATGTTATACATACTATTACAGACTTTCGCTGGTTAATTTAACTGTCTCTGGAGTATGATATGCTGTTCTGGCTTAATTTCACTCATGTTTAATACATTATCACAGACAACATTCAATCATACATATTTATGTTGCATAAATAACATTTTGGAACTCGGGAGTTGGGTTTTTGCTTGATCCCCCGATTTTCGGGATGTTACAGTTACGGTGCGAAAGCAGTCGCACCGGTTGAGATCGGCGTTGGCTCGGCCCGAGTCAACTTGTACAGTGGACAAGAGAATGGCGAACTCCTCTCATTCGAGCTTGATTCGTTGGATGAGAAAAGAGAAAGGGCTCGATTGAGGATGATGGCCCGACAAAGACAGGTGTCTCGGTTTTACAATCGCAAGTCAGACGATTCCGAGCCGGGGATATGGTCCTCCGAAAGACCTTTCCAAACACTAAGAAAATTGGGTCGGGTACACTAGGGCCCAATTGGGAAGGTCCCTACGTCGTCTCAAGCACCATCCGACCGGGAACCTATCGGCTGGAAGACCTAAATGGACAACTGTTGCCTCATCCTTCGAACGCCGAGCATCTCAAGATTTATTACCCGTAAGATAAAATAGAAAGTACTGTAATTGAAGTCGACTCAATAAAAAGTTCTATTTCGTCCAAGTACCCGATGTCGGGTCACCAATAAAAAAAATAAAATAAAAAGAAAGTACAATATCCGACTGCCCCATTCAGTCGGCATTCATCTCATATGCGGTGCCCGAAGGACCGACCTCGTCAGCAACAGCATCTCCTTCGGTGGCTTCGCCCTCAGCAGCCTCGGCCGACGGACTGTCAACTTCGAAGGCAGAGAGGTCGAGATCAGGGAAGGCCGCCCTCATCTTCAAGACGCAGGCCTTGTAACCATCTTGATAAAAGCGGTCCCTCTCATCTTCAAACTCGAAAGATTCGAGGAAGGCGTCTACGGCTCGCTCTTGTTCTTCTTTGGCTCGGCGCGCTTCTTCTTGAGTCTCCTGAACGAGGCCGGCGGCCTCGGCCTTCGCGTGAGCAAGAGCACCCTCTCACCCGCCGTGAACTCGAAGAAGGTGTCGCTCCCTCTCCTCAGCCTCCTTGAGGAGCGAAGTCAGGAGATCGTTATCGGCTTTGACCCCTTCAAGAGCTGCACGGGCATCCGCGGCCGCCTTCCGAGCGATCGATAGATCGCCGGTCATGATGCCAATCAGGCTCTCAGCGATCTCTCGGCGCCCCTCAGCCTCAGCAGCGACCCTCCTCGCAGTCTCTGTCTCGAATGCGAGTTTCTGAGCGGCAGTCAGCTCCGAGCTAGCTTTGACGAGGCAAGGTGCCAGCTGCGATAAAGAGACAGTGAGCTATGCTGTAAAACTTAGTTAAGGGCGACACAGGATTGAAGAAAAATTTACCTCAAAAAGCAACCTCGCTGCATGTCCGAGGGTCTGGGCAGTCGGGGTGTTGTAATAACTGGCGAAGTCTCTTTCGCCCCCGTGGGTAAGCGCCCAAGGAACCATCCCCGCAATGATCTTCGTGAAGGGGGACTCCTGTTGAGTCATCTCCCTTCTCGGAGATTCTTCGCGTGGGGCCTCCCTCGGCCCTGGGACCTCCTCTGCAACAGGTCCCAACTCGAGAGTCGCCTGAGTCATTGGAGGAGTTGGCTCCGCTTCCTCGGCCCTCTCATCAGGGTTGGACAGGACGACCACTTGGGGGGCAGCAGATGCAAGAGCAGATGGAGCGGCCATTTCCTTACCCTTGGCCGCAGTCTTCTGCTGCTTCGAGGGCCGAGACCCAGACAACAGAGCCGATCTCGGGGGGGCCTTCACTTTGGAAATTGGCTTCAAGGCAGGGCGGGACTCGGCCATGCTCTCAGGCGCAGGCCTCAAGATAGGACGAGCCTCGGGAAGGTCTGCAAGGACGAGTGAAAAGAATGAGTAGGCGAACAGGGAACTGAAAGAACAAAGAAAAGGAAGATGAGCTACCTGAGACGAACGAATCTAAACCTGCAAGATGGAGGCGCTCAGGTTGCAGTAGCAACTTCCAAGACTGCTCCCCCGCGCTTAGCTTCCTCAGCTCCCTTATCCGAGTCAGAGCCCCGGACTCGAGTTTCCCTCTCTTCTTCAAAATATCTGCAAGACATTGTGGAGTCAGGATTAGCAGAAGATGGTATAAAAATAAAGAGTAAGAGAAGGAAAGACCATCGAGCCGAGTCACCGAGTCACCTGCTCTATGGAACGTGCGGGATACTTGAGGCTCGTACGCCCACGTGTCGGCCGACTCTCACCGACCGCACGCCCAGAACCACCTTTCCTTCCAGAACTTGTTCGAAGTGGGCGGGTCGGTTATTAAAGACCCCCCTTTGCCTCTCCACGCGCTTAGGAAATAGAGGCCAGAGAAGTTTGGATTTGGTCGGACTTGATACAGATAGAGGAACTCGTCGACCGTGAGGGAAGGTTGCTCTAACTCAGATCAGAGTACCACACACACGAACAAATTCCTCCACGCATTCAGAACAATTTGACCGGGAGCTATTTTGACTAGGGACAGAAAGTCACGAGCGATGGGCTAGAGTGACAAACGCAAGCCACACTGCATCGTGACTTGAAAAATTGCGACCATCCCTACGGGGGGATGGTCGGGCAAATCACCCGGACGAGGGAGACGGAGGACGACCGAGTCAGGGACATGATATCCAGTCTTGATCCGATTTAAGTCGGATTCAGTTAGAATGGAGGCGACGAGACCGCTAGGTTCGTCTTCTTCCCTTTTTAAAGACGACTCAGAGGCTTCCGTAGTTTGGTTCACAGGGCCTAGAATGGCCGCCCCTTTGCCCGTAACTAATTCGTCCTCTCCATCCTCATCCTCCAACTGATCCACCCAAGGGTTAGGTCTCCCTGGACGAGTCACCAGAGATGTCCCACTGCTGGATGGACCGGTCTGGGCCGGACGCTCAGCCGATGAGTCGTCGGTTTCTCTGACCAGCCGGAATGCGGCGTCAGCACCGACGACAAACTCCGTCAACAGTGAAGGTGGTTCTGTAACATCCCAAAGATGCTGGGACACACCCTCATCTACGGACATCTCCTCCCGGGGGCTTTGAGAGCCGTGTGCGGCCATTAAAGCTTATAAAAGGAGGAAATGACTCACCAAAAAAAATCGACGACGAATGCAAGGGGAGATTGACGGAGAAAGAAGCGACAGCGGAGGAGGAGGAGAAGCAAAAACGAACTCGGAATCGGACACAGGCAGGAGGAAGAAGAGCGAAAATAAATTCGCACAGTCCTCCCGCCCGGCCCTTTTATAGCCGTGCCACGTGGCAGGGAATTGATGGCAAAAGTGAATCGTCGTTCGCCTCAGTTCCCCCGTTCGATGCGTGGCAACCGCTGACTGACTGTGGTAACATCGTTGTCATGCGTCCGCATTTCATATGCGGACGAAACGAATCGACGGCTGGTCGCACGTGCGGCCTTGGGAGACGCAGCGTCGTACGCTAGAGACGACTCAAAGAGCATTAAATGCCTCATCATTGTCTCGGATGCTAATACGAGCCGACCGACAGAATCGTACTCCTTGATGCCGCGGACGACACAAGGAGTAAGGGGGACTCACTGTTGGGTGAAAATGTGTTAAGTTCGGAGACTCGGATTAAAGTTGTTCGGCTCTGCTGACACTGCCTGAAGAGTCCGAGATAACACCGACGGAACAGAGGATAGGCCAGGAGGCATAAGCAAGGGATGATTAAAGTCACTCCGTCAGATTGATGACCTCTACTGCATGAGCCCACTAAAGGCCGAGCGTGTTCAGGCCACTCAGCCGATAGAACAAGACCGACTCAACGAGTTGGTTCTGTCGGTCACGGTACAAGGAATGACGGATAGACATTGAGATTGTTCCATCCGTGGAAAGGCCGAGAACCCATCCTCCTGCGTCGGCTGAGACTCCCCCAGAGTCGGTCACAACCTGGCCGAGATTCTCCCAGAGTCGGTAATGACCTGGCCGAGACAGCAAGTGGCGGAACGGGAACAGATACTGCTCTACGGAAATCCAGGGATACGGGTAGCGAATCTCAAGATTCTCGGGATTGAGAGCAATCCGTGGAAAGGAGTAAGTCTCCGAATAATCAGGAGAAGAATCCTCTGAGGATGAGGATGGGCAAACTGTATAAATCTTCAAGCTTGGGACGGAAGAAGGTACGAGGTACTGAACTGAGATAAGCTCTTTGCTACTGATCAGATAACTGACTTAAGCATCGGAGGTTCCCCGGCTCTAGCCAGGGTTCCCTTGACATTGTTGATTGTGCAGGTGAAGGAGGGTCCGCCTTAAGGAAGCCATCCCATAAAAACACTGCAACAGGAACCCTTCAAACCTTGCTTCATGGAGTTATTTATTACTACGGAGACATCATGCTTCAGGTCCAGGCATATATAAATCATACATATATACATTAACGAAATGTAAACAGCTAAATCCTTAAACCTACTCACTCTTCTTCAGTTAGGGAATTGAACCCTGATTGGTCAAAATGGACCCTGGGGTATTTTTATTTTTAACCGTTAAACAGATTTCCGCCATCTCAACAGGAGGTAATTAATAAGGTCTATTCAGTTCATTCATTGGCTAGCTGCTACGATGATTGACTCAAAATAAATTTTACGTGGGATAGATAATCAAAGGTAGGCAATACCTAGGTAAATCTTGAAACTACGAATAAAATATATTATATCTAGATCAGATATGGTATCAGATATGGTAGGCATGTGACAACTATTTTTTTGGAGTTTACGTTCAATTATAAAATAGGAATGTGACGACAATTTATAGCTATGTTCTCAAGTTGGTGTTTATCTTACATCGGATAATGCTTGATTAAAATCATTTTTCGATTTTGTTGTATTTTTAACCTATCCTAAAATTTAGGGTGCGGTGGATCATCTGTGCGGAAGGGGGGAGCGGATTAGGTGTTATGTTACCCGGGTAACACAGGTTAACCCTTAGCGGGGGCCCACCTTGATGATGTGTTGTATATCTATACCACGCGTCCATCCGTTTCTGGAGTCCATTTTTGGACCGGGTATAAAAAATTAAGCAGATCCAAAGTCTCAGGTGAACTGTACCGCATGAGACTGGTGATTGAGTGCCTCACCATTAAAAATCCAGAGGACCCATATTAAGGTTTTTGTAACGTTTATTTGCCATCCAACCTGTTGAGAATGTCAAGACCTGGATGAAGGGAAAATACAAACATCACCTTGATCCAGAACTTTTGTGGTCGAAAGAGTTTTTAATGGTCATTCATTACTATTTCAAGTGATTTGGTCCACCTAACATTTGGACCTTCTTAAGGTTTGAAATTGCATTCTAAAATGAGATGGGAAAACAGATATAGGGCATGGATATACAAAATATACATCTAAGGTGAGCCCGGCCTATTTCACAAGGCATAACGTCAGATGACATTAACTATGGTTTTTTAATTTAAAAGAAAAAGAGAATTACATATGTTACACGCAATTTGGATACAATTATGCACCCTCATCCACGACTTGTACATCAAGCGTATATAATTTCACCCATCATATACTTGTGTTGGAGGCTCAATTCAATGTATTCCAAGTTCACATCGAATTAATATTTATATGTACACATATTTACATACTTTCCATTCCTATATCTATCACATTCACAACCAATCATTAAATCTAAAATTCAACTACCTCCATTCATTTGGGACTTCATTCAAACATAGGATTAACAAAATAATCATAGTGAGGGATGTAGGTAGGTGAGGAAGGAGGGCGTAGATGCAGGAGATGGGAAACATGGAGAGGATCTAAGATGAGGCGTCGTGACAGAGCACCTTCGAGAAGGTATCGGACAGATGAATCTATAGGAGAGAGGAGGGATAGAAGAGGAAGATCGCCTCCTAGAGCCAGTTCATCCCTAACTCAAAGACAAAGAGAAAGGTAGGCCATAGTCTGTTTGTAGGCAACCTCATGTTCGACTGTTTGCATGCCGACCTCCCGAAAATCTTTCGGAAATATGGTAAGGTGTTAGATGTCTTCATCCCATCCTTTCCTGGTTCCTTATCCTCAAGGGGATATGCCTTTGTTAGATTTCAGTATGAAAATGATGCTAGAGCGGCAATGGGAGTTCTAGACGGCACAGGATCAATGGAAGAATAGCAACAGTTAGAGAAGCGAGACTTAAATTTTCAAAGCAGGGGACAACCCTACGAGATCAGGCTCGCCCTCCACCCCGGCAAAATGATGCCTCTTGTGTTGAGGTGGTTCGAAACAGAGCTTGAAACTAGCAGTTTACGTCAGATCTAGAAGAGGATCTCCTTACCACTGTTGCTGATTAGGGAGCAGTTACCAAAAAGCTCAAAGACCTGGAACTAGGTATGGTGGGGATGGCTTTAGATAGAGGCACATCTTTCTTGAGGCTCACATTGGCCATTCGAGATTTAAAATTTGGGGCCTCAGCTATAGATATGGCCAAGATTTCCTCTCAGTGCTTCTTGATAGTCCTCAAAACAGAGAGGGACTTGAAGGAATTCAAACTTGATTCTCTCTTACACGCTCAAATGGGGCTCGAATCCATTTTCCCATGGTCCTAATCTGTTATCGAAGACCTAGGAGGCCATTGGATCCGACTATTTGGGATACTTGCCCACGCTTGGTTAGTGACGGTCATTCTGGATTTGGGGAACTTTTTCGGAAAGGTAACCCAAATAGACTCGAATAGAAAGTACGGCCTATTTCAGATGCACGCCAGAGTTAAAATCAAGCTTCGCCTAGGGATTAACATAAATTAGGTGTTGAAACTGAAGGTTTTGGATAAGGTTTATCCGATCCACGTAGAGATTGAGAATCAGATTGTGGTAAGGGATTTCGATAAATACCCTAAGGCAACAAGTAACCACTGGGGATAAGTGGAAAACACAAGAGATTGGGTAACTGCTAGTTTCCCCAAGGAAGATGTGGAGAAAAACCACTGCACTCCAACTGTTTGTCAAAAAGAAGTAATGGAGGGAGATAGGAGAGAGGGTCACCCGATCTTCTACCATGCTGGAGGCCTCGTAGAGAAGGGTGGCCCTTCAGCTACTCCGATGCCAAGAGAGTGTGGGGAGGATCTTTCCCTAACAATGGTTGACACTCATGTGTACATCCCAACTACTAAGGAGCCTCCTTCCAACCCAGCTGGTACTCAGAGCTTTCAAGATCATATCCAAGTATACCAGCAGGAAACCATTGTTATAACTCCCATCCAGCAGATAGTCATAGCTATGGAGCGAGACAAGGCCCCAGTCCACCTACAAGTTAAACCTATGGAGGAAGACATAGCTATCCAACCTTTCCAAGCACAACTCTTTGACGTTCAACACCAATAGGAAGAAGTTGTTCATCTGCCCCATACAGCGGAATGTAGTGTCCATGGTGGTGGAAGAGGGAATGTTCTCAAGAGACGAGCAAGATCCCTTGGTTGCTCACCTCTAAGGCCTGATAAGAACCCTCAGGGTGGCCCAAGGACTCTCAGGAGCCAGATCTCGTGATAGTTGTGGATCTGTCTCCATATTTTGTCCAAAACCCTGTAGACAGGTTGAGGGAACACTAAAAAACTTCAAGATCTGAAGATCTGCCAGAGATATTTGAGCGCTTAGACCCTCCATTTCGAGAGCCTTCCCAGGGATTAGAGTCCAACAGTCAGGAACCACCTCAGCTGTTTTAACCCGAGATTGATAGCCCTCTTAGGAAGGGAACCCCCAAGGTAATCATAGAAGGAACTTCCCAAAGGATAGCAAAAGGGAGAAGGAGAAAAATTGACTGCAGGAAAGTGTTAGGAATAAACATAGAAAGCGAATGGTATAGTAGATTGCACGGGCTGAAGAGGAGGGCTGTGAATTCAGGAAGTGTCACAGATGGATAACGTCTTTATCTAGAACGCCTGGGGAGTGGGTAACGCGCCCACCATCAGATTGATCCAGAAGATGATTAGAAGATATAATCTTTGGATAATAATAATAAATAAATAAATAAATAAATAAATAAATAATCCTTGGATAATAGTGATTCTAAAGCCTATGCTAAGAGGGGAAAGGCGAGTGGCCATTAGCCTAAAGCTCGGTTTCCACTCTCTTTCAAATGGAGAGACGGGGAAAATTTTGGGTGTTTTTTCACAACCATCTTAATGTCTTTGTTCTTTCCATTTCTAACCAGATACTTTCCCTGAGTATTTGTATGCAGAACATCAAGGATACCATTCTCCTTTTAGTTGTGTGCACGCACTGCTACAAAATTCAAAAGCGATTATTGTGGGCAGAGCTGGCCGATATTAGCAGTAACAACCATAGTCCATGGGCTGCTGGAGGTGATTTCAATGCACTAGTAGTGTCAGAGGAAAGATTGGGTGTGCGAGATCTAGATTCAGCCAATATTACAGACTTTGTCGAAGTGATCCAAAACTCTTGTCTCCTTGACTCTGGCTTCGCTGGGAATATTTATACGTGGAGCAACTATCTCTCAGGAAATGCTGGAGTGTGGGAGAGGCTAGACAGGGTGCTCATCAACGATTTGTGGGCTGGATGTTTCTCTAGTTTTAGAGTGGAGCATCTCCCCCACTCTAGATCTGATCACGTGTTGTCGTTGCTGTCCTTCCCCAGGCAATCCTAGGCAATGGCTAAACCATTCCGTTTTCTCCGAATGTGAACGCTCCATGACACCTTTCAACAAGTGATCAAGGTGGCCTGGGCGGGTGAATGCTCTTCTCAGCCCATGATAAACATTCAACTGAAGTTGAAGAAAGTGAAACAAATGCTCAAGGTGTGGAACAGGGAGGATTGCAGAAATGTGTTTGCCCAAGTCAAAAGATGGAGCCTTGGGTCCTGATGGCTTTTCAGGTGCCTTCTTCACGGAGTGCTAGCAGATAGTTGAGGAAGATCTACACAAAGCAGTCAAGTTCCTTTTCGAAGGGGGTGCTTTCCCAAGAGTGTTTTCAGCTTCTCTGATCTGTTTAATCCTCAAATCTACTTCAGCTACAAAATTCTATGATTATAGGCCTATTAGCCTCTGTAACATAATCTATAAGATCTTCTCCAAAATCCTAACTTCTAGACTGAGCGTTCTCCTCCCTAAGCTGATTTTGGTTGAGCAAAGAGCTTTTGTCCAGGGCGATCAATTACAACGAACATTGCTCTGGCCCAAGAGGCTATGCACGTTATAAACAAGAAGGTTTGAGGAGGTAACATTGTGCTTAAGATAGATCTGGAAAAGGCCTACAATAGGGTGGAATGGCATGTCCTCAAGTGGGTGATGTTTAAGTTCGGTTTTAGTGATAAGTGGATCGGCCTGATGGAGAAATGCTGGGGTAACAATTGGTTCTCAGTTCTGATCAATGGCGAGGTGACGGGTTTTTTCAATCATCGAGAGGGCTTCGGCAGGGTGATCCGCTGTCCCCTAGCTTATTTATCCTAGCGTCTGAAGCCTTCTCTAGGAGTTTCAAGCAACTGGTGGTTAGAGACTGGTGTAATCCCTTCCAAATCCATCATGGGTGTCATCTGATCTCGCATCTTCTGTTTGCAAACGACACCTTGTTGTTCCTAAATGGTAGTCGTTCATCCCTCCAATCAGTCAAGGATTTCCTCTCGTCATTCCAAGCAGCTACAGGGCAGAAAATTAACAAAGATAAGAGTTGTTTTCTCTGCTCTGATAAATTTTCAGTAGGTAGAATCAGGACCATAGAGCGGCTGCTAGGCATCTCCAAATCTTCATCAACAATCCGATACCTGGGGGTGCCGTTATCCAGAGGTAGAGTGAAACTATCAGACCTTTAATTTCTCCTTAACAAAGTGGACAAAAGGGTCAGCGATTGGAATGCCAGGCACCTTTCGCAACCAGGCAGGGTGACGCTCATTAGGCACGTGCTAGGGAGCATCCGCTGCATGTCATGGCAGCGGTGCAAGTCCCTAGCCAAGTGATCATGAAGTTGGAGAAGAGTTTTGCAAACTTCTATTGGGGTTGGGCTGAGGGTAAGTGCAAGCTTCAATGGATCGGTTGGAAGAAAATTGTTGGGACCTTGTCTGAAGGAGGGCTTGGGATCAAGAAGCTTAAAGATGTTATGGGAGCCCTTCGTCTTAGGATGGCGTGGAACGTCAAATTTGGACAATAAAGGCCCTTGGGCATCGCTAATGCGAGCTATGCATTCTCGTGACCTTGAGATGGCGGATTTGAGTAGAGCTTCAAACCTAGCATCCCCTCTCTGGAAAAGCATCAGGGCCTTGTTTCCAAAGCTAGTAGAAAATGTGTAGTGGCACGTGGGGTAAGGGGACCTTAATCTGTTGAAGGTTAACTAGATAGGGCTTGGCCGTCTCCATTAGCACACCACCAACCATGTCCTAGCGCCACTGCTCTCCCTGGAGGTCATATTTTCTGAGAGCCGCTGGGTCGATGGCCCCATCCTCGGTTTTCCATTTTCTGCCCTAAGAAGTCCTAGATTCCATTTTCCATGGTGGGTTCGCCATGTCTAAGTATAGCGCTACGCCTTTCTAGCCGCTCGACCCTTCTAGTTCCTTCTCTGTCAAGTCGGCGTGGAACCTTTGCAGAGTTAGATCCCCTACTAAGATGTGGTCGAGCTGCGTTCGGCATGGGAAAATGCCCCCGAAGATAGCAATTTTTCTCTAGAGGCTGCTGCAGAAAGCCATCTCGGTGGATGATAGAGGGCAGGCCAAGGGGATTCTGCTAGCTTCCAGGTGTCTGTTATGTCCCCGAAGATAGCAGTTTTCTCTGGAGGCTGCTACAGAAAGCCATCCCGGTGGACGATAGAGGGCAGGCCAAGGGGATTTCACTAGCTTCCAAGTGTGTCTGTTGTGATGAAGGCTCCCTGTAATACCTTGAAAATCGGGGGTCATGTATAAACTCAACTCCCGAGTTCCAGACCGTCACTTATGCAAAAAAAATGATTATGATTCAATGTTGTCTGAGTTAAATCATTCACATGAGTAAAAGTATACCAAAACTGCAATTCATACTCCAGATCCAATGATAAAAGCAAGCGAAAGACTAAAGAATATATATATCACTGTATGGAAAAACAAAGTAGATCTCGACTGTCTCTAAAGTATGAATACATCTCTAAGTCTCATATACATGTAAATAAACAAAATCAAAATGTCAAAAGTAGTCCCAATGAGAAGTCCCATCAACCCAGGCCACCTAAGTAAAGCCGTCGTGGTACTGCATATATGAGAACTCGTCCTGGTCCTCATCATAGTCCGGCTCTGCCTCCTGGATCACTGCCTCACCTGCATTTAAGACAGGGTCTGGTGGGTGTTGCAAACACCATCCCGAAACGTGGGAATGAGTAGCTAACTCAGTGGAATAATAGAGCAAGGATTAACATGTTCTCAAATCAATCATACGATAATAGTAAAGCAGTAAATCAAACAATCCTAATACTGTTGTTAATGCAATATGACATGACGTGATGGATGCCCTCACCGACGATCTCCCTCATACGGCACCATCTTACGCCCGCGGCATGCAATCATCCCACAGTACTCCACATCTTTCAGGCACATGCAATGTAATGGTGATATGATTATCGAGTTATTATTAGTCCTTTTCATATAGCAATATTGGGAAACTAAGGTACTTCCCTTATATCAATCCCAACACAGATCCTGTCTAGGGTCGTCACTCCTAGTAATCTCCTACGATGTATATTTTTGTAGGTCGCTGTAAGGGCTACCAGGGCTGTTGCTCGCACTCGTTGCTCCGTTCCCCCATCACCTTATCAATACAGGCCTACTGTACTCTCACTGCTATGGAAGGGTTACGCTCGTAGTCACTACAAAGGACTCGTCGCCTGATCAGTGTAGGCCGACAGCAAGAATATAGTGTCCCATACAACCATAATCTGCTCACGAGTCATAGGTACTCACTGGTCACTACGGAGAGGTTTGTGGCCCCAGCATAGGCCGACAGCTCGACCACGGTGTCCCATACCACCATGCCCGGCTCATGAGTCTTTGTGGATCAAGGTACCATGGTTGACAGGGTTTACAATGGTAAGTTCACTACCCTAGGTTCAAGCAGTTATGACTCATACAGGGTGAACATACAACGGTCAGTCGGGTTACTTGACGGGCTCGACTAGCACGAGCGCATCTCAAGTCGAACGACATGAAGTGCGTAAAACACTTCGTGTGGCCTAACCACTGTCGCTAACTCCAAAACACGGCTCGCGTTCATCGACGCGTCGTTCGTGGTAAAGATAGGCCAACCACGTACTTGCTCAGTTGCCAACTGCCTGGACTAGGTATAGTCCCAAACATTTATGAATCCACATCAGCAATCACGTAAGAGTAATGGAAATGAAATACAACCATGTGAGCATGTTAACACATGTTATAACATACAACTTAAGTAAATCTTCCAACGCATGCATTTCATACATATAATGAAATCATGCATATAGCTAACATGTAGGAAATCATTTACATCAGCATATTAATTGAGAAATCAATCTCAAACTAATTCATAACACCATTTAATTCAATACATACTAATACAAGCATTTATACAAACACTTAAACTACACACTTAAGTCTACATATAGTATGTCGACTCAAAGTGCGCATTTAGGCGAATCTCTTCGCCAAACTAATTATGCGCGCATTCCTAGAATCCTAATGCGATAAGAAGCCATGTCAATAATATCAGCAAATTATGGATGAAAACAGTATTTCCTGCAAATGACTAAAATGCCCTAAATCTCATATTCTTCGTCTGCTTACGAAACAGGAAACGGACAGGATGTTGTACATGTCAAACGGCGTTGCCGTCAATAATCTACTATTAAATGACATTGAAAGCGTTGGAAACAGTCAACTAAAACGTCTAAAATCCGCACCTTTCCTCCTATAGGTGTATCAATTCGAACGGAGCGTATACGCTTTGTCTACGACGAATAGGCAACCTAATTTACAAGATGCATCAGCTACTTCGCTATGGAAACTAAGGAACCTCAAATCAGCAAGTGTTAGGGGCGTTTTCTTACCTAGAAATGCGATGAAATCATCGAAAAAATAATTGAGGCGCGTTGCTTAATCACGTGCAACAGGTGGCACAAGCAACAGGAAATTCCCTTCCACTCTCTCTCAGAATCTCTTACTTTCTCTCTCACTCTTGCTAGGGTTTCTAGCAAATTCGGATGGGTGAGAGGAGTGAGGGTTTCAAGCCCTTTTATAAGCCCAAACATGTCCAAAATAGGCTCCATGTCAAGGTATACTTAAGTTATATCCAAATTGGGACTGTTTCGATTCAAAAAGGCATTTCTGGTGCTCCCCTGACCGAACGCGATCGGACTTAAGTTCATGCTTGTCGGATGTCACTCTCATCCCATTTTCAGACCAGTAGTGTTCGTAGATCGTACGTGGCGGTCCAGTTTCAGTTCAGCGGTCACCGCACGTAAATCAGGCCTACAAGTCTAATGATATGAAATAGAAATTTTTTCTGATCCGAGGGTGTAATTTGGCTGAATTCCGACGGTCAGAACGCTTAATAATAACGCGTCAAGTCGTGTGCCAGATTTGAATTTCAAATTCCAAATCTAACCCTATTCTCACTCTCTTCAGTCCAGGCTCAATGAAATAGCCTGTGAATGTCGGTTGGACTTGATTTTTGAAATGATTGTCAAGTCCAGCTAAGCGGTTATAACGGTCTAAGATTGTAGGTATCGGACTTTCGACGCGCGGTCTAGATCCAATACAAAGTTTCAAAGAGGTCCAGAGAACAAACGGGTTTAGAGTTTGATCCGAGGTTTTAGAGTATTATAGCATCATTGGTTCTACTCACTTTGGATCTTGTAGAACGTGTTTAAAGCGATCAGGGACTATTTCCCAGCTACTCTAGCATTGCGCTAGCTAACTTACACTTATTTTCTAAAGGAATTAATCCTACGCGATTTCTGGTCGAGTCAGTACTCGAGTCCAAGTATGGATTTTTCCAGGGCGTTACAATCTACCCCCCTTAACAAATAATTTCATCATCGAAATTTATACCTTTTCGTACTCATTGAGAAGCTGTGGGTAGTTCTTTCTGATCTCGGTTTCTGTCTCCCAGGTAGCCTCTTCCTCAGAGTGATGCGCCCACAATACCTTCACGAGGGGAATCACCTTGTTACGCAGTACCTGCTCCTTCCTGTCCAGGATACATGTCGGTCGCAGGATATATGTCACATCCTCTCCTAACTGCACCTGCTCCCATCTGATGATATGGGAAGGATCAGAAACGTACTTCTTCAGCATAGAAACATGAAATACGTTGTGAACGCTCGCGAGAGGCATGGGTAAAGCCAAACGGTAAGTCACTGCTCCCATACGATCGAGGATCTGGAATGGACCAATGAATCGCGGTGCCAGCTTCCCCTTCTTCCCGAACCGAAGGACTCCCTTCATAGGAAAAACTCACAAAAATATATGATCCCCAACTGTGAACTCCAGCGGCCGCCATCTCGTATCGGCATAACTCTTTTGTCTGCTCTGCGCTGTGAGAAGCCGACGTCTAATAATATCAATCTTCTCCGACGTCGCCTGCACTAACTCTGGGCCAATCAAGCTACGCTCACCGACCTCTGCCCAGCAATGCGGTGCGCGACAAAGTCGCCCATACAGCGCCTCGTAAGGTGCCATACCGATACTCGCCTGAAAACTGTTGTTGTACGCGAACTACGCATATGCAAGACAGTCATCCCAACTATCCTTGAAGTCCAATGCGCAAGCTCACAACATGTCCTCTAAGATCTGGTTCACCCACTCTGTCTGTCCGTCTGTCTGTGTGTGGAAGGCAGTACTGAACTTCAACTTCACACCCATAGCCTCCTGAATGCAAGTCCAGAAAATAGAAGTAAACCCCATGTCTCTGTCCGACACGATCTCCAAAGGAACTCCATGCAGACGCACGATCTCTCTGATGTGTAGTCTAGCCAGCTCGTCTGCAGAGTTCGCAACTCTGATCGGTAGGAAGTGTGCCGACTTCGTCAGACGATCGACAATCACCCATATGGAATCATGTCCCTTCCTCATCCTCGGCAGCCCTGAAATGAAATCCATGGAAATGAAATCTCACTTCCACTCTACGATCGGCATAGGCTGCAAGAGTCCAGGTGGTCGGTGATGCTCTGCGTTCACCTGCTAGCAAGTAAGACAACGGGACACGAACTCTGCTATGTGGGTCTTCATACCTTCCCACCAATAGGTCCTCTTCACGTCGCGATACATCTTCATACTGCTTGGATGCATCGCGAGTCTGGTACAATACGCAGCCTCAAGAATCTCTCATCTCAAGTCAGGGATATATGGGATGCATAGGCGGCCACGATAACGTAATCCCTCATCCGTGTCAACTCGCCACTCGGCGTCTGCATCATCACTGGCCTGCTCTCGAAGCTCAGTCAGATGCGCATCATCCCTCTGTGCCTCGATGACCTGGTCATCGATCTGAGATCGCACCTGCACATGTGCGATGAACTCATACGGCTCCTCTACTGTGAATTTTTGCTCAAAGTCTCGCAAAAACTCAACCATATCCCACTCAGCAACCATCAGCGAAGCCGCAAACTCTATCGCCTTCTTGCGGCTCAACGCGTCAGCCACAAGGTTCACCTTCCCGGGATGGTAAAAGACTTCAAACTTGAAGTCCTTCAAAGTCTCCATCCATCGCCGCTGCCTCATATTCAAGTCTCGCTGGGTGAATATGTACTTGAGGCTCTTGTGTTTGCAAAAGAGCTTGAACTCCTCTCCATAGAGGTAATGTCTCTAGAGCTTCAGTGCGAATATGACGGCTGCCAATTCTAGGTCGTGTGTAGGGTAATTCTCCTCGTGCTTCCTTAATTGTCTCGAGGCATACGAAATTACCCTATCCCTCTGCATAAGGACACAACCCAGACCAACGCTAGACGCGTCAGTGTATATAGTGTATCTAACCCCTTGCTCTGGTAATACTAGCACAGGGGCGGACGTAAGCCTGTCCTTCAGCTCCTGAAAAGCTGACTCCGCCTTATCATTTCAGGCGAACTTCACGTCCTTCCGTGTCAACTGAGATAAAGGTCTCGCGATCTTTGAGAAATCCCGAATGAAGCGTCGATAATAGCCAGCGAGACCTAAGAAACTCCTCACCTCAGTGACAGAACCAGACTGCTCCCAGTCCTGAACTTCAGCTACCTTAGATAGGTCAACTGTCATGCCATCCTTGGACACCACGTGTCGCAGGAACTTCACTTCCTGCTTCCAGAAGTCGCACTTCTTGTACTGTGCGAACAACTGATGCTGTCTGAGTGTATCCAGGACCAAGCGCAAGTGCTCCTCATACTCCTCTTGACTCCTGGAGTATACCAAAATGTCATCAATGAACACAACGACGAATTGATAGAGGAAAGGCCGAAATACCCGGTTCATCAGATCCATGAACACGGCTGGTGCGTTCGTGAGACCGAACGACATCACAAGGAACTCGTAGTGGCCAAAGCTGGTCTTGAATGCTGTCTTCTGCACGTCCTCATCCCTGACGCGTAACTGATGATATCCTGACTGAAGATCAATCTTCGAGAAGTACTGCGCTCCTCTCAACTGATCAAACAAGTCATCGATCCTGGGTAAAGGGTACTTGTTCTTCACCGTGATCTGGTTCAGCCTGCGATAATCAATACACAATCGTATCGAACCATCCTTCTTCCTTACAAACAGGACTGGTGCTCCCCAAGAAGACACACTAGGCCGTATAAGACCAAGCTCCAACAGACCATCAATCTGCGTCCTCAACTCCTCCATCTCACATGGTGCCATGCGATACGTCGGCAGTGAGATGGGCGTGGAACCAGGCACCAGATCAATAGTGAAATCAATCTCTCGTCGAGGCGGCAAACCATGAATTTTCCTGAACAGATCTCCAAAATCACAAACGACTGGCGTATGCTCAAGCATCTGTGCACCAGCGTCCCGTAGTAAAGTAGCGTAGCTAAGTATGCGGAAGGGGAGATTTACCCGCACTGGAAATGTAAAGGATGCACCCTCTGGCTCGTAGGCAGTCACTATACGAGTCTCGCAGTCAATCTCGGCCCTCGCTGCAGTCAACCAGTCCATGCCAAGAATAACGTCGAGATAAACAAGAGAGGGGTCGACGACAAGATCAAGAGCCATCGTCTTGCCCCCCAGATCTACCAAACAACCCTCACACATCAGGGTGACATCTGTAAAGGACCCGTGGGCTGTATAAACTCGCACCCCATCCATCCTAATAGTCGGTAGCCCAATGCGCCTGACTATGGCACGTGATATCAATGAAATCGTGGACCCTGTGTCTACCATCACAAGAATAGGAATATCTCCGATGTAGACAGTGACCTCAAAGGTCGAATGCTGAGAAATCTCTGTCGTGGCTGCCTTAGCTGTCAAGGCATGCACCCATGCCTGCTGTGGCCGGTTCGGTCGCTGTGCCATGGGCCATAGACGCTGCCTGATCTGAGATACCGGAGGTCTAAAGGAAGGGTGCGCAGGAGCCAACCGTAAAGGCGGTGCTGATATAGCCTGTGGGCATGTACAGTCGATCTTCTACGGCGGCGAGAATCCACTGTCCCGCATCCGAGCAAAACAACTCTGTGTCAAATGGCCCGATCTCCCACAATATGTACATGATAAATCGGGGCACCGCATCGGCGGTACTGGCACTGTAGCCCTAGAAGGAGGGTCGGCACGAGGCCTCTTGCCCGCAAAGGGCCTATCCTGCAACTCTAGTCGTGGCCTAGGAGCAATAGGGCCACGAGATCATGTAAGTAGATCCACATCCTGCTCTGCCCGCATGGACATGTGAATCAGCTCTGCATAGGAGGGGATGCTCACGCAACACATCTTCGACCGAATATCCGGTCGCAAACCCTCAGAAAAGCGCCGTATGCGCATCTGCTCATCCGCCAGTATAGTCGAGACGTATCTGCCCAACTCAGTGAACCGATGCTCATACTCAGTCACTGTCATGCCTCCCTGTCTGAGGCGCAGAAACTCGTTCTCCCTATCATGCCTATACGTCTGGGGATAATATTTCTCGTGGAAGCGGAACTCGAACGCTGCCCAAGTCCATATGTAGTCAGCGGCAATGGTCCACAATACACTGTCCCACCATAAGCTGGCCTCCCGCTCGAACAAGAACGTAGCCAACTCGACCTACTCAGCCTCTGAACAATGCAGCATCCGCAGTATCTTCGACACACGGTCGAGCCAATACTCGGCCTCCTCGGGTCTATGAGAACCTGTAAAAGTGGGAGGCCGTAAGCGCTGAAATCACTCTAATAAGCTCTGTGTGTCTGCGGTGATCCCCACAGGGTAAGCAGGTGGTGCAGGATGAGTCATGCCCTCATCCTGAGCATATGTATAAGCATCCTCAGCTGGATGCGCAGGTGGTGCAAGTGGAGGCACACTCCCATCCTGGGCTAGAGTCCCCACAATCGTAGTCAGGAGCTACTGCTGCTGCATCATAGCCATCATCTGCTCAAATCTATCTGGAGGTGGAGCAAGCTGTGGCATGTACTGCGTCGAAGAAGACGCGCGGTACTGCTCTCTGAAGGGCGGTGTGAAATGCGATGGTCCAACTGCAGGACCAGTAGCAGGCTGAGACGTACGTGCTGTCTCAGGAATCGGGTCCACAGTAGGGTCCGCATGAGCATCAGACTGCGAAGGAGCCTAATCCATAGGTTCACCCAATGTAAGCGGAGCTGTGATCCGTGTAGCCTTCGGCGGCATTCCCTATATTTAAAATAGGGCACAACCTTGTCAGTCTCAATAGCACAACCACACTGCAATCATTCACATAAAGAGTCAAAGGCATTCCATACATTTCATTTAATCAAAATTGTCACAATACAAGGGATATCTCCTTACAAGCATCATGACAAGAAGTACATGGGAACTAAAACAGTTAAAGTTACAACAGCAACATAAGAAAACTACTAGCCTTATCAGGCTTACATAACATAAATCAGGAAACGACTAATTGCTACCAACATCTAAAATCTCATTGCTAGTCTAAGTCGGGTGAAGGAGGAGGAGCACCCTTATCCTGCAAGCAGCACAGGATCGCCTTCAAGGTGCGAGTCACCTTGCCAAATTTCATCTTCATGACGGCCTTGGTATCCTCGACCTCAGCCCGAAGTTCTTGAACTTCCCTTCGCAAGGCGATCTGGCTCTCCTTAATTCGGCAATGCGATCATCACCAGTAGCCTGAGCAGAAGGAGGAGGGCTCTCATCTGTATCCTAAGCCTCCTCTTCTACCTCTTCCTAGACTTCTTCCTCAACTTCTGCTCCAGGTTCTCTCTCACTTGGATCCTCTTCATCATCAAAATCATCTTCGCTATCCTCCTCAAGCTGAGTCTCACGAAACTGAGACCCGATCTTCATCTTGACCATGGTAGACTCATCAATGCTGTGAATCGGAACTGGTAACTCCAACCCAAGTCTGTAAGCAAACTCAAGCGCGATTTTGCATATGAGTCGGCCAAAAGGAAGCGACTCGGACGTTCTTCTTGACTTCGCTATGAGGATAATCTGTCGCAACACAAAAGTGACCATACACACATTTTCTCCCTGGGCCACCAGATACAAGAAATCAACCATAAGGCACGTACACTCAATGTGATTTGTCGACCTGGGATACACGTTGAACGTGCAAATGTAGTGCAGTAGGCACAAATCATCAGACATATGAGATGCCTTGAGGCTATTGTTAGGCTGCCATGGAACCAGACTACCGCATAGGAACCTGGTACGACGATCTTGCTCACGCCTACTCCTCAAATTCTTTGCACTGGGATGCACATCACCAAGGGGTACGTTCAGAAGTCGGCGCTATCAACCGAACATCAATCGTAGCCATCCGGTCTCTACCAAAAGGAATCTTGAACTGCAATGGCTCCAATGTAGGACTCTGGATACGAGCGTAGAACGCACGAACGGTGCTCACATTAGCACGAGCACGAGCTTCAAAGAGTGAACCCCAATGTGCAGCTTCAATGCGCTCGAATAATAGGAATTCGCCGAAGAGTCGCCTTTCCACGTCCGCCTCAAACAACACCTTACGGTCAGTATATTCGCCGTGAGGCATCTCTGCTAATATCACTCGCTCAAGTTGAGTATGGGGATCCAAATTCTACTTTGTATGGAACTCTCGGGCTGTGCTTGGACTTGCGGCGGCGCTTGAGCTAGCGGCACAACCCTTCGGTCTTCTTGATTGCGCAGGGCGACTAGGCCCAGCCTCATCCGCTGCGGTCTTTCTCTTTTCCATCAAAGAGAGGATGGTGGAGAAAGATAAAAGACCCAAAATAGTTTTAACAAAAGCCATGAAAAATGGGAGAAATATAGAGAAATGGTTGCCCAAACTGAAAAAAGGAGATCTAGGTGTTGTAGAGGGATGTTTCAAGCTCCCCTAGGATGGATTTTTAAAAAGAAAAAAGAAGGAAAAAAGGGAATGGAGCTCCTCACGATTTTAGATCGTTTTGAGGGTTGTAGGAGCTCCAACGGATGAGATTTGCAAGAGGAGTTGAAAACTGCAATGGAGTGATGGAATGGAGTCATTTTAAGTAAGAAATGGGTTTGGGAAGGATTTGGAGCCACGATTTTGAGATGGGCAGCAAGAAAACGTGAGAAGGAGCTTAGGAAGGGGGCTGTTGTGAAGGAAGTACCCTTTTTAGGGGTTTTCTATGGACGAACCATACGTGGGAGGGGTGTACTACCCAAAATACCACGTGCGCCCAGATTTCACATCAAGTGGGCCCCACCGGACGGCGATACATCGCCGGCCATCTCTCAAGGTGGCCGGTGGGACCACATGGGTCGGGTCCCCCCTAGTCTAGGGACCTCAAAAATATGTGGGCCCCATCTTAGTTCATTCTAGATTGCCATAGGGAGGCCCAAACATCCATTCAGGGCTTTCTGGGGCCAATCTATAAACCTGAATGCAATCTCTTATCATGCAGCATATGATTTTGGGGTAGAAGGAGCTAATACATCCATCTAGCCCATTAGTTGCTAAAGATTATAAACTTAGAATGGCCTAATGGCCAGTTTTCATGAAATTTTACTATTCACAGTAAAATTTTATCGAAGTATGATTTTATATCATTTTCACATTAGGATCAATGCCTAATATGAAAAGAATAAGAAAGAATTGAAGAATGGAGTGGTGAGAGGAAGAATTTTGAAGAATTTAGATGAAACGGGGTTTTTAAGCCCTAGCGATTGAATGTAAGGGTTGTGGCTGTCCCACAGCCCAAGAATTTATATTTACGGGTTTATAACTGTTCAAAGAACGTCTCAACCTGCCTACCTACAACCTAGGAGCTACTTAAGTCGCTTCATGCGACCCTAGATGCGTTACGGACTCGATCGCGCGATCGATACGAATAGACTTCGCCTATTGGCGAATCTGCGATCCTATAAGTGTTTCTAGACCTTTCTCGCACCCACCTAAGTCAAAGGAAGCGACAGCGTACGTCGCGTGACCATAAACCAGGCCCGGTATAATCTCATTCATGCTCTGATACCAACTTGTAACACCCTGAAAATCGGGGGTCGTGTATAAACTCACTCCCAAGTTCCAGACCGTCACTTATGCAACAAAAATGATTATGATTCAATGTTGTCTGAGTTAAAAGATTTACATGAGTAAAAGTATACCAAAACTGCAATTCATACGCCAGATCCAGTGATAAAAGCAAGCGGAAGACTAAAGAATATATATATCACTGTATGGAAAAATAAAGTAGATCTCGACTGTCTCTAAAGTATGAATACATCTTTGAGTCTCATATACATGTAAATAAACAAAATCAAAATGTCAAAAGTAGTTCCACTGAGAAGTCCCGTCAACCCAAGCCACCTAAGCAAAGTCGTCGTGGTACTGCATATATGAGAACTCGTTCTGGTCCTCATCATAGTCCGGCTCTGCCTCCTGGATCGCTGTCTCACCTGCATCTAAGACAGGGTCTGGTGGGTGTTGCAAACACCATCCCGAAACGTGGAAATGAGTAGCTAACTCAGTGGAATAATAGAGCAAGGATTAACATATTCTCAAATCAATCATGCGATAATAGTAAAGCAGTAAATCAAACAATCCTAATACTGTTGTTAATGCAATATGACATGACGTGATGGATGCCCTCACCGACGATCTCCCTCATACGGCACCATCTTATGCTCGCGACATGCAATCATCCCACAGTGCTCCACATCTTTCAGGCACATGCAATGTGATGGTGATATGATTACCGAGTTATTATTAGTCCTTTTCATACAGTAATATTGGAAAACTAAGGTACTTCCGTTATATCAATCCCAACACAGATCCTGTCTAGGGTCGTCACTCCTAGTAATCTCATACGATGTATACTTTGTAGGTCGCTGCAAGGGCTGCCAAGGCTGTTGCTCGCACTCGTTGCTCCGCTCCCCCATCACCTTATCAATACAGGCCTACTGTATTCTCACTGCTACGGAAGGGTCGTCGCCGCCCGTAGACTCAGAATATGCTCGCGGTCACTACAAAGGACTCGTCGCCTGATCAGTGTAGGCCGACAGCAAGAATATAGTGTCCCATACCACCATAATCTGCTCACGAGTCACAGGTGCTCACTGGTCACTACGGGGAGGTTTGTGGCCCCAGCGTAGGCCGACAGCTCGACTACGGTGTCCCATACCACCATGCCCGGTTCATGAGTCTTTGTGGATTAAGGTACCATGGTTGACAGGGTTTACAATGGTAAGTTCAGTACCCTAGGTTCAACCAGTTATGACTCATACAGGGTGAACATACAACGACCAGTCGGGTTACTTGACGGGCTCGACTAGCACGAGCACATTTCAAGTCGAACGACATGAAGTGCATAAAACACTTCGTGTGGCCTAACCACTGCCGTCAACTCCAAAACACGGCTCGCGTTCATCGACGCGTCGTTCATGGCAAAGATAGGCCAACCACGCACTTGCTCAGTTGCCGACTGCCTGGACTAGGTATAGTCCCAAACATTTATGAATCCACATCAGCAATCACTAAGAGTAATGGAAATGAAATACAACCATGTGAGCATGTTAACACATGTTATAACATACAACTTAAGTAAATCTTCCAACGCATGCATTTCATACATATAATGAAATCATGCATATAGCTAACATGTAGGAAATCATTTACATCAACATATTAATTGAGAAATCAATCTCAAGCTAATTCATAACACCATTTAATTCAATACATACTAATACAAGCATTTATACAAACACTTAAACTACACACTTAAGTCTACATATAGTATGTCGACTCAAAGTGCGCATTTAGGCGAATCTCTTCGCCAAACTAATTATGCATGCATTCCTAGAATCCTAATGCGACAAGAAGCCATGTCAATAACATCAGCAAATTATGGATGAAAACAGTATTTCCTACAAATGACTAAAATGCCCTAAATCTCATATTCTTCGTCTGCTTACGAAACAGAAAACGGACAGCATGTTGTACATGTCAAACGGCGTTGCCGTCGATAATCTACTATTAAACGACATTGAAAGCGTTGGAAACAGTCAATCAAAGCGTCTAAAATCTGCACCTTTTCTCCTATAGGTGTATCAATTCGAACGGAATATACACGCTTCGTCTACGGTGAATAGGCAACCTAATTTACAAGATGCATCAGCTACTTCACTATGGAAACTAAGGAACCTCAAATTAGCAAGTGTTAGGGGCGTTTTCTTACCTAGAAACGCTGTGAAATCACCGAAAAAGTGATTGAGGCGCGTTGCTTAATCACGTGCAACAGGTGGCACAAGCAGCAGAAAATTCCCTTCTACTCTCTCTCAGAATCTCTCACTTTCTCTGTCACTCTTGCTAGGGTTTCTAGAAAATTCCGATGGGTGAGAGGAGTGAGGGTTTCAAGCCCTTTTATAAGCCCAAACATGTCCAAAATAGGCTCCAGGTCAAGGTATACTTAAGTTATATCCAAATCGGGACTGTTCCGATTCAAAAAAGCATTTCTGGTGGTCCCCTAACCGAATGCGATTGGACTTAAGTTCATACTTGTCGGATGTCACTCTCATCCCATTTTCAGACCAGTAGTGTTCGTAGATCGCACGTGACGGTCCAGTTTCAGTTCAGCGGTCACCGCACGTAGATCAGGCCTACAAGTCTCATGATATGAAATAGAAATTTTTCCTGATCCGATGGTGTAATTTGGCTGAATTTCAATGGTCAGAATGCTTAATAATAACGTGTCAAGTCGTGTGCCAAATTTGAATTTCAAATTCCAAATCTAATCCTATTCTCACTCTCTTCAGTCCAGGTTCAATGAAATAGCCTGTGAATGTCGGTTGAACTTGATTTTCGAAATGATTGTCAAGTTCAGCTAAGCGGTTATAACGGTCTAAGATTGTAGGTATCGGACTTTCGACGCGCGGTCTAGATCCAATACAAAGTTTCAAAGAGGTCCAGAGAACAAACCGGTTTAGAGTTTGATCCGAAGTTTTAGAGTATTATAGCATCATTGGTTCTACTCGCTTTGGATCTTGTAGAACGTGTTTAAAGTGATCAGGGACTATTTCCCAGCTACTCTAGCGTTGCGCTAGCTAACTTACACTTATTTTCTAAAGGAATTAATCCTACGCGACTTCTGGTCGAGTCGGTACTCGAGTCCAAGTACGAATTTTTCCAGGGTGTTACACTCCCACAACCGGCCAGAGGTGAAATCCCTGTCGTACCTCTTCCTCCAAGGGCAGCAAGCGGTGAAGATTTGGTAACATTTTTGGTGTGATGTTTGGGATCTCCCTAATGCAGAATCAATCGATTGAAGGGAGATTAACCCAATGGTAGCTTCCTTCTGCATCCAGCGTTGCTTCTTCCTCCATCCGCAGGATCCTCCCCAGTCTGATTTTTTGGGAAACCTGGCGAGCTAGAAATGAAGCCAAACTGGACAATAAGCCCATGGTTGTTGCTGTTTCTATTGTTCGGATCAAATGGTGTGTTGTTTGAAGGTAAGGAGCAGATTGGTTTCATCCGGGATCAGATTTTAGAGGGGCCGGGGCTATCCCCCCCACCCCCCCTAGAGTCTTCCGGCTGAAATTGTCATTTGGGCGAAGCCAGTCAGGGACTGCGTCAAGTTGAATGTAGATGGCTCGGCAAGAGGTAACCCGAGTGTGTCTAGGGGTGGAGTTATTTACAAAGGTAACCGAGGTAACTTCCTTTTTGCATTCTCGACTGGGTACGGGATGGGATCAAACAATAGAGCTAAACTCCGAGCTGTTTATGACGGGCTAATTTTATGTCTGGATAATGGACTAGAAAAGATTGAGGTAGAATCTGACTCAAAGGTTGTCATTGATCTTCTTACGGGTAAGTAGCCCATTTCTTGGAAGTGGAGACCGTGGGTCTCTAAAATTGTCAAGTTGAAGTAAAAAGGTTCCTTTTCATTTACGCTTATCCATAGAGAAGGCAACGGGATGGCCCACAAGGGGAGCGACAACTAGTCTTTCTTCCTTGCCAAGTAGTTGAATGACCTTCCCACGCAGGTTCGGGGCCAAATCTTCTTAGATAAAGTCGGTTTGGGTGCTATTAGGTCCTACTCCTTGAGTCCCTAGGGAGGCTTTGTATATTGGTGTCTCGTCCTAGGCGGTCCCACATGATAGGCGCCCCCCAGTTTTTTGCTACGGGGGTCGGCCTGAATTGTCTAGCAGGGTGTATAGCAATCTTTATATCAATGGACATTTTTTTTAAAATGTGAATTTTGGTTCAAAAAAAAAATAAAAACAAAAATAAAAACAAAAACAAAACAAAACAAAATAATCATAGCTATAAACGAAGTCAAATTTATTCTAAATATAATTGATTAGAAAGAATGAAATCTAATCTTCTATTAATTAATTGTATAAGAAAGTTATCCATCCGATGCAAGAAGTTCGTCTTCCGCTAAATATAGTCATTACTCCTAAGTCTCATCCACCAATTAGGCCTCGTTATCCGGCACTTGATTCGGTTTCCTATCTCGGTTACCTCTATATGGTTATCAATTCACAACGTTAACTGGTTAGACTAATGATTGAACACATCATTGTCCATACAAAGCACAATATAAGATAGCATAAATGAAAATGAATTGTATGCATTCAAGCATAAGTATGGATCTTGAGATGTCATGAAATGCATGCCAAGTGGCATAATCATCCACTTGCTTGGGTTGGATAACTGTTAACCCGAATCTGTATCCGTCATATTTCTATCGTAGGTAGTCATGGGAAATTTATATGTCTACTCCATGAGTAGGCTTCCACTAACATGGGCATCTGCCAAAGAATCTATAAGGAAAACCATCCAAGGAGATCTCCTAGGAAACCAGGCATGAGGTGTACATGCAGTCATCTAGAACGTGCCTCTAGGAATCAAAATAAGAACACTATGGATGCATGTAATGCATGCTCAATATCTATGCATCGTTATATGTTGTCAACATATACATCTCTCTGAGAGGAATAATGAATTCATGATATTAATGTTTTGCATGTTATGGAGTCAACTGATAGTTGTTCAAAATATAAATCATACACCGGTATCGTACTCACATAGCATCATCGTAATTTCATTAGTCATGGCAATTATAACAAAACCTTGACACGACGAGAAACCGACCACTAGTTACGAAGCTCCAATAAGGTATCCAGAGGGCTATCACAGTCAGGTGGGAAGCAATTGCCCCCTATGCAACAATTATATAGCCATTATATAATCCATCTTAACCATTCAGGTATGAGACATGTTAGGATTCACTCACCTATTCTTAGTGGAGCTAAATCCACCAAACAATTATATGATTCTGAATTTAAAATTTGAATCCCTATTAAAAAAGTTTAAGAAATCACAAATTTGATTCAATTATCAAATCACTAGTAATTTGGGTAAGGAATTACATGAATTGAGGTCCTACTAACCCAAACATCTCAATTTGGAAAGTTGGAAAAACTATATAGAGGATTGTCGAATTAGTCCAATCGATCGATCTAGCTAGCTTGAAGGATTTCAATCGATCCCCTAACTGATCGATCATCGATTGGAAAAACTCATCACATGAAAAAAACATGTCTCTTGAAACTTTTGGTTACTTACGATCAATCAAACCCTACCTATCAATCGATCGATAAGGGTCTAATTTAATTCAATTTGATTGTTGAACAATTTTGATAATCTTTGGTGGATGCCTTTGATCGATCAAGACCGCTTAAGGATCTCCTCTATCGATCAAACCTCGACTTCAATCAATCGAGAAAACTTACAAATTAATACTTTTGATTGTTGGACGAAAATCAACCTGCTTGGCTGATCCAACACTAGCTTTGATTGATTGATCAAAGTCGGTTAGGTTCTGTTACATAATCCAATTTTTGTAAATCTTAGAGCTTCTTCTCTCTTAGCCTTTATGGCTACAATTAATAAAAGGGTTTTGGTCCAAATCATCCACCGATTTTCCATCAATAAATTTGAAAAGAATAATGGATTTCTCAGATCCGAATCATCCAGAATTTGTAATTGATAACTGAATTCTGTAACATAGTCTATTTTGTTATTACCTTCCATTGATCATTGTGGAAAATCCAACAGTCAGATCACTTTAAGATTTGAGACCCCAACCGGATTTGATGATAGAAAGTCTTTGATTTGAATCGTCTTATATTGATATGGATGGATTTCTCAAAGTCGATCTCTACATTATAAGATCTCTCTTTCTCTCTCTCTCTATATCTCTCTCTCTCACGAGTCGTCTTCTTATCTTTCAAAACCTTTCCATAGATCAAAACAAAGAACGTAAGGTTGATACACCTCATTCATTGTTTAGATCTAACGTTTTTAGATTAAAATTTAGAGAATTAAAAGAAAAGATGATTGAAAACTTACCAGTCGGGTTTCTCCTTCACGGACCTTCTCTCTCTCTCTCTCTCTCTCTCTCTCTCTCTCTCTCTCTCTCTCTCTCTCTCTCTCTGATGCTCTTAGGTTATTAAGGTTTGTGAAGAAATTTCTTGCGGTTCCTCTCTTTAAATACAAAAAGACCCTTAAATCTAGAAGATTTTACTAGAATGTTGTAAAATTTATCAAAATAAAATAAAATAATAATAATACTAGAATATTAGGACTCAATCCTTCGACTTCTCCTTCCATCGTAACTACCCTTACCAATTAGGTTAAGTGCTTGATTTTTGTTATTAATTATAAAAATTAAATTTCTAATTATAATTAGTCCGAGTTTCGTATGACTAAAAAATTCAGGGTTAGTTACATTCGACCCCTTGAAAGAAAATTTTCATTTTCAAAATTTACCTTATTTAATCATCAAATACTTGGGGATACTTTTCTCAAATTTTCACTTCTTGCTCCTAGGATGCTTTGTCGGCTCCATAATAAATCCATAACACCTTAACCAGTGGCACTGTCTTGTTCCACAAAACGTGCTCATTTCAATCTAGAATATGAATCAATTTCTCAATGTATGTTATATATTCTTGAAGCTTGAGGCCTTGTCAGTTGATGACGTGCGAAGCATCTCTTTCATACTTCTATAGGATCGATATATGAAATACATTTTGTATGCTAGCTAGCTAAAGTGGCATTGCAAGGGGATAGGCTACAACTCCAACTCACTCTAATATATCAAATAGTCCTATAAATCGAGGGGTCAACTTCCCTTTATTTCCAAAATGCATGAGTACCTTTATCGATGAGACCTTTAGAAATGCATGGTCTCTAATCGAGAATTTTAGATCACACGTATGATTATCCACATAACTCTTTTGTCTACTCTTAAGCTGTTAACAAACACTTCCCAATAAACTCCACCTTCTTCGTCGCCTCTTGAATGATATTGGGTCCAACTGACTATTTTTCTCCCACTTCAATCCAATAATTTGACACACAACACTGACACCCATAGAGTACTTCATAAGGAGTCATTCCTGATAACTGTTGTTATATGCGAACTCTACAAAATGTAGATTATCATCCCAATTTCCCTTAAAATCTAAGGCACATGCCCATGAAAGGTCTTTAAGTATCTGATTCACATGTTCCGTTTACCCATTAGATTGGGATGATATGATGTATTGTAGTCCAATGGAGTGCCCATGACTTCATACAACTTCCTTAATATATAACTTGGCAATTAGAATAATTAATACGAATATGAATAAAATGTGTTGACTTCGTTAGTCGATCAACAATTTCTTCAGATACTGAGTCATGCTTCTTCTGGGTCAAAGGGAGTCCAACTATAAAATCCAATGAAATACAATCCCATTTCTATCCAGGTACCTTCGGAGGTTGTAAAAGACCAGAGGGGTTTTGATGATTTGCCTCCACTTTCTAACAGGTAAAGCATTGGGATACATACTCAACTATCTCATTTTTCATATTCGACCATCAAAATATATGCTTCACACTTTGATACATCTTAGTTCCTTTAGGATGAATTTTAAACTTTGATCGGTGTACTTTCTTTAAAATTTCTTCTCTTGGCTCCAGAACATTTGATTAACACAGACAATCCTAATCTCGAATACTTTTACCATTCTAACCCTTTCATAAGGATTTATCCTTATCCTGCTATTTAGCCATCATCTTAGTTAACCATTCATTACTTCTTTAAGCTTCTATGATTATCTCCTTTAAAGTCTGATTAATCATTATATTGCTGGGATAAATGTGTTGTTTATGAAATTACGACTTTACTTTGAACTCTTTTATGAAGTTTAACATCTTTCATTTTTAAATCATTAGCCTGGCTATACTTTGCTACTTATATTGCTCCCTATTTAGAGCATCCACCACTAAGTTCGCCTTACCAGGATAAGAGGGTAGTTCAAAATAAGTCCTTTAAGAATTCCACCCATCTTCTTCATCTCATGTTTAAATCCTTAAATCTTCAGCTCTTCTAATTGCTTCTTGAGCTCTTGTAACTCCACTAGCGGCATACGATAAGGTTGTATTGATATTGGCATGATCCTTGGTATGAGATTAATGCTAAAATCCAGTTCTCTTTTAGGCAGCAATTCAGGTATATCTTAAAAAACTTATGAATAATCCTTCATGGTTGAAATTTTTTCTAACGTCAACTCCTACGATTCTTCATCCTTCAACACCATAATTTGCTTTACTTTTTCATCATTCTACCACCCTCGAATTTTGAAAGACTCTATTCCTAAAATAGAGAAGGTAACTCTCTTGGCATAATAGTCAATCTTGGCGTGATAAGAAGTGAGCTAATGTATCCCTAAGATAATATCATACCCCTTCAACTCCATCATTACTAAATCTATTGGCATAGGAATACCTTCAATTTTAATTTTATAAGATTTGCATATTTAAAGTTACGATTTTTCCACAAGTGACTCTACTGAAATTAACTTGCTAAGAGCTACGGGTTTCACACCTAACTGTTCAACTATTGCAATTGCAATAAAAGATAACGAAGCTCCAGAATCAAACAATATGGCAATGGACTGATTGGACATGATAACCATATATTCTATGATGTTATTATTCACTTCCAGTTCTTTGATAGGTGTGATGGCGTAAACCTTGGCTTGTACAAGTTGTTGTCTGAACGGTTATACTCCTTGAGAATTCGCAAATCGAGATAATTTCTATGGTCAATTTTGTTGATTTTAAGATGGTTGAGGAGGAAAAGAATGCAATGCTTGAGGGTATGAGTGCGACGGTCTAGATGTCTATGACGACTGGACGGATTGTTGTGTCGGGGCAGGGAATGGTAGTTGTGAGGTTGACTATTGAAGTGGTGACAACTACCTAATGTTTCTGAGTTAAGTCCTAGAAAATTGCGCCTTATGCTCGTACTTTCCGCAATACATGCAATTTTCTACAAATTTTCATTCCTGATTATTTTGTGCCATGGTCAAGGCATTGATGCATTATTTTTTTCATGCTGGTTGCTGTTGAGTGGGTGCAGTTTTGTTTTAATATTCTCTCAACTATGTGTGGGTTTGCTCGTAATCTCTTTTGGCTCGTAGGGCCTTGTCGACAATCTTAGAATATTTCTTAATGTCTACGCAGTAAAATCAGATTCTAATATTCTGATGGAGGTATTCTTCAAACTTTTGAATTTTATACTCCATCTTCTACCACCTTCGGGGCATATCAGGATAGGTCGGCAAACTTGGTCTCGTACTATGATATTATCATAGCCCGTTGCTCCAACTTCAAAAACATGGTCATCTCCTAAAAACCATAGGCCTTAGGGAAATAGTTCTCATGAAACTTCCCATCGAATTCCCTCCACGTCCACATGTTCCTATGTAATCATTCTCTTTGCCGATCTCCATCATATATCCGCTTTTGCCTAAAGAATGAATGTCGTTATCTTGATCATTTGGTTTCCTGAATAGTCAATTACTTCGCGAATCTTCTCAACTTGTGTCAACCAATCTTATGTTATGGTTGGATCTGAAGTTCCCTTAAACACCGTCAGTCGTAATTTCGTGAATTTCTCTAGTAGGTCCACTTCACCTAATTGCTCGTCTTACAAAGGCCAAATTTTGTTAGCCCTTAGGTACCTAATTCATGTTTACAATTATATTCAATTGGGCTATGAATTGATCTTGTTGTTGTTTCATCAAGGCTGCCATCTAAGTTACCAATATAAAAGTTGCATCCCATGGATGAAACTTGATCCAACGAATTGAGTGTGTATAATAGTCAATGATAAAGGAAGTCGTACACTAGGCCCAACACCATTCCAAATTTTCTGTTGGAATGTTTAGGTTTACCGTCAGTTCATGAGGGACAGTCATACTAGTTGCGGGGACCATATCGAGGATGTTACGCATCTTCTTTGGGGTCATCTTGTCCTATAAATGTTTAAGGTTTAGTATATGAATGATCTTTGTTGTTAATCTCTGTTCAAAAGTGTTGCGGATGAAAAAGAATTTAGATTTCATTTATCATATCATACACGCATTTCAAAGTATTGACAACACCTAAACTTGGTTTCTAAGTTCTCTGTTAATCATCACAATACAGGGGTGAACTCTAAATATAGAGTTTCTAGTTTTACGGATTTACCAATTATGTAAGTATGCATGTGAACATAACCTATAAGTCACTCTAAGTTTAATGAAAGCATCTCTTTAATACCGTTCTATCACACCTCACAATTTGGATACAGAGTGTGCACCCTCAGACTTGAATTATGGTCCACGACTCGTACACCAAGTGTACATAGTTCCACTCATTATACACTTGGTTGGATGCATAATTCAATGTATTCTAACTTCACACCAAATTAACATCCATATGTCCACACATTTACATACTTTCCATTCCCATATCCATTACATTTACAACGAATCATTAAATCCAAAATTCAACTATGTCCATCCATTTGGTACTTCATTCAACCATAGTATTAAATATTGTTCAACAAAAAATCATAGCTATAAAGAAATTCAAATTTAAGCTAAACGTCATTGATTATGAAGAATAAAATCTAATATTCTATCAATCAATTATATAAGCAAGTTATTCATCCAATGTGGCAAGTTCATCATCCGCCAAATATTGTCATTGGTCATGAGTCTCATCTGCCAATTGGGCCTCGTTATTCCGCACTTGATTTGGGTGTCTTGTCTTAGTTGCCTTTGTACGGTTGGCTATTCAACAATGTTTGACAGCTAGGCTAGTGAGTTAACCCATTATGGTTCATACACAACACAATTCTAAGATAGCACAAATGAAAATAAATTGTATGCATGCAAGCATGAATAAGGATGTTAAGATGTCATGAAATGCATGTCGAGTGGGATGATCGTCCACTTGCAATTGAGTTGGATATCCATCAACCTGAATCCATACTTGTCAGACTTCTACTGTAGGTAGGCATGGCCAATTTATACATCTACTTTGTTAGTAGGCTTCCATTAATGTGGTCATCTGGCAATAAATCTATCAGAAGAATCATCTAGGGAAATCCTCCGGAAACCCAGGCACAAGGTGTGTAGGCATTGTTTATGCATTGTCATGTGTACTCAACATATACATCTCCCTGTGAGTGGATCAATGCATAAACATTGAGCACATTAATGTACAATGCATAAACAAGGTGCGCTCTCTGTAAGTCCCCAAGAGTTGCACCCAGACTTTTCGTGGACTATCCAAAGTGGAGCCCATGCCAATGATTAGGATCACTCAACCATGTGAGCCACACTGGTAAACTGAATCCAAATTCTCTCGTACAAAACATTAATCAGAGTATTGTCTGACACCTAACATAGAATACGTCTAATCAGGATCTACTATCCGCTGGAACAGACACATCAGATCTGACCACGGAATGGGCCATGTCGCTTCTACTGAACCATCCAGATGTGCTGGTGAAAGCTAAAGCTGAGCTTGACAAGCATGTAAGACCTCATTTGTTAGACGAATCGGATCTCGCCAAGCTTCCGTACCTCCATTGCATCATCAACGAGACTCTCCGATTGTATCCGGTGGCCCCACTTCTATTGCCTCATGAGTCATCTAAAGAGTCCATCGTGGGAGCTTTTGACGTGCCACATGGCACGATGCTATTGGTCAATGTGTGGTCTATTCACAGAGATCCCAAGCTATGGGTGGACCCCACCGATTTCAAGCCGGAGCGGTTTCAAGGCCCAGAAAGGACAAAGGAAGGTTTCAGGTTTATTCCATTTGGGCATGGAAGGCGAGCATGTCCGGGTGTGAGCCTGGCTACGCGGATGGTGGGCCTGGTACTGGGAACTTTGATCCAGTGCTTTGAGTGGGAACGAGTCGGAGAAGAGAAGGTGGACATGACTGAAGGGTTTGGGCTCACCCTGCCTACGGCCCAGCCTTTGAACGCTGTGTACAAACCACGCCTCACCATGTTCAACGTACTTTCTCAGCTCTGAATACCATCCATGGCTTTGAATCTGTTTAATTTAGCAAACGTCATATCATGCTTTGGATAGTATAACCTGGTTATGGTCATTTTATTAAAAATGATTAATACTGTTGTAATGACAATTTATATATCGCATTTGGAACCAAGGATGCTTATGGGCACAAGTCCATGTGAGATCACGCCACACACCCACCACTCTGATGTTGTACACGCTTTTGTGAGATATAATCCATTTACTAAGTGGGGCTCCATCCAGAGTTGAGTTCAACGATTTGGATGGTTTGATTATTGTGCAACTATCACGTGTATATTTACGTGCCTACGCACATGCCAATATGGCACAGAGCAGTGAACATGTAAACTATTCTTTAGATGGATCCTAACCAAACAACCACTGCAAATAGCAAATTGATTTCTTTCCGTTAATGACTGGGAGTTGTTACTTCTAATGCTATGGAAAATGCCCAGATGATAATAAGTAAGAAGAAATACACAACATCGCACCTACTTAGATGATCCTCAAAAGCAACGACCTAGATGATTGACGCAGGGGAGGACGTGAGGTCGAGCACCGTCTTCCTCAAAATGATAAATATTCCGAATCCACGGAACTTCTCTAGACTCCTCACAGAGACTCATTGAATCCACGAGGAAAGAAATTAGAAAATAGAAAGAATTTTTAATAAATTCAGAATTGATTAATGAATCATTAATAATTGTTTAATGTGTCTCCTTACACCATTAATATATAAAAAAATAAACTAAAATTTCTAATTACCAAAAATAGCACAATTCTAAATCTAATAAAAATCCTAATTCTAATAAAACTCTTCTAAGGCGTAATTTCTAAAAATAAAAATTGCAAATAAACTTTTTCTAGAAGAGTCCTAGTATAACTAAAAGTTATTTCTAAAATGAAAGAAAATCTAAAACTCTAAAAATATTTAAAAATTAAAATTATTAAAAATAGTAAAAAAAATTTAAAAATTCATTTTTGAGTTGAAATCGCGCGTTTTCTGATGAAACGGATAGACGCGATGCCCCTGAGACGGGATCAATGTGATTTTATATATCTTGTATGAGAGATAATTTATTAGGGAGTTCATTGAGTATAACCCCCTTGAACTCCTGCGATACTAATTCTAAACCCTCTAGGATATTCACAAGCTCTATATTTTTTCTTTTCAACCAAAGGATATATATCTCTCGTTTCTTCATATTATTTAACAAAGGCATGTTCAGTTATAAGATATTGCCCCTCCACTTTAGAAGTCTTGGGTTTGTTCTTTGTTTCCATAGGGGCCATATGTTTGCCACTGATGAATCCTATGGCTTGTCGCGATTCCATTTCAATGAGGTGGTTTCTCATGGACAAATAATATGATTTTTCTGCAAAACCTTTTACTGATCGGCTATCCTGGTAATAATTTTTATTTTATTAGAATAATACCTGATCGTAATTTCGAGGGAGGAATCGCATGCACAATAACTTCTTCATCCGCGATCACGTGTGGATTGACGCCTTCATCCGTCTCGTCCGCTCGAGTTGAAGTTGTTCCCAACAATCTGAATCTCTGCCCGTCAACTTATAAGCCACAAATTTAACTTTCTTTTCTTCTATGATGTTCATGTAGTCGAAGAAACATTTGACTTTAAGCAACCAATCGAGAAAGTCTTAGAAGTAGAGTTGATCATTAAAACTAGGAAGATCGACTTTCATCTTGAATACTTGAACCATCCTATGGTTCATTGATAGCATCGCCCTATGATCAGTATAATTACGAATGTTAGCAATTGTTGATGGTGGATCACCACCATGAACACGGATCTGCCCTAGGTTTTCCGCCAAGAGATCCACTATGCGGTCGATGGAAGCCTGTAGCCCTTGCATGGCTTGTCGATTCTCTTGTCGCGCTGCTTCAAAAGCTACTGCCGTCAAAGGTAAATTTCTTAGGGCACCACCCATGGGATTGTTGCCCAACCCGTCGTTAGAAGCCATCGATCTGAGGAGAAACCTCGCTTTGATACCAAATTAACGCAGGGTAGGACGTGAGGTCGAGCACCGTCTTCCTCAAGATGATAAATATTCCGAATTCACGGAACTTCTCTGGACTCCTCACAGAGACTCCTCAAATCCACGAGGAAAGAAAGCGAAAAATAGAAAGAATAAATTCAGAATTGATTAATGAATCATTGATAATTGTTTAATATGTCTCCTTACACCATTAATATAAAAAAAATAAACTAAAATTCGTAATTACCAAAAATAGCATAATTCTAACTCTAACAAAAATCCTAATTCTAATAAAACTCTTCTAAGGCCTAATTTCTAAAAATAAAAATTACAAATAAACTTTTTCTAGAAGAGTCCTAGTATAACTAAAAGTTATTTCTAAAAGGAAAGAAAATCTAAAACTCTAAAAATATTAAAAAATTGAAATTATTAAAAATAGTAAATTTTTTTGGAAATTTGTTTTTGAGTTGAAAGCGTGCGTTTTCTGACAAAACTGACAGATGCAACCCATATAGTGAGTCGATTCACCTCGGATGGCCCATTTCAGTAAAGATTGATAGGTTGTGCGCCCCGTAACAATACTCGGATCAAAAGTTACGGCCAATTTATGGCTCACCTTCTTTTGGCCCAACCATGCTAGGAATGGATCTGTGACACATTCTACATCAATGATGATGATCTAACTTCTTAGTGGGACACGGCGTGAGCTAGATCTTTGAGATTGTTCATGCCCTTCAGTAGAATTCATTGGTGTAACCGGCCAACAACGTGCTATCTTAGGATACAATCTCCTAGCATAGGTCTCCACAATGTACACAAGTTGTCTGAAACCCAATACTAAAATCACCACCATGCCTCCAGCAATGCATAAAGACAAAGAAAACATATATTTCCAGAGAAAAAAAGAGTTTTTTTTTTCCTATAAAACACTAAAGAAGCCTCTTATTTTATATTTGAGTATGTATACAAGGAGGAATGTCACACGATGGAAATGGCCTTAGGAAGTGGGCCACAATATCCAATTCTACGACAAAAGCTAATTAAAATGAGTAATTAATGATGTAGCCAACCCTTTCCTAGACTCATGGAAAGCGACCCACTTATGCCCAACTAGGTACGGCTTAGCACACTCCTTATAAGTACCGTGCACATGTACCTAGGTTCTCCAACCGGTTTTGCCCACGCATCCGCATCGTGCCTCCGTACAAGCTATGGCATCGTGTTTTCACAAGGCTATAGTGTGAATGCTCTTGTATAAGCTCTACTCTTTTCTCAGTGGTTTACTATGTGAGATAACACTTTTATACTAAGAAAAAGCCATAAATTAGCTTTCCAATTGTTTGCAAGTAACATAAACTAGACAATGATATATATATATATATATATATATATATATATATATATATATATATATATATATATATATATATATATGGGAAAAGGTATGCGCTCGACCTCACGAGTTCGTCCCATGCGGTCGAGTTGTGTGGGCCCCACCGTGATGCGTTTCGAAATTCTACCCCATCAGTCAGATGCACCATTCCATCGTGGGCCTAGGTCTCAAAAATCAAGTCAATCCATGACTTGTGTGAGCCACACCACATACAGAAGTGGAGAGGGGCCGTGCACCATTAAAACATTCATAATCATTTTTTGGGCCCACTGAGATGTAGTTTGCAAGTCCAGCCCATCCATTATGTGTGTACCACTTGGATGAGGGCTCAGACCAAGTTTCAAACGCATGCAAATTTCCGGTGGGCCCCACCAAGTGCTTTTATATGTTTTAATGGTGTCTTCACATGAATTTAGATGGTATGGCCCACCTGAGTTCCGTATACGGCTGATTTTTGGGATATCCCATAATTTAAAGGGGACCCATCAAATGCTTGGTGTTGATGGTCGACAGGCATCATGGTGGGGCCCACACAGCTCGACCTCACGGGAGCTTATCGTGAGGTCGAGCGCATGGTACCTTTTCCCTATATATATATATATATATATATATATATATATATATATATATATATATATATATATATATATATATATATATATATATATATATATATATATATATATATATATATATATATTACACTGTTTATATTTGAAATACACCAACAGTTCCATATTTTGTACTTACATGATTACTCTAGTAACATATCACATATGACTGTCGGGATCGAAAAAATGTGTAAAATTATTCTAAACCAAAGGAAGGCACGACCCATTATTTATGAATGTGTGGACCAAAAGTGATGGGATATCCTCCCAGGACTCGACCGGTCGTGGGTGGCGCTTGACCAGTCGAGTGAGGCTCGACTCAAAGTCAAGCGACTATCTGATTATTTTCTCTAAGGTGCTCGACCAATCAAGGGAGGTGCTCGACCGATCGAGGACCCTGCTTGACCAGTCGAACTTATGCATATTTGAGTCTGGATCTTATGCGGACTACGAAAATCTAAGGCCTTTTGGACAGGGTGCAAAAGGGAGTTTTCTAAACTATAAATAAGAGGTACCTAGGGATTTTTAGGTAATGCAAGAGGGTTTCATAAAGCTTTGCAAGGGTTTGCTAGAGGGTTTAGGGCTATCAAAGGTGTGTGTGTGTGTGTGTGTGTGTGTGTGTGTGTGTGTGAGAGAGAGAGAGAGAGAGAGAGAGAGAGCTTGTAGAAGGGAGGTTATGCTCGTGAAAGTGATCTACTGTGCAATTAACAATCTCAAAGCTTCTACATCCAAGTGATCGGTGAGATCTCTCCATTTTTCTTTTATTCTCTTATTATTTATCCATTCCTACTTGAGTGAAGAAGGTTATAACATTTTAGTTCATATTGGATTGTTGATCGGGATGAGATCTCGTGATTTTTACCTCTTTGAGGGTTTTTCACGTAAAAACTCTTGTGTGGTGTGGTTTGGTTTTGCTTTGATTAATTTCATTACTTTATTATCCCATAATTCTAGTTTATTTTAGGTGGCTAGATCCTAAGGTTTTGTGCAAGGCCCCCAATAAAGTGGTATCAAAGCTAAGTTCATTGAATGGGTAGGATCGGTTTTGAATTATGGAAGATAGTTTATCAAGGATGATCAACCTCAATGGTTCTAATTGGACCATATGGAAGGCTAAGATGAAAGACTTGCTTTACTGCAAGGACTTATATTCTCCAATTTTAGGCATATCAATAAAATTCAAGGATATGTCTGATGATAATTGGAAGAGGATGGACCAGAAGGCGGTGGGGTTTATTAGACAATGGTTAGATAATTCTGTGTTCCACCATGTGTCTACAGAGACCTTAGCCACTAGTCTATGGCTAAAATTGGAAGGGTTGTATAAGAGGAAGACAGCTGGTAATAAAATCTTCCTGATAAGATGACTTGTGAATCTCAAGTTCAAAGATGGTGGTTCTGTAACCAAGCACATGAATGAGGTCAACAATATAGTGAACCAGCTCTCCACTATGAAGATGGTCCTGAATGATGAATTGTAAGCTTTGTTATTGCTTAGTTCATTACCTGATAGTTGGGAAATATTGATAGTGTCTCTAAGTAACTCCGCGCCAGACAGAAAGATATCCATGAAATAGGTAACTGGCTGTCTCTCAATGAGGAGACAATGAGGAAGTCTTAGGGGTCTATTTAGTAAGAGATCCTTGTGACACATGAACGGGGGAGAGGAAAGAACAAGAAGGGTGGAAAGGCTTGAAATAAATCAAGAGGCAAGTCGAGTACGAGGAAGGATGTTGAATGCTGGAATTGTGGCAAGAAGGGCCACTATAATCATAAATGTCGTAAAACTAAGAATGACAACAAAGGAAAAGGAAAGGAGAAGCAAGATGAATCAAACTCTGCTGCGGTCGCTTCAGATGACGACATTGTAGTTATTCTTTTAGTAGATCATGATATATGTCTCACAGCTACGAGTTAGTACACCGACTAGGTGATTGATTCGGGAGATTCTTTTCATGTAACTACACACCGAGACTTCTTCACAAGTTACAAGTCTGGTGATTATGGGACCGTGAAGATGGGAAACTCTAGCAGATCGAAGATCGTAGGGGTCGGTAATATTTATGTGAAGACCGTTGTGGGTTGCACATTGGTTCTCGAGATGTGAGGAATATCCCATACCTTCGCCTCAACTTGATGTCGATGGGAAGGTTGAATGATGATGGCTATGAAAACTGATTTGCTGGTGAGTGCTGGAAGCTCATCAATGTTCATTGATTATGGCCAGAGGAAAGAAGTGTTGCACCCTTTAAAAGGCAAGTGTCAGTGTGTGCAAGGGTGGGATGAACGTAGCAAAAGATTTAGCTATTGACATGTGGCACAGCCGTCTAGGCCACATAAGTGAAAAAGGGCTTCAGCTACTAGCGATGAAGCGGCTCCTTCCAAACATGACAGGTATGCCTCTCAAAACCAGTCTCGATTGTTTATCAGGAAAACAGTATAGAGTTTCATTTGTTAAATTTTCTTCTCATGTTAATAAAGTGCATGCATCAAATTTGGTTTATTCAGATATTTGTGGTCCTATGAGGACAAAAACCTTGGGTGGGGTATTCTTTTATAGATGATACATCTAAGAGGGTTTGGGTTTATACTTTGAAATCCAAGGACAAAGTCTTTGGTGTGTTTAAATTGTTTTATGCTATGGTCAAGAGAGAGACAGACAGATCATTGAAGTGCATCCGTGTTGACAATGGTGGTGAATACATCGATGACTTCCACGAGTATTGTAAGTCCCTGGGTATATGACATGAACAGACGGTTCTCAAGACCCCACAACATAATGGTGTAGCTGAGCGAATGAATAGCACCATTGTTGAGAGAATCATATGCATGTTATCCCATGCTAAGTTACCCAATACGTTCTGGGGAGAAGTAATGCACATGACAGTGTATTTGATAAACAGGTCTCCATCAGCCCCATTGAATAGAGAAGTACCTGAGAAGGTGTGGACTAGACAGGATCCATCGTACAGTAATTTTAAAGTGTTTGGATGCAGGGCATCCGTTCACGTACAAAAGGACGAGAGGTTCAAGCTCAATATGAAGATTAGGCAATGCGTGTTCTTGGAGTATGGTGATGAAAAGTTCAATTACAGATTGTGGGATCCGACAAAAAGAAAGCTCATCTAGATCAAAGATGTGGTTTTCTTTGAAGATCAGTTTATAGAAGACATTATAAGCCAGAGAAGAACTAACCTAGTTCAGGTAAGCTAGAAGACATGGATTCGGTTATTCCTCCCATGGTGCCTGATGACGGGGGAGTACAGCAAGGTGCAAAGGATGAGGGAGTTCCTTCAGAAGATGGACTAGGGGAGCAACCCCTACTTGATCCACCTGTTGAGCCACAGGTGAGGAGGTCATTTAGGGACAGATAGATAGTCATCCAAGAGGTATTCGCTACATGAGTACATTATGATGATTGATGGGGGAGAGAGAAGATTATTCTGAGGCCCTAACCAACAAGCATAAGAGGGAGTGGTTGAAAGTTATGCAAGAGTTAATGGAATCTTTGCATAAGAACCACACCTATGATATGGTGAAACTGCTTAAGGGAAAGAAAGCTCTAAGCAACAAGTGGGTGTTCATAAAGAAGGTTGAGCAGAAGAATTCACAAATGAGGTTCAAGGCCAGACTTATGGTAAAAATTTTTGGTCATAGGAAATGCATAGACTTCAAAGAGATATTCTCACAAGTGGTGAAGATGACATCCATACAGTTGTTGCTTGGGTTGGTGGCTAGCATGGATCTGGAGATAGAGCAGTTAAATGTTAGAACTACCTTCCTCCATGGTGACCTGGAAGAAGAGATCTACATGCATCAACCAGAGGGGTTCGAAGTCAAAGGCAAGGAGGATATGGTGTGTAGGCTGAGGAAGAGCTTGTATGGGATGAAACAATCTCCATGAAAATGATACAAGAAGTTCAACTTGTTTATGTTACAGCATGGATATGACAGAACGGAGTCAGACCACTGTGTGTTTACGCGTAAGTTCTCAGATGGTGATTTCTTAGTTCCGTTATTATATGTTGATAACATGCTCATCATGAAAAAAGACATCAAGAAGATCGACAAGCTGAAACAAGAGCTGGGTAAGTTATTTTCGATGAAAGACTTGGGCCCAGCTAAACAGATCCTAAGAATGTAGAGAACCCGTGATAGAAGTAGCAGGAAGCTTTGGCTGTCACAAGAGCATATATTGAGAAAATCCTAGAGCGGTTCAATATGAATGCAGCGTAGCCGGTCAGTACTCCACTAGATGGTCATTTCAAATTGAGCGACAGACAGTGTCCCAAGACGAAGGTAGAGGTAGAAGAGATGCAGAAGATACCCTACCCATCAGCAGTAGGAAGTTTGATGTATGCTATGGTGTATACACGCCCAGACATAGCATATGCGGTTGGTGTTGTTAACCGGTATCTTGCCAATCCTAGCAAAGAGCATTGGGCATCGGTGAAATGGATACTGTAGTATCTAAGAAGCTCATCCAGGTTGAGCCTATGCTATGGTGACGAAAAACCTGTGTTAGAGAGCTACACAAATGTAGATATGACAGGTAACATAGACTTCAAGAATTCAACATCGGGGTTCATGTTCAAGTTTGCAGGGGGAGCGGTATCTTGGTAGAGCAAGCTACAAAAGGTCGTAGCATTGTTGATGATAGAGGCCAAGTACATTGCAGTCACAGAAGCATGAAAAGAGATGTTTTGAATGAAGAGATTCCTACAGGAACTTAGCTTGAAGCAGGAGTAGCATATGGTCTATTGCGATAGTGAAAGTGCTATATACTTAAGCAAGAATCTAAGTCAGCATTCCAAGTCGAAGTACATAGAGATTTGGTATCACTAGATCAGGGATACTTTAAAACAGAAGGTGTTACAGCTTGAGAAGGTCCACACGGATGATAATGGGTCAGACATGATGACCAAGGCTTTGTTCAAGGGCAAGTTTGAGGTTTGTAGAAACCTGACTGGCTTGAAGAAGGTGGATCCCTCCTGGGCCAGAAAGGGAGAGTTTTGATGGGATTTTCTCCTACGACTCGACTGGTCGTGAGCCTCACTCGATCGGTCCTCGGTGGCGCTCGACTGGTCGAGTGGCGCTCTACTCAAAGTCCAGCGAACATCTGATTATTTTCTCCGGGATGCTCGACCAGTCGAGTGAGCCACTCTACTGGTTGAGGACCATGCTCAACCAGTTGAACTTACGTATATTTAAGTCCGGATCTTATGCGGACTGTGGAAATCCAAGGCCTTTCATGACAGGGTGTAAAAGGGAGTTTCCTAAACTATAAATAGGAGGCACCTAGGGCTTTCTAGGTAATGCAAGAGGGTTTTCTCAAGCTTTACAAGGGTTTGCTAAAGGGTTTAGGGCTATTAAAGGTGTGATAGAGAGAGAAAGAGAGAAAGAGAGGGAAAGCTTGTACAAGGGAGGTTATGCTCGTGGAGGTGATCTACTATGCAATTAACAATCTCAACACTTACACGTCCTCATGATCGGTGAGATCTCTCCGTTTTTCTTTTATTCTCTTATTGTTTATCCACTCCTGCGTGAGTGAAGAAGGTTGTAACGTTCTACTTCATAGTGGATTGTTAATCTGGACGAGGTCCCGTGATTTTTATCTCTTTGAGGGTTTTCCACTTAAAAATCTCTTGTGTGGTATGGTTTGTGGTTTGCTATATTTCATTGATTTATTATCTCAGAATTCTAGTTTGTTTTGAGAGGCTAGATCCTAAGGTTTTGTGCAAGGCTCCCAACAAAAAGTGCCACCAAAAGTCATGAAAATGTGGAGCCATTGTGTGGACCGAACTTGCGATGGCGTGGAATCAAGGTGTGAATCAGGGTTACAAAGGTACGAACCCATAACAGGGCCCGTGGGTCAAGTCGGCACCATCACTCTGCTACATGGATCGACCTGAACCCACATCTTGTCACATCATCCTCATGCTCATTTAGAGGGGGCAATTACCATATGATGTGAGCATTATCCAAAGAGAGAATGTCACGTCATTGTTGGACCCCCCGAGGAAGCCTATAAATACCTCAATGGGGTCTCTCCAATGACTTCTCACTTCATTTTTCTCATTTCCTTTCATTTTTCCTTAATTCTAGGGATTGTGCGGCCTTTTTTAAGTGAATCAAGGTGCTACTACACCAACTTCCCAACTTACAAGAAAATTAGCACTAAAAACAATGCCTAATCCTAATAAGCTCTATTATTAGTAGTTACACGTACATGAATCACATAGACGACACGCTGTCCAAAGTGATGGAGCGCCCATGCCTTCCATCATATGACCTACATTTTTTGCTTTCTACTGCACTAATTACTTAATTCCATGCTTTCACATGGCATTTAACACTCAATAGATTAACTCGAACTTTATGGCCACTACCATGGTGATGTAAATATACCATGAAAAGAGATATTCTATATTCTTCAACCCAATATGAATATGTGGATACTTCACACGTACTATATCCAACACAATGCTCTAACACTTTATTTAATATCTGAAGACACCAATGTAGACAAAATGATATACTCCCTAGAGATGAGGAACATCACTGTTGATAGGACTGCCATCTCCTCTCGCAGAATATGCCCTAGCGTGGAAAATGCCGGGGGCCCCATCCTATGGGCCCCTCAAGATTTGCTCATCTCTGTTGAGGCCATAGTAGAGGTAGATCAAGGAGAAGAAGATCCCCTGTTCGTAATGAATCAGGGAAAAACATGAGCACAACCTCTTCATTGGTAATCTGTCATTCGACTGCTCTAAAACCGACCAGCTCTCATCTTCTCAAGGTACGGTAAGATCTTGGATGTGTATATCTCCATTTTCCCTAATTTCATTCAACCTAGAGGATACGCATTTGTGCGTTTCCTTTGCAAAGAAGAGGCAAGAGCAACAATGGGAGTCCTGGATGGCAAGAGAATAGATGGCAGAGAGGTCGTTGTCTGCAAAGCCAAGCCAAGGAATACTATTCCCCCAAAGTCCCCTAGAGATAAATTCCCGATCAGCAAGCTAGCTCATTGTGATGGGTCCACTTTTACGGAGGTGGTCACAAATAGGTAGGAGGAGAAATATAACGGTACGGTTCCATCAAATCTGGCACCCTTAGGGGTCCCTATAGCCCCTTCTAGTCATGATGAGAGTGAGGACTTCACCACTGTGGCAGACAAAGGGGCAATCGAGTCGAAACTCCGGCTTCTTCATTTGGCCTTGGTGGGTACGATGGGTGAGCCTAGCACCACCATTCTTAGCCTTATGAAAGAAATCAAAGCATCCAAGTTCATTGCATCGGCCATCTATCTCGCTCGGTTGTTTTAGACACAATTCCTGATCATTCTAAAATCTAAATTCGAACTATTCGACTTCATGGCCGACTCAACCTTGCAACATCGCATGGGTCTTGAATCAGTTCAACCATGGTCTCAGGAAATAAACCCGGTTGGAGAGGGAATATGGATTCACCTCTTCAGGATTTCGACTCATGCCTAGTTTGAGGCAGTAATAATTGATCTCTCCAATCACTACAAGATGGTGATTCAGATTGATGCAAGCAGTCGATATGGGCTTTTCCAGGTATATGCTTGGGTGAAAATCCTACCTTGGCTTGGGGCAGATTTGAAGTGGGTATTGAAACTAGTTGTGGAGGGTAGGATTTTCCCAGTATATGCGGAATCAGAGAGTTTTGTTCCCCTCAGCCACTGTATGCAAGATGAAATCCAAGGTAACCAAGAGTCTACCAAGGAGTGGGTGGTGAAGAAGTTTCAGGATTACCAGTCTTCCTACCACTTGTTTGTCATAATGCGACAGTGGTGTCATTTGTCCCAGCTCTGATTCTTCAACTCCCAAGGCGTGCTCCCTCCAATGAAGTTTCTCACTTGCCCTCAGATCGGAGTTAGCAGACCCTCTGCCAATTTGTCAACTTCAAAGGGAGGCTAGGCTTGGGAGCTCTCAGATGTTTGGGGGATCCAATGCAATGGCAATGAACTACATTGACGCTTCAGAGCAGTCTCCTTGTATTAGCAGAAGTCAAGATACAGGGAAACTTCAACCCATATCTATGTCGTTGATCAAGGGATGATCAACCCTACTCATAGGAGAATAGTGGCTCTGTTTGCCCCCCCCCCCCCCCCCCCCCCCCTCCCTCCCTCCCTCCTATCCTCTAAGGGCGAACTCTTTACACGAGCACAGGGGGAGTTTCTCCCCTGTCCAAATTGTCTCTCGCCGGTGCAGCATCAGGTCCGAATGGGGTTCACCATTGCACGCTTCCGAGCTCTCTGACGATTTAGATCGATCTTCTACAGGCTTATCCATCTCACCCTCCATTCCGAACTCTATGGAAGTGGGGCTATCTGAACTTAGTGGAGATGCCTGTTCTCGCCTCCCTGAGCAACTGCTGGAGATTGACCTATCTCCTTTCTTCCAGAAGGCAGGCTTGGCTTCAAATCCTATAGGATCATTGGAAGTTGGCCTAAGTCCAGTTATTGCAGCAGTTGCCTCTTAAGAACTGCTACCTCTCTAGCCAGATAAAGGCATCAATCAGGCTACCGGCCCCACTAACTACACATTGCCAGTTTGTCAATTGCAGGTGGCTGGTCCCCTTCCCACCTCGAACAAGATGAAGGCTTTCAGGAAGTCACATAAGGGACTGCACCTCGGTCCCTCAGGAGACTGGAAACATAGGTTATGGAAGTCGAGAAAGAAGACCGTGAAAGCAGGGAGGTTTGGTTATGGATAGTGTCCTCATTTGGAATGTCAGAGATGTGGGTAACTGACCCACCATAGCCAAAATCAAAAGGCTCCTATCCAGGCACCGTCCTTTGATCCTTGTGATCCTAGAACCAATGACTAGAGAAGAGAGGACAGTGGCCGCTGGGCTTAAGTGGGGTTTTCATTCTTCCATCTCCAATGGGGATGTGGGTGGGAAATTTTGGGTGTTTTATAACTCTCCAACTCTCATTTTTGTCTCTATTGTTTCTAATAAAATGTTAACATTGTCTGTTAGCTCTCCTAATATCCAGGGCCATTTCCAGCTATCGGTGGTCTATCCCAAGTGTTCTAGAAGCCTCAAGAGGAACCTCTGGATAGATTTGGCAAATTTAGCTACTTCTTCTTCGGGTCTATGGGCCGTTGGAGGAGACTTCAATGCGGTGGCCACCTTGTTTGAAACAAGAAGTTCCATTCCTTTCAACAATGCCAGTGCTGTGGAGTTTGCAAATGCCATCAATGCAGTTGGGCTGATGGACGCCGGCTTCTCGGGTAACATATTCACGTGGTGCAATAACCAGTCCGAATCGACTAGAGTCTGGGCCAGATTAGACCGTGTGTTGGTTAATCGGGAGTTGGTGAATCTATTCCTCTGTTCAGTGTGGAGCATCTCACCTGCTCAAAATCTGACCATGCACCTCTCCTTCTTCGCCTTCCAACACGCCCAACTATCCAGGTGATGAATTTGTTCAAGTTCCATAGAATGTGGACCCTTCACAATGATTTTCTGAACATTGTCAAGCTTGCTTGGAGCTCTATTAGCGATCCTCATGCCATGCTCAACATTTTATTTAAGCTTAAGAAAGTATAGATGGCCTTGAAGGTTTGGAATAAAACAGTCTTCGGTGACATTTTTGAGCAGGTTAAGCAGGCCAAATATCTGATGGAAGAGGCTGATCAGTAGCTTCACGTGGTAGATCCGGATTCGACTCTGCCTATCAGTCTTTAGCAGGATTTTTAAGCAACCAAGAGGAAGTTGGCCTGTGTAGAGCCGAGGGAGGAACTTTTCTGGAAACAGAAGGCTAGGGTCAGCTGGCTCGACGAGGGCGATAGGAATTTGAAATTCTTCCACGCCATGGCTCAAGGAAACGTGCGGCGATTTTCTATCAAAGAGATTATGCTCGACTCGGGCCAAGTAGTTTCAAATCAGCAGGCTATTCAGACTGAGGCAATCAAGCTTTTTCAAGATGCGTTTACAGCTACTCCAACGACCCCTACTGTCATGGACAATTAGATCCTTGTCGTCATTCCTAGGTTAGTTTCAGTTGCAGACAATGCAACCTTAATGAGTCTTCCATCTCTCTAGGAGACAAAGCAAGCGGTGTGCTCCCTGCCTCTTGATGGAGCGGCTGGCCTAGACATTTTCTCAAGTGCGTTCTATATATCCTATGGGACATCATTGGCAAAGACATTCATCGGGTGGCTGAGAGTCTCTTTTGGGGAGGGGATTTTCCTAGAGCCTTCACAACTTCATCCCCAAAGGCCCCAACCCAAAAAGGTTCTCGGACTTCAGGCCGATTAGCCTATGTAATTGCATGTATAAGATTTTCTCCAAGATCATTTCATCTAGGTTGATCGGTGTTCTGCCTAAGTTAATTTCTGAGGAGTAGGGGGCTTTTATTAAGGGTCGAAATATAGTTGAGAGTGTTGCGATGGCCCAGGAGTCCATCAGAGAGATCAAAAGGAAATGTCGGGGTGGGAATGTGGTGGTTAAACTTGATATGGAGAAGGAGTACAATAGAGTTAACTAGGAGTTCCTCAAGATTGCTCTATCCTAGTTTAGCTTTGGTGTAGCCTGGATAGAGTTAGTGCAAAATTGCTAGAATTGCTAGTTCTCAGTGTTGATAAACAACGTGGCGGTGGGCTTTTTTCAGTCTTCCAGGGGTTTATGTTAAGGTAACCTGTTATCTCCTAATCTGTTCATCCTGACAGCTGAAGTGTTGAGTAGGGGGATTCATCATTTGCTGAACAGCAGGCGGTGCTCTCCTTTCAAGCTTCGTCAAGGCTGCATGAGGATCTCCCACTTTCTTTACGCCAATGATACCATTCTATTCGTAAATGGGGGAGCAAGATCCCTTATAGCTATAAATTGTTTCCTCTTGTCCTAACAGCAAGCCTTTGGCCAAAAGATTAATACAGGAAAATCTTCCTTCTATTGCTTAGTTAAAATTCCAACCACCAGGGCAAAGGCCATTGAACGACTGTTAGGTATTGTGCGTTCTGTGTCTTGTCCTATGTAACTAAGGGTCCCTTTAAATGTTGAAAGAGCCAAATGTGCTCTTTTAGGCCGCTGGTGGAGAAAGTAAAGGGCCCTATTGCTAGTTGAAAAGCAAGGTGTCTATCCCAGGTTGGGAGGCAAGTCCTAGTGTAGCACGTCTTGCGGAGCATCCTCATTCATGCCATGGATGCCTTTGGGGTTCCCAAGTTGATTTTGAAAGCGCTAGACAAGAAGTTTGCTGAGTTTTTCTGGGGCTGTGCTGATGGGAAGCAAAAGCTTCACTGAAAATGTTAAGGGGATCTCTCCAGGCTGAAGGAAGAAGGCAAGGTCGGCTTCCGAAAGTTGAAAGAAGTGGTGAAGGCTCTCTGTCTTAAGTTAGCTTGGGTAGTCAAATTTGGACTTGTGACCAGCCTGTGGTGTTCATCTATGAGAGATAAATACAGCTCCAGCCGGTCCAACGCCCCTGAAGCATCCTCCTCGGTTGCCACATCCCCATTATGAAAGTCTATCCACAGCTTGTTTCCCCTCCTGCCTCAAATAGCGCAATCTTCAGTGAGCCAAGGGCTAGCCAACTTATGATTTGATAACTGGACTGACCTCAGCTCTCTCACCAATCTGGCGACGCAGCCGATTCCTCTGAATATTGTGGAGTTGCGGATCAATAGCTTCTTAGGCCTGGACGGTCCGCTCCCCCTATCTACCGTTTCAATTTCCTGCTGCAATAGGTCAAAGACCTAAATTTTTTGGGTGGATTCTGTATTACTAATATTCTAGCCTCTCCCTTCTGGCTGTTAGAGCTATCCAAGAAGTTCTCTATCAAATCAGCGTGGCCCCTTGCTAGAGATCGTGGGCTAGATGGGTTTGGCACCGCAACCTGCCTCCCAAGATTTCCCTCTTCGTGTGGAGGTTGCTTCATGGCACGGTGCATATGGATGAGCGGATCATGGGCAAAGGAGTTCAGCTCGCCTCAAGGTGCACTGCTGCCCCCCTAACCAGATTTCCAGACCGTCCTTAGAATCCCTGCAACACATTTTTCTATCCGACGGACTAGCATCCAGAGTTTAGAGTGCTTTCGCCTCTATCTTCGGGTTGCACGTTCTGCCTTCTCCATCACTGGTTGGGCATGTGTTGAATTGGTGGCTCTCGTCCTCTTCTTCTATGCACGTTCACATCCTTCGCGGCCTATCTCCATGTTTGATTCTTTGGGACCTGTGGCTCAACTGGAATGGGGCCAGTTCGAGGGTGTTAAGCCAACTACCCCAGTGATAGCTAAGATTAAGTGGTGGCTGTGGATGTGGGTGTGGGTCTGCTTGATCAATAGCCTCCCCTGCCATTTGCTTCCTTGGATTAAAAGGTTCGGGTTTCACGCTCCCGCCCTGCCCTCCTTCATGCCCAGGTTATCAAGTGGGCTAGGCTGCATGTGGGTTTGTCAAGCTTAATGTGGATGGATCTGCTTTAGGTAACCCGAGGAGATCGTGCGGTGGAGGCATTTGCAGGTCAGACGATGGGGAGCTCTGTTTCGCCTTCTCGGTGGGGTTTGACATCAGGTCTAATTCTAAAGCTGAGATCAGGGTTGTCTATAATTGCATTTTTCTATGCCTTGAGTCTGGTTTTAATATGTTCCAGATTGAGTCAAACGTGTGACTCATTGTAGCCCTCCTTAATGGCTCATTGGAGCCCTTTTAAAGGTGGGTCCATTGGATCAGAAGGATCGATAGGCTGAGGGCTGGTGGGTCCTTCTTGTGCAACCTTATTCTTAGGGAAGGGAATGGTCCAGCGAATGGGATGGCCTGGTTGGGATCCTCTCTTCAGTAGTCCTTTGTGACGCAATAGGTTGCAGCTCCACCCCCCCCCCCCCCCAAGATCATAGGCCTGATTTTTCTAGACAAAGTGGGCCTTGGGGCGCTCTGAGTCCTCACTAGTTCTGGGCTAGCCCCTAGTTCATAGTTGTTTTATTTCCTACTTTTACAATAGGCCGTGGCCGAGATCTCTTTTTATTTGCCTGGCTCGGGCCCGAATGAGTTGTATGTGTTCTCCCATGGAATATATGGATCCTTTTGGTTGAAAAAATAAATGATACACTCCCTGTTTAGGATTGGAGACTCATACGCAACAAGTGTACATTACCTTATTCTGAATTGTTTCTATTATCATGGATTCATGTTGGAAATGAAGACAATGTTAAGGGTCCTTATCCTGATATCTCACCATGTGAGTAGGCCACAGATCCCAAACTATAGATCACATAGACGATCCCAAGGCTATCACAAAATAGTCATATTACATGCATTCTTACATATCATGCATCTCTTACATTTTATTAAATATCACTTGTGTTGTTACCATAAGGATACTTATCACTACTTTTTCACCTTATTATATTTACCATAAAATTAAAAATATTTAAAAGATATGTAATTAAGGGTTTGTTGTAAATCACAACCTAAAATGTAATAAGAAACTAGATAATAATAACACTACGTGAAAAAGGGCCAGATTCGTACACTCGTAAAATCTAAGAAAAAACTAGATAATAATAACACTACGTTAAAATTTGTTAAACGTAGTCATAAAAAATGGTCATTGAATTTTTGGAAGTCAAAAAACCAATTCGATGACATGATACCGTCAAAAGTTTTCAATAGAAACATTGACAGCCCATTATTTTCTCAAAATATGATAAAAAAATTTGTGGAGTTTAATATATTAAAAACAATGACAACCCATTATTTTTGGGCCATCATATTTTATGGAACCTATTAAACTTTTTAATATATTGATAAAAAAAATAAATTTGTGGAGTTTAATATATTAAAAATAATATTTTTTTAATTATTTTTTTTATTTTTATTTTTATTTTTATTTTTTTATCCTTAGTGCTCTGTAGGAAAAAATGTACATCCTCAAAATCCTTTAAAACTCGAGAATAAAAATATATATATCTAGGTAGATGGACCAAAAAACGGAACAAAAAATAAGGCAAAAAATAAGAAAAATAAACTCTAGTAGATGGACCAAAATAAAATTCTCTCATAAGTTTTAAATGAAGATCTAACGAAGCATGTGAAAGTATTTATATTTCTATGTTGAAATTTTTCTCTAGAGTGCATTTTATTCCTTTATTTAATGGTCCTAGAAACATACTCTTGTGGAGATAAATTTAGAAAAGAATATCTCCCACCTGATAAGAATCTGAGTCATAGGAGTTTCATGCCTATGTGTTGTGAAAAGGGATAGGTGACCTTAGAAGGTCTATGTAGGTTTAATTCATAAATCCAAGGTTTATAGCTTATTAATGAGCACCATAAGTAAATTCAAGGATTTATACCCTCATCTTATTTTTGATAGTTTAGCTTTAAAATTGCTTAATTTTAGTATCAAATGTTTATTTCTAGACTATCATTGGTCGTTATAATTTCAAATGATATATCGTTCTTAATGACCATAATATTCATGTTCCGTGTTTTAATTATTATGCACCATATTCCCCTACTAGTATGCCCTTAGTAGTAAATCTATGATTTATAAAGCTTTTAATTTTTCTTTACTTAATTGGTATATATATGGAATTGTCCCTTTGTCAAATATTGACAAAAATGTGAAGAAAGATCAAGTCCCACAAAAATAAGTTGAATTATATTACAGGATTTGTTTATTGTTGTGGGGAATTAATGAACATAGGAGAGCAATGCAATAGTTTACATGTCTTTGTATTTGAGCTGTAAATATTTTGTAATTGACATGTAATATTTTAGTTATTTTGTTTTATCATTGGTATGGACCATGATAAGGTGTACATTAGGTTTTTGTCACGTAATTAACAAATGGTGAGATTATTAATACACTTATTTGTACACCTATTTTTTCAATCACATGATTCTATGTGTGATGTAGTCGATTGAACCCTTGTAAGTTGAACATCGAAGACACACATGGATCATGTAGTCGGTCAATCACTTGCTTTGTACTGTCCTTTTGGCTTGGGCCACGAATGTCCCTTTCTCCCTAGCAGTTAAGTGTGGTTCAATCATCGAAACCAACATTTTAAGATCATTTATGGCATGCATGGTGGTTTGATTGAATTGTATATACCCTTGCATAAATGCTTGCAATGTGTCCTCAAGGGTCCTCTTTTGTTGTTGCACTTGTGGTGCACTTTAAGGTGCAGAGGGATGTCCTTGAGGAGTGTTTACATTAGCTGATGGCCCATTTCTCCAACTAAAGTTGGAATGATTTCACGAGTTAGGATTGTAAGTGTTAGAGTTCGGCGCACTGAATGGGCATTGATAAGCATTCATGGCATTCACTTGAGCTTGCAACACATCTTGAAAGTTAGGATTGTAGGACAATCCTTTGTAAGGTGTGCATCACTCTCACATATGCCACATACACTTTCTACAACCACATTGTTGTGTTGGATCACCCCCACCTTAGTTCCATGGCCTTAACTTTTTGAGTGAGACTTACGATCTTTACATTCACATCATCATCTTCCTTGAGGGCATATATTTCTCCTTTTTCCTTAAGGTACAACTTGCAATTACTTGGTTTGTTGGTGGCGTCCCATAATTGTGCATTTTCAACCAACTTATTAAGGTAGTCTCCTCTGGGTCATTTCTCATGAACTCAACATTGCACATCATTTCAACAAATTAGCACATATTTCAATTCAGTCCATCATAAAAGAAACTGATTACTCGTCAAATCTTTTATCGTGGTGTGGGCATGCGAGTAACATGTCCTTGAATCTCTCTCAACATTGAAAGAATATCTCATCTTCCTTTTGGGGAAAATTCATGATGGAGTGCCTTAAGGTTTGGTTTTATGCATTAGGAGGAATTTTTTAAGGAACTCTCGGGACATCTCATCCCATGTGCCTATTAAGCACGATCTCAGTGAATGGAGTCATGACTTGGCCCTCTCTTTTTGAGAGAAGGGAAATAACTTCAGTCAAATGATGTCTTGAGATGTAAATACAGGCTTTCTGAGTCAAGTCCGTGAAATTTAGGAATAAGTTAGATCACTCCTGGTTTGAAGTCTAAGTTACCTACACTGATTATAAAAATCATACAAGATTGAGTGGTTGTTCTTGCCAATTGTAAGTAATCTCTTAAAGTTTTGATTGGGAAAATATAGTGTGCCTCATTCTTATCATGCACCATCTTAGCTGATGTCATGTTTCGCACAAGAATCGCTTTGAAATTTTTTCCGGTTTCTACCATAATCTCCTCAAAATATGGCCCTTGCTCAGGCATGTTTGGAGTGCTTGCAGCCACCATGTTTTGAGATGATTCAGATGTACTTAGATATTTTCTAACTTAATGGTGGATGGAAAGCCTGTCAACTAGACCTCCTTCACTAAGAAGTCGATGTGCATTGTCCCTTACTCAGTTGGGCATGAACCAAGCATAGGAATGAAGTTTTAAACCTAAAACTATAAAGTAAAATTCTATTAAAAAAATATAAAATCATTTAACAATTAGAATCGACTAAAAAGTAATAACATGAGGGAACTAAGCTACTAGTTTAGAAGAACTATGATTACTGAGGCTACAAAATAAAAACCAAACAAGCGATATCAATTTCAAAACAAATCTGTTACAACCCTAACTACAACTAAACTTGCTAGAATTAAAACCTAAAAACAAAACCCTAGGTTAGAACAACAAATCAAAGCCTAACCTAAACCTAAGTATTCTCAGTGTAAAGTTCCCTAGCAACGGTGTGAAAAACTTGATCGAACCCAACGCATGACAACCCCAAGTATAGGGATGCAATGTAGTAATAACTCAGTAAGACCAAAGTTGATCCATATGGAATTTGGTGAGAGTATACTAAGATTTTAATTTAAGAAAAATGGTTGGTGTAGGTTTATAATCCAATGGAATAGAAGAGTTGCAATAATAATAATAATAATAAGGACTAAGAATCCAGAAATCCCCAATCAATGGACTTTAATTTCAATTCATCTTCTCAAGTTGATGACTCAACTACAACTATATTCCGATCCATTCAAGTCAAAAGATAACACATTAATATCAATTAAAAAAAAACATCAAATATATATTAGAATCATAATAGGCTTGATCTCTCATGAAGATCTAGGTAATATCACAAGGAATTGAAAGCATCTAATGTACCCAGAGGTGACAATTGATCAAACAACTTTATAGATTGATTCCTTCTTCGATCTAGAAATTCAATCATATACCATCATAATTTAATATGAAAACTTAAACTTTGATTGCAAAAATAAATTAAAATATCAAATATCCATTGAAAGGTTCATCTCTTAGCCTTAGCTAAGAGATTAGCCAAGAATAACTAACATCTTAAATAAATAAAAACTAAAATTAAAAAATAAAACTAGAACCAAAGGATTGAGAAGGAAGGATGATTCTAGAGAAGCTCTGTAACTCTTATGTCTCTCTCGTCTACCCTAATTCATACGTAGGAAGGCTTAAAATATCTCTTTAAATAGAAAAAGTTCGTACTAACTTGGAACCGACTTCAATTTTTACACTTTTGTTACACTTCAGCTACAACTGATTATAGCCTTTGGTCACACCGAACATATCTTTAGTCGCACTAAATTAATCTTTCAATTGCATCCAAATTTTCTTATTTCACATTTTAACTCTTTGTCTCCCTTGGGTCACACTGAACATCCCTTCGGTGTCACCAAACCTGGCTTCGGTCGTACCAAAAGTTAAATTGAATTAAGTTTGAAAATCACAGTTTGCTATTGGACTGTTCTGTGCACATTCGGTCGGACCGAGCAACCTTAGGTGGGATCGAATAATCTATTAATTTTGTTATTTATACTGCGTGATTTTTCAATCCTTCATCCATCTTTTGTCCTTGATTTTTTTGGATCTTTAGAATGTGAATTCTTCATTAATGTCTTCAAAATCTCCTAGTCTTCTCTTGATAAATCCTATGAGCTTTAATCCTCCTTATGCATGATTTCTTTTTTATTTCTTGGATTACCTCGCATGTACAAACTAGATGTTAGTTATTTAATTATATACTTTGAATGCATAAAAACTAATGCAATTGAGATGATAAATATACAATATTTAGATGTTATTAATCCTAGATGAGGCAGCAATAAGGTAGATCGGACAGATCAAGACTTCGAGATGAAAGTCGACCTACCTAACTTGAATGGCAAACTCCATATTGAGGATTTCCTCGATTGGTTGTTGGAAGTCAAATGGTTTTTTCGACTGCATGGATGTTGCTGAAGAGAAGAAGGTTATACTTGTGTCTTATAAGTTGAAGGGCAGAGCCTCAACTTGGTGGGAGTAACTTCAGCTCGCACGGATAAGACAAATGAAGACACCAATCTGCACATGACAGTGGATGAAGTAGTTACTATATGGGTGATTCCTCCCTAACGACTACGATCAAGTATTATTCCAATAATACTAAAATCATCGGTAGGGTAGTTAATTGGTGAGTGATTATACTAAAGAATTCTATCGTTTGGCGGCACATAACGATTTAATCAAAACTAAATCGTAACAAGTCACCTGATGCAATGATGGGTTGCGGTTGAAATCCAGGATTCGATTCGGATGCAGCCCATGTATACAATGAATGATGCGATCAAGTTTGCCACCTAAGCGGAAGTACAACTTGTGCATTTCAACACACGGACCTATCGTACTACTAGGGTCACTACGACAGGTCCATCTTAGGCAGCTTCATAGGCCATAGGGAAAGAACCTATAGAGGGCACACTCAACCTCCTACACCCACGAACCAAGATTCTGTAAGTGGGCAAATTAGGCCTAAAAAGGGCATAACCACTACTGCTAGTCCGAGCAGGATCCCAAACCCCTATGGTTGCCAAAGGCCCGACCATTGCTATCATGGTGGCCAACTGGGTCACCTATCAAACACTTTCCCACAACGACAAGTGGCTAACCTTGCCATCAATGATGGTAGTGTTGAAAATGCCGATGAAAACTCGAATGTTGATGAATTGGAGCACACCGTAGATGATGAAGTGAATGAGGCAGATTGGGGTCCTTAGGATCATGGTGAGTCATTCGTTGTGAGGAAAATATTGTATGTACCAAGGAAGGAAGTACACCCACAGTGACACGTCTTTTAAACAAGATATACCATGAATCGAAAAGTTTATAATGTGATCATCGACAATAGGAGAAGCAGGAACATTGCCTCCAAGATCATGGTGGAAAAGTTACAATTGAAAACGGAGCATCATCCCTCCCGATATACGATTAGCTAGATTAAGAAAGTTAGCGAGACGATGGTAATTAAAAATGACACTATATCTTTTTCAATTAACAAATATTATAAGGACCAAATAGTATGCAATGTTGTTGACATGTAGGCCTGTCACATTTTACTCGGTCGACCATGACAATTCAATAATGATGCTTGTTCACACCCCAAGTATAGGGTTGTAATGTAGTAATAATCTCGGCAAGAACGAGGTCGAATCCACAAGGACTGAACCTTATACATAATCTGAAAGTAACTTGAACTAGAACTAGGCAAAGATGTAATCTAAATCAGAGAAAATTAAGAGAATAATTGTGAATAGATTAATTAAAAACTGATAAAAATAAAGGTGGAACTAGGGTGTCAAGGATCCACTTGTAGCAATTGGGAAGCTACCTTACATTGATTCAAGGACATAACTGAAATTAGAGTCATATCTTATCCAATTAGTAGGAAGAGATTTGTCAAATCTCTAAACTTATCATGGATCTAATCATCAATAGATAAAATTGGTGAAGAGTTGGAAGTGATTTTGTCACCTAACCATGCCCAAAAGACGATGGCTATCAACAACAATTTACCAATCACAGCCAATCATAAGAGAATTCTGAAAGTTCGGAGTGATTCCGTCATCCTACCATGCCCATGGGACGATGGTGAACAACATGACTACCTAATTTCACAATCTCAATTTAGGAAGAAGATATTCAAAGTAATCGTAGATCCATTGTAATTTGAGTCGCAACAAACCATTAAAAACTAAAAATATTCCTTCATAATCAAATTAGAATCTAGGAGAGTTCAATAATCATGAATCGAGCAAAGAAAACATCCTAATCACGCTACAAGCTTCACCTTTTAGCTCTAGCTAAGAGGCTTAGCCTGACATGATCATGCTAAAACTCTTAAGGAAAGACATGAACAAAGGAAGAAAAATAGAAAGAAGGAAGAAGAGTTGATGCTGGCTACATGCATCTCACTTTCTCCCTCGTGCTCACGTCCTGGCCTCCATGGTTGCCCAAGATTCCAGCATGCCTTCTCTCTCTTTCTCTCTCTTTTATATAGGTAAGGGAGGTCGGTTCAGAGGCTGGAAGTCGGTGGCTGGGAGCTTTTATGCAGCTAAAGCATATGCAGTGATGAGAAATGTAAACAAGTTACGTTTGGATGGGAGTTTTGGGATGGATGGCCATCCCATCTTTGTTTTGGCCCTCTTGGTGATGGATGTGGCCCCCTATTGATGAGTTTGGACGGTCTGGATTATTGATCTGACCATCATCAAGATCACACAATGGTTAGAGAAGCTGGGTAACGTCCGAACGCTCGTCCGTGCGTAAAATCAACGCAGGGGCTGCACTGATGTGTTTGGTGGGCCCCACAATGATGTCTTCAAGAAATTCACCCCGTTCGTTAGATTTTTGGCGAAAAACCAATTGCGAATGAGTGGTTTTTATCAAATTTTTGTGTGGTCCACTGTATTAAACTAACTCACCATTCATCCTGCGTTTTCCAACAATCCACATGTGTACGTTTGCATTGGGTCAAAAGGACACCTAGGCGAGGGTCACGCCCCACCTCTAGATCGAATGGACAGTCTAGATCAATCATCTAGGACAAGATGGTTACAACAGAGAGTCGCAACGTCCGTACCTTACGGACACTATTCTTGTATGGACACTGGCTCGGTTAGCCCCTTTTGTTTGACCGGACTCTCCGTCCAGTGCATATCTCGTGCACGTGTCCCTATGTACATGCAATGTACATGTGGGGTCCATGATGTATCTTGGGAATCTGTTCCATTCATCCACTTCCCCGTCTAATTTAAATGGTTGAGTCTAAAATTGAGGCATATCCAGTAATTGGGTGGGCCCCAAAATGATGATTTATGGGTTGATCTATCCATTGGGCCATTTCCACAAGGATCTAATAGCTGAAATTTGACGTGCACGGTTCATTTATGGTCCTCAGGCCATACGTGAAGTTTCGAGATGAACAGATGGTGAGAGCCCTGTGATCTTGCATTCTGGATAATTTTTGAGCCTGTTTTACGTGAGTGACCCGATTTTCTAGAATCTATAGCATGTAATTTCTTCGATTTCAGTCCCCTGGGGTTCGTCCCTCGCCTTATTGATTTTAGAGCATTAAATCCATACTTTTAGTACCCTTTTTCAATCCAGGCTCCTAAATTCACCTTGCATCATAAACACGATTAAAATCAGGCGTTAGACAGTATTATGTTCATAAAATCAAGTGATAATTAGGGTCTAATATGCAATATTTGACCCTCAACACAATCCCCAACCAACATTTGGCTAGTCCCGATCAAAGTATGTAAAAAATAAGTTGAGAAGTACAGGATAATTTCTATAAACTTGAATGATTTTTGAACAACAATCTAGTCAATAGAATTCTAGGATTCATAAATGTTGGGCATTACTTGCTCCTGGACTCAAGTGTACGATATACTTCATAGTCGAGTTCAAAGTATGAATCCATCGATTAGAAGAATTCTAAACATTGAGTTCCATGGGTGTATAAGGAAACCTAAACTTGTCACAATCAAAGGCTCAATTCTTTATCTTCATGATAACATTAATAATCACAAGAGCATTTAGGATAATCATAACCTAAAACAAAACTTGCCTTATAGTTCATCTCTTCATTCTTTCAGCTATTGATTTTTCCATCGATGGCTTTCACGTTATGTCAATCTTCTAAAGGTAAAGCCAAAGAGGGGAAACAAACCCTCACCTTGAAAAGACCGAGCTAAGAGTCATAGGGGGGGGGGGGGGGGGGGGGGGGGGGGGGGGCAGGGGGTGTAAATAAGACTATGCGATAACACTTATCGATCTCAAATAGAAGAAATAAATAACAACCTCAAATGCATAAGTATTGAGAAGTTGATATAGATGTTGTTCTAAGGACTACATTACACCAAAAACCAAAGGCATATGGTATGACAACCTGATTTTCAGAATAGTCTGTGTATCAAAGTCTCAAACCAATACAGAGGAATAAAGAATTAAATAAAAATAAATATCTACTACTATTACAACATTCACCACGTGTAGAAAATAAACTACAATCATTCACCATAAATGCACAATAATAAGCATTCACCACAACTCCAACAATTATAGCGGTTCACTTGTATGTACACCAACTGTTAGAAAACAGCCACACAACTACTCTACTCCCAATATCCTCACCCACGGGATATTGGCTTTCACTATGAAATAGGTTTTTCAAGGTTCACCCAAAACCTTCACAGTTGTGTTTTCAAAGGGCTACCACAATTAAAAACCCCACTCACTGAGATTTTCTGGCTGTCTCAGTCAAAACAAAAAATGAAAGATTTACTGGCAATCTTACACACCAAATACAGAAAATTAAAATGTACTTATCTGAAGATTCTTCTTCTGATGAAGCCCGGTAGAACCAATTCAATGTAGATATTCAATGTCTAATCTCACATATTAAAGGGTTCTTAGGTCTAAATGATTTTTAGATTAAATCAACCTAGGCTAGCTTAATTGAATTTTGATCTCAAAAAGGGTAAAATCAATATTCCATTTTCAAAAGAAATAGAATTGAATAGAGATCACAAAATCAAATGCAAAAAGCTATTAAAAAAATCTTAAATACTAACCAATTAGCTTCTCGAATGTGGGGACAAGTTTTTTAGAGTTGTCACTTGAATATCTTAGAATGAATTTGAAAAAAATCTGAAAATCATCATTAATTTATAGGCAAAAATACTGTTCGCTCAACTGGCCTAGTGGTCAGTTCGATTGATCGAAGGACCAACAACATTTCAAAATTTCTAGTGCAATAAGAAAGATCGCTACTCGACTGGTCGAGTGGCTTGCTCGACTAGTCGAGCACTACACTCGACTGGTCGAGTGGGACTTAGAAATGTTGCTGGACTTTAAGTCGAGCCTACACGACTAGTCGAGCACTGTTCACTCGACTGGTCAAGGGTCTAACAGAAAATTTTAAAAATTCACAACAAACCTTGGACTGGTCAAGAAAATTCTTAGACTAGTCGAGCCAGTGTCTGGACTAGTCAAACCATGACTAGGATTGGTCGAAAAATGACCTATAAAATTATCAAATGACCTATAATATCGACGCAAATTGTATGACCTATCCTAAGGTCAATCTAAGGCCAAACAAACCTTATTTATGAGGTTAAATCATCATATATCATTCTCTTGAAGTAGTTAAAGCTTGAAAAGTTGATCTAGTACTTGAACTTCTTTATATTGTTCTTGAACCTATTGATCTTATACTTAAACTTCTTGATCTTGTTCTTGAACTTCTTGATCTTGGACTTAAAGGTATATAAGATTGGTAAGGATGACATGAAGTTAATCTTACAATAACAACTAAACAAGATACAGATTCTAAGAGATTTTGGCACTACAAAATTTGACAAACTTAGGAAATAAATAAGATAGCATTTACAATCTCCTCCTTTGTCAAATTTGTGACAAAACAAACTAAGACCAAGGAATCATACACCAGTTGCATCAATAAAGAATCATATACCAGTTAGATCAATAAAGAATCATACACCAGTTAAAAAATAGGTCAACAAAAATCAGCAAACCAATACTCCCCCTTACTTCACCTTAATACATTACTCCATAAAATCCAAGAGAAGAGAAGAAATTGCTTGCAATACCTGTATGTGAACAAATACAGATCCAAAAAAAATAACCACTTCTCCACATCTTCCACTCCATAGCATCCAATATCATTAAAAAGACATACCAACACAAATTCTTCAACCTTTTGTCACAATATGACAAAGGAAAGAGCATATAAATGATGGAAATATAAGAATAGGATAAGATCAATGAGTAATGATAGTAAAAAGTAAGTTCAAGATAACATAAACATTGTCAAGATAACCATTAAAAACATGTTCACAAAAATAAGAAAACATGTCCAAGCATATAGAGTCAAGAGAAATCCAAGTATAAAAGTTATTACACATCAGAAATTCAACACTAATTTGAACCAAAGGAAGGAGCAGGTATGGAAGGATCTATTTGATGTAGTCCCTTGTTAATGTGTCTAAGATATTTGCGCATGTATTTAAATTGAGTTTCTTGAGACACATGCATACCCTCTATCTTCTCCTCAAGAGATCGCAAACGTGCATCAAAGTCAGAAGACTGAACATCAGAATCAACCAGAGAGTCAGACTCAATCTCATCAAATATGTCATCCATATTGACACCATCTGGAGGCAAAGCTGTAATAACCCAAATAAATCTTGATCGTCAAAATTTAACCATTAATCGACGTACCCAATTAGTCCGATGTGACCATCGATCTACAAGATCAACTAGTTCAATCTCAACCATTGATTTGGACATATCCGAACCAACTGTTCATTAACTAATAAATCCATTCAATGATACAACCATCAAACCGTCCATCCATCTAAACTGACCGTCCATCTCACCACTAATCGATAGGTACATCACAAAGTCCACTCCCCGATCTCATCCCGCCATACATTTATCCATCCATCTATATGATCCATGTACCATCATCAAATACATCACAACCACATGCATGCACCCAACACATCATGCACATCCATCCACCCATCCGTCCATCTATTGATCCATCCATCCATCTACATCATCACAACCATAGCTTAATACTGGACACCGTGTATAACAATTTCATTCATGCACACACATGTGGCATGCACATATGAGATACATGGTGCACACTAGATTTCCCACCATGAATACCTATTGCATACACACATCTCTTATATGTGTGACACACATGCACCAAACACATCATGTACACATATAGTTCACACGTGGCATACATGCATCAAATACATCACATACACGGACCACACACATGTGACGCATGTGCCACAAATGTGGTATGCATGGCACCTTACACTACATTAATGGTGTACGTTGTTTAAATCTAAAAAAAAAAGAAAAGAAAAAAAAAACATGATCAAATGTGATGAAAATCGAAGAAGCAACTGTTGCCTTCTCCCCACATATTTAATAGCCAATGAAATGAATCACTATAAATAGGAGTAGGGTGATAGGTGGTGAAACATGAAGTGAGGTGAGGTGAGGTGCAGTGACGTGAGAAGAGTAAGGAGAGAGAGAGAGAAAAAAAAAGTATTGCTGGACATTCACGTTGGAAAGAGTGGGAGAGAGAGAAGAGAGAGAAAAAGGAGGAAAGAAAAGAGGAGAGAGAAAAAGGAAGAGAGAGGAAGAAAAAGAAAAGAAAAGAAAATATTTTTAAGAAAAAAAGGTGAGTTTCTCTCACTTGATATTTTTCTTTATTTATTTATTTTTCTTATAATAAATTTCACTTGTTTCCTTTATTTTTATTATTATGCAAATAATTCAATAATTGTGCATTTTTCTCTTATTAATTTATTTATTTGATTCATAGTTTTTTGTGTTTACTCAACATGATTTTTTTTGTAGTTCTCTTTATTTTAATTAGTAAGTTGTGGATCAACTTTAAATTTATATTATTGTTTACCCATGCATTAATATTTTTTTTATTTTTTTTTATTTTTATAATTTTAAGAAAATCAGAATTTAAATATTAAAATTATATATACTTCAAACAATTTTTGGAACACCAGAAAATAGGTGGGGCAATCAAGTTCTCTGGGTTGAAAATCCCTAAAGCATAAATAGGTGGGGCAATCAAGACCCTTGGGTTGAAAGTCTCAGAAACCCAACTGGTACCTTTTGGAACCTCTACGGTACCCTTTGAGTGGGTGAGCATGTCAGGATTGTACAAATTTTCCACTGTCAGGTTCGGTAGGGTAGTAGTCTGACCAACTAATGTACAAATGGGTCCCTCACCAAGTGCCCTTTGGATGGGTGAGCATGTCATGCAAGAGGTTCTCATTGCCAGGCTAGGTGTTGTATTGGCGCAGGTGTTGGCCAATCGATGTAAACTGACCCTTGTGTTAAAAAGAATAAACTGCACATGTTATTATGGGGTATAACATCTGTTGATTTCATTCATTCATATTTCTTTGAATTTACATTAAAAATTATGTTTGTTAAATCTCGTCATTTGTTGTGTTACCTAAATAGGTATGGGATCTTTTAATACATTCTTATTCATGTTATATGAGGTTATTTTGAAACCTATGTTGAGATTACTCATTAGGCTTCGCAGCTTACCCTGTTGGGATTTTAAAATTTTAGGATCGGGATCTCATGGAGGAGCTAGATTGTCTTTTATTTATTTTTATTTCCTTACCAATTTCTAAATAAGTGTAATAAACATTAAGTATTTTGTGATAGCATGACGATGACATGTGTTTGATGGAAATCTTGAATAGTGGAACATAGACATTTTATTCTTTTTTAAATAAATGTTTGATTATTCAATTTTAGAATTTTATATTTTATGAATAAGATCATTTTGCCAACATATGTGTGGATTATGAAGTGTAAACATACAAAACATAAGTCATGCCTTCAGGTACGGAATCGGGGTCGGATATACCCAGGTGCCGAATTTCGGTGCGTGACAGATTGGTATCAGAGCCTAGGTTTAGAATCATTGAGGACCTAGGGTGTTACTTGAAAACTTAGTCACTTTAAAAATTAGGATACATCCCCTACGAGTGTTGTTATGTTATGATCAAAACTTAACTTGCAGTATTTTCTTTTAGTGATCCACCCTTATATGCTATCTAAAACTTATTGTTTGCTTTAGAACATGTCTGGGAACCGGCATGGAGATAGATGTAGAGGTAGAGCCAGTCCTGTGGCGGCCACACCAGAGTCCACCAAAAGTGGCCAGTCACTTGATGGGGTTTTTCGTGCTTTAAGATTGGTGAAGAAATCTTTGTCACGTGTCATATGTCTAGAGCATCCACTGTCTAGGTACCACTTTGATTGACTTGAAGCCTTGAAAACAGTGTGTGCAACCAAGTAACCTTAAGGACCCATTTCATTACAGTTTTAGGTTTTGGAACATTGTCGATTTTTTTATACTTATACTCGTTATATATTCTACCATTCGAATTGGATTTTAGAAGCTCCCTCAGTAAATCGACAATTTTCTCAGTTAAGGGGTTAAGATTCTGATTTTTGTACATGATATGGTTGCTTTTAAGTTTCATATCCCGAAAATTTTTAGAATTTTTAAAACTATTTTGATCTAGAATTTTCCCTTTTGAGTTAGAGGACTCTCCTTTAATAAACTTAAAAGGAGTAGGCTTGCTTTTAGGAGAGGTATTTTTATCGTAGCCCAGACCAGATTGATTGCCACATTTCCTTGATCCGGTTAGGAATTTTTCTAGTTTAGGATCACCTTGGGCATACCTCTAATTATCCTTCAAACTCAAGAGAGAAGAGACTTCTAATTTTAGATTATCATTTTATGATTTTACATTTTCAATTTGAAATGGTTTAAAATCTAAATCACACTTGATTTTTTGAAAACAATTAGATAAATGCGATTTTTCTAAAACTAGAGTATCAAAATTTTCTTTTAGCTTTAAAAACTTTTCTTTTTGAAGTTTTAATTTTACAGCTATCTTGCAACTCTCCCTATATAGGGGATTGTAGGCATCTTGTAAATCTTCATCATTTTCAAGATCACTTCTCGGATTTTTATCATAAGTTGAATCAAAACTTTCTGAGGAAGTAACCTGGGTAGAGTCATTAAGTCCTTAACCTCATCAGTAGACTTAGATTCAGAATCATCTGATTCAAAAGAAGCTTTAGAGTAGGATAATTCATCCCATGTAGCCAACATACATTTCCTTTTAGGTTTGTCCTTCTTTGGACATTTATTTGCCAAATGCTCGTATTCATGGCAGTTGAAACATTGACTGTCTTTGTAACGCCCCAGATTTCGAGGGTTGAGCAAAGCTCTACTCCCGAGATCCAGCACATCACTTTTGCAATATGGATAATGATGTTCAGATTATGTCCATATTAATGAGTTAAACATGAGTGAGATTATACTAAAACAGCATATCATACTCCAGATATAATGTAATTAAGCAAGCAAAAGTCTGAATTATATGTATTTAGGCAAGTATTTCACAACCTCCAGAGTATGATGGTGTAACTGGGATGAATATATACATATGTTGTTTCAAAATATACAACATATCCAAATGTATAGTGTCCAACTAATCCATAAGTCCTAGTAATCCCGTCAAATCAGCACGAGGTCTACATAGACCCGCCTGAGAATTGAATGTAGAAGAATTCTTCCTCCTCATCTATGAAGTTCAACTCCGCTGCATAGACATCATCAATACCTGCATCTAAACCAGAGTCTGGTTGGTGTTTTAAAACACTGTCCCAGGGTGAGAGTGAGTAATCAACTTAGTGGTACTATAAGGTAAAGGTTAACATGTTATCAAGTCAATCAAGCAGTAATGATAAAGAAATACAACAATCATTTTCAAACTACTTTTGTTAATGCAGGGGTGGTATGCAGTAATGATGAGTGCCCTCGCACAAAGCTCCCCCAAAAGTGACTTCGATAACCAATTTCATGCATGACGAACTCCTTAAAGTGTAACTTCCTTGCCAAAGCACATTTAATGTGGTGTATGGTCATGTTAGCCAAGTACTTAATTTAGTTTATTCATATAGCAGGCTCGAGAAGCTAAGGTACCTCCCTTTATATCATCAACCCAAACCGAAGGATCCATCTAGGGTCGTCAATCCTAGTTAATCACATACGATAGACAAGATGTAAGGCATTACCCCTAATGAAAAGCAGTGGATAGGTAAATTCAAAAGTTTATACTCGCGGTCATAATGGGGAGGCTCGTCACCTTAGCGTAGGCCGACAGCTCGAGTACGGTGTCCCATACCATCATGCCTAGCTCACGAGTTTGGATTGCTCACTGGTCACTATGGGAAGGCTTGTCACCCGAGCATAGGCCGACAACTTGACCACGGTGTCCCATACCACCATGCCCAGCTCATGAGTCTTAGCGGATAGTTATACTATGGTTGAAACGGTTTTTAACATTGGTAAGTGGTACCTTAAATTCAAGCAGTAGTGTCCATACAAGGTAAACACACAATAGGCTGATCGATTTGTTTAGTAAGTTTGATTGATACAAGCACACGTAAACTTGATCGACATGGAGCGCATAAGCACCCCTTGTAGCCTAACCACTATCGACAATCATTGTACGACTCAAATTTGTTGAGTTACCCAATGTGGCGAGACTAATTCAGCCACCCAGACAGGAATTGTTACCGATTTCCTAGGCTGGGTTGTAGCCCCAATCTTACTCAGATACAACAGATAGATTCATGTAATAATCATATCAGCATTTAACAAATAGTCTAAATAAATCTCTCATTTATGCATTTCATCAAACACATTGAAATGTCACCAAACACTTACATTTTATCCATAGATTGTGTAGCTACAAATATGGCTACATGAAAGAAACTATGTATATGAACAAGGTAATTAAGAATCTTATCTTAATACTATTAATCAATTCAAATCATCAACATTTTCTCATTCAGACAATTTATCAAACACTTAGGTTACACTTCACCAAATACATAGACTAGGTTAGTTACACCATGTGTTTTATCAAATCCTTATACAAAGAGGTCAGCATGCATATAATAACAATGAATCTTAGATCAATAGACATGGCAAACACAAATCATATTTTCGTGTTCATTCAAACATTTCATCAAACACATGAGATGCATATTTTGTTCAACATAGTTCACACATGTATGTTGTATCGAAAATGGCGTAACTAAGATCGTATGGCAGCAATCAAGTCAGACATAAATCATTGTTGACATTGAAAGAATTGAAAACCATAACCTAAATATTTATAGTCCGCACCTTTTATAAGCCCCATATCCTAGACCGTACCGTTCCATAGACTTCTGCAGTCTTACCGGTCGAATTCCGGCAACCTTCGACCCTTAACCAATATTTGCGTACGACCCTGACTTGTATGCCGTCAACCCGTATCGACTCAACCCAAGACCTTTACCATAGCGACCGCGCCGTCGCTGCGGTTCTGATGCCGCGACTTGCACGCCGAGGCGATACCCTGGTCAAGAGATGTGGGCCAACATTCGGTGCGAAGAAAATGCCACGCGTTGCGAAATCCAAGAGAATCTCTACGAGGTGTCACATCAATTCCATCAATCCATCAATCCATCACATGTCAAGTACATGTCAAGTACACATCACCTTTCACCCATTTCCAAGCAACTACGAAAGTCAAGAATCTCTTACAAGCCCATACCTCTCTTACACCAAAAGCCCTCAAAGTCAAAAAGTTCTTACACCACCCATACTTTTCTTACACAAATGGCCACAAAAGTCAAGATTTTCTTACACCCATCACTCACCACATCCATCACCCATCTCTCTCTCCCTTTACAACTCTCTCTCTCTCTTTCTCATTTTCAAACTCAAAAAAATCTAAGTAGAGAAATCCCATACGTATAAGAATTCTCCAAGCCTCTCCCTCTCTTTTAAAATTTCAAGTGTGGCCCACTTTCCTACCCCATGATCTCTCATATCTAACCATCCATTCCACATCTCCTCCATTGGAATCAAAGCTAAGGTGCTAAGGAACTCATAGGAGCAAGAAGATCGAACGGTGGGTGCTCCTCTAGATGTAAAAAATATGATTTCTATAGCCTAAATGTTTTCTTTCTTTCATGAGGGAAGTGTAGGACCCACCAATCAATAGTGGAGATCCCACACAATCTCATGGTTGTGGCCTAATGGCCTACCTTATGCATGCATGATCCATGCATGGGGCCTTTCTCTATGGGCCCCATCATGGTAGTTTTATTTCATATCATATTATGTTTGGGTCATCTAGACCTTATAACCATGGTGGGGATGGCATCCTCACCATGCATTTTAATTATAGGCCATGCATGTGCAAGATACATATTGTAAATGTAAATCTAGGTATGATGTGCAGGTGTGATTGATCTTGCGAGGGCTCAATAGTGGCGGAGCCCCTTTCTCTATGGCCGAATTGTCCTTCTATATCTCTTTTTTCTCATTTTATTTTCTGATGTATGTGGCCCATTAATGTATTTCCCTTTTTATTTAACTTATATAATAAATTTTATCTAAGTACATGTTGCTGTCCAGAATTTTCTGGACAGTTTCTGGTTGTTTTTGGACCAGATTTTTGGGATTGTTTGGGGGACTATTCATACCTATTAAATATAATTTTCTAAAAGGTGGGGATCTCATCTTGATGTCCTCCAAATTTCAGCCCCAACTGACCTTCATTGGGGTCCCAAAGATGTGGTCCAAGTGAGGCGGACAGTCTGGATTTTCTGCACTGTTCCAGCAACATTACACCATGGACAGTTGGATTTTTAAAATTTATTAAAACACCTATGGGTGTTTAAAAATTATAAAAATTTTCAAGGGTATGGTCTACTTATGATAGGACCCACCTACAAAATTTTGAGACCAATGGACGCTTGTACACACCATGGTGATGGCGGGACCGGCCCATTATAATATGGTGTCCAGATCTGTCCGATTTTCAGGACAGATTGATTTATATAAATGAATTAAAATATTTATAGATGTTCAAAAATTTTAAATTTTTTAATGAGTGTGGTCCACTTATTTTAGAACCCACCTATCAAATTTTAGGGCCAATGGACCCCTGTACACACCGTGGTGAGGGCCGGACTGGCCCACCACGCTGGGACGTACAGGTCTGTCCTATTTTTCTGGACAGTTTATTTTGTTGAAATTAATTAAAATACATAGAGATATCTAAAAATTATAAACTTTTGTGGGGGTGTGGCCCACCTATGGAAGTATCACTCTGTGAAATTTCAGCCTCAAGTGACCCCGTTTGGGTATCCAAAAGAATTGGCCAAGATGGTTGGACTCACAGATTTTTTCTGCTATGTAGTCCAGCAATATGCCTTGATAAAAAATAATAATTCAAAAATATTTCTTCTGATGGTGGGCCACCTTTTTGGGTTTCCTCTCATTGTATGCATGATGAGGGACCTTGGCCCTCAATTTTCAGAGTTTTAGAGGCCTTGAACCCACTCCAATGGAGTGCCCAAATTTAGGACAGCAACATTTTATAATTATGCTGGCCTTGTGCTGAAATTTTGAGGAGTGGGGCCCACCATATTATAAAGATCTTAGAGAAAATGATTTATACCTTTAGTTCCTTAAATATTGGGCTTAATGATTACACTTTTGAGGCTCACCACAGTTGAATTTAATTGGGTCTATGAATGTAGCTAGTTGTTGAACTATTTAAGGCCCATAGATTGGACCCATTTGATGTGTTCCAAGGCCCATGGGATTAGGCCCATTTGATGTAATTTAAGGCCTATAGAGTGGACCCATTTGATGTTTTCCAAGGTCCATGGGATTGGACCCATTTGATGTATTTTAAAGCCCATGGGATTAGGCCCATTTGATATATATAAGGCCCATGGGTCGAGAACCATTTGATGCATTCTAAGGCCCACGGGTTATGACCCATTGCAATGCACATAAGGCCCATTGGTGCGACCCATTGATGTGGACCATTTGATGAGTAAAAGGCCCATATGACATGGCTCATTTGATGTATTTAAGGCCCAATGGGGGGTACCTAAGGTCCATTGCAATGTGTGATCCCAAACTGGTTTACATAATGTTATTCACTACGGGCTACACCTTGGGAGCAATATTGGTTTGACGTCCACATTGCGAGTATAATGTTGGTTAAATGTCCGTATTGCGACTCTCCCTAGGGCCCACTGGTAGGCCCATACTTGTTGTATGTAAGCCATCTAGGCCAGGTGCGTTGTAAGGATAGGGCATTACTTTATAACATGCTTAGTATAACTCCATGACGCACAGCCCATTTATATCAGTCCATTTGATCGGCCTGCTCATATCGGCGATTTGATTGATTTAGCCCATATGATTGATTAGGCCCATCTTGATATATTTGTGGCCTGTTGCTAAAACCATATATGAGGTCCATTGTTGAGGCCCACCTTGATGTGTATGAGGCCTGTTGTTGAGGCCCACCTTGATGTGTATGAGGCCCGTTGTTGAGGCCCACCTTAAATATATATGAGGTCCATGTTGCAAGGCCCATTGTGATGTACACAAGGCCCATGGGTCATGGCCCATTACAATGTATGTAAGGCCCAATTGGTGCGGCCTATTCGATATATTTATGGGGTCCATGTCATTAGGCCCATCCTATTGTATTGGTGACCCGTCCATTGCGGCTCACCCGTGGTATATATTTAAGGCCCATGTGTAGGGCTCACCTATTGTGTATTTAAAGCCCATGAGTTGTGGCCATAATGATGTATATTATGCCTATGTGATGTAGCCCATACTGATGTGTATTAGACCCGAGTATGTGACTCACCTGCAAAGTATATTTGAAGCCCATTGTGATATATCTGAGGCCCATGGGTGCGACCCATCGAGATGTATTTGAGGCCTATGGGCAAGGCCCATTATGATATGTGTTAGGCCCATGACCAGGGCCCACCTATTTCGTATATTTGGCCCTTGTGTGAGGCCATGTGCCCATTATATATTAGATTCTATGTGGTCCATTCCTTGTGGGTAATGTTGGTTAAAAGTTCACATTGTCGACGCCAGTTATTGATACCATTTATGAGTATGTGACAACATAACATCATGATACATGCTCATTCGCATCATCTGCATGTTTGTTATGAGATGTGATTAGCCATTGCATATGTCATTGGGCAGGATGATGTGAGACTCCCTGATAGGTGGAGATTATCTCACATGAGCGCATGACATGCGCAGGATTGATGCATGATTGGATTGTATGACTCATGCATCTTGCATTGTGTTGTGATTACTGTACGCCCTAGTGACATCAGGGTCGTAGCCTCCACAGGCATATCGTGGATGGCCAAATGGGACACCGGAAATCTATTCGAGCATCGGGCCTCCATAGATGGCCCTGGGTGAAAATTCCTAAACACCCGCTTGGTTCTAGAGGATGCTGCAACGTTTACACCGAGTGGGTAGATGAGCGTTGAGTGCCGATTACCAGATGGCTGCGCTCTCAACTGTGTCGTGGTTGGTTGGAAGGGGGTGCGGCCTTACCCGCCCGAGGGAGTAGGCATGGCTAGGCCGAGTTTGACCAGCTCAAGGAATGGGTCCGCTATCGGTAAGCCGGGTAGGTATTGGCAGAATACTGACAGGAGGATATTGAGGTCTTTTCCACTTACCCAGTTGTGCGCTTGATTGGGACGGCAGGTGGTGTGAAGTGTAATAGACCCTGGTGATTTTTCTAGAGAGGAACCGTACTGATATGAGGACTGACATGATATTATGACACCCCGTCACTGTTGTGCATGTGAGCGAGCACACGTGGGTGGACGCTGATGTGGGCTAGGCTGAGGCCTGGACGAGGTACCACACTGGGCGAGCTACCAGCGGTTGACAGGCTACTGTGTTGACAGGATACTGAGGAGTTGCATACTCATTCATTCATCCATTCACTATCCACTCGGGCTAGTGGTGCACAACTAATTGTTGTGTATCTTTGTTATGGCAAGGATTTCGGTTGGGCGCGCGACTAACCTGAGATCAGGAGTTTACCACGTTGAGTCAGACTATCCAAATTTAGGTATGGGACTGGTTTGGATAGAGGTTCCTTGTGGTGGACCCCGTAGCCTACGATACTACATATTATCATCCCGACATCACACTCCAGCATGTCGTTCCATTAGCACCATATACTGCATATTCCATTACATCTTCGGCGTGTGGCATTGTGGGTTGTTATGTTTCTGTATTCCTGTGACTTAGATGAGAGTGATGATATTTGTTAGCTCTTTCGAATTGTGTATTACATTATATCCTTGTCATTCGACATTTGATTATCTATGACTCATCATTTACATAGCTGTCCTATATTGCGTATTCTGATATTGATTAACTTATGGAATTGTTTATACTTCCACTTATTCTGTTATCGCATGATTATAATCTTGTCAGTATTTCTATTTACGCTGATAATTCCTGCTCTTATTAGTGTTTCTGCTTATTCAGTCATTATATGGTTTATGGATTAATAGCTTTCCGGTATTGTATGATTATGATATTGTATTAAATACTTGGCACTTATCTCGTGCACATACTTACACTACCCTCTAAGCTTTCTATAAGCTTATGCACGATAGATGCATGCAGGTGATGTTAGGTTGCAGCAGCATTGAGCTTGGAGCATGCAGCTATTTTCTGGAGCTTTGATTTTGCCATATATATTTTCCTTTCAGCATTATATTCAAATGATTATATTAGGGGATATGTGATGATGATGTTGCCTTTATGATTTAGGTAAACTTGTGGTTATGCTTATTACTAGTTAAATGTACAAAAAAAAATCCTCCTTGTAGGATCTCAGGATCGAAAATCTGGCATATGAATGCAAGGAGCTGAGAATGGGGTACTACGGAGGCTGTCGGCACCGGATTCGGCGATCGGGATTCATATGAATCCGATTTTCGGGTTTGGGACGTGACACCTTTCGTTGGAATATTCGTTTCGAACTCATTTCAAACACTACGTTCTTGAATACAGAACAACAGGTACCTAAACCATGAAATAGGTTAGCTAGTTCACCGATTACTCAATCTGAATTTCTAAATCAAGTTAGGATTTCTTACCCAAATCGTAACCGAAACAGATCGGTTAGCTAGATGGAAAGGCAATTCAGTGCGCGTAGTTGTGGGAGAGAAACACTGCAACAATCTCCCAACCTTTCACTTCTCTCCTCACTCTTTGCTCTTCTTTTCTCTCTTCTCTCTCCTAGGATTTGGAGCAAATTCGTATGGAATCGAAACGGGGTGGTTTAAGGGCTTTATTTAGGTCCAGTAGTGATGCAAATGGTCTCAGGGCCTTGGTATAGTTAATTTATAATCTAAGGGTGCCTGTTTTTGATAAACTGAGCTCGTATGAAGGCCCATTACTCACCTACGTCATAGAGTAAGTTCCTTGACAATGGATCTATGCCAGGATATGATTTTGGTGCGATTGGATAGGACGATCAACTGTGAAGGACCTGTGACATATCAACGGTTGAACTTGCTCAATCGAGGCCACGAGTATACGAATATGAGCAGGGAAATTTCCTTTTCCCCTATTTGAAGTTTGGTCAGAAACTGACGGTTTGAAATCCTCAATTTTGCATGTAAGAAAATGGCCCAATTTACTTAAGTTTCAGTACATTTTCTAAAGATATTTGCATTTCTCACACACTTCGCTCAGGGCTCAAGTTATCCATTTCTAAATACTATTTGGGCATGGTCATAACCTTATAGTTTCGTGGTCATCGGACTTTCGACATGCAGTCTAGGTCCGATATAGAGTTTCAATGTACTCCTAAGAGCAATAGGCTCATGGGATTTCTCCTAGGTTCTCAAGTAGTGTTCAGTTAGCGATTTTGATGGTTTTAGGTCTTGTCATTTACAAAAAATGTGGTTTGAGTTAAATCCACCGATTTATTCAGTGAGTATGTAATTAATTTTCACCTAAATTTTTACAAAATACAGTCCTTAGAAATTTTTTCCTGAGGTGGTACTTGGGTCTTTGTTTGGATTTTTCCTAGACGTTACAGTCTTTAAGTAATTTTTAAGTTTTAGATCTATCCTTTTTCTTCTCAGAGGAATTTTGAGAATTAACTCTCTTTTACTTTTGAAAATGTTATAAAACTTCTTAGCTAAAAGTGTCATGTCATCCTCTGAATTTTCACAATCAGAATTATTAAAATTATAAGAAATACCTTTAGAAGATTTTAGGGCTATGGATTTACCTTAAGGAGCCTTAAAATTTAACTTGTGGTGTGTAAAAAACCAACAAGTTCTTCAACCTACATGTTATTCGTATCACGAAGTTCCTAAACGGCAATGACTTTTAAATTGAACCTTTCAGGTAATGAGCGCAGTATCTTTGCACAGACTTTACTTTTTGGGACCCTACATTGATTTGACTATGTCATTTAACTTAGTATAGAAGTCCATGAATGTTTTACTTTCTTCCATGCGTATTTCCTCAAACCTAGTGGTGAGGATTTGAAGTTTAGATTTCTTGACAGTAGTCGTACCCTTGTGTGTCATTTCTAAGATATCCCAAGCTTATTTTGCAGTATCACAAGATATAATCCTTTTGAATTCATCTGGTGATAGTGTGCAAGTAATTGCATTTAAAGCCTTGGCATTAGCACTATCCTCATTTTTTTGAAGAGTGGTCCAAGTATTATAAGGTGCAACCTTAAGAGTTTTAATACCGTCAATGCCTAGAACTTCATTGGTAGGTGGGTTTCACCTAGTCACTATGGATTGACACACATTTTCATAGATAGAGCTCCAAAAAAAATCTCATCCTAGCTTTCCAATAGGCATAATTGGAGCCATCAAATGGTGGTGGCCTAATAATTGAAAGGCTATTAAAATTTGACATGATATAAGCTCAGATCAATTAGCTCAGGAAATATATCTAAATAAATGAGCTATTAGGCTTTGATACAATGTGAAAAGGCCGATCTAAGAGTCTTAGTGGGGGAGGGGGGGGGGGGGGAGGAGGGAGGTGAATAAGACTATGCTAAATTAAAATTTAAATGAAGAATTAAGAAATAACTAGAACAAGATAGCACTTATCAATCCCAAATATCAAAAATAAATAGCAACCTCAAATGCACAAGTATTGAGAGGTTGATACAGATGTTGTTCTAAGGACAACCTTACACTAAAAATCAAAATCTTATGGTAGGACAACATGATTTCTAGAATAGTCTGTGTATTAAATTCTCAAACTAATACAGAGGAATAAAGAATAAAACAGAAATAAATATCTACCACTATTACAACATTCACCACATGTGCAGAAAATCAATTACAATCATTTACCACATGTGCAGAAAATAAATTACAATCATTCACCATAAATACACAATAAAAAACATTCACCATAACTCCAACAATTATAGTGGTTCGATTGTATGTACACTAACTGTTAGAAACCAACCGCACAACTACTCCACTCCCAATATCCTTACTCATAGGATATTGGCTTTCACTATGAAATAGATTTTTCAAGGTTCACCCAAAGCCTTCACAATTACGTTTTCAAAGGGCTACACCATAATAAAAAAACCCCACTCGCTGAGATTTTCTGGCTATCTCAGTCAAAACAAAAAATGAAAGATTTTCTGGCAATTTTACAAAATAAATACAGAAAATTGAAATATATTTGTCTGAAGATTCTTCTTCTGATGAAGCCTAGTGGAACCAATTCGATGTAGATGTTCAATGTCCAATCTCACATATGAAAGAGTTCTTAGGTCTAAATGATTTTTAGATTAAATCAACCTGGGCTATCTTGACTTGATTTTGATAAAAAATGGGTAAAATCAATATTTCATTTTCAAAAGAAATAGAATTGAATAGAGATAACAAAATCAAATGCAAAAAACCCATTAAAAGAATATTAAATACTAACCAATTAGCTTCTCGAATGTGGGGACAAGTTTCTCAAAGTTGTGACTTGAATATCTTAGAATGAATTTGAAAAACTCTGAAAATTGTCCTCAACTTATAGGCAAAAATATTGTTTGCTCGACTAGCCTAGTGGTCAGTTTGACTGATCGAAGGACCAACAACATTTCAAAATTTCTGCTGCAATAAAATAAGATCGCTACTCGACTGGTCAAGTGGACTGCTCGATTAGTTGAGCAGTGTACTCGACTGGTCGAGTGGGACCCAGAAATGTTGCTGGACTTTGAGTTGAGCCTGCACAACTGGTCGAGCACTATTCACTCGACTAGTCGATCAGTCTCCAGGATTGGTCGAGGGTCCAATAGAAAATTTTAAAAATTCATAACAAACCTTGGACTGGTCGAGAAAATTCTTGGACTGATTGAGTAAGTGTCTGGACTAGTCAAACCATGACTAGGACTGGTCGAAAAATGACCTATAATATAAGACCCGTATCCTAGCCTGTACTGTTCCATCGATTCTCACAATCCTTCCCGTTGAATTTCGGTAACCTGTGACCTATGATCGAAGTTTACACACGACCCTAAGTCATATCCTATATATTTGAGTCTTCTTAATCTGAGACATGTGCCATTGCGACCGCACCGTCGCCGCGATTCCAACGCCTTGACTCGCACACCGACCCGATACTCATGTCAAAAGATGTGGGCCCACGTTTATTTTAAGAAAATACCACGCATTTGTAATCCCAAGAGAATCTCTACAACGTGTCAAATCAATCATCTCATGTCAAGTACAAAGCAACCCATACTTTCTTTCTCCTCAAGTCAAGCAAACCAAAAAGTCAACCAATCCATCACCTCACCCATCACTCACATCCATCACCCATCTCCCATCACTTCTCTTACAACCACCCTCTCTCCTGCTCTTTCTCTTCACATTTTCAAGTACCGAATGAGCTCACGTCCAAGCATTCCATGTAAGGGAGAAAAGTGACTTTATGTGGCCCACCTTTCCCACCCCCAAAACCATCATTTTAGCCATTCAAACCTCATCACCTTGCATCAAAGTGAAGCATAAGGAGATTTCATTGTTTTGATAATGGGCCAAGTGAGGCCTACCGATCGATGGTATGGATCTCACTTTGGACCCTAAGATGTGGCCGATGGCCCACCTTGATTATCAATATCATTCCATGATGGGGACATTCTCCATGGACCCCATCATGATGTTTACTTTCCAAGCTTCAATAGAGGTCATCTAGACCATCTATTTTAGTGGAGAAGAAATCTCCACCGTTGAATTTTTGATTTAATGGGCCTACATGTATTGGGACCTGCTTGATGTATGATTGATTACAAGGGAGGGCTCATAGTGTTGGGGTCCCTCCACCACGCATGTCCCGCTCTCTTTTTCTCTCTCCCTCTTTTTCATTTTCTTTTCATGTGATAATGATGTGGTTGTGTGGCCCATCAGGATGGACCCCACCATGAGGCATGTATTTTATCCAAGTGATCCATAAGTGGGGGCCCACTTTATATGTATTGTATCCACACCATTCATCATTTGGTGGCCCACTTGAGCAAGGCCCACCTTGCTACATGTGTTTTGCACAGACCGTCCACGTTCAGGGACGTCCCTGGACGTGAAATGAAAACACAAATATGAGCTTCTTTTAAGCTCTTGGGAAGGGCCACTTGTATAGGTCCCATCCTGATGTATGTTTATAATCCAAGTCGTCCATTCCATTCATTAAATCATTTTACGTGTTGAGCCGAAAAATGAAGCTGATCCGAATTTCTGATGGGTCATAGCATTGAAAACAGTGTGTCTACTGTTTAAATCCGCCCTGATGTTTCAATATGCCAAAATATATTCAATATTGGGCTTGTTTAACCTATCCCGAGCTATGGAAACCAATGGGTGTGGTGGATTTTGTTGATGCGGGCCCGACCACAGAAAAACCTCAAAAATACCTGTTTTAAAAATTAAAAAAATAATTAAATTAAAAAAATTAAAAAGAATAAAACATACAGCTACCGTAGCAGTAGTTGTGCAGGTGCTGCTTGCTGTGCATGGGCGGAAGGGCCACGGACCACGGCCCCACATGTGGGCCCCACCATGATGTGTGTACGACATCCAAACCGTTCATTAGGTGGGCCCCTTCCTGAAGTGGGCCCCCTCCAAAAATTAGCCACATCCAAAGCTCAGGTGGCCCACATCATAGGAAACAACGGTGATTAAATTTCTTCCATTGAAACCATTTTCTGGGTCACAGAAGTTTTAGATTCAATATGAAATTTGTTTTCCCTTTCATCTAGGTCAGCGTGACCTTATCAACAGGTTGGACGACATCTAAACATTATGGTGGCCCCCACGTGGGACCCACTATGGTGTATGTGTTTTACTCACACTGTCCACCCCGTTGGAGGGTGGGACCACTATGATGTATGTGATTTTACCCATGCCATCGCTGGACGGCAGGGGACCCCACCTATTTCACTCATGCCTTCCATCTATATGGGATCCACCATAATGCATGTGCTGCATCCAATCCGTCTAACCATTTTAAAAGCTCATTGTATGACATGATCTAAGGAATGAGTCAGATCCATAGTCCAAGTGGACCCCACCATCTAAGGTAGCGGACAAGGATGTCCACCGTTCAAAATTTCCAGGGGCCAAGTTTCCTATTAAGCTATTATTTGTTTCCACTTCACATGTCACTATGTTAATTTATGAACAGGTTGGATGGGAAATATATGTTATGGTGGGCCTTGAGGATTTTAATGGTGGAAACCATTGTTACCAATGTTTATTTGGAGTGCGGTCCAGTTGATCTTTTGAGATGATTCATTTATATATATTATACATCTTGATGTAATTGTGGCCCGTTGTTGAGGCCCACCTTAGTATACATATAAGGCCATTTGAGGAGGCCCATCTTAATGTAATTGTGGCCCGTTGTTGAGGCCCACCTTGACATTTATAAGGCCCACTTGAGGAGGCCCACCTTGATGTATTTGTGGCCCATTGTTGAGGCCCACCTTGATATATATAAGGCTCATTTGAGGAGGCCCATCTTGATGTAGTTATGGCCCTTTCTTTGAGGCCCACTTTGACATATATGAGGCCTATGTGATACGACCCATTAGATGTATTTGAGGCCCATGGGCCGAGGCCAATAGGATGTACATAAGGCCCATTGCAATGTGTGACTCTACCATGGTTTATGTAATAATGTTTTTGGCGGGCCATGCCTTGGGAGCAATGTTGATTTGATGTCTACGTTGAAAGGATAATGTTGGTTAAATGTACGCATTGTACTTCTCCCTAGAGCCCATTGATAGGCCTGTACTTATTATGCGTAGGTTGTCAAGGCCCATCTTCGTTGTGAAGATAGTTCATAAAATGCATAGTATAACTCCATGATTCATGCCCATACGCATCATATGTATGTCTAATATGAGGAATGTTTGATCATAGCACACACCATTGGACAGACTATTTACAGGACTCCTTATGAGAGGGAGTGCCCACATTATTGCATCGTACGCGTAGGATTGTTGCATGACTGGATAGTGTGACTCATGCATCTCGCATATATGTGACTTTACTACCAAAAAAATGGGCAAAGGATTTAAACCACATTTATTTTTTACTACGGATATAAACCTTAGCTAAGCTTGCTACGGTTTTAATTTGTAGCAAAAAAGTCGATACACCATTAATTTTTAATAGTGTTGTAAGGGGCTCTATGAGGCCTAAAAGAAACTATATGTTTTATCTAAGCCGTCTATATATTTTTAAATATTACTTTAGTGGATGAGAAAAAAATCAGCTAGATCGAAGGCTCAAGTGGACCACACGATAAGAAACATTGATATTAAGTTACAGTTGCTTATTATGGTGTGGTCTACTTGGATCTTCAATATACCTGAAATTTGGTGTGATAAGCTGAAGTAATTTATTAAAATTATGGATCAGAATGGATTAGGGAAATACATCATGATGGGCCCCACGGAGCCCTAATCGGACCGTCTACGTCTGTCTGTTAGAAAGCCTCAAATTTGGGCACGCGCTCAGCCACGCCTAAACATGGTTATTTTGTGATTGTAGAGAGGGTGGTCATTGCAGAGACAGAAAGAGAGAGAGAGAGAGAGAGAGAGAGAGAGAGAGAGAGAGAGAGAGAGAGAGAGAGATTGTAGAGAGGGAGGGCGGTCATTGCAGACGGAGAGAGATTGCAGAGATGGAGGGCGGTCGTTGTAGATGGAGAGAGATTGCGGAGAGAGAGAGCAAGAGATTGTAGAGAGGGAGAGTGCGTTTCTCCATCTTCTCCTCTTTTTAAATCTCCAGCAACATTATGGTATTTCTCTCTCTCTCTCTCTCTCTCTCTCTCAATCTCTCTCAATCTCAATTCCGAATTAGGGTTATTCGGATTTTATGGTGGATTCCACCGGAATGTTTATTTTCCATACAACCTATTGATATGCTAGGTGGGGCCCACGGAGTTGTTAGTCGCAATGGGATGTGTAGCCCACCTTACCTAACAATTCGACCTGGATTTGGGGATTTTAGGGCTTACAGATTTGGGGATTTTAAAGCTTACAAATTTGGGAATTTTAAGGCTTACAAATTTGGGGATTTCAGTTGTGAGGAATGTTTTGAGTCCTGTTGTTTGGTGATCCATACCATCGAACTGCTGAGCCCCTCTATGGATGAGGGATGCACTAAAAGTCTGCTAGATTGGAAGATCCCAAGCTTTGATCCTAGGCCTACAACTAGACAATTAGGAGTAAACAAAGCATCATCCCAAATTAAAGTTCAAAAAATATGCCGAAGATCAAGGATTCGGATCTTTTGACCAGGAGATTTTGGGACATCCCACCATCCATAGATCCTAGTTTACATGGTGCAGAATCGTGCACAAAAGAATACCGTACTTTTGCACCTGAAGTCTGAGCATGTATACTTCCTCAAGTTTTATATGGTTAGTATCACTATAAGCATTTAATAGCAGAAAATGCATTCTGTTTTGGATGTTAATTAACCCTTGCCTGCTGTGAAAGATGAAGAATTTATGTGGGATTTTTCATTTCTTTGAAAAATAAAAAAAATACCCATTTTCCTGCTTGACACATTCAGTCGTATATGCTGATGGTACTGTATTTTGTTGTTGTTTTTTCATGAAATGGCGTCTTAATGTAGGACACATTTGGGTTATTTTCCTCTTCAAAGACTGAACTAAAATATCCATTTGCCTGCATCCATTGCATGTATGTATGTATGCATGAATCTGTGGATTTGGTAATTGGCTTTTCAGTTTCTGAGCAGTGTGTGTTTGTGGTGCTTTAAGAATTCCTTTTGATATGTTTCTGGTGCTTTTCAATTTCTTTTCCCATATTTTCTACTTATTACTTGATTATGTACTTGAATTACATGGGTTTGTGTTTGTTTGGAAAAGAAAAGGCTACCACGTCTAACCAATGATCATGAACACATTATCTTTCTAGGAAATATATCTTCTTGAATCCTTTTCCACAGCTACTTAATCATCATCATAACCTTGTCCGAATTACTTGGGATTGTAAGTTATCAAATTTTCTTGTCTATAAATAATTCTTATCAAACTAGATAATCATGATGGTTTCATTGCAGGAAAAAGCTTGCTTGTAGGCTGTTGTTTGACAGGAGCACGAATGTTGACCATGAATGAAGCCTTTTATTTAAGCTGAAGCAACAATGGGGTGGCCAACTCACTTTGTAGATGGAAGGAATGGTCTGTCATATACTAACTACTTGCCTGACCTAGTTGCATGCGTGCGTGTGTTTACTTCTTCTTTCTCAAAGGGATTTCTTGGTGTTGTTCTTTCATGTTTTTCTAGCAATGCATGTTTTAATGTTTTAACTTCTAGGACCATGTACATTTGAAAGAAGGGAACTGACAACCTCTCTGTCCACACTAATCCGACGCTCCAAATTTTGTAACAAAGTGAGCTCATTGTTTCCTTCTTTTACAACTGAAATGAGAGCATGTATTAGTAGTTTTGATGATACATTTGCATAACCGCAGCCTCAACATTTCAACATGAATGTTTTGAGGTGACTCTAGTCAATAATGGACCATGTTTCTTCTTTGTATTTGTGCATTTGGGGGATTATTCCCTTTTCTGTCAAACTGGTCCAAAATTGTTATTCTACTCATTTTATCTAAGAGCTGAAACAAGTAGACCATCATTTTTGTGCAGGCCTCTTTTTTCTTCCTAGAAAAATTCTGCTTTCGGATGCATTTGGATGCTTGATCGAATTTTCACGGTACTCCGTAACAGCACCTCATTCACTGAGATTTATTTGTTCATGTTCTGAATAACATTCCTAGTTCTTTGTAGTTCTCTTCACAGGTTTTTCAGTCCTCTTGGAATTGCACCTGTGATTGGATTAGTTGGTTTGGGATTTTTTGAGCAAGGCTTCCCTACGGTACTTCAGTTATTTGCAATTAGCTTTTTAAGTCCATGACATTTGTAATTTCGTGTTTTGTTTGTTAATGGCATTTGAGATCATTTAATCCTTTTTCTTTTTCTTTTTGCTCTGATTTTCTCTCTCTATATATCTTTCTCAAATTCCTTTTATCTTTATGAATCGATATATACAACCACCTTGATTGGTAGACTCACCCTTTCTTTTCTTTTTCTTTTTTTCTTTTTTCTTTTTGTAATAGAATATTACAACTTTGTACTATTTTAATAGTGGCACGCTTAATGTTGCGTGTTTGACTTAAACACCACACCAAACGTACATCCACTTAAAAAACTAAAACTTGGTAGGAAACAATGATATCTGAAGTGCCTAACTATTTCTTCAGACTGAGTTGAAATTTATAGTAAAATTGATACTTCACTTCCATAAATGTCTTAGTGCTTGATGTTGAAACCATCCCATCAAGTTTTCTAGTGTATGTGTGACGGCCACCATTATCTTTTGCAGAAGATTATTCATACAGGAAATGTTCATACAACTGATTTGAGGTGCTCTTTATCACTTGTAATGAATTCACGTCCTGCATACTGTAACATATTCTTTTCAATGTGAAGTAATGTTGTTTTGCACCATAATATTTTATAGTGTATTATTTTGTAAGGACCGACACTTTTGTTATGGTTTTGAATGCTTTTGCTTCATTTATATACAGAGGAGCCTGATGGATTTGTTTGTCATAGCTAATTACAAAAGCATCAGGTCCTTGAACCAGTACTCGTGAACTGTATTGTCTCTTTCCAGCGAGACACAAGTGAAGCTGGTGTTCAAGTGTAGTTAAAATTTCTTTTTTGGTTCAACAAGGCTCTCATTTAGGTTTCCTAATTATATTACACTAATTATGTTATTCTTGAACTGAGTCTTTCTTTTAATCTTAATAGCTTTTAGAAGAAGACCCTGTGTTAAAGAAGTTCAAATCATACAAGAAGAGTGTATGGCGGCTCAAAAGAGTTGGAGATGTCCTTACTATAATTGTTGTTGCTGTTATGTTGACCCAGTCCTTATAAACTTGTTACCTAGAATTGATTCATTAGTTTTACACTCACAGGTTTTTCCTGCTTTTCCAAAAATCTATGCTGATGTTGCTGAAGCATTCAATTCTCATCTAAAATGCATTTTTCCTTTATGCTGAACACAATTTGGATCTTTGGTAGATTGTTTTCACCAAGGGCACAGTGTTATCATGACTACAGCAAAAAGTTTTCACACAATGTTAATATCATTTTTTCTATTACTGATTTTGTAATATGGGAACTCATTTGTTGTTTAATTCTTTTAATTTGGTGTTGGTTTACAATCTGCCCTACCTAATCATGTTGAAGTTGAGTAGACAAACTTTTTGGATCACTACATTGGAAAGCACAAGTGGCGAGTAACAATGGTAGAGTGACAATGGCATGCAACAATAGTAAATTCTTGTTTCTTATTATTGGATTTATATCTCATATGATTATCAAAATGTGCATGTTTAAAGTTATTTGCCCATGATTTGTAAAAACATCATAATTGAATCTCAATAAACATGCATAAGGAAAGGTAAGCTTGTGGGAAATGAATAAAGGGCCTCATGGCTATATTTGGGTAAAATCCGTACATTGACAGTGGACTTTATACTGTGTAATTTGCATTAAGACTATATTTGGGTAATTTCTAATTTTTGTTTGTATCTTCATTCATTAGCCATTTTTCATTCCCGCAAGCATGTGGTTCATCTCCTTATCCCTTTTGTCCGGGGAAGTTCTCATACTTCGAAACAGGAAAAAACAAACATGCTCTCATGAAACTTGTAGGTTGCAAGAGGTAAGTTGCTCTGCATCATGCTTTGGTCATGCCTTCCACATTGTATTATGGCATGGAAGAAATATTGTTGGTTTTTTTTTTTTTTTTTGTTAATATAGCAACTTTTGATGGTTTTGGCATTGAATACTAATTACTAGTTTGAATTGTTGTTTGCCTGTTTCTTTGTTAGCCTTTGCTGTCTTTCCATTGTACTTTCTTGTTTTCTTTGATTTCGCTCCTATGGAACTTCCACCTTTGTTTTCTATCTTTATTGTCTTTCCATTTATGTATAATTGTGGCACAACCTTTATTGTCTTTTCCTTTTTAATTCGCAAAAATAAAGAACTGCTTTAGAATGTTATCTTACAGATTTTTTTCGGAGCACTTGGAAGGAAGATATTTTAGTTCCCATGGTAAGAATAGTTTTATGTATTGTTATTGCATGCTTCTGAATTATGTTCAGCATTCTTTTCAAATTGCAGGGCAGATTTTAGGTAAGGGAATTGGGTCGACATGGGAAGTAGCAACTTATTTCCATCATTTTTGTTGGTGACTATCACACCCCCAACCCAGAAATCAGATTCACAGGAATCCTGATCCCCGAATCTGGTGCCGACAGCCTCCATAGTGCTCCATTCTTGGCTCCTGGCAATCATATGCCAGATTCCAGTCCTGAGATCCTACAAGGAGGATTTTCAGAATGATTTTTTTTTGTAATGGAGCATAACCACAAGCATAACCAATTCACAAAATAACATCACCACATATCCACTATATCAAAAACTTTAAGTACAAAGATGGAAGGGAGAATACAAGGTGATCAAAATTTTCAAAATAGCCAGATGCGCACTCCTGCCTCAACGCTGCTGCTGTCCAACGCTACCTGCAAGCAACTGTCGTGCATAAGCTTACAAAAGCTTAGAGGGTGGTGTTAGTGTGTGCGTAAGGCAAGTACCAAGTGTACAATATCAGAGTAATGCGAGTAAGTCCATGAATACAACCAGCCGTACCAAGATTATGTGATGTAGGGCATGAATGCTATCAGCCATACCAAGGTCATGCGATGCGAGACATGAATGCTATCAGCCATACCGATGCAATGTGAGGCTTACATAGCCGAATGTCATATGCGAGATGCAATCCAAGCAAGTCAGTACTCATTAAGTACACATATCAGTACAGTTTCTCTCTGGATATCACCAAGTTCCGGTACACTACACACTGACTTCCGTCTCCCTAGTCACGTAACCCAGCGAGTGGAATAAACCTCACTATCCGCCTGACCAATAGTCTGTCAATACCTATCCAGCTCATCGATAGCGGACTCATTTGTGAGCTGGTCAAACTCAGCCTAGCTTATAACCCCCTCACTTGGGCGGATAAGGCCACACCCCCTTCCAACCGACCACGACACAGTGGGAGACGTGGCCTACTGGTATTCAACACTCAGGCGCTCGTATATCCACTCGGTCTAGACGTTGGAGAAACTCCTAGTACCAAAAAGGTTATGGGACTTTCACTTAAGGACATCTTAAGTGCCCACAGTGCTAGAGCCAAGTATTTTTAGTATCCGATACAGTCATCCACGATATGCCTGTGGAGGTCGTGGCCCTGATGTCGCTGGGGCGTGCAGTGATCAAGTCACACATATGCGGAATGCATAAGTCATATCGTCAAATCATGTAGCAATCCTGTGCGTACCACGCGCTCATGTGGGGGCATTCCGTCTCATAAGGAGTCCCGTAAATGTCTCAGCCCAACGGCTTATGCTAAGATCAAACATTCTCATAACAAGCATATATATGATGCATATGGGCATGAGTCATGGAACTATACTAAGCATGTTATAAAATGATGAATTATTAACAAGTATAGGCCTACCAATGGGCCTTAAGGAGAGTTACAATGCGAACATTTAACTAACATTGTACTTGCAATGTGGACGTCAAACCATCATTGTTCCCTAGGCACGGCCCGCCATAAATATCATTACATGAACCATGGGGAAAGACACATTGTAATGGACCCTAAGGACATCCCGTTGGGCCTCGACCCATGGGCCTTGGATACAATGAATGGGCCATATCACATTGGCCTTACATTTATCAAATGTGTTGCATTAATGGGCCTCACCAACGAGCCTTATGTACATTGCAATGGTCCATAACTCATGGGCCTTGAAATACATCACAATGGGCCTCATAATATGGGCCTTACATTTATAAAAAAGTGAGCCTCAACAACGGCCTCATACACCTCAAGGTGGACCACAACAATGGGCTATAAATATGGGCTACAAATACATCAAGGAGGGCCTCCACGGATGGCCACAAGTACATCCATATGGGAACCATCACATGGGCCTTATATAAATCAATGGGCCACACCAATGGGCCCTACGTATACTTCAAATGGCCCATACCAATGGGCCCCATGTATACATCAAATGGGCCACACCTTAAACATAAGTGGGATAATGATTTCCACCATTTAAAATTTACAAGGCCCACCGTAACATTTATTTCCATCCAACCTGCTGGATGACGTGGAAGCGAATATCAGCTTATAGGAAGCTACTATGGCCCCTTCAAAATTTTGAATGGTGGACGTCATTGTTCACTACATTAAATGGTGGGGTCCATTTGAACTTTAGATCTGCCTCATTCTTTAGCTCATGCACTAAAATGATCTTTCAAATTGGTTGGAGGGATGGGATGCAACACGTGCATCATGGTGGGTCCCACCAACCGTCCAGCAGCCAAAGAAAATGGCTGGACGGCATGGAAAATACATACATCACTGCGGCTGGACGGTGGTAATAAAACACATATATTATTGTGGGTACCACTTGGGGCCCACCATAACGTTTATTTACAATCCAACCCGTTGGTAAGGTCACATGGACCTGGATGAAAAGGAAAAAGAAATTTCATCTCGATCCAAAACTTCTGTGGCCCAGAAAAGTGTTTCAAGGGCAGACACTCAATCCCACTATTTCCTCTGATGTGGGCCATATGAGATCTAGATCAGGCTGATTTTTGAGGTGGGTCCACTTCAGGGAGTGGCCATCCTTGTGAATGGGATTGATGGCAAATAAACATCAAGGTGGGGCCCACATGTGGGGCCGTGAGCTTCGTGGCGTCCGCCCGCCCGCCCGCCAATGCTGGCGCGACCTGCGCCTCTGACACAATAGCAACAATGCTGCTATTTATCTTATTATTATTTATTTTTAAAAAAAAAAATGAGATTTGGAGTTTTTCACATGTAGGGCTCGCTTTAAGAGAATTCACTCCAGCTATTGGATTCCACAGCCCATAACAAATCTATTAAGACCAATATTGGGCCTCTTTTAACGTGTAAAAAAAATTGGATAGATTTCAATGGTAATAACACTGTTTTCAACACTATGGCCCACTAGATACTTTGATCAACCTCATTTTTTGGCTCAATGCCTAAAATGAGTTGGTAAATGGGATAGATGGAGTGGATTAAATACATACATCAAGGTGGGGCCTACACAAGTGGACCACCCTAAAAGCTTTTAAACTAAGCTAATATTTGTGTTTTCAAAAACGTCCAGGGAGCGTTCCAACGTCCCTGGACAGGTTGGGTGCTCTCGTGCACGAGGTGAGTCCTGCTTAGGTAGGCCACCACATGATGTACGGTGTGGTGCAACACACACTAGGTGGGCCCCATTCATAAACAGCTTGGATAAAATACTAACTCTGATGGAGGGACCCCGGCACTATGGAACCTTCCTTCCATGATCTACAACAAAAATCAAGTGGGTCCCATAACATGTGGGCCCAAAAAAGAATTTAAAATCTAAAGGTGGAGATCCCTTCTCCATGAAAATAGACGGTCTAGATGACCCATATACAAGCTAGGAAGGTAAACATCATGATGGGGCCCATGGAGAATGGCCCCATCATGGAATGATATTGAGGATTAAGATGGGTCGTTGACCACATCTTAGGATTCAAAGTGAGATCCATACCATTGATCGGTAGGCCTCACTTGGCCCAGCTTAAAAATATGAAAATCTAGCCTATAGAAGCACCCACCTATCGATCTTATCGGTCAGTTGGAAAGTCTATCTCCTTGTGCATCTCTTTGCTAGTGGAAGATGAAAAATGGATGGCTAGGATGGAGGTTTTTAGGAAGGAAAAGGTGGACCACACAACTCACATTTTTCTCTTGAAAAGAGCATGGACGTGTGGGCTCTCTCCTTGCTTGGAAATGGTGTGAGAAAAGAGGGAGAGAGAGAGAGAGAGAGTTGCAAGGAGAGAGGGATGGGTGATGGATGTGAGTGATGGGTGAGGTGATTGTGTACTTTGACAAGTATGGGTGTGTAAGAGAGAGGGTGAGAGAGAGTTAACTTGGTGGTTGCTTAGGGATGGGGTGAAAGGTGATGTGTACTTGACATGAGGTGATTAATGGATTATTGGGTTGATTGATTGATTGATGAATTGATGGGACATGTTGTAGAGATTCTCTTGGGATTTACAATGCGCGGTGTGTTTTCCTCAAACTGAACACGGGTCTACATCTCCTCGTTTGGGTATCGGATCGGTGCGTGAGTCACGGCGTTGAAATCGCGACGACTGTGCAGTCGCAATGGTACAAGTCTCGGATTAAGCCGACTCAAATCTACGGGGTACGACTTAGGGTTATGCACAAACATCAATTACTAATCGCGGATTGCCAAAATTTGATGAAAAGGATCACGACAGTCTACAGAACAGTACGGACTAGGATACGGGTCTTACAGCGGCATAATAGGTTGATTGCAAAACAGTAACATTTCCTTCAATCTATTGGCACTTGGCAGGGTTTGTCTAAGCAAGCTGTAAATGCATTCAGGGTCATGAGAGCTAATGGTATTCTTTGCCCCTTGGTAATTTCTTTTGTCATTTATTCTTACCAAAATGTTGTTACATGTCCTCCAAAAAGATGAAGATTAAGAAAATCTTCATTTTATTTGAGTGTCAACATATGTTTGAGCTTCTTTAGAAAAGCATACAATGATTATTCTGTTTTGTATTTTCCATACATGTAGTTTGTTTGGATGGAACACTACCTGCTTTACCACCTACATAGAGTGTATGGATTAGGAGCGAACAATTTTCTCATTCAATTGGACATAAAATGGCATCAAAGTAAAGAATAGATTCTAATGCACATTAGTTTGCATTGCACTTCATGTGAAGTCCAAAAAAGGTGAAAATGACCCAAGTGGGACAAGCCCCTCTCAAATCATAAAAAGGGACTAGCCCAATAATAATAAGTTGGATTATTTTTATCAAGTCAAAATTGAAATGCATGGAGATAAAATTAGGTAGCTGTTAATTTAGGCATTGCAATGCTTATAATTCTTGGGTATTAAGTCTTTACAAGTGGGGCCCATGTTCTAATGATCTGGACCATTGATGCAGACATTGATGGGTAAATTTGCAGTCCCTGATTTAATCTACTTAACCATGCATAAAATTAGGATTCGAAACTATTAGGATTGCATTGCAATTGTCTGCATTGTATGTAACGACTCGGAAAAATCCATACAAAGACCCGAGTACCAACTCAGGCAAAAATCCCTCAGGACTAAATCGTTTAGAAACTAGATGAGAATTAACTAAGTGCTAACCTAGATTACCTGTGAAATTAGTACTAATCACTTTAAATGTAGAATTCAAAACCTATAGAATTCAACTCTAAACCTATAGAATTAGTAACGATATATTACCCTGAAATCTAGAATTCAACTCTAAACCCAGTTACTCTCGGGAACTCTTTGAAACTTCGTATCGGACCTGGACCGCATGTCAAAAGTCCGATAGCAACGAAATTAGACGATTATGACCACCTAGTTGGACTTGACAGTCACCTCAAAAATCAAGTCTAAACGATGTCCTGAGACTATTTCCTTGAGTCCGGAGTGAAGAGTGTGAGAAAGTGAAGATTTTTAAGAAAATAAATATGGATTTAAGTAATCTGGGTCATGTCGCTTGCGTGACATTTATAAGCATTCTGACCATTGGTTTTTGACCCAAATTCACCCTCAGATCAGGGATGATGGCCCACACATGTCAAAGTACTTGTGGCCCTGATCGAGTTTCGGTGACCGTTGAACTGAAACTGGTCCACCATAGTCGATCTGGAACCCCGATCGAACGGAAAACTTAACTTGAATAAGATCTAGTATCTATGAGCTTAAGTCCAACCGCATTCAGTAAGGCGACCTCCAGAAGTGTTCCGTTGGATCAAAACAGACCCGATTTGGTTATAACCTAAGTATACCTTGGCCTTAGGGTTAATTACATCAGTTTTAGGCCTATATAAAGACCTTAAACCCTCTCTCATTTGCTCCATACGAATTTAAGAAAACCCTAGCTAAGGAAGAGAAGAAAAAGAGAGAGAAAGTGAGAGAGCAGTTGGTGATTCATCTTAGAATTCTTCCCAGCTGCACTATGTGCCAAATCCATCTATTTGAATCATTATTTCGGTGATTCTGACTCCGTACTTGGGTAAAAAAATAAAACCCTAACTTGTTTTAAGGCTTGGTATAGTCGGAGTAATGGAATAGATAACCTAGTTCATGTTATAGGTTGTTAATCCACCATTAACGAAGGATTACAGTTTAAATCATATTCGTTACACTTATACGGCGTAAGGTGTGGATTGTAGACATATAGGTTATGGTTTTCGAAGCTTTCAATGTCAGATAATGATTTATTACTGACGTGGATACTATTACACATGCCAAATGCGTCATCTGTTCTGTTTTACGATTATGGATAGTCTATGTTGTAAATAGCGTATTCCATGTATTTGTTAAAATGTTTGTATGCGTATGAAATCTGATGTTATGATTGCCAAGATAAATCATTGTTAGTACATGCTTGTTATGTATGCGACAACTCCTTAGCAAAAGGATTTGCCCAAATATGCAATATGCCAACATACGTGATGTATGTTGAATAGTGTAGTTTAAGTGTTTGTGTAAATGTCTGAATGAGTTAGAAATAGGTAAAGTATGATTTTTAAGGGTATTGAGATATGAATCTCAATCACCTTACTTGTGTGTATGATTTCCTCCATGTTATATTTAGCCTATTTTATTCATATTAACTATGTGTATGATTTCCTCCATTTACTGTATTCTTGTTTAAATTATATTTCATACCATGCTCATATGTATTTGGAATTTGAATCAAATGTCTAGTATTGAGATTGTGCGTGATTGGGGCCATGTTATGGTCCAAGCAATCAGTAATAGGCTTGGAGTTCGTGGCTGAATTTTTTCACCACGTAGGACGTGTTTGACGAACCCGAGCCACTCTTGAGTTGTCGGCAGTGGTTTGGCCACACGGAGTGTTTACGCACTTCATGTCGATTCACTTGATGTGCGCTCGTGCTAGTCGAGCTCGTCAAGTAACCCGATTGACCCGATGTATGTTCAACATGTATGGACGCTCCTGTTTGAACTTAAGGTACCAAACTCACCATTGGAAAGCTCCTCTAACCATGGTACCTCGATCCGCTAAGACTCAAGAGTTGAACATGGTGGTATGGGACACCGTGGTCAAGCTATCGGCCTACGCTGGGGTGATGAGCCTCCCTGTAGTGACTAGTGACCAACCTAGACTCGTGAGCCGATTATGGTGGTATGGGACACTATATTTGAGTTGTCGACCTACTCTGATTGGTGACGAGCCCTTTGTAGTGACCTCGAGTATATCCTGAAACTGCATTGGGGCGACGAGCCTTATTGTAGTCTATATGATATAACTAGACCTGTATTGATTGGTGACAAGCCCTTTACAGCGATCTAGAACTATAATACCGTATAAGATTGTCTAGGACTGACGATCCTAGAATGGATCATCGTTTGGATAATGATATAAGGGAGGTACCTTAGCTTCCCAATCCTGTTGTATGAAAAGGACTAATAATAACTCGATAATCACGTTCATAACATCGCACTACATGTGCCCCAAGTTGAAGAGCACAGAGGGAAGAAAGCATGCCACGGACGTAAGATGGTGTCGCACGAGGGAGTGTAGGCGAGGGCATGCATCATGAAAACATTCCATCCTTGCATTAACAAGAGTATCTAGGAATGTCTGATTTATCTGCTTTATCATTACTGCTTGACTGAATTGATAACATGTTAATCTTTACTATATGATTCCACTGAGTTGATCACTCACTCCCATATTCTAGGATGGTGTTCTGAACACCCACCAGACTCTGTCTTAATTGTAGATGACGATGCGACTCAGGAGGCAGAGCCTGATTACTACGACGATCAGGACGAGTTCTCATATATGAAGTTCTCTAACGGTTTCGCTTAGGCCGTTCTGATTGACGGGGCTACAGGGCTTATCATTGTAGTTGGACTATTCTTTTAAAATTTTACTTCTGGACTATTACATATATATGGTGACTCAGTGATGTATTCATACTCTGGTGATCGACAGCGATCTTTTGGATTCATATTCGTTTATATACATCTTTCAGTCTTCCGCTTGCATTATATAAACTGATCTGGAGTATGAATTACTGTTTTGGTGTAATTCCACTCATGTTTAATGCACTAATATGAACAACATTCTATCATCATTATCTATGTTACATAAGTGACGCATTGGAACTCGGGAGCTGAGCTTATGCTCGACCTCCAATTTTTAGGGTGTTACAGTATATTTCTACATAGCATATATGCCCTTCTTTATTTGTCTGCATTGCATTCAATTCTCCTCTAATCTGTCAAAAATAATATTTTATAATGGGATTGATGATATAGAAATGTGGCATGTGGAAGCCAAGGGACTGTTTGGCTTGACTTATGTTTATGGTGCAAGTTTAAGCATATATTCAGCTTAACTGCAGCAGGTGCAGCCCCAGAATTGCAACAGGTGTAGCTTAACTGCAGCTTGACTGCAACAGGTGCAGATTAACTACAGTTCAAGCATATATTCATCTTTCATCCATGTAAAGGTTCTAAAATGTATGGGTTGCTTTTTGTAGGTTGTATTGACATCTACAACTCTGCCTCATGAAATTTTGGAGATAACAAACAAGTTTATGACAGATCTTATTAGAATACTTGTGAAGCGTGATGAGTTGACCTTGGAGGTAAAATAATTTGTTTTCTTTCTCCTTTTTCTTTTCTTTTTCTTTCTTTTCTTTCTTTTCTTTTTGGTTAAAAATTCTTGCTGAAATGTGTCTTTGGTGCTCTTGGTTATGACTCGACAAGTGTGATCATATGCGCAATCAGATCGCGCTACAATAGTTACTGCTCAAACATTGCCAGAACATGCAATCAGAAACCAACAATCTAAAGACTAAGATGTTCTCACTGTGGCTTGCAGACACCATTATTGTCAATGAAAAAGCTACAGAAGTTGTGACTTCAATCAGCTCCAAGTTAGTTAAGGATGTTGCATACTCATTCAATGAGGAAGAGGAGGAGGAAGAAGAGCATCCAAAGGTCAAAGCTGAATCTAATGGAGCTGAGGCATTCTTGTCAAAAGTGACTCATACATTTAGGTTTCTGTGGCTTCGAATACATTTAGCTTTCTATGGCTTAAAAATTTTATACTTAAGGGGCCTTATCGATTGTTAGCTTAATGCTACTGCTGTTAAGACTCACTTTTTATTTGCAGGGATCTCACAAATCCATCGTTACCATCTGATCAGACAAGCAGATCCTCTCTGGTAAGAGCCTACCCTTTACTTCCAATTTGCACATCCAAGGCTAGCTTCCTTGGATCCTTGGATCAAATGAATACAGTAGATCCCGGGGACAAGCCATGTTTATATATTTGCTCAAAATTAATGGAGAAGACCCGGATGTGCATCGGAGTTATCCGGATGAGTGGGGGTCCATGGAAGGTGGGAATCGCTGCTATGACCATGATAAAGCTGTCCATTTCCTATGGACAGCATTGGAGGGGCCTGGCCATTTGGTCAGACCATATTTATGTATTTACTCAAAATTAATGGAGCAGACCCGGATGTGCGTCAGAGCTATCCGGATGAGCTGGGGTCCCTGAAAGGTGCAAACCTCTGTTATGACCATGATGAAGCTGTCCATTTCCTATGGACAACATTGGAAGGGCCTGGCCATTTGGACAAGCCGTATTTATATCTGTATTTGTAGGGACCACACCCTTAACCTAAAACCCAAACATAAACCCGATCTCAAACTCGAATTCGATTTCCTAAACCTAAACCTTAACGTATTCTCAAATCCCTAAACCTAAACCTACACCTAATCCTAATCTCAACTCCCTAACCTAAACCTAAACCTAAACTTGAAAACCCAAACCTATACCCGAACCCGAACCCAATTTCCTAAACCTAAACTTATAACCTTAACCTAAACCTATTCTCAAATCCTAAAACCTATAACCTAAACCTAAACCTTAACCTAAACATAAACCTTAACCTATAACCTAAACCTATAACTTAAACTCAATTTCCTAAACCTTAACATATAACCTAACCTAAACCTAAACTTATAACCTACACTTATAACCTAAACCTAAACCTATAACCTAAAACCTAAACCAAAACCTAAAACCTAAATGTATTCTCAAATCCTTAAACCTAAACCTACACCTAATCTTAATCTCAACTCTTTAACTTAAACCTAAACTTGAAAACCCAAACCTAAACTCGATCCCGATTTCCTAAACCTAAACATAAACCTAAACCTTAACCTAAACCTAAACCTTAACCTATAACCTAACCTTAACCTGTAACCTAAACCTTAACCTACTCTCAATTCCTTAAATCTATAACCTATAATCTATGACATATAACCTAAACCTAAACCTATAACCTAAACCTAAACCTTAACCTAAACCAAAACCTATAAACTAAACCTTAACTCATAACCTATAACCTATAACCTAAACTTATAACTGATAACCTAACCTTAACCTAAGCCTAAAACCTAAACCTAAACCTAAAACCTAAAACCTAAACCTAAACCTAAAACCTAAATGTATTCTCAAATCCCTAAACCTAAACCTACACCTAATCCTAATCTCAACTCCCTAACCTAAACCTAAGCCTAAACTTTAAAACTAGATCCCAAACCCAAACCTGATTTCCTAAACCTAAACCTTAACCTATTCTCAATTCCCTAAAGGTATAACCTATAACCTACACCTAAACCTAACCTAAACCTAAAACCTAATTGTATTCTAAAATCCCTAAACCTAGACCTACACCTAATCCTAATCTCAACTCCCTAACCTAAACCTAAACCTAACCTTGAAAACCCAAACCTAAACCCGATCCCGAACCCAAACTCGATTTCCTAAACCTAAACCTTAACCTATTCTCAATTCCTTAAAGCTATAACCTATAACCTAAACCTAAACCTTAACCTATTCTCAATTCCTTAAAGCTATAACCTATAACCTACACTAAATCTAACCTAAACCTATAACCTACACCTAAACCTAACCTAAACCTATAACCTTAACCTAAACCTAAAACCTAAACCTAAACCTAAAACCTAAATGTATTCTCAAATCCCTAAACCTAAACCTACACCTAATCCTAATCTCAACTCCCTAACCTAAACTTAAACCTAAACTTGAAAACCCGATCCCAAACCCAAACCTGATTTCCTAAACCTAAACCTTAACCTATTCTCAATTCCCTAAAGTTATAACCTATAACCTACACCTTAACCTAACCTAAACCTATAACCTTAACCTAAACCTATAACCTAATGTATTCTAAAATCCCTAAACCTAGACCTACACCTAATCTTAATCTCAACTCTCTAATCTAAACCTAAACCAAAACTTAAAAACCCAAACCTAAACCCAATCCCGAACCCGAACCCGATTTTCTAAACTTAAACCTTAACCTATTCTCAATTCCTTAAAGCTATAACCTATAACCTATAACATATAACCTAAATCTATAACCTAAACCTAAACCTAAACCTTAGCCTAAAACAAAACCTATAAACTAAACCTTAACCCATAACCTATAACCTATAACCTAAACTTATAACTGATAACCTAACCTAAAACCTAAACCTAATCCTAAAACATAAATGTATTCTCAAATCCCTAAACTTAAACCTACACCTAATCCTAATCTCAACTCCCTAACCTAAACCTAAACCTAAACTTGAATACCCAAACCTAAACCCGATCCCGAACCCGAACCTAATTTCTCAAACCTAAACCTTAACCTATTCTCAATTCCCTAAAGCTATAACCAATAACCTACACCTAAACCTATAACCTTAACCTTAACCTAAAACCTAAACCTAAACCTAAAACCTAAGTGTATTCTTAAATCCTTAAACCTAAACCTACACCTAATCCTAATCTCAACTCCTTAACCTAAACCTAAACTTGAAAACTCAAACTAAACCCGATCTTAAACCCGAACCCGATTTTCTAAATTTAAACCTTAACCTATTCTCAATTCCCTAAAGCTTTAACCTAAACTTAAACCTATAACCTAAACCTTAACCTATAACCTATAACCTATAACCTAAACTTATAACCTATAACCTAACCTTAACCTAAACCTAAACTTATAACCTAAACCTATAACCTATAACTTAAACCTAATCCTAAAACCTAAATGTATTCTCAAATCCCTAAACCTAAACCTACACCTAATCCTAATCTTAACTCCCTAACCTACACCTAAACTTAAACTTGAAAACCTAAACCTAAACCCGATCCCGAACTCGATTTCCTCAACCTAAACCTTAACCTATTCTCAATTCCCTAAAGCTATAATCTATAACCCAAAACCTAAACATAACCTAAACCTATAACCTTAACCTAAACCCTAAACCTAAACCTAAGCCTATAACCTTAACCTAAACCTAAGTTTTGTGTTTAAAAGTCCATCCTAGGTTTGAACACATTACTCATGTTGGATTTTGCTGTAGTTTAGAAGATTTATAGGTACATTTTTTATTTCTTCATATATAAGTTTTTTTTTTTATCTTTCTTCCTTTTAAGATGTGTACAAAGGCATGCTTGTTTGATTGTGTGTACAAATGTTGTTTTATACAGGCTGACAAGCTAAAGAAATCAGTGGAGGATGAAATTCATTTTCTTAAGGGAAGGGTTTCAGAATTTAAAAGTGATCTTGTGTCGAAGTCCACAGAAGTTACATATGTAGTTTTAAGGAAAGAAGAAGCTCTATCTTCTGCATTTGTTGAAATTGACCGTCTGAAGGAAGAAAATTCTGTAAAAATGTGAGCATTATTGAATGCAATGTTGGAGTGTATTGATTTCTTGCACATGAGGGCACGCCTTAGTTGTAATTCTTATGATAGGTTGAGTAAAATGTGAAAGGGCCTAACTATATGCCCTAGAGGGGGGGTGAATAGGGCTATGCCAAATAAAAATTATAACAGCGGAATAATAAAATAAAACAATCCACATTGCTGAATTAAAAAGCAACCTCAATAAACTAGTATTGAGAGGTTGATACTAATTCAGTTCTAAGGACAACCTTACACCAAAATCCAAAGGCTTATGGTAGGACAACCTTATTGCTAAAACGTCCTTTGTATCAAAAACTCAAATCGAGAGGAATAAATAAAGCAAAGAAATAACTTGCAGGAAATTAAACCTAAGTTATTACAACATTCCCCACACTGGCTTGAAATAAAATGATTACAACATTCAACCACAGATACAATCCACAAAACTGAATGAATAAAGGAATGAAGGAATAAAGCACATCCACAACACAAAGATATATAGTGGTTCGCCTGTGTGTACACCAACTGTTATCCAACAGCCACACAGAATGCTACTCCACACATAATATCCTCGCACAGGGGATATTAGCATGCACTATCAAAATAGGTTTCACAGGTTCACCTAAAACATTCACAATTATGTCTTTTTATCTCGGGCTTACACAATCCAAAAATCCATACAATTTGAGTTTTCTGGCTCTTCTCAGATAACCAAAACAATGAGATTCTTCTAGAAAATCTTAAATAAAATCAAAGAATGTAAATTACACAAATGTAAAATACCTGAATCTCCTTTTGAAGTAGCCCGGTAGAACCAACCGGAGTAGAAGTTCGATTCAACGTTCAAAGTCCAATACTCACTTTATGAATGGTTCTAAGTCTAATTGATTTTAAATCAAAAGGGCTAGTTCTATTTGATTTTGAATCCAAGAAGAAGGAATATAAAAAATTCCTCTTTTCTAATAAGATTGGAATGTAGATCAAAATCAAATACAAAACAAACTAGCTAAAGGAATATTAAATGAGCACAAAGTAGCTTAAAAACAAACACGAACTTATCTCAGAGTATGGCCTTAAAATTGCTTGAATTAAATTGAAAAACTTTAAAATTCATGCTCTATTTTTAGCCTGAAAAATCCCATCTACGACTGGTCTTAGGATCCCTAGGACTGGTCGTAACTTCAACAAATTTTTAAAGATTTTTGCGGGATAAGGATTAATTGTTCCACGACTGGTCCTGGGTAGCCTACGACTGATCGTGGGCCACCTATGACTGGTCGTGGGTCACCTACGATAAGTCGTAGGACCTCCAGATTAGTTGCTGGAGTTCGAGTCGTAGGGCTAAGACCGGTTGAAGGACGAGTCGTACAACTCACAAGACTAGTCGTAGGATGTCTAGGACTGGTCATAGGACAACTAGAAAAATCTAAAAATCTTCAACAACCTAGGATTGGTCCTGAAAAACTTAAGACTGGTCGTACCAGAGCTAAGACTGGTCTAAAAGTCCCTAGGACTGATCTTAGAACAGCTCGTACAAGCATATTTAAAATATACGAATTATGTATCTAGAATGACCTACAATAAAGCCGAACCTAAGTAGAGCTAGGATTGGTCTTGAAGTCCCTAGGACTGGTCTTAGAACAGCTCGTACAAGCATATTTAAAATATACGAATTATCTATCCAGAATAACCTACAATAAAGCCCAACCTAAGGTCAATCTAAGGTCAAACAAACCTTGAAAGTGAGATGAACATTGATAGTCTGTACTCTTAGATGGCCCTTAAGAGAAGCTTGAGAATTTTACGAATCTTGTTGTAGGCCTTCTCGAGCTTGAACCTTTCTTGACTTGATAAAGTCTTCTTCTATTCTTGTACTTGTTAGAATCTTGAACAGGCATACTTGAAGACTTCTATTCTTGTATACTTCATCCATGACTAGACTTGAAACTTTCTTCATTTAAGTTCTTGTTTTGAAATACGATGTCTTGAAGCAATGAATAGTCTCAAACATGAAACACAAGATGTACAAGACATATATATAGGTTTTGTCACCACAAAATTTGACAACCAAAGGGATATGAAATCATAGCACTTACAATCTCCCCCTTTGTGTAATTTGTGACAAAACACACATCATACAGATTAGAGAAAAATATGTTCCCATGAGAGAAAAAATATGGAAACATTATGCAAAGCGCAAGTTATCCACATTCCATATTATCAATCCACATATATTCCTCAATCAATCAATCCATATAAATTACTCCCCCTTTCCATACTACTCCCCTTTACCATACTACTCCCCCTTTTTGTCACAAAATGACAAGGAAAAGTCACAATAGGAAAGAGAACAACAATATAGAGAGTAATGATAAGCAGATAATGAGAAAGGAATATGGAAGGAAATATCATATCTCAAAATATAAATCCAGAATCATCAAGCTATAACCAATAAAATATCCAAAATAAAAGATAATACAATCCAAAAGATAATCCGCCTAATCAGATCCAGAGGAGGGAGCAGGGATAATAGGATCAATCTGGTGTAAGCCCCTATTAATGTGACGAAGATATTTTTACATATATTTAAACTGCATATCGTGGGCTACACTCATGTTATCAACCTTCTCCTCCAATGCACGAAGGCTTGCATCATAACTAGATGGATCGTAATCAGGATCATTTGACGAATCAGTTTCTATCTCATTAAATAACTCATCCATATTAACATCCTGTTGAGGAAGATCGCCAGCTTCCCCTTCATTTCCGACTTCACCACCATCACCACCAACACCACCTTCATCAACTTGACCAGGAAGCAAATCTAACTTCATCTTATTTAAATTTGAATTGTTGAATAAAAGATGATGAATGGGTGCTTCATTAACAAGTGTATTAAGAAGCATTTGAGTGGCTAACACAGTCATAAGATAACCAAACGGAATATCACTATGACCTGAATGGAGTCGAAATTGTATGATAAAATGACAGATCAATGAAGGCAGACAGACCATAGTTCCAAAAGCAATGGAATGCAATACACGAACCATGAAAGCAGTCAACTCGATTTTATTACCAGACCGAGGATACAGATTTGAAATAAATATACAGTGTAACACTCTGTATCTAGGTAACAAGTATTTTGAAGGCAGCGCATTCCCTTTGTGTGTCCATTACACATTAATTTTTCATAGGTCTCTTGTCAACATATGTTTTTTCGATTCAGATAGTTTTTCGTATAGAATATGAATCGGAATACCTTCATCTTTGACGGGTATATCTATAATGCCCGATATCAAATGTCGGTCTACAAGAAATTTCCCTTCTCTGGTAGCAATTGAAAAAGTTAAGTTTTCAAGGGAGAATTCTTAGATACATGCAACCATTGATTGTGTAATAGACTGGTATGCAGGCCCATCCCAAAGTAAAATGTTAACCCAGCCAACAGATTCAAGGAGAGGAACGATACCATATGGTGAAACATGATTGAGCTCAACGAGACGCTCAACGATAACATTACGGACACATAAATCTCGTACATCTTGAGGATCATCTTTGGGTGACTGAAGGTGTCGTTTTGTTATCGGTGCAGATCTAGATGAGGATGGATCACGGGATGTTTTCTTCTTCCCTCTAGCATCCATCTTCAACAAGATATACTAAGAGCAAAAGAAATACACAAAAAGAAGGATGGGTTTTCTCTAAATCAACAATTTGAGAAGAAACCCTTGAAAAACCTAACAAAAAGATGAAATCAAGCTACACAATGATCAAATCAAAGCATAGAGAACATCAAACTTCAAGAAAAATGAAGAAATAGGACTAACCTTGAAGAAATACAAGAAATCCTATGACTGGTCGAGCATCGACCAAAAATATATATTTAATGTAAAAAATTAAAATTTCAACACATATAATACTAAATATAATACATTATGATACATGCAAGCAAGAATACTCAATGTAAAATGCACATACCAAGATCAAATTTTAATTTATTAAACCTGCTTTTGTCGAGTGGTTTAGTAAATATATCAGCAAGTTGAGTTTTGGTTGGTATATATTCCAAGGAAATAACTTTTTCTTCAACCAACTCACGAATGTAATAACACCTAATGTCAATGTGCTTAGTACGTGAATGCTGGATTAGATTTTTAGAAATATTTATAGCACTGGAATTATCACAATGTAAGATCATTGAATCTTGATTAATTCCATAATCGCTTAGCATGCGTTTCATCCAAACTAGTTAAGTACATGCATATCCAGCTGCAATATACTCAGCCTCAGCAGTTGAGAGCGATATTGAGCTTTGATTCTTGCTGAACCAAGAAACTAAGCAATTTCCAATGTAAAAACAACCACCACTGGTTGATTTTTTATCATCGATATTATTAGCCCAATCAGCATCTGAGTACTCGGCTAATTGAACACTAGTATCAAAAAGATACCAAAGACCCAGATTTATAGTACTTGCGACATATCTAATAATCCGTTTAATAGCAGTAAGATGTGATTCCTTAGGATTAGACTAACATCTCGCACGAATACCAACACTAAACACAATATCAAGTCTACTTGCAGTTAGATACAACAAACTACCAATCATACTACGATACAGTTTAGGATCTATATCTTTACCGGTCGAGTCTTTTGAGAGTCTTAATGTTGTACTCATAGGAGTATCAAAGTTCTTACCATTCTCAAATCCAAACCTTTTAACCAAGTTTGAAGCATATTTGGTCTGAGAAATGAAAATTTCATCAGGTTGTTGTTTTACTTGCAACCTTAGGAAATAGTTTAGTTCACCAACCATGCTCGTTTCGAACCTTGATTTCATAAGATCTGCAAACTCAATAGTCATGTTAGTACAAGTTAATCCGTAAATAATATCGTCAACATAAATTTGAACCATCAAAATATCATTGTTATGCTTCTTAACAAAGAGCGTCTTATCGACACTTCCTACTTGAAAGCTACGACTACGTAAGAATTTAGTCAAATTCTCATATCATGCCTTGGGCGCTTGTTTTAGACCATAGAGAGCCTTATTGAGACGAAATACATGTTTAGATAACTTGGGGTCTTCAAACCCTGAAGGTTGTTCAACATACACCTCTTCATGTAAATTGCCATTTAAGAAGGCACTCTTTATATCCATCTGATAAATCTTAAATTTTCTAAAGCATTCGATGGAAATAAAAAGTCTGATTAATTCAAGGCGAGTGACTGGAGCAAAGGTTTCATCGTAATCGATGCCTTCAATCTGAGTGTACCCTTGTACAACCAGTCTAGCGTTGTTTCGTATTATATTTCCAAGTTCATCAGACCTATTTTTAAAGATCCATTTTGTTCTAATAATGTGTTTATCTTTAGGTCTAGGAACAAGATACCAGACATCATTACGAACAAATTGATTAAGTTCATCTTGCATAGCAACTATCCAATTTTCGTCAGAAAGTGCTTCTTTCACATTGACCGGTTCTATTTGGGATGTAAAACAAACATAATTACATATGTTCTCAAGTTGTTTGCGAGTACGAACTCCAGTGAGAGGGTTTTCAAGAATTTGATTGGTTAGATGATCTTTCACAGTCCTTGGTTCAGATTCTTTTTAACTTGATGAGGTATCTTGATTGTCAATAATAAGAACTTCATCATCATTTGAGCTCGAGGCTGGTGTATTCAAATGATCATCAATGACCACATTGATGGACTCTTGAATCACACCAGTTCTCTTATTTAGAACCCTATAAGCTTGATTTTTCAAAGAATAACCAAGAAAAATATCTTCATCACTCTTCGTATCAAACTTTCCCAAATTTTCACAATCTCATAAAATATAACACTTGCTGCCAAAAACTCAAAAGTATTTGACATTAGGTTTCTTTTCAAACCATAATTCATAAGAAATCTTATTATCAGATTTACTGGTATAAACCCGATTAATAATATAGCATGCGATATTAACTGCTTCAGCCCAAAGATTTCTATGGAGCTTCATGCTGTTCAACATAACATTAGCCATATCCTGAAGCACTCTGTTTTTTCTTTCAACTATACCATTTTATTGCAGTGTTTTGGGCGCAGAGAATTCATGCGATATTTCCTGATCGCTACAGAATTTCTCAAAACTACTATTTTCGAATTCGGATCCATGATCACTACGGATCTTACTAACATGAGAACCTTTCTCATTTTGGATTCATTTAATGACCTTTTTCACTTCATCTAGGGTTTCAGTTTTATCTTTTAAGAACGATACCCAAGTGAATCTGGTATAGTCATCTACGATAACCAAGATGTATTTTTTGCCTCCTTGACTCTCCGTTCTGGTTGGTCCAATAAGATCCATATGGAGAAGCTCGAGTGGTCTAGATGTGGTATTGGAGTTCACTTTCTTGTGAGATCTCCTAGTCTATTTGCCCAACTGGCATTCACCACATATTTTGTCTACTTTTTACAATTTAGGTAGACCTCTAATTAGTTCTCTTTTGCCCAATCTAAATAAGTTCCGGTAGTGTACATGTCCAAGGCGTTTATGCCATAATTCAGTTTCATTGGTATGGACCATGTAACACGATTGAGTAGATGAGCTTGCATCACTAACGATGTAGCAGTTTTCAGAAGTTCTACGACCAGTTAATATAAAAGAACCCTTTTTATTAACTATCTCAAAACCTTGATTAGAAAACTTCACACTATGGTTGTTATCGCATGTCTGAGAAATGCTTAGTAGGTTGTGTTTCAAGCCTTCAACATATAAAACATTCTTAAATAAGGAAAGGTTATAAAGCTGAACCATACCTTGGCAAATGATCTTGCAATTGCTTCCATCACCAAATGTGACTGACCCGTCAGTCATATCTTTTAGATCGGTGAATAAAGCCTCATCGCCTGTCATATGCCTAGAGCAACCACTATCTAGGTACCACTTTGAATGGCTTGTAGCTTTGGAAGCAGTGTGGGCAACCAAGCAGGCAACTTTAGGAACCCATTTCAGAACTGTTTTGGGTTTAGGAGTATAGATGGTCTTTTTCGGTCTGTTGTTATAGGAGTGACCTATAGATTTAGACTTTAATAGCTCCTTGAGTAGATCAATTATTTTTTCAGCCAATGGATTTCGGTTTTAAAAATTAAATTTGACATGACTACCTTTAGGTTTTTGAAAAGTCCTTGAATTTTTGGAAAAACCTTGATAAGTATTCTTTTCTTTTGAGGTTAAAGACTCTCCTTTTACAAATTTAGGAGCAATATTCTTTTATTTAGAAGATGTATTCTTATCATAGCCCAACTAAGATCGATCGTCACATTTTCTTGATCCGAACAATAATTTTTCCAATTTAGGATCACCTTGGGTATATCTCCATGTGTCTTTCAAACTCAAAAGAGAAGCAACCTCATTTTTGAGTTTCTCATTTTCAGATTTCAAATCTTCAATTTGGGAGGTTTTGAAATCTAAATCACATTTGGTCTTTTCAAAAGAATTGAAAATATGAGAGTTTTCTAAAACGAGAGACTCATAATCTTCTTTAAGCTTAGAAAAATTTTCTTTTTGTAACATAAGGTTGACGGCAATTTTACAACTCTCCTTATAAAGGGCATTATAAGCATCTTGAAGATTATCTTCATTATCACAATCACTATTCAGATTTTCTTCACTAGATATATCATCATTATCTAAAAAAGTGATCTTCGTTAAAGTCATAAGGGCTTTAACATCATCGCCCGACTCGGTTTCAGAATCTTCTAATTTAGAAGAGGATTCTGAATCAGACGATTCATCCCAAGTAGCCAACATACTTTTCCTTTTTGATTTGTCCTTTTTAAGACATTTGTTAGCTAAGTGCCCATACTCTTGACAGTTGTAACATTGACTATCTTTCAAAGATTTTCAAGCTCTAGGTTTAGATCGTCTCTTATCATTTGACTTTTGAAAATCAACTGTCACGCCCCAAACTCAGAAACCGGGCTCACAAAATTTCTGATCGCCGAATCTGGCGCTGACAGCCTCCGTAGTACCCCATTCTCTGCTCCCGGCACCCATATACCAGCTTCCAATACTAGGATGCTATAAGGAGGATTTCTACTATCCATTTAATTCGTAATGAGCATAACCATAAGCATAACCCACGAACAATAACCATAAGAACACCATCACAAAATCCACTATGATCAAAAACTTTGAGTACAAGGTGTATAAAGGAAAATACAAGATAGTGCTAATAAAAAAACTCCAAAAGCTCGACTGCACGCTCCTGCTGCTACTACGCTACGGCTGCGTCCTGACGTCACCTGCACGCATCAATCGTACATAAGCTTATAGAAAGCTTAGAGGGCGGTGTAAGTGTGTGCGCAATACGAGGGTGCTCAGAATGCAAGGTCAGAATAATGTTGTAATGTGTTGATGAGTACATGAATACAATCAGCGGTACCAAGGCTATGCGGTGCAAGATATGAATGCGATCGGCCACATCCAGGCCATGTGATGCAGAATGCAAGTCAAGCATTCAATCCTCATCATATACCAGTACAGTTCTCATTCTGGATAATCACCGGGGTCTAGTACACTCTACGCCAGCTTGCCGTCCCTATCCGAACGCACAACTGGAAGAGCAGAAGAGACCTCACTATCCGCCTGCCAATATCGGGCCTGGCTCGTCGATAGCGGACTGATTCCTCAAGCTGGTCAAACTCAACCTAGAAGTTACCCCCTCACTCAGGCGGGTAAGGTTACACCCCTTTCCAACCGACCACGACACAGTGGGAGATGTGGCCTACTGGTATACGGCCCTCGCATGCTCATGTATCCACTCGGTCTCGACGTTGGAGTCATCCTCTAGTACCATCGGGTTTAGGGATTTTCACCCAGGGACATCTATGGCGCCCGTATGCTAGAACCAAACATTTCCGGTATCCAATCCAGCTACCCATGATGCATCTGTGGAGGCTATGGCCCTGATGTCGCTAGGGCATACAATAATCACAATCATACAAATCAAGTACATGAGTCACACTACCAGTCATGCAGCAGTCCTACGTATACCATGCACTCATGTAGGGCAACTCCGCCTACCAGGGAGCCCATAAATAGTTCGCCCAAAGGCATATGCTATGATCAGTCACTTCTCATATCAGTCATACATATGATGCGTATGATAATGAATCATGAATCTATACTAAACATGTATATAGAGATGGGCTCTGCGTATAACTAAGATGGGCCGAGATAGCCTACTTACTACAAGTATGGGCCTATTAGTGGGCCTTAGGGAGAGTGACAATGCGGACATTTAACCGACATCATCCTTACAATGTGGGCATCTAACCATCATTGTTCCTAAGGCATTACTTACTAAAAATATCTTTATATGCCATGGAGGGATCATGCATTGCAATGGACCTAGTTGCACTCAATTGGGTCTTAAGTAGATCAATTAGGCCGTATCATATGGGCCTTACATTCATCAAGCGGATCAGCTCAATGAGCCTCACCAATGGGCCTGAGGTCCTTTGCAATGGGTCATAACCCATGGGCCTTAGAATTCATTAAAAATGAGCCCTATCACATGAGCTTTATGTGCATCAAATGGGCCTAATCACATAGGCCTTATATATACCAAAGTGGGCCTCAACAATGGGCCACAAATACATCAATTGGGCCTACACACATGGGCCCATAAATAACAAAGTAGGCCTTAGTGGGCGGGCCACAAATACATTAAGATGGACCTCAACAATGGCCTTAAAATGATCTCAAAATGGTTGGACGGTTTGGATGAAACTCATTCATCATGGTAAACTCCCATGTGGGCCCACTATAACATTTTTTTTTCCAGCCAATCCTGGGCCCACTGAAATGCTTATTTGCCACCCAACCTGTTGTTAAGGCCGTGTGGCAAGGGGCCCACCAAAATGTTTATTTTACATCCCACCTGTTGATAAGGCCATGTAGCAAGGGGCCCACCAAAATGTTTATTTTCCATCCAAACCTGTTGATAAGGTCATATAGACCCAGGGCCCACCGAAATGTATATTTTCTACCCAACCTGGGTCCACTGTACTATGTATTTACATCCAAACTGTTCATTGAATCACATGGCCTAGGGCCCACTGTAATGTTTATTGCCATCCAAACCTGTTCATAATGTCACGTGGCCAGGGGCCCACGTGATGGACGGCGTGGACACAATACATACATCTGAGTGAGGGCCACCGTCCACTGCCGTGGACGGACGGCGTGAGTAAAACACTTGCATCACAGTGGGTGTCACCACCCACTATTGTGTACGGTGTGTTAAGCCACACATACCACAGTGGGTCCCATGTAGGGCCCACCAAAGTGTTTATTTGCAATCCAACCCGTCCATTACGTGTGTCTCACCTGTTTGAGGGTTCACACCAAGTTTCAGCCACATTCAAAATTCAGGTAGGCCCCACCAAGTGTTTTTATATGATTTAGGGATGTCTTCACATGATTTGGATGGTATGGCCCACCTGAGTTCAGTTTGTGGATGATTTTTGGAGTCAACGCACCATTCAAGGGGACCTATTAAATGAACGGTATAGATGTAAAATATACATCATGGTGGAGTCTACAAGTGGGCAAATGCGGCCACCCTTTTTAACGTGGACGTCTCTGGACTCATGGCACAAAGTCATGCCAAAAAGAAAATTATTTTTTTATCCTAGGTGGGACCCACATTAACCAGATCTACCCCATCCATTGCATGTGTTCCACAAAATTAGGCGTCCAAACCAAGTTTCAGCCACGTCCAAATTTCAGATAGGCCCCACCAAATGCTTTTGTATGTTTTAGGCATGTCTTCACATGATTTTAGATGGTATGGCCCACCTGAGTTCCGGATTGGTCCCAAATTTTGGCTCAACGCCTAAATTAATCTGAGGAAGATGGTGGAAGGCTTGGATTAAATACACGCATTAAGTTGGGGCTTGCAAGAGTGGCCCACCATTTCCCTTCTTTTCCTTTCTTTCTTTTTATTTTTTTGGTTGGACGTCCAGACTCCTCTGGACGTCAAGTAGGCAAATGCGTGCATGGATTTTATTTATTTTTGTTTTCCTAGGTGGGACCCACATTAAACAGATCTACCCCGTCCATTGCATGTGTCCCACAAAATTAAGGGTCCAAACCAACTTTCAGGTGGGTCCAAGCTTCTGGTGGATCCCAGAAATCATTCTTCCAAGTTTTCAATGGAAAATACTACCATTCTTAATACCACGGCCCGCCAGATGATTGGATCGGTCTCATTTTTCAGCTCAACGCCTAAAATGATATGAAAAATGGAATGGACCACTTGGATTGCATACATACATCAAAGTGGGGCCTGCATGCAAGGTCCACCCCAAAGCAACCCCTTTTTCTTTTCTTTTCTTTTTTCTTTCTTGTCAGTACACGCCCATGCAGCCTATACACATACTCCATGATGGCCAACACGCCCATCCAGCGTCCAGGGACGCTGGACGGCATGGATAAATACATCATCATGGTGGGTCCCATATATACATGGCTCACCATATACATATATATATATATATATATATATATATATATATATATATGTGTGTGTGTGTGTGTGTGTGTGTGTGTGTGTGTGTGTGTAATATTAATATAATATAATATATATGTATATATATATATATATACGTATCATATCACCCAAAGTGTGGTAGGCCACACCATTTGATGAATGGAGTAGATTTATCATGAATTGGTGGGGCCCACTTCATTTTAGGAAAAGGATAAGGAGAGAGAGAGAGAGAGAGAGGGGAACAATAGACGGTGATGGTGGGGCCCCGCCACTATGGGCCCCACATAATACAAATCATACATAAAAAAATGGGTCCCACCAATAAGTGGTCCCTAAAAAGAATTTAACGGTGGATCACCCACCTCTAAGCCTCCTCCTTACTCCCTTGGCCTCCAATGCTCCTTGCCTTCACCTTGGACGGTGGATGATGGACCTTTGATGGTGTGGATGAGAGATGAGAGGGTGGGCCACACTTGGCCTTTGGGAAAGCTTGGGAATGCTTGGACGTGTGAAATTTTTGCTTGGAGAGAGTTTTTTTTTTGAGAAATGAGGGAGAGAGAGAAGTGATGGGTTGATAAGAAGTGGAGAGATGTGTGATGGGTTTGGTGATGGAAGAAGTGATGTGAGAGTGGACTTTGGGTTGCTTGTGTAAGAGAAAGGTATGGGCATGACATGGGTTAGTTGTACTTGGGTATGGAGTGACTTGACTTGTACTTGACATGAGTGATTGATTGATTGATGGGACATCTCGTAGAGATTCCCTCGTGATTCGTAACGTGTGGTGTTTTTTTCAAATTGAACGCAGACTGACATCTTTTAGCCTGGGTATCGGGTCGGTGCGCGAGTCGCGGCGTTAGAACCGCGGTGACGGTGCGGTCGCTAAGGTATAAGTTTCAATTTTAGCTGACTTTGGCATACAGGTCTCAGCTTAGGATCACGCGCAAACATCAGAAAGTGGTCGAGGATTGCCGAATTCGACCGGAAGGATCGCGGGAATCGACGGAATAGTACGAACTAGGATACGGGTCTTACATCAACTTTTTTCTTACTTTTGAATATTTTTAAAACTTTTTTGCTAAAAGGGCAATATCATCTTCAGAATTTTCTAAATCTGAAGTGCTCTCTTGTGAAACATTTTTAGATGATTTGAGAGCAATTGATTTTCCTTCAGGAGCTTTAAAGGTCAACTCATAGGTTTGTAGTGAACCAACTAGTTCCTCAACCCTCATGGTCACCATATCACGAAGTTCCTGAATCGCGGTTACTTTAGAATTGAACTATTCAAGAAGTGAGCGTAGTATCTTTACGCACACTTTACTTTCTGGGATTCTATCACCAAGACCTCACATAGAGTTCACAATGTCATTCAATCTAGTGTGGAAGTCCATAAACATCTCATTTTCCTTCATATGAATTTCTTCAAATTTAGTTATGAGGAGTTGGACTTTAGATTTCTTGACAATTGATGTACCCTCGTGTGTCATTTCTAATACATCCCATGCTTGTTTTGCATTTTCACAAGAGATGATTCTTTTGAATTCATCTGGTGATAATGCACAAGTTATTGCATTTAGTGCTATTGCATTGGCACTACTCTCACTTTTCTGAAGTGTGGTCCAATGAAAATAATCCGTTACTTTCATTGATTTTGAACCATCGTCATCAGTTACTTCAGTGGTAGGAGGGTTCCATTCATTCACTATGGCCAACCATACACTTTCATACATAGATTTGAGGAAGATCCTCATCCTGGCTTTCTAATAGGCATAGTTTGTGCCATTAAAGGGTGGCCTAGTGACTGATAGGCTATCAAAATTTGACATCTTAATATAGCTTAGATCGTTAGCTCAGAAAATAAATCCAATAAATAAACAATTAGCACGAGCTATTAGGCTCTGATACCACTTGAAATAAATAATTAGCACGAGCTATTAGGCTCTGATACCACTTGAAAGGGCCTAGCTATATGCCCTAGAGGGGGGGTGAATAGGGCTATGCCAAATAAAAATTATAACAGCGGAATAATAAAATAAAACAATCCACAATGCTGAATTAAAAAACAACCTCAATAAACTAGTATTGAAAGGTTGATACTAATTTAGTTCTAAGGATAACTTTACACCAAAAACCAAAGGCTTATGGTAGGACAACCTTATTTCTAGAACGTCCTTTGTATCAAAATCTCAAACCAAGAGGAATAAATAAAGCAAGGAAATAACTTGTAAGAAATTAAACCTAAGTTATTACAACGTTCCCCACACTGGCTTGAAATAAAATGATTACAACATTCAACCACAGATACAATCCACAAAACTGAATGAATAAAGGAATGAAGGAATAAAGCACATCCACAACACAAAGATATATAGTGGTTTGCCTGTGTGTACACCAACTGTTATCCAACAGCCACATAGAATGCTACTCCACTCCTAATATCCTCGCACAGGGGATATTAGCATGCACTATCAAAATAGGTTTTACAGGTTCACCTAAAACCTTCACAATTGTGTCTTTTTATCTCAGGCTTACACAATCCAAAAACCCACACAATCTGAGTTTTCTAGCTCTCCTCAGATAACTAAAACAATGAGATTTTTCTGAAAAATCTCAAAAAAAAACCAAAGAATGTAAATTACACAAATGTAAAATACCTGAATCTCCTTTTGAAGTAGCCCGGTAGAACCAATCGGAGTTGAAGTTCGATTCAACATTCAAAGTTCAATACTCACTTTATGAATGGTTTTAAATCTAATTGATTTTAAATCAAAAGGCCTAGTTCTATTTGATTTTGAATCCAAGAAGAAGGAATATAAAAAATTCCTCTTTTCTAATAAGATTGGAATGTAGATCAAAATTAAATACAAAATAAGCTAGCAAAAGGAATATTAAATGAGCACAAAGTAGCTTAAAAACAAACACGAACTTATCTCAGAGTATGGCCTTAAAATTGCTTGAATTGAATTGAAAAACTCTGAAATTTGTGCTCTATTTATAGCCTGAAAAATCTCATCTACGACTGTTCTTAGGATCCCTAGGACTAGTCGTAGCTTCAACAGATTTTCAAAGACTTCGTGGGATAAGGATTAGCTGTTCCACGACTGGTCCTGGGTAGCCTACGACTGGTCGTGGGCCACCTACGACTGGTCGTGGGTCACCTACGACAGGTCGTAGGACCCCCAGATTAGTTGCTGGAGTTCGAGTCGTAGGGCTAAGACTAGTCGAAGGATGAGTCGTACAGCTCATAGGACTGGTCGTAGGACAACTAGAAAAATCTGAAAATCTTCAACAACCTATGACTAATCCTAAAAAAATTAAGATTGGTCGTAGCAGAGCTAGGACTGGTCTTAGAACAGCCTGTACAAGCATATTTAAAATATATAAATTACGTATCCAGAATGACCTACAATAAAGCCCAACCTAAGGTCAATCTAAGGTGAAACAAACCTTGAAAGTGAGATGAACATTGATAGTCTGTAATCTCAGATGACCCTTAAGAGAAGCTTGAGAATTTTACGAATCTTGTTTTAGGCCTTCTCGAGCTTGAACCTTTCTTGACTTGATAAAGTCTTCTTCTATTCTTGTACTTGTTAGAATCTTGAACATGCATACTTGAAGACTTCTATTCTTGTATACTTCATCCATGACTAGATTTGAAACTTTCTTCATTTAAGTTCTTGTCTTGAAATACGATGTCTTGAAGTAATGAATAGTCTCAAACATGAAACACAAGATGTACAAGACATATATATATATATATATAGGTTTTGTCACCTCAAAATTTGACAACCAAAGGGATATGTAATCATAGCACTTAAAAAATGAAGTATTGTTTATTTAGAAATGTGAAAGTAGGATACATTGTATGATTTGATTGCTATTTGTAATAAATGCATCATTTTTTTTTCTGATTGCATTTTATGTACTATTTCTATCAGCATTAAGCTTAGATGAGTTATTAATCACAATAGGTTCTTGAAATGGAAATAGGTCATATTATTACAATTTTTAAAAAAATGACTACAAATATAATCCGTAGCTATCGTTACGGCTTTTGTTTGTAGCTATTGGTATATATTGCTACAGATATTATTGGTGCTATTAGTATCAATTGCTACGAATAAAATTCCTTTTTCTACAGTTATAATCCATAGCTATTGTATCTATTGCTACAGATATAATCCATAGCTATTAGTATCTATTGCTACAGATTATATCCATAGCTATTGGTATCTATTGCTACGGATATAATCCATAACTATACCTTTAGCTACCCCACCAATAGCGACGGACGAGCTACGGATTATATCCATAGCAAAAAGGCTTTTGCAACAGTTTTTGGCCGTAGCCTTTGCCTATTTTTCTTATAGTGCTTGATCATTGTACGCCCTAGCGACATTAGGGCCTTGACCTCCACAGACACATCGTGGATAACAAGATGGGACACTGAAAATAATTGGTTCTAGCACTGTGGGCACGTAGGATGTCCTTAGGTGAAAATCTCAAAACCTCCTTTGTATCAGGAGATGCTCTAACGTCTAGACTAAGTGAAATATGAGCGTGGGTACCTATACCATGAGGCTGTGTCTCCCACTGTATCGTGGTAATTTGAAAGGGGGTGTGGCCTTATCCGCCCAAGTGAGGAGGCTATAAGCTAGGCTGAGTATGACTAGCTCATAAATGGATGCACTATCGATGAGTTGAGTAGGTATTGGTAGACTGCTTGCTAGGCAGATTTTGAGGTCTCTTTCACTCACTGAGCTATGTAACTAGGGAGGAGGCAGTCAGTGTGGAGTGTAATAAACCCCAGTGATTTTCCCAGAGAGCAACCGTACTGATATGTGGACTTATTGAGCCAGAATTACATATCCATTCATTCATTCATTCACTATCTACTCGGGCTGGTGGTGCGTAACTATTTGTTACGTGTACCTTCGCATGATCAAGATTTCAGTTGGGCGCGCGACTAACCTAAGATCAGGAGCTTACCACATTGAGTCTGACTATCCAAATTTAGGTATGGGACTAGTTTGGATAGAAGTCCCTTGTGGTGGACCCCATAGCCTGTGATACTATGTAGTATCATCCCGAATTCATATTCCAGCATGGTCATTTCATTTGCACCGCATATTACATTACATCCGGGAACTTAGCATTTTGGGTTACTATATTTTTCCACTTATATGGCCTAGATGAGGTTGATGGTATTCGTGGCTCGTTAGGATTTACATATTGCATTGCATCCTCAGCATCTATTATTGTCTTATTAAGTTTTGCATCGCATAGCCTTAGTACGGCTGATAACACTCATGGACTTACAAGTATATTTTCACTTACTCTGATATCATATCTTGTCAATATTTCTGTTTATTCCATTGTATGATTTATGGCATTGTATTGCATACTTGACACTTACCTTGTGCATAAACTTTCACCACCCTCTAAGCTTTCTATAAGCTTATGCACGATAGATGTGTGCAGGTGGCATTAGGTTGCAGCAGCATTGAGCTTGGAGCATGCGGCTATTTTTTGAAGCTTTAATTCTAACATATGTATTTCCCTTTCAGCACTGTATTCAAACAATTATATTAGTGGATATGTGATGATGATGTTGCCTTTAGGATTTGTGAATCTGATCTCCAGGTTTGAGGTGTGATAGAAGTTGAAAATCAGAGCATAACTTGGGAATACCTGAAGATAAGATCACCTATCTACTGATAGCTACCGTTCACCCTATGATCGTTGAGAACTTGGAATGGTTAGATCCCCGAGGTTGAATAACTTAGAGATTTTTTTATATAGCTCCCTACCATTGAGATTGTGAGGCTGCATAGTATTTCAGTTTCGATCATTTCTGATCAGGATCTAAGATCTAGTTGGATCATCATAGTGTTGATGAGGCGTTTTGGAAGCAGTAGGCTGAGATTTGCAGGCATTGTCCTTGTCTCTTAGGTGTTTGACTATGTTGGTATGTTGTCTTGAGATAGGATTTCCCTCCCTTGGTAAGCTCAGTATTGGTTGTGTTGTGTTTTAAATTTTAAGGATGAAATTTTTATTAAGATGGGAAAGCTGTAAGACCCATATCCTAACCTGTACTGTTCCGTCGACTCTTGCGATCCTTCCCGTCGAATTTTGGCAACCTGCGACCTATGATCAACGTTTGCGCATGACCCTAAGTCATATCCTGTATATTTGAGTCTTCTTAATCTGAGACGTGTACCATTCCGACCACACCGTCGCAACGGTTCCAACGTTGTGACTCGCGCACCGACCCGATACTCATGTCAAAAGATGTGGGCCCGTGTTTATTTTGAAAAAATACCGCACATTTACAATCTCAAGAGAATCTCTACAACATGTCAAATCAATCACATCATTTAATCCATCAATCAATCATCTCATTGCAAGTACAAAGCAATCCATACTTTCTTTCTCCATAAGTCAAGCAAACCCAAAAGTCAACCAATCCATCACCCATCACCTATCACTTCTTTTACAACCACCCTCTCTTCCTCTCTTTCTCTTCACATTTTTCAAGCACCAAATGAGCTCACGTCCAAGCATTCCATGTGAGGGAGAAAAGTGACTTTGTGTGGCCCACCTTTCCCACCCTAAAAATCATCATCTTAGCCATTCAAACCTCATCACCCTCCATCAAAGTGAAGCATAAGGAGATTGGCTTTCCAACGGACCAAGAAGATAGAACGGTGGGTGCTTCCATAGGCTAGATTTCATTATTTTGATGATAGGCCAAGTGAGGCCTACCGATCGATGGTATGGATCTCACTTTGGACCCTAAGATGTGGCCGATGGCCCACCTTGATTATCAATATCATTTCATGATGGGGCCATTCTCCATGTACCCCATTATGATGTTTACTTTCCTAGCTTCAATAGAGGTCATCTAGACCGTCTATTTTAGCGAAAAAGAAATCTCCACCATTGGATTTTTAATTTAATGGGCCCACATATATTGGGACTCGCTTGATGTATGATTGATTGTAAGGGAGGGCTCATAGTGTCGGGGTCCCTCCACCACACGCGTCCCACTCTCTTTCTCTCTCTCCCGCTCTTTTTCATTTTCATTTCATGTGATAATGATGTGGTTGTATGGCCCATCAGGATGGACCCCACCATGAGGCATGTATTTTATCTAAGTGATCCATAAGTGGGGGCCCACTTTATATGTATTGTATCCACACCATTCATCATTTGGTGGCCAACCTGAGCAAGGTACACCTTGCTACATGTGTTTTGCATAGACCGTCCACGTCCAGGGACGTCCCTGGACGTGAAATGAAAACACAAATATGAGTTTGTTTCAAGCTCTTGGGAAGGGCCACTTGTATAGGTCCCATCTTGATGTATGTTTGTACTACAAGCCATCCATTCCATTCATTAGATCATTTTAGGCGTTGAGCTGAAAAATGAAGCTAATCCGAATTTCTGATGGGCCATAGCATTGAAAACAGTGTGTCTACCATTTAAATCCACCCCGATGTTTTGATATGCCAAAATATATTCAATATTGGGCTCGTTTAACTTGTCCCAAGCTATAGAAACCAATGGGTGGGGTGGATTTTATTGATGCTGGCCCGACCATAGAAAAACCTCAAAAATACCCGTTTTAAAATTTTAAAAAATAAAAATAAATAAAAATAAAACATACAACAGCAGCATTGCTGCTACTACTATCAAAGGCATAGGCGTTGCCTACTGTGTATGGGCGGACAGGCCAGGGACCATGGCCCCACATGTGGGCCCCACCATGATGTGTGTATGACATCCAAACCGTTCATTAGGTGGGCCCCTTCTTAAAGTGGGCCCCCTCCAAAAATCAGCCACATCCAAAGCTCAGGTGGCCCACATCATAGGAAACAACAGTGATTAAATGTCTACCATTGAAACCATTTTCTATATCACAGAAGTTTTGGATTCAATATGAAATTTGTTTTCCCTTTCATCTAGGTCAACGTGACCTTATCAACAGGTTGGATGGCATCTAAACATTATGGTGGCCAGCACGTGGGACCCACTAGTGTGTATGTGTTTTACCCACACGGTCCACCCCGTTGGAGGGTGGGACCACTATGATGTATGTGTTTTTACCCATGCCGTCGTTATCCGGAAGGGGACCCCACCTGTTTCACGCTTGCCTTCCATCTATATGGGACCCACCGTGATGCATGTGCTGCATCCAATCCGTCCAACCATTTTAAAAACTCATTTTATGGCATGAGCTAAGGAATGAGTTAGATCTATAGTCCAAGTGGACCCCGCCATCTAAGGTAGTGGACAAGGATGTCCACCGTTTAAAATTTCTAAGGCCCAAGTTTCCTATTAAGCTGTTATTTGTTTTCACTTCATATTTCACTATGTTAATTTATGAACAGGTTGGATGGGAAATATATGTTATGGTGGGCCTTGAGGATTTTAATGGTGGAAACCATTGTTACCACTATTTATTTGGAGTGTGGTCGAGTTGATCTTTTGAGATGATTCATTTATATATATTATACATCTTGATGTAATTGTGGCCCATTGTTGAGGCCTACCTTGACATTTATAAGGCCCACTTGAGGAGGCCCACCTTGATATATATATATATATATATATATATATATATATATATATATAAGGCCTATTTGAGGAGGCCCACCTTGACATATATGAGGCCCATGTGATACGACCCATTAGATGTATTTGAGGCCCATGGGCCGAGGCCAATAGGATGTACATAAGGCCCATTGCAATGTGTGACTCTACCATGGTTTATGCAATGATGTTTATGGTGGGTCATGCCTTGGGAGCAATGTCGGTTTGACATCCACATTGTAAGGATAATGTTGGTTAAATGTCCGCATTGTACTTCTCCCTAGGGCCCATTGATAGGCCTGTACTTGTTGTGTGTAGGTTGTCTTACCCCATCTTCGTTATGAAGATAGTTCATAAAATGCTTAGTATAACTCCATGATTCATGCCCATATGCATCATATGTATGTCTGATATGAGCAATGTTTGAACATAGCATACTCCATCGGACAGACTATTTACGAGACTCCTTATGAGATGGAGTGCCCACATTATCGGGCCGTACGCGCAGGATTGCTACATGATTGGATAGTGTGACTCATGTATCTTGCATATATGTGACTTGATCACAGTATGCCCTAGCGACATCAAGGTCGTGGCCTTCACAGACACATCGTGGATGGCCAAATGGGACACCAAAAATTCTTGGTTCTAGCACTGTGGGCACGTAGAATGTCCTTGGGTGAAAATCTGTAAGACCCATATCTTAGTCCGTATTGTTCCGTCAACTCTAGCGATCCTTCTGGTCGAATTCTGGTGACCCGTGATCAGTTATCGACGTTTGCGCGCGATCACGAGTCGTGTCTCATATATTAGAGTCGGCTCGACCCGAGACTTGTACTAGTACGATCGCGGCGTCGCTGCGGTTTTGATGCCGCTTCTCACGCCCCGAGGCTGTACCTAGGCTAGGAGATGTGTTCCCGCGTTCAGTTTGAAGAAAATGCCACGCGTTGCGGGTATCGAGGGAATCTCTACGAAATGTCACATCAATCAATCCCATCCATCACTTCACATGTCAAGTACAAGCCACCATACTTTCTCTTACAAAAGTACTCTAAAGTCAACTTTTCTATCACTTCACCTATCCGTCCTTCCATCACTCCATCACTCACATCATTCTCTCTCTCTCTCTCTCTCTCTCTCTCTCTCTCTCTCTCTCTCTCTCTCTCTTGATTGATGTAAATGATTTGCTGATTTTTATTATCGATTGATTCCGATTATTGTGACTGATTGTCGATTCCGATTATCGATCAATCCCGATTGTCGTGGCTGATTGATGATGCTGATTGTCATGGTCGATTGATCGATTAACAATCGAGGCCGATTATCGTGACCGATTACCGATTCTGAGTATCGAGGCCAATTATCAATTGATCCCGATTGTCGTGGCCGATTGACGATTCTGACTGTCTTGACCGATTCCGATTTCGAGCGTTGAGGCTGATTTTGATTGCCAAGGCCGATTGTCGAGACTTATATTATGTATATGCAACCCGTAGTTGAGGCCCATTGGGACTCGTATTAGGCCATGATGCATGGCCCATTTGATGTATTCAAGACCCATGTGTAGGGCCCACATGTCATGTATTTGATGCCCATGAGCAGGGTTCACCTGTTGTTTGTATGTGGCCCTTGAGTAAGGATCATTGTGTTGTATATTAGGCCTTTGTGGGAGGCCGTGGGCCCATTATATGTTAGGCTCTAAGTGGGTCATTCCTTGAGGGCAATGTTAGTTAAATGTCCACATTGTTGAGGCCGATCGTTGATACCAATTATGAGAATGTGATTGCATAACATCATGATACATGCCTATACGCATCATCTGCATATATGTTATGAGATATGATTGACCATTGCATATGTCATAGTACTGGTTGTTATGAGACTCCCTGATAGGCAAAGGTTATCTCACATGAGCACATGGTATGTGCAGGATTGATGCATGACTAGATTGTATAACTCATGCATCTTGCATTGTGTGCCCTAGCAACATCAGGGTCGTAACCTCCACAGACATATCGTGGATGGCCAGATGGGATACCAAAAATCTGTTCTAAATGGGGTGCTATAAATATCCTTGGGTGAAAGTCCTAAAACCCTCTTAGTTCCAGAGGTTACTCCAACATCTAGACCGAGTGGGTAGATGAACGTCGAGTGTCGATTATCAGATAGCTGCGCTCTCCGCTGTGTCGTGGTCAGTTGGAAAGGGGTGCGGCCTTACCTGCCCGAGAAGAGGGGGTAATGCTACGCTGAGTCTAACCAGCTCGAGGAATGGGTCTGCTATTGACGATCCGGGCTCGATATTGGCAAGCGGATAATGAGGTCTCTTCCACTCACCTTATTGTGGGCAATGGGGCAGCAATCTGGTATGGAGTGTAATAGACCCCGGTGATTTCCCAGAGAGGAACTGTACTGATATGTGGATTTATCGAGTAGGAGTTGCATGCTCATTCATTCATTCATTCACTATCCACTTGGGCTGGTGGTGCGCAACTAATTGTTGTGTACCTTCATTACGGCAAGGATTTCGGTTGGGCGCGCGACCAACCTGAGATCAGGAGTTTACCACATTGAGTCTGACTATCCAAATTTAGGTATGGGACTGTTTTGGATAGAAGTCCATTGTGGCGGACCCCGTAGCCTGCAATACTACGTACTATCATCCCGACTTCACTCTCCAAGCATGGTCATTTCATTCGCATCACATATTGCATTACATCCGCAGGCATATGACATTTTGAGTTACTATGTTTCTGCACTTATATGGCTTAGATAGACTTAGCAGGATTTGTATATTGCATTGCATCCTCGGCATCTGATATTTAGCTCTTTATGATTCTTTATTGCATAATTGTTCTATATTACGTATCCTGATATTTATTGACTTATGGACTTGTTAGTATTTCTGCTTATTACGATAATGTATGAATTATGAATTACCAGTATTTTCGGTATTGTAGGATTATGACATTATATTGAATACTTGACACTTACCTTGTGCACACACTTGCACCACCCTCTAAGCTTTCTATAAGCTTATGAATGATAGATACGTGCAGGTGATGTTAGGCTGCAGCAGTGTTGAGCTTGGAGCGTGTTGTGGTCTTCTGGAGCTTGATTCTCTATTTATGAATTTTTCTTTCAGTATTGTATTCAATGATTATATTAGTGGATATGTGATGACGATGTTGCCGTTGTGAATTGGGTAATCTTATGGTTATGCTTATTACTAGTTAAATGTACATTTCAAAAAAAAAAAAAATCCTCCTTGTAGGATCCCAGGATCGGAATCTGGCATATGAATGCTAGGAGCCGAGAATGGGGTACTACGGAGGCTGTCGATACCGGATTCGGCGATCAGGATTCCTATGAATCCGATTTTTGGATTTGGGGCATGACAGAAGTTGGTATCAGAGCATAACTTGGGAATACCTAAAGCTAACATCACAAATCTACTGATAGCTACCCTTCACTCTATGATTGTTGAGAACTTAGAATGGTTAGATCCCCGAGTTCGAATAACTTGGAGATTTTCTGATATAGTCCCCCTACCGTCAAGCTTGTGAGTCTTTATCATATTCCAATTTTAATCGTTTCAAATCCAGGAAACAAGGCTCAGTTGGATAGTCGTTGTGTCGATGAGGCATTTTGGGAGCAGAAGGCTGAGATTCGCAGGCGTTGTCCCAATCTCTTAGGTGCTTGATTATGTTTGTATAGGATTTTCCTTCCTTCGTTGAGCTCTGTATTGGTTGTGTCGTATTTTAAATTTTGAGGATGAAATTTTTATTAGGTGGGCAGAGCTGTAAGACACGTATCCTTGTCCGTACTGTTTCGTCAACTCCCGCGATCCTTTCGGTTGAATTCCAGTGACCCGCGATTAGTTATCGACGTTTGCGCGCGATCACGAGTCGTGTCTCATATATTAGAGTTGACTCGACCTAAGACTTGTACTAGTGCGATCGCGGCGTCGTTGTGGTTCCGATGCCGCGTCTCGCGCGCCGAGGCGGTACCCAGGCCAAGAGATGTGGGCCCGCGTTCAGTTTGAAGAAAACGTCGCATGTTGCGGGTATCGAGGAAATCTCTATGAAATTTCACATCAATCAATCCCATCCATCACTTCACATGTCAAGTATAAGCCACCATACTTTCTCTTACAAAAGTACTCTAAAGTCAACTTTTCTATCACTTCACCCATCCATCTTCCCATCACTCCATCACTCACATCATTTCTCTCTCTCTCTCTCTCTCTCTCTCTCTCTCTCTCTCTCTCTCTCTCTCATTTCTATCATTTTCTCTCAAGCAACCCCATGAGAGCACCCAACGTCCATGGCTTCCATGGAGAGCAAGTGTGGCCCACTTTCTTATCTCCCATATCCACCATCCTAAGTCGATCTCATCCATTGAAGTGCATCCATTGGATCTCTGGCATACATTGATGGAAGAAAAAGTCCAAGAAGATCAAAGGTGAGTGATTTTATATTGTGATTTTATGATTTAAGGGCCCAGATATGGTGGGACCCATCTTAATGTATGCGGTGCATAGAGGGGCCTATAGTGGCGGGGCCCCTCCTCCATCCGTTACTCTCTCTCGCTCTCTCGCTCTCATTGTTTGATGTGGCCCACCTATTCGGTGCATGCACGGCTGATTCAAATCGTCCAGCCATTGGGCCAGCCCCGTTGCCCAATCTGGATGAAGGGAAATCACAAATAACAGCTTGGTCCCAAGCTGTGGGCCATGTGTATGTGGGACCCACCTGCCATATGCATTTCATCTAGGTAGTCCGTCCGTTGGACATCCAGCGTGCCTGGATGAAGGGTAACATGAATAGCAACTTGATCCAAAGCTTTGGTGGGCCACCATGTAGTGTGCACACCGTCCATATATGGACGGTGCAGTGAGGGACTGCCCATGATTTATGTATGTTAATCCAGGCCATCTGTCCATGCCTGGGACGTAGGGCCCACCCTGATGCACGTGCTACATCAGTATGTGGGACCCTCATGGTGTGGTGCTCATCTGTACCGTCCGTCTACCAGGGACGGGACCCACTCCACCGTGATGAATGTCTTCTATCCACACCGTCCAATGCTTTGGACGGTGCTGCACACGGTGAGAAAGTCTCGTGGTGCCACACCATGATGTATTAGTTTCATCCACACCGTCTAGATCAACTGGACGGTGCTGGACCCGCTTGCACTGTGCAAAGCGGTCACCACGATGCACGTGTCCTGTCCACAGGCTGAAATGCTGGACCCCACCATGAGGTATGCTTTTATCTAAATCGTCCATCTGTTGCCGCCCAGCAGCTGGAGCCGCTTTGACGCCACCAAGCTCTGTGGGTCATCACAAGGTATGCGGTGTATCCCACACGATCCATCCACTGGCAAGTTTGGTGGGACCCACTCCACACGTGCTGCACGTGTGGAGATGGGGCCACGTTGATGTATGTATCATGTTATCCACACCGTCCATCAGGGAGACCGTTTTAGGGCCTGGGTCCAAAGTGGACAGATCCAGCGAACAGCTAGGCCCACTGTAAAGTTTATGTTCTTTTTTAGGCCGGCCCACCTGGTTGAGTGGATATTTGGGGTCGGCCTAGCCCATGGGTGGCCAACGTGCTAGTGGGACCCACCTGTATGTATTACATCCGCACCGTCTAGCATTTTAGGATGTGTGGATCGACCTTGATGCATTTATTCTAAATCTTCTCCGTCCATCTGATTGTACAAGCAGCACAGCTGCTGCAATTGATGTCAGCCAGTTCTAAGGGCTACCGGGATGCACGTGTTTGAAATCCACACCGTACGTAAGCCGGTTGGTCCCACACCTGTGGACCCACCTCCTATCCACACAATCCACTTGTCCAGATGGTGGGATTCACATGAATTATGTGTTTTATACACACCGTCCAGCATCTGGACGCTATACTGGATGGTTTGATAATAGATATTACATATATTATATATGTAGTATATATATTAATAATTTAATATATATTTATTTTACGTGGGCCACTCCCATGTGGGACTCACCTTTAATGCATATTTGCACTGTCTAGATGGATTTGGACTGTGCCATGAGGCCCTATTTATGTGCTGTAATCCACACCACCCAGTCTCCTGGACGGGTGGGAACCACCATAGATATATGTGCTTTGTCCATTGTCCATTTGGATGGTGGTAGATGGGGCCCACTACTGATGGATGTATTACATCGAAAACCGTCCATCCATTTGGTGAGCCGGTCTTACGTGGGCCACGTGCGTGGACCCCACTCTGATAAATGTGTTCCATCCAAACCGTCCATCCATTTAATTAGCTCGTCATAGGGCTTGGGATGAAAAACAAAACAAATCTAGTTATCGAGTGGACCACACTGCCAAAATCAGTGGAGATTGGACGTCTACCCTTGAAGCCCTTTAGGTCACAGAAGTTTTGGACCAATATGATATTTGTTTCTCAGGTTGGTCCAGGACCTTGTGAGTTATGAACAGACTGGATGGAAAATATATATTATGATGGCCCTTGTAAAATTTTGTACAGTAGAAATCACTGTCCCCATTGTTATTTGTGATGTGGTCCAACTAACCTTTTGACCACTATCACCACTGTTATTTGTGGTATGCTTCAGATGATCTTTTGATATAATTTATTTTTTGGATAATGCTCTAAAAAGATCTCTATAGATGGATCAATGGTGTAGTTATTGTGTTGTGGCCCATTTGATAGGCCCGATGTGATGTATTTGGGGCCCATTTGGAAGGCTCGATGTGATGTATATGAGGCCCTTGTATAAGGCCCAATATGATGTATTCGGGGCCCATGGGTTAAGGCCCATTGTGATGTATTTGGGGCCCATGGGTAGAGGCCCATTGCGATATATTTAAGGCCCATGGGATGTGGCCATTTGTAATGTATATTAGGCCCATGTCAGAGGCCTATTATGATGTATGCGGCCCATCTGATGCGACCCACCTGATGTATGAGAGGCCCATGGATATTACCCATTGTGATGTGTATTAGGCCCTTCTGTGAGGCCATGGGCCCACTATATGTCTGGCCCTATGTAGGTCCCTCTTTGGGAGCAATGTTGGTTAGATGTCCACATTGATGGGCAATGACGGTTAGACGTCCTCATTGTGACCTTCCCTTAGGCCTTGTTAGGCCCATTCTCTTCATGGGTTAACCCAAATAAGTGGGCCCCATTTGCCGTAGACGGATGACTCTGTGCTATTGGATTTGATATAACCACGACCGAGTATCGATCTTTATACTATGGTTGATCAACTGATCATTTATGGACCCCGCTTTGTTTATCTGTTGATTATCGATTCTGATTGTCGTGACTGGTTGCTGATTTCGATTGATGTAAACGATTTGCCGATTTTTATTATCGATTGATTCCGACTATTATGACCGATTATCGATTCTGATTATCGATCAATCCCGATTGTCGTGGCTGATTGATGATGCTGATTGTCATGGCCGATTGATCGATTAACAATCGAGGCCGATTATCGTGACCGATTACCGATTCCGAGTATCGAGGCCAATTATCAATTGATCCCGATTGTCGTGGCCGATTGACGATTCTGACTGTCTTGACCGATTCCGATTTCAAGCGTTGAGGCTGATTTTGATTGCCAAGGCCGATTGTCGAGACTTATATTATGTATATGCAACCCGTAGTTGAGGCCCATTGGGACTCATATTAGGCCATGATGCATGGCCCATTTGATGTATTCAAGACCCATGTGTAGGGCCCACATGTCATGTATTTGATGCCCATGAGCAGGGTTCACCTGTTGTTTGTATGTGGCCCTTGAGTAAGGATCATTGTGTTGTATATTAGGCCTTTGTGGGAGGCCGTGGGCCCATTATATGTTAGGCTCTAAGTGGGTCATTCCTTGAGGGCAATGTTGGTTAAATGTCCACATTGTTGAGGCCGATCGTTAATACCAATTATGAGAATGTGATTGCATAACATCATGATACATGCCTATACGCATCATCTGCATATATGTTATGAGATATGATTGACCATTGCATATGTCATAGTACTGGTTGTTATGAGACTCCCTGATAGGCAAAGGTTATCTCACATGAGCACATGGTATGCGCAGGATTGATACATGACTAGATTGTATAACTCATGCATCTTGCATTGTGTGCCCTAGCAACATCAGGGTCGTAACCTCCACAGACATATCGTGGATGGCCAGATGGGATACCAAAAATCTGTTCTAAATGGGGTGCTATAAATATCCTTGGGTGAAAGTCCTAAAACCCTCTTAGTTCCAGAGGTTACTCCAACATCTAGACCGAGTGGGTAGATGAACGTCGAGTGTCGATTATCAGATGGCTGCGCTCTCCGCTGTGTCGTGGTCGGTTGAAAAGGGGTGCGGCCTTACCTGCCCGAGAAGAGGGGGTAATGCTACGCTGAGTCTAACCAGCTCGAGGAATGGGTCCGCTATTGACGAGCCGGGCTCGATATTGGCAAGCAGATAATGAGGTCTCTTCCACTCACCTTATTGCGGGCAATGGGGCAGCAATCTGGTATGGAGTGTAATAGACCCCGGTGATTTCCCAGAGAGGAACTGTACTAATATGTGGACTTATCGAGTAGGAGTTGCATGCTCATTCATTCATTCATTCACTATCCACTTGGGCTGGTGGTGCGCAACTAATTGTTGTGTACCTTTGTTACAGTAAGGATTTCGGTTGGGCGCGCGACCAACATGAGATCAGGAGTTTACCACGTTGAGTCTGACTATCCAAATTTAGGTATGGGACTGGTTTGGATTGAAGTCCATTGTGGCGGACCCCGTAGCCTGCAATACTACGTACTATCATCCCGACTTCACTCTCTAAGCATGGTCATTTCATTCGCATCGTATATTGCATTACATCCGCAGGCATATGACATTTTGAGTTACTATGTTTCTGCACTTATATGGCTTAGATAGACTTAGCAGGATTTGTATATTGCATTGCATCCTCGGCATCTGATATTTAGCTCTTTATGATTCTTTATTGCATAACTGTTCTATATTACGTATCCTGATATTTATTGACTTATGGACTTGTCAGTATTTCTGCTTATTACGATAATGTATGAATTATGAATTACCAGTATTTTCGGTATTGTAGGATTATGACATTATATTGAATACTTGACACTTACCTTGTGCACACACTTGCACCACCCTCTAAGCTTTCTATAAGCTTATGAATGATAGATACGTGCAGGTGATGTTAGGCTGCAGCAGTGTTGAGCTTGGAGCGTGCTGTGGTCTTCTGGAGCTTGATTCTCTATTTATGAATTTTTCTTTCAGTATTGTATTCAATGATTATATTAGTGGATATGTGATGACGATGTTGCCGTTGTGAATTGGGTAATCTTGTGGTTATGCTTATTAATAGTTAAATGTACATTTCAAAAAAAAAAATAATCCTCCTTGTAGGATCCCAGGATCGGAATCTGGCATATGAATGCTAGGAGCCGAGAATGGGGTACTACGGAGGCTGTCGATACTGGATTCGGTGATCAGGATTCCTATGAATCCGATTGTTGGGTTTGGGGCATGACAGAAGTTGGTATCAGAGCATAACTTGGGAATGCCTAAAGCTAACATCACAAATCTACTGATAGCTACCCTTCACTCTATGATTGTTGAGAACTTAGAATGGTTAGATCCCCGAGTTCGAATAACTTGGAGATTTTCTTATATAGCCCCCCTACCGTCAAGCTTGTGAGTCTTTATCATATTCTGATTTTGATCGTTTCAAATCCAGGAAACAAGGCTCAGTTGGATAGTCGTTGTGTCGATGAGGCATTTTGGGAGCAGAAGGCTGAGATTCGCAGGCGTTGTCCCCATCTCTTAGGTGTTTGATTATGTTTGTATAGGATTTTCCTTCCTTGGTTGAGCTATGTATTGGTTGTGTCATATTTTAAATTTTGAGGATAAAATTTTTATTAGGTGGGCAGAGCTGTAAGACCCGTATCCTTGTCCGTACTGTTTCGTCAACTCCCGCGATCCTTTCGGTCTAATTCCATTGACCCGCCATCAGTTATCGACGTTTGCGCACGATCACGAGTCGTGTCTCATATATTAGAGTCGACTCGACCCAAGACTTGTAATAGTGCGATCGCGGCGTCGCTGTGGTTCCGATGCCGCGTCTCGCGCGCCGAGGCGGTACCCAGGCCAGGAGATGTGGGCCCGCGTTCAGTTTGAAGAAAACGTCGCATGTTGCAGGTATCGAGGGAATCTCTATGAAATGTCACATCAATCAATCCCATCCATCACTTCACATGTCAAGTACAAGCCACCATATTTTCTCTTACAAAAGTACTCTAAAGTTAACTTTTCTATCACTTCACCCATCCATCTTCCCATCACTCCATCACTCAATCATTCTCTCTCTCTCTCTCTCTCTCTCTCTCTCTCTCTCTCTCTCTCTCTCTCTCTCATTTCTATTATTTTCTCTCAAGCAATCCCATGAGAGCACCCAACGTCCATGGCTTCCATGGAGAGCAAGTGTGGCCCACTTTCCTATCTCCTATCTCCACCATCCTAAGTCGATCTCAACCGTTGAAGTGCATCTATTGGATCTCTGGCATACATTGATGGAAGAAAAAGTTCAAGAAGATTAAAGGTGGGTGATTTTATATTGTGATTTTGTGATTTAAGGGCCCACATATGGTGGGACCCATCTTGATGTATGCGGTGCAAAGAGGGGCCCATAGTGGCGGGGCCCCTCCTCCATCCATTACTCTCTCTCGCTCTCTCTCTCTCATTGTTTGATGTGGCCCACCTATTAGGTGCATGCACGGCTGATTCAGATCGTCCAGCCATTGGGCCAGCCCCGTTGCCCAATCTGGATGAAGGGAAATCACAAATAACAGCTTGGTCCCAAGTTGTGGGCCATGTGTATGTGGGACCCACCTGCCATATGCATTTCATCCAGGTCGTCCGTCCGTTGGACATCCAACGTGCCTGGATGAAGGGTAACATGAATAGCAACTTGATCCAAAGCTTTGGTGGGCCACCATGTAGTGTGCACACCGTCCAGATACTGCCCATGATTTATGCATGTTAATCCAGGCCATCTATCCATGCATGGGACGTAGGGCCCACCCTGATGCACGTGCTACATCAGTATGTGGGACCCTCATGGCGTGGTGCTCGTTTGTACCGTCCGTCAACAGGGATGGGACCCACTCCACTCTGATGAAAGGTGCTGCACACCGTTAGAAAGTCTTGTGGTGCCACACCATGATGTATTAGTTTCATCCACACCATCCAGATCAACTGGACGATGCTGGACCCGCTTGCACTTTGCAAAGTGGTCACCACGATGCACGTGTCCTGTCCACAGGCTAAAATGGTGGACCCCACCACGAGGTATGCTTTTATCTAAACCGTCCATCTGTTGCTGCCCCGTAGCTGGAGCTGCTTTGACGCCAGCAAGCTCTGTGGGTCATCACAAGGTATGTGGTGTATCCGACACGATCCGTCCACTGGAAAGTTTGGTGGGACCCACTCCACACGTGCTGCACGTGTGGAGATGGGGCCACGTTGATGTATGTATCATGTTATCCACACCGTCCATCAGGGAGACCGTTTTAGGTCCTGGGTCCAAAGTGGACAAATCCAGCGAACAGCCAGGCCCACTGTAATGTTTATGTTCTTTTTCAGGCCGGCCCACCTGGTTGAGTGGATATTTGGGGTCGGCCCAGCCCATGGGTGGCCAACGTGCTAGTGGGACCCACTTGTATGTATTACATCCACACCGTCCAGCGTTTTATGACATGTGGATCGACCTTGATGCATTTATTATAAATCTTCATCCATCTGATTGTACAAGCAGCACAGCTGCTGCAATTGACGTCAGCCAGTTCTGAGGGCTACTGGGATGCATGTGTTTGAAATCCACACCGTACGTAAGCCGGTTGCTCCCACACCTGTGGACCCACCTCCTATCCACACAATCCACTTGTCCAGATGGTGGAACCCACATGAATTATGTGTTTTATACACACCGTCCAGCGTCTGGACGCTGTACTGGATGGTGTGATATTAGATATTATATATATTATATATGTAGTATATATATTAATAATTTAATATATATTTATTTTGGGTGGGCCACTCTCATGTGGGACTCACCTTTAATGCATATTTGCACTGTCCAGATGGATTTGGACTGTTCCATGAGGCCTTACTTATGTGGTGTAATCCACACCACCCAGTCTCCTGGACGGGTGGGAACCACCATAGATATATGTGCTTTGTCCATTGTCCATTTGGATGGTGGTAGATGGGGCCCACTACGGATGGATGTATTACATCTAAAACCGTCCATCCATTTGGCGAGCCGGTCTTACGTGGGCCACGTGCGTGGACCCCACTCTGATAAATGTGTTCCATCCAAACCGTCCATCCATTTAATTAGCTCGTCATAGGGCTTGGGATGAAAAACAAAATAGATCTAGTTATCGAGTGGACCACACTGCCAAAAACAGTGGAGATTAGACGTCTACCCTTGAAGCCCTTTGGGTCACAGAAGTTTTGGACCAATATGATATTTATTTCTCAGGTTGGTCCAGGACCTTGTGAGTTATGAACAGACTGGATGGAAAATATATATTATGATGGCCCCTGTAAAATTTTGTATAGTAAAAATCACTGTCCCTACTGTTATTTGTGATGTGGTCCAACTAACCTTTTGACCACTATCACCACTGTTATTTGTGGTATGCTCCAGATGATCTTTTGATATAATTTATTGTTTGGATAATGCTCTAAAAAGATCTCTATAGATGGATGAATGGTGTAGTTGTTGTGTTGTGGCTCATTTGATAGGCCCGATGTGATGTATTTGGGGCCCATTTGGAAGGCCCAATGTGATGTATATGAGGCCCTTGTATAAGCCCAATATGATGTATTCGGGGCCCATGGGTTAAGGCCCATTGTGATGTATTTGGGGCCCATGGGTAGAGGCCCATTGCAATATATTTAAGGCCCATGGGATGTGGCCATTTGAAATGTATATTAGGCTCATGTCAGAGGCCTATTGTGATGTATATGTGGCCCATATGATGCGACCCACCTGATGTATGAGAGGCTCATGGATATTACCCATTGTGATGTGTATTAGGCCCTTCTATGAGGCTATGGGCCCACTATATGTCTGGCCCTATGTAGGTCCCTCCTTGGGAGCAATGTTGGTTAGATGTCCACATTGATGGGCAATGACGGTTAGACGTCCTCATTGTGACCTTCCCTTAGGCCTTGTTAGGCCCATTCTCCTGATGGGTTAACCCAAATAAGTGGGCCCCATTTTCCGTAGACGGATGACTCTGTGCTATCAAATTTGATATAACCACGACCAAGTACCGATCTTTATACTATGGTTGATCGGCTGATCATTTATGGACCCCGCTTTGTTTATCTATTGATTATCGATTCTGATTGTCGTGACTGGTTGCTGATTTCGATTGACATAACAAATTTGCTGATTTTTTTTATCGATTGATTCTGATTATTGTGACCGATTGTCGATTCCGATTATCGAAGCTGATTATCGATCAATCCCGATTGTCGTGGCCGATTGATGATGCTGATTGTCATGTCCGATTGATCGATTAACGATCAAGGCCGATTATCGCGACCGATTGCCGATTCTGAGTATTGAGGCCGATTATCAATTGATCCCGATTGTCGTGGCCGATTGACGATTCTGGCTGTTGTGACTGATTCCGATTACTGAGGCCTACTCCAATTCCGATTTCGAGCGTTGAGGCTGATTTCGATTGCCAAGGCCGATTGCCGAGACTTATATGATGTATGTGGGACCCGTAGTTGAGGCCCATTGGGACTCGTATTAGGCCATGATGCATGGCCCATTTGATGTATTCAAGACCCATGTGTAAGGCCCACATGTCATGTATTTGATGCCCATGACCAAGGCTCACCTGTTGTTTGTATGTGGCCCTTGAGTAAGGCTCATTGTGTTGTATATTAGGCCTTTGTGGGAGGCTGTGGGCCCATTATATGTTAGGCTCTATGTGGGTCATTCTTTGAGGGCAATGTTGGTTAAATGTCCACATTGTTGAGGCCGATCGTTGATACCAATTATGAGAATGTGACTGCATAACATTATGATACATGCCTATACGCATCATCTGCATGTCTGTTATGAGATATGATTGACCATTACATATGTCATAGTGCTGGTTGTTATGAGACTCCCTAATAGGAAGAGGTTATCTCACATGAGCTCATGGTATACACAGGATTGATGCATGACTAGATTGTATGACTCATGCATCTTGCATTGTATGCCCTAGCAACATCAGGGTCGTAGCCTCCACAGACATATCGTAGATGGCCAGATGGGATACCGAAAATCTGTTCTACATGGGGTGTTATAGATATCCTTTGGTGAAAGTCCCAGAACCCTCTTGGTTCAAGAGGTTACTCCAACATCTAGACCTAGTGGGTAGATGAACGCCGAGTGTCGATTACTGGATGGATGTGCTCTCCACTGTGTCGTGGTCGGTTGGAAGGGGGTGCGACCTTACCTACCCCAGAGGAGGGGGCAATGCTAGGCTGAGTCTAACCAGCTCGAGGAATGAGCCCGCTATTGACGAGCCGGGCCCGATATTGGCAGGCGGATAGTGAGGTCTCTTCCACTCACCTTATTACACGCAATGGGGCGACAATCTAGTATGGAGTGTAATAGACCCCGATGATTTCTCAGAGAGGAACCGTACTGATATGTGGACTTATCGAGTAGGAGTTGCATGTTCATTCATTCATTCATTCACTATCTACTTGGGCTGGTGGTGCGTAACTAATTATTGTGTACCTTCATTATGGCAAGGATTTCGGTTGGGCGCGCGACCAACCTGAGATCAGGAGTTTACCACATTGAGTTTGACTATCCAAATTTAGGTATGGGACTGGTTTGGATAGAAGTTCATTATGACAGACCTTGTAGCCTGTGATACTATGTACTATCATCCCGACTTCACACTCCAAGAATGGTCATTTCATTCGCATCGCATATTGCATTACATCCGCAGGCATATGATATTTTGGGTTGCTATGTTTCTGCACTTATATGGCCTAGATAAACTTAGCAGGATTTGTATATTGCATTGCATCCTCACCATCTGATATTTAGCTCTTTATAATTCTTTATTGCATAACTGTTCTATATTGCATATCCTGATATTTATTGACTTATGGACTTGTCAGTATTTCTGCTTATTCCGATGATGTATGAATTATAAATTACTAGTATTTTTGGTATTGTATGATTATGACATTGTATTGAATACTTGACACTTACCTTGTGCACATACTTGCACCACCCTCTAAGCTTTCTATAAGCTTATGCACGATAGATGCGTGCAGGTGATGTTAGACTGCAGCAGTGTTGAGCTTGGAACGTGCTGTGGTCTTCTGGAGCTTGATTCTCTATTTATGAATTTTTCTTTCAGTATTGTATTCAATGATTATATTAGTGGATATGTGATGACGATGTTGCCGTTGTGAATTGGGTAATCTTGTGGTTATGCTTATTACTAGTTAAATGTACATTTCAAAAAAAAAAATCCTCCTTGTAGGATCCCAGGATCGGAATCTGGAATATGAATGCTAGGAGCTGAGAATGGAGTACTACGAAGGCTGTCGGTACCGGATTCGGCTATCGGGATTCCTATGAATCCGATTTTCGAATTTACGCCGTGACAAAATCCCAGAACCTCCTTGGTACCAGGAGATGCTCCAACGTCTAAACCGAGTGAAATATAAGCGCCAGTACCTATACCTTGAGGTTATGTCTCCCACTGTATCGTGGTCGGTTGGAAGGGGGTGTGACCTTATCCGCCCGAGTGAGGGGGATATAAGTTAGGCTGAGTATGACCGGCCTGTAAATGGGTCCGCTATCGACGAGCCGAGTAGATATTGGCAGATTGCTGACTAGACGTATAGTGAGGTCTCTTCCACTCACTGGGCTGTGCAGCTAGGGAGGAGGCAATCTGTGTGGAGTGTAATAGACCCCGATGAATTTTTCAGAGAGCAATCGTATTGATATGTGGACTTATTGAGCCGGAATTGCATATCCATTCATTAATTCATTCACTATCCACTCGGGCTAGTGGTGCGTAACTAGTTGTTACGTGTATCTTCACATGGTCAAGATTTCGGTTGGACGTGCGACTAACCTAAGATCAGGAGCTTACCACATTGAGTCTGACTATCCAAATTTAGGTATGGAATTGGTTTGGATAGAAGTCCCTTGTGGTGGACTCCATAGCCTGTGATAATACATATTATCATCCCGAATTCACATTCTAGCATGGTCATTTCATTTGCATTGCATATTACATTACATCTGCAGAACTTAGCATTTTGGGTTATTATATTTTTACACTTACATGGCCTAGATGAGGTTGATGGTATTCGTGGCTCGTCAAGATTTATATATTGCATTTCATCTTCAGCATCTATTATTGTCTTATTATGTTTTGCATCGCATAGCTTTGGTATGGCTGATAACACTCATGGACTTACCAGTATATTTTTGTTTACTGATATCATATCTTGTCAGTATTTCTGTTTATTCCATTGTATGATTTGTGGCATTGTATTTCATATTTGACACTTATCTTGTGCACACACTTTCACCACCCTCTAAGCTTTCTATAAGCTTATGCACGATAAATGTGTGTAGGTGGCGTTAGGTTACAACAGCATTGAGCTTAGAGCGTGCAGCTATTTTCTGGAGCTTTGATTTTAACATATGTATTTTTCTTTCAGCATTGTATTCAAACGATTATATTAGTGGATATGTGATGATGATGTTGCCTTTATGATTTGGGTATACTTGTGGTTATGCTTCTTATGAGACAAATGCCCATTAGAAAATTCTCCTTGTAAGATCCCAGGATCGGAACCTGGTGTATGTACACCTGGGGCCGAGAATGGGGTACTACAGAGGCTGTCGGCACCGGGTTCAGCTATCGGGATTCCTGTGAATCTAATCTCCGGGTTTGGAGTGTGACATATAAAATTATCAAATGACCTATGATATGGATGCAAATTGTATGTCTTATCCTAAGGTCAATCTAGGGTCAAACAAACCTCATTTGTGAGGTTGAATCATCATATATAATTCTCTTGAAGTAGTTGAAGCTTGAAAACTTAATCTAGTACTTGAACTTCTTGATGTTGTTCTTGAACCTCTTGATCTTGTACTTGAACTTCTTGATCTTGTTCTTGAACTTCTTGATCTTGTTCTTGAATGTAGACAAGATTGCAAGGATGACATGAAGATGATCTTACAATAATAGCTAAACAAGATACAAATTCTAAGAGGTTTTGGCACTACAAAATTTGATAAACCTAGGAGCTAGATAAGATAGCATTTACACACCTATAGGGAGAAAACCCATGGTGAAGACCATTCACCCAACCCTTTCCAAAGACTATTATTTTATTTTTTTTAGTTGGGTATTCATTCTTTTTTTTTTCTTTTTTTTTTCAATTATTTTTATTGAACATGATGGACAAATTCCTCAGGTTGGTTCCTTCCATGCTTAATGATCGTCAAGTTAATAATTCAATATCAAATTAAAACCTTAATGTGTAAGTAAGATGTGACATGTGAAATCATGACTTAATCAATGTTTAAAACTTCGAATCATGGATTACTAATTTAAACTTATTTGTGAAATCTAACAGGTAACTGAATCCAAGAGTCATAATTCACCAATATTAAGTATCTTATATTTCTAAATCAAGAATGACCATCAAAATCACTTTGAATCCACAAGAATTTCCAGAAAAAATTTTAAATTTTTTTACAATTTTTGCTCAAGACTGAGAAAACACTAATTAGGTAACCTTAAAATCTACATTATCCTCAATGTAAAAGATATAAGCATGCAATGAACGTGAGATAACGAAATTGAAGTAGGAGTGATGGAAAGATAACACCTGATAAAGGAGTTAAGAGGCTTCTTCCAAAGAGATCTCAGCGTGACGGTGGTTCATCACAAGACGCAATCCAATAAAAGCAAACTATCCTAAAACAATTAGAAAGCAAACTAACCTAACGGCATAAAGCAAACTACCTTAGTCCTATGAAAGTAAGGGGAAAGCTACTTAGTCATGCCACCAGGTTTTTCTTCCGTCCAATATGTTGATAAATTTCTCAGTAAGTTCCTTAATAAGATCATCTAAAAACACTTTTTACAATAAGCTTAGATGCCCTGAAGTACGAATGTCCAAAGAAACTTATGTACCTCAGCAAAAATTTATTGTTGATTCACTTGAGGTGTCCAAAGTATATATAATTCACCTATGTCAAGAAACGTTTCAAAGTTAGTATCTCATGGTGAATCAGAGACTACAGGTAGATAAAGTTCAGAAAAATTTTTAGGAAGTGATGTAGTGTCAACACATTCTGAAGTTTCAGACTTCAGTTCCATTATCAGCTCATCCTCCTTTAATGGTAAACATTTAAGATCTAGGGAAGGAAGGGCTTCAGAATAAGGGTTTTCTCGGTTCGTGACAACTACCAATATATTGTCTTGTAAGGCATTCACTATGTCTTTTATCATGGATCGTTTGAATTTACAAAGTATGCCAAGCAATCATCTAAAGGGTTGAAAAATTCGGTTGAGAGTGACTTATTTTTCATATTGAAGCTCGTGATGATATGTCTAAGGATTCCATTGTCTTTGAAAATGGATAGACTCATGCTCTCTTACTCTTACCCTGCACAGACAGATTGAAAATTAACAAGGGAAGCATTAATGTGAACACTCTGTTCATTGAAACTACTTAGTCAAGGCATTAAATCGTCAGATGTGTACAGCTCAGATGATGGCCTCAACTGGGTGGTTTCAAATTCCAGAGTCGTATCGAGCAACTCGTCCCTCTCCCAAATCATATTATCATTCAATTCAGAGAAGTGATCCGAACATGCCCCACAAGAGTTAAAGGGTCGGTTATAAAGGGCTCCTCCGCCACTTTCAAATCAAGCATGTCAGATGAGTACAATAGATCTTGATGACCGATCACTTCATGTACTTCTTGATCACTGACTTGGACCATACTTGAGATTTATTTTAAGGGAATTTGGGCTGAACATTTATGATTGTCATCCTAATATACATCATCGTCTAATTCCGTGTAGTGCACACTTGGGATGAGATCGCTTTCCTCACGTTCTATTCCTAAATTAGGTTGAGGTTCGAATAAACTAACCTCTTCCTCATCATTAAAATCATGTGTGTCATGTGAGTGAAGTGTGTCACTATCATCATATTTGAAAGACACTCACGTTTCTTGATCATTCCTTTGGATCATTATCGAGATCAAGTCTTCAAAAAATTGAACCATATGCTCATTAACATAATCCAACTTTTCATTCTAAATTCCAGAGTTCTTCAAAAGTGAGTTAGGATCACTTTTCCTGCATTGTATTTTTGGATTGGGTTGTGGTTGGGATGAACGAGTTTCCTCTATCTTACGAGGCGTGAATTAAGCACTTCCAACATTTTTCTAATTTTTGCAAGACAAGCCGTGTTACGTGAAATGAATCCTCTTGGATCATTTCCGGTTGGATTTCAAAGGTAGGGTATTCACGAGAATAATCATTATAACATGTTGTTGGTTCATCTTTTCAATTTTAATGTTTCCACTGGTTATGGTCATACGGATCATATGTGTGAGAATATGATGGTTGATAATAGCCCTTATTTCCATAATTATGATCGCGTAAGGACTTATTAACCGATGGAGCATAATATTCCAGTCGGTTCTCAATGATGGTTTGGGAAACCCACCCCCCCCCCCCCCCCCCCCCCCCCAAATATCTCTTATCCCTCTTAGCATAATGATGTACCCACTCTTCCATGGTAAAACCCTAACTCTAAATCTAATTATAAAAGAAAATAAAAGAAAAAAAAATCCTATAAAACTAAGAGATCTAGATAAAAGAGAAGTTAGAAAGAAGTTACCAGATTAGAAGTTCCTAAGTTAGAAACCTGTAAAACAAAACAAAAGAAGTTAGTTTCAAAAATAAAAAATCCTAAAAAGGAAAATAGAAAGAAAACTAGTTTCTAAAAAGGAAAAAAATTCTAAAACTAGAAAATAGAAAATTTTTAAAATGAATTAGGAAAGTTCTAAACCTAAAATAGAAAGAAAGTTAGCTTCTAAATTTAGAAAGTTTCTAAAAATGAAACCCTAATTCTAAATTATTATTTTTTTAAATAGAAATTAGAAAGAGATTACCAATTTAGAAGATCTATCTCAAAATCATACAAAACAGGAAAGTTAGGTTAGTTTCTAAAAATCAAACAGAAAAATCATAGTCTAATAATTAGAAAAAAAACTAATCTTAACCTAATTCTAAAACTAGTTAATTTTAGAAAAATGCAACCGTCAATCCCCGGTAATGGTGCTAAAAACTTGTTCACACCGTAAGTATAGGGTTGCGATGTAGTAATAATCTCGGTAAGACCGAGGTCGAATTCACAGGGACTGAACCTTGTACGTAATCTGAAAATAACTTGAACTAGAGCTAGGCGAAGATCTAATTTAAATCAGAGAAAAATAAGAGAATAATTGTGAATAAATTAATTAAAAACTAATAAAAATAAAGGTAGGAACTAGGGTGTCAAGGATCCACTTATAGCAATTAGAAAGCTACCTTGCATTGATTCAAGGACACAACTAGAATTAAAGTCCTATCCTATCCAATTGGTAGGAGAAGATTTGTCAGATCTCTAAACTTCTTATGAATCTAATTATCAATAGATAAAATTGGTGAAGAGTTAGAAATGATTTTGTCACCTAACCATGCCCAGGAGAAAATCGCTATCAACAGTAATTTACCAATCTCACAGCCAATCATAAGAGAATTGTGAAAGTTAGGAGTGATTTCGTCACCTTACCATGCCCATAGGACGATGGTGAACAACAGGACTGCTTAATTTCACAATCTCAATTCAGGAAGAAGATATTCGAAGCAATCGCAGATCCATTGTAATTTGAGTCACAACAAACGATTAAAAACTAAAAATATTCCTTCATAATCAAATCAGAATCCATGAGAGTTCAATAAACATGAATCGAAGCAAAGAAACCATCCTAATCACGCTACAAGCTTCACCTCTTAGCTCTAGTTAAGAGGCTTAGCCTAATATGATCATGCTAAAAACCTTAAGGAAAGACATAAACAAAGGAACAAAAATAGAAAGAAGGAAGGAAGAAGAGCTGATGTCGGATAAATGCTTCTCTCTTTCTCCCTCGTGCTCACATCCTAGCCTCCACGGTTGCGCAAGATTCCAGCATGCCTTCTCTCTTTTTCTCTCTCTCTCTTATATAGGTAAGGGAGGTCGGTTTGGAGGTTAGAAGTCAGTGGTTATGAGCTTTTACACAACTAAAGCATATGCAGGGACGAGAAATGCAAACAAGTTGCGTTTAGATGGGAGTTTTGGGACGGATGGCCATCCCATCTTTGTTTTAGCCCTCTTGCTGATGGATGTGGCCCCCTATTAATGAGTTTGGATGGTCTGGATCACTGATCTGACCATCATCAAGATCACACAACGGCTGGAGAAGCCGGGTGACGTCCGGACGCTCGTCCATGCATAAAATCAACGCAGGGGCTGCGCTGATGTGTTTGGTGGGCCCCACAATGATGTCTTCAGAGAAATCCACCCCGTTCATTGGATTCCTTGTGAAAAACCAGTCGAGAATGAGTGGTTTTTATCGGGTTTTTGTGTGTTCCACTGTATTAAACTAACTCACCGTCCATACTCCGTTTTCTGATGATCGACGTGTATACATTTGCATTGGGTCAAAAGGACACCTAGGCGAGGGTCATGCCCCACCTCTAGATCGAATGGACGGTTCAGATTAATCATCTGGGCCAAGATGGTGGCCCACAGAGAGTTGCAGCGCCTGCACCTTGTGGGATGCGGACGCTGTTCTCTCCCGGAAGCTGGCTTAAGCAGGCTCGGTCAGCCCTTTTATTTGACCAAAATCTCCGTTCAGTGCACATCTTATGCACGTGTACCCTCTATATATGCAATGTACATGTAACATCCCGAAATTCGGGGGTCGAGTAAAAACCCAACTCCCGAGTTCCAAAATGTTATTTATGCAACATAGATATGTATGATTGAATGTTGTCTGTGTTAATGTATTAAACATGAGTGAGATTAAGCCAGAACAGCATATCATACTCCAGAGACAGTTAAATTTACAAGCGGAAGACTGTAATAGTATGTATAACATATATGAACTGTTGTATGTCTCCAGAGTGTGAACATGTTACCAGGTTATATACATACATGTATACTTCAAAATAGAAAGAAAGAATATACATGAGTGCTTGAAAAATATAAAATAACTAGTGCCAAGGTATCTAATCAACCTCCCTGTAATCCCGTCAATCAGAACACGCATAAAGGAGGGATCCTCCTCATCATCATCAAGTCCAGCTCCGCTTCTCAAGCAGTGCCATCATCTGCAACCAAAATAGAGACTGGTGGGTGTCCGGAAACACCATCCCATAACGTGGGAGTGAGTAGCTAACTCAGTGGAATAATAGAGCAAGGATTAACATGTTCTCAAATCAATCATGTGATAATAGTAAAGCAGTAAATCAAACAATCCTAATACTGTTGTTAATGCAATATGACATGACATGATGGATGCCCTCACCGACGATCTCCCTCATACAGCACCATCTTACGACCGCGGCATGCAATCGTCCCACAGTGCTCCACATCTTCCAGGAACATGCAATGTAATGGTGATATGATTTTCGAGTTGTTATTAGTCCTTTTCATGCAGCAATATTGGGAAACTAAGGTACTTCCCTTATATCAATCCCAACACAGATCCTGTCTAGGGTCGTCACTCCTAGTAATCTCATACGATGTATATTTTGCAGGTCGCTGCAAGGGCTGCCAGGGCTATTGCTAGCACTCGTTGCACCGCTCCCCCATCACCTTATTAATACAGGCCTACTGTACTCTCACTGCTACGGAAGGGTCGTCGCCTCCCTAGACTCAGAATACGCTCGCGGTCACTATAAAGGACTTGTCGCCTGATCAGTGTAGGCCGACAGCAAGAATATAGTGTCCCATACCACCATAATCTGCTCACAAGTCATAGGTGCTCACTGGTCACTACGGGGAGGTTTGTGGCCCCAGCGTAGGCCGACAGCTCGACCACGGTGTCCCATACCACCATGTCCGGCTCATGAGTCTTTGTAGATCAAGGTACCATGGTTGACAGGGTTTACAATGGTAAGTTCAGTACCCTAAGTTCAAGCAGTTATGACTCATACAGGGTGAACATACAACAGCCAGTCGGGTTACTTGACGGGCTCGACTAGCACGAGCGCATCTCAAGTCGAATGACATGAAGTGCGTAAAACACCTCGTGTGGCCTAACCACTGCCGCCAACTCCAAAACACGGTTCGCGTTCATCGACATGTCGTTCATGGTAAAGATAGGCCAACCACGAACTTGCTCGGTTGCCGACTGCCTAGGTATAGTCCCAAACATTTATAAATCTACATCAACCATCATGTAAGAGTAATGGAAATGAAATACAACCATGTGAGCATGTTAACACATGTTATAACATACAACTTAAGTAAATCTTCAAGCACATGCATTTCATACATATAATGAAATCATGCATATAGCTAACATGTAGGAAATCGTTTACATCAGCATATTAATTGAGAAATCAATCTCAAACTAATTCATAACACCATTTAATTCAATACATACTAATACAAGCATTTATACAAACACTTAAACTACACACTTAAGTCTACATATAGTATGTCGACTCAAAGTGCGCATTTTGGCGAATCTCTTCGCCAAACTAATTATGCACGCATTCCTAGTATTCTAATGCGACAAGAAGCCATGTCAATCACATCAGCAAAATATGGATGAAAACAGTATTCCCTACAAATGACTAAAATGCCCTAAATCTCATATTTTTCGTCTGCTTACGAAACAGGAAACGAACAGCATGTTGTACATGTCAAACGGTGTTGCCGTCGATAATCTACTATTAAACGACATTGAAAACGTTGAAAACAGTCAATCAAAGCGTCTAAAATCCGCACCTTTTCTCTTATAGGTGTATCAATTCGAACGGAGCGTATACACTTCGTCTACGGCGAATCAGGAACCTAATACACAAGATCCATCAACTACCATGCTATGGAAACTAAGGAACCTCAAATTAGCAACTATTTAGGGTATTTTCTTACCTAGAAATGCGGCGAAATCACTGGCAAAGTGATTGGATTACGTGGCTTAATCACATGCAACAGGTGGCACGAGCAGCAAGAAATTCCCTTCCTCTCTCTCTCACAATCTCTCACCTTTTCTCTCTCTCAACCTAGGAATTTTTCCAAATTTGGATGGAAGAGATATGAGAGGGTTTCAAGCCCTTTTATAAGCCCAAACATGCCCAAAATAGGCTTAGGAACAAAGTTTACTTGATGCCTAACCAAATCGGGGCTGTTTCGGTCCAAAAGACCATTTCTGGTAGTCCCCTGGCCGAACGCGATCGGACTTAAGTTCATACATGTCAGATGTCGCTCACATCCCGTTTTCAGACCATCAGTGTTCGTGGATCGCACGTAGCGGTCCAGTTTCAGTTCAGCGGTCACCACACGTAGATCAGGTCTGCAAGTCTCATGATATGAAATAGAAATTTTTCCTGATCCGAGGGTGTAATTTGGCTGAATTCTGACGGTCATAACGCTTAATACTGACACGTCAAGTCGTGTGCCAGATTTGAATTTCAAATTCCAAATCTAACCCTATTCTCACTCTCTTCAGTCCAGGCTCAATGAAATAGCCTGCGAATGTCGGTTGGACTTGATTTTCAAAATGATTGTCAAGTCCAGCTAGGCGGTTCTAACGGTCTAAGATTATAGGTATCGGACTTTCGACGCGCGGTCTAGATCCAATACAAAGTTTCAAAGAGGTCCAAAGAACAAACCGGTTTAGAGTTTGATCCGAGGTTTTAAAGTATTATAGCACCATTGATTCTACAAGTTTTGGGTCTTGTAGAACATATTTAAAGAGGTCAGGGACTATTTCACAACTACTCCAGCGTAGCGCTAGCTAACTTATGCTTAGTTTCTAAAGGAATTAATCTTAAGTGATTTCTTTGGCTATGGAATTGGGTTCTGAGCGATATCCGAGGTGTTTTAGTTGACCCATTGCTTAAGGACGTCTAACCCCAGGTTGGCAAAAATTCGAGGTGTTACAGTACATGTGGGGTCCAACGTGATGTATCTTGGGAATCCGTTCCATTCATCCACTTCCTCGTCTAATTTAAATGGTTGAGTCCAAAATTGAGGCATATCCAGAAATTAGATGGGCCTCAGATTGATGATTTATGGGATGATTTGTCCATTGGGCCACTTTCACAAGGATCCAATGGCTGAAATTTGATGTGTACGGTTAATTTATAGTCCTCAGGCCATATGTAAAGTTTCGAACTAAACGAATGGTGAGAATCCTATAATCTTGCATTCTGGATGATTTTCGAGCCCATTTTACATGAGTGGTCTGATTTTCTCGGATCTCTAGCATGTAATTTCTTTGATCTTGGTCCCCTGGGGTTTGTCCCTTGTCTTAGTGATTTTAGAGCATTAAATCTATGCTTTTAGTATCATTTTTCAATCCAGGCTCTTAAATTCACTTTGCATCATAAACACGATTAAAATTAGGCATTAAACAATATCATGTTCATAAAATTAGGTAATAATTAGGGTCTAATGTGAAATAATTGACCCTCAACAATGCTACTCATAGAGGAGGAGATAATATGTACATCTTCGTGAACGGTCGAAAAACCATATTAGCCCCTATGGATCTAGAGACTCGCCTAAAACTTCTCAAGTGGAGGGGCGTTTACTTTTAACCATACAGGACTTTATGGAAGAAAACAAAGAGACATGAAAAACTTATGCATTAACTAGAAAGGGGAAGGAACTCGAGCCCACCGTCATTCCTGAGAAACTAAAATCCTTACTACATGAATTCAAAGAAATTTGGGCTGACAACCTTCCCGATGGATTGCCTCTCATGCAAGATATTTAATACCATATTAACCTTGTTCCTGAGTCCAACTTACCTAATTTTCCTCACTATTAGATGAGTCCAAAGGGGTGAGATATTTTATAAGGACAAGTGGGGGAATTGATCCCTAAGGATCTACTCTGGGAAAGAATGAGCCTATAAGCCGTACTGGCCCTATTAACTCCTAAGAAGGATGATATTAGCGCATGTGTGTCGATAATCAGATGATTAACAAGATTACCATAAAATATAGGTTCCCTATACCATAGTTAGACGACATGTTGGACAAGCTTGAGGATGTAAAATTATTATCTAAATTAGATTTGAATAGTGGCTACCATCAGATTTGAATATGGTCAGTTGATGAGTGAAAGACAACATTGAAGACCAAGGATGGACTATATGAATGATTCGTCATGCCCTTTGGTCTTTTGAACATGCCTAATATATTTATGAGATTGATGAATCCAGTTCTGAAATCATTCCTTGAGTGGTTTGCAGTGGTCTACATAATATTTTGATATACAACTAGGACAAAGTAAGTCATGTGGAACATCTCAAATAGGTCCTTCAAGTACTCATCGAGAACAAGTTGCATCTCAATTTTAAAAAATGTAGCTTTTTTACTGATTCCTGTTCACACCGTAAGTATAGGGTTGTGATGTAGTAATAAACTCAGTAAGACCGAGGTCAAATCCACAGGGACTGAAACCTGTATGTAATTTGAAAATAATTAGAACTAGAACTAGAATAAGATAAAATCTAGATCAAGTGAATATGAGGATATAATGGTGAAATAGGAAACTAAAAGTTAAAGAAATCAAAGGTATGAAACTAGGGATTCAAAGGATCCACTTGTAGAGATTAGAGAGGTCTACGCTTGATTCATGAAGTCAACTGGACTTTGAGTCCCATCTTCATCTAGTTGGAATACATATCACTAAAGCACAATCTGAACTTCTTTTGATCTAGTTTTCAAAAGATAAGACTGGATTCCATCACTAAACCATGCCCATGAGACAAGTTAAACGACACAATTAAACCAATCTACAACCAATCTGAGAGATGTATGAATGTTAGGAACGATTCCATCATCCAACCATGTCCAAGGGGCAATGGTGAACAACAAGACTTCTTAACTGCATAATCACAATAAGGGAAAGGACATACTCAAAGACATCACAAATCTATTGTAATTTAAGTCACAACACATCATTCAAAACTAAAAGCATTCCTTAAAATCAAACCAAGATCAACATCAATTTAGTAATGAATCAAAGTCACAGAGACTTCCTATCACACCACAAGCTTCTAGCTAAGAGGTTTAGCCTGACATAGGGAGGCTAGTTCTCTCCAAAAATAATAAAATAAATAGTAAAATAAATAAATAACTCTAAACCAAACTCCCTCTTTCTCTCTGACGTTCTCTGACTCACGGACGTCCCCGGCTCCCAGCAACTGAATTAAATCCATCCTCTTTCTCACATCCTTTCTTTTTATGGAGGTCGGAAGCTGTGTATAGAAGCATGCAATCGGTGCTGTTTACACACAGCGTCTGAAGTTGGTGCGGAAGTTCTATGCACTCCCTGCGTAACAACCCATTTGACGCACCCAGATTTATCACAAAACTAATCCTATTATGGGATCTGAGCTATTCAGGCTCCTTGGTGATGGTTGGTAACCCTTAGAAGGTAGTTTGGATGGTCTTGATCACACCAGAGTATGGCTCGTTCATCGCAAAATGATTGAGATCTTGCCAGCTTCAACAAGAACCAACATCCTTTGCGACTATGCTTGTACATTCTGTCTTGCGTGAATCCTTCAAACTTTACGATTTTAGATTGCGCGGAGCCTCGAACAGAATGAACGGTTCAGATCATCTATGTGGACCTTAATGGTGGCCCACAAGGATTGTCCGCAAGCTCTGTTTGCGAACAGAGTCGGTGCGAGACTCCTTGCACTATGATTGGTGAGCCCTTAATCGATGCAAACGGAAAATCTATTCCGTCCATTGGGTTTGCAGTGAAATTTCAGTGTAGATGGAATGTTTTTTTTATTTTCGATACTGTGGTCCACTGAATCCATGCTTTAGTTGTCTAACCTGCGTTTGAAACTTCCTGTACATGCATAGTTTGCAAAAATCAGACCGCAGATCAGTGGATGGTTAGTTTGACCTTCTAAACTCATTGAACGATGTGGATCATCAAAACGTATGATGATGGTGGCCCACCCAAAGTCGTCCGTGCATCTTTGTTGCGGGCAGAAGGAAACCCAGATTCAAATCGGGTCAGCGCCTACTGACTGCTTAGCTGGTCCGGTGTACTGTGGGCGTACGCCTGCAGTGTACACTGGCCACTTGAAGTGGGTCCCACCTTGATGTCTATGAGAAATCTATTCTGGCCATCCCTTGTATAATCTAATCAAAGGGGTTGAGACCATATTTGAAGCATATCCAGATATCAAGTGGGCCTTGGATTGATGATTCATGGGTTGAACTAACCGTTGGGCCACTTCCACAGGGATCCAAGAGCTAAAACTCGATGTGTATGGTTAATTTATGATCCTCAGGGCAGATATCAAGTTTTGAACTAAACAAATGATGAGAACTCTATGATCTTGCATTCTGGATAACTTTCAGGCCTCTTTAGTGTGACACATGATTTTCTTAAATCTCGGCGGTGTAAAATCATCGATCTCGGTCCCATGGAGTCCTCCCTTACCTTGGTGATTCCTGAGCATTAAATCCATGCTTGTAACATCCTTTTCAGTCCATGCTCGTAAATTCATCTTGCATCATAAACATAATTAAAATAAGGCGTTAAATGGTATCATGTTCGTAAAATCAGGTAATAAACGAGGTCTAATATGTAATATTTAACTCTCAACAATACCCTGTTATTTTTTGACTTTTTTTTATGTCCATAGGCTCTGGGTTGATGACGAATAGGTGAGAGCCATCAGAGAATAATCAGTTCCCACGAGCATCCATGAAGTGTAAGTTTTTACAAGTAGGTGATATTCTATCGTCAGTTCATGAATTTTAGCACCATTATGTCACCGATTATGGATTATGTAAAGAAGAGACAATTTCAATGGACCAAAGAGCCCGACAAGATCTTCGCTAAAAGCAAGCACAAGTTTTTCACAACCCCAATGCTTGTACTTTCTAGCTTGAACAAACTATTTGAGGTCGAAGATGATGCTTCATATGTTGGAATTGGGGGAGTTTTGTCACAGGATGGCAAGATGGTAGCCTACTACAGCTAGAAGCTCACTGATGCACACAAAATGTGATTGACATATGAGCCTGAATTGTACGCAGTGATCTAGGCATTGCGACGTTACTTGATAGAGAGGGATCAGTTCATTCTCTAAACAGACCATCAAGCCTCCAAATTCATAAATAGACAGTACCAAAAAAATGAACAATGCTTGTTGCTGCACTTAGTGTTTTTCCCGGCAGCTAAAATCCGTCAGTAAATAATAATAAGTGGCCGACCCATTCTTAAAGTGCAATAGCTAAAAAAGTGGAACGTAACGCCCATCACAATATTTCTATTTTATCTAAGCCGTCCATCCATTTTGAAAGCGCATTTTCGAGCATGAGCCAAAAAAGGAAATAGATCGAAGGCTCAAATGGACCACACCATAGGAAATAATAGATACTGAGCGTCTACCATTGATACGTGCTGTCCCACTCGCGCTTCCACTTACTCTTTTTTAGATAGTACCCTAAAAAAAACTATAGAAATAGGCCGGCGGAGTGGATAAACAATATACATCATGGTGGGCTCCACGAGGCCTGACTGGACCGTCCATCTCTGGCTCCTCCCCGCGTGTAGTACGGAAGCGGATCGGTTGGTGTATCACACACCAGCAGCCTATCTTGGCGTGTTGACGTCACTAAGTTCTATGGGTCGCGTCCTGAGGCGTGAGTTATATCCAAACTGTCAGTTCACTTGGTGAGCTAGTCGTAAGGCTTGATCCAAAAAATAAGACAGCTCCAAACATCAAGCGAACCACAATATAAATGTAATGACGGATTGAACGGCTGCCACTGAAACCCTTTAGGGTCGTCGAAATTTTGGATTAATATGGTATTTGTTTTTTCCCTTCACGTGGGTCTGTGTGACCTTCATTTATTTTATTTATTTTTTGTTAGCTTGTTAGAACACCCGCTGTTAGTTCACACTCCACTGTTAGCCACCCCCACCTAAATAGATGGAAAGTAAATGTAACAGTGGGCCCTATGAATGTTTTAATGGTGAGAATCATTGTCCCCACTGATTTTTGGGGTGTGATCCACTTAAATTTAAAATTAATCATTTTTCGAATCAAGATCTAAAATGATCTAACAAAATGGATGAACGGTGTAGATGTGATAAATACATTGTAGCATTTTTGTACCTGCTGTTTTATTTTACAATCAGGGCCATGTAATGTTGCTTTCCTTTCAACCGTCTGTAAACTCGGAACTCGAGAAACATTGGTGAGCAAGAAACGTAGGGGCTACTCCCCCAGCCACAAGGCAATGGCCAGTGGTCGGTGCCTTATGTACCTGAACATGATATATGTGTCTCATCCACACTGTTCATTCATTTTTTTCAGATAATTTTACAGTATGATCCCAAAACTGAGGTACATCACAATGAAGTAAGAAAATTTTAATGGTGGACATTAAGTTACCACTATTTTCCAGTGATGATGTGGTTCACCTGAGATTTAGATCTGGCACATTTTTTTGATCAAGCCCTAAAATGATATTAAGAAATGGATGGATGGCGTGGATAAAATACATACATCATGTTGGGCGCACAGAGCACCTGGCTAGTGGTAACGCCAATATACAAACCGAAGCGGATTGGCTAGTGTACCACACACCACCAATCTAGCGGGTGGGGGGACGTGTCGTGCGAAGACTGACGCTCCTCAAGGCTCCAGTTGTATGAACGGTTCAAAGGAGATCAAAGTTACGTGGTGCACAGTGATGTATTTATCATATCTATACTGTCTATCCATTTGGGGAGATCATTTTAGATATTTCTTCCAAAAATGAGTAATTTCCAAGTCTCAAGTGGACCACACCACAAATAACTGATTCTCACCGTTAAAAAATTTGAAGGCCCACCGTAACGTTTGCTTTCCATCCAATATGTTCGTAAGGTCACGTAGACCTGAATGAAGAGAAAAAACAAATATCATATTGATTCAAAATTTATGTGACCTGAAAGAGTTTCAAGGTTAGGTGTTCAATCCTCCGCTACTTTTTACAATGTTGTCCACTTGATTTTCGGATCTATTTTATTTTTAGGGTCAAGCCTTATGATGATCTCACCAAGTGGATGGACGGTTTGGATATAACTCATACATCATGATGGGACCCACATAACTTGGTAATGTCAACACACCATCCACATTGGTGGTGTCCGCTTCCTAGCCAAACGGGCGCGGATTAGGTACTACCCCCACCTGCTCCGAGCTCCGGACAGGGGGAGGCTCCTAGGCAACTGGGGCCACTGTGATGTATGAAATTTATTCAAACCGTTCATTCATTTTTACATATCATTTTAGATTATGAAGCCAAAAATAACGAATGTCCAATGTCCAAATGGACCACACAGTGGGAATTAAATTCCTACCGTTGAAAATTTCTTAGGGACCTTAAAAGTTTTAGATTAAAAAAATATTTGTTTTTTCAATTCATCGAATTGTATATGACCATACCAACAAGGAAAATTGACCGTACTCGCCTCGAAGTTTGGACGAATTACCTATAACGCTATGTCACTCCATATATTCCCTAAAGGGCCTTTTGACCGCTTTTGGAGTTTTTTTCAGATGAAAGTGCCCATAAACTTAGTTCAGTAGTTGCATTGTTTTCTAGGGACTAAGAAGTTATATAGTATTTAATGCCCGTAAAGTGATGTGTACGGAACCCTTGTTGCGCGTGGGTAAGGACTAAACTCGTGGGGCCCATATTGATTTATGTGTATAATCCATGCCGTCCATCCTTTTTACCGTGTCATTTTAGGGCCAGGGTCTAAATATCAACCTAATCTAGAGCTCCTGTGGGTCACATAATAGAAAATAACAGTGACAATGGAACTCGTTGTTGAAACTTTCTAAGCTCACCGTGATGTTTGTTAGAAGTGGACACTACCCAAGTTAGGACTTTTTGGGCCCACGCCAAGCTGGCTAATAAGATGGATGGAACGGATCTCCCCATTGTTGGCCTCAGACTATTATATCAATGGCTATCCTTTCGTTTGGTAGTAAAGGAAGTGAACATGTAACAACCGCGACCTCGGAAAACTAGGACCCATATAACATGAGACCCTTACTACATTACAATCACGACCCTTACTACATTACAACCACGACCCAGGAAAGGGTCGTGGTTGCCATGTTATATGAGTCGTGGTTTTCATGAGGAAAGGGTCGTGGTTATCATGAGATAGGAGTGTGGTTAGCCCATTTTTCTCTTTCCCAGTGTAAGTTGCGCGCGAGAGAGGAAATTGAACTGAGTACTCGCACTACCAAAAAATTGGGAAAAGGCTACGGATAAAAGCCGTAGCTAAAGGCCTATGGTTACGGTTATAGTTCGTAGCATGACCGTAACCATTGGTACTATAGTCATAAGTCTTAAAGCTATGGCTACGGTTTTAATCCGTAGCCATAAAGACAATAGCTACGGATTAAAGCTGTAGCAATACTTTCCGTAGCTCAAAACTATACATAGCTACGGATTATATCTGTAGCTAAAGTAGGGAAAGAACCATAGCAATAGGCTAAAATTAGACACTGCTACGGTTTCCAGATAAAGCGCCACGGTTAATAGCCGTAGCAACTGCCTATTTTTTAAAAAAATAATTAAAAAATATAATAATGGCACATCTCTTACCATTGTAGTACATGACCTGATAGATCAAAACATATAAGCTAATATAGATAAATACTTCAAACACTAATCATTTATTCAATCAATCAAATACAATCATTCATTTTAATCTATTGACAAAAGTACAATACCAACATAATAGTTATGTCTATTTAAAGTTCTCATTAACAACAAGATCCAATGCCTTCTCGTAGTCAAATAGTTTCTCAACAATCGCAAGCGACAACTCCATGGATGTGCCTCTACTGGTTATCAATTTTCCACCAACTAACACCCTATTCTCAGCTTCGCTTTGCTTCGAAAGCTTACTGCACATGGTTGACCACCTCATGAACCGCGCATTGCTTTCATACTGCAAAACCAAACTTCATCAACATACAACAAGTGTGCAACAGTTATGCTAAAATGCAAAATGCAAAATGTCAAAGACAATCCATATGTCAACAATATATACCTTCAGGTTGCTCAACATTTTCATAGTAGCAGGATTAAAATATAGCTGCATAGAAGGAAACTTAGGTAATTAGATAGCAGGAAAAAAAGAAGAAGAAATAGGTAAGAAGCAGGACTAGGAGCCAAAGTCCAATGCAAAGTATACTCTGGCGGGTAGCGATGTTTTTCTTTCACCCTGACTGGGAATTAGAAGCAAGTGGTTCTAAATTTACCTGATTGGGAACTAGAGAGCTAGGTTGGACATTCCTCATATGGTAATTCCCTTGCAAGGACAACCGGCAACTCACATTTCACAACTTGCAGCAGAAACTATAATTAACAAAGATAAAATTGGAGCAATTAAAATAATTCTACAGCAAGATTCATGCATTCTCGTTTCTAAATGAGACTTTGTTCCTAGATATCCAACCATCCATTAGTGGTAGATGGGAATCATGTTCACAACCAAGTTTCAACTTGGGTCACATGTATGATAGGTGGCTAGGATGTTCCAAACTAAGAGATTTTCCTACGCCAAACATGCTGTAGTTGATGGTTTTCTGTCCATTTTCCTTATGTCAAACATGCTGTAGTCGATGGTTTCTGTCCATTAATTTTCCTATGCCAAACATGATGTAGTTGATGGTTTTCTGTCCATTTTCCTATGTCAAACATGATGTAGTTGGTGGTTTCTGTCCATTAATTTTCCTATGCCAAACATGTAGTTGATGGTTTTCTGTCCATTTTCCTAGCACAAGCATGGCTCGCCAAATGATTGAGTCGACTTATGTGGCATGGGTATACACATGCTGTGATTCACATTTTTTCCCCCTCACAAATTGCTTTAACAATAATATGAAAAGTTCTAAAAAGAGCTTGAAAAGTGTTTAAATGTCAGGGTGCATTTGGAAGCTTCACTTTTGGAACAGAGAATGGGCAATGGGCAAACCCAATTGCAATTTGGGGCAGCAATAGAGCGTAAAAGAAATCTAACTTGACACAGTTTGCATTTTCCTGTGCTAACCCAATTAATGCAAAGCACATAGGTTCCGCTCGAGTAGCATGCCAATTCCAACTTGGCAATCCTTCCAAACAGGCCCTCAAAGTGCAAATAGAGTTTTGAATCCATACATCTAATTATATGCAAACATAATTAAAACATCTTCAAACAAGTGCGAAATTCCTTCACAGCTTTCTCAAGCTTGGAATTTATCATGTAACCACGAGCAAAATCACCTCTGTAACACAAACAAGTACCATCTTCATAATCCATTATTATTTGGCTACGATTTGCAAGACATAAAATGAAAGAGTCAAAATGCATAATACAAACTAAATCTCCCTAGATGTACTGAACTGGAGAATGGTTCACCTCAAACAAATGATGCTTGAAAAGCCAATTATTAGAATTCACAGAACCTGCCGAATATGAAAGGCATCCAAATGACAAGTATTGAACCAAGGTTCTGATTATTGGTTATGGGAGACATCACCCTGACCCAAAATTGATAGGACAGGGGCTGTATCTTACTTATTTAGCCTAAAAATTGCACCCAAAAAAAAAATGTATATATGATAAGAAAGTCTGAGTCTTGGTCATGCATTTGATGGCATAGTGGACCATTGATTGGTAAGAGTGATTTCTTTCGACCTGACTTATTGAAAGTTGAGTTTTTGTCTTTTTGAGCCTTTGACTTCTAAATTGTTGTTAAAGCATTTTTTTAGGTAACATGGTATTAAAGCATTTGAGAAATTGACACGAATGCAAAGGGTCATCTGCACAATGAGAGATTGACGAGGTGATCAACACTACCATTCATGTGTACAAGGTCAAGGGCCATGATCATTGACATGGCCTGAATTTTGTGTTGAGTGAAAGTAGAGAGAGAAGGGATTTTGTCGTTCTTACCATTTGGGTAATCCTCTTATAGCACCAGTGTCCATGGATGACAAGCAGATGCTCCAGCAACCGGAACTGAGCAATAGAGAAGTCACTAGGTGTTTGTTCTTGGCATCGCCTGTTTTTGAAACCATCATCAAGATAAGAACTTTAGTCGCAGTTTCGCAAAAAGCAGGAGTAGGGAATCACCTGTTTTTGAAAAATAAGAAGTTGAAAAGAATCATGAATTGTGTTTTGTTTCCCATGTGTGTGGAATTGTACTGTGTGTGTGAGCATGCACACACTAGTAAATTTCATGTGCATCACACATGGGAATGCCTAAACTAGTAAATTGATGTTATCTTGGACTTGTGGAAGCTCTAGTGCTTGGAGAAATCGATCAGAGTCTATCCCAATTGGAAACTGAAGGATCCAGTCCAAAGAGAAATAAAAAAGCAATAAAAATCATAATAACTAAGGGGCTAGTGAATAATTCAAATGGCACAATTACTAAGGCCCTGTTTTGTAGACACCTAAAAATCAGTTCATGTCATTTTAGTTCACAGTAATTACATGAACTCAGTATGTATTAGAGGCCAAGATCTCTAATACATAATTAATGATAACTAAAATGAGATTAACTCACTTTTAGGCAGATAGCAAACAGGGCCCAAGTATGCTGCGTGTTAACAAAGCAAAAATATGAAAGTAATGAAATCAGGAAAGTGTGAAAAAACTAACAAGACATGCTACAGGATGACAGATCCATATCAGTGAATGAAGTGATACAGAGAATAGTTTAAATTATACCACAGACACCCGAGTTAGCTTTCCTTGATTCTCTACACCTTGGTGTGTGCCTGCAAATCCAAGGATATGGGTGCAAGCACTGACAAAGTGCCTTGTGTAATCGTAAGTGTGGAAGCTGAAAATTTAAATATCCAACAATTGAAAGCATTGAGTCCTGGAAACTATAATAAATGATTCTCGTGTTGGAAAAGCAGTTACACAACATAAGTTCAGGCACATGAAACCCAAACAAATCAAACAATTTCACTTCAGAAATGCATTGACAGAGCACCTAAAAAACATTAAATTAATATATTTAAGAAATCAGAATAAAAATGGCACTATGACACAGATAAAATAAAGTGAAATTTTCAGGATTTTTACATCAAATCATTATTGAATAAACAAGAAAACATCAAATCCTGAAAAAACATCAAATTAATATATTTAAGAAATCATAATAAAAATGGCACTGCGACACAGATAAAATAAAGTGAAATTTTCAGGATTTTTACATCAAATCATTACTGAATAAACAAGAAAACATAATGAGATTCACTTAGAGGTCAAACTACTCATGTTCCTCATGAGGCTAACAAGGCAGTGGATAGATTAGCTATGGAGGGAGTTCTTAGGTCAGTGAGTTCAGTGTGTTGTGCTAAGAATCTACGTTCCTCTCTCAGGTTCCAACACAACAAATGATATTGTTATTTTGCATTGCTTATTAGCAAAAAAGTTGGGGTTAAATAATTCATGGTCCCAAAAGGCAGAGTAAAACAAACGTCTTGAAAAAATGGAGTTGTAAATGAGGAAATTCATTTCCCATATTAATTGATTGAAGGCTGCTGGCAAGCCTCTACCTAGATATAGGGGTTTTCCATCTCTCATACGTGGAACACTCCTTGCGTGGTTGAGACCATTGATTTTGATGGCCCACCAAGTGGATGAGCCATGTCCAGAAGTCATGGAGGATTAAGTATCTTAGTTGTTGCTTCAATGGCCCGAAGAAAAACTGAGGAATTTTTTTTTTAGCAATTCTCATCAATGGTGAGAACTGCACCCATGGACAGATGTCTATTTTTAACATGGTGATCCTCATGGTGGCCCAACCCATTGGAAAGGTAGGATGCAACACGTACATGATGAATGGGCCCCACCTCTCTTTTCCCCCCCTCAAACGAGAAATAAAAGGTCCAAATAGATCATAAAAAGTTGGATGATGTTTACTGAGCAAAATGAAGATAAATGCAATATGTTGAAATCCCCTCACATTTGTAGTGGGAACTCATTACAGCAGTGATGTGAATTTCACATTTGATTTCTCATCTGTCTTAAAAATCACTTTAACTTGTTTGACAATGACAAACCAATCATTGATATGAAAATGGATAGTGCATATTAACTTGTTTAACAGTGACAAACCAATCACTTTAACTTGTCCATTTTATTTCTCATTTTAGAGATTCACTCTGCTTATGAATTCATGGATTAGGAGAAAACAGTAATCTTCTTCCTTCATCCATGCACCCACTATGCCGACTAATCTTTGTACGTTTCTAGGTGTGTCATATGCATGCATGCGTTGTTGTCCATTATCAAATTATCAAGAGTGCATAATTAAAGGCCTATTTGGATGTCCCCACAAATTGGAATCTGTTTCCATTTTCTCAACCCAAACCAAGTGAGATAATAATGTTCTAGAATTACAAACCCATTCTTTTCTCATTTGTGATTTGAGCTGAACCCGTTTTACTGACAAAAGTGGAAAATTCTGAACACATCCTTAGTTCTTAAATTTCCGTTTCTTTTTTAATTTCAGATCAAACACAAAAAGGTACCTTATAAACAGGCCCAAATCCTCCCTCTCCCAATTTATTTGCCGGACTGAAGTCCTCTGTTGCAGCCCTTAGTTCAGAATAACTGAAACTGTTTGCTTTGGCAGCCATGATTAGACACTCTGCAAATTCAAATACAAAGGAAGATTTGGATCATATTATCTACTTAATCAATACATGCATGCACAATCTCTATTTTTGAACATGGGCTTCACTAAAAACAAAATTGTATGGCTGTGTTTGCATGCACAACCAATTGAATTGTGAGCATTCAGTTGAGTCCTGATGAAATAACCAGACCATAACGACAATCAGTTGCTCTCCTTTCAAGTCCAACCTCAAAATTAATGTATTGCAATTTCAATAATATTCCATTAATATGAATATTTTATAATTTTTCCATTTCCAGTCCACTGAACTAATTATTGCAATATGATTCAATTGTGCGTCCAAGCACATCCTAAGGGTGTGTTTGAATTCAATTTGCAGAATTTAATTCTAATATTCAGTCCTGGATATATTACCTGGAGTGACACTGATGGACAAAATGGATGGACCAAAAGTACCTTGATTAGGTATACAACAAGTCCCTTTCCCGGCCCAAAAGAGATGGATTTTAAGGAAATTTTCGGTTACAATAGTCTGGAAAGTCCTATGAACAGCTTCCTAGAGACCCCACCTGCTGTGTTTTTTTATATCAAAATCTTTCAATTGAAGATTTCCCTGAAGAAGCAATTAATAGAATTTCAAAACTAGTGGAGACTATTCTTACATCAAATTCACAAACTACACTATCAGAAATGCATGTCCCGCCCACATGATCAGAAATGAATGTCCCACCCAAAGATCAAGTACAGGTATTTTTTTTAGCATTTCAAGATTCGTGGGAACCAATTTCGAAGTTCAAGATGACCCTTATCATGACTGTCCTATCAATGTTCTATGGAACTGTCAGTTTCTTTAGACCACTTAACTATCCCAAGCCTAAATTTTAGTAAGATGTTTTATGGTGATGTACTTAAATAGCATTTGGATGCACTATTATATGGAATTGGCAATTATTGGTCTAAGTAGAAAAACTAAGTTCTATTTATGATGGATTAGGCTCCAAATTGAAAGTCCACTAGATTTAAGTTGGACTAAAAAGAGACCTGACTGCAATTTAAGGGCCACTGTCTTCATTACAGGAACTAGACCATTGCAGAAACAAGAAGAACTCCAAAAAAAATCATTACTATGGAAAAGAAAGGAGAAATCAGAGTCCAAGCCTTATCAACTCGCAGTCACCATATAGCCATGTGTTATAGTATTTAAAATGATCTATTTTACCTCACCAGCATGTCACCATTATCTGGAGCTGGATAAATTGGAGCCTTATGTTCCAAGATACAACTGCTGGCCCACCTGCTCAAACCACAGCTAAAAGAACACATGGATGCATGGCCACTATCACTTAAGTAAGACTAGTGCAGAAGTAATGGAGTTACAGGGGGCCCATAGCGATTCCATTTCCACTCAAAATTCTCTCAAAGAATGAAAAAGTACAGATATTATAACATAGTGCAATGAGGAAAAAACCATGACCTCAGTATTATGACCATTGCATCTTATAACATAGTGAACTGCAAGGATCAGCGGATCATTATGCAAGGTATCCCATTCTTGAGCTACACACATGAACTAAATTCATGTCCTGTACCAGGTTAGAAATCTCCCTTTTTAAAAATCCAAGAAACAGCGAGGCTTACCTGAACCACAAAATTAAAGAAAATCCAATACAGCTTCTTCTCTTTGAGATCTAGTTTATGCATCTAATTTCACAATAAAAGCATTCTACACTTCACAAAAACTCAACACCCATGAAGAAATTGCTTTAAGAAAATAATACAATACTAATATGAACAGAAGAAAGAAATTGTAATACTAATACAATATACCGACCAAGACCAGCACTGTTTTCTCCAATAGCAGACATAACACAGCTAAAAAATGTTGTAATTGTCTGTTACAAAACCAAAAGAAGAAAATGAATAGTTAGAGCATTTTAAAAACTTGGACTAGTTGTTGAAAGTTTGCTGATATCAGAAGTCAACATAATAACCAGCTACAAGCCACTAGCTAATGGAGTTCATTAGCAAACAAAGCATGAAGAAAAAAAGCATGGCCCACCTTTTTCCCATCTGCAACCCTCATTTCAAGACCATCACTAAGGAAAATGGCCATCAGCAGCAACAACAGCTCCTTCTCATCCTTCTCAACAACTTTATGCAAATAAGGATCTCTTGGATTCTTTCGCGTGTCAAACACATTAATACGACTTGACCTATTTAAATCAAATACAATTGTTACCTTGACCTAATTTTGCAACTATATTATTGAAGGCCATATTTGAAGTCATCCATATTTGCATTTCAGAATATAATATGAATTGCATTCCGTCGTTGGATTCTTCATCTATTAAGGACATTGTCATCCATATTTGCATTTCGGAATATAATATGAAGTGCACTTGTTCATAGATCTTCAGCAATTTCCAAGAAATGGTAGCATTCCCCAACATCTATTTAACCAGAATTTAATCATTTTTCACAGTACCATGCTCAAAAAATTATGACGATACCTGTATTCTAATCTTCCCAAATTTATCATCTAACGAGCTCAACTTCATGGCTTGGAGAAGCAAAGAAGCAAGCATATTCTAGTATTCATGTTTCCTAAATCTACAGTCAAGAAGAACAACAGAAGAAGGATAGTATGATATCCATACCATCAAGCCTCGAGCATAAAACCATGTAATTAAATGTAGAACACAATAGTACATGTAATCTGTGCACCAACAAATTTTTTTCCTTAACAAAAACAGTAACTTTATTAGAAATGAAAGGTTGTGGTGGTGATGATAAATGGTAGCTTATTAATAATAGAACAATTACACAGATATTAAGGCAAATGCATAGAACAACCAATAAAACGTGATCCCCTCCTAACTCCACCTTTAGCAAGAGTCAACTACATCGTAAGGTATTGTAAAAGAAGCATAGGTATTTCAATAGTTCTATGGAACATATTTGAGTTAATAGCAGCGAAGTAAATGTTTTACATAAGAAAAATAGAAAATTCACCACCAAGTACCAGTTTTTTATCTTCTAGAATCATGTAGATCTTGCTCATCTGGATGATATTTTTTCCCCTTTAAATATCTTGGAGCTGATCTTTTGTGTTGCCTTGCAAACTTTACAAGTTTCTTATTATTTTAAAGATCCCGATGTCACAGACATAGTGATTTTCAAGGCTCCTCCTGTCCTGCAGGTATGTTTTTGTAACTCTCATACTGCAATACATCTTAAGTAGCAGTTGTTGCCAATGTAATGATATGCATGACTAGGACCCTATAACTGTGATCATGATACCACTATGTGCAGGAAAAGGGTTTCAGTTCAAGTGGTGTCTTTATCAAAAGTGTTGTCGCCAAGGCAGGGGACTATGTGGAAGTGACTTTCCCCTCCAGCTATTTTTTTAAATAACTTTCATTGATCAAGAATGATTCAATGTGCATTTGATTATGTACTTCACTTTCATCCTTCTTTTTTTTTTTTTTTTAATTTACTGAAGTGAGGCATGGCAAGTATGATACTCCAACATTACCATGAATGTAAGCCAATGCCCCACATATCTACAAAATACGAAAACAGAAGTGAGAAAATTTTCCATTACAAAACATCTCATACAGTTTCTTGTCAGAAAATGAATCAACATAATGCCAGCAGCTCAAACACCATGAAAATTTGCATTGGAAATTTAAAAGCTGACATCAACTCATAATACTCCACCCACCTAAACCCAATGCAATAAAAGTGAAGTTACGAGCAGACATCAAGATTTACTTGGATTCTCATACAACAAAAAATTGTCATACAAAAAACATGCTCCACAAGTTGGATTCAAAAATTCAAATTCAAATAATTGACAAAAAAAAAGGCCAGTAAAGCATAATGCAACCAATGCATTACTTTCCACAGAAACTTTGTGCAAAACGAGGATGTGTAGATTAAAGATAATGCGTATGCACTTAAAATCATCAGCAATTTCTTTACTTGAAAATCCATTGCTGCTGAGATCCAGTTCTTCCAGCTGCATGGAACTCCCAAAGAGCTCAGGTGGTATAGATCCATCAAGCAGATTGTTACCAACCCACAAAACCCAGAGGGATAGCAATGGATGAAACGAAGGAAACTTCCCTCTGATCTGATTTTGAGTCGCATCCAATATTTCCAAGTTTGGAGATATCTGCATCGAACAATCCTTAAAAGACTCCCCATCCAGCCCATTATGACTCAAATTCAAATACCACCTTTTTGATGGGCTAAAAGACAAACTATTGCACTTTTCTTAATCAGGGCACTCAGTAATTTTAGATGATATTTTGGAACCCAAGGGACCCATATATTGTTATCCTCAGAAAAATTCTAGTCCGTCACAAAGCATTAAAATCCACAAAGCATTAAAAGACAAATTATTGCCTGTAAGAGCAATGTAATAGAATCATTGTGCAATTAACGGTCTCTAGCTAAACATTAGAGGAATGGTGGCGTCATGATGTATCAAGACCTGAATAATATCTTAATGGTCTCTAGCTAAATATATTTAGTTTCCTATTTTCAAGCAAAAAATTTAGGTTAATCTTCATTTTTGTTTAACTTGTACAACAAATTATATCCGCCTTGTAGTTTTCCTAGTCTTTATTCCTAGTTCAGAGAGAGTTAGACTACAGATGAACAAGCCTATATATTGGCCATATTTATGGTCATAAAAAGAGTTTTTTTTAATATCCAAACAAATAGAATCTGCTAGATGTTGTCTCCCTTCTCTTGCAAAGAGATAGTGAAAGAAGAGTATTCTTCTAGTTTTTTCTAATGGTGCAAGGGGAGGGTATGGGGCCTGCCAAAATTGAGATTAAGGATTAATCTATTTTCTTGAATCCCCCAAATGGAGTCCAAACTTCTCAGTGATTGGTTGCATGAAAGTACCAATCTATCATTTGCACAGTTGCACTTACTGAAATGTGTAAGGAGTTAAGGACCCCTCTGCAATATAGCCTTTAAATGGGCCATATCTAACCCAAACAGCCCAGAATTGCAATTTTATTTTATTTTTTAACGAGAAGAACTCGAGACCAGACAAGCAACAGCAAAAATAAAAAAAATTTTAAAAATAAAGCTAAAGAAGAATAGGAAAGAAAATGATGGGCAGACCTACAACCCAGAGACATCTAACCAAAAACAATAGAATCCAATCTCTTGTCATTGACTCGAAAGACATCCCTAAGAAATCCGGCAGCACCATAGCCGACTTAAGAACCATGGATGTGATGTGCCCCTTCTGCAACTAAATGTAGCGCCTGTGAGAGGGATTTGGAACACTCTTCAGGTGGCACTTGATTCACTTTTCTCATACATCCACGTCCCACCTGATGAGCGGAACTTGATTCTTGGACCGGGCATGTTCATGAGGGGTTTGCTTAAATACATCTGTATACATTGAGACTTTAGCCTTTGAAATTGGGTCGTCCTCTAGAAACTCAACAAATTCAATACCACACTGCATTTCTTGTGATCATTAACGGAGTGGATGCCACATAGACATCACAGTGTCCCCTCAAATTCAAATAAAGTGCAAATACCTTGTATTGATGATATACATCAGCTGCTACATCTCTATTTCCTCCACCCAATATCTTCCCTAAAAACATTAAAAAAATCCAACACCAGTCATCGTGATAATTACAGAAAAGCCCAAGAGAAGAAATAGTAAAATACCCACAAAAAAATAGAGACGAAAAAGGCATTTTGGTTATTTACCAGGAAGAGAACAGAAAGTATCCTAGATGCTTAGACCCCTCCCATCTTCAAGAGCTGCTCCTTCCACCTAAAATTTAAATAAAAAAGAAAAAAACAACATTTTATAAAAGAAAACAACAACAATAACAGAGTTTTTTTTTTTTTTTTTTTGGAATGTGAAGTATACCTGAAATACAGATGTATTGAAACCAAATTGGAATTCATGTGGGAATGAATTTCTATCGAGAGCACTGCAAAGGATACCTTCTTTTGATAAGAGAAGGAAACAGAAAATCTTCACCCTTCACGCTAATATCCAAGAAATATTATTTGGAGATAAAAGTGGAGACTTCAATAGAAATAAAAATAAACATGCTTGGCTGAAAAATATTTTTAAAACTGGAAAATCTTCACCCTTCATGCCAATCTGTCGGCGCCTTGGTTAGATTTCTCCTTCGGCACGCTGGCAGGGGTCGGATCGGAGGGAAGCTGAGGGCTTTCTTAAAGAGAAGACAAATTGCTTTAAAGTGTACAACTGGTGTTGCCCGCATCGTCTGGCGGAGGTGGAATATCCATCTGATGTTTTGCAAATCCCTCATCAAAATCAAAATGCTGGAAATAGAAAAAAAAATAGAGAGAGAGAGAGAAACCCTAAAGATGAGAGAACCTTGGAGCGTTTGGTATTGGGAGAAGTGAGGGTTAAAGGATGTTTGGAAGAAGTTGAGCTGCTCCTCGTCGACACTATCATTCCGCTGTAGTGACTGCTTCATTTTCTCCGATCTGATTTTCATGAGAGAGAGATCTTATTTAATCTCTCTTTCTTTTATGTTTTCGAAATTTCAGAGAGGAAGAATCTGAGGTTAGGGTTTCCATAGAAGGTTGAAGAAGTTATAACACATTCACAAGGGGCGCAGGAGATCGAGAGAAAGAGAGAGAGAGAGAGAGAGAGAGAGAGAGAGAGAGAGAGAGAGAGAAGGGGCGCTGAGATCGACGGAGAGAGGGAACGGGGTTTTTTTTCCAAGGGGCGGAGGGAAATGAAACTTTTCATGAGAGGGAGAAAATAAAAATGTAGGGTGGATTCCGCATTTATACCTGCTACGGTCATTCTACGGTTTAAGACCGTAGCTAAAAGCCCTATGGACCATAGCGATTATACCATTCTTCACCGCCACTCCACATTTGTACGTCTGACGGGTTCTGGACAGATGGTCTTATCCAGGGCTTTGTGGGGTCCATCATGATGCATTTGATATATTCACTCCATCCATTAATTTTGTAATTTTTTTCTATAGGGAATGAACTTAACATCTAGGCAAATCGAAGGTCCAATTGAACCACACCATCAATCAATGGTAGGTTTTAATCTCCACTATTTCCTATCGTGTGGTCCACTTAAGCGTTCGATCTATTTCCTTTCTTAAGCTCTTGCCTAAAAATGTCTTTCAAAATGGATAGATGCATTAGATGGAGAACACACGTTTTAATGGGCCTCATAGAGTCTCTTATGGGGCTATACAAGGTTGTATGATCGTGGGAAGGTGTTAACCTTTTAGCTACGGTTTGGGATTTTTAGCTACGATTTTAAGCCATAACAATTTAGCTATAGTCTATATCCGTAGCTAAAAACTATTATAGTCCATAGCCTTTGTTCATTTTTTTGGTAGTGTCGGTTGGGCCCACCTTAAATGTATGTGGTCTATCCCTGCCATCCATCCATTTTTCCATCTAATTTAAGGGGCTTAGCCCAAAATTGAAGCATATCCAAAGATCAATTGGAGTATACCACGACCTTGATTTGTAACATTCAATCCATTTACACTACCAAAAATGGATCGTGGTTGTCATGGGTCGTAGTTGTCATGTTATATGGGTCGTGGTTGTTATGTGTAACACCTTGGTTCTCGAAACCCAAGGAAGATTGCTCAAGCATGAGAACCCGAGCATTACACTATGAAGTGAACAACTTTACATCTAATTAATAGTAAGTTTTAAAGCATAAAGTTTAATATAATAAATGGAAGCGAAATGAAATCCTACAATAGGTGAAATTTTACTACAACTCAAGTAAAATGTAAAGTCTAAAATGCAAAATATGTAAATCCTAAATATCAATTGAGCTCCAACGGCTCAACTACATTGGTGTAAAGGCCCTCATTGCCAATCTCCACCTTAGTCGTCCCTGGAATCTCGTTCTAGGGGTCTCCACCTGTTATCAACCATGCATCTATTTGGTGCAACCGCACGATTGGGTGAGCAAAAACTTAGTAGGAATTTCCCGTAAAGATTCATGCATACCATGTCATTCCAAAATAATTTAAACCAGACATAATCAATTATATAGAAGATAATGTGAATTTAGATGTAAATGTATTGATGTATGAATGCATGCTCAAGTCACAGATCTGGGGATGCACATCCAGCTGTCAAAATAAAGGGTCACTTGTGGTAGTAGACTACCTGGAAAAGACCATACAGACCACTCAAGGTAGATTAACTACCTTGAAAAGGCCATATGGACGAGTGTGCCCAAGGATATCTCCTAGAAAAATACACGGGGTATGCCCGAGGAGAGTCTAATCTCAAAAAAGCCTCATGTAAAGAAAGAGCGCCCAAAGTGGCACGAATGCACATGCTCTATAAGTTTAACTGAAGTGATAAAGCCTTCAGGAATTCAATCAGAGTGTGACTTACATCGAGCACTCGGAAAAGCTCATATGTCATGCGTGAATCTCATGTACCATGATACACATGTACACTTCATAGGAGTAACAAGAATGCTTTCATAAACGTGGTCAAGGCTTACGGTCTTTTAATAGGACATCAAATATTCAAGTATGAACACAACATAAATACATTTACTTTCCCAAGGTCCAAAGGAAGGCTCAAATATGACATTTCAACCACATTAGGATAGTAACAGGATTACTACAAATCTTAAGAAAAGAGGCATTCATTTGTATCAAACTATAACAATTCTAACCCATATAATGAGAAATGGAGCAAGCTTATTATTTTAGTGGAAGAAAGAACTCTTACATTTAATGCAAGTAGAAGATGTATATATGTATTTAAGTAATTTCAAATGTGGCATGGTGATCTTTAAGCAATTCTCATAAGATATGTTGGGGTATCATAAATTCAGGCATTCCCACATGTTTATTCATGTCAATTCAAAGTTAAAAGGAACACAACTACTATTTGCGCAATCATAATATCTTTCTACAATTATTTTAGAATTTCATGAAGTTATGAAGCCTTATGGGATATCCCTCACCTTGAATGAATGGTCCTCTTGATTTGATCCCTCCTATAAGGTGGGTTCTTGCATCAAAGTAATGAGAATCAACTACTATTCTTGTACATGCGTGAACTATGGATGATTTGAGATCGATTTTACTTATTTGATTTGAAATAGATTGAAGGAAAGTATCCTTCAAGGATTTCAGTTGTAAACAACTCGGAATAATACGTTGCAAGACTCGAGTGAGTCATGACTGAGTTGACTCGGTTGGGGATTGGACAAGTCAACTCATAACCGATTAGGTGTTGGTTTCTATACTCGAATGGTGATTATTTTCAGCCATTGAAGGGTGGATGGGGTATGATTAACCCCTATTGTAGCCAGTTAAATGCCTCCCTGCATGCACCATTTCAACACACTATCACTGAGTCAACTCAGTCCTGTTTCTTAAGGTAAAGATGAAAGGATAATAGAGCCCATTTACAACTGTTTCTAGGTTACTTCACCTCAGTGGACTTGCATTATCTCTAGGGCCTATTTGGCTAGTTCCAAAAGTGGATTCTTAGAGTTAACTCACTACTTGACTTGGTTGGGTAAAACTACTTGGTCTACTATCATTATCGAATTGATAGAGTTTGAAACTACAAGTTGTGGAGTCTTACCTGATCAGTGATTTTCCTGATTAGCTGAGAGGGTTTGGGTGAGGTACTTTGCTCCAAGTCCATCGAATTCAGGGGACGTACAATTCTGATTCAGACTTGGTTTGAAGTTAGCTTCATGGCTTGTTTATCTGTGAAGGAAAACCCATTCACAGACTCGGCCCAGGAGAATGCCTTCCTCCAGAGCTTCTCCTCTCTCTAAAAGGACTCAGACTGAGTTGAAACTCCATCCAGTTACCATTGAATTGACATCATTGGCCCGGACTGAGTAGACTCGGTGCGGCACGACTGAGACGAGCTCTACTTCTCTTGCACTTTCTTCTCTCTTCTCCCTATCTCCTTCCCTCACGTTTTCACTTCTCTCTCCCTGCTCTTTCCTCTCTTTCTATTTCTCCCCTCAGTAAACAGGTGACCCATCTGAGTCGGGTTGTAACACGACATGCAACTCGCCCTAGCGGTGACCCTCTCTCTCTCTCTCTCTCTCTCTCTCTCTCTCTCTCTCTCTCTCTCTCTTTCTTTTTTCCTTTCTTTTTATTTTTCTCTTTTCTCTCCTTTTGAATCCGTTACCCTAAAAGGAAAGAAGCTATTTATAGCCTTATGGATGCCTACAAACATCGGCCCTTAATCGGCCGATTAACTACAGCCACGCCCACTAATCAAGATTAACAAAGAGATTTGGTAAATGATCTCTTTATAGATCGATGGCGTGGTCGAAATCTGTTATCACAGATAGATTCTGACACCATGGCCCACCGAATGGGCGGCCTTGGTCACGAAATAGGACTCACGGTGAGATGATGGATATAAATAGATAACGAGGAAGATGATCCGGCCATCAATGGCGGATCATCCGTTTATGGTTGATCTTTCGATCAGGAACGTAGGATGAAGTGGATTTGATCACTGATCATTATGGGACCCACATTTTGGGCAACCAGAATGGATACCCAATGGTCAACGATATTTTTAGTTGCACTCAGTTTAACTTGTGTTGACGAGATTTCGCCCGAGAACTCGGAATCATAGCGATATACGACTCTTGACAACTTAGACTAGACGATGTGGATCGACTGGGAAGGCTTCTAGAAGCTAGGGAACGGCTGGGATGGTTTCTGCCAAAAATAGGATTTATTCCCTCCGCCTTTTGGTGAATAGGGTGGCATTTTCAGAAGTAGTAGGGCTGACGAGGACTTTGGGTGTTTGCGTGGACGGTGATACACACAATCGAACGATCAGATTTTACAAGTGGGCATTGTTGAGGTGAATTTTTACATTTGAAGAGAGGTTGTGACATCGCGCAGACTGAAGTGGACTATCACGCTCGCAAGTGGTTACCATAGTGTGTGACTCTAACGTGGATAAGGTCGGTGGGCCTCAAAGATCATAATGGACTGTCTGGATATCTCGGACATGGTTTGATGGTAGGCCATTATCGGTAACAGATGAACAGTCTGTTAGAATTTGAGGCGGGAGGGAGAATTCAAGTTATTTTACTATCTCCATCGGGTCAGACCCAGTTTGACCGGGTTTTCCGTTCAGGTGTGGTGCAAGCGCACATAGTCTACATGTACATGCACACTCATGTGGGGTCCACAATGAGGTGATCACGGATCCGCACCATCCGTTCAGTTTGGGGTTCTCCATTAGGGTCTCTGACCAAAATCCAGGAAGATCCAAGGCTCGGGTGGGCCATACCAAGTGAAACTCATCATAATCATTGATTCCTAACAATTTAATGGCCGGATCATTTTCGGACCCGATCATCTGCCTACAAATGGTTTCTATGGGTCTTTTAGGTGGAGATAGGTAGGCGCTTGAATATTGATTAACTAGATTGTGCAGTTAGGGTGTGGATTTATCATTATGCTAATTAAAGACGGAATGAAGGGTAGGACTTGTCCTAGGTGGGTCACACCACTTATCTAGCGAGTCTAACTAGCGATTATCAATAATTCTATAGTTGGATCATCTCCTAACTTGATCGCCGACGTTTTAACTACCTCCACATTAATCTAGGTGGACTTTTAACTATTATTTCTGCAAATTTGGCGATTAAGTTTTAATGCATCCTTTAGGCAGTTGTGGGTTCCATAAATGGTGAACTTATGAATTGAAAGTTGAATTTGTAAACGTATAGTTGATGATATGATATAGGTCTTGACGATGAAAGTGAAAGGTGCATCCTTCGTTACAAGGCGTCATGCAAAGTCTTGTTTAGATTAAGATATTTTAGGTTCCAATAAACGGTGAACCTGATGATGTGACGGTCTAGCTTGAAAATTAATGGATGGATGTCTTGATCCATAGATGAAGATTACTTCTAACCATTAGATTTAGTCAAAATGAAGATGAGCAGATCCATAGGTTATTGGGTAACACCTGAGTACTGAAAAGTATAGGGTGTTACAATCTACCCCCCTTAAAGGGAATTTCGTCCTCGAAATTCAGTGCTTCTAATATGATCATGGACAATGACAACATGAGTCATGGTGATTATAAGCATTCATTACTTTCTTATAAAGCTTGTTCATGTGTACAAACACATATCACTATCTATCAAAACTGGGGTCGTTACAATCTACCCCGCTTAAAGAAGAATCTCGCCCTTGAGATTCGATAGCGTACATCCAATTCTTACTATACAAGTGGCAGGGTTATCCTATATGTACAATATGATTTTCCATTTTTAGTGTTCGAGCTAACACGAATGGATGGTTGTAGTGAGTTTGAACTCGATACATCAATCCTCTACTTGTGTAAAACAGTGGAATCACCAGTATCGTCTTCCAATCCTGGTAAATCTTGATCTTCTTCTTGATCAATGCATTGAGATCATTGAGGTTTTCTAGGATTAAAATTTGGATCAAACTGCATATGCTTTGCTTAAAATGTGATTCCATCAGTTCGTGTCCTGATTGTCCTAGACACTTGGGAATATCATGGAATTTTCTAATTTTATAATAAGAGTGCTTGGAATCTAGGTGAAACAATCCCAAATGACTAACACATTTTCACTACGCATTCTGATTACCTAGTGTATTACCTTAAATTTCAGGATTTAAGATTTTACATTAAAATTCAAGTTTATTTTTATTTTATTATTATTTTTTTAATAACTTCACCTAGGTTTTCAAATCTCTTCTTAATATGATCAGTCTAGCGTTAGCGGTTTACCCACACTTAATATGCTCAGTCTAGGTGTTGGATTTTAGAAGAAATATTATCTCTAACTAAAGAGAAGCATTGGGAGAGTTCAAATCGTGAGTTATAGTACAATTCCTTAAGTTTAGTGGGTGTTTATGTTAGATGAAATGTATAATATGGTGGTATAGAATTTCCTACAATGCGTAAGTACGTTTCACCTGACGAGTGTGGCAAAGATGTTATTTCTAACAAATTCAAATCCAAGATTCTTAAAAGTGTTCCCTAAATGTCAAGTTCAAGGAATGCTTTTGTCAGACCTTAAATATATCATAGTTGGGATTTATTTTCCCTTGGTACCTAGGTAGTTTCAAAGTTCAGGTAACTATTCTAGTAATTTACATGGGGTTCAAAGTTCTCGTCTCAAATTTTCAAATGACTAATTCTAAAATTTTAAAGGAGATCAATGTTTCAACTTCCCATGGACTTTATCATAAATCCAAAAGGCATTTCTATTGTAAGGGGCCTTGGTGTTTAGTTTCTAAGTTCAAACAAGTAATGGTTCGTAATGGAAATCTAAATTCAATTTCTACGTTCAAACCACTAAACTTGAACTTTCCTACAAGGCCTAAAGTTTTGTGTTTCTATGTTCACAATTTTCATAATTCCTAAGTAATTCCAACCAAGTTTGGATGGTTATCCTAATGTTTTCAAGGGAACCTAAGTGTGGGTCTTTATGTTCTCAAAATTTCTCCTAATTTAAAGGAGATTCCATAAAGTTCCAACATTAATTTCTAACATCCTAAGTTAAGACATTCAAGCTTCATATCAGTTTATTACCCCAAGGACAGTGGAAAATCAAATTTTAACTATATTACATCAAAATAGGTAAGAGAAATGTCTTTGGTACTCCAGTGGCGAATGATATATAGGTACTCAAAAATTTTAAACATGTCATGTGCAATCTAAGACATCCACAATGACCCCTACTTTAGATAGAATATGAAATAATAATTATACTGAAGTGATTCACCACTAATTAGTTAAAAGCAAGTGAATGATCCTCATGAAATGAAATTGATTGCTCGCACTTAATAATTACAGTTTCATAAATCAGAGATTACAACTATTCAAATAACAATACTGTCAGTTTATCATGTTTAAGAAAGATGATACAATAGAATTCAAATTGCGTGGAAACATGAAATCGGTGTACATACTCGAATTGAAAGTCAAATTTTACAGGAGGGCCATCAGACTAGTAACGCTATTATGGATAGAAATATTGGATAGTTAAAGAACAAGGTGTTTACAGCTAGGTGTAGTTGAAATAAGGATGTTGACATGAGTGAGTATACATCTATGAAACCTAATGTGTTTACGGGGTTCAGTACTGGGAATCTAAATTTGGTTTCTAAGTTCAATAACTAAATCTAAAAATTTTCAAAGGAGCTTAAAATTCGGCATCTCTATTTTCACAAATTTCCCTAACTCTAAGGGACTTCTAAATAAATTCAAATTTCTATCTTATCAATTCCCGAGGAACTTAAGTTTGGATATCTACATTCTCTTACTTTCCTAATTCTAAGGAAGCTCCACGTGCATCCAAGTGGTTAAATAATTTTAAATGGGACCTAATTTATGTTTTCTACGTTCTCGAAATTTCCTTAAGTCTAGGGGAGATTTACCCAAGTTTCAACATCTAATTCCATCACCCTAACTTAAGGCATTTAAGGCATTCCATCACCCTAAACCGCTCGATTGGGTGAGTGAAAACTCAGTGGGAATTTCCTGCAAGAATTCATGCATACCATGTCATTCTAAAATAGTTTAAACTAGACATAATCAATTATATGGAAGATAATGTGAATTTAGATGTAAATGTATTGATGTATGAATGTATGCTCAAGTCACAAATCTGGGGATGCACATCCAGCTGTCAAAATAAAGGGTCACTTGCGGTAGTAAACTACTTGAAAAAGACCATACAGACCGCCCGCGGTAAAATAACTACTTGAAAAAGGCCATACGAACGAGTGCGCCTAAGGCTGAAAAATACACAGGGTACGTCCGAGGAGAGTCTAATCCTGGAAAAGCCTCATGTAAAGAAAGGGAACCCAAAGTGGCATGAATGCGCATGTTCTATTTGTTTAACTGAAATGCTAGAGCCTTCAGGAATTCAATCAGAGTGTGACTTACATTGAGCACTCAGAAAAGCTCATATGTCATGCGTGAATGTCATGTACCATGATACACATGCACACTTCATAAGAGTAACAAGAATGCTTTCATAAACGTGGTCAAGGCTCACGGTCTTTTTATAAGATATCAAATATTCAAGTATGAACACAACATAAATACATTTACTTTCCCAATGTCTAAAGGAAGGCTCAAATATGACATTTCAACCACATTAGGATAGTAATAGGATTAATACAAATCTTAAGAAAAGAGGTATTCATTTGTATCAAACTATAACAATTCTAACCCATATAATGAGAAATGGAGCAAGCTTATTATTTTAGTGGAAGAAAGAACTCTTACATTTAATGTAACTAGAAGATGTATATATGTATTTAAGTAATTTCAAATGTGGCATGGTGATCTTTAAGCAATTCTCATAAGATATGTTGGGGTAACATAAATTGAGGCATTCTCACATGTTTATTCATGTCAATTCAAAGTTAAAGGAACACAACCACTATTCATACAATCATAATATCTTTCTACAATTATTTTAGAATTCCATGAAGTGATGAAGCCATGTGGGATATCCCTCACCTTGAATGAATGTTCCTCTTGATTTGATCCCTCCTATAAGGTGGGTTCCTGAATCAAAGTAATGAGAATCAACTACTATTCTTGTACATGCATGAACTATGGATGATTTAAGATTGCTTTTACTTATTTGATTTGAAAGAGATTGAACGAAAGTATCCTTCAAGGATTTCAGCTGTAAACAACCTGGAATAATACATTACAAGACTTGAGTGAGTCGCGACTGAGTTGACTCGGTTGGGGATCGGACGAGTCAACTCGTAACCGATTAGGTGTTGGTTTCTATACTCGAACGGTGATTATTTTCAGCCATTAAAGGGTGGATGGGGTATGATTAACCCCCATTGTAGCCAGTTAAACGCCTCCCTGGATGCACCATTTCCACACACTATCACTGAGTCAACTCGGTCCTGTTTCTTAAGGTAAAGATGAAAGGATAATAGAGCCCATTTACAACTATTTCTGGGTTACTATCTCTTTCTCTGAGTCGGGTTGCAACACGACCTGGAACTTGCCCCAGCGGCGGCCCTCTCTCTCTCTCTCTCTCTCTCTCTCTCTCTTTCTTTTTCCTTTATTTTTATTTTTCTCTTTTCTATCTTTTTAAAACCATTGCCCTAAAAGGAAAGAGGCTATTTATAGCCTTATGGATGCCTAGAAACATCAGCCCCCGCTAATTCAGATTAACAAAGAGATTTGGTAAATGATATCTTTAAAGATCGATGGCGTGGTCAAAATCTGTTATGACAGATAGATTCTGACACCATGGCCCACCGAATGGGTGGCCTTGATCACGAAACAAGACCCACGGTGAGATGATGGGTATAGACAGATAACGAGGAAGATGATCCGGCCATCAATGGCGGATCATCCGTTTATGGTTGATCTTTTGATCAGCAACGTGTGGAAGGAGTGGATTTGATCACTGATCATTGTGGGACCAGCATTTTGGGCAACCAGAATGGATAGCCAATGGTCGACAATATTTTCAGTTGCACTCGGTTTAACTCGTGTTGATGAGATTTCGCCCGAGAACTCGAAATCGTTCTGATACACGATTCTTGACACCCTAGACTAGACGATGTGGATCGACTGGGAAGACTTCTAGAAGCTAGGGAACGGCTGGGATGGGTTTTGCCAAAAATAGGATATATTCCCTCCGCCTTTTTGGTCAATAGGGCGGCATTTTCGGATGTAGTATGGCTAACGAGGACTTTGGGTGTTGCGTGGACAGTGACACATGCAATCGAACGGTCGAATTTTACCAGTGAGCATTGCTGAGGTGGATTTTTACATTTGAAGAGAGGTTGTGACACTGCACAAACTGAAGTGGACTGTCGCACTCGCGAGTGGTTACCATAGTGTGCGACTCTGACGTGGATAGGGTCGGTGGGCTTCAAAGATCACGATGGGCGGTCTGGATTTCCTGGACAAGGTCTAATGGTGCGCCATTATTGGTAACAGACGAACAGTCTGTTAGAATTTGAGGTGGATGGGAGAATTCATGTTATTTTACTATCTCCATCGGGTCAGACCCCGTTTGACCAGGTTTCCTGTTCAGGTGTGGTGTGGGCGCACATAGTCTACGTGTACATGCACCCTCATGTGGGGTCCATATTGAGGTGATCACAGATCCGCACCATCCATTTAGTTTGGGGTTCTCCATCAGGGTCTCTGACCAAAATCCAGGCAAATCCAAGGCTCGGGTGGGCCATACCAAGTGAAACTCATCATAATCATTGATTCCCAATAATTTAATGGCCGGATCATTCCAGATCTGATCATCTGCCCACTAATGGTTTCTATGGGTCTTTTAGGTGGAGATAGGTAGGCGCTTGAGTATTGATTAACTAGATCGTGCAGTTAGGGTGTGGATTTATCATTAGGCTAATTAAAGACGGAATGAAGGTTAAGACTTGTCCTAGGTGGGTCACACCACTTGTCTAACGAGTCTAACTAGCGATTGTCAACAATTCTACAGTTGGATCGTCTCCTAACTTGATCGCCGATGTTTTAACTACCTCCACATTAATCTAGGTGGACTTTTTACTATTATTTCTGCAAATTTGGCGATTAAGTTTTAATGCATCCTTTAGGCAGTTGTGGGTTCCATAAACAGTGAACTTATGAATTGAAAGCTGAATTTGTAAATGTATAGTTGATGATATGATATAGGTCTTGACAATGAAAGTGAAAGGTGCATCCTTTATAACAAGACGTCATGCAGAGTCTTGTTTAGATTAAGATATTTTAGGTTCCGAAAAATGGTGAACCTGATGATGTGATGGTCTAGCTTAAAAATTAACGGATGGATGTCTTGATCCATAGATGAAGATTACTTCTAACCATTAGATTTAGTCAAAATGAAGATGAGCAGATCCATAGGTTATCAGGTAACACCTAAGTACTGAAAAGTACAGGATGTTACATTATGTTATATATAGGTCGTAGTTATCATGGGTCGTGGTTATCATGTTATATGGGTCGTGGTTGTCATGATCGCGGTTGTCCTTTTATATGGGTCGTGGTTGTTATGTGGTAAGGGTCGTAGTTGTCATGGGTTGTGGTTGTTATGTTATATGGGTCGTGATTGTCATGTTAAATGGGTCGTAGTTATCATATTATATGGGTCGTGGTTCTCATGTGATATGAGTCGTGATTGTCATGTTATATGGGTCGTGGTGTCATGTTATATGTTAGATCTGTCTTATTTTTTTCATATCAAGCCTTAAGACGAACTCACCAAATGGATGAACGGTTTGGATATAACATATACCTCATGATTAGACACACATAACTTGCTAACTTCAATACAACAGCTATATAGCTGGTGTGAGGTACACCAGCCAATCCGCTTCCTCTGATCCACGTTCGTATCCACGATGGAAACAGATTGGCTACTCCCCGCTATTGCTACCAGCCCCATGGCGGGTGGTCGGTGTTATGTGGACCCACCATGATGTATGTGTTATATCCATTCCGTTCATCCATTTTTATAGATTATTTTAGAGTTTTATACAAAAAATGAGAGGGGATATAAATCTCAAGTGGACCACACCACAGGAAAATAATGGTAATTAGATAACCACTACCTATGACAACCACGACCCATATAACAGGATAACCGCGACCCATATAACAAGACAACTGTGATACATATAACTGTGACCCATATAACAGGATAACTGCGATCCAAATAACAGGACAATTGTGACCGCGACCCATATAACAAGATAACTGTGACCCATATAACAGGACAACTGCGATCCATACAACTACGAACCATATTACAGGACAACTGCGACCTAAATAATAGGATAACCGCAACCGCGACTCATATAACAGGATAACTGCGATCCATATAATAGGACAACTGCGATCCATACAATTGAGACCCATATAACATGAAAACTACGATCCATACAACTACGGCCCATTTGGGTCATGGCTTGCATGGGTCGTGGTTGTCATGTTATATGGGTCGTGGTTGTCATGTTGTATGGATCGTGGTTTTCAACGTGTTCAATTTCTTTTATATCAAACCATTGTTATCATAGCTCAAGGCTCACAATGGGGTGATCCGATCCATCCACCTTGACGGCTAGATCAGCGTGGGCCCAAAAAGTCCTAACTTGGGCAATGTCCACTTCTAACAAACATCACAATGAGTCTACTTTTAATAGTCACCATTATTTTTTTTCGTGGGGCCCACATTGATGTATGTGTATAATCCATGCTGCCTATCCTTCTTGTCGTGTCATTTTACAACTAAGGCCTAAATATCAGCCTGATCCAGAGCTATTTTGGGTCACATAATAGAAAATAATGGTAACAATGGAACCTACTGTTGAAACTTTTCAGACGCACTGTGATGTTGGTTAGAAGTGGATACTGCCAAAGTCAGGACTTTTTTAGCCCACGATAAGAAGGTTGACAAGGTGGACGGAACGGATCAGCCCATTGTGGGCCTTAGGCTATGAGACCAATGGTTATCATTTCGTTTGGTAGTAAAGGAAGTGAACATATAACAACCGCGACCTATATCACATAAGAACCACGACCCATATAACATGATAACTATGACCCACGACAACCACGACCCATATAACATAATAACCATGACCCTTACCATATTACAACCACGGCCCATATAACATGACAACCATGACCATGACAACCACGACCCATATAACATGACAACCACGACCCATGATAACTACAACCTATATAACAAAACAACCACGACCCATGTAACTTGACAAACACGACTCATTTAACATGACAACCTTGACTCTTACTACATAACACCCACGATCCATTCCTAAAGCCCACTGTACTATTTACTTGACATCTAATCGGTTGATTAGGTCATAAAAACATAGATGAAGAGAAAAAATAAAAATCAGCTTGATCCAAAACTTTTATGGCCCCTGAAAAGTTTTTAATGGTCTACGACGCTCATTCAACACTGTTTCTATAATGTGGTCCACTTGAGATTGAGATATACCTCATTTTTGGTCTCATATAATAAAATGATCTGGAAAAAATATATGGATGGCATGGATGAAACACAAGCATGATGGTGGGGCCCACAAACCACCAAGCGTGGTGGTCCATTTGCCCATTCGAGCTAGAGACGGGTGGGTGGTAGGATGCAATCTACGTCTGTCCCGGTGACGGATGCGGGTTGGATGGAAACGAATTGGCTGGTGTACCTCGCACTAGCTATATAGCTACTATATTGGCATTGGCATATTCCATGGGTCCCATCATGAGGTATGTGTTATATCCAAACCGTCCATTCATTTGGTGAGCTCATTTTAAGAACTTATATTTAAATTAAGAAATATTTAACTATCAAGTGAACCACACTGCAAAAAATAGTTGGGGATGAAACTTCTATCATTGGAACCTTTTTGGGGTCACCGAAGTCTTTGATCAATATGAAATTTATTTTTCCTCTTTATTCAGGTCTTGGTGACCTTATGAGTAAATTGGATTGAAAATAAACGTTATGGTGGGCCCTACGAATTATTTAACGGTGAAAATCATTATCTCGTTGTTATTTGTGGTGTGGTGCATATAATCTTTGGATATGATTTATTTTTTAGATAATGATCTAAAATGATCTCTAAAAATAGATGAACGGTGTAGATATAATAAATACATCACTGTGGGCCACGTACCTTTGACCTACTTTGAACCGTTCATATAACTCGGAGCTCGAGGAGCGCCACTGCGTCAGTGCTCGTCCTCGCATGACACGTCTGTAAGACCCGTATCCTAGCTTGTACCGTTTCGTATGCCTTCGCGGTCCTCTCGGTCAAATTTCGGTGACTCGTAATCTGTAATCAGCGTCTGCGCACGATCCTGAGACGGATCCTGTTGGTCTGAGTCTGCTCGACCCGAGATTTATATCATTGCGACCGCGCCATCGCCACGGTTCCGATGTCGCGTATTACACGGTGAGCTGGTACCCAGGCCAGGAAATGTGAGTCCACGTTTACTTCGAGAAAAATGCCGCGCATTGCGATCTTGAGAGAATTCATTACATCAATCCCATCAATCAAAGTATACATTACTCACCCATCCCCAAGTACAACCACCCCCCTTAAAGTCAACTTTTCCATCACCTCACCCATCTCTCTCCCCATCACTCCATCACTCTCTTACCCATCCCTCTCTCTCTCTTCACATCACATCTCTCATTTCTCTCTCTTTCATTCTCTCTCTCATTTTTCCTCCCAAGCCACCCACGTCCATTTCTCCCATGAGAAGCCATGTGTGGCCCACTTCCCACCTCCTATCTCCACCATCCTAAGAACATCTCAACCGTTGAAATCGTCTCCTTGGTGCTCTAGATCGTATTGGCGGAAGAAGGAAGAAGAAATCAAAGGTGGGTGCCTCTTTATCTCTCTATCTCTCTCTCATTTTGGTGTGATGTGTGGCCCACTCGGATGTACCCCACCTTGATGTATATCTTATCCAACCATCCAAACCATGTGGGTCCTACCCTTGGTGATGGGAAAACACAAGTATAAGGTTGATCCCAATCAAGTGGGCCACGTTCACGTGGGACCCACCTTGATAAACGTCCACGTCCAGCATCCCTAGATGCTGGACTTGCAAAGTGTGATCGGCCAGTGAGGTGTGAGCAGATGTGGGTGCGGTTAACAGTGTAGTGTGGACGGAAGTGGGTTATGGATAACAATGAAGTGTACACTCTCATGTAGGCCCCACCATGATGAATGATTATAATCCATGTCGTCTAACCTATTCCTCGGCTCATTTTAGGCGTTGAGCCAAAAAATCATCTCAATCCGAATTTCGGGTGGGCCATAGCTTAGCAAACAAAGTTTTCTAGCGTTGAAATATACCCTAATGTTGTTGTAGACTAAAAACCCATTGAATATTGGTCTTGATAGGTTGGTATTGAGCCATAGGAGCCGATGGTCGGACCTGATCTACCTGATGTGGACCCCACCTGTGTAAAACTCTGAGAAATCAGTTAAAAAAAAACAAATACCTGCAGCAACGCCTGCTGCTGCAGCGTCAGCAGGACGCTGCTGCTCGTACAGCCGTGGGCGTGAAGGGGGCAGGGTAATGGGTCCCACTTGTAGGCCCCACTGTGATGTGCATCAAACATCAACACCTTGCACTTGGTGGGCCCCCCTCAGGGCAGCGAACCACCCAAAAATCACCCATATTAGTGACTCAGGTGGCCCACCTCACATGAAACAGTGTGATTGCATGTCTGCCATTAAAACCATTTCTAGGTGTCACAAAAGTTTTGAATCAATATGAAATTTATTTTTCCTATTCACCCGGGTATTTGCCACCTTATCAACGGTTTGGATGGTCAATAAATAATTAGGGTGGGCCCCACATGGGACCCAAAGATGTATGTGTTATATACCACACCGTCCACGGACGGTGGAATCCCGCGATTGTATGTGTTGTATACATGTCGTACACCCATTCTCTGTAAGAGATGGTGGGTCCCACTACTGTTGACTTCACCAAGGTTTGTGGGACCCACGTATGATGTATACCACACCGTCCATATCGTTGGACGGTGGGACCCACCATGATGCATTGTATTACATCCTAACCGTTCATCCAATTAGCAGGTTGCTTAAAGGCTTGAGATGAAATGAGGCAGATTTGCCTGTCAGTAGACCACGCAGCAATAAGTAGTGGAATTTGAACGTCTGCCATTGAAACATTTTTAGGATAACAGAAGTTTAGGATCAGATATGAAATTTGTCTTTTTTTTTTTCTCCTCCGGGTCTGTACGACCTTAGTAATAGAGTGGATGAAAAATTAACATTATGGTGGGGCCCACGTGGGACCCACCTTGAAGTAGATTGGCTGGTGAATCTCAAACCAGCCATATATAGTTGGTGAATTGACGTCGCCAAGTTCTGTGGTCACCACGAGGTATGTGCTATATCTATACCATCCACCCATGTGGACCTTACCATGACATATGCTTTGTGAAGCCACACCGTCCACATCACTAGACAGTGGGACCCACCATGATGTATGTGTTGCATCCAATCTGTCCAACCATTTTGACATATCATTTCATGATATGAGGCAAAGAATGAGTCAGATCTAAGGTTCAAGCGGACCCCACCATTTAAAATATAAGGACAGTGATATCCACCGTTCAAAACTCCTTAAGGGCCACAGTAGTTCCGATCAAGTCGATGTTTTTGCTTTCACTTCATCTACCAGTATGTTAACTTATGAATAGCTTGGATCTCAAAATACATAAGAATGGGCCCAATTAATATACATGAAGCTCATTTGATTTGGCCCGTTGGTTCGTCCCATTATGATGTATTTGAGGCCCATAGGTCGTGGCCCCTGGTGACATATATTAGGACTGTATATGTGGCCGCCGTGATGTATGTATTATGTATCTATGCCATCCATTTGTGCGGCCCCCCGTATTGTATGTATTGTATATCCAATGCATCCATTCGTGCGACTTACCATGTTGTATGTATTGTATATCGATGCCTTTCATTTGATGAGGCTAGTTGAGATGTATTGGGACCCATGGGTTAAGACCCATTTTGATGCATTTAGGGCCCATGGGTAGAGGCCCATTGTAATATACTTGGAGCCGTGTCAAAGGCCCATTGTGATGTATATTAAGACCTTTGATGTGGCCCATTGATATGGCTCCCATTTGATGTATATGAGATCCATGTATTGTGACCCATTGTGAAGTATTTTTGGCCCATATGTGTGGCCCACTGAGTTGTATATGTGGCCCTAGAATGAGGCCCATGTGATGTATCTATGGCCCCTGTGCAAGACCCACATGTTGTGTATATTAAGCCCTTGAGAGAGGCCCATGGTGGTATATATTGGGCCATTGTGTGAGGCATGGGCCCACTATATGTTTGGTCCTATGAGGACTACTCCTTGGGAGCAATGTTGGTTAAAATGTCCACATTGATAGGCAATGCTGGTTAAATGTCCTCATTATGACCATCCCTTAGGCCGGTCATTGAGGCTTATTCCGATTATCGAGACCGATTATTGATCGATTCTGATTGTCGTGGCCGATTACCAATTCCGATCATCGATCGAGGCCAATTATCATGACTGATTGCCGATTAGCGATCGAGGCCGATTATTATGACCGATTGTCGATTCCAATTATCATGACCGATTGTCGATTTTGATTATTATGACCGATTGTCGATTCCAATTGACGTTATCGATTTCTTGATTCTGATTATCAATCGATTTCGATTGACATGACCGATTGTCGATTTCGATTATCATGACTGATTACCGATTCTGATTATCGATCGATTCCGATTGACGTGAAAACTGGACATTTTGGAGAGGTGGTGGCCTACCATCATTGATCGGACCAAAGATCCAGACCGTTCATCATGTATTCTGTCCGAAAAAGTTCTAGGGGACGTTGTTTTGTGTTTAAAGGAAGATGAACTAGGAAAACTCCGAGGCGAGATGCATGCGAGGCCTGTCTACGTAAAGAACTTTCGAAGGAATTTTTTTTCTACTGCTCTTGCTGCGTAAAAGCTACGCATGCTCCAGCTGTGAAAACAGCTATCCACCTCTTCAGCCACCGACCTGGGATGGTTATAAAAGGCATATAGAGAACTTGGGAGTGGGGACATCAGCTTGGATATTGGAGCTTAGCTTGGACGCGCTTGCAGGAGAGAGAGTATTAGAGTTTTTCTTATTTGTTTATTTATTGTATTGTTTATTTTATTTTAAGATGGTTAGCTCAATCATGTTTACGGGCTAAACCTCTTAGCTAGGGATAAGAGGTGAAGCTTGTAGTGAGATGGGAGATTATATGCTTTTAATTTAATTTTAAGTTTTGAATTGAAGTTGGTTTTAGTTTGATTTTAAGGGAATGCTTTTAGGTTTTTAATGGTCTGTCGTGACTGAAATTACAATGGATCTGCAATGGCTTTGAGCATCTTCCTTTCCTTTATGTTTATGACGTCAGGAAGCCCTGTTGTTCACCATAGTCTCCTGGGCATGGTCGGATGACGGTACCCTTCCTAACTTTCATAGCACGTGATTAGTTGGTAATTAGTTTAATTCTGTTGTTTGCCATAGTCTCCTGGGCATGGTTTGGTGATGGAATCCATTCTAATTCATATACCTTTCATCTCTTGAAAATTAGATCAATGACAGTTCAGTTAATTTTTATAAAATAGGCATAAGACCTCCCTGATCTCTACAAGTGGATCCTCTGAATCCCTTGTTTCCTTTCCTCTGATTTCTATAAATTTTAGATTAATATTTTCACCATTATTCCTCAAATTACATACAGTTTATATTTCATCTTAGCCTAGTTCTACTTCTAGTTAATTTTAGATAACGTACAAGTTTCAGTCCTTTGGGATTCGACCTCAGTCTTACCGAGTTATTACTACATCACAACCCTGCACTTGGGGAGTGAACAAGTTTTTGGCGCCATTGCCGGGGACTAATGGCTACGTTTCTAAAATTAATTAGTTTTAGGATTAGTTTAAGATTAGGATTTGTACTAACTTCAGTTTTAGGTTTAGATTTTCCTGATTTTTTTAGAACTAACTTGTCTTTCCTGTTTTGTAGGATTCTGAGATAGAAATTTCTAATTTGGTGATATCTTTCTAATTTCTTTATTTTTTCTATTTTTAGAATTAGGGTTTTATTTTTAGAGATTTTTTAATCCTAGACTTTCTCTTTTCAGAAACTAACTTGTTTTGTCTTATTTTGCAGGCTCTTAATATAGGAATCTCTAGTATGATAACATCTTTCTAACTTCTCCTCCTTTTACTTTCCACATTGCTGTAGGATTTTTTTTTTCTTCTATTTTTCTTAGGATTAAATTCAGATTAAGGGTTTCATTATGTGTATGTATGAGTGGCAACGTCAGTATGCTGAGAAGAATAACTTATTTTGGAAAGATGATGAGATAAATCAACTTATGTCTCAAAACTTTTCTGAAACTTTCATTGAGAACCGATCAGAATATAAAGATCCACCGGCTAAGAAGTCCTTACGTGATTATATGCAGAGAACAATTACACCCCACGGATTAACAAAACAGTATGTGAGTGTTGGGGTTATCATAACTATGGTTGTGAGAATTATTATCACCCATCCGATAAAAAGAAAACAATACGTGATTATATTATGAGTGATAATAAGTATTACCAACCATCAAATTCTCCCACCTATGATCCATATGACTATAACCAGTGGAAACATCAATGTCGGGAAGCTGAACCAGCTATATGTCATAGTGATAATTCTCTTGGGTCCTCTACCTTTGAAACCCAACCAGAAACAATCCAAGAGGATTCACTTCAGAAACTCATGAAAGCACAAGAGCAATTCAATCAACTTGTCATACAATCATGTGAACTGCTCAAATCTTCAATTCCAATAATTCAGTCACACCTTATGGAGAAGGAAGAGGCTAGGTTATCCCAGCCTCATCCAAATCTAGAAGCACAATACGAGGAAAGTGATCCGCATTCACTTTTGAAAGAATTTAGAATTTGGAATGAGGAGTTGGATTCCATTAATGGGCATGTGGTTCAATTTCCCGATGAGTCAATCTCAATGACTGTTCGAAAGAATAGTGAAGATACATGGGTATCTTTTAAATATATTGATGATGACACACTTTCCTTACATGACACACATGATTTTAATGATGAGGAGGTTAGTTTAGTCGAACCTCAACTAAATTTAGGAATAGAATGTGATGAAGGTGATCCCATCCCAACTGTGCACTGCATGAAACTGGATGATGATGCTTATTTGGGTGATGATCCTGAATGTGCAGCCACAGTTTCCCTAGAATTCATCTCAAGTTTGGTCCAGGTTAATGATCAAGGCGTACATAAAGTGGTCAGTCATAATGAGCCACTCCCCTCACCTGATATGTCTGATTTAAAGGTAGAGGATGAGCCCCTCATGACTGACCCTTTTAACTCTTGTAAAACATGTTTGGACCACTTCCCTAAATTGAATGATGATATGATTCGGGAGAAGAAGGAGTTTCCCGTTACGACTCTGGAATTTGAAACCACTCAGTTGAGGCCACCATCTGAGCTACACACATTTGACAATTCAACGCCTCAATTGAGTAATTTCAATGAACAGAGTGATTTCATCAATGCTTCACCCATTCATCTTCAATCTGTCTGTGCAGGACTGGAGCAAGAGAGCGTACCTCCATCCACTTTCAAGGATAATGGATTCTTTGCACAGATCATCACAAGCCACAATAAGTCACACTCAGCTGAACTTCCTAAATTTTAGGATTGCTTGGCACACTTTGTAGTTTCAAACGATATCATATTAAGATACAAAGTGGATGCCCTGCGAGACAACATCTCGGTAGTCATCACTGACCGAGAGAACTCTTATTCTGAAACCTTCTCTTCCCCTGATCCTAAATGTCTACTAGTAAAGGAAGAGGAGTTGAATATTGAACCGAAGTTTGGAGCTTCGGAATGTGTTGAGACTACATCACTTCTTAAGAAGTTTTCTAAACTTTATTTATTTGTAGTCTTTGATTCACTACGCGATACTAACGTTGAAACTTTTGCTATCATAGGTGAATCGTGTATATTACAGATACCTCAAGCAATTTCATGGAAGATTTCTTATGAGGTACATAAGTCTCTCTGGAAAGTCATACTCCAGGGCGCCCAAGCCTATTGCAAAAAGGGCTTTTGGATGATCCTATTGAGGAACTTACTGAGAAACTTATCAAGATATTGACCGGAAGAGGAACCTTGCGGCATGATCGATTCAATGTTTGTGGGTAACATTACTGCAAACCCTCACGAGACTACAACTCGTCCACCAGGGGTAACCTAGGGGTTTAAAGGCTTGTTGCATACGCTAAATGCAATCAAGAGCACCTGCAAAAGTGGTATAGGTAGGATTTTATTTTTATTATTTTTGTTGGTTTCACTCTCGTACTAACCTGCTCTCTCCCAGCGATCTCGTGAAGTCTCTCTCTCTCAATTCGTTATTCAGGTACTATCTTCCCATCACTTCTTATTTACTTTTGTTGTCTCAGGTAGATTGCATGCTCATATCTTTTACATTGAGGACAATGTAAATTTTAGGTTGGGGGTGGGGGATTAGGTTACCTAATCAGAGTTTTCTTGGTCTTGAGAAAAAATTGTAAAAATTTTTAAAAATTGTGAAAATTTTTAAAATTTTCTGGGAATTTTTATGAATTCAAAGTGATTTTGATAGATATCCTGGATTTAAAAGTTCAAGATAAGTAATGTTGATAATTTCGGACTCTAGGATTCAGTATCTGTTAAATTTCACAGTTAAGATCGAATTATTAATCCATGATTAGAAGTTGTAAATATTGATTGAGTCATGAGTTCACGTGTCACATCTCGCTTTCACATTAAGGTTTCAGTTTGATATTGAAGGGTTAATTTGGTAATCATTAAAGTATGAAAGGAACTAGCCTGATACATTTGCCTAACAAGATTGATATGAAAAAAAATAGATACCTCTAGAAAGGGTTGGGTGAATAATCTTTACCATAGGTTTACTCCCTACAGGTGAGGATTTGATTCCCCATGAATGATATGTGAAAAGTGTTGGGTGCACAACCTTTGCCGTAGGTTTGCTCCCTATAGGTGAGGATTTGATTCCCCTTCTTGACGTTAATTTTAATGAAAAAATAAAAACTCAAAGAATGAAAATATGATTTATGAAGCAAGTTTTGGTGGTTTTTTTTGGTTATCATGAATTCTCTTGTTGGCTACCAATGATATCATGGAAGAACGAATTGAATCTTAATATTGATAAGCTGAGATTACACTATACACCCATGAACTCAATGTTTAGAATTTTTTCTGATTGTTGGATTAATACTTTAAACCTGATTATGAGTTTACCATGTGCCTGGGTCCAGGAGGAAGTAATGCCCAACATTCATGAGTTTTAGAATTTTAGTATCTGAATTGCTTTTCAAAAATCACTCGAGTTCATGGAAATTTTCCTATAATTCTCAACGTACTTTTCGCATACTTTGCTCGGGACTAGCAAAATGCTGGTTAGGGGTTGTGTTGAGGGTCAAATATTGCATATTAGACCCCAGTTATTATCTGGATTTACGAACATAATACCATTTAATGACCTACTTTAACCGTGTTTGTGATGCAGAGTGTAATTACAAGCTCGGATTGAAAAAGGATGCTTAAAGCTGAGATTTAGTGCTCAAAATTCACCAAAGCATGAGACACACTCCAGGGGACCAAGATCGATGGAATTACACACCAGGGATCCAAGAAAACCAAGAAACTGAAGCTCAAGTGGCCTAAAAGACGTCCAGAGTGCAAGATCACAGGGTTCCCACCATCAGTTTGGCTCGAAACTTTATACGTGGCCTGAGGACAAGAAATTAACCATACAAGTCAATTTTCAGCCATTGGATCCCTCTGGAAGTGACCCAATGGACAGATCAGCCTATAAATCAGTGAATTGGGGCACACCTGAGTTATAGATATGCTTCAAAAGTGTTCTGGATGGATAAAATGAGATGGTGAAAAGGATGGACGGAACGGATTACACATAAACATCACAAAGGACCCCACATGTATATTGCATGTACATAGGGTACATGTTCACAAGAGATGCACCGGACGGTCAGCCCGGTCAAAACATGGGCTGACCCGTCCCTCCTCCTTCTCTGATTCAAACGGCGGACGCACTGCGTCCGTCGGTTCATACTTGTGGGCCCCACTCGATGTCCGAAGTGATGATCAGAGCCATCTATTGCATACAGAGGGGGGATATTAGCCTCACTTAGGCATCAGTTCTATCCCATGCAAGCTATTGGAAGATCCTGGCCGTTGAAAGCAAGATGGACGGCGGAATAAAAGATCAAGTGGACTACACTAAAAATGCTCAAAAAACATTCATTCCTTAATGGTTTTTCGAGAGCATTCAAATGAATGGAATGGATCCATCGTCTGATACCCATCACGGGCCCACCATCTTTGGCAGTAACGCGTCCAAAGCTCTGTTTGCGAAACAGAGCTACGGACGAAGCTTCGTGGGCCACCTCCGTACTTCATAGGTACGATCTGGACCGTTCATTAGACTTATACAGTCCCATTAACCATGACGTAGGTGGCACAATTCCAAGAAATAGCGAGGATGGGTCTCCAACCTTTCAAACACAGATCAGATGGATGTGAGATCAAGGAGGTGGGCCTTATCAAAAGCACTCCAAAACCACTCATTCCCACCCGAAATCTCGCCACAAAGCTAATGGATGGAGTGGATTTTCTCACCGATGCTGAAAAGGGGCCCACCAATCATCACAGCGCAATTTTCTGCGCAGGCCATGCGTCCGTGAAAACCGGACGTTCTGGAGAGGTGGTGGCCTACCATCATTGATCGGACCAAAGATCCAGACCGTCCATCATGTATTCTGTCTGAAAAAGTTCTAGGGGACGTTGTTTTGTGTTTAAAGGAAGATGAACTAGGAAAACTCCGAGGCAAGATGCGTGCGAGGCCTGTCTGCATAAAGAACTTCCGCAGGAATTTTTTTTCTACTGCTCTTGCTGCGTAAAAGCTACGCATGCTGCAGCTGTGAAAATAGCTATCCACCTCTTCAGCCACTGACCTGGGATGGTTATAAAAGGCATATAGAGAACTTGGGAGCGGGGACATCAGCTTGGATATTGGAGCTTAGCTTGGACGCGCTTGCAGGAGAGAGAGTATTAGAGTTTTTCTTATTTGTTTATTTATTGTATTGTTAATTTTATTTTAAGATGGTTAGCTCAATCATGTTTACGGGCTAAACCTCTTAGCTAGGGCTAAGAGGTGAAGCTTGTAGTGAGATGGGAGATTATATGCTTTTAATTTAATTTTAAGTTTTGAATTGAAGTTGGTTTTAGTTTAATTTTAAGGGAATGCTTTTAGGTTTTTAATGGTCTGTTGTGACTAAAATTACAATGGGTATGCAATGGCTTTGAGCACCTTCCTTTCCTTTATGTTTATGACGTCCGGAAGCCCTGTTGTTCACCATAGTCTCCTGGTCATAGTCGGATGACAGTACCCTTCCTAACTTTCATAGCACGTGATTGGTTGGTAATTAGTTTAATTTTGTTGTTTTCCATAGTCTCCTGGGCATGGTTTAGTGATGGAATCCATTCTAATTCATATACCTTTCATCTCTTGAAAACTAGATCAATAACAGTTCAGTTAATTTCTATAAAACAAGCATATGACCTCCCTGATCTCTACAAGTGGATCCTCTGAATCCCTAGTTTCCTTTCCTCTGATTTCTATATATTTTAGATTAATATTTTCACCATTATTTCTCAAATTACATACAGTTTAGATTTCATCTTAGCCTAGTTCTAGTTCTAGTTAATTTTAAATAACATACAAGTTTTAGTCCCTTGGGATTCGACCTTGGTCTTACTGAGTTATTACTATATCACAACCCTGCACTTGGGGAGTGAACAATGGCCCATAGGCAAGGCCTATTATGATGTATTCATGGCTTATGAGCAAGGCCCATGGTGATATGTATTAGGCCCATGATGCATGATCCATTTGATGTATTTGAGACCCATGTGTATGAACCACATGTCATGTATTTGAAGCCCATGAGCAGGACTCACCTGTTGTGTACATGTAACCCTTGAGTAAGGCCTATTGTGTTGTATATTAGGCCATTATGTGAGGCCGTGGGCCCATTATATGTTTAGATCTATGTGGGTCATTCCTTGGGGCAATGTTGGTTAGATGTCCACATTGTCGAGGCCGATTGTTGATACCGACTATGAGTATGTGATAACATAACATCATGATACATGCCCATACGCATCATCTGCATGTTTGTTATGAGATGTGATTGACCATTGCATATGTCATTGGGTAGGATGATATGAGACTCCCTAATAGGCGGAGGTTATCTCACATGAGTGCACAGCATACGTAGGATTGATGCATGACTAGATTGTATGACTCATGTATCTTACATTGTGTGTTATACGCCCTAGCGACATCAGGGTTGTAGCCTCCACAGGCATATCATGGATGGCCAGACGGGACATCGAAAATGTTTGGTTCTAGCATACGGGCACCATACATGTCCCTGGGTAAAAATTTCTAAACCTCTGTGGCCAGGAGATGACTCCAACGTTGAGACCGAGTGGATATATGAGCGCACGAGGGCCGAATACTAGGAGGCTACGTCTCCCACTGTGTCGTGGTCAGTTGGAAAGGGGTGTGGCCTTACTCGCCCGAGGGTAGGGGGCAATACTAGGCTGAGTTTGACCAGCTCGTGAATGGGTCCGCTATCGACATGTTGGATAGGTATTGACAGACTATTGGCCAGGCGGATAGTGAGGTTTCTTACACTCTCTTGGACTATGCTACTGGGAGAGAGACAGTGCCATTGGAGTGTACTAAACCCCGGTGATGATCCTATAAATGAACTGTACTGATATGTAGACTTATTGAGTAGGAGTTGTATGCTCATTCATTCATTCATTCACTATCCACTCGGGAGGGTGGTGCACAATTAATTGTTGTATATCTTCGTTATGGCAAGGATTTCGGTTGGGGCGCACGACTAACCTGAGACCAGGAGTTTACTACATTGAGTCTGACTATCCAAATTTAAGTATGGGGCTGTTTTGGATAGAAGTCCCTTGTGATGGACCCCATAGCCTGTGATACTACGTACTATCATCCCGACTTTACACTCCAGCATGGTCATTCCATTCGCACTGCATGTTGCATTGCATCCACGGTATATGGTACGACTAACGCTGTCTGTGTTACTCATCAGGAATGTATATCGCATTGCATCCTCTGCATCTGATATTTGGCTCTCTATGACTCCGCATTTGCATAGTTGATTTCTATTACGTATTTTAATATTGATTGACTTATGATCTTGTCAGTATTTCTGTTTACTCTAATAATTCCTACTCTTATTAGTATATCTGCTTACTCTGATAATTCATGATCTTATTAGTATTTTTTCTTATTTTGACATTGGGCTATTTATAGATTACCAGTAATTCCGGTACTGTATGATGATGGCATTGTATTAAATACTTGGCACTTACCTTGTGCACAAACTTACACCACCCTCTAAGCTTTCTATAAGCTTATGCACGATAGATGCGTGCAGGTGATATTAGGTTGCAGCAGTGTTGAGCTTGGAGCGTACAACGATTTTCTGGAGCTTGATTTTTATTTATGTATTTCCTTCCAACATTGTACTCAACTGATTATATTAGTGGATATGTGATGATGATGTTGCCTTTGTGAATTGGGTAATCTTGTAGTTATGCTTATTGCGAGTTAAATGTATTTTTTTAAAAAAATCCTCCTTGTAGGATCCCAGGATTGGAATCTGGTGTATGGACGCTAGGAGCCAAGAATGTGGTACTATGGAGGCTGTCGACACTGGATTCGGCGATCAAAAATTTTATTAGCCTAGTTTTTGAGTTTGGGGTGTGACAACATCTCTACTGCAGTAGCAGTAGAGACGGATTGGCTACTCCCCATACATGTTACTGTGATTAGTCTTTGTGGGCCCCACTATGATTTATTTGTTTTATCCATGCCGTTCATCCATTTTTACATATTATTTTAGTGCTTGATACCAAAAATAAGATGGATATAAGTCTCAGGTGGACCACATCATAGGAAAACAATAATGATTGGTTATCCACCGTTAAAATCCTCTTAAGGCCCACTGTATTGTTTATTTGACATCCAATCTGTTGATTGGATCATAAAGGCCCAGATGAAGGGAAAAAATAAATATCAGCTTGATCCAAAACTTTTATGGTCCCAAAACATTTTTAATGGTCAAAATTCATTCAACATTGTTTCCTATAATGTGGTCCACTTGAGATAGAGATATATCTCAATTTTTTTTTATCATATCATAAAATGATATATAAAAATATATGGACAGCATGGATGACACACATACATCATGGTGGGCCCCATAGAGCACCGACAACCAGCCAATGGGTGGTGTCAGGGGGAGTAGCCAATCCATTCCCGGGTTGGACGCGGATTGAATACTAACAAGTTGAGTGGCGAGACGAGCTACTAAAGTGACGTCACTACTTCTTTGGGCCCCACCATGATGCATGTGTTGTATCAACACTGTCCATACATTTGTAGAGATCATTTTAAAGTGTGGTCCAAAGAACGAGGTAGATCCAAGGCTGGGTAGACCCGCCACAAAAAACAGTGATGGGAGTGACGCCCGCCATTGAAACTTCCGAAGGTCCAGCATGATGTTTATTTGAGATCTCACCTGTTCATATGTTAAAGTAGACATGAAAAAAGGGAAAAAAATAAATATTAGCTTGATCGAAAACTTTGGTGGCCCTTATAGCTTTTTAACGGTGGGTGTCAATCTCCCTGCTGTTTTTTGTGGTGTGGTTCTCTCGAACTTTGGATCTGATTCATTTTTTTGGATCATATCCTAATATGATATTTCCAAATGGATGAAGAATGTTGATACAAAACATAAATTATAGTGTAGCCCACAGAACTTGGTGACATCACTTCAGTGGGGAGTCTCGCTACACAACCTGTAAGTAGCTAATCTACGTCCGAAGGAGTCCTAGCAAGACACATACTTGTAATGAGTTCTAGCATAACATGTACCTATAAAAGCAATATAGTTGGTACGGACACTACCTAATCCATTTCGGCGTACATAAACTGGACGACACTATAGAAGTGGTGGATCAAGCATATATTTATTTTTTCCTTTCATCCATGTCCTTGTGATCATATAAAAATGTTTCAACGGTGCAAATCATTATTTCAACTGTTTCCTATGGTAAGGTCCACTTGATCATTAGGTATGATTAAATTTTGGATTAAACTCCAAAAATCAGATAGAAAAACGGATGGACGACGTGGATAGACCTCATACATTCACAGTGGTACACTAGCCAATCCGCTTCACCACTAATGCAGATTAGAAATTACTCGACTTACATGTAGTCGTAAGAGTCTTTGATGAGTCCATATTCCCAAGACCTCGGGAAGACTATTTTAGTAAGTCACATTACTCGACTTACGCATCCCAATATATGCAGAGATGAATGGTCTTATTGGGCCATTGTGATTTATATATTTTATCCATGCCGTCCATTCATTTTTAAAGATCATTTTAAGGAATGAGCTAAAAAATGAGGCATATCAAAGGCTTATGTGGACCACACCATAGAAAGCAGTGAAATTGAAAACTTAATATTGAAAACCTTTTGAGGCATGACAACCACGACCTATATCAACCGCGACCCACATAACATGACAACCATGACCCATATAATATGATAACTACAACCCGGATGACAACCATGACCCATAAAATATGACAACCACGAGTCAAAAAACATGACAACCACGACCCACAACCATGACCCATATAACTTGACAACTATGATCCATGACAATTACGACCTATATAAAATGACAACCACGACCCATATAACTTCACAACCATGACCCATATAATATGATAACCTTGACCCTTGCTACATGATAACCACGATCCATTCGAAGGGTCGTGGTTCACATGCATAATGGATTGTGATTTTCATCCACAAAGGGTATGGTTGATATTTGACCCTACTCTTAAAATGACACAACGAAAAGGATAGGTGGCAAGGATTATTCACATACATTAATGTGGGCCCATTTGGGTCATGGTTTACATGGGTCGTAGTTGCCATGTTATATAGGTCGTCGTTGTCATGTTGCATGGTTCTTGGTTTGCAACGTGTTCACTTCCTTTTCTACCAAACCATTGGTACCATAGCTTAAGGCCTACAATGAGGTGATCCAATCCATCCACCTTGTCGGTTAGCTCATCGTGGGCCCAAAAAGTCCTGATTTGGGCAGTATCCACTTATAACAAACATCACTGTAAGCTTGAAAAGTTTCTATAGTCCCCATTATTTTCTATTTTGTGGCCCACACGAGCACCGGATCTGGCTGATATTTGGGCCCTATCCCTAAAATGACACAACAAAAAGGATGGACGGCATAAATTATACACATACATTAATGTGGGCCCATATGGGTCATAGTTTGCATGGGTCGTAGTTGTCATATAACATGACAACCACGACCCATATAACATGACAATCGCAACATATATCACATGAAACCATGACCCATATAATATGATAACTACGACCCATTTAACATGACAATCACGACCCATATAACATGACAACCACAACCCATGACAATTACGACCCTTACCACATAACAACCATGACCCATATAACATAACAACCACAACCATGACAACCACGACCCATATAACATGACAACCATGACCCATGATAACTACGACTTATATAACATAATAACCATAACCCATATAACATGACAACTACAACCCATGACGACCACGATCCATTTTTGGTAGTGTAAATGGATCGAAGGCAACGGATTAAGGTCGTGGTATACTCCATTTGATCTTTAGATATGCTTCAATTTTAGGCTAAACCCCTTAAATTAGATGGAAAAATGGATGGATGGCGTGGATAGACCACATACATTTAAGGTGGGCCTAACCGAGTATTCAATCCGATTTCTTCTCTCGTGCGCAACTTGCACTGGGAAAGAAAGAAAAACGTGCCAACCACACTCCTACCTCATGACTACCACGACCCTTTCCTCATGAAAACCACGACCCATATAACATGGCAACCACGACCCATACCTGGGTTCTGGTTATAATGTGGTAAGGGTCGTGATTGTAATGTAATAAGGGTCGTAGTTCTCATGTTATATAGGTCGTAGTTTTCTGAGGTCGTGGTTGTTACAGGTTCACTTCCTTTACTACCAAATGAAAGGATAGCCATTGATATAATAGTTTGAGGCCAACAATGGGGAGATCCATTCCGTCCATCTTATAGGTCTGCTCGGTGTGGGCCCAAAAAGTCCTGATTTGGGCAGTGTCCACTTCTAACAAACATCACGGTGAGCTTGGAAAGTTTCAACAAGGGGTTCCATTGTCACCATTATTTTCTATTATGTAACCCACACGAGCTCTGGATCAGGCTGATATCTTTAGGCCCTACCCCACAAATGACACGGTAAAAAGGATGGACGACATAGATTATACACGTACATCAATATGGGCCCCATGAGTTTAGTCCTTGCCCACACGCAAAAAGGATTCCGTACATATCACTTTACTGGTATTAAATACTACGTAACTTCTTAGTCCCTAGAAAACCGTGCAACTACTGAACCAAGGTGAGGGGCATTTTTATCCTAAACAATCTCCAAAAGCTGTTAGAAAGCCCTTTAGGGAATATATGGAGTGTCGTAGCGTTCGAGGTAATTGACCTAAACTTCGAGGCGAGTACGGTCAATTTCCCTATCAACAAGTTGGGTGGAAAATAATTGACACAGTGGACCTTAAGAAGGTTTCAAAGGTTGGCATCCTTAGTATCACTGCTTCCCGTGGTGTGGTCCACTTGAGCCTTAGATTTGCTTTATTTTTTTATTTACCTATTGATGAGGGTCAAATATTGTATATCAGACCCCGATAAATACCTAATTTGACGTATATGATAATGTTTAATGTCGTATTTTAATTGTATTTTTGTTACAGGATGAAATCAGGAGCGTTGATTGAAAAAGGATATTAAAAGCGTGGATCTGACGTTCCGAAGTAACCAAAGCAAAGGACGGACTTTAGAGGACTGAGATCAATGAATTTACAGGCCAGGAATCCGAGAAAATCGAGCCGTTCACGTTAAAGAGGCCCAAAATTGGTCCAGAATGCAAGATCACATGTTTTCTACCATCCGATTGACCTGAAACTTCACACATGTGATGGGGGCCATAAATTAACCGTACATATTAAATTTCAGCCATTGAAGATTTCAAAAAGTTATCCAACGGACAGATCAGCCTATAAACCGTCGATTTCAAACCCGCCAGATATCTAGATATACCTCAATTTTGGTCCCAACCGTTAAAATCGTATGAGAAAAGGGATAGATGGATCAGATCTCTCAAAATCATTTCGGTGGACCCCACATGTATAGTGTGTACACATTGCACATGCAAGCTGGCGCCGCACCGGAGCGCCTGACCCGGTCAAAGTCGGTGTTGACCGACTCCTCATGCAAACGGCAATAGCCGTTTCACACTGGCAGCGAACGGACGGTCACTGTCTATCTTGCGATCCGTTATGGGCCCCACCCATTATCCAAATGGACAATCTGAACCATTCATAATAAACCATAGGTCCCACTTATCATTACCTAGGTGAAAAAATTGCAAGGGATAGCAAATATGGACTTCCAACAGTTTAAAAAGCAGATTGAACGGTGGGTTTAAAAATCAGGTGGACTGTACCAAAAGCAATCCAAAATCACCCATATCTGACTGAAATTTTGAGGCACATCTCATGGACGGAGTGGATTTCCCATAGAAACATTCAAGTGGACCCCACCAGCATCGCAGCGCGATCAATGCGCAAGCTCTGTTTGCAGAGTCCGGGCGCAGCACGATTTTTGAGGGCATCTGTGGGCCACCTTCACTTGACATATGCCCAATCCAAACCGTTCAAATGCAAGAGTAGAGGGTCATAACTCCAACCATGGAGTCCGAATCCAAGAACAGATCGTCGTCCGTCTAGAATCTGAGGCCAAACACAAGGATTTGAATGTTGCTGCGCAGGCAGCTGTTGCTGTGGAAGTTCCTCCGACTCTAGCCTTTCTGCCGACTTCCAGCGGTTATAAAAGGGCCTGAGAGGTGGCCGTGAGAAAAAAAAAAGAACTAGGATTCAGAGATGGGAGCAGATACAGATCTTAGGGAGAGCCAGGAAGAGAAGAAAGAGAAGAAAGAAGAGAGAGAGAGGAAGGCGGGAGAATGTTTTCTGTTTTTATAAATATTTATTTTTTCCTTCTTTCCTAATCAAATTTATGGATTGCTAAACTCTTAGCTAGGGCTGAGATGAAGCCCCTAATTTGATTGACTCTTGTTTATGTTAAATTTATTTTAATTGGATTGATTTGTTTCTTTTTCTAGTATGCTTTCTTACTTCTCCATTCTATAAGCTCGACCACAGTTTAGATATAGATATTGTTTGGAATATTACTCTAGGTGCTTGTGTCTGACCATGAACAGGTTTCCTATAGAGGAAGAAACAGGATTTACATCTCTCCATGCCTGACCATGGATGGAAAGATGTGATCCATTTGCTTTAAAGGATTATACATTCTGTGTACCCGACCAAGGACATAGAGTGTACTTTGTTTATTTTGATATCAATCTGAATTAGGGTGAATCAACAGGTAAAATAAGGGTTAGGATAATTAGGGGTGGATTCGAAAGTCCTAGTCTTCTCCTGGATTGAATTTTTTTCATAGTTCTCAGTTACTTTCCATAGATTTGCATTAGTTTACTTATTAGTTTGCTAAAATATTTGTTGGATTAGTTAAGAAGAGTCTTAAGTTTCGAATTGCGACAACTAGTCCTCGTGGGAACGATCTCGTAATACGTACCATATTTACATATGATTCGTATACTTGCGAGTTAAAATCATTTAAATCAAATTGGTTTAAATTAAAACATCAAGTTTTTGGCACCGTTGCCGGGGACTGTTTTGGTCCAAATTGAATTTAGGATTCTCTCTTATCATAATTCATAGCCTTATGATTTTACTAACTATAGGTTAAAGTTTTTGTTTTGTTTTATTTTAGAAACTAACATATTTCCTGTTTTGTAGGGTCCTGATTTGAACTTCTAATTTTGGTAATCCCTTTCTAAAATTTTCTACTTTTTCTAATTTCTATTTTTTAGGAATTTTCTAATTCTAGGCTTTCTTCTTAGAAATTTTTTAATTTTTAATTTTAGATTTAGATTCTTCTTTCAATTAACTTTCTATTTTCTAGTTTTAGAACTTTTTCCCTTTTTAGAAACTAACTGTTGCTTAAGATTTTTTTTCTTTCTAGCATTATTTTAGGAAATTGCTTTTGTTTTTATTTTTATTTTTACAGGAATTGAAGAAGGAAGCTGTTAAATAAGATTGTCTTCAGAAGGAGAAGCTACCAAATCTTCAGACATCCAACATCTTCTTTTCCGGGTTCTTTCTTCTAATTCTTGTTTACATAGCTTTCTCTTGTTTTTAGGAATTTATAATTTTTAGTTCTAGTCTTATTTCTCTTAGGTTGCATCTTAGTTTAGTTTAGTTTTCTTTCCTACATTTCAGTTATTCAGTTTATGCTAGGGTGTAGATCTTTGAACATAGAACTAGCACCCTTTGATCCTGAAATAGAAAGAACCTTTTGTAAAAGATCTAGAAATATCCTATTCGAAATGACGGACGAGAATGCAATTAAAGCGCTTAGAGATTATTCAGCTCCTGTCCAATTTAATGCGCCTTCATGTATAGTGTTTCCAGCCACCACGGCAGCACACTTTGAACTTAAACCAGGCGTCATACAGTTGTTACCATCTTTCTATGGTTTAAACAAAGAGGATCCATATCATCATGTAAAAGAATTTCTAGACATTTGCTCGACCTTTAGGTTTCAAAACTTCTCAGATGATTCGATCCGTTTGCGCCTTTTTCTTTTTTCTTTGAAGGATAAGGCAAAAGCATGGTTGAATTCTCTAGAAGTTGGGACGATCACTACATGGGATTAACTGTCTAAGAAGTTCTTAAACAAATTCTTTCCTGTTCACAAAATGAATGCTCTCCGTAGAGAAATCACTAATTTCATGCTAAAAGAGGGAGAACACTTTCATGAATGTTGGGAAAGATGGAAGGACTTGCTCCTTAAATGTCCACACCATGGCTTTGAGAAGTGGCAACAAGTTCAATACTTCTATGACGGTTTGACACCTCAAAACCGTCGCATGGTTGATGCCACCAGTGGAGGGTCATTCATGACTAAAAGTGATGTCGAAGCATGGAATTTCTTTGAAACCTTATGAAAAAATTCTCAACAATGGGACTACTCAAATAGAGGTGAAAGAAATCCCCAACTGCCAAAGAAAGGTGGTATATATGAGATAGGAGTCACGCCAAATATTTATACCGTACTTGATAGCCTGACATAGAAAGTCGATGCTCTGATGTTGAATAATGGACCTCCACAAACAACTCAAATCGAGTCATGTGCTATATGTTCTAGTCTTGGCCATCCTACGCAGTCATGTCCATCTGGTGCAGCATTTCCTGAATTTCTCTCCGAACAACTACATGCTATGAACACCTTTCGGAGACCTGGGAATGATCCTTACTAAAATACCTATAACCCAGGGTGGGCTAGACATCCAAATCTTTCTTGGGCAAAAGGACCACAACAAGGAGGACCATCTGAAAATCCTCCTATGCAATCTTACCCACAAGTTGGTAGTCAACAACCTCAACAGTTTCCGCAATATCAATAAGCTCCTGCACAATCTAGGAAACCATCTCTTGAGGATACACTCAATCTTTTTATGCAGAGTTCTCTTCAATTTTAAAAAGACACCCAACAAACTTTACTAGCTAACCAGCAAAGCGTACATGTGAATGCTCAATCTATTGCCAAGCTGGAAGTTCAATTGGGTCAACTTGCTGCCACAATGAGTGAGAGAGAGAAGGGGAGGTTCCCTAGCCAACCTGTGGCAAATCCAAAAGGACAATTTGAGATTGGCTCTAATTCAAACCAGGAATAATATCATGAGCAAGCCAAATCTATCATTACCCTTAGGTCCGGTAAACAGATCGAGAACAAAGTAGAAATGCCTAGGAAAGAATCAAATTACAAACCGGAAGAGCAAAATGAAGCGGAGAGACATACTATTGCATCTAGAGTCCAAAAGAACTCTGACCCTCCAGAAACTACTCCTGTGTCATCTTATGTGCCTAAAACACCTTTTCCTCAACGTCTGGCACCAGTTAAGAAAGGAAACAACTTTAATGAGATATTGGAGATGTGTAAGCAAGTGCAAATTAACATTCCATTGCTTAATGATATCAAGCAAGTTCCTGCTTACGCTAAGTTTCTTAAAGATTTATGCACTCAGAAGCGTAAGATGCATGTTCATAAGAAGGTCTTCCTTGCAGAGAAACTCAGTTCTATGATTCAACATAACACCCCTCCTAAATTTAGGGATCCAGGAGCTCCTACCATTTCTTGCGTCATAGGAGATCATAAGGTTGAGAAGGCATTGCTCGATTTAGGGGCGAGCGTTAATTTGTTGCCATATTCTGTATATGAGCAGTTAGGACTTGGTGAACTGAAATCAACTAAAATAACACTACAACTAGCTGATAGATCTGTCAAGGTGCCCCGTGGTATTATTGAGGACGTGTTAATCTAGGTTGATAAGTTTTATTTTCCAGTGGATTTCATCGTTCTTGATACTCAGCCTGTCCCGAATCCTACGAGTCAAATCCCGGTTATCTTGGGACGTCCATTCTTAGCTACATCCAATGCTATTATAAATTGCAGGAATGGAGTCATGAAGTTGTCTTTTGGTAACATGAAGATTAAACTTAATGTTTTCAATGCTGGACAACAACCGGCAGACTCGGATGATATTTTTGAGGTGAACATGATTGATAGTCTGGTGCATGACTCTTTCTTTAAATCTTCCGAAGACGCACTGGAGACTTGTCTAGCACATTTTGGCACAGACTTTGACATAGAAAGTTCCATCGAAGAAGTTAATGCATTGCTCGACTCTAATTCTATAATGGATACTACAAAATGGAAAGCGAAAGTGGAACTTCTTCCACCATCTGAGTCTAAACCGGTCCCGTCTGTTGAGAAACCACCCGAACTTGACCTTAAACAATTACCTGAAACTCTCAGGTATGCATTTTTAGGTCCTTCTGAGACCCTACCTGTCATCATAGCTTCTAACCTCGATAAGGAACAGGAGGGCAAGTTGCTTAATGTTCTTAGAGAACATAGGGTAGCTATTGGGTGGACAATAGCAGACATAAAGAGAATAAGCCCCACTGTGTGTATGTATCATATTCATCTTGAGGAAAATGCAAAAACGTCACGTGAAATATAAAGGAGGCTTAATCCTAACATGAAAGAGGTCATATGGGCGGAGGTGCTCAAATTGTTAGATGTTGGTATCATTTACCCTATTTCGGATAGCACGTGGGTCAGCCCAGTCCAAGTTGTTCCAAAAAAGTCTGGGATTACGATGATAAAAAATGATGATAATGAATTAGTACCAACCCGCATGACTACGGGCTGGCGAGTTTGTATTAATTACCGTAAACTGAACCTGGTCACAAGGAAGGATCACTTTCCTCTTCCTTTCATAGATCAGATGCTTGAGAGATTGGCAGGGCATAGCTATTATTGTTTCCTAGATGGTTATTCTGGGTACAATCAGATTCTCTTTGCTCCCGAGGATCAAGAGAAAAGTACATTCACATGTCCTTTTGGTACATATGCCTATCGGCGTATGCCATTTGGGCTATGTAATGTGCCTGCTACTTTTCAACGATGCATGATGAGTATTTTTTCAGACATGGTTGAGCATTTTCTCAAGATTTTTATGGATGATTTTTCCATTTTTGGCTCTTCCTTTGATGAATGCTTATACCATCTATCTCTAGTTTTGGAAAGATGTAAAGAAACGAACTTGGTATTGAATTAGGAAAAGTGTCATTTTATGGTTCAAAAAGGGATTGTACTCAGGCATGTTATTTCAAGTAAAGGCATTGAAGTTGATAAAGCCAAGATTGATTTAATTTCTAGTCTTCCTCCACCTAGAACAGTGAAGGAAATTAGATCATTTTTAGGGCATGCAGGATTCTACAGGAGATTCATTAAGGATTTTAGCAAAATTTCTCGACCCTTGTGCAGTTTATTAGCTAAGGATGTTGCATTTGACCTTGATGATGATTGTCGGAAAGCTTTTGACAAGTTAAAGCTTTTATTAACTTCTGCTCCAATCATCCAACCACCTAATTGGAGTTTACTTATTGAGCTTATGTGTGATGCTTCTGATTATGCTGTTGGAGCTGTCTTAGGGCAACGATTGGACAAAATACCTCATGTCATTTATTATGCTAGTAGGACTCTAAATGATGCTCAAATGAACTACTCTACCACTGAAAAAGAGTTGTTGGCAGTGGTATTTTCTCTAGACAAATTCAGGTCATATCTCATTGGATCGAAGGTTATAGTGTTTTCAGATCATGCAGCATTGAAATATCTTCTTTCTAAAAAAGATGCTAAACCTCGATTGATTCGTTGGATTCTCTTGCTACAAGAATTTGACATTGAAATTCGGGATAAAAAGGGTTCCGAAAATGTGGTAGCCGACCATTTGTCTAGACTTGTCTTGGAGCCCACAGTGGATCTTGTGCCAATGAATGAGTCTTTCCCTGATGAACAACTTTTAGCTATTTCTCAATTACCTTGGTATGCTGACATCGTAAATTATCTTGTTACAAGTCAGATTCCTTCTCATTGGACTAAACAGGATAAATCCAAATTTCTTGCTGAGGTTAAACATTTCTTCTGGGATGATCCATACCTATTCAAACTCTGTGCTGACCAGGTCATTAGGAGATGTGTACCTGAGAGTGAGTTTCATAGTATAATCTCCTTTTGTCACGACCATGCATGTGGTGGTCATTTTGGTTCAAAGAAAACAGCTACAAAAGTTTTACAAAGTGAATTTTATTTGCCTACACTTTTTCGAGACATACATACCTTTTGTTCTACATGTGATCGATGCCAACGTATGGGTAATATTTCCCGTAGAAACATGATGCCACTTACCAATATTCTCATTGTTGAGATATTTGATGTTTGGGGTATTGACTTCATGGGTTCGTTTCCCCCATCATTTGGTTATATGTACATCGTTGTGGCCGTCGATTATGTCTCTAAGTGGGTGGAAGCAGTGCCATGTAAAACGAATGATCACAAAGTTGTGGTCCGCTTCTTGAAAGAAAATATCTTTTCTCATTTTGGTACTCCTCGGGCAATCATAAGTGATGGTGTTACTCATTTTTGCAATAAACCGTTTGAATCTTTAATGAAGAAATATTTCATCACCCATAAAGTTGCAACTCCATACCATCCACAAACAAGTGGTCAAGTAGAAGTTTCGAATCGGGAGATTAAAAATTTTTTAGAGAAAATAGTTCGCCCTGATCGTAAGGATTGGTCGCAACGTTTGAATGATGCTCTTTGGGCGTATCGTACAGCATTCAAAACCCCGATTGGAATGTCTCCCTATAGGCTTGTCTTTGGGAAAGCATGTCACTTACCTGTGGAATTAGAACATCATGCTTATTGGGCCATCAAAACCTTTAATTTTGATTTGAACAAGGCTGGATCGCACCGTAAACTTCAACTCAATGAGTTAGAAGAAATTCGAAATGAGGCATATGAGAATGCGAAAATTTATAAAGAACGAACGAAATTTTTTCATGACCAATCAATTCTTCGCAAGACATTTGAACCGGGTCAGAAAGTCTTATTGTATAATTCCAGGTTACGCCTCTTTCCTGAAAAACTACGTTCGCGATGGTATGGTCCTTATCAGGTAGTAAAAGTATTTCCTCATGGAGCAGTTGAGATTAAAAATCTTAAGGACGGAAATATTTTCAAAGTAAATGGTCAACGACTGAAACCTTATTTGGAGGATTTGGTTAATCAAGATGTTGAGGAAGTTAATTTGGAGGACCCAGGCTTTTAAGATTGATTAATTCATGGTCCATTTTTGTCTGGCTGAAGATGTTAAACTTAGCGCTCCTGGGAGGTAACCCAGCTTTTCATTCTATTTCATTTTTCCTAGTTAGTTGATTCAATGTTTATGGGTAACATTGCTGCAAACCCTCACGAGACTACAAGTCGTCCACTAGGGGTAACCTAGGGATTTAAAGGCTTATTGCATATGCTAAATACAATCGAGAGTACCTGCGAAAGTGGTATAGGTAGGATTTTCTTTTGTGATTTTATTTTAGTTTTATTATTTTTGTTGATTTCTCTCTTGTGCTGACTCGCTTTTACGTTGATATTTTTGGAAAAGCCTCTTAAATTCTCTGTCCAGGTACTATCTTTCCATCACTCATTTACTTTTATTGTCCTATGTGCATTGCATGCTTATTTCTTTTACATTGAGGACAATGTAGATTTTAGGTTGGGGGTGGGGGATTAGGTAACCCAATCAGTATTTTCTTGGTCTTGAGCAAAAAGTGTGAAAATTTATAAAAAAAAATTTTTGAAATTTTTTGAAATTTCTTATGAATTTGAAGTGACTTTGAAGGATAGTTGTGATTTTAAAATTAAAAGATACGTGATGTTGGTAATTTATGACTTTGGATTCAGTATATGTTAGATTTCACAGTTAAGTTTGAGTTATTAATCCATGTAGACGTTGTAAACATTGACTGAGTCATGATTTCACATATCATATCTCGCTTACACATTAAGGTTCCGGTTTGATATTGAATGATTAACTTGGTAATCACAAAGCATGAAAGGACCCAGCTAAAATAAAATTTCATGTTCAATAGAAAAATTGAAAAGGGTAAGTTGCATAATCTTCACCATAGGTTTGCTCCCTATAAGTGAGGATTCGATTCCCCATGATTGATATTTGAAAATAAATTAGGTGAAAAGTTTTTCACCATAGGTTTGCTCCCTATAGGTGAGGACTTGATTCCCCTCATTGGCATTACTGATCATGATGACAACAAAATAATAATAATAATAATAATAATAATAATAATAATAATAATAATATATAAAGGCTTATAGATCGAGAAGATTGAATAATTCAATTTTGGTTGGCATAAATTCTGTTGTTAATTACCAATGATATCATGAATTGCCAAATGGATCTTTTAATGATTGTAAGCTGAGATTACACTATACACTTATGGAACTCAATGTTTAGAATTGTTCTAATTGATGGATTAATATGTTGAACCTAATTATGAAAGTTACTGTGAGCTTGATTCCAGAAGTAAATACTACTCACCTTTCACGAATCTTAGAATTTTCACAGCTCGACTATTTGTCACAAGTCACTTGAGTTTACAGGAATTGTCTCTTATTTCTGAAATTTTTTTTTTCTGCATGTTTTGCTTGGGACTAGCAAAATGCTGGTTGGGGGTTGTGATGAGGGTCGAATATTGTATATCAGACCTCGATAAATACTTAATTTGACGTATATGATAATGTTTAATGTCGTATTTTAATTGTATTTTTGTTACAGGATGAAATCAGGAGTGTTGATTGAAAAAGGATATTAAAAGCGTGGATCTGACGTTCCGAAGTAACCAAAGCAAAGGACGGACTTTAGAGGACTGAGATCAATGAATTTACAGGCCAGGGATCCGAGAAAATCGAGCCGTTCACGTTAAAGAGGCCCAAAATTGGTCCAGAATGCAAGATCACATGTTTTCTACCATCCGATTGACCTGAAACTTCACACATGTGATGGGGGCCATAAATTAACCGTACATATTAAATTTCAGCCATTGAAGATTTCAAAAAGTTATCCAACGGACAGATCAGCCTATAAACCGTCGATTTCAAACCCGCCAGATATCTAGATATACCTCAATTTTGGTCCCAACCGTTAAAATCGTATGAGAAAAGGGATAGATGGATCGGATCTCTCAAAATCATTTCGATGGACCCCACATGTATAGTGTGTACACATTGCACATGCATACTGGCGTCGCACCGGAGTGCCTGACCCGGTCAAAGTCGGTGTTGACCGACTCCTCATGCAAACGGCAATAGTCGTTTCACACTGGCAGCGAACGGACGGTCACTGTCCGTCTTGCGATCGGTTATGGGCCCCACCCATTATCCAAATGGACAATCTGAACCATTCATAATAAACCATATGTCCCACTTATCATTACCTAGGTGGAAAAATTGCAAGGGACAACAAATATGGACTTCCAACAGTTCAAAAAGCAGATTGAACGGTGGGTTTAAAAATCAGGTGGACCGTACTAAAAACAATCCAAAATCACCCATATCTGACTGAAATTTTGAGGCACATCTCATGGACGGAGTGGATTTTCCAAAGAAACATTCAAGTGGACCCCACCAGCATCGCAGCGCGATCAGTGCGCAAGCTCTGTTTGCAGAGTCCGGGCGCAGCACCATTTTTGAGGGCATCTGTGGGCCACCATCACTTGACATCTGCCCAATCCAAACCATTCAAATGCAAGAGTAGAGGGTCATAACTCCAACCATGGAGTCCGAATCCAAGAACAGATCGTCGTCCGTCCAGAATCTGAGGCCAAACACAAGATTTGAATGTTGCTGCGCAAGTAGCTGTTGCTGCGGAAGTTCCTCCGAATCCAGCCTTTCTGCTGACTTCCAGCGGTTATAAAAGGGCCTGAGAGGTGGCCGTGAGAAAAAAAAAAGAACTAGGATTCAGAGCTGGGAGCAGATACAGATCTTAGGGAGAGCCAGGAAGAGAAGAAAGAGAAGAAAGAAGAGAGAGCGAGGAAGAAGGGAGAATGTTTTCTGTTTTTATAAATATTTATTTTTTCCTTCTTTCCTAATCAAATTTATGGATTGCTAAACTCTTAGCTAGGGCTGAGATGAAGCCCCTAATTTGATTGACTCTTATTTATGCTGAATTTATTTTAATTGGATTGATTTGTTTCTTTTTCTAGTGTGCTTTCCTGAGATTTCCATACTTCTCCATTCTATGAGCTCGACCATAGTTTAGATATGGATATTGTTTGGAATATTACTCTAGGTGCTTATGTCTGACCATGAATAGGTTTCCTATAGAGGAAGAAATAGGATTTACATCTCTCCATGCCTAACCATGGATGGAAAGATGTGATCCATATGCTTTAAAGGATTATACATTCTGTGTACCCGACCAAGGACATGGAGTGTACTTTGTTTATTTTGATATCAATCTGAATTAGGGTGAATCAACAGGTAAAATAAGGGTTAGGATAATTAGGGGTAGATTCGAAAGTCCTACTCTTCTCCTGGATTGAATTTTTTTCATAGTTCTCAGTTATTTTCCATAGATTTGCATTAGTTTACTTATTAGTTTTCTAAAATATTTGTTGGATTAGTTAAGAAGAGTCTTAAGTTTCGAATTGCGACAACCAGTCCTCGTGGGAACGATCTCGTAATACGTACCATATTTACATCTGATTCGTATACTTCCGAGTTAAAATCATTTAAATCAAATTGGTTTAAATTAAAACATCACCTATCTAAAATTATATGGAAATATGGATGGACGGTGTGGATAAAACTCATAAATCACGGTGGCCCCTCAGTGGCCATTGGAACCTCTGCCTGTCCAGAGCTCAGAATAGGCGGGGGCAGTACCTAATCTTCGCCCTAGCCAAACACCTTTCCTCTCTCGAAGCCTTTTTGTCAAAACCCTCAAAACACACAGCCCGCGCTAATTCGCTCTCTCTCCCTCTACTGTCGTCGCCATGCCTCCGCCTATGACGAATCCTCTTATAGAGAACCCTCGACTTGCTAAAGATCCTCACAATCTCGGCAGAAGGTCAGTACTCCCGTTTCTTTTGCGGCCTTTTTTTTTATGTGGAAATCGGGGATTTTTTCTTTTCTTGCAAATATGTGGGAAACTAGGTTTTTAGAGGTAGTGAGCCGGTTGAATTTTATAAAATGGTGTATAGTTTTACTTGTTTGGAGAATAGGTTGGGATATTAGGCTTTTTGGTGGATTTTGGAAAGTTAAAGAGTTTTAGATCTGAGGATAAAGGAATTCCTTTTATTGTATTTTCTCGTTAATTTTCACTAGACTTGCGTCGCTTATTAGTGGTTAGTTTGGATGTAGTTTGGTGTTGTAATCTTAGATGGGAATGATAGGAAACATGACTTACAAGGGAAAATGGTATGCCCCATTGATTGATAATCCAAACTACATGGGCATTTGGTAGACACATCAGATTCCAAATCCTGATTACTTTGAACTTGAGAAACCTGACTTCCCCTGGGTGTCTTCTCTGATGAGGCTGTCTCAACACATCAGGATCTATGCTCTACAAATGGTGGGATCGGTTCGAGCATTTTGGTGGAGGGTTGGTTGATGGCAGGTTGCCGAGACATCGCCTGCTCATGGTGGGTGTGTTGCCTACTCAGCGGGCTCCCACCTTTCTATTGAAAAAAAAAAAAAAAACAAAACTTGAGAAACCTGACTTTGAGCTTGTTAGAGACATTGGCATTGAGATTTGTAAAAGGAAAAATGGGATCCTGCTCGACAGTATTTTAATAGCAAGTGGAGAGAGGGTTGCTGAATCATATAGGGAGATGACATGGAAGCCTAGGTTTGAAGTTGAGAAAGAAAAGCACAAAGTAATGGGGGTTGCTTCAGATGGGCTTACAGGCATCTAGGTGATGCTTCTGTTACATGTTTATTAGCTCTCCTTGTTATTCTTAAGTTATAAATTTTGGTTATGATCCTGACATTTCTTTTGCAGTCTTCAGAAGAAGGTATTTGATGTCCTTTACCGGATAGCAGACAGCCCTTCTTGGAAGCTTACAAGATCAAGATAATTGTAAGTGTAATCCTTAGCTTGTTCAGATCTACACCATTCTAACTGAATATGCTCTTTCCCTATTGTTAGTTTTTGAAATACTGGTAGGGTTTTGGCATAAATGAGATATTCTGGTTCTCACAATCTGATTCTTGTCAACTTGAAGAGATGGATTTCCTTAGTGTTCTTCAAATGATTCCTACATGTTTTCAACTAGCGATGACATGTAGATATTAGCTTGAGGAAAAGAATTTTTAAATTATGCTCTGCTATTGACAATGTGATCATTTAATTACTTGTGCAATTCATTACTCATCCATTGCTCTAACAATATCTTGTTCAGTCATTAAGCTATAGCTGCATTCTCCTATGTGTTTAAGGGTGCGGATGCGTCTCTTTTTTTAGTTTATGAATTCAGTCTGCCTAGAGGATCATGTTGATAGTTCTTTTATCCAGAACATTGGTCTATTGGGCTCCGCTGTGGATGGATCATTTCATAATATCTCCCAAGGTTAGAGATCCTAGCGTTTCCTTAAGAATTTTGTACTCGTGTGCTTCTTTACTCATATGTCGCATGTTTTGAAGTGTAGAACTCCGTAGCAGCCATGAGATGAAACATGAACTTCATACTTTTGTACTTGTGTGCTTCTTTACACATGTGTGCATGTTTTTTTAGTGTAGAACTCCGTGGGAGCCATGAGATGAAACATGAACTTTATTCTTAGTTGAGATCCAAAAGGCAAGGACACAAGACTTAATAATTTGGAAAATTATCTGTCTTGTTTTTTAATCATAATTTCTTATTTTGTTTCGACTTTGGATGATATTTCCAAGCTTGTTCTTGAATTATTTGAAGTGCCAATGATGGCTTTAAATATACTTTTGAGTTATAACTATGAAAAAAATATGATCAGAGGCATGTCTATTTATCTTTCTTTTTTCTTTAGTATTCTCTATTCAATTTCAGATGATTGCTTTCAACTTGGAGAATAGAGGCTTTATTACTAGAACTCTATTTATAAAAATTCACATTTATTTTAGAAATATTTGTGCCCGTGCTTTGTTTGCTTTTTGCGCAGATTTTGAAGAAAAGGTTTTATCAGCATGTCTTGGCTGTCTGCTTGTGTTAATTATATCAAGAAGTGTGTTCGCTTGGTTTTGTTCTTTCGTGTCATATTGTAAGATTCAAGCTTTTCTAGTAAGACTAACATCTCAGTTTTTTATTTATACTACCTCATCTTTTGCTTGAAATATGTTTGTAGAATCATTGATCTATTGTACAACTAAGTAACATGTTTTTTGTATCAAATCCATTTTGAATTTTATTGTTGCTCTTGTGAAGATGGTTTGGATTTTTGGGACAGCTCATGCAGGTGAAATACCTTTGAAATCATGAAAGAAGTGTTTTTTATTTTTATTTTTTTTATCGTATGTACATTCCAATATGTGAATATAGATGAAAGATGTGAGATCTGGAAATTTACGTTTTCCACTTTGAAATCAGAAAACAATCCCAAAGCTTTGTTGGGGGCCTTCCACAAAACCTTAGGATCTAGCCCTTGAGAACAAACCAGAATTATGGGATAATAATAGCAATGAAAACAATCAAAGCACAATCACACACCACACAAGAGATTTTTATGTGGAAAACCCTCAAAGAGGTAAAAACCACGGGACCTCATCCAGATCAACAATCCACTATGAAGTAGAACGTTATAACCTTCGTCACTCACGCAGGAGCGGATAAACAATAAAAAAATAAAAAAAACAGAGAGATCTCACCGATTACGAGGACGTAGAAGCGCTGAGACGATGGCTCCCTTCCACAAGCTTCCTCTCTCTCTTTTCTCTCTCTCTCTCACACCCTAAGCCCTTTTAGGAAACCCTCTTGTTCTTTTCTTCACACAATATGATACCCTAGAAAATCCTAGGAACCCCTTTTTATAGTTTTAGGAAACTCCTTTCTGCATCCATGTTGCGAAAGGACTCAAATCCGTAATTTTACGTAAAAACTGCGTAACCTACAACTAGTCCTGAAAATTCCAGGATTGGTCTTGGCCTCCTACGACTGGTCGTAGCTCACCTACGACTGGTCGTAGATCACCCACGACTAGTCGTAGACCACAGAGAAAATTAGCAAAAACTCGCTGGACTTTGAGTCTTACCAAGGCTCGAACCCACGACCGATCGAGCGCCTCCCACAACCAGTCGTGGCTGTCCCACGACCGATCAAGCAACGCTGTGAATTACTCTGATTTTTCACCCATTGCTCCATCTCTCCTTTGATCTGAGTAGGAAAATCCCATCAAATCTCCTCCTTTCCAACTCAGGAGGAATTCACCTTCTTCAAGCCAGCCTAGTTTCTGCAAACCTCAAACTTGCCCTTGAGCAAAGCCTTGGTCATCATGTCTGACCTATTATCGTCCGCGTGGACTTTCTCAAGCTGTAACACTTTCTGTTCTAAAGTATCCCTGATCCAATGATACCGAATCTCTATGTGCTTCGACTTGGAATGCTGACTTGGATTCTTACTCAAGTGTATAGCACTCTGACTATCGCAATAGACCACGTGCTCCTCCTGCTTCAAGCTAAGTTCCTGTAGGAACCTCTTCATCCAAAGCATCTCTTTACATGCCTCTATGACTGCAATGTACTCAGCCTCTGTTATTGATAATGCTACGACCTTCTGTATCTTGCTCTGCCAAGAAACCACTCCCCCTGTAAACGTAAACATGAACCCCGATGTAGACTTCCTAGAGTCTATGTCGCCTGCCATATCTGCATCTGTGTAGCCCTCTAGCACAGGTTTACAGTCACCATAGCATAAGCTCAACCTAGATGAGCCTCTTAGATACTACAGTATCCACTTCACCGCTGCCCAATGTTCTTTGCCAGGATTGGCAAGATACCGGCTGACAATACCAACCGCATATGCTATGTTTGGGTGTGTACACACCATAGTATACATCAAACTTCCTACAGCTGATGCGTAGGGTATCTTCTGTATCTCTTTCACCTCTGTCTTCGTTTTGGGACACTGCCTGTCGCTCAATCTGAAGTGACCATCCAGTGGAGTACTGACCGGCTTCGCTGCATTCATATTGAACCGCTCTAGGACTTTCTCAATATACCGCTCTTGTGACAGCCAAAGCTTCCTACTACTTCTGTCACGGATTATCTCCATTCCTAGGATCTGTTTAGCCGGGCCTAAGTCTTTCATCGCAAAAGACTTACCTAACTCCTATTTCAACCTGTCGATCTTCTTGATGTCTTTTTCCATGATGAGCATGTCATCAACGTATAAGAGCAGAACTATGAAATCACCATCTGAGAACTTGCGCGTGAACACACAGTGGTCTGACTCCGTTCTGTCATACCCATGTTGTAACATGAACGAATCGAACTTCTTCTACCATTGTCGTGGAGCTTATTTCAGCCCATACAAGCTCTTCCTCATCCTACACACCATATGCTCCTTGCCCTTGACTTCGAACCCTTCTGGTTGGTGCATGTAGATCTCTTCTTCCAGGTCACCATGCAGGAAGGCAGTTTTAACATCTAATTGTTCTATCTCCAGATCCATGCTAGCCGCCAACCCAAGCAACACCCGTATGGATGTCATCATCACCACTGGTGAGAATATCTCCTCGAAGTCTATGCCTTTTCTCTGACCGAACCCTTTTACCACAAGTTTGTCCTTGAACCTCGTCTGTGAATTCTTCTGCTCAACCTTCTTTCTGAACACCCACTTGTTGCTTAGAGCTTTCTTGCCCGTAGGCAGTTTCACCATGTCATAGGTGTGGTTCTTATGCAAGGATTTCATCTCCTCTTGCATAGCTTTTAACCACTCCTTATCCTTATCGGCTAGGGCCTCAGAATAATCTTCTGGCTCTCCCCCATCAGTCAGCATAATGTACTCATGCGGCGAGTACCTCTTGGATGACTGTCTGTCCCTAGATGACCTCCTCACCTGTGGCTCAACAGGTGAATCAAGTGGGGGATGCTCCCCCGATCCATCTTCTGTAGGAATCCCCTCGTCCTCTGCACCTCGCTGTACTCCCCCGTCATCATGCACCACGGGAGGAATAACCGGATCCATGTCCTCTAGCTTACCTGAACTAGGCTAATTCTTCTCTGGCTTACCAATGTCTTCAATATATTGATCTTCAAAGAAAACCACATCTCTGCTCCTGACGAGCTTCTTCTCGGTTGGATCCCATAATCTGTACCCAAACTTTTCATCACCGTACCTTAAGAACACACACTGCCTGATCTTCATATCGAGCTTAGACCTCTCATCCTTTGCTACCTTAATGGATGCCCTGCATCTAAACACCCTGAGATGACTGTACGATGGATCCTGTCCAGTCCACACCTTCTCAGGTACTTCTCCATTCAATGGGGTTGATGGAGACCTATTTATCAGATACACTACCGTGTGCATTGCTTCTTCCCAGAATGTCTTGGGCAACTTTAGATGGGATATCATGCATCTGATTCTCTCAACAATGGCATGATTCATTCTCTTAGCTACACCATTATGCTGGGGGGTCTTGGGAACCATCTGTTAATGCCATATATCTAGGGACTTGCAGTACTCATGAAAGTCGCCGATGTATTCACCACCATTATCAGTGCGGATGCACTTCAATGATCTACCTATCTCTCTCTTGACCATAGCATAAAATAACTTAAACACACCAAAGACCTCGTCCTTAGATTTCAAAGCATAAGCCCAAACCCTCCTAGATGCATCATCTATAAATGTAACAAAATACAATGCCCCACCCAAGGTTTTTATCCTCGTAGGACCACACACATCAGAATAAACCAAATCTAATGCATGCACTTTATTAACATGAGAAGCACTTTTAACAAATGAAACTCTATGTTGTTTCCCTGATAAACAATCAAGACAGGTTTCGAGAGGTATACCTGTTACGCATGGAAGGAGATGCTTCCTCGCTAATAGCTGAAGCCCTTTTTCACTCATGTGGCCTAGACGCCTGTATCACATGTCAATAGCTGAAGCCCTTTTTCACTCATGTGGCCTAGACGCCTGTGTCACATGTCAATAGCTGAATCTTCTACTGCGTTCAACCCACCCTTGCATACACTGATACTTGCCTTGTACAGGGTGCAACACTTCTTTTCTTTGGCTATAATTAACGAACCCTTGATGAGCTTCCAATGCCCACCAGCAAACCGGCTTTCATAGCCATCATCATCCAACCTTCCCGTCAACATCAAATTGAGGCGAAGGTCTGGGATATGCCTCACATCCCTGAGAACCAACGTGCAACCCACATCGGTTTTCACACAAATATCACCGATCCCTAAGATCTTCGATACGCCAGAATTTCCCATCTTCACGGTCCTATAGTCACCTGACTTGTAGCTTGTGAAGAAGTCCCTGCGTGGAGTCGCGTGAAAAGAAGCTCTTGAGTCTATTACCCAATCGGTGTCCTGACCCGTAGTCGTGAGACATACATCGTGATCTGTGGAAAAAATAATAACAACATCGCCATCTGAAGCGATCGCAGTAGAATCAGATTCATCTTCCTTCTCCTTTCCTTTTCCTTTCTTGTCATTTTTAACCTTACGATATTCATGCTTATAGTGGCCCTTCTTGCCACAATTCTAGCACTCAACATCTTTTCTGTTACTTGACTTACCTCTTGATTTATCTCGGGCCTTTCCGCCCTTCCTGTTCTTTCCCCTCCCCCGTTCCTATGTCACAAGTGCTTCTTGCCGAGTAGACCCTTGAGACTTCCTCCTTGTCTCTTCATTGAAGAGACAACTAGTAACCTGTTCCATGGATATCTTTCCGTCTGGCGCGGAGTTACTTAGAGATACCACCAATGTCTCCCAACTGTCAGGCAACGGACTAAGCAATAATAAAGCTTGCAATTCATCATCCAAGACCATCTTCATAGAAGAGAGTTGGTTCACTATATTGCTGACCTCATTCATGTGCTCGGCCACAAAACCACCATCCTTGAACTTGAGATTCACAAGTCACCTTATAAGAAAAATTTTATTATCGGTTGTCTTCCTCTCATACAGCCCTTGTAGTTTCAACCATAGGCTAACGGTTGAGGTTTCCGTAGACACATGGTGGAATACAGAATCATCCAGCTATTGTCTAATAAACCCCACAGCCTTCCGGTCTAACTTCTTCCAATCATCATCAGACATATCCTTGGATTTTGCTGATATACTTAAAATTGAAGAATATAGATCCTTGCAATAAAGAAAGTCCTCCTTCTTAGCCTTCCATATGGTCCAGTTAGAACCATTGAGGCTGATCATCCTTGATGAGCCACCTTCCATAATTCCAAACCGATCCTACCCGTTCAATGAACTTAGCGCTCTGATACTACTTTGTAGAGGGCCTAGCACAAAACCTTAGGATCTAGCCCTCCAGAACAGACCAGAATTATGGGATAATAATAGCAATGAAAACAATCAAAGCACAATCACACACCACACAAGAGATTTTTACGTGGAAAACCCTCAAGAGGTAAAAACCACGGGACCTCGTCCAAATCAACAATCCACTATGAAGTAGAACGTTACAACCTTCGTCACTCATGCAGGAGTGGATAAGCAATAAGAGAATAAAAGAAACAGAGAGATCTCACTGATCACGAGGACGTAGAAGCGCTGAGACGACGACTCCCTTCCACAAGCTTCCTCTCTCTCTTTTCTCTCTCTCTCACACCCTAAGCCCTTTTAGGAAACCCTTTTGTGCTTTTCTTCACACAACATGATACCCTAGAAAACCCTAGGAACCCCTTTTTATAGTTTTAGGAAACTCCTTTCAGCATCCATATTGCGAAAGGACTCAAATCCGCAATTTCGTGTAAAAACTGTGTAACCTACGACTAGTCCTGGAAATTTCAGGACTGGTCCTGGCCTCCTACGACTGGTCGTAGCTTACCTACGACTGGTCATAGCTCACCCGCAACTGTTCGTAGACCGCGGAGAAAATTAGCAACAACTCGGTGGACTATGAGTCGTGCCAGGGCTCAAACCCACAACCGGTCGAGCAACGCGTTGAATTACTCCGATTTTCCACCCGTTGATCCACCTCTCCTCTGATCTGAGGAGGAAAATCCTATCAAGCTTAACCCTTTTTTATCATCTTGTTTAAAGCTTCTGCTGACCGTGGTAGTATTTAGAGCATAACCGAGTGACCTAGGTTGAGTTCTAAGTGGATCCTAGAGTTCTAAAGATTGGTAAAGGGTGCATTTGGTTGCACCAAATATCATGAAATTTCATGGTTAATCTATCTGATTAATTTGGTGCAAAATCTCAGGAAATATCATGATATTTAGTGCAACCAAACGCAACAAAAGACAGCCAAATAGAATCAGAGGTATTTCAAATATTTCCTTAAGCTCATGCGTACCAGATATAGCACGTATTAAGTTTTCAGTCTGGCAGGGTTCGCAGATCGCACGTGGAGGACCAGTTTCAGTTCAGCGGTCACCGCACGTAGATCAGGGCTGAAAGTCTCATGATATAATATAGAAATTTTTCCTGATCCGAGGGTGTAATCTGGCTGAATTCTGAAGGTCAGAACGCTTAATACTGACGCGTCAAGTCGTGTGCCAGATTTGAATTTGAAATTCCAATTCTGTCCCTATTCGCACTCTCTTCAGTCCGGGCTCAATGAAATAGTCTGTGATTATCGGTTTGACTTGATTTTCGAAATGATTGTCAAGTCCAGTTAGGCGGTTCTAACGGTCTAAGATAGGAGGTATCGGACTTTCGACGTGCGGTCTAGATCCAATACAAAAATTCAAAGCGGTCCAGAGAACAAACCTGCTTAGAGTTTGATTCGAGGTTATAGAGTATTATAGAGTCGTTTGTTCTACTCGATTTGGGTCTTGTAGAACGTATTTAAAGTGATCAGGGACTATTTCCCAGCCACTCCAGCGTTGCGCTAGCTAACTTACGCTTAATTTCCATAGAAATTAATTCTACGCGATTTCGGGTCGAGTTGGTACTCGAGTCCAAGTATGGATTTTTCACGGGCGTTACACCAGCCCTTCATGCTGATATACACAATGTAGCTACACAGAATCCTTTGAAGTCTATCTTTCTAGGAATTGAAATTTGTAGCTAGCCTGTCATTTGTTAATTCCATTTCTAAAGCATGTCAGCGCAGGAAACATCTTACTACTGGATTGAGTGTGCAAGCGCAAAGAAGTTTGTTTCAGGTGATTCGTCCTTTTCATCTGGTTTGCTCGTTCAGAATCCTCATGTCACATGTCTTGTGTAGCATTTCAATCTGTCATGTCATATATGGTTAAACTTCAATACTTCTAAATATGCATTTGTATACCTCTCTCTCTCTCTCACATGTACACAAACTATCTTCTGTTCTTGACATTAAGATCTATATATTTCAATTTTCACCCTTCATATTATTGTATTCATTGTATTTTTCTGGAGGTAAATCATGATCTTTACGCTCAATATAAAATGAAGAGTGTTAAGCCTATTCGGACTGACATATCTTTTATGTTGTGGCTTTAATATCCTTTTTTTCTTAATCAATAATGAGAACTTCATTTGAAATGGAATAAATTAAAAAAAAAATCAAAAAAATAAAAATAAAAAATACAAGGAAGAAGCGAGTATATATAGGAAATGCTATCTCTGCTTTCTGGATGCAAAAGTGCAATGAACTGTCAATGCTATCACTACTTTCCTCTTATTTGTAATGATCTAGTTCTTGCAAGCCCAACTTGAAAGTAACTAACCTAAGGTCTTTGAATAGAGAGTCCATAATGTGAACATTAAGAACCCCGATGGTTTTTAGAGTACAGTCTTTCATTAGGCTATGAGATGTTTAAGAGGTGGCCTATCAATTGAATAATGGTCACAATGTAGTTAAAAACATGATCCTATATTTTAGGCTATTTTCCTATTATGCATTTTTGTCGAGTGAAATTACCTTAGTACATTTATATGCCCTTCTACACTCAAAGTAATCAGCGTGTTCTTGTAATTATTACAATTCAAAGTGGTACATGTGAGACATGTCTCGCACAACTGTTTTACGGAAATATCTTTTGTAATGGATTCCATGGCATATCTCATGGTGGGCCTACTCCGATGGGAAATGACCCACATGCATACAAACAGGCCCCCAATTTTACTTCATGTCTCACCACCTTATGGAATCTTCTTTTTTTCAGGGTGTTCCTGGTGCATAGAGTGAATCAGCAGCTATCACGCACTAAACTCTAAAAATGGGCTCATAAAATTTTTGATCGTCGAATCCGGCGCCGACAGCCTCTGTAGTATCCCATTCTTGGATCCCGGTACTCGTATGCCAGATTTTGATCCTGAGATCCTATAAGGTATGATTTTTTTTTGTAATGTATAATGGAGCATAACCAGAAACATAACAAAATTACAAAACAACATCACCACGTATCTACTATATCAAAATTTTTAAGTATAATGTGGAAATGGAAATACAAAGTGATCAAAAGGCTCTAAAATAGACTAATACGGGCTCCTGCCTCAACGTTAATGCGATCCAACAACACCTACACGCAATGGTCGTGTATAAGCTTACAAAAGCTTAGAGGGTGGTGTAAGTGTGTGCGCAAGGCAAGTGCCAAGTATACAATATCAGAGTAATGCAAAAATATGCGGGTAAGTCCATGAATACAATCAGTCGTACCAAAGCTGTGTGATGCAAGACATGAATACTATCGACCATACCAAGGTCATGCGATGCGAGGCCTATGTAGTCAAATATCATATGTGAGATGTAAAGTAAGCATGTCAGTCCTCATCAAGTACACATATCAGTACAGTTCCTCTTTGGGATATCACCGGGGTCTAATACACTTCACAATGACTATCGCCTGCCTAGCCACACAGCCCAGCAAGTGAAAGAGACCACACTATCCACCTGAATAGTAGTCCGCCAATACCTACTGGCTTATCGATAGCAGACTCATTTGCAAGCTGATTAAAATAAGCCTAGCTTACAACCCTCTCACTCGGGCAGATAAGGCTACACCCTCTTCCAACTGACCACGACACAGTGGAAAACGCGGCTTACTAGTATTCGGCACTCAAGCGCTCATGTATCCACTCGGTCTAAACGTTGGAGCATCTCCTAGTACTAAAAAGGTTTTGAGACTTTCACCCAAGGATATCCTAAGTGCCCACAGTTAGAACCAAGTATTTTCAGTATCCGATACGATCATCCACAATGTGCATGTGGAGGCCACGACCCTGATGTCGCTAGGGCGTACAATGGTCATGTCACACATATGCAAGATGCATGAGTCACACCGTCAAATTGTGCAGCAATCCTGCACGCTCATGTGGGGCACTTCGTCTCATACGGAGTCCTGTAAATGTCTCAGCCCAACAACTTATGCTATGATCAAACATTCCTCATATCAAGCATACATATTATGCGTATGGGCATGAATCATGAAATTATACTAAGCATGTTATAAAGTAATGAACTATCCTTACAATGCAGATGGGCTTAAACGGCCTACACACAACAAGTATGTGCCTATCAATGGGCCCTAAGGATAGTTACAATGCGGACATTTAACCAACATTGTACTTATAATGTGGGCATCAAACCATCATTGCTCCTAAGGCATAGCCTGCTATAAAGGTCAACACATAAACCACGGTGGAATCACATTACAATGAGCCTTATGTACATCCCATTGGGCCTTAACCCATGGGCCTCCAATACATCAAATGGGCCTCATAACATGGGTCTCATATATATCAAGGTGGGCCTCAGCAGATGGGCCATAACTACACCAAGATGGGCCTAATCACATGGGCCTTATAACTATACCAAGGTGGGCCTCAAACATCCCCAAAAAGAATCATATGGACCATACCACAAATAACAATGGAGATAATAATTTTCATAGTTAAATAATTCACAAGGCCCATTATAAAGTTTATTTTCCAACTAATCTAATCATAAGGTCATAAGGACCTGGATTAAGAGGGAAAACAATTCCCCATTGACCCAGAACTTTCGTGACCCAAATGGGTTTCAATGATAGACGTTCAAATCTCACTTTTTTTGTAGTGTGGTCCACCTGATCAATGGCTAGACATATCCTGGTGTGGTTCTCCGTAATGCATTTGAGATCCAACCAATTCATAAGTTAACATAGTGATAGATGAAGTGAAAACAATTATCAGCTTTATTTAAAACTACAGTGGCCCTTGGAAGTTTGAACAGTGGAGGTCACTGCCCACTATTTTAAATGGTGGGGTCCATTTGAACCTTAGATATAACACCCCGGATTTTTTCCAACCTGGGGTTAGCCGTCCTTAGGCGATGGGTCAACCATAACACCTTGGTAACCTCTCAGAACCCAATTCCAAAGCCAAAGAAATCACTTAGGATTAATTCCTTTAGAAATTAAGCGTAAGTTAGCTAGCGCTACGCTAGAGTAGCTGTGAAATTATCCCTGAACACTTTAAATATGTTCTACAAGACCCAAAACTTGTAGAATCAATGACGCTATAATACCCTGAAACCTAGGATCAAACTCTAAACCCGTTTGCCCTCAGGAACCCTTTAAAACTCCGTATTGGATTTAGACCGTTATGACCGCTTAGCTGGACTTGACAATCATTTCGAAAATCAAGCCCAACCGACGTTCAGAGGCTATTTCATTGAGCCTGGAGTGAAGAGAGTGAGAAATGGGTTAAGATTTGAAATTTTAATTCAAATCTGGCACGGGTCTTTGCGCGTTATTATTAAGCATTCTGACCGTCAGAATTCAGCCAAATTTCACCCTCGGATCAGGAAAAATTTTTCTTTCATATCATGAGACTTGTAGACTTGATTAAGGCACGATGACCGCTGAACTAAAATTGGACCGCCACATGTGATCTACGAACTCTACCGGACTGAAAACTTGGTGTGAGTAACATCCAGTGACCATGAGCTTAAGTCCGACCGCGTTCAGCCAGGGGACCTCCCAAAATGCTCTTTTGGATCTCAACAGTCCCGATTTGGTTATAACTTAAGTATACTTTGTTCCTAAGTCTATTTAGATTATGTTTTAGCCTATATAAGGGATTTAAACCCTCTCACAACCCTCCCATCTGAATTTTCAACAAACCCTAGATAGAGAGAGAGAGAAAGTGAGAGATTTTGAGAGTAGTGGGAGAGATTTTCCTGCCACTTTCTATAGCTATTGCACGTATTGAAGCACCGCACTCAAATCACTTTCCCGCCGATTCCAACGCACTTCTAGGTAAGAAAATCCTAACTACTTTCTTTTTTAGGGTTTCCTTCGATTCGTTAGCGAAGTAGCTTATACGTCTTGTATATTAGGTCGCTTGTACGCCGTTGACGAAGCGTATGCGTTCAAATCGAATCGATACACGTCTAGGGCAAAAGGTGAGGATTTTAGACGCTTTGATTGACTGATTTCAAAGCTTTCAATGTCGTTTAATAGTAGATTATCGACGAGCATGCCGTTTAACATGTAGAACATGCTGTCCGTTTTCTATTTCGTAAACGTACGATAAATATGAGATTTAGGATATTTTAGGCATTTATAGAAAATACCGTATATGTTCGTATTTTGCTGAAATGCTTGACATGTAAATTTATCGTGTTATGATATTATATATGCGTGTATAATCTGTTTGGCGAAGAGATTCGTCCTAATGCGCACTTTGGGTCGACGTACGCTATGTAGACTAAAGTGTGTAGACTAAGTGTTTGTATAAATGTTTGTATTAGTATGTATTGAGTAAATGGTGTTATAAATTAGTTTTGAGAATGAATTCTCAATCCACCTGATGTTGTATATGATTTCCTACATGTTTGCTATATGAATTGATTTCCTTATATGTATGGAATACATGTGTTGGTTGATTTACTTACTTTGTATGCTATAACATGTGTTAACATGCTAGTATTGTTGAACTTCAATTCTATTACTCTCATATGATCACTGGTATGGATTACACATGTTTGGGGCCATGCTTTAGTCCAGGTAGTCGGTAATGGATTGAATTAGTGGTGGGCTTCTATTTGCCACAGTGGACGCGTCGATGAACGCGAGTCGTGTTTTGAGTTGGCGGCAGTGGTTAGGCCACACGAAGTGTTTTATGCACTTCATGTCATTCAGCTTAAGATTCGCCCATACTAGTAGAGCCCGTCAAGTAACCCGACTGGCCATTGTATGTTCACCCTGTATGAGTCATAACTGCTTGAACCTAGGGTACTGAACTTACCATTGGAAACCCTGTTAACCATGGTATCTTGATCCATAAAGACTCATGAGCCGGGCATGGTGGTATGGGACACCGTGGTTGAGCTGTCGGCCTACGCTGGGGCCACAAACCTCCCTGTAGTGACCAGTGAGCACCCTACTCTAAGCAGATTATGGTGGTATGGGACACTATATTCTTGTTGTCGGCCTACACTGATCAGGTGACAAGCCCTTTGTAGTGACCTTGAGTTTATCCTGACACCACATGGGAGCGACGAGCCCTGATGCAGTCTTAAGGATATAACTATGCCTGTATTGATAAGGTGATGGGGGAGAGGTGCAACGAGTACGAGCAACAGCCCTTGCAGCGACCTAGAAATATAACATCGTATGAGATTACTAGGAGTGACGACCCTAGACAGGATCTGTGTTGGGATTGATATAAGCAAGGTACCCTAGTTTCCCAATCCTGCTGTATGAAAAGGACTAATAACAACTCAGTAATCATTATCCATATCGCATTGCATGTGCCTAGAAGATGTGGAGCACTGAGGAACGCAAGCATGCCGCGGGCGTAAGATGGTGCCGTATGAGGGAGTATGTCGGTGAGGGCATCCATCATGTCATTTCATGCATGCATTAACAAAAATATCTAGGAATGTTTGATTGTTTTCTTTACTATTAACGCGTGATTTATTTGATAACATGCTAATCTTTCCTCTCTTATCCCACTGAGTTGATCACTCACTCCCACGTTATGGGATGGTGTTTCGAACACCCACCAGTCTCTATTTTAGTTGCAGCTGATGACACTGCTTGTGAAGTGGAGTCGGACTTATATGATGATGAGGAGAACTTCTCCTCCGTGTTTTGATCGACGGGATTATAGGGAGGTTGATTAGACGCCTTGACACTTGTCATTTTATTTTTGGAGCACTCATGTATATTCTTTTCTTTTCATTTTTGGAGTATACATGTATTTAATTAACCTGGTAACATGTTCACAATCTGGAGACTTACAATCAATTATATATTTTATGTATTTATCAGTCTTTCGCTTGCTAATTTAACTGTCTCTGGAGTATGATATGCTGTTTTGGCTTAGTCTCAATCTTGTTTAATACCATTCTACAGACAACATGCATTGATCATTATCTATGTTGCATAAGTGACGTTCTGGAACTCAGGTGTTGGGTTTCTACCCGACCCCCGATTTTCGAGGTGTTACATTAGATCTGACTCATTCCTTGCCTCATATTATGAAATGATATGTCAAAATGGTTGGACGGATTGGATATAACACATGCATCATGGTGGGTCCCATTGTCGAGTGGTGTGGACGGTGTGGAGAGAACACATACATTTTTGGGGGTCCCATCGTGCAGTGGTGTGGACGGTGTGGTTAAAACACATAAACCATGGTGGGTTCCACCGTCCAATAGTGGGGACAGTGTGAATAAAACACATACATCATTGTGGGTCCCACGTGGGGCCCTCCATAACGTTTATCTGCCATTCGATCTGTTCATAAGGTCACGAAGACCTAGATGCAGAGGAAAAATAAATTTCATATGGATTCAAAACTTTTGTGAACCCAGACAGGGTTTCAATGGCAGTCGTCCAATCCCACTATTTCCTATGACGTGGGCCACTTGAGTGTTGTATACAGCTGATTTTTGAGAGGTCCACTATCCAAAGGGGGGGCCAACAAATGCACGACATGGATGTTCAGCGCACATCACGGTGGGGCTCACGGCTGGGACCCCGTCCCTGCCTCAAACGTAGCAACATCCTACTGCAGCATCAGCAGTGTGTGTGTGTGTGTGTGTGTGTGTGTGTGTGTGTGTGTGTGTGTGTGTGAATGTGTGGTTATATATATATATATATATATATATATATATATATATATATATATATATATATATATATATATATATATATATATATAAATAAGTATTTCCATGATTTTTCGTACGTGGGGCCTGCATCAGGTGGTTCCACTCCAGCCATTGAATTCCATGGCTCAAGATAGACCAAACAAGCCCAATATGCTGTATATTTTGGCGTGAAGAAAAATTAGAGTAGATTTTAATGGTAAGAACCAATGTTTTCTATGAAATGGCCCGCCAGATAATTAGATTAACTTCATTTCTCAGTTCAACGTCTAAAATGAGCTAGGGAATGGAATGGATGGCATGGATTGGACCCATACATCAAGTTGGGGCCTGCATGAATGGTCCACCCAAAAGCTTATTGAATCAAGCTAATATTTTGGTTTTCATTTCACGTCCAATGTCTTTGGACGCTGGACGGTTTGGCCATAACACATGCATTTAAGGTGGGACTTGCTTAGGTGGGCCCAAATGCACGGATGGTGTGGATAAGACATACACCAAGGTGGGGTCCATCCGAGTGGCCAAAAAACTACATCACATAAAAAGAAGAGAGAGAGAGAGAGAGAGAGAGAGAGAGAGAGAGAGAGAGAGAGAGAGAGAGAGAGAGAGAGAGAGAGAGAGACACGTGTGATGGAGGGGCCCTGACACTATGGGCCCTCTCTTCGATGCATCAATCCTACATCAAGGGGGTCCCAATACAGGTGGGCCCACCTAATCAAAAATCAACGGTGAAGATTCCTTCTCCACCAAAATAAAAGGTCTAGATGAACTCTTTTCATGCAAGAAAAATAAACATCATGCTGGGGTCCATGAAAAATGGCCCCATCATGGAATGATCATGAGGAGCAAGGTGGGCCATCATCCATACCTATGGTCCAAAGTGAGATCCATACAATTAATCAGTAAGCCTCACTTGGCCCATCATCAAAACATGAAAGTCTAGCCTATAAAGCACCCACCGTTCGATCTTCTTGGTTCGATGGAATGTCGAGCTCCTTGTGCCTCTCTTTGATGGAAGATGATGAGAAAGGAATGACTAGGATGAAGGATTTTAGGGTGGGAAGTGGGCCACACAAGACTTTTTCTCCCATGTAAGAGCTTGGACGTCCACCACTTTTCTTCTCCTTTGTTGCTTGGAAAATGTGAAGAGAGAGAGAGAGAGAGAGAGAGAGAGAGAGAGAGAGAGAGAGAGAGAGAGAGAGAGGGTTGTAAGGAGAGAGAGTAAGTGATGGATGTAAGGTGAGTGATGGGTGAGGTGAGAGACCTATTGACTTTTGGAGTAGATTTAAGGTGATTGATTGATTGATTGAGTGATTGATTGATGAGACATGTTGTAAAGATTCTCTTGTGATTGCAAACCTGCGGCATTTTCTTCGTAATAAACACCGGTCCATATCTCCTGACTAGGGTATCAGATTGGTGTGCAAGACGAGGCGTTGGAACCTCGGCGATGGTGCGGTTGCAATGGTATGAGTCTCTGATTAAACCAATTCAAATCTATAGGATATGACTTAGGGTCACACCCAAACGTCGATTATAAGTCGTGGGTTGCTGGAATTCATCGGGAAGGATCGAAGGAGTTGACAGAATAGTACAGACTAGGATACGGGCCTTACAACAGCTGTCAAGGCCTACCCAATTTCATTGTGCATTCATACACCAAATGTGTATTGAATGAGCTTGGAATTTTATGGTTAATTGAATGAAATTGTTGGAAATATAACAAACACAACTGTCTTTTGCTTGGTTTATGTTTCCATCCCCACAATGTTAGGAGATTAGGCTGTGGAATTCTTCTTTCATGATCAGCCGTCACAGTTCTCTTGTGACAAACATCATGAAACCACTACTATTTTCTTCTAATTAAATCTCATAATAAGCAGCACTGACACATGCAAGTTTAAGTAATTTGTTTATGGCATAAAAAAATAAATGAAAATAGGTCTAGTTTTATTAGTGTAAGACCCGTGTCTTGGTCGTACCATTTCGTTGGTCTCCGCAGTCCTTCCGGTAGAAATTCGATAATCCTTGACCTGTATTCGATGTTTATGCGCGAACCTAAGCTGAGTCCCGCATATCAGAGTCGACTCGACCCGAAACCTATACCTTAGCGACCGCGCCGTCGCCGCGGTTCTAACGCTGCAACTCGCGCACCTAGCCGATACCCAGGCTGGAAGATGACGGTCTGCATCCGTTCCGAAGAAACATCGCGCGTTGTGAATTACGAGGAAATCTCTACGAGATGTCCCATCAAATCATGTCAAGTACACACCATACCATGTGTACATGCAACTCATTCTCCCTTTTTCAAAAGTCAACTCTCTCTCTCCCCTCACCATTCTTCTTTTCCAAATTTTCAAACCCAACCATGCCTCCACATCATCCTTCCTTACACCACCATTCCCTCCATCCCTTTCACCCATTAAATGCTCCACTTCTTCCTTTTCTTAAAAAAAAAACTCTCTCTCTCAAGCAACCATTCCAACGTTCAAACCCCTCCCAAGCACTCTCCCAAACAACAACAACTTGTGTGGCCCACCTCCCCGACCCTCTCATCTCACATCTCAACCGTTCATTCATCATCTACCGCCATCAAACCCGAAGGCAAGGAGCTAAGGAAGCTAGGGAAGCAAGAAGGAAGCCAAGAGGTGGGTGATCCACTATTGAATTCTTTTTTTAGGGACCACTTGTTGGTGGGACCCATTTTTTATGTATGATTTGCATTATGTGGGGCCCATAGTGGCGGGACCCCACCATCACCGTCTCTTGTTCTCTCTTTCTCTCTCTCTCTTTTTCTCTCCTTATCCTTCCCCTAAAATGAAGTGGGCCCCACTGATTCATGATAAATCTACTCCATCCATCAAATGGTGTGACCCACTACATATTAGACAAAATGATGTTTATTTTATATATATATATATATATATATATATATATATATATATATATATGTATGTATATATATATATGTATGTATGTATATTTTTGGTGGGCCACGTGAATGTGGGACCCACACAGTGCATGTGTCCATCCATGACCGTCCAGCGTCTCTGGACGCTGGACGCGGGCATGGCTAACATGGGGCGTGTACTTACAGGGGGTAAAAAAAAAAAAAGGATTCCTTTTAATGTTTTGGAATGGGCCACTCATACAGGCCTCAACTTGATGTATGTATTCAATCCAAGCCGTTTACCACCTTCCTCAGACTATTTTAGGCGTTGAGCCAAAATTAGGGACCAATCCAATTCTCAGGTGGGCCATACCATCTAAAATCATGTAGAGACATGCCTGAACATATAAAAGTACTTGGTGGGGCCTACCTGAAATTTGGATGCATCTTAAACTTACACTGAACAGTCCACCACGTGGGACACACATATTAGACGATTTGGATCATCTTATTGTGGGCCCCATATTTTTTTAAAAAAAAAAGAGAAAGAAAAGGGAAAGGAAATGGTGGGCTGCTCCAACATGGCCCCACCTTGATGTATATATTTAATCCAAGCCATCCATTCTATTCTAGGGATCATTTTAGGCGTTGAGCCAAAAAATGAGACCGATCCAATTATCTGGCGGGCCGTGGCATTAAGAATGCTAGTATTTTCCTTTAAAACTTGGAAAAAATGATTTCTGGGGTCCACCAGAAGCTGGGACCCACCTGAAACTTATTTTGGACCCCTAATTTTATGGGACACATACAATGGATAAGGTAGATCTAGTTAATATGGGTCCCACCTAGGATAAAAAAAAATAATGTACATTGGCATGCCTTGGCTGCCATGACGTCCAGAGACGTCCAACGTGAAAAGGAGGGCCCCCCTTGGTCCTACTTGTAGATTCCACCATGATGTATGTTCTACATCCATACCGTTCATTTAATAGGTCCCCTTGAATGATGCGTTGACTCCAAAAATCAGCCACAAAATGAACTCAGGTGGGCCATACCATCCAAATCATGTGAAGACATGCCTAAATCATATAAAAACACTTGGTGGGGCCTACCTGAACTTTGAATGTGGCTGAAACTTGGTGTGAACCCTCAAACAGGTGGGACACACATAATGGGCAGGCCGGATTTGTGAAACACATTCCGGTGGGCCCCACACCCACCCCAGGTCCAAATGACCTTGTAAATAGGTTGGTTGACAAATAAACAACACGGCCGGCCCTGGTCCTTGTGACCTTTAAACAGATTGGATGTAAAATAAACATTTTGGTGGGCCCCTTGCCACATGGCCTTATCAACAAGTTGGATGTAAAATAAACATCATAGTGGAGCCCTTGATCACGTGGTCTTACCAACAGGTTGGGTGGAAAATAAGCATTTCAGTGGGCCCAGGATTGGATGGAAAATAAATGTTATAGTGGGCCCACATGGGAGTCTACCATGATGCATGAGTTTCATCCAAACCGTCCAACCATTTTGAGATTATTTTAAGGCCATTGTTGAGGCCCATCTTAATGTATTTGTGGCCTGCCCACTAAGGCCCACTTTGTTATATATGGGCCCATGTGTATAGGCCCATTTAATGTATTTGCTGAGGCCCACCTTGGTATATATAAGGCCTATGTGATTAGGCCCATTTGATGTACATAAAGCTCATGTGATTGGGCTCATTTTTAATGCATACTGAGGCCCATGGGTTATGACTCATTGCAAAGGACCTAAGGCCCATTGGTGAGGCTCATTGAGGTGATCCATTTGATGAATGTAAAGCCCATATGATACGGCCCAATTGATGTACTTAAGGCCCAATTGGGTACAACTAGGTCCATTGCAATTTGTGATCCCTCCATGGCATATAATAACATTTATAACAAGTAATGCCTTGGGAACAATGATGGTTAGATGCCCACATTGTAAGGATGACTACGGTTAAATGTCCACACCGTCACTCTCCCTAAGGACCACTAATAGGCCCATACTTGTAGTAAGTAGGCTGTCTCGGCCCATCTCAGTTATACGCAGAGCCCATCTCTATATACATGTTTAGAATAGATTCATGATTCATTATCATACGCATCATATGTATGACTGATATGAGAAGTGACTGATCATAGCATATGCCTTCGGGCGAACTGTTTATGGACTCCCTGATAAGCGGAGTTTCCGTACATGAGTGCATGATACACGTAGGACTGTTGCATGACTGGTAGTGTGACTCATGCACTTGCATTGTATGATTGTGATTATTGTATGCCTTAGCGACATCAGGGCCATAGCCTCCACAGATGCATCATGGGTGGCTAGATTGGATACCTAAAATGTTTGGTTCTAGCATACGGGCGCCATAGATGTCCCTGGGTGAAAATTTCTAAACCCGATGGTATCAGAGGATGAGTTCAACGTTGAGACCGAGTGGATACACGAGCGCGCGAGGGCCGTATACCAGTAGGCCGCGTTTTCCACTGTGTCGTGGTCGGTTGGAAAGGGGTGTGACCTTACCCGCCTAAGTGAGGGGGCAACTTCTAGGTTGAGTTTGACCAGCTTTAGAAATCGGTCCGCTATCGACGAGCCGGGCCCGATATTGGCAGGCGGATAGTGAGGTCTCTTCTGCTCTCCTAGTTGTGCGTTCGGATAGGGACGACAAGCTAGTGTAGAGTATACTAGACCCGGGTGATTATCCAAAATGAGAACTGAACTGATATATGATAAGGATTGATATACTTGACTTGCATTTTGCATCGCATGGCCTGGATGTGGCCGACTGCATTCATATCTTGCACCGCATAGCGTTGGTACGGCTGATTGTATTCATGTACTCATCAGCACATTACAACATTATTCTGACCTTACATTCTGAGCATGCTCGTATCGCGCACCCACTTAGACCGCCCTCTAAGCTTTCTATAAGCTTATGCATGATTGATGCGTGTAGGTGACGCCAGGACGTAGCCTTAGTCTCACCACAGTTGGAGCGTGCAGCCGAGCTTCTGGAGTTTTTGTTATTGTCACTATTTTGTATTTTCCTTTCCTATGTATTGTACTTAAAGTTTTTTATCATAGTGGATTTTGTGGTGGTGTTCTTGTGGTTATTGTTCGTGTGTTATGCTTATGTTATGCTCATTACAAATCAAATAGATATTAGAAATCCTCCCTGTAGCATCCCAGGATTAGAACCTGGTATATAGGTGCCAGGAGCCGAGAATGAGGTACTACGGAGGCTGTTGGCGCCGGATTTGGTGATCAGGAATTTTGTGAGCCCGGTTTTCGAGTTTGGGGCGTGACAATTAGTTTGTGGCACATGGAAAGTTCTTCATAACTATGCTTCCATTCTCAAGCTTCTTCTTCGATTAAGACAATGTTGTAACCACCCTTTCCTTATTATGAGGTGAGAAATTTTTTAGTTCTTTTCCATTCAGTTTGTTTTGTGATTGTTTCGTAATAGATTCTTAGCCATATGGGGCAAGAATACAAATAAGTCCAATGATAAGAAATAAATGATCCTAATAATATGGAACAAGAATACAAATAAGCCCAGCAAGAATACACCTATTTTTGCTTTAGCAATCACAGGAAAACACATCTATGGAAATTGATTTCATTTCCACTGTTTCCTAGAGTTCTCCACCAATCCAAACAGTTGGGAGGAATAGAAAAAAGTAGCTTGGAAAAGGTAGAACCGCTACCCTCAGTGAAATCTTCCTTGATGTCTTTCTTTTCCACGTTTATATACCCACTGATCCAATATTCATGTATCGCATAATTGATAATAATTAGGAAGTATTATTTACATGAGTATTAAGATTAGTAGAATATGATGTCGCCATGTATTTTGGTATACATATTTGAAGTTTGGGAGGACTCCACCAAAAAAAAAAAAAAAAGAAGCTTGGACAAATGTAGTATTAAAAATTCTTCATTGGTAACTCAACAATGATCTCATCATTCTTGTTAGATTCTATCAATTATTGTTTTAAAAATGCATTAGTCAGTTTGATTTTGTTTTTGGCAGTGCATGGCTCTCATAAACATGATCTGAATGTCGATTAGATTCGTCTGTTTTGGGGAATGCACATACATTATTGCCCAATATATGAATAGATAGGTGATGTCTGTAAAATGGAGAAAGAAACATGGGTATTATCATGCCAATATGTATTTTCCTTGTAACGCCTCCATCTTTACCTTAAAACTAATGGTGTTTTATGAAAATGCAAATTTTATATGTTTGGAATTTGGATGATATATCTGATCCTTTTCTTTTTTGTAGACTTCTCAAATAAGTTGGTTGGTATAGGGCTTTAGAGAAATGGTTATATCTAGTTTTGGATGTGTGCATTGATTAGGCAATTAAGTTCCATCATTGTTTTTTAAAATTAATGAAAAATGCCGACGGTTTTATCCGTCGTCGAATGGTCGTCAGATTTGATCGTTGGAAATGTCTAAAATTTTCGAAGTGATTATCATGGAGAGGCCTTTTGTAGGATGTGCTGACTAAAACCATTGAAAATGCCGATGGCTTTGGCAGTTGAACTTAACCGTCAGAAAGGCCGATGACTTTCGCCGTCCAAAACACCGACGGTCTCGGCTGTCATCCTTAGCTGTCAGAAACGCCGATGGTTTTAGGAGTCGAAAACACCAATGGCTAAAACTGTCACCCTCAACCGTTGAAAATACGGACGGTTTTAGCTGTCGTAGACACCGACGGTTTAAATCCGTCAGTGAGCAACGCGGATGTCTCCTTTCCCGATGGACTGTTCGACGACTTTTAGCCAAGCTAATGTGAATTGAGTGCATGGTAGGTGGATTTCATTCTTGCAAAAAATCACATTTGCACTGAAGTATAAGTCCGAGCAACAAAATAAGGTGGCTGATGTACTTAGTAAATGACGACCTTGTTACTCATCATGAGCAATGAGATTGTCTAATTTAAATGGCTCAAAGACCTATATGCTGATGATGATGACTTCAAGGATGCATGGATTAGATGCTGTGAGGGTCAGTCCAGTGACCTCCATATTCAAGATGGATTTCCCTTCAAGGAAAAGTAGTTGTGCATGTTACAGAATTTGTTGCGAGACTGCCCCATCCAAGAGATACATGAAGGTGACCTCGGTGGTTATCTAGGGCAAGACAAGATAATAACTCTCCTAGAAGAACATTATTACTAGTCACAATCGAAATGAGATATAGGAAGAGCAGCGCCATGGTGTCAAGCATCCAAGGGACGATTCCAAAACACGAGACTATGCACTCCATTTCCTATTCTGGATGGTCCTTGGAGGATTTATATATGAACTTTGTGTTAAGACTCACATGAACCCAATGTGGTGTGGATTCTGCCTTTGTAGTGATTGATAGATTTTCTAAGACCCATTTCATACCATGCAAGAAAACTCTCAACACTATACACGTTACAAATTTATTTTTCCAAGAAGTTATTTGACTTCATGGGGTCCCAACATCCATCACCTCAGATCGTGACACTAAGTTTGTTAGTCATTTTTGGAGGACTTTGTGGCGACGATTTAACATCCAATTAAGGCCTATTTGGCTACGTGAATTACGGTGGATTACATGGGATGGAATTACAGTCATCCCATCATTTATGACTTGCAATGGATTGTCAGTTGCATATGATGTACGCCTCTATCCCATGCGCCGTTGGTGAACTGTTCGGGTTTTGTGGGATATCGAAAATGACGTTACTCCTTGCAACTTCACCCACTGTACGGATAACTATGTGGGACCCACCGTGATTTATGTATTTTATCTGCTTCGTCCATCCATTTTATTAGATAATTTTATGTGTTCAGCCCAAAATTGAAGCACATCCAAAGTTCAAGTGGACCACACCATAGGAAACAGTATGAATTGAACTTCTCCCTTTGAAAAAATTTTTGGGGTACAAAAGTTTTTGATCTATCTGATATTTATTTATTTTTTCCCTTCTTTTATGTCTTTGAGATCTTATGAACACTTTGGATGACAAATAAATCTCACTGTGGGTCCTAGGAAGAATTCAATGGTGGGAATCATTATTCCCACTCTTTCCTATGGTATGGTCCAGTAGAGCTTTTGATATGCTTAAAATTTTGACTCAATGCCTCAAATTAGCTGGAAAAATGGATGGACAGCATGGATAAGCCGCATACATTCGTTGTAGGCCCCAGTATAGGAAAAAACATCTTACATCGATAAGTTGCGTATCTCGGTGGGATTTCAAAATCCCACCGACTCCATCGCACGTGCCAATCCCTCTTAATACGCCGAGAGACGGATGCCATCCAAACAACACTCCATCTGTCACATCAAGGATTAGAGAATCCCATCCACCGTAATACCGATTAAGCTAGCTACCCAAACAGGCCCTTATAGTTCAACAACGCGTATCATCCGCAAACTAACCAGTAAACCGAGGTAGTGAATTAAATATTTAGAAACCTTATACGATGGATTTTGGGTGATATGCCCAAATAATGAGATTTGGCCTTGGTCCATGTAAAGTTCACATTTAATAATATGTTGAACTATTCCACCAGTAAGTCCCCATTTGAAATTGTGTACAGACAAGTTCCTCAACAAACCCTTGATTTAGTTCCCTTGTCCAAACTTCTGGGCATGAGCGTTGCCACAGAACATATGACGGATTGAATCATAAGAATAAACTCTGATATTCAGGCCCAATTGAAAGCATCCAATGACAAGTACAAGGAAACGACTGACGTGCATCAATGTTTGAAGATATTCAATGTGGACGAAAACATGATGGTTCATCTATGCAAAGATAGATTTCCGACCGGGACATACAATAAACTAAAGAACTAGAAGATTAGACCAGTACCCATCATCTGTAAAATCATTGACAGTGCTTATGTTGCTGATCTTCTTAAAAATATGGAGATCACATGCACGTTCAACATAGCCAACCTGTACGAGCATCATAAATCGAATCCAATGAATAACTCGATGACATGTTCTTTTGAAGTGGATGGGAAAGATGTAGAATGGGTCGTGGACTCATTCACGACTAAGATGGACCAAAAAAAAGAAGCCAAGAAAGATCGAACACACTGAGCATAGTTCAACCGATCGACCAATCTTGTTGATAGGTTGAAATTCAGCCAAAAAGTCCAGATTGCTTGCTGGTTGATTTCTGCCTGTTTCGACACGTCGACAAATCTTGTCGACAGGATGAAATACAATTCAATAGGTTGACAGATCAGGTCGATGAGTCAAAAATCACATAATTTCTGGTTTAAGTCTCTAGACACTTTTTGATTGTTTTGACCTGTTGACTCGATTAATCGATGATAGGTCGACGGGCATGTGAAATTTATGCGATTTTCTGAATTGGTTTCCTAGTTTGATTAGAACTTTTTAATTATGTGTTTAGGGTTTTCTTCAGATTATTTAAGGGATGTTAAACTAATTTTTAAGTGTTAATTCATTCAATAAATAAATTTCTTTGAAGTTTTCTTCTTTTTCTCGTGGATTTGAGATTTTTTTCTTGTGAATTCAAGAGAGACTCGTGAATTCAAGGTGATTATCAACTCAGGAAGAGGGTTATCAACCTTAACACATCCTCCCCTACGTCAAAAGTTAATAGTGTTGCAGCCAGGTTGGCCTGGTTGGGGAGCAAGCCCCAATGGGATAGATCCATCACGCTTAAAGCCGATCTCCCCCACCTTATCCGGGGAACCTCCTCGATCGTGTGGGGTTGAGCAACTTAAGGGAGGGAGCAGATTAAGTTTAGCTCAGTGCTACCTTGGCCATTTCAGGGTTTGGTTTTCATTTTTTGTGTTTGGATGATAGACGGGGCTCAGGATTTTGTTGGAGAGCCTTGCGTTGGCCCGAATGTTAGTTCCCAGTGTATAGCCCTATCTTCTATTAATAAATTCTACCTTTTCCACACCCACAGAAGGAATAAAAAAACTGTATAGCCTGGGTTATGTTTTAAAGATTACAGTTGTAATGGCAATCTGTATCTTATGTTTGACACCAATATTGATGCTAATCGACACAAACCCATGCGATATCATGCCATATATTAGTCACGCCACAGGTCCACCACTGATGTTCCTCATTGTTTGAGATCTGATCAATGTACTAAGCGGGGCTCCATCCAGAGTTTTTTGTTTGGGTCTCCAGAGTTGAATTAGCGATCTGGATTGTTTGAATGTTGTGTAACTATAACATGTGTATATTTACATTCCTGCAAGTGGTATCGGACCGATCCAATAGTACCGAGTCTGATTCGACTCAAACTAGCCGCATTTGACTGGGTAAATGGTCTGGATTGTCATGTAGTAGGACAGATGCTAGATTACCAGACCACGTCGTGATGTGCTCACCCACAATGGGAATGCTTCTAAGAGTAGCTTCAAGTTTGGCTCCGTTCACCTGAAGGTAAGCCTATTCAGACCGATCATGAGTTGAGTTGGGGACTTCGCTGAGGTCAAGGTGACTTGAGCCCGCTTCTTACTTTCCATTCTAACTCGTAATGTCTAATCCGGTGGGGTCCGGCCACGTCTGAGTCGGCTGCACAAGTTGCATGTGACCTTAAAACCTATTTTCAGGGAGTTATTTAATATTCGGGACGCATGTCATGCTTCACATGTAGGTATATATAAAAATCATACACATGATATATTAACTTAAATTAAACAGCTAAATCATGGAGCCTACCTACTCTTCTTCATGCTCCCAAAGTAAGAGTAGTTGAATAATTCTAACCTCCAATTAAGGAGCTCTGGGGTATTTTCATTTTTAACCGTTCAACAAATGTCCACCGTCCCAATAGGGAGGTAATCAATAACGGCAATTCAGTTTAGTCAGTCTAGATGTTAAGATTATTGAATCAAAATAAATTTTACCAGGGATGGACAAATAAAATAAAATAAATTATTCAAAGGTAAGCCTTTGAATAAATCTTGAAAGGACAAATAAAATAAATTATATCAAAATGAGCGATGGTAGGTAGATAAGGACTGCTTTTTTAGAGATCACTTTTCAATTATAACATAGGCATTTGACACTGTTTATAAATTTATTCCTCAGGTAGTGTTTATTTTATACCGGACAATGCTTGATTGGAATCTTTTTTTTGTTCTTGTTGTATTTTTAACCTACTGTAAAATTATTTTTTAAATCCACATAAAGTTACTTTTTGCCTGAGGTGGGGCCCTCATCATGCGCAAGCCACCACAAATGGACGCGGACTGGCTGGTGAACCTGTACCAACCACATAGCCGGTGGATAGCTTTGTTGGCCACCATGATATTATGTGTTTTATACAGGCCTCTGGCCGTGAGCCCAAAAACAGAAGGATCCAAAGCTTAAATGTGCCACACCCTAAAGAAATAAGATATAGTGGGGATTGAACACTTATCATTGGAAACTTCTTAAGGGCACAATGCAATATTTATTTACCATCTACCATGTTCATATAATACTGGATGAAGGGAAAACATAAATTTCAGCTTGATCCAAAACTTTTGTCCCTTTAGAAGTTTTCAACGGTAAGCATTCAATTGCTAGTCTTTCCTATGGTGTGGTCCACTTGAGCTTTGGATCTGACTCATTTTCTTGGATGATGTCCTAAAATGATCTGAAAAAATGGATAGACAGCATGGATTAAACATATATATCATGGTGGGGCACACAGATCTTTCAACTACTAGCTGGCTGATGTAGGGGTCACCATACCCAAGTGTGCGGCACGGTAGGAGAATGCTTGCAGTGGAAATCTCCGTGGGTCCCTATGATATTTATATTCCATCCACAATTCTGCTTATGAAGTTATTAATAGTGTGATGAGCTGAAAAAACAAAAGTATTAACCAGATTCAAAACTTTGGTGGCCTCATGAATGTATCAACATTAGACGTTGTTTCCTGTCATGCAGCCCATTTGAATTTAGTATCTGCCTCGTTTTCTAGCCCATGTTATATTATGAACTAAGAAAATCAATTAACAGAGCTTCCTCTTCAGGTTAAAGGTTATATTTTTCTCGATAAGGTTGGTTTTGGTAATATTCAGATGAGGTAGGCCCCCGGATCTGAATTTTGATCCTTGTTGATAGTAGATTAGTTTTTCTGTTTTACGATAGGCCCTCACCGGGGTAATGTCGACCTGGCATAGGCCCGAATGAGCTTTATATGTTACGAATGAATATATGAAAGGAATTCTCTTTTTTGAAAATAAAAATAAAAAAAAATTAACAGAATTGATTTCTCAAAAATAATAGGGTGGACCCCACTTGGCTTCCCGTGCAGGCAATCCGCGTCTCTTGCAAGGCTGGCCAGACAGCCTCAGATTCGGTAGTAACCCCTCCACTCGAGAAGCTATGTGGACCCACCATGATGTATATATTTCATCCTTGCCGTCCATTCATAGAGCATTATCCCAAAAATAAGGCAGCTCAAAAGCTCAAATGGACCACGTCACCGGAAAGTGTGGGGATATTAAGGCAATATTGAAACCTTTCTAGGTTAGATGGTGATATTATTTTCCATCCAATGTATTCACAGAAGTCGCGTAAACCTTATCTAAAACTTCTGAGTGTGCATTCAATCCCTGTTATTTCCTGTGGTGCGAGCCACCTAAGCTTTGGATTTGTTTCATATTTTAGCTTATACCCTAAAATAATTTCACAAATTAGATGAACGGGCATGGATAAAACACATAAATCATGTGGAGCAGTAAAGCTTTAACCAGCATTCTTGAGTACCGAACTCAGTGGTGTACCATTCACTACCAAGTTCAAGTCCCCCAGCCACACGACTGGGCGCAGAGTTGGTACCACCCCACCAGTCCCTAGAAAGGAATGGCTCAGAGGGCCGGCCACCATAATGTGGGAAGCGGATTGGCCAGTGTACCTCGTACCAGCTATATAGCTGCTGTATTTACGTCAGTAAGTTCTGTAGGTCCAAACCATCCATTCATTTTTCGAGCTCGTCTTAAGGCTTGATATGGAAAATAAGGCAGATCTAGCTATCAAGTGGACCACACTGCAAAAATCAGTGGAGGATTGAACTTTTACCATTGAAACCCTTTTTAGGGTTACAGAAGTTTTGGATCAATATGAAAAAAAATTTCCCTCTTCATACAGGTTTTTTTGATCCATTTCTTATGAACAAATTGGATGTAAATTAAACATTATGGTGTGCTTTAAAAATTATTTAACAGTGAAAATCATTATCTCCACTGCTATTTATGGCGTGGCTAGATGATCTTTCAATATGATTTTTTTTTGGATAATACTCTAAAACTATCTCTTAAAATAGATGAATTGTGTAAATATAATAAATACATCACTGTGGATCTATAACTTTAATCTCCTTTGAACTGTCCTAACAACTCAGAGCTCGAGGAGCGTCTGTGCTCGTCTTTGCACGACACGTACTTACATCAACTATATAGCTACTGTGAGGTACACCGGCTAATCCGCTTGCCATGATGTATGGGTTCTATCTACACCGCTCAATAAATTTATCATATGATTTCAACTTAAAATCTTAATAATATGCCAAATCTAAGGTCTCAAGTGCACCACACCACAGAAAGTAGTGCTGATAAAACACCCAACATTGTAGCTTCCTAAGGCCCACCGTGATGGTTAATTGCCATACCTGTTCGTAAAGTTACGTAGCACTGGATGAAGGGAAAATACAAATATCATCTTGATTTAAAACTTGAGTGACCCATTAATAGTTTTCAACAATAGGCGTTTAATCTCCACTGTAATAAACTTGAGCCTTTGAATGTCTATGCCTATATTTTAGACTTGTACCATGAAATTATATATAAAACTCAATGAATGCCGTGGATAAAACCCATATATTACTGTCGCCCCTCAAAACCCTGTCTGTTCATAGTCAGGGACCAGTCAGGGTAGTATCAAATCCGCATCCCATAACCATGGTGTATGCTGCTAGAAAAGCTCTGCTAGCCTACCATGATGTATGGTGCTTCATCTATGCCATCCATCTAATTTGCATTTTAAGGCATGAGTAAAAGGATAAAGTAGATCCAAATCTTGCCTTACCTTTTTACTTGGGTGGTAGACTCTCAGGAGTTTCATCTCCCGGTCAAGGGTTCGAATACCCATGAGTGGGGAATTTCCACCAGCGTGAGTGTGTGGGGTGTGTGTGCTTATGTGAAAAAAAAAAAAAAGGCAGTTCGAAATCTCGTTTTCACCACACCTAGAAAACAATGGTCATTGAATGTTGACCATTAAAAAATAGCTGGGCTGCAAAGTTTTGGATATTATTATTTTAATTTTAAACACACTCGCACACACAACAATGGTTACTTGAAATCATGACGACTGTTCAAACTCCCGTGAGTCCACCACTGAGCCATGAGTAGGACCAACCACGCTCATATTTGTCTTTTCCTTACATCTGGGCCTGTGTGCCTGTGTGAACTAATAAACTGGTAAGCTCGCAAATAAACATTACAGTGGACCATCAGCAAGTTTAGTGGGTGTTCAATCACCACACCGTTTTCCCGTTCTATCCTTAACTTTGAGATTTAGATCGGTCACACGTTTTTCGGCCGTACCCTAAAATGAGCTGGCAAAATGGATAGACGGTAAAACATATAAATCACCGTGAGGATCGTTACTCTCTGTTCAGGTAGTAGACTCGAGTTTCAACACCCGGTCAAGGGGTCGAGCGACAAACAACACTGCCTACACGTGTGCCATAAGCTACACTAGTCACTTAAGAGTCCATGAAGAAGACGTTACGAATCTTACGATGTACGTCCTCGCAAAAAACAGAGCCCCAGTGTCACACCGATCACGCCATCATGGCCTGATTGTCGTAATTATCCTGTATCTTTTCCCAAATCTCTTTTGGGCTGCTGGTTAGTGATCCGGACCGTTCATTTGTGGGGTCCTGCTTCGATGGGTTATCTGAGAAGGATCTCACTCGTTGGAGATCTCCCTATCACAAAGATGAATTTGGCATGCACTCGCATTGAATGGATGGAGTGAGTTCTTATGATGAGATTTTTAGCTTCGTGACTGACGCACCGGACAAGCTGGACATGATCATCGGGGTGTAACGTGGTTTCTACACTGAGTTTAGTGTGAGGCCACCAAGATTTATGTTGGCACGGTATGGATCCCACTCATACTAGCCGTACTGGGACACATCTCGGGCCTCCTGCGTACTTACGTGCAATGAGTCCTATTTCCATTAGGCTTAGTTACACGCTCTCTCATGCGGTGTCATGTGTAAATAAGGGATATGGAGAGGTATTTTTATTAATTTATGTTTTGAAGTTTTTTTTTTTTTGTATGAGATTCTTTATATAGGTGGGAAAGAAGTAAGCTTTATATTTTTATTTTTCTTATCTCTATTGAAGAAAAAAATTATATTATTGTCTTGTGAAGTAGGTATATCGTCGAATCACGTAAATTATTGTAAATTTTATCACTTATTTTGGTTTGACCCTTTTGACTTTTGTTTGACACCTTTTTTTTTTTTTTTGTGTGTGTGTGTGTTTTGGCGCCGCTTAAATTGACATACAAATGCTTTTCCACAATAATTAGTATCAGAGCTAAAAGTTGAGAAGCCTTTTAGCACGAGATCGGTATTGGTGTTTGTTTTGCAGTAGTGTTTTAGATGGCTTGGATTGAGTTCTACCGAATTTAAGGCGATGAAGTTCTACGGATTCAATTACGTATTATGGAAACTAAAGATGAACACAGTGTTGTTGAAGGAGCGATACACAATTGCAGTTTAAGGAAAAGAAAAGAAGCATAAAGAGACGAAAGACTAAGTATTTGAGGAGAAAAAATATCAATTAGTCATGATTGACCTTCTTCTTATACTAGATGATTCGGTTTTGTTCAATGAGTTCGATCAAACCACTGCAAAAGGTTTATGTGACAAATTACAAACCTATAAGAAGAAAAATTAATGTCAAACAAGATATTTTTTCGACGACGGTTGTACAACTTAAAGATGAAAGAATGGTCCTCAAGAATACTTTAACGGGTTTAACACTCTAATTAATAGATTAGTGGCAGTCAATTTAAAAATTGATGATGAAGAAAATGCCACATTTTTACTCTATTTGATGTCAGATTCATGGGTTGGTTTGATTATAAATCTTAATAACGATCCAGATCTCATTATAGAGTTAGTCGTATCCACATTGCTTACCGAGGAGTCTCGCAAAAAAAATAAAATGCAAGGAGAATCTTCTAGTGACACTATAATGGTCAGAGGGAGATCTACTAAGAAGCATACCAATGGGAGAGATAAAATGAGATCTAAGTCGAAAGAGCATAATACATGCAAGTGTTAGAATTGTGGAAAGAAGAATCACTAGTGTAATGGCTACACCTCTGTCACGGACCAGGGTGTGGTAGATGCGAAGGTGCAACTTCTTCGATTGGCTTGGTGGGTACAGTGAAAGAGCCTACACTTCCATTCCCAGGCTGATAGGAGAAATCAGAGCTTCAAAATTCATCTCTTCAGCCATCAATATCGCTAGGCTCTCTCAGAAACAATTTCTAATCGTCCTCAAATCGAAGTCAGAACTGTTTGATTTTATGGCTGACTCCTCCTTACAACAGCGTATGGGCCTCCAGTCAGTAAGACAGTGGTCTTAAGATATTACCCCTAGAGTGGAGAGGATTTGGATACACCTATTCGGTATCCCAGCGCATGTTTGGTTCGAGGCAGTGATAATAGACCTAAGCATCTGCTTAGGGAGCGTGATTTAGTTAGATGCCAGTAGCAAATACGGTTTATTCCATGTGTATGCTCGGGTGAAAATCTTACCCTGCCCAAGGGCAGATCTGAAACGAGTTTTGAAGTTGGTGGTGGCTAGTAAGATATATCCGGTGTACGCGGAGTCGGAGAATTTTGTGTCGTAAAGTCCTACGATGCAGGAAGAACTTCAAGGGAACCTTGAATCCACTAAGGACTGGGTGGTGAGGAGCTTTCACTCTATGCACCCAACAGACAACGAGCGGTCATCCTCAGATCACCCCATACCTGTTTGCCAAAATGCAGCTATTGTGCCCTGCATTTCAATCCCTCCCTTTCAACAATACCCAGGTTCTGCTGTAGCTAAAGATCATTTAGCGACTTCTGAGGCACCCTCGCTTACAAATCTCGAAGGTCAACAACTATGACTGTTTGCTACTCTAAATCAGGGTAATGACGGTCAGTTTGGTTCCCCGATATCAGGGTGTTCAAAGGCTTTGGATGTGATTTGTCATTAGGCAGTAACGACCTTTGATACCATTGAGAGGAATTCTCCTACGCCCAGACACGGTAACCCTTCATCAACGCCTGTTGGCCGTGGGCATATATCTAAGACTATTAGTCCCAGCTCTTTGTATCCTTTGCTTGATGAGGGGAATAGGAAAAGAAGCTCCTGTCCTACTTCCTATCACCCAATGCAGAGCCAGATCAAAAGGAAGTTCTCCCATTCATAATTCTGTGTATTTTGTTGACCAGGAATTCTCCTCTCCTAGTTCATCTCCATCAACATTTGTGCCAAATTCCATGAAATTTGGGTCTCCCAGAGCTATGAGATGGGCTGAAACATGTCTTCCTAATAGACTAATTGGTCTAGAGATTGATCTTTCCCCTTTTTTTAAAAAAGGATTGCTCGACTAGTGACACCTATGAGAACCAAGGAACAGGCGATAGGCCTGAGCAAGCAGACATTTTCTTAGAGGAACAACATCGGATGTTGCCTTTACAGTCAAACAATGTTAGAAAACAGACCTGCATTCTTGATAGCAGCACAATGTCAACTGTTTAAATTTAGGATGGTAGCCACCTCTGAACGCTGGGAGATCGACACCCATGCTCTTTTAGGCAATCTTTCTTTTGTTCCTTTTCGTGAGTCTGTGTTGGGGGGGGGGGGGGGGGGGGGGGGGGGGGGGGTTGGGATATGTAACCTTGATTGTCAATTTGGAGTTGCCACTAGTCACTTAATCTCAAAATCCCGCAGTCAGTTATAACTCGTGGAATATGTAAGGTTGGAGATATCTGAAGATTCTCTTACTTTAAATTGACTCCTGGTCTGTGATTCGAGATTCTAATTAAGGGACCTCAGTTATAAAGAGGGGCACCTTCTTTGCCTGTACAAATGTATAATCACTACTTGGTGTGGTAAAGAAATCTCAAAGGGTGAATGATGTGGTCGAAGTAGGATTAGGCACACGTGAATTTCTAATGTACTAAGATTTGAGATTTCGGCAAGCCATAAAGCATATTTCTAACAATGTGTTTAGAAGGCGGATGTGATGATGCTTATGCAAAAAGGTAAAGATAAGTGGACTAGATCACTAAGAATTTTTGATGGGACAGGATTCGATGTTCGGCAAGTCACAGAGCATGTGTTCACAAGCGATCTAGAGAAGTAGGTGGGTTGATAAAGGAATAGATGTTATGATGAATGCGTATGTAAATAAAATGAAAGGATCTTTGACTTGATCTTGAGTAGACTGAGACATGAATTGCACCATGATCAATTCGGGCTAGATTAGTGGGGTTGGGAAGGCTGGGAGGAGGCTAAGGGGTAGGTGAAAAAATCTAAACTTGGAGGCTTGAGAGCTCTTTCTCACCCTCACTCTCTTTCTTTCTCTCCTTTTCTCCCTTAAAATGAGAAGATTTTTTTCTCTCTTGAAATTGTTGTGTGAAATGTGAAGAGGAGAGGGTTATTTATAACCTTTTCTAATAAAAATGTGGAAATTGTTGGGCTTATGAAGGATAAAAGCTGACATGACAACTTGAAATTGGTTGAGGAGAGAGGAATGCCATCTGGCATTCTCTCATTGGTTCTTAAAAGTTTGTAAAAATGGTAAATAAGGTAAGCTGGGAGGGTAAATTCATATGAAAGTTGACTTTGGGACGAGAGATAATTGTTGCTCGGAGGTGACAACTGTCTGTTTTTGGAGCGGCAGTCGGATTACCGCCTGGGCTAAATTTGGTCTGAAAGTCATCTAGCTGGCTCCGCGCACATTATTTGAGAGCAAGTGTTAATCAAATTACTACTCGAGTGCAGTTTCTCCCGAATTTTGGCTGGTGGGCCCTTTTTGGGTCCTAAGAGCGGAACAAAGTCCGCTTTGGATATTTAACTTGAAAATGGCTTAAAATTAGCTTGATCATGACCTGAAGTGGCTCAAAAAATTGATTGATTGTGGGTGAAGGGTTGGGTATGCTTTGGCTTGAATGATGGCTCGTGATGCTCAAGTTAGGATTAGAGTTTGGTTCGGATTAGGATATGAGCTGGGATTAGGATATGATCATGGTTCTCAGATTGTCTTAGCTTTCTCAAGATATTAGCCTGGGTGAGGTGTCTACAAATGCCCCTCTTTGGCCGAGGTTATGGGCAATCGAGCGCCAAAGCGAGTGGACACCCCACCCTTCTTGTAAAAAAAGGTAGTGGTTCGAATCTGTTGCCTACCATTGTATCATTGTCAATCGACTATTTGGAAAAGAGATTACTTGCACATGTCATGAGGGTTGAAGAAAATGTTTCGATTGTCCCTGTGCGTTGATGAGGAATTACGGGTCACCAATCATAACCCTTTCGCGTTAGATAGTTAATAACATTAAAGGGTAAGTTTGAAAAGTAGGGCCTTTGCGCTCGATGCGAGTTTAGAGGATTCCCGTACTATTTGATCTGTCGCTTCCTTTGTTACGTAATCACCTTAAAAGTATTCGTTCTGTTTGATCGTCAAAGTGGTTAGCTACCCTGCACATCGATGTGGCCTTAGAGGAAACTCACTACGCCGACTAGGATTCGATCAAACTTTCTGAACATCCCGGACTAGGTATGTGCGGGTAATCATTTGTCATGTAATCTGCTGATTCTGATACTTTGGTTACAATGGATTGTCGTCACTTTGAGTTTGATTATTCTTTTCAGAGATAGATCAAATCATTTTTACTCGCATTCATCTCGTACGACTGTCCAAATATGGAGATCGGGCCAACCATACTTATATCATATATGGATTCGACCATCCCCCGGGGAAACAGGAAGTGATCGAATCTTATTTTGCGGTTTGCACTGATCACAACTGGAGAATATGAAAGATTCCTCAGTGTACTGCACGCCACATACTTTTTTTTAAAAAAAATTATTTGAAAACTATCCTTTTTGGATCTAGACTCCTTAGGGATTTTATTTGAAAATATTTTTAAATTTTTTAGAAAATATCCGTTCGATCTTGCGGGTGGGTTCGTTGTTCAGTTTTTATTTGTACAAATTACGTAAACAATCGTGTTGCTTCCACTGATGAGTTACTGGGGCTAACGATTTTTATTTGAAATATTTTTAAGGTTTTAAAATATCCGTCTAATCTCGTGGGAGGGCGTCGTCGTTCGGTTTTTATTGTACAGTCTGGATTGAATAGCTAGGTGGCCTCCACTAACGAATTAATGGGGCATTATTTATGATTTCTGAATAAGGGGCTTAGAGTTTGGGATTCTTGAGATGAGCCTTTAAATGGTCTTTTGGATAATGGGCCTTTTGGGCTTTGAAATGGGCTTTTGGACATGTGGGGCTTGTGGGCTTTTGACTTGTGGGCCTCTGAGGATTTGAAATGTAGGCCTTGTGGGCTTTTAATTATGGGCCTCTAGGGCTTTAAAATGTGGGCCTCTAAGACTTAGAGATGTAGGCCTCTAGGGCTTTGAATTTGTGGGCCTCTGTGACTTAGATATGTGGGCCTCCGGGGCTTTAAATTTGTGGGCCTCTACGGCTTTGGACTATGGGCCTTGTGGGCTTTAAACTTGTGGGCCTCTGGGGCTTTGGACTGTGGGCCTTGTGGGCTTTGAACTTGTGGGCCTTTGGGGCTTCAGCTTCGTCAGAAAGATACGAATGATTACGTACCTGGAGATGATTAGTTTAGTTATATCATATGATCATGTATCATCAGTTGCACAAATCTTCTGTATATATGGAACTTCAGTTACCTAATGTTGCCTTTCTATTGATTTGTTGTTCCTATTAGCCCCACATGGTCATCTCATATCTGAGCTTTTGATGTTTCGCCCCACCTGCGAGGATACGGCCTGTCGTCTAACGGTAGGGCGATGATATGGTGAGAGCATGATCGTATCGTGCCACTTGGAAAGAGACGAGGTCTTCTACCTACACATGGAGGTAAAGAGACTTAGGCAGAGGCTGACAATATATGAGGGATAGGATAGAGGCTTACTTTTTGATCCTTGACTTCGTTGGTTACTCGTTCTGTATATGCATGTATGTTTTTATTTTTGTTCTTGTAAAGGAAGGAAAACAATGTAGTTGTAAAAAGAATGTTTTAAAGGAATGAACATTTTTATTTGTACCAAATTTGTTAGTGTTTGCTTGTGTTTGAATTTGTGCTTTGGATGATTGGGATCAGAATATTGGACTAATCCCACATTGTGTTCAATGGTCTAGGTTGTGTACCAGAGATCTTAGTTCCTTGAGAGTGCACATTTGGGTTCGTGCCCCTTGGATTTAGGCAAAGTTTGATAAAATACTAATCCGAAGTTGATCTTTTCCTTACATCTCTTCGTTCCTCTTCTTGCCTCTGTACCAGCATTTTTATGCATATAATTTTTTTATATCATCGTTTTTGCCCGTAGCGCCCTTTCAGGTTTTCACTACGACTACTTCCCCATCATTTTTACCTGTTGCTTCCTTTCAAATTTTCACTACGTCTTAGATTTTTGTTCTTGCTTGCCCCTTGGCAATTGTGTTTTTTTTATCTATGGTCCTCTTCAGGTTTTCACCAAGTCCGCTACCTTCCCGCTGCTTTTACTCGAGCTGCCCTTTCAGGTTTTCAACTCGCTCTTTTTGCTTAGACATGCTTTTTTTCTTTTTTTTCTTTTTTAATTTTAGTTTTTGTTGTGCCATGAGAGATTGAGAGACTTCCTTCATAGCCGGTCGACTAGTTACCTTCTTGTCCTTGTCTTTAATTACAATCGCAGGCTGTTCTATGCTAGTTGGATTATTTTAGGAGATATAAGATGACCTTATTTTCTTCTCTCCTTTCGAATTCTTTTTTGAGTTTTTCATCTTTTTCTTCTTTTTTGTGTGGGAATTTTTCTCTCCCTTTCTCTTTTTTTTTTTTATTACATTCTTTTTGTAGGAGAACTGATTTTTTTTTATTTTTATTAATCTCAGTTTAGTGATTGTAACCATTGACAAAGTTAGGTGTGGTTACCTGTGATAGATTTTCATGTTGTCGGCGTTGATGGTCTCAAAAAAATCTCCTCTCAGACTAGTGAGCTGGAGGGCGCCTCCTACGAGTACCTTCCGAATGATCAACGATCATTAGGGTTTGAACTTTCCTTTGGGATCTGGTAGATGCGGTGATAGGATGCATTTCAAGACCATGTCACCGACTTTGAAGCTCCTCTTTCGTACCCTCTTTTTGTAGGCTCGTGTGATCCTTTTTTGGTAACATCGCGAGTGGCTTAGCGCACGCATGCGCTTTTCATCTGCCAGATGCAGTTAATCGTATCTTGCTTGTTGTCACTCGACTTCCTCGACTTCACTTTCCAACAATACTCGGAGTGATGGGATCTTGATTTCGACTGGCAATACTACTTCCATTACATACGCGAGTTCGAATGGAGTTGCACCTATAGTAGACCGTATAGACGTCCGATAAGCCCAGAGTGCGTATAGGAGCATTTCCAACCAATATCGATACATTTTGACCATTTTCTCTAGTATACGAATGATAGTCTTGTTTACAACTTCGACCCCACCATTTATTTGAGGACAATAGGGGCTTGACCGATGACATTTGATCTTGAATTTGTCAAAGAAATCGCCTATCATTTTATTGACAAACGGGGTTTCGTTGTCTGTAATAATGGCCTGAGCAATCCTGTATTGGCTGATGATATTGTTCTTCATGAACTTTATCATGTGAGATGTTGTAGTGGTAGTGTAGGATGCTACCTTTATTTATTTGGTGAAGTAATCCACTGCCACCAGGATATATACATTCCTATTTGAAGCTATGGGGTTGACGTTGTTGATGATGTCAAGTCTCCAAATAAAGAAGGATCATGGCGTCGTCAGATTGTATAACTCAAAAGCAGGCGTATGAATCTGGTTCGCATGCTTCTAGCACTTAAAGAACTTCCTGATATGTTTGTAGCAATCTGTCTTCATCGTTAGCCAATAATAGCCGAGCTGTAGGATCTTCTTTGCCATCATATATCCATTCATGTGTGGGCCACATAGTCCACTAATTTCTAACATGATTTGAGCAACTTCCGTTTCATCCACCCAACGGAGGACTTGATTGAAGGATTGCTTATAAAGGATGCCTCCAGTGATCATAAATTAGGCCGCTAGCCGTTAGATAGCGCGACGATCAGTTAATGCCGCTCCTTTTGGGTACTTTTGTTGCTCGAGATATTCCTTGATGTCTGTGTACAATGGTTGATTGTTTGAAGAGGTTTCAGCTTCATCGATCTGTAGGCAGAACGTGGGTTCCTCCTAGAGTTCGACAATGAGTTCCCATTCAGCAATTTCCCTTGGGATCTCCAGCATTGAAGCAAGGGTAGTCAGTGCGTCCGCAAATTGATTCATGACTCGGGGCATGTAGGAGAATGTGATCTCTTCAAATTCCTTGGTTAGATTTTTCAGATAGACGTGATAAAGGATTAACTTTTCATCCTTGGTCCTCCGGTCACCATTTGTCTGATTGATGATGAGTTGTGAGTCTCTAAAAACTTGTAACTTCTTTACGTTGAGGGTGATGACTTCTCTTAGACTAGCGATACATGCTTCATATTCAGCCATCTTGTTGGTGCAATGGAACGTCAACCGCTTGGAAATGGGGATTGGGACGTTGTCGGGAGAGTAAAGTATTACTCCTACCCCACTCCCCTTTGAGTTTGTAGCTCCGTCGAAGAAGAGTGTCCACTCTTCTGCCTTTCTTCTTCTTCCTCGATTGGGAAGATGTCCTCATTAGGGAAGAAGGCCTTCAGTGGTTAGTAATTAGGTAGAGAGTTTGTTTAAATGGTCAGCCAGTGCTTGCCCCTTGATTGCCTTTTGAGTGACATAGGTGATGTCAAACTCAGAAAGCATCAATTTTAATTTTGTGATCTTGTCCGTTAGTACTGGTTTCCAGAACATGTATTTTAACAGGTCCATACGGACGAGCAGAAGGATTGGGTGAGCGATCATGTATTTTCGTAGCTATTGTATCATCCAAACTAGGGCCAAACACGTTTTCTCTAAGATGGAGTATTTGGCTTCGTAGCTTGTGAACTGTCAGCTTAGATAGTAGATCGCTTGCTCCTTTCTTCTTGTATCATCGTGTTGGCCGAGGATGCAACCGATTGTTTTTACTGCTACAGAAATATACAACAGTAGTGGCCTACCTAGTGTAGGCAGCATAAGCACTGGAGGGTTTAACATATACTTCTTAATCTTGTCAAAAGCTATCTGACAATCGTCGTTCCATTCCTTTGATGTGTTCTTCCTTATAAGCTTAAATATGGGCTCACATATGGGAGTGAACTGTGCGATGAATCGGCTGATGTACTGGATCCTTCTAAGGAAACCCTGAATCTCCTTTTCAGTTCTGGGAGGTGGCATGTCGATGATTGTTTTGGTCTCGATCTCGTCCACCCAGATGTTATCTTCGCTAACAATGAAGCCTAACAGTTTGTCGCCGATTGCGTCAAAGATGCACTTTTGAGGGTTGATGCAGAGCTTGAACTTTTCTAGTCTATCGAAGAGCTTCTTGAGGTCTTCAAAATGTCCTTCGATCATGCGAGACTTGATGATCATGTCATCCACATAGACTTCCATTTTCTTATTTATCATATCGTGAAACAAGGCAGTCATGACTCACTGATATGTACCTCCCGCGTTCTTTAGCTCGAAGGGCATAACCCAATAGTAGAAAGTTCCCCTTGGTATGATGAAAGAAGTTTTCTTATGATCTTCTATGGCCATCTTGATCTGATTGTAGTTGGAGAAGTCGTCCATGAATGAGAAGATCTTGTGTCCACCAGTATTGTCTATCAGTGTATCGATATGAGGTAAAGGAAAATTGTAACAACTCAGATTTTTGCCTACCTGGAGTTAGATGTCCTTAGGCAATGGGTTAACCATAACACTCTCAGAGCTCAATCCCAAAGCCAAAGAAATTACTTTTCAACCCATTTACTTCAAAATCTCACCCTTTACCACCGTATTCTTCAAATTTCTCCAAGTACTTTCATATTAGACATAAATCCTAAAGTTTAAATGGTGAAGAACTATACTTAAACTAAAACTTACTATAAATGGTACATACATTCATAAAATGGGATTTTGACTATTAAAATTTGAAATCTCATGATGTAGATAGGTTATTTGGATAGATTAGCTTCTCCCACCCTAAAATCATATATTGTACATCGCGTAACTCATTCCGGTTTGCAAATGAGACCCGATAAATGCCTCGACGGACTCGTGGGCCCAAACGACTCAATTCGGGGGGATCCAAGATGGGTCCCACATGTTTCCAGCATCCCCGGGGGGTGAGCCCTCGCCAAATTGGCCAATGACTAGCGAGGGCCTCGCCGGTTTGGCGAGGCCTCGTCCGTACAGCGATTTGGGTGGCCCGTTTCTGCATTTTTTCTACACGTTTTGTCCAACTTTAAAAAATCAATTCTCCGATTTAGGTGATTCAAAAACCAGATTGAAGCTAAATGAGTCTAGTTTTATATAAAAATATGTAAAAAAAATATAATAAAATACTTAATAAAGTTTAAATTAGGTCGTTGTGACAACTGTCCGAAATCACTTGTTGGACAACTACTGCTTCTGAAATTTTTAGAATTTTTTTACAACTCGAAATCTTATGAAATTTAGTGGAGATGGGATAAACTTGATGATGAACTATAAAAAAAATAATTAAAATAATATAATAACTAGAAGTACGAAAAGAGGGGCATAGAATGGCCCTAGGACCGTATTCTACCATAATTAGGGTAGAATTTTGTTAAGTACTAAACTGAATACTCAGTAGAATTAGCTTGAACCACTTTAAATATGAACTACAAGATCTAAAATGAGTAAGACCGTTAATCCTACGTTACCTAGAAAACTACAATCAATCTCTAAACCCAATTGCTCTTGGGAGCATCGTGAAACTTCATATCGGACTTGGACCGCACGTCGAAAGTCTGATAACGATGAACTTAGACAATTATGATCGCCTAGTTGGACTTGACTATCGCCTTGAAAATTAAGCCCAAACGACGTCCTGAGACCATTTCCTTGAGTTCAGAGTGAAGAGAGTGAGAAAGTGTAGATTTTTAAGAAATTAAATATGAATTTAAGTAATCTGAGTCGTGTCGGTTGTGTGTCATTTATAAGCATTCTGACCGTTGGTTTTTGACCCAAATTCACCCTCAGATCAGGGATGATGGCCCACTCATGTCAGTATACTTGTGACCTTGGTCAAGTTTTGGTGACCGCTGAATTGAAACTGGTCCACCACGGTCGATCTGGAAACCTGAGCGAACTAAAAACTTAACTTGATCAAGATACAGCATCTATGAGCTTAAGTCCGACTGCGTTTAGTGAGAGGACCTCCAGAAGTGTTCCGTTGGATCAGAAAGAACCCGATTTGGTTATAACCTAAGTATACCTTGGCCTCAGGGCTAATTCCATTAGTTTTAGGCCTATATAAAGACCTGAAACCCTCTCTCACATATCTCATACGAATTTTCAAATCCTAGCTAAGAAAGAGAGAGAAAAGAGAGAGAAAGTAAGAGAGAACCTATTGTTCCTTCTTGAAATTCTTCCCAGTTCTTCTACACATCAAATTTATCGTCTCTGAATCATTAATTCGGCGATTCTAATTCCGTTCTTGGGTAAGTTAATCAAACCCTAACCTGTTTCTAGCTTAGAATAGTTTAAGTGATGTTTTAGCTAACCTGTTTCATGGCTTAGGTAACCTGTTTAAGTTGAGGACTATATACGTTTAGGTTATGGTTTTGAAGACTTTCAATGTCAGTTAATGATATATTACTGACATGGATGCTATTTCAGATGTATAAAGTGTGGTCTGTTTCATTTTTCAGTTATACGTTAACTATGTTGAATATACTATATTCCTCGCATTTGTAGAAAATACCGTATATGTATGAAATTCAGATTTGTGCTTGCCATGATTAATTGTTGTCTATGTATGTTAGATGCATGTGTATCAACTTCTGGGTGAATGGATTAGCCTAATACATATTTTATCAACATACGTTGCGTATGTTATATTGTGTAGTCTAAGTGTTTGTGAAAATGACTGAATGAGTATATAATTCGCTTTCGTGCTCGCCATGACTAACTGTCATGGATATATGATTATTGTATAGGCGATAACCCTTTGACGAGAGGATTGGCCTTAATACGTATGATAAACTTATATATATCACATATGATGAAATGTGTAGGCTAAGTGTTTGTAAAAATATTTGAATGAGTTAGTAGTTAGTAAGGTGTACCTGTATCCGTGTTGAGATATGCTTCTTAACTACCTTGTTTATGTGTATGACTTCCTCCATGTATTTTATATTGCATATGTGTGGATTCATGTTTAAGTTGTATTCAATAACATGCAGAAATAAAGCCGTGAAGGGTGATGGGGGAGTGATGTAATGATTCCGTGCAACAGCCCTGACAGCCCTAAAGTGGACAATATCGGACCTTTGATTGTATAATTTGAAATATGATCTATTTACTGCTTTGACTATATCATCGGATAACATGTCATAATTGAATGCGATTGGGGCTATTGTATAGTCTAGGTAATCGGTAACAGTCTTTAAACTGGTGGTTGAGGTTGTTTTCGTCACGCAAGATGTGTTCGACGGACCCGAGTCGTACTTGGGATGTTCAACAGTGGTTAGGCTACACGGAGTGCTTATGCATTCCATGTCGAACATTTCGACGTGTGCTTGGCCTAGTTGAGCTTATCAATTAACCCGATTGATCGATGTACGTTCACTATGTTTGGACGCTACTGCTTGAACCTAAGGTACCAAACTTACCAATGAAAAGCCCCTCTAACCTTGGTACCTCGATCCCCTAAGACTCATGAGCCAGGCATGGTGGTATGGGACATCGTGGTCGAGTTGTCGGCTTACGCCGGGGCGATGAGCCTCTCCGTAGTGACCAGTGAGAAACCTAGACTCGTGAGCCTATTATGATGGTATGGGACACTATATTCGAGCTATTGGCCTACTCTGATTGGTGACGAGCCCTTTGTAGTGACCTCGAGTATATCCTGAAAGTGTAGTGGGGCGACGAGCCTTATTGCAGTATATAGGATATAACTAGACCTGTATTGATTGGTGACGAGCCCTTTACAGCGATCTAGAACTATACTATCGTATAAGATTGTCTCGGACTGACGACCCGAGAATGGATCATCGTTTGGGTAATGATACAAGGGAGGTACCGTAGCTTCCCAATCCTGCTGTATGAAAAGGACTAATAATAACTCGGTAATCACGTTCATAACATCACACTGCATGTGCTGTTGTTGAAGTGCACAGAGGGAAGAAAGCATGCCACGGACGTAAGATGGTGTCACATGAGGGAGTGTAAGCGAGGGAATACATCATTACCTCATATCATTCTTGCATTAATAAGAGTATCTAGGACATGTTTGATTGTATTACTTTATCATTACTACTTGATTGAATTGATAACATGTTAACCTCTGCTGTATTGTTCCACTGAGTTGATCACTCACTCCCACGTTACAGGACGGTGTTTGAAACACCAACCAGTCCTTGTTTTAGTTTCAGATGATGGAGATGCTTGCGAAGCAGAGCCAGACTTTATGATGTTGAGGTGGATTTCTCCTATATGCAAGTTCTGATCGACGAGGTTACAAGCTTACTGATTAGATGTCAATACACTTGGTATTTTGCATTTTATTTAAACACATGCATATTCTTTTTTCATTTTTGGAGTATACATGTATATAGTTAACCTGGTAACATGTTCACACTCCGGAGACTTACAATAAATTATGCATTTTATATATTTATCACAGTCTTCCGCTTATGAAACTTAACTGTCTCTGGAGTATGATATGCTGTTTTGGTCTAATCCCACTTATGATTACTGTACTAATATGAACAACATTCAATCATTAGTATCTATGTTGCATAAGTGATGCGTTGGAACTCGGGACTGAGTTTCTGCTCGACCCCCGATTTTCAGGGCATTAAAAAAATCGTCTTTAGGACTTACTTTGTTGAGGTCCCTAAAGTCAATGCACATCCTGACTTCGCCGTCCTTCTTTGGACCTGGTACGATATTTGTGAGTCATTCCAAGTAGTTGGAGACTACCAGGAACCCTGCATTGTATTGCTTGATGACTTCATCTCGAACCTTCAAGGCCCATTCTGGTTTCATTCTTCGGAGCTTCTGCTTGACAGATTTCATGTACGACATTGTTGGTTAGTGGTGTACCACCAATTCTTCATCGAGCTCTAGCATGTCTTTGTAAGAGAAAGCAAAGTTGGATAACCTTGGCTTCAAGAATTCCATCATCTTCTGCTTGTATTCTGGAGGTAGTGATCTACCGATGCGCCCTTCCCTAGGGAGTTCCAGTGATCCTAAATTCACAACTTCGAAATCGTATTCTATAACATTGGCCTTTGTTTCGAACCTTTTGAGGGAATCCTCACGTTCGAGGGCTATATCATCATTTCCCTCATCCGGGGCTTCATCCAAACCCATGAGCTTGAAATCCAACTCTAGATTGAAATCATACGAGTCGACCTTAAACTCTAGAGCTATGTATGGTATGTTTGGCACATTGAAGTTTTTTATTTTTTTGGTTTTGGAATTTTTTTGATGTTTTGTGATTTTGAGAAATATTTGATGTTTTTGTGGTTTTTGAAATATCTGTTGTTTTTATGTTTTGAGATTTTTTTATGTCGCCAAGGGATCCTGAACAGGACAGTGTTGCAAACCATGATTGATCATGTCCTGATCCAGGTTGCTAACTGTTATTTACATTGGCTTTTTTTTAGACTGGTATCCGTAGATGGCCGACCAATTCAGTTCTTTCCCCCTTTCGATCATGTTGTCCTGATCTGTTCGTACCTGTGGGTCATCTATCCCGATGACCATGATGTCTGCTGGACTGAGTTCAGAGTCGATGTCTGACCCATTATCTTCACTCAGAAGTTGGAGCTCCTCAGCATCCTTAGGTCCACATTGTGGTGGGATCCTGATGTCTATTCAGTAGAGGGAAGGCCACTTCCCTTTCTCGATCCAATGAAGGGGCTACTTTTGCCCCTTGCGTTGTTGGGGTGTCCCCCCTTGGCTATTTGTGGGGATGGGTACTTCCCCGCTCTTGTCCATGTGCCTTGTAATGGGCACCTCTGGTCCTGGGTCCTCCATGGGTGGCCCTGCTTTCGTGCCCCTAGCTTCGTTTGATGGGTCCATGGGTTTTGCCCTTGGCATTGGATGTGCTTCTGAAGCTCTGAGGATTTTATCCTACTGTATTAGCGGCCAAATGGACTCATGGCTGGAGTGTTCTGTTTTTCACTCCCCAAGTGCAGGGTTGTGATGTAGTAATAACTCGGTAAGACCGAGGTCGAATCCCAAGGGACTAAAACTTGTACATTGACTGAAACTAAGTAGAACTAGAACTAGTATGAGATGCAATCTAAATTAAATAGAAATTGAGGGAATAATGATGGAATGATTATCTAAAACTTAAGAAAATTCAGAAGAAAGGAAACTAGGGATTTAGAGGATCCACTTGTAGAGATCAGGGAGATCTTATACTTGCATCAAAAATCATGGAAATTATTGAACTGCCATTGATCTAGTTTTCAAAGAGATGAAAGGTATATGAATTAGAATGGATTCCATCACCAAACCATGCCTGAGAGACTATGGCAAACAACAGAATTAAACTAATTACTAACCAATCACATGTATGGAGGTTAGGAAGGGTACCGACATCCAACCATGCCCAGGAGACTATGGCGAACAACGGGGCTCCCTAACGTCATAAACATAAAAGGAAAGGGACATGCTCAAAGCTATTGCAGACCCATTGTAATTTTAGTCACAACAGACTATTAAAGACTAAAAACATTACGGAAATTCAACTAAGATTAATATCAATTCAGTTTAAACAAAAGGGACAAGCACAAGGTTCTCCCATCACGCTACAAGCTTCACCTCTTAGCCCTAGCTAAGAGGTTTAGCCAGCTATGAATGGGCTCAATCCAAATAAATAAAGAGAAAAAGAAAAGGAAAAGAAAAGGGAAAGAAAAATAAAACCAAAGCTCTTCTCTCTCTCCCTTTCTCCTGACGTTCCAACCTAAATTTTTTATGATCCTCCTTTTTTCTGTTATTTCTCTCTCTTTTATAAGCAATAGGCAAGATGGTGGAGAGTCGGTGGTTGCCAACTACGTAGCCACAGTGCGTATCAGGAAACCATACGCGAGGAGCTCTTCTTTCGCAGCAAAAATAGGGACCTGATGTAATATCCGATCCGGTCAGTCTTCTTGGAATTGGTTGAAAGTCCCATTGGAGAATTTTGGACGGCCAAGATCGACTGTCCGTTCCTAGCCAAGGTCACCAAACGGACCGTAATGTCCGGGCCTCTCTGGACGTGTGTCTGCTGCGTAAACGTCTTACGCTTGAAGCATGGTGAGGTCCATTAGAGCTGTCCTTTGTGAAATCCACCTCGTCCAATGTTTTTCTCTTGAAAAACCATTAGGAATGGACAGTTTTTGGAGTGGGTTCGGTGTGGCCTACGAGAATCTTCATTCTGCCGTCCATTTTCCTTTTAACGGACAAGATATTTCAATCGCCTACATGGAGTAAAATCGACGCCTAGGTGACGGTAATACCCATCTTCTGATATCATTGAACGGTTCAGATCATCGATCTGGACAATTTGTGCGGCCTACAACGATTTTTCGCTAGTTTTTACGCGAAACAGAGCTTCCGTGGAACCTCTGTGATAATCTGTGGACCCAAGATTGACGGTGATGGAGAAATCCACACCGTCCATTGTCTTCAGGACGAAAAACCCTCCAGACATGCTGAGACCCAAATGCTTTCAGTGTGGCCCACAATATTAAGTTAACTCACCGTTTATCATCCGTTTTAACAATTGGATTTAGATACTTGCGATATTCTGCAATTCCTCCGCCTAGGCAATGATAAAAGGCTCGACGGGATATCAATGGACGGTTCAGATCATGAGATTTATTGATGTGTGAGGTCCACTGAGATCCGCCGATCAACCAGCGCTCGCCCGCTGGTTGCATGAAGAAGAGGACTCGAGTCTTCATGAGTGTTGACCGAACTACTGGTCCGGTGCACGGCTCGTACACCTGTACTCTATGTACATGCGACACACATGCAGCCTCTATCATGATGCTCGTGAGAAATCTACTCCTTTCATCCGCATTGTCAGCTCATTTAATACGTTGGAACCAAATCTGAAGCATATCCAAATGATAGGCGAGCCCCAAATCATGATTTCAGGGGCTGATATATCCATTGGGCTACTTCTACATCGATCTAATGGCTATTTTTTGACATGTACGGTTGATTTATGATCTTCAGGCCATGTATAAAATTTCGAGTTGATCAGATAGTGGGAACCCCATGATCTTACATTCTGGACGCTGTTCAGGCCCGTTTCAGGGTGAGTGGCTAGAATTTCTCTAATCTCCGGCATGTAATTCCTCGATATTAGTCCCATAGAGTCCTGTCCACTACCTTGGTGATCATCAGACCGTTAAATCCATGCTTTAAGCACCTATTTCAGCTTAAGCTCCTAAATTCAACCTGCAGCATAAACACGATTAAATCGGCCATTAAACAATATCTTGTTCGTAAATCTAGGCAATAAATGGGGTCTGATATGCAATATTTGACCCTCAACATCTGTTAGCTTGAGCCAATGAAGGTGATCCTGGAGAGAGGTCATCGTGTCACCACGAACTGTCCCAGATTTTACAAATTTGAGCGTACATTTGAACGGTTACCTCTTTTTAGGCCTTGTGACCTGATCTTCCGGTGTCGGTAGATATCTCAATCCCTATCTTTGCTCGTTGGCACGAGCTTGCTTTACTACCATACCTCTCTCATAGAACTCAGTACAGTAGTTCAAAATTAGTCGTTCAGCTGGATGGATGACATATTCGACAACAAGTGGGCATAGGTTGTCGATGAAGTTCACAATTTCGAACTCAAAACTATGATATGGTATGTCACCTTCTATATGCTGGACATCTATTACTGGGATGTCAGGTTCTGGGATGTTGACTGCTACTGGTAGAATAATTTCCTGTTTAGCCAGTACCAAAATGATTCGATTTCCCAAAGAGAATTTAACCCTTTAATGGAGGGTGGATGGGATGGCTCCAACAACATGGAGCCACCGTCACCCCAACAGGAGGTTAAACGAGGTAGGGATGTCAATGATCTGGAATGTGACAAGAGTCACATCCGGTCCCATTTGTAACTCGATGTCTATCTCTGCCTCTACTTGCCTTCGGGAGTTATCAAAGGCTCTGACACTCATAATACTAGGCTTAAAAGAAGATGGTTCAATCCCCAAACGTTCGGCAGTCCTCAGGGGGCAAACGTTTAAGCTTGATCCATTATCAATGAGTACGAGTGAGACCTTGAAATCCCTGTAACAGACAACTATATCGAGTGAGCCCTTATGTTTGCGGCCTTCAGGAGGTAACTCATCATCGGAGAATGTGATGGCTTGCGGTGCAAGTTGTCCAATCATACTTTCCACCGTTTTAGATGGTATGTCAAGAGAAATATGTGCATCATTCAGAGTTTTCGCAAAGATTTCTCAATGTGATCTTAACGTGCACAAGAGTTCCCAGATGAAAATTTGTACAGGAATGGATTTGAGTTGAGTTGCTACATTGTAGGCAACATCAGCTTTGTGGGTCATTCCTGACAAAGTTCCTCAAGTTTCTTTCAGATTCTGATTGTACCTCCTGAAGTATCTATCATTGTTGCCTACTTCAGCGCACTCTGGGTAGTGTCATGGGATTGTCTTTGTGTTGTAGGAGGGAGCCATCCTCCCTTCCAGGTGTACTGAATCTTGAAGCTATGGAATTGTTACCGGTACTGTTTGTGGTAGACTCAAGGATTTCCCTTGATGTGTGACTGAATCCTCGCAGGTTTTTATGATGGGACTCTCCTCCTCCTTTTGTTGTACATTCTTTGAGGGAGGGATCCTTTGGGCGTGTGCCAATTGGTGAGGTAAGAGGAAGCTTGGAGACCGAACTAGAGGTACCCCTTGGAAGGTTAGCGGAGCTAGATCGGGGAGGCCCACTGGAAGAATGAGAGGGTCAGAGCCGAACCTATTTGGATATGTGGGAGATGATGCTGGATGTGCTCCTTGGAGAAAGAGAGGCTGAGAGTTTGACTTGTTGGATGTTGGTGGTACCCCTTGGAGAATGAGAAATTGTGCTGTCGATGCTGCTGAAATTGTGGTATGACTGCTCTAGTAGAAGAAGGAATAGGTCCAAGTGTCTAAAAGGGGGGTGAGTAGGACTTTATAAAATTTTATGACAATTTAAAATCTTGTTACCATTATCTTGATCTAATATAACAATTTATCAAGATATCTTCAACTTAATTCTAATGGCTTCCAAGCCAAATAGAGGATCCAATCACAAGATTATTCAATATCTAAACAATATATAAATTTAGTCTATGATGGACGCACTGAGTGACTATGTGTGAGATGTGATACTTATCAGTTCTAAATAATCATACATCATGTGATCATTCAAAGTATACACAATAAGAGAATATGCAAATAACAATCTCAAACACAGTCGTTTTATAGTGGTTCGACTATATGCCTACTCTACTCCCAGTGGACGCACTCAAACCTTGAGTGTATCGGATTTCACTAACAGAGGTTTCAAATCAAGTTCACCTTAAATCAATACAAGCTACAGAAGTCTAACTCTAGGACCTACACAAGGTATCTAACATGTCTCCACGAGACATAAGTTTATGCCCCACACAGGAGCAGGGGTCAACACACAACACCTAGGTTTTATGCCCTACACAAGAGTAAAGGATCCACACAAGGAACTTAGGGTTTTAGGCCACACAGGCCAAAGATCCATACAAGGATCCTAAATTTTATGCCCTACACAAGAGCAAAGGTCAACACACAACACATAAGTTTTATGCCCTACACAAGAGCAAAGGATCCACACAAGGAACCTAACTTTTAGGCCACACAGGCCAGGGACATACACTAAGGACTTAAGTTTATGCCCTACACAAGAGCAATAGTCAACATGTAACACCAACACATACTCTCTCATCGGAGGCCTCATATGAGGACTTTAAATGGGTGAGAAGCACCTATGACCCAATCCTACATAAGGAACGATCAATAGGGTCTCTGGACTCTATTGACTTACAGATAAGAAGATGAGCCCCGTTCTGCACATTGATGAAGATCTTCTCCTTATTAATGAAGATTCTTCAGCTCCCTTGATCCGCAATACTTGATGATGTACCAATAAAGGTGACGGATTGAGTTAAGGTTATCTTGGAATCTTCTCTAATAAATATTGCCTATTAAAGCAATGGGGAGATTTCAAGTCTTAGGCATTCAAGGGATCCCAGCTCAATGATTTGCCATTAAGGTGGTAGCTAAATGATCCTTGAATGCTGAAGTTCATTCCTCAATCCAATGTATTGAATATCAATGATGAGGGTGGATTGAAGGATGAACTCCCAAGAGAAAAATGGCTTAGGGTAGATGATATGTACTTACTCTCTCAAAGCTCTCTCTCTTTTTCTCAATACAGCAACCAAGAACAAACTCTCCTTAAATAAACAAAAAGTTTTAACGATAATAAAGATGTCAGATTTTGGTTGAGTTCGATATCATCAGGCCTACTTCGATGTCATCGAACGTATACTTTCGATGCCATTGAAGCAAGGTTCGATGATACGAACTTCACTAAAGTATATACTTGAAACTTTTTGACTAAGGATCGATATTATCGAGCAAACGTTGATGTCATCTGAATTTGAATTCTGATTTCATCGACAATCTATTTGATACATCGATTATTTTCATATGATTGTCAAAAGAGCTTTATAACGTCCCGGTTTCTAAAGCCCGTGTACGAGACTCACTTCAGAAACCTGAAAGTTTTTAAATCAAGGAACTAGCGGAAGTATAAATTCAGAGTGTGATAACAAAATGAAGCATGGATAATTATATAAGCCGAAATATTTGACCCACCCAGCTGGGGATCTTAGTTACAAAATTCATAAGTTTCTGAGACACTGCTCAACTGAAATTAAATAATGAGACTACTGATTTAGCCTAAAATACTCTGTTGCCTCTTGATGCTGTTCGTCATCATAGTACCCTTCCTCGGGCTCTGCAGTCGTGCCATCAAGGCCAGCACTGACATCCTCTACATCTGCTCCTGTATACTCTGTACGGTTGGATAGTTGATGAATGAGTAACCGACTCAGTGTGAATTCCCCTTAAGAGTATACACCGCCGCCTTAGCAGACATAATTTAGAAAAAATAAAGCAATAATCCAAAATAGGCAAGATGCAGTCTTATTAAATGCATGAATGTATGAATGCACATCGACCTGGGGATGCTCATCCAGTCGGACTTGGGCTCATCACCCATGCAATCATCGACCTGGGAATGATCATCCAGTCGGAACAATAGATCAATAGTCGGTGGATACCCCATTGATCCTAAGGGCATGTGCTACAGCATCCAAAATTAGTCACCCGTCATCGCCAATATACTATGGATGCATGATTAGCCAACCCATTATTATTCCTATTACAATCAACCAATTTGAGTAACTCAATGGTCACTACAGGGGGGTCATCACTCAACGTAGGTCGACAGCTCGAGTATAGTGTCCCATGACCACCATCTTCAGCTCATGAAGTTCTCCACCTTGGGATGTTTTAATAAGACCCCTTGATGAAAATGACACCACGTCAAGGGTCCTATTCTTTTCCACACGATCAGTTTAATTACATCCCATGAGTGGAGTCCTCCACGTGTAGTGTTATGAGTTATATGATAAAGCAACCATGTAACATGTAACAACATATGATTTTAAATGATGATGCTAAAACATGTAGGGAGATACCATGGAATTCAAATAATAACTATGGACGGTGCATTACCAATACATGTGGGTAGAAATCATTTCTCAGGGATTAGAGCATATGGGCCTATCATATAGTGTGAACATGGTATCATAAATTAGATTTTTGCAATGAATATAAGGACCTTAAATTAATAGTAGCAATTTAGTGCAAACTATGTTTAGCTAACTTAAAGATAGAAAGCCCAAGGGAAAAGTCATCACCTAAATCGGTGTACTGTTCTTGATCCGAACCGCCATGAGAAGATGGTGGCCCCGAGTCACTCGAATAGTCCCCTAGAGAGTTTGTTTGCATTAGGCAACTAGCCTTAAAGTTTTTAAGTATAAAAGGCCCATAATTAAAATGGTTTGGGCTTTCATCAAGGGACCAGGGCCACTAATTTCTATCCCCATCAATTGGCCTGACTGGGCCTGATTTGGCCCAGATATTTGGTCCCAAAGGTCTGGACCGGGATGGAAGAAGTGGCCCCAAAAATGAGCCCGAACTGGGCAGTTCAGGTCCAGTTATGATGTCTAATACCAACCCAAACGGGGCTGGCCCATAACTTTGTATGGTGAGGCCCACAGCATTCCATGGTGGGGCCCACAGTGCTAAGATGGTGCAGCCCACAACACTTCATGGTGCGGCCCGCAGTCTGGCTTTGACGTGGGGCCCACTTGACGTTTAGATTTGGTGAGGCCCACTGAGAGTTCTCTCAGGGAGTGGCCCACCTGGTATCAACGCGCGGCCCTCCTGAATTGGCTCAAGTGCGAACTTGCACAGGCCCACCGCCTGCATGCTAAGAGTGGCTCACCTGCACCATACAAGGCGCGGCCCATAGAAATTTAAGTGAGGTGGTGTGGCCCACTGAGATTGAATCTCAGGTGCGGCCCATTATTTTGATGGTGTGGCCCACTGAGATTTGAATCTCAGGTGCGGCCCACGTATCTTAAATGTGGTGGAGCCCACTGCCTTGGCGTGGTGCGGCTCACCCGCTGCTGGTGCAGGGTGCGGCCCACCTGCTTGCTGCAGGGTGCGGCCCACATAGAGGCCTACACCTGGCCGGATTACCTTCTTCCAGACCAGTTAACGGTCCAGCCAGGGGACCGTTTTCAGCTGCTCATAGGCTGAAACTTCAGCCGTTCTCAGGCTGAAATTCCCAGCTGGTTTCAAACTGAGTAACCAACTCATTTCAAGCTGAATATTCAGCTAGTTCCTAGCTATTTACATATTAAATACCCAGCTGGTTGCAGGTTGCGTTTTCAACCTGTTTTTATGCTGAAAAACACCTGCTGCAGGTTGTATTTTTAGTTATTTCTAGGCTGAAACCTCAGTTGCATTCATGCAACAGCCGAGTGCTATTTCTGTGGTCTGCGTCACCCCTACTCCGGACCTTTTAACGGCCCAGCAAAAAGACTATTTTTAGCCTGGTTTCATGCTGGAAAACAGCTACTATCAGGTTGCCCCTTTCAGTTGCTTTTTAAGCTGAAACATCAGTTGTTTACAGGTTGTGATTTCAGCTGTTTTCGGGCTGAAAAACGGCTGCTCCTCAGTCTGATTTCAAGCTGGATGTTCAGATATTTCCGGGTTAAAATCTCAACCGTCCCCAAGCTGATTCTCAGCTGCGTTCAAGTCGACCGTCATCCATTTTCCAGTTGTAGCTCCCAGTTATTTTCATGCTACCTGCTCAGCCGTTTTCACCTTCAGATTCCATCCATTTTTAAGTTAAACATTCAGCTATTTTTTAAAGCATAGTTTTGGAGTTCCAAGAGGAGAGAGGGAAAAGGGGGATACCTGCTTTGTTTGCTTCAGCCGGGCTGCACGCATCCACGTCCCTTCCTTCCACTCTCTCTCTTTTCTTTACCTATCTTCTTCTCCCTCTGATGGTGGGGCTGTAGGCCCACACTGACCCGGCTCGGTCTGATTCTTACCGGCTGAGTTGGGGCAGTGTGCACTAAGCTCACCCGACGAACGTGCACCCCGTGTTTCACCTCTCTCTCTCTCTCTCTCTCTCTCTCTCTCTCTCTCTCTCTTTCTACCGGCTGAGTTGGGGCAGTGTACACTAAGCTCACCCGACGAACGTGCACCCCGTGTTTCACCTACCCTCTCTCTCTCTCTCTCTCTCTCTCTCTCTCTCTCTCTCTCTCTCCTTTGTGTGGATTCTGAGGGCTCAAGAAGAGGGGTAGCCAACAGTTGGGATTTACTTTGCATATACCCAGGGAACGGCCGTCGGTGCCAGCTTTCCTACCCAGAAACGGAAAGCCCCTGTTTCTATCTTTCAGCCTGTCCCGCCATTTTTGGCTTTGTGAGAGGACTCTCTCTGGTTGGCAAGTGTACGTTGGTAACCATCTGGGTAAACCGACGTTGGCTTGCCCATCACGCCAGCAGGTGGTCCTCTCTCTAAAGATCCCAACCATACGTGATGAAATGGACGGTTCTATGGTAATTTCTTCGTTTCTTTGCAGGGGTCCGTATCCTTATACAGTTCTGTAGGGACAGACCCCACCGACAAAGTGGACAGTTTGGATTGCCTGGAAAGTGGTCAGGGTGGCCCACTTTGGGGTTTGAAACTCCTCAGTTTCAAACGGTTTGAAATGGCGGGAGAGTTTCTTTTCTTTTTGTAAAAGAAGCGGTCAACAACTGTTTGACAGCTAGGCATGGTCCGGGGCACATCGTACAAGGTAGATTCGTGGTGCACATGCACTACATATGGGGTACACTGTGATGTTTGTGATATGTCTACTCCGACCATTTGTCCAGGGGTATAGGGGCCCGGCTCAGTTTGGGGCATGTGTGAGGTCCAGCTGGGGTTGCATTACCTGTTTTAGGCCTTATTTGGCTAGTGTACACTAGACCAATGGTTGGATTGGCCTGATAGTTGGTCTCAACGGTTAAATGGGGGCCTAGAGTACATTGTTGGTTCGGTTAGCCATAATTTATTCCTCTAGGGTTGTTAGTGGGTGTATTGTGCCAACGTGACTTGATTAACTTATCTATAAGCTATTTTAACTTAAGTGTTTGTTAAGTTTTACCTCTCGGGCTGGTGTTGTGTTCAACTTGGCTCCTACAACTCTTGGTGGTTGGCTTTATTGTTGATGGGAAGTCCCAACCTACACATGTAAAGTTTAAGTCGCCTCATTAATCGATCTTAGTTTCCATAAATGTAGTTCTCAAAGGTAACACTCGTGTACCAGAGGTACGGGGTGTTACAAGCTTACTGGACAATCTTTGATCCATTTCAATGATATTAAATGTATATCAATTTCATCGATATTTGAATTACGATCATATCGAGACATCATCGATTCCTCGGTCATTTTCAAAGGATTTTCCTATTGAGCTCGTTGGACAAGGACTAGTCCGAATTCGATGATATCGAACTATTCTCGATATCATCAAAGTTTAAATTCAGATGATATCGAAGGTGATTCGATTACATTGAGCAATGACAGGATATTTTCCAAAAGTTGCTGAATAAAGCTCAAAGTAGATCGATATCATCGATTCTCCTTCAATGCGATCAATATTTGAATTTTGATATCATTGGAATGTTGTTTGATTCATCGAATATATTGTCCAAAATACTTTGTGGTTGTTGGACATAGAATGGCCTAATTTGATGATATCAAGTGGTTTTCGATATCATTGAACGTGAGTGTTTGATGCCATTGATGTGTACTTGATACCATCAAATACTGTCAGAAAAACTTGGAAGATTTTCCTACTCTAAACCTCAAGTTTATAGACATACATTCTTATGTTATTCTAAGACTTTTAAGGTTTTTGTTTACCTGGGTGTTTTGGGACATGAGATGTGAGGCTAAGTTTACCTTTGATGAGTTCGGAGCATACATCCAGTTGAGACAGACACTTAATGATCTTCATATGGAGCCAAATTATCTTACCAACTCAATTCTCACGCTAATTGACAAACCAGGGCACTTTCAATCTCCCCCTTTGTCAAGTACGTGACAAAACACCTAAAATACACCTAGAACAACATCCTAAATTGTGTGTACATGAACTTTACACAATTTTACAAAGATACTATGAAGTTTACACACAATCATGATCCAGGTAGCTGCTCCCCCTATCACGTACATCACCATGCTCAAAACCATATACTAAGCAGTGTTCTCATGGTGGAATTTTTTCTCCCCCTTTTTGTCAGTCATTAACAAAGGTTAATATACCAATAACAGATTGAAGGACTGAAGATGACATTAAAGAAACTGGGAGAATTAAGACAATAGGAGGACTGATAATTCTAGACAAATATGCATTATAAAGCATGGAATCACCAAACCACACACAATAAACCACTTCTATGGGTATTCAACTAATCAGTAGAGAATCAATTATCATTTGTCACATAACACGCATCCCATAGACAGTTCCTATAAAGCTCAAACAAATCATTAGTAAATAATATGAGCAACTAGACAGGCCGCATTTAAAATCAACAGAAATATATCATCATTCATGCCAGGAATATTCAAAAGTACTACCCAAGCTTGGCAGAATTTAGAGCATTGAAACAAACATCCATCAGAGTATTCAACCCATCCATGGGCATATCAAAACACAAGTATTCTCCTCATCCAGAGGACAATGAATCCAAAAAAAAAAAAAAAAAACTGACTAATAACTACCAGAAAATGTTAATTTTTCCAATGTTAGCTGACCACCACATACACTCATAGGTGCGTAGGTCATTCAAAAAGATACTCATACCCTAAGTATAAATGAGTAATCGGGTATGTGATGGCATGAGAGCAATTGTCACTATGGTGCTGGGGCCAAGTGAGATGGTGCCGTGCCATCTCGATGGCATGTCATTATATCAACAAGTTGTTATACCGTGTGCTGTAATCCAGCCACCATTTTCTCCAAGGCTGAGAACTGCTCATCATGCTTCTCAAGTTTGGCTTCTATCCACGCCACTCCACATAAAGTTGCCTCAACACGATCCTGGTGAAATTTGAAGCGTTGAGTTTGTGCAAAATCAGTCGGAGTCGAAACTGGTTGAGGCTCCTGTGTTATCCTTCAGTAGGTGCTACTCCTGCCCCCATTTCTACTTCTCTTTGTATCTCTTCCTCAGGCTGTTCTTTTGTAAGCTCATGGAACTTAAGGTCCATTTTTTGGATCTTGAACTTATTGAAATGTTACAGTGGATGCTCAGGATTTTCTGTTAGAGGAAGTCCAATTTTATCTCATAGCAGATGGATGATATGAGGGAAAGGTAGATGGGTTGCTCTCGAAGTGTGAATGACACTGGCTAATTGGTGGAAAATTACAGTGGGTAGACAAATCTTAACACTAGATGCGATATTGTATACAATCATGACCATGAACCCGGTAAGATCTGCTCGATTCGGTCCTCTAGGGTAAGCGTTGGTGCAGAAAATCTCATGCAAGACTCAGTATTTAGGACTCATGTATTTTGCTTTTAAAGCATTCCTTTGATACCACGGGATATCTCTTCCCCGACATAAGAATTTTGTGACTGTAGAGCGAGTTGTTGGGTCCTCAAGATTAAGATCGGATAGACCAACAGGAGACAAGGTAAGGCCAAATATGTCGGCGATGGATTCAGTAGTGATTTCAACACTATCTTCCCCAACAGTGACAGTAATGGATGGAGGATCAAGAACCAGGGAATGACTATAGGCGAGAAATTGGTAAGTCCTCTCATCATAACACAGACCTCCAAAGTTCAAAACAGTCAACCAATCGACTGCATCTAACTGAGATTCTAGATTGAATTTTCTAATGCATTCCCTATCAACTCGTCGCTCATGCACAAGTCACCTCCCCCTATATTTTTCAAGGACATTTGCATGTGGAGGAGGTGCAGGAACCGTAGCCGGAGCCTCATTACCCGACATTTGTTAAGCAGTGGTGCTCCGTTAGTGTGTCAGGGATCTTTAATCCTGTGCCCTAGCCCTTTCTTTTGGGGCTAGGGTCTTCTTCCTTGTAGGCTGGGAGGATTCACCTTCAATTGGTGCTTTTCCTTTATCTTTAGCTATTAGACAACTAGCAATGCAAAAGGATTGACAAATGAAGGAATCTGATAGACGACTGAAAGCTATAAAGACCAATTAGAGAGAATATACCAAGAAATGAACTTTCGATCAATTTAGGAAGACCTAAAAATGTAGAATACCTTGAGGAATCAAAAGGATATGCCAAGAAATTACCGGATTTGAGCTACGCTAGACTACTTGCAGTTATCAAAAGAGGGGAAAATAGCCTGGGAAGATGGACAGAACAAAAAAGAATTTTCCCACTCGTCTGCTATCGGGCAGCGAACTTCGATATCATCGAATTTGGATTCGATGATATCGATATGCCCCATTCGATGTTATCAAAGAGGAGTTCGATAACAGATCATTCGGACCGATGTTTTTGATTTTGAGAGGTCGTTGATGATATCGACGAGTCATTCGATTTGACAACTAACTTATCGAGAAGAATAAGACATTTTAATCTCCAAACTTCGATAACCTTTCAGATATGCATTTCAAAAAGTATATTCTTATCGGTTTGGATATACAACAAAATTTGTACAAAAAGTTGTGAAGCTGAAAATTATAAATACCTACTATGTTTATATGCAAAAAGAGTTTGTAAGGTATAGAAACCTTAGATATATTATGATAATTTCCAAAAGTGCATCATTTCACACATCCATCGAGGTCTAGATCCCATGACTTGGACTTGTTATCCTTGCTCAATTGACATTAGGCATATGGATCAACCTTCTCATTTCCTTTGATGACATAACAATGGTCATTAGTGCGAAGACCCTTCATAACTGATTTTCCTGATTGGTCCATGATCTTTCACTCTAGTTTGTTGAATGTAACCACATGCTTATTGTCATATATTTGAGAAATACTTAGAAAGTTGTGTGTTAGACCTTCTACACAGAAGGCATTCTCATTTTTGAGCATCTCCATTCCTATTATAGTTCCATGCCCTATTACCTTAGCGGTGTTTCCATCTCCAAAGGTGACTACCCCATTATGAAGATTTGAATAATTTGAGAGAAGGGATTTGTCACCCGTGACATGTCTTGAGCATTCACCATCTAAGTACCATATAGCACTATTGCATTTTTTAAGATTTGAGTGAGTTACAAGGCAAGTTTTCTTTTCCTTCACTACCCATCTTCTGATGGGATTTCTTGAAGAAGTAGTTTTTACTTCACTGTGGTCTTTTCTGGGCATGTTGGGTAACTAAATCACATTTCCTTGTTTCATTAATTCGTTTGTTTTCTGATTCATTTTAGCCACTTGACTTAATAGTTCCTTCATTCTTTTTGTCATTCTAGGTGGAGATGGATGTGTCTTACTTTTTGCCATGTACTTTGGTGGACTCTTGGCATTTTGTGTTCTTCCGGTTGGTCTATATAAACTGGAATTTGAATGAGTCTCTCCAAGAACAATACATTCAAATTTATAATGACCTGAGTTGCCAAATGAATGACAAATAGGAGTAGTCCTGGTGTTACTTCTTGATGTAACACTCTTTCCTACCATTAGTGATACAAGAGTGAGGTTTGGTTTGAATTTTTCATATCCTAGTCCTCTCTTGTCCTTTTGATGTCTCCCTATCCCTAAGAGTCTTTTTAGTTTTTCACTACTCTAGGAGAATTTTTAACTAAGCTCAACAGATTTTCTTGATTTTTCTGCATCAAAGATAAGTGTGTGATTTTCATTATTAAGATGCATGTTATCATCTTTCAATAGTTCAAACGGTTTGGTTAGTTTTATGGACTCAGATTTGAGAAATGAATTGATTCTTTTTAGCCTATCATTATCTGAGTGGTATTACTGAAGATCATTAATTATGTGTGTATTATTCTCTAAGATTTTATCCATATCCATTTGCAGTAATTTATTCTTGTTTTCAATAATGCCAAGTTTTTTAAGGATATTGATGCTATGTATGTAAAGTTGATTAATGGCATCCTGTAAATTATTGTTGAGGGTCAAATATTGCATGTTAGACCCCAGATATTATCTGGATTTACGAATATAATGCTGTCTAATGGCTCGTTTTCTCATTCTTGTGTGGCAAAGTGATTTTATGAGCATGGATGGAAAAAGGACGTTAAAAGTTGAGATTTAACGATCTGATGATGCCAAAGGCAAGGGACACACTCCAGGGGACCAAGATTGACAAATATACACGGTCAGAAATCCGAGAAAAGTTAGAAATTGAAGCTCAAGTGGCCTGAAGGACGTCCAGAATGCAAGATCACGAGGTTCCCACCATCCGTTCGGCTCGAAACTTCATACGTCGCCTGAGGACCATAAATTAACCGTACATATAAAATTTCAGCCATTAAAGATCTCGGGAAGTGCCCCAACTGACAGATCAGCCCATAAACCGTTGATTCTGGGCCCACCTGATATCTGGAACTGCCTCAAAATTATTATTGACGCCTTAAATGAGGAGTCAAAACAGATGGACGGTGCAGATTTCTCCTAAACAGTGCAATGGACCCCATATGAGATGAGTGTGTACAGTGCACATGTACACTCGTCGTGCACCAAACGAGTTAAGTCGGTTAGCAAGACGCTGACAGACTTTCTTCTTAAAAAAAAAAAATAAAAAAAAAAATAAATTCGCACAGCGGATGCACGGCCGCTGGCCATTTTTGCGAACGGTAGTGGGCCCCACCCATTGCTCGTTTGGCCAATCTGATCCGTCCACCGTGTAGAGGGCTTCGAGAACTACAAAACCATACTCACCTTTTGCACCCATGCGTGCACACGTGTGAGATACAGAGGCCACAAAAGGGCTGCCCGGTAGCGTTCAAATCTGATCTTTTAGTTATTTCTTCTCTGGGACATGTCAATGAACGTTCAAAACTACCCATTCTTGACTGAAATTTCATTCTGAATCCAATGGATGGGGTGAATTTTCCAGAAAATGCTTCTGTGGGGCCCACCGATCACAACAGTGAAATGATGCGAAAGGTTTCGCACATCCGCGAGAACTGACTTTTTCGGACAGTTTTGGCCCACCATCTTTGATCATATGGCAGATCTGAACCGTCTATCATGTAGAAGACCCAAGAAAGTACTAAGGGACGGTGTTTCTTTAGAATTTGAGCGAGGAAAGTGGCGTGTTTCATGGTACCGAACTTGGCTGCGAAAATTACACTCCGTGTCCTGCTACAACTCTATCACTGACTCCAGCCTTCCAGCAGCTATAAAAAGAGGTTTTTGGACATGGGGAGCATTCATTCAAGGTCTTGGGAGGAAGAACAGAGGGCTCGAGCTTGGGTTTCAACGTGGGTAGAGGAGAGAGAGAGGAGCTTGGTTTTTTTCTTTCCCTTTTCTTTTCCTTTTCTTTTTCTCTTTATTTATTTGGATTGAGCCCATCCATGGAAGGCTAAATCCTCATAGCTAGGGCTAGGAGGTGAAGCTTGTAGTGAGATGGGAGATTTTATTTTATTTTATTTTAATTCTTGAATTAACGTTGATTTTAGTTGATTATTAATGGCATGTTTTGTTTAGTCTTTAATGGTCTGTTGTGATTAAAATTACAATGGGTCTGCAATGGCTTGGAGCATGTCCTTTTCTCCTTTATGTTTATGACGTCAGGAAGCCCTGTTGTTCACCATAGTCTCCTGGGCATGGTCGGATGACGGTACCCTTCCTAACTTACATACATGTGATTGGTTGGTAATTAGTTTAATTCTGTTGTTTGCCATAGTCTGTGGGCATGGTTTGGTGATGGAATCCATTCTAATTTATCTTTCTTTCATCTCTTTGAAAACTAGATCAACGGCAGTTCAGTAATTTCTCTGATTTTTGATGCAAGCATAAGTTCTCCCTGATCTCTACAAGTGGATCCTCTGAATCCCTAGTTTCCTATCTCTGATTTTTTTCCTTAGATTTAGATTAATTATTCTACAAGTATTCCACCATTGCTAATTGATTTAGAATTCATCTTAGCCTAGTTCTAGTTCTATTTAATTTTAGATAACGTACAAGTTTCAGTCCCTTGGGATTCGACCTCGGTCTTACCGAGTTATTACTACATCACGACCCTGCACTTGGGGAGTGAACAAGTTTTTGGCGCCGTTGCCGGGGATCGAACCCGGGTCACCCGCGTGACAGGCGGGAATACTCACCACTATACTACAACGACAGATTGAATTCTAAATCAATTAGTAATGGTTTAGATTTTTCTGATTTTTTTTTGAACTAACTTGTCTTTCCTGATTAGCATTTTTCTGATTTATGGATTAGATTAGTAATGGTTTAGATTTTTCTGATTTTTTTTTGAACTAATGGGTGTCTTTTAATTACATTGATGATGACACACCTTCCTTACTAAAAATCAGAAAAATCTAAACCATTACTAATGGGTGTCTTTTAATTACATTGATGATGACACACCTTCCTTACATGACACACATGATTTCAATGATGAGGAGGTTAGTTTATTTGCAAAAACTTGTTCACTCCCCAAGTGCAGGGTCGTGATGTAGTAATAACTCGGTAAGACCGAGGTCGAATCCCAAGGGACTGAAACTTGTACGTTATCTAAAATTAAATAGAACTAGAACTAGGCTAAGATGAATTCTAAATCAATTAGCAATGGTGGAATACTTGTAGAATAATTAATCTAAATCTTAGGAAAAAAATCAGAGATAGGAAACTAGGGATTCAGAGGATCTACTTGTAGAGATCAGGGAGAACTTATGCTTGCATCAAAAATCAGAGAAATTACTGAACTGTCGTTGATCTAGTTTTCAAAGAGATGAAAGGAAGATAAATTAGAATGGATTCCATCACCAAACCATGCCCACAGACTATGGCAAACAACAGAATTAAACTAATTACCAACCAATCACATGTATGTAAGTTAGGAAGGGTACCGTCATTCGACCATGCCCAGGAGACTATGGTGAACAACAGGGCTTCCTGACGTCATAAACATAAAGGAGAAAAGGACATGCTCCAAGCCATTGCAGACCCATTGTAATTTTAGTCACAACAAACCATTAAAGACTAAACAAAACATGCCATTAATAATCAACTAAAATCAACGTTAATTCAAGAATTAAAATAAAATAAAATAAAATCTCCCATCTCACTACAAGCTTCACCTCCTAGCCCTAGCTAGGAGGATTTAGCCTGCCATGGATGGGCTCAATCCAAATAAATAAAGAGAAAAAGAAAAGGAAAAGAAAAGGGAAAGAAAAAAACCAAGCTCCTCTCTCTCTCCTCTGCCCACGATGAAACCTAAGCTCGAGCCCTCTGTTCTTCCTCCCAAGACCTTGAATGAATGCTCCCCACGTCCAAAAACCTCTTTTTATAGCTGCTGGAAGGCTGGAGTCAGTGACAGAGTTGTAGCAGGACACGGAGCGCAATTTTAGCAGCTAAGTTCGGTACCATGAAACACGCCACTTTCCTCGCTCAAATTCCAAAGAAACACCGTCCCTTAGTACTTTCTTGGGTCTTCTACATGATAGACGGTTCAGATCTACCATATGATCAAAGATGGTGGGCCAAAACTGTCCGGAAAAGTCAGTTTTCGCGGATGTGCGAAACCTTTCGCATCATTTCGCTGTTATGATCGGTGGGCCCCACAGAAGCATTTTTTGGAAAATCCACCCGTCCATTGGATTCAGAACGAAATTTCAGTCAAGAATGGGTAGTTTTGAACGTTCATTGACGTGTCTCAGAGAAGAAATAACTAAAAGATCAGATTTGAACGCTACCGGGCAGCCCTTTTGTGGCCTCTGTATCTCACACGTGTGCACGTATGGGTGCAAAAGGTCAGCATGGTTTTGTAGTTCTCAAAGCCCTCTACACGGTGGACGGATCAGATTGGCCAAACGAGCAATGGGTGGGGCCCACTACCGTTCGCAAAAATGGCCAGCGGCCGTGCGTCCGCTGTGCGAATTTTTTTTTTTTTTTTTTAAGAAGAAAGTCGGTCAGCGTCTTGCTGACCGACTTAACTCGTTTGGTGCACGACGAGTGTACATGTGCACTGTACACACTCATCTCATATGGGGTCCATTGCACTGTTTAGGAGAAATCTGCACCGTCCATCTGTTTTGACTCCTCATTTAAGGCGTCAATAATAATTTTGAGACAGTTCCAGATATCAGGTGGGCCCAGAATCAACGGTTTATGGGCTGATCTGTTAGTTGGGGCACTTCCCGAGATCTTCAATCGCTGAAATTTTATATGTACGGTTAATTTATGGTCCTCAGGCGACGTATGAAGTTTCGAGCCGAACGGATGGTGGGAACCTCGTGATCTTGCATTCTGGACGTCCTTCAGGCCACTTGAGCTTCAATTTCTAACTTTTCTCGGATTTCTGACCGTGTATATTTGTCAATCTTGGTCCCCTGGAGTGTGTCCCTTGCCTTTGGCATCATCAGATCGTTAAATCTCAACTTTTAACGTCCTTTTTCCATCCATGCTCATAAAATCACTTTGCCACACAAGAATGAGAAAACGAGCCATTAGACAGCATTATATTCGTAAATCCAGACAATATCTGGGGTCTAACATGCAATATTTGACCCTCAACAATTATCCTTTTTTTTTCTTCTTATATCTTTGTTTCCTCATCATCAGATAAAAATTATCCCATGACATGAGGTTCTTTGATTTTCTCAATCTCTATGGGAATGTTCGAGAATGTGGAGGCCATAAGGATTTTCAAGGATTTTTGGTCTCCATCACTCTTTGAGTCACTACATTCTAAATTTGACTCTTCAGTGTCATCCCATGTGGCAGCCATGTCATTTCCCTTAGTCTTTTTGTTGGGACATTCAGTGGGAAAATGTCCAAATTTCTTACAGTTGTAATACCGAGGCTCTCTAGATTTTTTTGAAAGTTTGCCTATATGGCGCTTACTGTCCAACTGATTGCCTTTGGTGTTAAAAGGTCAGCCACAATTTTTGTTAAAGAATCTCTTGAACCTTTGAGCCAACAGAGCTATTTCCTCATCCTCATTTTCTCTTTCACTTCCTGTAACACCCTGAAAATCGGGGGTCGTGTATAAACTCAACTCCCAAGTTCCAGACCGTCACTTATGCAACAAAAATGATTATGATTCAATGTTGTCTGATTTAAGCATTCACATGAGTAAAAGCATACCAAAACTACAATTCATACTTCAGATCCAGTGATAAAAGCAAGCGGAAGACTAAACAATATATATATCATTGTATGGAAAAACAAAGTAAACCTCATCTGTCTCTAAAGTATGAATACATCTCTGAGTCTCATACACATATATATGAACAAAAGTAAATATCCAAAATGGTCCCACTGAAGTCCCATCGATCCAGGTCACCTACGCAAAGCCATCGTGATACTGCATGTACGAGAACTCATCTTGGTCCTCGTCGAAGTCTGGCTCTGCCTCCTGGATCTCAGCCTCACCTGCATCTACAACAGGGTCTGGTGGGTGTTGCAAACACCATCCCATAATGTGGGAGTGAGTGATCAACTCAGTGGAATCATAGAGCAAGGATTAGCATGTTCACAATTCAATCATGCGATAATAGTAAAGCAGTAAATCAGACAATCCTAATACTGTTGTTAATGCAAGATGACATGACGTGATGTATGCCCTCACCGACGAACTCCCTCATACGGCAACATCTTACGACCGCGGCATGCCATACTCCTTAGAGTGCTCCACATCTTCCAGGCACATGCAATGCTATGGTGATATGATTTCCAAGTTGTTATTAGTCCATTCAAACAGCAGGATTGGGAAACTAAGGTACTTCCCTTGTATCAATCCCAACACAGATCCTGTCTAGGGTCGTCACTCCTAGTAATCTCATACGAAGTATATTTTGTAGGTCACTGTAAGGGCTGTAAGGGCTGTTGCTCGCACTCGTTGCACCGCTCCCCCATCACCTTATCAATACAGGCCTACCGTACTCTACTGCAACGGAAGGGTCGTCGCCTCCCGTGGACTCAGAATACGCTCGCGGTCACTACAAAGGACTCGTCGCCTGATTAGTGTAGGCCGACAGCTAGAATATAGTGTCCCATACCACCATAATCTTCTCACGAGTCTAGGTGCTCACTGGTCACTACGGGGAGGTTTGTGGCCCCAGCGTAGGCCAACAGCTCGACCACGGTGTCCCATACCACCATGCCCGGCTCATGAGTCTTCGTGGATCAAGGTACCATGGTTAACAGGGTTTACAATGGTAAGTTCAGTACCCTAGGTTCAAGCAGTTATGACTCATACAGGGTGAACATACATCGGCCAGTCGGGTTGCTTGACGGGCTCGATTAGCGCGATCGCATCTCAAGTCGAACGACATGAAGTGCGTAAAACACTTCGCGTGGCCTAACCACTGCCGCCAACTCCAAACACGAATCGCGTTCATCGACGCGTCGTTCGTGGCTAAGACCAGTCAGCCACGAATTCGCTCGGTTACCGACTGCCTGGACTAAGTCTAGTCCCAAACACTTATGGAATCACATCAGCAATTTATGTAAGAGTATTGGAATTGAAATACAATCATGTGAGCATGTTAACACATGTTATAACATTCAACTTAAGCAAATCTTCAAGCACATATATTCCATGCATGTAATGAAATCATGCATATAGTCAACATGTAGGAAATCATTTAGGTCAGCATATTAATTGAGAAATCAATCTCAAACTATCACATAACATCATTTAATTCGATACATACTAATACAAGCATTTATACAAACACATACACTACACACTTAAGTCTACATATAGTATGTCGACCCAAAGTGCGCAATTAGGCGAATCTCTTCGCCAAACTAATTATGCACGTATTCCTAACTTCCTAATGCGACAACTAATTAGTACGTATTAAGTTTTCAGTCCGGCAGGGTTCGCAGATCGCACGTGGCGGACCAGTTTCAGTTCAGCGGTCACCGCACGTAGATCAGGGCTGAAAGTCTCATGATATAAAATAGAAATTTCTCCTGATCCGAGGGTATAATCTGGATGAATTCTAACGGTTAGAACGCTCAATACTGACGTGTCAAGTCGTGTGCCAGATTTGAATTTGAAATTCCAATTTTGTCCCTATTCGCACTCTCTTCAGTCCGGGCTCAATGAAATAGTCTGTGATTATCGGTTTGACTTGATTTTCGAAATGATTGTCAAGTGCAACAAGGCGGTTCTAACGGTCTAAGATAGGAAGTATCGAACTTTCGACGTGCGATCTAGATCCAATACAAAAGTTCAAAGCGGTCCAGAGACCAAACCTGCTTAGAGTTCGATCCGAGGTTATAGAGTATTATAGAGTCGTTGGTTCTACTCGATTTGGGTCTTGTAAAACGTATTTAAAGTGATCAGGGACTATTTTCCAGCCACTCCAGCGTTGCGCTAGCTAACTTACGCTTAATTTCCATAGAAATTAATTCTACGCGATTTCGGGTCGAGTTGGTACTCGGGCCCAAGTATGGATTTTTTCACGGGCGTTACAATCTACCCCCCTTAACAAATAATTTCATCCTCGAAATTTGTACCTTTTCGTACTCCTCGAGAAGCTGTGGGTAGTTCTTTCTGATCTCGGCTTCTGTCTCCCAGGTAGCCTCTTCCTCAGAGTGATGCGTCCATAATACCTTCACAGGGGGAATCACCTTGCTACGCAGTACCTGCTCCTTCCTGTTTAGGATACGTGTCAGTCGCAGGATATAAGTAACATCCTCTCCTAACTGCACCTGCTCCCATCTGATGATATGGGAAGGATCAGCAACGTACTTCTTCAGCATGGAAACATGAAATACGTTGTGAACGCTCGCGAGAGGCGTGGGTAAAGCCAATCGGTAAGCCACCGTTCCCACACGATCAAGGATCTGGAATGGACCAATGAATCGCGGTGCCAGCTTCCCCTTCTTCCCGAACCGAAGGACTCCCTTCATAGGAAAAACTTGAAAAAATACATGATCCCCAACTGTGAACTCTAGTGGCCTCCGTCTCGTATCGGCGTAGCTCTTCTGTCTGCTCTGCGCTGTAAGGAGCCGACGTCGAATAATATCAATCTTCTCTGACGTCGCCTGAACTAACTCTGGGCCAATCAAGCTACGCTCACCGACCTCTAGCCAGCAATGCGGTGCGCGACAAGGTCGCCCATACAGTGCCTCATAAGGTGCCATACCGATACTCGCCTGAAAACTGTTGTTGTACGCAAACTCCGCATATGCAAGACAATCATCCCAACTGTCCTCGAAGTCCAATGCGCAAGCTCGCAACATGTCCTCCAAGATCTGGTTCACCCGCTCTGTCTGTCCGTCTGTCTGTGGGTGGAAGGCAGTACTAAACTTCAACTTCACACCCATAGCCTCCTGAATGCGAGTCCAGAAAATAGAAGTGAACCTCGTCTCTCTGTCTGACACGATCTCCAGCGGAACTCCATGCAGACGCACAATCTCTCTGATGTACAATCTGGCCAACTCGTCTGCAGAGTTCGTAACTCTGATCGGTAGGAAGTGCGCCGACTTCGTCAGACGGTCGACGATCACCCAAATGGAATCATGTCCCTTCCTCGTCTTCAGCAACCCAGAAACGAAGTCCATGGAAATGAAATCCCACTTCCACTCTGCAATCGGCATAGGCTGCAAAAGTCCAGGTGGTTGGCGATGCTCTGCCTTCACCTGCTGACAAGTGAGATAACGGGACACGAACTCAGCTATGTGGGTCTTCATACCTTCCCACCAATACGTCCTCTTCACGTCACGATACATCTTTGTGCTGCCTGGATGCATCGCGAGTTTAGTAGAATGCGCAGCCTCGAGAATCTCTCATCTCAAGTCAGGGACATCTGGGACGTATAGGCGGCCACGATAACGTAAGCCCCCATCTATACCAACTCGCCAGTCGACGTCAGCATCATCACTGGCCTGCTCTCGAAGCACAGTAAGATGCGCATCGTCCCTCTGCGCCTCGATGACTCGGTCATCGATCGGAGATCGCACCTGTACATGTGCGATGAACTCAAACGGCTCCTCTACGGTGAGTTTCTGCTCAAAGTCTCGCAAAAACTCAACCATATCCCACTCGACAACCATCAGCGGAGCCGCAAACTCTATCACCTTCTTGCGGCTCAATGCATCAGCCACAAGGTTCGCCTTCCCAGGATGGTAAGAGACTTCAAACTTGTAGTCCTTCAACGTCTCCATCCATCGCCGCTGCCTCATATTCAAATCTCGCTGCGTGAATATATACTTGAGGCTCTTGTGGTCGTAAAAGAGCTCGAACTCCTCTCCGTAGAGGTAATATCTCCAGAGTCTCAGTGCGAATATAACGGCTGCCAACTCTAGGTCGTGTGTAGGGTAATTCTCTTCGTGCTTCCTTAATTGTCTCGAGGCATACGAAATTACTCTATCCCTCTGCATAAGGACACAACCCAAACCAACGCTAGACGCGTCAGTGTATATAGTGTATCTAACCCCTTGCTCTGGCAATACTAGCACAGGGGCGGACGTAAGTCTGTCCTTCAGCTCCTGAAAAATTGACTCCGCCTTGTCATTCCAGGCGAACTTCACGTCCTTCCGTGTCAACTGAGATAAGGGTCTCGCGATCTTCGAGAAGTCCTGTATGAAGCGCCGATAGTAGCCAGCGAGACCCAAGAAACTCCTTACCTCAGTGACAGAACCAGGCTGCTCCCAGTCCTGCACCGCAGCTACCTTAGACAGGTCAACTGCCATGCCATCCTTGGACACCACGTGTCCCAGGAACTTCACCTCCTGCTTCCAGAAGTTGCACTTCTTGTACTGTACGAACAACTGATGCTGTCTGAGCGTATCCAGGACCAATCGTAAGTGCTCCTCATGCTCCTCTCGACTCCTAGAGTACACCAAAATATCGTCAATGAATACAACGATGAATCGATAGAGGAAAGGCCGAAATACCCGGTTCATCAGATCCATGAACATGGCTGGTGCGTTCGTGAGACCGAACGACATCACGAGGAACTCGTAGTGGCCAAAACTGGTCCTGAATGCTGTCTTCTGCACGTCCTCATCCCTGACGCGCAACTGATGATATCCTGACTGAAGATCAATCTTCGAGAAGTACTGCGCTCCTCTCAACTGATCAAAAAAGTCATCAATCCTGGGTAAAGGATACTTGTTCTTCACCGTAACCTGGTTCAGCCTGCGATAATCAATACACAATCGCATCGAACCATCCTTCTTCCTCACGAATAGGACCGGTGCTCCCCAAGGAGACACACTAGACCGTATGAGGCTAAGCTCTAGCAGACCATCAATCTGCGTCCTCAACTCCTCCATCTCACATGGTGCCATGCGATACGTCGGCAGTGAGATGGGCGTAGAACCAGGAACCAGATCGATAGTGAAATCAATCTCACGTCGGGGCGACAAACCAGGGATCTTCCTGAACAGATCCCCGAACTCAGAAACGACTGGCACATGCTCGAGTACTTGGGCACCAGCGTCGCGCAATAAAGTGGCGTAACTAAGTATGCGGAAAGGAAGATTTACCCGCACTGGAAATGTGAAGGATGCACTCTCAGGCTCGTACACAGTCACTATACGAGTCTCGCAGTCAATCTCGGCCCTCGCTGCAGTCAACCAATCCATGCCAAGAATGACGTCGAGATAAACAAGAGAGGGGTCGACGACAAGATCAATAGCCATCGTCCGGCCTCCCAAATCAACCAAACACCCCTCACACATCTGAGTGACATCTGAATAATCTCCGTGGGCTGCAAGGACTCGTACCCTATCCATGGTAATGGCCTGTAACCCAAGACGCATGACTACAGCACGCGATATCAAAGAAATCGTGGAACCAGTGTCCACCATCACAAGAATAGGAGTACCTCCAATATGGGCTGTGACCTCGATGGCTGAATACTGGAAAGTCGGTGTCGCAGCTACCTCAGCTGTCAATGCATGAACCCGAGCCTGCTGTGGCCGGTTCAGCCGCTGTGTCAAGGGCCGTGGAGGCTGTCTGATCTGCTATACCGGAGGTCTGAAAGAAAGGTGCGCAGGAGCTAACCGTATAGGTGGTGCTGATATCTCCTGTGAACGAGCACGGTCAATCTTCTGCGGCGGTGAGAACCCGCTGTCCCGCATCTGAGAGAAACAGCTCTGCGCTAAGTGGCCTGTCCTCCCACAGTATGTATATGTCAAATCAGGGCACCGAAACGGTGGTACAGGCGTTGTAGTCCTAGTAGGAGGGTCAATGCGAGGCCTCTTGCCCGCGAGGGGCCTGTCCTGCATGTCTGGTCGCGGCCTAGAAGTAACAGGGCCACGAGATCGCGCAAGTCGATCCACATCCTGCTCTGCCCGCATAGACATGTGAATCAACTCCGCATATGAAGGAATGGTCACACAGCACATCTTCGACCGAATGTCCGGTCGCAAACCCTCCAAAAAGCGCCGTATGCGCATCTGCTCATCAGCTAAAATCGTCGGGACGTATCTGCCCAACTCCGTGAACCGATGCTCATACTCTGTAACTGTCATGGCTGCCTGTCTGAGGCGGAGAAACTCATTCTCCCTGTCATGCCTGTAAGTCTGGGGATAATACTTCTCATGGAAGCGGAACTCAAACGCTGCCCATGTCCATACAAAGTCAGCGGCAACGGTCCGCAGTACGCTATCCCACCACAGGCTAGCCTCTCGCTCAAACAGGAATGTAGCCAGCTCTACCTGCTCACCCTCTGTGCAATGTAACATCCGCAAAATCTTTGACACACGGTCGAGCCAGTACTCAGCCTCCTCGGGTCTGTGAGAACCCGTGAAAGTGGGAGGCCGTAAGCGCTGAAATCGCTCTAATAGGCCTCGTGTATCGGTGGCATTTCCCGCAGGGTAAGCAGGCGGGGCAGGATGAGTCATGGCCTCATCCTGGGCGTATGTATAGGCATCCTCAGCTGGATGCGCAGGTGGTGCAGGTGGAGTCACACCCCCACCCTGTGCTAATGTCCCCACGATGGTAGTCAAGCTGCTGCTGCTGTTGCATCATAGCCAACATCTGTTCAAATCTATCAGGAGGTGGAGCAGGCTGTGGCAGATGCTGTGTGGAAGTAGATGCGCGATGAGGCTCTCGGACTGACGGCGTAAATGGTGGTGGTCCAACTGTAGGACCAGCGGCAGGCTGAGACGATCGAACTACCTCAGGAATCGGGCCCACAGCAGGGTCCGCATGGGTGTCAGACTGCGAAGGAGTCTGATCCATATGCTTAGTCAGTGCAAGCCGAACCGTGCTCCGAGTAGCCTTAGGCGGCATTCCCTATATTCAAAATAGGGCGCAACCTTGTCAGTCTTAATAGCAAAATTACACCGCAATCATTTACACAAGGAGTCAAAGGCATTCCATGCATTTCATTTAATCAAAATTGTCATAATACATGGGATATATCCTTACAAGCATCATGACGAGAAATACATGAAAACTAAGACAGTTAAAATTGCAACAGCAACATAAGCAAAGCACTAGCCCTAACAGGCTTACACACATAAAGCAGGAAATGACTAACTACTGACAACTACATTAAAGGTCGCATCGCTAGTCTGAGTCTGGGGACGGAGGTGGAGCACCCTTATCCTGCAAGAAATATAGGATCTCCTTCAAGGTGCGAGTCACCTTGCCTAATTTCTTCTTTGTAACGGCCTTGGCATCCTAGACTTCTGCGCGAAGTTCTTGAACTTCCCTTCGAAGGTGATCTGACTCTCCTCCATCCGAGCAATGCGATCGTCGCTAGTAGCCTGCGCAGAAGGAGGAGGGCTCTCATCTGTATCGTGAGCCTCCTCTTCTGCCTCTTCCTGAACTTCTTCCTGAACTTCTACTCCAGGTTCTCCCTCACTTTGATCTTCCTCATCATCAAAGTCATCCTCGCTGTCCTCCTCAAGCTGATTTTCATGGTACTGCGACCTAATCTTCATTTTGACCATAGTCGACTCATCAATGGTATGAATCGAAACTGGCAATTTCGACCCAAGTCTGTAGGCAAACTTAAGCGCAATCTTGCAAATCAGTCGGCCAAAAGGAAGCGATTCGGATGTTCTTCTCGACTTGACTATGAGGATTATCTGTCGTAAGATGAAAGTAGCCATACATACGTTCTCTCCCTGGGCCACCAGATACAAGAAATCAAGCATAAGGCGTGTACATTCAATGCGATTCGTCGACCTGGGGTACACATTGTACGTGCAGATATGGTGCAGTAGGCACAAATCATCAGACATATACGTCACCTTTAGGCTATTATTAGGCTACCATGGAACCAACTTACAGCACAGAAACCTGGTGCGGCGATCTCGTTCATGCTTACTCCTCAGATTCTCCTCACTAGGATGAACATTACCAAGAGGCACGTTCAGAAGTCGCGCAATCAGTCGCACATCAATCGTAGCCATCCGATCTCTACCAAAAGGGATTTTAAACTGCAATGGCTCCAAGGTAGGATTCTAGATACTAGCGTAGAAGGTACGAACGGTGCTCACATTAGCACGAGCGCGAGCTTCAAAGATCGGACCCCAATGCGCAGCTTCGATGCACTCGAACAACAAAAATTCTTCGAACAGTCGCCCTTCCATGTCCACCTCAAATAACACTTTGCGATCAGTGTATTTTTCATGAGGCATCTCTGATAGAATTACTCGCCTAAGGTGAGCATGGGGATCTAAATCCCGCTTTGTACGACACTCCAGGGCTGCAGCTGGACCTGCGGCGGCGCTTGAACTTGCAGCACCACCCCGCGGTCTTCTCGATTGAACAGGGTGGCTTGGCCCAGCCTCGTCTATTGTGATTTTCCTTTTACCCATCAAAGATATGATGGATGAGAGTGATAAAAGGCCTAAAATGGCTTCCACGAAAGCCATGAAAAATGGAGAAAATGCAGATAAGTGGCTGTTCAATCTGAAAAAAGGAGATCTAGGTGTCGTAGAGGGATGCTTCAAGCTTCCCGAGGATGTATTTTCAAGGAGAAATGGAAATGAAAAAGTGGAATGGAGCACCTCACGATTTCAGCTCGATTTGGGGATTTTTGGAGCTCCAAATGATGAAATCTTCAAGAGGAAGAGCTGCCAACTCCAAAGAAGTGATGGATGATGGTTGTTTTTAGCCAAGGAGGGATCTAGAGATGATTTGGAACCACAAAATTTGGGGATGGTTGCTGAAAAATGAAAATAGGGCTATGGGGAGGGCTGTTTGTGAAGGAGGGGTGTGTTTTGGGGGTTTTTGTTGGACGGGACATATATGGGGAGGGTGTACTTGGGATTTAAGGGCGTGCGCCCAAAAATCACAGCAAATGGGCCCACTTGTACGGCGATGCATCGCCGGATCGGCGATGGCATCACCGACCGGTGATGCATTCGGTCGGTGGGGCCAGATGGGTTCGGTCCCCCATGGTCCAAGGGCCCCAGATATGTATGGTTCGACCCCTGGTTCATTGTACTTTGACCTACATAGGCCCAAACATGTGTTCGGGGATTTTTGGGACCATTCCGCAATCCAGAATACCAAACCCTATGATACATCATATGAATTTGGGGTAGAAGGAGCTAGTACATCCATCTAGACTCTTACTAGCTAAAGAAAGTAAAGTTAGAATGGCCTTATGGCCATTTTTTATAAAATTTTACTATTCACTGTAAAATTTTGTGAAAGTATTATTTTGTATTATTTTCACATTAGGTTTGATGCCTAACATGAATTGGATAAGGAAGAAATGAAGATTGGAGTGGTGAGAGGAAGAATTTTGAAGATTTTTGGTGAAACGGGGTTTTTAAGCCCTGGCGATTGATTACATGAGTCGTGGTCATCCCACGGCCCAAGAATCTACTTTTCCAGGTTTAAAATCGTTCATAGGACGTCTCGACCCGACTTTCTATGGCTTAGGAGCTATTCGGGTTGCTTTACGCGACCCAAGATGCGTTACAGACTCGATCGTGCAATCGATTCGAATTGACTTCGCCTATTGGCAAATCTGTGATCCTAGAAGTGTTTCTAGACCCTTCTCGCACCCACCTAAGTCAAAGGAAGTGACAGCGTACGTCGCGAGATCATAACCCAGGCCCAGTATACTTTTATTCACGCTCTGATACTAACTTGTAACACCCTGAAAATCGGGGGTCGTGTATAAACTCAACTCCCGAGTTCCAGACCATCACTTATGCAACAAAAATGATTATGATTCAATGTTGTCTGATTTAAGCATTCACATGAGTAAAAGTATACCAAAACTGTAATTCATACTTCAGATCCAGTGATAAAAGCAAGCGGAAGACTAAACAATATATATATCACTGTATAGAAAAACAAAGTAAACCTCATCTGTCTCTAAAGTATGAATACATCTCTGAGTCGCATATACATATACATGAACAAAAGTAAATATCCAAAATGGTCCCACTGAAGTCCCATCGATCCAGGTCGCCTACGCAAAGCCATCGTGATACTGCATGTACGAGAACTCGTCCTGGTCCTCGTCGAAGTCTAGCTCTGCCTCCTGGATCTCAGCCTCACCTGCATCTACAACAGGGTCTGGTGGGTGTTGCAATCACCATCCTGTAACGTGGGAGTGAGTGATCAACTCAGTGGAATCATAGAGCAAGGATTAACATGTTCACAATTCAATCATGCGATAATAGTAAAGCAGTAAATCAGACAATCCTAATACTGTTGTTAATGTAAGATGACATGACGTGATGTATGCCCTCACCGACAAACTCCCTCATACGGCAACATCTTACGACCGCGGCATGCCACACTCCCTAGAGTGCTCCACATCTTCCAGGCACATGCAATGCTATGGTGATATGATTTCCAAGTTGTTATTAGTCCATTCAAACAGTAGGATTGGGAAACTAAGGTACTTCCCTTGTATCAATCCCAACACAGATCCTGTCTAGGGTCGTCACTCCTAGTAATCTCATACGATATATATTTCGTAGGTCACTGCAAGGGCTGTCAGGGCTGTTGCTCGCACTCGTTGCATCGCTCCCCCATCACCTTATAAATACAGGCCTACCGTACTCTACTGCAACGGAAGGGTCATCGCCTCCTGTGGACTCAGAATACGCTCGCGGTCACTACAAAGGACTCGTCGCCTGATCAGTGTAGGCCGACAGCTAGAATATAGTGTCCCATACCACCATAATCTGCTCACGAGTCTAGGTGCTCATTGGTCACTATGGGGAGGGTTGTGGCCCCATCGTAGGCCGACAGCTCGACCACGGTGTCCCATACCACCATGCCCGGCTCATGAGTCTTCGTGGATCAAGGTACCATGGTTAACAGGGTTTACAATGGTAAGTTCAGTACCTAGGTTCAAGCAGTTATGACTCATACAGGGTGAACATACATCGGCCAGTCGAGTTGCTTGACGGGCTCGATTAGAGCGATCGCATCTCAAGTCGAACGACATAAAGTGCGTAAAACACTTCGCGTGGCCTAACCACTGCCGCCAACTCCAAACACGAATCGCGTTCATCGACGCGTCGTTCGTGGCTAAGACCAGTCAGCCACGAATTCGCTCGGTTACCGACTGCCTGGACTAAGTCTAGTCCCAAACACTTATGGAATCACATCAGCAATTTATGTAAGAGTATTGGAATTGAAATACAATCATGTGAGCATGTTAACACATGTTATAACATTCAACTTAAGCAAATCTTCAAGCACATATATTCCATGCATGTAATGAAATCATGCATATAGTCAACATGTAGGAAATCATTTAGGTCAGCATATTAATTGAGAAATCAATCTCAAACTATCACATAACATCATTTAATTCGATACATACTAATACAAGCATTTATACAAACACATACACTACACACTTAAGTCTACATATAGTATGTCGACCCAAAGTGCGTAATTAGGCGAATCTCTTCGCCAAACTAATTATGCACGTATTCCTAACTTCCTAATGCGACAACAAACCATGTCAATCACATCAACAAAATATGAGTGTAAACTGTACTTCCTACAAATGACTAAAATGCCCTAAATCTCATATTCTTCGTTAATTTACGAAACGGGAAACGGAGAGCATGTTGTACATGTCAAACGGCGATGCCGTCGATAATCTACTATTAAACGACATTGAAAGCGTTGTAAACCATCAATCGAAGCGTCTAAAATCCTCACCTTATGTCTTGTAGACTCGTGAATTGAAACGGAGCGTATACGCTTCGTCTACGGCAGTAGGAGAACCTATTTTACAAGTTACGTTAGCTAACACACTATGAATCTAAGTAATCCCTAAATCAGCAACTTTTAGGGTTGTTTCATACCTGAAAAGGCAGAGAAATCACCAACCAGGTGATTGGGAAGAGTTGTTGAAGCACGTGGAATCAGCGACAGGCGGGAAAAATCCTTCCACTCTCTCTCTCAAACTCTCTCCTTTTCTCTCTCCCAAAGCTAGGGTTTTGCAATTTTCGGATGGGAGAGAGGAATGAGGGTTTCAACCCCTTTTATAAGCTTAAAAATGTCAGAAACAGGCTCCAGAACGAAGTTTACTTAGTGCATATCCATTTCGGGGCTGTTTCGGTCAAAAAGATGCTTTCTGGTGGTCCCCTGGTCGAATGCGATCAGACTTAAGCTCATGCGTATCAGATATAGTACGTATTAAGTTTTCAGTCCGGCAGGGTTCGCAGATCACACGTGGCGGACCAGTTTCAGTTCAGCGGTCACCGCACGTAGATCAGGGTTGAAAGTCTTATGATATAAAATAGAAATTTTTCCTGATCCGAGGGTATAATCTGGATGAATTCTAACAGTCAGAACGCTCAATACTGACGCGTCAAGTCGTGTGCCAGATTTAAATTTAAAATTTCAATTTTATCCCTATTCGCACTCTCTTCTGTCCGGGCTCAATGAAATAGTATGTGATTATCGGTTTGACTTGATTTTCAAATTAATTGTCAAGTCCAACAAGGCGGTTCTAACGGTCTAAGATAGGAAGTATCGGACTTTCGACGTGCGGTCTAGATCCAATACAAAAGTTCAAAGCGGTCCAGAGACCAAACCTGCTTAGAGTTCGATCCGAGGTTATAGAGTATTATAGAGTCGTTGGTTCTACTCGATTTGGGTCTTGTAGAACGTATTTAAAGTGATCAGGGACTATTTCCCAGCCACTCCAGCGTTGCGCTAGCTAACTTATGCTTAATTTCCATAGAAATTAATTCTACGCGATTTCGGGTCGAGTTGGTACTCGGGCCCAAGTATGGATTTTTTCACGGGCGTTACACTTCCTTCCTCCTCAGTAATGATGGTGTGTTTTCCAGCTTTGAGGGCATTACTTTTGGATTTTGTAGTTGATTTGAAGTGTAGTTCAAATATTTATAGAGAGCTTACTAGTTCTTCTACTTTTATTTCATCTATATTTCTACATTCTTCAATGGTCATAACTTTTGAGTTGAAGTGTTCCATTAGGGATCTTAGAATCTTCTTTTAAATATTAGGTACTGAAACTCTCTCCTAATCCACCCATGGAATTATAGATGATGTTTAGCTTTGTAAAGAATTCCATGAACGTCTCGTGCTCCTCCATTCTAAGATGTTCAAATTGGGATGTTAAGAGCTGTAACTTGGATCTCTTCACTGTGTTAGTTCCCTCATGAGTTGTTTCCAATAAATCTCATGCTTGTTTTGATGTGCCGCACATACTAATTGGATTAAATACTTCTTAAGACACAACATAGTAAATAGCATTCATTGCTTTAGCTTCAGAGGTTTGCTTTTCTTTATCAAATGCAGTCTACACTTCTTTGGATTTTGGTTTGGAGATAGTTGTGCCATTTTCAAGTACCACTTGATCGGTTGGGGGCACATATCTGTTTTCAACAATGTCCCAATCATCATGATCCAAAGATCCTAGAAAGTGACGCATCCTAGTCTTCCAGTAAGCATAATTTGATCCATCAAATACAGGAGGTCTAGTTACAGATGAGCCCTCTCCTTTGGCCATAATTCCAACTTTAGTCAAGATCACTCTCTAGGTGGTAAAGCCCTTAAGAGAAACCTCGCTCTTATACTAATTAAAATTATGGTAATTAATGATTGCTCTAGTAGAAGTAGGAATAGGTCAAAGTGTACTAGAGGGGGATGAATAAGACTTTATAAAATTTTATGACAATTTAAAATCCTATTACCATTATCTTGATCTAATATAACAATTTATCAAGATATCTTCAACTTAACTCTAATGGCTTCCAAGCCAAATAGAGGATCCAGTCACAAGACTATTCAATATCTAAACAATATATAAATTTAGTGTATGATGGATGCACTAAGTGACTGTGTGTGAGGTGTGATACTTATCAGTTCTAAATAATCATGCATCATGTGATCATTCAAAGTATACACAATAAGAGAATATGAAAATAACAATCTCAAACACAGTTATTTTATAGCGGTTCGGGTATATGCTTACTCCACTCCCGGTGGATGCACTCAACCCTTGAGTGTACCAAATTTCACTAACAGAAGTTTCAAATCAGGTTCACCTTAAACTAGTACAATCTACACAAGGCTGACTCTAAGACCTATACAAGGTAACTAACATATCTCTACAAGACACAAGTTTATGTCTCACACAGGAGAAAGGGTCAACACACAACACCCAGGTTTTATACCCTATATAAGAGCAAAGGATCCACATAAGGAACCTAGGGTTTTAGGCCACATAGGCCAAGGATCCACACAAGGATCCTAAAGTTTATGCCCTACACAAGAACAAAGGTCAACACACAGCACCTAAGTTTTATGCCCTACATAAGTGTAACGCCCTGACTTTTCAGGACTCGAGTATATGACCCGTGTCCCAAAAACCCGAGTGTTAACCTTAAAGGATAGTCAGATTTAAGTGTACAATTTTTTTTCTTCATCAAAGTGAGCAAATGATCATAGTGTGGACAAATCGACATAAAGGAAAATTTCATTATCATTCGAATATACAAGAAGCTGGCCATAATGACTTATACAAACTAATGTCTTTGAATTTAAGAAGTACAAGATTTATAAGAATTTAATACATGAAGAATAGAAGAAAGCATATAAATATAGGCTGCAAGATCACGCAACTCCTCCAGAAAAATACAGTCGTTCATCCTTGGCGATCGTACCCTGCTCCTCATCAAGTTTGAACATGCATATCACTTAAGCTACCTGTACTACCTGTGCGGTTGTATATTTGATGGATGAGTAGCCAACTCAGTGTGAATTCTCTTCAAGTTTACACACTGCCGCATTAGCTAAGAATAATTATAAAATAATCAGACAACTAAAATAGAGTAGATGCAGTCTTATTAGATGCATGAATGCAATTATGGACCCAAGAAAAACATCCAGACGGTCTGTGGCCCCGGAAAAAACATCCAGACGAGCTGTGCCTCAGGAAAAACATCCAGACAAGCAATGTGGTCGTCACCCAAGGATGAGACTGGTCATCAGCGCAACACTCAGCGTAATCGCATGGGCATGAATGATTCAAGTCATCATAAATCGAATAACTGGTCATAAGCGCAACATTCAGCGTAATCGCAGGACAAAGTAATTTAAGTCATCGAATATATCATATATGCATGATTAGACAAGTCATTATTAGTCCATTTATAACCAGCCAGTTTAGATAAGCTCAAAAGTCACTATGGGGAGCACATGGCCCAGCGTAGGCCGACAGCTCAGGCATTGTGTCCCATTACCACCATCTTCGGCCCATAAGGCTACCATCCTAGGATGTTTAATAAAAACCCATCGACTAGTGGCCAATCATATTATAGCATATGGGGCTTACCATTGCGTGGTTACACGGTATAAAACATCGAACCCATACAGAAAAAATATTAAAATAAAACCATGTAGGGCATGTATCAAAATATGCCATATAGGGCGATATTAAACAAGCCACATAGGCAATTATCAAAATAAGCCACATAAGGCGAGAATCAAAACCATGCAATAAAAGACCATCCTTGAAAATCATTAGATATAACAACCCTAAATGGTAGGCCCATATCAATGATCCATCTAAACCACCACTCAATAACCACTAGATCGAAGGTCCATTGTAATTACCATTAATCAAGTTACATCCCAAGTATGGGTGTACATTTATAGGTGAGAATTTCCCACTAATGTACCAGTTTAGGTTCCATAAGCAATCCACAATGAGAATTCCACAGGTATAAACAATTATACTGGATAATCATAAAGTATGTAATACAACAATTCAATTTCCACCAGCTAACACATGATTATAAAGAGAGATATCAAATATGAATTTAAATAAAAATTATAACTTAAGGTAATGAGAAGATGGAAAGCTCAAGGGAAAGAATCATCACCTTACAGTTGGATCACCTACCAGCATGGCTAGGGGATGTGTGGTCCTTTATAATCGAGTCCTATCATGAATTAGAAAATTACATGGTTAGATCGAGTTCTACACACTATTTATGGTTGAGATTATAACCTAGGGTTTGGATTATTTATCTTAGGGTCTTAATGTAGGATTAGGGTTTTCATCCTAGGGTTTAGTCTTAAACTTGGATTCTAGGAATTGAATTAAGTTATCATTAATATCATTATCGTATAATGGTCAAATAATATTGTTAATAGGGGTATTAATTCATCCATATTAATGATGATGGTTCTTAAGTTCATATTTAAATATACCGACATTATCACGTATTCTTATGATAACTAATAATTCATTAAATAATAGAGGTAATAAAAATAGGATATTTACTAATAGTAAAATGACTAATGATAAAAATCATATTACACGAAATACACAAATCCCATAAAGAAAATGATAATACTTCCTAATGATAATAATCATAACTGTAAATAATGAATCTAGTCTTAATAATAGATATTATGACCTACCATTAAATAATATACCATTATTTGATGACTACAATTTTGTTTACCATAACTAGGTTATATAGTGGACTTGATCCTACCATAATTTGTGAAATTTTACCATTAGATCCAACCTAACCTACTATCTACATTTTGAGTATTGGCCTAGGGTTTAGATCTTGGATTCAATTTCTAATTGATGTAGTAACAATATTAATTATATTATTGACTAAAAATAATAATCTAACAATGGCTAAACAATAACAACGCTAATTATTTCATTATAATGTTAATTATAGTTTCTAGTCAATGACATTAAAATGACCTAAATCACCATCATAGATAGGAATAATAACAATGTTATTGGTAACCACGTAACTTGATTGATGAAAAGAGATGAAAAACCTCACCTTTGTCGACTCGGTCCGAGTCGAGTTAACTCGGCTCCACCTAACTGCCCACCCTTCTCTATCTCCTACTATTATTCTCCTTCTCTTCTTCTTTCACTCAAGGATGATTCAGACTGAGTCTGAACTCAGTCCATCCATGCTCAGCTCGACCCAGGGCCTAGCCCAACTTGGTGCAACACGTCAACTCGCTGAGTCGACTCAGGAGTGACTAAACAGCCACAATGCACACAACCCCACCACCTTCTAGGCTTCTTCCTTACTAACATAGCCAGGCTAGCGGGGCTTTTGGGCTAGGCCAGACCTAACCCGACCCAGCTAGACTTAGCTCGATTCGAGCCTGACTCGGCACGATTTGGGTAGCCGCCGCCAATGGCGGATGCTCTGCCTCTCCCACTCTCTGATTTCCTCTTCCTCCTTCCTCTCTTCTTATTCTCCTTTTCTTCGTCTTTATCCCACTGCCAAATAGTCCATGACATCTAGAACTGATTCAACCTGACTCGGTTTGGTGGAGGAGATGACGGCTTCCATTAATGGCGGACACTCCCTCTCTTTCCTTCTGTTTCTTCTCCTTCTCTTCTTTTCTTTTCTTCTTCTTATTCTTCCTTCCTCCTTTTTCTTATAGAACCGTATAGACCTTGGACTCGGTCCAACAGCACCATTTCATGGTCAAAAGATTTTCAGGGAAGAAGGTCCGGCTTTAAAGGCGAATCAAAATTCGACAGGTCTTCCTTCATTCTACCTATTATGGACTGATCTAATGGACCCAAGCAAGCTTGTAGGATAGAAGAAATGAAGCTTAGATGACCTTTTCTCGGTGGGTTCTGAGATAGAACGGAAACGACCAGTTTTTCTCATTTGTAGTAAGAACGTGAGAGAGGTTCGTTTACCACATGATCCACCCACCTTATATCCTACTCTAGATGCTCTCAGGGTCATCGGATCATCAATGGGCATCCCAGATTTATCCTGGTATAAACTACCTCCCAAACAGTGGGTGAGAACTAAAACCATCCTTGGTTTTACAAGGAATGCCCTAAGCAAATGGATAGCTAAGATTTTCCTAGACGAACGGTCGAGATATGTTGGATAAAAGGGCTAGGATTGGAGGACTTCCTCTCATGCGGATCGTGCCAGCTGGTAGTGGAGAGAGTTTCCATTTTTGGATTTTTTTTATGTTTTTGGGCTCACTTGCAGCAAGGTTCATGTGTTTGTACACGCGTGAAATAGCATGAAACTTGGAGGTTTTGGTCTAACGTTTTTCCTCTGTAAGATGGACGATTCGGATCGTCAAGGTTTGGGCCATATGGTGGACCGCGCACATTGAAAATGGATGCTCGCCCACTGCTATCGAAGATGCAGAGAGAGAGAGAAACCTCTCTTTATTGGGAAATGGCGGGTCAACAGCGTCTGACCGAGCCTCTTGGCTCAATGCATGGTGCGTGCATGCCCCTAGTGCACATGCAACGCATGTGTGGGATCCAACATGATGTCTGAATGAAATCCACACCATCCAATCTATTTCTTGGTCCCAACCAGGGCCTTTTACCAAAAATCAGGAAGATTTAAGCTTTAGGTGGGCCATACGGGTCGATTCCTAGCTCTAACGGTGGATTCTCATCGATTTAATGGTCAGATTGTTCTGAAATTGAATGTCAATAGTTAAAATAGTCCCTGAAATTTACCAGACGATTGGGTCCTCATGTTGCACGGACATGGTGGTGGAAACCACAATCACTTCCTATTTTTGAATGTTTCTTCAAGTTGCTGTTCAAAATAGGTGGGGTCCACCTATGATGATCTTTCAAAGAATCCAGGCCATTCACCACTTTTGTGTGGCTATGTTAGGACATGGGGTCAAATATGAGATGATTTGGTTAGTCGAGTAAGTCGTACAATGTGTCCAATAGCAACCAACACTCACCGTTAAACCCCATGCACGCGGCTTGCTATGAAAATTTAAATGAATTGAGTTATTTTGTATGAAGTCCACTTTACTACTTGTAGTTGTATGATCCATTCTGTCCATTATGTTTAACATGCCCTGCTAGGACTAAGGTCCAAAAATGGGGCAGATCTGTTGATCGAGTGGGCCATACTATCCGATCAAGCATCAAAGGTGGCATGTAGTGGCATTCACTATTTACGAACTCGCCATCCATTTCTCAACCAGCATCTGACGCCCGTTATGTCAAAATGTATCGTCCGAATGTCTTGAAATTTGACGAACATGCATCATTTTTCATGCTCTTTCCTGTGATCCAGTTTGGGTTCCGATCTCTCGAGGATGAATAAGATGTTCTTTTAATGGCTAATATACTTCAAAATTTCAAAATAATATTTGTACACCTCTAATCGACAAGTTACTGAGCAGTTTGGACTTAGAACCTAAGATCTTCATGATGATCGGTTTACCGTGATGTTCTTGTGGCCCATTTGGAAGATTCGAATATGACTGGGGGTCAAATGACTAGCTAAAAATAAGGAAACTTGATGGTTAACACTCTTACTATGTATGTAGGTGGGTATATGGTTAGTTTCGTAAACAGATAATATGTAAAGCGGGTTTCAGGAGGATTAAGGGTAAAGCATGTGTATCATCGGATTAGAGTGTCTTATTCACACATGTAGGTTTCTTAGATTGTAATTCTAATGATATTTTAAGCATATTCATATGGTGTGAACAAGATGAATGGATCTGAATCTCGGTCTGATAAGTATACGGACGGATGTATAGATCAAGTAGATAAATTAATGTGATCTAAGGGCTGAAATTTGATGTGTATGGTTAATTTATGATAATTAGACCTGGTATAAAGTTTTACACAAAACGGATCATGAGAACTTTGTGAGTTGGAATTCAGGGTATAGGTTGATAGCATTTTCGTAATTATTGTTGATCTAGGAGTTTTGGTAAATCTAATGGCTCTACGTGGTTCTATGCCCATTTCTAAACAATCCTTACAAAAGAACTTACATTCAAATCATTATGGATAAAGAGTTATCCACGATTTAGTCATGGGAAGGCACGTATATCAGACCCATGATCAGTGGTCAGATGACTTGATTTATGGATGAAGATCATTTTTAATCAGTCAAATTCATGTTAGAGGATGGATGTAGGGTTAGATTATCTAGATTGATACTGTACACATGTACATAATAGGTTAAATTTACGGTAACACTCGAGGACTTTCAATACTCGGGTATTGAAAAGTTTGGGGTATTATAACAAGAGCAAAGGATCCACACAAGGAACCTAACTTTTAGGCCACATAGGCTAAGGACCTACATTAAAGACCTAAATTTATACCCTACACAAGAACAAGGGTCAACACACAACACCCACACGTACTCTCCCATGGAGGCCTCTTATGAGGACTTTAAAGGGGTGAGATGCACCTGTGACCTAATCCTATATAAAGAATGATCAACAGGGTCTCTAGACTCTATTGACTTATAGATAAGTAGACAAGCCCCATTCAGCACGTTGATGAAGATCTTCTCCTTGTTGAAGAAGATTCTTTAGCTCCGTTGGTCCGTAACACTTGATAATGTACCAATAAAGGTGATGGGTTGGGTCAAGGTTATCTTGAAATCTACTCTAATAAATATTACCTATTAAAGCAATGAAGAGATTCTAAGGTTTTAGGCATTCAAGGGATCCTAACTCAATGATTTGCTATTAAGGTGGTAGATGGATGATCCTTGAATGTGGAAGTTCATTCTTCAATCCACTATATTCAATATTATTGATGAGGGTGGATTGAAGGATGAACTCCAATGAGAAAAAGGGCTTAGGGTAGATGATATGTAGTTACTCTCTTAAAGCTCTCTCTCTTTTTCTCAATACAGCAACCATGAAGAAGCCGTCCTTAAATAGATAAAAAGTTCCAACGGTAATAAAGATGTCAGATTCCGACTGAGTTCGATATCTTCGGGCTTACTTCAATGTCATCGAACATATGCTTTCAATGTCATCGAAGCAAGGTTCTATGACACGAACTCCACTAAAGTATATATCTAAAACTTTTTTACTAAGGATCGATGCTATCGAGCAGACGTTGATGTCATTAGAGTTTGAATTTTGATTTCATCGACAATCTTTTCGATGCATCGATCATTTTCATATGATTGTCAAAAGATCTTGTCAGACAATCTTTGATCCATTTCAATGATATCGGACGTATATCGATTTCAACGATATTTGAATTACGATCATATCGAGACATCATTGATTCCTCTGTCATTTCCAGAGGATTTTCCTATTGAGCTCGCTGGACAAGGACTAGTTCGAATCAATGATATCGACTTATTCTCGATATCATCGAAGTTTAAACTCAAATGATATCGAAGGTGATTTGATTACATTGAGCAATGACAAGATAGTTTTCAAAAGTTGCTAAATAAAGCTCAAAGTAAATCGATATCATCGATTCTCCTTCGATGTGATCGATATTTGAATTTCGATATCATTGAAATGATGTTCGATTCATCGAACATAATGTCCAAAATACTTTGTGGTTGCTGGACATAAAATGTCTGATTTGTCATATTGGGCATGATTGCTTGTATGGAGTGATGTGGAAAGGAATACGTGGGATGCTCTTCCTCAATGTGGTTGACGGTAGAGGTGTCGTATGTGCTTGGCCCTACTTAGTACGATGGTAGGGGATTATGGAGGATGTTGGCTTGAGCCATAGTGTTATCTTGTGGGGTGATTGTAATCTTCTGGCTTTCGATCAAATCCTGGACCACGTGTTTCAAGGCAAAACAATGGTCGGTTGGATGGCCAAGAGACTAATGATATGCACAATACTCATTCTCATTATGGCTTGCAGGCAAGGATTTGGAAAAGTTCGGGATTGGAGTGGTGTCAGAAGTTACTTTTGCACAAACATTGTCATGATTTGACTGTATGTTTGTGCCAAAGGGGTGAACTTCCTGCCCAGCATTTCCTTCTTGTACGGGTTTTATGCATTTTTCCTAGGCTGTTGCTATTGCTGTTGATGCGGTTGTGCTTGATATCCTTGTTGGATTTACTGTAGTTAGTACTACTTGTTTTGATGTGGCTCTGGTTGCAGAGCATACTGGTTACCTTGAGTGTTGGCGACAATGTTGTTAACTTCTTTACCATGTTGCGCGGGAGCAGTGCCCTTTCCATTCTCATATCCGATGGACTTTCCCTCAACTTTGCTTTTCTTGACTGAGGGGGCCTAATGCGGCCATGGGGAGATGGTTCCAGCTCTTATCCCGGCTTCTACTTGTTCCCCAGCTTGGATAAGCTAGAAAAAGTTCACATATGGGTCTAAATTAGGTACCCGGAGATGTTCAGGTTTGCTGAATGGACGATCATAGATATTTATTCCTCATCGTCCATGGGGTTTCTCATTCAGGCAGTCATGACTCGCCATCATCCCACATATGCAGACAACAATTCGTCAGCTTTTTGCCTCAAGGTAACCAAATCTTCTCTTCTCAGAATCATGTTCAGATTATAGAAAAATCTGTCAATGAATGCTTAGGAGAGTTTCACCCAAGTCCTAATTTGATGCTTGTCCAGTGAGGTGTACCAGTCCAGGGCATCGCCCTTGAGGGATTTTTGGAAAAGCTATATTAAAGCCTCATCATTCCCTGCTATCGCATTAAGTTCTCCACAAAAGGCTTCAGATGTGCTGTGGGGCACCCGCTACCGTCATATCTTTTGAATTTTGGCACCTCAAAGTTTTAAGGCACCCGAGCATCTGGAAAGAGGCATAAGTCCCTAAATTTAGTGGATGGGTGATCCACTCCTTGTTGTCTCTGTAGCTAATTTTGTACCCTTTGCAGTTGTTCCCGCAACTCCTCAATTTCTGATCTGTTGTGCTAAGGGTATCTTGCCCCTTGCTATAGGACTTGGGCTGCTTCCTCCTAATAAGGGTCAATTTCTTCGACCCTTTAGTTTCCGAGAATAGGGGGTTGTTGGAAAGAAAATGGACTCCCAATGGTTGGAGGTAATTGGAATTGAACTCCAGTCCCTTTTAGGGGAGGGTATGATGTTTGAAAATGGCTCCCGTCTGGGGTATCTACCAAATCCAAAATCTGACTCCCATTAGGGGGAGTGAGTTGGATGCAAAACTGGCCCCCTTCATGGGCATCCACCAGTTCATGTCCGTGACTCCCAGTAGGGGGAGCCTGTGTGGTGATCTGGTTGTTGTTCCTGTTTTTGGGGAAATGTGTGGAGTAATGTATTGGAAGATGTGTAGGAGGGTTGCTCCCGTTTGTTTGTTATTGTTGATCTTATGCTGATTCCTCAATAAGAGGGAGAACAGGATTTACTGGAGAAATGAGGGAGAAAGCAAAAGAAGTTTGTGAGAATGAACTGTTTTGAACACTAGGTTATGTTGCTTGCATGCTCAGTGTGGTGCCCGATACCAGGCGAAGTAGTAGCTCCTGCAATGCCTTGAAATTTTGAGCTATCTCTTTCAAGCCTGCAGTAGCTGGCGAATCTGTTGGCATTGCTGGAGGTGTTGGTGCCAGTGCTGGTGCCGGTAACGGTGCCGATGCTAATGTTTTGGGAGCAGACCGAGCTGTCGACTCTTCTACATGGGTAGCCATAATTGCACGGGATCGAGTAGTCATATCTCGAATTGATGCCCAAACAAGTGTAAGCCAACGATTAATTTTTTTTGTATACAATGTATGAGAAATGTCCCTTGAGATTAGAGTACTACACACTTTTGAGTTGGGTCTCAGCTAGTGCACTCTAGCAAATCCCCATTGGAGTCGCCATTCTGTGAACACTAGGGGACCAGAGTCCACGCTATCTTGCTTTTGTTCTTTTTCATGAATGTGTGTTGGCGGGGGGGAGGGGGGGGGGGGGGGGGGGGGGTATGTAACCTTGATTGTCAGTTTAGAGTCATCACTAGCCACTTAATCTCAAAATCTCATGGTTGGCTAGAACCCGCGGAATATGTAATTTTGGAGAAATCTGAAGATTCTCCTACCTTAGATTGACTCCTGGTCTACGATTCGAGATTCCGAGTAAGGGACCTCGATTACAAAGAGGGAAGGTATTAGGCACCCTTTCTGCCTGTACAAATTTACGGTCTCTACTTGGTGTAGTAAAAAAATCTCAAGGGGTGAATGATGTGGTTGAAGTAAGACTAGGCACACATAGATTTTTGATGCAACAAGATCCAAGATTTTGGCAAGCCACAGAGCATATGTCCAACAACGTGTCTAGAAGGTGAATGTGATGATGCTTATGCAAAAAGATAAAGAAAAGTGGACTACAGTATGCCAAAACAGCGAAAAAAGGATAGTTGGAAACTGTCTCAAAAGGCCAAAAAGAATGGTCCTAGATCGTCGCAACGGCCGTCAAATTTTGATGTGTCATATTTTTTAAAGGACGGCCATAAACCGTCTCTAAAGAAGGACGGTCGTGGACCATCTTTAAAGAAGGATGGTCATAAATTGTCTATAATGGTAGGTATTAGTGGACTTATATGAAGTTGAAAAGGACGGTCTATGACCATCCATAAAAAGGACGGTCCTAGACCATTCGTAAAAAGGACGGCCCATGACCGTCAATAAAAAGGACAGTTATAGACCGTCTCATATGACCTAAAAAGACGGTCATAGACCGTCTCTTATGAGCCAGAAAAGGACAGTCTACGACCGTCGGTCATGAACCATCTCTTATGAGTTTGAAAAGAATGGTCATGGACCGTCTCTTATGAACTTGAAAAGGACGGTCGTGAACTGTCCTTTAAAAAGACGGTATTCAGCAATCTCGTATTTGCATATACACCTGTTCATATCATATTCTTCCTGATATACACCTGTTATGTACACTTATTACAACATCATATTCTTCTTGATATACACCTGTTATGTACACTTATTACAACATCATATTCTTCCTGATATACACTTGTTACAACATCGTATTCTTCCTGATATACACCTGTTATATAATATATTTTATCATATTCACATACACATCCATCTAAACCCAAACTACATAAATCCATCCAAACAAAAACTGCATTCATCTAAACATAAACTACATCCATCCAAACACAAACAATATACACCGATTACAATATCATATTCTTCCTAATATACACTTGTTACAATATCGTATTCTTCCTAATATACACCTGTTATATAATATATTTCATCATATTCACATTAACATCCATCTAAACCCAAACTACATAAATCCATCCAAACATAAACTGCATTCATCCAAACATAAACTGCATTCATCCAAACACAAACAATCTTATCCACATTACATTCATCCATGCATAAATATACTCACACCAACCCTACAAAACTTAAATCATGGGCAAAAATACCAAACAGTTTCTCATCCAACAAAAATCAAGACTAAATCATAATATTCATACTCTATAGAGACTCCTAAGATGAAGAATTACCTGTAAAATATGATGTGATGAGGCTTCTGTCCAATTGCTTGTCTGAATGCAATCAGTTGTTCTCTGCCAAATACCATAGATATTCTTTAAACACTAAATTTAAACACTTGTACCAAAGATCATACAAAAATAGAGGAGAAAAAGACTTACCGAATCATCCCTTTATTCATAGAACCTCTTTGAGGATCCTGCACAACTTGAAAAAGATCTCTTATTAGCTCTTGCCGATGCGGCTGTGCCAAGAACAACTTCAAAAGAGGAAAAAGAAGAAACACATCAGACATTCAAAGTTCAACAACTTTAAAGAGTTACAAACCTTGACATTAATTTTTAAGGCAACATTTTCTAGATACTGTTTATTGACTCTGGATGCCTGTCTCGGTTGGCAACACTGTGACACTATTCCTAACTCTGTTTCACAAACACGTTTTATCTTTCCTGCAAAATCAGAAAACAAAATACTTTACTTTATTCATTCCATCTCTCTAGGATTTAGGGTCTTGTTTACACTCACCATATGAACCACTCATGTCAGGTAAAATGACAATAAGCAATTGGAGATGTTTTTTCTTATCTCCACTTTGTAGGTTTGCAGTGGCTTATTTGTGTACATCCATCAGAGCCATCTTACTCCTATTACGGTGATTGGTTTTAGGTTTAGGTTTAGGTTTTAGGCTTAGGTTTAGGTTATAAGTGCAGGTTATAGGTTTAAGTTTAGGTTTAGGTTAGGTTATAGGTCAAGGTTTAGGGAATTGAGAATAGGTTAAGGTTTAGGTTTAGAAAATCGAGTTCGGGTTCGGGATCAGGTTTGGTTTGGGTTTTTAAGTTTAGGTTTAGGTTTAGGTTAAGGAGTTGAGATTAGGATTAGGTGTAGGTCTAGGTTTAGGGATTTGAGAATACATTTAAGTTTTAGGTTTAGGTTTAGGTTTAGGTTTTAGGTTTAGGTTAAGGTTAGGTAATAGGTTATAGGTTTAGGTTATAGGTTATAGGTTATAGGTTAAGGTTTAGGTTAAGGTTATAAGTTATAGTATATAAGTTATAGCTTTAGGAAATTGAGAACAGGTTAAGGTTAAGGTTTAGGTTTAGGAAATCAGGTTCGGGTTCGGGATTGGGTTTAGGTTTAGGTTTTCAAGTTTAGGTTAGGGAGTTGAGATTAGGATTAGGTGTAGGTTTAGGTTTAAGGATTTGAGAATACATTTCGGTTTTAGGTTTAAGTTTAGGTTTTAGGCTTAGGCTTAGGTTTAGGTTATAGGTTTAGGTTATAAGTGTAGGTTATAGGTTTAGGTTTAGGTTAGGTTATAGGTTAAGGTTTAGGGAATTGAGAATAGGTTAAGGTTTAGGTTTAAGAAATCGGGTTCAGGTTCGGGATCGGGTTTAGGTTTGGGTTTTCAAGTTTAAGTTTAGGTTTAGGTTAGAGGGTTGAGATTAGGATTAGGTGTAGGTCTAGGTTTAGGGATTTGAGAATACATTTAGGTTTTAGGTTTACGAAATCGGGTTCAGGTTCGGGATCGGGGTTTAGGTTTCAGTTTTTAAGTTTAGGTTTAGGTTTAGGTTAGGGAGTTAAGATTTAGATTAGCTATAGGTTTAGGTTTGGAGATTTGAGAATACATTTAGGTTTTAAGTTATTAGTTTTGGTTTAGGTTTAGGTTATAAGTTATAAGTTTAGGGAATTGAGAATAGGTTAAGGTTTTGTAAGTGCTATAGTTTATAGCCCCTTATTATTGTCAAATTTATGATGACAAAGACACTACTTTGAAGCTTGTATATGTGATTCAAGAAGCTTTCAAGATCTCATAAGTGTTCAAGTTCAAGAAGCTTTCAAGATCTCAGAAGTGTTCAAGTTCAAGAAGCTTTCAAGATCTCAGAAATGTTCAAGTTCAAGAAGCCTTCAAGTTCAAAGATCTCAAGCTTTGTTATACTTAAAGGTCACTTGTCTTCAAGTTTCAATGTCTTTGCTTCATTATTGAGGTAAGATTGACCTTAGGTTGACCGTTAATGTAGGACATTTTGGATACATAATCCATATATGTTTTATACGTAAATTTGGTCTGTTCTAAGACTAGTCCTGGACCTTGTTTGACTAGTCCTAGCACTGATTCGACCAGTCCAAGAAATTCCATGACCAGTCCTAAGTTGTTGAGGATTTTTAAAATTTTTTGGTTATTCTTCGACCAGTCCTGGTGACTGTTCGATTAGTCGTAGGAACAGTGTCGACTGGTTCTTCGACCAGTCGTAGACCATCGACTCAAAATCCAACAATGAATTTCATAGGTCTACGAATAGTCGTGTGGACCGATCGAAGGTGACCTACGACTAGTCGTAGGGTACCCACGACCAGTTGTGAAATCGTCTTATCTTATCCCACTCAAAATTTCAAATGTCTATTGGTTCTAAGATCAGTCGTAGGGGCTTAAGACCAGTCGAAGACGTGATTTACTTGCTTATAAATTGAACACAAATTTTAGAGGTTTGAGATGTAATTGAAGTATATTCAAAACTCCACTCTGAGATAAGTTAGTGTTCATTTTAAGCTACATTGTGCATAATTCTTATTCTCTTTTGTTAGCTTTCATTATTTGATTTTGTTCCTGAATTACAATCTAATTTGAAAAGAGGAATTGCTGTATCCCTTCTTCCTGGAATTAAAATCAAATAAAGCTATGCCCAATTTGGTTTAAATTAAAATCAATTAGAACTAGAACCATTGTAAAGTGAGTTTGGACATTGAACTTGACATTCAATCATCTACTCTGACTTAGTTCTTTTGGGCTGCTACAACGAAGGAGATATTTAGGTATTTTACATTTACTTATAAATTCCTTTTTTTTTTTAGTTTTGTTTAGGATTTTCCAGAAACATCTCATTGTATTGGTTATCTGAGGAGAGCCAGGAAAGCTTAGAAGTAGTTTTTTTTTTAATTATGTGAGCTCATATAGAAAGACACAATTGTAAGGTTTTGGGTGAACTTGTAAAAACCTAACTTGATGGTGAACGCTAATGTTTTAACAAGAAAACAAATGCGTTTCATTTGGGAAATTTATTCCATGATAATAAAGAATGAATGAGAGAACATTCATCACATTTATCTGAGTTCATTTACATCCTCTGATTTCCTTGATTTTGAAAATAAAGTACAATTAATACAATGTACTGAATGAAAGAGAAGATAGCTCGATGGAAATTTCGGCAGCATTCTGGTGCTATTTCGGTCATCTCCTAGATACTTAGGAGAAATTATTGATTTGATCAGCCAATCTTCAATGAAATGTAACATCCTTTCGGTCATTCTTCCTTAAAATATGAAGCAGCCCGTTGCAGTGTGGCCAGGCCCTGAAGAAATCGAGCCGATCATGCTAAACGGACCTAAAAGGTCTCCCAGAATGTAAGATCAGGGGCTTTCCACCGTCCGTTTGGCTTCAAAATTGATATGCAGCCTTAAAACCATAAATTATCCGTCCACATCAAGTTTCAGCTTCTGGATCCTTGTAAAAGTGGCCAAACTGACAAATCAGCCCCTGAAATCATGATTTGGGGACCGTCTGATATCTGGACATGCTTCAAATTTGGTCCCAACGTGTTAAATAATCTAATACAACAGATGGACGGAGCAGATTTCTAACAAGCATCAGATCAGAGCTACATGTACATCGCACGTACATGGTATGCATGTGCACCAGCCGTGCATGAATATTCTCAAAATCGGTCAGCAAGCCGCTGACCGATTTCTTCTTCTTAAATGAAAAGCCATGCATAACGTCTTCATTAGTGGTTTGAAGTTTTTTTAGTATGGCTTGATCATCACTCAATTCATCGATCTGGACCGTCTATTGTGTTCAGAAGGTAGATTTAACCATTGCCAAAGTGGGAATCTAAAACCATGTAGGCTTTTGCACCATCCTAGCCTTCAAACATGAAATGGATGGCGAAGTGGATAGGCTAGTGGGTCATGCTGATTTCACTTCAAAACCACTTTATTCCTGATGGTTTTTCGCCCTGAGACCAATGAACGGAGTCGATTTTCCAGAAAACCTTAGTAAACGGGCCACCGAACATCACAGAGTCGACGTACATCGACTCTGTCTCAAAACAGAGCTTCCGCTCCTTTGTAGTGGGCCACCATCACGCAACTACGGGTGGATCTGAGCCGTCTGTCAGATAAAGGGATAAAAGCCCATGAAAACCATGTTGTGTTTTTTTGGTTATGTTCTTCCTAATTATCGCTATGATGATCAAAAGAAGGTCGTTCGACCACTTTTGTGGCTTGATTATCTAAGTAGGCCACGTCAACAAACAATCAAGACTCCCTATTCACGGTCGGAATTATAAGAGGAAGACGGTGGACGGTATGGATTTCTCGAAAGGCTGCTGTAATGGACCCCACCAGCGACGTAGTGGAAGTACAATGGCGTGCGTCCTCTGTTTACACATGACCACATAATCGGGCATTGCGCGGCTCTGCGCAAAGGAAGCCCTCCCTCGGACGATGCTCCGCAACGTCCAGCTTGTGGGAATCTTCCCACTTTCATTACGCGGACTGGCGCAACAATCTCCATATATCCTTCTTTCTTCAGTGGCGCAAAGTCATTCCTTCACCTTCATTGCGTGGGTCCGCGCACCAGATCTCCTTTGCGTGAACTGGTGCAACACGTGCTTCTCTCCTTTTCCCCCTCTGCTTCTTTCACCCACAAGCTGATCCAATCCGATCCAACCCCTCAAATGGAGTGGGAGTGGGGTATTTATAGGCCCCACCACTCTTACAGAGTGGTGATCACCACCACCTATCGCTTCACACTTGAACTTCTTCTTTTCTTAAACTATGGTGACCACTAAGCCACCTCTTAAATGGTGGTGTATAACCTTTCTCTCTTAAAATAACACATGTGCACCCCCTTTTTACTAAACTACCCTTTTCAATCCCTTTTACCAGAATACCTAAACTACCCCTTAGATATGGAATGTTATCAAAATACCTAAATTACCCCTAGAACTGGATTTTTACCAGAATACCCGGAATACCTAAACTACCCTTTGAACTGAATTTTTACCAAAATATCCAAAATACCTAAACTACCCTTTGAACTGGATTTTCACCAAAATACCCGAAATACCTAAACTACCCTTTGAACTGGATTTTTACCAAAATAACCCTAGACGTGAAATTTACCAAAATACCCCAGACATGGAATTTACCAAAATACCCCAGACATGGAATATTTTTTATGCCTCAACAGATGCCCCCTTGATCCTTCTTTGATTGATTCCTGAAATCAAATGGAGGATAGATCTTCCTCTGCCTGAAAAACTTGAATGAACTACAACTGAAGGATGACTAGATGATCATGCTAACATAGCAGACTGACTAATCATACTTTCATGGTAGACTGACTGATCATACTTGCATGGCAGACTGGCTGATCATACTTAACCAGAAGATTGAATGATCGTGTTCGATTGGAAGATTGGAATGCTAGCATTCAAACGAAAGACTAGGTGATCGCATTTGAATGGAAGGCTTGCATGATTGCGTTCGACCAGAAGACTTGAATGATTGCGCTCGAACAGAAGACTTGAATGATGTCACTTGAGCGGAAAATTGGAATGCCCCCAGTCAGCAATGTCGAGCAAATGTTTCACTAAAGAGGATAAAATTTCTTTTCATTAAAGCACGCCTCTGCAACAGCTGTGACGACTTCATCTTTCATCGATTGATCAAAGAACTTTCTTTCAACACCATTGCTGTTGTAACGACCTCTTTGATCAACTCCAGCGATTCTTTCCTCTTGATTAACTCCAGCAATTCTTTCCTTCAATTCTGTATCTGGGGTTGTTCTTTAATGCTGCTCCTGCCGCAATAACTTTTTCGATTGTTTCCTTTACTCACGATCTGCATAACCCAAGCTTTTGAATAATAGTTTCTCCTGCAAAATTAATCGAAATTAGTATCTTAATTCATTATAATTTTTCAATGTAGCTTTATGAAGCATTGTAATTTTTGAAATAGATTGAGAGTTTCTTCTCTTTTTAGGCTGAGTGTGATATTCGCAATATGATTTAATCAATCTTTGCGCTTGTCATTGTGCTTCGCATTGTATTCTTTATATTCTTTATACTGCACTCTTAGAGATTTCATCTTTAGCTCCCAAGGTTCGATCACTGAGTCTTTTTACTGAGTCTTCTCGAGTTTGTGCTCGTTAGCATTTCTTCATAGACTTTTTCTTGGATCTTTGTTGATTTGATGATGATGCTTCCGTTTGTTCTTTGTCTCCATCAGATCTTATGCTTGAAGTCTTGCAATACCATTACTAGAATAGCGAGAAATTATGAATCGGCATATGAATTCCTTCGCCGCGTATAAGAGATTATCAGAAAGACCGAGGCATAGATTACTTTGAAGATATTAAATCCTGCCCCCTTTTCAGGTCAATCTCGCATAAAGATTTCTTCAGAAGAATGGATAATCTTTACCACTCTTTTGACGAATCCAAGGAATACATCTAATTTCTTATATGGTCCGGTAGAGAATGATAATTCTTCACTAGTTTATTCTCTGTCCCCCTTTTGAGAACCTTGTGCGATAATATGTTTCTATTCATTAAGAAGGCGAGAGATGAAAAGACCTTATAGCTCTTGTCAATATATTAATTGACCTTGGAGACTTGAGCTTTTGAGTAGATAATCGCCAATATCTTGAAGGCATTTACTGTTGATGTAATTTGAACCTGATTCAAGAGAAATGTATTTTTGCATGTTGTCTAATCAATGTTTAAAATTATCATCAGGCAATTACACATTTGAGCAAATCTAAATTGAAATATGTATCTGCTGCATTTGAATATTGCACAATTTATGCTTTTAAGCAGTGAAGCTAGTGTACTTTGACTGACCATACTTTAATTGGACAAGACTGAACTTGACTCGACCAGACTTGACTGAACTGGATGACTAGATTTGACTGAACTGGACTCGATACTGGGCTCAAAGAGCAAGATGGTTTACTGCCAATTTCGGGCAAGATAGTTTACCGCCGATTTCAGGCTTTATAGTTTACCGCTGATTTCTGGCAGGATAGTTTATTGCCGATTTCGGGCTTTATAGTTTACCGCCGATTTCGGATAGGATAGTTTACCGCCGATTTCTGGCTTTGGAGGTCTTATGCGTAGTTGGCCGTATAGGCTTGGCTAGGCTACCTTAATTGATTATAGGTCTTAAGCGTAGCTGGCCGTATAGGCTTAGCTAAGCTGCCTTAACTGATATTTTGCCATCACTGCCGTAAGATCTGTGTGATTGACCATGTAGGTTTATTCCACTGCTTATTTCATTATCATTAACGGTGAATCTATAGCTGATATTTTGCCAGCTGCTGATATATTCTGAGAATCAATATTTGATATTTTGCCGTCACCGATATATTCTGAGAAGATCTTTCGCTAAATACTGATATATTTTGTGAATCAATATTTGATATTTTGCCATCGCTAATATATTCTGAGAATATTCATGTTGTATTTGAAATAGTTTATTAGCTTGGTGATGATAGCAATTTTGATAAAATAAGCTTGCATGAGCCATTGATGATGACAGCGATATTTGTTTATTTTGGCGACGATCATTGGCACTTGCTTTTTTGATAACAATCATCGACGCTTTTATTTGGCGATAATCATTGACGCTTTTATTTGGTGATTGTCATTGGTGCTTCGCATTTGGCAATGACTTGATATGCTTGAAAGCCTGCATTTTATTCATATACAAAAGAAATATATTATATGGTGAGAAATATATTTCACAGTTTTTACTCACCTATCTTGCCCCCTTTTGATTAGGAAGCATAGCTCTTGAAATCTTCGTAATCAAAATCACGATGTTGCGACCTTTAACAAATATACTGACGCCGCATCATCTCATACTTTTGCTTAAGATTAGCTTTGCCCCCATTCTCGAACTAGCCAAGCCTATGTACTTATATTTCTTCTTTCATGTCTTATACCTTAATAATTTTTCTTTTTATCAATCGTCTTCTGCAACTTCTTCTTCAAGCCATTCACTTTTCTTTCTTCTTCGATTGAATCTCCTTGTCTTTCTCCTAAAATTCGAAGTCAATTGAAAATTTGTGCTATAATTCATTCGTATAAGGGAGAGTACATGACCTTGTCTTTCGAAATCCTTTCACTCCTCTACTTATTAGCGACAATCATTAATGGTTGATATCAATCATCAATGCTTGACTTTTGCCCCAACTTTAACCTGCAAAAATTAGTATAGACAATTATTATAGACAATTATCATTTCGAGGAGTCAATAATTACCTCATTTGGAATTCTGAGATTTTGTCATTCTGAGACTTTGCTGATCTTGCCATTTTTGATTTAGAAGCATCAAAATTACAATTTATCTTCAAGGATAACATATTTCGCATGCCTTTGTCTGCCCCCTGAATAATTGTGTCGGGAATCTTTTGAATCAACATGCTGTGAATCCACTGGATATTCAGGGATGATATATTTTGTTGAACTGGCAGATATCTTGATGAAAATTTACCCCCAAGATGAATATACTCATCTTGGTTTCTTCCTGCCTATTCTTCTTTTCTTCTTTGTTTTATTTCCTTTAATACTTTAACTATGACAATTCGATTTTCTCTGTAACTAGCAATTGATTCCTTATAAGCAGTACATTGCCTTCTTCAGCTGCATGTTTCATGTAGTCCTTGAATTGTCTGGACCCTTTATTTACTTTCTTGTTTGTAAAATCATCGATGTTCTCTTTAGCAGAAAATTCAATCCTTTATTTTCTAACAATCCTTCTTTTTACCTTCTTTCTTCGGTAGTATCTGTTGTTGTTCCCCTAGAACTCTTGAAATAGCTAGTTCATATGAGAGTGGAGCAACTTTACTTTGACTCTTACTCTTCTAATTTAGAATGTTGTGACGATGCCCCCAGGGCTCTCTATTGACTGATGAATTCATTAATTCATTAATTGATCCGTTTACTTGTTGGCGAACAACGCTTGACTTAGTTAAACTGACTTTTCATCTGAAGGCTTTGTACATTTTTATGCACCAACATGCTATCATCCATCCTTCATTATTTCGCCATGCTACTGATGAAGCAAAAACTACTTTCGACACTACCTGGCATTATTTATTTCTTGATCGCAGCTGATTTGATCTTCCCTGATACTTTCCGACATTGGTTTTATTTTTAATACTTTCGACACTACCTTGCCATCAGGAATATAACTTAATCCTCAGCGATGCCGTGAAGGATGCATACTTAGACAATGAATTGTAACCTGTCATTGAAAGCTGACAAATCAGAGAAATCTCCTGAAAGTTGCATCTGCCTTGTTCGTTCGACGTTATGATTCAATTCTCTTTTGATATTATTCAATTCATTGATTGGACGTGCTATAATTGAATCGATAGCTAATTCCAGATGTTTCCTTTTCCTAGCCTTGAAAGATTCACAAGTGCTCCACCCTTTCTCTGTTCGATCTATTAACTGGTCATGTGTGGGAGTCACAAAACACTCACTACAAGAAAAACGGGCAAAGGCTACGGCCAAAAACTATAGCAAAATCCCTTTTGCTACGGATATAATCCGTAGCACGTCCGTCGCTATTTATGGGGTAGCTAAAGGTCTAGGTACGGATTATATCCGTAGCAATAGATGCCAATAGCTACGGATTATATCCGTAGCAATATATACCAATAGCTAAGGATATAATCTGTAACAATACCTATAGCTACCCCACCAATAGCTACGGACGTGCTACGGATTATATCCATAGCAGAAGAAATTTTATCTACAGCAATAGATACCAATAGCACCAATAATATCTGTAGCAATAGATACCAATAGCTACGAACAAAAGCCGTAGCGATAGCTATAGATTATATTTATAGCCATTTAAAAAAAATTATAATAATTTGACCTGTTTCCATTGCAAGAACCTGCTGTGATTTATAACTCATCTAAGCTTAATGCTGATAGAAATAGTATATAAAATGCAATCAGAAAAAAATGATGCATTTATTACAAATAGCAATCAAATCATACAATGCATCCTACTTTCACATTTCTAAATAAACAATACTTCACTTTGCTCAACCTATCATAAGAATTACAACTAAGGCGTGCCCTCATTTGCAAGAAATAAATACATTCCAACACTGCATTCAATAATGCTCACGTTTTTACAGAATTTTCTTCCTTCAAACTGTCAATTTTAATAAATGCAGAAGATAAAGTTTCTTCTTTTCTTGAAACTGCATATGTAACTTCCGTGGACTTCGACACAAGATCACTTTTAAGTTCTGAAACTCTTTCCTTGAGAAAATGAATTTCATCCTCCAGTGACTTTTTTAGCTTGTCAACCTGTATAAAACAACATTTGTCGACACAATCAAACAAGCATGCCTTTGTACACATCTTAAAAGGAAGAAAGAAAAAAAAAATACTTACATATAAAGAAATCAAAAATGTACCTGTAAATCTTCTAAACTGTAGTAAAATCCAACATTAGTAATGTGTTCAAACCTAGGATGGACTTTTAAACTCAAAACCTAGGTTTAGGTTAAGGTTATAGGCTTAGTTTTAGGTTTTAGGTTTAGGTTAAGGATATAGGTTTAGGTTATGTTTAGGTTATAGGTTATAGGTTATAGCTTTAGGGAATTGAGAATAGGTTAAGGTTTAGGTTTAGGAAATCAGGTTCGAGATCGGGTTTAGGTTTAGGTTTTCAAGTTTAGGTTTAGGTTTAGGTTAGGGAGTTGAGATTAGGAATATTAGGTGTAGGTGTAAGTTTAGGTTTAGGTTAGGGACTTGAGATTAAGATTAGGTGTAGGTTTAGGTTTAGGGATTAGAGAATACATTAAGGTTTTAGGTTTAGGTTTAGGTTTTAGGTTTTAGGTTTAGGTTATGGTTTTAGGTTTAGGTTATAGGTTAAGGTTTAGGTTATAGGTTTTGGTTTAGGTTAAGGTTAAGGTTAAAGCTTTAGGAAATTGAGAATAGGTTAGGGTTTAGTTTAAGAAAATCGGGTTCGGGTTTGAGATCGGGTTTAGTTTGGGTTTTCAAGTTTAGGTTTAGGTTAAGGAGTTGAGATTAGGATTAGGTGTAGGTTTAGGCTTAAGGATTTGAGAATACATTTAGGTTTTCGGTTTAAGTTTAGGTTAGGTTTAGGTGTATATAACACCCTGAAAATCGGGGGTCAGGTAGAAACCCAACTCTCGAGTTCCAGAACGTCACTTATGCAACATAGATAATGATAAATGCATGTTGTCGGTAGAATGGCATTAAACAAGATTGAGACTAAGCTAAAACAGCATATCATACTCCACAGACAGTTAAATTAGCAAGCGAAAGACTGATAAATACATAAAATATATAATTGATTGTAAGTCTCCAGAGTGTGAACATGTTACCAGGTTAATTAAATACACGTATACTCCAAAAATGGAAAGAAAAGAATATACATGAGTGCTCTAAAAATATAAAATGACAAGTGTGAAGGCGTCTAATCAACCTCCCTCTAATCCCATCGATCGAAACACGGAGGAGAAGTCCTCCTCGTCATCATACAAGTCCGGCTCCGCTCCACAAGCAGTGCCAGCATCTGAAACTAAAATAGGGACTGGTGGGTGTCCGGAAACACCGTCCCGTAATGTGGGACTGAGTGATCAACTCAGTGGAATAATAGAGCAAAGATTAGCATGTTATCAAATCAATCACGCGTTAATAGTAAAGCAAACAATCAAACATTCCTAGATAGCGTTATTAATGCATGCATGAAATGACATGATGAATGCCCTCACCGACATTCTCCCTCATGCGGCACCATTTGCGTCCGCGACATGCTTTCTTCCCGCAGTGCTCCACATCTTCTAGGCACATGCAGTGCGATATGGATAATGATTACCGGGTTGTTATTAGTCCTTTTCATATAGCAGGATTGAAAAACTAAGGTACCTTCCTTATATCAATCCCAACACAAATCCTGTCTAGGGTCATCACTCCTAGTAATCTCATATGATGTTATATTTGTAGGTCGCTGCAAGGGCTGCCAGGGCTGTTGCTCGCACTCGTTGCACCGTTCTCCCATCACCTTATCATTACAGGCCTATTTATATCCTTAAGACTGCATCAGGACTCGTCGCCCCCATGCGGTGTCAGGATAAACTCAAGGTCACTACAAAGGGCTGCCAGGGCTGTTGCTCGCACTCGTTGCTCCACTCCCCCATCACCTTATCAATGTAAGCCGACAGCAAGAATATAGTATCTCATACCACCATAATCTGCTCAGAGTAGGGTGCTCACTGGTCACTATGGGGAGGTTTGTGGCCCCAGCGTAGGCCGATAGGTCAACCACGGTGTCCCATACTACCATGCCCGGCTCATGAGTCTTTATGGATCAAGGTACCATGGTTGACAGGGTTTTCGATGGTAAGTTCAGTACCATAGGTTCAAGTAGTTATGACTCATACATGGTGAACATACAATGGCCAGTCGGGTTACTTGACGGGCTCGACTAGTACGAGCGCATCTCAAGCTGAGCGACATGAAGTGCATAAAATACTTCGTGTGGCCTAACCACTGCCGCCAACCTAAAACATGACTCGCGTTCATCGACGGGTCCTTCGTGGCAAATAGAAGCCAACCACGAATTCAATCCATTACCGACTGCATGGACTAGGTCATAGCCCCAAGCATTTGTAAATCCACATCAATAATCATATGAGGGTAATAGAAATGAAATACAACAATACAAGTATGTTAACACATGTTATAGCATACAAAGTAAGCAAATCAATCCAACACATGTATTCTATACATATAAGGAAATCAATTCATATGGCAAACATGATGGAAATCATATACATCTGCATATTAATTGAGAATTGAATCTCAAAACTAATTCACAACACCATTTACTCAATATATACTAATACAAACATTTATACATACACTTAGTCTACATAGCGTATGTCGACTCAAACTGCGCATTAGGGCGAATCTCTTCGCCAAACAAATCATGCACGCATTCCTAATATCATAACATGACAAATAGCCATGGAAATCATTTCAGCAAAATACGGACGTATACTGTATTTCCTACAAATACCCAAAATGCCCTAAATCTCATATTTCCCGTACGTATACGAAATGGAAAACGGACAGCATATTCTACATGTCAAACGACATTCTCTTCGACAATCTACTATTAAACGATATTGAAAGCTTTGAAATTAGTCAATCAAAGCGTCTAAAATCCTCACCTTTCGCCTTAGACGTTTATCGGTTCGAATAGAATGTATATGCTTCGTCAACGGCGTAAACGCGACCTAATGCATAAGATACGTAAGCTACTTCACTATTTGAATCAAAGGAACCCCTAAAACAACAAGAGGGTAGGGTTTTCTTACCTAGAACGAAGTTAAAATCGCCAGAATAGCGATGCAGGTGGGTGACTTTGGCACGTGGAGCAGCATGGAAGAATCCCTGGAGAAATCACCAGCTTCTTGCACGCCCCAAACTCAGAAATCAGGCTCACAGGAATCCCAATCGCCGAATCCGGTGTCAACAGCCTCCGTAGTACCCCATTCTCGGCTCCCAACGCCCACACGCCAAATTTCGATCCTGGGATCCTACAAGGAGGATTTTCCAATGTACATTTATTTCGTAAGAAGCATAACCACAAGTTTATCCAAATCATAAAGGCAACATCATCATCATGTATCCACTAATATAATTATTTAAGTACAATGCTGAAAGGAAAATACATATGTTGAAATCAAAGCTCCAGAAAACAGCTGCACACTCCAAGCTCAATGCTGCTGCAACCTAACGCCACCTGCACGCATCTATCGTGCATAAGCTTATAGAAAGCTTAGTGGGTGGTGAAAGTGTGTGCACGAGGTAAGTGCCAAGTAAGCAATAGCAGAGTAATCAGAGTAAGCGAAAATACTGGTAAACCCATAATCATACAATATCAGAAACACTGATAAGATCATAAATCATATGAAATCAGAGTAATATGAAATATGGACATGTCCATGAGTCAATCAATATTAGAATACGCAATATAGGACAGCTATGCAAATGATGAGTCACAAATAATCAAATATCGGATGACAAGGATATAATGCAATATACGATTCGGAAGAGCTAACAAATATCATCACTCTCATCTAAGTCACAGGAATACAGAAACATAACAACCCAAAATACCATATGCCGAGGATATAATGCAATATGCAACATGTGGTGCTAATGGAATGACCATGCTGGAGTGTGAAGTCAGGATGATAGTACGTAATATCACAGACCACATGGTCCACCACAAGGGACTTCTATCCAAACCAGTCTCATACCTAAATTTGGATAGTCAGACTCAATGTGGTAAACCCCTGATCTCAGGTTAGTCGCGCGCCCAACCGAAATCCTAGTCATGCGAAGGTACATGTAATAAATAGATGCGCACAATCAGCCCGAGTGGATAGTGAATGAATGAATGCATGAGTATGCAATTTCTACTCAATAAGTCCACATATCAGTACGGTTACTCTCTGAGAAATCACCGGAGTCTATCACACTCCAAATGGAACTGCCGCTCTCCCTAGCTGCATAGTCCAAGTGAGCGTAAGAAACCTCACTATCCGCCTGGCCAATAGTCTGCCAATACCTATCCGGCACGTCGATAGCGGACCCATTCCGTGAGCTGGTCAAACTCAGCCTAGCTTTGCCCCCTGCGCTCAGGCAGGTAAGGCCGCACCCCCTTCCAACTGACCACGACACAGTGGAGAGCACAACCGTCTGAAAATCGGTACTCAACGCTCATCTACCGACTCGGTCTAGACGTTGGAGCATCCTCTGGTACCAAGAGGGTGTTTAGGGATTTTCACCCAGGGCCATCTATAGTAGCCCGATGCTCGAACAGATTTCCGGTATCCCATCTGGCCATCCACGATATGCCTGTGGAGACTACGACCCTGATGTCACTAGGGCGTACAGTAATCACAATACAATGCAAGATGCATGAGTCATACAATCCAATCATGCATCAATCCTGTGCATGTCGTGCGCTCATGTGGGAGAACCTCTGCCTATCAGGGAGTCTTATATCATCCTACCCAATGACATATGCAATGATCAATCACATCTCATAACAAACATGCAGATGATGCGTATGGGCATATACCATGATGCTGTGCAGTCACATACTCAGAATCGGCCTCAACAATGTGGACATCTAACCAACATTGCCCCAAGGGATGGACCACATAGAGCCAAACACATAATGGGCCCACAACCTCATACAAAGGCTTAATATACAACATGATGGGCCTTACTCAAGGGTTTAATACACATCACAATGGGCCTTTCACATGGGCCTAATATAGATCACAATGGGCCTTGCTCATAGGCCATGAATACATCACAATGGGCCTTACCCATGGGTCCCAAATACATGACATGTGGGCCCTATACATGGGTCTTGAATACATCAAATGGGCCATGCATCATGGGCCTAATACAAGTCACAATGAGCCTCAACTACAAGTCACATGTACATCATATAGGTCTCGCCAATCGACCTTGACAATCAAAATCGGTAATCAGTCATAATAATCGGCCTCGATCGCTAACCGGCAATCGACCACGACAATCGAAATCGGTCAATAATTGGCATATAAATAAGGCAGGGTCCATAGATGAACAACCAATCAACCATAATAAAGATCGGTCCTCGGTCGTGGTCATATCAAATCCGATAGCACGGAACCATCCATCTATGGCGAATGAGGCCCACTGATTAGGGTTAACCCATAAGAGAATGATGAGAATGAGAATATCAAGGCCTAAGAGAAGGTCACAATGTGGACATTTAACTAACATTGTCTCAAAGGAGTGGCCCGCATAGGGCTGAACATACGGTGGGCCCATGGCCTCATACAAGGGTTTGTTATAGCCACAATGAGCTCTATATAAGGGCTACATACACAACAGGTGGGCCCTGCATAAGTAGCAAGTGAGACTACTCATAACATACCCGTCTAGATGGGTCACAAGTATATTAAAGTGGGCCTCATAACATGGGTCTCATATATAGCCTCAGCACCATGCCACAAATACATCAAGATGGGCCTAATCGATCATATGGGCTAAATCAACCAAATGAGCCAATACAAGTAGGCCGATCAAATAGACCGATACAAATGGTTGAATCAAATGAGCTAAGTCAAATGGGCCCCCAAATACATCGAATCGGGCTTCATCAAGTGGGCTCCAAATACATCAAATGGTCTACGCGTCATGTAGTTATACTAAGCATGTTATAAGGTGTTGCACTGTCCCTACAATAGAGGTGGCCTAGACGGCCGACACACAACAAGTACGGTCTATTAATGGCCCTAAGGAGAGTCGTAATGTGGACATCCAACCAACATTATACTCGCAATGTGGACGTCAAACCAACATTGCTCCTAAGGCACGACTGTCATAAACATTATTACATAATCCACGCTGAAATCACACATTGCAATGGGCCTTAGGTACATCTCATTGGGCCTTAAATACATCAAATGGGCCATATCATATGGGCCTTTCATTCATCAAATGGGCCACATCAATGGGCCGCACCAATGGGCCTTATGCGCATTGCAATGAGTCAGAACCCGTTGGGCCTTGAATGCATCAATTGGGCCTAATCCCATAGGTCTTATACGTAACAAATGGACCACACTAGTTGGGCCCCCTATGTACATCAAATGGGCCTCAACCCATAGGCCCTAGTACATCTCAATGGGCCTTAACCCATGGGCCTCAGAGTACATTATAGTAGGCCTAATCTTATGGACTTTAAAATACATCAAATGGGTCCAATCTCATGGACCTTGGAATACATCAAATGGGTCCACTCCCATGGGCCTTAAATTACATTAAATGGACCTAATCCCATGGGCCTTGGAACACATCAAATGGGTCCACTCCCATGGGCCTTAAATTACATTAAATGGATCCACTCCCATGGGCCTTATAATACACCAAATGGCCCCATTCCATGGGCCTAAGATCCACATCAAAGTGGACCCCAATGAACCACTACAATTACATTAAAATGAGCCTCAAAAATATGCTAAGGTGGGGTCCACTTGGACTATAGATTTGGCTCATTCCCTAGCTCAAAATAGATAGACGGTTTGGATGCAATACACATATCACAGTGGGGGTCCACATGAGTTAAGGTTCTGACTCATTCTTTAGCTCATGTATGAGCTTTCAAAATGGGTGGACGGACAGGATGCAAACACATGCATCATGGTGGGTCCCATCGTCCAAACAGTGGACGGTGCGGATCAAACATAAACATGGTGGGATCCACTAGCCGTCCAGCAGCAGCTAGACGACACTAAATAAACACGTGTGTCAGGGTGGACTCCACCGTCTGCTGGACGGTGGAGGTGAAACACAAATATCATGGTGGGTGTCACCGTCCACGGACTGTGGACGGTGTGAATAAAATACATACATTACTGTGGGTCCCACAGATGTGGCCCACCAAAATGCATAAATGCCATCCGAACCGTTCATAAGGTCACTCGGACCTGGATGAAGGGAAAACATAAATTTGATCTTGATCCAAAACTTATATGGGCCCAAAAATGGTTTTCAATGGCAGGGGGTACAGTCCCACTGTTTCATGTGGTGTGGGCCACTTGAGTTTTAGATCGAGTTGAAATTTGGAGGGATCCCACCTGAGGAGGGGACCCACCTCATGAACGGTGTAGGTAAGACATATACATCATGTGGGGCCCACGACAGCAGCCATGGGTGGCTGTCCGCCCGCCTGCCTCACACTGCGCGCAGCAGCGTGCAGCCGCTGCCGCTGACAGAGAGAGAGGCAGAGGCTCTGCCTCTTTCAAAAATCGAGAAAAACCCATTTTTTTGGGGTTTTTCGAGCGTGGGGCCCGCTTTGCAAAAATACACCCCGGCCATTGTGTTCAGTGACTCGGGGCCGTCCCAATGAGTCTAAAGTTCAAATTTTTTTAGTGTTTAGAAAATAAAATAAAATAAAATAATGATCTTGAATGGTAAGGGTGCAAGTCTCTAATGCTATGGCCCACCAGACCTTCCAACCAGCCCCATCACTTGGCTCAATGCCTAAAACAAGATGGGTAAGAGGATGGACGGCTTGGATTAGATATAAACATCAAGGTAGGGCCTACACCGATGGTTCACCTACAAAGCTTGAACAAAGCTTATATTTGTGTTTCCATTTCACGTCCAGGGATGTCCGTGGACATGGACGGTCTTGAATAAATACAAGGTGGGCCTTGCTCGGGTGGGCCACCATGGATGGATGATCACATATAAGGTGGGCCCCACTTGTAAATGGCTTGGGGTAGAAATACATGCTTCATGATGGGTCTATTCAAGTGGGCCACACAACCATATCAAAATAAAAAAAGGAACATGAAAGAGAGAGAGAGAGAGAGAGAGAGAGAGAGAGAGAGAGAGAGTGGGACATGCTTGTGATGGAGGGACCCCGACACTATGGGCCCTCCCTTGAAGAAATCATACAATCGAATGGGTCCTTTAACACATGGGACCACTAAAATATAAAATCAACGGTAGGGATCCTTTCCCCACCAATATGGACGGTCTAGATGACCTTCATAATGAAATAAACATCATGATGGGGTCCATGGAGAATGGCCCCATCATGGAATGATCATGATGATCCTAGTGGGCCATCGGCCACATCTTAGGGTCCCAAGTGAGATCCAAACCATTGATCGGTTGGCCTCACTTGGCCCATCTCAAAAATAGGAAAAACTAGTATGATTAAACACCCACCGTCCGATCTTCTTACTCCTATGGGCTCCTTAGCACCTTAGCTTCAATCCTAATGGAGGAGATGAGAAATGGATGGCTAGGATGGGAGATCTTGGGATGGAGAGGGTGGGAAGGTGGGCCACACTTGTAGTTTGAGAGAAATGGGGAGAGGGTTTGAAAGAAAGAAATGAGAAAGAGAGAGAGAGAAAGTGATAGGTGATGGATGTGGTGAGTGATGGGTGTAAGAGACCCTTTGTTGACTTTGGTGGCCTTTTGTGTAAGAAAGGCATGGCATTGGGAGACTTTTGTGGCATTTGTGTAAGAAAAACATGGGCATGGAAGACTTTTGTGGCTTGCTTGGGAAAGGGTGAAAGTGATGTGTACTTGACATGTACTTGACATGTGATGGATTGATGGATTGATTGATTGATGGGATTGATGGGACACCTCGTAGAGATTCCCTTGGATTTCTCAACGCGCGGCGTTTTCTCGCACCGAACGTCGACCTACAACTCTTCACCAGGGTATCGCCTTGGCGCGTGAGTCGCGGCATCGGAACCGCAGCGACGACGCGGTCACTAGGGTACGGGTCTTGGGTTGAGTCGACTCGGGTTGACGGCGTACGAATCAGGATCGCGCGTTAATATCGATTAAGGGTCAAAGGTTGCCAGAATTCGACCGGTAAGATCGCGAAAGTCTATGGAACGGTACGGACTAAGAAACGGGTCTTACACTTCTCCCTCACTTTCTCTCTCTTTTCTCTCCTCTCTCCTAGGGTTTTCTCCAAATTTGTATGGGTTAGAAGGCTAAGGGTTTAAACCCCTTTTATAAGCCCAAATATGACCAAACTAGAGTCCAAGTCAAGGTATACTTGGGTTATAGCCAAATCGGGACTTTTTCGATTCAAAAGAGCGTTTCGGGAGGTTCCCTGGTCGAACGCAACCGGACTTAAGCTCATGGTCACTGGATGTTTCTCGCACCTAGTTTTCAATCCGACAGAGTTCATAGATTGCACGTGGCGGTTCAGTTTCAGTTCAGCGGTCATCATACCTAAATCAGGTCTATAAGTCTCATAATATGAAAGAGAAATTTTTCCTGATCCGAAGGTGTAATTTGGCTGAATTCTGACGGTCAGAACTCTTAATAATAACGTGTCAAGTCACGTGCCAGATTTGGATTAAAATTTTCGAATCTAACCCATTTCTCACTCTCTTCACTCCAGGCTCAATGAAATAGCCTCTGAATGTCGGTTGGGCTTGATTTTCGAAATGATTGTCAAGTCCAGCTAAGCGGTCGAAATGGTCTAAGATTGTAGGTATCAGACTTTCGACGCGCGGTCTAAATCTAATACGAAGTTTCAAAAGGTTCCTGAGAGCAAACGGGTTTAGAGTTTGATCCTAGATTTCAGGGTATTGTGGCATCATTGGTTTTACAAATTTTGGGTCTTGTAGAACGTATTTAAAGCGATCAGGGATAATTTCACAGCTAATCTAGCGTAGAATTTGGTTCTACATGATTTCTTTAGCTTTGGAATTGGGTTCTGAGAGGTTACTAAGGTGTTATGGTTGGCCTATTGCCTAAGGACATCTAATCCCAGGTTGACAAACATCTGGGGTGTTACAGTGTAGGTTATAGGTTATAGCTTTAGGGAATTGACAATAGGCTAAGGTTTAGGTTTAGGAAATCAGGTTCGGGTTCAGGATCGGGTTTAGGTTTGGATTTTCAAGTTTAGGTTTAGGTTCAAGTTTAGGTTTAGGTTTAGGTTAGGGAGTTGAGATTAGGATTAGGTGCAGGTTTAGGTTTAGGGATTTGAGAATACATTTAGGTTTTAGGTTTAGGTTTTAGGTTTAGGTTTAGGTTAAGGTTAGGTTATCGGTTATAAGTTTAGGTTATAGGTTATATGTTATGGGTTAAGGTTTAGTTTATAGGTTTTGGTTTAGGTTAAGGTTAAGGTTTAGGTTTAGGTTATAGGTTTATGTTAAGGTTTAGGTTTACGTTATATGTTATAGGTTATAGTTTATAACTTTAAGGAATTGAGAATAAGTTAAGGTTTAGGTTTAGGAAATTGGGTTTAGGTTCTGGATCGGGTTTAGGTTTAGATTTAGGTTTAGGTTAGGGAGTTGAGATTAGGATTAGGTGTAGGTTTAGGTTTAAGGATTTGAGAATACATTTAGGTTTTATGTTTAGGTTTAGATTTTAGTTTATAGGTTTAGGTTATAGGTTAAGGTTAGGTTATAGGTTAGGGGTTAGGTTTAGGTTAAGGTTTAGGTTTTGGTTATAGGTTTTGGGATCTGAGAATAGGTTTAGGAAATCAGGTTCGGGTTTGGGATCGGGTTTAGGTTAGGTTATCGGTTATAAGTTTAGGTTATAGGTTATAGGTTATGGGTTAAGGTTTAATTTATAGGTTTTGGTTTAAGTTAAGGCTAAGGTTTAGGTTTAGGTTATAGGTTTAGGTTAATGTTTAGGTTTAGGTTATATGTTATAGGTTATAGGTTATAGCTTTAAGGAATTGAGAATAGGTTAAGGTTTACGTTTAGGAAATCGGGTTCGGGTTCGGGATCGAGTTTAGGTTTGGGTTTTTAAGTTTAGGTTTAGGTTAGGGAGTTGAGATTTGGATTAGGTGTAGGTTTAGGTTTAGGGATTTGAGAATACATTTAGATTTTAGGTTTAGGTTTAGGTTTTAGGTTTTAGGTTTAGGTTAAGGTTAGGTTATCGGTTATAAGTTTAGGTTATAGGTTATGAGTTATGGGTTAAGGTTTAGTTTATAGGTTTTGGTTTAGGTTAAGGTTAAGGTTTAGGTTTAGGTTATAGGTTTAGGTTAAGGTTTAGGTTTAGGTTATGTGTTATAGGTTATAGGTTATAGCTTTAAGGAATTGAGAATAGGTTAAGGTTTAGGTTTAGGAAATTGGGTTTGGGTTCGGGTCGGGTTTAGGTTTAGGTTTTCAAGTCTAGGTTTAGGTTAGATAGTTGAGATTAGGATTAGGTGTAGTTTTAGGTTTAGGGATTTGAGAATACATTTAGGTTTTAGGTTTAGGTTTAGGTTTTAGTTTATAGGTTTAGGTTATAGGTTAAGGTTAGGTTATAGGTTAAGGTTTAGGTTTAGGTTTAGGTTATAGGTTTTGGGATTTGAGAATAGGTTTAGGTTAAGGTTATAAGTTTAGGTTTAGGAAATCGTGTTAGGGTTCGGGATGGGTTTAAGTTTGGGTTTTCAAGTTTAGGTTTAGGTTTAGGTTAGGGAGTTGATATTTGGATTAGGTGTAGGTTTAGGTTTAAGGATTTGAGAATACATTTAGGTTTTAGGTTTAGGTTTAGGTCAAGGTTAGGTTATCGGTTATAAGAGTAAGTTATAGGTTATAGGTTATGGGTTAAGGTTTAGTTTATAGGTTTTGGTTTAAGTTAAGGTTAAGGTTTAGGTTTAGGTTATAGGTTTAGGTTAATGTTTAGGTTTAAGTTATATGTTATAGGTTATAGGTTATAGCTTTAAGGAATTGAGAATAGGTTAAGGTTTAGGTTTAGGAAATCGTGTTCGGGTTCGGGATTGGGTTTAGGTTTAGGTTTAGGTTTAGGTTAGGGAGTTGAGATTAGGAATAGGTGTAAGTTATAGGTTAAGGTTATGAGTCTAGGTTTAGGTTATAAGTTAAGGTTTAAGTTTAGGCTATATGTAAAGGTTTAGGTTATAGTTTAAGGTTTAGGTTTAGGAAATCGGGTTCGAGATTGGTTTTAGGTTTGGGTTATAGGTATGGGTTTTGGGATTTGAGAATAGGTTTAGGTTAAGGTTGTAAGTATAAGTTATAGGTTAAGGTTAAGGTTTAGGTTTCGGCTATAAGTATAAGTTTTGGAATTTGAGAATAGGTTTAGGTTAATGTTATAAGTCTAGGTTTAGGTTATATGTTACGATTTAGGTTAAGGTTATAGGTTAAGGTTTAGGTTTAGGAAATCGGGTTCAGGTTCGGGATTGGGTTTAGGTTTGGGTTATAGGTATAGGTTTTGGAATTTAAGAATAGGTTTAGGTTAAGGTTATGAGTCTAGGTTTAGGTTATAGGTTAAGGTTTAGGTTTAGGCTATAGGTATAGGTTTAGGTTATAGGTTAAGGTTTAGGTTTAGGAAATTGGATTCTGATTCGAGATCGGGGTTTAGGTTTGGGTTATAGGTATGGGTTTTGGTATTTGAGAATAGGTTTAGGTTAAGGTTGTAAGTATAGGTTATAGGTTAAGGTTAAGGTTTAAGTTTCGGCTATAAGTATAGGTTTTGGGATTTGAGAATATATAGGTTTAGGTTAAGGTTATAAGTCTAGGTTTAGGTTATAGAATAAGGTTTAGGTTTATGTTATAGGTATAGGTTTAGGTTATAGGTTAAGGTTTAGGTTTAGGAAATCTGGTTCGGGTTCAGGATTGGGTTTAGGTTTGGGTTATGGGTTATAGGTATAGGTATTGGGATTTGAGAATAGGTTTAGGTTAAGGTTATGAGTCTAGGTTTAGGTTATAGGTTAAGGTTTAGGTCTAGGTTTAGGTCATAGGTTAGGGTTTTGGGATTTAAGAATAGGTTTAGGCTAAGGTTATAGGTATAGGTTAAGGTTATAGGTATAGGTTTAGGTTATAGGTTAAGGTTGTGGTTTAGGTTAAGGTTGTAAGAATAGGTTATAGGTTAAGGTATAAGTTTAGGTTTCGACTATAAGTGTAGGTTTTATGATTTGAGAATAGGTTTAGGTTAAGGTTATAAGTTTAGGTTATAGGTTATAGGTTTAGGGTGTAGTTTAGGTTAAGGGTGTGGTCCCTGTAAATACAGATATAAACAAGATATAAACACGGTCTGTCCAAATGGTCAGGCCCTTCCAATGCTGTCCATAGGAAATGGACAGCTTCATCATGGTCATAATAGCAATCCCACCTTTCAGGGACTCCCGCTCATCCGGATAGCTCCAACGCACATTCGGGTATGCTCCATTAATTTTGAGCAAATACATAAACATGGCCTGTCCAAATGGTTAGGCCCTTCCAATGTTGTCCATAGGAAATCGACAGCTTCATCATGGTCATAACAGTGGTTCCCACCTTTCAAGGACCCTTTCTCATCCGAATAGCTCCGACGCACATCCGGTTATGCTCCATTAATTTTGAACAAATACATAAATACGGGTAAACAACACTGACCTTATTTCCAACCTTCAATGCACCTATCACTGCCTCATGGGCCTTGAGGAGAACCTCATAAGCCTTACTCTGTGTTGCATTTGCATCAATGAGAAATGTTCTGGCAATGTTTGAGCAGTAGCTGTTGTAGCGCGATCCGATTACGCATATGATCACACTTGTCGAGTCATAACCAAGAGCACCAAAGACATATTTCAGCAAGCATTTTTAACCAAAAAGAAAAGAAAGAAAAGAAAGAAAAGGAAAAGAAAAAGGAGAAAGGAAACAAATTATTTTACCTCCAAAGTCAACTCATCACGCTTCACAAGTATTCTCACAGGATCTGTCATAAACTTGTTTGTTATCTCCAAAATTTCATGAGGCAGAGTTGCAGATGTCAATACAACCTACACGAAGCAACCCATACATTTCAGAACATTTACATGGATGAAAGCTGAATATATGCTTGAACTGCAGTTAAGTTGCACCTGTTGCAGTTAAGCTGCAAGTAAGCTGCACCTGTTGCAGTCAAGCTGCAGGTAAGCTGCACACGTTGCAGTTTTGGGGCTGCACCTACTGCAGTTCTGGGGCTGTACCTGCTACATTTAAGTTGCAGTTAAGCTGCACCTATTGCAGTTCTGGGGCTGCACCTGCTTCAGTATCGATTAAGAAGAAAATCAGCTAGGTGCCTAGGTCAAAATCAGTCAATTTGGATGGGTTGCTGATTGAATGAAAAATCAGTCAATCTGATTGAATGCACCTTTACATTGGTAATAACTCACCTTACCACGAACTTCAATCCGTAGCAACAATCCTAGAGCATTTGCGTGAACCTGAATGCAAGAGATTACGACCATAAGTGTGTTAAACTGGGTCATGTTGTTGACAGTATCTACTAAATATACCTGTTCACAATCAGCATCACTTCTTTATAACTCTTTCCAGATATGATGCTCATAGACTTCTAGCACTTTGTTAATTGGAGAATGACCTTCCAAATAACAAACAACAACATGCCACCAATTGTGAGTGTACCTGCAAAGTCTTTCCTTAGTGACATTAAAATAAAATAGGAAAATTCTATTAATCATCAAAAGCTATGATCTCTAGAACAAAATTGCAATTAGATTCAAGCTACTTGCATTTGCTATTGTGAATACTTACAATTATATGCATCTTAGTCATTTGGACTTTTGTCCCCCATGAAAGGTTACTAGCCACCTCTGTGCCAATGTAAGCTCTATATTTTTTAAGGCAATTACATTTTTTTTGTTTGGTTGGGAAAGGTATTGATGGTATGTTTGGTTGGGTATGCAAATCCACATGTTCTTCTCATAAGTTATTTATTTGATGCAAGGTTTTGGTTCTATGTACTACATTATGTGAAATCAGTTGAAAAATTAGATTAGGATCTGCTGCAATCACATGATACAATCCAATTCACATGAGTGCATGAATCAGTTTACAAATGAGTGCAAGAAAGAAAAATAACTGTTGATTTGGAAAAATAACCATTAATGTGCATCGCTTCACAAAAACCTGCAACGCATCACTGCAATCACAGAATAAGTCAATGAATCACTTCACAATCATCCATTGATCTGCATCACTTCACAAGCATGTGCATTAGTCACAAAAGTCTAGGACCTGTTGCAATAAGGAAAAGTCAATTAGTTACACAAATGAGTTGATGAATCAGGCTACAAATGAGTGCATGAAGCCCAAGTACTACTCCTACATGTGGTGACAAGTCTGTATCGATGGCTATCAGTTTAGAAATGAGCGCACAAAAGGAAAGTAACCATTGATTTGAAAAAAAAAATAACCATTGATACAAACCACTTCACAAAACCCGAAACCAAACTCAGCAATCATAAAAAATTAAGAATAGCATGGCATGTTCATGGGTTTGTATCAAGCATATCATGCATGACTTAATGGAAAGAATTAAGAATGATCAACATTGGGGACAAAGACTCAAGGATCCTTACTACCTAAGGTCAAGAAGGCTATACAGCTATCTTCAATTATAACCACGACACCACTACATGGCTACAAGAGATTACTAACGCCCAACAATAACAACATGCTTGAAGTCCATGGCTGAGAAGACGCCGCAACATCCTCAGAAACTCCTAGGTAATAAACACCTATCTTGCATCAAACTACAACAAACAAGAATCCGAACACAAATTTACCTTAAACAAAATTAATGGCTTGACTAGAGACAACAATACACCTCAACTTTTCCTCAAGTCCTAATCATGGATTGTTTAATCTATGCAAGATTCATGGTTGTGCGGCGCAAAAACACAGTCTAATCTAGAGAATACCGTTGGTGTTCTAACAATGGCAGGTAAAGGCGTTCATGTTTTGGTCACTCCTACAAGTGATCTCGTCAAAATTCTGGCATGCATGCACGGTCTAGAAATTGGTGGTGAGATAAACATGACTGCTGGGATCCAGGTAGCTCAATAGGCTCTTAAACATCGCCAAAACAAAAAGCAGCAACAAAGGATTATAGTTTTTGCTGGAAGTCCTAACAAATATGATAAGAAGGTACTTGAGACGATAGGAAGAAAGTTGAAAAAGAACAGTGTTGCTCTTGATATTGTTGATTTTGGCAAAGAAGATGATGGAAAACCAGAAAGAGGTCCTTTCTTCTGTAAATAATAATGACAGAAATCACATTGTTCATGTTCCTCCTCGTCCCTGTGCTCTTTCAGATGTTCTTAACAGTACGCCCATATTCACTGGAGATGGGGAAGGAGGAAACAGTTTTGCTGCAGCTGCAGCTGCAGCAAGCGGTGTGTCTGGATTTGATTTTGGCGTGGATCCTAACTTGGATCCCGAGCTAGCTCTTTCCCTTCGGGTTTCAATGGAAGAGGAGAGGGCAAGGTAAGAAGCTGCTGCTAAGAAAGCTTCAGAGGATGCTGTTAAACAAGAAAAAGGAGTGGAGCGGGCATCTACTTCTCAAGATGCAACTATGGTTAAATCTGTAAGCAATTCAGGTCCTGGGGCTGACAACAAAAGAGCTGATCTCATGGAGGATGAGACTGCCTTGCTTGAGAAAGCCCTAGCAATGTCAATGGATGATCCTAGATCTAGTCAATCTGGTAGTGTGCTTGTGGAAGATACAGATATGTCAGAGGCAACTACAGAAGACCAAGAGTTGGCTTTTGCCCTTCAAATGTCTGTGCAAGACATTGCAAAAGATACAGCTAGCCAGAATGACATGAGAAAGGTGCTTGGAGACCAATCTTTCGTGTCATCTATTCTTGCTTCGCTTCTTGGAGTTGACCCTAATGATCCTTCAGTTAAGGATTTGCTGGTATCTCTCCAAGTTCAAACAGAGCAAAAGAAAGATGAAGATAAGCCACCAAGCGAGGGCAAAAAGTGATGGTACTCTGTAAGCTGTCCATGCCTCCACATGCTCTCCAAAGGTCAGGTTTGTGATATACATACAGAAGTCTCCTAGGAAAGTTTGTGAGAAGTAGACATCTCTTTTCAACCATGAATGAATTTGATTTAAACAGTTTTAATGTTTCCAAATTATGATGACTTGAAGTGAAGCTCTTGTGGTGCAAGATGTTCTTGTTTGGGACTTTGATGGTGGCAGCAGCAGCAGCAATCAAGGAGGTTATTTGTGCATTCAATTAGAGGCCTTGGTAAATTCCTCCTAGTTTGAATTAATCAAACAACCACCTATTGTAGGTTATTTATTTCCAAAGCACTGGTTTAAAATGGATGCATGCCTGTCATCGAATTCTTTGACACAAACCATGCAAACACGCTATCAAAATAAAAAATAAAAAAAATGGTTGCACTACTTCTAATATCTAACTTGTTGTCAAGTTGAGTTTGAATTTGTAAACTTTGACAGAGAGCATTCAAATTATTATATATAAATAAATATAAATATAAATGTATATAGGAAAAAAAATTCAAAGTATGGAAACTGATTTCACAAACTAGTCCCAATGCATGCCTTGTGGCATTCTCAAGCCTTTTGGGGTTGCACTGCTTCTAATCTTTAACTTGTTGTCAAGTTGAGTTTGAATTTGTAAACTTTGACAGAGAACATTCAAATGATAATATATAAATAAATAAATATAAACATATATACATACATATATGTGTCTAATGATCTCTTTGTAAAACCTTTAGTACCATGTGATCGCCAAATAACCAAAATACATAAAAATACAACAGCAAGGTTTGCCAATGTTAGCACATGAGACAAAGAAATACACAGAATATTACCGACTTGCTATGCGAAACTGCAAACAGATTCTCGTAACAGATACAACAGTAAAACCCATAACAGACACAAGAATATATTCATGACAAATGCACCAATAGATTTACTATTTTTCACAACAATGGTCTTGAACTGTGGGCCCCACATGTGTGAGTGAAAATGAATGTACTGTTGTGGAAAACTAGAGCGAAATTTTCAAAGCTATCAAAAATTTTCATTAAATCTAGAACACATTTCCAGGGCTACAATGTAAAAATAAGACTGATTGGATTATCGAATCCATCTAGATTTGTCCTTATTTCTATCAACCGTCCTTTTTCCAACTCATGGATGGGATTGTTAGAATTACCTAACAGAAATTCTAGAATGAAGAGATGAATTGCAACACACATACCAAAGTGGAACATGCGTGCAAGATAACCCTACATGTATGCTGAATATAGGTGGTTGGTGGTTTCTTTCTTAACCATCCATTTTCCTCAAGCTTGTATGGCCACCTGATGACTGGATTGGCTTGATTTATGACCCAAGGCATGGTAACCATTGGCCCTGCCTAATGATTGTCACACAAATGTACCACATGAGCACGTGTCCTGCTATTCACCTCTTCCATCTCTCTGTGTGAATAGCCATGGCATTTCTCCATGGTAGATTTACACCCCATATTCATGTTCGTGACACCCAAGAATCTTCATTCGAAAACGCAAATAACTATATCAATTCTGTTATTTAACATTTTTAAGGGTAAGTTTTTAATTAAAGTATTAGCAAATGATTAAAAGAATTTTGATGCATGAAACTGTTCATAGGCAATTGCATATCTGATACTTAAATGTACTGGCTTCCAGGCCATTGCATACATTTTTTTAATTGGTAAAGATGCCAACATGAAAAGTTGCATACCTGCATGCGCATTGTTGCCAATTCAATAGGAGAACAGGTGATGCAAGCTAGTGATCATGCGAGTGAGCCGGCAACTAGGGGGGCATATGGTGTCAAGGTAGGAGCATTTTGGGCAGTAAATTCTTCTATCTAGTTGCAGAAAATGTCATAATAAGGCAAGTAAATTCCCACCTGATTGACAATTTAGACAAGTAATACATCAGAAAAATGTAGTCCACAAAATAGCTGAACATCAAGGCTATACACTGAATTTTTCTGAAACATATGTCAGCTAAAATCATGTAACTTGGCCATGGAAACAAATTGTTAGACACAAGGGACTTTGAAAACCCCATGCACTAGCATGCTTTAACAGTTATACTATATTGATCCATATAGTACTATACAAATATTAGTTCTTGAAAGAATAAGATAAAGAAATCTGTATCTAGATTAACAAAAATGCATAAATAGAAAGCATAATATAAGTAAAATTCCAAGAAACTTATGCGACTTTCAATGCATGGGCACGAGTCAGACAAGGGTTTTGTGCATGATTTTTTTTTTTTTTTTGAAAGGTAACTGTACCAGGGATTGAACCCTGGATCACTCACATACACTACACTGTCTGCAAAGCTCACCTAACGAGTGGGAGACTTGAGCATGAATATTTTTCAGCAGCCATGGAAAGAACATGGGTCATGTTCAGGAATTCTTGTTCACAAGGCCCATGTGAAGTGCTAAATGCAGGTGAGACATGGTCAAGAGCCATAATATCTTGCATACGATTCAGCGCAACAGACACAAGATAATAAAGGCCAGCCTCATGCAAGTTCTATTTTGTGTGCTATTTGAGTCCAAACAACATCATATTGGCTTAGGACCCACCTAATACGTATTCTATTTTACATCATACTGTCGAATACAAATTGTACAATATTGGCTTAGAAGCCTGTCGAATGTGGATTCAGTTTTATGTACTATCCAAATGGAAATTGCATCTTATCGGCTTTGAAGCCCTCATATCAAGGATTCTATTTTACCTGCTGTCTAAATTGCACCACACTGGCTTTGAAAATAGGGTTTCTTTAAGAATTCTTGGTTCCTAAGGTCCACATTATTCAATTAGCATCAAATGCTGTGAGAAGAGCATGACCATCCCCCAGAATCTCTCTTTCATGATTCAGTGAAAAAACCTCATCTAGATTCCATTTGTGTGTTGTCCAAGTGCAAATTGCATCATATCGGCAAGGAACCCTGGCTAACGCAGATTTCAGTTTGTCTTGTCCAAGTGCAATTTGAATCATATTGACTCACCTAACAGATTCCATTTTACGCACCGTCCAAATGCATATTGCATCATCTCAGCCTGGATGTCTGCGTAACATGGATTCTGTTTTACATGTTGAAAATGAAAACTGCACCACATTGCCATGGAAGCCTGCCTAATGCAAATTCCATTTTACATGTTGTCCAAAATCCAAACACATGCACTGTCTTGGCTTGGATTTGGAAGCCCCGCACAGGCCACTTTTTTGGGGCTTAAATCCAGATGATGCGTAAAGCATCTAATCATCCAACGGACATTGAAACAAGTCCACTCAAACAAGATTTATTGGCACTAGGAAAACAGTCGTTGGTTCTTGTTCATACCTAGAAGAGAGGTTATCAGTTCATCCAGAATAGAAGGAAGAAAAAAAAACAGAGGGGTTTTTGAGAGAGACTAACCGTTTATCATCAGTGGCCATAGGCAACTGCAATCAATCAAAACTTCATTGGGATTTTTGATCCATCTCAGAGAGAGAGAGAGAGAGAGAGAGAGACTAACCGTTTATCTTCTCCTTCTCCTTCTTCTTCTCCTTCTTGCAGCGAAAGGGGGTTTTGAAAACCCTAATGAGAGAGACAGACAGGTTGGGAAACAGAGAGGGAAATGGGGCTGAGAGATAGATAGAGGGTGAGGGAGCGCGAGAGGGCTGAGTGTGAGAGAGAGAGAGAGAGAGAGAGAGAGAGAGAGAGAGAGGGATTTAGGAGGGTGAGTCGCGGGCGGGCGACTGAGATAGAGAGAGGGTTTTGCTTTTCTAGAATGGGGTGGGCAGGAGAGGTGCGCGGGAATGAATGGACGGACGGAATTTTAGGGGTCATTTATTTTAGGAGTTGTGGGGCCCACCATTGTGTGTGTTAAATATCCACTCTGTCCATTCAATTTAACGGTTCATTTTTAGGGTTTATCCAAAAAATGAGTCAGATATAACATTTATGTGGACCACACCACATATTAATGATAAAGATTTATTTTTTCATTCTTTCTCATGGTGTGGTCCACTTCGACTTTTGATCTTTCTAATTATTGAGCTCATGCATTGGAATAATATTTCAAAATTGATGGACCGATTAGATAACATAAATATATTGCAATGGGCCCCATAGAGCCCCTTAAGCATCGTCCGTCTCTAATGAGGTCCGATGGGGGAAGTATATTTTAGCTACAGATTAATTATGTTTTAGCTACGGATTTAATCCGTAGCAAATTAGCTACGGATTAAATCCGTAGCCATAGACCTCTATAGTCCGTAGCCTTTGCTCATTTCTTTAGTAGTGACTTTTGAAGAAGCCTTTCATCTGAAACAAATCAAGGCAGCCTGTTCCTCTTCCTTAGACATGTACTGACTAGCTGATGTTCGTATCACTTTTGTACAGGAAGTTAGCTTTCTCCGGTAACTGTTATCGTTCTGGCATTATTTGTCTTTGATCGAAACTGGTTTGATCATTTAGAACAGAGCGTTAGTTAATTTATTAAATAAAACCGTACCTTATTTTCAGAGATGAAGGGGAGGATGTTCCCGCTGAGAGTCGTCATTTTGGCGTCTGCAAGTGATCAATGTTCTCGAAATATTTTTTAAGTTACCATCGAAAAATAAAGTCCCCAGCAGAGTCGCCATTTTGTTTTAACAAGAAAACGAATGTGTTTCATTTGGAAAATTTATTCAATGATAACAAAGAATGAATGAAAGAACATTCATCACATTTATCTGAGTTCATTTACATCCTTTGAAGGCTGCATATCAATTTTGAAGCCGAACGGACGATGACAACCCCCTGATCTTACATTCTGGGAGACCTTTTAGGCCCGTTTAGCATGATCGGCTCGATTTCTTCAAGGCCTGGCCACACTGCAACGGGCTGCTTCATATTTTAAGGAAGAATGACCGAAAGGATGTTCCATTTCATTGAAGATTGGCTGATCAAATCAGCAATTTCTCCTAAGTATCTAGGAGATGACCAAAATAGTGCCGGAATGCTGTCAAAATTTCCATCAAGCTATCTTCTTTTTCATTCACACATTGTATTAATTGTACTTTATTTTCAGAATCAAGGGAATCAGAGAATGTAAATAAACTCAGATAAATGTAATGAATGTTCTCTCATTCATTCTTTGTTATCATTGAATAAATTCCCCAAATGAAACGCATTTGTTTTCTTGTTAAAACAACTAATATCCCCTGTGTAAGGATATTAGGAGTGGAGTAGCATTCTGTGTGGCTGTTATTAAACAGTTGGTGAACACACAGGCGAACCACTATAATCCCTTGTGTCTCATGGTTGAATGATTTATTTTTCATATCTTTTATTATTTATTTGTGGGATGTATATGTGGGTGTGAATGCTGTAATCATTTATTTCAAGCATCGTGGGAATGTTGTAATAATTTAGCAATTATTTCTTTCGATTCCTTTATCAGCATTCTTATTTGTTCTAATAAGGTTGCCCTGCCATTTCTATGGTGCATGGTTGTCCTACCATAAACTCTGGTTTTTGGTGTAAGGTTGTCCTTAGAATAATATTTGTATCAACCTCTCAAGATCTGAATTTTGAGGTTGCTTTACATTCTTTACATTCCTGCATTGGGATTGGTTTACTTTAATTGTTAGCTATCGTATTTGTTTAATTTTCGTTGTTACAAGTTTTATTTGGCATTGCCCTATTCAACCCCCCCCCCCCCCCCTCTAAGACTTATATCTAGGCCTTTTCAGGTTTAGGTTTAGAAAATTGGGATCGGGTTCAGAATTGGGTTTAGTTTTGGGTTTTTGAAGTTTAGGTTTAGGTTTAGGTTAGGGAGTTAAGATTAGGATTAGGTGTAGGTTTAGGTTTAAGTTTTAGGTTATGGGTTAAGGTTTATATTTTAAGTTTAGGTTAAGGTTAGGTTATAGTTTATAAGTTAAGGTTTTAAGTAATAGGCCTTGGTTTATGTTAAGTTTAAAGGTTTAGGTTTAGGTTAAGGCTTAGGTTTAGGTTATAAGCTATAGGTTTAAGGAATTGAGAATAGGTTAAGGTTTAGGTTTAGGAAATCAAGTTCAGGTTCAGGATCGGGTTTAGGTTTGGGTTTTCAAGTTTAGGTTTAGGTTTAGGTTAGGGAGTTGAGATTAGGATTAATTGTAGGTTTAGGTTTAGGGATTTGAGAGTACATTTAAGTTTTAGGTTTAGGTTTAGGTTATAAGTTAAGGTTTAGGTTTAGGTTTTGGTTATAAGCTATAGGTTTAGGGAATTGAGAATAGGTTAAGGTTTAGGTTTAGGAAATCAGGTTTGGGTTTGGGATCGGGTTTAGGTTTGGGCTTTCAAGTTTAGGTTTAGGTTAGGGAGTTGAGATTAGGATTAGGTGTAGGTTTAGGTTTAGGGATTTGAGAATACATTTAGGTTTTAGGTTTAGAAAATCGAGTTCAGGTGCGGGATCGGGTTTTAGGTTTGGGTTTTTAAGTTTAGGTTTAGGTTTAGGTTAGGGAGTTGAAATTAGGATTAGGTGTAGGTTTAGGTTTAGAGATTTGAGAATACATTAAGGTTTTAGGTCATAGGTTTTGGTTTAGGTTAAGGTTATAGGTTTAGGTTTAAGTTATAAGCTATAGATTTAGGGAATTGAGAATAGGTTAAGGTTAAGGTTTAGAAAATCGGGTTTAGGTTGGGGATTGGGTTTAGTTTTGGGTTTTCAAGTTTAGGTTTAGGTTTAAGTTATGGAGTTGAAATTATGATTAGGTGTAGGTTTATGTTTAGGAAGTTGAGAATACATTTAGGTTTAGGTTTTAGGTTATAGGTTAAGGTTTAGGTTTTAGATTTAGGTTAAGATTATAAGTTAAGGTTTAGGTCATAGGTTTTGGTTTAGGTTAAGTTTATAGGTTTAGGCTTAGGTTATAAGCTATAGGTTTAGGGAATTGAGAATAGGTTAAGGTTTAGGTTTAGGAAATCGGGTTCGGGTTCGGGATCGGGTTTAGGTTTGGGTTTTCAAGTTTAGGTTTAGGTTTAGGTTAGGGAGGTTAGATTAGGATTAGGTGTAGGTTTAGGTTTAGGGATTTGAGAATACATTTAGGTTTTAGGTTTAGGTTTAGGTTATAGGTTAAGGTTTAGGTTTAGATTTAGGTTTCGGTTATAAGCTATAGGTTTAGGGAATTGAGAATAGGTTAAGGTTTAGGTTTAGGAAATCGGGTTCAGGTTTGGGAACAGGTTTAGGTTTGGGTTTTCAAGTTTAGGTTTAGGTTTAGGTTCGGGAGTTGAGATTAGGATAAGGTGTAGGTTTAGGTTTAGGGATTTAAGAATACATTTAGGTTTTAGGTTTAGGAAATCGGGTTCGGGTTCGGGATCGGGTTTTAGGTTTGGGTTTTCAAGTTTGAATTAGGTTTAGGTTAGGGAGTTAAGATTAGGATTAGGTGTAGGTTTAGGTTTAAAGATTTGAGAATACATTTAGGTTTTAGGTCATAGGGTTAGGTTTAGGTTAAGGTTATAGGTTTAGGTAAAGGTTTAGGTTTAGGTTATAAGCTATAGGTTTAGGAAATTGAGAATAGGTTAAGGTTTAGGTTTAGAAAATTGGGTTCCGGTTCGGGATCAGGTTTAGTTTTGGGTTTTCAAGTTTAGGTTTAGGTTTTGGTTAAGGAGTTGAGATTAGGATTAGGTGTAGGTTTAGGTTTAGGGAGTTGAGAATACATTTAGGTTTTAGGTTTAGGTTTAGGTTATAGGTTATAGGTTAAGGTTTAGGTTTTAGGTTTAGGTTAAGGTTAGGTTATAGGTTATAAGTTAAGGTTTTAGGTCATAGGTTTTGGTTTAGGTTAAGTTTATAGGTTTAGGTTTAGGTTTAGGTTAAGCTTTAGGTTTATGTTATAAGCTATACGTTTAGGGAATTGAGAATAGGTTAAGGTTTAGGTTTAGGAAATCAGGTTCGGGTTTAGGTTTGGGTTTTCAAGTTTAGGTTTAGGTTTAGGTTAAGGAGTTGAGATTAGGATTAGGTGTAGGTTTAAGTTTAGGGATTTGAGAATACATTTAGGGTTTTGGTATAGGTTTAAGTTATATGTTAGAGTTTAAGTTTAGGTTTAGGTTTCGGTTATAAGCTTTAAGTTTAAGGAATTGAGAATAGGTTAAGGTTTAGGTTTAAAAAATCAAGTTTGGGTTTGGGATCGGTTTTAGGTTTAGGTTTAGGCTACGGAGTTGAGATTAAGATTAGGTGTAGGTTTAGGTTTAGGGATTTGAGAATACATTTAGGTTTTAGGTTTAGAAAATCAGGTTCAGGTTCATGATCAGGTTTTTGGTTTGGGTTTTCAAGTTTAGGTTTAGGTTTAGGTTAAGGAGTTGAGATTAGGTTTAGGTGTAGGTTTTGGTTTAGAGATTTGAGAATACATTTAGGTTTTAGGTCATAGGTTTTCGTTTAGGTTAAGGTTATATGTTTAGGTTTAGGTTATAAGCTATAGGTTTAGGGAATTAAGAATAGGTTAAGGTTTAGGTTTAGAAAATTGGGTTCGGGTTCGAGATTGGTCTTAGTTTTGGGTTTTCCAGTTTAGGTTTAGGTTTAGGTTAGGGAGTTGAGTTTATGATTAGGTGTAGGTTTAGGTTTAGGGAGTTGAGAATACATTTAGGTTTTAGGTTTAAGTTTAGGTTTTAGGTTTTAGGTTAAGGTTTAGTTTTTTAGTTTAGGTTAAGGTTAGGTTATAGGTTATAAGTTAAGGTTTTAGGTCATAGGTTTTGGTTTAGGTTAGGTTTATAGGTTTAGGTTTAGGTTTAGGTTAAGGTTAATGTTTAGGTTTAGGTTATAAGCTATATGTTTAGGGAATTGATAATAAGTTAAGGTTTAGGTTTACGAAATCAGGTTTGGGTTCGGGATCGGGTTTAGGTTTGGATTTTCAAGTTTAGGTTTAGGTTTAGGTTAGGGAGTTGAGATTAGGATTAGGTGTAGGTTTAAGTTTAGGGATTTAAGAATACATTTAGATTTTAGGTATAGGTTTAGGTTATAGGTTAGGGTTTAGGTTTCGGTTATAAGCTATAGGTTTAGGGAATTGAGAATAGGTTAAGGTTTGGGTTTACAAAATAGGGTTCGGGTTCGGGATCGGATTTAGTTTAGGGTTTTCAAGTTAAGGTTTAGGTTTAGGTTAGGAAGTTGAGATTAGGATCAGGTGTAGGTTTAGGTTTAGGGATTTGAGAATACATTTAGGTTTTAGGTTGAGGTTTAGGTTTTAGGTTTTAGGTTAAGGTTTAGGTTAGGTTATAGGTTATAAGTTAAGGTTTTAGGTCATAGGTTTTGGTTTAGGTTAAATTTATAGGTTTAGGTTTAGGTTAAGGTTTAGGTTTAGGTTATAAGCTATACGTTTAGGGAATTGAGAATAGGTTAAGGTTTAGGTTTAGGTTTAGGAAATCGGGTTCGGGTTCGGGATTGGGTTTAGGTTTGGGTTTTCAAGTTTAGGTTTAGGTTTAGTTTACGGATTTAAGATTAGGATTAAGTGTAGGTTTAGGTTTAGGGATTTGAGAATACATTTAGGTTTTAGGTTTAGGTTTAGGTTATAGGTTAAGGTTTAGGTTTAGGTTTAGGTTTCGGTTATAAGCTATAGGTTTAGGGAATTGAGAATAAGTTAAGGTTTAGGTTTAAAAAATTGGGTTCGATTTCGAGATCGGGTTTAAGTTTGGGTTTTCAAGTTTAGGTTTAAGTTTAACTTAAGGAGTTGAGATTAGGATTAGGTGTAGGTTTAGGTTTGGAGATTTGAGAATACATTTAGGTTTTAGGTTTAGGAAATTGGGTTCGATTTTGGGATCAGATTTTTGGTTTAGGTTTTCTAGTTTACGTTTAGGTTTAGGTTAGGGAGTTGAGATTAGGATTAGGTGTAGGTTTAGGTTTAGATATTTGAGAATACATTTAGTTTTTAGGTCATAGGTTTTGGTTTAGGTTAAGGTTATTGGTTTAGGTTAAGGCTAGGTTTAGGTTATAAGCTATAAGCTTAGGAAATTGAGAATAGGTTAAGGTTTAGGTTTAGAAAATTGTGTTCGGGTTTAGTTTTGGGTTTTCAAGTTTAGGTTTAGGTTTAGGTTAGGGAGTTGAGATTAGGATTAGGTGTAGGTTTAGGTTTAGGGATGTGAGAATACATTTAGGTTTTAGGTTGAGATTTAGGTTTTCGGTTGTAGGTTTCGGTTTAGGTTTTAGGTTAAGGTTGAAAGTGCACCTATTACATGCCCTGGTTTGTCAATTACGTTGTATGTTGAGTCAGTCGGATGACAGCACCTAACAAGAAGATCAAGTCAAGCGTCTGCCTCATCTGGATGTGTGGAATCTCACCAAAGGGTAAATCATAGCCTCACATCCCATGTCCCAAAACACCAGGTGATTAAACCCTTAAAAAGAACTAGAACATCTTAGGGCTTATGTGTAAGAAAAATTTTTATCTAAAAGAAAATTTTCTAAGTTTTTCTTACACTGTCGATTATATCGATTCCCCTTTCGATATGATCGACCAGATCTGTCGATGTCCTCGGCATATCAATCGATACAATCGATTGAGGACAAAAAGCGTCCAACAATCAAACAATCTTCTGGACGATTTATCGATATATCGACCTTCGAGTCGATATCATCGATATTCAAAAATCGATCATATCTGAAGTGGATCGATCGTATCGAAAGAATGATTCCGACGCCCCTATTTTTCTAAAGAAAACTATCAATTCCTTCGATATATCGATAACTGTCCGATTCAATCTAAACTCAAATATCGATCATATTGGGAGTCAGTCGATCATATCGACTGTAGGGCGCATGTTCTCTCCAGCATGAATTTCAGGTTACTTTTAATGTTGATCGGGGTGCCTGTCGATAAATCGATATTTATATATCGATCATATCGAGACCAAGTCGATTGGATCGAGTCAGGACATAATTCGTCCAACAAGCTTACATGTAAAATCTATACGATTTATCAATCCCATCGAATGGTCGCCGATATGATCGATGTACAAATTTTGATGACATCGACTGGTTCCCCGATCATATCTATGACCCTGAAATTCTTCAAGGCTTCTCTCTTATTTTTCAATTGTCGATAAATCGAACCATCACTCGATGGAATCGGAGTTCGAAATTCGATAACATCGATGCGTGTCTTGATCCCATCGACCAGTCGGCAGAAGGTTTCCAAAAGTGAAATGATAATTGAGTTCTTATCATTAAGAGGTCGGCCAATACAATCGAGAGTATATGCTCGATCATATCGACGACTGCTCGATGATATCAAACTCTGTCATAAATATGACCGTTTATATCCGTTGGAACCTTTTGCCTATAAATAGAGAGAGTTATCTTCATTGCTGGTAGAGAAAGTAGAGAGTGCTTTAGAGTGTTTTAACCTTCTTATCATTTACCTAAGTCCTTTCTCTCAGGAAGTTCATCCTTCAATCCACCCTCATCATTGATATCTTATAGAGTGGATTGGGGAATGAACTTTCGCATTCAAGGATCCTTCAGCTACTGCTTTAATGACATATCATTAAGCTGGGATGCCTTAAATGCATAGATGATGGGAACCTCTCTATCTTCCTTATAGGAAAACCTTTAGAGAGTGGTAGTCCATCATAACCTTGACCCAACCTAAGCCTAGCATATATACATCTTCATGTTGCGGATCAAGGGAGCTGAAGACTCTTCATCAACAAGTAGAAGGTCTTCATCATTGTGCTGAAAGGGACTCATCAACTTATCTGTAAGTACTAAGAGTCCAGAGGACACTTACGATCATTCCTTTTTAGGATTGGGTTTTAAGTATTGCTCACCATTTGAAGTCCTCGAAGGAGGCCTCCGACGGGAGTGTACATACGGGGTGCGTTGTGTGGACCCTTACTCTGTGGAGAGCATAAACATCTGGTTAGGAGTACGCCAGCAAAACTCCAGGGTTAGAGGTGAACCGAGTAGAAACTTCAGGGTGCGTTGTGTGGACCCTTGTCCTGTGTGGGCATAAATATTTGGTTAGGAGTACGCCAGTAAAACTCCAGGGTTTGAGGTGAACCGAGTAGAAACCTCTGTAAAGGTTGAAGGTGAACCTGATTTAAAACCTTAGGTTTGAGGTGAACCATGGGAAACCTCCTTAGTGAAATCCGGTCACTCAAGGGTTGAGTGTGGAAGCCGGGAGTGGAGTAGACTAGTCGTCGAACCTCTATAAAATGACTGTGTTTAAGTTTGATATTGCCTCTCATTTATGTGATTTCCTTCCATGTCTTTATATATGATCACATTCTATACACACACAGTCATATCCATCACAAATTCATCTACATTATTTATCTTTTAAATAGTTTGTGATTGGACCCTCTATTAGGCTTGGAAGCCAATAGAGTTAATTCTTGAGTAATCCTAATTTATACTCTGTGATAGGATTAGTGGGATCGGACTAAAAAATAGCGTATAAATTTTTAAAAAGTCCTATTCACCCCCCTCTAGGATATACTGACCTATTCCTACTTCAACTAAAGCGGTCTTCACCGTAATTTCAAAGGTTTTAGGTTTAGTTTAAGGTTAAGGTTAGGTTATAGGTTATAAGTTTAGGTTATAGGTTATAGGTTAAGGTTTAGGTCCTTGGTTTTGGTTTAGGTTAGGGTTATAGGTTTAGGTTTAGGTTATAGGTTTAGGTTTAGGTTATAGGTTTTGGGATTTGATAATAGGTTTAGGTTATAAGTATAAGTTTAGGTTAGGGTGTAAGTTAAGGTTTAGGGAATTGAGTTTAGGTTATAGGTTTAGGTTATAGGTTATTTATTTAGTTTATAGGTTATAGGTTTTTGGTTAAAGTTTATGTTATAGTTATAGGTTTTGGGATTTGAGAATAGGTTTAGGTTATAAGTATAGGTTTAGGTTAGGTTAGGGTTTGAGTTTAGGTTTGGGTTTAGGTTTAGGTCTAGGTTTAGGGAATCAGGTTCAGTTTCGAGTTCGGATTGGGTTTAGGTATTCTCTAGTATTATCTACTATTGAACCAAGTATTATCTACTACATACTAGTAACATACAACCAATATTGGGGTACCATACCATAAGCTACAAGAATTTCATGTCCCCCTAAACAAGGTATCCTCCATTGATAACATATATATATATATATATATATATATATATATATATATATATATATATATATATATATATATATATATTAAGTTCTTTATTTTCATTTACATTCGCAAATACATTCATCATCCATCTAAGAAATTGAAACATTCATCATCCTCAAACGAGTAACTAATTATCTAACTTACAAATACAATTATCAATATTCAAGCACTAATTCAAAAAAAAAATATTTCAAGCTTACGTTACTTTTCACATAAGTTTCTATATAAGCTAACCTTCTCGCTTTCAGTAACCTTCTCCAAAATCTGAGATATGTTTGCTGTCGGGCTACTTACTTTTCCCACCTTTACTTGACAGGATTGCTTAGATTCTCCTTAATTATAATAAACAAAGAATAGTCAGAAAGAAGTTTGTGCGAAAAAACTTCATAAGGCACAAAATCCTTAAATACACTACATCAAAATCATCATAGCCATGCAACTATGCAGACAACAGTTGAAATCCTCATAGCCTATTTTCATGAATCAAGTACGAGAGATGAGAAGAACCTCATTAATGTTGTGGTATGATATGTAGTGTCATACACATTTCAATGTTTGACCACATCAATTGCTTACTTTTCCAATTATTCATACGCCTTTAGTAGTTTCATACCAAAGCACACATCATTGCATCCACACCTAGCACCAATGCAATTTTTTGAGTCCAAGTTATAAAGGAATGAATAGAGAAAATTTAGTCGCAGTTGAGCACTTAAGCATGAACCGAACCATCTAGCCAAATCAATTTTCAAAGTTAATCATTTGATTTAGCATGTGAATTTCACAATCAATTTGATATGCCTTATATTAGTTTAAGAGATGTAATATAAAAGATAACGCCAATGAGTGAACATATAGCCACCACAACAGGGATGCATATCACTTTCCCTTCACCATTTTTGGAGAAAATCAATTGAGCCGCAATAACAGAAAAACAAGAACATGAGTAAATAATAGGAAAAATTAGTAATCCAAAAATATTTCAATTTTGATATAAAGCATATGCATGCACATGATTTGTATCGGCTTCTTGCAATAGCACCATCCAAAGACAAATATAAACAATAAATAATGAAGATAAAAGACATATTACAGAAGCCATTATGTATCAATCCGAGTGTAATACAAAATTATATACAGTTTTTTAAGGAAACAACTAGAAACCATGTAAAGTCTAAGTTGTGGTAGCATGTCTGGCATGAATTGAATAGTTTACTGCTCACTCCATTGACATGAACTACTCTAGCAATGTTTGATATAACATTGAAAAGTAGATGTACTGATTGAAGAAGAAAAAAGAATTGAAACAAACCTCTGTGCTAACCGGAAATGCAGCTTGCCATAAATCTTCCTGCAAAACAAAAACAATCATTTTTAAACAACAAAAAGAAAAAGAAAAAATAGCATACAACTGTTAGAGGACATGTAATACCTGTACATTCTTGAAATATGCCTACTCGCATACCATCTCACCTTTTGTCACCTAACTTGGCAACATGCTACTTCCAACCATTATCTTACCTTCAATTCAACAAGTATTTCTAGTGTACTCCTCCCAAATGCACATATAAGAAAGAACCATTATTGATTAATCAGAAGAGAAAAGGTTATACCTGGAGAATCATCACTAAATTTATTCATTCAAATAATCAAGTTACAGATATCTTTATGTTAGTTGACAAGCTTTGGTTGTTCAAGGGAACATCTTAGCTTCATAGGTGTTAAAATAGACACTACTTTCCATGTTAACACAAATTCACTTGGCCATACAGATTGAATGGTCTGGATTGCAACATTGGGGTGCCACATGTCAAATTCCTGTGGGAGCACAATGGCAAGTAGAAGAGCGAACAAGCCACTTTATTCTAAGCTCCCACAAAAATTGAAGGCATGGAACAACATTCAAAGAAAAAAGAAAGAAGAAAAGAAACTAAAGTGTTCTAGGGTGTTAACCTATAAATCAAGGTTTAAAATATAATAACTCAAATTGACTCAAGGAACAAAACTTGTTCATATATTCGATCACACTCTTTGTTAAGTACACAATCAAGACTTTCAAGAACATGATCGTGTCCAACTATTCTCAATTAAAGAAAACAACTAAATTATCCAATGTGACTAGAGTCTTGATCAAGTAAACTCTACAAGTTTGTTGAGTAACACTGCCAATCTGCCATTAATCATATCACTTATCCATGCACTCTTAATAGTACTACAAGTGCAACCCTCTAGAAATTATGCCTTACTAATCCAGGGTTTAAGAAAGTACCACCGATGAGTCAAGGAATCCCAGGACCAATTTACTCTCAGCAATTAATATCTTTTCAGCATCCTCAGCTGTGGTTACATTGTGAATACCAGGTCCTGTTTTCTTCTTAATCCAAGTAACAATAGCATTCCTGTGTATTAAATTCAGAGAACATTGGCACGAAATCATGTCAGCAAATTCACTAAAGATAGCATAAGAAAGGCTTGAATAGTGGGTGAAGTTACCAACTCCTAAGACAAATAGGAGGGTACCCATTTAACAACTGGGTGGGCCATTTAACAGGATCTAGTGCTGACCTAAAGTATATTAGCTAATCACCCAGATTTGTCACCCTGAAAGATGGGTTAGAAAACTTCAACCAAGCTTTTCAAAGCTGTACATTTGTTTTGCAAACTGTCTCCCACCTGATCGGTGGGTCAACTAGATTCTTGGGTTAGGGCATTAACATAATAGCACCATTCCAACGAATGGCTTGGATCTCAAATCTATCGCATCATGGTGGCACATGAGTATCATGTACATGAGTTTTATTCCACGTGTGTGGCTTAACAAAGCTCCATGTAGTGATCTATAGTTGTATACCATGGATGAAAGTAATATTAAAAAAGAAATATTTTTTTTAAAAAAAAGAAGATAAAAATCAGGGCAACTTGGAATGGTGATTCATGGAGTAGGAATCTGACTAGTTAAATGGTTTGAGTGAAGCTGTAATACTTCAAGATTGGAACAGTTACCAAGCTCTGTTGGAATCCCGCCTGATATGTTGTTGCTTGATAGGGAGAGAATCACCAAAGATTGGAGAAACTTGTATGCCATTAGAATGTTGTTGGAGAAGGCATTGGATGTCAAATTCAAGACCTGTAAGCTCAACGAACTGTTGAACCTTCTGGGACATTACCAAAAAATGAGTTATCAGCTAGCTCGAGAACCTGCAGATTCAGCAACCTAGATAGCTCCATTGGTGGCTCGCCAGACAGACTCTAGCCACTCAAATCCAGCACCCTTAGATTTAATAGATTACCAATGTTGGTCGAAATCCTGCCAGAGAAACCACTCCTGCTCACAAGCCCCAAATCCCTAACCCCTTTTCTTATCACAAGCCCCAAATCCCTAACCCCGTCGCAAGCCCCAAATCTGTAACCCCTTTCTCGTCACAAAACCACCTTTCGCTGCTATCATCTCCACTAGCTCTCTACAATCGTCGTCGTCGCTATCTCTATTTCACTCCCTTTAAACCCACCTCCATGCATGAGGGAGAGAGAGGGAAATCAGGCATGAGGAGCGGGAGAGAGATAGGGATAGAGATTGAGAGGGAGAGGGAGATAAAGAGAGAGAGAGATGACTAGGATTTTGAGAGAGAGAGAGAGAGAGGGAGAGGGAGAGGGAGAGCGAGCAGAGAGGGAGAGCAAGCGGAGAGGGAGAGGGAGAGGGAGAGCGCGTGCGCGCGCGCGAGAGAGAGAGAGAGAGAGAGAGAGAGAGAGAGAGAGAGAGAGAGATGACTAGGATTTTGAGAGAGAGAGAGAGAGGGAGAGGGAGAGGGAGAGCGAGCAGAGAGGGAGAGCAAGCGGAGAGGGAGAGGGAGAGGGAGAGTGCGTGCGCGAGAGAGAGAGAGAGAGAGAGAGAGAGAGAGAGAGGTAGAGGGAGGGCGGCGAGAGAGGGCAAAGGGCAAGGATGAGAGAGAGAGAGAGAGGGCAGAGTGATTGGGCACACGGCTCTGTTTTGAGTGCGCACCCAATTTTGGGCGGTCGATGGACGGTGCTCTGTGGGCCCTACCATGATGTATGTGTTTCATTCATTCCGTTCATCCATTTTTAAAGATCATTTTAGAGCTTTAAGACAAAAATTAGAGGGATATAAATCTCAAGTGGTCCACACCACATGAGAACAATAGTGATTGGATATCCACCATTAAAATCCTCGTAAGGCCAACTGTATTGTTTATTTGACATCCAATATGTTGATTTGGTCCTACAGGACCAGATGAAGGGAAAAAACAAAAATTATCTTGATCCAAAACTTTTGTGGCTACCAAAATGTTTTTAATGGTCGACGCTCATTCAACACTGTTTCATGTAATGTGGTCCACTTCAAATTTGGATATATCTCATTTTTGGTCTCATATTGTAAAATTATCTGTAAAAATTTATGGATGGCATAGATGAAACACATACATCATGGTGGGGGCCGTAAAGCACCAACCACAAGCCATTGGCCGGTGTCAGGGGGTAGTCAATCCGTTCCCAAGCGTACTGAGTAAATCTTGTGGGGCCCACCATGATTTATTCATTTTATCCACTCCATCCATCCATTTTTACATATAATTTTATTACATAAGCTAAAAATTGAAGCCTATAAAAATCTAAAGTGGACCACATCATAGGAAACAGTATAAATTAAACGTCTACCATTAAAAAATTTTGGGAGGCCACTGAAGTTTTGGATCAAGTTGATATTTTAGTTTTCCCTTCATCCATGTATTTGTGATCTATTGAATAGGTTGGATGACAAATAAAAATCACTGCAGGCCATAGGAAGATTTCAACGCTGGAAATCATTATTCCCACTATTTCATGTGGTATGGTCCACTTGAGCTTTAGATATGCTTTAATTTTGGACTCCACCACTAAAATGATATGGAAAATGGATTGACGGTGTGGATAAACCATGACTTTGGGCCACGAGCTTAAAAATAAAGTCAATCCATGACTTGGGTGGGCCACACTACATACTATAGTTGAGAGGGTTACCCTCCCATTAAAACATTCATAATCATTTATTGGGCCCACCTAGATGTGGTTCATAGATCCAGCCCATTCATTATGTGTGTCCCACTTGGATGAGGAGTCAGCCGAAGTTTCATACACATCCAAAACTCATGTGGGCCCCACCAATTAAATACTTTTATATGTTTTAGGGATGTTTTCACATAGTTTTAGATGTTATGGCCCACCTGAGTTTCGTATACGACTGATTTTTGGACTTAAAGGGGACATATCAAATGCATGGTGTTGATGTTCTACATACATCATGGTGGGGCGCACAGATTAACCTCATGGGAAGTTCCCATGAGGAGACCTTATAGTACCATTTCACTATTTAGGTAACTCCTTCAGGGCTCATTTGGTCGGGTGGATTAGAAGGGATTGAATAGTATTAGGGTGGATGGCATGGATTTCAAGGTAATAAATAATGATGGTGTTGTCAGTGGATTGTCTTAGATTTCTACATCCCGGGATTACTATATCAAGTCTGTTTAGCACGCCCAGCCAATCCCAGGATTAAACCTTCCCATCCCTTCCAATCCCTCTAACCAAACACATCATAGGAAAATTTGAACGGATTAGGGTGGATTGGATGGGATTTAAAGGTAATGATGGTGTTGTCAGTGGATTGTCTTAAGATCCATGGGATTGCTATGTCCTGCGATCAGGTCACCCAGCCTGTTTGGCATGCCCGGCCTATCCCGGGATTTAGCTTCCAATACCGTCTAATCCCTTCCAATCCGCCCAGCCAAATGGGCCCTCATGGGTGTTACTCTAACTGTGTAGGGCCCACCTTGATATATTTTATGTATATCGACACCATTCATATACTTTTCCATCATATTTTAAGATGTGATTTCAAATCATAAGAACTCAATAATCTCAGGCGAGTCATACCAATCAAAACAATGATGAATAACTATTAAAAACCCTTTGAAGGCCACAAAAGTATTGGATCAATTTGATCATTTTGGTTTACCTTCATCTAGATCTTCTTTACATTATCAACAAGTTGGATTACAAATAAACATTACTAAAACCTTACGATGGGCTCTTTATAATTTTTAATGGCGAGGTACTATAGTATCGTTCTTTCCAGTGGTGTGGTCCACTTAAGATTTAAATCTACACGATTTTTTATACCTGGCCTAAAAATGGGTTGCAGAAACAAGGATATACAATACATCATCAAAATCTCACTTTTGTTATCTAACTTTTCAATTTTTCTTGTTAAAATACAAAATTTAGTTTTCCTTTTTAAAAAATATATATATTTTTTAAAATTTGTCAATTTTTTCACAATTTTGTTTAATTTTTTAAATTTTCTTTTTCAAAATATCATTTTTTTAAAATCTCACTTTTGTTATATTACCTTTTAAGTTTTCTTGTCAAAATACAAAATCTAGTTTTCTTTTTTTAAAAATATATATTTTTACAATTTGTCAATTTTTTTACAATCTTGTTTTATTTTTTAAATTTTCTTTTTCAAAATATCATTTTTTAAATCTCACTTTTGTTATATAACTTTTTAATTTTTCTTGTCAAAACACAAAATCTAGTTTTTAAATTTACTATTATTTTTTTTTTTTTACAATTTGTCAATTTTTTCATAATTTTGTTTAATTTTTTAAATTTTTTTTCAAAATATCATTTTTAAATCGCACTTTTTTTATATAACTTTATAATTTTTCTTGTCAAAATACAAAATCTAGTTTTCTTATATATATATATATATATATATATATATATATATATATATATATATATATATATATATATATATATATATATATATTTACAATTTTTCAATTTTTTCATAATTTTATTTAATTTTATAAATTTTCTTTTTCAAAATATCATTTTTTTTATCAAAATCTTTTTTATTCAAAATTATCAACATTTTTCAAAATCTAAATTTTTTTCTTAAACATTTTTAATTATTTTTCTAAGCTTTTTAACTTTTTTTTTTCGAAATTCATAATTTTTTGTTCTTAATTTATGACCTGAGCATTAAAGACAGTTTAGGACCGTCTCTAATGCAAACGGTCTTTGACAGTCTCAAATGGAGACTGCTAGGGACCTTCCCTAATACAAACTATTTTTTACGGTCTTAGATAACCACTAAAAGACGGCCGTTGACCGTCTCTAATTGAGACGGTCTTTAACAGTCTCAGATTACCAATAAAAGACGGCCAATGACTATCTCTAGTACGGACAGTCTTTGACCATCACAAATGACCGCATATGAGACGGTCATTTGACAGTCTCAAATGGAGATAGCTAAGGACTATCCCTAATACAGACTATTCTTGACAATCTCAGATTATAGGAAAAGACGGCAAATGACCGTCTCTAATTGAGAGAGTCTTTGACAGTCTCAGATTAGCAGTAAGAGAGCCAATGACCGTCTCTAATACAGACGGTCTTTGACCGTCTCAAATGGCAGCATATAAGATGGTCAGAGATTCTCTTATTCCAGACGGTCAATGGCCTTCTTTTATCTGCAGTTAATGACGATTTTTGACCATCTTAAATGATTTGTGAATGTTCAAATTTTTAAGACAATATTAAGGATGGTCAAGGGCCGTCTAAAAGTTTAGAGACGGTTTACAGCCATCTATAAAGTGTCTTTAAACCAAGTACTTTTAGAGACGGTCCAGAACCATCTCTAAATCCGTCATTTTTTTTCATTTTTCACATAATGATAGATCACTAGGAATTTCTAATGTGACAGGATCCGATGTTCGGTAAGTCACAGAGCATACGTTCATAAGCGATCTAGAGAAGCAGGGGGGTTAAAAAGGGAATAGATGTTATGATGAATGCTTGTATGTAAATAAAATGAAAGAATCTTTAGCTTGATCTTGAGTGGACTAAGACATGGATTGTACCAAGATCAATCAAGGCTAGACTTGTGGGGTTAGAAAAGTTGGTAGGAGGCTAAGGGGTAGCCGAAAAAATCTGAACTTGGAGGCTTGAGAGCTCCTTCTCACCCTCACTCTCTTCCATTCTCTCCCTCTCTCCCTTGAAATGAGAAGAGTTTTTCTCTCTTGCAATTGTTGTGTGAAATGTGAAGAGGAGAGGGCTATTTATAGCCTTTTCTGATGGCAATGTGGTAATTGTTGGGATTATGAAGGGTAAAAGTTGACATAGCAGTTTGGGATTGGTTAAGGAGAGAAGAATACCATGTGGCATGCTCTCATTAACTCTTAAAGGTTAGTAAAATGGTAAATAAGGTAGGGTGGGAGGGTAAATCTATAAGAAAGTTGACTTTGGGATAGAGACAGTTGTTGCTCGGAGGTAACAATTGTCCGTTTTTGAAGCGACAGTCGGATTACCACCCATTGTAGTCTGACTACCGCCCGAGCTAGGTTTAGTCTGAAACTCATCCAGCTAGCTCCGCGCACATTTTTTAAGAGCAAGCGATAATCGGATTACCGCTCAGGTACAGTTACTCTCGAATTTTGGCTAGTGGGCCCTTTTTTGGGTCCAGAGAGCGGAACAAAGTTCGTTTTGGATATTTGGCTTGAAAATGGCTCAAAATTGGCTCGATCATGACTTGAAGTGGCTCAAAAAATGGATTGATAGTGGGTGAAGGTTTGGGTATGCTTTAGCTTGAATGATGGCTCGTGATGGCTCAAGTTAGGATTAGGGTTTGGTTTGGATTAGGATATGAGTTGGGATTAGGAAATGATCATGGTTCCCGGATTGTCTTAGCTTTCTCAAGATATTAGCCTGGGCGGAGTGTCTACACCACCAGATAATCAAGAATAGGAAAAAGGTGACCAGAAAATCATGAAAGGCTCCTCAGCTTGGGCTTAAGAAGATTAAGAAAGAAGTCCGCAGAGTCAGGATGGTTAGCTTATGGATAGCTTTCTAATATGGAATGCCCATGGCATGGGTAATCGTCCCACCATATCCAAGATCAAGAGGCTCATCCCTAGACATTGCCTGATAATCCTAGCGATTCTCGAACCAATGCCTCGAACCAATGCTCAAGGAAGAGAAGAGAGTGGCTACTGGCCTCAAACTGGGTTTCCACTCTTCCATCTTCAATGGAGATTTGGGTGAAAAAATTTGGGTGTTCTTCAACAGTCCTATCAATATGGTTATTTCTATTACATCTAACCAAATGCTAACCTTTTCTATTAGTTTCCAAAATCTCTGGGACTAAATCCAGCTATCGATGGTCTACGCCAAATGCTCTAGAAGCCTCAGAAGGGATCTTTGGACAGAATTGGTAGATATCTCCAGATCTACCTTAGGTCCTTGGGCTGTCAGGGGTAATTTCAATGCGGTGGCTACCTCGGCTGAAAGAAGAAGTTCCAGATCATTTGACAATGCCAGTGAAGTGGAATTTGCAAATGCCATCAATGCAGCATGGCTGGTGGATGTTGGATTATCTAGTAAAAGATTCACGTGGAGCAATAATCAATCCAGGAATGCGAGAGTCTAGGCTAGGCTCGATCGTGTGCTGACTAACACGAAGTGGGTGAACTCCTTCCCCCTATTCCAAGTGGAACATCTCCCTCATTCTGCCTCCGACCATGCTCCACTTCTCCATTTTTCCAAGCAGACAGGTGGCCAGGTGGTGAAGCCCTTCAAGTTTCAAAGGATGTGGCTGTAGCATGAGAATTTCCTGCATATCGTCAAATCCGCTTGGGATTTTGTTGGCTCGCCCCTACCCATGATCAACATCTTGCTCAAACTCAAGAAGGTGAAGCTGGCTCTAAAAGTTTGGAACAAAACTGAGTTCAATGACATCTTTGAGCAAGTCAAGCAGGATGAACGTCAGCTAGAAGATGCTGAACAGCGACTGCAATTAACGGAAACATATATGGGCCCCGAGGATAGTCTCCAGCAGGAATTTCTAACAGCCAAGAGCAACTGGCCTATGCGGAGTTGAGAGAAGAAATCTATTGAAAATAAAAGGCCAGGATCAATTGGGTCAACAAGGGCAATAAAACTCAAAATTCTTCCACGTCGTTGAGAAAGGGAACTTGTGTAGATCTAAAATCAAAGAGATTATGCTGGATTCAGGTCAGGTTGTTTCAGACTAGTAGGGTATTCAGGAAAAGGCTATCAAGCACTTCCAGGAGTCTTTTAAAGCCGCTCCCTTTCCCATTGATTCTTCCATTCTATCGCTGATTCCTCGACCGGTTACTACCGAAGACAATGCCTCCCTGATGAGTCTTCCATCCTTCCAGGAAACAGAGCAAGCAATGTGCTCCCTTCCTCTCGATTGTGCGGCTAGCTTAAATGGGTTTCCAGGTGCATTTTTCATTGGATGCTGGATGTCATCGATAAGGACATTCACCTAGCATCTGAGAGTCTCTTCCGAGGGGGGGGGGGGGGGGGGGGGGGGGGTAAGGACATTCTGAGAGCATTCACAACCTTAGCTATTTGCCTTATCCCCAATTCCCTCAACCCAAAGAAACTCTCAGATTTCAGGTCGATTACCCTATGTAATTACATTTATAAGATATTTACTAAGATCATATCTTCTAGGTTGAGCTCCCTGTTGCCTAAGTTGATTTTTGCAGAACAAGGGGCCTTCATTAAAGGTCGTAATATTGCTTAGAGCATAGAGTTAGCCCAGGAGTCGATAAGAGAGATCAACAGGAAAATTCGTGGCAGAAATCTTGTGGTAAAACTCGATATGGAGAAGGTGTATGACAGGGTTGAATGGGAGTTCCTAAAAAAAGTCTTGGCTTCTTATGAATTTAGCACCACCTGCACTGAGTTAGTGCAGAAATGCTAGAGCAATTGCTAGTTTTTCGTGCTGATCAATGGTGTGGTGGCTAGTTTCTTCCATTCTTCTAGGGGATTGCGGCAAGGAGACCCTTTATCCCCTAGTCTATTCATCCTAGTGGCAGACGCACTAAGTAAAGGGATTCATTATGTCACGCCCCAAACTGGGAACCGGGCTCACAAAATTTCCGATCGCCGAATCCGGCGCTGACAGCCTCCGTAGAACCCCATTCTCGGCTCCCAGCTCCCATTCGCCAGGTTCCGATCCTGTGATGTTACGAGGAGGATTTTCAATGTCAATTTGATTCGTAATAAGCATAACCAAAGGCATAACCCACAAACAACAACCAAAAACTCCATTACATTTCCACTATGATCAAAAACTTTACAAATATAATGAGCATAAAGGGAAATACAATGATGATGAATCAAAATCTCCAAGGTGATCTGCAACGCGCTCCTGCCTCGGTGCTGCTGCGCCCCAATGTCACCTGCACGCAAAGGTCGTGCATAAGCTTATAGAAAGCTTAGAGGGTGGTGAAAGTGTGTGCCCAAGGTAGTAATATGATCATGCAATATCTGAGTAATGCGGAATATGCAGATGGATCCATAATATCATGAGCCGTACCAAGGCTATACGATACAAGATGCAAGTCAAGCATACAATCCTCATCTAAATCCACATGTCAATACAGCTCAACTCTGGGATATCACCGGGGTCTAGTACACTCTAAACTAGATCGCCGCCTCATCGCGCACAATAAGGTAAGTGGAAGAGACCTCACTATCCGTCTGCCAATATCGAGAACGACTCGTCGATAGCGGATCCATTCCTTGAGCTAGTCAAACTCAGCCTAGCATTGCCCCCTACACTCGGGCGGGTAAGGCCGCACCCCCTTCCAACCGACCACGACACAGTGGAGAACGTAACCATCTGGTATTCGAAACTCAACGCTTATCTACCCACTCGGTCTAAACGTTGGAGCAACCTCTTGGTACCATAAGGGTTTAGGGACTTTCACCCAGGGATATCTATAGCACCCCATGTAGAACAAGATTTTCGGTATCCAATCCTACCAACCACGATACGCCTGTGGAGGCTACGGCCACGATGTAGCTAGGGCGTACAATAACCATGTCACACAAATGCGAAATGCATGAATCACGCTATCCAGTCATGCAATAAATCCTGCGCATATCGTGCGCTCATGTAGGGCAACACTGCCTAATTGGGGTCCCATAAATAATCTGCCCAAAGGCATATGCTATGATCAAGCAATTCTCATATCAAGCATACATATTATGCGTATGATCATGAGTCATGAAACTATACTAAACATGTAAATAAGTGATGAATCATTCTTACAACGCATATGAGCCTAGACGGCCTATACACAACAAGTACCGCCTATCAAAGGTCCTAGGGAGAGTCATAATGCGGACATTTAACCAACACTATACTTGCAATGTGGACGTCAAACCACCATTGTTCCCAAGCCATAACCCTTAGTAAACATCATTACACAAACTATGTTGGTTGGACACATTGCAATGGACCTTAGGTACATCCCATTGGGCCTTAAATACATCCAATAGGCCATGTCATATGGGCCTTTTATTCATCAAATGGGTCACATCAATGGGCCGCACCAATGAGCCTTAAGTGTATTGCAATGGGTCAAAACCCATGGGCCTTAGATTGCATCAAATGGGCTTAATCTCATGGGTCTTATAGGAAACAAATGGGCCACACCATTTGGGCCCCATATGTACATCCAATGGGCCTTAATCCATGGGCCCCCAAAATATCAAATGAACCTAATCCCATGGGCCTTGGAATACATCGATCTGGTCCAATCCCATGGGCTTTTACATATATCAAATGGGTCCACTCCCATAGGCCTTAAATTTCTTTAAATGGTTTTAATCCCATGGACTTTATACACATCAAATGGGCCTAAACCCATAGGCCTTATACATGTCAAATGGGCCTAAACTCATAGGCTTTATTCAAATCAAATGGGCCTAACCCATAGGCCTTATTCAAATCAAATGGGCCTAACCCATAGGCCTTTTTATAAGTCACATGGGCCTAGCCCATAGGCCTTAAATAAATTAAATGGGCCTAATCCCGTGGGCCTAGAGGCACACAGCAAAATTTATTTGTAATTCAGCCAGGGAAGGGAGGTGGCGTGATCAACACATGTGCAAGGTGGGCTCCACCGTCCGCTGGATGGTGGAGGTAAAACACAATTATCAAGGTGGGCTTCCATCGTCCAGGCGGACGGTGGATATAAAACACTTACATCACCGTGGGTCCTATGTGGGGCCCACTGAAATGTTTATTTGCCATCTAAACCGTTCATAAGGTCAGGTGGACCTAAGTGGAAGGAAAACACAAATTTCGTCTTGATCCAAAACTTCTGTGGACCCCAGAAAGGGTTTCAATGGTAGATGTTCATTCACACTGTTTCCTATGGTGTGGGCCACCTGACTAATGGATGGGGCTGAAATTCGGAGGGGGCCCACTACTGGGGGTGGCCCACCTCGTGGGCAGCTTGGATGATAAATAAGCATCACGGTGGGGCCCATATGCAGGGTCGTGGGCCCCTCACGTCGACCCGCCTAACGCAGCCACGTGCTGCTGCACGTTGCTGCAGCACCACGTCAGAGAGAGGCAGAGCCTCTGGTTTTAACAAAAACTTGGGAAAACCCGCTTTCCAGGGTTTTTCGCGTCTGGAACCCGCATCTCATAGATCCACTCCGCCCATTATGTTCAATGGCTCGAGGCCGTCCCAATGAGTCCAGAGTTTGTGATTTTTGGATGTACAGAAACGTCAGAAAATTTCCTCAATGGTAACCACCAATGTTCCTAATGCTATGGCCCACCAAAAGCTCAGATCAGCCCCATTCTTTTACTCACTGGTTTAAACGATGTGGTTAAGAGGATGGATGGCTTGGATTGGATATATACATCAAGGTGGGGCCTATGCAAGTAGCCCACCCCAAAAGCTCCCTTTCTTCTTTTTTTTTTTTTTATACAGGGACGTCCAGCATCCCAGACGCTAGACGGTTTGGCCTTTTAAAAAAAATTGTGGTGGGCCCTGATTAGGTGGGCCATCACATGGCTACCCCATGCACTTACAAGGTGGGCCCCATCTAAAAATGGATTGGATCCAAAACATGCATCCTAATGGGGTCCATTTAAGTGGGCCACGCAACCCTATTACATAAAATAAAATAAAACAAATTAAAAGAAATAAAAAAAAGGGAGAGAGAGATGGAGAGTGGGACACGCGTATGATGGAGGGCTCCACCACTATGAGCCCTCCCTTGAAGAGATCAGACAATAAAACGGGTCCCTTTACACATGGATCTAATAAAATCAAATCCAACGGTGGAGATCCTTTCTCCACCAATTTGGACGGTCTAGATGACCTTCAAATGTAATGAAATAAACTCATGATGGGGTCCATGGAGAATGGCCCCTTCATGGATGATCATGGTGATCAAAGTGGGCCATCAGCCACCTCCTAGGGTCCCAAATGAGATCCAAACCATTGATCGGTTGGCCTCATTTGGCCCACCTCAAAAACAAAGAAAGCTACTATTATCATGCACCCACCGTCCGATCTTCTTACTCCTAGGGGTTCCTTAGCACCTTAGCTTGGATTTCAATGGAGGAGATGAGAAATGGAGGGTTGAGATGAGAGATGATGGGGTAGGAAAGTGGGCTACCTTGGAGTTTTTTTTTTTGAAAGGGAGGGAGAGCTCATACGTATGGAGCTTGGAGAATGAGATGAGAAAATGAGAAAGAGAGAGAGTGTTGTAGAGAGAGATGGGTGATGGATGGATGTGGTGAATGATGGTTGTGTAAGAAAATCTTGACTTTTGTGGCCTTTTGTGTAAGAAAGGCATGGGAGGTGTAAGAACTTTTTGACTTTAGAGGCTTTTTGTGTAAGAGAGGTATGGGTCTTGTAAGAAATTTTTGACCTTTGTGGTTGCTTGGGAATGGGTGAAAGGTGATGTGTACTTGACATGTACTTGACATGTGATGGGTTTATTGATTAATGGATTGATGGGATTGATGTGACACATCGTAGAGATTCCCTTGGGTTTCGCAACGCACGGTGTTTCCTCGCACCGAACATCGGCCTACAACTCTCGACTAGGGTATCACCTCGGCCCGCGAGTCGCGGCATTGGAACCGCAGCGACGGCGCGGTCGCTAGGGTACAGGTCTTGGGTTGAGTCGACTCGGGTTGACGGCGTATGAATCAAGGTAGCGCGTGACTATCGGTTAAGGGTCGAAGGTTGCCGAAATTCGACCGGTAGGACCGCGGAGGTCTACGGAACGGTACGGACTAAGATACGGGTCTTACAGCTCTTCCCTCCTTATAAAAATTTTATCCTCAAAATTTACACAATCATTTCAAATAGGCATAACTCATGAAGAAGAAGAGACATAACATCACTATATAAAATCAGAGATAAGATACAAAATACATCACATGATCAATCATCAAAGAGATGAGGATAACGCTCTCGAATCAAGGCCTCACGCTCCCAAGAAGCCTCCTCTAGAAAATGGTGACCCCATTGAACCTTCACCAATGGAATAACCTTGGTTCTGAGGACCTGCTCCTTCCGATCAAGGATACGGACTGGCTGCTCAATGTAAGAAGCGTCCTCACGAACCTCCAGCTGCTGCCAATCAATAACGGGAACAATGTCTGACCCACACTTCCTCAACGTGAAGACGTGAAAAATGTTGTGGACGCCAGACAACTGCGATGGCAAGGCAAGCCGATAGGCCACGGCGCCAACGCGCCCAGTGATCTCAAAAGGTCGTATGAATCTCGGGGCAAGCTTGCCCTTCGTTCCAAATCGAACTACGCCCTTCATGGGCGAGACCTTGAGATACACATGGTCCCCTACATCAAACTCCAAGGGATGACGCCGACGATCAGCAAAACTCTTCTGTCAGCTCTGAGCTGTGCGCATCCTCTGCCTGATGATATCAATAGCCTCTGACGTCTCCTGCACAAGCTTGGGACCTAGGAGACGACGCTCTCCAACCTTGGTCCAGCAACTCGGTGATCTGCATGGTCTGCCATATAGTGTCTCAAAAGGAGCCATACCGATGGTCGCCTGATAGCTGTTATTGTACGCGAACTTAGCCAATCGCAGATGCTCATCCCAGCTACCCCTGAAATCAATCGTGTAGGTCCGAAGCATATCCTCAAGGATCTGATTGACCCTCTCGGTCTGGCAATCGGTCTGCGGATGGTATGCAGTGCTAAGTTACAAAGCAGTCCCCATCGCACGCTAGAAGCTCCCCCAAAACTGAGACGTGAACCTCGAGTCTCGGTCAGAAATGATCGAGAAAGAAATGCCATGCAGTCTCACGATCTCCTCGATGAATAATCTCGCAAGCCGGTCCATAGACCAAGTCGCACGCATCGCAAGGAAATGTGCCGACTTCGTTAGACAATCCACAACAACCCAAATGGCGTCATGACCGCGCTGAGTCTTCTGCAAACCCATAATGAAATCGGTCGACACGTGCTCCCACTTCCACATCGGGACGCTCAACGGCTGCAATAGACCAGGAGGTCTCTGATGATCGGCCTTGACATGCTGGCATGTGTCACACTCGGCCACAAAACTGGCGATCTGGCGCTTCATCCTCGCCCAAAAATACTGTCGCCTCATGTTGTGGTACATCTTCGTCGAGCCCGGGTGGATAGAAAATCGCGATCGATGTGCCTCGGTCATAAGATCTCTGCGTAACTCTGGAATATCCGGGACACATAATCGGCCTCTGAAGTGAAGTCCACCATCTGTACCAATCTTCTAATCTGCCTGACTCTCAGATGCCGCCTCAGCCATATAACTCTGTAACTACTCATCAGCCTGCTGAGCCTCGATCACCCTAGTGACAAGAGAGGGTTGAATCGACAGGCTCGATAACTGTACGATGGAAGACTACAGGCCGAACTTAAAATCATACGCTGCGATATCCTCAAGCATCCGCCACTCCTGAATCATCATATGCGCCACTAGGCCTCGTGGCCGACGGCTGAAGGCATCTGCCACCACGTTCGCCTTACCCGGGTGGTACTAGAGATCAAAATCATAGTCTTTCAGAAGCTCCATCTAGCGCCTCTGTTTCATATTCAACTCAGACTGCGAGAAGAGGTACTTCAAGCTCTTGTGATCGGAGAAGAGCTCGAACCTTACCCCATAAAGATAGTGCCTCCACACCTTCAGTGAGAAGACAACTGCAGCCAGCTCCAGATCATGCGTACGATAGTTCAGCTCATGGACCTTGAGCTGACGAGACGCAAAAGCCACTGGTCTCCAGTGCTGCATTAGGACAGCACCCAAACCGATATGCGAGGCATCAGTGAATACAATAAATCCGTCACTCCCAGAGGGAAGAGTGAGGACAGAAGCGGACGTCAGACAGTCCTTCAACTCCGTAAAAGCTCGCTCGCAGGCGTCACTCCAAACAAACTCTGTACCCTTCCGGGTCAACCTAGTCAGCGAGGTTGCAATATGAGAGAAGCCCACGATAAAAAGCCGATAGTAGCCCGCCAAACCAAGAAAACTACGGATCTCTGTCGCAGTCGTGGGCTGACTTCACTGACGCACTGCCTCGACCTTCGAAGGATCCACTGCGACACCCTCCCTCTTCACCACGTGACCGAGGAACTTCACCTCCTCCTGTCAAAACTCGCACTTCTCCAACTTCACATAAAGCTGGTGTGCGCGGAGTGTCTGCAAGGTAATCTCCAAGTGCTGCTCATGCTCCTCACGGGTCCTCGAGTAGATCAGAATGTCGTCGATGAAGACTACAACAAACTGATCCAGATAAGGGCGGAAGACCTCGTTCATCAGCTGCATGAAGACTGCGGGTGCATTGGTCAGTCCGAAGGACATGACCTGAAACTCAAAATGACCGTAACGCGTCCTGAATGCTGTCTTCGAAATGTCCTCATCTCGGACCCGAATCTGATGATAACCGGAACGCAGGTCGATCTTCGAAAAGAACTGTGCACCCTACAACTGATCAAACAATTCATCAATCCTAGGGAGCGGGTATCTGTTCTTGATCGTGACTTTGTTGAGCTCGCAATAGTCAACGCAGAGCCTCAACGAGCCATCCTTCTTATTCACGAAGAGTACTGGCGCTCCCCATGGTGAACTGCTCCGATGGATAAAGCCCAACTCTTGCAACTCGTCCAACTGCTTCTGTAGTTCCCGTAACTCCAACGGTGCCATACAATACGGGGCCTTTAAAATAGGCACGGTACCGGGCACAATTTCAATCTGAAACTCGGTGAGTTGGCGAGGCGGTAATCCTGGAATCTCCTGGAACACATCGGGAAAATTGCAAACCACAGGTAAATGGTCGATGTAAGCGGCAACAGGCTCCTCTATGGCACACGACATCAAACAAGACAACCGCTCTCCTCTGGGCTCTACAACGAACTGAAACTGCGGCATGCCAGGTATACAAAATGTGACTGTCCTCGCGGCGCAGTCCAATATGGCATAGTACTCAGTGAGCCAATCCATGCCCAGGATGACGTCGAACTCAGACATCGATAATGCAAACAGATCGGCAGGTAAAAAGATATCCCCAACTAGAACAGGGCAACACGAGCAAAATCAACCCAACACTGCAGTCCTCCCCAAGGGAGTCAATACCGATAGGCTCTCACAAGAAGACTCCAATGGTAAGCCAGTCGATCAGTAGAAGCTCTCGGCGACAAAAGAGTGCGATGCACCGGAATCAAACAGTACACGTGCAATGCATGCAGAGACTGGAAGTATACCCTCAACGACTCCTCCAGACGACTGAGGATCCTGCTGAGCCGCATAGAACCTAGCCTTAGCCTGTTGGGGAGGTGTCTGTCCCCTCTGAACGTACGGCTGCTGCTGAGGTCACTGAGGTGGTCGAAACTGCTGCCTCTGCTGCTGCGGCCTCGGAGGCTGATGCTGATGCTGATGCTGCTACTGAGGTGGCCTAGGTGGTGGGGGCTGCTATCGCTGCTGCTGTGGGGGTCTCTACTGCTGCGGTGGAAGCTGCTGTGGAGCCCTCTGCTACTGTGGACCTCTCTGCTGCTGCTGGGGGCTGGGACACTCCTATGAACGGTGTCCCGTCGCACCGCACCTAAAACAACTGCCAGTGAACTATCTCGAAGGTGATGGTGGAGGTGCTGCTAGTGCTCAGAAGGCTAGGCGACCTGTGCGCCTCTGCTACTCTGTTCGACGCTGCTGGGAATCACTGGAAGAAGCCTGCCTCTTGCGTTCCCTCCTCTAACCGCGATCAGACTGAGAACCGGCCCACTCAGTCTCAAAAATCTGAGCCTTCCACACCACTTCCTCAAAAGTCGGAAGCTCATGACCAATCACACGGCTGCGAAGACCGTAACGTATGCCGTCCTCAAAGCGACGAGCTCTCCGCTCCTCATCATCAAATAAATAGGGTGCAAATCTAGACAGTGCAACAAAACAAGCTGCGTACTAGGCCACTATCATATCGCCCTACATCAGGGCCTCAAACTCCAACGCTCACTGTCGTCAGATGTGATCAGGGAAGTACAGTCGGTCAAACCGATTCATAAAATTCTCCTAAGTCCACACAAAATCAGCGCCTGCTGCTCGAGAGACTGATGTCCACCAATGCTCAGCCTCACTGTGGAGAAGAAATATGGTTAATCTGACTCGCCGCTTAGTCGTACATCCCATAGTCTCAAATATCTTCTCCACATCGGCGCGCCATCTCTCAGCTGCCTTCGGGTCTGGCTCACCCTAGAAACAAGGCAGATCGAGCCATCGAAACTCACGAAGGAGAGCACTCGCACGATCCTGCTCTGCCTGTGCTGGTGAAATAACTGGCTGCCTGCCCTGCCCCTGAAGTGCAGCCGTCATAGCCTGTAACATCTGCTACAACTGTGAGGCACTCACGGATATGGTCGGGTCCTCACCAGTCTCTGGTGGAGGAGCAGCATACTCAGGATGGGCAATAGGAATCTCTAGAGGTGGAACGGGCAACGCAGGTGGTAATGCAGGAGTCGCAGGTGGTGGAGCAGGATCCTCAGGTGGTGGTGCGGGAGTCGAACGGGTCACTCTCCCACGCGCCATGTCCTACAAGAAAGAGCGAAGACGCCTATCAACTTCAAAACTCTCGAAGGCACGCACGTTAAGGGTCTATAACGAAAGGTCGCGAGGCTATCCGAACTTCGGGACTTAGTCATTCGACACTCACAGCAGATATATAATGTTATTCTCGGTTATTCCCAAGTTATGCTCTTTACCAACTTAGAAACCGGGCTCACAAAATTCCCGATCGTCGAATTCGGCGCCGACAGTGTCACACCCCAAACCCGAAAATCGAATTCACATAAATCTCGATTGCCGAATCCGGTGCCGACAGCCTCCGTAGTGCCCCATTCTCGGCTCCTGACAATTCAATGCCAGATTCCGATCCTGGGTTCCTACAAGGAGGATTTTCAGAATAAATTTTTTTTTGTAATGGAGCATAACCACAAGCATAACCAAGTCACAAAACAACATCACCACATATCCATTATATCAAAAACTTTAAGTACAATGCGGAAAGGGAAATACAAGGTGATCAAAAGCTCCAAAAGGTCCTGATATACACTCCTGTCTCAGGGCTGCTGCCATCCAACGCTACCTGCACACAACTATCGTGCATAAGCTTACAAAAACTTAGAGGGTGGTGTAAGTGTGTGCGTAAGACAAACGCCAAGTGTACAGTATCAGAACAATGCGGAAGTATGTGGTAAGTCCATACAATCAACCATGTCAAAACTATGCGATGAGATATGAATGTCATCGGCCACACGGATACAATGCAAGGCCCATATAGCCGAATGTCATATACGAAATGCAATCCAAGCAAGTCGGTACTCCTCAAGTACGTATATCAGTACAGTTCCTCTCTGGATATCACCGGAGTCTAATACACTTCGCAGAGACTGCCACCTCCCTAGCTGCACAGTCAAGCAAGCGGATAAGACCTCATTATCCGCCTGACCAGTAGTATGCCAATACCTACCCGGCTCGTCGATAGCGGACTCATTTGCGAGCTAGTCAAACTCAGCCTAGCTTATAGCCCTCTCACTCAGGCGAATAAGGCCACACCCCTTCCAACCGACCACGACACAGTGGGAGACGCGGCCTACTGGTATTCGGCACTCGGGCGCTCATGTATCCACTCGATCTAGACGCTGGAGCATCTCCTGGTACCAAAAAGGTTCTGAAACTTTCACCCAAGGACATCCTAAGTGCCCATAGTGCTAGAATAAGTATTTTCGGTATCCAATACGGCCATCCACGATGTACCTGTGGAGCCACGGCCCTGATGTTGCTAGGGCGTGCACTGATCAAGTCACACGTATGCGAGATGCATGAATCACGCTGTCAAAACATGTAGCAATCCAGCGCGTACTGCGCGATCAAGTGGGGCACTCAGTCACATAACGAGCCCTGTAAATGGTCTGCCCAATGGCGTATGCTATGATCGGTCATTATTCATATCAAGCATACATATGATGTGTATGGGCATGAGTCATGAGATTATTCTAAGCATGTTATAAGGCAATGAATAGCAACGGGTATGGACCTATCAATGGGCCCTAAAGAGAATTACAATGCAGACATTTAACCAACATTGTACATACAATGTGGACGTCAAACCAACATTGTTTCCTAGGCACGGCTTGCCATAAATATCATTTCACGAACCATGAGAAACGTACATTGCAATGGACCCTAAGGACATCCGTTGGGCCTCGATCCCTGGGCCGTAGATATATCAAATGGGTCGTATTAAATGGGCCTCACATTCACCAAATGGGTTGCATTAATGGGCCTCACCAATGAGCCTTATGTACATTGCAATGGTCCATGATCCATGGGCCTTGAAATACATCAAAGTGGCCTCACTACTTGGGCCTTAAATATGTTAGATGAGCCCATACACATAAATATATCAACTAGGCCACTCCATTTTTGCCCCATGCACATCAAATGGGCTTGTTCCCATGGGCTTTAATATGTATCAAATGGGCTTGAATCTCGTGGGCCTTATATAGAATAAGTGGGCCGGATCCCATGGGCATCGCATATGTCAAATGGGCCCAAACCCATGGGTATTATACATGCCAGATGAGCTTAATCCCATAGCCCTTATATGTATCAAATGGGCCTGATCATTTAGGCCTCAGATATATACCAAGGTAGGCCTCAATGAATGGCCAAAGTTAAATCAATAAAGGGCCCTATACACAGGCCATGGTGGGGCCATTTGAACCATAGATCTGGCTCATTTCTAGCTCAAGCCATAAAAATAAATTTACAAAAAAATAAATGGATGGTTTAGATGCAACACATGCATCATGGTGGGGGTCCTCTTTGAACCATGGATCTCACTTATTTTTAGTCTCAAGCCTTAAAGACGAACTTTCAAAATGGTTGAACGGCTTGGATTCCACACATGCATCATGGCGGCCCCACCATCCAAATGATGGACAGCATATATTAAACATATACATCATTGTGGGGCCAGCCAACCCGTTCCCACTGCCCTGCTGACGTGAGTACAGCAGCTATGGAGCTGTTGTACGATGCAGCATCAGCTGCTTTAAACGGTAAAGGTGGGTCCCACGTGGGGCCCACCATAACATTTATTTGTCATCCAACGGTTGATAAGGTCATAGGACCTGAAAAAGGGAAAATATGAATTTCAGCTTGATTCAAAACTTCTGTGGGCCCCAAAAACGATTTTAATGGTAGGTTTTGAGTCACCACTGTTTCCTTTGATGTGGGCCATCTGAGTTTCAGATCAGGCCATTTTTTTTGGAGATGGCTCACAACTCTATGTGGCCCACAGAATGGACGGATTGGATATACAACCTACATCATGGTGGGGCCCACAGCTTGGACCGTGGGTCCCTGCTCGTTGGCTCGCCCGCCAGCGCCGCTGGCGCTGTCAGCATCTGACACAGCAGTTGTTGCTGCTGTGTGATTATTTTAAAAAAATAATTAAAACCTATTTTCCTGGGGTTTTTATCGTGTGGGGCCCGCAGCTGATGAATCCAGTCCAGCCATTGGATTCCATGGCTCAATACAATTCAAACAAGTCCAATAAATGGTATTTTTTTTTACTCAAGGTGGGCCCTAGCCAATTTTTAACGGTGAAGACGATGTTTGCTATGCTATGGCCCGCCTGAATATTGGATCAACACCATTTTTCGGCTCAACGCCTAAAATGGGTCGGAAAGGAAGGTGGACGACATGGATTAGAAACATACATCTAGGTGGGGCCTATATAAGTGACCCACTCAAAAGTTAAAATGAAACTGATATTTTTATTTTGCCTATACACTACTGCCTGTTGACGTTCCAGCAACCACGTCCAGCGTCCCTGGACGCTGGATGGGTGACGTGTACATACCATTTATCAAGGTGGGTTCCACATAGGCGTGGCCCACTGGATTGCATCAATTTAATATTTGTGTCTTCCCATTGCCATATGATAGGGCTCACATGGTTTGAATGGTGTAGCCCTAACACGTCCATCAAGTGGGTCCCACGAAGGCGGATGTTGCATACATCATAGGGCTATTAACAAAGGAAAAGGAAGAAATAAAGAGAGAGAGAGAAAGGTGGGACACACGTGTGATGGAGGGACCCCGATACTATGGGCCCTCCTTGCATTCAATCATACATCAAGTGATAATCAAGGTGGGCCATCGGCCACATCTTAGGGTCCAAAGTGAGATCCATACCATTGATCGGTAGGCCTCACTTGGCCCATCTTAAAAACATGAAAAGCTACCCTATTAGAGCACCCACCTTATGATCTACTCGGTCCGTTGATACGCCTATCTTCTAGAGCTTCACTTTGATGGTGGAGATGGAAAATGGATGGCTAGGATGATGGGATTTGGAGATGGAAAGTGGGCCACCAAAATGCACACATTTTTTTCCATGGGAAGGCTTGGACGTGGGAGAGCTTTCTTGCTTGAGATTTTGAAATGAGAAAATGAGAAGGAGAGAGAGAGAGTTGTAAGGAAAGAGGGATGGGTGATGGGTGAAAGGATGAGGTGAGTGATGTGTGATGTGAGTGATGGGTGAGGTGAGAGCTTGGTTGACTTTTGGTGGTTGCTTAACTTGTGGAGAAAGAAAGCATTGGTGGGTGTACTTGACATGAGAGGTGATTGATGGGATTGATTGATGAGACATATTGTAGAGATTCCCTTGAGATTTGTAACGTGCGGTATTTTTTCTCGAACTGAACGCGGGTCCACATCTCATCGTCTGGGTATCGGATCGGTGCGTGAGTTGCGGCGTTGGAACCGCGGCGACGGTGCGGTCGCAACGATACAAGTCTCGGATTAAGCTGGCTCAAATGAATAGGATACGACTTACGGTCGTGCGCAACGTCAACTACAGGTCGCGGATTACCGAAATCTGACGAGAAGGATCGCGGGAAGCGACAGAACAGTACGGATTATGATACGGGTCTTATAGACAGCTTCCGTAAAATCCCATTCTCGGCTCCCAGCTCCCATTCGCCAGGTTCCGATCCTGGGATGCTACGAAGAGGATTTTCAACGTCAGTTTGATTCGTAATAAGCATAACCAAAGGCATAACCCACAAACAACAACCAAAAACTCTATTACATTTCCACTATGATCAAAAACTTTACAATTACAATGAGCATAAAGGGAAATACAATGATAATGAATCAAAATTTTCAAGGTGGTCTGCAACGCGCTCCTGCCTCAACGCTGCTGCGCCCCAACGTCACCTGCACGCAACGGTCTTGCATAAGCTTATAAAAAGCTTAGAGGGTGGTAAAAGTGTGTGCGCAAGGTAGTAATATGATCATGCAATATCTGAGTAATGCGGAATATGCAGATGGATCCATAATATCATGAGCCGTACCAAGGCTATGCGATACAAGATGCAAGTCAAGCATACAATCCTCATCTAAATCCACATGTCAATACAGCTCAACTCTGGGATATCACCGGGGTCTAGTACACTCTAAACTAGATCGCCGCTTCATCGCGCACAATAAGGTAAGTGGAAGAGACTTCACTATCCGTCTGCCAATATCGGGCACGATTCGTCGATAGCGGATCCATTCCTTGAGCTAGTCAAACTCAGCCTAGCATTGCCCCCTACACTCGGGCGGGTAAGGCCGCACCCCCTTCTGACCGACCACGACACAGTGGAGAGCGTAACCATCTGGTATTCGAAACTCAACGCTTATCTACCCACTCGGTCTAAACGTTGGAGCAACTTCTTGGTACCATAAGGGTTTAGGGACTTTCACCCAGGGATATCTATAGCACCCCATGTAGAATAAGATTTTCGGTATCCAATCCTACCAACCACGATACGCCTGTGGAGGCTACGGCCCCGATGTAGCTAGGGCGTACAATAACTATATCACACAAATGAGAAATGCATGAATCACGCTATCCAGTCATGCAATAAATCCTGCGCATATCGTGCACTCATGTAGGACAACACTGCCTACTCGGGGTCCCATAAATAATCTGCCCAAAGGCATATGCTATGATCAGGCAATTCTCATATCAAGCATACATATGATGCGTATAATCATGAGTCATGAAACTATACTAAACATGTAAATAAGTGATGAACCATTCTTACAACGCAGATAGGCCTAGACGGCCTATACACAACAAGTACTGCCTATCAAAGGTCCTAGGGAGAGTCATAATGCGGACATTTAACCAACACTATACTTGCAATGTGGACGTCAAACCACCATTGTTCCCAAGCCATAACCCTTACTAAACATCATTACACAAACTATGTTGTTGGACACATTACAATGGACCTTAGGTACATCCCATTGGGCCTTAAATACATCCAATGGGCCATGTCATATGGGCCTTTTATTCATCAAATGGGTCACATCAATGGGCCGCACCAATGAGCCTTAAGTGCATTGCAATGGGTCAAAACCCGTGGGCCTTAGATTGCATCAAATGGGCTTAATCTCATGGGTCTTATAGGAAACAAATGGGCCACACCATTTGGGCCCCATATGTACATCCAATGGGCCTTAATCCATGGGCCCCCAAAATATCAAATGAACCTAATCCCATGGGCCTTAGAATACATCGATCTGGTCCAATCCCATGGGCTTTTACATATATCAAATGGGTCCACTCACATAGGCCTTAAATTTCTTTTAATGGGTCTAATCCCATGGACTTTATACACATCAAATGGGCCTAAACCCATAGGCTTTATTCAAATCAAATGGGCCTAACCCATAGGCTTTATTCAAATCAAATGGGCCTAACCCATAGGCCTTATTCAAATCAAATGGGCCTAACCCATAGGCCTTTTTATAAGTCACATGGGCCTAACCCATATGCCTTGAATAAATCAAATGGGCCTAGAGGCCCACTGCAATATTTATTTGTAGTTCAGCCAGGGGAGGGAGGTGGCATGATCAACACATGCGCAAGGTGGGCTCCACCGTCCGCTGGACGGTGGAGGTAAAACACAATTATCAAGGTGAATTTCCACCGTCCAGGCGGACGTTGGATATAAAACACTTACATCACCGTGGGTCCCATGTGGGGCCCACTGAAATGTTTATTTGCCATCCAAACCGTTCATAAGGTCAGGTGGACCTAAGTGGAAGGAAAACACAAATTTCATCTTGATCCAAAATTTCTGTGGACCCCAGAAAGGGTTTCAATGGTAGATGTTCATTCACACTGTTTTCTATGGTGTGGGCCACCTGACTAATGGATGGGGCTAAAATTTGGAGGGAGCCCACTACTGGGGGTGGCCCACCTCGTGGGCAGCTTGGATGATAAATAAGCATCACGGTGGGGCCCACATGTAGGGCCGTGGGCCCCTCATGTCCGCCCGCTTAACGCAGCCACGCGCTACTGCACGTTGCTGCAGCACCACGTCAGAGAGAGGCAGAGCCTCTGGTTTTAACAAAAACTTGGGAAAACCCGCTTTTCGGGGTTTTTCGCTTCTGGAACCGGCATCTCATAGATCCACTCCTCTCATTATGTTCAGTGGCTCGAGGTCGTCCCAATGAGTCTAGAGTTTGTGATTTTTGGATGTACAGAAACGTCAGAAAATTTCCTCAATGGCAACCACCAATGTTCCCAATGCTATGGCCCACCAGAAGCTCAGATCAGCCCCATTCTTTTATTCACTGGTTTAAACGATGTGGTTAAGAGGATGGATGGCTTGGATTAGATATATACATCAAGGTGGGGCCTATGCAAGTAGTCCACCCCAAAAGCTCCCTTTCTTCTTTTTTTTTTTTTTACAGGGACGTCCAGCGTCCCAGACGCTGGACGGTTTGGCCTTTTAAAAAAAATTATGGTGGGCCCTAATTAGGTGGGCCATCACATGGCTACCCCATGCACATACAAGGTGGGCCCCATCTAAAAATGGATTGGATCCAAAACATGCATCCTAGTGGGGTCCATTCAAGTGGGCCACACAACCCTATTACATAAAATAAAATAAAATAAAATAAAAAGAAATAAAAAAAAGGGAGAGAGAGATGGAGAGTGGGACACGCGTATGATGGAGGGCTCCACCACTATGAGCCCTCCCTTAAAGAGATCAAATAATAAAACGGGTCCCTTTACACATGGATCTAAGAAAATCAAATCCAACGGTGGAGATCCTTTCTCCACCAATTTGGACGGTCTAGATGACCTTTAAATGTAATGAAATAAACTCATGATGGGGTCCATGGAGAATGGCCCCTTCATGGATGATCATGATGATCAAAGTGAGCCATCGGCCACCTCTTAGGGTCTCAAATGATATCCAAACCATTGATCGGTTGGCCTCATTTGGCCCATCTCAAACACAAAGAAAGCTACTATTATCATGCACCCACCGTCCGATCTTCTTGCTCCTAGGGGTTCCTTAGCACCTTAGCTTGGATTTCAATGGAGGAGATGAGAAATTGAGGGTTGAGATGAGAGATGATGGGGTAGGAAAGTGGGCCACCTTGGAGTTTTTTTTTTTTGAAAGGGAGGGAGAGCTCATACGTATGGAGTTTGGAGAATGAGATGAGAAAATGAGAAAGAGAGAGAGTGTTGTAGAGAGAGATGGATGATGGATGGATGTGGTGAATGATGGTTGTGTAAGAAAACCTTGACTTTTGTGGCCTTTTGTGTAAGAAAGGCATGGGAGGTGTAAGAACTTTTTGACTTTAGAGGCTTTTTTTGTAAGAGAGGTATGGGTCTTGTAAAAAATTCTTGACTTTTGTGGTTGCTTGGGAATGGGTGAAAGGTGATGTGTACTTGACATGTGCTCGACATGTGATGGGTTGATTGATTGATGGATTGATGGGATTGATGTGACACATCGTAGAGATTCCCCTAGGTTTTGCAATGCGCGGCGTTTCCTCGCACCGAACTTCGGCCTACAACTATTGACCAGGGTATCGCCTCGGCGCGCGAGTCGCGGCATTGAAACCGCAGCGACGGCGCAGTCGCTAGGGTACGGGTCTTGGGTTGAGTTGACTCGGGTTGACGGCCTATGAATCAGGGTCGCACGTGACTATAGTTAAGGGTCGAAGGTTTCCAGAATTCGACCGGTAAGACCGCGGAGGTCTACGAAATGGTACGAACTAAGATACGGGTCTTACACATTAGCTGATGGACAACAGGCGTTGTACTCCATATAAGCTCCGGCTAGGATGCATGCAGATTTCCCACCTTCTATATGCTGATGATACCATCCTATTCCTGAATGGCAGTGCGGGATCCCTTCTTGCAATGAATAAGTTTCTCACATCCTATTAGGAGGCTTTGGGTCAAAAGATAAATAGGAGTAAATGTTCCTTTTTTCTGCTCAGATAGGATTCCCCCTGCCTGAGCCAGGGCAATCGAAAGTCTGTTGGGGATTGCACAGTCCAGCATCTACCCTGTTTTCTATGTGTCCCATTATTAATCAGTAGGCTTAAATACGCTCCATTTAGGCCTCTTTTGGAGAAAGTAGAAGCCTGTATTGTTGGGTGAAAGCTGGTGCCTCTCCTAGGCTGGGAGAGGGGTCCTGGTTCAACATGTTTTGGGAAGCATTCCCATCCATGCCATGACAACCTCCCTGGTGCCAAGGACGATTCTAAAAGCCTTAAACAAGAAGTTTGCCAAGTTTTTCTGGGGGTGGGCTAACAGAAAGCGGAAGCTCCACTGGAGAAGTTGGAATGACCTATCTAAACCTAAGGCTGAAGGTGGGATCAACTTCAAGAAGTTGAAAGAGGTGATGAAGGCCCATCACCTCAAGATGGCTTGGACAGCCAAATTCGAGTCCTTTACCAATCTCTGGAGTTCTGTGATGAGTGCAAAATATGGCCCCAATTTCTTCAATGTCTCAGATGTATCAGGTTCTTCTGCTCTATCCCCTTTGTGGAAGAGTATTCAGGGCCTACTTCCCCTCCTTGTCCAGAAAACGTAGTCTGCAATGGGGTAAGACCATGATAATTTATGGTTAGCCAACTGGACCAGGCTTGGTCCTCTTGCAGCCAATCATCGCTATCGATTCCCTCAATATTAGCAAATCTTTAGATCAAAGACTTCCTCGACCCAGATTGGCCGCTCCCTCCTTCCTTCATCTTTAACTTCCTTCCCTAAGAGATTATTGATCTTATTTTCTTGAGTGGATTCTACCTATCATACGAAGCAGCAAACACTTTCTGGCCACTGGAACCGTCAGGAATTTTCTCAATTAGATCGGCCTAGACCATTTTCAAAGACCAATCTCCCCTTATTGGATGGGTCAAATGGGTCTGGCACTGCAAGCTACCTCCTAACATCTCTCCCTTTGTCTGGAGGCTGATTCATGACACCATTCCTGTGGATGAATTGATCAAAGGTAAAGGCATCTAGTTGACCTTGATGTGTTCCTGTTGCCTCACTGATCAAGGTGATAAGCCCTCAATTGAATCCATACAGCATGTCTTCCTTCGGAGCAATTTGGCGTCCATAATACGGGGCACTTTTTCTTTAATTTCCATTATGGCCCAATTGCCTTCATCGTCTGTTGTGGATTGGGTGTCGAAACGGTGGCTCCCGCCCTCAGATTCGGGTCACGTTCCCCTCCTTAGGGGCCTAGCTCCTTGCTTGATTTTATAGGAACTATGGCTGGCTAGGAACGCGGCCAGATTCGAAGGCGTCAGCCGCTAGTAGGTTCGGTGATCACCATGGTAAAGTGAAGATTGATGTCATGCCCCAAACTCAGAAACCGGGGTCACGAAATTCTCAATCACCGAATCTGGTGACGATGGCCTCTGTAGTACCACATTCTCTGCTCCCAACAACCGTATGCCAGATTCCTATCCTAGGATCCTATGAGGAATATTTTTCAATGTACATTTAACTTGTAATAAGCATAACTACAAGATTACCCAAATCACAAAGGTAACATCATCATCACATATCAACTAATATAAACTTTTGAATACAGTGCTGAAAGGGAAATACATATATTCAAAATCAAAGCTCCAGAAGACCGTTGCACGCTCCAAGCTCAACGCTGCTATAACCTAACGTCACCTATACACATCTATCGTGCATAATCTTATAAAAAACTTAGAGGGTGGTGTAAGTGTGTGCGATGCATGTGCCAAGCATATAAATATTAGAGTAAGTGGAAATACTACAAGTCTATAAATCATTCAATATCAGAATATACAATATACATCAACTATACAAATACAGAATCGTAGAGAGCTAAATATCGGATGTCCAGGGTCTAATACAATATACAATTCCTGATGAGTTCAAGAATACCGTCAGCCGTATCCAAGCCATATAAATGTAGAAACATAGTAACCCAAAATACCATATGCCACAAATATAAAGCAATATGCGGTGCGAATGAAATGACCAAGCTGGGGTGTGAAGTCGGGATGATAATACATAGTATCACAAGCTATGGGGTCCATCATAAGAGACTTCTATCCAAACCAGTCTCATACCTAAATTTAAATAGCCAGACTCAATGTGGTAAACCCCTTACCTTAGGTTAGTTGTGCACCCCAATCGAAATCCTTGTCATTACGAAGGTACATAACAATTAGTTGCGTACCACTAGCCCAAGTGGATAGTGAATGAATGAATGAATAAGTATGTAACTCATGCTCAATAAGTCCACCTATTAGTACTGTACATCTCTGGGATCATCACTGGAGTTTAGTACACTCCAAACCAAATTACCGCCCCATCACGCACAACCAAGTAAGTGGAAGAGACCTCAGTATTCGACTAGTCAATAGTCAACCAATACCTATCCGAAACGTCAATAGCGGACCCATTTATGAGTTGGTCAAACTCAGCCTACTTTTGCCTACTACGAATCAGGCGGATAAGGCCACACCCCCTTCCAACCGACCACGACACAGTTGAAGATGTAGCCTACTAGTATTCGGCACTCGACACTCATGCAATTCACTTGGTCTAGACATTAGAGCGTCTTCTGGTACAAAGAGGGTTTATAGATTTTCATCCAAGGCTATCTATGGTGGCCCAATGCTAGTAATAGATTTCTGGTGTCTCATCTAGCCATTCATGACATGAATGTGGAGGCTATGGCCCTAATGTCACTAGGGCATATAGTAATCACAACATACAATGTAAGATACATGAATCATACAATCTAACCCTGCATCAATCCTGCACATACAGTGCAATCATGTGAGGTAACTCCACCTTTTAGGGAGTCCCATAAATAACTTGCTCAATGACATATGCAAGGGCCAATCACATCTCATAACAAACATGCAGATGATGCGTATGGGTATATATCATGATGTTATGGTATCACTACTCATAATTGGTATCGATAACTGGCATCGATAATCGATATCAACAATCAGCCTTGATAATCAGCCTCAAAGGGCCTAAGAGAAGGTCATAATGTGGATATTTAACCATCATTGCCTATTAATGTGGACATTTAACTAATATTGCTCTCAAGGAGTGGCCTTCATAGGGCCAAACGTATAGTGGGCTCATGGCCTCACATAAGGGCCTTATACACATCCCTTTGGGCCGCACATATGGGCCACACATACATCATACCGCGACTCATACACATCATAATGGGTCTCATCAAATGGGCCGCATATACATCACATTGGGGCCTAATATCTGGGCCTCAAATACATCACAATGAGCCTCTCACCTGCGCCTTAAATACATTTCATTGGGCCTCATGCTTGGGCCCCAATTACATCACATTGGGCCTCATTAAATGGACCACTAATACATCACAATGGACCATATCTCATGGGCCTCAAACACATTAGATATGGCCTCACATATGGGCCTCATACACATTAGATCGGGCCTCACATATGGACCTCGTACACATCAAATTAGGCCTCACATATGGGCCACAAATACATCAGATCGAGCCTCACATATGGGACTCATACACATCAGATCGGGCCTCACATATGGGCCTCATAAATATCAAATTGGGCCTCACATATGGGCCTCATACATATCAAATTGGGCCTTACATATGGGCCATAAATACATCACATTAGGCCTCATTCAAAGGCCTAATAAACATCACCATGCGAGTTTCACGGACTAGATGGTACTGATGAAACACGCACATCACGGCAGGGCCACGAGGAAGGAAGGTGTGAATATAGAATACATCACAAGGCGGGCCCCACCCATCCAGCCTATGGACGATGCAGATAGTGCACATACATCATGGTGCGTACCACTCACTGGCAGATGGACGGCGTGTATAAGACGCATACATCATGGTAGGGTCCACATGGGTGGACAATCCAGCTGAAAAATAGATGGATGGGATGGAATGGGACCCATAAAACTTGCTGACTTCACAGCAACTGCCAGCTGCATGGGTCCCACAGAACTTGTTGACATCACTATAGAAGTTGTATAGCTAGAGTGAGGTACACCAGCCGTCCCACTTCACAAGGTGGGTCCACACATGGGCACAGTGTGGGTAAAACACTTCATCAGTGGGTCCCATGTGTAAATAGCGGGGCTAACAAAGCCCTCCATTGGGAACCTTTTTCTGGCCAACTGTAGTGCAAGTAATGTGGTCGCATCGTAGGCCTCCTTGCTGTATGTATTACGTCCATGTCATGGGCCTACCTTGACTTATGTATTTCTACCACGTAACCTTCCTTGATGTGTTTACGACACTTTTCTATCAGTTTACCTTAATTTATGCTTTGTATCCACACTTTGAGGTGTGTTCTTGTGGATTGTGGGCCGCCCTCTTATGCCTTACTTAGGGTTGGTTATAGGGCCCACTTTTATGTTTGTCTCAAGCCTATTGTGACCCTATAGTGGCCGCCTGTTTAGATGTCATATTAGGATATTTTGGCCACTTGTGTATGAGCTCGTTGAGTGGGCTATTGCCTTGATAAACTTCACTTCTAAGTAATTCCAACTATTGTGAATGATGCATTTCCCTTATCATGTGGTGAAATGTTTTACATTTTTTGGTATGATACTTGCTCGATTATTTATGTGGCATTACATTAGTGATTGGTGCAAAGTTTGCGCTTATACTTACTATAGCACTTTGTTTACATTTGATGTGATGCCTTCTTTATATTGAGGATGCACTTACTTGATGTTAGATGTAACATTTATCTTACTCTTGATTTATCATTGGTCTTATATTTGGTATAGTACTTCTCCAATGCTTGATGCAGTACTATCTTATTATTTCTCATCTATATTATGTTTGCTTAAATTAAATGATGGCTAATTCATGATTTTTGGCTTGCCTGTGTGTGGCAAGGCCTCATTGATGACCTTACAACTTGGGGCATTTTCAGGGGACCCATATGAGATTGGGCTACCCTGCATGTATGTATGGGTTGCACGACATGGTTATATTACTTGGCTGATAGACTCTTTCCTTCACGCATTGATTATGCAATTACATTCACACCCTAGCAACATCAAGGTTGTGGCCACCACAACATCATCTTGGTTGGCAGCTTGGGTATGGACATTAAAATTTTGGTTACGTTTACTATGCACGTAGGATGTCCCTAGGTGAAAGTCCCTAAACCCTTTCAGCCAACTAGATGCTTCAACATCAAAACCGAGTAGACAACATGAGTGGCCGGGTACTAAATACCAGTAGGCCACATCTCCTACTATATTAAGGTCGGTTTGAAGGGAGTGTGACCTTATCCGCCTGGGTAAAGGGGGTTATAAGATAGGTTAAGTTTGACCAGCTCTTAAAGTGGATCCACTGACGGAGAGCCAGGTGGGGATTGACATACCACTCATGAGGTGGATAGTAAGGTCTTTTCTACTTGCCGGGTCATGCACGCTATGGGGTGGCAGACCATTGTAAGAGTGTACTAGATCCTGATGATTCGAGATGGGAACTATACTGAGATGTTAATTAGACATAAGGATTGACATGTTGCATTGCATCCTTAACATATGACGTTCGGCTCTGTAGGCCTCTACATTGCATAGCTTAGGTATGGCTGATAGCATTTACGGACTTGTTAGTCCGGTCATCCATCATTCCACTTACTTTGGCATTTGTATGCTTGGCACATGTATTACGCATGCACGAACACACTCTCTAAGCTTACTTATGTGCATGTTATGCTAGACTGTAGCAACATTAAGGCAGGAGCATATGTATGATATTTTATACTTTTGTTATATTATGTATTCCCCTCCAGCACTATACTCGAATTGATATTATAGTGGAAATGTGATAATGTCTTTAGTTTCGGTACACTTGTAGTTATGTTCATGTGTAAAAAAAAAAAAAAAAATCACCCTGAAAATCCTCATTGTAGAATCACATAATCAAAACCTGGCGTATGGGAGTCAAGAGTCAATAATGGGCTAATACGAAGGCTGTTACTGTTGGTTTCAAAGCTCAGGAATTCTATAAGCCTGTTCACTGAGTTTGGGATGTGACACTCCCACACGCCCTACTATGACGATAGATACATTGGCGGATTGCAACTCAATAACTCTGCACCTTGGTGTAGCAGGAAATTCCTTTTTAAAATGATTGCAATCTACACCATACCCTAGAGATGGGCGTCAGGGCCCCAAATCTAATGCCAAACACCTACCAATCCATAGCTACCCCATCTATCACCAATAACGAAGTGACCATGAAAAGAAAAAAAAAAAAATGCGAGCTGAGAGAAATGAGGATGACAAGAAGGCCAAGACCAAAGAATCACTTTCAACTATAATGATAACGCAACCAAATTCCAAACATTTTCCACTTCTTCTATAAAAGCTCTAGATTCAGCCATATTATTCGATACAGAGCCATAGTGATTACTAAAAGTGAATAGAAATTGGATGCACTGGTCTATACATAACTCTCCCCTATAGGGTTAGGGTTACCTTTACCTTTAGATGAACCATTCACATTCAGCTTAACCCATATGATCCTAAGCCTTTTCCATGCGATAAAGTTGTTATCTCTGATGGACTAATAAAAACTGTAGTCGTGGACCATTTTAAGACAAGCACCGATAGATCCCAACCATTCCGTTTACTCGAAAAATAATAAAAGATGTGTAAACTTTAGTATTATCATAAAGAGCCTTGTTCCTCTTGGACCAAATTTCCAATAGCAAGAAAAAAGGGAGCAAACCATGGAGGATATAAAACAGAGAAGTTTTCGTAGCCAATGAGAACCATTGATTCAACCGCAAGGATAACAATTGATCTACGATGAACTCGATGTCGAATACTTTGTGGTGATGTCAACAAACTTGGGCTAGCTCCTCAGTAAAAGAGATGGTCGTGGTCTTTGAAGGAGGCGTTGTGACCGGTGTTGCCTCACAGATAGGGGTTCCAAGAGCACATGGATGCCAGATGTACTCCCACTTACTGTACATAAGTCCACTGGAACCACCCTACTGGACTGTCCACCTGAAGAACTCTAATTTTCGGAGGAAATTTGGCATGCCAAACCCACTTCTCCCAATGCCACTGATCATGCTTGCATTTAAAGCACTCTCAAGCTGAATTAAATGAAAAATTTTCAGACGGAGAGACTCCACACACATCTTCGAAGCTAGAAGCACTAGGTGAGAATCGTGAATTTGTGACATTTTTTAGCGACAAACATCATCCTTCACATGTAAGACATGGTCTAAAGACGGACCACATCTGTCACTAAAGGAAGATTTACAATGAATTGGGTCCGTCACGGTATAAGAACTAGGATTTAGTGACAGATCAAGTCCGTTGCAAAATCTTATTTTAGCAATGCATGGTCCCTCACCACGAGCCATGCGTATCTACAAACAAACTGGCCAGCGACATACATTTCCTTTAGGTCCGTCCTCGAAGAAAACTTTTCTTCATATTTTGAAGAAAAAAAATTTTGATTTCTCACAGAAAATTGTCATTTTGAAAAAGAAAATCAAGTAATTTAAAATAATATTGATTTCAAAAACAAAATAAAAATTTTGATAATGTTTGAGAAAATTTGAAAAAAAAAGTAAATTCAAAACAAGACTTCCGAAAGAAAATTTAACATTTTGAAAAAAAAAAAAATGTCATTTTCAAAAAATTTAAGAAGTTTAAATAAAATTGATAAGTTTGAAAAGAAGGAGATTTTTATATAGTAATTCATATTTTGTATTTTGAAATAAATTAATAAGTTAGATAGAAAACGAGGTTTTGGAAAATTTTGTGATTTTGACAAAAAAATAAAAATAAAATGAGAAGTTCGAATAAATTTGAAAATAAAATGTTAATATTTAGAAAAAATAGAAATTTTGAAAAAAAAAATGAGACATTGAAAAAAAATGACATTTGGAAGAAGAAAATTGAGGAGTTAAAAAATGTGATTTTCAAAAGAAAATGTCAAGAAATTTGAAAAAAAACAAGTGTGATTTTGAAATAAAAAAGTTCAAAGGTTTGTGAAGAAAATTTTCAATGTGTAAGAAAAGTTTTATATTTTGAAAAAATTGAGATTTTGAAAACAAAAAAAAAAAAAAAAGATATTTTGAGAAAAAATTGAGATTTTGAAAAAGAAAAGATTTTTTTAATTAAAATAGAGATTTTTTATTTTAAAATAAATTAAGAAGATTGATAAAAGAAAACGAGATTTTGAAAAATAATAATAATAAATTGTGATCAAATGTTAAAGTTTGAAAAATAAATAAATAAATAAATATTTATAAAGACATTGAGATTTTCTATTTTGAACAAAAAAATTGAAAAGTCCAATAAAAAAATGAGATTTTGCAAGAATAACTTATAATGAATTGTAATGGCAAGATTAACTTACAAGGATAAGATTGATCAAAATCTATGATCAGGACCCTGAAGTTGACATGTACAGAATGTGCTTATTAGGACAGAACAAAATTTAGCCAATTCTAACCCGAAACGAATTATATCCATCCAAAACATTTTAAATGGGTACGATCAGTTTTTCAAGATCTTGATCAAATTTTAGACATTTTGATCTGTCCAGTTTGAAGAGCAAATGACTGTAGATATTTAGATTAAATTTCACTCAAATCTGACCGTTAGATTTCAAGATATGGCTCATCATATTATTTATCAATCTTGTTTGCTCCAATATCTTTCTCATTCGAAATACAATCTGAGCGAGTGTTAATCAAATTGAAGCTCTTGACGATTAGAATAGAGTGAATGGATTGGATTTTCAAATTGGGCCAAAATTTTAAGTTAAAATTACACCGCAACTTGCTGACCTGATGAAAACCCAAGAAATGTGCAGTCATTGGACCCAAACTCTAATGCAGCCATTTAAAAGCCACGAGACTCTATCTAAAATGGCAAAAATGGCACGATGAAGTTAGAAATGGCTTAAATTGGATAATCCAGATCTCTCTCTCTCTCTCTCTCTCTCTCTCTCTCTCTCTCTCTCTCTCTCTCTCTCTCTCTCTCTCTCTCCTAACATCGTCACCACCAATTTTTAAAATTGAGATTTTGGAGAAATTTTTGAGATTTAAGAAAACAGAGACTTTGAAAAAAAAAAAAATAGCATTGTAAAAAAAAAAAATGGCATCTTCAAAAACAAAAAAAAAATAAAAAAAAATGGAGAAGTTTGAACAAAAATGAGATTTTTAAAATGAAATTGAGATTTTGTATTTTTTTAAAAAAAAATATGAGAAGTTTGAAAAACAATAGACATTTTGAAAAAAGAAATTGAAATGTTGAGAAAAAATCAAGATTTTGAGAAATTTTTGAGATAAAAATAAAAATAAAAAAATCAAGATTTTGTATTTTAAATTTTTTTTTGAGAAGTTTGATTAAAAAAAGAGATTTTAAGCCATTCTAAAGTTGACAAGATTGATCAAATTCTATGATTAGGCCATCTTAAAGTTGATATGAGCAGTCATATGTGTTCATAACGTGCTAATTAGGACAGAATAAAATTCGCCCCATTCTAACCTGAAATGAATCAGATTTGTCCCAAATACTCTTTAAATGAGCATGATCAATTTGTCAAGATCTAGACATATTTTGGATAATCTGATCAGTCCACATTGAAGAGTAAATGACCTTAGATGATTTAGATTAATTTTCACTCAAATCTTACTGTTGGATCACTCAAAATTCGCCCCATCATATTGCTGATTAGTCTTGTCCACTCAATATCTTTCTCATCTGAAATCCAATCGGGGTGAGTAACTAGTTAAATCGAAGCTCTTGATGAGTAGAATAGAGTGACTAGACCATATTACCAAATTGGTCTAAATTCTTAGGTCAGAATTGCATTGCAACTTGCTAACCTCAAGAAAACCCAAAAAAATGTGTAGTCATTGGACCCCCAAACTCTAATCAAGTCTTTCAGAAGTTTGAATAAAATTGATAAGTTTGAAAAAAAAAAAAACAAACTTTGGTTTTACCCATGCTAGAGCTTAGTGGGTGTTATCCCTACCATGGGGCCCACCTTGATGATTTATTTCATATACACGCCGTCCATCGGTTTCTCCGGCCAATTTTAAGGCATCGTACCAAAAATTGTACAGATCCATATTTAAGGTAGACCACAGCACAAGAAAAAATGTTAATTTAATGCCTCATCCTTAAAAATTCCAAAAATCCCATTGTAAGGCTTTAGTTATGTTTATTTGCAATCTAACTATTGATAATGTCCGAAAGATTTGGATTAAAGGCAAATACAAAGATTTATTTTTTTAAAATCGAGACTTTGACAAAAAAAAAATTGACATTTAGTGAAAATGAAAATTAACAAGTTAAAATAAAAAATTGTGATTTTGAAAAATAAAAAATAAAATTGAGTTCAAAAGTTTGAAAAATTTTTGAGATTTTGAAAAAAAAGGGGGGGATTTTAAAAAATAAAGGTTTTGAAAAAAAAACCAAAAAAACAAAAAAACAAAAAAAAAAAAAAAAAAAAAAAGAAGAAACAAATTGACATTTTAAAGAAAAAAAAAATGACATCTTGAAAAAAATGGAGAAATTTGAATAAAATTGATAAGTTTGAAAAAAAATTGAGATTTTATACAGAAATTGAGATTTTGTATTTTGAATTGAGTTTGTATTTATTTTTCCCCTTCATCCAAGTCTGTCAGATCTCATGAATAGGTTGAATGTTAAATAAACATTACGGTAGGCCATGGGAGGTTTTCAAGGGACTTTCAATCACTATTATTTTCTCATGGCGTGATTGTAATATACTAGCAATTTGAGGGGTAATTTTTTTCTATCATTTAATCATAATCGATCATCAGGTGGGTTATTTGAACCATTTAAACCAAGATCTCTGACAATTTAGCCATTAGATAACCAATTCAAATTATCTAAATTGAATAGAAATTTATTGATTTTTCAAATCTACTATTAAAATCATCATCTGACAATTGTGTCATTAAGATCTTAAGAATTATCCATTGAACCACTTGATCTTTCTATAGACAATTGTTTAATATGTTCTTTAACACAACATTAACAACGCCCATATAAAAATCTTGACTTGAATAAAGATAAAAAAACTAAAATCTAAGAATAAGAATTTTTGGACTGCATGTTTTGTGGACCCTAGTAGAATATACTATCTTCTTATTTCATAATTCTCGTAGATGTTCTAGACCATTATTTTAAATTGTTTTAGCATATGTAAAATTATAGAAATAACATATGTATTATAACCATACATTTGAGCATGACCCATAGTATTATACATCTATTTTTTTATTTGAAAATTATTTTTTTCCATGATCTTTGTAATAAAAACTTCATTTTGATATAATGATTAGATATAAAAACTTTTGGTATGTCCCACACGATCATGGCATGTACAAACTCAATTAATATACCATACTTCAAATGAACACATGTGTACAATAATTGGTGCACCGCCGCCTTTACGAACACTTGTGATTTTCATATAATTAACCTGGTCATTTTAATCAAGAAACTATTTTTATAAGAGGACATAAGGTATAAACAATCTAATCATGTGCTTAAATAAAGAAGAATATACTTATGGGATTCACATCTCCATGGCACATATGCACATATTATTTGTACTCTCATTCACTCTAAAACTTCTCCTCATTACTTCACGCCTTTACATATACTTAATATGTATTTATCATGTGTTTACATGTGTTTACCATACATGTATATTAATATAAGAGGGCTTTGGCTCCACTATGTAAGGCATGCCAAACCACTAACTCTTAGTAATTAAGCACTCATACTTTAAATAGAGAGAGAGAGAGAGAGAGAGAGAGAGAGAGAATGAGAGAGAGAGAGATTAAAAGAGAAGTTATGTAAGCTTATGTTCTGATTTAAACCATTTATCAAGTGAGTGCTCTACTATTATATTTCTTAGATGTTTTAGATCAAATCCAAGTGGACCCCAAAGAGTGTAAAACTAAGATGAACCATGGGTTAACATGAGGTCAGCATTTGTGGGCCTCACATGTTGTCACATAAGCAACAACGTGGTACCCCATACATTGCCTCACGTGGGAAAATGCATGGGCCCCATGTGTAGACATAATGAATTGTAAGGGCAGGCCCCACCCTTCTATAAGATTTTGTACATGTGAATTTTTCCATATAAACTTGATTTTTTGTTAATTTAGTTATTTATTTATTTTTATCATTTTTGAATATATAAATAGATTAGTTGGTTGCAGGATCTTATCATTAGAATTATGGTGGTCCAATATATAAGAAAATTGACCTCTCTCTAAAAGGACCTCTCCATAAGATCAAGATGATTAGTCATAAACCTATGCATAACTAAGCTTAGATCATGGTATCGATCTATATCACCCCGATCTATATCTGTAATGCCCGTGAAAAATCCGTACTTGGGTCCGAGCACTAATTCGACCTGAAATCGCGTAGAATTAAATTCCATGGAAATTAAGCGTAAGTTAGCTAGCGCAACGCTAGAGTAGCTGGGAAATAGTCCCTGATCACTTTAAATACGTTCTACAAGACCCAAATCGAGTAGAACAAACAACTCTACAATACTCTATAACCTCGGATCAAACTCTAAGCGGGTTTGTTCTCTGGACCACTTTGAATTCTTGTATTGGATTTAGACCGCGCGTCGAAGGTCCGATACTTCCTATCTTAGACCGTTAGAACCGCCCAGCTGGACTTGACAATCGTTTCAAAAATCAAGTCAAATCGATAATCACAGACTATTTCGTTGAACCCGGACTGAAGAGACCGCGAATAGGGACAGAATTGGAATTTCAAATTCAAATCTGGCACACGACTTGACGCGTCAGTATTAAGCGTTCTGACCGTCAGAATTCATCCAGATTATACCCTCGGATCAGGAAAAATTTCTATTTATTATCATGAGACTTTCAGCCCTGATCTACGTGCGGTGACCGCTGAACTGAAATTGGTCCGCCACGTGCGATCTGCGAACCCTGCCGGGCTGAAAACTTAATACGTGCTACATCTGGTACGCATGAGCTTAAGTCCGATCGCAATCGACCAGGGGACCACCAGAAAGCAACTTTTGGACCGAAACAGCCCCGAAATGGATAGGCACTAAGTAAACTTCATTCCGGAGCCTGTTTTTGGCATTTTTAAGCTTATAAAAGGGGTTGAAACCCTCATTTCCCTCTCCCATCCGAAAATTGCAAAACCTAAGATAAAGGAGAGAGAGTTTGAGAGAAAGAGAAGAAGGGATTTTTTCCGCTTCCGAGCCACCGATTGCTGCTGCTTCAGCAACTCTTCCCAATCACCTGGCTGGTGATTTCTCCGTTCTTTCAGGTACAAAACAACCTTAGAACTTGCTGATTTAGGGTTTATCCAGATTTAGGACGTGTTAGCTAACGTACTTCATAAATCAGGTCCTCCTACTGCCGTAGACGAAGCATACACGCTCCGTTCAAAATCATGCTTTCGTAAGACCTAAGGTGAGGATTTTAGACGCTTTGATTGACGGTTTACAATGCTTTCAATGTCATTTAATAGTAGATTATCGACGGCACCGCCGTTTGACATGTACAACATGCTCTCTGTTTCCTGTTTCGTAAATTAACGAAGAATATGAGATTTAGGGCATTTTAGTCATTTGTAGGAAGTACGGTCTACATTCATATTTTGCTGACGTGATTGACATGGTTTGTTGTCGCATTAGGGAGTTAGGAATGCTTGCATAATTAGTTTGGCGAAGAGATTCGCCTAGTTGCACACTTTGGGTCGACATACTATATGTAGACTTAAGTGTGTAGTGTATGTGTTTGTTTAAATGCTTGTATTAGTATGTATTGAATTAAATGATGTTATGTGGTAGTTTGAGGTTGATTTCTTAGTTAATATGCAGACCTAAATGATTTCCTACATGTTGACCATATGCATGATTCCATTACATGCATGGAACGTATGTGTTTGAAGATTTTGCTTAAGTTGAATGTTATAACATGTGTTAACATGCTCACATGATTGTATTTCAATTCCAATACTCTTACATAGATTGCTGATGTGATTCCATAATTATTTGGGACTAGACTTAGTCCAGGCAATCGGTAACCGAGCGAATTCGTGGCTGACTGGTCATAGCCACAAACGACGCGTCGATGAACGTGATTCGTGTTTGGAGTTGGCGGCAGTGGTTAGGCCACGCGAAGTGTTTTACGCACTTCATGTCGTTCGACTTGAGATGCGATCGCGCTAGTCGAGCCCGTCAAGCAACCCAACTGGCCGATGTATGTTCACCTTGTATGAGTCATAACTGCTTGAACCTAGGATACTGAACTTACCATTGAAAACCCTGTTAACCATGGTACCTTGATCCACTAAGACTCATGAGCCGGGCATGGTGGTATGGGACACCGTGGTCGAGCTGTCGGCCTACGCTGGGGCCACAAACCTCCCCGTAGTGACCAGTGAGCATCTAGACTCGTGAGCAGATTATGGTGGTATGGGACACTATATTCTAGCTGTCGGCCTACACTGATCAGGCGACGAGTCCTTTGTAGTGACCGCGAGCGTATTCTGAGTCCACGGGAGGCGACGACCCTTCCGTTGCAGTAGAGTACGGTAGGCCTGTATTGATAAGGTGATGGGGGAGCGGTGCAACGAGTGCGAGCAACAGCCCTGGCAGCCCTTGCAGTGACCTACGAAATATACCTCGTACGAGATTACTAGGAGTGACGACCCTAGACAGGATCTGTGTTGGGATTGATACAAGGGAAGTACCTTAGTTTCCCAATCCTGCTGTTTGAACGGACTAATAACAACTTGGAAATCATATCACCATAGCATTGCATGTGCCTGGAAGATGTGGAGCACTCTAGAGAGTGTGGCATGCCGCGGTCGTAAGATGTTGCCGTATGAGGGAGATCGTCGGTGAGGGCATACATCACGTCATGTCATCTTGCATTAACAACAGTATTAGGATTGTCTGATTTACTGCTTTACTATTATCGCATGATTGAATTGTGAATATGCTAATCCTTGCTCTATGATTCCACTGAGTTGATCACTCACTCCCACGTTACGGGATGGTGTTTGCAACACCCACCAGACCCTGTTGTAGATGCAGGTGAGGCTGAGATCCAGGAGGTGGAGCCAGACATTGACGAGGACCAGGACGAGTTCTCGTATATGCAGTATCACAACGGCTTCCCGTAGGCGACCTGGATCGATGGGGTTTCAGTGGGACTATTTGGAACATTATATTTTTGTTCATGTACATGTATATGAGACTCAGAGATGTATTCATACTTTAGAGACAGATGAGATTTACCTTGTTTTTTCATACAGTGATATACATTTTGTTTAGTCTTCCGCTTGCTTTTATCACTGGATCTGAAGTATGAATTGCAGTTTTGGTATACTTTTACTCATGTGAATGCTTTAAATCAGACAACATTGAATCATAATCATTTTTGTTGCATAAGTGACGGTCTGGAACTCGGGAGTTGAGTTTATACACGACCCCCGATTTTCAGGGTGTTACAATATCTCAAGTGGTAGACTAAGAGAAGATACCTCCTTTCAACACCTGAGGTCATGGTATCAATTCCATAGATGGGCCTCACCACCAACATTTAGATACATGGTGAATCATTTTATGGTAAATTTTTATATAGTCTTAGCTAATCATGATAAGATTATTGCCTAGAACGCCTACGAAATGGACCCCACCAAACTATCATGGCCAATTGATCTCAACTCGATATTTGAATAGTCAGTTAGATAGTTTAAAATAACCATATTTATAGTTTGACCCAAAGATCATGATCTTTGGTAGGCCCCAAATATTAATAACATATAAAAGTGAGCTCCACCACAAGATCGTGTCTATCAAATTAAATCATTTGTGTTTCTCATATTTTGTATTATGTTATAATCCGATAAGTGATAAATCCATCATAGGCATGAAGATGGGCCCCACATAAAATTAATCGTTCCTTTAAAGATCTTATTCATTAAGTGTAACCATGGATTGAAGAGCTTATAAATCTAGATTTAGACTTTTGAAATTAAAGAAAAGATCATAATAATGATCTGGACTGTTAAATTGATGATTAGGTCTAATCCATCCGTTGATCAAAAGTTTAATAAACCAATTAAATAGTTGAATTTAAGAAAAATAAAAATCTACTTGATGTATGTTAAATCAAATCATCTGATCAAAGATCAATCAGGACCATTGGACCAATATTGTAAAAAATAATGAAATAAATGGTAGAATTTGATGGATCTAAACATTCAATTGTCTTTAAAGTATATTTTAATCATAAGTCAAACTTAACAAAGATTAATACATTTGATCTACAGGTAGGAACATAGTAAATGGACTATTTATAGTTCATATCTAAGAAATTAGGAACTTGATTGACCGATTAAATAGACTAATGTAACAATCTTAGGATGTTACTCATTTTTACAAGTGTTAAAAAAAAAAAGAAAAAAAAAAGATACTAAATAAGGTAGAAATTAACTTGATGCCTGTATTTTAGTAATGACTCATAAAAAAATAAAACTTTTTATGGATCGTAGACCCGATTGTAGTCATCAAATCTATAAAGAAATGATCAAAATGTCAAAATAGTTGAATAAGGAATGGACGTTATGAGTAAGTAGTTACTAACTCGGATGAATTTTTCCTCATGCATTGCATAACATTGCATGCTTACTTTTACATAACTTTTATAATCTTTTAATATATGTTTAAGTATGCAACTACCTTGTATATGATGTGTTATTCTAAAAATACTAAACAACTCGACGATCGAGTTATCCCTTAAATTCTCTGGCAGAGTTCCTAATATAATCCGAATTGGTACCAATAGGGCCTCCTCCCTGATTATGGTCAAGGTTAGAGAATGAGTTTAGCCATATCTATAGTGAGCCACCTATTGTTAGATTATACAGTTACACATGGTACATGCGATACCTCAAGCTAGTATTTCTTTATTTCTTTTTTGGTTTTATTTCTTTTTTATTTTTTTTCAAAGGTAAGATATATAAGGGCCTTTTTAGTCGCCACTTAAAAATGAGTGCCTTTTTAGTAACCACTTAAAACGAGTTTATTATATTCTATTTAATCATAATTATGTATTAGGGCGTGTTTGGTTGCACAAATATCATGACTTTTCATTATTAATCAATTTGTTTTGCCACACTACAAAAGAAATATATGGCTGATGATTTTTTATTTTATTTTATTTTATTTTTTGTAAATTGTGGCCCACCTAACTAAATGTTTTGTGGCATGTGGGTACTTGCATCACTATTGGCATGTGGGCTTGCTTGAAGCCAAAGATCTGAGACCAATCGTCCCGACTCTAGATGCAAGTACCCATTATATAAAAATACTTCCAGCGTTACGAAGTGAATTGGACCTGCCATTCACAAACAAAATAGTGTCATCCACGTGCAATAGATGAGATATGATGAGGCATTGATCGTGGGTGCATGTGAAAAGGCTGATATATTTCACTTGCACTAAAGCCTTGAAGCCTTCACTAAGAACCTCTGTGGCAATGATATAGAGGCTCAGGTCCAAGATCTCGTCTCAACCCATGGGTTGACTGGAAGAAACCCATTGGTTGACCGATAATAAGCAGTGAAAACCAGCAACTGGTTCAACGTTTTTCTAGTACTAGTCCCACCCACTTATTATTAAATCCAAACTTTTGAAAGACTGCTTTAAGGAAACCCCAATTAACCCCATCGTAGGTTTTTTTTTTAAATCTAATTTCTGCTTAATATTGTTGCCTCTCACTTTTCTATCCCAAGAGCATGACTAACCGGCCTAACTTGTAGACTAGACCAATGTTTACGAACTTGAAAACTCGGACTAGCTTGACATTTAGGTGAGTCAATTGGATTTGTGAAATGGGAACGTTAAGTGGCTAGTCATAGGGTCCTTTTAGTAATTTTACTCATTGTAGAGAGGAGGAAAGGTGGATTGCGCACCCAGTGAATGGATTCATCCATTCATACGTCAATGGACAAATTTTCCTACAGAGAGTGAAGCTATAAAAGAAGTGGATTTTGTGGTGATATTTGATGGTCTTGGTGAGCGGGAGTAGATCAGAGAAAGGTACTAGCTTTCATCTCCCTCCAAAACACCTAAATCCTCGATTGAAGGATGAGAAAAGTGAGAACTCATTTTGTAGCCATTGAATGTCATATCATGATTACCCGGCAAAGCAATTACATAATACTCTGTATAATATATTTCAGAGAAATACTCCTGAAAGGATTAGAGGTAAGACGATTTTAGCTCATCCCCATCTGCAACACGTCTTGCTCAAAAATTGAATAATTCATATATATATATATATATATATATATATATATACAGAGAGAGAGAGAGAGAGGGGCATGCTCCCCTACGCACCTACGCACGTGTGCACCTTTGCACACGTGGCATGGGAGTCGAATCCGAATGGTCCATAAGATGCGGAATCCCATGAAACCTTAGGAGGTGAATTTTCACCCTGATCTAAGATTCTGGTGGGCCATAGCAAAGAGAAATGCAAATCAAGGGAGGAAACTGTTTTACTTTTCATGGCCCATCAAAGTTTTATATTTAAGTAAAACTTGGGCCCAGGGGGATTCACGAGGTTCTGCTTCACATGAACGGTTCAGATTTTGGATCCACATCATGTATGATGGGTTCTCAAAAAAGTTCATATGTAATACGTACGAACTGGTTCGCTAGTGAGCGTTTCCGTATGTGTGTGTGTGTGTGTGTGTGTGTGTGTGTGTATGGAAAAGGTACTATGCGCTCAACCTCACGATAAGCTCCCGTGAGGTCAAGCTGTGTGGGTCCCACCGTGATGCGTGTCGACCATCAACACCGTGCATTTGATGGGTACCCTTTAAATTATGGGATATCCCAAAAATCAGCTGTATACGGAACTCAGGTGGACCATAGCATCTAAAATCATGTGAAACATCGTTAAAACATATAAAAGCACTTGGTGGGGCCTACTTGAGTTTTGAATGCTGCTGAAACTTGCTCTGAACCCTCATACAAGTGGGACACACATAATGGATGGGCTGGATTTTCACACTATATCTTTTGTAGGCCCCAAAAATGATTATGAATGTTTTAATGGTGCACGGTTCCTCTCGACTTCTGTAAGTGGTGTGGCCCACACAAGTGACGGATTGACTTGATTTTTGAGACCTAGGACCACGATGGAATGGTACATCTGACTGATGGGGTAGATGTTCGAAAGGCATCACGATGGGGTCCACACAGCTCGACCACATGGGACGGAGCTGTGAGCTCAAGCGCATTTTACCTTTTTCCACACACACACACACACACACACACACACACACACATATAAAGAGAGAGAGAGAGAGAGAGAGAGAGAGAGAGAGAGAGAAAGAAAGATTAATGGTCTCATGCGAACCATACCACAGGATACCTTGGTGCGATCCAATTCATACCGCAAGAAACCCTTCTGTAGGGATGCAGCTATTGAATTTGTGGCCCCACCATGATATATGTTTTATATCCACACCGTCCATCCATCTGAAGAGATCATTTTAGGGTGATATTCAAAGAATGAGTGACATCCAAAGCTCTAGTGGACCCCACTACAGAAAACAGTTGGAAGAGTGATGTCACCGTTAAAAACTTCTAAAGGTGACAAAAATTTTTGTAAGACCCGTATCTTGGTCCGTACCGTTCCGTAGACTTCCGCGGTCTTACCGGTCGAATTTCGGCAACCTTCGACCCTTAACCGATATTTACGTGCGACTCTGATTCGAATGCCGTCAACCCGTATCGACTTAACCCAAGACCATTACCATAGCGACCGCGTCATCGCTGCGGTTTCGATGCCGTGACTTGCGCGCCGAGGCGATACCCTAGTCAAGAGATGTGGGCCAACGTTCGGTGCGAGAAAAACGCCGCGCGTTGCGAAACCCAAGAGAATCTCTAGATGTGTCACATCAATCCCATCAATCAATCAATCCATCAATCCATCACATGTCAAGTACATGTCAAGTACACATCACTTTCACCCATTCCCAAGCAACCACAAAAGTCAAGATTTCCTTACAAAGCCCATACCTCTCTTACACAAAATGCCTCAAAAGTCAAGAATCTCTTACACCTCTCATGCCTTTCTTACACAAAAGGCCACCAAAGTCAAGGTTTTCTTACACACCCATCATTCATCCATCCATCCATCACCCATCTCTCCCTTTACAACTCTCTCTCTTTCTTTCTTTCTCATTTCAAATCTCCAAGCAAAAAGAGATCCCACGTATGTGAGCTCTCCAAGCCTCTCCCTCTCTTCCAAAACACCAAGTGTAGCCCACTTTCCTACCCCATCATCTCCCATCCTAGTCATCCATTCTTCATCTCATCCATTGAAGTTGAAGTTAAGGTGCTAAGGAACTCATAGGAGCAAGAAGATCGGATGGTGGGTGCTTAATGTTAGTAGTTTTTCATGTTTTTAAGATGGGCCAAGTGAGGCCAACCGATCAATGATTTGGATCTCACTTGGGACCCTAAGTTGTGGCTGATGGCCCACTTTGATCATCATGATCATTCCATGATGGGGCCATTCTCCATGGACCCCATCATGATGTTTATTTCATTGCATTAGGGAGGTCATCTAAACCGTCCATATTGGTGGGGATAGGATCTCCACCGTTGATTGTAGATTTTGGTGGTCCCACATGCTTTAGGGCCCACTTGATGTATGATTCATTACAAGGGAGGGCTCATAATGTCGGGGTCCCTCCATCACACGCGTGTCCCACTCTTCATCTCTCACTCTCTTTTTATTTCTTTTTATTTTATTTTATGTAATAGGGTAGTGTGGCCCACTTGAATGGACCCCATCATGAGGCATGTATCCTATCCTAACCATTTACAAGTGGGGCCCACTTCGTATGTGTTGCATCCTTACAATCATCCATGAGGTGGCCCACTTAATCAGGGCCCACCTCAATGCATTTTACTCAATACCCAAACCGTCCAGCGTTTGGGACGCTGGACGTCTATGTTAAAAAAAAAAAACAAACAAAATTAGCTTGTTATTCAAGCTTTATGGGTGTCCTACTCATGGGCCCCATTTTGATGTATGTATCCAATCCACGCCGTCCATCTCGATTCCCAGATCATTTTAGACGTTGAGCCCAAGAATGAAGGTGATTCGAGTTTTTGGTGGGCCATGACATAGCAAACTTTGGTGGTTACCATTGAAAGGTCGTCTAGTGTTTTTTTTATACGTCCAAAATTTTCAAACTTCGGACTCTTTTGGTTTGTTACGAGCTGAAGAATCCAATGGACGGATTGGATTAACTTGATATGGGCCCCACCTGTGGAAAACCATAGAAATACTAAAATAGAGGAGAGAGAAAAGGGAAGGAGGCAGCCACCTGGTGCTGTCAGACGGCGCAGGGGCTGCCTGCGCTGTTGTCAGGCGCACGGGCGGGCGGACAGCCACCCACGGCCCTGTCGTGGGCCCCACCGTGATGTATATCCCTTATCCACGCCGTTCATATGGTGGGCCCCCTCCTCAGGTGGGCCCCTTCCAAGTTCAAAAGAATCCAACGCTCAAGTGGCCCACACCGCAGGAAATAGTGGGATTGAACTTCTACCATTGAAACTTCCTTTTGGGCCCACAGAAGTTTTAGATCAAGATGAAATTTTTGTTTTCCCTTCTTCCAGGTCTGAGTGACCTTGTGAACGGTTCGGATGGCATCTAAACATTTAGGTGGGTCCCACATGGGACCCACAGTGGGTATGTGCTTTTCCCATCCACCGTCCACCACCACGATGCATGTGTTTTCCATCCACCGTCCAGCGGACGGTGGAGCCCTCCGTGATGCTTGTGTTCTGTCCGCACCATCCACTCTTGGACGGTGGGACCCACCATGAGTATGTGTTATATCTGCGCCGTCCATCCTGGACGGTGGGACCAGCCCCACCCCCCCTTGGCCTACATGCTGGATGACAAAATAAACATTACAGTGGGCCCTAGGCTCATATGACCCTATGAACAGTTTGGATGGAAATAAACACCAGGTTGGGCCCAGTTTGGGTGGAAAAATAAACATTATGTAAGGCTCATGGGTCGAGGCCATTTGATGTGTTCCAGGGCCCATGGGATTAGGCCCATCTGATGTAATTTAAGGCCCATGGGTCGAGGCCCAATTGATGTATCCTGGAAACCATGAGTTAAGGCCCATTTAGATGAACTCGGGTCTATGGGTTGAGGCCCATTTAATGTTCATATGGGGCTCAGTTGGTGGGGCCCATTGGTTACATATATGACCCATGAGATTAGGCCCATTTGATGCAATCTACGGCCCACGGGTTATGACCCATTGCAATGCACATAAGGCCCATTGGTGTGGTCCATTTATGTGGCCCATTTGATGAATAAAAGTCCCATATGACATGGCTCATTTGATGTATTTAAGGCCCAATGGGATGTACCTAAGGTTCATTGCAATGTGTGATCCCAACACAGATTATGTAATGATGTTTGCGACGATCGTACCTTGGGAGCAATGTTGGTTTGACGTCCACATTATAAGTGTAATGATGGTTGGATGTCCACATTACGACTCTCCCTAGGGCCCCCTTTGATAGACAGTACTTGTTGAGTATAGGCCGTCTAGGCCCATCTGCGTTGTAAGAAGGGTTCATCACTTATTTACAGGTTTAGTATAGTTTTATGACTCATGATCATACGCATCATATGCATGCTTGATATGAGAATTGATTGATTATAGTATATGCCTTCGGGCAGGTTGTTTATGGGCTCCCGGTTAGGCGGTATTGCCCTACATGAGCGCACGATATGCGCAGGATTGGTTGTATGACTGGATAGCATGATTCATGCATTTCCCATTTGTGTAACATGGTTATTGTACGCCCTAGTGACATCGGGGCCGTAGCCTCCACAGACAGATCGTGGTTGGCAGGATTGGATACCGAAAATCTCGTTCTACATGAGATGCTATAGATATCCCTGGGTGAAAGTCCCTAAACCCTTATGGTACCAAGAGGTTGCTCCAACGTCTAAACCGAGTGGGTAGATGAGCGTTGAGTGCCGATTACCAGACGGTTGCGCTCTCCACTGTTTCATGGTCGGTTGGAAGGGGGTGCGGCCTTACTCGCCCGAGTGTAGGGGGCAATGCTAGGCTGAGTTTGACCAGCTCGAGGAATGGGTCCGCTATCGACGAGTCGCGCCTGATATTGGCAGGCGGATAGTGAGGTCTCTTCCACTTACCTTATTACGCGCGATGTGGCGGTAATCTGGTTTAGAGTGTACTAGACCCCGGTGATATCCCAGATTTGAGCTGTATTGATATGTGGACTTAGATGAGGATTGTATGCTTGACTTGCATCTTGCATCGCATAGCCTTGGTATGGCCGACATCCTTCATCTTTGCATCACATAGCCTTGGTATGACTTATGCTTTTCATGGATCCATCTGCATATTTCGTATTACTCTGATACTGCATGATCATATTACTACCTTGCACACACACTTTCACCACCCTCTAAGCTTTCTATAAGCTTATGCACGACCATTGCGTGCAGGTGACGTTGGATCGCAACAGCGCTGAAGCTTGAGCACGTGGCAGATTACTCTGGAGTTTTTGGTCTATCATCATTGTATTTCCCTTTATGCTCATTGTACTTGTAAAGTTTTTGATCATAGTGGAAATGTAATGGAATTCTTGGTTGTTGTTTGTGGGTTATGCCTTTTGTTATGCTTATTACGAATCGAACTAATGTTAAAAATCTTTCTCGTAGCATCCCAGGATCGGAACCTGGCGAATGGGCGCTAGGAGCCGAGAATGGAGTTCTACGGAGGCTGTCGGCGCCTGATTCGGCGATCGAAAATTTTGTGAGCCCGGTTTCCGAGTTTATGGCGTGACAAGTTTTCAATCAAGCCTATATTTATATTTTCCCTTCTTTGATGTCTTTGTTAACTTTTGAATAGGTTGGATTTTAAAAAAAACATTATGGCAGGCCTTAGAAAGGTTTCAACGGTGGGCATCAATCTTCCCGTTATTTTTTTGTGGTGGGGTCCACTAAAGATTTGGTTCTGCCTCATTCTCTGGCTCATGGCTTAAAATAATATCTCCAAATGGATGAACGCTGTGGATATAACCCATACATCATAGTGGGTACACAGAGCTTGGTGACGTCACTTTCGTAGAGGGACGTCCCGTCTTAGGAAGCGAATTGCGTGGTGAGTAACTCGATACGCTTAGTGTACTGTGTAAACTCTGTGAGGTCTCCATGGTTTATTTATTTTATCCACTCCTTTCATACATTTTAACATATAATTTTAATACTTAAGCCAAAAAATAAGGTATATCCAATGTTCAAGTGGACCACACCATAAGAAACAATTGAATTGAATGTCTACCATTGAAAAATACTCGGAAGGCCATAGGAGTTTTGGATCAAGCTTATATTTGGTTTTTCCCTTCATCCATGTTTGTATGATCTTATGAACAGGTCGAATGAAAGATAAATATCACTGTGAGGCCTAGAAAAGTTTCAACGGTGGAAATCATTATCCCCACTGTTTCCAGTGGTATGATCCACTTGATCTTTGGATATCCATCAATTTTGGGCTCAACCCCTTAAATTAGATGGAAAAACGGATGGATGGTCTAGCTAGACCACATATAGGCTCAACTTTATTTACTCGGTACCATAAGAGCGGCCTGAGTAACTTAGTACACAATCTGATTTCCACGTCCAGATTGGCGTGGCTGGTAGTCGGTGCTCTATGGGTCTCACCATGATGTATGTGTTTCATCCACTCCATTCATCCATTTTTAAATAAGGGAAAATATAAATTTAATCTTGACCAAAAACTTTTTATGGCTTTAACGGCAGTGTCACTCTCCCCACTCTATTCTGTAGTGGGGTCCACTGGAGCTTTGGATGTCACTCATTCTTTGGATTTCAACCTAAAATGATATCTCCATATGGATGGATGACATGGATACAAAATATATATTATAATGGGGTCACAAATTCAACATTAGCTAGCCAATGTGCTCCCGATCTCTTACTGTGGGAATTGGACCGCATCTAGTATCCTGCGAGATGGTTCGCAGGAGACCGTTACTCTCTCTCTCTCTCTCTCTCTCTCTCTCTCTCTCTCTCTCTATATATATATATATATATATATATATATATATATTTCCTTTGTTCAGAAAAAGGTACTATGCGCTCGACCTCACGATAAGCTCTTGTGAGGTCAAGCTGTGTGGGCCCCACCGTGATGCGTGTCGACCATCAACACTGTGCATTTGATGGGTACCTTTAAATTATGGGATATCCCATAAATCAGCCGTATACGGAACTCAGGTGGGCCATACCATCTAAAATCATGTGAAACACCGTTAAAACATATAAAAGCACTTGGTGGGGCCCACCTAAGTTTTGAATGTTGTTGAAACTTGGCCTGAGCCCTCATAAAAGTGGGACACACATAATGGATGGGCTGGATTTGCAAACCACATCTTTTGTGGGCCCCAAAAATGATTATGAATGTTTTAATGGTGCACAGCCCCTCTCCACTTCTATAAGTGGTGTGGCCCACACAAGTGACGGATTGACTTGATTTTTGAGACCTAGGCCCACGATGGAATGGCGCATCTGACTGATGGGGTAGATGTTCGAAAGGCATCACGGTGGGGCCCACACAGCTTAACCGCATTATATATATATCGTTCATGTCTGTATGACCTTATGAATAAGTTGGAAGGCAAATAAAACATTGCGGTATGCCACAAGAAATTTTTAATGGTGGGTATTCAATCCCCTTGATTTTCCGTGGCATGGTCCGCTCGAGCTTTGGATATGCACTATTTTGTGTTCATCCCCTAAAATGAGCTGGCAAAACAGATGAACATCATGGATAAAACACCTTCATCACAGTGGATCCCACAGAGCTTGTGCAAGGTAGTGCCGCCATAGAGGATTTCACCACAATGGGTACTGGAACCCATGACCTCTGTGTTGAAACTCTTGTGAGTCTATCACAGAGGAATGAGGACCCAGTGGATTATGTGTTGCCCGGGTGACAGCTTAAGTGGGTGTTACCCTTACCTTGGAGGCCACATTGATGATTTGTTGTATATTCATATTATTCATCTGTTTATCGTGGGGTCCACATAGATGATATTCGTATATCCATGTTGTCCATCCATTTCTCTCCAGCACATTTTAGCAGTGTTTCAAAATTGATGAAGATCCAAATCCATGTGGACCACACCACAGGAAACAGTGGTGATTGAGTGCCTCACCATTAAAATTTCCCAAGGCCCATCTAAAGATTTAGTTAATGTTTATTCAAAATCCAACCTGTTGATAATGTCAAGAAGATCTTGATGAAGGGAAAAATACTAAGATTAGCTTGATCCAAAACTTTCGTGGCCCACAAAATGTTTTTAATAATTATTCATCACTATTTCTAGTAGTATGGTCGATATAAGATTTGGATCTTTTCAAAATGAAATGGAAAAATAGAAAGACGGTGTGGATATACAAAAAATACATCAACGTAGGCCCCATAGGATTAGTATATGATGCAGGGAAGGACGTGAGGTCGAGCACCGTCTTCCTCAAAATGATAAATATTCCGAATCCACGGAACTTCTCTGGACTCCTCATAGAGACTTCTCGAATCCACAAGGAAAGAAAGTAGAAAATAAAAATAATTTCTAATAAATTCGAAATTGATTAATGAATTCCTAAAATTGAGTTCACAACCCTTTAAATAAGGGAACCAAGCAATAAGAAAGAAATCAGACTCAAACTATGACTAAAACTCCTAGAATTCACAACTTACTATAACTAGTAAACTTACTATTTATAGACAGTCATGATGTCTACTAGTGCGCAAGGTTTTCAGCCAAAAATAGAAAGTGTCCTATTTGGCTTCCCCAAACCGTTCTCCTAATTATCCTAAGCACTTTTCATGTTAGACACAACTCCTAAAGCCCAACGGATGAAAAGTTATACTCAAACTAAAACTTACTATTTATAGTAAAAACAAAATTAAAATGAGGAAACGACTGTCGATCAGTTGTTTCTCGCAAATCCGGGCTGCGCAACCCGACGTAGAGGGTTGGTTGACTAAAGTAGCTCGTTTTACCCCAAAATCATATATTTTACGTCAGATAACTCATTCCGGATTGTGAGATACGTCCGATCTAAGGTCCGATGGTCCGGATCACTTTTGTCGCCGACCGTGCCTTTTCTGATCCATCTTGGCCATGAAATTGTTCGCGACCCGCTCTACATCAGTATAACACCCACTAAGTTGTAACTAGAGCTGGGCATTGAGTCGAGTCAGACCGAGTTAAGGCTAACTTGACATGATTTGGTTTTGAAATAGGCCTGACCCGAACTTGATCCGACTCGATACCAAGTCCAGCATGCCTGACTCAATCCGAGTTCGGTCTAGCCTAGATTGATCCAGACCGAGTCCGATCCGGTCAGAAGTACCGAATCAGGTCGAGTTGGCATCTAGCCGGATTGAAAGATGAGATAGTGAGGGAGTGGAGAGGAGAGTGATGGTGGTTGGTGGTTGTCGGGCTTGGAAGAGGAGGAGGATGAGGGAGGGAGGGAGGGATTAGAGAGGAGAGAGAGAGAGAGAGAAAAGAGGAGGAAGAGGAGGAGGAGGGTGATGGTGTTGGGTGGTTGTCAGGCTTGGAAGAGGAGAATGAGAGAGGGAGGGAGAGAATTTGGGATCAGGTTGGGGTAGAGTGTGGTGGATAGAGTTAAAGAGTTGGGTTGATTCAAATTTTGGATCAAGTGAAATCTAACTAGATTAAGTTTCAAGTCGAGTTACTGGGTAGCTTTAACTCAACTCGATTTGAGTTTAGATTGGGCGAAGCCTACACGGTTCGGACTAACTTACCCATTCAGTTTGAGTCAAGTAGGACGAGTCGAGTTAGCTAGATTGAGTCGTCCTGTGCCCACCTTTAGCTGTAACTCAGGTAATAGTTAGTCTGCTCTTGTGCAATACACCGTGGACTTGTGTCTCTTGTTGACGTCACTAAGTTATGTGAGTTTATCATCATGTATGTGTTATATCCACACCGTCCATGCATTTTTTAGATCATTCCAGGGCCTAAAACGGAAAATGATACAAATCCGAAGATCACGTGAGCCATATCACGGAAAGCAGGGGATTGAATTGCATACCATTGAAAACTTCTTGCCACACTAAGTTTTGGATCAAGCTTATCTATGTTTCCCTTTATTCAGGTCTATGTTACCTTCTGAACAGGGTGGACGACAAATAACATCTTGATAGGTCCTAAGAAGATTTCGACAGTGGACGACACTGCTGAAATTGTTCTCTGTGGTGTGGTCCACTCGAGCTTCACTCTTGGGAACATTCGCTAAAATGATCTCCGAAAATAGATTGACGGTGTTGATATAACACATACATCATGGTGGGGCCACACAACTTGGTGACGTCAACCTAGGAGGAAGGTCGGTGGTGTGTGGCCCACCACGCAATCCGCTTCCGCAGCTCGCAGGCCTCCCAAGCTGATATAAAGACGACAATTTTCCTGTCTCGCCACTGCACAAAAGACATGGGTATCTTCTCATCAATTTCAGCTCTCATTTTCTTCTTCTTCCTCTTCTCAATTTCCAAGCGCCTACTCCAGAAGCGAAAGAACCTTCCACCATCACCACCTTCCCTCCCCATTCTTGGCCATCTCTATCTCCTCAAAAACCCTCTCCACCGCTCTCTCAGCACTCTCTCTAACCGCTACGGCCCCATCCTCTCCCTCCGTTTCGGCTCCCGCCCCGTCCTCATCATCTCCTCCTCGTCTTTGGCCGAGGAATGCTTCTCCAAGAATGACATCATCTTCGCCAACCGCCCACGCCTCATTGCCGGCAAGCACTTCGGCGACAACTACTCTGCCATTGGGTGGGCGCCCTACGGCCCCCACTGGCGCAACCTCCGCCGCATCGCCACCGTCGAGATCCTCTCGTCAAACCGCATCCAGATATTCTCCGCCGTCCGAATCCAGGAGGCACGGTCCCTGGCGAAAGACCTTTTCCAGGATTCGGAATTAGGGAAATCGGTGGTGGAATTGAAGTCGAGGTTCTCGGAGCTCATCTCCAATGCGATGATGGGGATGACCGCTGGAAAATGGTATCACAGAAAGAATGTGGCCGATTCGGATGAGGCGAGGTTGTTCCATGAGCTCAAAAGTGAGTGGTCGATGTTGATCGCAGCACCGAATTTCAGTGATTTCGTGCCGATTTTGGGTTGGATGGATTTTGGTGATGTGGAGAAGAGGATGGTGAGAGTGATGAGGAGGAAGGATGAGTTGATGCAGACTCTGATCGACGAGCATCGAAGGAGAAAGAAGAAGGTCGATTTCTCTTCCTCAATGGAATCAAAAGTTGAGGTGGAGAAGAAGGAGAAGACGTTCATAGATGTTCTGTTGTCGTTGCAAGAAACAGAGCCTGAGTACTACCCTAACGAGATCATCAAAGGAATGATATCGGTAATACTCGCATCTCTCTCATCTCTCTCGACAAAAATCCGTTTCTGTCTCGTTACGTAATGATCCAGGCCGTTGGTTCATCTAAGGTCCTGCCATGGGTTATCTGTGAAGGATATCAGTTGATAGAGACCTCGCCGTCCACACACTAGTGAATTTTCTACTCACGTTTGTATGGACGCAGTGATTTTGAGATTTCTGTCCTATGCATGGTTTTTAGACTCGGATCGACTCACTGTAAGGTGGAGTTGCAACCTGTCCGAGTTGGCTGAGTATCGAGTCTGAGTCGACTCAAACTAGTCGCATTGGACTGGGTAAACGGCCTGGATCGTCATGTGGTGAAACAGATGCCTAGATCACCATACCACGTCGTGATGTTGGAGGTGACTTGAGGAAACGGATTGGCTACTGCCCCTGCCACTAGCCAATGGCTAGTGGTCCGTGCTCTGTGGGCCCCACCATGATGTATGTGTTTCATCCATGCCGTCCACCCATTATTTCATATCATTTTATGGTATGAGCTCAAAAATGAGGTTCATCCAAATCTCGGGTGGACCGCATAGTATTGATTGAACGTCCACCGTTAAAAGCTTCTTGGGGCACAAAAGTTTTGAATCAAGCTGATATATATATTTTTCCCTTCATCCAAGATATGTGACCTAATCAACAGGTTAAATATCAAATAAACATTACAGTGGGCCCTAGGAGGTTTTTAATTGTGGACATTCAATCACTACTGTTTTCCCATGGTGTGGTCCACCTGATATTTAGATCTATCTCATTTTTGAGACTAACCCCTGAAATTATTTTTCAAAATGGATGAACAGGGTGGATAAAACACATACATCATGGTGGGGTCCACATATCACCGACCACTAACCACCTTGCTGATGGCAGCGTCATTGGCCAAACCGCGTCGGTGACTTGGACAACGGATTGGCTACGCCCCTTGCCACCAGTCCGGCGGCTGGTGGTCGGTGCTCTGTGGGCCCCAGCATGTCATCCATTTTTACATATCATTTTAGGGCTTGACCCCAAAAATGAGATAGATATAAATCTCAGGTGGACCACACCACAGGAAAACAATAGTGATTGGATATCCACCATTAAAATCCTCCTAAGGCCCACTGTACTGTTTACTTGACATCCAACCTGTTGATTAAGTCATACAGACCCAGATGAAGGGAAAAAACAAAGATGATCTTGATCCAAAACTTTTACGACATTCATTCAACACTGTTTCCTGTAATGTGGTGCAATTGAGATTGGGATATACCTCATGTTTGGTCCCATAGCATAAAATGATCTATAAAAGTTGATGGACGGCATGGATGAAATTCATATATCATGGTGGAGCCCACAAAGCACCGACCACTGGTCCTTGTTTGGTGGCAGGGAGAGTAGCCAATCCATTTCCAGTGACTTTGAGCCCACCTCTTACTTTCAATTGTGACCTGTAATGTATAACCAGATGGGGTCCAACCAAAGTCTGCGACGACTGGATAAGTCACATGGGGCCTTGAAACCTTGCTTCCGGGAGTTATTTAATATGCTGGAAGCATATCATGATTCACGTGGAGGCATATGGAAATCATACACATGATATATTAATTTAAATTAAACAACTAAATTATGGACAAAACTCACTTATGATCTGTCAGCCCCCATAGTAGGATTGGTTGAATTATTCTAACATCTATTTAGGGAACACTCAGGGGTCAAAATCGACTATGGGGTATATTCTTTTTTAAGCGCTTCACAGATATCTACCATCCCGTCAGCACATGGGTATTTTCCATTCTTAAGCGTTCCACAGATGTCCCCGATTCCGACAGAACGTGCTCTTGGAAAATCTAAAAACAACAAATAAATTATTTTATCAAAATAATACGTGGTTGGCACACGACGAGCATGTTTTCTGGAATTCTTTTTCTTGTTTTATTATCATTTACGCAAGCACACACTCATTCACACCACAGTAAGATTTCACCCTAGCGGGTACTCAAACTCACAACAATATGTTCAAATTCTTGTGAGTCTACCACTGAGCCATGTGTAAGTACCTATGTTTTATTTAATTTTTAATTTTTAATTTTAATTTTAAATTTTAATTTACTTTATAGGCATGGGACCATTATTTATACATTTATTTTCAAGTTGTTTGTTTCTTATAGAATAATGCTTAATTATAATATTTTGTTTTGTTTTGTTTTTTATTTATTTATATATTCTTCTTATATTTTTAACTTTATTTAAAATTATTTCTATATCCACACAAATTGACTTTTAGGCATGATGTGGGGCCTCATCATGCACAAGCCCGGACAAAGGGTCATTGATTGGCTGGTGACCGCTGCACACCAAGGTAGATGGGGAAAATGCTATGTGGCGGCCACCATGATTTATATATTTTATCTAAGTTATCCATCCATTTTTATGGTTGATTTTATGGCATGAGTCTAAGAATAAGGTAGATCCAAAGCTCGAGTGAATTTCATTTAGGGGTGTACATCGAGTCAAACTGAGTCGAGCTGGCCTCGGCTCAGCCACTGGCTGACCTCAGCTCAGCTTGGTCCTCAAGCCTAACTGGCCAGCTCGGCTCGGTTCAATCAGCAGCTCGAGCCAGGTTAGGCTGAGTTCGAGCCAAGATCAAGCCGAGTTCACCATTGAGGCATTCCACAAACACCTTGACTGCACCTTCAAAATCCTTCAAAATTCCTCTTGATGCTGAAATAGATATGTGACCTCTCTCTCTCTCTCTCTCTCTCTCTCTCTCTCTCTCTCTCTCTCTCTCTCTCTCTCTCTCTCTCTCTCGTGTTTAACTATAAAAGAATGAGGTGATAAAATAACCCCCGAGAGCCCAATAAAATTATGGTACACGAGTTTAAGTTTTACAAACACTTTGAAGAGATGAGAGAAAACAAGCGGTGAAGATTTATGAAGCAGAAAGGATACCACTATGTTCCGGAAAGCACCGAAAATAACACCTAGCACTTTTTGGAGGCCATCCACTTTACAACACGGCCATTTGGGGAAGCATGACAGCATGTCTAAGAGTTGACTTAAAATGGCGTTTTTTCCTATCAAACACCTCCTAAGCAACATAAAAACTAAGAAAAAAAAGGATATTTATTCCATGTACATACCTTTCTTACTACCAACCACACTTCGTTGAGTCATTTTATCAAACACTTGGTGAGCAACATCAATGGCAAAGTAACCCAGTCGTCGAACTGGTTCCATCCGAGTTCGATTCGAGCTGGATTTGATCCGAGTCAAGTTGAGTTGGGGCCTACTCGAACTCATTTTCGAGCTCAAAAGATCAGTTCGAATCGGCTCAAACTCAACTTCGAACGAGTTGAATCTAGCTTTTTCAAGTTGAGTTGAGCAAGCTAACTGAGCTAGCTCGGTTCGTGTACACCCCTAACTCCATTACAAGAAACAATGGGATTGAGCACTTACCATGTAAACTTCATGAGGGCCCACTACAATGTTTATTTACCATATAACCTATCCATAAAGTCATATAACTCTTATAATAATAATAATAATAATAATAATAATAATAATAATAATAATAATAATAAACACTCTAAATGAAAGGAAAACACAAATATTGGTAAACTTCTGTGACTAGCAAAAAGTTGTCAATTGTAGGCTTTCAATTACCATTAATTCGTGTGTTGTGGTTTACTCTTTAGCCTCACTTTTTAGTTATTCTAAATGAGCTGGGAAAGTGGATTGGCGACCTGGATAAAACACATACATCATAGTAGGGCCTACACAGCTTTTCCACAAGCTACCTCCGGTGTTTGGGTCACCAGCCAATCATGTCCGGACAAAGTACGTAGATTGCATGTGACAAAAAGCTAGGTGGGGCCACCACAATGTTTGTGAGAAATCCACACTGTTTAGCTGTCTTGCCATATCATATCACAACATGGGCCCATAAATGAGGTAGATCCAAGTGTGGCTTTGGGTGATCCTGATTTTGGGGAACACCTTGATGTATGTACCTTAGATCCATGTTGTCCATCCATTTTTACAGTTTATTTTTGGGCATGACCGAAAAAATAAAGCAAATCCAAATCTCGAGTGGACTACACTATAGGAAACACCATTGATTAACCATTAAAAACTTTTTATGGGCAGAATGGCTTCAGGTCAATTGAGACATGTTTGGTCCCTTCATCTAGGTCTTTGTGACCTTATCGAAAGATTGGATGGAAAATAAACATTCAGGTGGCCCCCAAGATGTTTTTAATGGTGGGTATTCTTACCAATGTTTCATGTGGTGTGGTCTACATAAGATTTGGATCTGCTTCATTTTGGCATTATACCCTAAAATGAGCTGTTAAAATGGATAAATGGGATGGATGTAAGGAACATACATCATGGTGGGACCCACAGTTAGGGATCCAACCTTTGTGGATATAGGGATCCACCGGAGAGCTGCACCAAGAGGATCCAATTTTCGAGTGGAAAAGTGGGTAGGGAAATGTCTACCGTTGAGGCATGTTTAAATGCCATCGTACCGGTCATAGGGTTATTCCTACTGGGACTAACTGCCAAAAAAAAAAAAACAATAGTATTAGCCTTGTTCAAAACTCCAGTGGGCGCCATGGATATTTCAACAGTGGAAGTGATCTCTTCACTGTTTCCCGTCCTGCGGCCACTTATCATTTTTGGGCTCATATTATCATAATATGATCAAGCAGAACAGATGGACGTGGTTGATTTCTCACAAAAATCATGTGGGCCCCAACTATCTCTCTGGTTATCCAGCAGGCAGGCTGGAATGTTTTATTTGTTTTAAAATAATATTAAAAATTTGAATTTTCAAATTTCGGTGTTTTCCCTCCACATTTAAATTTTAGTGTTTTTGAGGTGTTGGTTTTATCTCACATCGGATTTGATAAAAGAAATTCTCTTGTTTATATGATAGGCTTTTTGCCTAGGGCTTGAGCCCCTTTCAGGGGGCATGTGAATTTGGTCCTGTGGGGGGGCTATGTCAATAGCTCTAATCTATGCCATTAACCACACACGCGCGCGCGCGCGCCGAGCCGAGTCCGTGTCCGCGTGCGCGACGGGACGGGACGTGCGGGTGCGGGTGCGGGTGCGGTGTAAGTGTACTCGCGTGGGTGTGTGTGTATGGGTACTCGCAGAACTGTATGTGCGAGAGTGTACTCGCACTTGCGCCTTTTCGTTTTTAAACCAGAGAGATGCTTCCCTTCCGGTTGGTCGCCCCTGTTGGGTTTAAACCCAATGGACCTAACCTTTTGTAAAGGGTGCTTATGCACCATTTCGGAGTCTATATAAAGACTTCCGATTCCAGTTTCAACATACGAAAATTCTCTGCCTTATAAAACTCTCTCTGATACGGTTTTACCATTGTTACTGAGTTCATTGCTGAGTCAACTCAGCACTTTCGGATTAAACTGCAAGTGGTTCGAGCCCGTGTACAGCGAGTGCACCGCTGGGACCGGGTCATAGTCGTTGTATCCTGGAGGTCAATTGCTCTGGAAACCTGTTGCACTTGGGACACTGTCCAAGGGGAGCAAATTCGATTTCAAGCCGAGTGACTCAGTCACGCCTCGACTCAATTCAATAAGTTTTTCTTTCTCTAAATTTATTTTCCTTTTTGGTTCTCGATTTTATAGTCTATTTAATTCAACATATTATCCAACAATCTTGAAATCGAATTTTGTGTTGAATTACATAGACTATGGCTACAGTAACAGTAAATGCTTCTACTGAGTTAGCCAAAATCGAACCGTTCGCTGGACAATCCTTTAAACGGTGGAAACAGAAATTGATGTTCGCTCTTACCACCCTGAAAGTTTCATACATTTTATCTGAATCATTTACTATAGATCCAGCAAATCAAAATGAAGTAACAGATGAAAATAATTGTAAAAATTATATTTTAAACTCTTTATCCAACGAATTATATGATGTGTATGCTTCTTACGCCTCTGCTAAAGATATATGGATTGCTTTAGAAAAGAAATACATATTAGAAGATGCAGGCGCTAAGAAACATGCAATTGCTAATTTCCTTCACTATGAAATGACAGACGATAAATCTGTCACAAATTAGATTCACGACTTTCAAAGTCTAATTCACGAACTATCGACAGAAGGAATTAAGTCGGATGAGGTGTTTCTGTCAGGAGCGTTAATAGAAAAGTTACCGCCCTCCTGGAAAGAATATAAAAATAGAATGAAACATAAGAAGAACGGTGTTTCTTTGAAAACCACTATCGTACACATACGAATAGAGGAGGCCAATAGAATCAGGGACCAAAAAGGAAATAAAAATGAGATAGATTCAAAAGCGAATCTTGTGGAATCAAGTCGGACAAATAATAAGAAAAAGGGCAACTGTCATAACTGTGGCAAACTTGGACATTATGCAAATGAATGCAGGCTCAAAAAGAAGAATGCAAACAATCAATTCAAGAAAAAGGGAAACTGCTACAACTGTGGAAAGCCTGGGGCATCATGTTAAAACCTGCAGGCTTAAGAAAAATAAAGATAAGTTGCAAGCTAATCTTACAGAAACAGGCAATGAGTCTGACATAGTAGTGGCTGTGGTGTCAGAAGTCTTCCTTGTAAACAACTTGGAGTGGGTGCTAGATACTGGTGCAACTAGACACGTGTGCAAGGATCGTAGCATGTTTACCTCCTACCAAGTATCAGGAGATGATGAACAGGTGTTCATGGAAAATGCTAGAACGTCTCCAGTTGTAGGGAAAAGGAAAGTACTTCTGAAACTCACTTCTGGAAAGACTCTAATGTTAAATGATGTCCTACATGTGCCTGACATTAGAAGAAACTTGGTCTCTGGTTCACTCCTCAATAAGGCTGGTGTCAAATTAGTATTTGATTCAGATAAGCTTGTAATGACTAAAAATGGAACCTTTGTTGGTAAGGGGTACTATAGCGATGGTTTATTCATTGTAAATGTATCCAATGATAATAAGAAAACATCTAGTTCTGTTTATATCGTTGAACCTTTTTATCTATGGCATAATAGATTAGGTCATGTGAATGTGGCATCTTTAAAGAAAATGAAAAGATTAGGTTTATTACCTAATATATCTAATGAAGAGTTTAAAAAATGTGAAACATGTGTAGAATCAAAATTTATTAGAAAACCCTTTAAACAAATAGAAAGATTATTTGTTCTATTAGAGTTGATACATAGTGATTTAGGTGATTTTAGAAATCACATGTCTAGAGGAGGAAAAAGATATTATATAACTTTTGTAGATGACTACTCTAGGTTCACTAGAGTATATCTATTAAGGAACAAAGATGAAGCTTTAGATGCTTTTTCTAAATACAAAATTGAAGTTGAAAATCAATTAAATATAAAAAATTAAAAGACTTAGAACAGATAGAGGAGGTGAATATAAATCTTCTCAATTTAGAGAATTATGTGAAAAGAATGGAATAATTCACGAAACTACAGCTCCTTATACACCAGAACAAAATGGAATAGCAGAACGTAAGAACAGAACTCTAAAAGAAATGATGAATGCCATGTTAAATAGTTCAGGCTTACCCTCAAATATGTGGGGAGAAGCAATTCTGTCTGCTTGTTATATCCTAAACAGGATTCCATCTAAATCTTCTGAACAAACACCATATGAACTTTGGAAGAATCATATTCCTAGTTATAAATATATTAAAGTGTGGGGGTGTCTTGCTAAAGTAGGATTGCCTGAAACTAAGAAAAGAAAATTAGGTCCTAAAACGACCGATTGTGTATTTATAGGGTATGCACAAAACAGTGCGGCCTATAGGTTTCTAGTTTTAAAAACTAAGGATAATATTCTAGATCCTAATACAATTATAGAAGCTAGGGATGCAGAGTTCTTTGAGAACGTATTCCTTATGAAATCTAAATCTATAGGAATAGAAAAAGTTACTGAATCAGATATTGCGTCTACTAGTAAAAATGCTTACGAGAAAGTAGTAGAAGAGATACAACCAAGAAAAAGTATTAGAGTTAGAAAAGAAACTAACCTAAGAGATGGTTTTTTCACATTCTTAGTAGAAGATGATCCTACAACTTATATAGAAGCTATTAACTCTCCAGATGCAACCTTTTGGAAGGAAGCAATAAATGATGAGTTAGAATCTATTATATCTAATAATACTTGGAAACTTGTAGACCTACCACCTGGTAACAAACCAATAGGCTGCAAATGGGTGTTTAGAAAGAAACTAAAACCAGATGGAACTATCGATAAATTTAAGGCTAGGTTGGTAGCGAAAGGCTTTAAACAAAAGGAAGGAATAGATTATTTTGATACATATTCCCCTATAACTAGGATTACAACTATTAGAGTCTTAATAGCGATAGCCTCCATATATAAACTAGTGGTACACCAGATGGATGTTAAGACGGCTTTCCTAAATGGAGACTTAGAAGAAGAAATATATATGGAGCAACCTGAGGGTTATAAGATATTAGGTAAAGAAAATAAAGTATGTAGACTAATTAAATCACTATATGGTTTAAAACAGGCTCCTAAACAATGGCATGAAAAATTTGATGGTGTTTTAAAATCAAATGGTTATCATATAAATGATGTAGATAGATGTGTATATAGTAAAATTTCTAGAAATGATTATGTTATCATATGTCTTTATGTTGATGACATGCTTATTTTTGGAACTAATATTAAATTAGTTAATGCAACTAAGAAATTCTTGTCATCTAAGTTTGACATGAAAGACTTAGGAGAGGCAAGTATAATATTGGGTATTGAAGTAACCAGGAAAAATGGTGTTATTATATTATCACAATCTCATTACATTGAGAAGATATTGAGAAAGTTTAACCATTTTGACTGTTTACCTGTCAGTACTCCTTATGATTATAGTGTGACTCTCATGAAGAATACAGAAAATAGTGTGTCTCAATTGGAATATTCCAGAATAATTGGTAGCCTCATGTATCTAACAAACTGCACTAGACCTGACATAGCTTTTGCAGTAGGAAGGCTAAGTAGATATACACATAACCCTGGAAAAGAACATTGGAATGCATTGTCTAGAATTTTGCGATACCTAAAAGGTAATATGACATATGGTTTACATTATTGTCACGCCCCAAACTCGGAAACCGGGCTCACAAAATTCCCGATCGCCGAATCCGGCACCGACAGCCTCCGTAGAACCCCATTCTCGGCTCCTAGCTCCCATTCGCCAGGTTCCGATCCTGGGATGCTACGAGGAGGATTTTAAATATCAGTTTGATTCGTAATAAGCATAACCAAAGGCATAACCCACCAACAACAACCAAGCACTCCATTACATTTTCACTATGATCAAAAATTTTTACAAGTACAATGAGCATAAAGGGAAATACAATGGTAAATAACAGAAAACTCCAAAATGATCAGCGACGCGCTCCTGCCTCAACGCTGCTGTAGTCCAACGTCACCTGCACGCAACGGTCGTGCATAAGCTTACAGAAAGCTTAGAGGGTGGTGAAAGTGTGTGCGCAAGGTAGTAATATGAATGCAATGTCAGAGTAATGCGGAATATGCAGATGGAACCAAAACGTCATGAGCCGTACCAAGGCTATGCAATGCAAGACATGAATGGTATCGGCCATCTCAAGGCCATGCAATGTACAATGCAACTCAAGCATACAGATACTCATCAATGTCCACACATCAATACAGCTCAAAGTATGGAATATCACCGGGGTCTAGTACACTCTAAACCAGATTGCCGCCACATCGCGCGCAATAAGGTAAGTGGAAGAGACCTCACTATCCGTCTGCCAATATCGGGCGCGACTCGTCGATAGCGGACCCATTCCTCGAGCTGGTCAAACTCAGCCAAGCATTGCCCCCTACACTCGGGCGGGTAAGGCCGCACCCCCTTCCAACCGACCACGACACAGTGGAGAGCGTAACCGTCTGGTAATCGGCACTCAACGCTCATCTACCCACTCGGTCTAGACGTTGGAGCAACCTCTTGGTACCATAAGGGTTTAGGGACTTTCACCCAGGGATATCTATAGTACCCCATGTAGAACAAGATTTCCGGTATCCAATCCTGCCAACCACGATGCGTCTGTGGAGGCTACGGCCCTGATGTTACTAGGGCGTACAATACCCATGTCACACAAGTGCGAAATGCATGATTCACGCTGTCCAGTCATGCAACAATCCATGCGCATATCGTGCGCTCATGTAGGGCAATACTGCCTAACCAGGAGCCCATAACAACCTGCCCGAAGGCATATGCTATGATCAGTCAGTCCTCATATCAAGCATACATATGATGCATATGGTCATGGGTCATGAAACTATACTAAACATGTTATAATGAAATGGACTATTTTACAATGTAGACGGACCTGGAGGGCCTATACATGGCAAATACGGCCGGTAATGGGCCCTAAGGAGAGTCGTAATGTGGACATCCAACCAACATTACACTCGCAATGTGGACGTCAAACCAACATTTCTCCCAAGGCATGATCTTTGTAAACATCAACACTTAGTTTGTAATGGATTTACACATTGCAATGGACCGTAGGTTGTCCCCATGGGACCTTATATATATATCAAATGGGTCATATCCTATTGGCTCTCATTTATCAGATGGGCCACATAAATGGGCCACACCAATGGGGCTTATGTGCATTGCAATGGGTCAAACCCGTGGGCCTTAGATTGCATCAATTGGACCTAGTCACAAGAGTTTAATATGTATTAAATGGGTCACACCAATTGGGCCCCCAAATGTATATCAAATGGGCCTCAACCCAGAGGCCTTGTATGAGTCAAATGGGCCTAAATCCCTAGGCCTTAAATAATTTAAATGGGCCTAATCCATGAGTTTGCATGCATATCAAAGTGGGCCTATTCCCATGGACCCTTCTATAATCAAATGGGTGTAGTCCCATGGGTCTTTCAATATAACAATTGGGTCCACAACCATGGGCTTTAAGAGGGCAATAAATGGGTCCAATCTTTATGGGCCCCTGAAGTACATCAAAAGGGCCCCTTCCTATGGGATTGGATCATATCAAGTGGGCCTAGGCCCATAGGCTCTTTTTACAGTCCAAAGGGGTTTAACCCAAAGGCCTTATATGTTATAGCGGATGGGCGGTCTAGATGCATCACATGCATCAAGAGTGGGGCCCACATGAGGGCCTACCATCATATTTATTATAACAGTAATAATATGTACATATAATACCTATAATACATATAGTATATATATAAGTATATATGTATATGTATACATGCACACCCACACACGCATACACACCCACACAGCATGCACACACACACTGCACGCCCGCTGTGGCGTGCATAAAACACATGCATCAAGAGGGCTCCACCGTCCAGCGGACGGTGGAAGCAATACAACGGCAAGGAGAGCGCCACCGTCCACTGGACGGTGGTCTTTAACGCACACATCATTGTGGGTCCCATGTGGGGCCCACCCTATAATGTTCATTTGAAATCTAATCCGTTCACGAGGTCCCTTGGACCTGTATGAAGGTAAAACATAAATTTCAGCTTGATTCGAAACTTCTGTGGGCCCCAGGAAAGCTTCAATGGTGGAAGCTTATTCACACTGTTTCTTATGGTGTGGGCCACCTGAGTTTTGGATCGACCTGAAATTCGGAGGGGGCCCACTACTGGGGACGGCCCACCTCACGGACGGCCTGGATATAACATATACATCAAGGTGGGGCCCACGGCTGGAGGCCGTGGTCGGTGACGCCCGCCCGCCCGTCGCCAGGCTGCACGCGCCTGCGTGCAGGCGCTGGCGCTGTCAGAAGAGGCAGAGCCTCATCTCCCTTATTTCAAAATTAAAAAAAATATGTTTTTCTGTGGTTTTTCGTGCGTGGGGCCCGCTGCACCAAGATCCGTCCCGACCATTACGTCCAGTGGCTCGACGCCGTCCAAATGAGTCTAGAGTTCCAATTTTTTTGATGCTTGTAGGTGAAATAAAATAAGAAAACGGAGATTGAATGGTAAGGGCACAACATTCAACGCTATGGCCCACCAGGTGATTGGATCAGCTCCAAACTTCTACCCAACGGCTAGAACGCCGTGTGTAAGAGGATGGACGGCTTGGATAGGGCATAGACATCAGGGTGGGGCCTGTGCAAAGGGAACACCCCATTCCCTTCTTTTTCTTCCTTTTTCCTTTCCTTTTTCTTCTTGTTCTCATTTTCTTAGAAACGTCCAGCGTCCGCTGGACGGCTGACGTTCATACACAAGTAGTTGTGGTGGGCCTGATGAAGTGGGCCACCACATAATGGGCGGCACAGAAATAACATCTAAGGTGGGCCCCACTTGAATAAAATAAATACATCAAGTTGGGATCCATTCAAGTGGGCCACACCATCCTATTACAATAAAATAAAATAAAATGAAATAAAATACAATAAAATAAAAGAGAGAGAGAGAGAGACATGGAGAGTGGGACACGGCTTGTGATGGAGGGACCCCGTCATTATGGGCCCTCCCTTGCAATGAAACATACAAGAAATGGGTCCCTTGCACATGGGACCGTTAAAAATGTAAATCAACGGTGGAGATCCATTCTCCACCGATATGGACGGTCTAGATGACCTTTCTAAATGCAAATAAACATCATGATGGGGTCCATGGAGAATGGCCCCATCATGGACCGATCATGATGATCCAAGTGGTCCATCGGCCACATATTAGGATCCCAAGTGAGATCCACACCATTGATCGGTGGGCCTCACTTGGTCCACCATAAATTCAAGAAAATCTACCCTATAGAAGCACCCACCGTCCGATCTTCTCGCTCCTAGGGGTTCCTTGGCACCTTATCTTCAACTTCAATGGCTAAGATGAAGAATGGAGGGTTGAGATGGGGGATTTTGGGGGTAGGAAGGTGGGCCACTTGAAGCTTAGAGGGAGGTTGGAAATCCTCATACGTGGGAGCTCCTTGCAATTTTTTGTTGCTTGGATTTTTTTTTTTTGGAATGAGGGAGAGTAAGAGAGAGAGTGATGTAAAGGGAGAGAGAGAGTGATGGATGGATGGGTGAGTGATGGTTGTGTAAGAAAGGTATGGGTTAGGAAGACTTTTGTGGCTTTTGTGTAAGAGAGGTATGGGATGAGAAGACTTTGGTGGTTGCTTGGGAAAAGGGATGGAAGTGATGTGTACTTGACCTTTGATGGGTTGATGGGTGATTGATTGATGGGATTGATGTGATTGATGTGACACATCGTTGAGATTCCCTTGGTTTTCGCAACGCGCGGCGTTTTCTCGCACCGAACGTTGGCTCATATCTCTTGATCCGGGTATCGCCTTGGCGCGTGAGTCGCGGTATCGGAACCGCGGCGACGGTGCGGTTGCTATGGTATTGGTCTCGGGTTGAGTCGACTCGGGTTGTCGGTACAAGAATCCGGGTCGCGCGTCGATATCCATTAAGGGTCGAAAGTTGCCGGAATTCGACCGGTAAGACCGCGGAAGTGTACGGAAAGGTACGGACCAAGATACGGGTCTTACAATTATAATGATTATCCTACTGTATTAGAAGGATATAGTGATGCTAACTGGATCAGTGATTCAGATGAGAAAAAATCCACTAGTGGATATGTCTTCACTTTGGGTGGAGGAGCAGTCTCTTGGAAGTCTACCAAGCAGACATGTATTGCTCGGTCGACTATGGAATCCGAGTTTTTTGCCTTAGAAAAGGCTGGATCAGAAGCTGAATGACTTAGAAATCTCTTAGCTGATATACCATTGTGGCCAAAGCCTGTATCGGCCGTATCTATTCATTGTGACTGTCAAGCAGCTATAGCGAAAGCAAAAAGTAAAATATATAATGGAAAAAGCAGGCATATTAGACTCAGACACAACATAGTGAAACATATGTTGCGTGATGGAGTCATATCTATTGACTTTGTGAGGTCAGAAAAGAATCTAGCAGATCCTCTGACTAAAGGACTATCTAAAAAGTTAGTCAATGATACATCGAAGGGAATGGGGCTGAGCCTAATATATGAGCTGCCAGTGTCGGTAACCCAACCTATACAAGTGGAGATCCCATGAGATACGTTCAATGGGTAAACAACAAGACACGAGGTAGACGATTACACTGAGTTATATGAGCCCCTTCTATAGTGTACAGTGTGAGCAGCAATGCAGAAGGATGAGTTTTTAAAACTCTTAATGGATCCATAGCCATATATTTGGTGGTGTATACAGTTGCTGCATACACTTGATGGAATTCACCTATATGGGTATGGAGGTGGAGGCCGCTTCCTATGAGAATCTAGGCGAATTCTCTAGAGCACTCATGAAATTCAGGTAATGGTGTATGGCCGAAACGCACCGAACCACAGAATCACTTGCAGAGGAAGAGTTGTGTGAGTGGCATGTACTTGCGATCTACATTAAAAGGATTCAGGTTCAAGACTATGGTGTCACCTGATTCCTGTAGACCTGTCTTGCTTACTCTAATGTCGGTTCAAGTCTATGGTGACACCGGCACCATTGCACAACTATTTCGCTTTAATCCGAAAGCATTTTATTTTAAAACATGTGGGGGATTATTGTATTTATTTTAAAATAATATTAAAAATTTAAATTTTTAAATTTCGGTGTTTTCCCTCCACATTTAAATTTTGGTGTTTTTGAGGTGTTGGTTTTGTCCCACATCGGATTTGATAAAAGAAATTCTCTTGTTTATATGATAGGCTTTTTGCCTAGGGCTTGAGCCCCTTTCAGGGGGCATGTGAATTTGGTCCTGTGGAGGGACTATGCCAATAGCTCTAATCTATGCCATTAACCACACACGCGCGCGCGCGCGCCGAGCCGAGCCGTGCCGTGCCGAGCCGAGCCGAGTCCGAGTCCGAGTCCGTGTCCGCGTGCGCGACGGGACGGGACGGGCTGGGCTGGGCGCGGGTGCGGGTGCGGGTGCGGTGTAAGTGTACTCGCGTGGGTGTGTGTGTATGGGTACTCGCAGGACTGTATGTGCGAGAGTGTACTCGCACTTGCGCCTTTTCGTTTTTAAACCAGAGAGATGCTTCCCTTCCGGTTGGTCGCCCCTGTTGGGTTTAAACCCAACAGACCTAACCTTTTGTAAAGGGTGCTTATGCACCATTTCGGAGTCTATATAAAGACTTCCGATTCCAGTTTCAACATACGAAAATTTTCTGCCTTATAAAACTCTCTCTGATACGGTTTTACCATTGTTACTGAGTTCATTGCTGAGTCAACTCAGCACTTTCGGATTAAACTGCAAGTGGTTCGAGCCCGTGTACAGTGAGTGCACCGCTGGGACCGGGTCATAGTCGTTGTATCCTGGAGGTCGATTGCTCTGGAAACCTGTTGCACTTGGGACACTGTCCAAGGGGAGCAAATTCGATTTCAAGCCGAGTGACTCAGTCACGCCTCGACTCAATTCAATAAGTTTTTCTTTCTCTAAATTTATTTTCCTTTTTGGTTCTCGATTTTATAGTCTATTTAATTCAACATATTATCCAACAATCTTGAAATCGAATTTTGTGTTGAATTACATAAACTATAGCTACAGTAACAGTAAATGCTTCTACTGAGTTAGCCAAAATCGAACCGTGGGCACCGTAATGCATGTGTTTTCTACCCCACCTCTCATTTATTTTTCTATCTGGCTTTAGGGCATAATTCCAAAATTGAGGCAGATCCAAAACTCAAATGGATCACTTCACAGCAGTGGAGATAATGATGTCCCACCATTGAAACCTTCTTTGGGCCGACCACAATATTTGTTTGCCATCCAACCTGATCATAAAGTCAAATAAACCTATATGAAAGGAGAAATAAATCAGCTGGATCTAAAATTTGTGACCCACAATAAATTTTCAATGGTGGGTGATCAATCCCTACTATTTCATGTGGTATCAGCCTCTTGAAATTCAGATGCGCCTCATTTTTTGGGGATAATGTCATAAAATGATCTTTAAATTAAAATAGATGAGGGGCATGAATAAAATATATAGATCATGGCGGGCCACCGAGCTTTGACCATTACTGAGCTCCTTGCTAGAGGGGTCCCTACCAAGTTCAAGTCCTCCAACCTTATGACTACCGGAGCGGATTAGGTCGGCCCCGCCGTTGCCCAACCATGGGCCCAACTTGATGTATGTATTCTATATCTTTGTTGCCCATTTGTCTTGCCAGATCATTTTAAGTTATGAGTTGAAAAATGGAGGCCGTCCAACTTATTATAAGTCCACGTAAACATGGGCAAAGAGAAAATAAATAAATAGCAGCTTCATCCAAAACTTGTGGCCCCATTAATGGTCAATCACCACCATTTCTAATGGTATAGTCCACTTGAGAATTGGATGTGGTTTATATTTTGCCCCATCCCCTAAAATATCGGGCAAAACAGATGGGGGGCATGGATATAGAACACATACATCAAGGTGGGCCCCTTCATGAGGGCACGCCTAATAAGCTCTTTGAGCTCCATCATGATGTATGCGTTTCATCCATGATGTCCGTTCATTTTTCGTACATTTTACAGCACTAGCCCAAAAAATAAGATAGATCCAAATCTTAGTGGACTACAAATGAGGAAATAGTGGTGCCTTAATGCTTCTCGAGAGTTACAATGGTTTTGAATCAAGTCAATACTTGTGTTTTCCCCTAGTTCAGGTCTTTCCGACCTGATCAACAGGTTAGATGGCACATAAACACAATAACGGGCCATAGGAAGTTTTGTAATGGTGGGCGTTCAATCGCCACTGTTCAGTGCTTCTTACTAGGTGGTCCACTGGAGATTTGGATCTGCCTCTTTTTCCTTTTTTGGGTCATGCATAATATGAGCGGGCAAAATAAAAGAAGGCTATAAAACACATACATCAATGTAAGGCTCAGAAGAGCTTTTCCAGCAGCACACCACACCGATACGGTGTTGTGAACCACATGTTAGGCAATCTGCATCTTTGAAGAACACGTGGATCCCTGTTTTTCTGCCCTCTCAAAAAGAGGGAAGCGGATTGGCTGGTGTACCACACATCAGCTATATAGCGTATAGCTGGTGTAGGTAGGCGTTATGCAAAGGCGAGCGCGGACGCTCCTCGAGCTCCGAGTTGGACGAACGGTTCAAAGTAGATCAACGTTACATGGCCCCAAAATAATGTACTTATTATATCTATACGGTTCATCCATTTTTTGAGATCATTTTAGAGTAATTTCCAAAAAATAATCATATCCAAAGACCAACTGGAGCACACCACAAATAGTGTGATAATGATTTTCACAATTAAAAATTTTATAGGGCCCACTATAACGTTTAGTTTCCATTTAATTTGTTCATAACATCACAGAAATCTGGATGAAGAGGAAAAACCAATTTTATATTATCCAAAACTTGTGTGAATCCTAAAAGGGTTTCAATGGCAGAGGTTCAATCCTCTGCTACTTTTTTCAGTGTGGTCCACTTGATCATTGGGTCTGTTTTATTTTTTGTTTCAAGTCTTATAAAGAGCTCAAAAAAATAGATGGACGGTTTGGATATAATACAAACCTCATAATGGGACCCATATAGCTTGCTGACGTCATTACACCAACTTTATAACTGCGGTGTGATACGACGGCCAATCCGCTTTCAAAATACAGAGCCTCGAACCAATCACATCTTCATCGGGCTGATTGCGGTAACTACCACACTTCATTTTACGAATCCGCTTCTGTACGAAATTGAATTGTGTACTGAGTTACTTGGTGCGCTCTTTTCTTACTATGTAAACTTAGTTGGGCACACCGTGGTTTATCCACACTATTCATTCATTTTTTCATATCATTTTATGGGTTTAACTCAAAATTGATGCACAAACAAAACTTAAGTGGACCATACCATTGGAAAAAGTGAAACTATTGATTTCAATGGGTGAAAATTTTCTAAGGCCTCTAATGATGTTTATTTGTCATTCAACCTGATCATAAGATCAAAAGGACATGGATGAAAAGAAAACACGCTTGATCTAAAATTTCTATTGTCCCCAAGAATTTTTCAATGTTAGATGTTCAATTCACACAGTTCCCGATGGTGTGGTCCGTTTGAGGTTTGCATATAATCCATTTTTAAGACAAGGCTATAAAATTATGTATTAAAAGAGGTGGAAGGAGGGTATATAATGTATGAATGTCACAGGACTCATAGAGTTTACTCAGCACACTTACCGTACTGAGTTACTCGGTACGCAGTCCGCTTTCCTTCTGTACCACCGTGCAGTGATTGGAAGGGAAACGGATTGGCTACTCTCCCTGCCATCAGCCAATCGCTGATGTTCGGTGGTTTGTGAGCCCCACCATGATGTATGTGTTTCATCCATGCCATCCATCTATTTTTATAGATCATTTTATTGTAGTACACAAAAAATGAGGTATATCCCAATCTTAAATGGACCACATTGCAGTAAACAGTGTTGAATGAAGGTCGACCATTAAAAAATTTTTGGGGGCCATAAAAGTATTGTATCAACCTGATCTTTGTTTTTACCTTCATCTAGGTCTTTATGACCTAATCAACATATTGGATGTCAGATAAACAGTACAGTGGGCCCAGGAGTATTTAAATGATGGATATTCAATCACTATTGTTTTCCTGTGGTGTGGACCACCTAAGAATTATATCCATCTTAATTTTAGAATGAAGGCCTAAAATGATCTTTAAAAATTGATGAACGGAATGAATGAAACAAATACATCATTGTGGGGCCCACGGTCCACCGAACACCAGCCACGGGGCTGGTGTCAGGAGTAGCCAATCCGTTCCCGGAAAGGGATGGGCTACTCCCTGACACCCGCCAATAGCGTGTGGTCGGTGTTATGTGAGCCGGACCATGATATATGTTTTTCATACATGCCGTCCATGTAATTGTACGAATGATTTTACTGGACAATTCCAAAAATGAGTTATATCCAAATCTCAAGTGGACCACATTACAAGAAATAGTGTTGAACGAGGGTTAACTATTCAAAACATTTTGGTGGCCACTAGAGTTTTGGATCAGGCTGGTCTTTGTTTTTTCTCTGCGTACGGGCTTTTATGATCTAATAACCAGATTGGATTTCAAATAAACAGTACAATGCGCCTTAAGAAGGATTTTAACGGTAGATATCCAATCCCTATTTTTTTTCATGTGGTGTGGTCACGTGAGATTTATATCCCTCTCATTTTTGGGATCAAGCCATAAAATGGTTCGGATGAAACAAATGCATCATGGTAGGGTCCACTGAGTACTAACCACTAGCCATGGAGCTGGTGGCAGGAGAGTAGTCAATTGTTTCCGATTGGAAGCGGAATAGCTGGTGTACCACACATCATATGTAAAACCGGTGGTATATTGATGTCAACAAGGTTATGTGGGTCCATGATGTATGTGCTATATCCAAACTGTCCATCTATTTTGTTAGCTTGTCATAAGGCTTGAGACTAAAAATAAAATAGATCAAACGAGAAAGTGGACCACACTGAAAAAAAGCAATGGGGGATTGATAAAGTGGACCACACTGAAAAAAGCCATGGGGGATTGAACATCTGCCATTCAAACCCTTTTTGGATTCATAGAAGTTTTGGATCAATATGAAATTTGGTTTTCCTCTTCATGCAGATCTTTGTGACATTACGAATAGGTTGGATGGAAAATAAACGTTATGGTGGGTCCTATGAAAAATTTAATGGTAAAAATCATTATCTCAGCTGCTATTTGTGGTGTGGTCCAGTAGATCTTTGGATATAATTCATTTTTTGGGTATTACTCTAAAATAATCTCGAAAAATAGATAAACAATATGGATATAATAAATACATCATTGTGGGGCCATGTAACTTTGATCTCCTTTGAACAATTTGTAAAACTGGGAGCTCGAGGAGTATCAATGCTTGTCTTTGCACGACCAGTTAGCTGGTGTGGTACACCAGCCAATCCATCCGGTGTACCACACACCAGCTATATAGCTGGTGTAGGTACTTGTCGTGCGAAATCGAGCATTGATGCTCCTCGAGCTCTGAGTTGTACGAACGGTTCAAAGGAGATCAAAGTTATATGGGCCCCACATTGATGTATTTATTATATCCACACCGTTCATCTATATTTTTAAGATCAATTTAGAGCATTATCCAAAAAAAAATGAATTATATCCAAAGATCAACTAGACCATACCAAAAATGGTACCGGAAATAATGATTTTCACTGTTAAAAAATTCATAAGGCCCACCATAACATTTATTTTCCATCCAAATTGTTCATAAGGTCACAAAGACCTAGATGAAGAGGGAAAATAAAATTTCATATTGATCTAAAACTTCTGTGACCCCTAAAAGGGTTTAAATGGTAGACATTCAATCCCCCATTGCTTTTTTCAGTGTGGTCCACTTGATCATTGGATCTCTCTTATTTTTAATCTCAAGCATTACGACGAGCTCGCAAAATGGATGGACAATTTCGATATAACACATACCTCATGATGGGACCCACAAAACTTGCTAACGTCAATACACCAACTATATAGCAGGTGTGTGGTACACCAGCCAATCCGCTCCCCCCTCGATGGGCTATATGGAGAAAAATCTTACTGAAAATAAGATATTAAAAAATATTTATTGTAAATTAAAATTTGACTTTAAAAAATTGAACTTCAGGTAAAAATCAATTTATTTAAATTCTCAGATATTTATTTCATAAAAATCACTTTATTTAATGATGAAATCTAAAGAAATTAAAATTGATTATATTTTAAAAACCTTTCAATGTTCTCATGATAATTTAAATGAATTTTCTGAAAAAATATGGTAATATTTTCAATATATCTCAAAATATTTGTCAAATTGTCCGTTACCCGGGGAGTTGTTGGTGCTCTGGCGGAGGATGGCTCCTGGCACCCAAGAACCTCGAAACGATGCAAGTGGGACGCTTGGATATGATCAAACAAAATCAGTGTTGGAAGCCACTGTTAAGTCAAAAGTCCAACAATCCAACTAGTTGACAATTCTAACATCTTAATAGTGAAAAATTATTGGTAGGAATTATAGCCTTCGACATTTCACTTTTAAAATTTATTTTTATATAAAAAAATTCAAATTTTTTCTTATTATTTTTCGTGATAAAACCAATAGTATATTTTTTGTAATATTATCATTAGATTTTCAGAATTTCGGCATTATTTGTCATGCTACAGTAAGTAAAGAGATGTCTGTAGTTTTGCGTGTGCATGAATGCGTTAGAGTGAGAGGAGTCGAAACTTGGGCTACCAATTAATGTGAACATTAGTGTTAAGAGAGTAGAAATTTAGTTGGTATTCAGTTATTAATTAAGTTCACATGACAATCAAGGAGAGGAGGGAAAGTCGATGGCAAAATGAAAGGAAGAATAAGAAAAAGAAACTTTGGCATAAGAGGGTGTCACAAATGCATCTTATTTGAGAGCTCCATTGCTTTTATTTAAGGGTGAGGGAAGTAGCACTAGCAATGCACGTACTAAAAGGATCTGATCCCATGATAGAGAGAAAAAGTGGGATGTTGCGCAGCACGCCAACAACATAGTGAATGAAGATCTAATCTCCGGTCTCACCTACAAACGATAAATAGAAAGAAATAGAATCTAGAAGTAAAATCAAAACATACCAAATAAACCACAAAACAAGATATATGTGGAAAAACTCCAAACAAGGATAAAAAACCATGGGTGCAAACTTCCACTATGAAGAAAATGAGTTTACAAGGAATATACTAACCTTTTCCCTTGGATGTATAAAGAAAACTCTTTGTCCACATTTTGGAATAACTTTCATCACCCTAGAAAAGCCTTACGGACCCCTATTTATAGTTTATGCAACTTCCCTTTCGCACCTCTTGCGAAACCATCTCAGAAATCCACAGTCCGTGCAAAATCTGAAAACGAATCTGCATAACCTCGACTGGTTGAGTAGGCTGCTCGATGGGTTGAGCGGACCCTTTACTGGTCGAGCAAGGGCCTTGACCGATCGAGCACCACATATCAAAAAAATCATATCTTGTTGGACTTTGAGTTGAGCCAGTCCTCAACCGATCGAGTGGGCCCCTTTACCGGTCAAGCAGCCCACTTGACTAGTCGAATGGCGCTGCCCAGATGTAACTCCATATCCTAACAATCCCCCAGGTGGAGACACATCATCATAAATCTTCTTCTTCTACATCCGGAGTGCACCACCTCCCAGTCTTTAAGCCTGAAGACCAATCAAAGCTAAACAGAGCTTCAGCTTCTCCTGTGTGACTACCTTAGTTAGCATATCCTCAGGATTCTCACTTGTATGAATATTCTCCATAGCAATCAATTTATCTTCCAATAACGAACATATGAAGTGATATCTGATGTCAATATACTTTGTCCTTGAATAAAAGGTTAAATTCTTAGCCAAGTGTATTACACTTTGACTGTCACTATATAGCTTGCAATCTGCTTACTTCTTACCCGACTTTTCCATGAAACCTTGCATCCACACCATCTCTTTGCACGCTTCTATAGCTGCAATATATTCTGTTTTCGTCGTACTAATAGATATTATCTTCTGTAATTGAGAGACTCAATTAACTGCAGCAATACCCAGAGTAAACATATAACCTGTAGTGCTTCTTTTGTTGTCGATATCTCCTACCAAATTTGAAACTACGTAGCCTTGTAGCTTGATTTTCGATCCATCATAGCACAACCCTATATCCATAGTACCTACCAGGTATCTGAGGATCCACTTCACAACTTGCCAATGTTCCTTCCCGTGGTTGTTCATAAACCTGCTAACAACTCCCACTAGTTGAGCAATGTCTGGCCTCGTACTCACCATAACATACATGAGACTCCCAATAGCTGATGCGTATAGGACTTTAGTCATGTAGTCTTGTTCCTCATGTGTCTTTGCACCTTGCTCCTTAAAAATCTTGAAGTGGTTGGCTAATGGAGTGCTAATCGGATTAGCACCTCCCATATTGAATCGATCAAGTACCTTGGCTATGTACTCTTCCTGTGACAAAATCAGTTTCTTATTTTTCCTGTCACGCTTTATCCTCTTGCCTAGGATTTATTTTGTAGCTCCTAAATCTTTTATCCCAAATTCTTTAGATAATTATCTTTTAAGATCTGAGATGTCCTTCATGCTTGAATTGGCCACAAGCATATCATCAGCGTACAGAAGAAGGATGATGCACATTATATCAAACTTCTTCAAATAGCAACAATATTTTGCATGACATCTCTTAAAACCGTTTCCTAACATGAAACGGTCGAACTTCTCGTACCACTGTCTTGAGGCCTGCTTCAGGCCATAAAAACTCTTCTTCAGTTTACACACCTTGTTCTCATTTCCTGGTGCCACGTATCCTGTTGGCTGATGCTTATAATTTTCTTCTTCAAGTTCTCCATGAAGAAAGACTGTCTTAACATCTACACTACGCCAAAATCACTGTTTTGCGACGGACGAAATCCGTCGTAAAACCAAATAAACGACGGACTTCGTCCGTCGCTGTTTACTAGGTTGTTTTTGGTTTTACGACGGATTTTATCCGTCGTTTAATCTGCGACGGACCATATTCGTCGCAGTATAGCGACGGATAAAATCCGTCGTAAAAAAATAAAAAACCGTCGGTAATATGCAAAAAATTAGTCTGTCCCTAAAAACATTAGCGACGAATAAGGTCCGTCGCTAATAAACCTCACAGCGCTAGACTTAGCAACGGTCAGAATCTAGCGACGGATAAGGTCCGTCGCTAATGTAAGCGACGGACCTCATATCCGTCATCGGTGTTCAACGGTAAGAAATTAGCGACGGATTTAGTCCGTCGCTAAAATATCTGTATAAATATTGTTAAATTATTATTATTATTATTTTTAATCTTGCACCTGACAGTCATTCAAAAAATAATTCACACTATTGTTTGATAAGAATCCTATTCACAAAATTAGTAACAACTCAATTCAATAAAAGAGGAAATGACCGAAGTCGCCCACTCCAACAAAAATTCACTTTCAACCCTCTAAACACTTCCCCCTCCTAAACTAGAAAGCATATAAAAGAAATTACCCGGAGCTTTAATTATTGGCTATACCTTGCATTGTATTGGCTACTTGGTATCTGCTCTTGTTCAACCTTCTTTTGAGCCCTTCCTATATATATTACAAACAATCAGATTCAATCCAAGACTAGTTTAGTCAACCCTTCATATATTTCAAATAAACAGCTCAAATCCATGGAAAGTGAATAGTTTAATCAATTGAAACCAATTAACAAAATAAAATGTTAGAATTCATCCTACCCATTAGAGGTTCAGGTAAGAGCATTTCTTAACTTCATAGCATTCACTGGGAGAGCACAATACAGTTTGAAAAGATCTTTAGACGTTGAAATCAATACACAACAGCGCAATGCAATCTGCATTTAATGCACTAGTGTCTAACGACATGACCAAATGAAAGTGTAGGAACTGAGAAATTCCTATTTTCCAACAATCTGAACTCTTTTACGAGTAGGGATAATGCATCAAGTTCAGCTAAGTTGGACCGTAGGTTATTGTCCATCCAGTGGACAGCTTCTAACCTATCGTGCATACAACATCCAACTTGTCCAAAAGGTGGGCCCACCATGAGGAGCACCTTGTGCAAAAATCAGCATAATCCATGCATTGGATGAACCCTATATGTATAGATGCCCTGGCCCATAATTCAGGTTGGTCCCACATGCATGTTGAATGTTTGGGACCATGGCTTTAAAAAGGTGGCAAAAAGCTCTACAATCAGATGGCCATCAGACGTCAACCTTCCCCTTTTACCCAGGCTCTTGGAACCAGTGATTGCACAGGATACCAGTCACATGCCAACAAAGTCCAACCCAGTATTGACCCATATGCCCCATACAAGATTGCCAACATGGTCAGGCACTACACTGCACCGTGGGAATTCATGAACAGTTTATCTCTACTTCATGCAATAGACCACCAATCACAGAGTGGGCTAGAAGAGAACATGGGGAGAGACTCATGACAAAGTCTTTAAGTCTCACTATAATTAAATGGTAATTGAATCCTACAATATCCATTTGAGAGGACAACAAAGATGTTTGGTGTTCCCTACAAGTTGGTGCATGAGTATTTCCAAGTTCACTATAATAGGTAGGGGATCTGCTTCCTATTAAAACTTACTCTTGCACATGACAACCTGTTTCTTTTGAACTTGAAAATCCTCTTGTGCATGAGAAGGGGGCCAACTTTCCCTTTCCATTTTGCTCCATTTAGAATCTTATACTTGAATTTTGGGAATCAAATCTAATAGTTGATGCTTAACCATGGAATAAAGGAATTGATAAATGTATTGATAGTTGTTGGGATAAGGCTTAGATGATGATGATGATGTGATGATAAACTACATTTTCGCACAATTTTTTGCATAAATTTATCCACCTTCAAAGCTGTTTGTCATCAATAAAATGCATGTAATTTCACCTTATAAACTGAAAAGGGACAATATAAACCTTAAGAGCTGAAAATATTAGGGGAGGAACAGTGAAAGGAAGACGTGTTAGGCCTCCTTGAAGAATATGCCTCCTCACAGTACAAATAATCTGAAATATCCATGCACAATAAAATTATGATGAAAAGAAATTCACAAAAATACACCAAACTAGTGTGGAGAAAATCTATAGCACTTTCACATGAGCCACAAATCAACTCTTCCATTTAAATATGCCAATTCAGAGAGAGTGCATTCGAACATTCTGTAACTAATATGTCAAAAGCCATACGAAAATACATGACAATGCACGCAAGCAGAAACAATGAAAAAAGAAAAGAAACAAAAGAAAAATGAAAAAGAAAAGAGAGAAAACTTCAAAGCATCAGTTACCTTCATCTCTTCAAGGTCCTCATTAAACGGCATATGAATAAGACGAGCAACAGAATTTTGCTCCTTGAAATCCTCCTCATCAAGCTAGTGGAAGAGCAGAAATGGACAACAAACATATTCCAACATATTATTATGTGAGTAACAAAAGATACAATGATAAGGCACAACAAAAGGAGAAGTATGCCAAGCATTACCAGCAAAAATATATATATATATATATATATATATATATATATATATATATATATATATATATATATATATATATATATATGGGAAAAGGTACTATGCGCTTGAGCTCACGGTTCCGTCCCATGCGGTCGAGCTGCATGGGCCCCACCGTGATGCATTTCAAACATCTACCCCATCAGTCAGATGCACCATTCCATCGTGGACCTAGGTCTCAAAAATCAAGTCAATCCGTGACTTGTGTGGGCCACACCACATACAGAAGTGGAGATGGGTCGTGCACCATTAAAACATTCATAATCATTTTTTGGGTCCCACCGAGATGTGTTTTACAAATCCAACCTATCCATTATGTGTGTCCCACTAGGATTAGGGGTCATACCAAGTTTCAGCAGCATTCAAAACTCAGGTGGGCCCCACCAAGTGCTTTTATATGTTTTAACGGTGTCTTCACATGATTTTAGATGGTATGGCCCACCTGAGTTCCGTTTACGGCTGATTTTTGGGATATCCCATTATTTAAAGGGGACCCATCAAATGCACGGTGTTGATGGTTGACACGCATCACTGTGGGGCCCACACAGCTCGACCTCAACGATAAAGGGGACCCATCAAATACACAGTAACATTTCATAATTGTACCTCATCAGCAGGTGTCCCGTCCATGTCCTTTATAAGTCCCTTTATTAATTCAAATAGTGCCTCAACCTGAAACAACAGTGATTGCACCATGTTTGACCAGGAACAGTTTGTAGGGGCAGTAGAAACAACAAACAAAAGCATACCTTATCAGCAGTTGATATACAAGTGGTGTTTTTCATGATGCTTTGAATGATTACTACTGCTATGACTTCATTGTTCCGTTATTGAGGTGATCCATGACACGTGGATAGTTAGAAAGCTTCATTGCAGTCACAATATCATTGTATTTCTCCAAGGGAGCACTCAAAAGTGCAACAATTTATTTTGTTGCTTTGCTATCTTCAAGCTTTGCTTTGCCTGAAAGTTTCCGAACACATGCTCCCTGCAGACAAATAACCAAGGAAAGGGGTGTTATCTAAGGTGTTAAACTTGATATGGGCTAACAGATGAAATAGTCATCCAAACAACATATTGCAAAAAACTAAATTATGTGGTTAGTTAACCAGATGTACATGCCGCTTGGACTATGCAATCACAAGATGGCATGGGCATAAAACTTTTCAGTGCCCCCACATTGGTATTTTCTTCCATGGTCTTGTAATATGCTCATGGCTTTACATTATTGATGAGGAACGTTTATCTTTTCAGATGATAATGATTTTTTGGGAGATTTTGGTCGAAACCATGCATGTAGATAAGCTTTGTCCACATGTGGCCAGAAAAAATAAAAAAAAGAAAAACTTTAAGAGTCTCAAGAACCTAGACACACATACACTTGCACATGTATATATATCATAAAGAAATATCCCATGTGGCACTCATGTACAGCCATCCAGACCATCAAAATTTTGGCACAAGTTATTGATGGGACATCTCAAAACTCATAATCATCAACCGATCCTAATCATCCAAGGTGGGCCAGCTATTTGGGCAGTCTTAATTGTCCTACAAGCATGCCATGTGTATGATGGAGGAGTCACTACCATTTTAAAAATTGTTATGAACTATCTATCATCGAAGTGCTGAGTCCTATCAGAGTTCAACATGTGAAACAGAGGTAACTTGTCATCATCATTTGGGCCACTGGTGTATGCCATTTTAGACCATCCAAAGTGTGGGCCACATTGTGGATGGATATCTTGAAAATCACACTAATCAACCAATCCTAACCATCCAATTGATGGTTAAAAGAAAACCAGTCAGTGGTTCAATTTTCAGAGGCAACAATAGATGGTTACTATCATCTTCCCAGTGTAATGTTCATCATGCTCTGTCCAAATTGGTCCAATAATTTGGAAAGTCTGGATTATTGTAGAATTATGTCATTAGTATAGTGAAATACTTACGACAAATTTTGAAACGGTGGTGGTGAACTATCATCTAAATCTATCAATATATGGTGGTGATACTCAGATTAGATTATATAGATTTGTGTCACTATAATTAAACTAATACTTAGCCAAAAATTCACCCTACAGTTTTCATATAACAAGCTAACAATGATAAGTAGGCATGCAAAAAATCAGATAACTTTAATACTCACAAGCATTTAAAAACATAATTATGAAGTTTACCTTCCCAATGGCATTGCTTAATTTTGCAAAGGCCTCTACTTGCAAGAATTCTGGCAAAACCTGCAGCGTAAAATTATTAGGAACAATCACCAGATTTTGAGCCAGGAAACCACAAGTGGATAACTCACTTCTGAACTTGACACAACATAATTTGACAACCTCTCCATTAGTTGAGATAACACTGTTTTGATGTCAACAGTTGGCTGCAAAAACAATGGTAAGGGAAATAACGGAATTGGTACAACTGTTGTATGTTACATGTATTGTGCACAAATTTGCACAATGTTAAAGTTTTTAAACAAAATTCCATTCTCATATTCATAAAGGATTAAGAAACAAATCTATAACCAGATTGTTTTTAATTCAATGGTGAGCCTTTCTCATCTTAAGAGTAGACTTGAAGTCTTGGATTGCTTCTGCAACTATTCTGGATGGAATTCGACTTGAAACAATATCAACATACCAAAAGAATAGTGAATTCAGATATCTTATCAACAGATCATTGAATACACTCTGGTAAGAAACAAATATTATTCAGGACTGAGCATGTACAAGTCATGTCCAGTTATTTGTCTTCAACGCAAGAGAGGCATTGTTTCATTTCTAAGAAAAGAAGAAGCCAAATGAAATCAAAAGAAATCATAAGAAATATTCTTTGCAGCAAAAGAATTCTTATGTTATCCTATGTTCTAACAAACCATGTAAAGCAACATTAATATTTACATGAGATTTTCTTCTCAGAGAGTCCTCATTTCTGTTCTAGGAAAGAAACTAATCAAAATTGAGCGTCCAAATTGTATCATTCCCTATAATAAAAGATTACAAGATCATCTAGGTAGTCTAATACAAGCCTGATAATTGCCAAACCAACAACAAATAATATAGATGTACAAGCTGCACCTTAAGAAAAGGTTTATACTTTATAACAATCGAAGGAAATGCACAAGACTCCATACCTAAGTGGCTAGGCCATATACCAGCAACAAAATATAGAACAAAGTTATATGGATTTAAAAGCCCAATTAGGGGCATAATTTTTTTTCTAATAAACTTGCTCAACATTCTTCTACCTCACATAACTCAAAATTAAAACAAGAAACTCTGATCCCCAGGTACGCATAAAACATGGAGAGTACAGAAAAGATAATGCCAAACAACAGCAATCTCTCAAATGATTTTGCGAACATTATTGCAATGGTTTTACGCGAAGAAAAAAAAAATGATTGCTTGATATTCTTTAAAATTATGGGAACACTGATCAAATCACCAACCTGAAGCTGAGGGCATGCAGCCAGTAATGTTTCAAGAGTTTGCAAGTTGTATTCATCTGGAAAGACCTGGATTATACAATCCATCAAGTAATATTGAGTAAGCTCATCTTTACAGTTCACAACCTGTTGAAGCCAATTTGGATGCAAATTCCACAACAGGAGGATTAGAATGCTAAGCTAGCATAGGTCTCTATACCACAAAAAAAAATATATATTCGAAAGCGAAAAAAAAAAAAGGAAATATGAGAATTTGACCTGTTCCAAGACTCTGGGAAGCATAGTCTCTTTGTACATATCAAGGTCCACACCCTCTATCTGACTGAGGACATGCAGATTTTTTCCAACATTGATGTAAAGCTTAACTAACCTGACTTGACAAGTGAATCAAAGCATGGAAACAATGTGCGGTAATTGCACGTGATAAAGAAAAGAATTTCAAGTGGTGCTCTAGATAATCTTCAAAATTTTTCGTTATCTGAAATAAAGAAATAAACGAGAGAAGAAACATTAGACGAAAAAACAGTGCATCCATGTATCATGTATGCATGCTTCAATCAGTCATGTTAGCAGTATGTACCTCAAGCGTGCATTCAAAAACATCTTCAAATATGCGAGGCACGTCCTCCATCATTACTCCCATGTCCATCATTACTTCCATGTACCTGTAAACATCACCACCAAGATCTATTATTTGGGCCCAACCAAGTATCAGGATTCAGGACATCACTAGTTTCATTGTGGTGGGAAACAGTAACTGCTAGGAATCTTAAGACTAGAAAGATTTGGTAAAAATGCATTTATTTACAAGAGAATATGATGCTTGATGGAAGAATCCAAAGGACTAAAAACTTAATCTTGTCTGTGTACTCAAGTGCACCAAAAGAAACTTGGCATGGGTACATGGTTGGTCCAATGTGACATGGCTGAGCCAATCTAATTTTTCGGCTGAGTAATAATAATAATAATATTAGAAAGTAAGAAAAAAAATCATTACTTGGTTTCACAATGATTAAGCAATTAACTCTTAAATTACCAATAAAAAAAGTCAACATGATTGTACCCCATTTGAGGATGATTGGCGGTAGTGTTATGACCAGGTTAAAATAGGGGCAAGTGTACCACATTAACCACTTTATTTTCTTCTTTTTTATGAGCTGATATTTTTACTCAAATAGGAAATAAACAAAAGAGGCAGCAAAGTTCCAATGATGAGCGACCCTATCTATTTTCATTGAGAGTTAGCAGCTTCATTAGCTTCCTCCATGACAAAAAGATGCATCTGAAGCAGATGCAATTATCCAGATTTTGGTAGTAAATAACAGTGTCCAAGGTTATTTGTCCGGGAGGGAAACCCATTTGACTGCAATAACTGCAGCTGCTACCATAATTGAAGCATTCAGAATAAAGGGCCTTGGTTGATATATGCGAAAGTTGGCGACTCGAAAGATAGACGACCTTCTACACAGCAATACACACCACAAATATAACTTCATATCATTTTACATACAATAAAAAATGAAGAGGAACAATAACCATGATATATGGCTAAACTTCCTTGTTTATAATTGTAACAAAGAGTGACAAAACTTCACTCCCTGGCATCAGGTAAATTTCTAGCATAGTCCCCGAGAACAGGGTCCATCATTGGTGGCACAAATTGTTTTCCAATTTGCGGTTGATCTTCAGCCTTGTCCACAAATGTTTCAAGTAGCTTGAGAGTCTCCTGCTTAACCAATCTGTTTAGACATAAAATTTATTTAGTACTGCCAGAATAATACATTTATCATTCCTTAAAAGGATGTATGCACATTATAGAAGCGTAAAGATTGTACATGCACAGTGTGCACTCAAAGAGTCACAATCAAATATTAGTGAGCAGAAATCTCTGCATAGGCATCTGAAATTTTGAATTTTGAAATGCTTTCTAGTTTCCATTCATCAATCCTTCAATGGTGGAAGATAACATGTAGAATTCTCACTGCTCACTGTGCACATTGAAGTTATCTAAGAAAAAAATAATTCCCAAACATTGATCCTACCGCAGAAGTTTTACATATGATGTTTTAGAGCCAAAGGGCCCTCCTCCTGCTAATTTCTTTGATATAAGCTCGCTGTAGATTCTGTTTCAAGCATTAATCATGAAAATATGTGCATTATTAGTATTTCTCAAAAACAAATATACACATTATTAAGAACTAGAGCATCTACAAACCCATGGAACCAAACAAGTGTCATAAGATTCTCTTCACACCAATAACATACCTGTACACATTAAGCATGTCCAGAAAGATCAATGATATTTGTGATAAGAAGTATGTTCCAAGTGCGCTGGCTACGCTGGTGTTTTTCTGCCAAGTAGAAACACTTCATTTTACTCGTGTACGATGCTCACAAGTCATAAGGTATAAGATACAATAGTCATACACATGACAATAAAAGGCAATAAAATTGCTAGATTCGCAACAGTGCAACCAACCAGACATTGATCAACTACGCGCACAAAGGGTGCCAAATCTCCTAGAGAAAATTGCAGTTGGTACTTACAGGTCATGGTTTTCAAAAAGGGTACCATATCGACTGATACGACTATATGATATCTGTATCGGCATGATTTAACACGCAATAAGGATCTGCCCATGTCAAAACATATGCGACTGTATTGGGGGGGGGGGGGGGGGGGGGGAGGGGGTGTTTTATCTTGCTGTAATGGTGTCAAATCAACCTTATAACCCCAATACCTGTAAGCCATTTTTCAAGGGCTAACATGCTTTTCTTAAAACAAATTCAAGCCATTTTTGGGCCATTGTAAGGTGTAGGTAGTAATCAGGCTTAACAGGGCATCATATATATAACCTACACAACATATATATTCATTATAATAAAGCACATAAGCTACAGTCATACCACAACTAGGAAAGGTAAACACATCAAACCACCTTATTTACTTCTGAGAGCTGATCACCTACAACCACTATATTCTAACTTGTGATGCAGCCAAATATTTTCTGAAACACATCTTCCATCATTTTACAACCAAATACATCGAATCAGGCAAGGAATCCTATTAGATTGCGCCAAATACCAGAAAAAAATCAGATCTAATCTCCAAACCGAATCTATAGCTTCAAAAAACTAAAGAAACCGTAATAAGACAAGATGGACAAGATCTCTCCATAATCCATGAAAAAACATCATTATGGGGAAAGAATATGTATGCACTATCCCCAAACGTCGTATGTATGCTCTGTCCCCAAATGGGCCATTTCTTTTCGACAGCATTGGAGTAGCAGAAATCCCCAATAAATAAATAAATAAAATATAGAAGGTGAAATCCCCAATTCCAAAAATCCTCAGATCCCCAAAATCCTAAAATCCCCAAATCCCTAATTTGTAAAATCAGAAAAACCCCAATTCGGGGTCCACATTCAAATCTGTAAGCCCTAAAATCCCCAAATCCCTAAATGAGGGTCCACATCAAATCAAAAATCCATAAATTACTAAATCCCCAAATTCCTAAATCGGCATTGAGATTGAGAGAGAGAGAGAGAGAGAGAGAGAGAGAGAGAGAGAGAGAGAGAGATACCTCACGTTCGACAAATAGTCATTAACCGAGCTTCAGAGAGTGAGGGGGTGCGTCGGCAGGGCGTTCGTGGATCAAAGACACATACAAGAAAGGTGAGAGAGAGAGAGAGAGAGAGAGAGAGAGAGAGAGAGAGAGAGAGAGGAGGGAGAGGGGATTAGGACGAGAGAGAGAGAGAGAGAGAGAGAGAGAGAGAGAGAGAGAGAGAGAGAGAGAGAGAGGATTAGGGCGAGACAAAGAAGACAGGGGACGCGGATTAGCTACTGACAGGTTGGGTGGCGAAGTTAGGTCACCAAGTTCTATGGGGCCCATTATGATGTATGTGTCGTATCCACACCGTCCATCCATTTGGAGTTAACATCTTAGGGCATTATCTGAAGAATGAGGCAGATCCAAAGCTTTAGTAGACCCCACGACAGAAAAAAGTGGAGAGAGTGATTCCCACCGTTGAAAGCTTCCTAAGGCCGACAATGATGTTTATTTGAAATCCAAACTGTTCACAGGTTAACAAAGACATGAAAGAAGGGAAAACACAGGTACCAGCTTGATCAAAAACTTTTATGGGCCTTCGAAGTTTTAAATGGTGGGTGTCACTCTCCCCACTCTTTCTGTAGTGTGGTCCATCGGAGGTTTTGGTTAGACTCATACTTTGTCTATTTCCCTAAAATGATCTCTCCAAATAGATGGACGGAGTGGATACAAAGAATACATCATCATGGGGCTTATAGAGCCTAGTGATGTTAGTCTCACTACTCAACCCGTCAGTAGCCGATCCGCGTCCAGGAGAGGGAATGATTTCCTGCGAAATCCTTTAACAGGAACTCCCTGCACAAGGATATTGGGTGGGGCGCACCAAGATGTTTGTGAGAAATCCACCCCGTCCATCCATTTTACAAGATCATTTTAGAATGTGTGACAAAAATTAAGTGTATCCAACATTCAAATGGACAACACGAGAGGAAACAGTGGGAATTCAGTGAGCACCGTACACATTCAATCAATATTGTTTTCCCGTGGTGTGGCCCACTTGAGATTTTGATCTACCTCATTTATGTGATATAGTATTAAAATGATGTGCAAAAATTGATGGACGGTATGGGTTAATCCCAAATTTATGGGCCTTACAAACAATTGTGGTCCAATCCATCCCCTTTATCGGTGGTGTGGCCCATTTAATCTTTGGATATGATTCATTTTTTGGATAATTCTCTAAAATGATCTCAAAAAATGGATGAATGGTGTGGGTTGATCACAAAATTTTGGTAAATCCAAAACTCAAGTGGACCATGCCACACGAAACAATGTGGAATAATGATTTCCACCGTTGATACCTTCCTTGGGCCCACAGTAACATTTATTTTCCATCTAACCTATTCATAATATTAAATACATATGAATGAAGGGAAAATACAAACATCATCTTGATCCAAAACTTCTATGGCCTCCAAGAATTTTTCAATGGTAGAGGTTCAATCACACTATTTCCTGTGGGGTGGTCTACTTGAGTTTTGGATATGCTTCCTTTTCGTTCTTTAGGCTTCAAATTATCTATTAACGTGGATAAACGGAATGGATAAAATAAATAAATAATGGTGGACCCCACAAAGTTTACTTTAGTAAAGGTAATGACTAACTCACCTAAATGTAAAGGGGTTTCTTTAAAACATTCATAATCATATATTAGTCTTGCCTTAATGTGATTCACATATCCAACCCACTCATTATGTGTGTCCCACTTGGATGAGGGGTCATACTAAGTTTTAGCCACATCCAAAACTCATGTGGGCCCCACCAAGTGCTTTTATATTTTTTATAATGTCTTGACATGGTTTTAGATGGTATGGTCCACTTGAGTTTCGTTTACGGATGATTTTTGAGATATCTCATAACCTAAAGGGGACACATTAAATGCATGGTGTTGATGTTCGACACACATCATGATGGGGCCCACAAAACTTATTAACATCAATTCGTAGGTTCCCGCAAGGTCAATAAGTTGGGTCATAATTTTGACAATATATTTAGTCCATTTTATATGTATAGTCCATTCACTCTATTTTATTGATCAATACCTTCAATTTGACTAGTTACTCGCCCCAATCAGGCTAGCTACATGTGAAAAAGGTATTGGGAATACAAGATTGATCAACAATTTGAGTGAAATTTGATTAAAACACATGGAACTTATTTACTCTTCAATATGGACTAATTCAATTGTCCAAAAATGATTAAATGTTCAATTAGTATATGTGCCTAATAATTTATTAAAAAATATTTTTTCCGCAGATAAATATTAATTTCCATTTAAAAATTACATTTTTTTTCAAAACGTATATTTTTTTACTCTTAATTTTTCATTGAAAACTTTTAACAAAATATCATTTTTATTATAAAATATTTTAAAAAATAAATTAAAATACAAATTCTGAATATTTATTTTCAAAATATCTTAAATTTTCACAATTTTAAAATTTTTTCCCAAAAATTCCAGAATGCGATTTTTTTTCTTCAAAAGCATCATGATGTTTTCAACTTTTCAATTTTTTTCAAAAAATTATATATATATTTTCAAAATCTTAGTGTTTTTATAAATAACTTTTTCTTTTAATTTCGAATTTTGAACATTTTCAATTATTTTTCAAAATCACAAAAATTTTCAACTTAATTATTTTTCGTTTCAAAATGTTTGTTTTTTGACAAAGTATTGATTTTTTACTATCATTTTATTTTAAAAATTTTCAATTCTTTTTCACTTCTCCATGTTTTTAAAAAGCATTTTATTTGTACTTGTCAATTTTTATTGAACTTCACAAATTTTTTTTTTTTCAAATTTCAAACTCTCATTTTATTTTTTAAAATATTTTCATTTTTCAACATTGTGAAAATTTTCACATTTTTTTAAAACATTTTTAATTTTTTACAAGATATTATTATTTTTTCTCAAAATCAAATGCTTTTTTTTTTCAAATTTATCAACTTTATTAAATATTCTTTTTTGTTTCCACAAAATAGATTTTTATTAAATCACGATTTTTATATTTTCAAAATCTAATTTTTTTTCTCAAACATTGTTAAATTTTTTTAACTTCTCAATATTCTTTTTCATGTGATATTACAAATCATTTAAATATTAGTTTTAAATTAAAAGTAAAAATAAAAATTCCACTCATTTGATATAAAAACAAAATAAATTTTCCTTTTGCATTCAATCAATTGTTAAAAAATATTCTTAGATACAAATATGTACAATTAAACCACTGAAATTCTATTAAAAAATAATTATTAGACTACAAAAAAACTTAATTTTCCACCGCATTCTTAAAAAAATTGAAAAAAAAAATCCTGAGGCGAAAGTCCTTTTTACGACGGACCTGATCCGTCGCAAAATCAACTCGCCATTTCGTGTTGGGCGGGAATTTACAACTATTCATTTTCCGTCGCAAATCAACCTTTGCGACGGATTTAGTTCGTCGCCTAGTTACGACGGACAAAAACCTGTCGTAAATCAAATTTTAGCGACGGATTTTAGTCCGTCGCTAAATTCCACGACGTTCGGACTACGGACATTCCGAAACAACGAGCATAGCGACAGACTTTTTCGGTTAGCGACGGATTAAATCCGTCGTTAAACCAAGAGATTTTTGCGACGGACTTGACCATTTTGGCATAGTGCTAGCTGCTCTAGATGTAAGTCCTCTGTAACCACTATACTCAAGACCATACGAATCATAGACATTTTCACCATTGGTGAAAATATTTCGATGAAGTCGATACCTGTCTTTTGTTGGAACTTTTTCACAACCAATCTAGCCTTGTACTGTTTCGAGCCATGATGCTCCTTCAGTTTGTAAATCTACTTGTTATGAAGAGCTTTCTTACCCTTAGGTAGAGTGACTATCTCTCATGTACGATTTAACTCAAGAGAGTCCATCTCATCATTCATGACCTGCTCCCACTTAACCCGTGTATCTGACTGTAATACCTCTTCAAAATACTTTGGTTCACCACTATCTGTCAGCAGTAGATAATGTAAGGAGGGTGAGTATCGGAACGTGAGTTTCCTCTCTAGAGTAGACCTCCTTACAATCAGTGTCTGTGGCTCTATCTCATAATGCTCATGTGCATGATTATCCTGTAACAATGTAACACCCGTATCCGGTAACTCTTCTAACTTTACGAATTCTTTCTCCTCGGCCTTGTTTTGTTGCACGCTATCCTTATGCATCACTTTTTCATTGAAGACTACATCTTTGCTTCTGATGATTTTTCTATTTTCTGTATCCCAAAACCTTTAGCCAAAATCATATTTCCCGTATCATATAAACGTGTACCTCCTAGACTTTACATCTAGCTTATTTCTGTGTTCTGCATCAATGTGAACATATGAAGTGCAATCGAACACTCTGAGATGTGCAATGTTTACTTCTTTCTCAGTCCACGTTTCTTCTGGTAGCCCACCATCTAATGGTGCTGAGGGACTTCTATTGATGACATATGCTGCAATATTCACAACATTTGCCCAAAACGTCTTGGGTAATCTTATATGTAGCCTCATGATCCTGGCGCGCTTAAGGATGGTCCTGTTAATATGCTCAACCACACCATTCTGTTACGATTTCCTTGAAATCATTTTTTGATGTTTGATTTCATTTATTGTATAATACTCCTCAAATCTCTTATCACAGTATTCTCCCCCATTATCTGATCTATGACATTTTACTGTTTTACCTGTCTCATTTTCTACCATTACTTTTCACTTCTTAAATACATAAAATACATCAGATTTATGCTTTAAGAAATAGACCCACAGTTTTCTACTAGCATTATCAATAAAAGAAACAAAATAATGTGAGTTACTAAGAGATAAAACCTGTGTCGGTCCTCACACATCAGTTTGTACAAGCTTCAATAGATACATCTTTGGTGCACGTCTTGTTTTTTTGAAACTTACCCTCTTCTACCTATTATACACGTAGTCCTCATAAAATTCCAAGTCAATATACTTCAGCCCTGGTAGCTTACCTTTTGACAATAACACCTTCATCCCTTTCTCACTCATATGTCCCAACTTCTGATGTCATAACTGCTCATTCACTCTAGTTGATGCGACGGCGAGTGAACTATACGATCCTGAAGTCATGTACAAAGTTCATTTCTTACCTTGAGATATCACCAAAGCACCTTCTATGATATTTTAGGAATCACTAATGAATGTTGTTACATATCTGGTATCGGCCAATTGCCCCCCAGATCAAATTCCGTTTCAAACTCGGTACATGTCTGACATCCTTCATTTTCAAAGTCATTTTTCCTTTTTGATTTATATGAACACGTCCTTTTCCAACAAGACTGCATAGCTCATCATCACCCAGGTAGATTTTTCCGAAGTCACCTGACACATAATCACGTAAAATTTTCTTACACAAAGTAGCATGAAACAAAGCACCTGAGTCTATGACCTCAGACTCATTCCTCGCATTAAGAGACAAAATCAATGCCTCTGTGTCATTCTCATCAGATGGATTCATTGAATCCTTCCCTCATTGAGAGCTTCTTTCTTGTTTCTTAAGTGCCCTGCAATCACATTTCATGTGTCCTTTCTTATCGCAATGCCAACTCCTGTCTTTGTTTTTTGGTCCCTTGGACTTCTTCTTCGACTTAGAACGTCCATATTTATTGACTCCTTTGTTTAACGATCTTGCTCTTCCTTTAACGTTTAAAGTATTTCTTGAATCCCCTGAAACTCCTGATACATTTCTTCTAAATTCTTCGCTGAGAATTAGACCGACCACATCATCAAATTTCAGCTTTGTCAACCCTGAAGAATTGCTCACAGCAATCACCAAACCATCTCAACTGCCTAACAAACTAGACAAGATCAATAACTCCCTGACCTCGTCTTAAAAAATAATGCCAACGGACTCTAATTGGCCTGTGACTGTAATGAACTCATTTAAATGTTCAGCCACACTCCCACCATCTGACATCTTCATGTTAAATAGCTGTTTCATAAGATAAACCTCATTGGATGTTGAAAGTTTTCATACATTGTAGTTAAGGTTTCCATTAATTCTTTTGTGGTCTTTACCTTGGATATATTGAAGGCGACACTCTTAGACAAAGAGAGTCGGATCGTTCCTAAAGCCTTTCGATCAAATAAAGACCATTCCTCATCTGTCATCTTTTATGGTTTCTACTCTTTTTCTCCTAGAGGAATATAGAGGTTCTTCTGATAAAGATAATCCTCCATCTGCATCTTCTAGGAGGTAAAGTTTGAACCATCAAACTTCTCAATTCTAGTCTTCTCTTCTTTCGTCATCACTCCCAATAGAACTAAACCAATAGCTCTGATACTAGTTATTGTACAACACATCAATAACACAGTGAACCGAGATCCAATCTCTTGTCTCACCCATAAATGGTAAACAGAAAGAAATAGAATCTAAAAGTAGAATCAAAGCATACCAAACAAACCACAAGACAAGATATACGTGGAAAAACTCCAAACAAGGGTAAAAAACCACGGGTGAAAACTTCCATTATAAAGAAAATGAGTTTACAAGCAATATACTAACCTTTTCCCTTGGATGTATAGAGAAAACTCTTTGCCCATACTTTAGAATAACTCCCATCAGCCTAGAAAAGCCATACAGACCCCGATTTATAGTTTAAGAAACTTCCCTTTCACACCTCTTGCGAAACCATCTCAAAAATCCGCAATCCGTGCAAAATTCGGAAACGAATCTGCTTAACCTCGACTGGTTGAGTAGGCTACTCGACTGGTCAAGCAACAGCCTTGACCGGTTGAACATCATGGACCAAAAAAATCATAGCTCGCTGGACCTTGAGTTGAGTCAGCCTTCGACTGGTCGAGTGAGCCCCTCAACCGATCAAGCAGCCCACTTGATTGGTCAAGTGGCACTGCCCAAATGTGACTCCACATCTCAACATGAGAGACATTAGAAAGGAGCGAGAAAAATGGTAAGAGATGACAGGGAATGTGTTGGCTACATGCAATGAGAAAAAGGGAGGAGGCTCATAGTTTTAATGTTGTACGAACCCCAATAAATTTCCTTGTGTTTTACTTAACTTGAGCTTTAGACCTGCATCATTATTAGGCAAACATTCTAACATAAGAAAACATAACAAATAGACGATGTAGAGTGGCCCCTTGAAGTCTTTATTGCTCGGTCTCCCTTCTACTTATGTGCCAACTGCATGCAAAGGGGAGAAGACCATTGAGCAGGCTACATACAGTAAAGATAGAAAAGGCAAAAATACTTGAAAATTTAGCCCCCAACAATTCATTAGGTGAACCAAAATGTATTTTTATTATACTAGTAACTATCTATCATTTTGTGCGTTGTTTCCTACCAAATGAGTGGATTAGAATGATTTTTTGCACTGAGTGATCCTGGCTAGCAATGGGGGTAAGCTTGAAAAAGATTGTATGTCACACACACACACATGACAAGTTGGAGCATATCACTGGTTAGATAGTAACTTAAACTGGATGAACATGAACATTTCTCTTTTACACATCTACTCAACTTTTCTATTGGAAATTAGATCTCAGCCGTAGAAAGAAGAAGATGATTAGAAGAGAGATGGATGCCAAGGCTTGAATTGCACAAGTACTTCAAAATACTTTCTAAATGATGTAGAACGGGTCGCGAACAATTTCCTGTCTAAGATGGACCAGAGAAGGCCCGATCATAGGTAGAAGCCATCAAAACTGCCAAAACCTTAAAACGGGCATATCTTGCAAACCAGAATGAGTTACTCGACATATCATATATGATTTTGGGGTAGGATGAGCTACTTTATCCAACCAACCCAGCTAAGCCGGGTTTCCCATGCCAAATTTGCAAGATTCCATCATATTGGCCGCCAAATTCCATGTTTAGTTCCGTTTTTACTATAAATAGTAAGTTTTAGCTTGATTATAGCTTTTCATCCGTTGGGCTTTAGGAGTTGTGTCCAACATAAAAAGTTCTTAGAATAATTAGGAGAATAACTTAGTTAAGCCACATAGGACACTTACTATAAAAGTAAATTTACTATTTATAGTAAGTTATGAATTTTAAGGAGTTTTAGTTATAGTTTGCTTCCGATTTCTTTCTTATTGCTTGATATCTCTATTTAAAGGGTTGTGAACTTGTTTATTTCAATCAGTTAAATTTCAAATTTTATAGAATTTATTTCTATTTTGCTTGCTTTCTTTTTCGTGGATTCGAGAAGTCTCTGTGAGGAGTCTAGAGGAGTTCCGTGGATTTGGAACAATTATTCCCTTTGAGGAAGACGGTGCTTGACCTCACGTCCTCCCCTGCGTCAGGTTGGTATCAGAGAGAGGACTCCCATCGGACCGATGATAAACCATAAATGTATGGACAAAAATCCCATGGACAGTGATCCAAGGATTCATTATCTTTTGGAAAGAATGAAAACTTTCCACCGGAGGAGTCAGTTGACCATGCAAGAGCTATAGATAACCCTTAACCATATTGTGGATGCGCTAATTCTGCCACGAGCCCTATGTGATGCTCAACTGCCCGTGGTTACTATATGACACAATCTTGATTTTCATAGAGCACTAATAGTGATGAATCGTAGGGCTATACCAGATAATGCGAATTCTAGCGATGAGGGCCTCGATGATGGCTTTGCCCGACGACCAGTCAATGGAGGAAATCGTCTAGATCATATTGAAAGATACTATCGAGTTAAGGCCGAACTTCATAGTTTTAATGCATTATTAGGTATAAAAAATTTACTTGATGGATTGCCCCCCATGAGAGACATCCAACATCACAAAGGCCTTGTATCTGGGGCTAGCTTGGCCAATTGCCTTCACTATCAGGTGAGTCAAAAAGATCTTGAAGGTAGGAGTGAAGGATCTGATCAATACTAGTCAAGGAAAACATGAGTACATGTATTGTGACAGCTCAAGAGCCTAATCCCAAGTACAAGAAAAGGGCTAATAAACATCGATATTAAAAATTATCTCAAAATCATGAATCAAGTACCTTGAGTAACTCAAGGATGAGTTTTTTCCAAGCGGATGGGTCTGATGTAGAACGTGTCACACATACATTCCTAGCATGGTTGGACTAAAAGAAGGTGGATCGTAAGTTGATCATAACTTTTGATCTGGGTATCATTACGACGCACCGGACGAAGTATTATGAACCGAAGCAGCATGAGAACTCGAAGACAAGTTCTTTTGAAGTGGAGGGGACTGATGTATGGTGGGTTGCGAACACTTTTATATCTAAGATGAACCCGAGAAGGCCTGATCAAAGGTAGAAGTCATCAAAACCATTATAACCTTTAAACAAGCATATCTCGCAAACCAATATGAGTTACTCGACGTACCATGTATGATTTTAGGGTAGGATGAGCTACTTTATCTAACCAACCCAGTTATACCAGGTTCCTCATGCCGAATTTGCGAGATTCCATCATATCGACAGCCGAATTCCATGTTTAGTTCTGTTTTTACTATAAATATTAAGTTTTAGTTTGATTATAACTCTTCGTCTGTTGCGCTTTAAGAGTTGTGTCCAACATAAAAAGTTCTTAGAATAATTAGGAGAATAACTTAGTTGAGCCACATAGGACACTTACTATAAAAGTAAATTTACTATTTATAGTAAGTTACGAATTTTAAGGAGTTTTAGTTATAGTTTGCTTCCGATTTCTCTCTTATTGCTTGGTATCCCTATTTAAATGGTTGTGAACTCATTTATTTCAATCAATTAAATTTCAAATTACTTAGAATTTATTTCTATTTTCTTGCTTTCTTTCCTCGTAAATTCGAGAAGTCTCTGTGACGAGTCTAGAGAAGCTACATGGATTCGGAGTAGTTATCCTTAAGGAAGACAGTGATCGACCTCATCATGTTCATTCTTGCGTAAACTAACACAGGGGAGGATGTAAGGTCGAGCACCATCTTACTCAAGGGAATAATTGTTCCGAATCCACGTAACTCCTCTGGACTCCTCACAGAGACTTCTTGAATCCATGAGAAAGAAAGCAAGCAAAATAGAAATAAATTCTATAAAAATTGAAATTGATTGACTGAAATAAACAAGTTTACAACCCTTTAAATAGGGATACCAAGCAATAAGAGAGAAATAGGAAGCAAACTATAATTAAAACTCCCTAAAATTCATAACTTACTATAAATATATAAATAGTAAATTTACTTTTATAGTATGTGTCCTATGTGGCTTAACTAAGTTATTCTCCTAATTATTCTAAGCACTTTTCATGTTGGACACAACTCCTAAAGCCGAATGAATGAAGAGTTATAATCAAACTAAAACTTGCTATTTATAGTAAAATTGGAACTGGACATGAAATTCGGTGGTCGATATGATGGAGTCTGAAAAATTCAACGTGGGTAACCTGACATGGAGGGGTTGGTTGGATAAAGTAGTTCATCCTACCCCACAATCATATATGGTACGTCGAGTAACTTGTTATTTAAGGTTTTGACGGTTTTGATGGCTTTTGCCTATGATCGGGCATTCTCTAGTCCATCTTAGACATGAAAGTGTCTGTGACCCGTTCTACATCAGTCCTCTCCACTTAAAAAGAATTCGTTCTCGAGTTCTCGTGCTGCTTCGATTCATGATACTTGGTGCACCGTAATGATACCCAAAACAAAATTCTAATCAATTTACGGTCCACTTTCTTTTTGTCCAACCATGATAGGAATGTATCTATGACACGTTCTACTTTATTAAAGTACCTTTTTTTTTTACACACGCACACACACCCCCACACACTCATGCCACACGCACACATACCGTGGGATTTCACACCCATGGGTACTTGTACCCTTGGCACGGTGCTGAAACTCCAAGGAGTCTGCCACCCGGGTAAGAGCACCCATTACTAAAGTACCTGGCTTTGAGTGTAGCCAGTGATAGGATGGGTCTGATTGTGGATAGCCCATGCGCCAAACTTCCTTTATTGGAAGATTATAAATATAGAATATTTTCCTTTTTCAGTTGAACATGAACAATATTGTTGGATGCTCTTTCTTAACCATCTATTCATTTGGACACCTATGGATGGCTAAGAAAGTTTCCATCTGGGCGTTGGTGCATGGACTATCCAAAGTGGAGCCCATATGTCAATGGTTAGATCACTCACTCATGCGGGTCCCACTGGTAAACTAAATCCAAATGCTCCCATCCAAAATTTTGATTATTGTGTAACACCTCACATGGAATGCGTGTGATCAGGCACTAATAGCTGCCGGAACGGACACCTTAGCTCTGACCACGGAATGGGCCATGTCACCTCTGCTGAACCATCCAGATGTGCTGGAGAAAGCTAAAGCTGAGCTGGACAAGCATGTAGGACCTCGTTTGTTAGAAGAATCGGATCTGGCCAAGCTTCCGTACCTCCATGGCATCATCACAGAGACTCTCCGATTGTATCCGGTGGCACCACTCCTGCTGCCTCATGAGTCATCCGAAGATTCCATCATTGGAGGTTTTGATGTGCCACGTGGAACAATGCTATTCATCAATGTGTGGGCTATTCAAAGAGATCCCAAACTATGGGCAGACCCCACCGATTTTAAGCCGGAGAGATTTCAAGGCTCAGAAGGGACAAAGAAAGGCTTCAAGTCGATCCCATTTGGGCACGGAAGGCGGGTGTGTCCAGGTGAGAGCCTGGCTTTGCGGATGGTGGGCCTGATATTGGGGACCTTGATCCAATGCTTTGAGTGGGAACGCGTTGGAGAGGAGAAGATAGACATGACTGAAGGGGCTGGGCTCACCATGCCTAGGGCCCAGCCTTTGCAGGCAGTGTGCAAACCACGCCACACCATGCTCAACATACTTTCACAGCTCTGAATATCATATACGGATCTGAATCGGTTTGGCCTACGTCGTACCATGCTTTAGATAGTATAGCTGATCCGGTCATTTTATGAAGATTGCAGCCGTAATGACAATTCACCTCTTGCGTTTGGCACCAGGTAGACTAATCGGCACCTGCCCATGTCATATCATGCCATATCTTTATCCTGCCACACACCCACCAGCTATGTTGTAGGGTTGTGTGAGATCTGATCCATGTAATAAGTGGGGCTCTATCCACACACCCGCCACATTCAGAGTTAACGATTCGGATGGTTTGATTGTTGTGTAACTATTACACGTGTATATTTACATTGATGCATGCTGACGCGAAAAAAAATAAAAATAAAAAACCTTGGCGGCTTTGCTACAGTTCATTGCCAGACCGGTGACGGCTTAGCCACGGTCCAGCAGGGCCCAATTCCAGCCCATTGATGGCCTGGTGCCGGACTAATTGCAATCCTTCAGCCTCCGATCCGTCAACACCCGCCGATCCATGATCCTTTGAACGGCCCGCTGCTGACGACGCCTGCATAGCCATGGCCAAGCAGCGGCATAGCGCCGTTGATGCTCTGCTAGAGGCGATGGGCCGCCGCTGGTGTGGAACCTGTCGCAGCCTGGCGTCATTGACGCATGCCTAGCAGTGGCACACAAAATGTTGGTGGCCCGGCACCAGCAGTGCACAACACTGCGACAGACCAGCCTGACACTGTCGAAACCCACCTAGCCTCGGCTGAGGCATAGCCTGTCGGCAATACGGCCTGCCTAGCCACTGTCCGGTGCACAACCTGTTGGCCGCCCGATGTATCAACACCCACTTATCAACGGTGTCCCTCGTGAGGTCAACTGATACCACTGGTGTAAATAACTTTCGTGGGTTTTCATTTGGGAGATTCTGAAGAAACCACTGCCTTCAATTGCTACTCTCTTTATTGACACCAACTTGCAAACCTGCCAACCAGTGAAGACAAATGCCAACTCACTCGTATAGGCTTGCAGGCTGGGACTGTCACGCCCCACACTTCAAATATGGAGCGCGCACCCTTAGAACTGAGTTACGGTTGATGACTTGTATGCTATGCATACATAATTTCACTCATTAAACAGTTACTATGGGGCACATTTTAGAATATACTAGATTCTTATCACATAAACATATAAAGAACTTCACTCTTGCTCGAGGAAAAATAAGAATCGGTGTCGAAGTTAACAACTGTTTGAGCTCAGCGAATGCTTCGTCACACTTCTCTATTCACTTGAATGGTGGTCTTCTTCATTTTAAACTCGTCAATGTGCAAGAAATTTTTGAAAATTCCTTAATAAAGCTCCTATAGTGTCTAGCAAGCCCAAGGAAACTTCTTATATCTAGCAGGTCGTGGCTGCTCCCACTAAACCACTACTTAAACCTTTATTGGATCCACTGCAGCTCTATCTTTAGTGATTATATGTCCAAGAAATTTTACACTCTTCTTTCAAAATTTGCACTTTGAGAACTTAGTGCATAGTTGATTTTTATTTTTATTTTTTAATTATTTTTTTTTTCAGGGTCTATAGGATTGTTCTTGAGTGCTCCTCGTGTTTTTTAGTTGGTCTTTGAATAGATTAGTATATTATTAATAAATATGATCACGAAATGATCTAAATACAACTGGAATACCATGTTCATCGGATCCATGAGCATTGTTGGGGCATTGGTCAAGCCGAAGGGCATAACTAAGAACTCATAGTTCCCATAATGTGTCCTAAAAGACGTCTTATAAATGTCTTCTTCCTTTATCATTTTTTGGTGATATCCTCACAAATATCAGGCGTCCTTCAATTGATCAAATAAAATCATCAATACATGGGAATTGTGTTTGTTCTTGATCGTCACTTCATTCAACTGATGATAATTTATGCATAGTTGCATACTCCCATCCATTTTCTCCACTAGTGGCATATAATAGGGTTGCATTGATATATGTGCAGTCCCTAGTACGAAATCAATGTTAAAATCTACTTGATTTTTGGGCAATGATCTATGTATATCTTAAAAAACTTCTTAATAGTCCTTTACCGTCAAAATTTTCTTTATCATCAACTCCTATGGTCTTTCGTCCTTTCGTACTATGATATATTCTACTTTTTTATCCTTTTACCACCCTCAAATTTAGAAAGGCTTTCTCCCTAGAATAGAGAAAGTCATTGTCTTGGCATTACAACCAATTTTTGCATGATAGGAAGTAAGTGAATCCATCCCTCGGATAACATCATACCCCTTCATCTCCATCACGACTAAATCTACGAGCATCGGGATACCTTTAAATCTATTTTCATAGGATTTTCACATTTTGTCTAAGGTAATGAGTTTTTTCACCGGTGATTCTATGAAAATTATTTTGCTAAGGGCTACAGGTTACATGCTTAACCATTTAACTACTGTAATTGCAACAAAAGATAATAAATTTTTAAAATCAAACAATATGGTAATGGGTTGATCGATTATGATAATTGTACCTTCTATGACATTATTATCCACTTTTGGTTCTTTAGTTGGGGTGACGGCATAAACTTTGGCTTGCGTAGGTTTTGTCTAAACGTTTGTCCTCGAGAATTCACAAGACACGATGTCTACTAAAAGGCAATTTTACTGATTTTGAGGTAGTCAAGGAGGTGCGTTGTGTGATGCCCAAGGGTATGAGTGCAATGGTTTAGACATCTGAGGTGACTAAATGGACTAATGAGTCGATGCAGGGATGGTAGTCATAGGGATAATTTCTGAAGTGGCAGCAACTGCCCGATGTTTTTAAGTCGAGTCCTGTAAAAGTATGCCTTATAATTGCACTTTCCATAATATGTGTAATTTTTTTCAAATTGTCATTCTCGATTATTTGATGTCGAGGTTAGGATATTGGTCCACTGCCTCTTCTCTGACAGCTGCAATTGAGTAGGTGCAATCCTGTTTGGATGTTCCCTTATTTGTGTACAGGTTCGCTTGTAGACTCTTTGAGCTCATAAGGCCTTGTCAACAATCTCATAATAATTGTTACTATCCGTGTAACAAAATTATGTCCTAATATTCTGGCAGAATCCTTCTTTAAACTTTTGAATTGTATACCCTTCATCTTCCACTAACTTTGGGGCATAGTGGGATAACTTGGCAAACTTTGACTCGTACCGAGCTACTGACATGGCCCATGACTCTAACTTTGAAAACTCGACTATTTTATGGAGGTGATAGGCCTTGGGGAAGTACTTCTCATGAAACCTGCTCCCAAACTTTCTTCAAGTCCACACATGTGCTGCTGTAACCATTCATTTTGCTGCTCTCCATGATAGATTTACTTCTCCTTGTAGTACAAACGTTGTCATCATGACCATTCAGTTCTTTGGACAGTCCATTACTCCAGGGATCTTCTCAACTTGGGTCAGCTAGTCTTATGCTATCGTTGGATTTAAAACTCCCCTAAACAATGGTGATCGTACATAATTTTGTGAATTTCTCCAGTAGGTCCACTCATGCTGATTTTTCATGTCTTACAAAGGTTAGATTTCAATGGCCCTGAGGTGCCTGACCTATGTTTACTATCATGTTCAACTGCAAATTGATCTTATTGTTGTTTCATCATGATCACCATCTGAGTCACTAATCTAAATGCAACATCTCCCATGGTCGGGAACTAAATCCAGCAAAATTTGCATGCATAGTAGTTGGTAATAATGGAAGTTGCGTACTAGGTTCAGCATCACTCAAATTTCCTGTTGGACGGGTAAGACTTTCCATCTCCTCTCATTTTTCTACATTTCATCTTTCTCTTCACCTGGTGTTTTATACTCTAACAAAATGTTTAGGTCCACTGTCAGTTCATGAGGGATTGTGATGCTAGTCGATGGAACTATATTGTGGATGCTATGCATTTCTTTGGGGCCATTGTATCCTATAGAAGAGCTAAAGTTTAGTATAGGAACGATCTTTGCTTTCCAACAGAATGTTGAGGATGAAAAATATTTGGATTTCATTTATTAAATCACACACACAGTTCAGAGTGTTGGCAACACACAATCAGGGATAAATATTATGTATAGAGTTTCAAATTTTAAGGAACTACCAATATTGCAAGTGTATATGGGGACATCATCTACAGGTTGAAATTACATGGATTGTTTATCATGGCATGTGCAAAAGCTTCACGGAAGTTAGAATTATAGTTATGTCCTAAGAGGTGATTAGTACCACTTAAAAATGCATTGCCGTAATTAACTAATTTACCAATTAAACCAATGGGATAATTTAACACTAAGGCTTCCAAGCCAAAGTGATTCTAATTACATAGACTACAAGTGATATACCAATCAATAAACTAGTCTATACTAAATACTGAGCTTATGTGTTCTTACAAGTTGAGTGCCTAATATATAATCAAATTCAATAATCATATAATTTAACTAATCAATCACCTAGGTATGAATAAAATTGTTTTCAATTGAAAACCACAAATATAAGCATGTATAGTAGTTTAGTTTTCCTACACCACTTCCGATGGATAGACTCTCATCAAGTGTATCGGTATTCACTATCTTAAGAGTTTTCATTAAGTTTACTCATAACCTTTGTAGTCCTACACAATGACCTATATACACATATACTCTTGTGTCAGAGAAACATGTTTTCACCTATCTCATTGGCTCCCGTAAGAGACTTTAATTGCTTTCTATCGCTTAACCGACAATCACCAGTAGTTCTAAACTAATGCCTTACGTTTTTCTCCTGTTGGAGACTCCTACAAAGACTAATATGATGCACCTGTGTCTAATGATTACAATTCTAATTCAAGGCCTCACGTACACTCCCACCAGAGGCTCCCTATAAAGAGTAACACATACACACCCTTGTTCGGTGTACTCAGCCCTATACAAGAGCATACATCCTACACAAGAACCTATTTGAGTTTGGAAAACAAACTCATATAGTCAATCCTATACAAGGAAAAAGGGTGTATAAACTCTCAATTAATAACCATACTTGTCGAATTGAGTCTCGTTGATGCGTATTTCTTAGGTTGCTTAATCAATGTTCTCCCTTGCTTCAATCAACTCCACTCGAGCTCCCCCAATCATTGACGTCAATGCTTCAACTCCTATGATCGTTCGCGTTACATTTAATGTTCCAATGAGGTAACCAAGGCATGAGAGGATGGTGGAATCTCTTACAACTAATGGATAGTTGCTTTTCCAGGGGATTCACTTAGATGGGTGTTTGAGAGGATTTAGATAAGAATATATCTATAGGCTTAGGGTCTAATCTTTAGAAAATGATGGAGATCAAGATCATCTTCATCATGGAGGTTAGAATTCTCATTAGATGGTAAAGATCAAGAAGATAACTTAAATCTCTTAGGTTTAGAGGCTTATGATGATGGATATGAGTGGAGAATCACCTAAGCTTTTATTGCACTAAAAATTCATTAAAATGCCTAAATGCAATATGTCATATATGAAGGAAGTAAGTTCTGATAGTAAAAAAAAAAAAAAAAAAAAAAGGTAGAAAACTACTCTTTCAATCGATTGAGTGATGCCTTCCATCAATCGAGCGACCTTTTAATGGGATCAAGGTCCCTCGATGGGATTGAGAAATCCATAATATCAGACGTTTATTGCTAAACATTTTTTACCACATTCGATTGATCGAGGGTTCTAATCGAGACCCATTAATGACCTATTGATGGGATCAAAGTCCCCTCGAAAACTCTTGTTTTAGGTTGTTCTTTTTACAATAGTTTTGCACCTCTTTTGGCCTAACTTATCATGTTCTAATTAGGCTTTTAAGGCTATAAAATGATCAATTAAAGTTTTACCTATTAAGGCATGGTCATCTAGAGGCTAAGGTTATTTCGGGTTTAAGGTCAACCAAGGCACCTCAATTTACATATTCTTCACTCCTTTATGCTTTATATCCTCTTATGTCTTTGATCTTTAGTTTCTAATATCTCGATTGACTCACTGACACATGGACCCATGTGATTGACAAATAGGTATACAAATCAGTGCACTAACAATTCCTTTATTTGTCAATTACGTGACAAAAACCTAACCAAAACCTTCTCATAGTCCATACCATTGATAAACTAAAAAAACTATATTTATTATATATTGATTACAAATGATTTACAACTTGAATATAACAAGACATGTAAACTTCCAATGGGCCCCATCAAATTACTCCATGTATTTCAATTAATTCCCTGTAACAACAAACAAATCCTACAAAAAAGAATTCAACTTTTTTTTAGTGGGACAATTTTTTTTTTTCCACTTTTTTAGTATGTTATAAAGAGTTAATTTCATAGATATACCAATAAATTCAGAATATGGAAAGCTCTTTCATATATACACATTTACCAATAAACACGTACTTATTAGGGAATGTAGGGAGCATGCATAATATGCTTATTTAAAGAGATATATGTTCACAACCCCAAGTGTAGGGTCGCGATGTAGTAATAATATCGATGAGACTGAGGTTGAATCCACAGGGACTGAACTTGTACATTTATGAAAGCAACTAGAACTAGAACTAGAAGAAGATGTGAATCTAATTATGAAGTAATTGAGATTAAAGTAATTAAAACTTATAAATTTAAAGATGGGGACTAGGGTGCTAAGGATACACTTGTAACTCCTGGGATGCTACCTTACTTTGATTCAAAAAGCACAATTAGAATTAGAATCTTATCTTATCCAATTGGAAGATAAAGCAATTAAATCAAATCCGAACTTTCATTAACCTAATTCTCAATGGAGGATAATTGTAAAGGTTGGAAGGGATTCCATCACCAAACCATGTCCAGGACATGATGGCAAACAACAGGATTTGCCAATCCCACAATATCAAAATAGGAAGAAGAAGATACTCAAAACTATTGCAGATCTATTATAATTTGAGTTACAACAAACCATTAAAAACTAAAAGTATTCCTTAAAAATCAAATTGAAATCCATGAAGTTCAACATAAACATAAATCGAAGCAAATAAAACATCTCAATCATGCTACAAGCTTCACCTCTTAGCCCTAGCTAAGAGGTTTAGCCAACCATAGACATGATTGAACTAAAATCTCTTAAGAAAAGCATAAAAACAACTAAGAAAAAAAAAAAAACTATTGGCGGTAGCTCTCCATGATTTTTCTCCATCCCTTAAATCCTAGAAGATGCCTAGGAACATCCTAGGGACTCTTATTTATAGTTGTAAAACTCCAACTTTCGCACCGAGTTTGGAAAATTCAAAAATCGCCTTAAATTTATGTAGTTCGCGTAAAATTTGTGTAACCTTAGACTAGTCGAGGACAACCTTCAACTAGTCGAGGATGATGGAAATTTAGAAGATTTTGATCGTTGGAGTTCGAGTCAAAGTTCCTTTGACTAGTCGATCTAGAGCTTAGACTAGTCGAAGCAGGACTTAGGCTAGTCGAGAATCTTTTGGTTTTCTTGGATCTTTGGCATGTGAATTCTTCATTTTTGGTCTTCTAAGATCCATCCTTTACTTTGATGATTCTTGAGCGTCAATTCCCTGTTTTTAGCACTCTTTTCAATTCAAGCTCTCAAATTCACCTTGCAACACAAACATGAGGAAAATAGAATATTAAGAATTATTATGTTCATAAAACCAAAATATAAATAGGAGATAATATGCAATATTTGATCCTCAAAAAAATCCTCAACCAGTATTTTGATAGTCCCAAGCAAACTATGCGTGAAATAAATTTCAATGCTCAATGTCCAAAACCTCTTTTAAGAAAAATATTTTTTGTGCAATCAAGTATGAATGAGTAGACTCAAGGCATGAAAGAGGAGACAGTGACAAGAAGTAATAGCAGGATGTCGAGGCAGAACCTGTGTCGCAGAACAAGATCAGAAGGAAATTCACCTTTCAAGTTTGGGAACCAGACCCAAGAAAGAGAAGGTGATGCGCAAACATAAGTTGTGGATACTTTATTAGATTCAAAGAATGAGATGACAGAGAAGCAGATCACGCCCACCCAGTATAATACGTAGGAGGTCTCTTAGATACCAGAAGGTTTCAACTCTCTAAGGAGAAAGGAGTTACTACCCAACCAACATTTGGAGATTGACTTATCACCATACTTTAGTGACCCCTGCATGGTGAACGAATATCGAGAGAGGTTTTCTTTCAAAGAACAAGTCACAACAGTTACAAATCAATAGTTAGGAGGTGAAATTGATCGGTCAGGTCAAAATGTGGACCCTCAGTAGGAACAATCAGACAGGGACCAGGAAATACATCAAATCCAAGCAGGACAACATAACCATATCAATATGAAAACCCAGATAGGAACTCCCCAGGGGAAGCATATGATCAAATTCACCAAGGTGACGAAGAGGAGGCCCCGTATTTTCTACAGCATAAGTGACTGGGAATCTAGACTACGAAGACTTAAACACAGGGCAGTGAATTTAGGCTATATCACAAATGAATAAGATTCTTGTTTGGAATGCCAGAGGCATTGGAACTAGAGAACAATCAAAACCTTGAAAAGGTTTATGAGGACTCACAGCCCCGGAATAGTGGTAATCCTTGAACCGATTATCAGGGATGCCTGTAGAGTGAGAATTGACCTATCACTCGGATTTCACCTCTCCTTTTAAAATGATGAGGATGGAGGAAAAATCTGGTTTTTTTACAAAGATTTATTCACTTTCTCTCTTCTTAAAGCAACTGATCAATCTCTAACTATATATATATATATATATATATTCAAAATTTGCATCTCTATGTCCATCTAAACTGCGTTTATGCCAGCTGCTCTAGACTAACCAGAAGGCATCTATGGGATGATTTGGCTGATATGTCTAGCTCTCTGTATGGCCCATGGGGTGTATGCGGTGATTTTAACGTTATCACTGAAGCACCAGAAAGGAGCAAGGGTGTTTTCGACAAATAGAGTGCCAGGGAATTCTCAGAGGCGATCGAGAATGCAGGCCTATTTGACGCAGTTTAGCGGTTCACATGGTGCAACAACCAGACAGGTTCAGCGCGGATTTGGGCTAGGCTTGACAGAATGCTCATCAACACATCCTTGGCCTCCAATTTTCCATGGTTCCATATCGAGCATTTGCCACGTATTAACTCAGACCATAACCCTCTACTTCTGTCCTTCCCTCCTCAACCGTTAAGCTCCCCGAAGCCGTTTAGATTCCAAAAGATGTAGACGAGGGATGATACTTTTTTGCAAGTGGTTAAAGAGGCATGGGACAAGGTGGAATCCTATCACCCAATTTTCAACGTTCTCGCCAAGCTAAAGAGTGTGAAGTTACAGTTAAAGACATGGAACAAGGAACATTTTGGCAACATATTTGAGCAGGTTAAGGTAGCAGAATCCAAAGTGGCTACGATCGATCTGCTGCTACAACAATCTGATTCAAGCCAGGGCCATCACGTAAGTTTGCAAAACAGATTTCAAGACGCTTACGAACAACTCAACCAATTGGAAATAAAACAGGAGATATTCTAGAAATAGAAGTCCAGGATAAGTTGGTGGGAAGAAGGAGACCGAAATACAAAATTTTTCCATGCAACAGCTACTGAGAGACAGGGAAGAGCCATGATTACAAGTATTAAGCTAGTGTCAGGTGAGGTAGTGACGGATCAGGCAGACATCAAGAGGGAAGCTATCAGGCATTTTGAGGAGCTTTTTAAAGGGAGAACCCGCCCTTGCTGGATTTGGTGCCCTTGCTAGTGATGTAGGAAATGAATGATTTTCTCATGGTGCCACCTTCCATCCAAGAGGTAAAGTCGGCAATTTAGTCCATCCCGTCAGAAAGTGTGATTGGCCTAGACGATTTTTTAGGAGTATTTTACTCAGCATGTTGGGACATTATTGGACATGATATTCACAAGGTGGTAGTTTATTGCTTCCAGGGAGGAAAGCTACCTTGGGTAGTAAACTCTTCATTGATTTGTTTGATCCCCAAGGGGGCCACGCCTAGGAAATGGTCTGACTTTCGGACTATAAATCTATGCAACTGCATGTATAAGATCTTCTCTAAGATCATAGCGGTCAGACTCAGCCAGTTTCTCCCGTCCTTGATCTCCCAAGAGCAAGGAGCATTTATCAAAGGCCGGGCTATTTCAGAAAATATTACACTTTTGCATGAGCTATTCAGGGACATTAATAAGAAGACCAGAGGTGGGAATGTGGTGCTCAAGTTAGATATGGAAAAAGCATATGACAAGGTAGATTGGCCTTTCTAAAGCAAGTTTTGACCCGCTTTGGGTTTTGTTCTAAGTGGGTCAACATTGTCGAAAACTTCTGGGCAAGCTGCTAGTTTTCTGTGCTGATAAATGGGGAAGCTACAGGCTTTTCCAAATCCTCTTGTGGGCTGAGGCAAGGGGATCCGCTCTCTCCAAGCCTTTTCATTTTGGGGGTGGACGTTTTGAGCCGATGACTAAATCATATGGTGTCAATTGGTAGTTATGATCCTTTTACACTCAGGAGGGGCTGCCCACAAGTTTCACTCCTCCTCTATGCGGATGATACAGTTCTCTTTGTTAATGGAGGTATGACTTCTTTGTTCAGGACCATGGCATTGCTGGAGGAATATCAAAAGGCTTCAGGGCAATGTATTAATAGAGGTAAAAGTTCTTTCTTTTGTTCCAACAAAACCCCGGTGTCTAGGATTTGTGCCATCTCCAATTTTCTCAATATCGGTAGATCCATAGGCCCCTTAATCTACCGTGGGGTTCCTTTAGCTGTAGGTAGGCTGAAAAATAGTGCTTTTCAGCCCCTGGTGGACAAAGTGGGAGGTCATATACGGGGTTGGAGAACCAGGTTCCTGTCGCAAGCAGGGAGATTAGTTCTCATTAAGCATGTGTTGGGAAGCATTCCCATTCACACAATGGCAGCCACTATCCTCCCAAAGCAGGTAATGTCTGAGCTAGAGAGAAGTTTCGCCTCCTTTGTTTTGGAGATAGGCAGACAATAAGCGAAAGCTTCATTGGAGGAGTTGGAAGCATATAATAATGCCAAAAGATGAGGGAGGTTTATGCATCAGGAAACTATCTAAAGTGATGCACGCTTCCCAAATAAAAATGGCCTGGGTGTTACAGCTTCAGAAGGAATCTAGCCTATGGGCTTCGTTTGTGGTAGCTAAGTATTGCTAGAATCAGGAATTGTTGGTGGATGAAAATTCTGCAGGGTGACGATCGCCTTTTCAGAAGAAGATTATGAGCCTTCAACCATTTCTTCAAGCGAAGGTCCAATGGAGTATTGGCACAGGAGAATGCAGTTTTTGGAGATCCAATTGGAGCAGTCTAGGCGCCTTACAGAACTTTTTAACTTCAAATATTTCACCTGCCATCCTTGCCTTAAAAGTTAACCATGTGTTGGGCCCATGTAGCCTCCTCCCACCATCGGTGGCCCCGTCCATGCTCCCCCAAGATGTGATTGATTATATTTCCTAGCGGAGTTTCTGTTTAACGGCTGGACCAGATACTCCTCTATGGCCGTTCACCTCTACAGGCAGTTTTTTAGTGAAATCTGCTAGGGACGCTAGCAGACCTCTCGCTTCCAGGAAGGGCTGGGAGCAGTGGGTGTGGTACGGGAATCTTCCACCGAAAATTACCCTCTTTGTTTGGAGGATGCTTCATAACCCTATCCCAATCGAGAAGGCTATTCAATCCAGGGGGGTTTCCCCTGACATCAAAGTGTGTTTGCTGTAGGGAAGGATCCGAACAGGGCCCAACCAAAGAGTCCATTCCTCACCTCTTTTTGGACAAACAGCTTGCTTCTTTCGTCTGGGGTTATTTTGGTATGCAGTTCAGGATATCTATTATGCAGGCTGAAAGGGCCTAGCTATATGCCCTAGTGTTGGGGTGAATAGGGCTATGTCAAATAAAACTTAAAACAGCGGAATAATAAAAGAAATAAAGCACAATGCTGAATTAAAAGTAATCTAAAAAACCTAGAATTAAGAGAACGATACTATATCAGTTCTAAGGACAACCTTACAACAAAAACCAAAGGTTTAAGGTAGGACAACCTTATTGCTAGAACGTCCTTTATATCTCAAACCAATGACAAATAAAAAGTAAGGAAATCAAAATAACTTGCAGAAATAATTCCTAAGTTATTACAACATTCCCACACTTACTTGAAATAGAGATTATAACATTCATTCACGAATACAATCCACAAAACTGAATGAATAAAAGAATGAAAGAATAAAGCAAATCCACAACATAAAGATATATAGTGGTTCGCCTGTGTGTACACCAACTGTTATCCAACAGCCACACAAAATGCTACTCCACTCCTAATATCCTCACACAGGGGATATTAGCATGCACTATCAAAATAGGTTTCACAGGTTTACCTAAAACCTTCACAATTGTGTCTTTTTATCTCGGGCTTACACAATTCAAAAACCCACACAGTCTAAGTTTTCTGGCTCTCCTCAGATAACCAAAACAATGAGATTTTTCTGACAAATCTCAAACAAAATCAAAGAAAGTAAATTACACAAATGTAAAATACCTGAATCTCCTTTTGAAGTAGCCCAGTAGAACCAATCGGAGTAGAAGTTCAATTCAACGTTCAAAGTCCAATACTCACTTTAAGAATGGTTCTAAGTTTAATTGATTTTATCTTAAATCAAAAGGGCTAGTTCTATTTGATTTTGAATCCAAGAAGAAGGAATATCAGAAATTCTCCTTTTCTAATAAGATTGGAATGTAGATCAAAATCAAATAATGAACAAGTTAATGAAAGGAATATTAAATGAGCACAAAATAGCTTAAAACAAACACGAACTTATCTCAGAGTATGGCCTTAAAATTGCTTGAATTGAATTGAATTGAATTGAAAAACTCTGAAATTCGTGCTCTATTTATAGCCTGCAAAATTCCATCTACGACTGGTCTTAGGATCCCTATGACTGGTCGTAGCTTCAAAGATTTTTAAAAATTTCTGCGGGATAAGGATTAGCTGTTCCACAACTGGCCCTGGGTAGCTTACGACCGGTCGTAAACCACCTACGACTGGTCGCGGGTCACCTACGACTGGTCGTAGGACCCCCAGATTAGTTGATGGAGTTCGAGTCATACGACTAAGACCGGTCGAAGGACGAGTCATACAACTTACAGGACTGGTCGTAGGATGTCTAGGACTGGTCGTAGGACAACTAGAAAAATCTAAAAATCTTCAACAACCTAGGACTGGTCCTGAAAAACTTAAGACTGGTCGTAACAGAGTTAGGACTGGTCTTGAAGTCCCTAGGACTGGTCTTAGAATAGCCCGAACAAGCATATTTAAAATATACGAATTATGTATCCAGAATGACCTATAATAAAGCTCAACCTAAGGTCATTCTAAGGTTAAACAAACCTTCAAAGTGAGATGAACATTGATAGTTTATACTCTCAGATGACCCTTAAGTGAAGCTTGAGAATTTACGAATCTTGTTGCAGGCCTTCTCGAGCTTGAACCTTTCTTGACTTGATAAAGTCTTCTTCTATTCTTGTACTTGTTTGAATCTTGAACATGCATACTTGAAGACTTCTATTCTTGAATACTTCATCCATGACTAGACTTGAAACTTTTCTTCATTTAAGTTCTTGTCTTGAAATACGATGTCTTGAAGCAATGAAAAAGTCTCAAACATGACACAAGAAATACAAGACATAGATAGGTTTTGAAAAACACCATAAAATTTGATAACCAAAGGGATATGAAATCATAACACTTACAATCTCCCCCTTTGTCAAATTTGTGACAAAACTCATATCATAAAAGATAAGAGCAACATTTGCTTAATAAAAAATCATGAGTCATAAAAGCATAAATTGAGCAACATTTGCTCAATAAAGAATCATGAGTCATAAAAGCACAAATTACTCTACTCCCCCTGAGTAATACGAATACTGCTCATGAAAATAATATCAATCAATCAATCCATACAAAATTACTCCCCCTTTCCATACTACTCCCCTTTACCATACTACTCCCCCCTTTTGTCACAAAATGACAAGGGAAAGTCACAATAGGAAAGAGATCAACAACATAGAAAGTAATAAAAAGCAGATAATGAGAAAGGAATATGGAAGAAAAAATCTTATCTTAAAATATAAATTCAAAACCATCAAGCCATAACCAAGTTAATAAAATATCCAAAATAAAAGATAAGATAATGTTATACAATCCAAAAGATAATCCGCCTAATCAGATCCAGAGGAGGGAGCAGGGATAGTAGGATCAATCTGGTGTAAGCCCCTATTAATGTGAGGAAGATATTTGTGCATGTACTTAAACTGCATATCATGGGCTACACTCATGTTATTAACCTTCTCCTCCAATGCATGAAGACGTGCATCATAACTAGATGGATCGTAATCAGGATCATTTGGCGAATCAGTTTCTATCTCATCAAATAACTCTTCCATATTAACATCCTGTTGGGAAAGATCGCCAGCTTCCCCTTCATTTCTGGCTTTACCACCATCACCACCAATACCACCTTCATCAACTTGACCAGGAAGCAAATCCAACTTCATCTTATTAAGATTAGTATTGTTGAAAATAAGATGATGAATGGGTGCCTCATTAATAGGTATATCGACAAGCATATGAGTGGCTAACACAGTCATAAGATAACCAAACGGAATATCATTATGACCCGGATGGAGACGAAACTGTATGAAAAAATAACAGATCAATGAAGGAAGGCAGATCATGGTACCAGAAGTAATAGAATGCAACACATGAACCAAGAAAGAAGTCAACTCAATTTTATTACCGGACTGAGGATACAGATTTGAAATAAATATACGGTGTAACACTCTGTATCTGGGTAACAAGTATTTTGATGGGAGCGCATTCCCTTTGTGTGACCATTGCACATTAATTTTGCATAGGTCTCTTGTCAACATATATTTTTTCGATTCAGATGGTTTATCGTATAGTGTATGAATCAGAATACCTTCATCATTAACGGGTATATCCATAATACCCGATATCAAATGACGGTTTACTTCAAATTTCCCTTCTCTAGTATCAATTGAAAATGTTAAATTATCAAGAGAAAATTCTGAGATACATGCAACCATTGATTGTACAATTGACTGGTATGCAGGCCCACTCCAAAGCAAAATGTTAGCCCAGCCAACAGATTCAAGGAGAGGAACAATACCATATGGAACAATGTGATTGAGATCAGTGGGATGCTCAACAATAACCTTACGGACACTGTCACGCTCCAAACTTAGAAATCAGATTCACAGGAATCTCGATCGCCAAATCCGGTGCCGACAGCCTCCGTAGTACCCCATTCTCGGCTCCCAGCGAAACATACGCCAGATTCCGATCCTGGGATCCTACAAGGAGGATTTTTCAAACGTACATTTGTCTTGTAATAAGCATAACCACAAGTTTACCCAAATTATAAAGGAAGTATCATCATCACATATCCACTAATATAATCACTTGAATACAATACTGAAAGAAAAATACATATATCAAAATTGGAGCTCCTGAAAACCGTTGCACGCTCCAAGCTCAACGCTGCTGCAACCTAATGCCACCTGCACGCATCTATCGTGCATAAGCTTACAAAATCTTAGAGGGTGGTGTAAATGTGTATAAGGTAAGTGTCAGGTATATAATAAAGCTCATAATCATATATCATCGGGATAAGCAGAAATTCTGACAAGATCAAGAATCAAACGATATCAGAGTGATGTGAAAATATGCGGTAAGTCCATGAATTCAATCAGCTGTACCAAAGCTATGTGATGCAAGGCATGAATGTTAATGGCCATACCATGGCCATGTAATGCAAAACTTAATAACATAATAACAGATGCTGAAGATACAATGCAATATGCAAATCCAGACAAGCTATAAATGCCATCAACCTCATCTAGGCTATACAAGTGTAAAACATCGTAACCCAAAATACCAAGTACGGTGGATGCAATGTAATATGCGGTGTGAATGAAATGACTATGCTGCAATGTGAAGTCAGGATGACGGTATGAAGTATCACAGGCTATGGGGTCCATCACAAGGGACTTCTATCCAAACCAGTCCCATACCTAAATTTGGATAGTCAGACACAACGTGGTAAACTCCTGATCTTGGGTTAGTCGCGTGGCCCAACCGAAATCCTTACCATAACGAAGGTACATAATAATTAGTTGTGCACTACCAGCCCGAGTGGATAGTGAATGAATGAATGAATGATTATGCAACTCTTACTCAATAAGTCCACATATCAGTACAGTTCATCTCTAGGATCATCACCAGGATCTATTACACTTTACGCCAGCTTGCCGCCCCTATCCAAGCGCACAACTGGATAAGTGGAAGAGACCTCACTATCCGCCTGCCAATATCAGGCCCAGCTCGTCGATAGTGGACCCATTCCTCAAGCTGGTCAAACTCAACCTAGACATTGCCCCCTCACTCAGGCGGGTAAGGTCACACCCCTTTCCAATCGACCGTGACACAGTGGGAGACGCGGCCTCCTGGTATTCGGCCCACGTGCTCTCATATATCCACTCAGTCTCGACGTTGGAGTCATCTCCTGGCCACGGAGGTTTAGGAATTTTCACCCAGGGACATCTATGGCGCCCGTATGCTAGAACTAAACATTTTCGGTGTCCTGTCTGGCCATCCACGATATGCCTGTGGAGGCTACGACCCTGATGTCGCTAGGGCGTATAACACACAATGCAAGATGCATGAGTCATACAATCCAGTCATGCATCAATCATGCGCATGCCGTGCACTCATGTGAGATAACCTCCGCCTATCAGGGAGTCTCATATCATCCTACCCAATGACATATGTAATGGTCAATCACATCTCATAACAAACATGCAGATGATGCGTATGGGCATGTATCATGATGTTATGTTGTCACATACTCATAGTCGGTATCAACAATCGGCCTCAACAATGTGGATATTTAACCAACATTGCCCCAAGGAATGGTCCACATAGATCTAAACATATAATGGGCCCACGGACTTACACAAAGGCCTAATATACGACACATTGGGCATTATTCATGGGTCATATATACACAATAGGTGGGCCCTGCTCATGGGCCTCAAATATATCAAATAGGCTATGCATCATGGGCCTAATATACATCATAATGGGCCGCATCACATGGGCCTCGATCAAGGGCCTCATATACAACAGGTGAGCTGCATCAATGAGCCGTACTAATGGGCCTCATACACATTAAGTGAGTCGCATCAATACGACGCACTAATGGGCGACAAGTATATCAAAGTGGACCTTATCACCTAAGCTTGACATGTACCACATTAGTCCTCACATAAGGCCATATGTAACATTATAATGGTCCCCATATACAGGCCGCATGTACAGTATAATGGACCATATCCATAGGCCCCGAACACATCGTAATGGGCCACATCCCTTAGGTCTCTCATACATAACATCAGGTCTTGCCATCTGGGCCGAAAATACATCACAATCCACGGGCCCCAATACTTAATGGGTGGGCCCTACACATGAGCCTAATATACGTCACAGGTGGGCCCTGCACATGGGCCTCATACACAAAGAGTTAGGCCTATCAGTAGGCCTAGGGAGAGTGACAATGCGGACATTTAACCAACATTAATCTTACAATGTGGACGTCAAACCATCATTGCTCCCAATGCTCGGTTCGCCTTAAATATCCTTAAATAAATCATGGCGGAATCACACATTGCAATGTACCTTAGGAACATCCCATTGGGCCTCAAATACATCAAATGGGCCGTATCTCATGGGCCTTATATTCATCAAGTGGGCCACCTCAATGGGCCTCACCAATGGACCTTAGGTACTTTGCAATGGGCTATCACCCATGGGCCTTAAAATGCATTAAAATGAGCCCAATCACATAAGCTTTATGTACATCAAATGGACCTAATCACATAGGCCTTATATATACCAAAGTGGGCCTCAACATTGGGCCACAAATACATCAAATGGGCCTACACACATGGGCCCATATCTAACAAAGTGGGCCTCAACATTGGCCTTAAAATGATCTCAAAATGGTTAGACGGTTTGGATGAAACTCATGCATCATGGTAAACTCCCATGTGGGCCCACTATAACATTTATTTTCCATCCAATCCTGGGCCCACTGAAATGCTTATTTGCCACCCAACCTGTTGTTAAGGCCGTGTGGCAAGGGGCCCACCAAAATGTTTATTTTACATCCCACCTGTTGATAAGGTCATGTAGCAAGGGGCCCACCAAAATGTTTATTTTCCATTCAAACCTGTTGATGAGGTCATATAGACCCAGGGCCCACCGTAATGTATATTTTCTACCCAACCTGAGTCTACTGTACTATTTATTTACATCCAAACTATTCATAGAATCACATGGCCTAGGGCCCACTGTAATGTTTATTGCCATCCAAACCTGTTCATAACGTCACGTGGCCAGGGGCCCACGTGATGGACGGCATGGACACAATACATACATCTGAGTGGGGCCCACCGTCCACTGCCGTGGACGGATGGTGTGAGTGAAACACTTACATCACAGTGGGTGTCACCACCCACTGTTTTGACGGTGTGGTAAGCCACACATACCACAGTGGGTCCCATGTAGGGCCCACCAAAGTGTTTATTTGCAATCCAACCCGTCCATTACGTGTGTCTCACCTATTTGAGGGTTCACACCAAATTTCAGCAACATTTAAAATTTAGGTAGGCCCCACCAAGTGTTTTTATATGATTTAGGCATGTCTTCACATGATTTGGATGGTATGGCCCACCTGAGTTCAATTTGTGGATGATTTTTGGAGTCAACGCACCATTCAAGGGGACCTATTAAATGAACGGTATAGATGTAAAACATACATCATGGTGGAGTCTACTAGTGGGCCAATGCGGCCACCCTTTTTAATGTGGACGTCTCTAGACGTCATGGCATAAAGTCATGCCAAAATATATATATATATATATATATATATATATATATATATATATATATATATATATATATTTATCCTAGGTGGGACCCACATTAACCAGATCTACCCCATCCATTGCATGCTTTTCATAAAAATAGGGGTCCAAAACAAGTTTCAGGTAGGTCCAAGCTTCTGGTGGACCCCAGCAATCATTTTTCCAAGTTTTAAAGGAAAATACTAGTATTCTTAATGCCACGGCCCGCCAGATAATTGGATCGGTCTCATTTGATCCCGAGAATAAAATGGATGGCTTGGATTAAATATATACATCAAGGTGGGGTCATGTTGGAGCAGCCCACCATTTCCCTTTCCTTTTCTTTTCTTTTCTCTGTTTTTTTTTTAAATATGGGGCCCACAATAAGATGATCCAAATCGTCTAATATGTGTGTCCCACGTGGTGGACCGTTCAATCCAACTTTAAGATGCGTCCAAATTTCAAGTAGGTCTTACCAAGTGCTTTTATATATTCAGGCATGTCTCCACATGTTTTTAGATGGTATGGCCCACTTGAGAGTCAGATTGGTCCCAAAATTTGGCTTAACGCCTAATGTAATCTGAGAAAAAGGATGGACGGTTTGGATCAAGCAAATACCTCAAGGTGGGGCCTGCATCAGTGGCCCGCCGTAAAAGTATACTTTTCCCCTTTTTTTTTTTGAAAAGTGCAGTGTGTTAACGCTGCTAGTCCAGCGTCTAGAGACGCTGGACGGCGTGCTTTAAACAGATACAACACGGTGGGTCTCATAGGGACATGGACCACGTTCACCAAGGTGGGTCCCACACAATCGTAGCTCACCTTCCATGTACATATATATATATATATATATATATATATATATATCATTTATCTAAGATGTAGTGGGCCACACCATTTGATGGATGGAGTAGATTTATCATGAATCGGTGGGGCCCACTTCATTTTAGGAGAAGGATAAGGAGAGAGAAAGAGAGAACAAGAGACGGTGATGGTGGGGCCCCGCCACTATGGGCCCCACATAATACAAATCATACATAAAAAATGGGTCCCACTAACTAGTGGTCCCTAAAAAGAATTTAACGGTAGATCACCCACCTCTAAGCCTCCTCCTTGCTCCCCTAGCCTCCTTAGCTCCTTTGCTTGACTTTTAACAGTGGTAGATGATGGATCAACGGTTGAGATGAGAGATGAGAGAGTAGGGAAGGTGGGCCACACTTAGCATTTGGGAGAGGGAGAGAGAGCTTGGACGTGTGAAGCTCTTTTGCTTGGGATTTTTTTTTGATAATGAATGAGAGAGAGAGGGGAGTGATGGGTGAAAAAGGGTGATGGAGTGATGTGGTGTGATTGGTGATGGGTGGAGTGGTGTGTTGTAAGAAGGGATGGGTGGAGAGAGAGGTGAAGTGATGTGAGGGTTGACCTTGGGCTTGCTTATGTAAGAGAAAGGTATGGGTTGTTGTACTTGGGTAGGGAGTGACTTGACTTATACTTGACATGAGTGATTGATTGATTGATGGGACATCTCGTAGAGATTTCCTCGTAATCCGCAACGTGCGGTGTTTCTTCAAATTGAATGCTGGCTTATGTCTTCTACCCAGGGTATCGGGTCGGTGCGCGAGTCACAGCGTTAGAATCGTGGCGATGGCGCGGTCACTAAGGTATAAGTTTCGGGTCGAGTCGACTCTGATATGCGGGACTCAGCTTAGGTTCGAGCGTAAACGTCGAATACAGGTCCAAGATTGCCGAAATTCGACCGGAAGGAACGCGGAAGTCAACAGAACGGTCCGGTCTAAGATACGGGTCTTACAGATCTCCCCACCTAATAAAAATTTCATTCTTAAAATTTAAAACACGACACAACTAATACAGAGTTCAACCAAGGAAGAAAAATCCTATACAAATATAATCAAACACCTAAGAGATGGGGATAATGCCTGCGAATCTCAGCCTTCTGCTCCCAAAATGCCTCATCCACACTACGACTATCCAACTGAGCCTTGAATCCTGGATTTGAAACGATCAAAATCGGAATACGATAAAGCCTCACAAGCTCGACGGTAGGGAGCTATATCAAAAAATCTCTAAGTTATTCGAACTCGGGGATCTAACCATTCATAGTTCTCAACAATCATAGAGTGAAGGGTAACTATCAGTAGATATATGATGTTGTCTTCAGGTATTCCCAAGTTATGCTCTGATACCAACTTCTGTCACGCTCTAAACCCAGAAATCAGATTCACAGGAATCTCGATCGCCGAATTCGGTGCCGACAGCCTCCGTAGTACCCCATTCTCGGCTCCCAGCGCAACATACGCCAGATTCCGAGCCTAGGATCCTACAAGGAGGATTTTTCGAACGTACATTTGTCTTGTAATAAGCATAACCACAAGTTTACCCAAATTATAAAGGAAACATCATCATCACATATCCACTAATATAATCACTTAAATACAATACTGAAAGGAAAATACATATATCAAAATCAAAGCTCCTGAAAACCGTTACACGCTCCAAGCTCAACGCTACTGCAACCTAACGCCACTTGCACGCATCTATCGTGCATAAGCTTACAAAAGCTTAAAGGGTGGTGTAAGTGTGCGTAAGGTAAGTGTCAGGTATATAATAAAGCTCATAATCATATATCATCGGGATAAACAGAAATTCTGACAAGATCAAGAATCATACGATATCAGAGTGATGCGAAAATATGCGGTAAGTTCATGAATTCAATCAGCTGTACCAAAGCTATGTGATGCAAGGCATGAATGTTATTAGCCATACCATGGCCATGTAATGCAAAACTTAATAAGACAATAACAGATGCCGAAGATACAATGCAATATGCAAATCCAGACAAGCCATAAATACCATCAACCTCATCTAGGCTATACAAGTGCAAAACATCGTAACCCAAAATACCAAGTATGGTGGATGTAATGTAATATGCGGTGTGAATGAAATGACTACACTGGAATGTGAAGTCGGAATGACGGTACGAAGTATCACAGGCTATGGGGTCCATCACAGGGGACTTCTATCCAAACCAGTCCCATACCTAAATTTGGATAATCAGACACAATTTGGTAAACTCCTGATTTCGGGTTAGTCGCGCGGCCCAACCGAAATCCTTGCCATAACGAAGGTACATAATAATTAGTTGTGCACCACCTGCCCAAGTGGATAGCGAATGAATGAATGAATGAGTATGCAACTCCTACTCAATAAGTCCACATATCAGTACAGTTCATCTCTAGGATCATCACTGGGGTCTATTACACTTTACGCTAGCTTGCCGCCCCTATCTAAGCGCACAACTGGGTAAGTGGAAGAGACCTCACTATCCGCCTGCCAATATGAGGCCCAGCTCGTCGATAGCGGACCCATTCCTCAAGCTGGTCAAACTCAACCTAGACATTGCTCCCTCACTCAAGCGGGTAAGGTCACACTCCTTTCCAACCGACCACGACACAGTGGGAGACGCGGCCTCCTGGTATTCGGCCCTCGTGCACTCATATATCCACTCGATCTCGACGTTGGAGTCATCTCCTGGCCACGGATGTAAGCCCCGTATCTTAGACCGTACTGTTCCGTACACTTTCGCAGTCTTACCGGTCAAATTTCAGCAACCTTCGACCCTTAACTGATATTTGCGCATGACCTTGAGTCACACGTCGTTAACCTGAGTCGAATCAACCCAAGACCTTTACTATAGCGACCGGGTCGTCGCTGCGGTTCCGATGCCGCGACTCGCGCGTCGAGGCGATACCCTGGTCAGGAGATGTGGGCCAGCGTTCGGTGCTAGGAAAGACGCCGCGCGTTGCAAATCCTGAAGAAAAGAATATCTACCCAACATCACATCAATCACACCAATCAAATCACTCACCCATACCTCTCCCACCAACTAATTAAAGCAACCCATGCTTAGCCTATTCCCCTAATCCCAAAAGTCAAGGAGACCCATACTTCCCATGCCTTATCTCTTATACACCACTCCTCCCTCTCTCCTATCACTCCTCTCCCATCATCTCTCTCATTCTCTCTCTCATTCTCCCAAGCAACCCCAAGAGATGAATCATCCATGGCTTCCATAGAGAAAACCATGTGTGGCCCAACTTCCTATCACCCAATCCTAACCTCTAAAGTCGATCTCAACCGTCGAATCTTGTTCCCTTGAAGCTCTACAACATGTTGGTAAAAGAATGAACAGAAGATTAAAGGTGGGTGCTTCTTTCTCTCTCTCTCTCTCTCTCTCTCTCTCTCTCTCTCTCTCTCCCCTTTTCGTATAAAGGCCCACCTTGATGTCTGTACTTAACCAGGCTAGGCCGCCCATCCGTGGGTTCGATTGGATTGGGGCCCAGCCGCTGGGACTAGTACCATCCAACCTCCAGCACCCTGGACGAAGAGAAACACAAATATCTGCTTTATCTACAATAGGTGGGCCACACGTGTGGACCCACCTGATGTCCACCTTGCATCCAGCCCTTCATCCATGGGGCCACCTTGATATATAAGTCGCTGGAGGGCCACGACCCCCACCTGGATGGATGTAACACATCCATACCGTCCAACCATCTATCATCCAGCAGCATCGTGCATGTGGGAATCAACAGATACCAGTTTGATTCCTAATTGGGTGGACCACGCTGACGTGGACCCCACCTGGACGCACGTGTTGATCGGGACCGTCCATCGCTGCTGTGGGGCTACATCATAAGGTAAGTGTTTTATCTGTACGGTTCATACACCCCAGCAGCATGGCTGCTATCGTGACGTCACCGAGCTTTGAGGGTCCCACCATTGTATGTGTTTCGCTTAGACCATCCATCTGGATGGTGGGCCTGACCAGGAGGTATATGTTATATCCCACCGTCCATCTGGACGGTGTAGATAGGCCACGTGTGTAGGATACACCGTGATTTATGTAATTATCATTGCTGTACAGCAACCGTGGGACCCACATGCACGTGGAAACCACCTGTACATGTGATTAATAAATGTTGTCCATCCATTTTGGACCCCACGACGTCCACCTGTTTAGCATTTCCACCGTCCAGATGGCTAGACGGTGGGCCACAACCTGTTGTACGTGTGTATCCACACCGTCCGTACATCGGACGTGGCCCCATTTGATGGACGTACGTATCCACACCATCCCTCCACTGACACAAATTCAAACCTCAAGTGAAAACTACCTTGTATACACCGTCCTCCTGGTGGACGCTGCTGGACAGCGGTCCAGCAGCCATGGGACCGTGACGTATGTGTTATATCGCACCGTCCATCCATGTGCTGCCAACCCTGCACGTGTCACACGTACAGGTGGTGGGACCTACCTTAATGTAAGTATTCTTCATCCACACCGTCCAATCGTTTGGGACGTGGAGCCCACCATGCTGTATGGATTTCATCTGCACCGTTTATGTGGAGCTATCTTGATGCTTGTGGTCTATCTAGACCATCCGTACGTGGGCCCTATGTGATGTAAATGTTTCCTCCAAGCCGTCCATGTGGGGGTAGGGCCCACCTTGCTGTATGCAATTCACCAGCACCGTCCATCTGGACGGTATTGTTTGAAGACCACCATGATGGTGGTTTCATCCAGGCCACCCATTGCTGGTGGGACCCATCTGACGCTGCCCCTTTTGAATTAATTATAATAATATATTATATTATGTTATATGTGGTGGCCCCATGTGGGACCCACATGATATGGCATTAGATTGGCTGGTGTACACGTCAGTAAATTCGTGTGACCCACCTTATATGTATATGCATATCATCTGCACCGTCCAACTGGACGGTGCCATGTACAGCCCCACCATGATGTATGTTGCATCTGCACCGTCCATTTGCTGGACGGTGTAACAGCCATGATATCCAAGCCGTCCGTCAGATTGGACGAGGGCCCACCATGCCACATGTGTTTCATCCAACACCGTCTACTCATTTGGAGGTGTGGGTCCACCCCACATGTGTGACACGTGTGGGAATGGGACCCACCTTGATGTAAGTGTTTTATATCCATGGTGCATGTATGGTGTATGTATTCCACTCCGTCCATCAATGGACGTTAGGTAGAGACCATCCATCAATGGACGGCCAGGGCTGTACGCTGGTAAGTCTTATTAAAATAAAATAAAATAATATATATATTATACATATATATAATGTACACATATATAGGTTATATATTTTATCTGGTGGGCCCCACGTGGGGACCCACCGGTTGTTGAAGTGGATGGGCTGTTGCGCCATCACCAAGTTCTGTGGGACTCATATGAACTGAGGACCCTACATAATTTATGTATTTTGTCCCAACCATCCACCTGGACGGTGGGGACCCCACCTAACTGCTGTATTAACATCAGCTAGTTATGCGGGTTTGATCAGAGGTATGTATTATGTCCTAACGGTCCATCCAATTGGCAAGATCGTCTTAAGGCTTGAGACTAAATGAGGCAGATCCAGATCACTAGTGGGTTACATGTGTGGACCCACCTTGGCGTATGTATTGTATACCCACTTCGTCCACCTGACAGGATGGTGGTGTGGACCCCACTGTGATGTTTATGTCTTATATACACCGTCTGTCTGACGGGCCCACCTTGATTCGTTTGTTTTAGCCACGCCATTCAGTCCGTTAGACTAGTGGCCCACTTGAAAGATGTGTTGTACATCCGTGTTATTCATTTGGAGGGCCCATTTGGAAGGTGCAGACTCACCTGCTGGTTGTGCAGGGCCCACCTACTATGAGGTCCTTGTATGAGGCCTAATGGTAAGGACCATTGTAGTGTATTTATGGTCCAGGTGCCGAGGCCCATTGTGACGCATATGTGGCCCATGGGTTGAGCCCCATTGTGATGTATTTGAAGCCTATAGGTGTCGCCCGTTGTAATGTATTTTTGGCCCAGATGGCGAGGCCCGATATATTGATGCCCATTGATGCGGCCTACTTGATGTGTTTGAGGCCCATTGGTGCAGCCCATGTGATGTGGTCCACTTGAGGTAATGTGGCCCATTATGATGTAGCCCATGTGATGTGACCCCATTGAGATGTGTTTTCGACCCTGAGATGTGGCCCATTGTGATGTATATGCAGCCCATGAGTGAGGCCCATGGTGATGTGTATTGAACCATTGTGTGAGGTCATGGGCCCACCATACGTTTGGCTCTATGTGGGCCACTCCTTGGAAGCAATGATGGTTAAATGACAACATTAATGGGCAATGATGGTTGAATGTCTACATTGCGACCTTCCCTTACGCCTTGATAGTCTCATTCTCGTCATTCTCTTATGGGTTAACCCTAATCAGTGGGCCTCATTCGCAATAGACGGATGGTTCCGTGCTATCAGATTTGATATGACCACGATCGAGGGCTGATCTTTATACTATGGTTGATCGGTTGATAATCCATGGACCCCGCCTTTCTTATCTACTGATTATCGGTGTCGATAATCGAGGCAGACGTCGAATATCGATCCTGATTATTGATGTCGATTATCGATCGATCCCGATTATCGTGACTGATTATCGATCGAGGCCGATTACTGATTCTGATGGCCGATTACCGTTTATCGATCGAGGCTGATTATCGATTCTGATTTGTCGTGGCCGATTACTGATTATCGATCGAGGCCGAGTACTGATTCTGATGGTCGATTGCAGTTTATCGATCGAGGCTGATTACCGATTCTGATTTGTCGTGGCCGATTACTGATTATCGATCGAGGCCGATTACTGATTCTGATGGCCAATTGTCATTTATTGATCGAGGCTGATTACCGATTCTGATTTGTCATGGCCGATTACTGATTATTGATAGAGGCCGATTACCGATTCTAATGGCCGATTGCCGATTATCGATCGAGGCTGATTATCGATCAAGGCCGACTACCTATTTAGATTTGTCGTGGCCGATTGTCGATTATCGATTGAGGCCAATTACCGATTTTGAATTGTCATGGCCGATTGCTGATTCTGATTGTCAAGGCCCAATGTGATAAACATGCGACCCGTATTTGGGGCCCGACACGATGTGTATTCAGCCCATGTCTAAGGCCCAATGTGATGTATATTGAGGCCTAGGTGATGAGGCCCATTGTGATTCATTCGAGGGTCGGGCAAATGAGCCCATTTTGATGAATGTTAGGCCTATGAGCAGGGTCCACCTATTGTGTACATGTAACCCTTGAGTAAGGCCCATTATGTTGTATATTAGGCCCTTGTGTGAGGCCGTGGGCCCATTATATGTTTGGATCTGTGAGGGTCATTCCTTGGAGCAATGTTGGTTAGATGTCCACATTGTCGAGGTTGATTGTTGATGCCGATTATTGATACCGATTATGAGTATGTGACTGCATAGCATCATGATCCATGCCCATATGCATTATCTGCATGTCTGTTATGAGATATGATTGACCATTGCATATGTCATAGTGCTGGTTGTTATGAGACTCCCTGATAGGAGGAGATGGTCTCACATGAGCGCACGGTTTGCGCAGGATTGATGCATGACTGGATTGTATGACTCATGTATCTTGCATTGTGTACTGTGATTACTGTATGCCCTAGCGACATCAGGGTCGTAGCCTCCACAGGCATATCGTGGATGGCTAGATGGGACACCGAAAATCTGTTCTACATGGAGTGCTATAGATATCCCTGGGTGAAAGTCCCTAAACCCTCTTGGTTCCAGAGGTTGCTCCAACGTCTAGACCGAGTGGGTAGATAGCGCCCAGTGCCGATTACCAGATGGCTGCGCTCTCCACTGTGTCGTGGTCAGTTGGAAGGGGGTGCGGACTTACCTGCCCGAGAGGAGGGGGCAATGCTAGGCTAAGTTTGACCAGCTCGAGGAATGGGTCCGCTATTGACGAGCCGGGCCCGATATTGGCAGGCGGATAGCGAGGTCTCTTCCACTCACCTTGTTGCGCGCGATGGGGCGACAATCTGGTATGGAGTGTAATAGACCCCGGTGATTTCTCAGAGAGGAACCGTATTGATATGTGGACTTATTGAGTAGAAGTTGCATGCTCATCCATTCATTCATTCACTATCCACTCGGACTGGTGGTGCGCAACTAATTGATGTGTACCTTCATTATGGCAAGGATTTCGGTTGGGCGCGCGACTAACCTGAGATCAGGAGTTTACCATGATGAGTCTGACTATCCAAATTTAGGTATGGGACTGATTTGGATAGAAGTCACTTGTGGTGGACCCCATAGCCTGCGATACTACGTACTATCATCCCGGCTTCACACTCCAGCATAGTTATTTCATTCGCATCGCATATTGCATTACATCTGCAGGCGTATGGCATCTTGAGTTGTTGTTTCTGTACTTATATGGCCTAGACAGATTTAGCAGGATTTGTATATTACATTGCATTCTCAGCATCTGATATTTGGCTCTTTATGACCCCTCATCGCACAGCTATTCTATGTCACGTATTCTGATATTGATTGACTTATAGACTTGTCCATACTTTCTCTTACTCTGTTATCGTATGATTTATATCTTGTCAGTATTTCTGCTTACTCTGATAATTCCTGCTCTTGTTAGTGTTTCTACTTATTTAGACATTGTATGGTTTATGGATTACCAGTTTTTTTTCGGTATCGTATGATTATGGCATTGTATTAAATACTTGACACTTACCTTATGCACACACTTACACCACCCTCTAAGCTTTCCATAAGCTTATGCACGATAGATGCGTGCAGGTGATGTTAGGTTGCAGCAGTGTTGAGCTTGGAGCGTGCAGTGGTCTTCTAGAAGCTTGATTTTTATTTATGTATTTTCCTTTCAGTGTTGTACTCAAACGATTATATTAGTGGATATATGATGATGATGTTACCTTTGTAAATTGGATAATCTTGTGGTTATGCTTATTACTAGTTAAATGTATAAAAAAAAAATTCTCCTTATAGGATCCCAGGATCGAAATCTAGCAAATGAATGTTGGGAGCTGAGAATGGGGTACTACGGAGGCTGTCGGCACCGGATCCGGAGATCGGGATTCCGGTGAATCCGATTTTCTGGGTGTGGGGCGTGACAACGGAGGTTTAGGGATTTTCACCCAGGGACATCTATGGCGCCCGTATGCTAGAACCAAACATTTTCGGTGTCCCGTCTGGCCATCCACGATATGCCTGTGGAGGCTACGACCCTGATGTCGCTAGGGCGTATAACACACAATACAAGATGCATGAGTCATACAATCCAGTCATGCATCAATCCTGCGCATGCTGTGCACTCAGATGAGATAACCTCCGCCTATCAGGGAGTCTCATATCATCCTACCCAATGACATATGCAATGGTCAATCACATCTCATAACAAACATGCAGATGATGCGTATGGGCATGTATCATGATGTTATGTTGTCACATACTCATAGTCGGTATCAACAATCGGCCTCAACAATGTGGATATTTAACCAACATTGCCCCAAGGAATGGTCCACATAGATCTAAACATATAATGGGCCCACGGACTTACACAAAGGCCTAATATACGACACATTAGGCATTATTCATGGGTCATATATACACAATAGGTGGGCCCTGCTCATGGGCCTCAAATATATCAAATAGGCTATGCATCATGGGCCTAATATACATCATAATGGGCCGCATCACATGGGCCTCGATCAAGGGCCTCATATACAACAGGTGAGCTGCATCAATGAGCCGTACTAATGGGCCTCATACACATTAAGTGAGTCGCATCAATACGACGCACTAATGGGCGACAAGTATATCAAAGTGGACCTTATCACCTAAGCTTGACATGTACCACATTAGTCCTCACATAAGGCCATATGTAACATTATAATGGTCCCCATATACAGGCCGCATGTACAGTATAATGGACCATATCCATAGGCCCCGAACACATCGTAATGGGCCACATCCCTTAGGTCTCTCATACATAACATCAGGTCTTGCCATCTGGGCCGAAAATACATCACAATTCACGGGCCCCAATACTTAATGGGTGGGCCCTACACATGAGCCTAATATACGTCACAGGTGGACCCTGCACATGGGCCTCATACACAAAGAGTTAGGCCTATCAGTAGGCCCTAGCGAGAGTGACAATGCGGACATTTAACCAACATTAATCTTACAATGTGGACGTCAAACCATCATTGCTCCCAAGGCTCGGTTCGCCTTAAATATCCTTAAATAAATCATGGCGGAATCACACATTGCAATGTACCTTAGAAACATCCCATTGGGCCTTAAATACATCAAATGGGCCGTATCTCATGGGCCTTATATTCATCAAGTGGGCCACCTCAATGGGACTCACCAATGGACCTTAGGTACTTTGCAATGGGCCATCACCCTTGGGCCTTAAAATGCATTAAAATGAGCCCAATCACATAAGCTTTATGTACATCAAATGGGCCTAATCACACATGTGCCCATATATAACAAAGTGGGCCTCAACATTGGCCTTAAAATGATCTCAAAATGGTTAGACGGTTTGGATGAAACTCATGCATCATGGTAGACTCCCATGTGGGCCCACTATAACATTTATTTTCCATCCAATCCTGCGCCCACTGAAATGCTTATTTGCCACCCAACCTGTTGTTAAGGCCGTGTGGCAAGGGGCCCACCAAAATGTTTATTTTACATCCCACCTGTTGATAAGGCCATGTAGCAAGGGGCCCACCAAAATGTTTATTTTCCATTCAAACCTGTTAATGAGGTCATATAGACCCAGGGCCCACCGTAATGTATATTTTCTACCTAACCTGAGTCCACTGTACTATTTATTTGCATCCAAACTATTCATAGAATCACATGGCCTAGGGCTCACTGTAATGTTTATTGCCATCCAAACCTATTCATAACGTCACGTGGTCAGGGGCCCACGTGATGGACGGCATGGACACAATACATACATCTGTGTGGGGGCCACCGTCCACTGCCGTGGACGGACGGCGTGAGTGAAACACTTGCATCACAGTGGGTGTCACCACCCACTGTTTTGACGGTGTGGTAAGCCACACATACCATAATGGGACCCATGTAAGGCCCACCAAATTGTTTATTTGCAATCCAACCCGTCCATTATGTGTGTCCCACCTGTTTGAGGGTTCACACTAAATTTCAACCACATTCAAAATTCAGGTAGGCCCCACCAAGTGTTTTTATATGATTTAGGCACGTCTTCACATGATTTGGATGGTATGGCCCACCTGAGTTTAGTTTGTGGATGATTTTTAGAGTCAACGCACCATTCAAGGGGACCTATTAAATGAACGGTATAGATGTAAAACATACATCATGGTGGAGTCTGTTAGTGGGCCAATGTGGCCACCCTTTTTAACATGGACGTCTCTGGACGTCATGACATAAAGTCATGCCAAAATATATATATATATATATATATATATATATATATATATATATATATATATATATATATATATATATATATATATATATTATCCTATGTGGGACCCACATTAACCAGATCTACCCCATCCATTACATGTTTCCCACAAAAATAGGGGTCCAAAACAAGTTTCAGGTAGGTCCAAGCTTCTGGTGGACCCCAGCAATCATTTTTCCAAGTTTTAAAGGAAAATACTAGTATTCTTAATGCCACGGCCCGCCAGATAATTGGATCGGTCTCATTTGATCCCGAGAATAAAATGGATGGCTTGGATTAAATATATACATCAAGGTCGGGCCATGTTAGAGCAGCCCACCATTTCCCTTCCTTTTTCTTTCCTTTTCTCTTTTTTTTTTTTAAAAAAAATATGGGGCCCATAATAAGATGATCCAAATCGTCTAATATGTGTGTCCCACGTGGTGGACCGTTCAGTCCAAGTTTAAGATGCGTCTAAATTTCAAGTAGGTCCCACCAAGTGCTTTTATATATTCAGGCATGTCTCCACATGTTTTTAGATGGTATGGCCCACTTGAGAGTCAGATTGGTCCCAAAATTTGGCTCAACGCCTAATGTAATCTGAGAAAAAGGATGGACGGCTTGGATCAAGCAAATACCTCAAGGTGGGGCCTGCATCACTGGCCCACCGTAAAAGTATACTTTTTTCCTTCTTTTTTTTTTGAAAAGTGTAGTGTGTTAACGCTGCTAGTCCAGCATCCAGAGACGCTGGACGACGTGCTTTAAACAGATACAACACGGTGGGTCTCACAGGGACATGGTCCACGTTCACCAAGGTGGGTCCCACACGATCGTGGCCCACCTTCATATATATATATATATATATATATATATATCATTTATCTAAGATGTAGTGGGCCACACCATTTGATGGATGGAGTAGATTTATCATGAATCGGTGGGGCCCACTTCATTTTAGGGAAAGGATAAGGAGAGAGAAAGAGAGAGAGAGAGAGAGAAAGAGAGAACAAGAGACGATGATGGTGGGGCCCCGCCACTAGGGGCCCCACATAATACAAATCATACATAAAAAATGGGTCCCACCAACTAGTGGTCCCTAAAAAGAATTTAACGGTAGATCACCCACCTCTAAGCCTCCTCCTTGCTCCTCTAGCTTCCTTAGCTCATTTGCTTGACTTTTAACAGTGGTAGATGATGGATCAACGGTTGAGATGAGAGATGAGAGAGTAGGGAAGGTGGGCCACACTTAGCATTTGGGAAGGGAGAGAGAGCTTGGACGTGTGAAGCTCTTTTGCTTGTAATTTTTTTTTTTGAGAATGAATGAGAGAGAAAGGGGAGTGATGGGTGAAAAAGGGTGATGGAGTGATGTGGTGTGATGGGTGATGGGTGGAGTGGTGTGTTGTAAGAAGGGATGGGTGGAGAGAGAGGTGAAGTGATGTGAGGGTTGACCTTGGGCTTGCTTATGTAAGAGAAAGGTATGGGTTGTTATACTTGGGTATGGAGTGACTTGACTTGTACTTGACATGAGTGATTGATTGATTGATGGGACATCTCGTAGAGATTCCCTCGTAATCCGTAACGTGCGGTGTTTCTTCGAATTGAACCCCAGCTTATATCTTCTACCCAGGGTATCGGGTCGGTGCGCGAGTCACGGCGTTAGAACCGTGGTGATGGCGCGGTTGCTAAGGTATAAGTTTCGGGTCGAGTCGACTCTGATATGCAGGACTCGGCTTAGGTTCGAGCATAAACGTCGAATACAGGTCGAAGATTGCCGAAATTCTACCGGAAGGATCGCGGAAGTCAACAGAACGGTACGGTTTAAGATACGGGTCTTACAGACACTCAAATCCCGTACATCTTAAGGATCATCTTCGGGTGACTGAAGGTGCCGTTTTGTTATCGGTGTAGATCTAGATGAGGATGGACCTCGGAATGTTTTCTTCTTCCCTCTAGCATCCATCTTCAATAAGATATACAAAGAGCAAGAGAAATGCACAAAAAGAAGGATGAGTTTTCTCTAGATCAGCAATTTGGGAAGAAACCCTTGAAAAACCCAACAAAAAGATGAAATTAAGATATACAATGATTAAATCAAAGCATAGAGAACATCAAACTTTAAGAAAAATGAAGAAATAAGACTTACTTTGAAGAAATACAAGAAATCCTATGACTGGTCGAGCCACGACTCGTCTTAGGTCGAAGTGGAAAGAAGAAGAAGGAGATTTTTCCCAAATTATATCATGTTCATGAGCTCCACGACTGGTCGAGTGACGTGCATGACCGGTCGTATCAGGATACAACCAGTCGAGTACAACTAAGACCGGTCGAGTATCGACTAAAAATGCATATTTAATATAAAAAATTAAATTTTAAACACAAATAATACTAAATATAATACACTATGATATATGCAAGCAAGAATACTCAATATAAAATGTACATACCAAGATCAAATTTTAATTTATTAAACTTACTTTTGTCGAGCGGTTTAGTAAATATATCAGCAAGTTGAGTTTCGGTTGGTATATATTCCAAGGAAATAACTTTTTCTTCAACCAACTCACGAATATAATGATACCTAATGTCAATATTCTTAGTACGTGAATGCTGGATTGGATTTTTAGAAATATTTATAGCACTGAAATTATCATAATGTAAGATCATTAAATCTTGATTAATTCCATAATCGCTTAGCATGCGTTTCATCAAAACTAGTTGAGTATATGCATATCCAGCTGCAATATACTCAGCCTCAGCAATGGAGAGCGATATTGAGCTTTGCTTCTTACTGAACCAAGAAACTAAGCAATTTCCAATGTAAAAACAACCACCACTAGTTGATTTTCTATCATCCATATTATCGACCCAATCAGCATCTGAGTACCCGGCTAATTGAACACTAGTATCAAAAGGATACCAAAGACCCAGATTTATAGTACTTACGATATATCTAATAATCCGTTTAACAGCTGTAAGATGTGATTCCTTAGGATAAGACTGATATCTCGCACAAATACCAACACTAAATGCGATATCAGGTCTACTTGCAGTTAGATATAACAAACTACCAATCATACTACGATACAGTTTAGGATCTATATTTTTACCCGTAGAATCTTTTGAGAGTCTTAACGTTGTACTCATAGGAGTATCAAAGTTTTTACTATTCTCAAATCCAAACCTTTTAACCAAGTTTGAAGCATATTTGGTCTGGAAAATGAAAATTCCATCAGGTTGTTCTTTTACTTGCAACCCTAGGAAATAGTTTAATTCACCAACCATGCTCATTTCGAACCTTAATTTCATAAGATCTGCAAACTCAATAGACATATTAGTAGAAGTTGATCCATAAATAATATCGTCAACATAAATTTGAACCATTAAAATATCATTGCTATGTTTCTTGACAAAGAGCGTCTTATCGACACTTCCTACTTGAAAGCTATGACTAAGTAAGAATTTAGTCAATTTCTCATACCATGCCCTGGGTGCTTCTTTTAGACCATAGAGAGCCTTTTTGAGACGAAATACATGGTCAGATAACTTAGGGTCTTCAAACCCTGAAGGTTGTTCAACATATACCTCTTCATGTAAATCGCCATTCAAGAAGACACTCTTTACATCCATTTGATAAATCTTAAATTTTCTAAAGCATGCAATGAAAATAAAAATTCTGATTGATTCAAGGTGAGCGACTGGAGCAAAGGTTTCATCGTAATCGGTGCCTTCAATCTGAGTGTACCCTTGTACAACTAGTCTAGCCTTGTTTCGTATTATATTTCCAAGCTCATCAGACTTGTTTTTAAAGATCCATTTTGTTCCGATAATGTGTTTATCTTTAGGTGTAGGAACAAGATATCAGACATCATTATGAATAAATTGATTAAGTTCATCTTGCATAGCAACTATCCAATTTTCGTCAGAAAGTGCTTTTTTCACATTGACCTGTTCTATTTGGGATGTAAAATAAAGATAATTACATATGTTCTCAAGTTGTTTGCGAGTACGAACTCCAGTGAGAGGGTTTCTAAGAATTTAATTGGTTAGATGATCTTTGACAGTCCTTGGTTTAGATTCTTTTTGACTTGATGAGGTATCTTGATTGTTGATAATAAGAGCTTTATCATCATCTGAACTCGGAGCTGGTGTATTCAAATGATCATCAATGACCACATTGATGGACTTTTGAATCACACCAGTTCTCTTATTTAGAACCCTATAAGCTCGACTGTTCAAAGAATAACCAAGAAAAATACCTTCATTACTCTTCGTATTAAACTTTCCCAAATTTTCACGATCTCGTAAGATATAACACTTGCTGCTAAAAACTCGAAAGTATTTAACAGTAGGTTTCTTTTCAAACTGTAATTCATAAGTAGTCTTATTATCAGATTTACTGGTATAAACCCGATTAATAATATAACATGCGGTATTGACTGCTTCAGCCCAAAGATTTCTAGAGAGCTTCATGCTATTCAACATAACATTAGCCATATCCTGAAGCACTCTATTTTTGCTTTCAGCTATACCATTTTGTTGCGGTGTTTTGGGCGCAGAGAATTCATGTGATATTTCCTGATCGCTATAGAATTTATCAAACTAATATTTTCAAATTCGGATCCATGATCACTTCGGATCTTACTAACATGAGAACCTTTCTCATTTTGAATTCGTTTAATGACCTTTTTCACTTCATCCAGGGTTTCAGTTTTGTCTTTTAAGAACGATATCCAAGTGAATTTGGTATAGTCATCTACGATAACCAAGATTTATTTTTTACCTCCTCGACTCTTTGTTCTGGTTGGTCCAATAAGATCCATGTGGAGAAGCTCGAGTGGTCTAGATGTGGTATTGGAGTTCACTTTCTTGTGAGAGCTCCTAGTCTGTTTGCCCAACTGGTATTCACCACATATTTTGTCTACTTTTTACAATTTGGGTAGACCTCTAATTAGTTCTCTTTTGCTCAATCTAAATAAGTTCCAGTAATGTACATGTCCAAGGCGTTTATGCCATAATTCAGTCTCATCGGTATGGACCATGTAACACGATTGAGTAGATGAGCTTGCATCACTAACGATGTAGCAGTTTTCAGAAGTTCTGTGACCAGTTAATATAAAAGAACCCTTTTTATTCAGTATCTCACAACCTTGATTAGAAAACTTCACACTATAGTTGTTATCGCATATCTAAGAAATGCTTAGGAGGTTGTGTTTCAAGCCCTCAACATATAAAACATTCTTAAATAAGGGAAGGTTATAAAGTTGAACCGTACCTTGGCCAATGGTCTTGCAATTGCTTCCATCACCAAATGTGACTGACCCGTCAATCATATCTTTTAGATCGGTGAATAAAGCCTTGTCACCTGTCATATGCTTGGAGCAACCACTATCTAGGTACCACTTTGAATGGCTTGTAGCTTTGTAAGCAGTGTGGGCAACCAAGCAGGCAACTTTAGGAACCTATTTCAGAACTGTTTGGGTTTATGAGTATAGATGGTCTTTTTCTGTCTGTTGTTCTAGGAGAGACCTATAGAGTTAGACTTTAATAGCTCCTTGAGTAGATCAATTATTTTTTCCGCCAATGGATTTCAGTTTTGAAAATCAAAGTTGACATGGCTACCTTTAGGTTTTTGAAAAGTCCTTGAATTTTTAGAAAAATCTTGATAAGTATTCTTTTCTTTTGAGGTTGAAGACTCTCCTTTTATAAATTTAGGAGCAATATTCTTTTGTTTAGGAGATGTATTCTTATCATAGCCTAACCCAGATCGATCACCACATTTTCTTGATCCGGACAATAATTTTTTCAATTTAGGATCACCTTGGGCATATCTCCAAGTGTCTTTCAAACTCAGAAGAGAAGCTACCTCATTTTTTAGTTTCTCATTTTTGGATCTCAAATCTTCAATTTTGGAGGTTTTAAAATCTAAATCACATTTGGTCTTTTCAAAAGAATCAGAAATATGAGACTTTTCTAAAACAAGAGACTCATAATCTTCTTTAAGCTTAGAAAATTTTTCTTTTTATAACTTAAGCTTGACGACAATTTTACAACTCTCCTTATAAAGGACATTATAAGCATCCTGAAGATCATTTTCATTATCGCAATCACTATTCAGATTTTCTTCACTAGATATATCATCATTATCTGAAAAAGTGATCTTGGCTAGAGTCATAAGGGCTTTAACATCATCGGCCAACTCAGTTTCAGAATCTTCTGATTTAGAAGAGGATTCAGAATCAGACGATTCATCCCAAGTAGCCAACATGCTTTTCCTTTTTGATTTGTCCCTTTTAGGACATTTGTTAGCTAAGTGCCCATACTCTTGACAGTTGTAACATTAACTATCTTTCAAAGATTTTTGAGCTCTAGGTTTAGATCGTCTCTTATCATTTGACTTTTGAAAATCAACTTTTTTCTTGCTTTTGAAAATTTTATAAAACTGTTTTGCTAAAAGCGCCATATCATCTTCAGAATTTTCTAAGTCCGAAGTGCTTTCTTGTGAAACATTTTTAGATAATTTGAGAGCAATTGATTTTCCTTTAGGAGCTTTAAAGGTCAACTCGTAGGTTTGCAGTGAACCAACTAGTTCCTCAACCTTCATAGTATCCGTATCACGAAGTCCCCGAATCGCGGTTACTTTAAAATTGAACCGTTCAGGAAGTGAGCATAGTATCTTTGCGCACACTTTACTTTTTGAGATTCTATCACCAAGACCCCACATAGAGTTCACAATGTCATTCAATCTAGTGTAGAAGTCTATAAACATCTCATTCTCCTCCATATGAATTTCTTCAAATTTAGTTGTGAGGAGTTGGACTTTAGATTTCTTGACAATTGATGTACCCTCGTGTGTCATTTCTAATACATCCCATGTTTGTTCTGCATTTTTGCAAGAGATGATTCTTTTGAATTCATCTGGTGATAATGCACAAGTAATTGCATTTAGTGCTCTTGCATTGACACTACTCTTACTTTTTTGAAGTGTGGTCTAAAGAGAATAAGCCGTAACTTTATTAATTTTGAACCATTGTCATTAGTTACTTCAGTGATAGGAGGGTTCCATTCATTCACTGTGGCTAGCCACACACTTTCTTCCAAGGATTTGAGGAAGATCCTCATCCTGGCTTTCCAATAGGCACAGTTTGTGCCATTAAAGGGTGGTGGCCTAGTGACTGATAGGCTATCAAAATTTGACATCTTAATATAGCTTAGATCGTTAACTCGGGAAACAAATCCAATAAATAAACAATAAGCACGAGCTATTAGGCACTGATACCACTTGAAAGGGCCTAGCTATATGCCCTATAAGGGGGTGAATAGGGCTATGTCAAATAAAACTTAAAACAACGAAATAACAAAAGAAATAAAGTACAATGCTGAATTAAAAGTAATCTCAAAAACCTAGAATTAAGAGAATGATACTATATCAGTTCTAGGGACAACCTTACACCAAAAATCAAAGGTTTAAGGTAGGACAACCTTATTTCTAGAACGTCCTTTGTATCTCAAACCAATGACAAATAAAAAGTAAGGAAACCAAAATAACTTGCAGAAATAATTCCTAAGTGATTACAACATTCTCACTCTTGCTTGAAATAGAGATTACAACATTCATCCACAAATACCATCCGCAAAATTGAATGAATAAAAGAATGAAAGAATAAAGCACATCTACAATACAAAGATATATAGTGGTTCGCCTGTGTGTACACTAACTGTTATCCAACAGCCATACAGAATGCTACTTCAATCCTAATATCCTCACACAGGGGATATTAGCATGCACTATCAAAATAGGTTTCATAAGTTCACCTAAAACCTTCACAATTGTGTCTTTTTATCTCGGGCTTACACAATCCAAAAACCCACACAGTCTGAGTTTTCTGGCTCTCCTCAGATAACCAAAACAATGAGATTTTTCTGACAAATCTCAAACAAAACTAAAGAAAGTAAATTATACAAATGTAAAATACTTGAATCTCCTTTTGAAGTAGCCCGGTAGAACCAATTAGAGTAGAAGTTCGATTCAACGTTCAAAGTCCAATACTCACTTTAAGAATGGTTCTAAGTCTAATTGATTTTATCTTAAATCAAAAGGGCTAGTTCTATTTGATTTTGAATCTAAGAAGAAGGAATATCAGAAATTCCTCTTTTCTAATAAGATTGGAATGTAGATCAAAATCAAATAATGAACAAGCAAATGAAAGGAATATTAAATGAGCACAAAATAGCTTAAAACAAACACGAAATTATCTCAGAGTATGGCCTTAAAATTGCTTGAATTGAATTGAATTGAATTGAAAAACTCTGAAATTCGTGCTCTATTTATAGCCTGAAAAATTCCATCTACGACTGGTCTTAGGATCCCTAGGACTAGTCATAGCTTTAAAGATTTTCAAAGATTTCTGCAGGATAAGGATTAGTTGTTCCACAACTGGCCCTGGGTAGCTTACGACCGGTCGTGAGCCACCTACGACTGGTCGTGGGTCACTTACAACTGGTCGTAGGACCCCCAGATTAGTTGATGGAGTTCGAGTCGTAGGACTAAGACCGGTCAAAGGACGAGTCATACAGCTTACAGGACTGGTCGTAGGATGTCCAGGACTGGTCGTAGGACAACTAAAAAAATTTAAAAATCTTCAACAACCTAAGACTGGTCCTGAAAAACTTAAGACTGGCCGTAGCAGAGCTAGGACTGGTCTTGAAGTCCCTAGGACTGGTCTTAGAACAGCCCGAACAAGCATATTTAAAATATACGAATTATGTATCTAGAATGACCTACAATAAAGCCCAACCTAAGGTCAATCTAAGGTCAAACAAACCTTCAAAGTGAGATGAACATTGATAGTCTGTACTCTCAGATGACCCTTAAGTGAAGCTTGAGAATTTACGAATCTTTTTGCATGCCTTCTCGAGCTTGAACCTTTCTTGACTTGATAAAGTCTTCTTCTATTCTTGTACTTGTTTGAATCTTGAACATGCATACTTGAAGACTTCTATTCTTGAATACTTCATCCATGACTAGACTTGAAACTTTTCTTCATTTAAGTTCTTGTCTTGAAATACGATGTCTTGAAGCAATGAAAAAGTCTCAAACATGACATAAGAAATATAAGACATAGATAGGTTTTGGCACCACAAAATTTGACAACCAAAGGGATATGAAATCGTAGCACTTACACAGGCGACGACGGTGGAAGTGAGAATTACGCAATGGAGAAGGGCCTGCTTGGACATAAGAGGCCAATCAGAAAACCAGCTCTTGGTGCTGGCCTATATACTTTGGGAGCTAGGGAAATCTATGAATGGGGTGGTTTTCGATGATAAAGTTCCAGTGATCCAATCTGTCATTACGAGAGTTTCCTGGTGGCTTAATAGTACTAGAGGAGATATTATAAGAAGAAGGAATGACTCCACCCATCTTTTGCTAATTCGTTAAACGGAGGTCCACATGGCTCAAAGCCAACTCGTCAGTCTGTGGTCTCATGGCAGAAACCACCTGACGATTGGGTGAAGGTTAATGTTGATGGATCCTCTAGGGGGAACTCGAGTTTGGTAGGGGGTGGAGGAGTTTACAGAAACGATAAGGACGATTTCCTTTTTGGCTTTGCATTTGGTTATGGAGTGATGTCGAACATAGAAGCCGAGATTCAGGCGGCTCATGATGGGCTTCTACTATGTATTGAGAAAGAATTTTCCAAAGTGGTGGTGGAGTTAGATTTTGAGTTGGTGATTAAGGTATTCAACGAGGATGTTAACATTGGCTGGAGATGGAAAGGCTAGAAAGCTTTAATGGACAGGTTCCCCCTCTTAGCTATGGTGGAGTTTAAGCACATTTTCAGGGAGGGAAATGCAACGGCTGATGCTCTAGCGTGTGAGGGAAGTTTGTCCAAATCTCTTTTTTACACCTCCAGCAGGGCTAAGCTGCCTCAATAGATGAGAGGTCTCCTTTTCCTAGACAAGGTTGGGCTATGAGCGATTCGGGAGAGGAAAACCCAAGTTATTGGAGGTTTTGGGGTTTTTTTTTTTCCATTTCGGCTTTTTTTTTATTTGGGCATAAATGTCCCGACTTTCTTATGATAGGTCTTCCGTAGGTCCTTTTTTTCCTACGAAGTCCCGAATGTAATTTTCTCCAGAATGAAATATATGACACTCATTTTTTATTTTATTTTATTTTATTTTAAAGGCACGAAAGTGGGATTTTGAAAATTTAGAGCCGAATCACATAAGCAACCAATCAAATAGGTTCTTTATCCATTAAATCAGAGCATAATTTGCATATCCAGTTTATTTATTTATTTATTTTATATCGAGAGTCAATTTTTATACATTCTTTTTAGACTTTGTATTATTTTACATTCTTTTCCAGTCTTTTCACCATACATGACTTTTTAGTCGTCTCACTGTTTTTTAACTAGTTCTTTTCATCTTTTAAGGTGGATAAAATTCTCTAAACTCAATTCTCAAAATCTATCAATGATTTACATGCTAACAATCAGAGGTTCTAATATTGTTTACAGAAAATAGTTTGAATGTGTGTTGTGATTTAGATTAACATGATATTTAAACTTTCTTTTAATCAATTGAGTACAAAAAACTTAGGTGATAGATTACTTAGTTGATCAAACTCCAACAATACAAAATTTAATCTCTATCTTATCATACTCAAAGCATTTTTAAGTATACAATTCATCGCTTCTCAAACATATTTCAGCTTAAAATATTAAAATTTTTTATATTTTTTTGCTCAAAACTGAGTAAACATTGAGTAGTTCACCTAATACCCCATCCCCAACTTAAAATCTACATTGTCCTCAATGTTAAAGAAATAAGCATGTAATGCAAAAGCAGCAATAAAAAGAAAAAGGAAGTGATGGAAAGATAATACCTGAAGAAAGAATTTTGAGGCTTTTCCAATGATCTGTGTGAAGATGGGTTAGCACAAAAGACTTAGATAGATGATAAGAAAACTATCTTAAGCAGCGAAAAGCAAACTATTCTAACACAACATATATGAAAGAAATAGACCTAACTATACCTCCATCAGACTAGGAGGTCAATCCTGGTAATCAGGATCAATCAGAGGTATGGACATGTCCTCTGAATCAAATTTCTCAATAAATGCCTTTAATCAATGTCCATTTACTTTGAAAATAATGTCATTGTTTGGATTCTAAATCTCGATAGCCTCATGAGGATAGACATTAGTAATTGTGAAAGGGTCGGTCCAACGAGATCGGAGTTTATTCGAAAAAAGATGTAACCAAGAATTGTACAAAAGGACCTTCTAACCTGGTGTGAATGATTTCTAAAGAATGTGTTGGTCATGAAACACCTTCATCATGTCCTTGTAAATTCTTGAGTTCTCGAATGCATCATTCTGAATTTTTTCAAGTTCATTCAATTGAAGTTTGTGTAGCGAGCCAACATTGTCCAAATTGAAGTTCAGATTTTTAATAGCATAGTAGGCTCTATGTTCCAGGTCCACAGGTAAGTGGTAAGCCTTCCCATAGACAAGTATAAAGGGAGACATTTCAATTGAATTTTAAATGTAGTACGGTAAGCCCATAAGGTATCAGTCAATCGGATTGACCAATCCTTACAATCAGTATTAACCATTTTCTCTAGAATATGTTTAATCTCCCTGTTGAAAATCTTAACTTGTCCACTTATTTATGGATGGTATGGAGTGCTCACCTATTGCGAGATGACGCATTTCTTCATTAAGTTTGCAAATGGTCTATTACAGAAATGTGAACCTCTATCACTAATGATGGCTTGAGGCGTTCCGAACGGAAAAAGATGTTCTCTTTTAAGATTTTAATGATCGTTTGATGATTATTGTTCTGATATAAGATTACTTCAACCCATTTAGTGACATAGTCTACCACTAGTAAAATTTACAAACTCCCAAAGGACTGGGGGAACGGTCCCATGAATTGATGATCCAACAATCAAATTCTTTAATGATCAGAATGGGGTTTAAAGGCATTATTTTTGGACAAGACAATGCTCTCAACTTCTGACAATGCTCACAAGCTTTGCAAAACTCATGAGTATCTTTAAAAATAGTGGGCCAATAAAAGCTACGTTATAAAATTTTGGTCATGGTCTTTTTAACAGAAAAGTGACCACCACATGCCTGAGAATGACAGAAGGAGATGATACTTTGGCGTTCATTTTCTGGCACACATCTCCTTAAGATTCAGTTTAGACAATATTTAAATAAATACGGATCATCCTAGAAGAATTTGTATACCTCGGTGAAGAATTTTTTCTTATCTTACGTAGTCCAATGTGTTGGCATGAAACCTATAGCAAGATAGTAATTTCAACAAACCAAGGTGAATGAGAGACTTTAAACAATTGTTCATCAGGGAACATGTCATTTATATGTATTGTCTCAAGGGAATCGAAGAGATCAAGGTATGAAAGATGGCCAGCCACTACGTTCTCTACTCTTTTTTTATCTTTTATTTCCAAATCAAATTCATGGAGTAAGAGGATCCATCTTATCAAGCGAAGCTAGTATCATTCGTAGAAAGAAGACACTTGACTGCCACATGATCAATGTAGATGATGATCTTTAATCCAATCAAGTAGGACCAAAATTTTTCCAAAGCGAATACTACATCTAAGAATTCCTTCTTCGCATTGCTTAATCCACTCATATGGTATGTCCTTTTGAAGTAGATTGCATAAAGGACAAGATAGGTGACTAAAGTCTTTTATGAATTGTCTATAAAATCCAGCATATCCTAGGAAGGATCGCATGTCTTATATGTTCTTGGGTGGAGGTAAGTTAGAGATAAGATCAATCTTAGCCTTATCTACCTTAATTCCCTTGAATGAGATGATATGTCCAAGGACAATTCCCTTTAAACCATGAAGCGACACTTTTCTCAATTCAGTACTAAGTTCTTTTCCTCAAATCGCTTCAGCACATTTTTCAAAAATTTCAAGCATTCGGTGAAGGATAACCAACGATAGAGAAATTGTCCATTAAGACCTCTAAATATTTCTCCACCATATTAGAAAAAATACTCAACATACATCGCTTAAAAGTGGCGGGAGCATTACATTTCCCAAATGACATCCTTTGGTAAGCAAAGGTGCCATAAGGATATGTAAATGTTGTCTTTTCTTGATCTTCAAGGGCTATCTCGATTTGATTGTAGCTCGAATATCTATCAAGGAAATAGTAATAGGAATGACCAACTAGTGTTTCTAAGATTTGATCAATGAAGAGTAAAAGAAAGTGGTCCTTCCTTGTGATGGTGTTCAACTTCCTGTAGTCAATGCACATTCTTCAATCAGTAGTGACTCTAGTTAGTACGAGTTCATTGTCGACATTGGATACAATGGTGATTCTGGACTTCTTATGAACCACCTGAGCTGGACTCACCCATTGGCTATAAAATGTAGGGTATATGATACCCACATCTAATAGCTTAAGAACTTAGGCCTTAACCACTTCCTCTATATTTAGATTTAATCTACATTGTGGTTGTTGAGAGGTCTTCGCATTATCCTCATGATAAATGCAGTGAGTACAAATCAAAGGGCTGATTCCCTTGAGGTCCACAATCAACCATCCAAGGGCTCTTTTATGCTCAATGAGAGTAGAGATAAGCATACTCTCCTGTTCTTGCTTAAGGTGAGAAGAAATCACCACCGGGTATGTCTCATCTTGACTTAAATAGATATATTTCAAATTAGAGGGTAAATATTTTAGGTTAAACTTTGATGCTTTGAGGTTAGACGACAAAGGCACTACATCAGTTTGGAATAATTCTTCAAATTCTGGCCTCCACCAGTTAACTTCAAGTACCGACATAATATTAAGCATGACACCCATCTCCCTAATCATATCATCCTATAAATCATGGGAGTGGGCCAAGCACATTTCTAGAGAGTTAGAGGATATGGTTATCAGAGTTCTGTCTTCTACGAAAGAATCAATCGTGTTAATATCGTGGGTATCGTCATCATCCTCTGCCTGTTTTCTCATATTAAAAAAGATATTGAGCTCCAATGTAATATTTTTAAAAGATAGATTCATGACTCAATTCATATAATTATTGATTGCATTTGATGTAGCAAGGAATGAGCGACCAAGGATGATAGAAATTTGAGTGCTCATGTCCACGATGGGTTGATTATCCAAGATGATAAAATCCACTGGATAGTAAAATTTGCCAACCTGGACCAACACATCCTCAATTATCCCTCGGTACACGAACTGAGCAATCAGCAAGTTGTAATGTGGTTCGGGTGAGTTTTAATTTACCTAGACCGAGTTGTTCATAGACCGAGTAAGGGATTAGATTTACGCTTGCTCCTAAGTCAAGAAGTGTGTACTCAATTCGGTAATTCCTAATTACATAAGCGATGGTTAGGCTACAGAGATCTTTGTATTTTTGTGAAACATCTTACTTTAGGATGACACTCACCTTTTCTGTTAAAAATATTTTCTTTTGGATGTTTTTTCATGTCTTGGTTGTACATAAATCTTTCAAAAATTTGACAAATGAAGGAATCTATTTTACAGCATCCAGCAGAGGAATATTGGCCTTCACTTGCTTAAGCTCCTCTAAAATGTCCTACGAGTTGGAGAGAGGTTTTGGTGCTATCAACCATTAGGGGAATGGTGCAACTAGTTTGCTTTGAAGTTTCGGTTCTAACTCATGTGGAGCACTACTTGGTCTATTTGTCTCATCTACTTCTGAGTCCTTAGGCTTTTCATCCCTTATCGAAATAGATTTGTCAATTATTTTCTCACTCATATGAGTGGTGATAGATTTGTCTTATTCTAGTTGATTTGAAGAGCCTGAGCCACTAATCTCATATTGTGGTTTTGGATTGGGAAGAGGTTGAGCTGGAAGCATCCCTTTCTCCCCAATCGCTAGGTGTGACTCTATCTTTTCAATGGAAGACACAAGGGTTCCTAGTGCAGATTTGATGTCTTAATTGAATAGCTCTTGGTCTTTAATATGTTTTAAAACCGGGTCCTCTTGAGGTTTCCTTTGTTCTACAAATTGGTTAAGGATCCCTTAAGGAGTAGCAGTTTGTACATTCCTTCAACTGAAATTTGGATGATTTCTCCAGCTAGAGTTGTATGTATTAAAGGAGGTTCCTTTGAAAGGCCTTTGGTAGTTAATTATGGCATTTGATTACTCATTCAATACTTCTTGAAAAGCAAGTATCATTGGATAATTTTTAGTTATGTGTATGTTGCAAGCATAAATACCGTAAACAACTTCCTTAACCTTATCCTTCTTAAGTTTCATGGCCTCGAGCTTCCATGCGAGACCAGCCACTTTAACATTTATATCGTTGTCTTCTTTCAATAAATATATTCCACACATCTCCTTTGGTTGAATAGGCTTAGATGTGGTGCTAGGTCTTGGAGAGATGTCCTATAATTGTGTGGTTTTAGCAAGTTTTTCAAAGTAATCCTACACATCATCGACATTTTTGTTCATGAATTTCTCATTGCACATCGTCTCGACGAATTAGCATAGGAAGATGTCAGTCCTTCCTGGAAGAAATTTGTTATGCGCCACATTTCAAAATCGTGTTGTGGACATGAAGTGACGAGATCCTTAAACCGCTGCTAACATTGGAAGAATGTTTCTTCTTCCTTTTGGGCGAGGTTCACGATTGACTTCCTGATGGTGTTCGTCTTGTGATATGGAATTTTTTTATGAACTCTCTTATCATGTCATTTCATGTGTCAATCGATCACGGACATAGTGAGTGCAATCATGTCTTAACTTTTTCTTTCAAGGAGAAAGGAAAGAGTTTCAGCCTGACCGTATCCTCAGACACGTTAGGAAAGTATAAAGTGGTTATAATCTCATCAAACTCTTTCAAGTGTAGATATAGACTTTCAGATTCAAGTCCAAGGAACTTTGGAAGGAGTTGGATCACTCCTAGCTTGATATCCATGTTTCTTATATTTTCTGAAAAGACCATATAGGAAGGGGTGCTCACCCTGCCGGTTGTAAGTAGTCTTATAGAGTGCGAGGCGGGGGTGCTCGATGCACCTCATTTTCATCACACCTCAACCCGAGGTTAAAGAGGATTTGAAGCTTGATTAGCCAATGTATTTGCAGCCATAACTTCAGTTAACTCTTTGGATCTCAAGTGGTGTCTAATCCTGTGATGGATAGATAACCCCTTAACCAATCCTCCTTTACTCAAGAGACATCGAGTATTATCACGGACCTACTTGGGAATTAAACACTCTGAGCCCTTAATTTCATAACCTAATCTAAACCAAAAAAGAAAGAGAGCAAAAGAAATTTAAACACTCTCAGCCTTTAATTTCATAATCTAATCTAAACCTAAAAAGAAAGAGAGCAAAAGAATTTTAGAAATAGAAATAGAGAGAATTAGAAAGAAATTACCAAATTAGAAGTTTCTATATTAAGATCCTGCAAAAATAGAAAACAAGTTAGTTTCTAAAAAATAAATTAGAAATATAAATTAATTTCTAAAAATAAATTAGGAAAGTTTCTAACCTAGACGTAGACAATAAGTTAGTTTCTAAAAATAAATTAGAAAAACCCTAACCTAAAAATAGAAAGTAAATAAACCATAATCTTAATCTAATTCCAAAACTAGTTAATCTCAGAAAATTGCAACCACTACTCCCTAGCAATGGCATCAAAAACTTGTTCACAACCCCAAGTGTAGGGTCATAATATAATAATAATCTCGATGAGACTGAGGTTGAATCCACAGGGACTAAACTTGTACGTTTCTGAAAGTAACTAGAACTAGAAGAAGATGTGAATCTACTTCTGAAGTAATTGAGAGAGTAATTATAATTAAAGTAATATAAACTTATAAATTTAAAGATAGGGACTAGGGTGCCAAGGATCCACTTGTATCTCTTCGGATGCTACTTTAATTTAAAAAGCATAATTAGAATTGAAGTCCTATCCTATCCAATTGGAAGATAAAGCAATCAAATCAAATCTGAACTTTCATTAACCTAATTTGAAATGGATGAGAATTGTGAAGGTTGGAAGGGATTCCATCACCAAACCATATCTATGAGACGATGACAAATAACAGGATTTACCAATCCCATAATATCAAAATATGAAGAAGAAGATACTCAAAGCTATTGCAATTCTATTGTAATTTGAGTCACAATAAACCATTAAAAACTAAAAGTATTCCTTAAAAATTAAATTATAATCCATAAAGTTTAACATAAACATGAATCAAAGCAAAAAAATATCTCAATCATGCTACAAGCTTCACCTGTTAGCCCTAGCTAAGAGGTTTAGTTAATCATAGACATGATTGAATTAAAATCTTTTAAGAAAAGTATAAAAACAACTAAGGAAGAAGAAAAACTCTTGTCGCTGGCTTTCCATGCTTTTGCTTTATTCCTCAAGCCCTAAAAATGCCTAAGAACATCCTAAGAACTCCTATTTATAGTTGTGAAACTCCAACTTTCGCATTGAGTTTGAAAAATTTGAAAACCACCTCAAGTTTAAGTAGTTCGCATAGAATTTGAGTAACCTTAGACTAGTCGAAGACAACCTTTGACTGGTCGAGGGTTACCTTCGATTAGTTGAGGATGATGGGAATTTAGAGAATTTTAATCGTTGGAGTTCGAGTCGAAGTTTCTTCAACTAGTCGAGTCAGAGCTTAGACTAGTCAAAGCATGACTTAAGCTAGTCGAGAATCTCTTGGTTTTCTTAAATCTTTGGCATGTGAATTCTTTATTTTTAGTGTTATAACATCCATCCTTTGCTTTGATGATTCTTGAGCATCAATTCCATATTTTTAGCACTCTTTTTCAATTCAAGCTCTCAAATTCACCTTGCAACACAAACATGAGTAAAATAAAACATTAAGCATTATCATGTTCATAAAACCAAGATATAAATGGGAGATAATATGCAATATGTGACCCTCAACAATGCACCATTAGAAATATCAATAACCAAAGACAATTTAGTAATAAACATGTGATATTTAAAATTAAACAACTTTAAGGCTAAACTATAAAAAAGGAATGATGCTAAAAATTCTCGAATTTACTTATTAAGTACAAATGAGGCTATATTCCCCAAATTTACCTATATGCTTAACAATGAGGGTTAATTATTCTGTTTTAATAATTAAGCCCTCACAGACCTTCTAAGGTTACCTATCTCTCTTCACAACCCAATTGGGCATGAATTTCCTAAGACACAAACTATGTTAGGGAGGGATAATGATATTCTTAAATGCATCTTCCATAGATAAATTCTTAATTGAAAATCTATATTTAGTAGGTGGTATAACTATGCGTGTTCTACCCTGATTATCATTGCCCTTGATTAACATTTTCTTCATCTTTTAATTAAGCTGGAAAATCAGTTTCAACAACATCGTCATATGATCGATCATTTTAGGAAGAGTTGGAAACTCTATCTTCTTTTCTGACAATCCTCTAGGGATGCTTCTCCATTACTGTGCCAATTTCTCAGTCATGACATATTTACCATTTTGGCTTATAGCTAAGTTGTATTGGGATCTTCTCCATAAGTATGACACATATGAGAGGCCTCGATATACTTCCTTAAGTAAATGAATCCTTTTGGATTATTGGAGCGATAGATGTTATAACATTATATTTTCGGTTAAGTTTAAATCCTCTATTATCCCCAAAAGGTTACCCATACCAAAAGATCTACTTATGTGTTCATTTCCTTTGGTAGCATTAACTTTCCCCTCATAGGTAGATATAATTTAAAAACTCTTTTTCGAATCTTACTGTAGGTGGTTACACCCTTCAAGATTAACCCACTTTGAGAGCAATTAAAATTACGTGGATTGTCTACCATGGTGTATTTAGAAGCTTTGTGGAGCTTAGAATTACGGCTATATCCTATGGGGTGAATAGGGCCACTTAAAAATTCATTACCTTAATTAACTAATACCAAGTAAACTAATGAGGCAATTTAATATTAAGGCTTCTAAGCCAAAGTGAGTCCAATCAAATAGATTACAAATGATATATTAATCAAGTAATTGGTCCATAATAGACAGTGAGTTTGTGTGTGTTTATAAGTGCCTAGCATATAATCCAATTCAAGCATTCATATAATTTAACTAATCAATCACATAGAAATGAATACAATTGTGCTCAATTGACAATCACAAACATAAGCATGTATAGTAGTTTGGTTTCAATACTCTACTTTTACAGCTGAACTCTCCTCGATTCTACCAGTATTCACTATCTTATGAATTTTCAGTAGGTTCACCCTTGACCCTAAACAAGGACCTAGATCCACATATACTCCTGTGTTAGAGAAACACATTTCCACCCATATTATTGGCTCCCGCAAGAGACATTAGTTGTTATTATATCGACGAACCAACAACCACTAATGGTCTTAATCTAATGCCCTATATTTTGTTCTTATAAGAGGCTCACACAGAGACTACCACGTACGCACTTGTGTTAGGTGATTATGGTCCTAATTTAAGGCCCTATGTACATTCTCATCAGAGGGTCCCCGTGAAGACTAACACATACACACTTGTGTCCGGTGAATTTTTTCCTACATAAAAGCATAAGTCATACATAAGAACCTATTCGAGTTTAGGTCATAAACTCTTACACTCAATTCTACACAATAAAAGAGTGTATGGACTCTGAATTGAAAATCTTACTTGTTGGATTGAGCCCCATTGATGTGTATTACTTGGGTTACTTGATCGATGCTCTCTCGTGATTTAATCAGCTCACCTTGAGCTCCCCTAATTGTTAACGTCAATGCTTCATCTCCTATTATCGTTCTCCTTGCATTTGATGTTCCAATGAGGTGACTAAGGCAAGAGATGATTGTCGAATCTCCTACAACTAATGGATGGTTGATTTCCTAGGGTATTCTCCTAATTGGGTGTTCTAAAGGGTATAAATAAGGATATACCTATAGGCTTAGTGTCTAATCTCTAAAAAATGGTAGAGATCAAGAACATCTTCATCATTGAGGTTGGAATCCTTGTTAAAGTGGTAAAGCTCAAGAAGATGAATTGAATCCCATAGGTTTAGAGGCTTAGGATGAGAGATATGAGTAAGGAATCACTTAGGATTTTATTGCACCAAAAAACTATCAAAATGTCCAAATGTCCAACAGTAAAAAAAGGGTAAAAAATAACAAATTCGATTGATCAAGTGATGCCATCAATAGATCAAGTGACCCATCGATGAGATCAAGAAAGTCCAGAATATCAAACATTTGTTGATGCATGTTTCTGGTCACCTTCGATTGATCGATCGATTGTGGGTTCCGATCGAGACCTATGAATTGCCTGTAAATGGGATCAAAGACCCCTCAAAAATACTATTTTGTGTTATTCTATTTACAGCAGTTTACAACTCTTTTAGCCTAACTTATCATATTTCAATTGAGCTCCTACAACTATGTAATGATCAATTAAAGGTTTGCCTATTAAGGCATGATCATCTAAAGGATAAGGTTGTTTTGGGTTTAAGGTTAAGGTTACCAAGGCATCTCAATTTACTTGTTCTATACTCCTTAATTCTTCATGTCTTTTTGTGTCTTTGGTCTTCAACTTCTATGGACCTAACTGACTCACTAATACACAGACCCACATGATTGATAAATTGACACAGGGAAGGACGTGTTAAGGTTGAGCACCATCTTCCTCAAAGGGATAACTACTCCGAATCCACAGAGCTTCTCTAGACTCATCACAGAACGACCTCGAATCCACAAGGAAAATAAGAAAATAATTTAAAATAAATTACTTGATGTAAAAAAAAAAAAAAAAAGTTTACAACCTCTTAAATAAAGACATGAACCCTAGGGAGATGTTTTGGAATCAAACTACAACTAAAACTCCTAAAAATTATGACCTGCTATAAATAGTAAACTTACTATTTATAGACAACCATGATTTCCATTAGACATCATAGTTTTTGGCCAAAAATAGAAAGTGAAATGATGAGTTATAGTGTACTAGGGGGGGGGGGGGGGTGTGTTTAGGCAAGACAACCTTATTTCACGTCGTCTTTGAAATTAAAATACCAAACTTAGTAGGAGATAATCAATCACAAGGAAAGTAATAAATAAATAAATATTCACCACCACTGCTCAAGGAGTTATAGCAGTTTGGTGCTTAGCCCCACACTTGCTCCACTCCTAAAATTACTACCCACATGATTTTGGCTTTTACTATTTAAAGGTTTTCACAGGGTCACATTAACAACCTGATACATTTCTTGTGATTTTCATGGGCTATCACAATAAAACCCACTTTGTAATTTTTATGGGATCACCACAAAATAACCCGCTGAGATTTTCGGGCGATCTCAGAAAAACCCAAAAAATAATAAAGGAAATTATACTACATATATATCTTCTGATGTCGAGTCAAAGATGTAACTGTAGCTTGATTGTAGCGATCTTCTTTCTTGGGATATTAATGAAGACATATATGTGTTCATCCCAAAAATAGTATAGGGATCTAATGTATTTTCAATAAATAAAAACCATAATGCTGCAAATTCAACTCTCTAATTCTCAAGTAGAGTATGGATTACTTTATTGAAAATTATTAAAACTAACTTGAGAAAAGAGAATAGAATAAGCTAAATTAAAATAAGATTTACTACACGAATAGCTTAAGAAGGCCTTGACTTTCTCTGCTTATTTGAATATATTGCTCACAATTTTTCATTGTAGAAATGAATGAGAGAAGGCCTCTATTTATAGCCAAAGGTCTTAAAAATTCGGCTGGCCAGATTTTCAGTTCGGCTGGCCAGATTTTCAGTTCAGCTGGCTGAATTCTAATGATATCAATCCAACGACATTAAGATTTCACGGGATAAGATTTTTAAAAAATTTGACTAGCCTAAGAAAAAAATTTGGCTGGCTGAATCTCCCTAAGATCTGAAGATTTATTGTTGTTAAAAACTTGACCAAATTGACAGGTTTATCTGGTCAAACCCAAGGTTGGGCTGGCTTAACTTGACGTGAAAAATCCTTATTTTATTGTATACTTACTCGAAATGTGTTGGGTTAGCTGAAGGTAGTTAGGTTGGCTAAACCAGAAGTCGGGTTGGCCTAACTTCAGTGTATTTTACTTAGAGTGACATTCATCATAATACCATGTGAAATACACCTAACTTAGGATAAATCTAAGGTTATACTACCTGATGGTTGACACATATAGATGCTTCAAACTTCGAACCAAGATAATATAAAGCTTGCGATGATGAGTCTTCCTTGAGATTTTGATACAGTCTTTACGGAGTCTTCATGAGTCATCAAAGAACATCTTCATGAGTGCTTGTGATTCATTCGGGACTACAAAATTTGACAATCTTAACTGTGCATTAAGTATAAGCACTTACAGTGTCCTATTTGGCTTAACCATACTATTCTCCTAATTTTTCTAAGTACTTTTCATGTTGGACACAACTCCTAAAACCCAATGGATGAAGAGTTACCATCAAACTAAAACTTACTAAAAATACTAAAAACAAAAATAAATTGGGATTTCAACCGTCGATCTGATGAAATCTTGAAAATTTAGCATGGGCAACCCAACTTAGTGGAGTTGGGTGGCTAAAGTATCTTCTCCTACCTCATAATCATATATGGCACATCCGGTAACTCATTCCAGTTTCCGAGATATGCCCATTTTAAGGTTCTGACAGTCTGGATAACTTTTGTCGCTGACCGGGTCTTTTCTTATCCATCTTGGCCATGAAATTGTCCGTGACCCGCTCTACATCAGTCCCCTCTACTTTAAATAAATTCATCCTCGAGTTGTCGTCCTGCTTTGGTTCATGATACTTGGTCGGGTCTGCGACATTGAAAGTAAGTAAAATCTCTATATCATCCAGAAGATCACACAAGTGTAGTCCTTGATCTTACAGAGGATTGGTACTAGTATAATCCTTTTGTTCTTCAATTTTTTTATACATCCTGGTTTGAAATCTCTCATTATGTAGATGGACCATAACCTCGAACACATTTTTTTGCCGATGATTGTCGTCTTGTTCCTTGTACTTGTCGTTTGAGGAATGTAACTTGTCTTGCTCCTCCACATGAATGCCAATGATCATGTCTGCCATATGTTATGCGGCAATACTCATGCTTAGGAGCTTGGACAAAGGGACTAAGTCAAGTTTGTGGCGAGGCACTCAACCATAAATACTTGGAATGGGGACTTCCCTATAAGTGGTTCACCATGCAGTTGAATAAAAACTCTGCTTGAGACAAGGCCAAATCCCTCTGCTTTGATTTTTCTCCTGAATTTCATTGAAGAAGGTTCCTCAATGTGCGATTCACAACTTTAGTTTTCTCCTCAGTCTGTGGGTGGTAGGCACTGCTGAAATGAAGCTGTGTATCGAACCGATTCCACAAAGTCCACCAGAAGTGGCTAATGAACTTCGTATCACAGTTAGAAGTGGTAGCCTTATGAACCCCGTGTAGCCACATGACTTTTTTGAAGAATAGATTCACTACGTGTGTCACATCGAGAGTCTTCTAACATGGGATGAAGTATGCCATCTTTGAGAAATAATCTACCACCATGAACAATGAATCCATCCTACGTTGTGTTTGTGAGAGACCCAACCCAAAGTCCATATATAGGTCCTCCTAAGGCTGTGAGGTACATGTAACGGGGTGTAGAGACCTGTATTCTGAGACTACCCATTGAAGACCTGACAAACTTAACAACACTTCACTGCACTACCCACGTCACATACTAATTGCGGCCAGTAGTACCGTTCTTTAATAAGAGCTCATGTCTTGTCCTGTCCAAGGTGTCCACTAAGGCCACCTCTATGTAACTCTTGGATGATTTGCTCCGTCAACGGGCTTTTGAGAATGCATTGTCGATTGCCTTTGAAAAGGAACCTGTCTTGCATATGTAGGTTACTGGGGTGACCTTCTTGGCATCTAACTCATGCATCCTTAAAGTCATCAATGATGACATATATATCCTTGAAGGGCTCAAACTCAACAACCTCATTGCTTATAGTGATTAAGAAAGTTGCATGGCATTTCAGTGTATTAGCCACTTTGTTCTCTTGCCCAGACTTATGTTTCAGTACAAACGTGAATTCCTGCAAAAAATAAAATAAAATTCACTTAGCATGCACACGATTGACGTTAGCTTGGCTATTAATGAATTTGAGAGCTTAATGTTCTGTATAAAAAAATGAACTCCTTTTGAATTAAGTAATGTGTCACGCCCTGAACTCGGATACTGGGCTCACAAATTCCCAATCGTCGAATTCGGCACCGACAACCTCCGTAGTATCCCATTCTCGGCTCCAGGCACCCATACGCCAGGTTTCGATCCTGGGATGCTACAAGGAGAATTTTTAATCATTAATTTGATTCGTAATGAGCATAACCATAAGTATAACCCATGAATAATAACCACAAGAACACCAGCACAAAATCCACTATGATTAAAAACTTTTGAGTACAATGCGTCTGAAGGAAAATACAAGATAACGCAAATAACAGAAACTCCAAAAGCTCGATTGCATGCTCCTGCTGCTACTATGCTATGGCTACATCCTGGCATCACCTGCACGCATCAATCGTGCATAAGCTTATAAAAAGCTTAGAGGGGGATGTAAGTATGTGCGCAATATGAGCGTGCTCAGAATGCAAGGTCAGAGTAATATGGAATAATACTGATGAGTACATGAATGTAAATTAGCCATACCAAGGCTATGCAGTATGGGATATGAATGCTATTGGTCATATCAGGACCATGCAATGCGAGAGCAACTCAAGCATGCCAATTCAAATCCACATATCAGTACAGCTCATAAATATCAGTACAGTTATCATTTTGGATAGTCACCGGGGTCTAGTACACTCTAACCAGCTTGCCGCCCCTATCCGAATGCACAATTGGGAGAGTAAAAGAGACCTCACTATTCGCCTGCCAATAACGGGCGCGGCTCGTCGATAGCAGACCCATTCCTCAAGCTGGTCAAACTCAACTTAGAAATTGCCCCCTCACTCAAGTGGGTAAGGTCACACCCCTTTCTAATTGACCACGACACAGTGAGAGACGCGGCCTACTAGTATACGGTCCTCACGTCCTCGTGTATGCACTCGGTCTCAATGTTGGAGTCATCCTCTGGTACCATTAACTTTAGGAATTTTCACCCAGGGACATTTATGGTGCCCCGATGCTAGAAACGGTATTTTCGGTATCCAATCCAGTCATCCACGATGTGTCTGTGGAGGCTATGACCCTGATGTCGCTAGGGCATATAATAGTCACGATCACACAAATGCAAGTGCATGAATCACTCTACTAGACATGCAACAATCATGCGTGTACCACGTGCTCATGATAGGCAACTCCGCCTATCGAGGAGCCCATAAACAATCTGCCTGAAGACATATACTATGATCACTCACTCCTCATATCAAGCATACATATGACGCGTATGAGCATGAATCATGGATCTATATAAAACATGTTATAAGATGATGAATTATGTTCATAACGAAGATGGGCCTAGTGGCCTACACACTATAAGTATGGGCTTATTAATGGGCCTTAAGGAGAGTGATAATGCGGACATTTAACTAGCATCATCCATGCAATGTGGATGTCAAACCATCATTGTTCCCAAGGCACTACCCATTGTAAACATTATTATATACACTATGGAGGAATCACACATTACAATGGACCTAAATACATCCCATTGGGCCTTAAGTACATCGAATGAGCCGTATCACATGGGCCTTATGTTCATCAAGTGGGTTGTATCAATGAGCCACACCAATGGGCTTTATGTACATTGCAATGGGCCATAATCCATGGACCTTATACAATTCAAGGTGGGCCTCAACAATGGGCCGCATATATCACATTGGGCCTAGTTAAATGGGCCGAATTAACTGGGCCAAATCGAATGGGCCGAGTTGAATGGGCCAAGTCAAATACATCAAATGGGATGCATCACGTGGGCCTCATATATATCAAAGTGGGCCTCAACAATAAACTATAACTATGGTAAGTGGCTACACCACATGGGCCACATGTATATCAAATGGGCCACACTTAAATATAAGTGGTGATAAGGATTTTCACCTATTAAATTTTCCAAGGGTTTAATGGTGGACGTTCAAACCCACTATTTTCTATAATGTGGTCCCCCTAGTCTTAGATTTGTCTTATTTTCAGTCTTAAGCCTCAAAATGATCTTTTAAAAATGGTTGGACGGCTTAGATGCAACCCATGCATCATAGTGGGTTCCATATGGGAAGGATGGACGACATAGATGAGGTATATACCTCATGGTGGGGGCCCACACTATGAAAGGTGTGGATCACAATACATACATCAATGGATCCATGTGGGGCCCACCACAACTTTATTTTCCATCCAACCCGTTGACAGGGTCACAGAAACATGGCGCCCACTGTAATGTTTATTTACACCTAACCAGTTGATGAGATCACTTAGACCCTAGACCCACCATAATGTTTATTTACACCCAACCTGTTGTTAAGGCCATGTAGACCTAGGGCCCACTGAAATGTTTATTCCCACCCAACTTGTTGACATGATCACACGTGACCTAAGTGGAGACTAAAAACAAATTTCATATGTGATCCAAAACTTCTGCAGCTCAAAAAAGTTTCAACGGCAGAAGTTCAATCTTCACTGTTCCCTGTGATGTGGGCCACCTAAGTACCACATATGGCTGATTTTTTGGGAGGGGGCCACTGCCCTAGGGGCCCACCCAATGCACGGAGTGATGTTCCACACACACCATAGTGGGGCCCACGGCTAGGACCGTGGGTCCCTGCCAGTTCGTCCGCACTGCGTGCGCTGCACGGTCAGCAGCAGCAGGCGCTGCTGCTTATATATATATATATATATATATATATATATATATATATATATATATATATATATATATATATATATATATATATATATATATATATATTTGAAAAACCATTTTTTTATGGTTTTTGGTAGGTAGGATCCGCATCAGAAGAATCTGCTCCAACTATTGGATCTTACAGCTCAAGACCGACCAAATGAGTCCAATATGTGGCATGTTTTGCTGAGTAAAAAGATCAAGGTAGGTTTCACCATTAAACACCACTATTTCCTATGGTGTGGCCTACCAAAAAAATGGGATCAGCTTCATTTTTCAGCTCAACACCTAAAATGAGCTGGGCAACGGAATGGACGGCTTGGATTATATACATACATCAAAGTGGGACCTGCATGAGCAGCCCACCCCAAACTTTTTAAAAATTTTTTTGTTAGCTGTTAGTACACACCCCTGTCAGTACACGCACTCCATGTTAATCGCACGTCCGACGTCTAGGGACGCTAGATGGCATGGATATAACACAAGCATCATGGTGGGCTCCACACACTACCATGGTGGGGTCCACGTGGCGGCCCACCACGGTTTAGTTCAACTGATGTTTGTATTTTCCTTCATCCCAGTTTGGACAGCAAGGTGGGCTCCACCAGTGGGTTGTAGTGTGGTCCACTAAATGGACAACATGGATACAATATATATCATCAGGTGGGCCATCAACAATGAAAAAGTGAGAGAGAGAGAGAGAAAGAGTAATAGAGAGAGAGAGAGAGATCGGTGGAGTAGAGGGACCCCGCCACTATGGGCCCCTCTTTAATCACAAACACATACATCAAGTGGGTCCCATCATAAGTGGGCTCCTTCAAAAGAGAATTAACGGTGGATCACCCACCTCTAGGCCCTCTCCTTGGTCCCTTGCACTCCTATGCTCCTTGTCTTCACTTTTGATGGAGGTTGATGGGGTTTTGATGGTGTGGATGAGAGATGAGAGGGTGGGGAAAGTGGGCCACACTTGGCTTGGGAAGGAGAGCTTGGACGTTGGGTTTTTTGTTGATTAGGAGATTTTTGAGAAATGAGGAAGAGAGAGAAGGGATGGGATGAAAAGGTGATGGAGTGATGGGTGAAAAGGATGGGTGAGGTGTGATGGGTGATGGGTGGAGTGATGGGGTGAAGTGATGTAAGAGTTGACTTTGGGTAGCTTGTGTAAGAGAGAGGTAGGGGTAGGGTATGGGTTGTTTGTACTTGACTTGATGTGTAATGTGTACTTGATTGATGGGATTGATGGATTGATTGATGGGACATGTCATAGAGATTCCATCAAAATTCACAACGCGAAGCGTTTTCTTTGAATTAAACGCGGGCTCACATCTTTTAACCTAGGTATCGGTTCGGTGCGCGAGTCATGATGTTGGAACCACGACGACGGCGGTCACTAAGATACAAGTCTTGGGTTTGGCCGACTTCGGCATGCAGGTCTCGGATTAGGATTGCACGCAAATGTCGGATACGGGTCGAGGATTGCTGGAATTCAATTAAAAGAACCGTGGAAGCCTACGGAATGGTATGGTCTAGGATATGGGCCTTACATAATGTCCCCAACGTCGCAGTGTATGGACCACTTCGTACAATTCGAGCTCATAGGTCGACCACTTTTTGAGTGCATCGCTAAGTTTTTCACTGTAGAAGGCTGTTAGCCTACCTTTTTAGGACAAAACTCTCTCAATTACGACATATGAAGGATCACATTCAACTTTAAATAGTTTGTCAAAGTTAGGAAGTATAAGAATTGGGGTTGTGGACAACCTGCGGTTAATTTTGGTAAAGCTTTTATCGGCTTCGTTAGTCCACTAAAATTATCCATTCTTCATGTAGTCTTTAATTAGTGACACGATGGTACTAAAATTCTCCATGAACCAATGATAGAATGTCGTTAATCCATGAAAACTTCATACCTCATAGATGTTTATTGGAACTGACCATTCCCTGATGGCTCTCACTTTTTCATCGTCCACTCGAATGCATGTGGATGACACAATAAAGCCCAAAAATAATAGGCTATCGGTCAAAAAGCTACATTTTTTAAAAAAATTGAGATACAACTTATTTTCAGTGAGCACTTGTAGGACCTTCTTAAGGTGTTCCATATGGCTTGCTTCATCCGGACTGTATATTAAAATATCATTAAAGTGGACCACAACGAACCACCCAATGAATGATTTTAGAACTTAGTTCATTAACATCATGAATGTGGTGTGTGTGCATTTGAAAGATTAATGGGCATGACCATCCATTCATACAACTCTTCCTTGGTCTTTAAGGCCATTTCCACTAACCACCTAGCCATATTCGAATTTGATGGTAGCCGCTTCTTAAATCCAATTTAGAAAATAATTTTACACCCTCAAGCATCTCCAACACATCGTTTAACCATGATATAGGAAATCTGTACTTTATGATAATCTTGTTGATGGCCCAGCTGTCGACACACATGTATCAAATCTTATCTTTCTTATGAGTTAATAGAGCAGGCACGACACATGGGCTCATACTTTATCAGATAAGACCCTTATGGATCAATTCCTTCACTTTCCCTTGCAAAATATCGCACTCCTTTGAACTTATCCGATAGTGAGGATGATTGGGTAGATTAGACTTAGGGACAAGGTCGATATGGTGTTAAATATCTCACATGGAAAGCAATTCATCGAGAAGGTCATTGGGCCAAATTTCTTTGAATTTATGCTACAAGGGTTTTAGTTTCTCAGGGATGTTGGTGGGCTCGAGTTCCTTCCCCTTTACAATTAATGCAAAGGCCTGCCCTGTTTCTTTGGATTTCTCTATGAAGTCTCATATGGTCAAGAGAGAATGACACTATACTTTAAAAGCTTCAAGTGGCTTCTCTAGATCCATGGGGGCTGATATGATTGTTCGACTGTCTTTGATGAAAATATACACATTATCTCACCCTTTATGCGTGGTGTTATGATCAGATTGCCATGGTCAATCGAGTAGCATGTGACAAACCTCCATGTCAACTACATCACATTCTATTTCATCCTTATAATGCTTACCAATTGAAAAAGTTATAGTGCACTACTCAGTTACCTTTGTCTCGCTGACTTTTTTAATCCAACCGATCGTGTATGGGGAGGGGTGACGCTCCATCTTTAATTACAACTTTTCCACCATGACCTTAGAGATGATATTCTTGCTGCTCCCACTGTCGATGATCATATCACAAACTTTTCGATTCACCGTACACCTAGTTTGGAAGATGTTATGCCCTTTGAGTGTACTTCTTTCCTTGGTACATACAATAGTCACCTCACAACGAGCGACTCACCGAAATAGCTACTTCCTTAGTGGTTTGTTCATCTTCATAAGATCCAAAGTCTTCTCCAATTGCATCACCTTCAGCTCCCATTGGCCATAACGGTAACAATTGTTTGGCCTCGATCGACCATAAGGGTTTGGAATCTTCCTCGGACCTACAGATGTGGGTGTTACATTGAGGCGTAGATGGGCCGCTCCCCATGTCACGATTCGCGGTCATAGAAGGTTGAGGATGTCATGCCCCAAACTTAGAAATCGGATTCATAGGAATCCCGATCACTAAATTTGGCATCGACAGCCTCCGTAATACCACTTTCTCGGCTCTCAGCGCCCATATTCCAGGTTCCGATCCTGGGATCCTACAAGGAGGATTTTCAACATTGATGTGTCTTATTAGAAGCATAACCACAAGTTTATCCAAATCACATAAGTAACATCAAAATCACATATCCACTAATACAAAATTTTGAATACAATGCTGAAAGGGAAATACATATGACAAAATCAAAGCTCCAGAGGTCCGCTGCATGCTCCAAGCTCAATGCTACTGTAACCTAACGCCACTTGCATGCATCTATCATGCATAAGCTTATAAAAATCTTAGTGGGTGGTGAAAGTGTGTGCACAAGGTAAGTGCCAAGTAAGCAATATTATAGTAAGCGAAAATACCGACAAGCCCATAAATCGTACAATATCAAAATAATGTGAAAATATACTGATAGGCCCATAAATACTATCAGCCTTATCCAGGCTATGTGGTGCAGAAATATAATAAAATCAATATCGTATACTGATGAAGCAATGTAGATTAGCTATGCAATGCAAAGACAGTAAGCCAAATGTCAGATGTCGATGATACAATGCAATATACAAATCCTAATGAGTCCAAGAATATCGTCAGTCGTATGTAGGCCGTATAAATGCATAAACATAGTAACCCAAAATGTCATACGCTGCAGATGTAATGCGATGTGCGGTGCGAATGGAATGACCATTCTGGAGTGTGAAGTCGGGATGATAGTACGTAGTATCGTAGACTATGGGGTCCATCACAAGGGACTTCTATCAAAATCAGTCCCATACCTAAATTTGGATAGTCAAACTCAATATGATAAACTCTTGATCTCAGTTAGTCGTCGCCCCAACCGAAATCCTAACCATTACGAAGGTACACGTAATAAATAGTTGCACACCACCAGCCCGAGTGGATAATGAATGAATGAATGAATGAGTATACAACTCCTACTCAGTTAGTCCACATATCAGTACGGTTCCTCTCTCTGATTATCACCGGGGTCTAGTACACTCTACATGTAAATCGCTGCCCATTGATGTATGACCATGCAAGTGGAAGTAACCTCACTATCCGCCTGGCAAGTAGTCAACCAATATCTACCCGACACGTCGATAGTGGACCCATTCACGAGCTAGTCAAACTCAGCCTAGCTATGCCCCCTACCCTCGGGCGAGTAAGGCACACCCCCTCCCAACCGACTACGACACAGTGGGAGAGGCAACCTCCTAGTAATCAGCACTCGGGCGCTCATGTATCCACTCGATCTTGACGTTGGGGCGTCTCCTAGCGTCGGAGGTTTAAGAATTTTTACCTAAGGATATTTATGGAGCCCATATGCTAGAATTAAACATTTTCGGTGTCACATCTGGCCATCCACGACATGTATGTGGAGGCTATGGCCCTGATGTTGCTAAGGCATATATTAATCACCACACACAATGCAAGATGCATAAGTTATATAATTCAGTCATGTATCAATCCTATGCATACCGTGCGCTCATGTGAGATAACCTCCACCTATCGGGGAGTCTCATAACAACCTACCCAATGACATATGCAATGGTCAACCACATCTCATAACAAATATGCAGATGATGCGTATGAGCATGTATCATGATGCTATGCAGTTACATACTCATCATTGATATCAATAACTGACATCAACAATTGACCTTAACAATGTGGACATTTAACTAACATTGTCCCCAAGGAATGCCCCACATAGAGCCAAACATATAATGGGCTCACGGCCTCACACAAAGACCTAATATACAATGGGACTTACTTAAGGGCCACATATACACAATAGGTGGGCCCTGCTCATAGGCCTCAAATACATGACATGTGGGCTCTACATATACGTCTCGAATACATCAAATAGGCCATGTATTATGGGCCTAATACATATCATAATGGCCTTGCCCATAGGCTATGAATACATCACAATGGGCCTCCAATATAACACAATGGGCCCCATCACATAAACCTCCTATTCATCACATTAGGCCTTACACACGGGCTGCATACACATCACATAGGCTGAATACACATCACAATGAGCCTCAACTATGGGTCGTATATACATCATATAGGTCTCGACAATCAGCCTTGGCTATTGAAATCGGCCTCGACAATCGAAATCGGCCTCAGCAATCAGAATCGATGCTCGAAATTGGCCTCGATACTCGGTCTCGATAACCCGGATTGGCCTATACAATCAGCCTTGACAATCAGAATCGGCCTCGATACTTGGCCTTGAGAATCGGAATGGCCTATATAATTGGCATCGACAAAGCGAAATCGACCTCGATACTCGGCCTCGACAATCCGAATGGCGTATACAATCTGCCTCGACAGTCAGAGTCGGAATCGACAATTGAAATCGGTCTTGATAATCAAAGTCGGAGTCGGCTTCAAGAATCGGCCTCGATAATCTGAATCAGACGAATAAGGCCTAAGGGAGGGTCACAATGTGGACGTTAAACCATTATTGTGTATCAATGTGGCCATTAAACCAACATCGCTCCCAAGGAGTGGCTCACATAAACATCATTTCATACATTATAGTGAAATCATACCTTACATCGGTCCACACATTCATCGCATTGGCCTTCAACTATGGACCTCATGTACATACAATGGACCACAATACATGGGCCCTATATACATCACTATGGGCTACTCACGTGGTCAGAAATACATCATAGTGGGCCTTACCAAATGGGCCAGAAATACATCATAATGGGTCTCATCATATGGGTCGAAAGTATATCAAAATGGGCCTCACTCGTGGGCCTTAAATACATAACAAGCGGGCCCAACACATGGGCCTCAAATACACAACATGTAGGCTACATCAATGGGCTACAGTAATGGGCCTCGTAAACATCAAGTGGGCTACATCAATGGGCTGCACTAATTGACCAACATACATCAAATGGGCCACATCAAATGGGCTACACCAATGGGCCAATACATCAAGTGGCCTGCATCAATGGGCCACACTAATGGGCCAACATACATCAAATGGGCCACATTAATGGGCCAACACATCAAGTGGGCCACATTAATGGGCCGCACAAATGGGCCAACATACATCAAATGAGCCGCATCAAATGGGCCACACCAATGGCCCAATACATCAAGTGGGCCACATCAATAGGCCTCATTTAATCACATCGGGCCTCACCATCTAGGCCTTAAATACGTACATCACGTAGTAGCCACATGAATGGATGGTGTGAATATACAACATATATATCATGGTGGGTGCCACTATGATGTGGGTCTTTCGGAAAGGTGGAGGGTTTGCAGATCACGATGAGAGCTAGGATTACATTTAAAATCATTTCAATATTTGCAGGCGCAACATGTGTATCATTGTACATAATCACTCTATGGGGATACATGGCTCGCTATTGCTAATCAACATTGTCCAAATATTACCCATGTGAATCAGCACCTTCCATTCATTGCCCGACACCATCCAAACACTCTGAACGGTGTGAATATGAAACATACATAGAGGTGGGGTCCGCAACACCGCCCAAACACTATTTGGCACCGTCCAAGCATTTTGGACGGTGTGGATGAAACACATACAACACAGTGGGGCATCACAACACATCCAAGGATGTCCAGCACCGTCCAGATCATCTAGACGGTGTGGATGAAACAAATACGTCATTGTGGTCCCCACGTGGGACCCACAACATATACATGTATATATGTATTTTATATATATATATATATATATATATATATATATATATATATATATATATATATATATATATATATATATATATATATATATATATATATATATATATAATACTAACATTATATCTAACCAGCGTCTAGCCCTGGATGGGCGACCTGGATACAAAATATATACATCACGTGGGGCCCCTTTGGATGGACGGTGTTGATGTGAAACATACATCAAGGGCCCACGGTTCTCTCCAGATAGGCGAGCAGCTATAGATACAGCACATACCCCACTGTCCACATAGCTACTGCTTGTGCAGCAGATGCACGTGTGGGATCCCACCCACACATCCACCAATGGAGGATGGTACAGCACCAGCACCGTCCTATGCACGGACGGTGCAGATAGAACCTATATACATCTAGGTTGGTCCCATGTACATCAAGGCCCACCGAGCTATGGTTCAAAAATCCAACCCATCCATTTAGTGCGCCTCACTTGGTTAAGGGGTCAGACCGAGTTTCAAGAGCATCTAAATTTCAGGTGGGCCCATTGAGTGCTTTTATATGGCTTAACATGTCTTCACAAGATTGGAGATGATGTGGGCCACCTGAGTTCTGTTTACGACTGATTTTTGGAGGCACCCCGTAAATAAAGGGGACCCATCAAATGGATGATGTGGATGCTCCATATGCATCACGGTGGGGGCCTAAGGTGGGGTCCACTCTCCCTGCCCATGACTACAAACAACAGGATGTTGTTGTTGCTAGCATCCTCTGGACGCTGCAGCAAGCAGCGTCAACTTCTCTTTATTTTATTTTTTTAGTTTTCTTGCGGTTTTTCATAGGTGGGGCCCTCATCACGAGAATCCACTTTGTTGGTTGGATTCCTAGACTCGGGATAGGTCTAACAAGCCCCATATTAAATATGTTTCGCTGCATAGAAACATCATAGCAAGTCCAACAATTAATATCACTCAAAACCACTAGTTTCCACATTATGGCCCGCTAGAGATTCGGATTAGCTTCATTTTTTGGCTCAACGCCTAAAATGAGTTGGGAAATTGAATGGATGGTGTGGATCAAATTCATACATAAAGGTGGGGTCTAGTTGATCAAACCTTCAGAGCTTGCTAACCCCAATGCGTTGTTGTGTCTTGAAGAAGCCAATCTGCTTCCACGATCAAGGTGGGTCCACATGTGTGGCCCACCACATATTAGATAAGATGATATTTGTGTTTTCCTTTTGTCCAGGGACACTGGATGTCCAGCAGACGAACGACCCTTAGATGGGGCATGCCATTAGGGGGGGTCCTGCATTTAGATGGCATGGATATAACACATGCTAGTGGGCCACACATACACACATTAGATGGGCCACCAAAAAAATAAGGAGGAGAAGAGAGAGAGAGAGAGAGAGAGAGAGAGAGAGAGAGAGAGAAATAGAAGCACCCACCTTACTCTTTTTCTTCTTCCCATATACTCCAATGCTTCTATGAAGTTTTTTCAATGGTGAAGATGACAATCAAGAGGTTGGATTGGTGGGGATCTAAGGTAAGAGAGGGCTGAATTTTTGGGATGCATTGGACATCCATGGCTCTTGCAATGGAGAATGAAAAGGAAAGAGGGAGGGAGAGAGAGAGTAGGAGAGAGAAGAAAAGATCATTGCTTGAATTAATGATATAAGGCCATCATTAATTAGTTGGTAAGGGAGGGTGTTGACATTTGGAAAAATGAGAGAAAATGATTACCTAGCACATCACCCCATAATGGCTTAGAAAATTGTGTCATTGTAATCGGTGGGTCCCGCAATGTGCAATCTACAATCATTACAATGCACCCACCATAACTTATGATCTAAGTGTCACATTGACGCACGAGACGTGATGTTGGAACCGTGGTGATGGTGCGATTACTAAGGTACAAGTTTCGAGTCAAGCCGACTCTGATATAGGGGACACAACTCAAGATTACACGTAAACGTCAAAACTAGATCGCTGGTCGTCGAAATTTAATCGGGAGGACCGTGGAAGCCAACGAAATGGTATGGGCTAGGATACGAGCCTTACAGCTTTTCCCACCTAATAAAAATTTTATCCTCAAAATTTACAGAACGGACAAAGGAAGAGAAAACATCATTAAGTATATATGTCAAGGCTCAATCAATATACAAAAGTATGAAGATAGCGCTCTCTAATCTCAACCTCGCCCTCCCAAGATATATCGTCAATATATGGTGATCCTATTGAACCCCAGACCCTGGATCAGAGACGATTGAAACTGGAATGCTTTGCAGCCTTGCAATCTTAGCAGTAGGGAGCTATATCAGAAAATCTATAAGTTATTCGAACTCGAGGATCTAATCATTCTAAGTTCTCAACAATCATATAGTGTAGAGTAACTATCAGTAGATATGTGATGTCATCTTTATGTATTACCAAGTTATGCTCTGATACCAACTTCTATCACACCCCAAACTCAGAAATTAGATTCACAGAAATTTCGATCACCGAATCTGGTGCCGACAGCCTCTACAGTACCCCTTTCTCTGTTCCTAGCCCCCATATACCAGGTTCCGATCCTGTGATCCAACAAGGAGGATTTTCAACATCAATGTGTCTCATTAGAAGCATAACCACAAGTTTATCCAAATCACATAAGCAACATCAAAATCACATATCCACTAATATAAAAATTTGAATACAATGCTAAAAGGAAAATACATATGACAAAATCAAAACTCCAGAGGTCCGGTGCATCCTCTAAGCTCAACACTGCTGCAACCTAACGCCACCTGCACGCATCTATTGTGCATAAGCTTATAGAAAAGCTTAGTGGGTGGTGAAAGTGTGTGCACAAGGTAAGTGTCAAGTAAGTAATATCAGAATAAGCAGAAATACTGACAAGCCCATAAATCGTACAATATCAGAATAATGCGAAAATATACTAATAGGCCAATAAATACCATCAGCCTTATCCAGGTTATGCGATGCAGAAATATAATAAAAATAATATCGTATATTGATGAAGCAATGTACATTAGCTATGCAATGCGAAGACAGCAAGCCAAATATCAGATGTCGAGATGCAATAAAATATGCAAATTCTGATGAGTCCACGAATACCGTCAGTCGTATGTAGGCTGTATAAATGCGTAAACATAGTAACTCAATATGTCATATGATGCAGATGTAATGCGATGTGCGGTGCGAATGGAATGACCATGCTGGAGTGTGAAGTCGGGATGATAATACCTAAATTTTAGATAATCAGACTCAATGTGATAAACTCTTGATCTCAGGTTAGTCGTGTGCCCTAACCGAAATCTTGGCCATTACGAAGGTATACGTAACAAATAGTTGCGCACCACCAGCCCGAGTGGATAGTGAATCAATGAATGAATGATTATGCAACTCCTGCTCAATAAGTCCACATATCAGTATGGTTCCTCTCTGGGATCATCAACGAGGTCTAGTACACTGTACATGCAAATCACCTCCTACTACTATGCAACTATGCAAGTGGAAGAGACCTCACTATCCGTCTGGCCAGTGTCAACTAATATCTACTCGACACATCAATAGCGGACCCATTCACGAGATGGTCAAACTCAGCCTAGCTATGCCCCCAACCCTCGAACGAGTAAGGCCACACCCCCTCCCAACAGACAATGATATAGTGGGAGACCCGACCTCTTGGTATTCGGTACTCGGGTGCTCATATATCCATTCAGTCTCGACATTGGGGCGTCTCTTGGCCTCAGAGGTTTAGGGATTTTCACTCAGGGATATCTATGATGCCCGTATGCTAGAACCAAATATTTTTGGTGTCCCATCTGACCATCCATGACATGACTGTGGAGGCTATGACTTTAATGTCGCTAGGGCATACAGTAATCACAACACACAATGTAAGATGCACGAATCATACAATCCAGTCATGCATCAATCCTGCGCATACCGTGTGATCATGTGAGATAACCTCCGCCTATCAGGGAGTCTCATAACAACCTATCCAATGACATATGCAATGGTCAACCACATCTCATAACAAACATGTAAATGATGCGTATGGGCATGTATCATGATGTTATGTATTTATATACTCATAATCAATATCAATAACTGACATTAACAATCGACCTCGACAATAAGGACATTTAACCAACATTACCTACAAGGAATGACCCACATAGAGCCAAACATATAATGGGCACATGACCTCAGACAAAGGTCTAATATACAATGGGCCTTACTTAAGGGTCACATATATACAACAGGTGGGCCCTACTCATAGGCCTCAAATACATGACATGTGGGCCCTACACATGGGTCTCAAATACATCAAATGGGCCATGCATCATGGGCCTAATCATATCATAATGACCTTGCTCATAGGCCATGAATACATCACAATGGGCCTTACCCATGGGCCTCAAATACATCATAATGGGCCCCATCACATAGAACTCCTATTCAACACATTAGGCCTTACATACGGGCAACATACACATCACACAGGCCGAATACACATCACAATGGGCCTCAACTATGGATCGCATATACATCATATAAGTCTTGACAGCCTCGATAATCGAAATTGGCCTCGATAATTAAAATCAGCCTCAACAATTAGAATCGATGCTCGAAATCAGCCTCGATACTCAGTCTCGATAATCGAGATCAGCCTATACAATCGACCTCAGCAATCAGAATTGACCTCGACAATCAGACTGGCCTATATAATTGGCCTCGACAAAGAAAAATCGGCCTCGACAATCGGAATGGCCTATACAATTTACCTCCACAGTCAGAGTCGAAATTGACAATCGGAATCAGCCTTGATAATCAGAGCCAGAGTTGGCCTCAAGAATCGGCCTCAATAATCGAAATCGGCCGAATAAGGCCTAAAGAAAGGTCACAATGTGGATGTTAAACCATCATTATTTATCAATGTGGCTATTAAACCAATATCGCTTCCAAGGAGTGGCCCATAAAAACATCATTTCATACATTATAGTGAAATCACACCTTACATCGGTCCACACATTTATCGCATTGGGCCTCACCCATGGACCTCATGTATATCACAATGGGCCACAATACATGGGCCCTATATACATCACTATGGGCTGTATCACATGGTCAGAAATACATCATAGTTGGCCTTACCAAATGGGCCAGAAATACATCATAACGGGCCTCATCATATGGGTCGAAAGTATATCAAAATGGGCCTCACTCATGGGCCTTAAATACATAAAAGGTGGGCACAACACATGGGACTCAAATACACAGCATGCGGGCTACATCAATGGGCTGCACTAATGGACCAACATACATCACACCAATGGGCCAATACATCAAGTGGGCCGCACTAATAGGCCAACATACATCAAATGGGCCACACTAATGGGCCAATACATCAAGTGGGCCGCATTAATGGGCCGCACAAATGGGCTAACATACATCAAATGGGTCGCATCAAATGGGCCACACCAATGGGCCAATACATCAAGTGGGCCACATCAATAGGCCTCATTTCATGTATATATGTATTATAATATATATATATATATATATATATATATATATATATATATATATATATATATATATATATATGATATTAACATTATATCTGACCCACGTCCAGCCCTAGACGGGTGACCTGGATACAAAATGTATACATCACGTGGGGCCCCTTTGGATGGACGGTGTTGATGTGAAACATACATCAGGGCCCCACGGTTCTCTCTAAATGGATGAACGGCTGTGGATACTGCATATACCCCACTATCCACACAGCTACTACATGTACAGTAGATGCACATGTGGGATCCCACCCACACATCTAGCAATGGAGGACGGTACAACTCCAGCACCGTCCTATGCATGGATGGTGCAGATCGAACCTATATACATCTAGGTGGGTCCCATGTACATCAGGGCCCACCGAGCTATGGTTCACAAATCCAGCCCATCCATTTAGTGTGTCCCACTTGGTTAAGGGGTCAGACCGAGTTTTAGGAGCATCCAAATTTCAGTTGGGCCCAACAAGTGCTTTTATATGGCTGAACATGTCTTCATAAGATTGTACATGATGTGGGCCACCTGAGTTCTATTTACGGCTGATTTTTAGAGGCACCCCATAAATAAAGGGGACCCATCAAATGGATGGTGTGGATGCTCCACATGCATCACGGTGGGGGCCTGAGGTGGGGCCCACTCTCTCTGCCTATGAGTACAAACAGTAGGACGTTGTTGCTACTGCCAGCGTCCTCTAGACGCCGTAGAAAGAGCATCTACTTCTCTTTATTTTATTTTATTTTTTAGTTTTCTCATTATTTTCCATAGGTGGGCCCCTCATCACGAAATCCACTCCGTTGGTTGGATTCCTGAACTCGGGACAGGTCTAACAAGCCCCATATTAAATATGTTTCGCTTCATAGAAACATCATAGCGAGTCCAACAATTAATATCACTCAAAACCACTAGCTTCCACAATATGGCCCGCCAGAGATTCAGATTAGCTTCATTTTTTGGCTCAATGCCTAAAATGAGCTGGGAAATTGAATGGATTGTGTGGATCAGATTCATACATAAAGGTGGGGTCTACTTGATCAAACCTTCAGAGCTTACTAACCCCAATGCATTGTTATGTCGTGGAGAAGCTAATGAGCTTCCACAATCAAGGTGGGTCCACACGTGTGGCCCACCTCATATTGGATAAGATGATATTTGTGTTTTCCTTTCGTCCAGGGACACTGAACGTCCAGCGGATGAACGGCCCCTAGATGGGGCATGCCATTAGGGTGGGTCCCGCGGTTAGATGGCATGGATATAACACATGCTAGTGGGCCACACATACACACATTAGATGGGCCACAAAAAAATAGAGGGGAGAGAGAGAGAGAGAGAGAGAGAGAGAGAGAGAGAGAGAGAAATAAAGGCACCCACCTTACTCTTTTTCTTCTTCCCATATACTCCAATGCTTCCATGAAGCTCTTTCAATGGTAAATATGACGATCAAGAGGTTGGATTGGTGGGGATCTAAGGTGGGAGAGGGTTGGATTTTTGGGATGGGTTGGACGTCCATGACTCTCGCAATGGAGAATAAAAAGGAAAGAGGGAGGGAGAGAGAGATAGGAGAGAGAAGAAAAGATCATGGCTTGAATTAATAATGTAAGGCCATCATTAATTACTTAGTAAGGGAGGGTGTTGACTTTTAAAAAAAGGAGAGAAAATGATTACCTAGCACATCACCCCAGAATGACTTAAAAAATTGTGTCATTGTAATAGGTGGGTCCCGCAACATGCAGTCTACAATCATTATAATGCGCGGGCCACAACTTATAATTTAAGCGTTACATTGACGCATGAGACGCGGCGTTGGAGCTATGGCGACGACGCGGTTGCTAGGGCCACAGTAATAGGCCTTGTACACATTAAGTGGGCTACATCAATGGGCTGCACTAATGGACCAACATACATCAAATGGGCCACATCAAATGGGCTACACCAATGGGCCAATACATCAAGTGGGTCGCATTAATGGGAAAATATACATCAAATGGGCTACATCAAATGGGCCACACCAATGGGCCAATACATCAAGTGGGCCGCATCAAATAGGCCACACCAATGGGCTAATACATCAAGTGGGCCGCATCAATAGGCCTCATTTCAACACATCGGGCCTCGCCATCTAGGCCTTAAATACATACATCACGTAGGGGCCACATGAATGAATGGTGTGAATATACAACATATATATCACGGACGGTGCCACTATGATGTGGGTCTTCCGGGAAGGTGGAGGGTTTGTAGATCATGATGAGAGCTCAGATTACATCTAAAATCATTTCAATAGTTGCAGGCGCAACATGTGTATCACTATACACAATCACTCTATAAGGGTACGTGGCTCACTAATGGTAATCAACATTGTCCAAATATTGCCCATGTGAATCAGCACCTTTCAGTCATTGCTTAGCACCATCTAAACACTCTGAACGGTGTGAATATGAAACATACATCGAGGTGGGGTCCACAGCACCGCCCAAACACTATCTGGCACCGTCCAAGCATTTTGGACGTTGTGGATGAAACACCTACAACAAAGTGGGGCACCACAACACGTCCAAGCATGTCTAGCACCGTCCAGATCATCTGGACGGTGTGGATGAAACAAATACATCACTATGGTCCCCACGTGGGACCCATAACATATACATGTATATATGTATATATATATATATATATATATATAATATATATATATATATATATATATATATATATATATATATATATATATATATATATATAATACTGACATTATATTTGACCAGCGTCCAGCCCTGGACGAGCGACTCGGATACAAAACATATACATCACGTGGGGCCCCTTTGGATGAACGATGTTGATGTGAAAGATACATCAGGGCCCCACGGTTCTCTCCAGATAGACGAACGACTGTGGATACAACACATACCTCACTGTCCACACAGCTGTTGCACGTGCTGCAGATGCACATGTGGGATTCCACCCACACGTCCAACAATGGAGGATGGTACAAAACCAGCACTGTCCTATGCACAGACGGTGTAGATGGAGCCTATATACATCTAGGTGGGTCCCATGTACATCAGGGCCCACCGAGCTATGGTTCACAAATCCAGCCCATCCATTTAGTATGTCCCACTTGGTTAAGGGGTCAGACTGAGTTTCAGGAGCATCCAAATTTCAGGTGGGCCAAGCAAGTGCTTTTATATGGCTTAACATATCTTCACAAGATTGTAGATGATGTGGGCCACCTAAGTTCTTTTTACAGCTAATTTTTGGGGGCACCCCATAAATAAAGGAGACCCATCAAATGGACGGTGTGGATGCTCCACATGCATCATGGTGGGGGCTTAAGGTGGGGCTCACTAGACCGAGTTTCAGGAGCATCCAAATTTTAGGTGGACTCTGCAGCAAGCAGCATCAACTTCTCTGTATTTTATTTTTTTTTGTTTTCTCACGGTTTTTCATAGGTGGGGCCCTCATCACGTGAATCCACTTCGTTGGTTGGATTCCTAAACTCGGGACAGGTCTAACAAGCCCCATATTGAATATGTTTCAGTGCATAGAAATATCATAGCGACTCTAACAATTAATATCACTCAAAACCACTAGTTTCCAAAATATGGCCCGCTAAAGATTCAGATTAGCTTTATTTTTTGGCTCAACACCTAAAATGAGCTGGGAAATGGAATGGACAGTGTGGATCAGATTCATACATAAAGGTGGGGTCTACTTGATTAAACCTTCATAGCTTACTAACGCCAATGCGCTGCTGCATTATGGAGACGCCAATCCGCTTCCACGATTAAGGTGGATCCACACGTGTGGCCCACTTCATATTGGATAAGATAATATTTGTGTTTTCCTTTCGTCCAGGGACACTGGACGTCTAGTGGACGGACGACCCCTAGATGGGGCACGCCATCAAGGTGGGTCCCACGATTAGATGGCATGGATATAACACATGCTAGTGGGCAACACATACACACATTAGATGGGCCACCAAAAAAATAAAGGAGGAAAGAGAGAGAGAAAAGAGAGAGAAATAAAGGCACCCACCTTACTCTTTTTCTTCTTCCCATATACTCTAATACTTCTATGAAGCTTTTTCAATGGTGAAGATGACGATCAAGAGGTTGGATTGGTGAGGATCTAAGGTGGGAAAGGGCTGAATTTTTGGGATGGGTTGGACGTCCATGGCTCTTGCAATGGAGAATGAAAAGGAAAGAGGGAGGGAGGAAGAGAGAGATAAGAGAGAGAAGAAAAGATCATTGCTTGAATTAATTATGTAAGGCCATCATTAATTGCTTGGTAAGGGAGGGTGTTAACTTTTGGAAAAAGGAGAGAAAATGATTACCTAGCACATCACCCCATAATGGCTTAGAAAATTATGCCATTATAATAGGTAGGTCCCGCAACGTGCAGTCTATAGTCATTACAATGCATGGGCCATAACTTATAATCTAAGCATTGCATTGACGCATGAGATGCGGCGTTGGAACCGCGGTGACAGCGCTGTTTCTAAGGTTCAAGTTTTGAGTTAAGTCAAATCTGATATAGGGGACATGACTCAGGATCGCACATAAATACCGATAACAGATCGCGGGTCACCGAAATTTAACTGGGAGGATCGCGGAAGCCTACGGAACGGTATGGGTCTTACAGAGGAAGCCATCCTACAGGCTCTTTTCCTCATGTCAACACCAATTCTTATGTAGGAACCACCATGGAGGGCCAAATTAAAGGATAAGGCCAAGTGAGGACTTTCACAAGATGCGTTTCTGCTCTACTAGCCAACTGAACCGCTTTATCCACGGTTCTACCAGGTGCATATGAACTCGATCATGAATCACCGACCATAACCCACCTATGAATTGTGCTACCTTCTGTGATTCAATTTTTGACAGGTTATTCCGCGTTGGCAACCGTTGAAATTCTTCAGTGTAATCTGTGATAGTCTGATTCCCCTAACTGTAATTTTGGTATTATTGGAACAATAGCTACTCGTAATCACTAGGGAGGAATCGTGATCGTAGAAGGCATTTCATCCTTGGCCATGATCGGATGAGCTACTTATTTTTTCGGGCACGTGAGAGTTTTAATTGCTTCCACCATGTAGAAGCACCAAATTTTAATTTGAATGCTACTAATTTTACTTTTTTATATTCTATTACGTCCATGTAATCAAAATATCGTTTCAGCTATCCAGTCGAGAAAATATTCTATAGTAATAAGCCATTAAAGCTAGGAAGTTCGGCTTTACCTCGATAATCCCTTTCAAATTAATCTAGTCCATCGCCTACATGGGCTGATCATCGGGCAAAGCCTCATCGAGGTCATCATCACTAGAGCTCGAATAATATGGAATAACCCCTACAATTCACCAGTGGTAGTGCTTTATAGAAATTGGGGTTTTACGGTACAACAATCACGGGCGGTTGAGAATCGCCTTGAGCTTAGGTCGAAATTAGCATATCTTTAATAAGTTCAAGGGTTACCCGTAGCCTATGCATGGTCAACTAAGTCTCCTAGTGAAAAGCTTTCATTCTTTTCAGAAGATTGTTAATTATATTCCTGGATCACTATCCACAAGATTTTAGGCCATACCTTCGTTGTTTGTCATCGGCCTAAGGGGAGTCCTTGTTCTAATACTAAACTGATGCAAGGAGAGATGTGTTGAGGTCAAGCATAGTCTTCCTTAGAGGGATAACTACTCCAAATCCACAGAGCTTCTCTAGACTCCTCATAGAGATACCTCAAATCCATGAGGAAAATAAGAAAATAATTTTCTAAAATTCAAAATAAATTGCTTGATTATCAAAAATGAGTTTATAACCTCTTAAGTAAAGACATGAACCCTAGGGATAAGTTTCAGAATCAAACTATAACTAAAACTCCCAGAAATTGTGACTTACTTTAAATAGTAAACTTACTATTTATAGATGGCCATGATTTCCACTAGACCTCATGGTTTTTGGCAAAAAATAGTAAGTGTCCTATTTGATTTAACCATGTTATTCTCCTAATTTTTCTAAGAACTTTCATGTTGGACACAACTCCTAAAGCCAAACGGATGAAGAGTTACAATCAAAATAAAACTTGCTAAAATAGTACAAACAAAAATAAACTAGGATTTCGACCATCAATCTGATGGTATCTCGCAAATTCGGTGTAGGAAACATAATGTAGCAAAGTTCGGTGGGTAAAGTAGCTTCTCTTACCCCAAAATCATATATGTCACGTCCAGTAACTCATTTTGGTTTGCAAGATATGCCCATTTTAAGGTTTTAATGGTCCAGATAACTTTTGTCACCGACTGGGTCTTTTTTGGTCCATCTTGGCCATGAAATTGTCTGCGACCTACTCTACAACATAAATATGCGTACAAATAAGTGCACTAACACAAGTTACTCTAATTAAAAGAAAGTGTCTCAGATACCATTCTATCATTCCCCGTATTTCAAATACAGAGTGTGCACCCTCATACTCGAGTTATGGTCCGTGATTCGTACACCATGTGTACATAATTTCACTCATCAAATAGTTTCTACAAGTCATATTTTATTGTATTCTAAATTCTTTCCACATAAACATACAAGCATACACATCATTACATGACATCCATTGTTGCTACTTATTCTGTCACATTCACAACTATAAAATAAAACTCCAAAATCAACTATGTCTACCCATTCACCTCGAACTAGGTTCGAGATGAGGTCTTTTAATAACTGTGTATAACCATTCCTACTGGGATCATATAGGTTGAATAAGCTAGATATAAGACTTCATAAATGCTCTTATAAGAAAAATTGAGTTAAATGGCTTAGACTAAGTGCATGGACAATAACTAGGTTAAATTTTGTATGGTTTAAAGGTTGACATACTACTCAGGAGCTCCATGGTAACATGCCTTTTTATAAAACATGTGCAAGAGAAGATCGAAAATACCTATAGCGGATGGGGAATGGATTTGAGTTTCTCCTCCATTTGAGAAAACTGGTGCGTAGAGGTGTACATGAGTCGAACTGAGTCAAGCTTGGCACAGCTCTACTCGGCTCAACCACTAGCTGACCCTAGCTCGAACTTGGCCTGGCTCGGTTCTCGAGCTTGATTGGCCAGCTCGGCTCGGTTCGGTCAATAGCTCAGGCCAATTCGAGCCAAGTTTGAGCAAGATCGAGATGAGTTTGCCCGTGCAGCATTTTCACAAACACATGGACTGAACCTTCAAATTCTCATTATATATAAAACAACAACAACAGTTTTATAGATATTTCATCAAACACCTTGTAAACAACATCAAAATCAAGAAAAAGGGGTATTTGTTTGATGAAACATACCTTCCTTGCGACCAGCCAACACTTCACTGAGTCATTTCATCAAACACTTGGTGAGCAACATCAATATCAAAATAACTGAGTCACAGAACTAGTTCGGTTCAAGTTTGATTTGGGTTGGGTTTGATTTAAGTTGAGTCAAGCTTAGGCAAGCACGAACTCAGTACGAAATTATTTCGAGCTAAAAAAATCATCTTAACTTGACTCGAAGTCAATTTCGAACCAAGATGAATCAAGCTTTTTCGAGTCAAGTCAAGTGAGCTAACCGAGCTAACTCGATTCGTGTACAGCCCTATTGGTGCGTAGGTGACCCTTGTGTTGTTATGACTATGGGCTATGCCTTGAAATGGAGGCTTAATGCTGCTAATCTATCTTGTTTCTAATTACCATATAGAAAATGGTATAACGAAACATATCTAAGAAAGAACTTAGGCCAAGATAGAGATAGGTATGAGCATTGCATGGGATTTGAGGGAGGACTCCCCAGTCAATGTTTCTATGTCAGTTTCCCCTTTGTGAGCTAAAATTAGACATCATTTCCCATTCATTGCTAACTGTGCCCAATGGAAGGTGGGACGTGGGGACATTAATCTGTGGGAGGACAATTGGACTGGTTTAGGTCCTATTCGGCGGCTTCTTTCCATTCCTATTCCCCTAGAACTGAGGGGTTTAAAGCTTAGAGATTTCCTAGGTACGGCAGGTCCTCTCCCTCCGTTGTCAGCCCTCTCTTTCCTTCTGAACTAGGTCCTAGCTCACATCTTTAATGGAGGTTTTGCAATCTCAGATGATGTAGAAGATGAACGGTTTTGGCCTTTTGACCCGTCAGGCAAATTCACTATTAATTCAGCTTGGAAGGTGAGTCTGGCTTCTTCTTCAAACATCAGCTGGAGCAAGTGGCTATGGATAAAAAATATGCCCCCAAAAATTTCAATTTTCTACTGGAGGCTGCTATATTGGGTAATTGCTGTGGATGCTCGTGTTTAGTCCAGAGGGATTTCTCTGGCGTCAATCTGCACCTACTTCTCAAGTGATGTTTAACATGCTTTGCCGAAAACTGAGACTATTTATCATTTATTCCTGCATGGACAGCACGCGGCTACCATTTGGTCCCATTTTGGAGGCTACTGCGGGATCCCTATCATGCCAAATCAGAACGTCCTAGGGAGATTGCTGCAGTGGCATCTTGCGGAGACTGCTGATGGAGCTCCAGCTATAATTAGGTACCTGCTCCCTATTCTCATTTTTTGGGAATTATGGTGTGCTAGGAATGAAGAAAAATACGAGGGTCGTAAGATAAGGCTCGCTTCCTCCATTGTTGGGATAAAATGGTGGGCAGATTTTATCCTTCAAAAGGATGCGGTTGTTAATTGGAGATCTAGTAGGGGCAAAAGGTTCTTGGGCATTCCCTTGCCCAAGGATAGGCTATTGAGGTGTCATATAATCAGATGGAATAAGACGAAAGTCAGGTGGGTCAAGCTAAACGTCGATGGCTCTTCAAGAGGGAATCCGGGCATGTGAGGAGGTGGGGGTGTTTTTCGAGGAGACACTGGCCATCTGATTTTCAACTTCTCCTCAGGCTATGGGGTGTGCTCCAATAATATTGCAGAAGTGAGGGCTATACATGATGGCATCAATTTTTGTCTTTTGAGGAGGCTTAAGAATATCATCGTCGAATAAGACTCTGAGTTTTCTCTCAGCCTCATTCTAGGGAAGTCCCGAATTCTATGGACTATGAGACCTTGGGTTTTGCGGATTCTTTCCTTATTTAAATGGGTTTTCAGTCTTGTTTTCCCATACCTTCAGAGAGGGGAACGGGCCCGCAGATGCATTGGCTTGAATGGGCAGCGAGCACCAAGTGGACTCCATTCACGTGCATCCTAACTCTCTTCCATGGCATTTGAGGGGGATGCTTGTTCTGGATAGGACTAGGCTAGGGACCCTCAGATCTTCTCCTCTTTAAAGTGTGGTGGTTCCGGGTCCCGACTCGGTTTGTTTTGTTTTTTTCTTGTCAATATGTAGGGCATATGATAGGAGGGGTCCAGCTTTTTTGTGGGTTCCCTCCTGAATCAGGTCATTTGTAAATCCGTTGTTTGCACGTTATTGAAAAGCTCTATTTTTTCAAAAAGAAAAAAAGAAGGTATGAGCATTGCATGAAGACTGCTTGGTTTTACACCTTACATGTTTATCTAACATGTGTATTTGCATGAGCAAGTTGAGTACATGACTGACCAATGTGTCCCTCAGCATGTTCAAACTCATGGCTGCGAACAAATAAATGGACAAGCACTTGGGTTATAAGTGCCCATGAGAGGTTAGAGAGTATTTATTTATTTATTATTATTATTATTTTTAATGTAACTGAGATGAGTCTAGGGAAGGTTAGTGTTACAAAAGATGACCTACATTATTGTCAGTTGATGGAAACTTAACATATTTGTTCTCTCCTAATATTATGCGATTCACAGCTGATCGCATGTTGTATTTCATATTATGATGACATGTTACACAGCTTGAGTTTTGGTCATTAGTTGGGTTGATGCCCAAATTGTTTGAGAGATGTAGCTAAGGCATGTGTCTTCTAAGTGGGTCCCACCCACTAGAAGATAGATGGGTTGTGGCGGTTACAGGTTAATCGACCGCCAATTACTCTGGCAGTTTTCAAACTACATGAATAGTTTTCTCATGCAGTTTTGATAACTATCGTGGCTGCATTTCTATAAAATGCATCAAGGACCTATGACTAGAAGTGAGATCAGATAGAATTCAAGCACCAATTCGTGAAGTGTAGAAAGATCAATTGTGAAGGAGAAGAAGTCGATCGGCTTCCATTACTGCCACACCATTTACCGTGTGGATTTTTCTTGAAGAAGAGTGTTCCATTGACCTCTTCTTACACCAGTGAAAGCCATACAATCTCCTTCCCACAACGTGATATGCATCCGGGAATATTCAACATTCGAGCCTTCATATTTGTCTTCCATTATATCCAAGGAATTGTTTTCAGGTAGGCAATTTCTAACCATTTAGATTTGTGCACGTGATATTGAACCTAATCTAAGTCTAAGTTGACTCAAACTATTCGCATTGTACTCGCGCGGTAAGCAGCCTGGATCGTCATGTTGTCGGATAAATGCCTAGATCACCAAAGCACTCCGTGATGTGCTCACCCATGGTTTCAGCTGCTTTGGACTTCACTGGGAATACTTGTAGGTTCAAATTTGATTCCATTTACCTCAAAGTATGGTTTTCAGCCTATTCAGACAGATCACGAGTTGCGCTGGGCACTTGGCTGAGTTCAAGGTGACTTGAGCACACCTCTTACTTTCCATTCTAACTTGTAATGTCTAATCAGATGGGGTCAGACCATGTCTGAGTCGACTGCACAAGTCACATGGGACTCTGAAATCTGTCTTCAGAGAGTTACTTAATATTCTGTAAGCGTTTCATGCTTCACATGCAGGCATATAGAAATCATAATCATGATATATTAACTTAAATTAAACACCTGAATCATGGAGCTTACTCACTCTTCTTTAGTCATGCTCCCAAAGTAAGAAGCTTTTAGGTCAAAATGAGCTATTGGGTATTTTCACTTTTAACCGTTCGACAGATGTCCACCATCCCAACATGGAGGCTATCAATAAAGACTATTCAGTTTAGTCATTGGCTAGATGTTAAGATCATTGAATCAGAATAAATTTTAAGTGGATGGACAATCAAAGGTAAGACATAGTTGGGTAAATCTTGAAACAACAATTAAATATATTATATAAAAATCAGAGATGGTAGGATTGTGACGACCGTGTTTTTGGAGTTTACTTTCAATTATAAGATAGGGATCTGACTGTTTGTAAATGTATTCTTAAAATAGTGTTTATTTTATACCGGATAATGCTTGATTGGAATCTTTTTTCGTTCTTGTTGTATTTTTAACCTATTCTAAAATTATTTTTATATCCACACAAAGTTACTTTTAGGCCTGATCAGGTGGGGCCCTCGTCATCTGCAAGCTCAGACAAACCCACGCGGATTGGCTGGTGATCCCTGAAACAGCGAGGCAGTCGGTGGATAAGTTTTGTGGGCCCACCATGATGCGTGTGTTTTATCCAGGCCATCCATTCATTTTTCCAGTTCATTTTAGGGAAACTTCTCGAGGATCCTAATGCAATATTTATTTACCATCAAACGTGTTGTTAAGGTCATATAACTCTGGATGAAGGGAAAATAGAAATTTCAGCTTGGCGCAAATCTTCCACGGACCTGAGAAGTTTTCAACAGGGGCATTCAGTAGCCACTGTTTCTTATAATGTAGTCCACTTGAGCTTTGGATCCAACTCGTTTTTAGGCTGATGCCCTAAAATGAGCTCTCAAAATGGATGAATGGCATGACTAAAACACATACATTATGGTGTACCCACAAAGCTTTCAAGCTTTCAACCACTACCTGTATGGCGCAGGAGTCACAAGCCAATCTGCGTCCTGGACAAAGGAAGCGGATTGCTGCAACAAGCGACAAGAATTTAGGTGGGGCCACCGTGATTTTTGTGAGAATCCACCCCATTCATTCAGTTTTTTTTTTTTTTTTCGGTTAAGTGATGTTTGTGAGAATCCACCCCATCCATTCGTTTATCGATCATGTTAGGACGTGGCACAGAAAATGAGGCAAATCCAAAACTCACGTGTCTCAGGGAAGGAAAACGTGGGTAAGTAAATGCTTAGTGCCGAAATCTCCCTAGGTCCACCGTAATGTTTATATGCCATCCGCGTTGTTCACATGGTCAATACTACTGGGATGGGATGAACTGAAAAAACAAAAATATTAGCCTGTGTCCCCTCCCGTTTTCAAAATTTATATTGTTCACGTGGTCACTTACTGCTACGATGGGATGAAACTAGAAAACAAAAATATTAGCCCGTACTGTCTCTCGTTTTCAAAATTTGATCATGTGTGACATGCATGGTGCTCTAAGGAGTAGATGTGTGCCTTGATTCCAACCAAAGAACTTTGACCCTGTGTGGTATTTACTAAACAAACTACTTTGACCTCAAATGCCAAGGTAGACAAATACAACAACACCAACTGCATATGATTGATATATGAGGAGACATGTCGCCTATTCAATCACTCTTAAGACACTGTTTAAACTGATTAGGCGATAAGATTATTTGAGGGTAAAGTCAGCCATCCGAAAATGAATTACAATAATTACCTTCACTACAAAAAGCCTTTCATATACAAAAGTCAACAAAAAGGAAGTCGACCACAAGGAGTAACTACAAAGCACCTTTTTAGAAAACTGCTTGTATTACAATGGAAGTCATCCAGCATGGAAGCGTAGACTTGGATTACAATTACTGGATTATTATTACTCCCAAGGAACATAAAAGATAGATTATGCCACGGAATATAAATGATAATTGATAGATTTAATTTGTTTGATTGGGTTAGTATAAGATACTATGCATGGTTGAACTCCTTTGCTATTTATAGATCTCCTTGAGATATCCATCTAAATGCTTCTCACATTCAGTTAGTTTCGGCAATTACTTCACCACCACTTTGGCCTTCCAAACTCTTCTTGGACACCTATCCCTAACTACTTCAGCATTGCTTACCAAGTTTCGTCTTTCAGTGCTTGGCCATGCTCTGTCTTCGGATGACATATATTATCTAATTAACTAATGTTAACTATAATTCCACAATATGCGCTTGAAATATTTTCACAGATCCTATACGTGTTGTATATACTTCTCGTGCAATAACACATATCCTTTCTTGATTGACTCTTTTAAAAATGGTAAAAAATAGGGTACAACATTGCCCCTCATGTCGCTTCACCTTTGGACAAAAAGGTAAAAGCGATAGTGGTCCATTGTTCAATGTAATAAATGTGGTTGGCCTTCTTTTCACATGTCAACTTCTTATTATTATGCTTGATCAAGATGAAAACCCAATGGCAGTTTTGCTTTTCTAATGGCTATTGTTGTGGCATCTAACAAACGATTGAATCATACAATATATAAGTCATAATGATCTTGTCATTAATGTCAGCGTTCCTGACTGATATATATGGCATTTCGAAATGACTTTGATTTATTTATTTTTTTAATGCCACTTTCCTACTTAACTCTCTTCCTTCCTCTTCCCAAATTCTTCACAACCCAAGCTTTTTATTATTGTTGCCATGACTGCCTCTTCGCCTTCTTTTCCTACAACCTTCCATTAGGAATACCTCATTAGAGAGCTAGACGCTCTTTCCTCCATTCCTTATTGACTAGAACATGACATTCCTTTCGCTTGGACCAACCTTCCACCTTGAAATCACTAACCAAGAAATCTCAGTAGCGGATCAATTTTTTGCTTAGCTCTCTAGGCGAAAGATTACTATTTCAATCTTAATTTCCTGATCCTACAAATGGCTTCACAGCTCCACGATCCTGGCCGAAATTAATGAAAGGATTGCTATATTTGTATAATTGGATACTTTAACAACATGGTGATACATGGAGACAAGTCAGCATTTATGAATGCATTATACTCACTCTTTGAATATCTAACACATGCCAATCTATTAACCATAGCTTTGACTTTTTAGAGTTGATCAATCAACACCTTCTACTTCAGGTGTGGTCCCATGAGCCCTACAATCATAGATGTTTGTACTCTAACCTACCTTCTTCCTTTCAGCAAGGCGGTCTACCGAAGCTTCACTCAAGAAGTCTCTCTCTCCTTTAGGTTGCACCGAACATTACTTCGGTGGCACCGAACCTTGCTTCGGTCGCACCTAAAGTCGGGCTGAATTATTTTTGAAAATCACAATTTGCTGCTGGATTGTTTTATGTACTTTCAGTCAAACCGAACCAACCTCAGTTCTCGCTGAGCATTCAGTTTATTCTGTTATTTACATTATGTGATTCTTAAACTTTTCTCCACATTTTGTATTTGGTTTTCTTGTATCTTTGACATATGAATTCTTCATTAGTGACTTATAAATCTCCAAAGCTTTTTTTTTTTATTAATTTTTTGATCTTTAATCTTTCTTCTTCAACATGATTTTATCTTTGTTTCCCAAATTACCTAGCATGTACAAACTAGATGTTATTTAAGGGTTGTCAGGGAGTGCAGGCTATCTATGTTCGGGGAAAGGGAGAGCACAATGGAGACATGCATTATGCGCAGACTGACCCTCTTCCTTTGGCTATGGATTTGGGAGGAAGGAGGAGGTCTCTTGGTTGCTCGAAGGGGGCCAAATCTGCAGGAACTACCTAGATCACTGACCTCGATACGCAGTTGGAGGATAGATCTAATCAAACCCAACAGTGGACTGGCTTTTTACTGGGTGAAGTGGATTTACTGAGGGGCTTGCAGCCACATTCCTGGCCCCATCTCTCTTCACCAATAGATTGGGCTTGCCCCTGGGATCACGGTAGGGAGGGTCAGCTATTGAGATCTAGGCGAGCGGAGTCAGCTGATATTCCCCCAGATATTAGTGGGAAGGGAACCATTTTCAGCTACCTCTCGAGCCAGGGGAGTGCAAGGGTAAGGAGAACTTGTCTCCTAACCAGATTTTCAGTCTGGGCCAAAACAGTGTGGACAAGGGTGGAGCTACTGGAAGTATATTTGGGGGTAGCTTTAGTGGTGGACAGTGCAGGACATTGGCCAATTCCATGTCAGGGGTAGATAGAGCTAATCTAGAGGTGGATCTTTCTCCATGTTTCTCATTGGTTGGCATAGGGAATGAAAAGGCTCCACAACAGAACGCGGGAGAATAGTCGGGCTCAAACGATCACCATCAGGATAGGCATGTGACAGGCACCTCAATGATGCACAGCAAGTTAGAATCAGAGAAAAGGGTGGGAAAGTATAGAAGACATAGAATTTTGTACTCTAAAGGAAACTGAGAATCGAGGCTTCGCAGGTTAAGGGCCATGAATACAGGGTGTGTGACGGATGGATAGAATTTTGGTGTGGAACGTCCGAGGGATAGGAAACCAGAGATCTCTACGGACTGTGAGAAGGTGGATCAAGAATCATGACCCCTGGGTGGTGGCTCTGCTAGAGCTGATGCTGGGAGAGGAAAAGAGAGTGTGGACTGGACTTTTACTTGGGTTTCACTCTTCCTGCACCAATGGTGATATGGGGGGAAAGATTTGGATTTTCTTTAAGGCTTCCATTTCTTTGTTTATCCTTTTCAAATCTGACCAATGTGTTTCAACTGCTATTTCACTGCAAAATTGTTCCTCCTAAGTGTATGTTACGTTTGTGTATGCTAGGTGCGCAAGGATCTTGAGGAGATCACTCTGGTCAAATCTTGCTACCATCTCAGCTGCAGTGCAAGGCCCCTGGGCAGTCTGTGGTGATTTTAACGCAACCATTGATGACTATGAGAGGAGAAGCAGAAGACCAGCAGATAGGGTCTCCTCCTCAGAGTTTGCGGACACTGTGAATGTGGCAAGCTTACACGATGCCGGGTTTAGAGAAAACAGATTCACTTGGAGCAACAACCAGGCTGGGAATGCTCGAGTTTAGGAGAGGCTGGACAAGGTCCTCATTAATGTGAGTTGGGCGTCATTGTTCCCGCAATTATACGTCTCCCATCTGCCCCGTATACAGTCCAATCACGCTCCTCTTCTTCTGACGTGTCCTAAGCAGCAGTTCAGCAATCTAAAGCCATTTCGCTTTCAACGCATGTGGACTTAGGATGTATCCTCTCTCAGGGTGGTCAAAATGGCTTGGGATAAGGTGGTCTCCAATCACCCAATTTTTAGTGTGTTGGTGAAGCTTAAGCAGGTGAAAGTGGAGCTCAAGAAATGGAATAGGGAGGTATTTGGGAAAATATTCGATCAGATTAAGTCAACGGAATTATTTCTGGCGGATTTGGAGGGGCAGCTACAGGACTTGTCTGCCTCGTTGGATCAAGCCGAGCGGCTTCTTCAGGAATGAAATGCAATTGCTGCCAGTCTTCGGGAGCTGGAGCTAAAACAGGAAATTTTTTGGAAACAGAAAGTAAGGGTGGATTGGCTCGTGGAGGGGGACAAACACATGCGATTCTTTCATGCTACTACTATGGAAAGACAGAGGCGGTCTATCATCAGTAAAGTGGATCTCGATTCAGGACATTCGACAGACAGCCCCAAAGAGGTGAAAGTTACAACGATCAAATTTTTTGAGAGGCAGTTTACGGTTACTCCTTGCCAACTGGATGAGGAACTGTTAGGTCTCATTCCACAGCTGGTTACACAACAATAAAACAATATGCTGATAGAACATTTGACTATAGACGAAGTGTGAGCAGCGGTCTCTTGGATCCCAACTGATAGCGCGACTGGACTTGATGGGTTTTCTTCTAGTTTCTTCAGTTCATGTTGGGAGATAGTGGGTAGTGACATTCATAGAGTAGTGGAATTTTTCTTTCAAGGTGGAAGGTTGCCCAGGTCAATCATCGCATCTCTTATTTGTCTCATTCCGAAAGCTCCAGAGCCAAAACGTTTCTCTGATTACTGCCCAGTTAGTCTATGTAACTGCTTCTATAAGATTTTTACAAAGATTTTGGCGACAAGACTCAGCCAAGTTCTCCCATTGTTGATTTCCCCTAAACAAGGCGCTTTTGTGCGGGGCTGAGTAATAGCAAAAAACATTACTTTATTGCAAGAGTTATTCAGGGAGTTAAACAAGAAGGTCTGAGGTGGGAATATTATGTTGAAGTTGGACATGGACAAGGCTTACGATAGAGAGAATTGGGACTTTCTCAAGCAGGTTTTGAATTGGTTCGGTTTCAGCGATCAATGGATAACGCTCATCAAAAAGTGTTGGGTAAATTGCTATTTTCAGTGCTTACAAATGGTGAAATGGCAGGTGTTTTCAAATCGATGAGGAGGCTGCGTCAAGGTGATCCAATCTCCCCTGGCTTATTCATTCTCTCAGCTAAGGTGTTAAGTAGAGGCCTGAAAAATTTAGTAACTCAGCAGGTCGCCAGACCTTTTGCAGTTAGTAGAGGTTGCCCAATCATATCCCATTTGTTGTATGTGGATGACATGCTCGTCTTCACGAATGGGACAAAAACTTTGCTACGAGCTGCAAAAAAAATTTTCAACAAGTACCAAGCAGCCTTGGGCCAGTCTATTAATGTTAGGAAATGTTCTTTCTTCTGCGGTAAAAAAAACTTCGGCGGTCTCAATTAGAATGATCGAAATAGTCCTCAGTTTTGGCAGATGCGCTAACCCTTTCTCTTACCTTAGAGTCCCGCTGGCGGAGGGCAGGTTAAAGGTGTGTGATTTTAACCCTCTTGTTGGGAGGGTGTTGGGTCGCATAAATGGATGGAAGGGCAGACTGCTCTCCCAGGCGGGACGGCTTGTCCTGATTAAAAGTGTGCTTGCAAGTATTCCAATCCACTCTATGGCGGCCCTTCACATCCCTTTGCAGGTCCTAGCGACAATTGAAAGACAAATTGAGAATTTTTTCTGGGGATGGGCTAAAGGGAAGCGGAAGTGCCATTGGAAGAATTGGACGGCGATGGCTAGGCCTATACCTGGAGGTGGACTTGGAATCAGGAGATTGCATGAAGTTATGAAGTCTTTCAGAGTGAAGATGGCATGACAAATCAAGTTTGCGGTGGATGGAAATGTATGGAAATCATATATGATTGCTAAGCATAGTAGGGAGTTGAATAGAGGTTTGGTGGCAAGATCGAGCCAATTTTTGTTCCCTTTATGGAAGCAAATTGGGGATCTCATCCCCCTGGTTGACGTTACAGTTCAGTCGCAGATTGGTGTAGGAATCTGTAATTTTTGGAGGGCGAATTGGTCAGGCTTGGGTCCCTTGGAACAGCTGGCGAAAGCGGAGGTTCCAGACGAATTTCTGAATCTATAGGTACATCATGCTCTGGGTCTTCTTGGGCCTATTCCAATTGTTGCGTCGTGGCTTCTTCTCCCTCATTCCATTCTGGACTTTGTCCTTCAGGCGAGTTTCTGCACATTGACTGATTCTGACGTTCCATTATGACCGTTTACTCCTACGGGTGATTTCTCTGTTAAAACAACCTGGAAGTCGGTCACGTGTCCTGGCCCGGGGAGAAGTTGGGCTCGATGGGTGTGGCATGTTAAACTTCCTCCGAAGATATCCCTATTCACGTGGAGAGTGATTAATCAGGCTATCCCGGTTGACGAGTTAGTGCAATCTAAAGGAATTTACCTAGCTTTGAGTTATGTTTGTTGTTCCTTTCAAAACACCCAGGAGCATGCATTCGAGTCACTAACTCACCTATTTATAGAGAGTAGATTGGCTCATCAGGTGTGGGAAAGTGATCGGTGGGGATTTTGGCATCAATATTATGGCAGTGGCATCCGTAGAAGGGAGATTAATTCAGTGGTGGGTGGCGGTAGGGGCAATGCAAAGGAGATTGGATCATATTATGATCATGTCATGCATCATAATTTGGGCGATCTAGAAAGCTCGGAATGCTGTGATTTTTTAGGCCAAGTTGGTATCTCCAGGTAAGACTATCAACACTATTCGTTGGTGGGCTGTAAAAATTGGGGGATTGGGGTTACATACTGGCTCTCAAGGAGGGAGGGGGTCAAATGTTTTTTTCCACCAGGATGGGAGGGGGCTCGAGGGTGATCAGATGGGAAAAACCTCCTGCTGGTTAGGTAAAGATTAATGTTGACGGTTCGGCTAGGGGTAACCCTAGTGCCTCAGGTGGTGGGGGCATTTGTAAAGGGGAAAAGGGTGAATTTATCTTTGCAGTTTTGGCCAACTATGGTATTGGTTCGAACACCCTAGCTGAGCTAAGAGCGGTGCATGATGGGATTTTGTTTGGTTTACATAGGGGCTTCCTTCAAATCATTTTGGAATCGGATTCGCAACCGGTTGTGGATGTGTTATATGGGTTGACGAACCCGGGCTGGAAATGGACAGCGTGGCTGCTAGAATCCACCAATTGAAGCAACGAGGGCGAATTGAGGTCAATCACATTCTGAGGGAAGGAAATTCGGCGTCGGATTTTATGGCGCGTCTAGGGAGCGGTTCGTCCACAGCTACATGGTGGAGCACAAGGGTTGATCTTCCTCAACAGGTTAGAGGTTTCATTTTTCTAGACAGGGTGGGGTTGGGTTCGATTAGAATGGGGTGAAATGGTTTTGTGCAGTTTTTTCTTTCTCTCTACAATAAGCCTTTTTATTTTGGGGGGCCCAAATGTACATGTCTCATATATGAATGAATATAATCTTGAGATTTAAAAAAAAAAATGAAAAAAAATGTTATTTAATTAACTAAGTACTTTGAATGCTTAGAAATTAGTGCAATTGAGAGAATACATATGCAATATTTGGATGTTTTCACACCCCCAACTAGCATTTTGCTAGTCCTTAGCAAAACATGTGAGAAATTTTGAATTTAAAAATAATTTTGAAGAGAAACCTATTCTGTAATCTTAAATAATTTCAACTTAATCCAATCCAGAGGGAACAAAATCAAACATATCATTCACCTAAATTCAAATACTTTGATAAATATTTCGATTAAACTCAAGTAATGATCATCTAATTGAAGAATTCCCAACATTAAGTTTCATGAATGTATTATGTAGTCCAGACTTAAAGGGATATGGATAGGCTAACTCCGCTGTATAGAGTCCTAGCTTTGGTTGCATCCCCTATCAGCGCGACCCACTTGGTTTCTACCTCCACATGGACTGATGGTTCTGTTAGCAATAGTGTCTCTCTTCCCATTGGCCCTGCGCCCCCTTAGGTCGATACTCTTTTGGTCTTAGTTTTTTGTTTTCCCTATATAGCTCGTTCATATTCTGCATGATAAGTGTAGCCTGGATCCTTTTTGTTGGAGCCCTTCCAAATGATTGTACATCTCTACTTCTCATGAATACAATTCTTCAGTTTTTTATTTTATTTTATTATTAGTTTTTTGAAAGACTTAACAACACCATAGATCTAGTTGTTCTACCTTCATTCTTATAATGATAATCAAATAATTGAACAAATCAACCAAAACCCTAAACTAGAACTTATCTTATAGTTCAACAATTCACTCTTCCAGCTCTTTGATTTTTCCATTAATGGCTAGCTTTCACACTATTACTTCTTTATTTATTTTTTTCAAACAATCTTTTCATAAACAATTTAATAATTAGCCCTTCTCAATGAAAAGTATTTTTTTTAATTGGGTAATACTCATTATTTTTTACTTCTCTCAATAAACATGATGGACAAATTCCCTAGGCTTAGTTCCTACATTCTTCATAATCATCATTTTAACAATTCAATGTCCAAATTTAGGTCTAATGTGTAAATTAGATGTGGCACATGAATTCATAACTCAATTAATGTTCAAAAAATGTCAACTAAATTTCTTTAAAATGAATGTAATCGTTAACATTCATTAACCAGAATTTAGGCTTTTAAAAATATTAAATACTAACTCTCGAATTTTCTCTTAAGACTATCTAAAATTACAGAATTCAGTTCTTAATTAATTTATTTATTTTAATTTAGAATTTTTAGCTCTAAAAATCTCTATAAACCCACTCCCAACATAAAATCTACATTAACGTCATTGTATAGAATATATTTAATAAAAATAACATGAGAACAACAAAATAAAGAGGAGTAAGTGGAACAAGTACCTGAAGTGCGACATATGGCAACAAACTTTAAAGATTGACGTTTCAGAAATAAAAAATTATGAAACAAAATATCATATTCTACCAAAAGAAACTAAACCCTAAGAAAGCAAGGAAAAGGTGAAAGTAAGGAAAAGGTATCTCCATCAGAGATCAATCTCGATACACATGATCTTCTAGAGATATGGACTCTTCTTCTAGAACTAATTTTTCCATAAACAGTTTCAATATCTGGCTATTTAGTTTAAACACATTACCATTTTTAGGATTCATAACTTCTACAACCCCATAAGGATAAACAGTCTTTACTATGAATGGGTCGATCCATCTGGATCACAATTTTCCAAAAAAGAGTGGAGACGAGAATTATAAAGGAGAACTTTCTGATTTAGATCAAATATTTTACTAAAAATGTTCTTGTCATGGAACACTTTCATCATCTCCTTAAAAATTCTTGCATTGTCATACATGTCTTTCCTAATTTCTTCCAACTCAAGCTGAAGCTTATGTAGTGTGCTAGCTTTGTGAATGTCGAAATTAAACTTCTTTATGGCCCAAAATGCCTTCTGTTCAAATTCCGCTAGTAGGTGACAAGATTTCCCAAAGATGAGTCTATAGGGAGACATTCTAATAAGAGTTCTAAAAGCAGTCCTATAAGCCCACAATGGGTCAATTAGGTTTAAAAACTAATCCTTACATATTGGATTCATAGTTTTTTCTAGTATTCGTTTAATCTCCCTATTGGAAACTTTAGCTTGGCCACTTGTCTGTGGATGACAGGGTGTAGCCACTTTGTGTGTGATACCATATTTCCTAATTAAGTTCTCAAATGCTCTATTACAAAAGTGTGGACCACCATTACTAATTATAAATTCAGGCGTTCCAAATCTTGATAAGATAATTTTCTTTTAAAATTTGTGATCAGTAGTTGTACAAGGAATCGCCTTCACCCACTTGGAAACATAATCCACAGTTAGAAGGATGTAAAGATATCTAAAAGATGGGAGGAAATGTCTTATCAAATCAATACCCCAACGATTAAAAATTTTGACAATTAAGATAGGATTTTTAAGCATCATATTTATGCGTGACATTTATTCCATTTATTGACACGACAAATATGCTTTGCAAAAGTCATGAGTATCTTTAAACATCATCGGGTAATATAAACCACATTGAAGAATCTTAGCGGTAGTTTTTTTTTGCCAAAAAAATAACATCAATAAACTTGTGATTGATAGAAAGAGATAACACTAGAGTGTTCATTATTCGGAACACATCTCTTAATGATTTGGTCTGGACAATATTTAAACAAATAAAAATCATCTTAGAAAAAATACGTACCTCGGTTAAAAATATTTTCTTATTTTGTGATGTCCAATGAATCGACAATTTTCCAGTTTAGGAGAACTAGAATTAATGATGAAACAAAAACCAAACAAACAATGTTAGTTTCCAAACAAATCTGTAACAACCTAAATAGAACTAAACTTATTAGAATTAAAGTCTAAAAGCAAATCCTTAGAAATTGAAAACTTAACCTAAACCAAAGTATTTTTAACAAAAATTTCCTAACAACAACGTCAAAAATTTGATCGAACCCAAGGGTTGACAACCCTAATTATATGGTTGTGGTGTAATAATTACTTGGAAAGACCAATGTCGATCCATAGGAAATTTGGTGAGAATATGTTAATATTTTAATATAAGAAAAATAGTTGGTCTGAGTTTTTAATTCAACGGAATAAAGTTGTAAAAATAATGATAAAAATGACTAAGGATATAGGAATCTCCAGTTAATAGACTTTTGAATTCAATTTGTCTTCTCGAGTTGATAACTCAACTAGAACTGGATTCCAATCCAGTCTAATAGAAAGATAACACACTAATATCAATCAAAATATCTAACATTGATTATAATCATGATAGGCTTTATCTCTCATGAAGATTTATGTAATCATATTATAGAAAATTAAAATCATCTAATGTACCTGAAGGCGACAATGGATCAAACAACTTTATAAATTGATTGCTTTTCCAATTTAGGAATTTAATCACATCCAATCAGAATTCAACATAAAACCGTTAACTTTCAATGAAGAAACAAATTAAACATCATATATTCATCAAAATGTTCATCCATTAGCCTTATCTAAGATATTAGCAAATCAATGAAATGATTGAACTAAAACTCGAAAAAAAAAAATAAAAAAATAAAAAAAAAAATAAAACAAAAAAAAAACAAAACAAAACTAAATAGAACTATGATTAGAAAAGAATGAGGACTCCTTGGAGGCTTCACAACTCCTTGCTTTACACCTTCTACCCTCATTCATACCTAAGAAATCTTAAAACACCTCTTTAAATAGAAAAAGTTTGTACTGACTTTAATTTATGTACTTTGGTTATGCTTCAGCTGTAGTCGGTTAGGACATTCAGTTGCACCAAATTTAGGCTTCGATCTCATTAGATTAACTCTCGGTTGCAGCCAAATTTTTTTAATTTGCATCTGAAGTCTCTATCACCCTTAGGTCGCACCGAACATTACTTCGATGGCACCGAACTTGGCTTCAGTCACACCTAAAGTAAAGTCGAATTATCTTCGAAAATCACCATTTGTTTTTGGACTGTTTTGTGCACTTTCGATTGGACAAAACTAACCTTAGGTGGTACTGAACCATCTATTTATTTTGTTATTTCCATGGTATGATTCTCAAACTTTTCTCCACCTTTTGTATTTGGTTTTCTTGGATGTTTGAAATGTGAATTCTTCATTAATGACTTTCAAATCTCTAAGTCTTCTTTTAATCAATCTTTTTAGCTTTTTTTTTTTCTTCAGCATGATTTTATCTTTGTTTCCCGGATTACATTGCATGTACAAAGTAGTGTTAATTAATCAATTAAGTATTTTGAATGCATAGAAACTAGTATAATTAAGAGTATAAATATGCATTATTTTGATGTTATTAGTTGCACCTGCATTTCCTCGGGTGGAGGCAATGTAGAAGGTGTTGAGGGCTCATTTGCCTCGGAAGAGTTTTGGGTAACCCTTCAACTCATATTTTCACAATTGGATTAATTACTTAAAATTGGTTCACACTAGTATGTTTACCAAATTAGGTTTCCCACCGAGCATACCAAAACTTGTTGCTCTCGGTTTCAAAATTGGATCACATGTGATATGCGCGAGCATGCTAGAATCGATTGTGCAACTCGATTTTAACCGAACGACTTTGACCCCAAGCACCAAAATAGGCAAATATGAAAGTAACGATCATATATGACCGAGATCTGAGGAAACCTATCACCTATTCAACCACTCGTAAGATGTTGTTTAAAATGATCAAGAGATTATTGGAGGGTAGGATTCGTCCTCCAAAAATGAGTTGCACCGATTGCCTTCGATAGGAAAGGACTTTTAGATGCAAAAGAAAAGAAAAGAAAAAAAAAAAAAGAAAAGAAAAGAAAAAAAAAAAGGAAACTCTTATGTCAACTACAAGGAGTAACAACAACACACCTTTCTAAGAGAGCTGCTTGTATTACAATCGAAGTCGTCTAGTATAAGATCACAGACTTGGATTACAATTAATGAATATTCCAATTAAGGATTGCAACCACTAGATTACTGCTACTCTTAATATAAGATTAGGCTACTGGTTACTCTAAGGAACATAAATAATATATTATGCTAAGCAACATAAATGATAATTGATAGATTTGATTTACTTGATTAAGTTGGTATGAGACATTTTGCTTCATTAAAATCATTTACCATTTATTGATCTTCCTGAGGTAGCCATCTACATGCTTTTTTTTACATACAGTTGGTTTTAACAATTGCTTTAGCACTATTCTGGCCTTCTAGATTCTTCTTGGACACTTATCTCAGTAACTGCTTCAATGTTGCTTTTCTCTTGACCACGTTACATCTTTCACTGCTTACATTGTTTGGTCTTTAAATGACATGTATTATCCAACCAATGTTAGCTGCAGTTACACAACATATGCTCAAAATATTTTAACAAATTTTACAGGTGCTGTATACTTCTCCTGCAATGATACGTGCCATTTTTTTTATTGGCTCTCCTAAGAACCGTTATAGAAAAAAAAAAAAAAAAAAAAAAAAAAAGTACAACAGCCTGATTCAAGACTTCTATGGGCTGGGAATGTTTCAACAAATGCTCAATCTCCATTATTTCTTATCGTGTGGCCTACTTATGTATTGGATTTGCTTATTTTTGGGCCATGCCGTGACACAACTCGTATGGTAACTTTGGATCTACTCCGTCTTTGGGTTCATGCCCTAAAAGCGGGAAATACGGATGGACAGCACGTATAAAACACAGAGATCACCAAAGTGGGTCCTACGGAGTTTCCTGGAAGAGGATTGCGTGGTCTGCCAGCCTCGGTGATATGTTTAGGTTACCTGTCTCCATTTAGTTTCGGAGGTCATTTTAAGGCAGGGAACCAAAAATAAAACAGACACGGAGCTCAGGTGCACCACGCGATAAAATTAAAGAAGCAATGGAACATTGAAAACTTCTTAAGTTTTGGATCTTGCTATCTGTGTTCTGTGTAACCTCATAAACAGATTGAAAACTTCTTAAGTTTTGGGTCTTGCTATCTGTGTTCTGTGTAACCTCATGAACAGGTTGGAAAGCAAATAAACATCATGGTAGGTCTTGGAAAGTTTCAATGGTGGATGTCATTGCTAAAACTGCTTTTGGTATCGTGGTCCTCTTGAGCTTTGGATTTGTCTCTTTTATGGAATCATAGACTAAAATCATCTCCTAATACGGATGGACGGTGTGGATATAACACGTACATCATGGTGGCGCCTACAGAACTTGGTGACGTCAACACACCACTGAGGTCGGTGGCGTGTGACCCACCACACAATCCTCTTCCGCAACTCGCAGGCCTCCTAGCTGCTATAAAGGCGATTCTTCTTCCTCCCTCTTCATTAAAAAAAACATGGATATCTTTTTACCAATTTCAGGTCTCATTTACTTCTTCTTCCTCTTCTCAATTTCTAAGCGCCTACTCCAGAAGCGCAAGAACCTTCCACCATCACCACCTTCCCTCCCCATCCTCGGCCATCTCCACCTCCTCAAAAAACCTCTCCACCGCTCTCTCACCAATCTCTCTAACCGCTACGGCTCCATTCTCTCACTCCGTTTTGGCTCCCGCCCCGTCCTCATCATCTCCTCCTCGTCTTTGGCCGAGGAATGCTTCTCCAAGAATGACATCATCTTCGCCAACCGCCCCCGCCTCAGCGCCGGCAAGCACTTCGGCTACAACTACTCTGCCATCGGGTGGGCCCCCTACGGCCCCCACTGGCGCAATCTCCGCCGCATTGCCACTATTGAGATCCTCTCGTCGAACCGCATCCAGATGTTCTCCGCCGTCCGAATCCAGGAGGTCCGGTCCCTGATGAAAGACCTGTTCCGGGATTCGGAATTGGGGATATCGGTGGTGGAATTGAAATCGAGGTTCTCGGAGCTCACATTCAATGTGATGATGGGGATGATCGCCGGAAAACGGTATTACGGAGAGAATGTGGTCAATTTAGAAGAGGCGAAGCGGTTCCATGAGATCACAAGTGAGTCGTCGACGTTGATCGGATCACCGAATTTCAGGGATTTCGTGCCGGTTTTGGGTTGGATGGATTTTGAAGGAGTGGAGAAGAGGATGGTGAGAGTGGTGAGGCGGAGGGATGAGTTGATGCAGACTCGAACGTCGAAGGAGGAAGAAGAAGGTCGATTTCTCTCCCTCAATGGAAGTAGAAGTTGAGCTGGAGAAGAAGGAGAAGACGTTCATAGATGTTCTGCTGTCGTTGCAAGAAACAGAGCCTGAGTACTATACTTATCAGATCATCAAAGGGTTGATGTCGGTAATACTCGCATCTCTCCCATCTCTCTCGATAAAAAGGAAACGGATTGGCTACTCCCCCTGCAACCGGCCCCGTGGCTGATGTTCGGTTCTCTGTGGGCCCTAGTATGATGTATATGTTTCATCCATTCCGTTCATCCATTTTTAAAGATCATTTTAGGTCTAGATCCCAAAACTCAGAGGTATGTAGATATCAGGTGGTCCACACCACATGAAAACAATAGTGATTGGATATCCACCATTAAAATACTCCTAAGGCCCACTGTACTGTTTATTTGATATCCAATCTATTGATTACGTCATAAAGGCCCAGATGAAGGAAAAAACACAAATCAGATTGATCCAAAGCTTTTATGGCCCCAGAATGTTTTTAATGGTCGACGCTCATTCAACAATATTTCCCGTAATGTGGTCCACTTGAGAGTGGAATATACCTCATTTTTGGTCTTATACCGTAAAATGATCTGTAAGAATAGATGGACAGCATGGATGAAACACATACTTCATGGTGGGGCCCACAGAGCACCGGGAGTAGCCAATCCGTTCCCCCATAAAAATCCGTTTCTATCTTTCTACGCAATGATCCAGACCGTTCGTTCATCTGAGGTCCTGCAATGGGCTATTTGAAAGGATCTGAGTTGATGGAGACATCGCCGTCCACACGAAAGTGAATTTCCTACTCTCATTTTGTACGGACGGAGTGATTTTGAGTTTTGTGACCCGTGGATGATTTTTATACTTGGATCGACTCACTCTCCAGTGGAGTTGCGACTTAGCCGAGTTGGCCGAGTCGAGGATGCATCGGCCCAACTCACCCAAGTTAGGGTAATTGGGGGACGACTCGTGGTATTGAACCTGATCGATTAGTACCGAGTCTGAGTCGACTCAAACTAGCCGCATTGGACTGGGTAAACGGTCTGGATCGTCATGTGGTGGAACAGATGCGTAGATCATCACACCACGTCGTGATGTGCTAACCCATGATTTTAGCTGTTTTGTTGTTCAATGGGAATACTTCTGAGAGTCGGTCCAAGTTTAACTCCATTCACTTAAGTGCATGGTTTCAATTTTAAGGATCAAAATGGACTATTCAGCATATTGGTATTTTCATTTTTAAGCGTTTCATAGATGCCGATCATCCCAACAAAGAGGTAATCAATAGGACTTAGGCCGTGTTTATTAACGCTGAATTTTTGCACTTAACATGGAATGGGGAAATATTTCGTGTTTAGTTGTGTTTGTTAATGTGTTATTAATGCGGAAGACGGATAGTGCTAAGTGGTTTTTCACTAAATTCATTCCGTGATAGGAGTCTGGCTTCATGGTGAATGCAAAATGCCTTCCTAACAAAAAGTTTTTGCTTCCAAAAGTATCTCTTTTCAAGTTACTACTGAAATTTTTTCTTTTAAATTGTTTGCGCAATACAAAATCGACATTTAACATGTGAAACTTCTTTATGCCCCACTATGATTTATGTGTTTGATCCACACCGTCTATCAACTTTTTCAGATAATTTAAAATGTGATCTAATAAAAAAAAAGCAGGTCCAATGATTAATTAGACCATAAGGTGGGGATTGAACGTCCACCGTTAAAAACTTCTTGAGAGCTGGAGAAGTTTCAGATCAAACTGATATTTGTGTTTTCACTTCATCCATGTATACATGACTTAATGAATAGGTTGAATGGTAAAAAAACATTACAGTGGCCCTTAGAAAGGTTTCAACGATGGATGTCACTTCCAATTACGCGTCCTCTATTACAGCATGCGGACGAGTTTCTTTTCTATATTGTTGTTAAAAATAGGTGGGGTCCACTTGTGATTATCTTCCGGAAGATCCACTCCATTCACCATCTTCAGCACCCCATGCTAACCCATGGTCCCAAATTTGAAGTAGATCCGATCTTCAGGTGAGCCACACGATCTGCCAATGCATGACCTGTAACGTTAAAACTTCTTTACATAACGAATAACATGTGACGTGTGAAAACAGGAAAGTAATATAAACTTGAATATTTTTGTAGAGTTCATTGGATTGTTTGAAGTGGTATAATCCACTCTGTTCACCGAGATTCGCACAACATGTTAGGACATAGGTCTGGAAATGGAGCGGGTATATTGATCGGGTGGGCCACGAAGTTCAATAGAGTGTCAACGGTGGCATGTAATAGTAATGGGTATTTATAACTTTGACATCCACTTCTCAAGTAGCTTCCGATGTTCATTATGTCAAGGTGCGTCGTCCGAATGTCTTGAAATTTGTTAGACATTCCTCATTTTTCGTACTCTTTCCATCGGTCCAGTTTGGGCCTTGATCAACTATAAATGACCCACGTGCCTTTTTAAATGGACTAACTCACTCGGTAATTCAAAATAATACTTGTACATATTTATTTGTCAAATTTTCAGGTAGTTTGGGCTTATACCCTAAGCTTTTAATGATGATCGGTTTATCATGATATTCACCTGACCCATTTGGCGGATCCAACCATAATGGATGGTCATATGACATGCTAAAACTAGGAAGACTTGATTGTTGATATTCTAGTCATGTATCCAGGTGATTGTACTGTCAGTTTTGTAAATGGATGGACATAAAGCTGGTTTCTAAAGTGATTAGGAGTATGACCTGTATATCGTTAGATTCAAGTGACTTTTTCACATGTCTAAGTTTTTTAGATTGTAATTCTAATGGTGAGTTAAGTATATTCATATGGTATGAACAAAATGGATGGATCATAATCTTGATCTTATAAGTGTACGAATGGATGTAGAGGTCAAGTAGCTAATTTACTACGATCTAAGAGCTGAAATTCGACGTGTATGATTAATTTATGATCATAGGCCTGGTATAAAATCTCACATGAGACGGATTGTGGGAACCATGTGATCTAGAATTCAGGGGTCTAAGTCAATGACATTTTCATACCATGTGATATTTTAATTTTCTATTAAGTACTTTATAGTTTATTTGAATTAAATAGAATAATTTTATTTTCATTTAATAAAAAATAATTTTTTTATAATGTAAAGCATTTCCAAACAAGAGATAGATAGGGGCAAATGTGTCAAATTAACATATTTCAGACATTTTAGATATTTGTTAACAAACAGATTGTTTCAAATTCAGTACTTAATTTTCAGAATTTAGCCATAGTTGCCAAACAAGTTTTTTTAATTCAGATTTCATATTTAGGCTTCATAGTTCAAATTCAGGCTTCAGATTTCACATTTAGGCTTTAGACTTCAGATTTAACAAACGGGGCCTTAGACAGTTTGGTCATTGGCTAGATGTTAAAATCATTGGCGGAGTGGACAATTAAAAGTAGGCCATACTTTTGATAAATCTTAAAACAACAAATAAAATAAATTATATCAAATTTTATAATTGGAATTTACTTTCAATTATAAAATAGGTTATGTAGAGTAGGTCATGGACAGTTTCATGGCCAAGATGGATAAAAAAAAAAAGGCCCGATCGGAAGCGGAGGTGATTTGGACTGTGAGAACTTTAAACGGACATATTTCGCAAATCGAAATGAGTTATCGGACATACCATATATGATTTTGGGGTACGACGAGGTACTTTAGCCACCCTACCCCGTTATGCCGGGCTACCCACGCCGAAATTGCAAAATACCATCAGATCGATGGTCGAAATCCCGTTTTATTTTCATTTTTACTATTTTTATTAAATTTTAGTTTCAATATAACTAGTCATTTGTTAGGCTCTAGGAGTTGTGCCCAAAATGAAAAGTTCTTAGAATAATTAGGAGAACATCATGGTTCGACCAAATAGGACACTAGTTTTGGCCGAAAACCATGCACACTAGTAGACAACACGATCGCATATAAATAGTAATTTCACTATTTATAGTAAGTCACAATTTATAGGACATTTAGTTGTAGCTTAATTCTAAAACTTCTCCCATGGCTTAAAACCATGCACACTAGCAGTTAACTGCTAAGTCACATGCTGAGAATTAATGGGATAGGTTGACAATTCTAAACCCTAAGTAGTGAAAATTTATTGTTGGTCAGAATAATAAGGGGCATTTGGATAGTAAGTCAAGATAAGCTACTTATGCCTCAAGTAACTTAGCTTGATTTTTACTTATTAAACTAAAATGATTAATGACCCATTTGGATATCACCAAGTAAGTTACATTTTCTACTAATACGAGTAGATAAGTAACTTATTTGAGAAAAGTAAGTTTGGTTTAAGATCAATTATAAGTCACATTTCTTTTATACTTAAAGTTAATTAATCACTTCAATTTAATAATTAAGTAGAAACCAAGATAAGCTACTTGAGGCATAAGTAACTTATTTAAAGTAATTTATGATCCAAACCCCTTAAAAAAACTTAAATAAAAAAGTTACATATAATTAATCATAAACCAAACTTACTTATTTATTGTTGTAAGTACAAAAAGTAATAACTTATTTCCAAACGGGCCCTAATAGCCTTGGACATTTTACTTTTAAAATTTATGTTTTTTATTTTCTAATTGATATTTATATAACAAAAATTTGAAGTTTTGTCTTCATGATATGCTATTAGAATATTTTTTGTAATATTATCCTAAGATTTTCAGAATCTCACAATATTGCACACATCGAGTAAGTAAAGAGATGTTTATAGTTTAACCTATGTGTGCGGGCACTAGAGTGAGAGAGGAGTCGAAACTTAGGCTAAGAAGGCTGAGAATTAATGCGAACAGTAGAGTTGCGAGAGTAGAAATTTAGTTTGTATATATTCAGCTATTAAGTGCACGTGACAATAAGGGAGGAGGGAAAGTCGAGCGCAAAATGAAAGGAGGAATCAAAAACTTTGACATAAGAGAGTATCATAAACACTCTTTTTTTTCTTCTTCTTTTTTTTTTTTTTTTTTTTTTTTTGTGCGTTTGGAGATGGTAATTTTTCTTTCACTCACATTCTTAGAGAAGGTAATGGTCCAGCAGATGGTATGGCTGGGGAAGGGAGTCTCCTTCAACAGTCTTCGGTTTATCTTCATTCTAGGTCTCTTCCTTTCCTCGTCCGAGGAATGATCTTCTTGGATAGGGGCGGGCTAGGATTGCTCAGATCCATTACCTAAATCAGTTTCCCCTCCTTTTCCTTTGCCTTTTCTGGTAGTTTGGTGGAAGCCTGTGTCCCCCTTTCATTTCGTCCCTTCCCTTCTTCTTTTTTTTTTCCTGTTGCGAGGGGTCCATAAGTTCTCTTTTGCACAGAGCTTTGTAAAGTCTATACCATTCAGAAATGAAAAGAATTTTTTGAAAAAAAAAAAAAGTATCATAAACACACTCCCTTTTTTAGAGTTCCTATGCAAATGCACTCCTATTTAAAAGCTTCATTTCTTTTATTTAACGGTAAGGGAAGTAGCACTAGCAATGCACGTACTGCGGGATCGGGTGGAAGAGAAAAAGAAAAAGAAAAAGAAAAAGTGGGAGACATCTGGAAGGGAAAGAAAAAATGAGAGAGATCATAGAAAAGGTGCTGGCTATATTCAAAGTGAGAAAGGGAGAAGGGTCATGGTTTCAATGCTATGTGAATCCTCTCCAAATTTTCTTGTGTTTTGTTTTACTTGAGCTTTACACTTACATTATTTTTGGAGAAATATTCTAACATGACACAACAAACATACAAGGATAGATTTCATGCAATCAACACAGCCAAAATGTACTTTTATTATATCGGCAACTATTCATCATTTTCTACATTGCTTCCTGCCAAATAAATGAAGTGATCCTAGTGGATGAAAGCTATAGGAAAGATTGGATGTCACACACACATGACAAGTTGCAACATACCACTGGTTGGATGGTAACTTACCATTCCACTGGATGGACATGAGCACTTCTCTTATACACATCTACTCAAATTTTCTACTAGAAAGATCTCAGCCATAGAAAGAAGAAGATGATTTGAAGAGCTACGGATGCAGACGCTTGAAATGAATACATTGCACAAGTACTTCAAAATACTTACTAAAGCACCTGGCTTTGAGTGGACCAGTGATACGATGAGTATAATTGTGGATGGCCCATGTGCCAAACTTCCTTTATATATATATATATATATATATATATATATATATATAGGAAATTAACCGTACTAGTCTCGATATATGGTTAAATTCCCTAAAGAGACTCAACCTTTCAAATATTCTGAGGATGGCCTTCTGACAAGCCTCTGAAAAATACTTGGACCAAAATGCCCTTTGTCCTTAGTTCAGTAGTTGTACAATTTTTCAGTGAATAAGAAAATACGTCATATTTACGGAACCCTTTTTTGGGCGTGGGCAAGGCCCAATTAGTGGGGCCCACACTAATGTATGTGTATAATCAATGCCGCTCATCCTTCTTGCCATGCCATTTTATCGCTAGGGCCCAAATATCATCCTGATCCAGTGCTCGTGTGGTCCACATAATATAAAATAATGATGATTGTTGAAACTTTCTAGGCTCATTGTGATGTTTGTTAAAAGTGGACACTGCCAAAGTTAGGACTTTTTAGGCCTACAACAAGCTGGCCAACAAGGTAGATGGATCGGATCACCCCATTGTGAACAATAGGATATGTTATCAATGGCTAAGTAGTAATGGCTGACAAGGTGGATGGATCGGATCACCCCATTGTAAGCCTTAGGATATGTTATCAATAGCTAAGTAGTAAAGGAAGTGAACAAGCTGAAAATCACAGTCCATACATCATGACAACCATGACCCATATAACATGACAACTATGACCCATGCATCCCATGACCCATATGGGTCCACATTGATGTATGTGTATAATACATGTCGCCCATCCTTTTTGTCGAGTTATTTTAGCGGTAAGGCCCAAATATCAGCTTGATTCAGTGCTCGTGTGGGCCACGAAATAGAAAATAATGGTGACTATTGAAACATTCTAGGCTCACTGTGATGTTTGTTAGAATTGGACACTGCCTAAGTTAGAACTTTTTGGATTCACGGCAAGCTGCCCGACAAGGTGGATAGATCGGATCACCCCATTGTGGGCCTTAAACTATGGTACCAATGGCTAGGTAGTAAAGGAAGTGAACACATTGAAAGTCATGATCCATACAACATGACAAACCACGACCCATATAACATGACAACTAAGACTCATGCAAACCACAACCCATATGGGCCCACATTGATATATGTGTATGATCCATGCCGCCCATCTTTTTGTCATGTCATTTTAGGGGTAGGGCCCAAATATCAGCTTGATCCAATGTTCGTGTGGGCCACAAAATAGAAAATAATGGTGAATATTGAAACTTTTCAATCTCACTATGATGTTTGTTAAAAAATGGACACTTCCTAAGTCAAGATTTTTTTAACCCACAGCAAGCTGGCCGACAAGATGGATGGATCGGATCACCTCATTGTGGGTCTTAAACTATGGTACTAATGGTTTAATAAAAAAGGAAGTGAACACATTGAAAACCATGATGCATGCAACATGACAACCATGACCCATATAACATGACAACTACGACCCATGCAAACCACGACCCAAATGAGCCCACATTGATGCGTGTGTATAATCCATGCCGCCCATCCTTTTTACCGTGTCATTTTAAGGGTAAGGCCCAAATATTAGCCTGATCCAATACTCATGTGGGCCACAAAATATAAAATAATTACGACTGTTGAAACTTTTCAGGCTCACTGCGATGTTTGTTAGAAGTGGACATTGACCAAGACAAGACTTTTTAGGCCCACATTAAGCTGGCCAACAAGGTAGATGGATCAGATCACCCCATTGTGGGCCGTAGGATATGGTACAATAGCTAGGTAGTAAAGGAAGTGAACACGTTGAAAATCATGATCCATACAACATGACAACCATGACCATATAACATGGCAACCACGACCCATATATGCCCACATTGATGTACGTATGTGTATAATCCATGCTGCCTATCTTTTTTGTCATGTCATTTTAGAGGTAGGGCCCAAATATCAGCCTGATCCATCACTCACGTGGGCTACAAATTAGAAACTAATGGTGACTGCTGAAACTTTTCAAGCTTACTGTGATGTTTGTTAGAAGTGGACTCTGCCCAAGACATTTTGGGCCCACGATAAGCTGGCCGACAAGGTGGATGAATCAGATCACCCCATTGTGGGCCTTAAGTTATGGTACTAATAGTTTGGTACAAAAGGAAGTGAACACATTGAAAACCATGATCGAGCAACATGACAACCACGACCCATATAACATGGCAACTACGACCCATGCAAACCACGACCCAAATAGGCCCACATTGATGTATGTGTATAATCCATGTCGCCTATCTTTTTTGCTGTGTCATTTTAGGGCTATGGCCCAAATATCAACCTGATCCACTGCTCATGTGGGCCATAAAATAGAAAATAATAATGACTGTTGAAACTTTTCAGGCTCACTGTGATGTTTATTAGAAGTGGACTCTGCCCAAGTGAGGACTTTTTAAGCCCACAACAAGCTGGCCGACAAGGTGGATAGATCGGATCACCCTATTGTGGGCCTTAATATATGGTACTAATGGTTTGGTAGAAAAGGAAGTGAACACGTTGAAATGATACATACAACATGACAACTATGAACACATGCAAACCACAACCCAAACGGTCCCATATTGATGTATGTGTATAAATCATGCCGCCCATCTTCTTTGTCATGTCATTTCAGGGGTGGGGCCCAAATATCAGCCTCATCTAACGCTCATGTGGGCCACAACATAGAAAATAATGGTGATTGTTGAAACTTTCAAGCTACTATGATGATTGGTAAAAGTAAACACTACCTAAGTTAGGACTTTTTGGGCCCACGACGAGCAAGCCAACAAGCTGGATGGATTGAATTGCTCCATTGTGAGACTTAAGCTATGATATCAATGGTTTGGTAGAAAAGGAAGTGAACACGTTGAAAACTACGATCCATACTACATGACAACCACGATCCACATAAGATGCCAAGTACGACCCATGCATCAATGTGGGCTCATATGGGTTGTGGTTTGCATGGGTCGATGTTGCCATGTTATATGGGTCGTGGTTGTTATGTTGTATGGATCATGGTTTCTATGAGTCGTAGTTATCAAGTTATATGGGGTCGTGGTTGTCATGTTATATGGACTGGTTTACAACTGTTCACTTTACTACCTAACCATTGGTACCATAGCCTAAGGCCTACGATGGTGTGATACGATCCATCCACCTTGTCGGATAGCTCGTCATGGGCCCAAAAAGTCCTGACTTGGGTAATGTCCACTTCTAACAAACATCATAATGAGCCTGAAAATTTTCAACAGTCATCATTATTTTTTATTTTGTGGCCCACACGAGCACTGGATTAGGCTGATATTTGGGTCATAGCCCTAAAATGACACAACACAAAGGATGGGCGGCATGGATTATACATATACATTAATGTGGGCCCATTTGGGTTGTGGTTTGCATAGGTCGTAGTTACCATGTTATATGGGTCATGGTTGTCATGTTGCATGGATCGTAATTTTCAACGTGTTCACTTCATTTTCTATGAAACCATTAATACCATAACTTAAGTGCCACAATGGGGTGATTCGATCCATCCACCTTGTCGACCAGCTTATCGTGGGCTCAAAAAGTGTTGACTTGGGCAGTGTCCACTTCTAACAAACATCACAGTGAGCTTGAAAAGTTTTAATAGTCACCATTAATTTCTATTTGTGACCCACACAACTGTTGGATCAAGCTAATATTTGGGCCCTAGCCCTAAAATGACATGACAAAAAAGGATGGGCGGCATGGATTATACACATACATCAAATGTGAGCCCATTTGTGTCGTGGTTTGCATGTGTTGTAGTTGCCATGTTATATGGGTCGTGGTTGTCATGTTGCATGGATCATTGTTTTTAATGTATTCACTTCTTTTTCTACCAAACTATTAGTATCATATCTTAAGGCCCATAACAGGGTGATCCGATCTATCCACCATGTCGGCCAACTTGTCGTAGGCCCAAAAAGTCATTTCTTGGGTAGTGTCCACTTCTAACAAACATCACAGTGAGCCTGAAAAGTTTTAACAGTCACTATTATTTTGCATTTTATGGCCCAAAAGAGTGCTGGATTAGGTTGATATTTGGGCCCTACCCCTAAAATGACACGATAAAAAGGATGGGTAACATGGATTATACACATACATCAATATGAGCCCATTTGGGTCGTGGTTTGCATGGGTCATAATTGCATGTTTTATGTATCGTGGTTGTCATGTTGTTGAATCCTCGTTTTCAACGTGTTCACTTCCTTTTTTTACCAAACCATTAGTACCATAGCTTAAGGCTCACAATAGGGTGATCTGATCCATCCACCTTATTAGCTAGCTTGTCGTGATCCCAAAAAGTCCTAACTTGGACAGTGTCCACTTCTAACAAACATCACAGTGATCCTGAAAAGTTTCAACAGTCACCATTATTTTCTATTTTGTGGCCCACATGAGCGCTGTATTAGGCTAATATTTGGGCCCTACCCCTAAAATGACAGGACAAAAAAGGATGGGTGGCATGGATTACATACATACGTCAATGTGGGCCCATATGGGTTGTGATTTTTATGGGTCATCGTTGCCATGTTATATGGGTAGTGGTTGTAATGCTGTATGGATCGTGGTTTTCAATAAGCACTGGATCAGGCTGATATTTGTGCCTTGGCCCTAAAATGACATGGCAATAAGGATGGGCAAAATGGATTATATACATACATCTGTGTGAGCCCCACGACTTGGGCCTTGCCCACGCCCAAAAAAGGGTTCCATACACGTCATTAAATACGACGTAATTTCTTATTCACTGAAAAACCGTACAACTATTGAACCGAGGACAAAGGGCATTTTGGTCCAAGTAATTTTCGGAAGCTTGTCATAAGGCCACCCTCGGAATATTTGAATGGTTGAATCTCTTTAGGGAATTTGACCATACATCGAGGCTAGTACTGTCAATTTGCATATATATATCTAGAGAGAGAGAGAGAGAGAGAGAGAGAGAGAGAGAGAGAGAGAGAGAGAGAGAGAGTAATTTCTATTTTCAGTTGAATATGAACCATTGTTGCATGCTCTTTCTTAACCATCTATTCATTTGGATACTTAGGATTAGAGGTGTACACAAACTGAGCTAGCTCAATTAGCTCGCTCGACTCGACTCAAAAAAGCTCGAATCGACTTGGTTCGAACTTGAGTTCAAGCCAAGTTGAGTTGATTTTTTGAGCCTTTTTTTTTTTTTTTTTACCAAGACAGACCTTTTTTTTCATTGAAGGTATGAACAGAGATGTAAAAATCAGTATTTTAGGTGGGCACCACAAAAGGCCGGGCCCAACCTATCATATAGAGTAAAGATCTAACGAAAAGAGCAGAAAAAATAAAAAATAAAAATGCAGCCATCCCGTAGAGAACTGGGCATAATTGAACCCCAACGATGGCAAAAAAGGAAAGCTCTGCCAGACAGGAAGCTGGGCTAAACGAAAGAGGCAGAAGCTAAAAAAAAAGAAAAGAAAACACCGAGGGAAGCAAGGGACATCAGCTGCCACAAGCAGGAAAGAAACTGACAGAGCTCTGGTCAAACTGCAGTGCACATTGATCTAACCACTGAGAGGACCAAGCCGAACTGCCCCTAGGCCCAGCACAAAAGGCTGCCTCTAACATGCCTTGGGAGGAGTGATGAGCGACGAAAGAGTGAAGAAACCTGGGACTCGTTGCCCATATGAGTCATACCATCTGCAAGACCGTTACCTTCTCGATATATATGATAGAAAAGAATCTGAGCAGAAGATCTCCATCTTAAAATTCTATCTATCCAGTAGACCCATTTCCATGAGGGGCACACGGTACCATTCAGGAAGTCAACCACCAGTTTAGAGTCGGACTCTACCATAATCTGGGACAAGCCTAAACTAAAACAATGGGCAATCCCGTCATGGACCGCACAGAGTTCCACATATGTGTTGGAAGCTAGCCCATAGCCAGTTGAAAAGGCAAAAATAAACTCCCTGTTCTTTGTGCTCTTTCTAGGGACATCAACACTGTTATTGCCCTTGCCGAGCCATCAGTGTTGAGCTTGGCCCATCCCCTGCAAGGTTTCTCCCACCTGACGACTGTAGGGAGAAAGCGAGGGCGGGGAGAGACAGATATCCCTAGAAAGAGCACAAAGAACTGGAAGGAGGCCTTAGCTCGACTCGACTCGGATCGAACTCGGATTAAACCAGTTCGGTGACTCAGTTACTTTGATAGTGATGTTGCTTACCAGGTGTTTGATGAAATGACTCAATGAGGTGAGAAAAAAATTCAAAATCTGGAAGATTATAATGCACAAATGCATACACCCAAAAATAATGAGTAGCAAATAAATTGTGAAAAAGACATTAACTAACCAATGTCTTTTAAGTAGCAAATAAATCCTCATCAAGACATTAACCAACTCCTTTCTCCTCTATAAATACCACTCTCTGCTACTTTTCTTGTGTTGAAAAATAGGGAGAGGACGGGTGCAACTGAAGGCAAACTATTCGTTCTCTGTGATGCTGAGCTCCCTATCATCATATTCTCCTACAAAGGCAAGCTCTATGACTTCTGCACCACTTTCACATATATAAAAAATAATTTAAACAACACTTACAAATATGCTTTATTTTTTGATTTTCCCTTTTTATATTCTAAAAACAGAAACAATTTCAATCCGTCTTTCTTGGAGCTTTTGGATTTAGATATGAAGCGAACAATGAATGAATGATCAGATCCGTGTAGAGATGGATTCCCTGTGGAATATGTTGCACCGGATTTATTTATTTATTTATTTTGTATGATTTAATGATTCAGATCCTGTGATGTGTTGGCATTACAGTAATAAAAAACATGTTGAGTAACACAATGAGCTTTTGAAGGTGCAGTTTAAGTGTTCGTGAAAATGCTGCACATGCAAACTCGGCTCGTTCTTGGCTCAAACTGGCCCGAGCTACTAACTGAACCAACCCAAGCTGGCCAGTCAGGCTGAGGACTGAGCCGAGCTGAGTTCGAGCTGAGTGGCCGAGCCTCAGCTCGACTCGGTGTACACCCCTACCTAGGATGGCTATGAAAAATTTCCATCTGTGTGCTGGTGCATGTACTATCCAAAATGGAGCCCAAATGTCAGTGGTTAGGATCACTCAGCCCTGTAGGCTCCACTGGTAAACTGAATCCAAATGCTCCCGTACAAAAATTTGATCAGATTATTGTGTGACATCTCGCATGGAATACGTGTGATCAGGCACTACTAACCGCTGGAACGGACACGTCAGCTCTCACCACAGAATGGGCCATGTCGCTTCTACTGAACCATCCAGACGTGCTGGAGAAAGCTAAAGCTGAGCTGGACATGCACGTAGGACCTCGTTTGTTAGAAGAATCGGATCTCGCCAAGCTTCCATGCGTCCATTGCATCATCAACAAGACTCTCCGATTGCATCCGGTGGCCCCACTTCTACTGCCTCATGAGTCATCTGAAGAGTCCATCATTGGAGGTTTTGACGTGCCACGTGGTACAATGCTATTAGTCAATGTGTGGGCTATTCACAGAGATCCCAAACTATGGGTAGACCCCACCGATTTTAAGCCGGAGCGGTTTCAAGGCCCAGAAGGGGCAAAGGCAGGCTTGAACTCTATCCCATTTGGGCACGCAAGGCGGGTGTGTCCAGGTGCGAGCTTGGCTACGCGGATGGTGGGCCTGACATTGGGAACCTTAATCCAATGCTTTGAGTGGGAACGAGTAGGAGAAGAGAAGATGGACATGACTGAAGGGGCTGGGCTCACCATGCCTAGGGCCCAGCCTTTGAAGGCCATGTACAAACCACGCCACACCATGCTCAACATACTTTCTCAGCTCTGAATGCCATATACGGCTCCGAGTCGGTTTGGTTTTATGTACGTGGTACCATGCTTTATATGGTATAGTTTGGATACGGTCCTTTTTTGAAGATTACAACCATAATGACAATCTATCTCTCGCGTTTGGCACCAGGTATGATAATCGGCACCAGCCCATGTAATATCATGCCTTATCTTTATCACGCCACACACCCACCACCAATGTTGTACGCTTATGTGAGATCTGATCCATGTAATAAGTGGGGCTCCATCCACACACCCATCATTCAGAGTTAAGAGGTAACGATTCGGATGGTTTGATTGTTGTGTAACTATCACGCGTATATTTACATTCCTGCATGCTAACACCCCAAAAGTACCTCGGCCAGTTCCACACGGCTCATCGCCATACCGGAGACGGCTTATCCGTGGTCAGGTAGGGCGCAATGGTAGCCCATCAACCTGGTGCGAGCCTAGTTGCAATCTTTTGGTATCCCTGCGCCGTCGACACCAGTCCAGCCATGATCCTTTGATGGCCTAGTCTGCCGATGCCCACATTGCCGTGTCCAAGCGGCAGCACGGTGCGGCCAACACTCCCCTAGCAGTGGGTTGCCATTGCCGCTCCGCAACCTGTCGGCAACCCAACCCCACTGACACATGCCTAGTAGCAGCCCACAATCAGTTAGTAGCCTGGTGCTGTCAGTGCGCAATACAACAGTGGCCTGACAATGTCGACACCCACCTAGCTTCAGCCGAGGCACAACCCGTCGGCAATCCAGCCTACATAGCCACAACCCAGTGGCAACTCGCCACCACCAGCGCACAACCCGTTGGTGGCCCAATGTTACTGACGCCTGCTTTGCGGCAATGGCTTCTCATGAGGTCAGTTGCTACCACTCCTATCAATAGCATTCATGACTTGTCATTTGGGAAATTCTGTCTGAAGACCTTTAGCTTTCTCTCTTTACCCCGGCGGTGAAGAGAGATACCCACTCACTTATATTGGCTGGTAGGATGGGGCAATAGCCCAGCGGACTGCCAAAACAACGCCTGCCATGTCATACCTCGGCTTTTCACTTTAGGAACCCAACTTTACTAGACTCGGTCACTGAGTCGTGGGTGACTCGATGGGAAGGAACATATTTTATTCACACAAACATCATAATTACTACTAATCATAATACTCAACCATTCATTACCTCATTTCAATACAAGAAATCAAATATCCAATGGCTGACATTCAGCTCATGTCCATGCATCAATATTTAAAATAAACAATAAAGAAACTATTCTTTATTAGTTCATGAAATCTTTTTAAGGACGTATTTTGAAGTCAATGCATCATTTTTTAAAATAAACATTAAAGATAATATTCTTTATTAGTTTATGAAATCGTAATGAGCACCGTCTTTTGAAGTCATGACTCCATTTAGGAACATTTTAAAAAATTTTCCCATTTTGGATGGTTTCGGTCGACGCTGGAATCTGGTTAGCCCTACCTGGACAAGGGACCCTGCACAAAGAACAAGAAAGGAAGACCATGGCTCGTACAAGGGACTTTCCAATGCCTAAGTCAAATAGGGAAACCGGGTCTTAGTTGAAAGGAGAACTTTGGTACTATGCCAAAAATGCGAATTTGCGATGGATTGATCGTCGCAAAAATTACTTGGTTTAACGACGGAATTAATCCGTCGATAATGGAAAAAGTCCGTCGCCAATTCCATCTTCCTCAAAAATTTGTAGTTCGTCGTGGAATTTTGCGACGAACCAAAATCCGTCACTAAAATTTGATTTATGAAGGATTGTGGTCCATCGTATTTTTGCGGAATAAATCCGTCGTATTTTTTTTTATTTTGCGACAAAATATGATCATTTGCAAATTCCTGCCCAAAATAGCAATTTGTGACGGTTTTTAATTACTTTTGCAATAGACCATGGTGCATCGTAAAAGGACTTTTGCCTTGAACATTTATTTTTATTTTTTCATTTTTTCAGAATATTGTGGAAAATTATGTTTTTTTACAGTCTAAGAATTGTTTTTTAATAGAATTTCAGTGGTTTAATTGTACATATTTGTTTCTAAGATTATTTTTTAACAATTGATTAAATACAATATATATGTATATATATATATTTTAGTTTTATATCAAATGAGTGGAAATTATTATTAATTTTGTATATTTAAAACTAATATTTAAATGATTTGTAATATCACATGAAAAAGAATAGTAAGAAGTTTAAAATTTTTAATGATGTTTGATAAAAATTGAGATTTTGAAAAAGAAAAACCGTGATTTAATAAAAATTTATTTTTTGAGAAAAAAAGAATATTAAATAAAGTTGATAATTTTGAAAAAAAGAACTTGATTCCAAGAAAAAAATAATATCCTGAAAAAGAAAATTAAAAAGATTTTTAAAAATGTGAAAAATTTGTCAACTTTGAAAAATGAAAATTTTTGAAAAAGAAAATGAGAGTTTGTACATTGAAAAATTAAATTAAATTGAGAAGTTCGATAAAATTTGAGAAGTTCAAAAAAAATGCTTTAAAAAATATGGAGAAGTTCGAAAGAATTGAAAATTTTAATATAAAATGATATTAAAAAATCGATACTTTAACAAAAAGCAGACATTTTGAAAAGGAAAATAAAGAAGTTCAAAAATTTTATGATATTGAAAAATAATTGAAAATGTTCAAAAATTGAAATTAAAAGAAAAAGTTATTTATAAAAGCACTGAGATTTTCATATATATATATATATATATATATATATATATATATATATATATATATATATATATATATATCATTTTAAAAAAGAAAATCAAAAAGTTGAAAATAAAATGGTGCTTTTGAAGGAAAAAAAAATCGGCATTTTGAAATTTTTGAGAAAAAAAAATAAAATTTGAGAAAATAAAAATTCAGAATTTTTATTTTTGAAATATTTGATAATAAAAATGATATTTTGTTAAAAGTTTTCAAAGAAAAATTAATAGTAAAAAAATATAAATTTTGAAAAAAAAATATTTTTTACTATATTATTAGGCACATCAACTAATTGAGCCTTTAACCGTTTTTGGACAATCTAATCAGTCCAGATTGAAGAGTAAATAATTTCAGATGTTTAAATCAAATTTCACTCAAAAATATTTTTTTAAAAAATGAGCGAATTTTTACAACTTTGAAAAAATAAAATATTTTGAAAAAGAAATTGAGATTGTGTTTTGACAAAAAAATAATTGAAAAGTTCCGAAAAAATATTTTTAAAAAGAAAATGGGGAAGCTAAAAGAATAGAAATTTTGAAGATAAAAAATGAGATTTAAAAATTGAGATTTTGACAGAAAACTGACATTTTGAAAAGGAAAATGGAGAAGTTAAAAATATTATGAATTTGAAAAAAATTAAAAATGTTCTAAAAATAGTGATATATTAAAAAAAAAAAAAACACTGAGATTTTTACAAAAAATTATCATTTTGAAAAAGAAAATTGAAAAGTTGAAACCAAAATAGTGCTTTTGAAAAAAAAAAAGGGCATCTTGAAAATTTTAAGAATTTTGAATAAATTGTAAAGTTTAACTAAAAAAAAAAGATTTAGATTTTCAAAAATTTTGGAATTTTGAAAATAAAAATTCAGAATTTGTATTTTTATTTTTTTGAAAAGTTTGATAACAAAAATGAGATTTTGTAAAAAGTTTTAGAAAAGAAAATTAAGATTTTAAAAAATGGACATTTTGAATTTAAAAAAAAGAGATTTTTTTTTTTAAAAATTGAAATTTATCCGTGAAAAAATAAGATTTTTTTTTACTAAATTACCAGGGACATCCATTAATTGAACCTCTAACAGTTTATAGAAACATTCATTTGTGAAAAAATGATAGCCCAAGTATAATGAAGTGCAATTGCAAGATTAACTTGTAATGATGGGATTGATGGATTATATGATCGAGTCATCTTAAGGTTGATCTGAATGGTCAGATATGTTCGAAATGTACTAATTAGGATAGAGAACGAAAATTGGCTCAATATGACCTTAAATGAATTAGATCTATCTAAAACACTCTTTGTAACGTTTCAAAAAAATTCGTTCAATGTCCCGAGTACCACCTTAGGCAGAAATTGCTAAGGTCAAATAATGTAGAAATTAGATGAAAATTAATTAAGTACTATACTAAATTAATTAGTAGATTAGCTTGAACTGCTTTCTATACGAATTGCAGACCCAAAACCAGTAGAATCGCTAACTCAACATTATGTAGAAACCTAGGATCAATCTTAAAAATCAGTTGCTCTCGAGAGCACATTGAAACTCTGTATCGAACCTAGACCACGCGTCAAAAGTCAAATTACCGCAAAACTATACGGTTATGACTGCCTTACTGGGCTTGATAACCATCTAGGGAATCAAATCCAAATAGTATCCAAAAATGCACAACTTGAGCTTGGAGCGAAGTGTGTGAGAAACGTAAATATCTTTAGAAAATGAACTCAAACTTAAGTGATTTGGGCCGTTCAGTTACAGGCCAAATTTAAGGTTTCAGACCATTAGATTCTTACCCAACTAATTCGATCGGACCAAAACTTTAACCTGACATAGATCTATTGTCAAGGAATTTTCTTCAGACCGTAGGCGAGCAATGGACCTCCAGATGAGCTCCGTTGGGCTGAAACAGTCGACTTTTGACTAACTAAGTATACTGATGTTTTATTTAAACCAACCTGATTTAAATGATTTTAAACTCGCAAGTATACAAATCAGATATAAACACGGTACGTATTACGAGATCGTTCCCACGAGGACTAGTTGTCACAATTCGAAATTTATGATTCTTCTTAACTAATCCAAAAAATATTTAAGCTAATGATTTAAGTAAACTCATGAAAATTAATGTAAAAGAACTGAGAACAATGAGAAAAATTTAATCAAGGAAAGTACTAGGAGTTTTGAATCTACCCCTAATTATCCTTACCCTTGTTTTACCTATTGATTCACTCTGATTCAGATTGATATAAATTTAATAAATAAAGCAAACTCTATGTCCTTGGTCAGGCATACAGATCACATCTTTCCATCCATGGTCAGGCATGGAGAGATGTAAATTCCTATTTCTTTCTCTATAAGAAACCTGTTCATGGTCAGACACAAGCACCTAAAATAAGATTTCAAACAACATCCACATCTAGACTTTGGTTAAGCTCATAGAATGGAGAAGTACACAAATTTCAGTTAAGCACACTAGAGAAAGAAACAAATCAATTAGATTTAGGATGAAATCAACAAAAAAAAATAAGCATCATTCAAATTAGGGGCTTCATCTCAGCCGTAACAACAAAAATAAAATAAATTAGCTATCCATGAATTCAAATAGAAAGAAAAAAAAAAAGATTGAAGAAAGAAAAAATATGAAGATCTCCCTTCTTTCTTCCTCTCTCTCTCTCTCTCTCTCTCTCTCTCTCTCTCTCTCTCTCTCTCTCTCTCTCTCTCTCTCTCTTTCTTCTTTCTTCTCTTTCTTCTCTTCCCAAGCTCTAGATCTGCTCTCCCCCTTCCAGACGTCTCAGGCTCCTCTTTTTATATAGCAAGGATGGGCGATGAAGTGCTGAAGTCAGTCGGTGCGAAACCCTTTTCGCAGCAAAGTTCGCACATCTTTTCGCAGTAAAGTTCAGGGCTTCATAAGTCACTTGTTCTTCGCACTTTATCCATAAAATCAATGTCTCCTAGGAATTTTTTGACTGAGCTACACGATGGACGGATCAGATCTTCCATCTGATCAAAGATGGTGGGCCACAACTACCTGAAAATCAGCTTTTCATGGATGTGCGTAAGCCTACGCATGTGACTAGCTGACGTGATTGGTGGGCCCCACAGAAGTGTCTTCGAGAAAATCCACCCCGTCCATTGGATTCCTCTCAAAAAATTGGTCAAGAATGGTAGGTTTTGAATGTCTTTTGACGTGGCCCAGAGAAGCAATCATGCTGTGATAGTTTTGAATGTCACAGGGTAGTCCACTTGTGGCCGCTGTATCGTGCATGTGTGTATGCATGGACACAAACTATCAACATAGTTTTGATCCTTCCAAAGCCCTCTACAAGATGGACTGCTTGGATCGCCCGTACAGATGATGTAGGTGGCCCACTAGCTTCTGCAAAACGGACAGCATTCGTCCCTTACGCAGGAGCCGAAAATAGAAATTTCTGTTTTCTGATGAATACGCGGATCAGCGCTAGCTTGGACCAAATGCCTAGTCCGGTGCATAGCATGCGTGTGTACATTATGTACACATGCTGTACATATGGGGTCTACGGCGATGTTTCTGAGAAATCCAATCCATCCATTCATTTTCCTCAATTAAGGCGTCGAATCCGAAGATGAGGCATATCCAAATAGCAGGTGGGCCCCACTTAATGCATTAAGGGGATGATCTGGTTATTGGGCCACTTCCTAAGATATCTAAAGGCTGAAATTTAATATGTACAGTTAATTTATGGCCCCCAAGCCATGAATAAAGTTTCGGGCCAATCGGATGGTAGGAACCATGTGATCTTGCATTGTAGACTATTTTCGGGCCTCTTTAATGTGAACTACTTGATCTCCTTGGATTCCTGGAGTGTAAATCCGTCGATGCTGGTCTTCTGGAGTCTGTCCCTTGCTTTGGTGTCTTTGGAGCGTCAAATCCACGCTTTTAGTATTCTTTTTTCAGTCAACGCTCCTAATTACAACCTGTAACAAAAACACGATTAAAATATTTCATTAACCATTATCATGTATGTAAAATCATGCAATAACTGGGGTCTAATATGCAATATTTGACCCTCATCACAACCCCCAATCAGCATTTTACTAGTCCCGAACAAAACATGTGAAAAATAATTTCAAAAATAAGAATAATTCCTGTAAACCCGAGCGACTTCTGAACAAATAGTCGAGATGCAAGAATTCTAAGATTCATGAATGATGAGTAGAATTTTCTCCGAGAATTAAGCTTACGGTAAACTTCATAAACAAGTTCAAAATATTAATCCACTAATTAGAATAATCAAAACATCAAGTTCCATGAGTGTATAGTGTAATCTCGGCTTATCCCTATTAAGAGATCTAATGGCAATTTCATAATATCATTGGTAATTAAATATAGAATTCATGACAATTAAACCTAAAACCAACACTTGCCTTACAAATTAACTTTTCATTCTACCAGAATTTGATTTTCTTTATGAACAGTAACGCCAATGAGGGGAATCAAATCTTCACCCATAGGGAGCAAACCTACGTTGAAAACTTGTCACCTAACTTTTTCTAAATGTCAAGCATAGGGAATCGAATCTACACCTATAGGGAGCAAATCTATGGTGAAGATTATGCGACTTACCCTTTCAATTCTTCTTTATAAACAGATGATAAAATTTTTATTTTTCAGGCTGGTTCCTTTCATGCTTAGTGATTACCAAGTTAATCATTCAATATCGAACCAGAACCTTAATGTGTAAGTGAGATGTGATATGCGAAATCATGACTCAATCAATGTTTACAACTTCCAATCTTAGATTAGTAACTCAAACTTAATTGTGAAATCTAACAGACAACTGAATCCCCGAGTCATAAATTACCTACATTCTGTATCTTGTAATTTTAAAATCACAACTATCCTTCAAAATCACTTCAAATTCACAAGAAATTTTAGAAAAAATTAAAAATTTTCACAATTTTTGCTCAAGACCAAGAAAAAACTGATTAAGTAACCCACCCCCAACCTAAAATCTACATTGTCTTAAATGTAAAAGAAATAAGCATGCAATGTACATAGGACAACAAAAATAAAAGAGGAGTGATGAAAAGATAGTACTTGGATGGAGAATTAAGAGGCTTTCCCAAAAATATCAGCATACGAGCAGGTCATCACAAGAGAGAAATTAACAAAATAAAAATAACAAAAATAAAATCACAAAAAGAAGATCCTACCTATACCACTTTTGCAGGTGCTCTTGATTGCATTTAGCGTATACAACAAGCCTTTAAATCCCTATGTTGCCCCTAGTGGACGAGTTGTAGTCTCGTGAGGGTTTGCAACAATGTTACCCATAAACATTGAACTAACTAACTAGAAAAAAGAAAAAATAATAAATAAAAAATCGTAATAATAAAATGAAAGGCTGGGTTGCCTCCCAGGAGCGTTAAGTATAACGTCTTCAGCTAGACAAGAATGGACAATGAATTAATCAATCTTGATAACCTGGGTCCGCTAAATTTTCTCAACACCTTGATTAACCAATCTCAGACTTTGTGAGAACAACTTAAACCGTGCTATCTGAAATGTGGTAAATGATATCATCGTCTAATAATCTAAGCACTTTTGCTCAAACGACTTCTTCCATGTTAGGGTTAAGCCTCGCTTGCATTTCATGCGATATTTCTGCATTTTCTTTAAGAACAGTATGATGCATACACACCATGGGGCATACTCCCTTCATGTCCTCTATCGTCCACCCAATAGCTACCTTATACTCTTTAAGCACTTTAAGCAACTTGCTCTCCTGTTCCTTCTCAAGGTTAGAAGCCATGATGACATGCAGGGTCTCAGAAGGACCTAAAAATGCATACTCGAGATTTTCAGGTAATTGTTTAAGGTCAAGTTCGGGTGGTTTCTCAACAGACGAAACCAGTTTAGACTGAGAGGGTGAAAGAGGTTCCACTTTCACTTTCCATTTTGCAGTCTCCATTATAGGAGTACAGTCGAGCAATGCATTGACTTCTTGGATGGAACTCTCTATGTCAAAATCAAGTCTCAAGAGTGTCTTCGAAAGATTGAAGGAAAGATTCATGCACTAGACTCTCAATCATGTCCACTTCAAACATATCATTTAAGTCTGCTAGTTGTTGTGCAGCATTGAAAACATTGAGTTTAATCTTCATGTTACCAAAAGACAACTTCATAACGCCATTCCTGCAATTTATGATAACATTAGATGTGACTAAAAATAGACGTCCCAGAATAATCGAAATTTGACTAGTAGCATTCTAGACAGGCTGAGTATCTAGAATGATGAAATCCACTAGAAAATAAAACTTATAAACCTGGATTAGCACATCCTCGATAACACCACGGGGCACCTTAATAAATCTATTAGCTAGCTGTATTGTTATTTTAGTTGGTTTTAGCTCTCCAAGTCTTAGCTGCTCATATACAAAAAATGATAACAAATTAACACTGACCCCTAAATCAAGCAATGCCTTCTCAACCTTATGATCTCCCATGATGCAAGAAATGGTAGGGGCTCCTTGATCTCTAAATTTAGGAGGGGTGTTGTGTTGAATCATGGAGCTAAGTTACTCTACAAGGAAGACCTTCTTGTGAACCTTCAGCTTACGCTTCTGAGTGCTTAAATCTTTAAGAAACTTAACGTAAGCAGAGACTTGCTTGATAGCATCAAGCAATAGAATGTTAATTTGCACTTTCTTAAACATGTTCGATATCTTATTAAAGTTGTTTTCTTTCTTAACCAGTGTCAGACGTTAAGGAAAAAGGTGCTTTAGGCATATAAGATGGCACATGAGCGGTTCTTGGAAAGTCAGAGTGCTTTTGGACTTTAGACGTACTAGTATGTCTTTTCGCTTCATTTTGGTCATCCGGTTTGGAATTTGATTCTTCCCTAGGCATCTCTACTTTGTTCTCTATCTATTTGCTGGACCTAAGGGTAATGATTGATTTGGCTTGCTCATAATATTGTTCTTAGTTTAATTTGGAGCCAATCTCATACTGTCCTTTTAGATTTGCCACAGGTTGACTAGGGAACTTGCCCTTCTCTCTCTCACTCAATGTGGTAGCAAGTTAACCTAACTGTACTTTTAGCTTGGCAATGGATTGCGCATTTGCATGTAAGCTTTGCTTGTTAGCTAGTAAAGTTTGTTGGGTATTTTTTTGAAATTGAAGTGAACTCTGCATAAAAAGATTGAGTGTATCCTCAAGAGATGGTTTCCTAGATTGTGGAGGTACCTGTTGATACTGTGGAAACTATTGAAGTTGTTGACTACCAACTTGGGGGTAAGGTTGCATAGGAGGATTTTCAGATGGTCTTCCTTATTGTGGTCCTTTTGTCTAAGAAAAATTTAGATGTCTAGCCCGCCCTGGGTTATAAGTGTCTGCGTAAGGATCATTCTCAGTTCTCCAAAAGGTGTTCATAGCATGTACTTATTCAAAGAGAAATTCTGAGAATGCTGTACCCGATGGACACGACTGCATAGGATGGGTAGGACTAGAACATATGGCACACGACTCGATTTAAGTTGTTTGTGGGGGTCCATTATTTAACATTAAAGCATCAACTTTCTGTGTTAGGTTATCAATTTTAGTATAAAGATCTGGCGTGACTCCTATCTCATTATACCACCTTTCCTCTGTGGTTGGGGACTTCTTTCACCTCTATTTGAATAGTCCCATTGTTAAGAATTTTCATACAAGGTTTCAAAGAAATTCCATGCTTCGACATCACTTTTGGTCATGAATGACCTTCCACTGTTGGCATCAACCATGCGATGGTTTTGGGGTGTCAAACCATCATAGAAGTATTTAACCTGTTGCCACTTCTCAAAACCATGCTGTGGACATTTAAGAAGTAAGTCCTTCCATCTTTCCCAACATTCATGAAAGTGTTCGCCCTCTTTTTGTGTGAAATTAGTAATTTCTTTATGGAGAGCATTTGTTTTGTGAACAGGGAAGAATTTGTTTAAGAACTTCTTAAACAGTTGGTCCCATGTAGTGATAGTCCCAACTCCTAGAGAATTCAACCATACTTTTACCTTATCCTTCAAAGAAAAAGGAAAAAGATGCAGACGGATCGAATCATCTGAAAATTTTTAGAACCTAAAGGTCAAGCAAATGTCTAAGAATTCCTTCACACGATGATATGGTTTCTCCTTGTCTAAACCATAGAAGGAAGGCAACAATTGTATGACCCCAGGTTTAAGTTCAAAGTGTGCTGCCGTGGTGTCTGGCAACACTATGCATGAAGGCGCATTAAATTAGATAGGAGCTAAATAATCTCTAAGCGCTTTAATTCCATTCTTGTCCACCATTTCAAATAGGATGTTTCTAAATATTCTACGAAAGGTTCTTTCTATTTCAGGCTCAAAAAGTACTAGTTCTATGTTTAGAGATCTACGCCCTAGGATAAACTGAATTACTGCAATGTAGGAAAGAAAATTAAACTAAACTGACATGCAACCTAAGAGAAATAAAACTAGAACTGAAAATTATGAATTCCAAAAAACAAGATCAAAATTATGTAAACAAGAATTGGAAGAAATAACCCAAAAAAGGAGATGATGGATGTCTGAAGATTTGGGAGCTTCTCCTTTAGAAGACAATCTCATTTAACAACTTCCTTCTTCAATTCCTGTAAAAAATAAAAATAAAAACAAAAACAAATTAAGTTTCCTAAAATAATGCGAGAAAATCCCTAAAGCTATGAATTATGACAAGAAAGAATCCTAAATTCAATTTGGACCGAAACAGTCCCCGGCAGCGGTGCCAAAAACTTGATGTTTTATTTAAACTAACCTGATTTAAATGATTTTAAACTCGCAAGTATACGAATTAGATGTAAACACAGTATGTGTTACGAGATCGTTCCCACGAGGACTGGTTGTCACAATTTAAAATTTACGATTCTTCTTAACTAATCCAACAAATATTTGAACTAATGATTTAAGTAAACAAATGAAAATCAATGTAAAATAACTAAGAACAATGAGGAAAATTCAATCAAGGAGAGTACTAAGACTTTTGAATCCACCCCTAATTATCCTAACCCTTTACCTGTTGATTCACCCTGATTCAGATTGATGTAAATTTAATAAATAAAGCACACTTTATCCTTAGTCGGGTACACAGAATGTATAATCCCTTCAAGCATATGGATCACATCTTTCCATCCATGGTTAGGCATGGAGATATGTAAATTTCTATTTCTTTCTCTATAGGAAACCTGTTCATGGTCAGACACAAGCACCTAAAATAAGATTCCAAACAACATCCACGTCTAGACTTTGGTTAAGCTCATAGAATGGAGAAGTACAAAAATTTCAGTTAAGCACACTAGAGAAAGAAACAAATCAATTAGATTCATGATGAAATCAACAAAGAAAAATAAGCATCATTCAAATTAGGGGCTTCATCTCATCCCTAACAAAAAAATTAGCTATCCATGAATTCAAATAGAAAGAAGAAAAAATAAGATTGAAGAAAGAAAAAACATGAAGATCTCCCTTCTTTCTTCTTCTTCTCTCTCTCTCTCTCTCTCTCTCTCTCTCTCTCTCTCTCTCTCTCTCTCTCTCTCTCTCTCTCTTCTTTCTTCTCTTTCTTGACTTCCCAAGCTCTGGATCTGCTCTCCCCCTTCCAGACGTCTCAAGCTCCTCTTTTTATACAACAAGGATGGGCGGTGGAGTGCTGAATTCGGTCGTTGAGAAACCCTATTCGCAACAAAGTTTGCATAACATCTTTTCGCAACAAAGTTCAGGGCTTCATAAGTCCCTTGTTCTTCACACTTTATCCGTAAAATCAACGTCTCCTAGGACGTTTTTGACTGAGCTACACGATGGATGGATCAGATCTTCCATCTGATCAAAGATGGTGGGCGACAATCGCCTGAAAATTCACGTTTCACGGATGTGCATAAGCCTATGTATGTGACTGCGCTGACGTGATCGGTGGGCCCCACAGAAGTGTCTTCGGGAAAATCCATCCCATCTATTGGATTCCTCTCGAAAAATCGGTCAAGAATGGTAGGTTTTAAATGTCTTTTGACGTGGCCCAGAGAAGCAATCATGCTGAGATCGTTCTGAATGTCGCAGGGCAGTTCACTTATGGCTGCTGTATTGCGCATGTGTGTATGCATGGGCACAAACTATCAACATGGTTTTGATCCTTTCGAAGCCATCTATAAGATTGACGGCTTGGATCACCCGTACAGATGATGTAGGTGGCCCACTAGCTTTCGCAAAATGGACAGCGTCCGTCCTTTATGCATGAGCCAAAAATAGAAATTTCCATTTTCTGATGAATACGTGGCTCAGCGCTAGCTTGGACCGAACGATTAGTCCAGTGCACGGCTGGTGTGTGTACACTATGTACACACGCTGTACATATGGGGTCCATGGCGATGTTTCTGAGAAATCCAATCCATCCATTCATTTTGTCTCCTTAATTAAGCCATTTAATCCGAAGATGAGGCATATCCAAATAGCAGGTGGGCCCCACTTAATGAATTAAGGGGCTTATCTGGCCGTTGGGCCACTTCCTGAGATATCCAAAGGTTAAAATTTAATATTTACGGTTAATTTATGGCCCCCAGGCCATGTAAAAAGTTTCGGGCTAATCATATGGCAGGAACCATGTGATCTTGCATTCTAGACCATTTTCGAGCCTCTTTAATGTGAACGGCTTGATCTCCTCGGATCCCTAATGTGTAAATCCATCAATGCTAGTCTTCTGGAGTCCATCCCTTGCTTTGGTGTCTTTGGAGCATCAAATCCACACTTTTAGTACTCTTTTTCAGTCAACGCTCCTAATTACACCCTGTAATAAAAAAACAATTAAAATATTCCATTAACCATTATCATGTACGTAAAATCATGCAATAACTGGGGTCTAATATGCAATATTCGACCCTCATCATATACCATGGCCCTAGGGCTATTGACATCAGTTATGGGCCTATATAAGGGCCGTAACCCACCCTTCTCTCATTCCATACGAATTTTCTAAGCCATAGGAGAGAGAAGAGAGAAAAGAGAAGGAGAAAGTGAGGAGAAGTGAGAGAGAGTTGTGGTTTCTTGTTGGGATTCATTCCCGCCACTCCACGTGATAAATCTCCTCTTCCGTGTAGCTATACCGGCGATTTCAATTCTATTTTTGGGTAAGAAATCCTAACCCTAATATGTTTTAGGTATCTAAGTAGAAGAATCGACGAAATAGCTAACCTATTTCGTGATTTAGGTAGTTGTTGTGTCATAGACAAAGGCGTAGTGATCGAACTAAGTTCGATATGATTTTACCGAAGGAAGGTGTGAAATATAAACGTTTAGGTTATAATTTTCAAGGCTTTCAATGTTAGCAATGATTTATGTCTGACTTGATTGTTGCCATATGATCTTAGTTATGATGTTTTCAATATATCATGTATGTGTAAACTAGGTTGTATGCTAAATGCATTTCATGTCTTTGTTGAATTGTTTAAATGAAAAGGAAATTATGATTTATGCTTGCCATGAATATTAATCTAGTATTCATGTTTGTTGTATGTGTGGAAACTTCTTATGAAAGGATTTGCTATAATATATGTTATAACTAATTTATTACATGTATGTTGGTATATGTAGACTAAGTGTTTGATAAATTTTCTGAATGAGAAAATGCTTGTTGAAATATAATTAATGAGGGTGTTGAGATAGTATTCTCAACTACCTTATCCCTAGTTACAGTTTCCTTCATGTAACCTATCTCGCTATTAAGTAATTTATGTATGAAATGCCTATGTGCGACAACACGTGTACTATGTATTTGTTAAAATATTCAAATGAGATTTATATTTGAATTGGTTGTCACATACTATTTTTGACTTTCACATATGAATGTCTAATGTGCTTGAGTATGATTCGGACTACTACGTAGTCTAGACAATTGGCAATGGTTCCCTAATTAGTGATCGAGGTCGTTTAGCCACACAAGACACGATCGATGAATCTGAGTCGTACGCTGTTTATTGACAGTAGTTAGGCCATGAGGAGTGCTTACACGCTCCATATCGATTAATTCAATGTGCGCTTGTACCAGTCGAGCTTATCATGTAAGCCAATTAGTCCAATGTATGTTCACCATGTATGGACGCTACTGGTTGAATCTAAGGTACCACTTACCAATGCAAAGCCCGTTTAACCTTGGTACCACAATCTACTAAGACTCATGAGTCGGGCATTGTGGTATGGGACACCGTGATCGAGCTGTCGACCTACGCTGGGGTGACGAGCTTTCTCGTAGTGTTCAGTGATTAAACCAAACTTGTGAGCCGAATACGGTGGTATGAGACACTGTATTCGAGCTGTCAGCCTATGGTAAGGTGACGAACCTTTCCCGTAGTGACCTCGAGTATAAACTAGACTATGCCGAGGTGACGAGCCTCTCATAGTGACCTGAACTTGCCTGTCCACTGCTTTTAAATCAGGGGTGATGTTGTCCTATAACTTGCATATCATATGTGATTAACTAGGATTGAAGACCCTAGATGGATCATTTTTTAGGTGAGTGATATAAAGGGAGGTACCTTAGCTTTCCAAACTTGCTGTATGAATAAGTCTAAGTAAGAACTTGGCTAACACAACCATGCACCGCATTGTATGTGTCTTTGGCGTGGTTGTTGATCACAGTACGAGTTTAGTATGCGCGACCGTGAGATGATGTCATAGAGGGAGTGCAGGCAAGGGCATGCATCATTAATACATACTATTCTTGCATTAACAAGAGTATTTAAGACATAATTGTTGCACTGCTTTATCATTACTGCTTGATTGAATTGATAACATGTTAACCTTTACCTTATAGCTCCACTGAGTTGATCACTCACTCCCACTCTAGGATGGTGTTTAAAAACACCAATTAGACTCAGTTATAACTGCAGATAACGGTGAGGCTTACGAGATGGAGCATGTCTTGTACGACGATGAGGAGGAATTCTCCTACCTACAACTCTTTAGCGGGTCTTTGTAGACCTGGAGTTGCGTTACTAGGGCTACAGAGATATGGATTAGATGACATTATACTTTATCATTTTGTATATTTTGGAACTATACATGTAACTATTCAGCCTGGTGACATGATCATACTCTGGGGTTTATATCCACTTATACACTTTATATATCTATCACAGTCTTTCACTTGCTTAATTTAATCATCTTTGGAGTATGATATGCTGATTTAATGTAATCTCATTCATGTTTAATGCACTAATATGGACAATATTCAATCATCATTATCTATGTTACATAAATGATGTGGTGGAACTTGAGAGCTAAGCTTCTGCTCGTCCTCCGATTCTTAGGGCGTTACACGTTGGTATCAAAGCAAGATTTGGATTAAAATGGACCTAGGTTATGGTAACACGATGCACACTGACGTACTTTGACTTAGGAGGCGGCGATGAAAGGTAGAAACAGTCTTAGGATTCCAAGTTTCACCGACGAGCGAAACTGACCATTGAAATCGAACCCATAGACATCTGTGATCATGTAAGATGATCCCAATTCTTTTTCAGACCATCTATTGATGGGTTTAGATGATAATTCGGTGCGTTCCACACTCAAATAATCTGCAAAGCGTGAATATACACGAGATCAGACCCGTAACGCCTCAAACGGACTCAGGGGCTTAAACGGTGTAAATCGGGGGGGGGGGGGGGGGGGGGGGGGGGAGGGGCCAAAGTGGACCCCGAACGTTTTTAACACCCTGGGGGGTATGCCATCGCCCCAAGGTCCAGCGGACCGCGATGGCATCGTCCCAACCGCAAGCCCTCACGGTCCACGGAAAGCGGGCCGACTAATGTACATTCATGTGGGGCCCATGAAACACGTGTGGGACCCCTTATACCTCCCCCTTTTCCTTCTTTCTTCCATTTTCAAGTTTTCAAGCCCCTCCATGCTCTCAAAAACCTGATTTTTTACCTCAAATCCACCCCCCATTCTCATATCTTCTCATTGTATACCCACCTCCCATCATTTCTCTCAAGTCCATCTTCTACTACCTTCAATCCCCTTCCTTCCTTCTCATTTGAGTGTACAAACCTACCTTGTGTCTCATAAATCTCAAAATCTCCTAACCCATCTCATTTTACAAATCTCACTCCACTCTCATGACTCTTTTTAAGCTAGTGGCGGCCATATTTTCTCTTTCCACACTTCTTTCTCTCATGGAAAAGAAGAAGGCTTCCACGGATGAAGCCGGGCCTAGCCGCCCTACCCGTCCAGGAAGAAAATCGAGCGCCGAAGTAAGTTCAAGCATCGATCGAGAGATAAGGATGAAGCGGGATCTTGATCCCCAGATTCCTCTCGAAAGAGCTCTACTGGCAGATATGACACATGAAAGGTTTCAAGGCCGTAGAGTTCTCCTTGAAGCTCACGTGGACGAGAAACTATTTGGGCTTTATCCGGCGACGGATCACCTGTTGGATGCCTGGTGGGGTCCTATATTTGAGGGTAAGTCACGTGCGAATGAGAGCACTGTCCGAGCCTTCTACGCCCATATACGAGAGCCACTGCTAGAGCCTTTGCAGTTCTCTATCCCCATGGGAAGGTGAGAAGCCATTATCGGTATAGACTTGATAGCTCGAGTCATGGGAATTCTGCGTGGAGAAGTGCATGCTAGTGAGAGAAATCTCAAGAGTGTGCATGAAAGAGATCACCGAATACGATTTGTTTGTGGCCGACTGCTCTACTAGAATTGAGGCAATTGCCTCCTGTCGTTTGAGATGACTCCTGACTTTTCCTTGTTCTACCACATCTTCACATACAATGTGTATCACAGGCGGAACAATCACAACGAATGTACGCATTTGATGGTAGACATCCTATACCAAGCGGGGCAAGGAGACAAGCTGTATTTGCCTATGTATGTCTTACTATAAATAGTTCAGATTACAAGCTCTCCTAGGATAGACATTTCATTCCCATTTGGTCAACTTATTTACAAACTTTCTTATGAATTCGACTATAGACTTGGTGCCGAAATTCTTGCACCGATCCATTTCATCAATGACACTACTCTCAACAACATGGGTATTAAGCCACAACAATGTTAAACCCGGCTCGATGAGAGTAAGGATGAGACAGGAAGTGAAGAGGAAGAAAGTGATGAAGGAGGAGACACGAATGAAATAGAGGAAGGAAGCAAGGAAGAGGAAGAGCAGGAGGAGGAAGAAGAGGAGGCTCAAGATTCTGATGAGGGCTCTCCACCTACTACCTAGAAGCACTACCGTAATCGGGCTGCTTTGAAAGCCCGCTTGGCTTGGATCGAGGAGGGCCAAGTCGCCCTACGACAGGAGGTCAGAGAGACTCGGGCTGAACTTGAAGAGAATAGGGCCTTCATGAAATAAAAATTTAAGAAGGTGCCTCGCACCTTGAAAGCTCTCTTGTGCTACATGCAGGACAAGGGTGCTCCTCCATAATCACCAGATTTAGACGACTAGTCCTATGTTATAGTCGCCATTGGATCTTTTCTTTCCTTATTTTCCTTACTTCGTATGTTACAGCCTTGATAGGCTTGGTAGTAGGGTAGAGTTGTTGGTGTGTTTGGTGTTTAAAGCTTTGATTAGATTAACTCACATGCATCTTCTGTCATGATTCATGTAAAATTACATCTCATGTATTATGACAATTTTGGTTAAATGAAGGGGATGCAGCTCCTTTTGCTATGAAATGTGTAGAATGTTTGAGAAATTAAGTGTTGTTATGTAAACCCCTATAGAAGTTGCACCCTATGTTTTATATAGGGAATATCTCTGAAAGCTACTCAGAACACTACGTGTCTAGCACTTGGCGGATCATTTAACGAGGCTCCTCTCCTAAGTGATAGCCACATGGACCCTAGCTTAGGCCTTGACAGTGACATCATGCCAGATTCACAGCCCGCTACTGGCCCCACTAATGAGGCAACACCTATTGCACCACTAGTTCCCGAACAGAACCGTGTGCCAACCTCGACGACTCACATGCCTCAGGCAGCTTCTCCTCCTGATAGGTTGGAGCAAATGATGCTCCTTATGCATCAATAGTAGCAGATTTGGACCACCATTGCTGGGGCCCTTTTTCAGAACATGAAAATGGTTTCGTTTGCACCACCTGTGCACCCTGCTGGAAATATGGGTGCTAACGGCTTGTTCAAGCAATTCCAACACTTCTGACCTCCTATTTTTACAGGTACTCACAGACCCGAGGAGGTCAAGTCTTTGCTTGACCGCATCTCTAATATGCTGAAGCCGCTGCACTGCACTAAGGCAGAGTAGGTTGAGCTAGTCACTTACATGTTTGAGAAGGAAGCCAGTCTCTAGTGGAACAGCATCCTTCGGACCATTGCTCTTGGTTCCATATGGACGTGGGAGGTTTTTAAGACACGCTTCCACAGGAAGTATTTCCCTCTCACCTACCATAATGAGAAGGCGGGAGAGTTCCTTCGCCTCCGACAGGGAGGGGTGACTATGGTAGAATACGAGAATAGGTTCACGGAGCTAGCCAGATACGCTCCTCTGATCCTAGCGAATGATTTGACGAAGATGCGACGATTTGCTGAGGGTTTGCGGCCAGAGATCCACTCGAAGATGTGTTGTACTAGCATTAACAACTATGCTGAGCTAGTGAGTATGTCCCTGTGAGCTGAGCAGTATGGGGATAGATTATCCCATATGCGCGTGCCCATGGTTCCTAGGCCTCGACTAGACTTGCTGAGCAAACCATTCCTCGACAAGAGGCCGCGAGTAGATTCTCCTCCTCGGCTTATGGCACCACCGACATAGCCGAGGCGACCTGATATATGGTGCACCTATTGCAAGAGGTCAGGCCATTCTGACACGTACTACTTCACTAGGATGAGGGACAACATCTTCATGCCCCCTCAGAAGATTAATCGTCACATGCCACCAGCTATCTTAGCTCCACCTCTACGATCAGCACCCCCTGCATAGCCTTCTTACAGGCCACCTGTACCTCGATTTAGGCTGCTTTAACGACCTATGGCATTGCAACTGAACCATTTTCAATAGGCTCGTGTGCACTCACTTGCATTTGAGGCATCTAAGATAGCAGTTGCAGCACCACTAGCTTTTAAAGTTACGACACACATCCAAGGTACACCAGTCTTTTGGGTCCACTATCTCGATAATATCATGCGTAGCAGTCAAGCGACTAGTGTTGGATACAGCTCTTACGAAGGGGGTGAGAATCCTTACCACTACAGGGACTTTTTCATACATTATAAAGATTTGTAAGGATTGCTCGATAGACTTAGGAAGCAGGACAGTACTCGTTGACCTGATTGTGGCCCCACTATGACATTATGATGTTATCCTCAGTATAGATTGACTCACCAAGATGAAGGCAGAGATCGATTACGATACCAAAGTGGTGATAGCCCGTGCACTTGTGGGCACGACCTTTACCTTTCCAGTTCAGGTCAGTTGGCCTTGCCATGTAAGTTGTTACGCTTCCTTATTAGAGAATGTTGATGGTCCAACACTTGGGCTCATGCTAGTAGTTCAAGATTTCATGAACGTGTTCGAGAAGATCACGAGACTACCTCCTCTGTGCAAGATTGACTTTACTATCGACCTTGTGCCTGGTGCGACACCTATATCTCTTCTGACGTATCGCATGCCTCCATGTGAGATGAGAGAACTGAGGAAATAGATCAATGATCTATTGGATGCAGTCTTCATATGACCGAGTGTATCTCCTTGTGGAGTACCTGTGTTGTTTGTGAAGAAGAAGGATGGATCACTGCGATTGTGTATTGATTATCGCAGGTTGAATCAAGTGACAGTGAAGAATAAGTATCCTTTGCCTAGGATAGATGATTTGTTCGATTAGTTGAAAGGGGCATGGTACTTCACTAGGATCGACTTACAGTCAGGGTATCACCAATTGCACATTAGGGATGAGGACGTGCAGAAGACAACTTTGAGAACTAACTTTGGGCAATACGAGTTCCTTGTGATGTCGTTTGTACTCACAAATGCATCAGTCGTGTTCATGGACTTGTTGAACCGGGTGTTTCGGCCATATCTATACCGATTCATCATCGTATTTATAGATGACATCTTGATATACTCTAAGAGTCGAGCAGATCACGAGGAGCACCTGCGAGTAATCTTTGATGCTCTCAGGAAGAACCAGTTGTTTGCCCAGTACAAGAAGTGTGACTTCTGGAAGGAAGAAGTCAAGTTCCTGGGACATGTGGTGTTCAAGGAATGGATAGTTGTGGACCTTGCTAAGGTGACCATAGTTTAGGACTGGGAGCAGCTCAGTTTGGTTATTGAAGTGAGGTGCTTCCTTAGCCTAGTAGGTTACTATCGTCGATTCATTAAGGACTTTTCCAAGATAGCTAGACCATTGTCTTAACTGACTCGGAAGGATCTTAAGTTTACATGGAATGAGAAGGCAGAAGTATCTTTTCAAGAACTGAAGGACAAGTTGACGTCTGCCCCTGTTCTAGTATTGTCAGAGCAATGGGTCAAGTATACGATATACACCGACACGTCTCATGTTGGTTTGGGTTGTGTTCTTATGCAGAAGGATAAAGTGATTGCCTATGCATCGCGACAGTTGAGGAAACACAAAGAGAACTACTCTATGCACAACCTAGAGTTAGGGACTGTCATCTTTACATTGAAGCTCTAGAGACATTACCTCTATGGAGAGGAGTTCAAGCTCTTTTGCGATCACAAGAGCCTCAGGTACATATTCATGCAGAGGGACCTGAATATGAGGCAGTGACGATGGATGGAAACCTTGAAGGACTTCAAGTTTGAGGTCCCCTACTATCCTAGCAAGGCTAACCTTGTGGCAGACGCATTTAGCCGCAAGAAGACGATAGCGTTTGCGGCTCCGCTAATGATAGATGAATGGAACATGATAGAATTTATGCGAGACTTAGAGCAGAAGCTTATGATAGAGGAGCCATTCGAGAGCATCGTACACATTCGTGTGCGGCCACTCATTGATGACAAGATTATCACGGTTTAGAGAGACAATGAACTATTGGTAAAGATGAGAGAGTAAGTGAGCGACAGTGAAGACTCAAAATGGAGAGTTGGTACGGATGGGGGTGTACGTTATTATGGCTGCCTATACTCCCAAACCTTCATGACTTGAGGAGGGAAGTTCTCGAAGTTGCTCACACTTCGAAGATGGTGATGTATCCTGGTAGTACAGAGATGTATCGAGACATGAAGAGGTCGTACTGGTGGGACAACATGAAGGCCCATATAACATATTATGTGTTCCGTTGTCTCATGTGCTAGTAGGTCAAGGCAAAGCATCACCTACCTCCTGGACTGCTTCAGCCCATGCCCATAACATAATGGAAATGAAATTTTATTTTTATGGATTTCATCTTAGGGTTACGAAAGACAAGGGACATGACTCCATTTGGGTGATTGTGGACCGATTGATGAAATCAACTCACTTTCTCCCTATTAGAGTTTCATACTCAGAAAACGATTTAGCCAGGCTGTACATCAAGGAGATAGTACGTCTGCATGGAGTTCCTATGGAGATCGTGTCGAATAGAGATACGCGATTCACATCTATTTTCTGGACTTGTATCCAGGAAGTAATGGGTGTGAAACTGAAGTTCAATACCGCGTTCCACCCACAGATGACGGGCAGATGGAACAGGTAAATCAGGTGTTGGAAGATATGCTGTGAGCTTATATGCTTGATTTCAAGGACAGTTGGGATGACTGTCTTCCTTATGCTGAGTTCGCCTATAACAACAGCTTTCAGGCGAGTATTGGCATGACCCCTACGAGGCATTGTATGGGCGCCCATGTTGACCACCACATTGTTGGGCAAAGGTTAGCAAGAAGAGTTTGATTGGCCAGAGTTGGTACAGGCGACCTCAGAGAAGATCGACATTATCAGGCGTTGACTTCTCTTAGCACAGAGTAGAGAGAAGAGTTATGCCAATACGAGGTAGCGACCGTTAGAGTTTGAGGTTAGGGACCATGTGTTTCTTAAGGTTTCACCCATGAAGGGAGTTCTTCGATTCGGCAAGAAGGGGAAACTCACGCTATGGTTTATTGAGCTGTTACAAATTATAGATCGAGTAGGTGTGGTAGCGTACAACCTTTCTTTACCCACACCACTCGCATGCATGCACAATGTATTTCACGTATCAATGCTGAAGAAATACGTTCCTGACCCTTCCCACATCATCAAATGGGAGCAGGTATAGTTGAGTGAAGATGTTACTCATGTACTGTGACTGACGCGTATCCTAGACAGGAAGGAGCAGGTACTGCGCAGTAAGGTGATTTTGCTTTTGAAGGTATTGTCGACACATCACATTGAGGAAGAGGTTACTTGGAAAACAGAATCAGAGGTCCGCAAGAACTACCCTCAGATTCTCTAGGAGTACGAAAAGGTACTAATTTCGAGGAAAAAAATTCTCTTTAAGGGGGTTAGATTGTAACGTCTCAGAAAAATCTGTACAATGACCCAAGTACCACCTCAGGTAGAAATCGCTAAGGATCGAATTATGCAGAAATTATATGAAAATTAATTAAGTGTTATACTGAATTAATCAGTAGATTAGTTTGAATTACTGTTTATATGAACTGCAATACCTAAAACTAGTAGAATCGTTAACTCAACATTACCTAGAAACCTAGGATCAATCTCAAAACCCAGTTGCTCTCGAAAGCACACTGAAACTCTATATCGGACCTGGATCTCACGTTGAAAGTCCGATTATCGTAAAACTATATGGTTATGACCGCCTTATTGGGCTTGACAACTATCTTGGGAATCAAATCCAAATAGTATCCAGAAATGCACAACTTGAGCTCAGAGTGAAGTGTGTGAGAAACACGAATATCTTTAGAAAATGAACTCAAACTTAAGTGATTTGGGCCGTTCGCTTGCAGGCCAAATTTAAAGTTTCAGACCCTCAGATTCTGACCCAACTACACCCTTAGATTAGAAAATTTTTTCTACACATGTCAGTGTACTTGTGACCCTGATCGGGTGGCGATGACCATTGAAATGAAACTGGTCCTCCATGGTTGATCCACTAATCTGATCAGACCAAAACTTTAACATGGCATAGATATATTGTCAGGGAATTTTCTTCAGACCGTAGGCAAGCAATGGACCTCCATATGAGCTCCGTTGGCCCTAAACAGTTGACTTTTGGCTATAACCTAAGTATATAATGGCCCTGGGGCCATTGACATCAGTTCTGGGCCTATATAAGGGCCTTAACCTACCATTCTCTCATTCCAAACGAATTTCCTAAACCCTAGGAGAGAGAAGAAAGAAAATAGAAGGAGAAAGTGAGGAGAAGTGAGAGAGTTGTGGTTTATTGCTGGGATTCATTCCTGCCACTCCATGTGCTGAATCCCCTCTTCCATGTCGCTATACCGGTGATTTTGACTCCATTTTTGGGTAAGAAATCCTAACCCTAATCTGTTTTAGGTATCCAAGTAGAAGAATTGATGAAATAGCTAACCTATTTCGTGATTTAGGTAGCCGTTGTGAGATAAAGGCGTAGTGTTCGAACTAAGTTCGATACGAGTTTACCAACGGAAGGTGCGGACTATAAACGTTTAGGTTATGATTTTCAAGGCTTTCAATGTTAGCGATGATTTATGTCTAACTTAATTGTTGCCATATGATCTTAGTTACGATATTTTCAATACATCATGTATGTGTAAATTGGGTTGTATGCTAAATGCATTCCATGTGTTTGTTGAAATATTTGAATGAATAGAAAATTATGATTTATGTTTGGTATGACTATTAATCTAGCATTCATGTTTATTGTATGTGTGGCAACTCCTTGTGAAAGGATTTGCTATAATATATGTTATAACTAATTTATTACATGTATGTTGGTATATATAGTTTAAGTGTTTGATAAATTATCTGAATGAGAAAATGCTTGTTAAAATATAATTAATGAGGGTGTTGAGATAGGATTCTCAACTACCTTATCGCTAGTTACAGTTCCTTCATGTTACCTATCTCGCTACTAAGTGATTTATGTATGAAATTCTTATGTGTGACAACACGTGTACTATGTATTTGTTAAAATGCCCAAATGAGATTTAATTTGAATTGGTTGTCACATATTATTTTCGACTATCACATATGAATGCCTAATGTGCTTGAGTATAATTGGGACTACTACGCAGTGTAGGCAATCGGTAATGGTTCCCAAATTAGTGGCCGAGGTCGTTTAGCCACACAAGACACGTTCAATGAATCCGATTCGTACACTATTTGTCGATAGTGGTTAGGCCACATGGAGTGCTTACGCACTCCATGTCGATTAATTTAATGTGCACTCGTACCAGTTGAGCTTGTCAAGTAACCCGATTGGCCCAATGTATGTTCACCATATATGGTCACTACTGGTTGAATATAAGGTACCATTTGCCAATGAAAAGCCCGTTTAACCTTGGTACCACGATCCGCTAAGAGTCATGAGCTGAGCATGGTGGTTTGGGATAACGTGGCTGAGCTGTCGGCCTACGCTGGGGTGACGAGCCTCCCCTTATTGTCCAGTGAGCAAACGAAACTCGTAAGTTGAATACGGTGGTATGAGATACTGTATTCGAGTTGTCTGCCTATGCTAAGGTGACGAGCCTTTTCCTTAGTGATCTCAAGTATAAACTAGGCCTACGCCGAGGTGACGAGACTCCCGTAACGACCTGAACTTACCTGTCCACTGCTTTTAAATCAGGGGTGAAGTTGCCATACAACTTGCCTATCGTATGTGATTAACTAGGATTAACGACCCTAAATGGATCATTGTTTGGGTAAGTGATATAAAAGGAGGTACCTTAGCTTCCCAAACCTGCTGTTTGAATAAGTCTAAGTAAGAGCTTGGCTAACACGACCATACACCGCATTGCATGTGCCTTTGGCATGGGTGTTGAGTACAGTGGGAGTTTAACATGCGCGACTGTGAAATGATGTTTCAGAGGGAGTGCAGGTGAGGGCATGCATCATTAATATATACCATTCTTACATTAACAAGAGTACTTAGGACATGATTGTTATACCGCTTTATCATTACTGCTTGATTGAATTGATAACATGTTAACCTTTGCCTTATAGCTTCATTGAGTTGATCACTCACTCCCACTCTGGGACAATGTTTTAAAACACTAACTAGACTCTGTTATAGCTGCAGATGATGGTCCGACTTATGAGATGGAGCCTGTCTTCTATGACGACGAGGAGTTCTCCTACCTACAATTCTCTGGTGGGTCTATATAGACCTAGAGTTGCGTCACCGAGGCTATAGGGATATGGATTAGATGACATTACACTTTATCATTTTGTATATCTTGGAACTATATATGTAACTATTCATCCTGGTGACATGATCATACTCTGTGGTTTATATCCACTTATACACTATATATATCTATCACGGTCTTTTGCTTGCTTAATTTAATCGTCTCTGGAGTATGATATGCTAATTTAGTGTAATCTCATTCATGTTTAATGCACTAATATAAACAATATTCAATCATCATTATCTATGTTGCATAAGTGATGTGTTGAAACTCGAGAGCTGAGCTTCTGCTCGACCCCCGATTCTCAGGGCGTTACGGTCTTTAAATGTGCATGATCATTTTGTCTAGATTTAAACTGATTTTGGACAATCTGATCGGTCCAAATTAAAAAGTAAATATAACTTCAGATGTTTATAATACATTTCACTAAAATCTGATGTCGGATCGCAGGATGTGACCCATCATATTGTTGATCAATCTTGTCTGCTTAATATCTTTCGCCCAATATCTTTCTCATCTAAAGCCTGATCGAGGCGAGTAACTAGTCAGATTGAAGCTCTTGATTAGTATAATAGAGTGAATGGATCATAGTTCTAAATTGAAAACCTACGATTATAAATTTCTTATGGGCTGCTTAAGCTTTAGTTGTGTTTTCCCTTCTTCCATGTATTTGTTAACCTATGACCTTTTCATATCTAAAATAAACATTATAGTGGGCCCCATCATGATGTGTGGAGAACATTAATACCGTGCATATGATGTGTCCCCTTTAGGTAATGGGATATCCCAAAATCAGTCGTACGCAAAACTCAAGTGGGCCGTAGCATCTAAAACTATGTGAAGACATCCTAAAACATAGAAAGGCACTTGGCGGGGCCCACATGAGTTTTGGATGTGGCCGAAACTTGGTTTGACCCCTCATCTAAGTGGGACACACATAATGAATTGGTTGGATATGTGAATCACATCTAGGTGGGCCCAATATATGATTATGAATATTTTAATGGGAGGGTAACCGCTCCCAACTATAGTATGTGGTGTGGCCCACCCAAATCTTGGATTGACTTTATTTTTAAGCCCATTGCCCACCATGGAACGACACATCTAATTGATGCAAGTGGACCCCACCATAGAAAATAGTAGGATAGTGATCGAAAACTTCCATGGCCTAAAGAAGTTTTTAATGGTAGGCATACAATCCTCACTGTTTTCTGTGGTGGGGTCCACTCGAACTTTGAACCAGCCTCGTATTTTGGCTCATGCTCTAAAATTTTGAGGTAAATAAATGGATGGAGTGGATAAACCCTAAGTATACATGGTGGACCCTACAAAGTTTACTCATACGCTATGATGGGTACGCATGCCAGATGCTCAGCAGATTGCGTAGTAACTCACTATGCTTATGGTAATTAGTAAACTCTATGAGGTCCACCATGATTTATGTATTATATCCACTCCGTCCATCCATTTTACCAGATAATTTTATCACTTGAGCCTAAAAATAAAGCATATATACAATGTTCAAATGGACCACACCAAAGGTAATAGTTGAATTGAACGTTTACTATTGAAAATTTCTTGGGGGGTCACAGAAGTTTTGGATCAAGCTTACTTTTGTGTTTTCACTTCATCCATTTCTATATGATCTTATGAACAGGTTGGATGACAAATAAACATCACTGTGGGGCCTAACAAGGTTTGAACGGTGGAAATCATTATCCCCACTGTTTCCTGTGGTATGATCCACTTGATCATTGGATATGCTTCAATTTTGGGCTCAACCCTTTAAATTAGATAGAAAAAAGGATGGACGGCATGGATAGACCACATACATTCAAAGTGAGCCCAACGGAGTTTACTCAGTATGATAAGAGCGTACTGAGTAACTCAGTATGCAATTTGATTTCTGGACACGGATTTCTAGCGAAAGCCTCATGCACTCGAATGCTAGGTGGGACCCGATGTGATGTTTGTGAGATATCCACATCGTCTATCCGTTTCGAGAGCTAAGTTTAGGTCATACGACAAAAAATGAGGTGGATCCAAAATTTAAGTGGACCATAGGAGAGGAAAATCTGTGGAAAGAGTTTCTTATCGTTGAAATCTTCCTAGGCTCTACCTCGACGTTTATATGCCATCCAAACTGTTTATAAGGCCATTCCCACTAGGATGAAGTGAAAACACCAAAAATGTTGCCTGATACGAAACATTGTGGCCATACAAATGTTTTAAACGGTGGTCACTGAATCCCCACTATTTCATCCCATGCGGCCCACTTGAGTTTTGGATCCACCTAAATTTTGGTCGCATGTCTTGGAATTATCTATTGAAATGGACGAATGGTGTGGATTTCTCATAAACATCACGTTCGGCCCCACTTAGCATACCTGCGTATGAACTTCATGCGCAAGGCTTCCGCGGGAGATTTTCGGCCTATCTCCTCCCTCTGTCTCTCTCGTACCCACACACCAGATCCATCTCTCGGCCCTCTCCAAAACCCTCTCTCCCCTCTCCCCTCTCCTCACTCCTCTCTCTCTTCCTCTAGATCTCTCCCTCCTCTCTCTCTCTCTCTCTCCATCCACACTCTTGTTGCCGAAGCCCTACCCACGCATGCCTTCTCTCTCTCTCTTTGAAGCTCGGCTGAGGTATTTCTCTCTCAATCTCTCTTAATCTCAATGACGATTTAGGGATTTGGGGATTTTAGGGTAGATTGTCCAAAATAGGAATTTGGGGATTTTAGGGTGGATTTGTCTCTCAATCTCAATCTCTCTCATGCTCTTGTTGCCGAAGCCCAACCCACCCACGCTCTTGTGCTGTCGATTTTTGTTTTGAACATTTGGTTAGCTTCTTTGTCTCTAATTAGATTTTTTTTTTATTTTGGGTGGTTATGAAATAAGTAGTTTTCAACTAAGTTGTACCTATTGGTTTGGTTGGAATTTCTGTGGCTGTGTGCTTCTTCTTTTTTCTTGCATTTATGGTATTAATTTAGGACAAGTGCTATGCATTTATTTGGACAAGGAATCTCACTAATGATAGAGATTGAAGGAACCTTGAGAAAATTTGGGTACTAATCGAAACTATTCCTTGTGAAAGATTTGTTTTTCCAAGGTTTCTGGTTGTTTAGTTGTCATTTTCAATGGCAGTAAAGGCTCAAATAGAGGAGATATTTCTCTCTTGAACTGGGGCTTTGGGTTTGTAAATTAATTTATTCATGGATGGTTGAAAGTAACTGGAGAAAAAGAGGAAAATCTCTACCTATTAATTCTCCTCTCTGTGAACTAATGAACACCCATTACTACGTTTCAAGTATCTTTCACTTGGGTGTTAAAAAAAAATAAAATACATCTGCTAGTGATATACAATTACATAATTGAAATGGTAATTTTATCCAAGGAATTTGTTTTTTCTAGTCTTATAAGTATTTTATGGGATGTGGGCAGTCAAGAATTGGTGAAAGGATTAGAAGGGGAAGGATAAGTTTGGTGTATTCTACTCTGACATTTAGAGTAGTGAGATCTTCCCATGGCTGAACTTTCATCCCATGAACCTCTTCTTTTGAATGGAGATATCAAGCATGGTATCACCAAGAGGACTCCCTTATCAGCATCTTTAGCGAAATGGGTACTCAAAATTTTGATGTGGGGGATCTTCATTGCATGGATTGCTCTTATGTTTTTCTTCTCTAGCAAGTTTGTGCGAGGATTGTACCAGAAATGGCTTGGAGCAACCAGAGAAACTATCTCATAAGTAGGCACCAGTGATGTTCTTCATCTTTTTTCTATTTCTTTTTGGAGCCTTGAACAGAATTACGTTTAACTAGTAATGTTTGTTTGTGTTTGCACTATAGGAAGTATATTCCTGATATTCGGTGCTCCAATTCACATTGTTGCATTTCTAGCATTGATCTATGTAACTGCTTTCCCAAGTGAAAATGAAAAGTATGGTTTCCCATCATTTAGTTGGCACTTGGCAGTATAAAATTCTCCAAGTTGCATCAGTTTTATTTTTTTATTTGCAGGAATGAATGCGATGAGAAGAATCACATCTTTATACAACATGCATATGTTTGCTTAAGCTTTGCTAGACACAATCTTGTTACTCACAGAGCATCCTTTCACTTACAGGGTAAAGAAACCGAAATTTCCAAGGTTCCGTTTATGGCCATTTCCTATCATTGTTGCTGGACCATTTGGTGTTGTCTCTGCTACAGAATTGATTGGGATACTCTTATTTTTTGCATACATTATCTGGGCAGTTTCTACTTATGCAATACAAATTCAGCAAGGAATATCTACATTTCCCCTGCCTTTTAAAGAGAAAAGGTGTTTTCTTTAACTTGGTCAATCAGTCATGTATTTTGCTTGTCAGGCAAACATGTCATTTTAGGTGTTCTTTCTTATAGTCTGATGCTTTTATAGTCCTATAAATTTGTGTTTCTTTCCCAGATCATCTGCCATAAGAATTAAAATAATGTGGATTTTGGGGCTATTCTAGGATTTCTATTCTAGTGGAGGGTCCATCATTTGTTGCAAGTTGAAGGCTCCCAAATGGACATGGGTGGATGTAGTAAGAAAAGACTTGATGGCCTATGGTCTAACTGAAGTTATGGCCCTTTATAGAGTTGCATGATGGGACAAAATTCATGTAGCCGACCCCAATTAGTCGGGATAGGGCTTAGATGATGATGATGATGATGGAGGGTCCATCAGCACTGCCTCTCTTGACAGTTGGTTCTACAGACATATGCTTAAACTGACCTACTCATCTCCAACTGTACCATGAAGAACCCATTATTTTGGAGTCTGGGGCCCACTCATTAGCCCATGTCTCTTTATCAGCCTTCCAATCCTCGACATCACAAGGTCGTGTGGCTCTGACCTTAGGATGCATTTCAATGCACTATCAAAGAACATGGTGGGACAACATCAGACTGATTCTAGCTTTACCCACCTAAACCCTCAAACAAAAGAGGTTATAGGGTGAAATATATATATATATATATATATATATATATATATATATATATATATATATATATATATATATATATATATAATTTTAAACTGCAATCACTAACCTACTAAGTGTAAATATCTAAACTGTGTTTCCTTTCATTAGAATTCATAATTGAGGGTTTGGACTGAAGTATGTTGAACAAGTATTATGCTTTAACATATGATTTTCTATTCAATTTGGTCTCTAATACCATTTATGGTCTGAATTTAATTTTTAGAACATTGGTTTTAGTCAAAATCAGCCCATATGTTAAGTTAATATTTTTATATCGTTTGCTATGACATTTCCCCTATTATTAAGTTAATATTATTTATGTTTGAAGAGGTTACAGATTAAGTATGTTAAATTACTGGCTTTATGTTAATTACTGTAAATTTTTTGACTTCTTGTAGTGTGGATGCATTTTCATCAGGACTACTTGGCAGTAGGAGGGAGGTGGATGCAAGTTCTCGAAACCTTAAATTAATCTTGAATCATTTATATCTTTATTGCTTCATTTATATGTTGTCATCTGGGTAAAATTATAACTCTTCAAAGCCCACTCTATCGTAAGACATTATGGTGCATAACGATTCCCAGTAGGTTAAGTTGCAAATTATTATTAAGAGTTGGTTGGATATCATTTATTTTTTATAAATGTTATTAATAGTTGGATGGATGATGAATGTATTTGCAAATGTAAATAAAAATAAAGAATTTATAATATATATATATATATATATATATATATATATATATATATATATATATATATATATATATATATATATATATATATGTTATCAATGGAGGATACCTTGTTTAGGGGGACATGAAATTTTGTAGCTTATGGTATGGTGCCCCAATATTGGTTGTATGTTATTAGTCTGTAGTAGATAATACTAGGTTCATCTTGGTGTGAAGGCTCCTTTGAATGAATTAGATGGTAATATAAATTTGCAAAATGGGCATGCTTCAGGGTTTGTGATTTTGATGGTGGGTCCCATCATTCACATGGCTTGGATGTCCCACAGAAGTGATACTTTTTGGTGAGAGATGGGGTTGCATGCTTGGCATAGAGCCAGCTGTAGGTGGTCAATTCTCATGGAAAATGTTGTTATGTGTATGGAATTCCTCAAAGCTCCACTTTTCTTGTTTGTGTATGGAATTTCTTAAAGCTTCACTTCTCAAAGCTCACTTGATGATTTGATTGACCTGATGTTTTATTCATGTTGGTGTGGTGCATATGTTGTTAGATGTTATACACATACCATGCAGGCCCAGTTTCACTACTTTTTTAAAGAAAGAAATAAATGAGGCCATTTTGTAATTTCATCCCTTGGACACTACCTCCATGCCATTTCTAAACGTGGAGGCATTATTTGGTAAAATATATATTCCTAAGGAATTTTGTAGTAAAAATTTCAAAATTAGACGGTACATAAAGAAGATTAAAAGGCAATACATCAATTAAAATGATTAAGGGCCTAACCATCCAAATTCTGGGACACATTGTGGATGGAGCATATCTCTAAGTTCACAGTGATTAAGAAAGCCTAACCATTTGATTTGGAAGGTATAAAGCTCATTTTTCCTGTATTGGCCGATATAGCCGATACTCTTCAGTTTTTTTGTTGTGACAGATATTGTACACCTAAAATTGTTTCTACTTTTTGGTGCGCGTGGTACACCTAAAACTGTTTCTAATCCTTGGTGTGTGTGTGCGTGTGCCTCTGTGTGCATGTGTGTTGTGTGCATGTAATGAACAAAATATATGCTATTTTACTATGTGAAAACTACAATTGACCTATACAATATGCTCAATTCTAAATGATATATTGTCATCATAAACATGTCTGTCAATAATTTCTTCTCTGCTTCGTTTTGTTGATATACTTTCATATTTTGTTTTTTGATCTCTTATATAGGCTTAAATCTAGTTGAGAATGGGTTCCCATCCTTTCTTTATGCTTGTAATGTGAGAAAAATGTGAAAGAAAATTGAAAATTGATTCTTATAGGTGTATTGGCTTGTATAAGCCGATAGGGCTAACAGTTTTAGGGGACCTATTTTCCCCCTTGTATTATTTAACGAGGTAGGCAATAACGGATCAGATATAGCCCTTCTGGTCTAATTCAAAACTTATTTTCCAATCCTTTAGGTAGGTGGAACTCTTTGTCAAGAATGTGGTGAAAGTATTGGGGAATAGTTGAGGACATTGTGAGCAATATGGTTGCTAGATTCACGAATCAGTTTTGTACAGAAGTTTTAAAGTTTCTAGGGCCACAACCATGGTTACCTAAATCGGTATTTTTGTCCTCGAATTGTGAATCAGTTCAAGTGACCTGATTAACAGTTTGAATCACTAAAAATATCTGATATTGGTCAATTTAGGGGCAGTTCACAAATAAAGTCAACATAGTTTTGTTTATAATCTGGACAAGATTGAAACAAGTTCCAGAATTATATCTAATAAGTCAGCTATAAATTTGGAAAAGGAATTTTAGTTTATTTTGGATTTATTAACTTTCAAAACAGTGTACTAGAACCTTTAATTTAGTTTGAATTTGGAAAGCTCCAAAACAGAACCATATTCTACATGGAATGTTATTTAATAGGGAGGCTATAAATCAGATTATCAGATCATCCCTCGAAAAATTTTGACCATACAATTTCCGATCATTGCAATTGGAAGACACTTTAACTTCATCGCATGGTGACACTGTAATTTTCTTCCATTTGAATTAGGCTCATTGATCAATTAAGTGGGCTTACCTGATCTTGGCCTGGGTTGCAGTAACGATGAGGTACACATTGAGTGGCCAGCCTCACACTAGTACTTTTAGTCATATTAATGGCCGTCCATTGATTCCGATGGTTTGTTCCAATTGATCAGTAGGTTGGCCTGATTTTCATATCAATATCCTACGCATGATATGTGGGTGGAGAGAAAAAATGGCTGTCGTATGTGATGATCTCCTAGGAACTGAAACTCTAGTTATCTTGAATGGGAGGACTGGATTCCATAATTCTTTAAAACATCTATTGTATTCGGCAGCCCACCATATTGTGTGTAACATTCTTTCCATGCATCAGGTGCACCCCACATATTTAGGCCCTAGGACCTAAAATCATCCCCATCCACAACCCATGTGGGCCACACTACAGGAGTAATGAGTAGGGAATGCCAACAATATGTTTTTGTGGGATCCACCATGGTATTTGTATTTCATGAAAGACATTTATCATGTGTCACTAATCAAGCTGAAGGGATAATTCAGAAGTCAGCTTGATCCAAAAATAGGGCGAGCCACACCATGTGGAGTTTTAGGTGTGATTTACATTGTTCCTTGTTGTGTGGCCCATCTGAATTTTGGATTGAGATGATTTTGGCATGTATGGTGATCATGATAAGAGTCATCAGATGGACCGCTGCACCAAAATTGTAAATTTGCGATGGATTTTTCGACGGACCTCACTAGTCATAAAAATCTCTTAGTTTAACGACGGATTTCATCCGTCGCTATTGGAAAAAGTCCAATTCCGTCTCCCTAAAATCCGTATTTAGTTCATCGCTAAAAGTTGATTTGCAACGGATTTGCGACGGATTGTGGTCCGTCGTAAAATAGCGATGGACTAAATCTGTCTAAGTTTGATTTTGTTACGGAATATTCATTGCAAATTCTCGCCCAAAATAGCAATTGGCAAAGGTTTTTAGTTTTTTTTTTTTATGGATCATGGTCCATCATAAAAGGACTTTTGCATTAAACATTTATTTTTTTCAATTTTCAAAAAAGAATATAGTGAAAAATTGTTTTTTATTATTATTTTTATTTTTTGTAGTCTAAGAATTGTTTATTATTAGAATTTTAGTGGTTTAATTGTACATATTTGTATCTAAGATTATTTTTTTAACAATTAATTGAATGCAAAAAATAAAAATAAAATTATTTTTATATAAAATGAGTGGATTTTTATTTTTTTTTAAAATTTAAAACTAATATTTAAATGATTTGTAATATCACATGAAAAAGAATATTGAGAAGTTTCAAAATTTTAACGATGTTTGAGAAAAAAAAAAAGAGATTTTAAAATAATAAAAATCGTGATTTAATAAAAATCCATTTTGTGGGAAAAAAGAATATTGAATAAAGTTAATAATTTTGAGAAAAAAGAATTTGATTTTGAGAAAAAAAATAATATCCTGAAAAAGAAAATTAAAAAGATTTAAAAAAATGTGAAAATTTTGACAATGTTGAAAAATGAAAATATTTTGAAAAAGAAAATGAGTTTGTATTTTGAAAAATAAAATAAAATTGAGAAGTTTGATAAAAATTGGTAAGTTCGAAAAAAATTCTTTTAAAAAAATGGGGAAGTTATAAAGAATTGAAAATTTTAAAATAAAACGAGATTAAAAAATCAATACTTTAACAAAAAAGAAACATTTTGAAATGAAAAATAAAGAAGTCGAAAAAATTTGTGATTTTGAAAAATAATTGAAAACGTTCAAAATTTGACATTAGTATAAAGTTATTTATAAAAACACTGAGATTTTGAAAAAAAAAATATCATTTTAAAAAATAAATTTGAAAATTTGAAAACAAAATGATGCTTTTGAAGAAAAGAAAATCGGCATTTTGAAATTTTTGAGAGAAAAAATTTGAGAAATTTTTTGAGATTTTGAAAATAAAAATTAAGAATTTGTATTTTAAATTTTTTTGAAATATTTTATAATAAAAATGATATTTTGTTATAAGTTATTAAAGAAAAATTAAGAGTAAAAAAATATATATTTTGAAAAAAATGTTATTTTTAAATGGAAATTGAAATTTATCTATGAAAAAAAAAGTATTTTTTACTAAATTATTAGGCACATCCACTCATTGAACCTTTAACTATTTTTGGACAATCTAATTAGTCTAGATTGAAGAGTAAATAACTTTAGATGTTTTAATCAAAATTTACTCAAATTGTTAATTAATCTTGTATGCCTAGTATCTTTCTCATATGTAGCCTGATCGGGGCGAGTAACTAGTCAAATTGAGGGTATTGATCAGTAAAATAGAGTGAATGGACCAGACATGTAAAATGGGCCAAATATTTTGTTTAAAATTGTGACCCCAACTCATTGACCTCGTGAGAACTTTAAGAATTGATGTTAGTAAGTTTTGTGGGCCCCATCATGATGTGTGTCGAACATCAACACTGTGCATTTGATGTGTCCCCTTTAGGTTATGAGATATCTAAAAAATCATCCGTATACAAAACTCAGGTGGGCCATACCATCTAAAACCATGTGAAGACATCCTAAAAAATATAAAAGCACTTAGTGGGGCCCACATGAGTTTTGGATGTGGCTGAAACTTGGTCTGACCTCTCATCCAAGTGGGGCACACATAATGAGTGGGTTGGATATATGAATCACATTTAGGCAGGTCCAATATATGATTATGAATGTTTTAAGGAAACCCCTCTCCACTATATTTAGGTGAGTTACTCATTACCCTTACAAAGTAAACTCGTGCGGTCTACTGTTATTTATTTATTTTATCCACTCTGTCCATCATGTTAACAGATAATTTGAAGACTAAAGAACAAAAAAGAAGCATATCCAAAGCTCAAGTGGACCACACCACAGGAAATAGTGTGATTGAACCTCTACCATTGAAAAATTCATGGAGGCTATAAAAGTTTTAGATCAAGCTGATGTTTGTGTTTTCTCTTCATCCCAACCTTTCTTCAAACTAACCCAATCTTCCTCTTCTGATCTCCTCTCTGGTCACAGGCCCTCTGCAAACTGACATAATTTTCCTCATAGATCTGGGTCCTCTGCACAATCTGCTCAAACATCGGAAGCATGTGTCCACCACACGGCTCCTGAGGGCAGGATGCAAGCCGTTCTCAAAACGGCCATCATCAATAAGGTACGTCGTGAATCTCGACAGCTAAACAAAACGTGCCTTATACTGTGACATGGACATGTCTCCCTGGACCAAAGTCTCAAACTCTCATGCAAGTTGTTGTCGAACGTGCTCAGGAAAGAACTTTCGGTCGAACCAGTCTACAAAGTCCTCCTAGGTCCACTCAAAATCGTCCGCTGCCGCTCGGGTGACTGATGCCCACTAGTGATGAGCCTCACCCTGGAGAAGAAATATAGCTAATGAGACACGCTGTTGGGTCGTACATCTCATACTGTGAAAAATCTTCTCCAACTTGGAGCACCATATCTCTGTTGTAATAGGGTCTGGCACGCCCTGGAAGTGCTGGGGATAGTGCCATCGGAAGTCTCTAAGAAGGGCGCTCACACGCTCCTGCTCTGCCTGGGCTGGTGTAACAACGGCCCACCTACCCTGTCCCTGAAGGATAGCAGACATCATCTGCAGTATCTGCTGAAATTGCTTTGCAGTCACGGGTGCTATTGGGGCTGCGACAGGCTCATACGAGGGAGCGAGAGTCGCTTGGGTCGCTCTCCTGGGTGGCATGTCCTATAGGAAGAAACAAGGGCCTATCAGCCTTGAGAATTCTTGGAGGCATAAACGTCAAGGGTCTATGTCGAAAGATCGCTAAGTTATTCAGACTCGGGACCTATTCATTTTAAGTTCATAGTAGATATGTGATGTGATCCTTAGGTATTCCCAAGTTATACTCTGATACCAACTTTTGTCACGCCCCAAATTAGGAAAACGGGCTTACAAAATTCTCGATCACCGAATCAGGCGCCGACAGCCTCCATAGTGCCCCATTCTCGGGTCCTCACATTCATATGCTAGATTCGGATCCTTGGATCTTACAAGGAGGATTTTCAGTATAATTTTTTTAATGGAGCACAACCATAAGCATAACCAAGTTACAAAACAACACCACATATCTACTATATCAAAAACTTTAAGTACAATACGTAAAGGAAAATACAAGGTGATCAAAAGGCTCCAAAATAATTTGATACGCAGTCCTGCCTCAGCGCTGCTGCGATCTAACATCACCTGTATGTAACGGTCATGCCTAAGTTTACAAAATCTTAAAGGGTGGTGTAAGTGTGTGCGCAAGGCAAGTGTCAAGTATACAATATCAGAGAAATGCAGAAATACGCTGGTAATTCCATGAATACTATCAACTGTACCAAGGCTATGCGATGCAAGGCATGAATGTTATTGGCCATACCAAGGCCAGGTGATGCAAGGCCTACGTAGCCATATGTCATATACGAGATGCAAAGTAAGCATGCCAATCCTCATCAAGTATACATATCAGTACAGTTTTTCTCTAGGATATCACCTGGGTCTAATACACTTCACACTAACTGCCGCCTCCCTAGCTGCACAGCCGAGTAAGTGGAAGAGACCACACTATTCGCCTGACCAGTAGTCTGCCAATACCTACCCGGCTTGTCGATAGCAGACTCATTTGTGAGCTGGTCAAACTCAACCTAGCTTGAAACTCCCTCACTCAGGCGGATAAGGCCACACCCCTTCCAAGCGACCATGACACAATGAGAGACGTGGCCTACTGGTATTCGGCACTCCTGCGCTTGTGTATCCACTCGGTCTAAATGTTGGAGCATCTCCTAGTACCAAAAAGGTTCTCAGACTTTCACCCAAGGACAACCTAAGTGCCCACAGTGCTAGAGCCAAGTATTTTCGGTATCCAATATGACCATCCACTATGTTCTTGTGGAGGCTACGACCCTGATGTCGATAGGGCATATAATGATCATAACACACAAATGCTTCTGCATGTATCATGTTATCCAGTCATGCAACAATCCTACGCGTACCATGCCCTCATGTGGATAACTCCTATCAGTGAGTCCCATAAATAATATGCCTAATGGCATATGTTATGATCAGTCACTATTAATATCAAGCATACATATGGTGCGTATGACATGAGTCATGAAATTATATGAAGTATGTTATAAAGTGATGAACTATCCTCACAACGAAGATGGGCTTAAATGGCCTCCACAACAAATATGGGCCTATCAATGGGCCCTAGGGAAAGTTAGAATGTGGACATTTAACCAACATTATTCTTACAATGTGGACGTCAAACCATCATTACTCCCAAGGCATAGCCTGCCATAAACATCATTACATAAACCATGGTGGAATTACACATTGCAATAGACCTTATATACATCCCATTAGGCCTCGACCCATGGGCCTCATCACATGAGCCTTATATATATATATATATATATATCAAGATGGGCCTCATACATCCCCCAAAAAAAGAATCGTATTGAAAAATCAAATGATCATTTGGACCATACCACAAATAGTAGTGGAGATAATAATTCTCATTGTTAAACAAATCACAGGGCCCACCATAAAAGTTTATTTTCCACCCAATCTAATCATAAGGTCTTGAAGACATGGATTAAGAGGGAAAACAAATTCCCTATTGATCCAGAACTTCTGTCACCCAAATGGGTTTCAGTGCTAGACGTTCAATCCTCCACTATTTTCTACAGTGTGGTCCACCTGATCAATGGCTAGACACATCATGGAGTGGCCCACGTGATGTATTTGAGATCCATGTAAGTACTATGGTTGAAAGCCCCTTTATGTTGTCAAATTTGTGGTGCCAAAATCATTGCTTGTACTTTGTGAAATTGCATACATGTTTAAAACATGGTATAGATGAAGCGAGTCACAATGTATGAATTTTGACTATATCAGTGATGCACAATGCTCAACTCAAGATATGTCAAGCCACGACATTGTTTCATAAGATCGACTTCGAAAGACAAAACAAGTTTACAAGTCAAGACTCGAGAATGTTCAACTGAATTCACAAGTTACAAGTCAAGATTCAAGATTGTGTAATTGAAGCTTTTAAGGACAAGCTATATCAAGATTTTAAGCTTCACATTCTTTAAAGGTTATATATCTTAAAGGTTCAATGTCCTTACTTCACTATTAAGGTATGTTTGACCTTAGGTTGACCTTTAGAGTAGGTCATTTCAGATATATAATGTAAATGTTTTATATTTGAGAATTTGGTCTGTTCTAAGACTAGTCCTAGAACTTGTTTGACTAGTCCTAGCACTGCTTTGACTTGTTTAAGTATTTCTTGGACGAGTCGTATGTTTATTACAAAAATTTTAAATTTTTTTATTAAGCTTTGACCAGTCCTAGGGTCTGTTCGACCAGTCGTATGAAAAATGTCGACTGCTCCTTCGACCAGTCGTAAACCTATGACTCAAACTACAGTGTTGAATTTTGCTTGGCTTCGACTAGTCATGAGCAACCTATGACCAGTTGAAGGAGACCTATGACCAGTGGTAGACTACCTACGACGAGTCATGAAACTGCCTTATCTTATCGCGCTCAAATTTTTAAATATTCGTTGGTCTTACGACCAGTCGTTGCGACCTTTGGACCAGTAGAAAATATGATTTGCTCACCTATAAATAGAGCATGAATTTTAGAATATGGAAGAGAACTCAAGCAATTTTAATCCGGCCTTCTGAGAGATAAGTCTATGCTCCATTTAAGCTAAGTGTGCATATTTAATATTCTCCTTCTTTAGCTTTTTAAATTGATTTTGTTTCTTATATTCCAATCTGATATGAAAAGAGGAAGTTTTATTTTTCTTTTTCTGGAATCAAAATCAATTAATGCTAGCCCAATTGGTTTAATTTAAAATTAATTAGAACTTAGAACCATTATAAAGTGAGTATTGGGCATTGAACTTTGACATTCGAACCTCTACTCTGACTTGGTTCTTTCGGGCTACTATAACAAAGGAGAAATTCAGATTTTTTACATTTTTATAATTTACTTTATTTGGTTTTCATTTGAGATTTACCAGAAAAATCTCATTCTGTTGGTTATCTGAGGAAGCCAGTAAAACTCAGAAGTGGGTTGTTATTATTATTATTATAATTGTGTAAGCCCACAGAAAAAGACACAATTATGAAGGTTTTAGGTAAACCTGGAAAACCTATATTGATAGTGAATGCTAATATCCACTGTGTGAGGATATTAGGGGTGGAGTAGCTGTGTGACTATTTATTAACAATTGGTGTACAGACAGGCGAACCACTATAATCCCTTGTGTTTTGTGGTTGTGTGGTTAATTTTCTTATCTTTGATTATTCATTTGTGGGATGTATATATGGATGTAAATGTGTAAATTTTTTTTTTCAAGCGTTGTGGGGAATGTTGTAATAATTTAAGATTTCTATTAATGCTTTATTTTCTTTATTCCTCTTTAGTTTGGGATATTGATATTAATTGTTCTAGTAAGGTTGTCCTACTATAAATCCTGTTTTTATGGTGTAAGATTGTCCTTAGAACGTAATTTGTATCAACCTCTCAAGACTTGAATTGAGGTTGCATTTCATATTGCATTGTGGATTGTGATCTCTTATTTGTTTAGGCTATCTTTTTTTCTTTTTTTTTTCTTTTTTTTAATTCTGCTGTATTTATTTAAAATTTGGCATAGTCCTATTCCCCCCCCCCCCCCCTCCTCTAGGACATATAGCTTAGCCATTTCAATCCAACCTATTCATAAGTTAACATAGTGATAAATGAAGTGAAGACAAACCATCGACTTAATTGTAAACTACTGTGACCCTTAGAAGTTTGAACGGTGGAATGTCATTGTCCACTATTTCAATGGTGGGGTTCACTTGAACTTTAGATCTGACTCATTCTTTAACTCAGACCATAAAATGATATCTCAAAATGGTTGGATTGTATGCATCAAGATGGGCCCCACCGTCCAAATAATGGACGGTGTAGATAAAACAAATACATCAAGAGGGTCCCACACTGCATAGGCGTAACACATGTGTAGGGTGGTAGCATAGATAAAACACTTACTTCATGGTGGGGCCAGTGGCTGGGACCCACGGTCCCTACCCTCTCCTCACAACAGCGTAACAACAGGACGCTGCTACAGCATCCTCTGGACGTCAGTGACAGCGCCTATTGCAATGCATTATATATATTTGTTTTCTTAAGGTTTTTCCTAGGTGAGGCCCGCATCAGGAGAATCCACCCCACCCATTGGATCCTATGGCTCAAGACAGTCTAAATTATCCCAATATTCGATGTATTTTGATGCATTAAAATATCAGAGTGGGCCCTAATGGATTTTAATGGTAAAAACCACTGTTTTCTATGATATGGCCAATCAGATAATTGGATTGGCCTCATATTTCGGCTCAACTCCTAAAATGAGTTGGGAAAAGGGATGGACGGCAAGGATTAGACCCCTACTTCAAGGTGGTGCCTGCATGAGCGGCCCACCCAAAAAACCTTATATATATATATATATATATATATATATATATATATTTGTTGCTGTTAGTACATCCCACTATCTATTCACACTTCACTGAACCCATGTCCAGCGTCCAGGGACACTGATCAGATGACGTGAATATATTATCAAGGTGGGTCCCACATGGACGTGGCCCACTTGATTTGGACCAATCTGATATTCGTGTTTTCCATCACCATTAAGATAGGGCCCACATGGCATGGACAGTGTAGATCTAACATGTCCATCAAGTGGGTCCCACGAAGGTGGATAACATGGATAAATTGCATACATCATGGGCCATCAACAAGGGAAAGAGAGAGAGAGAGAGAGAGAGAGAGAGAGAGAGAGAGAGAGAGAGAGAGAGAGAGAGAGAGAGAGAGAGAGAGACACCGAGTGATGGAGGGACCCCGACACTATGGACCCTTCCTTCCATACATCACAACATACATCAAGTAGGTCCCATTACATGTGGGCCCACTGATCAAAATCAATGGTGCATATCCTTTCTCCACTAAAATGCAAGGTCTAGATGACCCTATTCATGCAAGAAAAATAAACATCATGATGGGGTCCATGGAGAATGGCCTCATCATGGAATGATCATGAGAATCAAGGTGGGCTATCGGCTACATCTAAGGTCCAAAGAGAGATTCATACCACCAATCGGTAGGCCTCACTTGGCCCATCATCAAAGCATTAAATCTAGGCCTATGAAGCACCCACCGTTTAATCTTCTTAGTCCAATGGAACGCCAATCTTCCTGTGTCTGACTTTGTTGGAAGGTGATGAAAATAGAAGGGCTAGGATGATGGATCTTGGGATGGGAAGTGGGTCACACACACACTTTTCTCTCCTTGGAAGAGCTTGGACGTGCACTTCTTTGTTGTTTGGAATTTTTCTTGAGAAAGAGAGAGAGAAGGGGTGGTTGTAAGAGAGAGGTGATGGGTGTGAGTGATGGATGTGAGTGATAGGTGTACTTGACTTGAGAGTTGACTTAGGGTTGGTTGCTTGACTTGGGGAGAAAGAAAGCATTGGTTGTGTACTTTGATTGATTGATTGATTGATGATATGCGTTGTAGAGATTCTCTTAGGTTCTTAAATGCTCGGCATTTCTTCAAAAAAAATGTGGGCCCACATCTCGTGTCTAGGATATCGAATCGGTGTGCAAGACGCGATGTTGGAACCGCAGCGACGATGCGGTTGCAATAGTACAAGTGACTCACATTTAGAGGATACGACTTAGGGTCGCACGCAAATGTCAATTATAGGTTGCAGGTTATCGAAATTCGTCGGGAAGGATTGTGGAAGTATACGGAACGGTACGGATTAGGATACGGGCCATACATTGCCTCATATTTGATTCAAGCTTTAAGGCAGGCTCGTCAAATGGATGGACGGTAAAAAAAATACAATAAGGTGGGCCACGTTAAAAATAGATGGATGGTGCATATACAATACATACAACCAAGGTGGGACCCACCGTCCCAATCTAGCGGATGGTAAGGATGAAATAAATACATCAAGGTGCGGCTACTGGACGGTCCAGATATAATAATTACATTAAGATGGGTCCCACCCACACGTGTGGGGTGGGCCACGCCATATGGATGGACAGAGTGATATAACAAATATATCAAGGGGGCTTATAGAATTTACTGACGTATACAGCAGAGGGACCCACAGAACTTGCTGACGTAGTATAGTGGCTGAGGGTGGGGTCCCTACTGTCCTAAAATATTGACAGTGTGGATGGCCCATACACCCAGCAGGCCTACATGGTTGGGTAGATGGATGTATGCGACATCCAAAGTGGGTCCTACAACTCACACATCACGGTGGAGTCCACACGTGTGTGGCCACACTGGTGAGCAGTCACATATATCACGGTGGGTCCCACGTACGGCCCACCATGTAACACACACACACACACACACACACACACACACACACACACACACACACACACATATATATATATATATATATATATATATATATTGAAATTGCGGTGAAGACTGCTTTAGTTGAAGTAGGAATAGATCAGTATATCCTAGAGAGGGGTGAATAGGATTTTTTTAAAGTTTTTATAAATTATTAAAAATCCTTATTACACTAATCTTATCGCAGAGTATTGATTAGGATTACTCAATCTTAACTCTACTGGCTTCCAAGCCTAATAGAGGATCCAATCACAAACTATTTAAAAGATAAACAATGTATAGATGAGATTGTGATGGATATGACTGTGTGTGCATAAGATGTGATCATATATAAAGACATGCAAGGCAATCACATAAAAGATAATATCAAACTCAAATACAGTAATTTTATAGTGGTTCGACGACTTGTGTATTCCACTCAAGGTTTCCACACTCAACTCTTGAGTGACCGGATTTCACTAAGGAGGTTTCCCATGGTTCACCTCAAACCTAGGGTTTTAAATCAGGTTCACCTTCAACCTTTACAGAGGTTTCTACTCGGTTCACCTCAAACCCTGGAGTTTTACTGACGTACTCCTAACCAGATGTTTATGCCCACATAGGACAAGGGTCCACACAACGCACCCTGAGGTTTCTACTTGGTTCACCTCTAACCCTGGAGTTTTACTGGTGTACGCCTAACTAGATGTTTATGCTCTCCACAGAGCAAGGGTCCACACAACGCACCCCGCACGTACACTCCTGTCGGAGGCCTCCTTCGAGGACTTCAAATGGTAAGCAACACTTAAAACCCAATCCTAAAAAGGAATGATCGCAAGTGTCCTCTGGACTCTTAGTACTTACAGATAAGTTGATGAGTCCCTTTCAGCACAATGATGAAGACCTTCTCCTTGTTGATGAAGAGTCTTTAGTTCCCTTGATCCACAACATGAAGATGTATATATGCTAGGCTTAGGTTGGGTCAAGATTATGATGGACTACCACTCTCTAAAGGTTTTCCTATAAGGAGGATAGAGAGGTTCCCATCATCTATGCATTCAAGGCATCCCAGCTTAATGATATGTCATTAAGATAGTAGCTGAAGGATCCTTGAATGCGGAAGTTCATTCCCCAATCCACTCTATAAGATATCAATGATGAGGGTGGATTGGAGGATGAACTTCCCGAGAGAAAGGGCTTAGGTAAATGATAGGAAGGTTGAAACACTCTAAGGCACTCTCTTCTTTTTCTCTCTCTTAGCAATGAAGATAACTCTCTCTATTTATAGGCAAAAGGTTCCAACGGATATAAACGGTCATATTTATGACAGAGTTCAATATCATCGATCAGTCGTCGATATGATCGAGCATATACTCTCGATTGTATCGGCCGACCTCTCGATGATAAGAACTCAATTGTCATTTCACTTTTGGAAACCTTCTGCCAACTGGTCGATGGGATCGAGACACACATCGATGATATCGGATTTCGAACTCCGATTCCATCGAGTGATGGTTCGATTCTATCGACAGTTGAAAACCAAGAGAGAAGTCTTGAAGAATTTCAGGATCACAGATATGATCGGGGAACCAATCGATGTCATCAGAATTTGTACATCGATCATATCGGCGACCATTCGATGGGATCGAAAATCGTATAGATTTTACATGTAAGCTTGCTGGACGAATTATGTCCTGACTCGATCCAATCGACATGGTCTCGATATGATCGATATATGAATATCGATTTATCGACAGGCACCCCGATCAACATTAAAAGCAACCTGAAATTCATGCTGGAGAGAACATGCGCCCCATAGTTGATATGATCGACTGACTCCCGATATGATCGATATTTAAGTTCAGATTGAATTGGATAGTCATCGATATATCGAAGCACTGGATAGTTTTCTTTAGAAAAATAGAGGCTCCGGGAAGCACTCTGTCGATATGATCGATCCACTTCAGATATGATCGATTTTCGAATATCGATGATATCGACTCGAAGGTCGATATATCGATAAATCGTCCAGAAGATTGTTTGATTGCTGGACGCTTTTTGTCCCCACTCGATTGTATCGATTGATATGTCGAGGATATCGACAGAGCTGGTCGATCATATCGAAAGGGGAATCGATATAATCGACAGTGTAAGAAAAACTTAGAAAATCTTCTTTTGGATAAAAAGATTTCTTACACATAAACCCTAAGATGTTCTAGTTCTTGTTAAGGGTTTAATCACCTGGTGTTTTGGGACATGGGATGTGAGGCCATGATTTACCTTTTGGTGAGCTTCCACACATCCAGATGAGGCAGACGCTTGACATGATCTTCTTGATAGGTGCTGTCGTCCGACTGTCTCAACATACAACGTAATTGACAAACCAGGGCACGTAATAGGTGCACTTTCAATCTCCCCCTTTGTCAATTACGTGACAAAATCTCCAAAACACCCTAGGAACATATCTTAACAGATATATCCTAAATTGTGTGTACATGTATTAACACAATTTTATAAATTCTAAAAACCCATGTACACAAAAAATAAAATTCTCCCCCATAATTCAAAAACTCCCCCTTTCTTGTTGTGGCTACTCCCCCTAACACCTGTAACAAAGATATACAATTTTCGCTCGAGGTGTTTTGAATTGTTCTTCCCTTTTTTGTCAGTCATTGGCAAAGGTATAAGACGTGATATTGATTGAAGATTGAAGCATATGGGAGAACCACAGAGAGATAGATGTGTATAAATAAAAATATTATAAAGCATACATCAATGATACCACAGAACATAAATCCATTAAAATAGTCAGCACAATCATTGTATATGTACATGGAAATCTCAGTAAAATGAGAATTAAGTTCAGCCATATCAACAAAAAGATTTCATTGTCCACAAAAATAGGGATACCCAAAACACATAAGCAAAGATGGATGCAAGATCAAATGTTTTTGACTAGACACATGGCTCTACCAAAACTGTCTCTTTCTAACACATAGAAGGCCTGCCAGACGTTAGTAGCTTAAGAATCTACTCCACAGAGTGTTGGAGGGCTTCCATCCTATTTTTTATTCCTGATAGTCGTTGTTTCCATTGTTGGAGATGCTCATCAATTCTAGTGAGATTGTTTAAAAGTTGGCACTCAAACACATGATGTTGATGATTTGTGACAGAAGAAGGACTATAATCAGGAGTTCGATTGGATCCCCAAAAAATTTCTTCATTAAGTATGGGACCAATATCTTCAACAGGTGGAAGGATCTTTGGATCTGATGAGACAGAAGCATACATTTGTTGCACTGCTTCATGGTCAAACCATTCTTCAGGATATACCTTATCAGTTGTTTCCGACAGACCTGCCCAGTGTGCGAGCTTGCAGATAAGAGATGGAAAAGGCAGAAATTTAAGATAGTCACTTCTGATTAGCTTGATAAGCTGGTCTAATATGAAAGTTGGTAAGCATACAGAAATCTCTTGATACACATCATATAGAATATTGGGAGCAATGGAACTCAGATATGTGTCATTTACATCACAAGGGTACATATTTGTGCTGAAAATACTGTGAAGGAGTCGGAACGAGATTCCTAGTTGTTTTACTGGAAGAATATTGCTATTATTTCTAGGAATTGTCCTACCTTGGCACAGTGCTTGTGTAATTTTCTCCCATCTACCCGAATCATTTAGATTTCTACTAGTGACAGGGATTTGAGTCACTTCAATGTTTAGAACATGACCAAGAACAGATGGAGTAATGTACTTGGTGTGCTGCATGAATTTCAGACATATGCAAGGTGGGTAATCTTGGGTAACATGACAACAGTTGAAGAACTGCTGGATCATTTCAAACTGATATGGTCCGTCCATGTCAAACATATTCTTCAATCCAATGGTTTCCAGCATGAGATCCACCCCATTGAGTTTGACAGTACTCATGAGAATAGTACAATCGACTATTGTGACTTGTTCCCAGTCCGACTGGTTTTGAGGGGGTCTAGAATATTTTTCTTTCTTATTCTTGGAAGATTTTACAGATGAGAGAGCCTTACCTTTTCCTTTAATCATCTTCCTTGTTTCACTTAGGTGCCAAAATTTCAGCTAGACTTCACATACATTAACTAGAGGAACTGATCAGGGCAGATAGCTGGCCTCTTTAAAAGAATTTCCAATCAGTCTTTTTTATTTGGGTGCTTAAATGTTGATCATATCGTCCAACCTATCGATTGTATCGAGAGGTTGTCGATCGATGCTATCAAGACTGCTGTCGATGTTATCCATGGTCACATGACTTTTCACATTCTGAACAGCTATCGATAGTATCAATCTTCAGTCGACGAAATCGAAAAAGACCATCACTTGTTTTGAAAGTATTTGCTACTCAAATGTTTCCTACTTTTAGCATACTATTATATATTAAAAAAATATCAGTTCTATAACTATAAATGAGATAATGATCTCATACAAAACTTTCAAGGTCTCCAACCTTAGATGTCTTTTTGAAGGCTCAACAAAATTACATTATTTCAGCAAATCTTTAGATTTTGATGCAAAACCTGGACTAATTTCTTCACTCTCAGCGTTTCTCAATATCACTACTTCCTTTTCTTCGATAATGTAGCAGTGGTTATTTGTGCGAAGACCTTTTATAATTGACTTCCCTGATTGATCTAGAATCTCGCATTCTTCTTTGTTGAAATTTACCACATACCCATTATCGCAGATTTGAGAGATGCTCAGTAAGTTATGTGTCAATCCTTTTATGCAAAAAGCATTCTCTTCTTTAAACAGACTAATTCCTTATATAATTCCCTGACCAATTACTTCAGCAGTGGTTCCATCTCCGGAGGTGACTATCCCTTTGTGAAGATCCTTATAGTTTGAAAGGAGAGACTTGTCACCTGTGACATGTCTTGAGCAACCACTGTCTAGGTACCATTTTGTCATATTGCCTGATAAATGATCTGATTGAGTAACAAGGCAATTTGTCTTTTCCTTAATCACCCACTTTGTGACAGGAGTTTTACTTGTGGTAGATTTGTTCTTCTTATTTGATTTGTCGACATGACTTAACTGCTCCTCCATCCTCTCAATTATCTCAAGTGGTGATGATTGCACACTTCTCTTATTTAGCTCATAAACTAACTCCTTATTTTTACAATGAGCTGGGATAGGTTTGGTGTTACTACTGGATGCAATAGATTTTCCAAACGATTGTGCATCAGTTTTTGTTCTACCCTTTCCATAAACTAATCCCTTTTTGTCTTCTCCATATTTTCCCATTCCTAATAGTTTTTCTAATTTCTCACCACTCTGGAAAAATTTACAGTTTATTTTGGCAATTTTTCTAGATTCTTCTAGATCATTTTGAAGTGTATAATTTTTATCTTAAAGAATTAGGTTTTCCTCATTTAGTTCTTTGACTTGTTCCTCTAATTTCTTTGACTCAGATTTCAATGAGTTGTTAGTTCTTTTAAGTCTATCATTGTCTGAGTGGCATTGTTGCAAATCAGTGATTAGATGAGTATTAATATTTGAAGCTTTATCCAGATCCATTTGCAACAGTTCCTTTTTTTTTCAACTACTCCAAGTCTTTTGACAATATTAACGCTATGGATATAAAGTTGATTGTAAGCGTTTTGTAATTCATTTTGCTCTTTATCTTCTTCTTCTTCAATTTCCTCATTGTCAGATGAAAATGATTCAATGGCTAGTTATTCTTCTTTTCTTTCAGATTCCATGGGAATAATTGAAGTGGTGGAGACCATAAGAATTTTCAAAGATTTCTGATCTTCATCACTTCCTGAGTTATTGTTTTCTGAATTTGACTCCTCCGTATCATCTCATGTGGCGGCCATCGCCTTGCCCTTAGTTTTTCTGTTTGGGCATTCGGTAGATAGGTGACCATATTCATGACAGGCATAACATTGTGGTTCTTTGGTCTGTTTACCAAATTTGCCTGCAGAAGGTTTGTAATTCACCTTTCTACCTTTAGAAGGATGGTCGCGATTCTTCTGAAAGAATCTTCTGAATCTTTGTGCTAGCAAGGCCACTTCCTCATCTTCATCTTCTTTTTCGCTCTCACTGTCCTCATGTTTTGATTTCTTAGAAGTTTTTAGGACAGTGTTTTTGGATTTTTGGGGTTGTGTGAAGTGTAGTTCAAAGGTTTGTAGGGAACCTACCAGTTCTTCTACTTTCATCTCATCAATATTCCTACACTCATCAATTGTTGTCACCTTGGGACTGAACCGTTCCGGTAAGGATCTTAAGATTTTTCTACATATTTTTGGTGCCGAAACCTTCTCTCCCAATCCACCCATGGAGTTACAAATGATGTTTAATTTTATAAAAAACTAACCCTAGGAAAAATATATAAATCTAACCCTTAGAAAGCATCCACCTTTGATCTCCTCTTCCTTCTTTCGCCTATAGCCTCTAGAGCTCCAAGGAGACGATTTCAACGGTCGAGATGATCTTTGGATGGTGGAGATGGGAGGTAGGAAGTGGGCCACACAAACTCTATCCATGGAGCTTGGACGATTTCTCTCATGGGGTTTCTTGAAAACGGGGCGAGAGAATGAGAGAGAGAGAGATGATAGGAGAGAAGTGATGGGAGAGAGGGATGGTGACTGATGGATGGGTGTATTTGTTTAAGGGAGAGAGTTGACTTTAGGTAAGGTTGTGTAAGAGAGGGATGGGTTGGGTTACTTGTACTTAATTGATGGATTGATGTGACGTGTGATAGAGATTCTTCTGAGATTGCAAATGTGAGACATTTTTCTCAAACTGAACGCGGGCCCACATCTCCTGGCCTGGGTATCACCTCGGCACGTGAGATGCGGCGTCGGAACTGTGGCGACAGTATGGTCACAAGGGTAGTATAAGTCTCAGGTCAAGCCGACTCTAATATACAGGACATGACTAAAGATTGCGCGTAAACACCAATAATAGATCACGGGTCACTGAAATTCGACCAGGAGGACCACGGAGGCCTATGGAATAGTACGAGCTAGGATACGGGGCTTATAACTCTCCCCACCTAATAAAAATTTCATCTTTAAAATTTACAGAACAGACAAGGGAAGAGGAAACATCATCAAGTATATGTGTTAAGACTTAATCAATCTATGAAAGGATGAAGATAGTATTTTCTAATCTTAACCTTGCTTTCCCAAGATGCATCCTCAACACCATGGTGATCCTATTAAACCTCGGATCCCGGTCAGAAATGATCGAGACTGGAACACTAAGCAGCCTCACAATCTCAACGGTATGGAGCTATATCAGAAAATCTCCAAGTTATTCAAACTCAGGGACCTAATCATTCTAGGTTCTCAACAATCATAGAGTAAAGGGTAGCTATCAGTAGATATGTGATGTTTTCTTCAAGTATTCCTAAGTTATGCTTTGATACCATCTTCTGTCACGCCCCAAACCCAAAGATCAGACTCACAGGAATCTCGATCACTGAATTCGGTGCTGACAACCTCCATAGTACCCCATTATAGGCTCCTAGTGCCCATACGCCATATTCCAATCATTAGATCCTATAAGGAGGATGTTTCAATGTACATTTATCTCGTAAGAAGTATAACCACAAGTTTACCCAAGTCACAAAGGCAACATCATCATCACATATCCACTAATATAATCATTTAAATACAATGTTGAAAGGAAAATACATATATCGAAAACAAAGCTCCAGAAGCTCAACTGCACGCTCCTACCTTAGTTCGGCTACATCATAATGTCACTTGCACGCATCTATCGTGCATAAGCTTATAAAAAGCTTAGAGGATGATGTAAGTGCGTGAGCAGTATCTGTGTGCTTAGAATGTAATATCAGAGTAAACAAAGATACTGATAAGTCCATGAACCATACAATATCATAGTAAGCAGAAATCTTGACTAGTCCATGAGTGATACAATATCAAAGTATGTAATACAAAACAACTATGCAAAAGAGGAGTTCAAAAGAGCCAAATATTAGATGCCGAGAGTACAATGCAATATGTAAATCCTATTGAGTTCGTCTAGGCCATATAAGTAAAGAAACATAACAAAAAATGCCATATGCCTGCGGGTGTAATGTAATATATGATGCGAATGAAATGACGAAGCTGAAGTGTAAAGTTGGGATGATAGTACGTAGTATTGCAGGCTATGGGGTGCACCACAAAGGACTTCTATCCAAACCAGTCTCATACTTAAATTTGGATAGTTAGACTTAATGTGGTAAACTCCTGATCTCAGGTTAGTCACGTGCTCCAATTGAAATTCTGACCATTGTGAAGGCACACGTAACAAATAATTGCGTATTATCAGCCCGAGTGGATGGTGAATAAATGAATGAATGAATGAATATGCAATGCCTACTCAATAAGTCCACATATCAGTACTGCACATCTCTTGGATCATCACCAGGGTCTAGTACACTCCAAGCTGGCTGCTGTCCCTGCCGGCCGTGTAGCCTAGAGAGTGGAAAAGACCTCACTATCTGCCTGCCAGTAGTATATCAATGCCTACCCGGCTCATCGATTGCGGACACATTTGGAAGCTAGTCAAACTTAGCCTATCCTACAGCCCCCTCACTCAGGCGGATAAGGCCACACCCCCTCCCAATCGACCACGACACAGTGGGAGACATGGTCTACTAGTTTTTGACACTAGAACGCTCATGTATTCACTCAATTTAGATGTTGGGGCATCTCCTGGCCTCAGAGGTTTTGGGACTTTCACCCATAGATATCCAAAGTGCCTAGATGCTCGAACTCAAACATTTTTGTTGTCCCATCTGGTCATCCACAACATGCCTATGGAGGTCATAACCCTGATGTCGCTAAGGCATATAGTAATTGCAATCACACAATATAAGATGCATGAGTCATGTAGTCCAATCATGTATCAATCCTGAACATATCGTGTGCTCTTGTGGGATAACTCCACCTACTAGGGAGTCTCAGAAATCCTTTGTACTATGGCATATGCAATGGTCAATCACATCTCATAATAAACATGCAGATATGCGTATGGTCATGTATCATGATGTTATGCTGTCACATACTTATAATCGATATCAATAATCGACATCAACAATCAGCCTTGACAATGTGAACATTTAACCAATATTGCCCCCAAGAAATGGCCCACATAGAGCCAAACAAAAAGTGGACCCGTGGCCTCACACGAGGGCCTAATATACAACACCATGGGCCTCACTCGAGAGCTTAATACACATCATGATGGGCTTCTCATATGGGCTTAATATATATCACGATGGGCTTCATCGCCTAACCCTCAAATGCACCACAATGGGCCTCATCACATAGGCCTCATATACATCACATTGGGCCTTAAACACGGGCTGAATATACATCACAATAGACCTCAAATATGGGTCACATATACATCACATTGGGCCTTAAACACGGGTCAAATGCACATCACAATGGGCCTCAAATACGGGCCACTTATAAATCACATTGGGCCTCGACAATCGGCCTCGATATCTAACCTCGACAATCATAATCTAAATTAGCCTCAATAATCGCCCTCGATAATTGGAATTGACCTCGATAATTGGAATCGCTCGATAATCGAAATCGACCTCGATAATCGGAATCGACCTCAACAATTGGCCTCGACAATCGAAATTAAAATCAGTCTTAACAATCGAAATTAAAATGAGCCTCAATAATCAACCTCTATAATTGGAATCGGCCTCGACAATTGAAATTAGCCTCGATAATTGGAATCGGCCTCAACAATAAGCCTCGACAATTGAAATCAGAATCGGCATCAACAATAAGCCTCGACAATCGAAATTGGCTTCGACAATCGAAATCAGAATCGGTCTCAATAATCGGCCTCGACAATCAGAATCAGACTTTACAATCGGCCTCGACAATCAGAATCGGCCTCGATAATCAGAATCATAATCGATAATCGATCTTGATGCAAGGCAGGGTCCATAGATTGACGACCGATGATGGTCCAAGCAATATCAATGTGGCCCATTCGTTTGGGTTAACCCACTAGTGAATGATGAGAATGGGCCTAACCAGGCTTAAGAGAAGCTCACCATGTGGACATTTAACCATCAATGCCCATTAATGTGGACATTCAACCAACATTGCTCCCAAGGAGTGGCCCACATACGACCAAACATACAGTGGGCCCACGGCCTCATACAATGGCCCAATATACATCACCATGGGCCTCTCAAGGGACATAAATACACCACATTAGGCTACTTTCATGGGCCTTAAATACATAATAGTTGGGTGTCACGCCTCAGACTCGGTAACCTGAATCCCAAGGAAGCCGATGGCTGGTTCTGGCCGTAACAGCCTCCATAGTACCCCATTCTCGGCTCCTGAGACAGGTTCCGATCCTGGTATCCTACAAGGAGGATTTTCATAATAATGTAATCACTATCAATATGAGCATATCCAAGATCACAACAAGTACATCTAAGAATAATAAAGGCACACATCACAAAATCCACTATAAATTTAAACTTTTATAACTTTCAGAAGGTCCAAAAGGACATACATAAGATGATAGGAGAAGGAAAGGAAGATCAACAACACCGGGTCCTCAAGCTCAACTGAACTCTGCGCCCTGCAGCTACGACGCCTGCCTAAAGTCTCCTGCACGTATCAATCATGCATAAGCTTATAGAAGCTTAGAGGGTGGTGAAAGTGTGTGACAGTGGTGCACAGAAGAATAGTAGGAGATGCAAGAAGGGAAATATGCTCAAAGGAAAAATCACTAGCCTTACCAAGGCTTATCATGAATACAATGCGATGAGCACTGGATGGCATACCAAGGTAATGCATGAAGGGGCTTGTACAGCCAATGCTAACGCGATGCAAGTAATGTCAGTGCTCATATCTAAACCATAAGTCGAGTACATTTCCAATCATAAGGAAATCACCGGGGTCCATTACACTACTGAATGATTGTGGCTCTACAGACCCTGCACAATCAAATGAGCGTAAGAGACCTCACTACCCGCTAGTGGACAACCAATCACCAGCAAGGCTTGACGGTAGCGGACCCATTTATCAGCTGGTCAGACTCAGCCTAGCAATGCCCCCAACACACCAGGCGGGTAAGGCCACACCCCTATCCAATCGACTACATGACAGTGAAAGTCACGGCCTAATGTTATAAAGCCCTCGTGCGCTCATGTATTCCACCTGATCACGGCGTTGGAGCAGATCCTTGGTACCATGAAAGTTTTAGAAATTTTACCCATGGGCATCCTATGCGCCCGGTATGCTCAACTAATATTTTCGGTGTTCACACATACGGCCATCCATAAATATTCCTATAGAGGCAAGGCCCTGATGAAGCAAGGGCAGATATCCACATGCTATGCAATGCGAGATTCATGAATCACACAATCACCCATGAATCAATTCCAAGCACCCATCGTGCTCCAGAGGGGAAAACTCTACCCCTCGGGGGGATACCAACATGTCCTATTCAATGACACAACTATGGCTAATCATGCCTCAACCAAGCATGCATATGATGCGTATGGGAGTAAGCCATAAAATAAATAGGGGTGCCAATAGGGTAAAGATGAACTCTCTACCTAACCATGAAGGGTCTAGGTACTAAACCAATTCCTCATAAGGAATACAACCTCTAGTAGGGGCCCATTAACCTGGGGTAGCCCACGAGACTAAGGAGAACAATGATATGGGCCTAAATAGATGAAACGGGCCCAGCAAGGGTCTATGGTGAGCCTTTAACCACACTTAGAGGGGTCCATAATGGGTACATTTAACCACCATTTTCCTAACGCATAACCAACCATAATCCATATATCTATAAGACCCAAGGCCCACATCCAAACCAAATACATAAGCCCCACAAAAAGTCATCAGAAAAACACGGGCCTAAGGCCCATGCCCCAATGGTCATAGGACTCATACATTTAGTTGAACTTAATGGGTAGCCCATGAGTATAAAAAAATACCTTAAAAAATAAGTTTTAAGTTGGGTGAAATGGGTCCCACTATATCAGCGCAACAACTAGCAATTTAAGTGGGCAACCAAAGGCCTAATACCACCTTTATCTCAGCCCATAAGTCCATCAAAATGGTGAAAGTTAGACCAACATATGACTAGGCCAAGCTGGGATGTTTCAGCCCAATCTGGGCCCACTAGGAAGTCCCAAAATCTGGTTTATATTTGGGTCCCATAAATGATCATCAATAGAGACCCAAAAAGGCTAAGCCTAAGAATATTCTAAAATATAAGGGAGAAATAAATATCTAATTTTTTCAATATGGTAGGCCCCACAATCATGGAACCAATGGGCCCTAGAACATCAGGGATGGGTCCCCAACTAATCGTACACAAAGCCCAATGGGCTGAGGCCAAAAAGTTCTGAAATAACGAGGGACAATAATGTACAAGAAATTTCTGTAATGCATGTTGCTGTCCTAAATTTGGGTACTCCATTGGAGCGGGTTTGGAGCCTCTAAAATTCTAAAAATTGAGGGCCAAGGTCTCTCATCATGCATGCAATAATAGCAAACCCAAAAAGGTGGCCCACCATCAGAGAATATTTTTAAATTATGGTTTTTATCAAAGCATATTGCTGGACTGCACAGCAGAAAAAAATCTGGCAGTCCAACCATCTTGGCCCATTCTTTTGGATGCCCAAATGAGGTTATTTAGGGCTGAATTTTACAGAGTGATACTCTCATAGGTGGGTTACACCCCCATAAATTTTCAGAATTTTTTGATATTTCTAAGTATTTTAATTAATTTAAACAAAACAGTCTATATAGAAAATCGGTTAGACCTGGACGTCCCAACGTGGTGGGCTAGTCTGGCCCTTGGCATAGTGTGTACATAGGTCCATTAGCCCTGAAATTTGGTAGGTAAGTCATAGCATGAGTGTACCAATCTCCTAAAAAAATTTAAAATTTTTAGACATCAATTAATATTTTAATTTATTTTTTAAAAAAAATCTGTCCTGAAAATCGGACTGATTTGGACACCATATTATAGTGGGCCGGTCCAGCCACCACCATGGTGTGTACAGGTGTCCATTGGCCCCAAAATTTTGTAGGTGAGTCCTAACATGGGTGGAACACCTCTCTATAAAACTTTATAATTTTTGAATATTCATAAATATTTTAATTAAATTAGGAATTTCAATCTGTATAGGAAGAGATGTTGCTGTCCATGCATTGTTTACCCAATAAGGTGGCCCAAACTTCATCCAGGAGGGGAAAATGGAGGTTTAGTATTTTCTTCATAAAATAAAGTAAGGTGGAGTCCACAAAAGTGTCCCATCCCTCAGAGAAACCAAGCTGAAGTGTATGTTTTCCCTCCATACATATGAGCTGGACAGCCCAACAAGGTAGACCGCCCACCCCTATGGGCCTCCTTTTTGGATACCATTTCATGGGCCATTTGAGGTATGACCCACTACAACTCAAGGTGGAGTCCACACCTTCTCATTACATCCTATAATCATAAAGAAAATAATGAAAATCATGATCCAAAAATTCATGCCAAAGATTGAACATGATAGTCCATGCAACAATCTAGATTTTCAAACAACAATACATGGCTGGACACATCAACATATATCTCAATTATCTCAGCCATAAAAAGGGTGTGTGGCCTTACTTATTAGGCTCCACATAAGTCCAAATTACAAACTAAGACTACGACACGTGCATGCATTGATTAAGGTGTCCAAAGATCAAGGAGTTGGGTGGTAAGGGTGTCCCACCTTGCTGGATTTTTATTTTTATTTATTTTGGGACATCCTAGGCCTACTAAATGGGCCACACACACATCATCATCCACACATCAGAGAAAAGAGAAGAAGAAAAGAGAGTAATCCGACCATGGGGGTAGGGCCCGCCACTAATGGGCCTTCCCAAGAGTCAATCTCAACCATACAACAATGTTACTTCAACATGCAACATTATACCAATGCATGCATGATCTATGATTAGAATGAGTGGTTGGGATGCCATCCTAACATGACTTATAGGGTCTAGATGCCCTTGAAATGAAGTGGATGATACAATACATCATGATGGGGTCCATGGAGAATGGCCTCATCATGTTTCATGATATGCATGTAGGATGGGCCAAAAGGCCACATCGATGAGGTCAAATGGGATCCCCACCATGGATTAGTGGGTCTCATATGATCCATCTACGAAAAAAAATAAGATCAAAAGATAGAAAAGAAAATCAGAAATTAAAATCACCCACCTTAATGGATCCCACTCCAAAGTTACATCAATCTACTCCTCATGCTCTAAGGGACATGTTTCAATGGGTGAGATTGATTGTTAAAGGTTAGATGGCAGGAGATTAGAGGGAGAAGGGGCAGGAGAAGAGAGGGAAATGGAAGGGAAGTTGCTGAAAATTCTAGCAATGGAGGGAAATGAGAGGGAGGGAGAGAATATAGAGAGAAAAATGTCATAATTATTTTGTAAAAAAAGTCATTATAGCAAAGGGAGGAGATTACAATGTTTAGGCCTTTAGACTAGGCTTGGGTATTGTTCGTTGAGGTGGTTGATGTTTTCATAGGATTTGTGTGGTGTGTCTATAGTGTGTATGGGGACTTGTGCCATGGGTGATAGTGGTCCACATGCATTCCACCTAAGTGGGCCACTTGATAAATGGTCATATAATGAAATGTACACAACTTTTGATATATATATCGAATTTATGCGCGAGATGTGGTGTTAGAACTGCAACAACGAAGCGGACAAGATGACATAGGTCTTAGCTTGATCCGAGTTGGGTCTATATGACCGTACTCAAGGATGACTGCAAGAACAATCTAAAGGTCATGGGTCGCCAGAATTAGACCGGTAGGACTGCTGGACCATAAGAAATGAAATGCACACTTATACACACACTTACACACATACGACCTCGGATCGAGTCTCACAACCCTCCCCACCAATAAAGAAATTTTATCCTCAAAATTTGTAAGACCCGTATCTTAGTCCGTACCATTCCGTAGACTTCAGCGGTCTTACCGGTTGAATTTCGGCAACCTTCGACCCTTAAGCGATATTTGCGCGTGACCCTGATTCTTATGCCGTCAACCCATATCAACGCAACCCAAGACCTTTACCATATTGACCGTGCCATTGCTGTGGTTCCGATGCCGTGACTCGCCCGCCGAGGCGAGACCCTGGTCAGGAGATGTAGGCCAGCGTTCGATGCAAGAAAAACACCGCGCGTTGCAAAACCCAAGAGAATCTCTATGACTTGTCAAATCAATCCCATCAGTCAATCAAATCCCATCACATCTCATGTCAAGTACATATCAACTTTCACCCATTCCTAAGCAAGCCTCAAAAGTCAAAAGTTTCTTACAAAGCTCATGCCTTTCTTACACAAAAGGCCACAAAAGTCAAAAAGTTCTTACACACCCATCACTACCACATCCATCACTCCATCACCCATCATACTCTCTCTCTCCCTTTACAAGTCTCTCTCTCTCTCATTTTTAAACTCATTCCAAGCAACCAAAACTTCAAACGTATGAGCCTCTCCCTCTCTTGCAAAACTCCAAGTGTGGCCCACCTTTCCATCCTAAGATCTCCGATCCTAGCCATCCATTTCTCATTCCTCCGTTGGAATCAAAGCTAAGGCGCTAAGGAACCCATAGGAGCAAGAAGATCGAATGGGGGGTGCTTGATAATAGTAGTTTTTCATGTTTTTAAGATGGGCCAAGTGAGGCCAACCGATTAATGGTTTGGATCTCACTTAGGACCCTAAGATGTGGCCGTTGGCCCACTATGATCATCATGATCATTCCATGATGGGGCCATTTTTCATGGACCCCATCATGATGTTTATTTCCTTACTTTACAAAGGTCATCTAGACCGTCCATATTGGTGGGGAAAGGATCTCCACCGTTGATTTTAGATTTCGGTGGTCCCATGTGTAAAGGGATCCATTTGATGTATGATTGCTTACAAGGGAGGGCTCATAGTGGTGGAGCCCTCCATCACAAGTGTGTCCCACTCCCTATCTCTCTCTCACTCTTCTTTCCTTTTTTTTTTATATATTTTTGTGTGATGATTTGGCCGTGTGGCCCACTTGAATGGAACCCATCATAGGGTAGGTATTTTACCCAAGCCGTATATGAGTGGGGTCCACCTTATGTGTGTTGTACCCTTACCATTCATCATGTGGTGGCCCACTTGAATTTAGCCCACCTTTATGGTGAGGACCTCCAGCGTCCAGGGATGCTAGACGTCTCTGTAGAAACACAAATAAAAGCTTATTTTTTTAAGCTTTAGGGGTGGCCCACTCTCATAGGCCCCACCTTGATGTATGTATTCAATCCACGCCGTCCATCTCCTTCCCTGGATCATTTTAGGCGTTGAGCCAAAGAATGATGCTGATCCGTTCAGCGGGCAAGCCATACCTTTCAAAACAGTGATTTTCACCGTTTAAAGTCATTTTAATTTTGCTAATGGGCTAAAACCTATTCAATATTGGACTCTTTGGGCTTGTCTTGAGCTAGGGGAGCCAATGGACGGGGTGGATTTACCTGATGTGGGTCGCATACATGAAGAACCACAAAAAAAGTTCCTCTTCAAAAAAAAAAAAAAACATTAGAGGCAGCGCCTGCTGCCACTGACACAGCAACAGGGCTGCAGCGTTTAACGGGTGGGCGGACGGACAGCCACCCACGGCTGGAGCCATGGGCCCCACCATGATGTATATCTGCTATCCACTCCGTTCATTAGGTGGGCCCCTGCGTGAAGAGGGCCCACTCAAAAAAATCCAGCCTGATCTAGAACTCAGGTGGCCCGCAACATAGAAAACAGTGGGATTGAACATCTGCTCTTGAAATCTTTTTTTTTGGGCCATGAAAGTTTTAGATCAAGATAAAATTTGATTTTCCTACTCATCTCGGTTCAAGTGACCTTACCAATGGATTGAATGTCATACAAACATGATGGTGGGCCCCACGTGGGACCCATAGTGATGCATGGGTCTTCTCTCACCGTCCAGCGGATGGTGGAGCCCACTGCGGTGCGTGTGCGTGCGTGCGTGTGTGTGTGTTTGTAGTGTGTGTGCATGTGTGTGCAGTGTGTATATGTGCAACGTGTGTGCGTATATATATATTATATTATATATAACATTGTATTATATTATATATAATATTGTATATTATATATATAATGGAGACTATATATTATATTATATATAATATACATGATGGTGGGTCTTCATGTGGACCCTCACCCTTGATGTAGGTGCTGCATCTAATCTGTCCATCTATTTTAAAGGCTCATTTTACGAAATGAGTTAAAGAATGAGCTAGATCTATTGTTCAAGTTGACCCCACCTTGATATGTCATAAGGTCCATCTTAGTTTGTTTGTGGCCCATCTGTTGAGGCCCACCTTGTTATTTGTAAGGCCCATGGGTTGGGGCCCATTTGTTGTATTAGGGGCCCATGGGTTAAGGCCCATTGAGATGTACTAGGGCCTATGGGTTGAGGCCCATTTGATCTACATATGGGGCCCAATTGGTGTGGTCCATTTGTTACATATAAGCCCCATGAGATTAGGCCCATTTGATGCAACCTAAGGCCCACGGGTTATGACCCATTGTAATGCGCATAAGGCTCATTGGTGCGGCCCATTAATGCGGCCCACTTGATGAATGAAAGGCCCATATGATATGGCCCATTTGATGTATTTAAGGCCCAATGGGATGTGCCTAAGGCCCATTGCAATGTGTAATCCCAACCTAGTTCATGTAATGATATTCACTACGGGTTACACATTGGGAGTAATGTTGGTTTGACGTCCACATTACAAGTTTAATGTTGGTTAAATGTCCGCATTATGACTCTCCCTAAGGCCCATTTATAGGCCCGTACTTGTTGCGTGTAGGCCGTCTAGACCCATCTACATTGTAAGGGTAGTTCATTACTTTATTACATGTTTAGTATAGTTCCATGACTCATGATCATAATTCATATGCATCATATGTATGCTTGATATGAGAGGTGACTGAACATAGGATATGCCTTCGGGCATGTTGTTTATGGGCTCCCGATTAGGCGGTGTTGCCCTACATGAGCTCACAATACGCACAGGATTTACTGCATGACTGGATAGCATGATTCATGCATTTTGCATTGTGTGATATGGTTACTATACGCCTTAGCGACATCAGGGCCGTAGCTTCCACAAACGTATCGTGGTTGGAAGGATTGGATACCGAAAATCTTATTCTACATGGGGTGCTATAGATATCCCTGGGTGAAAGTTCCTAAACCCTTATGGTACCAAGAGGTTGCTCCAACGTCTAGACCGAGTAGGTACAAGAGCGCCGAGTGTCGATTACCATATGGTTGCGCTCTCCACTATGTCGTTGTCGGTTGGAAGGGGGTGCGACCTTACCCGCCTGAGTGTAGGGGGCAATACTAGGCTGAGTCTGACTAGCTCGAGGAATGGATCCGCTATTGACGAGCTGAGCCCGATATTGGCAGGCGGATAGTGAGGTCTCTTCTACTTACCTTATTATGCGTGATGGGACGATGATCTGGTTTAGAGTGTATTAGACCCCGGTGAACTGTATTAATATGTGGACCTTGATGAGGATTGTATGCTTGAGTTACATTTCGCATCGTATGGCCTTGGTATGGACGACATTATTCATGCTTTGCACCGCATGGCCTTGGTACGGCCAACAGTATTGATGGATCCATCAACATATTCTGCATTACTCTGATATTACATGATCATATTACTACCTTGCGCACACACTTTCACTACCCTCTAGGCTTTCTATAAGCTTATGTACGATCGTTGTGTGCAAGTGATGTTGGGGCACAGCAGCGCTGAGGCAGGAGCACTTTGCAGATCATTTTGAAGTTTTTGTTCTTCATCATTGTATTTTCCTTTATGCTCATTGTACTTGTAAAGTTTTGATCGTAGTAAAAATGTAATGGAGTTTTTGGTTGTTGATTGTGGGTTATGCCTTTGGTTATGCTTATTACGAATCAAACTAATGTTGAAAATCCTCCTCGTAGCATCCCAGGATCGAAACCGAGTGAATGGGCGCTAAAAGCTGAGAGTGGGGTTCTATGGAGGCTGTCGGTGCTAGATTCGGTGATCGAGAATTTTATGAACCCAGTTTCTGAGTTTGGGGCGTGACAAAAGTTGGTATTAGAGCATAACTTGGGAATAACAGAGGACAACATTACATGTCTGTTATGAGATTAAAATGACCAAGTTCCAAAGTTCAGATAGCCTAGTGATCTTTCATTATCGACCCTTAACGTGCGTGCCTTCGAGAGCTTTCAAAAGTTGATAGGCGCCTTCGCTCTTTCCTGTAGGACATAGCGTGTGAGAGAGTGACCCGATCAACTCCTGCACCACCACCTGAGGATCCCGCTCCACCACCTGCGGCTCCTGCCTTACCACCTACGATGCCCATTCCACCACCAGAGATTCCTACTCCCCATCCTGAGTATGCTGATCCTCCACCAGAGACGGGTGCGGACCCGACCGTATCCGTGAGTGCCTTCCAGTTGCAGCAGATGTTACAGGCTGTGAAGGCTGCACTTCAGAGGCAGGGCAGGCACCCCGTCGTTTCACCATTCCAAGCAGAGCAGGAGTGTGCGAGCGCCCTCCTTCGTGAGTTTTGACGGCTCGATCCCCCGCGTTTCCAGGGTGAACCAGACTTGACGGTAGCTGAGAGATGGTATGCTGATGTGGAGAAGATATTTGAGATGATGGGATGTACGACCGAGCGACGAGTTCGACTAGCAGTATTTCTTCTCCATGATGAGGCGAGCACTGGTGGGCATCAGTTTTTCGAGCAGTAAGAGCCGACTTTGTACTTCCCTGATCACATCTAACGACGGCGAGCGTTTGAGTTCGAAGCCCTGGTGCAGGGCGATATGACAGTGGCCCAGTACGTAGCTCACTTTGTAGCGCTGTCCAGATTTGTACCATATCTAGTTGATGACGAAGAACGGAGCCTCCGTCGATTCGAGGATGTCTTGCGTTATGGCCTTCGCGGCCTTGTTATTGGGCATGAGCTTCCGACTTTTGAGAAAGTGGTACGGAAGGCCTAAATTTTTGAGGCTGAGTGGGCCAGTTCTCAGTCTGATCATGGTCAGAGGAGAGACCGGAAGAGGCAGACTCCTTCCAGTAATTCCTAGCAGCGTCGACCACAGCAGAGATGCACAGGTCGCCTAGCCTTTCGAGCACCGGCACCACCTCCGAGGCAGTTCACCGGCACTTATTTTAGGTCCGGTGCGACGGGACACTGTTCATGGAAGTGTCTTAGCCCCCAGCAGCAGCAGAGAGGTCCATAGCAGCCTCCACCACCTTAGCAGAAGAGGCCTCCATAGTAGCAGCGATAGCAGCCCCCACCATCGAGGCCACCTCAGGAGCAGCATCAGTATCAACCTTAGAGGCCGCAGCAGCAGAGGCAGCAGTTTTGACCACCAAGCCACCCCAACAGCAGCAGTAGTATGCTCAGAGGGGACAGAAACCTCCCCAGCTGACTCAGGCTAGATTCTATGTGGCTCAACAAGATCCGCAGTCATCTGGAGGAGTTGTTAAGGGTATACTTCCAGTCTCTGCATGCATCACTTAGGTTCTATTTGATTTCGATGCTTCGCACTCGTTTATGTCTGAGGGATTCTGTCGTTCGACTGGGTTGCCGACAGAGTCTGTTCACGAGGGGTTGACAGCATCGACTCCCTTGGGGAAGACTACAGTATTAGGTCACTTCTGTCAGTCTTGTCCCGTGTTAGTAGGAGAGACTTTCTTGCCCGCCGACTTATACATGCTGCCGATGTTAGATTTTGACGTTATCTTGGGCATGAATTAGCTTGCCGAGTACTATGCCATATTGGACTGCTCCGCGAGGACAGTCACGTTCTGTATACATGGCATGCCACAGTTTCAGTTCATTGCAGAGCCTAGAGGAGAGTCATTATCTTGTTTGATGTCTTACGCCGTTGAGGAGCCTGTTGCCGCTTGTATTGACCATTTGCCTGTGGTTTGTAATTTTTCAGATGTGTTCTAGGAGATTCTGGGATTACCACCTCGTCGACTCACCGAGTTTCAGATTGATCTTGTGCCCGGTACCGCGCCTATTTCAAAGGCCCCGTATCGTATGACATCGTTTGAGTTGCGAGAACTGCAGAAGCAGTTAGACGAGTTGAGAGAGTTGGGCTTTATCCGTCCGAGTAGTTCACCGTGGGGAGCGCCGGTACTCTTCTTAAAGAAGAAGGATGGCTCGTTGAGGCTCTGCGTTGACTACCGCGAGCTCAATAAAGTCACGATCAAGAATAAGTACCCGCTCCCTAGGATTGATGATTTGTTTGATTAGCTGTAGGGTGCACAGTTCTTTTCGAAGATCGACCTGCGTTCCAGTTATCATCAGATTCGGGTCCGAGATGAGAACATTATGAAGACGGCATTCAGGATGCGTTACGGTCATTTTGAGTTTCAGGTCATGTCCTTCGAGCTGACTAATGCTCCTGCGGTCTTCATGCAGCTGATGAATGAGGTCTTTCGCCCATATCTCGATCATTTTGTTATAGTCTTCATCGATGACATTCTGATCTATTCGAGGACCCGTGAGGAGCACGAGCAGCACTTGGAGATTACTTTACAAACCCTCCGCGCACACCAGCTGTATGCGAAGCTAGAGAATTGTGAGTTTTGACAGGAGGAGGTGAAGTTCCTCGATCATGTGGTGACGAGGGAGCGAGTCGTAGTGGACCCCTCGAAGGTCAAGGCAGTGCGTCAGTGGGGCCAGCCCACGACTGTGACAGATATTCGTAGTTTCCTTAGTTTGGCGGGCTATTATCGCATTTCATTGAGAGTTTTTCTCATATTGCAGCCCCGCTGACCAGGTTGACTTGAAAGGGCGTAGAGTTTATTTGGAGTGACCCATGCGAATGAGCATTTATGGAGTTGAAGGACCGTCTGACGTCCGCTCCTGTCCTCACTCTTCCCTCTGGGAGTGACGGATTTATTGCGTTTACTGATGCCTCGCATATTGTGTTGGGTGCTGTCCTGATGCAGCACGGGAGACCAGTAGCCTTCGCGTCTCGTCAGCTCAAGGTCCATGAGCTGAACTATCCCACGCATGACTTAGAGCTGGCCGCAGTTGTCTTCGCATTGAAGGTGTGGAGGCACTATCTTTATGGGGTCAGGTTCGAGCTTTTCTCTGATCATAAGAGCTTGAAGTACCTCTTCTCACAGTTTGAGTTGAATATGAGGCAGAGGCACTGGATGGAGCTCCTGAAAGACTATGATTTTGATATTTAGTACCACCCGGGCAAAGAAAACGTGGTGGCAGATGCCCTCAGCCTTCAGCCACGAGGCCTAGTGGCGCTTATGATGATTCAAGAGTGGCGGATGCTTGAGGATGTAACAGAGTATGATTTTAAGTTCGGCCTGCAGTCTTCTATCGTGCAGTTATCGAGCCTGTCGATTCAACCCTCTCTTGTCGCAAGGGTGATCAAGGCTCAGCACTCCTGAGGTGGCATTTGAGAGTCAGGCAGATTGGCATATTGGTGCAGACGGTGGACTTCAGTTCAGAGGCCGATTATGTGTCCCAGATATTTCAGAGTTACCCAGAGATCTTATGACCGAGGCACATCGATTACGATTTTCTATCCACCCTGGCTCGACGAAGATGTACCGTGACATGAGGCGACAGTATTTTTGGGCGGGGATGAAGCGTCATATCGCCAATTTTGTGGCCGAGTGTAACACTTGCCAGCATGTCAAGGGTGATCATCAGAGACCCCCTAGTCTATTGCAGCCGTTGAGCGTCCCGATGTGGAAGTGGGAGCATGTGTCGACAGATTTCATTATGGGCTTTCCGAGGACTCAGCGTAGTCATGACGCCATTTGGGTTGTTGTGGATCTTCTGACGAAGTTGGCACATTTCCTTGCGATGCGTGCGACTTGGTTTATGGACCGGCTTGTGAGGTTATTTATTGAGGAGGTAGTGAGACTGCATAACGTTCCAGTCTCGATCGTTTCTGACCGAGACTCAAGGTACATGTCTCAGTTTTGAGGGAGCTTCCAGCGAGCGATGGGGACTGATTTGTCGCTCAGCACCGCGTACCATCCGCAGACCGATGGCCAGATCGAGAGGGTCAACCAGATCCTTGAGGATATGCTTCGGGCCTGCGCGATTGATTTTGGGGGTAGCTGGGATGAGAATCTGCGATTGGCTGAGTTCACATACAAAAAGAGCTATCAGGCGACCATCGACATAGCTTCTTTTGAGGCACTATATGGAGACCATGCAGATCACCGAGTTATTGAACTGAGGTTGGAGAGCGCCGTCTCGTAGGTCCCGAGCTTGTGCAGGAGACGTCAGATGCTATAGATATCATCAGGTAGAGAATACGCATAGCTCAGAGTCGAAAGAAGAGTTTTGCTGATCGTCGGCGTCGTCCCTTAGAGTTTGACGTAGGGGACCATGTGTATCTCAAGGTCTTACCCATGAAGGGTGTAATTCGATTTGGATCGAAGGGCAAGCTTGTCCCGAGATTCATAGGTCCTTTTAAGATTACTAGGCGCATTGGTGTCATGGCCTATCGGCTTGCCTTCCCATCTCAGTTGTCTGGCGTCCACAACATTTTCCACATCTCCATGTTGAGGAAATGTGGGTCAGACATAGTTCCCGTTATTGATTGAAAGCCGCTGGAGGTTCGTGAGGATGTTTCTTACATCGAGCAGCCAGTTTGTATCCATGTTCGGAAGGAGCAGGTCCTTCGGACCAAGGTCATTCCTTTGGTGAAGGTTCAGTGGGGTCACCATTCTGTAGAGGAGGCTTCTTGGGAGCGCGAGGTCGAGATTCGAGAGCGTTATCCTCATCTCTTTGATGATTGATCATGTATTGTATTTTGTATGCTGTCTCTGATTCTATAGGATGAAATTTTTATTAGGAGGGGAGAACTGTAAGGTCCATATCTTAGTCCGTACCGTTCCGTAAACTTCTGCAGTCTTACCGGTCGAATTTCGGCAACCTTCGACCCTTAAACGATATTTGCGCGCGACTCTGATTCATATGCTGTAAACCCATATCGACTCAACCCAAGACCTTTACCATAGTGACCGCGCTGTCGCTGCGGTTCCGATGCCGTGACTCGCTTGTCGAGGCGATACCCTGGTCAGGAGATGTAGGCCAGCATTCGGTGCTAGGAAAACACCGCGCATTGTAAAACCCAAGAGAATCTCTACGACTTGTCAAATCAATCCCATGAATCAATCAAATCCCATCACATCTCATGTCAAGTACACATCAACTTTTACCCATTCCCAAGCAAGCCTCAAAAGTCAAAAGTTTCTTACAAAGCCCATGCCTTTCTTACACAAAAGGCCACAAAAGTCAAAAAGTTCTTACACACCCATCATCACCACATCCATCACTCCATCACCCATCATACTCTCTCTCTCCCTTTACAAGTCTCTCTCTCTCATTTTCAAACTCATTCCAAGTAACCAAAACTTCAAACGTATGAGCCTCTCCCTCTCTTGCAAAACTCCAAGTGTGGCCCACCTTTCCATCCCAAGATCTCCCATCCTAGCCATCTATTTCTCATCTCCTCCGTTGGAATCAAAGCTAAGGTGCTAAGGAACCCATAAGAGCAAGAAGATTGAACTGTGAGTGCTTGATAATAGTAGTTTTTCATATTTTTAAGATGAGCCAAGTGAGGCTAACCGATCAATGGTTTGGATTTGGGACCCTAAGATGTGGCCATCGGCCCACTTTGATCATTATGATCATTCCATGATGGAGCCATTTTCTATGGACCCCATCATGATGTTTATTTCCTTACTTTACAAAGGTCATCTAGACTGTCCATATTGGTGGGGGAAGGATCTCCACCGTTGATTTTAGATTTCGGTGGTCCCATGTGTAAAGGGATCCATTTGATGTATGATTGCTTACAAGGGAGGGCTCATATTGGCGGAGCCCTCCATCACAAGTGTGTCCCACTCCCTATTTCTCTCTCTCTCTCTCTCTCTCTCTCTCTCTCTCTCTCTCTCTTCTTTCCTTTTTTTTTATATATATTTTTGTGTGATGATTTGGCCGTGTGGCCCACTTGAATGAAATCCATCATAGGGTAGGTATTTTACCCAAGCCGTATATGAGTGGGGTCCACCTTATGTGTGTTGTACCCTTACCATTCATCATGTGGTGGCCCACTTGAATTTAGCCCACCTTTGTGGTGAGGACCATCCAGCGTTCAGGGACGCCGGACGTCTCTGTGGAAACACAAATAAAAGCTTGTTTTTTAAATCTTTAGGGGTGGCTCACTCTCATAGGCCCCACCTTGATGTATGTATTCGATCCACGCCATCCATCTCCTTCCCTGGATCATTGTAGTTGTTGAGCCAAAGAATGATGATGATCTGTTCAGCGGGCGGGCCATACCTTTCAAAACAGTGGTTTTCACCGTTTAAAGTCATTTTAATTTTGCTAACGGGTCGAAACCTATTCAATATTGGACTCTTTGGGTTTGTCTTGAGCTAGGGGAGCCAATGGACGGGGTGGATTTACCTGATGTGGGCCGCATACGTGATGAACCACAAAAAAGGTTCCTCTTCAAAAAAATAAATAAACATTAGAGGGAGCGCCTGCTGCCACTGACGCAGCAGCAGGGCTGCAGCGTCTGACCTGGGCCCCACCATGATGTATATCTGCTATCCACTCCATTCATTAGGTGGGCCCCTGCGTGAAGAGGGCCCACTCAAAAAAAACCAGCCTGATCTAGAACTCAGGTGGCCCGCAACATAGGAAATAGTGGGATTGGACATCTGCCCTTGAAATTCTTTTTCTGGGCCACGAAAGTTTTGGATCAAGATGAAATTTGTTTTTCCTACTCATCTCGGTCCAAGTGACCTTACCAACGGATTGAATGTCATATAAACATGATGGTGGGCCCCACATGGGACCCACAGTGATGCATGGGTCTTCTCTCACCGTCCAGCGGACGGTGGAGCCCATTGTGGTGCGTGTGCGTGTGCACGTGCGTGTGTATGTGTTTGTAGTGTGTGTACAGTCTGTATATGTGTAGCGTGTGAGTGTATATATATATATTATATTATATATAACATTGTATTATATTATATATAATATACATGATGGTGGGCCTTCATGTGGACCCTCACCCTTGATGCAGGTGCTGCATCTAATCTGTCCATCCATTTTAAAGGTTCATTTTATGAAATGAGTTAAAGAATGAGCCAGATCTATTGTTCAAGTGGACCCCACCTTGATATGTCATGAGGCCCATCTTGGTTTGTTTGTGGCCCATCTGTTGAGGCCCACCTTGTTATTTGTAAGGCCCATGGGTTGGGGCCCATTTGTTGTATTAGGGCCCCATGGGTTAAGGCCCATTGAAATGTACTAGGGCCTATGGGTTGAGGCCCATTTGATATACATATGGGGCCCAATTGGTGTGGTCCATTTGTTACATATAAGACCCATGAGATTAGGACCATTTGATGCAACCTAAGGCCCACGGGTTATGACCCATTGCAATGCGCATAAGGCCCATTGGTGCGGCCCATTAATGTGGCCCACTTGACGAATGAAAGGCCCATATGATATGGCCCATTTGATGTATTTAAGGCCTAATGGGATGTGCCTAAGGCCCATTGCAATGTGTAATCCCAACCTGGTTCATGTAATGATATTCACTACGGGTTACGCCTTGGGAGTAATGTTGGCTTAACGTCCACATTACAAGTTTAATGTTGGTTAAATGTTCGCATTACGACTCTCCCTAAGGCCCATTAATAGGCCCGTACTTGTCGCGTGTAGGCCGTTTAGACCCATCTGCGTTGTAAGGGTAGTTCATTACTTTATTACATGTTTAGTATAGTTCCATGACTCATGATCATAATTCATATGCATCATAAGTATGCTTAATATGAGAGGTGACTGAATATAGCATATGCCTTCGGGCATATTGTTTATGGGCTCCCGGTTAGGCGGTGTTACCCTACATGAGCTCACGATACGCGCAAGATTTACTGCATGACTGGATAGCATGATTCATGCATTTCGCATTGTATGATATGGTTACTATACGCCCTAGCGACATCAAGGCTATAGCTTTCAGAGACGTATCGTGGTTGGCAGGATTGGATACCGAAAATCTTATTCTACATGGGGTGCTATAGATATCCCTGGGTGAAAGTTTCTAGACCCTTATGGTACCAAGAGGTTGCTCCAACGTCTAGACCGAGTGAGTACAAGAGCGCCGAGTGTCGATTACCATACGGTTGCGCTTTTCACTGTGTCGTCGTCGGTTGGAAGGGGGTGCGACCTTACCGGCCCGACTGTAGGAGGAAATGCTAGGCTGAATCTGACCAGCTCGAGGAATGGGTCCGCTATTGACGAGCCGAGCCTGATATTGGCAGGCGGATAGTGAGGTCTCTTCCACTTATCTTATTGTGCGCGTTGGGGCGGTAATCTGGTTTAGAGTGTATTAGACCCCGGTGATATCCCAGATTTGAACTGTATCGATATGTGGACCTTTATGAGGACTGTATGCTTGAGTTGGATTTCACATCGCATGGCCTTGGTATGGCCGACATCATTCATGCTTTGTACCTCATGGCCTTGGTACGACCAACAGTATTGATGGATCCGTCAGCATATTTCGCATTACTCTGATATTGTATGATCATATTACTACCTTGTGCACACACTTTCATCACCCTCTAAGCTTTCTATAAGCTTATGCATGACCGTTACGTGCAGGTGTCGTTGGGGCGCAGCAGCGTTAAGACAGGAGAACTTTGCAAATCATTTTGGAGTTTTTATTCTTCATCATTGTATTTTCCTTTATGCTCATTGTACTTGTAAAGTTTTGATCATAGTGAAAATGTAATGGAGTTTTTGGTTGTTGATTGTGGGTTATGCCTTTGATTATGCTTATTACGAATCAAACTGATGTTGAAAATCCTCCTCGTAGCATCCCAGGATCGGAACTTGGCGAATGGGCGCTGGAAGCCGAGAGTGGGGTTCTATGGAGGCTGTCGGTGCCAGATTCGACGATCGAAAATTTTGTGAGCCTGGTTTCTGAGTTTGGGGCGTGACAAAATTGACCAATTCAAGACCAAATAAAAGACAAAACACCACCATCATATTGCAATCATCATATAAGAAAGGCAATACAAACAATCATATATTAATCAATCATCAAACAAATAGGGATAACGCTCTCTAATCTCGGCCTCACGTTCCCAAGACTCCTCGGCCTTCGAATGATGACCTCATTGCACCTTCACTAAGGGAATGCCCTTGGTCCTGAGGACCTGCTCCTTCTGATCAAGAATACAAATCCGTTGCTCAATGTAGGAAGCATACTTCCGGACCTCAAGTGGTTGCCAATCAATCACGAGAATAGTGTCCGACCCACATTTCCGCAACATAGAAATATGAAACACGTCGTAGATCGTGGACAACTTAGTGGGTAAGGCAAGCATATAGGCCACAACGCCCACTGTTTCGACAAAGAAATAAATGCATTTGATTTGGAAAATTATCTTATTCAAATATCACAGAGAGAGTATTAGGAACATTCATCACATTTCATTAATACTGGGTTCATTTACATCCTCTTTACATCACTTGATTCTAAGATAGATCATTTGGCAATAAATGACTTATGCTTTAAGTATCAGAGGTTCATTTCGACAGCCTTTCGGCACCCGTTTTAACCATCTCCTAGGACTTATGAGGAATGTCGATTAGATCGACTAATCTTCGATGAAATAGAGATTTTAACATCATAACGACGTCTGTTTTAGTCATCCCTAATACTTAGGGGAAATGTCGATTCGATCGACTGATCTTCTTCCTCTGCACATGACAATAGGAGAAGGAAGAGTGCTAGAAGGATAAAAGCCTTGCACGAGCATTTCGGCAGCATGGCGGCCCTTAAGCTTCACAGACTGTAGGGCAGTCTGGTTACACGGACCCACGCAACCGATACCGGTTGCGCGGTCCTACGCAACTGCCAGGAGACTTCTCTCCTACCTTCTGTCTTTTACTCCGCTCTGCTCATCTTAAAAATCTTCAATTACCCTTAATGAAGGAGGGGAAGGGGTATTTATAGACCCTCGGATGTATGAAAATCCTTGTCTTAGCGATGTGGGACTAATTTCCAGTGCTTTGGATCAATCAGAAAAGGACCATTTTCGCAGAACAATTCGGTGACCCGCGCAACTGATATTTCGATTGCGCAGACCTGCGCAGAGGAGATTGATTGTGTTGTCTCGCGCAATTGACATTGTTCGCGCGGACCTGCACCTGCTTGAAAACTATCTTTATCTTCTTCTTTTTAATAGCTCTTTTTATCTTACCATCCCTCCTTTCTTGATTCCTTTCATCATTTTTTATGCCTCAACAAATGCCCCCTTGATCCTTTATTTGTTTCTTCAAAAAATGAAAAAGGATTAAAATTCCTCCTTTTTCGTCTGACTTGCGCGGACCTACGTAACCAGCCGTGTTCATACTCGACTGCGGCAGCCTATAAATACCACACTTCCTTCATAGTCTGCAATTTCCTCACTCTCTAGCGAAATTTTTTCTTGTGACAATTTTCCCACTCAACCAACATCGTTTGGGCGGACCCGCGCAATGGATCTCCTGTTTGCGTAAGTTTACTAAGTGCTGCGACACTTCGCACAACTATTTTCAATTTCTTGGACCCGCGCAATCAGGATTTTGCTTCGTTTCGAACTTTCCCTTTAATCTTCCTTAGGTCTTTAACCTTCTTCTCTTCATGGCCTGCATCAAGAGGACCCTTCGTCCCGTAGACCCTCCAACTGACCATCCTTCTCATCCTGATGCACCTGACACATCTTCTCATCGCCCATCTCCTTCCGCTAATCAGCCACTGACCAAATGTACCAAAACTCCTGCGTATTTCAAAGAGCCAGTACTCCCAACTTTTGATTTTACCGATCGCATTGAATCACTTCCCTCTCCCATTCATCGGGCTATAATCATGGGGAACATAGATTTACCTCTAAAACATAATCGTGAATATGATTGGGAAGAGTGGCTAAAGATAACCGCCCATATCTGCACGGATAGCGACAGACCCCCTGCCAGAGAAGATACCCTGTCTGCTTCTCGCTCTAAGAAAACTCGTCGAAATAAGGTGAAAAATTTTGAAGAGAAAATAAAGGAGCATAATAAGAAAAAGCTCCAAAACTCTTGGAAATTCGTTCGAGTAATAGAAGGCGTCATGAAATTCGACAACCCTCATTCAGAAGGCATGACAATAATTCCCATCAACGTCCATCGTCACCAGTCCATCTTTGAATGTGAACCCACAGATTATGTGGACGGAGAGAAATTGATGTATACTGAATCATGGGTGACGCGAGAACCTCGGATTCTCGAAGGGAAAATACAGGCCCAGAAACCGCAACAAATCATCAGAGAAGCCCATCCCATGATCTTCCTTACTCCCTTTCACAGTCCGCACAATCTCTTTCCAACATATTTCTACAAGACTATCAGACAGCGGTACAAGGACTGTGACCCTCTTTGGGGATCGGAAGATTTTTGAACAAGGGGCCTGCTGACTTCCTGTCGCTATTATTCTGATTGGGCAGAGGCAATCCTGAAGAAACACGTGAGTACTCTTGCCAAAGTGGGCCTTTATGATGCGATAGAAGTCACATCCAAGTACTTCTACAAGGAACCCTCTGTGCTGAAAGGTTTCCTTGAATATTGGTCCTCCACTACCAACTCTCTTCACTTGTCATTTAGGGAAATGAGCATAACACTATGGTATCTGCACCGTATAGCAGGCCTTCCGCTTACACGAAGATTTTACGACGAGTTCAACCCGACGAATGCAGAGTTGACATTTGTATCTTCTCCTGACCGTAGACCTTCCATATCTGAAACCACTGTCGAACTTTTCAGAGAAATTGAAAAGTTTCTAAATTTTCACAAACTATCCCCTTTGCAATGGCTGGCTCATTTTTCTAGAATGCTCAGGTATTTAAGGCTCAGAGATTAGCATTTTCCTCCTCATCACATACTCCTGCATATAACTCCCTTTTTATTTTGCAGATTCCACGACAGTCGCTGTAAGGAGCTAACGATTCTTTGTGACAATATGAAGGAACGACCGGATTATAGTTCCTTTGAAGAACTTGCAGCCTTTCTAGCTTACTGGTTAAGCATGGCTGCTCTTCCTAGTTCCAAGTGGGCAGATGCTATTCGCCCTACCACCTTCGTTGTCGTCGGAGCTCTAGCGAAAGGCCAGAAATATTCTATTACACCCCCTGTGCTATGTTCCATCATCGAGCCTTTGGAGAAATCTCTACACACATCAAGAATCCTACCCTGGGATCTTCTTCTGCATACACTGCCTGACACTACTTTACAGGATGGTTGGGAGTTTATTTTCCTTGGACTTTCGAGGCGCCAGAGAAGGCGTACGTCAACCCTTCCGATCTTTCTCTCTAGTTTTTTCAACAAAGAGCCATGGCCAAAAGGTCGTATGAATGGGTGATCAACAAGATCCAGGACTTTGATCAAGTGGACTTCTTCCAGTTCCGCCTCCATCGCTACATTCAGGACACAGATATGATGGATCAGGGGGCACTGACTGTAGCGGAAAGGGCCTTTTTTCTTTCTATTCGTTCTTGTAGTTTGCCCTTAGGGAAGGAACAAAATTTTGGAGAGAACCCTACTATCCCAGCCATTTTTCTCGCCAATTCGGCTATGACCAAGCCGTACCAGAAGATTGTGGACTGGTTACTAAGAGAATGCGCTGCTATGGAATAGGTCCTTTGAATTGAGCCATGATATGGAAAAAACTATTGGCGGTCGTGTCAACTCTTCTTTCATCATCCTTAGCTGCTACCGGATAGTCCGCACTTCCTATAGCTCGATGGTGGGACCATCAATCATTTCTGATCAACAAACGCCTACCAGTGGACTCCCTTCTCTTTCTCCATCCTCCTCGGCTCAGGGGCAGAAAAATTGAGAACGAAATTGGCTTCATTCTAGAGAAGAGTCGCGCTCCTTATCATGGTGAAATTTACAGAAAGATATCGACGGAAGAGCCGATCCGTGAGAGAAAACCAATTAATACTTTAGATGGTTGGTTTGCTCATGGAGTTCTGGCGGAATTTGAACATGTCCCCCACGACCTTGGAGGCCGAGCTTCAGAAAATGTTATAGGACATCCTCCCCTATTCCTGAAGAAATTGCTACAGCTATGGAGAGTCCAGCTCGAAACAAACCTGCCCCTTCTTCACAACCTCTTCCCCCTAGCTCATCATCTCCGATGACTAGATCACGAGCACGTCTGCAAACATCATCACCCATTCCTCAGGAAGAGACAAGATAGGTCTCCTCATCTCCCTCAGTTCCATTTGGTAGGAGATCTCTAAGAGAAAGAAACTAACCCATCTCATACAAAGGAAAATAAGTCGTGGTTGCGGAAGTAGATGAGGAGGATCTGGCAAGTAAAAGTTCATCTTCTGCATCAAGAGATTCCACTCCCATGGGGTCTGGAGACAATGATAACGATAATGATGATGGAAATGATGCAGCTCAGGACGATGACTACGAAGAAGGGGAGGTCAACATAGATGACGAGAAAAATATGGCCATCGAAAATATAGAGGAAGAACATCTCCCCATGGCTCCTGAAATTACCCCTACCGCTTCTGTCCTTGGCAAGCCACATGCGGTAACCGAAGAGGATGAAGAGCCCTTGGACTACGGGGAATATGGGTATTCACCTGGTAAGAGATTCCAAATTCCTTAAACATTCATGTGTTTGTCTAGTGATCACTATCTTATCATCACTGTCATTTCCTTTTTTAGGTACTCATGTGGCTTGTATCTAGATGAGCATTTCCCCCTCTGTAGATCTTCATCCAGCTGCACCAATGGCTTCACCACAAGTTTCTTTGGTTCCTCTGGTGACACCGAAAAGTGTAGCTCGTGAAATTATATTCCCTGTCGAGACTACTGATCTACCAACTCCTACTACCAGAGACTCAAGCACAGAAGTGAGATCTTGCTGACATGTTGGAAGCTGGTACTTCTGCAGCCCCAGAAGTTCCCTCGCTTGCTGGTCACACCTCTGCAGCAGGTATATATATTAATTTAAAGAGCTGTAAATTCTTCATTTTACTTTATTTACTCTAACTCTATCTCCTATTCATGTTGTAGGAATTCTTCCCTGTAGTGGGGCGGCTAACTCCGAATCTGTGGCCACTGTCTCTGAGCTACCATTTCCTTTAAAGATTCCCGCTCACAAAATTCTTTTGATGAAAAACTCTTTGTCAACGGTAGTTCATATTTTCAAAGATCCTGAACAATGGCCAGACCTAGATATCCCCATCGAGATTCTGGAAAGCTCTGCAAAGATGGCGAAGATTAATATTTCTGTTTTGCGTGATTCCCTCCTTAGATTCCATGATTCGATAGCTTCTTTAGCATCAGCATAGAATATTACGATTGCTCCAGAAGTTCTGGAATACGGGAAGCAATTAGCTTTGTCTAAGGAAAAAGTTTCACTTATTGCCTCTACCATATCTGAATTAGACCAGGAGCATTTGACTTTGTAAGAACAACTGAAGACCCTCACTGATGATAAGGCACTTATTCAAGACCGTATTGCGGCTTTGAGAGAAGAAATTTCACAGCTGAAACTGAAAGGTCGTGAGAGGGAATTGTCTATACAGGAGGTCAATGAGAAACTTAATGTCAATATTCAGTCCACCGATGCTGAAAAGTTTGAATTACTCAAGAGTAAGGAAATGATCACATCCTTGGAAGATAAATTAGCCGGCCTTCCTGATCAAACAAAGATTATTCTTGAAGAGAAGTCAAAGCATGATGCGGCACAGATTCAATTGAAAGAAGACTTGCAGCATTATATGAATATAGTAGGCATTACAGAAGAATTATAAGCATGTAATTTTTTTTTGTATATATACTTTTGCTTCTTTCCTTCTTTCTCTTTTGAGTGTATGTTTTCTTTTGACTTGCAATAGTAAATTTCAGTAACTTTTTCATGCACTTCTACATTATGCATTATTCCAGACATATTGTCTATGCAATATCCTTAACATGAATTTGCTGTATTTTGAACATTGATCATAGTTTATCATGACATTCTATAAACTAATCATAAAGCACCAACATTTTATGTTTGTCAGTATGGGATTTCCTATATGACTTCATTCGTTTATATTTTATTGACGGTGCTAGATTTCAATTTAGTCAGTTGCACACATAGTTTAAGCTCTTGAGTAGTGGAGTGAATTTATTTGGACTCTAGTTAGAGTCGGGTCTTACGTGATGGCCTCTGTAACTCTCTAGAGTTTGCTGGACTTCTCACTGCATAGGGAGTTTACAAACCGCGATCCATTAGAGGGGCCCAGTGAAGCTACTGGGGCCGTGAACTCAGTTGGTTTTACGCACAGGGTTAGCTACGGTAACTCTCTAGAGTTCACAGAGCTCGCAAGGCTACCTTTGAGGGTACCAAATCCATGGTTACCAGTCCATCGATGAGTAGGTTTAAGCCCTTCCTCATGAGTTAGTACCGGAATCGAACCACAAATCTGGAGGGTCTTATGCATGGTTGGCCTATCTAAAGCTCACACTGTCGCCCTCATTTTCTTCGCCTGCAAGGTCGGGCCCATTCATGGGAGGGCATTGTCCTCCATTCCCCGTGACGCTGCCGAAAAGCTATACAGACGACATGGGGATTACGTTGACTGGTCATTTGAGGACTTTTGGTCATTCAGGGTTTTGGTCATTGAGGACTTTTGGTCGTTCAGGCTTTTGGTCATCGAGGACTTTTGATCTTTTAGACTTTTGGTCATTAAGGACTTTTAGCCTTTTAGACTTTTGGTCATTGACTCCATCAGCTGCCCGCATGGGTATGCGTACGATGGCCTTCACGGGCTTTTTAGGGCCACTGGCTTCTCGTCGCTGCCCGAATGACGATCTTCATAAGTCTCATGCGCAGCGGGCCATTGGCTTGGCTGGACTGCCTTTTTATAATCATAGGTCTTATGCGTAGCCAGTCCCTTTCAAGATTTAATCCTTTTAGGATTTGGCTTCTTTTTTTTTTTTCTCTTTTTTTTCGGGACTTGTGGCTAGACCGCCTTTTTATGATAAGAAACCATCACTGTCATTAATTTTGTATACAATTGGCTATATGGCTTATCTCACTGCCAGCAGATGGTTGATCAATAATTGACATTTCACTGTTGCTGATAATTTTATAAGGATTTTTGTATCATATTTTAATAATGTATCAGCCTAGCGATGATGACAACTTTGATAAGCGATTGATTGGCAACAACGATAGTTGCTCTCTTTTTATTTTAAAATCATTGATACCTGGTGATTCTGATTCTAATGGAGATTTTATCGACGATGATCATCAATGCTGATAGCAATCGTTATCGCTTGATGGCGGTCATCGGGACTTTTCATTTAAAATGTCTTGAAAGACTTTCGGTGATGATTTAGAATGCTGTCTTGAAAGACAATGATGAGTATTTTCACCTGAAATTGTTTATCTGTATAGTTTGTTTGTATTGTTTGCAATATACCAGCTTGATGGTGATATCAATTTCAGGCAAACTTTTGTAAAGCTCACTTAATGGCGCTTATCTTCTTCGTCTTTCTTTATTTGCTATCATATGATCTTGATACGCTCGTCATATGATTTTGATGTGCTTATAAACTTCTTCCTTATTCATTCTATTCATCTTGCCCCCTTTTGATACAGAATTATTATCCTAATAATGTTCTGTATCAAAATCGGTAGTGCCTTCAGAAGCAATCCCTTTTTGTCAACGCGAGTATAGGCCAATCATAGGCTTCCATTTACTCCTTTGAAGAACTTTGCTTTTATTGAGTACATCTTATCTCATTTGGTCTTGAATTTGCCCCCTTGAATATGATTGTGACTGTTGTTAGAGATATACTCTGTCTTTTTTTTTTTGGAGCTTTTGAGGCGATATATTTCTGCAGAAGGCTGCACGCTTGTGATCATATTTATCAACTAGATTGCCCCCAACCCTTGAAACTTTGTACGCTTATCCTTATCAATCCCAATGGGGATTTGAATTCCTTTCCCACTGTTTAAGCCAACGGGTTCCTCATAATCAAAACCCATACTTTTCATCTTTTTACTTGCAGGGCTATACTTTTGGAGGTCTTATGGCGTCAACTTACCATGGTATACATTTTTTTGAGTCTCTCTTCCTGTCTTTACTACTTCGAAAACATAGAACTCTATTGGCTTACGGAATTTTTCTCTTGCCTTTACTTGAAATCTTCCTGGAGTGGTTGGAAACGGCTTATTTCTTTCAGCATACAGTAGTGGCACCGTGTAATTTGACTGTAAAATTTTTAGCTGCTCAGATGACGTCAAGGTTAGTGGCGGTTGTCCCGGCTGCCTTAAATTTTTTGGCACAAAATAGAACTTCTTGCTTATTTCCGCAGTCTCGAATGGCCTTGCTTTTTCTGCTCCTTTTGTGATTGCATTTTTCTGATCATCCTTCAGGATGCTACTTTCATCCTTACTCATCTTTTCAATGGTAAATTCTTTATAGTAGCTAGCGTCTGCAAAGGACTCAGCTTCTGTATACGGTTTTGCATCGGCCATTACTTTATGTAATACTTCGTCTTTACAGTATTTAAAACACTGATACAGAGTAGAGGGTATGATATTATACTGATGTATCCACGGCCTCCCTAGGAGAAGGTTGTATGTCGTTACTGCATTTATGACGTGACACACAACATCAGTAGTTAACTCTCCTATTTCCAACGTTACCGTAATCTTGCCAAGCGCGCGCTGCCCATCTTGATTAAAAACCTGTATCATCATTCCGTTAGGGCATAGTTCTGAGCGACGGTAATTCAATTTACCTAACATTGAAAGTGGTAAAAGATTCACTGCAGACCCATTATCTATCATAATCCGTTTGACTTTCTTCCCACGGATATGTCCTTCTATCATCAGTGGCCTGTTGTGTTCTTCCTCGCAGCTCAGATCGTCATCAGAAAAGGAAATGACTGGGAGACAGTCTTCTTGTTCATTGAGTTCGTCGTGCTCTAACTTTTCCAGTAAAGTTTCTCTAATGTCATGATCGGATAATGCCTGGATCAGACTCTGTCGAAATTCTTCTGAAAGCTTAAGTGCGTCATAAACACTTAGTCGGGCCGGTATACCTTTTAGATGACTTACCACATCATAAGTCACGCTCGTCATCTCGTTCTTCTCTATTATTTTGTCGTTATTACTCTGTCTTTCAATAGTTTCTTTCCTAATGACTTTTGATCTTTTCTTTATAGGACTTACCACCTTCTTACCTGACCATAACGTGATTACCGCAACCTTCTTCATTGTTTTACCTCCTTCTTCATCTTTCTTTCGGATTGTAAGCACGTTTACGGTTGTCATGCCACCCCTTTCTTTTTCTTTCCCTGGTACTATCTCGCCCCTGTCAATTAGTCGCTGTATTATACATTTTAATGTATAGCAGTTCTCTGTTGGATGTCCCACTAGACGATGATAATGACAGAAATCCCTTTCTTTGTTTCTCGTTACGTCTTCTGGGCGTTTAGGCTTCGGTAATACTATCGTGCCGGCTTTCAATAACTGTTCCATCATAAGGGTGACATCTTCCTTATCAAATGCGAACCCTTTATGAGAATTCAGCATTCTAGGCCTCTTCCCATTGTATCTGTCTCTTGACTGACTCCCTTCTTCGCGTCGGTTTGGTCTTCTTTCCCTTGAGTCCCTTGCATCTTTACCTCTTCTATCATGATCAACAGCGTTCACGGCTGTCTTGTCAGATACTCTCCTAGTTGTATCATGGTGAAATGCTAGGATCTTACGAGACATCAGCTCCAACGAGTGGGCTTTAGTGGCTAAGTCACGAAAAGTTCTGATATCGGCATTAGTGAGTCCGAACATAATTCTTATCCCCATAAAATTTAGACACATTTTAACTTGTTCTTTTTCTTTCGGTAGTTGTCTACATGAAGCCCCTAACGTTTTCCATCTGCCTATAAATTTCTCTACCGTCTCTCCTTCTCTCTGCCGAATAGAGGTTAGCTCCGTAATACTGACATCACGTTCTGAAGAGAAGAAGTTTGACATGAAAACTTCTTGCATTTGTTCCCAGGTGCGTATCGATCCTGGTGCCAGACTAGAATACCATCAAAATGCTTGTGTGTTAGCAATGAACCAAATAGCCGCAAACAGTATTGTGATATCATAGAGAAATTTCCCATACTGGTGATGAAATGCATCAAATGCTCCTTTGAAGATCCTTCTCCGTTGAACTTTTAAAAATTCAAGTGCTTGAAATTGGCCGGAAAGGGGATATCTTCGACTTCCCTTGGATAAGGCGTTCGATACCTAAAATGCCCGGTATTTTCACGTTCTGTTTTTGCTCTAACCACCTCTTCGACCACTTGCCTCACCTCATCTTGTATCATGGTTCTCGCCGTCGGAATGGACCCCAGTGACCCTGCCCCCTGCGGTGGGAGGACGTCAGCCTGATTTTCTTGCTCCTTCATTGCATTCTGGGGAATCGCCATTTGAGCTATGTTATGTGTGAGAGTTGTCAGTGCTTCTCTGAGATTTCTACATTCTTCCATTAATGCATTCTGAGCTTCTTCCATTGCATTGAAATGATCCTCTGTAGTTGCTCTATAATCTGGATTTGTTCCAGCCATGAATATTGCAGCTTCTCCACTTTTTGATGAAGCGGTAATTGAAGGAGACAAAGAGTATGCTGATGTAACAGGGCTTGCAGAAAAAAGAGGGGACAGAGTTTCATTAAACCTTTTAGTGTCCCCTGTGGCATCAATTGACTAAGATGATGTCGATACTGGTGAATCTTTCTGGGATGGCATTAGCGATCTGATCACCAATGCTTTTCCTTTTTGTTCTCTTGTTCATTCAGCCATTGAAGCATTTAAAGCCAGGAAGTCATGTGCTGTCAACTGGGGAACTGTTTGCGCAGGATAAATCGCCAGAGGAGCAAGCTCAGGATTTCTTTTAACTGTGCTTCGTGGTATAGGTCCTCTAATTCTTAATGAAGGCTGATTCATTCCAGAATTTCTGACATTTCGTGTTCTTTCCTTACGAGAGGTTATGAAGGTCCAGTCTGCATTGTCTTCTGATGACTAGGGCGAAGCAGAAATAACCCCAGCTGTTACTTGAGCCTAGACACTTTTACTTGCACGGCTTGGTGCGTATTCTATTACGAACCCTGTCTGAGTGAATCGGAAGCTCACTTTTCTCACGGGAGTCGCCAGGAGTAATAAGTCGTAGTCGGATTTTAAAACCTTCCAATCATGAAACATAGTTATAATTAGTAATTGAACGATTAGAGTGATCTATCTTAGAGATGAAGGGGAGGACTTCCCACTGAGAGTCACCATTTTGGCATCATAGGACGCCAAACTGTAATGAAATTTCATAACAACTTCACTGTTAAAATTTAAATAAGATAATAAGATAATAGTCCCGAGCAGAGTCACCATTTTGTTTCGATAAAGAAACAAATGCATTTTATTTGAGAAATTGTCTTATTCAAACATCACAGAGAGAGTATTAGAAACATTCATCACATTTCATTAATACTAGAGAGAGTATTAGGAACATTCATCACATTTCATTAATACTGGGTTCATTTACATCCTCTTTACATCCCTTGATTCTAAGATAGATCATTTGGCAATAAATGACTTATGCTTTAAGTATTAGAGGTTCATTTCAACAGCCTTTCGGCGCCCGTTTTAACCATATCCTAGGACTTAGGAGGAATGTCGATTAGATCGACTAATCTTTGATGAAACAGAGATTTCAGCAGCATAACGACGTCTATTTCAGTCATCCCTAATACTTAGGGAAAATGTCGATTCGATCGACTAATCTTCTTCCTCTGCACATGACAATAGGAGAAGGGAGAATGCTGGAAGGATAAAAGGCTTGCACGAGCATTTCGGCAGCATGACGGCCCTTGAGCTTCATAGACTGTAGGGCAGTCTAGTTGCACTGACCCGCTTAACCGATACCGGTTACGCCGTCCTGCGCAACTGCCAAGAGACTTCTCCTACCTTCTGTCTTCTGCTCCGCTCTGCTCCTCTTGAAAATCTTTAATTACCCTTAATGAAGGAGGGGAAGGGGTATTTATAGACCCCCGCACGTGTGAAAATCCTGATCTTAGTGATGTGGGACTAATTTCCAGTGCTTTGGATCAATTAAAAAAGGAGCATTTTCGCAGCACAATCCGGTGAGCCGCGCAACTGATATTTCGATTGCGCGGACCTGCGCAGAGGAGATTGATTGCGCGGTCCCACGCAACTGACATTATTTGCGCGGACCTGCGCACCTTCTTGAAAACTATCTCAATTTTCTTCTTTTTAATTGCTCTTTTTATCTTACCATCCCTCCTTACTTGATTCCTTTCATCATTTTTTATGCCTCAACACCCACGCGCTCTGTAATCTCAAAAGGTCTAATAAATCTTGGGACGAGCTTGCCCTTAACACCAAAGCGAACCACACCCTTCATAAGTGAGACCTTGAGATATACCATGTCCCCGACTGTGAACTCGAGGGGTCGATGTCGACGATTAACAAAACTCTTATGCCGGCTCTGAGCTGTGCGCATCCTCTGCCTGATAACATCAATAGCCTCTGACGTCTATAGCACAAGCACGAGACCTAAAAGATGACGCTTTCCAACTTCGGTCCAATAGTTAGGAGATCTGTACGGTCTACCATAAAGTGCCTCAAAAGGAGCCATGCCTATAGTTGTCTGATAACTATTATTGTACACGAACTCGGCGAGGGGCATAGGCTCATCCCAACTGCCCACGAAGTCGATCACACAAGCCCTAAGCATATCCTCAATGATCTGGTTGACCGTTTCGGTCTGCCCATCCTTCTGTGGATGATAAGTGGTGCCGAGATGTAAAGTGACCCCCAGTGCCTGCTGAAAACTCCTCTAAAATTGAGACTTAAACCTGAAGTATCGGTCTGAAACAATCGAAACTAGGACACCATATAGTCTCACTATCTCCTCAATGAATATCCTCGCCAACCGGTCCATAGACCAGGAAGCACATACTAGAATGAAATGAGCTGACTTCGTCAGATGATCGACGATAACCAAGATGGCATTGTGACCACGCTGAGTCCTCGGCAAACCTGCGATGAAGTCCATCGATACGTGCTCCCACTTCCACTCTGGAATGCTCAACGGCTGTAAGGGACCAGGGGGTCTCTGATGATCGGCTTTAACACTCTGACATGTGTCACACTCGGCCACAAAACTCACAATCTGACGATTCATCCCCTGCCAGAAGTACTACCTCCTTATATCACGATACATCTTCGTGGAACCCGGGTGGATGGTAAGTCTCAATCGGTGTGCCTCGGTCATCAGATCATGATGAACTCTAGAACGTCCGGGACACAATCTGCCTCTGAAGCGTAATCCACCATTGGAATCAATTTACCAGTCTGATTGCTTCACGGAGGTGGCCTCTTCTCGGTACTCTTGAAGTGACTCGTCTGTCTGCTGAGCTTCGATCACCCTAGCCACCAGAGGGTTGAATCGATAAGCTCGAAAGCTGAACAATGGAAGACTGCAGGCTGAACTCAAAGTCATACTCTGAAACATCTTCGAGCATCTGCCACTGTTGAACCATCATATGTGCCACTAGGCCTCGTAGCTGACGGCTGAGTGATCTGCCACCACGTTCGCCTTGCCCGGGTGGTACTGAAGGTCAAAATCATAATCTTTCAGCAACTCCATCCATCACCTCTATCGCAGGTTTAACTCGGACTGCAAAAATAGATACTTCAAGCTCTTTTGATCCGAGAAGAGCTCAAACCTGACCCCATATAGATAATGCCTCCACACCTTTAGTGCGAAGAGAACTGCTACAAGCTCCAAATCATGAGTGGGGTAGTTCAGCTCATGGACCTTGAGCTGCCGTGAGGCATATGCCACTGGCTTCCCGTCCTGCATCAGTACAACACCCAAACCAACTCTAAAGGCATCTGTAAAGATAACAAAACCCTCACTCCCATTAGGAAGAGTGAGGACAGGAGCGGACGTGAGGCAGTCTTTCGACTCTACAAATGCTTTCTCGCAAGCGTCACTCCAGACAAACTCAACTCCCTTCCACATCAACCGGGTCAGCGGTGTTGCAATAGGGGAGAAACCCTCGATAAATTATTGATAATATCCTGCTAGACCAAGGAAGCTGCGAATCTCTGACGCGTTCGTGGGTTGGCCCCACTGGCACACTGCATCAACCTTCGAAGGGTCCACGACGACACTCTCCCTTATCACCACGTAACTGAGAAACTTCATCTCATCCTGCCAAACCTCACACTTCTCCAGCTTCGCATATAGCTGGTGGGCACAGAGGGTCTCAAGTACAATCCGAAGGTTTTCGGCGTGGTCCTCACGGGTCCTTGAATATATAAGATTATCATTAATGAATACTACCATGAACTGATCGAGGAACGGTCGAAAAATCTTGTTCATCAGCTGCATGAATACGGCGGGCGCATTGGTCAGTCCAAACGACATGACCAGGAACTCAAAGTGACCATAACGTGTCTGGAAAGCCGTCTTCAGAATGTCCTCCTCTCGAACCCGAATCTAATGGTATCCAGAACGCAAGTATATCTTGGAAAAATACCGTGCACCTTGCAACTAGTCGAACAGATCATCAATACGAGAAAGCGGGTATCGGTTCTTGATGGTGATTCTGTTGAGCTCGCAATAGTCCACACAGAGTCACAATGAACCATGCTTCTTCTTTACAAACAATACTGGGGCTCCTCAAGGCGAACTGCTGGGATGAATAAAACCTAACTCTCGGAGCTTATCCAACTACTCCTGCAGTTCCCTCAACTCTATCGGTGCCATCTGGTAGGGGGCCTTCGAGATAAGTGCGGTACCAGGCACCAGATCAATCTGGAACTCTACCTGCCGATGCGACGGCAAACCTAAAATCTCCTGAAACACATCCGAGTACTCACAAATGACTGGAAGCTACTTAATACTCTCTGCCACATAATCCTTAATGACCGAAGCCAAGAAGCTAGATAATGGCTCTCCTCTGGGCTCGATGATGAACTGGAACACTTACAAGTCTGGAATGTGAAACGTAACTGTCCTTGCAGCACAGTCAAAGATGGCACGATACTTTGCAAGCCAGTCCATACCCAGAATAACATCAAATCCTGAAATCGGCATCACGAACAGGTCAGCGGGAAGAAACATCTCGCCCACCAACACCAGGAAAGAAAGACAGTGACGGGTCAATATTACAAACTTCCCCATGGGGGTCGAAATGGTTAAGGCCTCAAACACGGCCTCCGACGGAATATCAGTCGATCAGTAAAATTGCTCGGCCACAAATGAATGGGAAGCACCAGAATTAAACAAAACATGAGCGATGCTAGCAGAAACAATAAGAATACCCTCAACGACTCCATCGGTTGACGACTCCAGGTCCTGGCCTAGTGCATGCTGTACAGAATAAAAACAGCCTTGAGCTGGTAGGGGAAGCAATCCGGAAGACTGAGGGTCCTGAGTTTGAGCCTACTGGGCTGTTATACACACTGGACCCAAGGATCGAACAATATACGGATATCCACTCTGCTGGTGTTGCTACTGGTGTTGTTGTTATTGCTGATGTCTCTGCTGAGAAGGTCTTCCTGGCTACCTCTACTGTTGAGGAGCCCTAAGAACAGAGGGTGGAAGCTGTGCTCTTTGTTGCTAAAGAGGACAAGGAGGAGGCAACTGCAGTGGCCTTTGCTGCTGAATGGGGAGAGGGCACTCACGCCTCCGATGCCCAGCCTGTCCACAGCTGAAGCATACACCAGAAAAGGAGCCCGAAGATAAAGCGACTGGCGGTGCTGATGATGAGGAAGAAGCTACTGTCTGAACCACAAGCTGTTGAAATCCTGATCTACCCCTCCATCTCTATTAATGGTGCTTCTTAGAACTGCCGGCTAGTGCCCTCCTCTTTCGGTCTCCACCGGAACTCTGTACTCTCGACCTCTAGGTCATAGCCCAGTCCTCCTCATAAACCAGTGCCCGATGGATAACTTGGTCAAATGTCTCCAAACAGTGCCCTACCATATGACTACGAAGGGCAAGATGCAAACCAGTCACAAAACAACGGGCCCTCATCTTCTCATCGCTAGTGAGATGAGGAGCAAATCTAGACAGGGCCAAGAAACGGATCTCATACTAAGATACAGTCATATCACCCTACACTAGGGTCTAAAACTCGATCGCCCGCTAGATCTGAACATGCTCAGGGAAGAACTTCTAGTCTAAACGGGTCACAAACTCCTCCCATGTCCAAATGAACTGAGGCCCGACCATCCTGGTTACAGATGACCACCAATGACGAGCCTCACCCTGAAGGAGATAGGTCGCAAGGGATACTCTCTGGCCCGCAGGATACTGTATAGTGTCAAAAATCCTCACAACCTCAGTGCGCTAAGCCTCGACAGCAGAAGGGTCAGGGTCACCACTTAACCTCAGGGGATCATGTTGTCGGAACTCTCGGGTTATGGCACTATGTAACGCCCGTGAAAAATCCGTACTTGGGTTCGAGTACCGATTTGACCCGAAATCGCGTAGAAATAATTTCCATGGAAATTAAGAATAAGTTAGCTAGCGCAACGCTAGAGTAGCTGGGAAATAGTCCCTGATCACTTTAAATACGTTCTGCAAGACCCAAATCAAGTAGAACAAACAACTCTACAATACTCTATAACCTCGGATCAAACTCTAAGCGGATTTATTCTCTGGACCATATTGAAATCTTGAATTGGATCTAGACCGCGCGTCGAAGGTCCGATACCTCCTATCTTAGACCGTTAGAACCGCCCAGCTGGACTTGACAATCATCTCAAAAATCAAGTCAAACCGATAATCACAGACTATTTCGTTGAACCCGGACTGAAGCGACCGCGAATAGGGACGGATTTGGAATTTCAAATTCAAATCTGGCACACGACTTGACGCGTCAGTATTAAGCTTTCTGACCGTCAGAATTCATCCAGATTACACCCTCGGATCAGGAAAAATTTCTATTTATTATCATGAGACTTTCAGCCCTGATCTATGTGCGGTGACCGCTGAACTGAAACTGGTCCGCCACGTGCGATCTGCGAACCCTGCCAGACTGAAAACTTAATATGAGCTACATCTGGTACACATGAGCTTAAGTCTGATCGCAATCGACCAGGGGACTACCAGAAAGCAGTTTTTGGACCGAAACAGCCCCGAAATGGATAGGCACCAAGTAAACTTCGTCCCGGAGCCTATTTTCGGCGATTTTAAGCTTATAAAAGGGGTTGAAACCCTCATTTCTCCCTTCCATCCGAAAATTGCAACCCTAGGAGGAAAAGAGAGAGAGTTTGAGAGAAAGAGAAGAAGAGAATTTTCCCGCTTTCGAGCCCCTGACAGTTGCTGCTTCAGCACTTCTTTCCAATCACCTGGCTGGTGATTTCTCTCCTTTTTCAGGTATAAAATAACCCTAAAAACTTGCTGATTTAGGGTTTACTTAGATTCCTAGCATGTTAGCTAACGTATTCCATAAATCAGGTCCTCCTACCGCCGTAGACGAAGCGTACACGCTCCGTTCAAAATCCCGCAACCGTAAGAGACTAGGTGAGGATTTTAGACGCTTTGATTGACAGTTTACAACGCTTTCAATGTCGTTTAATAGTAGATTATCGACGGCATCGCCGTTTGACATGTACAACATGCTCTCCGTTTCCTGTTTCGTAAATTAACGAAGAATATGAGATTTAGGGCATTTTAGTCATTTGTAGGAAGTACGGTCTACATGCATATTTTGCTGACGTGATTGACATGGTTTGTCGCCGCATTAGAGAGTTAGGAATGCTTGCATAATCAGTTTGGCGAAGAGATTCGCCAAGTTGCGCACTTTGGGTCGACATACTATATGTGGACTTAAGTGTGTAGTGTATGTGTTTGTATAAATGCTTGTATTAGTATCTATTGAATTAAATGATGTTATGTAGTAGTTTGAGATTGAATTCTTGACTAATATGCTGACCTAAATGATTTCCTACATGTTGACCTTATGCATGATTGCATTACATGCATAGAAAGTATGCCTTGAAGAATTGCTTAAGTTGAATGTTATAACATGTGTTAACATGCTCACATGATGTATTTCAATTCCAATACTTTAACATGTAATGCTAATATGATTCCATAGATGTGTGGGACTTGACCTAGTCCAGGCAGTCGGTAACCGAGCGAATTCGTAGCTGACTGGTCATAGCCACGAACGACGCGTCGATGAACGTGATTCGTGTTTAGAGTTGGCGGCAGTGGTTAGGCCACGCGAAGTGTTTTACGCACTTCATGTCGTTCAACTTGAGATGCGATCGCGCTAGTCGAGCCCGTCAAGTAACCCGACTGGCCGATGTATGTTCACCTTGTATGTGTCATAACTGCTTGAACCTAGGGTACTGAACTTACCATTGAAAACTCTGTTAACCGTGGTACCTTGATCCACGAAGACTCATGAGCCGGGCATGGTGGTATGGGACACCGTGGTCGAGCTGTCGGCCTACGCTGGGGCCACAAACCTCCCCGTAGTGACCAGTGAGCACCTAGACTCGTGAGCAGATTATGGTGGTATGGGACACTATATTCTAGCTGTCGGCCTACACTGATCAGGCGACGAGCCCTTTGTAGTGACCGCGAGCGTATTCTGAGTCCACGGGAGGCGACGACCCTTCCGTTGCAGTAGAGTACGGTAGGACTGTATTGATAAGGTGATGGGGGAGCGGTGCAACGAGTGCGAGCAACAGCCCTGGCAGCCCTTGCAGTGACCTACGAAATACACAATCGTATGAGATTACTAGGAGTGACGACCCTAGACAGGATCTGTGTTGGGATTGATACAAGGGAAGTACCTTAGTTTCCCAATCCTGCTGTTTGAATGGACTAATAACAACTTGGAAATCATATCACCATAGCATTGCATGTGCCTGGAAGATGTGGAGCACTCTAGGGAGTGTGGCATGCCGCGGTCGTAAGATGTTGCCGCATGAGGGTGATCGTCGGTGAGGGCATACATCACGTCATATCATCTTGCATTAATAACAGTATTAGGATTGTCTGATTTACTGCTTTACTATTATCGCGTGATTGAATTGTGAACATGCTAATCTTTGCTCTATGATTCCACTGAGTTGATCACTCATTCCCACGTTACGGGATGGTATTTGCAACACCCACCAGACCCTGTTGTAGTTGCAGGTGAGGACGAGATCCAGGAGGTGGAGCCAGAGATTGATGAGGACCAGGATGAGTTCTCGTATATGCAGTATCATGACGGCTTCCCGTAGGCGACCTGGATCAAGGGGACATCAGTGGGACATTCCTTTTTGAACATTATATGTACATGAGACTCAGAGATGTAGTCATACTTTGGAGACAGATGAGATTACTTTGTTTTTCCATACAGTGATATATACATTGTTTAGTCTTCCGCTTGCTTTTATCACTGGATCTGAAGTATGAATTGCAGTTTTGGTATACTTTTACTCATGTGAATGCTTTAAATCAGACAACATTGAATCAAAACCATTTTTGTTGCATAAGTGATGGTCTGGAACTCGGGAGTTGAGTTTATACACGACCCCCAATTTTCAGGGTGTTACACACTAGCATGCGGTAAGTCAGACTGTCTGGAAACCTCAGCAGTAACTGCCTAACGGGTCTTCAATGCGGTGGCAACAAGCTGCATCAACTGCTGGAAATGCTCGGCTCCTATGAGTACTGTTGGAAAAGTAAGGGCGGCACTCGCCTTAGGCGGAGGCACAAGTGCATTCGACGGGGCAGAAGCCTCAGTAACTGGAACAGCAGGCTGAGGAGGGGGAGTAGGTGGGGGAACTGGAGTAACTTAAGGTACAGTCGTTACGGGCTCAACTAGAGGAACAAGCCGGATCGGGACCTCAGGAATCCGATCCTTAACTATTGGAGCAGGAAGTGCTCGAATAGGATGGGTACCTCAGGTGCCTCATCCATGGGCACCATGACCATGGGTGCCACAACCACGCGGCATCGTATATAAAATAATGAAGACGCAAGGAATCAGGACAATTACAGGCTCAATACGGAGAGAATGGAAGGATCTTAGGACACTACTTACCACATGTTCTTGGCAGACATACGATGTTTCCTGAGTCATTCCAGAATTACTTGTCATGCTCTGATACCAACTCTTGTCACACCCTAGAATCGGTAACTGAAATTCCAAGGAAACCGATGGCCGATTCTGGCTGTAACAGCCTCCATAGTACCCCATTCTCGGCTCCTGAGATAGGTTCCGATCATGGGATCCTACAAGGAGGATTTGCATAATAATGTAATGATTACCAATATGAGCATATCCAAGATCACATCAAGTACATCTGAAAATAACAAAGGCACACATCACAAAATTCACTATAAATTTAACCTTTTACAACTTTCAGAAGGTCTAAAAGGACATACATAAGATGATAGGAGAAGGAAAGGAAGATCAACAACACCGGGTCCTCAAGCTCAACTGAACTCTATGCCCTGTAGCTACGACGCATGCCTAGAGTCTCCTGCACGCATCAATCATGCATAAGCTTATAGAAGCTTAGAGGGTGGTAAAAGTGTATGACACTAGTGCACAGAAGAATAGTAGGAGATGCAAGAAGGGAAATATGCTCAATGGAAAAATCACTAGCCTTTCCAAGGCTTATCATGAATACGATGCGATGAGTACTGGATGCCATACCAAGGTAATGCATGAAGGGGCTTGTACAACCAATGCTAATGCGATGTAAGTAATGCCAGTGCTCATATCTAAATCATAAGTCGAGTACATTTTCAAACATAAGAAAATCACCAGGGTCCATTACACTGCTGAATGACTGCTGTTCTACAGACCCCGCACAGTCAAACGAGCGTAAGAGATCTCACTACTCACCTGTGGATAGCCAATCACCAGTAAGGCCTGACAGTAGCGGACCCATTTACGAGCTGGTTAGACTTAGCCTAGCAATACCCCATACACACCAGGCAAGTAAGGCCACACCCCTATCCAACCGACTACATGACAGTGGGAGTCACGACCTAATGGTATAAAGCCCTTGTGCCATGGAAGTTTTGAGAATTTCGTGTATTTCACCCAGTCACGGCGTTGAAGTAGATCCTTTGTACCATGGAAGTTTTGAGAATTTCACCCATGGGCATCTTATGTGCCCAGTATGCTTAACTAATATTTTTAGTGTATACACATACGGCCATCCACGAATATCCCTATGGAGGCAAGGTTCTGATGAAGCAAGGGCAGATATCCAAATGTTATGCAATGTCAGATGCATAAATCACACAATCACCCATGCATCGATCCCAAGCACCCATCGTGCTCCAGAGAGAAAAACTCCACCTATCGGGGGTGATACCAACATGTCCTACTCAATGGCACAACCATGGCTAATTATGCCTCCGCCAAACATGTATATGATGCGTATGGGAGTGGACCATGAAATGAATAGGGGTGCCAATAGGGTAAAGATGAACTCTCTACCTAACCATGAAGGGTTTAGGTACTTAACCAATTCCTCATAAGGAATGTAACCTCTAGTAGGGGCACATTTACCTGGGGTAGCCCATGAGACTAAGGAGAACAATGATATATGCCTAAATAGACGAAACGGGCCTAACAAGGGTCTATGATGGGCCTTTAACCACACTTAAAGCGGTCCATAATGGGGACATTTAACCATCATTTTCTCAAGGCATAACAAACCATAATCCATATAGCTACAAGGCCCAAGGCCCACATCCCAACCACATACATAAGCCCCATAAAAAGGCATCAGAAAAAGGGTCCAATATTACCTTCAACAACATGGGCCCAAGGATAGGAATCAAGGCCCAAGGCCAAAGCCCCAATGGCGATAAGACTCATACATTTAGTTGAACTTAATGGGCAGCCCATGAGCATAAAAACATGACTTAAAACAATAATTTTTAAGTTGGGTGAAATGGGTGCCACTACATCAGCGTAACAAGTAACAATCTAAGTGGGCAACCAAGGGCTTAATACCACCTTTATCTCAGCCCATAAATTCATCAAAATGGTGAAAGTTAGCCCAACATATGGCTGGGACGTTCCAACCCAATCTAGGCCCACTAGGAAGTCCCAAAATCTGGTTTATATTTAGGTCTCACAAATGATCATCAATAGAGACCCAAAAAGGCTAAGCCCAAGAATATTCTAAAATATAAGGGAACAATAAATATCCAATTTTCTCAATATAGTGGGCCCCACAATCATTGCCCCAATGGGCCCTAGAACATCAAGGATGGGTCCCCAACTAATCATACACAAAGCTCATTGGGCTGGGGCCAAAAAGTTCTGAAATAACAAGTGAGAATAATGTACAGAAAATTTCTGCAATGCATGTTGCTGTCCTAAATTTGGGCACTCCATTAGAGTGAGTTCAAGGCCTCTAAAATTCTAAAAATTGAGGGCCAAGGTCTCTGATCATGCATACAATAAGAGGAAACCTAAAAAGGTGGCCCACCATAAGAGGAAATATTTTTGAATTATGGTTTTTATCAAGGCATATTGCTGGACAGCACAATAGAAAAAAATCTGGCAGTCCAACCATCTTGGCCCATTTTTGGTTGCACAAATGAGGTCAGTTGGGGCTAAAATTTTACAGAGTGACACTCTCATAGGTAAGCCACACGCCCACAAAATTTCAAAATTTTTGGATACTCCTAAGTATTTTAATTAATTTAAACAAGACAGTCTATCTAGAAAATCGGTTAGACCTGGACGTCCCAACGTGGTGGGCTAGTCCGGCCCTTACCACGGTGTGTGTAGGGGTCCATTAGCCCTAAAATTTGGTAGGTGGGTCTTACCATGAGTGAAATAAACTCCTAAAAAATTTAGATTTTAGACATCTATAATTATTTTAATTTATTTAAAGAAATCAATCTGTCCTAAAAATCAGACTGATCTGGACACCTTATTATAGTGGCCTAGTCCAGCCATCACCATGGTGTGTACAGGTGTCTATTGACCTCAAAATTTTATAGTTGGGTCCTACCATAGGTGGAACACCTCTTTGAAAAACTTTATAATTTTTAGATACTCATAAATATTTTAATTAAATTAGGAATTTCAATCTGTCCAGGAAGAGATGTTGTTGTCCATGCATTGTTTACTCAATAAGGTGGGCTCAAACTTCATCCAGGAGGGGAAAATGGAGGTTTAGTATTTTTATCATAAAATACAGTAAGGTGGGGTCCACAAAAGTGGCCCATCCCTCAGAGAAACCAAGATGAAGTGTATGTTTTCCCTCCATACATATGGGCTGGACAGCCCAACAAGGTAGACCGCCCACCCCTATGGGCCTCCTTTTTAGATATCATTTCATGGGCCATCTGAGGTATGACCCACTACAACTCAAGGTGGAGTCCACATCTTCTCATTACACCCTATAATCATAAAGAAAATAATAGAAATCATGATGCAAAAATCCATGCCAAAGATTGAACATGACAGTCCATGCAACAATCCAGATTTTCGGACAACAATACATGGCTGGATACATCAGCATATATCTCAATTATCTCAGTCATAAAAAGGGTGTGTGGCCTTCCTTATTAGGCCCCACATAAGTCTAGATCACAAACTAAGACTACGACACGTGCATGCATTGATTAAGGTGTCCAAAGATCATGAAGTTGGGTGGTAAGGGTGTCCCACCTTGTTGGATTTTTATTTTTATTTATTTTGGGACTTCATAGGCCCACTAAATGGGCCACACACACATCATCATCCACACATCAGAGAAAAGTGAAGAAGAAAAGAGAGTAATCCGGCCATGGGGGTATGGCCCCGCCACTAATGGGCGCTCCCAAGAGTCAATCTCAACCATACAACAATGTTACTTCAACATGCAATATTATACCAATGCATGCATGATCTATAATTAGAATGAGTAGTTGGGATATCATCCCAACATGACTTATAAGGTCCAGATGCTCTTAAAATAAAGTGGATGATATAATACATCATGTTGGGGTCCATGGAGAATGACCCCATCATGTTTCATGATATGCATGTAGGATGGGCTAAAAGGCCACATCCATGAAGTCAAATGGGGTCCCCACCATGGATTGGTGGGTCCTATATGATCCATCTACGAAGAAAAAATAAGATCAAAGGGTAGAAAAAAAAATTAAAAATTAAAATCATCCACCTTAATGGATCCCACACCAAAGTTGCATCAATCTACTCCTCATGCTCTAAGGGACATGTTTCAAAGGGTGAGATGGATTATCGAAGGTTAGATGGGAGGGGATTAGACGGAGAAAAGGCTGGAGAAGAGAGGGAGATAGAAGGAAAGTTGCTAGAAATTTTAGCAATGGAAGGAAATGAGAGGAAGGAAGAGAATAAAGAGAGAGAAAAATGTCATAATTATTTTGTAAGAAAAGTCATTATAGCATACGGAGGAAATTACAATGTTTAGGCCTTTAGACTAGGCTTGGGTAGTGTTTGTTAAGATGGGTGGTGTTTCCATAGGATTTGTGTGGTGTGTGTAGAGTGTTTGGGGACTTGTACCATGGGTGATGGTGGTGCACATGCATTCCACCTAAGTGGGCCACATAATCAATAGTCATATAATGAAATGTACACAACTTTTGATCTACATATCGGATTTATGCATGAGATGCGGCGTTGGAGCCGCAACGACGAAGCGGACAAGATGACATAGGTCTTAGCTCGATCCGAATTATGTTTATGTGACCGGACTTAAGGATGACTGCAAGCACAATCTGAAGGTTGCGGGTCACCAGAATTCGATCGGTAAGACCGCGGGACCACAAGAAATGAAATGCACACACACACACATGCACACATGTGAACTCGGGTTGGGTCTCACAGTGGGCCGTGCACATTGGCCATTAATGCATCTCAATGGGCCATGAACCATGGGCCTCAGTACATCACAATGGGCCTCAACCCATGCCCCCCAAATACATCTCAATGGGCCTTAATAAATGGGCCATAAATATGTTACAATGGGCCTTCTCACACAGGCTGAAAATATATCACAATGAGCCACCCAATGGACCGCACCAATGGGCCTTATCACTATAAGAAATCCCACCTTTAGCGATGAAAATTTTCATCGCTAAAAGCTAAATTTTCATAGCTAAAAAGTTTTAGCGAAGAAAATTTTCGTCGCTAAAAGACTGAAGCAAATGCTTTTTAGCGACGAAAAATTTTAATTGTCGCCAATGGGAAGCTTTTTAGCGACAAAAATTTTCGTCGCTAAAAAAACTTTTAGCGACGAAAATTTTCGTCGCATAAAAACTTTTGCAAAACTTTTACCGACAAATTATTTCATCACTAAAAAATAAATGTGAAACTTTTAGTGATGAAAATTTTCATCGCTAAAAATATTTTGCAAAACTTAAACTACGAAAATTTTCATCGTTAAAAAATATTTACAAATCTTTTAGCTATGAAAATTTCCATCAACTTTTAGCTACGAATATTTTTGTCGCTAAAAAATATTTGCATAACTTTTAGCTACAAAAATTTTCGTTGTTAAAAATATTTTGCAAAAATTTTAGCTATAAAAATTTTTGTCACTAAAATTTATTTGCATAACTTTTAGCTACGAAAATTTTCATCGCTAAAAAATATTTGCATAACTTTTAGCTACGAAAATTTTCGTCGCTAAAAATATTTTCCAAAACCTTTAGCTACAAAAATTTTCATTGCTAAAAAAGTTTGCATAACTTTTAGCTAAAAAAATTTCCATCACTAAAAATATTTTGCAAAACTCATAGCTACAAAAATTTTCGTCTCTCTTTTTTTATATATAAATAATATATTCCTGCACAAAATTCCTTGTATACACCTGTTACAATATATTTCATCATATTCATCCTAGTATACAACTGTTATATAATATATTTCATCATATTCACATTCACATCCATCTAAACCCAAACTAGTAAATCCATTTAAACATAAACTACATTCATCCAAACACAAACAATCTTATCCACATCACATTCATTCACGCATAAATACATATAAGCTTAACATCATAAACAAAAATACCCTAAACCTAAACCTTAACCTAAACCTAAAACCTATAACCTATAACCTAAACCTATAACCTAAACCTAAACCTAAAACCTAAACCGAAACCTAAACTATATTCTTTAAGTTTAGGTTTAGGAAATTAGGTTCGGGTTCGGAATCAAGTTTAGATTTGGGTTTTCAAGTTTAGGTTTAGGTTTAGGTTATAGGTTTTGAGATTTGAGAATAGGTTTAGGTTAAGGTTCTAAGTTTAGGTTTAGGAAATCAGGTTCAGGTTCGAGATCGAGTTTAGGTTTGGGTTTTCAAGTTTAGGTTAGGGAGTTGAGATTAGGATTAGGTGTAGGTTTAGGTTTATGGATTTGAGAATACGTTAAGGTTTAGGTTTAGGAAATCAGGTTTGGGTTATAGGTTTAGGTTTAGGTTAGGTTATAAGTTAAGGTTTAGGAAATTGAGTTTAGGTTATAGGTTTAGGTTATTACTTAAGGTTATAGGTTAAGGTTTAGGTTATAGGTTAAGTTTATATAGATTTAGGTTAAGGTTATAGGTTTTGGGATTTGAGAATAGGTTTAGGTTAAGGTTATAAGTTTAGGTTTAGGAAATTGTGTTCGGGTTTGGGATCGGGTTTAGGTTTGGATTTTCAAGTTCAGGTTAGAGAGTTGATATCAGGATTAGGTGTAGGTTTAGGTTTAGCGATTTGAGAATACGTTGAGGTTTAGGTTTAGGAAATCGGGTTCGGGTTATAGGTTTAGATTTAGGTTTAAGTTATAAGTTTTGGGATTTGAGAATAGGTTTAGGTTAGGGCGTACGTTAAGGTTTAGGGAATTGTGTTTATGTTATAGGTTTAGGTTATAAGTTATAGGTTTTTGGTTAAGGTTTAGGTTATAATTATAAGTTTTGGGATTTGAGAATAGGCTTAGGTTATAAGTATAGGTTTAGGTTAGGCTATGGGTTAAGGTTTAGGAAAATGAATTTATGTTATATGTTTTGGGATTTGAGAATAAGTTTAGGTTATAAGTATAGTTTAGGTTAGGTTGTAGGTTAAAGTTTAGGGAATTGAGTTTAGGTTATAGGTTTAGGTTAAGGTTTAGGTTGTAGTTATACGTTTTGGAGTTTGAGAATAGGTTTAGGTTATAGGTTAAGGGTGTGGTCCCTGTAAGCACAGATATAAACACGGCCTGTTCAAATGGCCAGGCCACTCCAATGCTGTCTATAGGAAATAGACAGCTTCATCGTGGTCATAACAACAGTTCTCACCCTCCAGGGACCCCCGCTCAATATCCGGATGGCTCCGACACACATCCAGGTCTGCTCCATCAATTTCGATCAAATACAGATATAAAAACGGCCTGTCCAAATGGCCAGGCCACTCCAATGTTGTCCATAAGAAATGAACGACTTCATCATGGTCATAACAGTGGTTCCCACCTTCTAGGGACCTCCGCTTAACATCCGAATAGCTCTGACGCACATCCGGGTCTGCTTCACCAATTTCGAGCAAATACAGATATAAACACGACCTGTCCAAATGGTCAACCCGCTCCAATACTGTATATATGAAATGGACAGCTTCATCATGGTCATAACAGCGGTTCCCACTTTCCAAGGACCCTCGTCAACATCTGAATAGGTCCGATGCACATCCGGGTCTGCTCATTTAAATAAAATGAATTATCAAGATCATTTAAATAAAATCAGGTCCAATCAATAATCTGACCTAGAGGATTCTATTAGCATTGTTGACGGTACCTCGAATCTTGTTTTAGGGCCTAAAAATTCAAAATTAGATACAAAAATTAGAAAAACTAAAGAAATTTAATAAAGATAGTCAAAGTCCATGTGAATGAGCACAAGTATGCACCTACACATGAATTCTAAAAAGCTATTGCATATCACAAAATAATAATAATAATAAATAAATAAATAAATAATCCTTGCATTTGGATATTCAACAAAATGGGTTATAATGAATTCATTTGCTAATTCATGGAAACCTTGCATTTGGATATTCAACAAAATTAAATTGTAATAATTCAGTTCAATAAACTCAGATTTCTGACAAGGATTTAATGGTTTTAAATCCATGGTTTTCTGAAAAAGGTCCATTTCCTGGATGTCAAATTCAACGGGGAATGTAAGATGGTTAATATTACTTTTCACAGTGCAAAGTTTCAATTATGTCTCTTCTTTACCTTTCATTTTCTTCTTAACAAGAAAATTCATATTTACTAATATTCCCATTCTTCTATTTTTCAAAAGAATGAGTTCGGACTCCGAAAGCGTCGGCTCCAACACTCGTACTTTTAGTCCAAACCCTAACCAAGGACTCCAAAATTACCAAGTACTCATAAACATTCATTGCAAGCATTTTCTATCTATGTACATGACAAACATACTGTTAAAATCAATCCTCTTATTTTCATTTACAGAAACTAGTAGATGACAAATTATGTGTAACATACAGAGATGGTTCAGCCACTTATGCAATTAGGGAAGGTTCAAAAGGACATACCTGTTAATAACATCACAGGCATGGATGAAAGGAAAACACATATATTAACATGATCCATAATTTTTGTGGCCCCAAAAAGTTTCCATAATTTTCCAGAGATTTGGATTTGCCCTATTTTTGGCCTCATTGGCTAAAATAATTTGGAAAAAAGGATGGACTGGGTAAATAAGACATACACATAATGGATGGGCTGGATTTGTGAACCATATCTCGTTGGGCCCAAAAAACAAACCCTTCGATTTTTTCAAAAATTGTTTTCAGCCTTTAGCGACAAAACTTTTCGTAGCTAAAAGTCTCATCCACGTTTTTAGCTATGGAAATTTTCGCAGCTAAAAGTAAACCTATCGATTTTTACAGCCTTTAGTGACAAAAATTTTTGTCGCTAAAAGTCTCATCCACGTTTTTTAGCTATGAAAATTTTCGTATCTAAAAGTATTGAAAAATTGTTTACAGCCTTTGGCAACAAAAATTTTCGTCGCACAAAGTCTCAACCAGGTTTTTCAACTACGAAACTTTTCGTAGCCAAAAGTAAACCTCTCGATGTTTTTGAAAAATTGTTTACAGCCTTTAGCGACGAAAATTTTCATCCCTAAAAGTCTTATCCACGTTTTTTAGCTACAAAAATTTTCTTAGCTAAAAGTAAACCTTTGGTTCTTTTTCAAAAATTGTTTATAGCCTTTAGCGACGAAAAGTTTTAACGCTAAAAGTCTCATCCACGTTTTCTAGCTACAAAAATTTTCGTAGCTTAAAATAAACCTTTGGATTTTTTTCAAAAATCGTTTACAGCCTTTAGTGATGAAAATTTTCGTCGTAAAAAGTCTCATCCATGTTTTTTAGCTACGAAACTTTTCGTAGCTAAAAGTAAACCTTTGGATTTTTTCAAAAATCGTTTACAGCCTTTACCAATGAAAATTTCATAGCTAAAAGTCTCATCCATGTTTTTTAGCTATGAAAATTTTTGTAGCTAAAAGTAAACCTTTGGATTTTTTTTAAAAATCGTTTACAACCTTTAGCGACGAAAATTTTCATCGCTAAAAGTGACTTTTATCTATGAATTTATAATTTCGTCACTAAAAGTAAACTTTTATCGACGAAAATTTCTTTTGTCGCTAAAGGTGACTTTTTGCGACGGAAAAAAGTTTCATCGCTAAAAACCCTCTTTGTTGTAGTGTATATACAACAAGTCGAGCCGCATCATATGGGCCTCAAATACATCAAATTGGGCCGCATCATGTGGGCATCAATTATATTATAAAGGGGCTCTCAAATGGGCTCGACATTCATCACATCAAGGTGGGGCCCACACATCAATTAAAGGTCATTTTAGAGCATTATAAAAAATAAATCCCATAGAAAGATCATCTAGGTCATACCATGATAACAGTGGAGATAATGATTTTCACCATTTAAATTCACGAGGCCCACTATTTTATTTTCTGTCCAACCAGATCATATGGTCACAAAGACCTGAGTTGAATGGAAAAGAACAAATACCATATTGATCCAAAACTTTTGTGACCCAAAAAGGGTTTCAATGGTGGACACTCAATCTCCACTGTTTCAGCAGTCTGGTCCACTTAACGTACCGATCTGCCTCATATTTGTCTCAAGCCTTAAGGTAGGCTCGTCAAATGGCTGGACGGTAAAAAATACATTAAAGTGAGCCACGTCAAAAATGGATGGAGGTGCATATACAATACATACAACCAATGTGGGACCCACCGTCCCAATCCAGCGGATGATGAGGATGAAATAAATACATAAAGGTGCAGCCACTGTCCTGCAATCTGCTGGACGATGCAAATATAATAATTACATTAAGGTGGGTCCCACCCACACGTGTGGGGTGGGCCACGCCATATAGATGGATGGAGTGATATAACATATATATCAAGGGGGCCACAGAATTTGCTGACGTATACAGCAGTGAGACCCACAAAACTTGTTGATGCAGTACAGTGGTTGAGGGTGGGGTCCCTACTGTCCTAAAATATTAACGGTGTGGATGGCCCATACACCTAGCAGGCCTACACGGTTAGGCAGATAGATGTACGGGACATCTGAAGTGGGCCCCACGAATCACACATCACGATGGAGTCCACACGTGTGGGGCCACGCTGCTGCGCAGTCACGTATATCACGGTGGGTCCCATGTAGGGCCCACCCTATAACACACACACACGTATATATATTAATATATCTATAATATAATATAATATAATATAATAATATATATATATATATATATATATATATATATATATATATATATATATAGACACATATTCCAATGACCAGCGTCCAGCGTACTGGATGGCCTAGTCTTGGATATCAACAAGGTGGGGGGTCCACGTGTTGACTACAGAACATTACCAAGGCGGGCCCCACGTGTTAGACGGTGCACATCAGGTGGTTTCCAAGTGAGTGGGCCATACAATCATCATCATCAAGAACAAAAGAAAGAGAGAGAGAGAACGGTGATAATGGGAGGAACTCTGCCACTATCAGCTCTTGTATGATACAATGCATACATCAAGATGGTTCCCCTCACAAGTAGGCCATCAAATCACTAAATCTAAGGAAAAACATATAAATCTAACCCTAAGAAAACACCCACCTTTGATCTCCTCTACCTTCTTCCGCCTATAGCCTCTAGAGCTCTAAGGGGATGATTTGAACGGTTAAGATGATTTTTGAATGGTGGAGATGGGAGGTAGGAAGTGGGCCACACAAACTCTATCCATAGAGCTTGGACAATTGCTCTTATAGGGTTGCTTGAAAATGGAGAGAGAGAGAGAGATGATGGGAGAGAAGTGATGGGAGAGAGGGATGGTCAGTGATGGATGGGTGTACTTGTGTAAGGGAGAGAGTTGACTTTAGGTAAGGTTGTGTAAGAGAGGGATGGGTTGGGTTACTTGTACTTGATTGTTAGATTGATGTGATGTATCGTAGAGATTCTCCCGAGATTACAAATGTGCACCGTTTTTCATGAATTGAACACGGGCCCACATCTCCTAGCCTGGGTATCGCCTTGGCACGCGAGATGCGGCGTCAAAACTACGGGGATGGTGCGGTCATAAGGGTAGTACAAGTCTTTGGTCAAGCCAACTCTAATGTACGAGACATGACTCAAGATCGCACGCAAACACTGTTAACAGATCACGGGTCGCTGAAATTTAATAGGGAGGACCGAGGAGGCCTACAAAATGGTACGGGTTAGGATACGTGTCTTACAACTCCTCTAGCTCTCTTCCATGCTAGTATAATTCAGGTCACCCTGAGAGCAGGTATGTTGTGCTTCAGTAAGGTTCGCTTATCATTCCTTGAGTTCATTTTCTTTGTATGCTAACATTGTTATTTTATGTAAGTATATTTGACAATCTATGCCCCACGAAGAGGATGAAGTTGCCCTCCACGGCCAATGTGGCGTGGCTTAGAAAAAATAAGGAGGGGGCTCCTTCTTGGGGCAGAGTATCGATTAAGACTGTAGCACATCCTCCTAGGATCCCAATCGCTATTGAGCAGCTCAGGGTTGGTCTAGACGAGTTGCTCGTCACTGCTACTCCCATGCTAAAGCATGTCCATGAGGCGGGGTCTCTTGCTCACGGGTCTGAGGGGATGCATCCTGATGCTCCTAAGGTGGAGCGAGGAGCTCGGTCTGCCGCTGATGTTGGGGTTCCCACACATGAGGCAAAGGGAGGAGCTCAGTTTTCCCTTGATGCTGGGGTTCCCACACATGAGGTGGAGGGCAGCAGGTCGACCTCTGGATTGGGACCTCTAGCGAAGTTTGTCGGGTGGGATATCACCACCTTGTTCGAACTTCGCCCTATGGACATGCTGTGCGAGTCGATGATTTGTCTCTTGAAGGTATGTTCTCGGACTATTCATTGAGTCTTGTTTCCTTACGTGGTTTTCTTTAATCTTCATTTTCCTTTTCAGGTGGCTCCCGCCCTCATGTCAACCTGGTTGGTCTTCCAGGATGTTGGTTGTGGTTACAAAAAGCTCGAGGCTGATCTTCAAAATATGACCTTTGAACTCCAGGTCGTGGCTGGCGCTAGGGATGTTGTCATGGCTCAGTCAAAGGCTCTACAAGGATCAGAGGGTCTTGAGGACCCAGTTAGACGATGATCACTTAGAGGGTGCCTCGAAGCAATTGGCGCTAGAGGACCTAAAGGCCGCTCTTGTGGAGTCGAACTCCAAGTGACAGAGACTTTGGCTCGGCTAGCATAGGTCGAGGCTTCCACCTCCGAGATAAGGTTGGTTGCAGTGGAAGCTTTAAAAGCTTCCAAGGAGCGAAATGAGGAGCTTGAAGATTATTTCAACCTTGGTTATGCTTGGTGCTAGGAGCTGGTTAGGCTGAAGCATCCAAGCATAGATTTGGACACCTTGGCCGAGGATGTCGTCGAGAATCCTGTTCCCACTGAAGCTCCTACTTATGACAAGCCCAGGGCTACAGACATTCTTTAAGATCAGGTTTTTCCTCTTTTTTGTTTGTGTACTTATTTATGTACTTTTTAAATCATATCAATGAAAGCTTTTTGTTGAAATGATCGCTTGTGCAATTTTTTTAAGTATGCTGCTCTCACAAGCAATCATTGCAACAAAAAGATTCAATTGATACGATTAAAAAAGTAGAAAAATAAGTACACAAACAAAAAAGAGGAAAAAGTTTATCCTCAAGGAATGTCCTCAGCTTTGGGCTCGGCAGAAGTAGGAGCTTCGATGGTGTTTATAACCCCAAGTGTAGGGTCGCGATGTAGTAATAATCTCAGTGAGACCAAGGTCGAATCCAAAGGGACTGAACTTGTACGTTTTTAAAATTAAGTAGAACTAGAACTAGAAGAAGATGTGAACCTAATTCTGAAATTGTAGAGAGAGTAATTGTGAATGAAGTAATTAGAACTAATAAATTTAAAGGTGGGAACTAGGGTGTCAAGGATCTACTTGTAGCAATTGGGAGGCTACCTTACATGATTTAGGAAATTCAACTGGAATTAGAGTCCTATCCTATCCAATTGGAAAAGAGAGATAATTGAATCTCTGAACGTCTCATGAATCTAGTCTCAATGGATGAGAGTTTGTGAGAATTGGAAGTGATTCCATCACCAAACCATGCCCATGGGACGATGTTAAACAACAAGATATATCAACCCCACAACTGATCGTAAGAGAATTATGAAGATTAGGAAGGATTTCATCACCCTACCATGCCAAAGGGTCGATGGTAAACAACGGGACTTACTAATCTCACAATCTCATTTTAAGAGAAGAAGATATTCCAAGCAATTACAGATCTATTGTAATTTGTCACAACAAACCATTAAACTAAAAATATTCCTTAATAAAGAACTAGAATTTAAGAGAGTTTAATAAAATATGAATCAAAACAAAGCAAACAACCCAATCAAGCTACAAGCTTCACCTCTTAGTCCTAGCTAAGAGGTTTAGCCAACAATAGACATGATTGAACTAAGAACTCTTAAACAAAATAAAAAGACCAACTAAAGAAGAAGAACTCCTGGATGGTGGCTCCATCCTTTTTCTCTACTCCTCAAACCCTAGAAGATGCCCAGGAACATCCTTGGGACCCTTATTTATAATTGTGCAATTCCAACTTTCGCATTGAATTCGAAGAATCTAGAAACCACCTCATATTTATGCAGTCCGCACAGAATTTGTGTAACCTTAAGCTAGACAAATCAGAGCTTCGGCTAGCCAATCGACACTCGGGCTAGCCAAAGTAGAGCTTTAGCTAGCTAAACTTCTGCAGTTCTAGAAGATCATGTCGCTAGATTTTCAACCAAACTTTCTTAGGCTGGCCGAACCAAAACTCAGGCTAGCCGACTAGCACTTCAAATCTTGGATTCTCTTCATTCCTCATTTGGTTTTCTTGGATCTTTGGCACTTTAATTCTTCAATCTTGATCTCCTAAGATCCCTCCTTTGCTTTGGTGATTCTTGTGTGTTAAATCCATGCTTTTAACATCCTTTTCAATCCAAGCTCTTAAAATCACCTTACAACACAAACATGATTAAAATAGAACATTAAGCATTATAATGTTCATAAAACCAAGTAATAAATGGGGGATAATTACAATTTTTGACCCTCAACAGATGGGAGTAGGATTCTTGGCGACATCCTCAGCCAAGGCATCTAAATCGATGCTCGGGTGCTTCAGCCTAACCAACTCCTCACACCAAGCATAACCAATGTTGGAATAATCATTGAGCTCATCATTTCGCTCCTCATAAGCTTTGAAAGCTTCCACCTCAACTGACCTTATCTCGGGGATAAAAGCCTTGAGCTCTGCCTACCGAGCCGAAGTCTCCGACAACTTGGATTCGACTCTGTAAAAGCAGCCTTTAGGTCCTCCAGCACCAGCTGCTTCGAGGCACCCTTCAAGAGACCCTCATCTAACTAGTCCCTCAAGACCCTCTGATCCTCCTCTGACACTTGCAGAGCTCCTTATAGAGCATTCGACTAAGCCATGACAACATCCTTTACGCCAACCATGACCTAAAGTTTGGAAGTCATCTTTTGAAGATCGGCCTCGAGCTTTTCGTAACCATGGCTGACATCCTGGAAGACCAGCCGAGTAGATAAGAGGCCAAGAGCCACTTGAAAAAAAAATGGATTTTAGAATAAACCACACAAGGAAACAAGACTCAATGAACAGTCCAAGAACATACCTTTAAGAGATAGATCACCGACTCACGCAACGCGTCCATAGGGTGAAGGTTGGAAAAGGCGGTGATGTCTCGCTCATCCACAGGGCAAGATGCCCACCCAATGAGCTTTGTTAGAGGGTCCAACCCAGAGGTTGACCCGCTTCCCTCCGCCTCATGTGTAGGAACCCCAGTGCCAGGGGCAAACCGAGCTCCTCCCTCCTCCTTGGGAGCATCAGGATGCATCCCCTCAAACCTGCGAGCAAGAGACCCTCCTCATGGACATGCTACAGCACGGGAGCGGCGGCCTTAGCCATAACAGCAACGACGATGGACATCTCGTCTAGAGCAGCCCCAGGTTGCTCAACGGGGATTGGGATCCTAGGAGGATGTGCTATAGTCTTAACCGATGCTCTGCCCCTGCGAGGAGCCCCCTCCATATTTTTTCTCAGCCACACCACATCAGTCGCGGAGGGCATGGCCTTCTAGCAGTAGAGACCTTTGTCGGTGACAAAGGTCATCTTTTGCTTGTTGTAAGGGCGCATCGCAATTTGGTTGTAACTTGAATAGGCATTCTTGAAGCTCAGAAGCTCATGTCCAGTCGTGCTGTCAACGAGCTAGTCGATCCTGGTGAGAGGGAAGCAGTCCTAGGGTAGGCTTTGTTCAGGTCAGTGTAGTCAACACAAACCTACCATTTCCCATTCGAATTTTTCACCAGGACAATGTTAGCTATGTAGTCCGGGCTGTATATTTCTTTTATAAAGCCAGCTTCGAGGAGTTTCTAGAGCTCTTCTCCTATGATGGCATATCGTTCAGCTTTAAATGCCCTCTATTTTTTCCTGACTAGTCAATGGTCAAGATTAACATTTAGTTTGTGAACTATCATCTTTGGGTTGATTCCAGGCATGTCCCGATGTGACCAAGAAAACACGTCGGCATATCGTTGGAGGAGGCATATCATCTCATCCAGCAATGCTGGAGTTAATGATGAGCCAACCTGGATAGCACAAGTCGGGTCAGATTCATTGAGTAGAATTGATATGAGGTCCTCCACTGGATGCCCTCTCTTGATAGTCTTCTCGGGGATTGATGGAAGTGATGGTCATCGCCTGATGTTGTTTTCTGAACACTAATGAGTAGCATTGTCGACCTTCCCATTGATCTCCTTTAATTAGCCCGGCGTAATGATTGGTCGGGAACTTCAATGCTATATGATATGTTGACACGACTACGCGAAAAGTGTTGAGGGAAGGTTGTCTAAGGATAACATTGTAGACGGAAGTTGATCATGGTCGTCGTTTGGTTTTCTCCTTCTCTCGCAGTGACTAGAAGCTGAATCGATCATTTCGAGGTGACTTTATCCCCTGCAAACCTGAGCAAGGGGGTTCTGATAGGTCGGAGTCAGGACCTTTTGTCCCCCATCTTGTCGAACGCTTCAGCGAAGAGGATGTCTGCTGAGTTTTCGATGTCCACCAAGATTCGAAACACTTTATAGTTGGCTATGGTCATAACTACCACTAGTGCATCATTATGGGGGTGGTGGACACCTCAGGCATCCTCTACGGTGAATGCCAGATCACAGGGTGTCATTCTCTGCTCCTTCATAGGCCTGTTTGTGACGTAGATTTGGTGTTTCGAGCCATAATGGTTGATACTTCGGGCATGGGCACTCCGAGCACTATTTGAGTCACCTCCCTCAGTGAGTTTGTCGAAAATAGTTTGGATTTCCCCATTGGGTTCATTGTTAATGGGTTGCTCGTTCTTTGGGTCCATCCACTCTTATGTTTTGGTGATATATTCCTGCAAGTGCTCATTGTGAATGACGACTTCGATTTCTTCTTTTAGATCGAAGTAGTCGCCAGTCGAATGGTCGTGGTCGCGATGGAAGTGGCAATACTTTCGCTTATCTCGCTTATTAGTATCAAATTTCATCTTGTTCAGCCACTTAAAAATCCGCTTGTTCTAAACTTCCATGAGAACCTGCTCGGGCGTCATGTTGAGAGGGGTGTATGAGCTGAACCTGCTCTCAGGTCGTCTGCTCAGGCGCTGGCCCCTAGGGGGTTCATCATCTTTCCTTCTTTTGTTGTCGTTGGTTGAGGTCAGCTCCTCCTTAAGTCGCTTTTCTCTGGTCGAGCCTCTCTTGTTTCGAATAGCTTTTTGTATACTAGTATGCTCCTCGGCATTGGAATATTTTTGAGTTTCTATCGAGGAGGTCAACCATTGTTGTTGGAGGGTTTTTTTCGAGCAAAAAGAGAAATCTTCCCTCCCTGAGTCCTCCCATCAGGGCAGTTAGAGCAATCTCCATTGAATGTCCTTGTACTTGCATCATTTTTAGATTAAAACGTTTGATGTAGTCTTTCAGTAGCTCTTCGCTCCTCTAAACGACATTGAGGAGATAAGATGCTAGCTTGAGTCTTTCTTTTCCTCCAATAAATTTGGTGATGAATTCCTTGTTGAGCTATGTGAAAGAGTTGATCAATTGTGGCTTTAATTACTGGAACCACTTTTAAGCTGCTCTTATTAGGGTTAGTGAAAACGCTCAACACCTGACCTCAGTTCATGCACCGTGGAGTTCCATCCTTGCCTTAAAGGACTCCAGATGCTCGGCTAGGTCAATGGTCCTAGAGTACATGGTGATTTGTGGCATTTAGAATCTTAGTGGTAGTTGGGCGTGCATGATGTTGGCAGTGAATAATGGCTCAATCTCCTCCAATATTTCTTCGATCGAGGTTGGAGTGATCAAATGATAGGCCTGCCGTGTATCGCCTATCTAGCCTTGCAAGTCGTAAGATCGGTTTCCAAAGGGTCTCTGCTTTCATCCATCACCTCGACCACTACTTTAGGAATTTTGTTATGTTTCTTTTTCTCCAATTCATGATGTAGGTCGAATACATCCAGCACAGTGGTGCCTAAGACGTGAGAGGGTGGTGAATTTGAGGTTTCGATTAGCCTGCTTCCTTGAGAGTCAGCGGGCGCTTCGGATGGGTCGGGTATTTCTATAGTCACTTGTCTTGAAGCTTGTCTAGTCTTTTGAATGGGGCGAGGTTGTAACTATTCCAATAATCATTTCATTGAGTTCAAGTTATTATTCAGAGTCTCAACTTGTTTTTTGAGGGAGATAAGCGACCTCCCCGGCTCCTAGACCACTGCATTGGTCTCGCGGACATAGAATCAACCTGAAGTTTGACTGAGGAATCTCGGTGGCTAGCAGATTGCTCTGGTGGCACGAGATCAGGGGTGGCGGTGAAGGGAGTTGTCTTCTTCTTCTCCTTTACCATCATTGAGCCTGGAGAGATGAGAACGGCTTTTGATGTCGTTCCCACAGATGGCACCAAACTTTTGACGCAGAAACATGGTTAGCCCTCCCTAGACCCGCGAACCTGCACAAAGAACAAGAAAGGAAGATCTTGACCTGTACAGCAGACCCTCCGATGCCTAAGTCAAACATGGAATCTCGATCTTAGTCGAAAGGAGAAATTTGGGTTAGAGATTGTGCATACCTTTCACCATCAAGGGTACTCTTATTTATAAATGGGGAGAGGTAGTGGTGTAAAGGGCGTCTACCCATTTTGGTAGGAATGGATTATAGCATGATTCAGACTCCTTGCTTGGCGAGAGGATCTCTTTGGATCCTTGGCTAAAATCCTAAGTAAATCCGTATTAGAATCGGTCTCCTAAATCTTCGGTTGAGATCACAGACATTGTCATGTATTAAGGGTCGAAGTTATCATTTGAAGGGTCGACATCGTCATGTGCTAAGTGTGGAGGTCTTCATGTTAAGGGTCGAAGTTGTAATGTGGTAAGGGTCATGGTTGTAATGTGGTAAAGGTTGGGGTCGTGGTTGTAATGGGGTAAGTGTCATGCCCCAAACCCGAAAATCGGATTCAAAGGAATCCCAATCACCGAACCCGGTGCCGACAGTCTCCGTAGTACCCCATTCTTGGCTCCCAGCATCCATATGCCAGGTTCTGATCCTGGAATTCTACAAGGAGAATTTTCTAACATATATTTGTCTCATAAGAAGCATAACCACAAGTATAAGAAATCATAAAGGCAACATAATCATCACATAGCCACTAATATAATCATTTGAATACAATGCTGAAAGGGAAATAAATATATATAAAAAAAAAGCTCCAGAAGACAGCTGCACACTCCAAATCCAACGTTGCTGCAACCTAACGCTACCCATACGCATCTATTATGCATAAGCTTATAGAAAGCTTATAGGGTAGTGAAAGTGTGTTCACAAGATAAGTACCAAGTAAGCAATATCAGAATAATCAAAGTAAACGGGAATACTGACAAGGTCATGAATTATACGATATCAGAGTAAGCGGAAATATACTGATAAGTCCATGAGTCATATATATCAAAATACGCAATATAGATCAGTTATGTAAATGAGGAGTCATAGAGAGCCGAATATCAGATGCCGAGGCTACAGTGCAATATGTAAATCCTGCTAAGTCCGTCTAGGCCATATAAGTGCAGAAATATAGTAATCCAAAATGCTAAGTACTGCGGATGTAATGTAATATGAGATGCGAATAAAATGACCATGCTAGAGTGTGAATTCGAGATGATAGTACGTAGTATCACAGGCTATGGGGTCCACCACAAGGGACTTCTATCCAAACCAGTCCCATACCTAAATTTAAATAGTCAGACTCAATGTGGTAAACTCCTCATCTCAGGTTAGTTGCACCCCCAACTGAAATCCTGACCATGCGAAGGTACGTGTAACGAATAGTTAGCACCACCAGCCCGAGTGGATAGTGAATGAATGAATATGCAATTTCTGCTCAATAAGTCTATATATCAATACAGTTACTCTTTAGGATCATCACCAGGGTCTAGTACACTCCACGCCACCTATCGCCCCATCAAGCGCACAACTGAGTAAGTGGAAGAGACCTCACTATCCACCTGAATAGTAGTCGGCTAATACCTACCCGGCTCATCGATAATAGACCCATTTCTTGAGCTGGTCAAACTTATCCTAGCTATGCTTACTCCCTCAGGCGGGTAAGGCCACACCCCCTCCCAACTGATTATGACACAGTGGGAGACGCGACCTCCTAGTAGTCAGCACTTGGACGCTCATGTATATCCACTCGGTCTAGACATTGGAGCGTCCTCTGGTACCAAGAGGGTTTTAGTAATTTTTACTTAGGGCCATCTATGGCAGCCCGATGCTAGAATAGATTTTCGGTGTCCTATCTAGCCATCCACGATATGCCTGTGGAGGCTACGACCCCGATGTCGCTAGGGCATATGGTGATCATATCATAAAATGTGAGATGCATGAGTCATACCATCCAGTCATGCATCAAACCTACGCATACCACGTGCTCATGTAGGCAACTCCTATTAAGGAGTCCCATAATAACCTGCCCAATGACATGTGTTATGATCAATCATTCCTCATATAAGGCATACATATGATGCGCATGGGCATGGGTCGTGAAGCTATACTAAGCATGTTATATGATAATTGTGTACTTTGCTCATATCAAGGATAGGCCTAGACAGCCTACTCATAACAAGAATGAGCCTCACAATCGGCCCAAAGGAAGGTCACAATGTGGACATCTAACCACCATTGCCTACCAATGTGGTCATTTAACCAACATTGCTCCCAAGCAGTGGCACACATAAATATCATTACATACATTATAGTGAAATCACACATTACATCAGTCCGTACTTTCATCGCATTAGGCCTCACTCAAGGGCCACATATACACCACATTGGGTCTCGCCATACGGGCCACAAATACATTACAATGGACCTTATCAAATGGGCCACAAATACATCACAAAGGGCCACATACCTAGGCCTAATACACATCACAATGGACCACATGACATGGGTTTAATATGCATCGCAATGGCTACATGACATGGGCCACATGACATGGGTCTAATATGCATCGCAATGGCTGCATGACATGGGCCTAATACACATTAATATGGCCCTCGGTACATGGGCCATAAATACATCATATCGGGCCTCACTCATGGGCCGCACATACATCATAATGAGTCTCGACACATGGGTCATAAATACATCACATCGGGCCTCAAATATACATCACAAGTGGGCCTTACACATAAAGCAAGTGGGCTTTAAAGACTAATAGATAGTAAGGATAAAACATATATCATGATGTTCCCCTGTCCTTGAACGGCGTGGAAGAAATCACACATCAAGGTGGATCACACATCCCACAGACGGTGTGGATAAAACATACTTTGTGTGGGGTCCACATCCCATGGGTGGTCAGATATAAGGCACATACATCACCTGTGTCCCACGTGGACAGCAGGGATGAAACACATACATCATGGCATGCACACCATCCCATGCTGGACGGTGCGGTAGATACATCACCTAGGTGGGCCAAAAGGTGTAGGTATCATGATGGTATGCTATCATATACTCATAATCGGTATTGATAACCGGCCTATACAATCGGCCTCGACAATCAGAATCGATTTCGATAATTAGAACCGGCCTTAATAATCAGAATCGGCCTCGATAATCAGAATTGGCCTTGATAATTGGAATCGGCCTCTACAATCGAAATCGGCATCGACAATCAGCACCAATGATCGGTATCGACAATCGGCACTGATAATCTGTATTTATAATCGGCACCGACAATCAGAATTGATAATTGACACTGACAACTAGTACGTAAACAAGGCAGGGTCCATAGATGAACAGTCGATCAACCATAATATAAAGATCGGCCCTCGGCCATCAAATCTGGTAGCACAGAGCCATCCCTCCATGGTGAATGGGGCCCACTTATTTGGGTTAACCCACTAAGAGAATGATGAGAATGAGCCTAACAAGGCCTAAGGGAAGGTCACAATGTGGACATCTAACCATCATTGCCCAACAGTGTGGCCATTTAACCAACATTGCTCCTAAGGAGTGGCCCATACAAGGGATTCATACACAACTTAATGGGCCATACATACATCGCACTAGGCCTCAACCATGGGCCATGAATACATCATAATGGGCCTTGCTAAATGAGTCAAAAATTTATCACAATAGGCCACGTCTATGGGCCTCACATATATCACAATGGGCCTCTACCCATGAGCTTCAAATACATTATAATGGGCCTCAACCCACGGGCCCTAATGCATCACAATGGGCCTCATCCCATGGGCCCCAAATACATTACATCAGGCCTCATCAAATGGGCTTTAAATACATCAAATGGGTTATATCAACGGGCCGAATCAAATGGGATTCATGTATATCAATCGGGCCCACCCTTATGTATTTTTGAGATCTGACCTATTCATAAGTTACATAGAGGTAGATGAAGTGAAAATAAAAATATAAGCTTGATTAGCAACTTCTGTGGCCCCTAAGAAATTTGAACGGTGGACGTCACTGTCCATTGATCTTAGCAGTGTAGTCCACCTAATAGGCAGATCTGCCTCATTTTGTCTCAAGCCTTAAGACAAGCTTGTCAAATGGTTGAACAGTTTGGACGTAACACATACATCAAGAGTGGCGGTCCATTGGCGGTCCAGCAGCCTAGCAAAATGGCTAGTTGGCATAGATAAAACACATACGTCATGGCTGAGACCCACGGTGTGGGCCAACACGTGCATCACGGTGGGACCTGCCTGGCAGCGCACACCACAGTAGTGGGGCCAAGCATAGATAAAATGCATGTCGCATGGTGGTTCCCACCATCCAATGGTATGGACGGTGTGGGTAAAACACATATACCATAGTGGGTCTCACGTGGGACCCACTTTAACGTTTATCTACCATTCAATCCGTTAATAAGGTCACACGGACCTGAATAAAGGGAAAAAATAAATTTCATGATGATCTAAAGCTTCTGTGACAACCCAAAAAGGGTTTCAATGATAGACATTCAATCTCACTGTTTCCTGTGACGTGGGCCACCTGAGTTATGTATACGGTTGATTTTGCAGTGGCCCACGGTTAGAAGGGGGGCCCACCAAATGCACGGTACTGATGTTCCACACACATCACAGTGGAGCCCATGGTTGGGACCCCTGCTTCCAGCGCCCAGGACGCTGCTGGGTGTCCTTGCTTGTCCGCAGTAGTAGCGTCTACTGCTATTGCTTAATTTTTTATTTTTTAAAATTTTTATATTTTTAAGGTTTTTTGTAGGTGGGGCCCACATCAATAGAATCCACCCCATCCACTAGCTCCTATGGCTTAAGACAAGCCAAACAAGCCCAATATTGAGCATGTTTCGGTGTGTAGAAAGATCAGAGTGAATTTTTAATGGTGATAACCATTGTTTTCCATGCTATGGCCCGCCAGATAATCAGATTGACCTCATTTTTTAGCTCAATGCCTAAAATGAAATGGGGAATGGAATGGACGGTGTGGATTAGGTTCATACATTAAGGTGGGGCTTACACAAGTGGCGCACCCAAAATCCTAAAATCAAACTGGTCTATGCAGTGAGTACACCTCACTGTCTGTTCACTCTTCACAACATCCAGCGTCCAGGGACGCTAAACGTGGATGTATCTATCAAGGTGGGTCCCACGTGTGGGGACCACGGCTGGTGGGTCCCAAGTGGACGTGGCCCAGTTGATTTGTATAATCTGGTATTTATGTTTTCCCATCATCGAGAGGGTAGGGCCCACATGGCTTAGACGGCCATAGGGTCCATTTAATGGATGGTTTGGACATCACATACACTCATTAAGTGGGCCACAAAATAAGGAAGGAGAGAGAGAGACATGATGATGGAGGGACCCCAACACTATGGGCCCTCCCTTGAATGATTTACAACATACACAAGTGGGTCCTATTACATGTGTACCCATCGATCAAAATCAATGGTGGAGATCCTTTCTCCACCAAAATGGAAGGTCTAGATGACCCCTTTCAAACTAGAAAGTAAACATCATGATGGGGTCCATGGAGAATGGCCCCATCATGGAATGATAATGAGAATTAAGGTAGGCCATCGGTCACATCTAAGGTCTAAAGTGAGATCCATACCATCAATCAGTAGGCCTCACTTGTGCCATCATCAAAGCATGAAAATCTAGCCTATAAAGCACCCACAATTTGATCTTCTTGGTCCGATGGAACATTGATCTCCTTGTGTCTTACTTTGATGGAGGATGATGAAAAATGAATGGTTAAGATGAAGGATTTTGAGGTAGGAAGTGGGTCACACACATCTCACTTTCTCTATTAAAAAACCATGGACGTCCACCACTTAGGATTTTTATTGCTTGAAAAAATGTTGTAAGACCAGTATCCTAGGTTATACCGTTTCGTAGACTTCCGCGGTCTTACCGGTCGAATTCCGGCAACCTTCGACCCTTAACCGATATTTACGTGCGACCCTGATTCATATGCCGTCAACCTGTATCGACTCAACCCAAGACCATTACCATAGCGACCGCGCCATTGCTGCGGTTTTAATGCCGTGACTTACGCGCTGGGGCGATACCCTAGTCAAGAGATGTGGGCCAACGTTCGGTGTGAAGAAAACACCGTGCATTGTGAAACCCGCGCTTTGCTCTTTCTTATAGGACATGGCGCGTGGGAGAGTGACCCGATCGACTCCCGCACCACCACCTGAGGATCCTGCTCCACCACCTACGGCTCCCGCACTACCACCTACGATGTCCGTTCCACCACCAGAGATTCCTACTGCCCATCCTGAGTATGCTACCCCTCCACCAGAGACCGGTGCGAACCCGACCATATCCGTGAGTGCCTCACAGTTACAGCAAATGTTACAGGCTGTGACGACTGCACTTCAGGGACAGGGCAGGCAGCCAATTGTTTCACCAGCACAGGCAGAGCAGGATCGTGCGAGTGCTCTCCTTCGAGAGTTTCGACAGCTCGATCCCCAGCATTTCCAGGGTGAACCAGACCTGACCGTAGCTGAGAGATGACACGCTGATGTGGAGAAGATATTCGAGACGATGGGATGTACGACCGAGCGGCGAGTTCGATTAGCCGTATTTCTTCTCCATGGTGAGGTTGAGCATTGGTGGGCATCAGTTTCTCGAGCAGTGGGCGCTGATTTTATATGGACATGGGAGGATTTTATGGATCAATTTGACCGACAGTACTTTCCTGATCACATTCGATGACAGGGAGCGTTGGAGTTCGAGGCCCTGGTGTAGGGTGATATGACAGTGACCCAGTATGTGACTCATTTTGTTGCACTGTCTAGATTTGTACCCTATCTAGTTGATGATAAGGAGCGGAGAGCCCGCCGCTTTGAGGACGACCTACGTTACGGTCTTCGCAGCCGTGTTATTGGGCATGAGCTTCTGACTTTTGAGGAAGTGATGCGGAAAGCCCAGATTTTTTAGGCGGAGTGGGCCGATTCTTAGTCTAAGAGCGGTCAGAGGAGAGACCGGAAGAGGCAGGCTCCTTCCAGTGATTCCCAGCAGCGTCGAACATAGTAACAAAGGCGTACAGGTCGCGTAGCCTTCCGAGCACCAGCAGCACCTCCACCACCACCTCCGAGATAGTTCACCGGCACTTATTTTAGGTACGATACGACGGGACACTGTTCATGGGAGTATCACAGCCCCCAGCAGCAGCAGAGAGGTCCACAGCAGAAGAGGGCTCCACAGCAGCCTCCACCACAGCCGCAACAAAGACCCCCACAGTAGCAGCGACAGCAGCCCCCATCACCGAGGCCACCTCAGCAGCACCATCATCACCAGCCTCCGAGGCCGCAGCAATAGAGGCAGCAGTTTCAACCACCTCAGCGACCCCAGCAGCAGCAACAACACTCTTAGAGGGGACAGACACCTCCCTAGTCGGCTCAGGCTAGGTTCTATGCGGCTCAGCAGGATCCGCAGTCATCTGGAGGAGTCGTTGAGGGTATACTTCTAGTTTCTGCATGCATTGCACGTGTGTTGTTTGATTTCGGTGCATCACATTCTTTTGTGGCCGAGAGCTTCTGCCGATCGACTGGCTTACCATTGGAGTCTTCTTGTGAGAGCCTATCAGTATCGACTCCCTTGGGGAGGACTGCAGTGTTGGGCCGATTTTGTTCATCTTACCCCGTTCTAGTTGGGGATACCTTTCTACCTGTCGATCTGTTTGCATTGCCGATGTCCGAGTTTGATGTCATCCTGGACATGGATTGACTCACCGAGTACTATGCCATATTGGACTGTACCGTGAGAACAGTCACGTTTTGTATACCCGGCGTGCCATAGTTCCAGTTCATTGTAGAGCCCAGAGGAGAGCGGTTGTCTTGTTTGATGTCATGTGTTATAGAGGAGCCTATAGCTATGAGCATCAACCATTTACTAGTGGTTTGTGATTTTCTTGATGTGTTTCAAGAGATTTCGGGATTACCGCCTCGGCGACTCACATAGTTTCAGATTGATCTCGTGCTCGGTACTGCGCCTATTTTGAATGCCCCGTATCGCATGGCACCGTGGGAGTTACGGGAACTACAGAAGCAGTTGGACCAGTTGTGAGGGTTGGGTTTTATCCGTCCGAGCAGTTCATCGTGGGGAGCGCCGGTACTCTTCATGAAGAAGAAGGATGGCTCGTTGAGGCTCTGCGTTAACTATCGCGAGCTCAACAAAGTCACGATCAAGAACAGATACCCGCTCCCTAGGATTGATGATTTGTTCGATCAACTACAAGGTGCACAGTTCTTTTCGAAGATCGAACTGCGTTCCGTTTATCATCAGATTCTGGTTTGAGATGAGGACATTCCGAAGACGGCATTCAGGATGCGTTACGGTCATTTTGAGTTTCAGGTCATGTCCTTCGGACTGACCAATGCACACACGGTCTTCATGCAGTTGATGAACGAGGTCTTTCGCCCATATCTTGATCAGTTTGTTGTAGTCTTCATCGACGATATCCTGAACTATTCGTGGACCCGTGAGGAGCATGAGCAGCATTTGGAGATCACCCTGCAGACTCTCCGTGCACACCAGCTATATGTGAAGTTGGAGAAGTGCGAGTTCTGGCAGGAGGAGGTGAAGTTTCTCGGTCACGTGGTGACGAGGGAGGGCGTCGCAATGGACCCCTCGAAGGTCGAGGTAGTGCGTCAGTGGGGCCAGCCCACGACTGCGACAGAGATCCGTAGTTTCCTTGGTTTGGCTGGCTATTATCGACGTTTCATTGAGGGCTTCTCTCGTATTACAGCCCCACTGACCAGGTTGACTCGGAAGGGTGCAGAGTTTGTTTGGAGTGATGCCTGCGAACGAGCATTTACGGAGTTGAAGGACCGTCTGACGTCAGCTCCTGTCCTCACTCTTCCCTCTGGGAGTGACGGTTTTATTGTATTCACTGATACCTCGCATATTAGTTTGGGTGCTGTCCTGATGTAGCACGGGAGACCAGTGGCCTTTGCGTCTCGTCAGCTCAAGGTCCATGAGCTGAACTATCCTACACATGATCTGGAGCTGGCTGCAGTTGTCTTCGCACTGAAGGTGTGGAGGCATTATCTTTATGGGGTTAATTCGAGCTCTTCTCTGATCACAAGAGCTTGAAGTACCTCTTCTCGCTGTTTGAGTTGAATATGAGGTAGAGGCGCTGGATGGAGCTCCTAAAAGACTATGATTTCGACCTCTAATACCACCCGGGCAAGGCGAATGTGGTGGCAGATGCTCTCAGCTGTCAGCCACGAGGCCTAGTGGCACATATGACGATTCAAGAGTGGCGGATGCTTGAGGATATCACAGCGTATGATTTTGAGTTCGGCCTGCAGTCTTCCATCCTACAGTTATCGAGCCTATCGATTCAACCCTCTCTTGTCGCTAGGGTGATCGAGGCTCAGCAGGCTGATGAGTCGTTGCAGAGTTATATGGCTGAGGCGACATCTGAGAGTCAGGCAGATTGGCAGATTGGTACAGACAGTGGACTTTGCTTCAGAGGCCGATTATGTGTCCCGGATATTCTAGAGTTACACAGAGATCTTATGCCCGAGGCACATCGATCGCGATTTTCTATCTACCCTGGCTCGACGAAGATGTACCGTGACATGAGGCGACAGTATTTTTGGGCGGGGATGAAGCGCCAGATCGCCAATTTTGTGGCCGAGTGTGACACGTGCCAGTGTGTCAAGGCCGATCATCAGAGACCTCCTAGTCTATTACAGTCGTTGAGTGTCCCGATGTGGAAGTGGGAGCACATGTCAACTGATTTCATTATGGGTTTGTCGAGGACTCAGAGCGGTCATGACGTCATTTGGGTTGTTGTGGATCGTCTGACGAAGTCGGCACATTTCCTTGCGATGCGTGCGACTTGGTCTATGGACCGGCTTGCGAGATTATTCATCAAGGACATCATGAGACTGCATGGCGTTCCGATCTCGATCGTTTCTGACTGATACTTAAGGTTCACGTCTCAGTTTTGGGGGAGCTTTCAGCGAGCGATGGGGACTGATTTACAGCTCAGCACCGCGTACCATCCGCAGACTGATGGCCAGACCGAGAGGGTCAACCAGATCCTCGAGGATATGCTTCGGGCTTGCGTGATTGATTTCAGGGGTTGCTGGGATGAGCATCTCCAATTAGTTGAGTTCGCATACAATAACAGCTATCAGGCGACCATCGGTATGGCTCATTTTGAGGCAGTATATGGCAGACCATGCAAATCACCGAGTCGCTGGACCGAGATTAGAGAGCGTCATCTCCTAGGTCCCGATCTTGTGCAGGAGACGTCAGAGGCTATTGACATCATCAGGTAGAGGATGCGCACAGCTCAGAGCCGACAGAAGAGTTTTACTGATCGTCGGGGTCGTCCCTTAGAGTTTGATGTAGGGGACTATGTGTATCTCAAGGTCTCGCCCATGAAGGGCGTAGTTCGATTTGGAGCGAAGGGTAAGCTTATCTCGAGATTCATAGGACCTTTTGAGATCACTGGCCACGTTGGCGCCGTGGCCTATCGGCTTGCCTTGCCATCTCAGTTTTCTGACGTCCACAACATTTTTCACGTCTCCATGCTGAGGAAGTGTGGGTCAGACATAGTTCCCGTTATTGATTGGTAGTCGCTGAAGGTTCGTGAGGACGCTTCTTACATTGAGCAGTCAGTCTATATCCTTGATCGGAAGGAGAAGGTCCTTAGAACCAAGGTCATTCCGTTGGTGAAGGTTCAGTGGGGTCACCATTCTATAGAGGAGGCTTCTTGTGAGCGTGAGGCCGAGATTCGAGAGTGTTATCCTCATCTCTTTGATGGTTGATCATGTGATGTATTTTATATGCTATCTCTGGTTTTATATAGTGATGTTATGTCTCTTCTTCTTCATGAGTTATGCCTAGTTGCGATGATTGTGTAAATTTTGAGGATAAAATTTTTATTAGGAGGGGAGAGCTGTAAGACTCATATCCTAGGCCGTACCGTTTCGTAGACTTCCGCGGTCTTACTGGTCAAATTTCAACAACCTTCGACCCTTAACCGATATTTACGTGCGACCTTGATTCATATACAGTCAACATGTATCGACTCAACCCAAGACCATTACCATAGCGACCGCGCCATTACTGCGGTTCCGATGCAGCGACTTGCGAGCTGAGGCGATACTCTGGTCAAGAGATGTGGGCCAACGTTTGGTGTGAAGAAAACGTCGCGTGTTGCGAAATCCAAGAAAATCTCTACGAGGTGTCATATCAATCACATCAATCAATCAATCCCATCACATCACATGTCAAGTACATGTCAAGTACACATCACTTTTTCACCCTTCCCAAGCAAGCCTCAAAAGTCAAGAATCTCTTACACCTCCCATGCCTTTCTTACACAAAAGGCCACCAAAGTCAAAAAGTTCTTACACCCATCACCACCACATCCATCACTCCATCATCCATCACTCTCTCTCTCCCTTTACAAGTCTCTCTCTCTAATTTTCAAACCCATTCCAAGAAAGAGAGGAAAAATCCATACGTATGAGAATTCTCCCTCTCTTTCCAAAACTCCAAGTGTGGCCCACCTCTCCATCTCAAGATCTCCCATCCTAGCCATCCATTTCTCATCTCCTTCATTGAAATCAAAGCTAAGGAGCTAAGGAACCCATAAGAGCAAGAAGATCGAATGGTGGGTGCTTGATAATATTATTTTTTTCATGCTTTTGAGATGGGCCAAGTGAGGCCAACCGATCAATGGTTTGGATCTCATTTGGGACCATAAGATGTGGCCGATGGCCCACTAGGATCATCATAATCATTTCATGATGGGGCCATTCTCTATGGACCCCATCATGATATTTATTTCATTGCATTAGGGAGGTCATTTAGACCGTCCATATTGGTGGAGAAAGGATCTCCACCGTTGAATTCGATTTTGTTAGTTCCATGTGTAAAAGGACCCATTTTATTGTATGATCTCTTGCAACGGAGGACTCATAGTAGCGGAGCCCTCCATCACTCGTGTGTCCCACTCTCCATCTCTCTCTCTCTCCCATTTTATTTCATTTTCTTTTATTTTTTTCATGAGATTACAATGGACCAAACCGTCCAGCGTCTGGGACGCTGGACGTCCCTGTAAAAAGAAAAAGAAAATGGAGCTTTTGGGGTGAGCCACCTACATAGGCCTCACCTTGATATATATATCCAGTCCAAGCCGTCCATCCTCTTACCAACATCATTTTAGCCATTGAGTAGAAGAATGAGGCTTATCTGAGCATCTGGTGGGCCATAGCATAGGAAACTTTGGTGGTTACCCTTAAAAAATTTCCTGATGATTCTATACACCCAAAAATCATAAAATTTGGACTCATTTTGTTTGTCTCGAGCTGTAGGGTCCCATGGTCGGAATAGATTTTCCAAACGTGGGTCCCACTTGTGAAAAATCACACAAAAATCAGATTTAAAAATAAAAATAAAAATCAGCATCAGAGGCAGCGCCTGCTGCCTCTGACATAGCAGTCGCAGCTGCACGCTGCTGAGTGCAGCGTTTGGGCGGGCGGACGTCAGGGGCCCACGGCCCTGCATGTGAGCTCCACCGTTATGTTTATTTGTCATCCAACGCTCAGGTGGCCCACATCATAGGAGACAGTGTGATTGAATGTCTATGATTGGGACCCTTCTACAGGCCACAGAAGTTTTAGATCAAGGTGAAATTTGTGTTTTTCCTTCACCTGGGTCCGTGTGACCTTATGGATGGTTTGGATGGTGCTTAAACATTGAGGTGGGCCCCACGTGGAGCCCACAGTGATGTATTTGTTTGGCTCCACCGTCTAGCGGACGGTGGAGCCCACCTAAGGCATGTGTTTGTTCACGCCAGCCCCCCCCCCCCCCCTCGCTGGATGAAAAATAAATATTTCAATGGGCCTTCCCCTGGCCCACACGCTGGATGAAAAATAAATATTACAGTGGGCCTTCCCCTGGCCCACACACTGGATGACAAATAAATATTGCAGTGGGCCTAGGCCCATGCGACCACATGAACAATTTGGATGGAAATAAACATCATGTTGGGCCCCGGTTTGGATGGAAAATAAACATTATGTTAGGTCCATGGGAGTGGACCCATTTGATGTATTCCAAAGTCCATGGGATTGGACCCATTTGACGTATTTTAAAGCCCATGGGAGTGGACTCATTTGATGTAATTTAAGGTCCAAGGGATTGGACCCAAGTGATGTGTTATAAGGCTTATGGATTTAGGCCCATTCGATATATAAGGCCTTTGGATTTAGGCCCATTTGATTTATATAAGGCCTAGGAGTTTAGGCCCATTTGATTTATATAAGGCCTACAGGATTAGGCCCATTTGATATGTATAAGGCTCATGAGATTAAGCCCATTTGATGCAATCTAAGGCCCACGGGTTATGACCCATTGCAATGCACATAAGGCCCATTGGTGTGGCCCATTTATGTGGCCCATTTGATGAATAAAAGGCCCATATGATATGGCTCATATGATATGGCCCATCTGATATATATATATATATGTAAAGCCCAATGGGATGAACCTAAGGTCCATTGCAATGTGTAAACCCAACTCGGATTATGTAACGATGTTTACGACGATCGTGCCTTGGGAGCAATGTTGGTTTGACATCCACATTACGAGTGTAATGCTGGTTGGATGTCCACACTATGACTCTCTTTAGGACCCATTATTAGGCCCGTACTTATTATGTATAGGCAGTCCAGGCCTATCTACATTGTAAGGATAGTTCATTTCATTATAACATGTTTAGTTTAGTTCCATGACTCATGATCATACACACCATATGTATGCTTGATATGGGAGGTGACTGATCATAACATATGCCTTCGGGTAGGTTGTTTATGGGCTCCTGAGTAGGCGGTGTTGCCCTACATGAGCGCACGTTACGTGCAAGGATTTGCTGCATGATTGGATAGTGTGATTCATGCATCTCGCATTGTGTGATATGGTTACTATACGCCCTAGCGACATCAGGGCCGTAGCCTCCACAGACAGATCGTGGTTGGCAGGATTGGATATCAAAAATCTTATTCTGCATGGGGTGCTATAGATATCCTTGGATGAAAGTTTCTAAACCCTTATGATACCAAGAGGTTCCTCGAACGTTTAGACAGAGTGGGTAGATGAGCGTTGAGTGTCGATTACCAGATGACTGCGCTCTCCATTGTGTCGTGGTCGGTTGGAAGGGGGTACGACCTTACCCGCCCGAGAGTAGGGGGCAATGCTAGGCTGAGTTTGAACAGCTCGAGGAATGGATTCGCTATCGACGAGTCGAGCCCGATATTGGTAGACGGATAGTGAGGTCTCTTCCACTTACCTTATTGCGCGCGATGTGGCGGCGATCTGGTTTAGAGTGTACTGAACCCCGGTGATATCCCAAATTTGAGCTATACTGATATGTGGACATAGATGAGGATTTGTATGCTTGAGTTGCATTTCACATCGCATGGCCTTGGGATGGCCGATATCATTCATGTCTTGCATTACATAACTTTGGTATGGCTAATGGTTTTCAAGGATCCATCTGCATATTCCCCATTACTCTGACATTGCATGATCATATTACCACCTTGTGTACATACTTTCACCACCCTCTAAGCTTTCTATTAGCTTATGTACGACCATTGCGTGCAGGTGACGTTGAATCGCAGCAGTGCTGAGGCAGGAGCACCTTACAGATCACTTTGGAGATTCTGTTCATTCTCATTGTATTTCCCGTTATGCTCATTGTACTAGTAGAGTTTTTTATCATAGTGAAAATGTAATGGAGTTCTTGGTTGTTGTTTGTGGGTTATGCCTTTGGTTATGCCTATTACGAATCAAACTGACGTTGAAAATCCTCCTCGTAGCATCCCAGGATTGGAACCTGGCGAATGGGAGTTGGGAGCCGAGAATGGGGTTCTATGGAGGCTGTCGGCGCCGGATTTCGTGACCGAGAATTTTGTGAGCCCGATTTTTGAGTTTCGGGCTTGACAAATGTGAAGAGAGAGAGAGAGAGAGAGAGAGAGAGAGAGAGAGAGGATGGTTGTGAGGAGAGAGAGTGATGGGTGATGGATGTGAGGTGAGTGACTTGTTGACTTTTAGGGAAAGTTGCTTGACTTGTGGAGAAGGAAAGTATGGGTTACTTTTGTACTTGACATGAGGTGATTGATTGATTGATTTGAGTGATTAATTAATGGGACATGTTAAGATTCTCTTAGGATTAAAACACGTGGTGTTTTTCTCGAACTGAATGTGGGCCCAAATCTCCTGGTCAGGGTATCAGATTGGTACGTAATATGCGGCGTCGGAACTGCAGCGATGGTGCGGTCGTAATGGTACAAGTCTCGGGTCGAGTTGACTCTGATATACAGGAGACGACTCAGGATCGCGTGCAAATGCCGATAACAAATCGCGAGTCGCTGGAATTCGACCGGGAGGACTGCGGAAGCCTACGAAACAGTATGGGCTAGGATACGGGTCTTAGAGTAAGGGTCATGGTTGTAATGTGGTAAAGGTCGGGGTCATGGTTGTAATGGAGTATGGGTCATGGTTGTAATGCAGTAAGGGTCCAAGTTATCATGTGGTAAGGGTCCAGTTTATCATGTAAAAGATCAATATTCTCATGTGCTAAAGGTCAATGTTTTAATATGGTAAGGGTTAAGGTTGTAATGTGGTAAAGGGTCATGCTTTTTATGTGGTAAAGTTTGGGGTCATAGTTGTAATGTGGTAAAGGTCAGTGTCATGGTTGTAATATGGTAAGGGTCATGGTTGTAATGTGGTAAGGGTCAAGGTTGTCATGTGAAAAGTTGATATTCTCATGTGTTAAAGGTTAAGGTTGTCATGTTATAAGGGTCAATGTCGTGGTTGTATAAGGGTCAGGGTCATGGTTGTATAAAGGTTGGGATCATCGTTGTAATGTTGTAAGTGTCATGGTTGTAATGTGGTAAAGGTCGGGGTCGTGGTTGTAATGTGGTAAGGGCCGAGGTTGTAATGTGGTAAGGGTCGTGGTTGTAATGTGGTAATTAAAGGTCAAGGTCTTGGTTGTAATGTGGTAAGGGTCGTGGTTGTCATGTGAAAGGTCGATATTCTCATGTGCTAAAGGTCGAGGTTGTGACACAGGGCTGCACGTGATGAGGTCGATCACTGTCTTCCTCAAGGATAACTACTCTGAATCCACGGAGCTTCTCTGGACTCCTCACAAAGACTTCTCGAATCCACGAGGTAAAAACAAGGAAAATAGAAAATAAATTTTATAAATTTCATAATTTGATTGATGAATGAATAAATGAGTTTACACCCCTTTAAATAGGGATACTAAGCCATGGAAGAAGTTTTGGAATTAAACTATAACTAAAACTCCTAGAATTCGTGACTTACTATAAACGTGTTTACACCCTTTTAAATAGGGATACTAAGCCATGGAAGAAGTTTCAGAATTAAACTATCACTAAAACTCCTAGAATTCGTGACTTATTATAAATATTAATCTTACTATTTATAGACTGTTGTGATTCCTACTAGTGCACATGGTTTTTGGCCAAAAATAGTAAGTGTCATATTTGGCTGAACCATAATGTTCTCCTAATTATTCTAATCACTTTTCATTTTGGGCGCAACTCCTAAAGCCCAATGGATGAAGAGTAATACTTAAACTAAAACTTACTATAAATAATAAAAATAAAATTAAGATAGGATTAGACCATCGATTTGATGGTATTTCACAGATTTTTCATAGTAAGGTTGGTGGCTAAACTAGCTCATCCTACCCCAAAATCATTTATGGTGCATCCGATAGCTCATTCCGGTTTGTGAGATACTTTTGTTTTAAGTTATGACAGTCCAGATCACCTTCGCTTCCGATCGAGCCTTTTCTGATCCATCTTGTTCATGAAACTGTCCGCAACCTGCTCAACATCAGCCCCCTCCACTTCAAAAGAACTCGTCCTTTTTTGGTTCATAATACTCGGTCAGGTCTACGACGTTGAAAGTTCGTGAGATTGTCATCTTATCCGGAAGATCAATAACGTAAGCGGTATCATTGATCGTTCATATAATCGATACTATTCCAATCTTCTTATTCTTCAATTTGTTGTGCGCCCCAATCAAAATTTTCTCTTTGTGTAGATGGACCATAATGTGGTCGCCCACCTCGAATACTTTTTGTCGCCAATGCTTGTCCGTTTGCTCCTTTTACTTCCTGTTCGAGGCATGTAGCTTAGTTTGCACCTCCGCATGAATGCCCATGATCTTGTCTGTCATATATTCTGCTATAATGCTCATGCCTGGGAGCTTGAATAGAGGGAACAAGTCAAGTGTGTGGCAACCGACCATAAATAATTGGGAATGAGGACTTCCTTTTCGAGCAGTTCAACATGTTGTTAAATGCAAATTCCACTTAAGACAAGGCCAAATCCTACTGCTTTGATTTTTCACTTGAAATAAATTGAAGGAAGTTTCCCAAAATGCGATTGATCACTTTAGTTTGCCCATCAGTCTGTGGGTGGTAGTATTACTAAACTAAAGTCGTGTATCGAATCAAGTTCAGAAAGTCCACCAAAGTGGCTAAGTCAAGTGTGTGATGACCGACCATAAATAATCGGGAACGGGGACTTCCCTGTTGAGCGGTTCACCATGTTGTTAAATGTAAATTCCGCTTGAGGCAAGGCTAAATCTCACTGCTTCAGTTTTTCACCTGAAATACATCAAAGGAGGTTTCCCAACGTGCCAATGACAACTTTAGTCTACCCATCAGTCTGTGAGTGGTAGGTGCTGCTGAATTGAATTCATGTATCGAATCGAGTTTACAAAGTTAGTCAAAGTAGCTAATGAACTTCATGTCACTCAGAAGTAATGGTTTTGGGAATCCTGTGTAGCCGCATGACCTCTCTGAAGAATATATTTACCACATGTGTTGTATTAAGGGTCTTCTTATATGGGATAAAGTGTACCATTTTGGAGAAATGATTTACCACCACGAATACCAAATCCATGCCGCATTGTGTTCGTGGGAGACCAAGCATGAAGTCCATATACAAATCCTCCTAAGGGCCGTTAGGCATAGGTAACGGAGTGTTGAGGCCCGTATTCTAAGATTGTGCCTTGGAAGTCTGAGAAACATGACAATATTACACTGCTTTTCCCATATCACTTACTAATTATGACCAGTAATACTGCTCCTCCATAAGAGGTAGCGTCTTATCTCGCCGAAGGTGTCCACCAAGGCCACTTCCATGTAGCTCCTGAATAATCTACTCCCTTAGAGAACTTTGGGGGATGCACAATCTATTCCCTTTGAAGAGGAAATCATCCTTATATGTAGGTCATTGGGTCGACCTTCTTAGCACTTCATCCAAGAATATTTGAAGTCCTTGTCCTTGGCATGCAGCTCCTTAAGACAGTCAAAACCGACCACCTCATTGTTCATTGTAACAAGTAGTGATGCATGGTGGCTAAGTGCATCAGCCACCTTATTCTGTTACCTTGACTTGTGCTTTAGAATGAATGTAAATTCTAACAAAAATGCAACCCATCTAACATGTACACGATTCACATTAGTCTGACTATTAATAAACTTTAATGCTTGATGGTCAGTGTACAAAATAAACTCTCTTTGAATTAAATAATGTCACTAATGTCGCAGTGCCTGAACAACTGTGTATAACTCAAGATCATATGTCGACCACTTCTTTCAGGCTTCATTGAGCTTCTTACTATAGAAGACTACTGACTTGCCTTCCTATGATAATATTCCTCCAATTCTAACATAGGAAGCATCACACTTAACCTCAAATAGCTTGTTGAAATTAGGAAGAATCAAAACCAGTGTTGTTGACAACACATGTTTGATCTCATGAAAACTCTTGTCAGCGTCATCGGTTCACTGAAATGGTCCATTCTTCATGCAATTTGTAATAGTTAGGACTATTGTGCTAAAATTCTACATGAATCGACGATAAAAGGTCGCTAACCCGTGGAAACTCCTCACTTCATGAATGTTTGACGGGATCAACCATTCCCTAATGGCTCATACATTTTCATCATCTTCACGGATGCTTGTGGACGTTACAACAAATCCTAGGAACAATAAGCTATCCGTTAAAAAACTACACTTCTTCAAGTTGAGGTATAACTTGTTAACTTGTAGGACTTGTAACACCTGCTTAAGATATTTCGTATGCTCTGTCTCATCCTGACCATATATTAGGATGTCATCAAAATATACTACCACAAATCGGCCAGTGAATGGTTTTAGCATTTGATTCATCAAATGCATAAAAGTTCTTGGTACATTCGATATACTGAAGGGCATGACTAGCCACTCATACAACCCTTCCTTGGTCTAGAATGTCATTTTTTACTCATCACTGGGTCAGATACAAATTTGATAATACTCGCTCCTTAAATCTAGCTTAGAGAATAACTTGGCCCCTTCTAGCATATTGAAGATCTCGTCCAACCGCAGTATTTGAAACCGATATTTAATGGTAATTTTGTTTATTGCCCAACTATCAACACACATGTGCCAGCCCCCATCTTTTTTGGCGTTAATAACACTGGTACGATACATGAGCTCATGCTCTCTTTTAAAAGACCCTTACAGATCAATTCCTTCACCTACCCATGAAGTATCTCACACTCCTTTGGACTCATCCGATAGTAAGGGTAGTTGGGCAGGTTAGCTCCAGGGACGAGGTCTATGTGATGTTGGATGTCCCTTACAGGGGCAATCCATCAGGTAAATCTTTGGGCTAAAATTCTTTGAATTCGTTTAACAATAGCCTTAAACTTGGAGGAATGTTTAAGGACTTGAATTCCTCGCCTTTCACCACTATGGTGTATACCTCATTAGTTTCCTCGAACTCCTCCATGAGATCCTGAATGGTCAAGAGAGAACTCCCCTCCACTTTAAAAGCTTCAAGGTGGTTCTCTGGTGTCATAGGGGCAAGGATTATTTTTCGACTATTCTTAACAAAGACGTAAATATTTTCTCATCCTCAGTGGGTTGCATCATGGTCTGATTGTTATGGTTTACCGAGTAACATATGACATGCTTCCATGTTGACCACGTCATAAAGTATTTGATCATTATAAGTTTTACCAATTAAAAATGAGATAGTGCATTGTTCACTTACCATGGTCTCATTCACCCTTTTTATTTATCCAATTATGTATGGGGAAGGATGTTTTATTGTTGGTAGCTGCAACTTGTCTACCATCACTTTTGAGACTATTTCTCACTAGTGTCACTATTTATGATTATATCACTAACCTTGTCGTTAATGATGCACCACGTACGGAATATGTTATGTCATTATGGATGTAATTCCTTTTGTGGGGTATACAGTAATTTCCTCACAACTAGAGATTTGCCATGATCATCGCCCATCCATTTATCACAAATTTCTCCTTCCTCAGTGGCTTGTTTATTTTTATCAAAACCAGGGTCTTCCTCTGCGGCCTGTCCTTCAGTGCCCTCTTCATTTATGGTTAAGTGGATTGTGGGGCATTGAGGATAAGTGTTTGATAAGTGACCGGGTTGGCCATAGCAGTAGTAATTGTTCGACCTTGGCTGAATGCAAGGATTTGGAATCCTACTCGGGCCCATTGTTATGCGTGTTATACATTGAGGCATAAATGAGTCATTCCTCATACCATGGTTTATGGTGATAGGAGGTTGAGGACGTCCTCCTACTATTTCTTTTCCTCGTGCCAACATTGGATCTTGTGTGGGACCCATCATAAGGGTTCGAGTTCATGGATAAGGCTGATTAGAGACTTTTGTAAGCTACATTTTTGCTTTATCTGCCAACTGAAAGTTGCGTTTCTGCTCTACCTGCCAACTGAACTACTTCATCCACTGCTTGATTGGGTGCATCTGAACTCGATACTGAATTATTAATCGTAACCCACCTATAATTCATTCTACCTTCTATGATTCAGTTTCTAACAGATCATTTTGTGTTGCCAAACGCTCAAATTTTTCAGTGTAATCCGTGATAGTTCGATTTCCTTGTCGACAATTTTGATATTACTGGAACAATACCTGTTCTTAATCGCTATGGAGGAATCATGATTGAAGAAAACGTCTAATCCATGGCCATGATGAGATAGGCACCTTATTCTGTCGAGCATGTGAGAGTCATAATTGCTCCCACCATGCAGAAGTACCAGATTTTAATTTAAACACTATTAATTTTACCTTTTTATGCTCTAGCAAATCCATGTAATCAAAATATCTTTTTACTTCATCTAGCCAATCAAGAAAATCTTCTATACGTAATAAAGTGTTAAAATTAGGAAGTTGGGCCTTTCCTCGATAGTCTCTTTCAGCACGATCTAGATGATTAACTCCATGGATTGGTTGTCGAGCAAAGCCTTCATCAAGGTCCTCGTCTCTAAAGCTTGAATCATCTGGTGTAGCCCTACGATTTACCATTGGTAGTGCTCTATAGAAATAGGGGTTGTGTCGTACAGCAAATCACAGGCGGTTGAGCATTGCCTAAGGCTCGGGGCAGAAGTAATGCATTCGCAAGACGGTTGAGGTTTTCTTGCATCCCTTGCATAGTTAACTGACTCTCCTGGTGGAAGCTTCCATTCTTTCCAAAAGATAATGAATTCCTGAATCACCATCCACGAGATTTTGGTTCATAGCTTCGTTGTTTGGCATTGGACTGAGGGGATTCCTCGCTCTGATACCAATTGATATAGGGATAAACGTGATGAGGTCGATTACCGTCTTCCTCAAGGATAATTACTCTGAATCCACGGAGCTTCTCTGGACTCCTCATAGAGACTTCTCAAATCCACAAGGAAAAAATAAGAAAAATAGAAAATAAATTCTATAAAATTTGTAATTTGATTGATGAATGAATAAATGAGTTTACACCCCTTTAAATAGAGATATTAAGCCATAAAAGAAGTTTCAAAATTAAACTACAACTAAAACTCCTAGAATTCGTGGCTTACTATAAATAGTAAACTTACTGTTTATAGATGGTCGTGATTCCTAATAGTGCGCATGGCTTTCCGCCAAAAAATAGTAAGTGTCCTATTTGGCCGAATCATGATGTTTACCTAATTATTCTAAGAACTTTTCATGTTGGGCACAACTTCTAAAGCCCAATAGATGAAGATGTATACTCGAATTAAAACTTACTATAAATAGTAAAAATGAAATTAAAACAAGATTTCAACTGTCGATCTGATGGTATTTCACAAATTTGGCTTTGACAACCAGGAAAAGCTAGGTTGGGTGGCTAAAGTTTCTCGTCCTACACCAAAATCATATATTGTACATTTGATAGCTCATTTCGGTTTGTGGGATACGTCCGTTTATATTTCTGACGGTCCGAATCACCTCCGCTTCTGATCGGGCCTTTTCTGATCCATCTTAGCCATGAAACTATCCACAACCCTCTTTACACTAGGTTGTCATGTTATAAGGGTCAAGGTCGTGGTTGTATAAGGGTCGGGGTCATGGTAATAATGTGGTAAGGGTCGAGGTTATAAAGTGGTAAGGGTCGAGGTTGTTATATGTTAAGGGTTGTGGGTCCTGCCATGGCTTATGTATTGAATACACTCCGTCCATTGGATTTAGAATTTAATTTAATGTCATGGGCCAAAAAATGTGTTACATCCAAAAATTTTATGGCCCCAAAAAATTTTTAATGGTAGATTTTCAATCTCACTGGTACAATCTTCTAGTTCTTTAACATGTGCCCAGGTCAGAAATCTTTCCTTACGTAGATGGATCATAACTTAGTTACCCATTTCAAATACCTTTTGTCACTGATGCTTGTCGGCTTACTCCTTGTACTTGTCATTTGAGGCATGTAGCTAGGCTTACACCTCCACATGAATGCCCATGATTTTGTCCACCATATTATTTTCCACAACGCTCATACCTGGGAGCTTGGGTAAAGGAACTAAGTCAAGTGTGTGGCGAGACACTTAACTGTAAATAATCTAAAACAGGGACTTCTCTGTCGAGCGGTTCACTATGTTATTGAATGCAAAATTTGCTTGAGAGAAGGCCATGTCCCATTGCTTCGGTTTCTCACCTGGCATACATCGAAGGAGATTCCCCAACATGCGATTCACAACCTCGGTTTGCCCATCGGTCTGGAACTGTAGGCACTGCTGAATTAAAGTCATATAATGAACCAATTCCACAAAGTTCGCCATAAGTGGCTAATGTACTTTGTATCATGGTCAGAAGTGGTGGTCTTGGGAACCCCATGTAGCCACACAACCTCTCTAAAAAATAGATTCACTACATGTGTCGCATCGAGGGTTTTCTTGCATGGAATAAAGTGCGCTATCTTCGAGAAACGATCTACTACCATAACACAGAATTCATACTGCATTTTTTTTGTGGGACACGTAGTATGAATTCCATAGATATGTCCTCCCAAGGGCCATCAGGTACAGGTAACAGAGTGTAGAGACTCACATTCTAAGACTACCTTTTGGAGGTATAGCAAACATGATAGCGCTGCACCACTCTACCCATGTCACGTAATAACTGTGGCTAGTAATACTACTCCTCAACAAGAGTTTGCGTCTTGTCCCACACAAGGTGTCCAGTAAGGCCACCTCCATGTAACTCTTAGATAATATGCTTTCTTAGCGAGCCTTTAGGGATGCAAAGTTGATTCTCTTTGAAAAGGAAACTGTCTTGCATAGTAGGTCACTGGGGCGACCTTCTTGGCATTTAATCCATGTATCCTTGAAGTTGTTGTCACTGGTATATAGGTGTTTGAGCCGTTCGAACCCGACAACCTCATTGCTCATGGTGACTAACAAAGTTGCACGAGAATTCAGTACATCGGCCACTTTGTTCTGCTTCCTAGACTTATGTTTTAGCACAAACTTGAATTCTTGCAAGAATGAAACCCACCTAGCATGTATACGATTCACGTTAGTTTGTCTATTAATGAATTTGAGAGCTTGATGGTTTGTGTAAAGAATAAACTCCTTCAAAATTAGGTAATAACACCAATGTCGCAATGCCTGGACCACTACATATGATTCAAGCTCATAGGTTAACCACTTTTTGCATGCATCACTAGGATTTTTAGTGTAGAAGGCTATCATCCTGCCCTCTTGAGACAAAACTCCCACAATTCCAATGTAAGAAGCATTACATTCAACTTCAAATAGTTTTTCGAAGTTGAGAAGTGGTAGTGGGCTAGTAAACAATCTGTGTTTAATTTCAGTAAAGCTCTTGTCGACTTCATCAGTCCATTGAAAATTTTCTTTCTTCATGCAATCCGTGATTGGTGACATGTTGGTGCAAAAATTCTTCATGAACCGACAATAGAATGTCATCAACCCGTGAAAAGCTCCATACTTTGTGTATGTTTATTAGAACCGACCATTTTTTTTATGGCTTTCACCTTTTCGTTGTCCACCCGAATGTTCGTAGACATCACAACAAAGCCCGAAAACAACAAGTTATCAGTAAAAAAGATGCACTTTTTTAAATTGATATACAACTTACTTTCAGTGAGCACTTGAAGGACCTGCTTGAGGTGCTCCATATGGCTTGCTTTGTCCTAAATGTATATCAAGATGTCATTGAATTAGACCATGGCGAACCACCCAATGAATGGCTTCAGAACCTGGTTCATCAACCTCATGAAGGTACCAGGTGCGTTCGAAAGAACAAAAGGCATGAATATCCATTTATACAACCCTTAGTCTTAAAAGTTGTTTTCCACTCATCACTCAACCATACTCGAATTTGATGCTAGCCATTCCTTAAATCTAATTTAGAAAGTAATTTTGCACCCTCAAGCATGTCCAACATATCGTCCAGCCATGGTATTAAAAATCTATACTTTATGGTAATCTTATTAACACTCGGCTATTAACATATATGCACCAACTCCCATTTTTCGTAGGAGTTAGAGCAGGTACAATGCATGGACACATGCTTTCTCATATATGACCCTTAAGGATCAGTTCCTCCACTTGCCCTTACATAATATCTAACTCCTTCGGACTCATCCGATAGCGAGGATGATTGAGTAAGTTGGACCCATGGACAAGGTCAATATGCTGTTGAATATCTCGCATGGGAGGTAATCCATCGGGAAGGTTATCGGGCCAAATTTCTTTGAATTAATGTAGTAAAGGTTTTAGTTTCTCGCGGATAATAGTGGGATCAAGTTCTTTTCCCTTTACAATTATAGCATAGGCCTGTCATGTTTTTTTAGATTCCTACATGAGGTCCCGTATCGTTAAGAGAAAATGGCCCCCCACCTTAGAAGTTTCAAGTGGCTCCTCTAGATCCATAGGGGCTAATATGGTTTTTTGGCTGTCCTTGATGAAAATATACACATTATCTCTCCCTTTATGAGTAGTGTCACGGTCGTATTGTCATGGTTGACCGAGCAGTATGTGAAATGCTTCCATGTCAATAACATTGCATACTGCTTCATCTTTATAATGTTTGACAATTGAAAATTATATGGTGCACTATTCAGTTACCTTCGTCTCATTGACTTCATCCAATCGATCGTATATAGGGAGGGATCGATGACGCTTCGTCTTTAATTGTAAATTTTCTACTATGACCTTAGAGATGATGTTCTCGCTACTCCCATTATTGATGATCACATCACAGACTTTTCGATTTACCGTACACCTAGTTCGGAAGATGTTACGTCATTGTGTGTGTACATCTTTCCTTAGCGTATACAATAGTCACCTTACGACAAATGACTCGCCATGATCCTATTGAACTTAACCTGTTTCATCCACCTCGTCCTTTGTGGCATGCTCTGGCTCCTCAACATGTGGGTCTTCATCAATGTTTTTAGAACTACCATCATTGATGATAAGGTTCGCCACTTTTTGCTAAGAAAACGTATTTAATAGGTGACCCGGTTGGCCATAACGATAGCAATGGTCGGGTCTTGACTGACTATAAGGGTTTGGGATCCTACTTGGACCAGCGACAGTCGATACGCCCCTTTAGGGCCTAACTTTCCCACTTCCCTGAACTCGGTTCGTGAGTATAAGAGGTTGAGTACACCCTCCTATAGGTTCTTTTCCTCTGGGCTGTGGAGCTCCCAAGGACGGACCTATTGTAGCGACCCTAGTGGTAGGATAAGTCCGTGTGTTGGGATGTTCAAGCTAGGCTTCTACTTGGATAGCTATCTTGATTGCATCATTTATCATTCAAACGGACTGTATCTAGACCCTATCCTAATCACCATGCAAAACCCACCGTTAAAATAGGTGACTTGTTGCAATTCAGTATCGACCAAATCGCTACGCTCTGCCGAGCTGTAGATTTCTTCTACGTAGTCTCTCACCAATCGACTACCATACTGATAATTTTTGTATTGTTGGAGTAATACCTGATTGTAGTCGATAGGGAAGATTTGTGCGCGTAGCAGCTACTTCATCCACTGTCATGTGCGGATTGATGCTTTTGTCTGCCTTGTCCGTACGAGTATTAGTTTCTCCCACTAATCTGAAACTCCGCCCTTCAAATTGTATATCATAAGCTTGATCTTCTTTGTTTCAGGGATGTCCAAATAGTCGAAGAATCACTCAACTTCAAAAAGTCAATCAAAGAAATCCTTAATGTGAACTTGGTCATTGAAGCTAAGAATATCGACCCTCATCTTGAACTCTCAATCTGTCTAATCCACTCGATCGCCACCTTGTCCGGGATATTTGACGAGCATGTCGTTGACCTCCTTGTCTCTGTATCCCCCTTCCTCAGTAATGATCATTTAATGCATCGGTGGCACCATCCTACAATTAGGGTGATTATGAGTTCCAACACCTTCTGGTGGCGGATCACCACTATAAACACAGAGTTTCCAGATGGTCTCCATCATGCGGTTGATGGCAGCCTGCAGCCCTTGCATGACTTACTGATTCTCTCACTACGCTACTTCGAAAGCTATCGTCATTAAAGGTAAATTCCTTAGAACACTATACATGAGATTATTGTCCGACCCATCCTTAGAAGCCATCGATCCGAGGAGAAAGCCTCGTTTTGATACCAAACTAATGTAAAGATGGACATGATGAAGTTGAGCATCGTCTTCATCAGGGGATAACTATTCTGAATCCATCGAACTTCTCTGGACTCTTCACAGAGATGCCTCAAATCCATGAGGAAAATAAGAAAATAGAAATAATTTTAGAAATTCGTAATAAATTGATTGATGATTAAAAATGAGCTTACAACCTCTTAAATGGTAACATAAACCGTAGGAAGAAGTTTCAAAATCATACTTTAACTAAAACTCCTATATATAATGACTTACTATAAATAGTAAACTTACTATTTATAGACGATTGTGATTTCTACTAGTCATCACGATTTTTGGCCAAAAATAGTAAGTGTCCTATTTGGCTCAATTGTGTGATTCTGTTAATTATTCTAAGAACTTTTCATGTTGGACACAACTCCTAAAGCCCGATGGATGAAGAGTTATAATTAAACTAAAACATGCTATAAATAATAAAACCGAAATTAAAATCGAAATTCAACCATTGATCTGATGGAATTTCACAAATTTGGCGTACGCAACACAAAATAATGGGTTGGGTTTCTAAAGAAACTTATCATACTCCAAAATCATATATGGCATGTCAGATAACTCATTCCAGCTTGCGAGATACACCCGTTTTAAGCTTTTGATGGTCCGGATTACTTTCACCTTTGACCAGGCCTTTTCTGGTCCATCTTGGCCACCAAACTGTCTGTGACCTACTCTACATCCTGGTGACCCATACAAGATATACTTTTGCTTGGAATTATGTGAGTCCCTTAGAGATGTCCATGACATATCCACTCGGTCCATCTGTTTTGAAAGGAACATTGGGAGTAGAAATATTCACCCTTCAACTTTTTTGGAGTTGACGAGGATGTAATTTATGTAGGTACAAATATCGTCTTATGCAAAACTTTTATCACCTCGGGCGTCCTATCTCTACTTTCATTTCATGGGGCATGGCTCACACGAGTTTTGGATCATTCTTATTTTTAGATTTCTAACCCATTTTTCCCTTGCAAAACAGATGGATGCCTGGGTCTCAAGCAATTTGCGTCCATACAATACCAACCCCTGTAGGAAGGTGATTGCCTACTGAATAGGTTGAGTAAACCCTCCGGGGCTACCATGGTTTATGTATTTTATTAAATTTGCCCAGCCATCATATCAGATAATTTATGATTTATGTATTTTGTTAAATTTGACCATCCATCTTATCAGATAATTTTAGCTCTTGAGTTTAAAAATGAAGCATATCCAAACTCTCGAGTGAACCATGTCATGGAAAAAAATAATAATAATTTCTCAAGGGCTAAGAAGTTTTGTATCAAGTTGATATTTGTGTCGTGTGATCTTATGAACAGTTTGGTGAATAACAAGCAACACCGCGGGCTCTAAGGCTGTGGAAATCATTATTCTCACTTTCTTGTGATGCTGTCCACTTGATTTTTTAATATGCTTCAGTTTAGGGATCAACCCCTGATTATTCGCCAATATTTTCTGTGGTGAGGTAAAATAGAGCTTTTGATCTGCCTCATTTTGTCTCAGGCACTGGAATAAACTTTCCAAATGGATGGACGGCGTTGATAAAACACATAATCATACTGGTTCTAACAGAACTTGGTGGCGTTGGCGAGTGGCTAATCCGCGTCGGTTAATTGGTAGTAAATCCGAATTCTCCCGTGCTTTCCACGTCACGCATTAATCCGAGTCCGTATTATCAGCTATAAAGACATGCCTTACTGTCTCTTCACTTTAACAAAAAATAAAAAAAAAATGGATGTCTTCCTTTCAATTTTAGCTCTAATTTTCTTCTTCCTCTTCTTCTCAATTTCCAAGCGCTTACTCCAGAGTCACAAGAACCTTCCACCATCACCTCCTTCCCTCCCCATCCTCGGCCATCTCCATCTCCTCAAGAAACCCCTCCACCGCTCTCTCTCAACCCTCTCAAACCGCTACGGCCCCATCCTCTCCCTTCGTTTCGGCTCCCGCCCCGTCCTCCTCATCTCCTCCCCGTCCTTGGTTGAGGAATGCCTCTCCAAGAACGATATCATCTTCGCCAACCGCCCCCGCCTCCTTGCCGGCAAGCACATCGGTTACAACTACTCCGCCATTGGGTTTGCCTCCTACGGCCCCCACTGGCGCAACCTCCGCCGCATCGCCACCGTCGAGATCCTCTCCTCGAATCGCCTCCAGATGTTCTCTGCCGTCCGAATCCAGGAGGTCCGGTCCCTAGTGAAAGACCTGTTCCGGGATTCGGAATCGGGGAAATCAGTGGTGGAATTGAAGTCGAAATTATCGGAGCTGACTTTCAATGTGATGATGGGGATGATCGCTGGGAAGCGGTATTACGGGGATAATGTTGTTGATTTGAAGGAGGCGAAGTCGTTTCGGGAGATTGTGAAGGAAGCGCTGGTGTTGAGCGAAGCGTCGAATTTTGGGGATTTCGTGCCAGTTTTGGGTTGGATAGATTTGGGAGGGGTGGAGAAGAGGATGGTGAGAATGGCTAAAGATAGAAATGAGTTATTTCAGGCTCTGATCAACGAGCATCAAAGGAAGAAGAAGAAGGTCGATTTCTCTTCCTCAATGGAAGTAGAAATTGATGAGGAAAAGAAGAAGAAGAAGAAGACGTTCATAGATGTTCTGCTGTCGTTGCAAGAAACAGAGCCTGAGTACTACACTGATCAGATCATCAAAGGGTTGCTATCGGTAACACTCGCATCTCTCTCAACAAAAAATCCGTTTGTCTCCGTACTTAGTGATCCAGACCGTTCGTTAATCTGACGTCCCTCCATGGGCTATGTGGGAAGGCTCTCACTTGTTGGAGACCTCTCCGTCCATGTAATGGTGAATTTCACACTCGCATGTATATGGATCGAGTGATTTTTGAGATTTGTGACCCGTGCATGCTTGTAGACTCGGATCGGCCCTTCAGTCTCCAGTGGAGTTCGAGTCGGGAATGCATATGACCAACTCCCCAATTCATGGTGACTGGAGGTGACTCATGGTATCGAACCGTTCAGTGAATACTGAGTCTGAGTCAACTCAAATTAGTCGAATTGGACTGGATAAACGGCTTGGATCGTCATGTGGTGGGGCAGATGTGGAGATCACCTGACCACGTCCTGATGTGGTCACACATGATTTTAGCTGGTTCGGTCTTCACTGGGAATATTTCTGTGGGCTGAGTTGGAGGTGACTTGCGCCCACCTCGCACTTTCAATCCTGACTTCACCACCAAAAAACACGGTAACTTTACGGCCAAAAACCGTGTGAAAACTACTAAATGACCACCAGCTTTGATCAATTTTTTGGTAATGCTTGTATGTCTAATCAAATGGGGTCCGAGTTTGAGTCTGAGTCAACTCAATAATTCACATGGGACCTTGGAATAGGGAGTTCGAGTCTGAGTTAACTGAACAGTTGAAATACGTTGTCGATATTTCGATCTATGCAATACATGCAACACTTGGAATTTACACAATTAAAAATATTAGCAATATTAATACGTTGGTGACATTTAGCTATACATTGTTGATACCTGAAATTTTGACACTGCTGGTGTTATCGATATCGCTACCGTGTTATCAGTATCTCCAAGCTGGAGATAATGATAATATCTAGGATATTTTGATAATATTGGGGATAATTCAAACAATGATTAAGGGTATGTGATAGGCAGCGAGGGGTCTGTTTTTCTTCCTCTTGGCCAGTCCGAATTGGCTATTGTATAATCCCTTCTCTTTAATGAAATTTCTTTCTTATAGAAAGAAGAAGAAGAAGAAGAAGAAGAAGTAGAAGTAGTAGTGATGCATAGAACATTAATGTAGTCTAAAACTGGGTTAGTTATAACACCATGTTAATTTAGAGGTTTTAGATGCGGTTTTACTCTCTCTCCCTCTCTCTCTCTCTCTCTCTCTCTCTCTCTCTCTCTCTCTCTCTCTCTCTCTCTCTCTGTTTTGTTTTTTTTTTTTTTTAAATAAAAATAAAAATTTTAGCTAGCAAGATTTACGCTGAGCATGAGTGGGCACACTTAATAGAAACAAAACACAGTGAGCCCCACAGTGAACGGCAGTTGTAACCACAGGCCAACATTCTTCCTTTAGAAAGTTATGAGCAGTTGCAAAAAGGTCTCTCCCTCATTATCACTAAAAAGAAAACAAAAATAAAAATAACAATAAGAAAAATAGAAAATATGTAGATTCCGATCTTAAGAATCAGATCAGTCCATTAGTCAGGTGGCCACAAATAATTGAATAAGTGTACTATTATGGATAAAAAACTGGCCAATGTTTTCTAACCAGTCCAGTTATTTTTAATATAACAACAAACCTAGTGAGTGGACCACCTTTATCTTTGGACAATAGCATCTATATTATGACGTCAACATGATGGATGGCTTGGATATTTCAACAGTGCCATGTTGGCATAGGTGGTGGCGTGTGAATTAGCTGACTTGAATACACTCGTGGGCTTAGTAAATTTCATTGAAGATTCTAATTTCATTCTTTAATGTATCTTAAGAAGTTTTTATATTTAATTTATGCATTTTTAAGGACCTGTCTGGAGGGGTAAACTAGAGAAATGCAATAGAAAGCAAAAATGTAATAAGTAGCTAGGAGGTAGCTGACATCAATACTCATGGAAGCAAATTCTTTGCACCTGTTTGTTTTGCAATAGAAAAGTATTGAAAAGTGCTTTTCACGAAATTCCCCTCTAAGATGATCATTTAAGATGTCACATTAGAAGTAAACTCTTTCCATCATTTCATAGTATAAACATCTTATTGGCATAATTTGAATGAAAAGGTAATTAATTTTCTACATCTTCCCATACAAGTGTAAACATCTATCAGAGTAATTTGAGTACTTTAATTTACCTTCATTCCAAACAGGTCTTAAGTGTTCTAGAGGTGGGGAGATGCCATTGGACAGATTGGATGTCACACACACATGACAAGTTGGAACTTTCCACTGGTTGGATAGTAATTTAACTTCCAACTAGCTAGACATGAGCATTTCTCTTGATACATCTGCTCAAACTTTCTACCGGAAAGATCTCAGCCGTAGAAATAAGAAGATTAGAAGGGCAATGGATAAGGTGGTGCAAACTGACCATACATGACACAAACACTTGAAATGAGTACATTACACAAATATTTCAAAATACTTGCAAAACTTCCTTGATTGGAAGATTATGCATATAGAATATTTTCCTTTTTCTGTTGAATATGAACCAATGTTAACTGTATGCTCTTTTGTAACCATCTATTCGTTTGGACACGTATGGATGGTTAAGAAAATTTCCGTCTGGGTGCTGGTGCATGGACGACTATCCAAAGTGGAGCCCAAATGTCGGTGGTTAGATCACTCGGCCATGTGGGCCCCACTGGTAAACTGAATCCATAAACTGAATCCAAATGCTCCCATACAAAAATTTGTTGTGTGACATCAACATTTGAATGCGTGTGATCAGGCACTACTAGCTGCCGGAACGGACACGTCAGCTCTAACCACAGAATGGGCCATGTCACTTCTACTGAATCATCCAGATGTGCTGGAGAAAGCTAAAGTTGAGCTGGACATGCACGTCGGACCTCGTTTGTTAGACGAGTCGGATCTCGGTAAGCTTCCATATCTCCATTGCATCATCAACGAGACTTTCCGATTGTATCCGGTGGCCCCACTTCTAGTGCCTCATGAGTCATCTGAAGACTCCATTGTTGGAGGTTTCAACATGGCACGTGGCACGATGCTATTGGTCAATGTGTGGGCTATTCACAGAGATCCTGAGCTATGGGAAGACCCCACCGATTTCAAGCCAGAGCGGTTTCAAGGCCCCGAAATAGCAAAGGAAAGCTTGAAGTTCATCCCATTTGGGCATGGAAGGCGGGCGTGTCCGGGTGCAAGCCTCGCGGTGCGGATGGTTGGCCTGGCATTGGGGACCTTGATCCAATGCTTTGAGTGGGAACGAGTGGGAGAAGAGAAGATAGACATGATTGAAGGGCCTGGGCTCACCATGCCTAAGGCCCAGCCTTTGAAGGCAGTGTACAAACCACGCCACACTGTGTTCAACCTGCTTTCTCAGCTCTGAATGTCGTACATGGCTTTGAGTCCGTTTGGCATATGTTTGCTTTGGATGGTATAGCCTGGATATGGTCATTTCATAAAGATTACAGTTGTAATGACAATACATATCTCGTCTCCGGCAGCAAGGGTACTAATCGGCATTAGCCTATGTCAGATAAGGCCATATATTAATCACGCCACACACCCACCACTCTGATGTTGTACGCTTGTGTGTGATCTGAACCATCTACTAACTAGGGCTCCATCCAGAGTCAACGATTTGGATGGTTTGATTGTTGTGAAGCAATCAAATGTGTATATTTACATTCCTGCGGACATGCCAAATGGTATAGAGCAGTGAACAACCGAACTGTTCATTTGGTGGATCCCACGGCTTAGGTGCCCCGGCCCAAAATAAGACTGGTTCAATAATCTGGGGTGTCACATTTGAATAAAACATCTGCATACTTGGGAGGAGCTTCATTCAGTAATTCATCGGTATTTTGTAAATAATCCAATTCCTAAAGCAGCCTTATTGTGTGGGCCGAGACACTACGCAATGGGTGCAATCTAGCTGGGGCTCGGATCTAGCATATTTGCGCTAGATTGGATCGTGCACAGGTGCATGTAGTCTTTGTTATACAATTGGCTCGGGAATATAAGAACTCCATGGGCATGTTTAGGCACGAGGTATCTGAGATTGCTATTTGTTACTTTTTAGAAAATAAAAATGACCAAACAGTTCAAAAAGACTTTTTATTTATTTTTTTTTTTTTAATTTTTATAATAACCTTTTATTGACGTAGAGCGGGCAGCGGACAGTTTCATGGCTCGGATGGACCAGAAAAAGCCCTATCGGAGGCGGAGGTGATCCGGACCATCAGAACTTCAAATGGATGTCTCTCGCACACTGGAATGAGCTATCCGACGTACCTTATATGATTTTGGGGTAGGACGAGCTACTTTAGCCACCCAACCCCTCTATGTTGGGTTGCACATGCCAGATTTGCAAAATACCACCAGATTGATGGACAAACCCCTGTTTTAATTCCATTTTTACTATTTATAGTAAGTTTTGCAAAAAACTCTTCATTCATTAAGCTTTAGGAGTAGCACCCAAAACGAAAAGTTCTTAGAAAAGTTAGGGAACTTTATGGTGTCACCAAATAGGACACTTACTATTTTTGGCTGAAAACCATGCACACTAGTAGGAATCACAATGGTTTATAAATAGTAAGTTTACTATTTATAGTAAATTGCAATTTCTAGGAATTTTAGTTGTAGTTTAATTCTGAAACTTCTTTCATGGCTTAGTATCCATATTTAAAGAGTTTTAAACTCATTTAATCAATTCACCAATCTATTTACAAATTTTTTAGAGTATTATTTCTATTTTCTTGCTTTTTTTCCTCATGGATTCAAGAAATCTTTGTGATGAGTCCAAAGAAGATTAGTGAATTTGAAGTAGTTATCTTTAAGGAAGATGGTGATCGACTTCATCATGTTCATCCCTACGTCATTTGGTATGAAAGTGAGGATTCTCATTGGACCGATGGCAAACAACGAAGGTATGTATCAAAATTCTGTGGATGGTGATTCAGGGGTATGTTATCTTTTGGAAAGAATGAAAGCTTTCCACTGAGAGAGTCAGTTAACCATGCATAGTGTATAGGCAACCCTTGACCATCTTGCGAATATGCTGATTCTGCCCCGAGCTCAAGGCAATGCTCAACTGCTAGTGGTTGTTGTACGACACAACCTGATTTCCGTAAAGCACTACCAGTGGTGAATCGTAAGGCTACACCAGATGATTTGAGTTCTAGCGATGAGGACTTTGATGAAGGATTTGGCCGATGACTAATCTATTAAAGCGATCATCTAAATTGTGCTAATAGAGACTATTAAGGTAAGGTCGAACTTCTTAATTTTAACTTTTTACTACGCATGGAAGATTTTCTCAATTTGCTGGCCGAAGTAGAAAGATATTTTGATTACATAGACGTGCTAGAGCATAAAAAATGAAATTAGTGGTCTTTAAATTAAAACATGGTGCTTCTTATTGGTGAGAATAATTATAACTCTCACTTGCCCCATAGAATAAGCCGCCCATCTCATCATGGCCACGGATGAGATGTAGGATCCCGATCCTTTGTCACACTGTTCATGCACACACATGTCCCAACCTACACTATTGATAGACCATACACCGCACCCTAGTGCACCCAACAACCCCACCCGAGTGAATTTTCCCAGATGACCTTAATACCTCTGTCATTTAGATCGCGTCCTCGCCCCGTGTGTCAATCCAACGCTCCGTTAGTGAAATACAACCCATCAAATCCACAATCAAAATTACGTATCTTATAACATGATCAACCTTTATTGTGCTAGACCCATTGGACTTGAGCCTATGTGGGCCTAAAGCCCACTTTTAGAACATAGGAATTATCACAAGATAAGATAATTACTACATGACAAATAAAGAGCTAGCACACATAAGACAATGCGCTATAAGACAAAATTGAATTCTACCTCAAAATCCATCATTAGTTCTCTTCCTATGCTTTAGAAACTAATCATGACCCATGTCCACCTCCTCCTACATATGCATTCAATGCATTCTTGTTTTGTGCCACATCGCTTCAAATAACCAATTACAACACTCCACTTCATCATTGACCATGCATCACCTACAACCCACAACCCTTATCCATCAATTAGTCAATGCATATCTAATTTCTTTCACCTTGGCCAATGCATGCTTATCACCATCCACCTCATTCATCCACTACCCATCTTATACATCACCTTCCACCATACTTTTAGCACCAATAAGACATCATAAACTTGTTATATCATCTTGTCACTTTAACCCTCAATTCCGTATATAAGAGTAGGAGCTCTCTTACATTTATACTTTTGATATACTTTGAAAATTTTGATATTTTAAGGGAGAGTGGGGACAAGGTGTGTCCCATCATCAAATATAAAGGGAGTGGACCACACATCATCATCAAGCCATCCATCCATTTGAAGTGAGTCTACACCCCTCTTTCCATCCTCCTTATCCACCTCTTTCTTCATTTTATTTTTATTTTTTATTTTTTTTTTTATTTTCTTGATATGTGTGGGGCTCACTAGTGTTGAGCCCCATGGGTGCATATATTACTGCCCATAGTGGTTAGCAATGTGGCTCCCATCATTATGGTCTGCCATGATGAACATTATATCCACACCCTTCACATATAATCCCGTTTTTGTATCTGGACAACAACTTGTAAAACTCTTATAAAAATCAATCATGCTAAGATCTTAGTTGAAACTTGCGAATAATATGAACCACAATATGAGCTAACCCTGGAACAACTTTCGTAGCTATCTAACGGTCCAATCATCTGTGGAATTAACTTTACTTGGTTGTTGTCCAGTAGTACATAAAGGGTTTCGATTTGCTAAAACAATGATTCATTTGTTTATCCATTTATTAAATCCAATAGAAAGATATATTTCATTGGCTTCGTAGAAAATCAAAGTACCTTTCTAATGGTATATAATATGCCTTGATCAGAGTTCAGATGGCTGAGATCTTAGTCTTGTACAAAAATGTATCTGAGAGCTTGTTGTGACTATATATTGTGTGAGCCAAATCTGTAATTCCAACGATCAGATGTATTTTAGATTTTTTTTCTTAACATACTTAAGATAGTTAATAATCATATGTACAGTCCCTATAGTCAGATTCTTTCATGATAGAATTTAGGAAATTCTGGACCGATAGATACTTTCGTAAGGATAAACTTTGAATTGTTATGTATGGTCTAAATGGATCCAAGGCTCTGTAAACCTATATACCACCTAAATGGTGTATCCCCAAATCATCCATTGGCTCGGATTTTTCAATAGAGAATCTGATCACAGAGATTTGATTAAGACATTTCATGTGCTACTTATATGTTGTATGTATGTTATCCACAACATTTATCCTCTTATTGTGGACCTACTTGGTGGTGGGACCATTTTTTATTTATGTACTTTATTAGTTCATTCAATTTGGATAGTCGCGTATATTGATGTCTCTTTTATCTATGCTTTGCCAGCGTATGGGTCCCACTTGCCATTCTATCTATTTCATTTTCTTTACACTTTTTCTGTTTATTGAATTTTTTCTTAGTACTTTCTTTTTTAAAAAATAAATTTAAATGGCGCCAAGCCCTAATTTCATTTCATTTTTTTTAACTACTTAACTTTATTGCATGTAGGCTTCTTTGACACCTTCTGGTGAGCCACACACTCTTTATTTAAGGTTCCTACTTTGGAAGATGTTTAATCCTTATATAAGTGAGCTGGGATGTTCCACCTTTTTGTCTAGAATGTGATAGACCCCATTACAGAAGATATGAGTGGTAAACTACTTAAAACCTTTAACCTATACCAATAAATGGATAAATAATATTTTACTTGGGCTAAGTTAGACACCACATGATTGGGCAGTTGGTCGAAAAATAGGGCCAGACATGATTGTGCAGAAAACTCTGTGCAAAAAATTAAAATACCTATGTTTGGCCCTACACCAAATAGTATGTGTACATAACCAGTTGGTTTCGTCTTATATCTTCTGAAGTCCATATATAGGAATACCAAGGGCACCTGATGGCAAGCTGAAAGGTGGTCTCTCGTGATCATGGGATGTACTCAAACTTGGGCCAAAACTAATTTTGCACTGTGTTGCTACATAGTTTCTCTAAGTACACATGTTTAGGCCATCATCGTAAATTATACACACCCAATCAATGAGGCCTACCTTATAATTCGTAAAGATCATATATAAGGTAACCAAATTCTCTTTTTCCTTCGCCAGGGATGGGCCTCATGCGATCACAAAATAGACTTAAAAATGATCTGAAACCAGTTCTGTGCTGAAAATCTGTTCAACTTGGAGTTCATGAGAGCACATATATGTGGGGTCTACCTCCTCTCCAAGGCATCTGATGGACTGTCTAGGCCATGAAAGTAAATTCTCATATGTGGTGGGTCTAAAATTCAAGTGAGCCTTTTGTGTGTGAATCATATCTCCATCTGGTTAGGCCTACCTTGTGATGTTAGTAAATGAGTGTTATTTAATCCCATGATTTCGGTGGTAAATGACCATTGCTGCCTACATATCATTTCTTAGGTTATGAGTATCCTTGGGCCAACCTAAATGAAGTAACATTAAGGCCCAAGTGAGCTATCTTGTATGAGTCGCACCCTTGCCAAATAAGGCTCACTTAGTATATTGCGTAAATTTATTCTTTTACCTTTTGGAGCGTGTGGTGGACAACCTTGTTGTCCAATTGTTTCTCCTATGTCATATGCGGCCTTGGGCCAATCGAAATGAAGCAAAACCCTAAGGTCCAAGTGGGCTCAACACTAAGAGAAATTATTGGGGAGTGAGAATCCCACCATGGTACCTTCCTTCAGCCCGTTGGGCATGTCTATTGTCTAGTAGTCAGTGTGCCTTGCATAGTACCTCTAGTCAAGTGGAGCACACTTAGCCTATTTTAGAATTCATAAAACTAGATAATTGGGCTTTTTCTTAGATTTCTTGTGCTTGTAGCTTGTGGGCCCAATATGATGTATGATGTGAAAAATGTTAGTATGTTGCCATTATGTTTGAGATTGTGCATTATTTCTAGTTGATGGTGGGATGTGTGAGGTCTACTTAATTGTAGAGCTGGATTCACACCATTGAAGGCCTTATGGTTGAAAGTTTATTCCTTGGAGTTGGCCTAGTAGTCCACCAAATGAGACTCATGCTTGATCTAGGGGACTGCATGCCTTGCACGTAGTCCAAGGTCAATGTGGGTGTCACACTTAGGTGGGACGTGCCTATTGTTGGTTGAAATGATAGATATGATTTGTTTAATGATGATTATAGTAGGGTTAATATCGATTATGGTGATGATTTAATTAATGCTGAATTGATGACATATGCATTAATGATGAATTAGTTATTTATGGTAGTCGTGATATTGCCTATGTTAATCATGAAGTGGAAGTGATCTTCATGCTAAGGATGATGATGGTATGTACATGTATATGATGATAAAATATGCTAGTTGGTCACCATGCTTTACTTGATGATCGTTACATTGGGTAATAAGGTTGATATCCTTGTTGATAATTATGCACGTGTTGATACTCATGACGATGATATGTGTATAATAATTATGCGTTGCTTAATATTGGTTACATTGGAGATGATATTGATATCAAAGTGACAATAATGCACACGTTGATGATCACGATGATCTCATGCATAAATAACCATGTTTAACTTTATGCCTATATGATGATAAATAAATAATGTTGGTGAAAATAAGGATAACCTCAAGCATGATAGAAGCCTAATGCCTAGTGCATGTACTAGGGCATGTATGATGCTAGTGTTGGATGATGGCCATGATATTGATGATGCATGTGAATCCTTGTATGTTATGTACTTCATGCACAAGCTTACATGACTTGGATAATTCGGCGTAAAATGTTGGTATGACGCTTGATGATTTTTGTGGCGTTACATTAGTGATTGATGTGAGGGTTACGCTGAATGTTTGTTAATGGCATTTTTTATGTTGACATGGCACTTTCTTTATATTGACATGGTACTTTCTTTATATTGATGCGACACTTATTTTATATTAAAGGTAGCATTGTTCTTACATTTAAGTTAACATTTCTTTATATTAATTTAACCATACTTTATGCTTAATATGGTATTACACATCTCATATATAGTGGTTATGATTGTACATTATCATATCTAATACGCATCATTTGTATGCCTATTGTGGATGACGATTGTTCATGGTATATATCGTTCGGCTTAAGACACTTAGGTGATTTTATATGAGACTAGGTTGCCTCGCATGATTTGCGCGATACACGTAGTTTTGATGCATGCCTTGGATAGTGTGATTCATGCATTCTGCATTATGTGTTACACGTACATCTACTCCCTAAAGTCACTAAGGAGGTGGTCGCGTAGCCTTGTTGTGACTGGTGGATGATGGACACTAGAAACTACTAAGGTTACAGTACGTCACAGGCATCCCTGGGTGAAAGTCCTTAAATCCTATGATACCAATAGGATGCTCTAACATATAAATAGAGTGGATTCATGATCGCACGATGGCTAGATACTGGTAGGCCGCGTCTCTTACTTTGTCAGGGTTGGTTGGAAGGGGGTTTAAACTTACTCGCCTAGGTGCAGAGGGTTATGTGCTATGTTAAGTTTGACCAGCTCGTGAAATGGGTTCGCTATCGACGGACCGGTTAGTTTTTGTATACCACTAACAAGGCAGATAGTGAGTTCTTTTACACTCGCTTAGCCTTGCGTGCGATGGGCAACAACCAGTGTCAGAAGTTTACTAGACCTCGGTGATGTTTCCATATATGAGCTATATTGAAATGTGGACTTACTGAGCAGGACTTGCGTGTTTAACATTTGACTCATACATTCATTCATACATTATCCACTCGAGCTAGTGGTGCGTAACTAAATCATTATGTGCACCTTCACAACGGCTATGGTTTTGATTAGGTACACGACTAACCTGAGATCATGAGTTTACCACATTGAGTCTAGCTATTCGAATCGGGTATAGGACTAGTTTGGATAAAAGTCCCTTGTGATGAACCCCACGACTTGCGATACCCCGTACTATCATACCGACTACACACACCAGCTTTCTTATTCCTTTTTCATCATATGCTCTATAGTGAAATATGAAATTTGATTATCTTGTACATGATGATTCGCTATTCTCATGATTCATGATCGCTTGTCTGAGCATTATGCCTAAAATTGATCACATGATTTATGATAACCTGTCGAACTTTAATAATGTGCTTAGTTGATAACATGCTCATCTACAATAACATGATTGGTTGATAATATGCATGTTGTTGTCTTGGATGCCTTTATAAGAGTGCCCTGATAAGTCGTGTTTTACTCCTGGCACGCAGTAGACTCACGAGCTATGGTTTGCTCATACAAATGATTTAACTTTTTCAAGAAATGTTTACTAGCATGGTGCATGCAGGAGCTATAGGGGATTTGTTATCTCTTTTCCCTCATTATTAAGATAGTGCACCATCATATGTGTGACATGTCGACCAGGTTCGTTTCTTATATATGCATTGATACCATACATAAAATGTGTAATCTCCTAATCAGATTAATCATTGGAAAAAAGTAAACTCCCCTACCATGAGTTGGGTTTGACATTCGGGAAGTTCGTTAACCATTCACCAAGTCCGCCAAGTGGCGAGGAAGCTATCACGACCCAAATTTGGGACTTGGGAAGTAGTAGGGCCTGGGTTTCGGATTTAGGCCGTGACATGAGATGCCTTCTTTAATCACGATTCCTCCTTAGTGATTACGTGCATGTATTGTTCTAGCAAAACCAAAATTGCCTACAAGGGAATCAAATCGTCATAGATTATATTGAAGAATTTCAGCAGTTGGTAACACGAAATGATCTGTTAGAAACTGAATCGCAAAAGGTAACACCATTTATAGGTGGATTATGATCGACAATTCAGGACCGAGTTCAGATGCACCGAGTCGGGACCATAGATGTAGTGATTCGGTTGGTAGGTAGGGCAGAAACACAGCCAACAAGAGTCCCTAATTGGATTTATCCTTCAACCCAGCTCCTCATAATGGGTCCCACACAGGATCTGGTGTTGGCACGGGGAAAAAAACTAATATGAGGACGTCCTCAAACTCTTGCAACCGCAAACCATGGCACAGGGAGTGGTCCATCTAGGTCTCAACGTGTAACACCCATGATAGAGGGCCTGAATAGGATTCCAAATCCTTACGTTCGGCCAAGGCCAAACAATTGCTATTATTATGGCTAACCAGGTCACTTATCAAATATTTATCCCCTGCGATAAGTGACAAACCTCACCATTAATGATGGTAATGTTAAAAACACCAATGAAGACTGAGATGTTGAAGAATTAGAGCACGCCATAACGGACGAGGCAAATGAGACAGGTTGGGTCCCACAGGATCATATCAAATCTCTCGTCGTGAGGTGAGTATTGTATGCACAAAGGAAAGAGATACACCAACAATAACATAACATCTTCCGAACTAGCTAGGTGTACGATGAATCAAAAATTTTACGATGTGATTATCGATAGTGGGAGCAGCGAGAACATTATGTCTAAAGTCATGGTTGAAAAGTTACAATTAAAAATGGAGCGTCATCCCTCCCCATATATGATCGGTTGGATTAAGAAGATCAATGAAATTAAGGTAATTGAATAGTGCACTATATCTTTTTCAATTGGTAATTATTATAAAGATGAAGTAGTATGAGATATAATTAACATGGAGACATGTCACATGCTGTTCAGTTGACCATAGAAATCCGATCATGAAGCTCTCCATAAAGGACAAGATAATATGTATATTTTCATTAAAGATGATCGAAAAACGATATTAGCCCCTACGAATCTAGAGGAGCCACCCAAAACTTTCAAAGTGGAGGGTCGTTTCTCTCTTAATCATACAAGAGTTTCGCGGAGGAATCCAAAGAAACGGCGTAGGCCTATGCATTAATCGTAAAAGGGGAGGAACTCTAGCCTACCATCATCCCAGAGAGACTAAAGCCCTTGTTGCGGGAGTTCAAAGAAATTTGGCCTAATGACCTTCTTACTAGGTTACCTCCTATGCAAGATATTTAACACCATATCAATCATGTCCCCAGGCCCAACTTATCCGATCGTCCTCACTATCGGATGAGTCTGAAGGAGTGCGATATTCTACAAGTACAAGTAGATGAACTGATCTATAAGGGTCTTATTTGAGAAAGAATGAGCCCATGCGCTGTACTAGCTCTAATTAACTCCAAAAGAAGATGAGAGTTAACGCATATGTGTCGACTGCTGGGCGATCAATAAGATTACTATAAAATACTAGTTTTTCATACCACGACTAGACGATATATTATATATAATTGAGAGTGTGAAATTGTTTTCTAAATTAGATTTAAGGAGCAGCTACCATCAGATTGGGGTACGGTCAGGTGGTGAGTGGAAGATAGCCTTTAAGACCAAGAAAGAGTTGTATGAATGGATGGTCATACCCTTCGGTCTTTCAAATGCTCCTAATGCATTCATGAGGTTGATGAACCAAGTTTTAAAGCCATTTATTGGGCGGTTCATTGTGTTCTACTTTGATGACATCCCGATATATAGTCGGGATGAAGCAAACCATTCCTTCAAGTGCTCATTAAAAGCAGTATCTCAATTTTAAAAGTGCATCTTTTTTACTGATAACCTTTTGTTTTTGGTCTTTGTGGTGATGTCCATGGGCATCCGGGTGGACAACAAAAAAGTGAAAGTCATCAAGGAATGGCTGGTTCCAACAAACATCCACGAGGTTTGGAGTTTTTAAGGATTATGCATCTATTGTCCACAACATCAGTCTTAGTTCTTTTTAGTTTCGACAAGCTGTTTGAGGTTGAGTGCGACAGCTAATATGTCAGAATTAGAGGAGTATTATCATAGGAAGGCAGATCGGTAGTTTTCTATAGCGAGAAGCTCAACAAAGTCCGAAAGAAGTATTTGACATATGAGCTTGAGCCGTATGCAATTGTTCACGCACTGCGACATTGATAGCATTATTTGATTCAAAGAGAGTTTGTTCTGTACATTAACCATCAAGCATTAAAATTTATTAATAGTCAGGTTAATGTGAATTATGTGCATGCTAGATAAGTTTTATTTTTACAAGAATTCACATTCATTCCGAAGCATAAGTCAAGGCAGCAAAACAAGGTGGTCGATGTACTTAGCTGTCATGCATCACTACTCGTTATAATGAGAAATGAGGTAGTTGGCTTCGACTGTCTTAAGGAGTCGTATGTCGAGGACGAAGACTTCAAGGATGCATGATTGAAGTGCTAAGAAGGTCATCCCAATGACCTACACGTGTAAGATGATTTCCTCTTCAAAGGGAATCGATTATGCATTCCTCAAAGTTTTATGAAGAAATAAATTATTCAGGAGCTACATGGAGGTGGCCTTGGTGGACACCTTGGATGAGACAAGTTGTGAGCTGTTGTGAGGAAGCAGTATTAATGGCCGCAATTGGAACGTAACGTGGAAAAAGCAATGCGACGTTGTCATGTTTGTCAAACTTTCAAGGGACAGTTTCAGAATACGGGCCTCTACACCCCATTACCTATGCCTGAAGACCCTTGGGAGAATTTATTTATAGACTTTGTACTTGGTCTCGCATGAACACAATGCAACATGGATTTAGTATTCATGGTGGTAGATCATATTTCAAAGATGGCGTACTTTATCTCATGTAAGAAGACCCTCCATACAATACATGTGGTGAATCTATTCTTCATAAAGGACGTGCAACTACACGGGGTTTCCAAGACTATCACTTCTGACCTTGACATGAAGTTCATTAGCCACTTTTGGTGGACTTCATGGACTCGGTTTGATACACAACTTCAGTTCAGCAGCACCTATCACAAACAAATTGATGGGCAGACCGAAGTTATGAATCACACGTTGGGAAACCTCATTCGATGTATTTCAAATGAAAAACTGAAACAATGAGATTTGGCCTTGTATCAAGCAGAGTTTGCATTCAACAACATGGTGAACTGTTCGACAGGGGAGTCCCCGTTCTAGGTTATTTATAGTTGAGTACCTCACCAAACACTTGACTTGGTCCCTCTGCTTAAGCTCCTAGGCATGAGTGTTACAACAAAACAAATGATAGACAAGATCATGAGTAGATTTAGTAGACGATGAAATAGTTGCTCAAGTTTTAGGGCAAGAAGATGAAGCAATAGATGATTCACTAAGACAATGGCCTTATCTTCATAAAAATGAGTTGAATGTGCTAAATTGGTAGCATATCTAGTTGAATCATGTTTAGTTATATTCCTAAACCAAATTTAGCTAAATAATTGGGAAATATTGAATATTTTACACTATTTTTAGTCAATGGTTTAATAAAGCCCCAAATGGATGGGTTGTGGTACAATGCTTAGTTTTTGTGAATGTTTTAAATATGTAGACTAAATGCCTATAAATTATCTTGGTGGGGGATATACGTGTGTGTGATTAAAGATAATTGAATGTGAGATGTCTTATTAGATGTTTAAGGTTGTGAACTTAGAGTATATATATGTAAATTAAGCCTCTGAGAAATAGTATGAATATATGATTTAAGTACACTTTGTGTAGGAGTCATGGGCCGTAACTCCTTTCTGAGGGTGGGTAATACCCCGATTCTTGGAACCCGAGTATACCACTCATTTTTTGAAAACCCAAGTGTTATCCTTTAAAGATATATCCAAATTTCACGTGTATATATATATATATATATATATATATATATATATATATATATATATATATATATATATATATATATATATATATATTCCTTTGCTTTTCTTTATAAGAGTTAGCAGTTTAACAGAATTTTTTTTTAAAAAATAACAAGCATAAAGGAAAGTTTGAATATACATATTAATATATTCAAGTGACTACCCAAAGGCTTATAGAAACCTATGTCTCAAGATTTAAATTTTAAACAACTAAATAACGAGCGTAAGCTGGAATTTAGAGGCTTATGATCATCAAGCTCTTCATGCTCCACATGACAGTCAACATGTGCATCATCCACCTATCCTGCACCCACTAAATATGTTTTGATAGTGTCAATGACTATTCTAGTAAGGTATAAACCCCAAGATTTATCAAAATATCAAAATAATTAAGCATAGTTTATCAGGAATAGTCTATAATAATTCTTTCACAATAATCATCATAATAATAAGACAAAGTTCATCTGATTTGCAAATGTTAAATAAATTTCACAATGGTATTCTTATTTAAATGCATAATTCGTGCACATGCTTATAGACCTGGGGATGCTCATTCAGCTGGCAAAAGGTCGCTCAATGAGAGTTTGTCACTTGAAAAAATTACTCAAGGTACATACAAGGGACACAAGTTACCCAAAAAAGATCATGCAACGAGGACACCCAAGGTGATCTAGCTACATGGAAGAGTAGTATACGATGCGCCTAAGGAGAACTAGGCACCCAAAAAAGTCCATGCGAAAATGACAACCCATGGCAATCGAATGCATGAGATGATGATTTAGGATCACTCGGTAAAATACCATATCGTATAATCCATAGTGACCCAAGAAAAACCCCACGTCTTATATCGACCACCCTATAAAGTCTGCATGCCAAGCAATGTATGATTAGCCCAGTCATTATTATTCTAGTTGTAACCAACCAATTTATGAAAGCTTAAATGTCACGCCCCAAACTCGAAAATCAGGCTTTCAAAATTTCGGATCACCGAATCCGGCGTTGACAGCCTCCGTAGAACCCTATTCTCGGCTCCCAACACCCATTTACTAGGTTCTGATCTTGGGATCCTACAAGGAGGGTTTTCAGTATCAATTTGATTCGTAATGAGCATACCCAAGCATAACCCACGAACAATAACAACAAGAACACCATCACAAAATTCACTATGATTAAAAACTTTTTAGTACAATGCGTCTGAAGGGAAATACAAGATAATACAAATAACGGAAACTCTGAGAGCTTGACTGCACAGTCCTGCTGCTATGGCTGCGTCCTGGGATCACCTGCGCATCGATCATGCATAAGCTTATAGAAAGCTTAGAGGGTGTTGTAAGTGTGCGCGCAATATGAACGTGCCCAGAATGTAAGGTCAGAGTAATGCCGAAACATGCGCAATCAGCCGTACTAAGGCTATGCGGTGCAAGATATGAATGTTATTGGCCATGTCAAGATCATGCGATGCGTGATGTAACTCAAGCATATCAATCCTCCTCCACATACAGCCCATCAATTATCAGTATATTTCTCATTCTGGATAATCACCGGGATTTAGTACACTCCAAATGGCACTGCCACTCTCTCAGCCACACAATCCAAGTGAGCGTAAGAAACCTCACTATCCGTTTGGCCAATAGTCTGTCAATACCTATCCGTCACATCGATAGCGAATGCATTCACGAGTTAGTCGAACTTAGCCTAGTATTGCCCCCTACCCTCGGGCAAGTAAGGCCACACCCCTTTCCAACCGACCATGACACAGTGGGAGATGCGGCCTCCTGGTATTCAGCGCTCGTACGCTCATATATCCACTCGGTCTCGACGTTGGAGTCATCCTCTAGTACCATCGGGTTTAGGAATTTTTACCCAGGGACATCTATGATGTCTTGATGCTAGAAACAATATTTTTGGTATCCAATCCGGCCACCCACGATGTGTCTGTGGAGGCTATGACCCTGATGTAGCTAGGGCATACAATAATCGTACAATGCAAAGTGCATGAGTCATACAGTCAAATCATGCATCAATCCTGCGCATACCGTGCACTCATGTGGGATAACTCCGCCCATCAGAGAGTCCTATAAACCATCTGCTCAAAGGCATATGCTATGATCAGTCACTCCTCATATCAAGCATACATATGGTGCGTATGATCATGAATAATGTTATACAGTGATGGACTCTGTAGTAGTAAAAATAGGCCTAGACGGCCTGCTCACTACAAGTATAGGCATATTGGTGGGCCTTAAGGAGAGTGACAATGCAGAATTTGACCAGCATCGTCCATACAATGTGGACGTCAAACCATCATTGTTTGCAAGGCACTACCCATTGTAAACATCATTATATACACCATGGAGGAAACACGCATTGCAAAGGACCTAATTGCACCCCATTGGGCCTTAAGTACATCAATTGGGCAGTATTATATGGGCCTTATATTCATCAAGTGGGCTATATCAATGGGCCACACCAATGGGCCTTATGTACAGTGCAATGGGCCATAACCCATGAGCCTTGCATACATCATAATGGCCTCACAACATGGGCCTTATATATATATTAAGGTGGGCCTCAACAAGGGCGACCAAAACATCAAGATAGGCCTCAACAATGGGCCTTAAATTATCTCCAAAATGGTTAGACGGTTTAGATGAAACACATGCATCATAGTAGATCCCATAGTGATTGAAAGGATGGATGGCATAGATGAGGTACATACCCATGGTGGGGCCCACACTAATGGAAGGTGTGGATTACAATACATACATCAAGTGGGTCCCATGTGGGGCCTACTATAATGTTTATTTTCCATCCAACCCATTGATAAGGTCACTCAGACCTGGGGCACACAACAATGTTTATTTTCCACCCAACCTGGGCCCACTGTAATGTTTATTTGCATCCAATCTGTTCATAAGGTCACGTGGACTAGGGGCCCACCATAATGTTTATTTACATCCAATCTATCCAGGGGCCCATGGTGATGTTTATTTGCCAACCAAGCTGTTCATAAGGTCACGTGGACCTAGAGCCCACAGTGATGTTTGTTTGCCATCCAAACTATTCATAAGGCCACGTGGACCTAGGGCCCACCATAATGTTTATTTTCCACCCAATCTGTTGACAGGGTCATGCAGACTTGGGGCCCACTGTCCAGGGGTTAGCATCATGGATGTATCTTGGTGTGGCCCATCAAAATGGATGGATGGCATGGATGGGTCCCACGGACCCTTCTACCAATTCACACTTTACCGTGAGCCACACTTCATAGTTAGACACCACTCATCATCAGTACACACCTCACCATCCATCCACACTTCACTGTTAGACTACAACCACCATCACACACACCTCACTGTTTCTTGTAGTGTGGGCCACCAAAGTCACATATACGGCTAATATTTTGGGTGGCCCATAGCTAGGAGGGAGGTCCACCAAATGGACGGTATTGATGTTCAACTCACATCGTGGTGGGGCCTGATATGGGGCCCACTGACCAACGCCATCCCAAAAGCAACAGATGCTACTTACTACAACGTCAGAGACGTTGACAGCAATAGCTTTACTGTTGTATATAAATTTTTTTTAAAGAAAATCGATTTTTCTGTGGTTTTTCCATGGTAGGGCCCGCATCAAGGAAATCCACCCCGCCCATTGGTCTCTATAGCTCGATATAAACCCATCAAGCTCAATATTCGTTGGGTTCTGGTGTACAGAAAATCTCAGAGTGTATTTTAATGGTAAGAGTACTATTCTCTATGCTATGGCCCACCAGGAAAATTAGATTGGGTTCATTTTTAGGCTCAACGCCTAAAATGATCTGAGGAAAAGGATGGTCGGCTTGGATTAAGTATATGCATCAAGGTGAGGCCAGCATAAGCGGCCCACCCAAGTCTAGCTAGTTAGTACACACTCATATCAGTACACGCACTCCATGTTAGCTACCCCTGCCTCATGTCCAGCGTCCAGAGATGCTGGACGGATGGGATAAATACAACATCATGGTGGGTCCCACATATACATGGCCCACTTGCATGTATAATATATATATATACATACATGTATATATATATATATATATTATATTCCATATATATAATATATACTATATTATATATCATATATATAATATATAAAAAGAAGGGGGTATTGGATCCATCTAAACAGTGGATGGGGTGGATCATGACCTACAATAGGGTGGGCCACACCGTCTGATGTTGATGGACGGGGTAGATATAACACATATTGGTGGGATCCACACCATCACAATGAAAAGAGAGAGAGAGAGAGAGAGAGAGAGAGAGAGAGAGAGAGAGAGAGAGAGAGAGAGAGAGAGATTGGAGTGGAGGAGATCCCGCCACTATGGGCCCCTCATATGATTACATTACATAAATTAAATTGAGTCCCAACATAGGTGGGCCATTAAATTAAAAATTAACGATGGATCACCCACCTCTAGGCCTTCTCCTTGATCCCTTAGGCTTGTAAGCTCCTTGCCTTCACTTTTGATGGTGGATGGTGAAAGTTTGATGGTGAGGATGAGAGATGAGAGTATGGGCCACACTTGGCTTAAGAGAGAGTGTTAGATATTGGAAATTTTGGGTTGCTTGGGAGATTTGAGAAATGAGAGAGAGAGAGAGAGAGAGAGAGAGAGAGAGAGAGAGAGAGAGAGAGAGAGAGAGAGAAGTGATGGGAATGATATGGATGAGATGATGTAAGGAGGGAGATGGGAGGGTATGGTTTAGTTTGATTTTTTTTGTAAAAGAAGTATGGTTGTGTTTGAAATTTTGTAAAGGGAAATGATGAGGTGGAGAGAGAGATTTGACTTGTGGGGAAAGAGGGATGGGTTGCTTGTACCTAGGGCATGGTGTGTACTTGACATTGATTGATAGGACATATCATAAAGATTTTTTCGAAATTCGTAACGTGCGGCATTTCTTCAAAATGAATACAAACCCACAACTTCTAGCCTGGGTATCGGTTCGGTGCGTGAGTCGCGGCGTTAGAACTGCGGCGACAACGCGGACGCTAAAGTACATGTTTCGGTTCGACCCGACTTCGGTATGCTGGACTCGGCTTAGGATTATGCACAATCATCGGATACAGGTCGAAGGTTGCCAGAATTTGACCGGAAGGACCGTGGAAGCATACGAAACGGTATAGTCTAGGATATGGGTATTACATTAAAGGTCACTATGAGGATTTGTCACCCAGCATGTTCAACAACTTGGCATAATATGAATTTTTAAAGCTAAATTCTTTAACTAGTGGTTAATCATTGTTCAATAAGTGAAATTACCATCGCAAGGTTGTACGAATATAATCCATCAAAGCCACATAGGGTGATTACTCCATAAAAGCCATAATGGGCAATATTCAATTCAAGGATGTGATAGAAAGGAATTTTTCCTAAAAGCCACATGGGTACAAAGGTTTCAAGAGATGGTAAGTCCATAATAAAGAATTCTCATTTAATTTAATAAACAAAATTGCCACCAGTTCGAACATCTCCAAAAACACCATCAAGTCATCACAAGTAATACAACAAGTCACGCAGAATCTCAGTAGCATTTACACATATAAAATGTTCATCCTAACTTAGAACAGAGGTATTTGAGATCCATAGCATTTTCAGATATTTGAATTTAAGTCCAATCATCATTCATTTGTAAATAATTACTCATTTAGAGACTACATTTATCATCATTTCTACTTAATACTATGTTAAGCAATCAATTAATATAAATGAATGAAGATAAATAAACAAGGCTAACTATCATGATGTAGCAAAGCTTGAAGGGTGATGCTCACCTTAGGATGTGGGTACTCTTCTGGCTTCATTAGAAAGCATTCTAAATGAGGGATTTGGGGGAAAATAAAAGTCCCTAGTTGATTCCTACTTTAATATGAACTTGAAGGCTCATATATGAAGAACTGGATGATGGGATTTTGAATCGAATCAACCCCCACACAGATAGCATGAGACATTCGACCCTCAACCCAACTGTGTCAACTCAGCTTAACTCGGCAGCTCACAACTCTCTCACCCTCACTTTCTTCCTCTTTCTTCGCCTTTCTCTATTGAAAATCTATCCGATACGGAACAAAAACCCAAACCTGAATCTGTCCAAATGAGCTTGGACATGCTCCACTCAACCTAGATGACTGTGTAGTCTAGCCGACTCACCTAGAGGCTTGGTCCAAGTCTACCTAGTGCGGCATGTATAACCATCAGCTCTGACTCGACCCTCTCTCTCTCTCTCACACACACACAACTAGACATCTTGACTAGACCCTCATCCAGCACAAACCCAACTCACCTAGACTAGACCCATGACTCATCGAGTCATGCCTGAACTTGACTAACATTGCAGACTTGCATCAGCGACTCAGTCTAAACTCGGATCACATCCTTGTCTCCTGAATCCTCTCTCGCTTCCTCTTATCTTTCTCTGTTTTCTCTTCTTCTCTTTTCATTGCTCTCTCTTTGTGAAACCTACCCAGCTAGGTTGTTGGACTAGTCATGTCCCTAGTCAGGCTCAACTCGGTCGGGTTGAGTTAGTGTGGCACTCGTTGCACCCTCTCTCTCTCTCTCTCTCTCTCTCTCTCTCTCTCTCTAGTACCTTCCTTTCTCTTCCTTTCCTTCTTGTTCCTAGCTGGAGAACGTCTAGTAGTGGACTCAGCAAAGCTTGACCTTCCTACTCATTGAGTCAGTTGGTGCCGCAAAAATGGTCGGCGCAACCTCTCTTCCTTTTCTCTCTCTCTCTCTCTCTCTCTCTCTCTCTCTCTCTCTCTCTGACAAAGGGGTTACCCTAAAAGTCATCCTTTTATAGTCCCTTTGAAAAGCCTAGAATGATCATCTTTAAATCAGTTGATTAGTTATGGCCGCACCCCACTAATTTAGATTAACAAAGAAAGATGGTTGACGATCTCTTTATAAATTGTTTGCATAGCTGAGATTTAACTATATAGATGAACATCTGAGGCTATGAGCCACCAGATGGATGACTCAAATCAGGAAATGGGGGCCACTAGAAGATGATGGCTTCTTCGGTTGATTAAGGAAGATGATGGTCTTGATCATGACAGGATTGAGTTTACTGGTTTATCCTTCGATCCCTAAATCAGGGGTGGGCTGGATTTGTTTAGTGATGCTTGTGGGACCTATCAAATGGATGAAGATCAACCTTCACCTAATGGTTCAAGGTTAGGATGTGGTGGTGAGTGGAAGCCCTGTCATTTATTGGAAAAACCCTAAGATGGAGGGCTAGGATGATTCCATCCAACAACAAAGCTGGCTGGAGGCTAGGGTTACTGGTCTACCAAACTGAAAGGAGAAATGGAGCTTTCCATTTTTAGAAAAAAACAATTACACATGGTCTCAATATACTTGGATTTGTGCCCACATGCGTGCACGACTTCATGTGAAACAGCCCTGGTTTTGGTCGAGGAGATGCCTTAAACATGATGGACGGTCCAGATCATCAGTCTAATCTCAGATGGTGGGTCCAATTTCAAATGGACAAACTCTGTTCATCACTAGTAGGAAAAAGAAAGAAAAAGTGGATGGTTCAACAAGTCAAACATGCATTGACCGGGTCTTGTAGTTACGGGTACACGTTCACTATCGTACACATGCACAATGTGTGGGCCCCACCACGATGTATTTGACAAATCCATTCCAACCATTTGTATTTAATAGGGTTTTTGGACCATCCTACCAAAGATGAGGTGGATCTAATGTTGAGGTGGGCCATGCTTCCAAAGTTTTTGCTCTAGTTGTAGATTTCTACTAGTATGATGGTCGGATCATTCCGAAATCGAACATCAATGGTAAAAACGGTCCAAGGGACCACTTTAACTAGAAATCAATGGATGGATTATGGATTAGATGGCCTAATATATATTTATAATATTAAATATCATTTTTACAATGTTTTAAATATCATTATTATCATTAAATTTATTATTATATTTTCGATCATCAATTATTTATATTTAAATCCCATGGTTCTCTATTTTGAAGATGTTTTATATGTTTTTCAAAGATAAATTACTTATTTGTACTTAGATTTATATATATATATATATATATATATATATATATATATATATATATATATATATATATATATATATATATTGTTGACGTGGGTCACACCTCGATCATCGCCATTTATTCATTCACTCTACCCTAGTTTTGATAAGAAAGATTAGATTATTTGGGTTTGTAAGTGGGCCAAAATACATTGTTTTTAACATTTGGATATTGATTTATTTAAATTAATGGTTGAATATGAAATGTTGGTATTCTAACTATTGAAATTGAGTAGTGGGTTGTGAGTTATCAAATGATGATGAATAATGTAGGTTATTTGTACATTCATACAAATATGTTAATTTAGATTATAATAGTAACACCTGAGTACTCAAAAGTATGGGGTGTTACAGGGTGCACACTCTTTATCTGAATTTTGGGGTATGGCAACTTATATTATCTGTCCTACTAGGCATGCCAAAAAGCTGTTGTGGTTCTACACGGCCGGTGTAAAATAAATATATTGATGACAACTAAGTAGCTTTTAATCCCACCGAGCGTGCCAAAAACCTTTTAACGTTCGATTTACAATTCTTGTCACGTGACAAGTGTGGGCGTGCTAGAATTGAATGTGCGGCTTAATTCAAATTAAACAACTATGACTCCAAGCACTAAGATAGGCAAGTACGTAATATATAACCAAGATTGAATGAGATCATTCGCCTATTCAGTCACTTACATAGCATGTTAAAAGGATCCATTGATAGTCATATGGTAGGGTTCGTCCTCTGATAATAAGTTACACATTTGCTTTTCATACAAAAGGACTTCTTAATACATATAAAAGATAAAAAATAAAGGGATTCTTACAATCGATTGTGAAAAATAGTTGCAAAATACCTTTTTGGATTCAGAACTCTGATTGATGCTTAAACTAAATCCAACATATGAGAGTAGATCCAAATTATAATGTAATTGATTAGCAAAAAAGTAAAGGGATTACACTAAGGAATGTAAATGATGGGTAATTGAAAAAATAATTGACAAATAAATTTGGTTTGATTGGGATTACACTAAGGAATATAAATGACATGTAATTGAAAGGATAATTAACAAATAAATTTGGTTTGATTAGGTTGGTATGAGACCATTTGCTCTGCTGAATTCCTTTACTATTTACAACCTTAATCCTGCCATCTCGATGCTTCCTACATTTTGACATATGTTGTAACAATTTCAATACTACACAGCCTTCTGGAAACTTCCTTGCCACCTACCTAGTAACCGCTTTGGGTCTCTTTGCTAACTCAACTGCATTCCACTTAGCCGCTTGTTCGAGCCACTGGATGACTATCGGCCACTTGATCAACTTTCTGGATGACTAAAGGTCACTTGGTTTGCTTTTGAATTCCTCTCAACTGCTCCTCGTCTTATCATCTTTTATCTGTAATTTCATAAAAATTACTCCGAGCATTCTTAATGGTCGTCAGCATATAATATATTTCTTAATATCTATCCTTTCCAATAAAATTTTCTAAGAACAATTAGGAATAAGTCATACAGGCTTATCAACCCAAATTAAATAGCTAAATCATGGAACCTACAAACCCATTTTCAGTCATCTCCCAAAGTGAGAGTGGTTGGATAATTCCAACCTCCAGTTAGCGATGAAGACTTACAGGCCATGACTAATAAAATTCTGGTTTGGAATGCTCGAGGAGTGGGAAACAATCCCACCATCAGAACACTGAAGCGCCTTCTCAAAGACCACAATCGATGGGTTGTAGCAATCTTGGAACCTATGGTATCTGAATCAAAACGAGTGCAAGTTGGCCTCCATATTGGTTTCCACTGTTCTTTCTCAAAAGTTGATTGTGGCGGGAAAATTTGGCTATTCTGTAGATCCCCTACTGATGTTACAGTGATATCCAAATCGTCCCAAATGCTAACTTTCTCCACTATTTTCCATCTGACAAGCACTCCTATTTCCATATCGGTGGTTTGCGCTAGCTGCTTGCGGATTCAACGGCAGTCCTTGTGGGAGGAGATGGCCTCTCTAGCTTCGGCAGTCAGGGCCCCTGGGTGATGTGCGGTGTTTTCAATGTGGTTTGTGAAGCTACAGAATGCAGGAGCAGAGGCAGATTTGATATGGCCAGTTCCAGAGACTTTGTGGACACCATAAATGGGGCTGGCCTTCAGGATGCAGGCTATCAGGGGAACAGTTTCACCTAGTCTAATAACCAATCAGGTGGGGCCAGAGTTTGGGCCAGACTGGACCGTGTGTTGCTGAATACTGAGTGAAGTACCCGTTTCCCCTCTTTCCAGGTACATCACCTCCCTCGGCACAACTCTCACCATGCGCCCCTTCTTTTAGTTTTTCCTTCGCCCTCTTTTGCAGGACGGAAACAATTCAGAATTCAGAGCATGTGGTTTCATCATGAGGGGTTCTTACCTATGGTTAGAAATGCATGGAGCTCTACCGGCGATCCAAACCCTCTGCGGAACCTGCTAGCTAAGATGAAGGCTGTTAAACTCTGCCTTAAACAGTGGAATAAGGATGTTTTCGGCGACATCTTTTCAGTAGTTAAGTAGGCAGCGTTATCTCTGGACGATTTGGAAGGGCAATTTCAGAATGATATGGAGGGAACAATAGCTTCAAGTCTTCATCGGCGAATTATCGATGCCAAAGCCTCGTTGTCCCGTTTGGAGATCATGGAAGAGTCCTACTGGAAGCAAAAAGCCAGAAATAACTGGATTCAAGTGGAAGACAGAAACACGGGTTTTTTCCATGCGTCGGCCACGGCTAGAGTCAGAAAAGTGATGATTTCTTCTATCCGGTTGGAATCTGGTCAGACTGTCACTACCCAGGAGGAGATCAAGACCAATGCAGCCCGGTATTTCCGCTCCCTCTTTTCTACAAGGGCTATCCAACAGGACGAGGAGCTTCTAGAAGTGATCCCGAACGTCGTTACCGAAGAGGAAAATTGTTTTTTGATGAACCCGCCGTCCCTTCAGGAGGTCCACAAGGCTGTCTTGTCCATCCCTCGGGATAGTGCGGTCGGGCCGGATGGTTTTACAGGTGCTTTTTTCACTGTATGTTGGGAGTTTGTTTGCAAGGATCTTATGTCAGCAGCTAATGCCTTCTTTCACATAGACCCTCTTCAAAGGGCCTTCACATCGTCCCTCGTTGCTCTAATTCCAAAGAAAGATGCACCTAAGACCTTTGCGGATTTTTGACCCATAAGTTTATGTAACGTCATATACAAAATTCTCGCCAAAATTGTGGCCATCCGCCTGGCCAAGCTGCTTCCCTCGATGATATCCCTCGAACAAGGGGCTTTCGTCCAGGGCAGAACCATCACGAAAAACATTGCTCTAGCGTAAGAACTTGTTCGGGACATGAACAAGAAAGTTAGGGGTGGAAACATTGTTTTGAAGCTGGACATGGAAAAAGCTTATGACAGGGTGGACTAGCTAAGTCTCAAGCAAGTTCTTACGCGATTTGGCTTCTTGGCCCCTTGGATGAAGCTAGTGGAGCGTTGTTAGAGCAACTGTTGGTTCTCATTTCTAGTGAATGGGGAGGCTGGTGGATTCTTCAAGTCTACCCGTGGTCTCCGGCAGGTGGACACGCTATCTCCTTATCTATTCATCCTTGCGTCCGAGGTTCTCAGTCGTGGTTTCAAGAAATTGGTGGAGGGTGGTTCTTGTTTGCCATTCTCAGGACGTCGTGGTAATGTAATCGTCTCACACCTTCTATTTGTGGATGATACACTCATGTTCTTGAATGGGGGCATCCGTTCCATCAGAGCGGTCAAGCACTTTCTGGAATGCTACCAACTCGTTTTGGGTCAAAAGGTGAATGCCCAGAAAAGCAGGGTTTATTCATCCTAAAAATATGCCTCCAGCGAGACATGCGGCTATCCACAGGGAGCTTGGTATGGAGGGCTCGGTGGAAGGTTTCCCCTACCTTGGGGTTCCTATCTTGATGGGCCGTAGAAAAAGGGATGTTTTCCATGCTATTATCAAAAAAGTGGAAAGTCGCATCTCAGGTTTTTAAGAGAGATTCTTATCTATGGCGGGCAGAGCCACTCTAATTAATCACGTCCTGTCAAGCATCCCGGTTCACACAATGGCGGCTACGCATGTCCCGGCTTCTGTCCTCCAAACTTTGAAAAGGCTATTTGCGGATTTTTTGTGGGGCTGGGTGGAGGACAAAAAGAAACTTCATTGGAGAAGCTGGAAAGAGATATGTCGACCCAGAGAGGAGGGCGGGCTTGGGATTAGACGCTTAAAAGACATCACGACTGCCTTCCGCATGAAGATGGCTTGGAACGTGTCTCATACAGAGGAAAAGGGCCTGTGGGAAATTTTTATGAGAGACAGAGATGTCATTGATGTTAGGAGTATGGGTCCGGGCGTGTCTTCTCCAGCGATCTTGCAGCTGTGGAAGCGAATTAGAAGTCTCCTCCCTTCTATTGAAGCAACGACTCAGTGACACATTGGCGAGGGAAGATTGAACCTTTGGACCTCAAATTGGACCAGTCTCGGGCTGCTATCCGACAGAGCGACTACTGGAGTGCCTTCCTCTTTGTCAAATCTCCAACTGCAAGATTTCCTCGGGGCCATGGGACCGCTGGCCCCTTCCGTGGTCTTCACTCATCTTTCCCAGTAAGACATTAATTCCATCTTCCATGGAGGATACTGTATTACTGGATCAAAGGACTCTCCTTTTTGGCCTCTCTCACTAAATGGGGATTTCATTGTTTCCACGGCGTGGGAGTTTTTCTGTGAGCAAGGTCCTCGAACCAGTTGGGGTGAGAAGTCTGGAACATAAAAATCCCTCCAAAAATCTCCCTCCTGGTGTGGTGAATCATCCAGAAAGCGGTGCTGGTGGACGAAGCTGTAAAATCTCACGGGATCCAGTTAGCATCTCGATGTAGTTGTTGTGTTGATGAGCAGGACTGCAGACCATCTCTTGAAACTGGCGAGCATATCTTCCTCCATAGCGCACGAGCTGCTGTTGTTTGGAAATATTTTGTTAGAATTTATGACACTTCCTCGTCCAACAGGGATTCTATCCTCGACCGACTAACCCGCTGGTGGGAAAGACCCTCGTATTCAAACCGTTCTGCTCCTCTTCAATAACTCATCCCATGCTTTATTCTCTGGGAACTCTGGGTGGCGAGAAATGTGTCTAGGTACGATGGCTTCAAGCAGAGACCGACCTCTATTATTCTTTGTGTCATTGCTTGGCTGAATTGGATAGTTAGGAGATGGTTTTCGCCATCTAATGCTGACAGCTATAGCAGAATTCTATTTTCCATGTGAATCTCTGCCCAGCCTCATATCTTGCATCGAACTCAGGTGGTGTACTGGAAGCGTCCTTCACCTAGTTGGGTAAAACTAAATGTTGATGGCTCGTCCCGTGGCAATCCGAGGCTGGCTGGAGATGGGGAGTGTGTAGAGGTGATAAGGACGACTTCTGCTTTGGGTTTTGTGTAGGATATGGTTTTGCCTCGAATACCAGGGCCGAATTGCGGGCTGTTCATGATGGCCTTTCCTTATGTCTCCTACAAGGGCTGACAAACATCCAGGTCGAATCAGACTCTCAGATGGTGATTAATTTCCTTCAAGATTCCTCTAAACCGGGTTGGAGGTGGAATTATTGGATTTCCAAAATCCGAAACCTCTCTAGGTTGGGCCAGATTGTTTTCACTCATGTGTACAGAGAAGGCAATGGCCCAGCGGACTGTATGGCTAACTTGGGAAGTGTCAAGCAATCGTCTTCTGTGTTTCATACCCTTGCAGCTCTTCCTCAGGAAATCAGGGGTCTACTCTTCCTTGATAAAGCAGGGCTGGGAGCGATCAGGAAACGGGATCTTAGGTAGTCTTTTCTATAGGCTCTCTGTGCCGGTTGGGGTGTCCTCTTGGCTTTGGTCGGGTGCCTTCAGGTGGTCGAGTTTTCTTTTTCTTGTTCCTTCCCATTAGGTGGCTCCTAGTCTTGATTTTTTGTTTGGCTATAGGGACCACCCGAACTGATTGTACCTGCTTGTAATTTTGTGAATGAAAGGACCTGGAAAAAAAAAATAATAATAATAAAAATTGAACCCAAAGGTATTTTCATTTTTAACTTTTCCAACAGATGTCCACCATCTCGGCAGGCCATCCATATGGACCTAAATGTTACGATCATCGAATCCAAAAAAGACTTACACGACAATCAAAGGTATATCGTACTCTGGATGCATCTTGAAACAAGAAATAAAATAAATTATATCAAAGTGATAGATTGTAGGCATATGACGACTGTGTTTCCCAAGTTTACTTTATATAATAGGGCATGTGACCACTATTTATAAATTTATTCACACGTTGCCTTTGTTTTGCACCGAATAACGCTTGATAAATAGATTTATTTTATTTTTTAATGTGTTGTGTTTTTAACCTATTCTAAAATGATTTTTATATCCACAAAAATAACTTTTAGGACTAAGGTGGGACCTCATCATGCCCAAGCCCGGATAAATGGATGCAGATCAGCTGATGTCAGGTAGCAGGTGGAAAGTTGTCGGCCCATAATTTAAATTATATCAAAGTGATAGATTGTAGGCATATGACGACTGTGTTTTCTAAATTTACTTTATATAATAGGGCATGTGACCACTATTTATAAATTTATTCACACGTTGCCTTTGTTTTGTACAGAATAATGCTTGATAATTAGATTTTATTTTTAACGTGTTGTATTTTTAACCTATTCTAAAATGATTTTTATATCCACAAAAATAACTTTTAGAACTAAGGTGGGACCTCATCATGCCCAAGCCCGAATAAATGGATGCAGATCGGCTGATGTCAGATAGCAGGTGGAAAGTTGTCGGCCCATAATTTTCAGGCCTCGTGCCTATTATTAACTGGCAAAATGGTTGGATAGAATGGGCAAAATACATACACCATGGTGCGGCACATCTGCTTCCCCACCAGTTCCTTGGCCGGTGTAGAGTCACTAGCCAATCCTGCATCCTGGACAAAAGACCCGAGTGCCAGCAATGGGAAGTTAGGTGGGATCCATTGTGATGTTTGAGAAATTTACCTTATCCATTTATTTTTCTCATGACATGGGCCAAACAGTAGGAAAATGTGGGTAGGGAAATGCCTACCGCTGAAACCTCCCAAAGGTCTACTATGATGTTTACATGCCATCAATACCATTTATGAGGCCATTTTTATAATGATGAACTGAAAAAACAAAAGTATTAACCTGATTCAAAACTTTTTAGCTGCACTGGTGTTCTGTCAACATTTTATCTTCATATTTTTATTTTTATTTTTTTTGTCACGCGGCTCACTTAAGTTTTCAATCAGCCACATTTTACAGCTCATTCTGACTCTCCACAACTAGGCCAGGCTGTAAAGTCTGACAAAGTCGCAGGCCCCCTTACTAGCAACTTTTACTGAAAATTGCATCCCAAATGATAGTGCTGTGTTGCTGGGAAAGCTTTGTAGGCCTTATCATGATGTATGGGTTTTATCCATGTTGTTTATTTATTTTGTTAGTTTATTTTAAGGTAGGAGTCCCAAAAATGAGGCAGATCAAAACTACAGTTGGACCAGATCATACGAAATAGTGGTGATTGAATGGCCACCATTAAAATCTTTATGAGGACTACAAAAGTTTTGGATCAAGATAATCTTAAAATTCATTCTCATATATTTCAATAGATCGGTACATGTATATATATAGCAGAGGATCAATGGTGTAGATCCTACAATGACGTATTGATCCTATAATCAAGCTATGAATCCTACAATTAAGCTATTCTAATACGAAATCTGCTCCCACCTCATGTACAGCCACATTCTTGCTAGAATAATTACAGGATCTAATGATTACAGTATTTCAGCACTCCCCCTCAAGTTGGTGCATAGATGTCACACATGCCTAAGTTGTCCAAAAACATTGAGAACGTTTGATTTGAAATAGCTTTGGTGAGGATATCAGCCAATTGGTCCTCTGATTGAATCTTAGGTAGCTCCATAATTTTTGCATCCAGCTTCTCCTTAATGAAGAATCTGTCTACCTCTACGTGCTTTGTGCAGTGAACCGGATTATGGGCAATATCACATGCTACCTTAATGTCACAATACAGTCGAATTGGCTGCCTAGGTGGATAGCCTAAATCCCTTAAGAGAAGTCGTAGCCACAACACTTCACAAATTGCAAGTGTCATGCCTCTGAATTCAGCATCCGCACTGGAACATGCAACAACATTTTTTTTTTTTGCTTCTCCATGTAACAAGGTTACCACCTACAAAGGTGAAGTATCCTAAAGTAGATCGCCTATTATCTATTGCTCCAACCCAGTCTGCATCAGTATATGCATTTGTATTCTGACAATCTACATTTTTACTGAATAAAATTCCCTTTCCAGGAGCAGCCTTCAGATACCTCAAAATGTGCATAATTGCAATCATATGCTGCGCTCTAGGATTGTGCATAAATTGGCTGACAATACTCAACGCATAGGCAAGGTCCGGCCTAGTGTGTGATAAATACATCAATCTTCTTACAAGTCTCTGGTATCTTCCTTTATCCACTGGTACCTGATCAGCCTCAACACATAACTTCAAACCTTTTTGTAATGGTGTATCAACTGGTTGACATGCTGACATACCAGTTTCTTGTAATAAATTTAAGGTGTATTTCCTTTGAGACAGAAAGATACCTTTATCAGATCGAGACACTTCGATTTCAAGGAAAAATTTCAATGGACCAAGATCTTTCATTTCAAATTCTCTAGACAAGTAACTCTGTAGATTCTTCCTTTATTCAGAGTCATTTCCTGTGACCACCATATCATCCACATATACAATGAGTGCAGTGATCTTATCTTGTTGTTTCTTCAGGAACAAGGTGTGGTTTGAATTACTCTGATGGTAGCCAAAAGCTCTCATAGACTTTGTGAATCTTCCGAACCATGCTCTTGGAGATTGTTTCAGCCCATACAATGATTTCTTTAATCTGCACACATTCTGACTGTGTATTTTTGGTATCATGCATCCTAGTGGGAGATCCATGTAGACTTCTTCGGACAACTTGCCATGGAGAAAGGCATTCTTTACATCAAATTGTTGTAATGGCCAATCCAAGTTTACAGCTAGAGACGACAAGACACGAATGTGTTAATTTTAACTACAGGTGCAAATGTCTCTGTATAATCAATCCCATAGGTTTGGGTGTATCTTTTAACCACCAGTCTCGCCTTAAAGTGTTTAATAGTATCATCTGCTTTATACTTCATAGTAAAAATCCATCGACATCCAACTGGTCTCTTTCCCGTTGGACAATCAACAAGTTCCCAAGTTTTATTATTTATAAAGGATTCTACCTCCTCATTCATGGAAGCTCTCCACCTCGAATCAGCTAAGGGTTCCCGCACACTGTTAGGAATAGATACAGTAGATAATTGATTTACAAATGACTGATTTGATTCAGACAGACGATGGTTAGACACATAATGACTAATAGGATATTTGACTTTACTGGACAGTTCAGGTTCATATGTGGGTTTGGGGATACCTCTAGTATGACCTTGTGGCAGTTGTTTTTTCTCAGGTTCAGACACAAGATAAGGATCATCCTTAATAAGCGATATGTGTGGTGGTGACTCAGGTACAAGTGGTGTGGGGGATTCGCACGAAGGTGCCATAACTTCAGTTTTGGAGTGTGTATCACCACTTGAATCCAATTCACTCACTTCTTGAATGACCAGCCGTGTGTCATCTTGGTTACCAGGTAGAACTTGTGTAGAAATATGAATGGTTTAGTGGGGAAGTATCCTTTCCCCTCACTGATACATTGAATTTAGATGTTGTTTTAGTTGTTCCTTCTTTGAACTATAATTTTTTGTCAGTTTCTCAGATAACCACTTCCTTATCTTGTGTTGTCATTTTTTGGCCTGAGTGTGTTTAAGGACATTCGAACAAGGCAGACGATTGGGTGTGGTATTAAGCAAGGCAAGTTGTATTACCTCGACTTGGCGTCAGATAGTTCGACCAAACTGTCTCAAGCTTTCGCGGTGGATGGTTCTCAGGGGGAGAAGTAAGGATCTGACATCTTATTATGGCATCAACGTCTGGGGCATATCTCTTTTGGTTACCTGCAGAAATTATTTCCTAGTTTATTTACAAGATTTAATATTTCAAGTTTTCAGTGTGAAGTTTGTGAACTTGCAAAGAGCCATCGTACTTCTTTTCCATTGAGTTTGAATAGAAGTCCAGTTACTTTTATGGTCATACATTCTGATGTTTGGGGTCCATCCAACATCCCCACCTTGGGTGGATCATGTTGGTTTGTTACCTTTATTGATGATTGTACTAGGTTAACTTGGGTGTGTTTGATGAAAGCCAAAAGTGAAATAAACTTGCTCTTTCATAATTTTCATAAAATGATTGGTACTTAGTACAATGCATACACTAGGGTCCTCCGTAGCGACAATGGCGGAGAATATATAAGCTCTGAATTTCAGTGATTTTTGAAAGCTCACGGTATTATTCATCAAACTTCGTATCCTAATACACCCCAACAGAATGGGGTGGCTGAAAGAAAAAATCATCATTTATTGGAGGTTTTCCGTGCTTCATTGGTAGAAGCCCATATGCCGTTAATCTATTAGGGAGAAGCACTTGCCTCTACAACATACTTAATCAACCAGGTACCTTCCAGCACTATTGCTTTCAAAACACCATCCCAAGCTCTTGTTGACACATTTGACGCCCCAACCACCCCAAACTTTCCTCCACATGTCTTTGGGTGTGTAGCATTCGTGCACCTTCATAAGCATCAATGTAACAAGTTGTAACCTCGAGTGTTGCAATGTGTCTTTCTTGGGTATGCTACTCACCAAAAGGGGTATCGTTGCTATCACCCTCCCACTCAACGAATGTTTATTACATCAGATGTAGTGTTTCATGAAGACTCCATGTATTTTTCTTCTATGCTTGAACTTCAAGGGGAGTATCAAAAGGAAGTTCAGACTCTAGACTATGATGTTCGTATTTCTAGAGAAGTTCTACCTGGTAACCAAGATGACACACGGTTGGTCATTCAAGAAGTGAGTGATTTGGATTCAAGTGGTGATGCACACTCTGAAACTGAAGTTATGGCACCTTCGTGCGAATCCCCCACACCACTTGCACCTGAGTCACCACCACACCCATCAGTGAGGGGCAAGGATCCTTCCCCACTAACCAGGGTGGAACTACCATTAGCAGTGGAAACAAACTTTCGTGAGGATGGTTTAATTTGTGAGATATGTTTAGAATCAAATGTCATATGATCAGTAACACCGAAATCAATTATCCACGTACTATTAGAAATAGGTGTACATAAAAACTTACCACCATTACCCATTGCTGCTGCCAAAGTTGAGGCTTTTCCAGCAATTTCATCCTTTGTCTTGGTTTCAGCAACTGTAGCCATGGAGGTCTTCTTGGAATTTTTCTTTCATGGATCACGGCTGTGATCCCACCATTCTGGATACACTACAAGCTCAAAGCATCGACTCTTGGTATGACCAGTCTGATCACAATGAGTGCACTTGTAGGTGGATTTGTCACCACCATCTTGTGATGGTTGGATGTTGTTTGGTCTTGTTGATTTTGAGAATGTCAGTTTTGGACCACCATGGTTGAAGCTTCAATATTTTCTGGTTCTTCATTCATCATTGTGCACCGAATAGATTCATGGCAGATTAGTGCATAAGATTCTTCTAATTTAGTGTAAGACCCGTATCTTAGTCCGTACCGTTCTGTAGACTTCCATGGTCTTACCGGTCGAACTCCGGCAACCTTCGATCCTTAACCGATATTTATGTACGACCCTTATTCATATGCCGTCAACCTGTTTCGACTCAACCCAAGACCTTTACCATAGCAACCGCGCCGTCGCTGCGGTTCCGATGCCGCGACTTGCGCGCCGAGGGGATACCTTGGTCAAGAGATGTGGGTCAGCGTTCGGTGCGAGGAAAACGTCACGCCTTGCGAAACTCAAGAGAATCTCTACGACTTGTCAAATCAATCCCATCAATCAATCAATCTCATCACATCACATGTCAAGTACACATCACCTTTCACCCATTCCCAAGCAACCACAAAAGTTAAGAATCTCTTGCATAGCCCATACCTTTCTTACACCAAAAACCCTCAAAGTCAAAAAGTTTTTAAACCTCCCATGCCTTTCTTACACAAATGGACACAAAAGTCAATATTTTCTTACACACCCATCACTCACCACATCCATCACCCATCTATCTCTCTCTCCCTTTACAACTCTCTCTCACATTTTCAAACTCAAAACTAAGCAAGAAAGAAATCCATACGTATGACCTCTCCAAGCCTCTCCCTCTCTTTCAAAACTTCAAGTGTGGCCCACCTCTCCACCCCAAGATCTCCCATCCTAGCCATTCATTCCTCATCTCCTCCATTGGAATCAAAGCTAAGGTGATAAGGAACCCATATGAGCAAGAAGATCGAACGGTGGGTGCTTGATAATAGTAGTTTTCCTTATTTTTGGGATGGACCAAGTGAGGCCAACCGATCAATGGTTTGGATCTCACTTGGGACCCTAAGTTGTGGCCGATGGCCCACTTTGATCATCATGATCATCCATGATGGGGCCATTCTCCATGGCCCCCATCATGATGTTTATTTCATTGCAATAGGAAGGTCATCTAGACTGTCCATATTGGTGGGGAAAGGATCCCCACCGTTGATTTTCGATTTAGGTGGTCCCATGTGTAAAGGGACCCATTTGATTGTATGATTTCTTCAAGGGAGGGCTCATAGTGGCGGAGCCCTCCATCACAAGCGTGTCCCACTCTCCATCTCTCTCTCTAGTTCATTTTCTTTTATGAAACCATATTATGCTTGTGTGGTCCTCTTGAATGGATCCCACCATGAGGCATGTACTCTATCCAAGCCATCTTCAAGTGGGGCCCACCTTATATGTATTGTACCTACACCATCCATCATTGGTGGCCCACGTGTACAACCATTTGAAATACACCACTGTCCAGCGTCCCTGGACACTAGACGATTTAATGAAAACATAAATATGAGCTTGTTTAAGCTCTTGGGAAGGGCCACTGGCATAGGCCCCACCTTGATGAATGTATTCAATCCACGCCGTCTATTCCGTTCCCAAGACCATTTGAGGCTGAGCTGAAAAATGAGGTCCATCCGATATTCAGGCGGGCCATAACCTGTAAAATAGGGGATTCAACCATTGAAAGACACCCTGAAATTTCTATTTGCCAGAAAAACATCGGATATTAGACTCATTGGGACAGTCTTGAGCCACTGAACACAATGGACGGGGTGGATCTACTTGTTGCGGGCCCTAGATGAGAAAAACTCCAGAATAATGGGTTTTCCAATTTATTTTTTTTAAAAAAATGAGAGGCAGAGCCTCTGCTCTCTGATGTCGTAGCAGCAGCAGCACGCTGCTGCATGCAGCAGGCGGGCGGGTGGACGGACGGTGGGGCAGCCACCCACGGCTCCAACCGTGGGCCCCACCCTGATGTTTATTTGCCATCTGACCCATTCATCTGGTGGGCCCCCTTCTCAAGCGGGTCCCCTCCAAGTTTCAGCCGAATCCAAGACTCGAGTGGCCCACACTCTAGGAAATAGTGGGATTGAACCTCTGCCATTGAAATCCCTGTTATGGGCCACAAAAGATTTGAATCAATCTGAAATTTGTGTTTTCTCTTCATCCAGGTCTGAGTGACCTAATGAACGGTTTGGATGACATTTAAATATTACAGTGGGCCCCTCGTGGAGCCCACAGTGATGTATATGTTTTGCTTCCACCGTCCACTGGACGGTGGAGCCCACCTAATGCATGTGTTTTATTCACGCCACCCCCCTGGCTGAATGACAAATAAATATTGTAGTGGGCCCCCTGGCCCACATGCTGGATGGCAAGTAAACATTACAGTGAGTCCCAGCCCCACCCCAGGTCCACGTAACCTCATGAACAGTTGGGTGACAAATAAACATTGCAGTGGGCCCCTTGCCATTTTGGATGGAAAATAAATATTACAGTGGGCCCTTTGCCATTTTGGATGGAAAATAAACATTTCAGTGGGCCTCTAGGCCCATGGGATTAGGCCCATTTGACGTATCTTAAAGCCCATGGGATTAGGCCCATTTGACGTATCTTAAGGCCCATGGGATTGGACCCATTTTGATGTATTCCAAGGCCTATGGGATTAGGCCCATTTGATGTACATAAGGCCCAGTCGATGTGGCCCATTTGATATATATAAGGCCCATGGGTCGAGAACCATATGATGCAATCTAAGGCCCACGGGTTATGACCCATTGCAATGCACATAAGGCCCATTGGTGCGACCCATTGATATGGCCCATTTGATGAATGAAAGGACCGTATGATATGGCCCATTTGATGTATTTAAGGCCCAATGGAATGTACCTAAGGTCCATTGCAATGTGTGAACCCAACATGGTTTGTGTAATGATGTTTACTACGGGCTATGGCTTGGGAGCAATGATGGTTTGACGTCCACATTGCAAGTATAGTGTTGGTTAAATGTCCACATTATGACTCTCCTTAGGGCCATTGATAGGCCCATACTTGTTGTGTATAGGCCGTCTAGGCCCATCTGCGTTGTAAGAATGGTTCATTACTTATTTACATGTTTAGTATAGTTTCATGACCCATGATCATACGCATCATATGTATGCTTGATATGAGAAGAGACTGATTATAGCATATGCCTTCGGGCAGATTGTTTATGGGACCCCAATTAGGCGGTGTTACCCTGCATGAGCGCACGATACGCACAGGATTTGCTGCATGAATGGATAGTGTGATTCATGCATTTCGCATTGTGTGACATAATTATTGTACGCCCTAGCGACATCGGGGCCGTAGCTTCCACAAACGTATCGTGGTTGAAAGGATTGGATACCAGAAATCTTGTTCTACATGGGGTGCTATAGATATCCCTGCGTGAAAGTCCCTAAACCCTTATGGTACCAAGAGGTTGCTCCAACGTCTAGACCGAGTGGGTAGATGAGCGTTGAGTGCCGATTATCAGATGGTTGCGCTCTCCACTATGTCGTGGTCGGTTGGAAGGGGGTGCGGCCTTACCCACCCGAGAGTAGGGGGCAAAGCTAGGCTGAGTTTGACCAACTCGAAGAATGGGTCCGCTATCGACGAGTCGAGCCCGATATTGGCAGACGGATAGTGAGGTCTCTTCCACTTACCTTATTGCGCGTGATGTGGTGACGATCTGGTTTAAAGTGTACTAGACCCCGATGATATCCCAGAGTTGAGCTGTATTGACATGTGGACTTAGATGAGAACTGTATGCTTAACTTGCATCTTGCATCGTATAGCCTTGGTACGACTCATGATATTTATGGATCCATCTGCATATTCCGCATTACTCTGATATTGCATGATCATATTATTACCTTGCACACACACTTTCACCACCCTCTAAGCTTTCTATAAGCTTATGCACAACCGTTGCGTGTAGGTGACGTTGGGGCGCAACAGCGCTGAGGCAGGAGCGCTTTGCAGATCACTTTGGAGATTTTGTTCATTATCATTGTATTTCCCTTTATGCTCATTGTACTTGTAAAGTTTTTGATCATAATAGAAATGTAATGGAGTTTTTGGTTATTGCTTGTGGGTTATACCTTTGGTTATGCTTATCACGAATCAAACTGATGTTGAAAATCCTCCTCGTAGCATCCCAGGATTGGAACCTGGCGAATGGGAGCTGGGAGCCGAGAGCCGAAAATGGGGTTCTACGGAGGCTGTCGGCACCGGATTCGGCGATCGAAAATTTTATGAGCCAGGTTTCTGAGTTTGGGGCGTGACATTTAGGAAGAGGTTCCTTTTGTAGAATTTCACCACGAATTTATTTGAATTCACCATATAATCCAGCAAGGAAAATGTGTACCCTTTGTTGCTGAACTACTTTTCGATAAGCTTCAACATCTTTCCATGATCACCTCATTATGATGATCTAACTCACAGAAAAGTTTCGTTAGTTCTCTTGAATACATAGATAGTGCTCTACCCTTCTGTATGGCAGAGAAAGATTTCTGATTCAAGGCAAACACCTGTAACTCATCTGTTCCATCATAAAAAGCTTTAGAAAGAGCTTTCCAAATATCACGAGCAGTGGGTAAGCGAAGATATTGCTTCATAATTTCTAGAGACATAGACATCAATAGCCATCTTTTGACTTTTTGATTATCTGCATACCACTTCTCGTAACCCTCATCGTTTGCTGCATGGATTTTTGAGTTTCCCCGAATAAAGGAGAGTTTCTCATTCTCAGCAATGTGCATCTCTATAATTTGAGACCATATATCATAATTTGTCTCATTGAGTATAATCCCTACATTGAAAGATGAAGCTTCAGATTGAATAATAATAGGTACAGGCTTCCTAGCGCCACAGGCTTTGAAGGAACTTGTTGTGTGGTGTCAATGGAGGACGCAATCAGATAGAAGCAGGTTCTTTCGTAGCTTTGATACCATCTTAAAATTCATTCTCATATCTTTTAATAGATCGGTACATGTACATATATAGTAGAGGATCATGGGTGTATATCCTACAATTGTGCTACAGATCCTACAATCAAGCTATGAATCCTACAATTAAGCTATTCTAATAAGGAATCTGCTCACACCTCATGTATAACCACATTCTTGCTAGAATAGAAAAGAATAATTACAAGATCTAATAATTACAGTATTTCACTAGATAATATTTCTATTTTCCCATCATCTAGGTCTATGTGACCTAATCATTAGGTTAGAGGGCAAATAAACATTACAATTGGATGGAAAATAAACATTAATGTAGCCCTTAGAAGTTCTTAATGGTGGGCATTCATTCTCCACTATTTCCTATGGTGTGTTCCACCTGACATTTACATATGCCTCCTTTTTTTTAGGGCCATGTCCTAAAAGGGAGCTGGCAAAATGGATGTACAGAATGGATAAAAAAACAGACATCACTTGGGAAACTGTCATAATGGCTCCATCAGGGCATGATAAAGCTAGAAAACGGATGACAATAAGGTAACAGTGACTTATGAGGTACATGAGATGAGAATCACCTGTACCTTTTAACCATGAAGAAGAAACGGTATTACTTGAAAAGGAAGTACCAGACTCAAAAAAGACGAACAAGCTTGGGACAACATAGATTAAATTTGGTCCATGGTGAGAGTATCGTTCTTTGAGGATGAAGATATATCAGCGGTAGCTCTAACAATAGGTTTCGTCCTTTTGTTTGGTCATGCAAATTTCATGCGTATAGTTGATGACAGTACTGACGTCTGATTTTTGAGTCGTTGTTTAGAGCCCAGAAGAAATGCTTTGGCTAGCGGAATTCTGTTTAGAGTTTTGAGTGTTTTTCTACGTAAATTCTCTGTTTTTTGGAGAACGAGTGATTGCAAAGATGCTACTTTCGCTAAAAGAATTGAAATGGAGTGATTTGAATTTTGTCTCTTCTGCAATAAGGACAGCCATAGTTTGAATTAGAGACGGAAGGTATGATCCGTGAAGGACGCATTGCAAAAACTATCAAACTTTGGGCGAAGAGCCATAAAAATTCAATTTCTTGAAACTTATTTCGTGATTGTTTAATAATTTGAGCCCTGTGATGCAGGGATGAATGTGATGAGTGTTGAGGGTCAAATATTGTATATCAGACCCCAGTTATTATCTGAATTTACGAGCATAATACTATTTAATGGCCCGTTTTATCGTATTTATGTTGTAAGGTGATTTTACGAGCATGGACTGAAATAAGAGGCTAAAATTATGGATTTAACGTTCAAAATTCACATAGGCATTGGACGAGACTCCATGAGACAAAGATCAAAGATTTAAACGCCGGAGATCAGAACATTCCAACCACTCACTTCAAATAGGCCCGAAAAACGTCCAGAATGCAAGATCACAGGGTTCTCACTATCCGTTTAGTTTGAAACTTTATACATGGCCTGAGGACCATAAATTAAGCGTACACTTTGAATTTCATTCATTCAATCCTTGTGAAAATGACCCAATGGACAGATCAGCCCATAGAACAGCAATTTGGGGCCCGCCTGGTATCTGGATATGCTTCAATTTTTGTCTCAACGTGTTAAATGAAGTGTCAAAGAGGATGGATGGATTAGATTTCTCACGTACATCACAACGGACCCCGCAGTACAACATGTGTACATGGGGTACACGTGACCGTGCAGCACCGGACGGTCAGCCCGGTCAACACGGGCGCTGACCCGCGTCATCTCCCATGCGAGACAGCGGACGGACACTGTCCATCCATTTTTAAGTAGTGGGCCTCACCCATTGTTCATATGGATGATCCAATCCGTTCATTCATTCAAGAAGGTGGGATATACTCTCGCCTAGGTGACCTTTTGGTCCCATGCATATGTACGGACGTAGATCGATGGAAAACAGAAGAGGGATGGTGAACTGAACCAGCAAGTGGGCCCTAACAAAAATAATCCAAAACAGACCATCTCTAAACGGTTTTGGGTGAGGAATTCGGTGGATGGTGTGTATTTCTCCACTGACTTCAATCATGGGCCCCACCAAGAATCAGCGCCAACTGATTTAGGCAGCAGGCTCTGCGCCCTTGAAACGCACTCGTTGTAGGCCATTTATCAATCATGGTCAGGATTGGATTGATGATCCTGACCATCTAAAGCCTCGAGGAGATGGTACTGACCCTATCTATGAAGCCATATCAAAAGGTTGGGGTAATCAGCCACTCAAAAAGTAACCCTACACAAGCTGGATCTCATTTTTTTACTGCGAAACAAGGTCGGTTGTGAAAACTGACCTGCTGGCTGTGTAAAGGAGAGTCGGTTTTCTGACTCCAGCAGATCTACAAATAACCAACCGCCCTTCCAGGTTCTATAAAAGGTAAGAGAAAGAGAGAGGTAGAGGGATTCACGGCCTGGGCTTGAACGTGAAAGAGAGAGACAGGGAGTAGTTGTTTATTTTATTTATAATTTTTTTTTATTTTTCTATTTTATCATGGTTCTCTTGAGATCTGAACCGATCATGTTAGGCTAGACCTCTTAGCTAGGGCTAAGAGATGAAGCTTGTAGTGTGATGGGGAGGACTTTATGGGTTTGATTTATATTGTTTGAATTACCTTGATTATAGTTTGATTTAAGGGAATGATTTTAGTTTTTAATGGTCTGTTGTGACTGAAATTACAATGGATTTGTGATGACTTTGAGCATGTTCCTTTCCTTTTAATGTTTATGACGTCAGGAAGCCCTGTTGTTCACCATAGTCTCCTAGGCATGGTCAAATGACAGTACCCTTCCTTACCTTCATAGCATGTTGATTGGTTGGTAATTATTTTAATTCTATTGTTTGCTTTGTCTCCTGGGCATGGTTTGGTGATGGAATCCATTCTAATTCATATACCTTTCATCTCTTTAAAATTATATCAGAGGAAGTTCAGTTTAATTTCTATGGTTACATTCTTCAACTGGATGAAGATGAGACTCTAAATCTAGTTGAGTTTTTGATGCAGACATAAGATCTCCCTGGTCTCTATAAGTGGATCCTCTGAATTCTTAGTTTTCTATTTCTGAATTCCTTAAGTTTTAGATTAATATTTCATAATTATTTCTTAATTTACAACTCAATTTAGATTTCATCTCATTCTAGTTCTAGTTCTAGTCAATTTTAGATAATGTACAGGTATTAGTCCCTTGGGATTCGACCTCGGTCTTACTGAGTTTATTACTATATCACAACCCTGCACTTGGGGAGTGAACAATGAGGTCAATCACTGTCTTCCTCAAGGATAACTACTTTGAATTCATGAAGCATCTCTAAACTCCTAAGAGAGACTTGTCAAATCAATGAGAGAAAATAAGAAAAATAGAAATAAATTCTAAAAAATTTGTAAATTGATATAAATGAAATAAGCGAGCTTACAACCCTTTAAATAGGGATACTAAACCTTGGAAGAAGTTTCAGAATTAAACTAAAACTAAAACTCCTAAAAATCATGACTTACTATAAATAGTATAGATAATCGCGAGTCCTACTAGACATCATGGTTTTCGGCCAAAAATAGTAGGTGTCCTATTTGGCTTCACCATGCTATTCTCCTGATTATTCTAAGAACTTTTCATGTTGGATGTAACTCCTAAAACCCAACAGATGAAGAGTTATAATCAAACTAAAACTTACTATATAAATAGTAAAAATGGGAATTCGATCGTCAATCTGATGGTATTTCAGAAATTCGGCATACGTAACTTGACATAGTAGGGTTGTGTGACTAAAGTAGCTCATCCTATCCCAAAATCATATATAACACATCGGATAACTCATTCTGGTTTGTGAGATATGCCCGTTTTAAGGTCCCGACGGTCCAGATTACTTCCACCTTCGATCGAGCCTTTTTTGGTCCATCTTGGCCATGAAACTATCCGTGACCTGCTCTACATCACACTGGAACCATATTTCAACACAAGATCTATAAGAGCCAAGGCATTCCATAATTGTATAACAATAGATCAAAAATCCTGAATAGATTGATCTCCTTGACATAGAGAGCGAAGCTCCCGTAGCCATTGGTATTTCTTTGCTCAATTAGTCTAATGAAATATTTCTTCAAAATAATAATAAAAAATACATGCTTCAAGTAGTTTATAAATTACTTAAATTAATTTCAACAGAACCCATTAATGATATAGGATGTGGGACATATACATTCCTAGCATGGTTAAACTAAAAGAAGATGAACCGTAAATTGGCCATAACTTTTGATCGGATATCATTATGGGGCGCATAACTTATCAATATTTACTGTAACAGGCCATCCAAGGTGAACCGACCCACAAAGTGGGCCGCGTCTATCCGTTTCGTTAAAAAACGGGCGCTTTCAACTCAAAAATGAAAATTTAAAGAAAAATTACTATTTTTAGTAATTATGATTTTTTTTTCAATATTTTCTTATTTTTAGAGTTTTAGATTTTTTTTCTTATTTTATCAACTACTTGTAATCATGTTGGTACTCTTCTAATAAAACTAGGCTTTAGAAGAATTTTACTAGAATTATGATTTTTATTAAAGTTAGAATTTTGCTATTTTTGATAATTAAGAATTTTTTTTCTTTATTAATGGTGTAACAAGGACATACACAAATCAGACAATTATCAATTAATTTATTTTCAAAATTATTAGAAAATATTTTCTATTTTCTTCCCTCATGGATTCGAGGAATCTTTGTGAGGAGTCTAAAGAAACTTCATGGATTTGAAGTGGTTATTCTTAAGGAAGACAGTGCTTGACCTCATCACGTTCATCCTTAAGTTAGTTTGGTATCAGAGCAAGGCTTTTCCTCGAGGTGATTGCCTCTAATAAAGGTGCAGGCAATAATCCAATAGACGGTGCTCCATGGAATTTACCTTAATGGCGGCGACTTTCGAAGGAGCGCAGTTAGAGAATCGATAAGTCATACAAGGACTGCATCTTGGAATGACTCGCACGACGGATGCCCTAGGACAGTTCCGTGTTCATGGCAGTGATCCGCCTCTATTAGGTGCAGGAATTCATAATCATGCTGATCTTAGGATGATGTCGATAGTGAATTATATGATCACTCTTAAAAAGGTAGGATCCAACAACATGATTCCACAGCATCCTGGATAAGGCATTGATTGGATACATCAAATGGATCGAGAATTCAAAATGAAAATCGATCTTCCTTGTTTCAACGGCCAACTCCACTTCAAGGACTTCCTCGATTGGTTGCTTGAAGTTGAACATTTCTTTGACTACTTAGACATTGTAGAAGAGAAAAAATTAAACTTGTGTCTTACAAGTTGAAGGGAAGAACTTTGGTGTAGTGAGAACAACTTCAACTCGAGCAGATGAGATAGATAAAGGCGTTAATCTACATGTGGTTACGGATGAAACAGTTGTTGTGCATATGATGCCTCAATTAAAATTATGATTAGGTGTTATTTTAAAAAAAAAAACACTAAAATTTTTGGCAGGATAGCCAATCAGTAAGGGATTATGTAGAGAAATCCATTATTTATCGACGAGAGATGACCTTATTGAAACATAATCGTGACAGGCTACAAGATTCATTAATGGTGGACATGTGGCCCCTATGGGAATGGAGAATAAACCTAAGACTTTTAAAGGGAAGGGACAGTTTCTCGTAACTAAACATGATTTCATTAAATAATCTAAGGAAACAAGAGATGTAAATGCATTAGTTGAAGAAGAAAAATATATGGAGCCTATGAACATCCTAGAGAATTTGAAACTAGTGTTACGGGAATTCAATGCGATTGTGCATGATGAACTCGCTAAGGAATTGCCTCCCATATATATATATATATATATATATATATATATATATATATATATATATATATATATATACATATTTAAAGAAAGTATTATATTCCATGTATAAAGCTATACAACGGCTGCACAACTGAGCAGGCCCCCACTAGACAAGAAATAAAAAAGGGGGAGCACAAGCAATAGTAAGAGAAAGAAAAATCTAGAGGGAGTTGGCCTAGGATTTTCTAATAGAACCCAGGCTAACCTTATCCAAGAAAACCACCCCGCGAATTGACAAGCGAAGAGGCGTGGGAGAAAAAGGAAGAAGATTGGGATTCACTCCCTAGTTTCACCAAACCATTTGTTGGAGCGTTACCTTCTCTAAGAGCGTGCTAAAATGGCAGCTGCCCATTTTTCTTCAGGTTAAAGATTCTAGAGCTTCAATTTTTCCAAATCCAGGATGGGTTGGAAGAGTAGTTAAGGATGTCCACTACCAAGCTAGAATCAGATTCCACTACTATCATCGATAGGCCGTAAGCTAAGCAGTGAATCAGTCCATCCCACACCGCTCTAAATTCAGTCAGGTTGCTAGAACCTACACCATACCCCACTGCAAAAGCAAATAGAAAAACACCATTCTCAGATCTACAAATTCCTCCACTGTCAGAGGGGCCTGGATTGCCCCATGAAGATCCATCTGTATTAAGCTTTACCCATCCAGTCAGAGAGGAAGACCACTTGACTATATTCAACGAGGGGCGAGGCTGGACCGAAGGGACAATCTTAAAATTTCGCAAAATCAATACAACAAACTGCTTAGTTACTGTAGGGATTTTTAGTTTCTTCCCTAATTGTTGAAGCCACCAACCCACATGAGAAATAGATATTACAAGAGACATACTTTTTCCATTGAATCTAGCCTTGTTTTTAGCTTTCCAGATCTTCTAAAGCACTAAGCTTGAGATGAGGTTGCGGAAGGAAGAGAGGCATTTTCTTGAAGGAGAAGAGAGCCACCATTGATTCATTTTGGCTTCAATCGAAGGAGCTCAGAGGGAGGGGATACCAAATATTCTGCCAAAGTGAACCCAAATATGTTCTGCAAAAACGTTGTGAATTAACAGATAGGCCACAGATTCGACATTCAGACAATGATCTAGGTATCCCTCACAACACACGCATTTTGAGGCTAATGGAATAACTTTATCCTGGATTCTTACATCTAGAGTAATGGCACCTTGGAGTAATCTCCAAACGAAGATAATGATATGTAATGTCCAGAAAATCGGGGGTCGAGCATAAACTCCACTCCCGAGTTTCAGAACATCACTTATGAAACATTTTCAATGATGAATGAATGTTGTTTGTATTAATGCATAAAACATGAAGTGGATTAAGCCAAAACAACATAATATACTCCAGAGACAGTTAAATTTCACAAGCGGAAGACTGTGATAAATATATAAAATGTATAATTTATTGTAAGTTTTCGGAGTGTGAACGTGTTACCAGGTTAACTAAACACATGTATACTCCAAAAATGAATAAAAAGAATATACATGGGTATTTTAAAAGTGCAAGATAATAAGTGCAAGGACAACTAATCAGTAACCCTGTAACCCCGTCGATCAGAACCTGCATATAGGAGAAATCCTCCTCATCATTATAAAGCCCGACTCTGCTCCGCAAGCAATGCCATCATCTAAAACTAAAATAGGGACTGGTTGGTGTGTACAACACCGTCCCGTAACGTGGGAGTGAGTAGCTAATTCAGTGGAATCATAGAGCAAAGATTAACATGTTATCAAATCAATCAAGTGATAATGATAAAGCAAGCAAATCAAACATTCCTAAATACTGTAATTAATACAAGAATGAAATGACATGATGTATGCCCTCGCCAACATACTCCCTCATGCGACACCATCTTACGTCCGCAGCACGCTTTCTTCCTTCAGTGCTCCACATCTTCCAGGCACATGCAGTGCGATATGAACGTGATTATCGAGTTGTTATTAGTCATTTTCATACAGCATGATTAGGAAGCTAAGGTACCTCTCTTATATCAATTCCCAATAATGATCCAGTCTATGTTCATCACTCCTAGTATTCTCATACAATGATATGGTTCTAGGTCGCTGCAAGGGCCGTTAGGGCTGTTGCACACACTCGTTGCACCACTCCCCCATCACCTTATCAATACAGGCCTAGTTGTACTCTTGTTGCTACGGAAGGGCCGTCGCCTCACGTAGACTCAGAATACGCTCGAGGTCACTACAAAGGGCTCGTCACCAATCAGAATAGGCCGACAGCTCGAATGTAGTGTCCCATACCACCACAATCGGTTCACGAGTCTAAGGTGCTCACTGGTCACTACGGGGAGGTTTATGGCCCCAGCGTAGGCCGACAGCTCGACCATGATGTCCCATACCACCATGCCTGACTCATGAGTCTTAGCGGATCGAGGTACTATGGTTAACGGAATTTTCACAGGTAAGTTTGGTACTTTAGATTCAAGCAGTAGCGTTCATACATGGTTAACATACATCGGGCTAATCGGGCTACTAGACGAGTTCAACTAGTACGAGCGCCCGTTGAGTTGATCGACATGAAGTGCGTAAGCACATCGTGTGGCCCAACCGCTGTCGACAAGCAACGCACGGCTCGGGTTCGTCAAACACGTCCTACATGGTGAATAGAATTCAACCACAAGTTCAAGTCTGTTACCGACTGTCTGGACTATAGCATAGCCCCAGACACTTGTTATCTGAATCAGTAAGCATATGAGAGAGACGGAATTGAAATATCAAGTAATCCAAGCATGTTATCAACATATTATAGGGTACAACATACGCAGTTAAGCATACACAAGCATTTCATATATAAGGAATCAATTCAACAACGTACATGGAGGAAATCATACATATCGTCAACGTAGTTGAGAATCCTATCTCAACACTAGTCTACAACACCATTTACTAAGTGCTTACTCACGCAAGCATTTATACAAACACTTACACTACACAACTCCAACGTACTTGATATATGTTGATTTCAACATATAATATGATAGATCCTTATATCAAGGAGATGTCTAATACACAACAATCATGTTCTTACATTCAACGCATATGGCAGGCATAAATCATATTGATTTAGGCATTTCTAAAAACACTTAGACTGCACTTAATAACACACGTAGCGTACGTTGGCCGAAACATGTATTAGGGCGAATCCTTTCGCCAAATAGATCATACATCTATAACTAGCATATATGCATGGCAAATACTCATGACAATCAGATTAGAAAATTTTATACATATACGGTATTTCCTACAAATACCTAAAATACCATAAATCTCATATTCTTCGTATGTATTCGAAATAGAAATCGGTCGGCATGTTCTACATGTGAAACAACATTCTTGTCAATAATCTACCATTAAACGACATTGAAAGCTTTGAAAAATGGTAACCTAAGCGTCTAAAATCCGTACCTTACGCCATAGAAGTGTAACGAATTGAATAGGTACTCTACACTTCCATCAACGTCAATATGACAGCCTATTACACAAGGGAAGTCAGCTACTTCACTACTTGTATCGATAGAAACCCTAAAATAAGTTTAGGGTTTTCTTACCTAGAACGAAGCCAGAATCACTGGGATAGCGTTCGTAAAGCGATGGGTAAGAACGTAGATCGGCAGGGAAGAATAGTAGGAAGGTTCTCCCACTTCTCTCACACTTTCTCTCTCTTTTCTCTCTTCTCTCTCCTAGGGTTTCTCTCAAATTCGTATGGGATGAATGGGAGAGGGTTTAAGGCCTTTTTATAAGCTAAAAAATCACGAAAATAGACTTATGGTTAAGGTATACTTATGTTATAACCAAATCGGGTCTATTCCGATCCAACAGAGAACTTCTGGAGGTCCTGTTACTAAATGCGGTGGGACTTAAGCTCTCTAATATTGGATCTAGGTCAAGCTAAGTTTTCAATCCGGTCAAGTTTTCAGATCGACCGTGGCGGACCAGTTTCAGTTCAATGGTCACCGAAACTCAATCAGGGCCATAAGTGCTATGACATGTAAGGGCCACCTTTCCTGATCCGAGGGTGAAATTTGGTCGAATTCTAATAGTCAGAACGCTTAAAAATAATGCGCAAGTGAACTGTGCCAGATTTATTAAAATTATATTTAATTTCTTAAAAATCTTCATTTTCTCACACTCTTCACTTCGGACTCAAGGAAATCATCACAGAGCATCGTTTGGTCTTGATTTTCGAGATGATAGTCAAGTCTAACTAGGCGGTCATAATGGTCTAAGATTATAGATATCAGACTTTCGACGTGCGGTCTAGATCCGATGCGAAGTTTTAAAGTGCTCCCGAGAGCAACCTGGTTTAAATATTGATCCTGGATTTCAGGGTAAGGTAGCATCAATGATTCTATAGGTTTTGGGTCTTACAGATCGTATTTAAAGTGGTTGGTGCTTATTTCACAGGTGACCTAGTGTAGCGCTAGTTAATTCACATTAAATTTCTAAAGAATTTCGTTCTAAAGGATTTCTTTGGCTTTGAAGTTGTGCTTTAAGAGTGGTATGGTAGACCCATTGCCTAAGGACGTCTAACTTCAGGTTGACAAAAATCTTGGGTATTACAATTTACCCCCCTTAAAACAAAATTTTGTCTTCGAAATTGGCTAAGGGTAATGAGTCCCTAGAAAGACTTTAGTATTGACATTCTAAGGAAGGTTCAAATCCTATTTAATGACCTAACCTTACATATAACCTGAATCAATTTCCTTCGATCCTAACCCTGTAGGGAAGGGGTCCATGAAAGGGCCTAGCTATATGCCCTAGAGGGGGGTTGAATAGGGCAATGCCAAATAAAACTTATAACAGCGGAATAATAAAAGAAATAAAGCACAATGCTGAATTTAAAGTAGCCTAAATAAAGAGATTGATACTATATCAGTTCTAAGGACAACCTTACACCAAAAATCAAAGGTTTAAGGTAGGACAACCTTATTTCTAGAACGTCCTTTATATCATAAATTAATGAGGAATAAAAAGCAAGGAAATCAAAATAACTTGCAGAAAATAAATCCTAAGTTATTACAACATTCATCCACACTTGCTTGAAGTGATTACACCATTCATCCACAAACACTCTCCACAAAACAAAAAGAATAAAAGAATGAAAGAGTAAAACACATCCATAACACAACGATATATAGTGGTTCGCCTGTGTGTACACCAACTGTTATCTAACAGCCACACAGAATGCTACTCCACTCCTAATATCCTCACACAGGGGATATTAGCATGCACTATCAAAATAGGTTTCACAGGTTCACCTAAAACCTTCACAATTGTGTCTTTGATCTCGGGCTTACACAATCCAAAAACCCCACAATCTGAGTTTTCTGGCTCTCCTCAGATAACCAATACAATGAGATTTTTCTGAAAAATCTCAAACAAAACTAAAGAAAGTAAATTACAAAAATGTAAAATACCTGAATCACCTTTTGAAGAAGTCCGGTAGAACCAATCGGAGTAGAAGTTCGATTCAACGTTCAAAGTCCAATACTCACTTTAAGAATGGTTTTAAGTCTAATTGATTTTAAATCAAAAGGGATAGTTCTATTTGATTTTGAATCCAAGAAGAAGGAATATCAGAAATTCCTCTTTTCTAATAAGATTGGAATTTAGATCAAAATCAAATAAAAATAAGCTAGCAAAATGAATATTAAATAAGCACAAAGTAGCTTAAAAGAAACACAAACTTATCTTAGAGAATAGCCTAAAGATTTCTTGAATAGAATAGAATTGAATTGCTAAAACTCTGAAGTTCGTGCTCTATTTATAGGCTAAAAAATCCCGTCTACGACTGGTCTTAGGATCATAGGACTGGTCGTAGCTCTAAAGATTTTCAAAGATTTTCGCGGGATTGGATTTTCTATTCCACGACTGGTCCTGGGCGATCTACTATTGGTCGTGGGCCACCTACAACTGGTCGTGTGTCACCTACGACCGGTCGTAGGACCCCAAAATTGATTGCTGGAGTTTGAGTCGTAGGGCTACGACCGGTCGAAGTATGAGTCGTAGAATTCACAGGACTGGTCATAGGATGTCCAGGACTGGTCGTAGGATAGCAAGAAAGATCTGAAAATCTTCAACAACTAACGACTGGTCCTGAAAAACTTAAGACTGACCGTAGCAGAGCTAGGACTGGTCTTGAAGTCCCTAGGATTGGTCTTAGAACACTCTAAACAAGCATATTAAAATATATGAGTTATGTATCCAAAATGACCTACTGTAAAGCCCATCCTAAGGTCAATCTAAGGTCAAACAAACCTTAAAAGTGAGATGGATATTGAAAGTCTGTACACTCAGATGACCCTTAAGAGAAGCTTGAGAATATACAAATCTTGTAGTAGGCCTTCTTGAGCTTGATCATGACTTGACAAAGTCTTCTAATATACTTGGAACTTGATTGAATCTTGAACATGCAAACTTGAAGAGTTCAATACTTGAATTCTTCATCAATGTCTTGAAAACTTTCTTCATTTAAGATCTTATCTTGAAATGCGATGACTTGATTGCAATGAATAGTCTTCAATCATAAAACACAAGATATACAAGACATAGATATAGGTTTTGGCACCACAAAATTTGACAACCAAAGGGCATTTACAATCTCCCCCTTTGTCAAATTTGTGACAAAACACATAGCATAGAAGATAATAAGGAATCATAAGTCATAAAATCATAAATTACTCTACTCCCCCTGAGTAATACGAGTACTGCTCATATAAACAGTAAACAACATGAAAACCTCAAGATTCCATATTCTCAATCCACATATCCTTCAATCAAATAATTCAAACAAATTACTCCCCCTTTCCATACTACTCTCCCTTTTAGCTTTAGCTCTTGCTACTCTCCTTTTTTGTCACAAAATGACAAGGGAAAGTCACACTAGGAAGGAGAACATAGAGAGTAAAAAGCAGATAATGAGAAAGAGATATGAAAGGACATAATATAAACCTGAAGCATCAAGCCATAATCCATAATACATATCCAAAATAAAATATTCAAAAGACAATGTTATCAAGCCATAATCCATAATACATATCCAAAATAAAATATAATATTATACTATCCAGAAGATAATTCACCTAATCTGATCCAGAGGAGGGAGCAGGATAGTCGGATCAATCTGGTGTAAGCCCTTATTAATGCGACGAAGATATTTTTGCATGTACTTAAATCGCATATCGTGGGCTATATTCATATTATCAACCTTTTCCTCAAATGCACCAAGGCGTGCATCAAAACCAGAAGGATCATAATCTGGATCATTAGGTAAATCAGTTTCTATATCATCAAATATGTCATCCATATTAACATCTTGTTATGGAAGATCGCCAGCTTCCCCTTCATTTCCAGCTTCACCACCAACACCTCCATCACCACCTTCATCAACTTGGCCAGGAAGCAGATCCAATTTCATCTTATTAAGATTGAAATTGTTGAAAATAAGATAATGAATTGGTGCCTCATTAACAGGTTTGTCGACAAGAAAGTGAGTGGCTAAAACAGTCATAAGATAACCGAACGGAATATCACTATGACCCGGATGGAGACGAAACTGAATAATGAAAAAATAAATCAAAGAAGGAAGACAGACCATGGTACCAGAAGTAATAGAATGCAACACACGAACCATGAAAGAAGTCAACTCGATTTTATTACCGGACCGAGGATACACATTGGTAATGAAGAAATGATGTAACACTCTATATCTAGGTAACAAATACTTTGAAGGGAGTGCATTCCCTTTGTGTGTCCATTGCACATCAATTTTTCATAAATCTCGTGTTAACATGCATTTTTCCGATTCAGATGGTTTGTCGTATAAAGTATGAATCGGTATACCTTCATCATTAACAGGTATATCCATAATACCTGATATCAAATGACGGTCTACTTCAAATTTTCCTTCTCTAGTATCAATTGAAAATGTTAAATTGTCAAGAGAAAATTCTGAGATGCATGCTACCATTGATTGGGCAATGGACTGGTATGCAGGCCCACCCCAAAGTAAAATGTTAGTCCAGCCAACAGATTCAAGGAGGGGGACAATACCATATGGAGCAATGTGATTGAATTCAGCGGTATGCTCAACGATAATGTTACGGACACGTAGATCTCTTACATCTTGAGAATCATCTTTGGGTGACCGAAGGTGCCGTTTAGTTATTAGTGCAGATCTAGAACATGGACCATAAGATATTTTCTTTTTTCCTCTAGCATCCATATTCAAAAAGATATATAAAGAGCAAGAGAAATACACAAAAGAAAGATGGGTTTTCTCTAGATCAGCAAATTGAGAGGAAACCCTTGAAAAACCCAACAAGAGATGAAATCAAGCTATACTATGAACAAATCAAAGCATAGAGAGCATGAATCTTCAAGAAAAATGATGAAATATGACTTACCTTGAAGAACAACAAGAAATCCTATGACTGGTCGAGCCACGACTCGTCGTAGGTCGGAATGAAAATGAAGAAGAAGGGGATTTTCTTCAAATTATAACATGCTCACGAGCTCCACGATCGATCGAGTGCGGTTCACGACCGGTCATACAACGACTGGTCGTGTACATTCACGACCGGTCGAATATCGACCAAAAATCATATTTTAATACAAAAAATTAAAATTTAAACAAATATAATATGAAATATAATACACTATGATACATGCAAGCAAGAATATTCAATGTAAAATGCACATACCAAGATCAAATTTCAGTTTATTAAACCTGCTTTTGTCGAGCGTTTTAGTAAATATATCAGCAAGTTGATCTTTGTTTGATATTTATTCCAAAGAAATAACTTTTTCTTCAACCAACTCACGTATGTAATGATACCTAATGTCAATGTGCTTTGTACGTGAATGCTGGATTGGATTTTTGAAAATATTTATAGCACTGGAATTATCACAATGTAAGATCATTGAATCTTGATTAATTCCATAATTGCTTAGCATGCGTTTCATCTAAACTAGTTGAGTACATGCATATCCAGCTGCAATATACTTAGCCTCAGCAATGGAGAGCGATATTGAGCTTTGCTTCTTACTGAACCAAGAAACTAAATAATTTCCAATGTAAAAACAACCACCACTGATTGATTTTCTATCATCGATATTACCGGCCCAATCAGCATCTGAGTACTCGGCTAATTGAACACTAGTATCAAAAGGGTACCATAGACCCAAATTTATAATACTTGTGACATATCTAATAATCCGTTTAACAGCAGTAAGATGTGATTCCTTAGGATTAGACTGATATCTCACACAAATTCCAACACTAAATATGATATCAGGTCTACTAGCAGTTAAATACAATAAACTACTAATCATACTGCGATATAGTTTAGGACCTATATCTTTACCTGAAGAGTCTTTTGAGAGTCTTAACATAGTACTCATAGGAGTATCAAAGTTCTTACCATTCTCAAATCTAAACCTTTTAACCAAGTTTGAAGCATATTTGGTCTGGGAAATGAAAATTCCATTAGGTTGTTGTTTTACTTGTAACCCTAGGAAATAGTTAAGTTCGCCAACCATGCTCATTTCGAACCTTGATTTCATTAACTCTGCAAACTCAATAGACATGTTAGAACAAGTTGATCCATAAATAATATCATCAACATATATCTGAACCATCAAAATATCATTGTTATTCTTCTTAATAAAGAGCGTCTTATCGACACTTCCTACTTAAAAGCTATGACTAAGTAAGAATTTAGTCAATTTCTCATACCATGCCCTGAGCGTTTGTTTTATACCATAGAGAGTCTTTTTGAGACGAAATACATGGTCAGATAACTTAGGGTCTTCAAACCCTGAAGGTTGTTCAACATACACTTCTTCATGTAAATCGCCATTCAAGAAAGCACTCTTTACATCCATCTGATAAATTTTAAATTTTCTAAAGCATGCGATGGAAATAAAAAGTCTGATTGATTCAAGCCGAGCGACTGGAGCAAAGGTTTCATCGTAATCGATGCCTTCAATTTGAGTGTACCCTTGTACAACCAGTCTAGCCTTATTTTGTATAATATTTCCAAGCTCATCAGACTTATTTTTAAAGATCCATTTTGTTCCAATAATGTGTTTATCTTTAGGTCTAGGAACAAGATACCAGATATCATTTCGAACAAATTGATTAAGTTCATCCTGCATAGCAACAATCTAATTTTTGTCAAAAAGTTCTTCTTTTATGTTGACCGGTTCTATTTGGGATGTAAAACAAACATAATTACATATGTTCTCAAGTTGTTTACGAGTACAAACTCCAGTGAGAGGGTTTCCAAGTATTTGATTGGTTGGATGATCTTTGACAGTCCTTGGTTCAGATTCTTTTTGACTTGATGAGATATCTTGATTGTCAATAATAAGAGCTTCATCATCATCTGAACTCGGAGCTGGTGTATTTAAATGATCATCAATGACCGCATTGATAGACTCTTGAATCACACCAGTTTTCTTATTTAGAACCCTATAAGCTCGACTGTTCAAAGAATAACCAAGAAAAATACCTTCGTCACTCTTCGTATCAAACTTACCCAAATTTTCACGATCACGTAAAATATAACACTTGCTGCCAAAAACCCGAAATTATTTGACAGTAGGTTTCTTTTCAAACCATAATTCATAAACAGTCTTATTATCAGATTTACTGGTATAAACCTGATTAATAATATAACATGCGATATTAACTGCTTTAGCCCAAAGATTTCTAGAGAGCTTCATGCTATTCAACATAACATTAGCCATATCCTGAAGCACTCTATTTTTTCTTTCAACTATACCATTTTGTTGCGGTGTTTTGGGCGCAGAGAATTTATGTGATATTCCCTGATCGCTACAGAATTTCTTAAAACTACTGTTTTCGAATTCGGATCCATGATCACTACGAATCTTACTAATATGAGAACCTTTCTCATTTTGGATTCGTTTGATGACCTTTTTCACTTCATCCAGGGTTTCAGTTTTATCTTTTAAGAACGATACCCAAGTGAATCTGGTATAGTCATCTACGATAACCAAGATGTATTTTTTGCCTCCTCGACTCTTCAATTTGGTTGGTCCAATAAGATCCATATAGAGAAGCTCGAGTGGTCTAGATGTGGTATTGGAGTTCACTTTCTTGTGAGAGCTCCTAGTCTGTTTGCCCAACTGGCATTCATCACATATTTTGTCTACTTTTTGCAATTTGGGTAGACCTCTAATTAGTTCTCTTTTGCTCAATCTAAATAAGTTCCGATAGTGTACAAGTCCAAGGCATTTATGCCATAATTCAGTCTCATCAATATGGACCATGTAACATGATTGAGCAGATGAGCTTGCATCACTAATGATGTAGCAGTTTTCAGAAGTTCTGGACCAGTTAATATAACAGAACCCTTTTTATTAACTATCTCACAACCTTGATTAGAAAACTTCACAGTATGGTTGTTATCACATATCTGAGAAATGCTTAGAAAGTTATGTTTTAACCCCTCAACATATAAAATATTCTTAAATAAAGGAAGGTTATAAAGCTGAACCATACCTTGACCAATGATTTTACAATTGCTTCCATCACCAAATGTGACTGAACCTTCAGTCTTATCTTTAAGATCGGTGAATAAAGCTTTGTCACCTGTCATATGCCTGGAGCAACCACTATCTGGGTACCACTTTGAATAACTTGTAGCTTTGAAAGCAGTGTGGGCAACCAAGCTAGCAACTTTAGGAATCCATTTCATAACTGTTTTGGGTTTAGGAGTATAGATGATCTTTTTCTGTCTGTTGTTATAGGAGAGACCTATAGAGTTAGACTTTAATAGCTCCTTGAGAAGATCAATTATTTTTTCAGCCAATGGATTTCGGTTTTGAAAATTAACGCTGACATGGCTACTTTTAGGTTTTTGAAAAGTCTTAGAATTTTTGGAAAAACCTTGATAAGTATTCTTTTCTTTTAAGTTTGAGGACTCTCCTTTTACAAATTTAGGAGCAATGTTCTTTTGTTTTAGAGATGTATCCTTATCATAGCCCAACCCGGATCGATCGCCACATTTTCTTGATCCAGACAATAATTTTTTCAATTTAGGATCACCATGGGCATATCTCCATGTGTCTTTCAAACTCTGAAGAGAAGCTACCTCATTTTTGAGTTTCTCATTTTCGGATATCAAATCTTCAATTTTAGAGGTTTTGAAATCTAAATCACATTTGGTTTTTTCAAAGGAATCAGAAATATGATACTTTTCTAAAACAAGAGACTCATAATCTTCCTTAAGCTTAGAAAATTTTTCTTTTTGTAATTTAAGCTTGACAGCAATTTTACAACTTTCTTTATAAAGGGCATTATAAGCATCCTGAAGATCATCTTCATTATCGCAATCACTATTCAGATTTTCTTGACTAGATATATCATCATTATCTGAAAAGGTGATCTTGGCTAGAGTTATAAGGGCTTTAACATCTTCGCCGGACTCGGATTTAGAATCTTTTGATTTAGAAGAGGATTCAGAATCAGGCGATTCATCCCACGTAGCCATCATGCTTTTCTTTTTTGATTTGTCCTTTTTATGACATTTGTTAGCTAAGTGCCCATATTCTTGACAGTTGTAACATTGACTATCTTTCAAGGATTTACGAGTTCTAGGTTTAGATCGTCTCTTATCATTTGATTTTTGAAAATTAATTTTTTTCTTGTTTTTGAAAATTTTATAAAACTTTTTTGCTAAAAGCATCATATCATCTTCGAAATTTTTTAAATCTGAAGTGCTCTCTTGTGAAACATTTTTAGATGATTTGAGAGCAATTAATTTTCCTTTAGGAGCCTTAAAGGATAACTCATAGGTTTGAAGTGAACCAACTAGTTCCTCAACCCTCATAGTATCCGTATCACGAAGTTCCTGAATCGCGGTCACTTTAGAATTGAACCGTTCAGGAAGTGAACGTAGTATCTTTGCGCACACTTTACTTTCTGGGATTCTATCACCAAGACCCCACATAGAGTTCACAATGTCATTCGATCTAGTATAGAAGTCCATAAACATCTCATTCTCCTCCATATGAATTTCTTCAAATTTAGTTGTGAGGAGTTGGACTTTAGATTTCTTGACAATAGATGTACCCTCGTGTGTCATTTCTAATACATCACATGCTTGTTTTGTATTTTCACAAGAGATGATTCTTTTAAATTCATCTGGTGATAATGCACAAGTAATTGCATTTAGTGCTTTTGCATTGACACTACTTTCACTTTTCTGAAGTGTGGTCCAAAGAGAATAAGTCATTACTTTCATTGATTTTGAACCATCACTATTAGTTATTTCAGTGATAGGAGGGTTCCATTCATTCACTGTGGCCAGCCACACACTTTCATCCAAGGATTTAAGGAAGATCCTCATCCTAGCTTTCCAATAAGCATAGTTTGTGACATTAAAAGGTGGTGGCCTAGTGACTGATAGGCTATCAAAATTTGACATCTTAAAATAGCTTAGATCGTTAGCTCAGGAAATAAATCCAATAAATAAACAATAAGCACGAGCTATTAGGCTCTGATACCACTTGAAAGGGCCTAGCTATATGCCCTAGAGGGGGAGTGAATAGGGCAATGCCAAATAAAACTTATAACAGCGGAATAATAAAAGAAATAAAGCACAATGCTGAATTTAAAGTAGCCTAAATAAAGAGATTGATACTATATCAGTTCTAAGGACAACCTTACACCAAAAACCAAAGTTTTAAGGTAGGACAACCTTATTTCTAGAATATCCTTTGTATCACAAATTAATGAGGAATAAAAAACAAGGAAATCAAAATAACTTACAGAAAATAAATCCTAAGTTATTACAACATTCATCCACACTTGCTTGAAGTGATTACACCATTCATCCACAAACACTCTCCACAAAACAAAAAGAATAAAAGAATGAAAGAGTAAAACACATCCACAACACAACGATATATAGTGGTTCGCCTGTGTGTACACCAACTGTTATCCAACAGCCACACAGAATGCTACTCCACTCCTAATATCTTCACACAGGGGATATTAGTATGCACTATCAAAATAGGTTTCACAGGTGCACCTCAAACCTTTACAATTGTGTCTTTGATCTCGGGCTTACACAATCCAAAAACCCCACAATCTGAGTTTTCTGGCTCTCCTTAGATAACCAAAGCAATGAGATTTTTCTGGTAAATCTCAAATAAAACTAAAGAAAGTAAATTACAAAAATGTAAAATACTTGAATCACCTTTTGAAGAAGCCCGGTAGAACCAATCGGAGTAGAAGTTCGATTCAACGTTCAAAGTCCAATACTCACTTTAAGAATGGTTCTAAGTCTAATTGATTTTAAATCAAAAGGGCTAGTTCTATTTGATTTTGAATCTAAGAAGAAGGAATATCAAAAATTCCTCTTTTCTAATAAGATTGGAATGTAGATCAAAATCAAATAAAAATAAGCTAGCAAAATGAATATTAAATAAGCACAAAGTAGCTTAAAATAAACACAAACTTATCTCAGAGAATAGCCTAAAGATTTCTTGAATAGAATAGAATTGAATTGCTAAAACTCTGAAGTTCGTGCTCCATTTATATGCTAAAAAATCCCATCTACGACTGGTCTTAGGATCCTAGGATTGGTCGTAGCTCCAAAGATTTTCAAAGATTTCCGTGGGATTAGATTTTCTGTTCCACGACCGGTCGTGGGCGGTTTACGACAGGTCGTGGACCACATATGACTGGTCGTGGGTCACCTACGACTGGTCGTAGGACCCCAAAATTGGTTGCTGGAGTTTGAGTCGTAGGGCTACGACCGGTCGAAGTATGAGTCATAGAACTCACAGGACTGGTCATAGGATGTCCAGGACTGGTAGTAGGATAGCAAGAAAGATCTGAAAATCTTCAACAACTAACGACTGGTCCTGAAAAACTTAAGACTGGCCGTAGCAGAGCTAGGACTGGTCTTGAAGTCCCTAGGATTGGTCTTAGAACACTCTAAACAAGCATATTAAAATATATGAGTTATGTATCCAGAATGACCTACTGTAAAGCCCATCCTAAGGTCAATCTAAGGTCAAACAAACCTTAAAAGTGAGATGGATATTGAAAGTCTGTACACTCAGATGACCCTTAAGAGAAGCTTGAGAATATACAAATCTTGTAGTAGGACTTCTTGAGCTTGATCTTGACTTGACAAAGTCTTCTAATATACTTAAACTTGATTGAATCTTGAACATGCAAACTTGAGGACTTCAATACTTGAATTCTTCATCCATGTCTTAAAAAATTTCTTCATTTAAGATCTTGTCTTGAAATGCTATGACTTGATTGCAATGAATAGTCTTCAATCATAAAACACATGATATACAAGACATAGATATAGGTTTTGGCACCACAAAATTTAACAACCAAAGGGATATGAAATCATAGCACTTACAGTCCACCACGCTTTCGCTGCGCCACTTTGATCAAGTGGATGCATAATCTGACCTAACTAGATGGGGTTCATAATGTTCTACCCCCCTTGAAAACAAGTCTACTCTCAAGACTCAAGACTCTATGTCCCGACCCATATGTCAAAATCAGGTATACTGTAGGATCTATGGAATTAGTACCTATGGTTACAGAAAAGAGCTGAAATGATGAGTGTTGTGGTTGATTTCAAGGACGGATGTGAGTTTGTGGCAAGATGTCTAATCTCTATTGGCTATATGTCCTTAACATTTTCCAAAGGTAAAACAATAACTTTTGGTTGTAGGTGGTCGGCCCAACACAGAAGAAAAGTTGTGTAGTGGATCTGAGACGGATACATAGACCTTCTGCCTAGCCAGGACCGAAGATTTGTTGTATCAATTCTTAATCCTAGTTGATCCTGATCTTCTGCTTGAACAGAGAATTGAGTTCATTGGTAACTACTAAGATTGAGAATTCGATTCAAACCGCGAATAATTTTCTTATATATATAGTTCCTTTACTCTGCGTTCCCGAATGCAATAAGCCCTTGGGGAAGGCAATTCAAAGGGGCGTGCTGGTTTATCCTAACGTTTAATCTAAGGGATATATAAGTTTTCTCCGAACGTGACTAGTTCTAAGTCAAGCAAGCTTCCTGAGAGTTACTGTAAGACCCGTATCTTGGTCCGTACCTTTCCGTACACTTCCGCAGTCTTACCAGTCGAATTCCGGCAACTTTCGACCCTTAAACAATATCGACGCGCGACCTGGATTCATGTACCGACAACCCGAGTCGACTCAACCCGAGACCAATACTATAGCGACCGCACCGTCGCCGCGGTTCCGATACCGCGACTTGCGCGCCGAGGCGAAACCCTGATCAAGAGATATGAGCCAACGTTCGGTACGAGAAAACGCCGCGCGTTGCGAAAACCAAGGGAATCTCAACGATGTGTCACATCAATCACATCAATCCCATCAATCAATCACCCATCAAGCCATCACATGTCAAGTACACATCACTTCCATCCCTTTTCCCAAGCAACCACAAAAGTCTCCCAAACCCATACCTCTCTTACACAAAAGCCAACAAAGTCTTCTCAACCCATACCTTTCTTACACAAAAAGCCACAAAAGTCAAATTTCTCTTACACCACCATCACTCACCCATCCATCCATCATTCTCTCTCTCCCTTTACATCACTCTCTCTCTTTCTCTCTTTCTCATTCCAAAAAAAAAATCCAAACAACAAAAATTGCAAGGGGCTCCCACGTATAGAATTTCTCCAAGTCCTTAAGCTCCAAGTGGCCCACCTTCCTACCCCAAAATCCCCCATCTCAACCCTCCATTCCTCATCTTAACCGTTGAAGTTGAAGCTATGGTGCCAAGGAACCTCTAGGAGCGAAAAGATCGGACGGTGGGTGCTTCTATAGGGTAGATTTTCTTAATTTTATGGTGGACCAAGTGAGGCCCACCGATCCATGGTGTGGATCTCACTTGGGACCCTTAAATGTGGCCGATGGACCACTTGGATCATCATGATCGTTCCATGATGGGGCCATTCTCCATGGACCCCATCATGATGGTTATTTCATTGCAAAAAGGTCATCTAGACCGTCCATAACGGTGGAGAATGGATCTCCACCGTTGAGTTATAATTTTGATGGTCCCATGATCAAAAGGATCCATTTATTGTATGTTTCATTGCAAGGGAGGGCCCATAATGACGGGGTCCCTCCATCACAAGCCGTGTCCCACTCTCCATGTCTCTCTCTCTCTCCCTCTTTTATTTTATTTTATTTTATCGTATTTTATTGCAATAGGAGGGTGTGACCCACTTGAATGGATCCCACCTTGATGAAATTTTATTCAAGTGGGACCCACCTTATATGTTGAATCCATGACAGGCATTAGTGGTGGCCCACTTCATCAGGGCCCACCACAACATTTTCTAAGCCCATCGTCCAGCGTCTGGGACGCTGGACGTCCCTGTAACCAAAAAAAAAAAAAAAAGAAAAAAAGAGTTTTGGGGTGGTCCTCCTTGTGTAGGCCCCACCTTGATATATGAGTGTGATCCAAGCCGTCCACCCTCTTTTCCATAACATTTTAAGCGTTGAGCCAAAGAATGGGTTCAACCCGATGATCAGACGGGCCATGCCAGAGAAAATGATGTTTTTACCCTTCTGAGGCTTTTAGGGCCCATTTTGTCGTCTCTACACGGCAATTAAATGTCAACCCTTGGATTTTCACGGCATGTTGGGGCCCTAGAATTCATTGGGCGGAGTGGATTATCTATGTGTGGGCCCCACATATGAGTTTTTCAAAAAAAAAAAAAAAAAAAAAGGAAGAAGAAAAGGTGGCAGCGCTGCTGCCACCATCTGAAGCAGCAAATGCTGCCTACGTGAGGAAGCGGACGGACGTAAGGGGGCCCACGGCCCTGCGTGTGGGCCCCACCATGATGTTTATTTATCATCCGGCCTATTTATGAGGTGGGCCACCCCAGTGGTGGGCCCCCCTTCCAAAAATGAGTCAGATCCAAAACTCAGGCGGCCCACACCACTTAAGACAGTGTGAATTAAAATCTACCGTTGAAAAATTTCTGGGGCCCACAGAAGTTTTGGATCGAGCTGAAATTTATGTTTCCCCTTCATCCTAGTCCGAGCAACCTTATGAACAGGTCGGATGGCGTTTAAACCTCACTGGGTGGGCCCCACATGGGACCCACAGTGATGTGTGTATTGAAGTCCACCGTCCAGTGGACGGTGGCGCCCACCTTGTTGCCATTTTGCTTCCACCGTCCAGCGGAGCCTTCTTGATGCATGTGTTTTATGCACGCCGCAGCGGGCGTGCGGTGTGTGTGCGCGTGCTGTGTGGGTGTGTATACGTGTATGGGTGTGTGCATGTATACATATACATACATACTTATATATATACTATATGTATTATATGTATTATATGTACATATTATTCCTGTTGTAGTAAATATGATGGTAGGCCCTCATGTGGGCCCCACCCTTGATGTATGTGATGCATCCGGACTTTCCATCCGCTATGACATATAAGGCCTTTGGGTTAAATCCCTTTGGACTGTAAAAAGAGCCTATGGGCTTAGGCCCACTTGATATGATCCAATCCCATAGGAATAGGCTCTTCTGTTGTACTTCAAAGGCCCATAAAGATTGGACCCATTTGTTGCATTCTTAAAGCCCATGGAAGTGGACCCATTTGTTATATTGAAAGACCCATGGGACTACACCCATTTGATTATAAAAGGGTCCATGGGAATAGGCCCACTTTGATATGCATGCAAGCTCATGGATTAGGCCCATTTGAATCGTTTAAGGCCTAGGGATTTAGGCCCATTCGACTCATATAAGGCCTCTGGGTTGAGGCCCAGTTGATATGCATTTGGGGGCCCAATTGGTGTGGCCCATTTGATACATATTAGACTCATATGATTAGGTCAAATTGATGCAATCCAAGGCCCACGGGTTTTGACCCATTGCAATGCACTTAAGATCCATTGGTGTGGCCCATTTATATGGCCCATCTGATGAATAAAAGGCCCATAAGGTATGGCCCATCTGATGAATAAAAGGCCCATGAGATATGGCCCATTTGATGTATATATAAGGCCCAATGGGAGGAACCTAAGGTCCATTGCAATGTGTAAACCCAATATCGATTATGTAGCGGTGTTTTAAGAAGATCGTACCTGAGAAACAATGTTGGTTTGACGTCCACATTGCGAGTCTAATGTTGGTTGGATGTCCACATTACGACTCTCCTTAGGTCCATTGCTGGGCCGTACTTATCATATTTAGGCCGTCCAGGACCATCTGCATATTAAGATAGTTCATTTTATTATACCATGTCTAATACAGTTTCATGATTCATGATCATACGCATCATACGTATGCTTGTTATGAGGATTGACTGATCATAGCATTTACCTTCGGGCAGGTTGTTTATGGGCTCCCGATTAGGCGGTGCTGTCCTACATGAGCGCACGGTATGCGCAGGATTGGTTGCATGACTGGATGGCGTGATTCATGCATTCCGCATTAGTGTGACATGGTTGTTGTACGCCCTAGCGACATCAGGGCCGTAGCCTCCACAGACGCATCGTGGTTGGCAGGATTGGATACCGAAAATCTTAACTTACATGGGGTACTATAGATATCCCTGGGTGAAAGTCCCTAAACCCTTATGGTACCAAGAGGTTGCTCCAACGTCTAGACCGAGTGGGTAGACGAGCGTTGAGTGCCGATTACCAAACGGTTACGCTCTCCACTGTGTCGTGGTCGGTTGGAAGGGGGTGCGGCCTTACCCGCCCGAGTGTAGGGGGCAATGCTAGGCTGAGTTTGACCAGCTCGAGGAATGGGTCCGCTATCGACGAGTCGCGCCCGATATTGGCAGACGGATAGTGAGGTCTCTTCCACTTACCTTATTGCGCGCGATGTGGCGGCAATCTGGTTTAGAGTGTACTAGACCCCGGTGATATTCCATACTTTGAGCTGTACTGATATGTGGACACTGATGAGTATCTGTATGCTTGAGTTGCATTGTACATTGTATGGCCTTGGGATGGCCGATACCATTCATGTCTTGCATCGCATAAGCCTTGGTACGGCTCATGATATTATGTTTCCATTTGCATATTCCGCATCACTCTGAGATTGCATGTACATATTACTACCTTGAGCACACACCTTCACCACCCTCTAAGCTTTCTGTAAGCTTATGCACGACTGTTGCGTGCAGGTGACGTTGGACTGCAGCAGCGCTGAGACAGGAGCACGTTGCAGAGCATTTTGGAGTTTTGTTCTTTACCATTGTATTTTCCCTTTATGCTCATTGTACTTGTAAAGTTTTTGATCATAGTGGAAATGTAATGGATTTCTTGGTTGTTGTTTGTGGGTTATGCCTTTGGTTATGCTTATTACGAATCAAACTGACATTGAAAATCCTCCTCGTAGCATCCCAGGATCGGAACCTGGTGAATGGGAGCTAGGAGCCGAGAATGGGGTTCTACGGAGGCTGTCGGCGCCGGATTCGGCGATCGGGAATTCTGTTAGCCCGGTTTCCGAGTTTGGGGCGTGACAGTTACTAAAGGAGCCTTTAAAGTATTAAGGGGATCTAATGAAGGAATGAAGTCCTACTCCAACCAAGTCAAACCTACTATTCCTTAGTATATTCATTTGTCTTTCAATTGTCTTAGCATATTCAATCTTTACACTACTTAATGTAACTAGTAGCCTAGTCAGTAATTCACTATTTGTAATCCAAAGTCTATGCTTATACGCTAGATGGTTTCATACCATTTCTACTACAGGGAATCGTTCTATCGCTTAGGGTCAAAAGTTGCCTGATTAGGATTGAGTTGCCCGAACCTGAATCTAAATGCGCTCGAACAATTCACACAGTCCATCCACACAACAATAACTTTATAAGTCAAAGAAGCAACATGCATTTTATTAACAAATGTCACAATAGATGAAGCATAACATTACATGAATCGCGACTGAGAAAGCGTGTGAGCCAGACAACTAAGCTTCAAACACTGAACAACTATCAAACTATTAAACAACTATCAAGCCACACACAAGAACAAACAACAAACAGACAAACAACAATTACATAAAGGACTATTCGTTGAAATCTGGCGATGGAGGAGGAGCACCCTTTCTCTTTCCCATGAGAGAGAATGGTGAAAAGCGAGAAAACGGCCGTAACAAGCGCGAATAAGGCCATGGAAGCGTGAAGAAAAGTGAAGGAAAGGGGAGAAAGGATTGGGTTCTTTGGTTCTCCATGGATTTGAGCCTTAACACAGGTTGTAAAGACCCAAAAGACAGGGATTAGAGAAGGGAAAATGAAGAAATGGGATGAGTTGAAAGCTTACACGATTCTAAGCCTCAATGGAGGATGTAAGAGCTCAAATGAGAGAGAATGGAGAGGGTAGGCAGCAATAGTGAAGAGTTTACAGTAGGGTAATGGAGAGGGTGCACAAAGATGGAAGAGGGAATGATTGGTGGGGCGATTTTTGCTAAAAACCAGAAGTTTGGAAGAGAAAGGAGAGCTTGGAGGGATAGTTTGTGAAGGAAGTAGGTGATTGGGAGGGTTCTAATCAAGGAACCATGGACCAGTGGGGTCCACAAGTCCCCAAACTCAGTCGGCCCAACCAGCTCGCCCTGCCGAGTCAGCTGGTCGGCGAGGCCTCGCCGACCCGGCAAGGTCCTTGCCGATCTCTGGACTGTCCGACGAGGGCTCGCCATTCCGGAGAGGCCCTCCCCCCTCCTTGGGTCCAGATTGATATGGTCCCCCCTGGGTCCTCCTAAAAATGCCCCGATTGGGACCGTGCTCCGATTCGACTCACTTCGGGTCATTTTAGAACAAAACTGATGCATATTGATATCTACCGATTTCTAACAGCTGTGATGGAATAAAACACAATCTAAAATCGTCAATCGATGGTCTAGAAGTGATTTGGGATCGTCGTGTGTGATCAGGAGAGTTGTACATACTCGATCTCGGCGATCGTTTTCAGTAAACTTTCGCCAACAAACAAAACTGGGAGTCCTAACCTGTTTCTAGTTTTCGTCGCTCCCTTTCTATGTCAGAGTGTGTCAGTGTGCGTTGTGTTACCATAACCCAGGTCCAGTTTAATCCAAATCATGCTCTAATACCATCTGTAACGTTCTGAAAATTGAGGGTCGAGCATAAACTCCACTCCTGAGTTCTAGAACATCACTCATGCAACATTTTCAATGATGGATGAATGTCGGCTATATTAATGCATAAAAAATGAAGTGGATTAAGCCAAAACAACATAACATACTCCAAAGACAGTTAAATTTCACAAGCGGAAGACTTTGATAAATATATAAAATGTATAATTTATTGTAAGTCTCCGAAGTGTGAACATGTTACCAGGTTAACTAAATACATGTATACTCCAAAAATGAACAAAAAAGAATATACATGGGATTTTAAAAGTGCAAGATAACAAGTGTAAGGACATCTAATCAATAACCCTGTAACCTCGTCGATTAGAAACTGTATATATGAGAAATCCTCCTTATCATCATAAAGCCCGGCTCTGCTTCGCAAGCAATGCCATCATCTGAAACTAAAACAGGAACTGGTTGGTGTGTACAACACTGTCCCGTAACGTGGGAGTGAGTAGCTAACTTAGTGAAATCATAGAGCAAAGATTAACATGTTATCAAATCAATCAAGCGATAATGATAAAGCAAGCAAATCAATCATTCCTAAATACTGTAATTAATGCAAGAATGAAATGACATGATGTATGCCCTCGCCAACATACTCCCTCATGTGACACCATCTTATGTCCGTAGCATGCTTTCTTCCCTCAGTGTTCCACATCTTCCAGGCACATGCAGTGCGATATGAACGTAATTATTAAGTTGTTATTAGTCCTTTTCATACAGCAGGATTGGGAAGCTAAGGTACCTCCCTTATATCAATTCCCAACAATGATCCAGTCTAGGGTCGTCACTCCTAGTATTCTCATACGATGATATGGTTCTAGGTCACTGCAAGGGCCGTCAGGGCTGCTGCACACACTCGTTACACCTCTCCCCCATCACCTTATCAATACAGGCCTAGTTGTACTGTTGTTGCTACGGAAGGGCCGTCGCCTCACGTAGACTCAGAATACGCTCGAGGTCAATACAAAGAGTTCTTCAGCAATCAGAGTAGTCCGACAGCTCGAATGTAGTGTCCCATACCACCACAATCAGCTCACGAGTCTAAGGTGCTCACTGGTCACTACGAGGAGGTTTATGGCCCCAGCGTAGGCCGACATCTCGACCACGGTGTCCCATACCACCATGCCCGGCTCATGAGTCTTAGCAGATCGAGGTACCATGGTTAACGGGATTTCCACTGGTATATTTGGTACTTTAGATTCAAGCAATAACGTCCATACATGGTTAACATATATCGGGCTAATCGGGTTACTAGACGAGTTCAACTAGTACGAGTGCCCGTTGAGTTGATCGACATGAAGTGCATAAGCACCTCGCGTGGCCTAACCACTGTCGACAAGCAACGCACGGCTCGGGTTCGTCAAACACGTCATACGTGGCGAATAGAATTCAACCACGAGTTCAAGTCTGTTACCATCTTCCTGGACTATAGCATAGCCCCAGACACTTGTTATCTGAATCAATAAGCATATGAGAGAGACAAAATTGAAATATCAAGTAATCCAAGCATGTTATCAACATATTATAGGGTACAACATACGCAGCTAAGCATACACAAGCATTTCATATATAAGGAATCAATTCAACAACGTACATGGAGGAAATCATACACATCGTCAACCTAGTTGAGAATCCTATCTCAACACTAGTCTATAACACCATTTATTAAGTACTTACTCACGCAAGCATTTATACAAACACTTAGACTACACAACTCCAACGTACTTGACGTATGTTAATTTCAACATATAATATGACAGATCCTTATCAAGGAGATGTCTAATACACAACAATCATGTTCTTACATTCAACGCATATGGCAGGCATAAATCATATTGATTTAGGCATTTCTAAAAACACTTAATAACATACGTAGCGTACGTTGGCCGAAACATGTATTAGGGCGAATCCTTTCGCCAAATAGTTCATACATCCATAACTAGCATATATGAACGAAAAATACTCATAGAAATCATTTCAGTAAAATTTATATGTATATGGTATTTCCTACAAATACCTAAAATACCATAAATCTCATATTCTTCGTATGTATTCGAAATAGAATTCGGTCGGCATGTTCTACATGTAAAACAACATTCTTGTCAATAATCTACCATTAAACGACATTGAAAGCTTTGAAAAATGGTAACCTAAGCGTCTAAAATCCGCACCTTATGCGATAGAAGTGTAACGAATTGAATAGGTACTCTACGCTTCCGTCAACGTCGATATGATAGCCTATTACACAAGGGAAGTCAGCTACTTCACTACTTGTATCAATAAAAACCCTAAAATAGGTTAAGGTTAGGGTTTTCTTACCTAGAACGAAGCCGGAATCACCGGGATAGCGATCATAAAGCGATGGGTAAGCACGTAGATCGGCAGGGAAGAATAGTAGGAAGGTTCTCCCACTTCTCTCACACTTTCTCTCTCTTTTCTCTCTTCTCTCTCCTAGGGTTTCTCTCAAATTTGTATAGGCTGAATGAGAGAGGGTTTAAGGCCTTTTTATAAGCTAAAAACTCATGAAAATAGACTTATGGTTAAGGTATACTTATGTTATAACCAAATCGGGTCTATTCCAATCCAACGGAGCACTTCTGGAGGTCCTGTTACTAAATGCGGTCGGAATTAAGCTCTCTAATATTGGATCTACGTCAAGCTAAGTTTTCAGTCCGGTCAAGTTTCCAGATCGACTGTGGCGGACCAGTTTCAGTTCAGCGGTCACCGAAACTCGATCAGGGCCACAAGTGTTATGACATGTATGGGCGACCTTTCTTGATCCAAGGGTAAAATTTGGTCGAATTCTAATGGTCAGAATGCTTAAAATAATGCGCAAGTGAACCGTGCCAGATTTATTAAAATTATATTTAATTTCTTAAAAATTTTCATTTTCTCACACTCTTCACTCCTGACTCAAGAAAATCGTCCCAGATCATCGTTTGAGCTTGATTTTCGAGATGATAGTCAAGTCTAACTAGGCAGTCATAATGGTCTAAGAATATAGATATCAGACTTTCGACGTGCGGTCTAGATCAGATACGAAGTTTCAAAGTGCTCCCGAGAGCAACCGAGTTTAGAGATTGATCCTGGATTTCAGGGTAAGGTAGCGTCAATGATTCTATAGGTTTTGGGTCTTACAGATCGTATTTAAAGTGGTTGGTGCTTATTTCATTGGTGACCTAGTGTAGTGCTAGTTAATTCACGTTAAATTTCTAAAGAATTTCGTTCTAAAGGATTTCTTTGGCTTTGAAATTGAGCTTTAAGAGTGGTATGGTTGACCCTTTGCCTAAGGACGTCTAACTTCAGGTTGGCAAAAATCTGGGGTATTACATGATCTTTGGAGGCATTTTGCTATGCCAAACTCTGCTCGTCCAGAACCAGTAAGGCCTAACCAATCTGCATAAGCTCTAAGAAAATTTAATGGAGAAGATTCTAGATGGGTCCAGAGGCCAGAAGCAGTTGTCCATATCTTCGGAGGTTGTAAAACCACCCTAGAAGATAACATCCACCACTTCCTAAGGGAGGAATGCAAAAATAGAGGATGGGGGAAAAGGGCCGAAGGCACCAATAAAGTCTCTCACTTTCAATTGGAGCAGGGATTTTAGAATAGGCTGGACAAGGAGTCTCGACAGGGCCTCAAGGCCAGTCCAATTGGATTCCCTTAGGCTGCAGTCCCCACGCCCCACTGACCATTGGATCTTTTCGTCAAGGAGATGGAATGGAGACTTAACTTTCTTCCACAACAAAGAGAGGGCGCCTTTTGCACCAACACCATTACCAAGAGTGATATCTCTGCATATCTCACCCTCATGAGTGACAACCATGAAGAATCATCATTGCCAAACTTGACAGCCCAGCCAAACTTCATTTTGAACGCCTCCACACTACCAGAAAAATGGGCAAAGGCTACAGATTAAATCCGTAGCATGACCGTCGTCGTAGGTGCCGAGTCAATAGGTTTAAAACCTATGGCTATGGATTTAATCCGTAGCCATAGCTAAAAATAGCTACAGATCTAATCCGTAGCAAATATTTCTATAGCCAAAAGCACCTACAACTACGGATATTATTGGTAGCTAAAAGTAGTGTTGAATCTGTAGCAATATGCCGAATTTTATAATAGCTGCGGTTGTCAGATTACCAGCTACGGTTAATATCTGTAGCTATTTTCTACATTAAAAAAAATTTATAATCATTCATTCATTCAATTACCACCTGCATAATCATTCATTCATCCAATTACAATCATTCATTCATTCAATTACAATCATTTAGTCAATTACTATCATTCACTCATTCAACTACAATCATTTAATCATTCAATTACAATCATTCATTCAATATTAAATCAATTACAATCCTTCATTCAATCAAAAGAAAGTAAGCATAGAGAGTGTCTTGGTAACCATGGAATCCACACCAATAATAGACTGAGAGGTTGAAGTTTGATCGGAAGGCAACTGCTTGTGACATTTTGGGGTCTGCTGTGTTCTTGAAGGTTATGTCTTAGAGTATGATGCCTCGGCCCGTGACTCCTACACCAGGAAATGACATTGATTAAATGGTTAGGATATGAAATGATATTGATTAAATGGTTAGGATTAACTAATGACTAATGATATACTTGTTGGTTTTGTTGTCTGCATGGTCAACTTTTCAAATTAATGAAGCTTTGAGACATTTGAAAGGGAAAGGTATTGGAGGCTTCCGTACTTCTCTCTAACACACATGCACACCATTACTTAGGATACAACTTTCAAATAGTATTAATCTCTTGATAAGAAATTGCATAAGTGAAATTAAAAATAAAATCTTCATCTCTTTTTTGTAAGGTAAAAAAAAATAATAATAATAATAAATTTATATTCTCTAGAGCTCGCTATTATTTATATTGACCAATGAATATGTCTATGTTATAATCAAGTACTTGCACCTCTGTTTTCTTGATAACCTTGGGGAACAAAAGTAGATGCAATGCTTGCGGCCAAACAATGGAAGGTTAGTCTCCTAGTTAGTTTCCATTATAGAAGAATTTAGGAAAACCAACTCCTCAGACAATCCTCATAGTTCATTTCTTTATTTTTTGCAATTTTCTCTAGGATAATTTTAAGTATTGGTAGAGATCCTCTTAGCAAATCAAATGCATTGAACACACATATTTTATGCATACTGTTTACTGTTTAATAGGCATAATGCATTGAGTTGCTCTTGCATTTAACAAAATAATTTGAAGTACATCTAGGTAGACCTAGCAACATGATGATAGGTAATATACAGAAAATTTTCATTGAACAAGCTATTGAAGTTTAAAGTTAAGATCTTTAGAGTTATAGGGTAAGAACTAAGTTGCGTGATCATTCTAACCAGGTGCTGCTCCTACTTCGAATTGCATTTCCAAACACACGCTCCCACTTCTGAGCTATTTATGCATGCTAACATTAATAGATGCTTCCCAATCCTGCACCTGAATCATTTGCGGCTTCACTTCACGTTTCGTGCAATTATCAGTAGGTTTTCCATGTATTGCAAGACACATGAATTGTCTATTCATTAGCCAAAGAGATACCCTCTGGAGTGTCTCTTTGTATTGTACAAGCTCTACAACTTTCTATAGTTGGTACTTGCAATCTCTCACTTTAACTCTGAAGCAATCATTAATCGAGGAAAAAAAGGTAGAAAAGAAGGTTGTGCAAGTGGACCCCACATGAAAAAATGCCCTCGTGATAAGCTCCTTACAAAACCCATCCGCCAATATTTCAAGTTGCAAATAAACCAAGCAAAAGTATAAGATGGGGAATAGCAACTGCATTTGAAAATAAAATCTAACATATAAGGTGCACCAGTGCCCATTATAGTCTTACCCCATAGAATTCCAAAAAAGTTAGCATGACATTGAAGTCCACATCATCAATCAAGACTTGATGTAGGGCATGTGGTGTTAACCATGTAATCTTTTGGCCTTCAACCTCAGCCTGCACAATTGAACAATATGAGCATAATAAATTGTCAAAAAGGATGCGTAGGAAAGGCTAACCCATTCCTTCATAAATGCTTGATCGCTTTAACAATAGGTGGCTAAATAGTCAAGACAATCTTCTTAGATCAGGTCATAATCCAACTGATTCAGCACCTAGGGCCACACGGTATTCAATTTAATTCAAGTCAAATACAATTCTAGCAATATTCGACGCTTTGCATATTTGCACACTTTTAATTAAAATAGAGCCATTCACTACATGTATGGTCGTGTGATCGACATTTCACATATTTGCACACATTTAATTTAAACGGGGCCATTCTTTACACATGTGGCCATGTGCTTTGATTGAACAATGACACTATCCACCTACCTGCAAGCATGCATGCCAATAAGTTATCTCCACAGACCTTGACGAATTGGATTTACTTACACAACATGGTAATCTCCACAAACCTTTGGCATGATTGCTGTTGTTTCTTTAATGTAACAATCCATGTTTCTGGTGCTTCAATGGAGTAAGAAATCTCCATACAAGTTATAAACTTTCAAAGCAAATCAAGTTTTATAATGTCTTATACTAAATCTTTTAATTCAAGGAAATGTATGATATTCATGGTTTTCTTGTCCTTGCAGTGAATGGGAAATACCATTCATTTGTCAGTGTTTTTCATTTGAAAAGATGGATACTATCTTTATTTCATTTCCATCCCAACCCAATTAAAAATTCATCAAAAGATGAAAACCCCAATTCTGATAGAACAATCCTATTGGATAGGTTAATTAAATGTCACATAAATGGTGGGGTGGGCCTCATGCCACACAGAGACTACATAGATGTTACATAAATGTTTTAGGAATGCTCATTTTATCTATGAATGCTTAGTTTTTGAATCTTCCTTGAAAATGGTAAAACTTGCAAGCATGGAGGACAAACTGCTACATTTCTGCCTAATTGGAGAGCTCGGACTGAGGTTGATTACTCAGTGTGCAAAGCTACAAGAAGAAAATTTTCCAGCCAAAAATTCATATGCATGTTAGATACTACACTAGTGATTGGATACATGTTGCCAAAAGAAAACGTATTGGTAAAAGAAGCAAAAAATCCAAGTGGCATGGACTGTAGGTGTATGTTTAGTACAAATAGACTAGTAGAGGCGGGAGCAAAACTTACATCTAAGAGGAAAAACCATTGTCAGGTTAGAAAAATCTTGTTGTATGGAAGTGCATGCTACACATACTCCCCTAGTGACTTTTGAACATGGGCTTGAACCTTGTATAACATCTCTCATATTTGAACTTTCAGAACTCCCATGCTACAAATCTAAGCTACATGAAGACTAGTGGTCAAACTGTAAAAGACAGATCCGAAATTAACTCAACAGTCAATATTTCTAACAACACAAATAACAAAAGCATGTACACATCAAATTAATAAAAATATTGCTAATAGTTTTCAGTTTTATGATTGATTTGAAATGGGATTAGTTAGCAATTATTCATGGGATGCCTATAGAATTCGATTTACTCATATCACTTTACAAAATAAGTCCATTCAATTTAGGGCATTATTACTTCTTCTTCTTCTTCTGTTTTTTTTTTTTTTTTTTTTTTTTTTTTTTTTTTTTTTTTTTTTTTTTTTTAAAAAAAAATTTTAAACTTCAATTTGTTCAATTCATGAATCCAACTCATCTAGTCCACAGTTACATGTTTCTTGTTTGAATCTTCCAAGCCTAACTACATCCCACTAAATGAGCTTATGTGCACGAATTGGAAACAGTCAGAATTTCTTGTTAGTTAGGGCAGAGCAACTCCAAACCAACAAGCAAACTCTGATGAATACAAGAGCGTGGTATTCACTTTCAGTTTGCTCTTTTGTTGCAAATGGGGTAAGCTAGTTGAGGGTTTTTCTTTTTATTTTTTTGTAAAATTTTTTATTTAAAGATTGCTACGCCAATTAAGTATGGAAAGACCATGTTTAAGAAAGACTGAAATAACATAAATCGCACACACTAGGCTACATTTGGATGCTCAATTGAATTGAAATCATTCAATTCAATGAAATTGAAATGATCGTCATGGGAATAACCCCTTTCCATCCACAATGAAGATCCAACCCCAAATAGCAATTCAAATTATTTCAAGCCGAACTCAAACAACATGGAATTGCATTTAAGGGCCGGCCATCACAATGTACTGAAATAGTCCACCTCCATTTTAGTCCTTTCCTCTATCTTTAACTAAATTTCACAACTAACTACGACTAAGCATCCAAATGCACCCTCAAAATTCAAGAGAAGGATAAATGAGATCCAAATCAATGGCAAGATCGCATTCAAGGCTAGACCAAAGAAGAAAATTCCATTTCTTTCAATCGAGCATTATATAGCACATTTGAATTCTAAGAAAGGTGATTTGATGGAATCTTGAGATCTTTGAGTAGGATGTAAAAAGGTTCACTCACCTTGAAGCATTTAAACCACCAAGTGCAACTGTTCCCAAAATCAGAAGAAAGATTTATTAATCATCCAATTTTAGCTGGGCAATTCTCCTTTTTAGTCATGTACAAAAAGACAAAAGGGATTCATAGAACTTGGGGGAAAAAAATGAAACATTTGAAGCTTACAAGTAGAGACTTGGAAAGTTTGTGCCTTCCACACCAAAACACACAACAGTTATCTCGTTGGGTAGCACAAATGGCCCATTGTTGTTATTAGATCTGTTCTACAAGTTCATACATCTATTAGTAAGAAATTAAATAAATTAACAATTAAAGAAGATCTTATCGAAAGCCATGAAATAAATGAATGAAAATCTCAAATTTTCAAATCCAATCACCATGCACCCAAATATAGAAGAATTGATCTGCATGTATGACAACAACTCATGCTTGAATTTGAAATATGTAGCTCCAATCCTCCCACATGTAACATCCACCTGAAAGAATGCGCATAACCGTCATACATGAGCAATCAATACACAAATGTGCAAGTAAAACCGTAAAACCAAAGATACTATACTTTCAGAATTTCCTCCATAATTAACGATCTCATTCTAAAGCCCTTCTCCCTCCTCCTTTACCTAGGCTTGGGACCGGCAATGCAAGGAGTTGCATTGGCAGAGTTAAAAAAGGGCTTAGGCTCCATTTGGTTTGAAAAAAAAATGTATTCATAAATATTAATGTGATGACCAAATGGAGCCTACGACTATAAATAAGTTCAAATATAGAGTACAAAATTCATTCAATATTAAATGACTCTTAATAGATAAAATATATATTGTAAGACGGGTTAATGTACTAACTTTATTATCATTTTTCATTGTTATATTGCAAAGGTAGTTATATACATGGGCACAACTAGATGCACTCAACACTAAGAAAGTTACACTTTCACATCCTCACCATTAAAAGACAGAGGAGGGAATCCAGTGAGCATTCACTAGCAGTACATCAGTGGGTGTCCAGCCTAGGTCGCCCAACTAGCAGGGCGATTCACTAGTAACTCAACTAACATACATACATTGGCTGTGTCGACAAGGGAAAACTAGTTTTCAAATCATTTTAACACAAATCAACAATGATGGAGGGTAAAATGAAACATTCCAGACCTTAATTTGTTAGTGTTAAAATGTAAAACTTGGTTATAGAAAACAACAAGCTTTAGAGCTCTCCCTATGTTTCCCCAATTTTTCTACTTCTATATTTGTAAGCACATTATAAATTTTCAGAGCAACTCCGACCCACTAGGAAAAGGCTATGATTATGATGAAGACAGTACTGATGGTGATTATTTCCAAAGAATTAATGGATAATACCCAATTGTAGGTTAGGGATGCATTAGTCCAATTCTAGTTTCATCGTCTTTCTAAAATTCTAAATAATGCATAGAGATGGACACACAAAGTCCATGTGCTTCCCTATATAATGGATTATTCTCTCTGCACAACAAACCATTTAGCATTCTCCAACCGATAGTTCAACTGTTGAACATCTCAACCCAGTTTAGGTCAATATAAACCATTAAAGAAGCAACATCCCTTGATGCTATCAATATAACCAGTTCTAAAGGTTTTGGAATTTATGAGAAAAGGAACTTTGTGACATTAGATAAATTTCTATAGCATAGCAATATAGCACATTTAGAGGAAATCAAATGCTTGGTTCCCTCACATGCTCTTTCAGTGCAAGGGTACCGAGTATAATTTTAACATCTTGTCAAAATCCAAAAATCCCCCAAATGAAAGTTTCAATTTTCTAGCATTACAAAACCAAATTCAGAGAAAGAAAACAACTAAACGCCATTTCAGAATCATCTATGTAAAATCAAAAGAAAAGGAAAAGAAAAACCCAGTTGAAGTTTCTACCATTCTAGTAATAAAGAAAAGCAACTAGGAAAGATTAAACACCCAATAACATTACAGAAAAGGAAGTTTTAGGATATTTTGCCAAAAGCCAAGAAATCCGAATGAAGTTTCCAGCTTCCCAGCATTGCAGAACCGAAATCATATAAGTAAAACAACCACAACACTACACAACAGAATATTATTTCTTGTTCTCTAATGCGTTCCTTGTAACCTCTCTTCCATGGCTTGGAGATGGGTTCTGATGTTCTGTTGCTGGTGGCTCAGATTCACCATTACCATCATTAAAATATTCTTATCTCGCCTTAGAAGGTTGATTTCTACCTCTAATTGTTTAATAGGCATAAAGATTTCTTATGCAAGATATATATGTTGGGCAAGTGATATTACAAGATACAAAAATAGAGATTTCAATGGCGCATCCAACCGCAACTGATTTCGAAAACACACACACACACACACACACACACACACACACACACACACACACACACACACAGAGAGAGAGAGAGAGAGAGAGAGAGAGAGAGAGAGAGAGAGAGAGAGAGAGAGAGAGAGAGAGAGACTAATCGTTCTTCTCCTTCTTACGGCAAAAGGGGTTTTTAAAATAGAGACAAAGAGAGGGGTTGAGAAACAAAGAGAGGGGAATGCGACTGAGAGACAGGGAGAGGGTGAGGGAGAGCGGGAGATTAAGAGATGGCAAGGCAGAGGTTGAGTGCGAGAGAGAGATAGGGTGAGGGAGCTTGGGAGATGGAGAGAGGGAGAAATGGGCAGACGTAAAAACCTTGGTTTTGGGAGGTATACGGGCAGGAGAAAATGGCGGAATGATATTTCATTTGGGGAAGGGCGCATGACGGATGACCCATTAGGACCATGGGGCCCACCATGATGTATGTGATTTATCCACTCCATCCTTTAATTTTAAAATATTATTTTAAGGGTTGATGCAAAAAATGAGTTAAATCGAAGCTGTAAGAAGATAACACAACATATTAACAATAGAAATTTAATTTTTATGATTCTTATTGTGTGGTCCATTTAGAACTTTAATCTACATAATTTTTGGCCTAATCCATTGAAATTATATATCAGAATTTTTGGATGGCTTAGATCAAACACATCTATTTCAATGGCCCCATGGAGCCCCTTAAGCACCATTAATATCTAATACGACTATGATGAGGAGGTAGGCTTTAGGTACGAATCAATTAGGTTTTAGGCACGGATTAAATCTATAGCATAATTGTTACAGATGAAATCCGTAGCCAAAAACTTTCAAAGTCCGTAGCTTTTGATCAATTTTTTGGTAGTGTCATCACCTCTCTTAGGGATCTGATCCCTAGCCCACCTTCCAGCAGCAACTTAGAGATTCTTTTTCAGCTAATCCAATGAAGCTTTTTATTACCCTCAGCCCAACCACAAAAGAAATCAGTAAATTTCATCTTAAGGGTCCAAATCAGTTGTAGTGGAACCTGCAAAGCTGCCAAGATAGGAATACTACCTAGGATGTGCCTAATCAGGGTAGCTTGCCCACCCTGAGATAGGTGCCAAGTCTTCCACCCGATGATGCGATTAAGGACCTTCTCGAGTAGAAATTGAAAATCAGAAGCCTTAGCTTTACATCTTATAATTAGCACGCCAAGATAGTGATTACACATTGTGGACTTGGGAATCCCTAAGAACCGCTCGATGCTTCTAATTCTGCTAACCGAGAGGTTATCGAAACATAGGAAGGAACTCTTCCTGTTGTTAATTTTCTAGCCCGACGAGTCTTGGAAATATTGCAGGAAATTCTTTACAGCCTGAAGGGAAGAGTGACTCGTGTTGAGAAACAAGATCATGTCATCCACAAAAAGGAGGTAAGAAATAGTTGGACAGCCTCTACAAAGATTGAATGGCTAGAAAGCACTTGATCCCACTAACGCCTTAAAACCTTGACTTAGAACTTCAACAGTAATAACAAACAATCCTGAGGAGATCAAATCACCTTATCTTAGCCCTTTTGAGGAGTTGAAGTAGCTCGTTGCCTCACCATTAATAAGAACAGAAAACCAGTTGTTATTCCAGCATGATTCCAACAAGGAGATGCAAGCATCGCTAAACTTGAAACACTTCAACACACTCTTCAATAAATTCCAATCAACTCGATCATAAGCCGTCTCAAGGTTGAGCTTAAGTACTATGTTACCTTTGTGAACCTTTCTATTTAACTCTGTGACAATTTCTTAGGTAAGGGCCACATTTTCTGCCATGGAACGACCACCAATGAAAGCCCCTTATTCACAAGAAATAATTTTGGGGAGAAGGAGGCTAAGCCTAACCGCCAGAATTTTGGAGAATACTTTGTAGATACAGTTGCACAGGCTTATTGGCCAAAAATCACTGAAAGAAGAAGTCGCTACAGCTTTGGGGACCAGACAGATTAAAGAAGAAGAGAATGCTTGTGGTAAGGGGCCACCTTGAAACCGGAAGACAACAGCCCTATGGAGATTGGAGCTAACAATGGGCCAACAAGAAGTAAAGAAGACCGCCAAGAAGCCGTCTGGGCCTGGCACCGCATCTTTCGGCATAACAGATTTTGCTTGCTGGACTTCCTCAATTGATGGAGGGGCCATGAGGCTGGCATTATCTTGGGTAGTGATTAATGATGGAATGATAGAAGAGAAGGATGAGGGAGGGATCCGCCTTGAAGGACTTTTGTAAGAAATTGATTGCTTCATTTTTAATAGATATGGTCCGTCACTACTCGGCCATCTTCCACTTCAATATAATTAATGATTTTCTAGATTTATCTTTGGCTAAGAAATGGAAGTACTTGGTATTTCTATCCCCTTCCTCTAGCCAAGAATTTCTTGATTTTTGTTTCCAAAAAACCTCTTCGAGAAGCTTTGCATGCGCCAGATGCTGCCTAACCTGCTCAAACTCTTGGGAAAGGTCCTCTCCTAGACCACTCTGCCATAGATTTTTAAGACTTTCCAAGTGGGCTACAAGCACAAGTAAAGAAATTGATCCATACTAGTCAAGTCAATAAGAGCATGAGCACATATATTATGTCAACACAAGAGCCTAATGTAAAGTACTAGGAAAATGCTGATAAATATCGGCGCTAGAAATTATTTGAGTATCATAAGCAAAGTCTTTTAAATAACTCAATGACAAGTTTTTTCTAAGTGGAGGGGGTTAGATTTAGGATGTGGGATAGATACAATCATAACATGGTTGAACTAAAATAAGGTGAACCGTAAATTGGTCATAACTTTTGATCCAGGTATTGTTATAGGGTGCAAAACCTATCAATCTTTACTATAACGAGCCATTTAAGGTGAACCAACTCACTATAAGTGTTATAGTTTTTGCTCCTTTGATTGTCAAATTTTGTAGTGCCAAAACCATAATCTTTATCTTGTGTAGCACTTTGATATATATATATATATATATATATATATATATATATATATATATATATATATATATATATATATATATATATATATATATATGTTCAAGTCATGACAAGTGCTTCAAGTTAAGAACAATGATCTACTTCAAATGCAAGAACAAGTACATTATTTACTTCTTTAAAGCTTTAACTCTCAATGTTGTAAAGCGACATCGAAAGACATATGAATGGTTTAAGACTCAAGGTGAAGATCAACATATGCATACAAGCTTCATCATGTGTCAGGATTGCAAGCTTCATGGACTTCAAGGAAAGACTATCAACTAAATGAAAAAGAAGTTCATTGTTCATACATCACAAAGAAAGTTTGGACGACCTTAGATTGATCTTAGGGTAGGTAATTTTGAATACATAATTCAATTGGTTATTTTATAAGTGTTTGGTCTATTCTTTGACTAGTCCTAGAATTGGTTCGACCAGTCCAAGAAATTCTAAGACCAGTCCTAAGTTTGTTATAAATTTTCAAAATTTTTTGTTGAGCCACAACCAGTCCTGGAGACTGCTCGACCGATCATGTGAACAGTGCACGACTCGTTCACGACCAGTCCTGCAACTACAACTCGAACTCCAACAACTGTTCCAAGTCTCACACGACCAGTCGTGGAGGTCACACGACTAGTTGTGCAGTGCCTACGACCAGTTGTGGAATGGTTTTATTTGAACGCACTCAAAATTTCAAAAATCAGTTCGACCTTCGACCAGTCGTAGTGTCCATAGGACCAGTCAAAGGTGCGATCTTCTCACCTATAAATAGACGACGAATTTCAGAGTTTGGTAATCCAATTCAAGTAAAATAAAGGCATCACTCCGAGAGATAAGTTAGTAATTTGTTTAAGCTATATTGTGCTCATTTAATATTCTTTTTTGTAGCTTTCTTTGTATTTAATTTTGAAATTCTTTATTCCAATTATATTTGAAAGAGGAATAGAGGTATTCCCATTTCTTGGAATCAAAATCAAATCAAGCTCGCCCAAGGTACTTTAACTATAAAATCAATTTAAAACCTGAAACAATTTCATATGTGAGTATTGGACTTTGAACTTCATCGTTGAACTTCTATTCTGACTTGGTTCTTCCGGGCTACAATAAAAGGAGAAATCTAAGTATTTTACATTTGTGTAAATCTTTTGTTTTCGGTTTCTTTTGAGATTGAGCCAAAAAAATCTCAGCGTTTTGGTTATCTGAGGAGAGCCAGAAAACTCAGAGTGAGGGGTTGTTTGAATTGTGTAAAGGCCACTTGAAAGACACAATTGTGAATGTTTTAGGTGAACCTGAGAAAAACCTATTTTAATAGTGAACACTAATATCCACTGTGTGAGGATATTAAGAGTGGAACAGCTGTGTGGTTGTTGTTTAACAGTTGGTGTACATACAGGCGAACCACTATAACTCTTTGTGTTTGGATGTGTGGTTTATTTTCTATATATTTTATCATTCAAGTTTGTGGGATGTACTTGTGGATGTGAATGTTGTAATATTTACGTTTCAAGCATTGTGGAGAATGTTGTAATAACTTAGATTCCATTTCTTTGTTATTTATTTATTTGTTCCTTTGTATCAAGTTTAAGTTTTTGATACAAAGACCTTTCAAAAAATCAGGTTGTCCTACCATAAACCTTGGTTTTTGGTGTAAGGTTGTCCTTAGAACAACATTTGTATCAACCTCTCAATACTCATATATTTGAGGCTGCTTTACTTTTCAGTATTGTGGTTTATTCAAAGTGTTATCTTTCCTTTAATTGTTTTCATTCCATTGTTATCATATTATTTTGGTATAGTCCTATTCACACCCCCTCCTTATAGGACATATAGCTTGGCCTTTTCAAGTGGTATCAGAGCATAATAGCTCATTTTCTTATTCTATTTGGATTTATTTCCTGAGTTAATCGATCTAAGCTATTTATAGATGTTAAATTTTGATAGCCTTTCAGTCACTAGGCCTTCACCATTCGATGGCTCCAATTATGCTTATTGGAAAGCCAGGATGAGGATTTTCCTTAAATCCATGGATGAGAGTGTGTGGCTAGCCACAGTGAATGAATGGACCCCTCTTACCACTGAAGTAATTAGAATCGATGGATCCAAATCTATGAGAATTACACCTTATTTCTCTTGGACCACACTTCAGAAAAGTGAAAGTAGTGCAAATGCAAAAGCACTAAATGCAATCACTTGTGCATTATCACCGGATGAATTCAAAAGAATTATATCCTGTGATTCTGCAATGCAAGCGTGGAATTTTTAGAAATGACACACGAGGAAACATCAATTGTCAAGAAATCTAAAATTCAAATCCTCACAACCAAATTTGAGGAAATACGTATGAAAGAAAATGAAATGTTTATGGACTTCTATACAAGATTAAATGACATTGTGAACTCTATGTGGGGTCTTGGTGATAAAATCTCAGAAAGTAAAATTTATGCAAAAATACTACACTCACTTCCTAAACGGTTCAATTCTAAGGTAACTGCGATTTAGGAACTTCATGATGCGGATAATATGAGGGTAGAAGAATTAGTTAGTTCTCTACAGACATATGAGTTAACTTTTAAAGCTCCTAAAGGTAAATCTATCGCCCTTAAATCTTCTAAAAGTATTTCTCAACAAAATAGTAGTAATTCTGATTTAGAAAACTCTGAAGATGATATGACCCTTTTAGCTAAAGAGTTTTACAAAATTTTTAAAAGTAAAAAGAGGGTTGATTTTCAAAAATATAATGATAAGAAAAATCTAAACCTGAAACTTGAAAATATTTAAAAGACACTCAGTGTTACAACTACCATGAATATGGGCATTTAACATACAAGTATCTAAAGAAGAAAAAACCCAAAAAGAAAGGAATGTTGGCAACTTGGGATGAATCCTCTCACTCTGAAGCCTCTTCTAAATCAAAAGATTCTGAAACTGAGTCGGGCAGTGAAGTTAAAGCTCTTATGCCTCTAGCCAAATTCACTTTTTCAGATCATGATGATTTAACTAGTGATGAAAATCTGAATAGTGATCATTAAAATGAAGAAGATCTTCAAGATGCTTACAATGCCCTATACAAGGAAAGTTGTAAAATTGTGATAAAACCAAAACTTCAAAAAGAAATATTTTTAAAACTTAAAGAAAATTTTGATTCTATTGTTTTAGAAAAATTCCACATTTCAGATTGTTTTGAAAAATTGAAATACGATTTAGATTTCAAAACCTCCCTTATTAAGAATCTTAAATCTGAAAATGAAAAACTTAAACTTAAAGTCTCTTTGCTTTTAAGTTTAAAAGATACATGGAGGTATGTCCAAGGTGATCCAAAGTTAGAAAAGCTTTTGTCTGAATTAAGAAAATGTGACGACCGAACCGGTTTGGGCTACGATAAAAATGTTCCTCCCCAATGAAGAATACTCCTCCTAAGTTTGTGAAAGGAGAGTCTTCAAACTCAAAAGGGAATAGTTCAAATCAAAAATTTTCTAAAAAGACTAAAACTTTTCAATCTTTTAAACCTAAAGATAACCATATCAACTATAAAAATCAGAACCGAAACCCTTTATCTGAGAAAATAGTTGATTTACTTATGGAGCTCTTAAAATCTAACTCAGTAGGTCATTCTTACAATAACTACAAATACAAGAAGACCAACTATACTCTTAAGCCCAAAACAGTTATGAAATGGGTTCCTAAGGTTACTTGCTTGGTTTCCCACACCGCTTTCAAAGCTTCAACCAATTCAAAGTGGTACCTCGACAGTGGATGCTCCAGGCACATGACTAGTGACAAAGGTCTGTTCACCACTCTTACAGATATGACTGATGGTTCAGCCACATTTGGTAATGGTAATAACTGCAGAATTATTGGCCAAGGTACGGTTCAACTTTCTAACCTCCCTTTATTTAAGAATTCTTATATGTAGAAGGTCTAAAACATAACTTGTTAAGCATTTCTCAAATATGCGATAAAAATCACAGTGTAAAATTTTCTAATCAAGGTTGTGAAATTTTAAACAAAAAGGGTTCTATAATATTAACTGGTCATAGAACTTCTGAAAACTGTTATATTGTTAGTGATTCTAGCTTATCTAGTCAATCGTGTTACGTGGTTAATACCAATGAGACTGAGTTATGGCATAAATGCCTTGGGCATGTACATTACCGCAATTTGTATAGATTAAGCAAAAGAGAACTAATAAGAGGTGTACTTAAATTATAAAAAGTAGACAATGCCAGATTGACAAACAAACTAGGGGTGCTCATAAAAAGGTGGACTCCAATGCCACATCCAAACTGCTCGAACTTCTCCACATGGATCTTATAGGACCAACCAGGATGGAGAGTCGAGGTGAAAAAAAAAAATACGTTCTTGTAATTGTGGAAGATTTTACCAGATTTACTTAGGTAGCCTTCTTAAGGGATAAATAAAAAACCCTTGATGAAGTAAAAAGGATTATCAAATGGATCCAAACTAAAAAAGGTTCTCAAGTCTGTAAGATCCGTAGTGATCATGGATCAGAATTTAAGAATAGCAGTTTTGAAAAATTCTGTTGCAATCAAAAAATATCACATGAATTCTTTGCACCCAAAACACCACAACAAAATGGAATTGTTGAAAGAAAAAATAGAGTGCTTCAAGAAATGGTAAATGTAATATTGAATAGTATGAAACTCTCTAGAAATCTTTGGGCTAAAGCTGTAAATACTGTATGCTATATAATCAACCGGGTTTATACAAGTAAAACTTATAATAAAATGACTTACGAAATATGGTTCGATAAGAAGCCTACTATCAAATACTTTCGAGTTTTTAGCAGCAAGTGTTATATTTTACATGACTGTAAAAATCTGGGTAAGTTTGACACCAAAAGTGATGAAGGGATCTTTTTAGGGTATTCTTTGAACAACCGAGCATATCGAGTACTGAATAAGAGGACTTGTGTAATTCAAGAGTCGATCAATGTGGTCATTGACGATCACTTGAATACACCTGCCTCAAGTTCAGATAATGATGTTCTTCTAATTGATAAACCTGATACTTCATCAACTAAAATTAACTCTGAGCTGAGGACTGTCAAAGATCATCCAACCACTCAGATTCTTAGAAATTCTCTCACTAGTGTGTGCACTCATAGACAACTAGAAGATATATGTAATTATGTGTGCTTTACATCTCAGATCAAACCAGCAACGTAAAAGAAGTTCTTACTGACAAAAACTGGATAGTTGTGATACAAAAAGAACTTAATCAATTTATGAGAAATGATTTTTGGTATCTTGTTCCTGGACCTAAAGATAAACACATTATCAGAACTACGTGGATTTTAAGAATAAGTCTGATGAACTTGGTAATATAATTCGAAACAAGGCTAGACTGGTTGTACAAGGGTATACTCAAATTGAAAGCATTGATTATGATGAAACTTTTGCCCCAATAGCTCGTCTTGAATCAATCAGACTATTTATATCCATTACTTGCTTTAGAAATTTTAAAATTTATCAAATGGATGTAAAGAGTTTTTTCTTAAATGGTGATCTACATGAAGAAGTATATGTTGAACAACCAACGGGTTTTGAAGACCTTAAGAATGTTGATCATGCCTATCGCTTAAAAAAAAAGGCTCTCTACGGTTTAAAACAATCTCCCAGGGCATGGTATGAAAAATTGACTAAGTTTTTACTCAGTCATAAGTTTCAAATGGGAAGTGTAGATAAGACTCTTTTTGTTAAGAAACATAACAATCATATCTTAATAGTGCGGATCTATGTTGTTGATATTATTTATAGATTTACCTATTCTAACATGACTATTGAGTTTGCAGATCTTATGAAATCTAAATTCAAAATGAGCCTGGTTAGGGAATTGAACTATTTCCTAGGGTTGCAAGTAAAACAACAACCTGATGGTATCTTTATTTCTCAAACCAAATATGCTTTGAACTTAATTAAAAAGTTTGAATTTGAGAATGGAAAAAACTTTGATAGTCCTATGAGTACATCATTAAAACTCTCAAAAGACTCTACAGGTAAATGTGTGGATCCTAAATTATATCGTAGTATGATTAACAGTTTACTTTATTTAACTGCTAATAGACCTGATATTGCCTTTAGTGTTGGAATTTGTGTAAGATATCAATCTGACCCAAAAGAGTCACATTTAACTATTGTTAAGCAGATTATGTGATATGTCGCAAGTTCAGTAAATTTGGGACTAGTATCCACATGATACTAGTGTTCAATTGACTGGTTACACAGATGCTAATTAGGCTAGTAATATCGATGATAGGAAATCAACCAGTGGTGGTTATTTCTATATTGGAAACTGTTTAGTTTCTTGGTTTAGGAAGAAACAATGTTCCGTATCACTCTCAACAGTTAAGACTGAATACATCACAGCTAGAAATGCATATACTCAACTCATATGAATTAATAGAATGTTAAGTGATTACGGAATTGCACAGGATTCAATGGTTTTATATTGTAATCATTCTAGTGCAATTAGTATATCTAAAAATCCAATCCAGTATTTACGAACCAAGCACCTTGACATTAGATTTCATTACATTCGTGAATTAGTGGAAGAAAATATAATCTTTTTAGATTACATTCCAACCGAAACTCAACTTGCTGACATTTTCACTAAACCGCTTGACCAAAGCAGGTCTAATAAATTAAAATTTGATCTTGGCATGTGCAATTTAAATTGATTATTCATGCTTTTCTGTATTATAGTTTATATTTATTAGATTATAATTTTAAATTTTAGAATTATGTGAAGAATGCATTTTTTTTTATGTGCATGACTAGTCAAGGACGTACTTGACTAGTTGTGTTACGACTAGTTGAGGACATCTCACAACTAGTCGTGTAGCATGCTAGGTCTTTTAATTTGGAGAAAAACTCCTTCCTCATTTCCTCTTTTTTCTCCAATGGGCCGTAGCACGACTAGTCATACCTAACTACTTGATTCATCAAGGTCAGTGCATTATTTTAATTTTTCTTATAGAATCAAACTTTATTTAATTCATTTTCTTCCTTGGAGTTCTTGATTTCAAGTTTTCTTGAAGTTTTTGGGGATTTCTCTTGCAAAATTTGATCTAATAAAATCCCATTCTACATATTTTGTAACTTCTTGATTATTTGTATTCTTTTTTGAAAATGGATACTAAAGGTAGAAAAAAAAAAACTCGTGGTTCATCAGCATCTAGATCATCACCTATCATAAGGAGCCACCTTCGATCACCCAAAGATGATCCTCCCTATGTGCGGGATTTGAGGTTACGCAATGTGATAGTTGAGCGACCTGTACATGTTGAACTTCTTGCTCCTTTTGATCTCTTTCCTCTTCTCCAATCTGTTGGATGGGCTAACATTCCACATTGGGGTGGACCAACATACCAGTCTATTGCGCAGTCTATGTTCGTATGCATTTCTGATTTCTTTATAGAAAATTTAACTTTTACAATTACAACTAGAGAAGGTCCATTTGAAGTTGATAGACATTTAATTTTTGGACTTATGGATATACTTGTCAATGATGACAGTATTCCTATTAGCAATCTAGTTTATAAACCATCTGAGTAAAAAAACGTATGCTTACTAGGGCATTATGTAATATAGATGCGCAATGGAGTTAGAATGGGAATGTACTCGCTTCAAGGTAGTTGTTATTTTCCCAGATACAAGGTCGTTCATAGGATATTTATTTCCAATCTTTATCCTAGGTCTGGTAACGAAACTAAACTCACTTCTTTTATGGTTTGAATTTTGCATTCCATCATATCCAGAGTCAATATCTGTCTTCCTTCTTTAATTTATTTTTTCATCGTTCAATTCCATCTCCATCTGGGTTATAGTGATATTCCATTTGCATATCTTATGACTTTGTTAGCTACTCACATGCTAGTTACTATGCTTGTTGGAGAGGCTCCTATTTGTCACCTTATCTTCAATAATAAAAATATAAACAAGAGGAATTTACAATTGGCTAAGGGCCAAGTGAATGAGGGTGGTCGTGGAGTTGAAGCATTGAATGAAGAAGAAGGTGGCTTACTTGATAATGTAAACATGGATGATATTTTTAAGGAACTTGATTCGGATTTTGAGGCTGACCGTGACTATCAACCATCTGACTTTAATGTGCATTTACGTGCACTTGAGGAGAAGGTAGTGAATATGAATGTTGCCCATGATTTGCAGTTCAAATATATGCCCAAGTATCTTAGGCACATTAACAAGGGTCTTCATCAAATTGATCCTACCATACCTAGTCCTTCTTTAGGATCTGATTAAGTGTTTTCTCATTTAGCGTGTAATAACTTTTGTGATACTTTCTTTTTTCTTTCAGTTTCTGAGACTGAATTTGGATGATTTTAGTTTATGCTGGTTAATTATATGTGATCTTTGAATTTGCTTATATCTTTCATATCTTGACTATATTTGCTCCATTATTCCTCTTTTAACTATTCTCCACTTCCATATCTTCGTTTCTTCCTTTGTCATATTGTGACAAAAAGGGGGAGAATATTTTGTTAACTTACTTCTGGATATGGATTGTGGGTAGTAGCATTGCATTTTTTTTTTTGTGCTACTCAAGAGGAGTAAGTAATTTTTTGTGTGCTACTTAGGGGGAGTAAGGAAGTGTTTTGGTTATTTCATGATGATTTGGTCTAGTGCATTATACTTTCTTTTGTATATATAGTGCATGATTGTTTACTGAGCATGTATTGCTTCTCTTATTTTTAATGTAGTGTGTTTTGTCACAAATTTGACAAAGGGGGAGATTGTAAGTGTTATAGTTTCTGCTCCTTTGATTGTCAAATTTTGTAGTACCAAAACCATAATCTTTATCTTGTGTAGCACTTTGATATATATATATATATGTTCAAGGCAATGCATCACATGTTCAAGTCATGACAAGTGCTTCAAGTTAAGAACAATGATCTACTTTAAATGCAAGAACAAGTTCATTATTTTCTTCTTTAAAGCTTTAACTGTCAATTTTGTAAAGCAACATCGAAAGACATATGAATGGTTCAAGACTCAAGGTGAAGATCAACATATGTATACAAGCTTCATCATGTGTCAAGATTGCAAGCTTCATGGACTTCAAAGAAAGACTATCAACTAAATGAAAAAGAAGTTCATTGTTCATATATCATAAACAAGGTTTGGGTGACCTTAGATTGACCTTAGGGTAGGTCATTTTGAATACGTAATTCAATTTCTTACTTTATAAGTGTTTGGCCTATTCTTTGACTAGTCCTACCACTGGCTCGACCAGTCCAAGAAATTCCAAGACTAGTCCTAAGTTTGTTGCAAATTTTTAGAATTTTTTATTGAGCCATGACCAGTCTTGTAGACTGCTCGACCGGTCGTGTGAACAGTGCATGACTCGTTCATGACCAATCCTGCAGCTATGACTCGAACTCTAGCAATTGTTCCAGGTCTCACTCAACCAGTCGTGGACAGGTCACAATCAGTCGTGGAGGTCACACCACCGGTCGTGCAGTGCCTACGACCAGTTATGGAACAGTTTTATCCGATCGCGCTTAAATTTTTAAAAATTAGTTCAATCTACGACTAGTCATAGTGTCCAAAGGACCAGTCGAAGGTGCGATTTTCTCACCTATAAATAGACGACGAATTTCAGAGTTTGGTAATCCAATTCAAGTAAAATCAATGCATCACTCTGAGAGATAAGTTAGTAATTTATTTAAGCTATATTGTGTTCATTTAATATTCTCTTTTTGTAGCTTTCTTTATACTTGATTTTAAAATTCCTTATTCCAATTATATTTGAAAGAGGAACAGAGGTATTTCCATTTCTTGGAATCAAAATCAAATCAAGTTAGCCTAAGGTACTTTAACTCTAAAATCAATTTAGAACCTAGAACCATTTCATATGTGAGTATTGGACTTTGAACTTCATCGTTGAACTTTTACTCCAACTTAGTTCTTCCGGGCTACAATAAAAGGAGAAATCCAAGTATTTTACATTTGTGTAAATCTTTTATTTTTTATTTATTTTGAGATTGAGCCAGAAAAATATTTGTGTTTTGGTTATTTGAGGAGAGCCAGAAAACTCAAAGTGAGGGGTTTTTTGAATTATGTAAATCCTACTTGAAAGACACAATTGTGAAGGTTTTATGTGAACCTGAGAAAAACCTATTTTAATAGTGAACGCTAATATCCACTATGTGAGGATATTAGGAGTGGGATAGCTGTGTGGATATTATTTAACAGTTAGTGTACACACAGACGAACCACTATAATTCTTTGTGTTTAGATGTATTGTTTATTTTCTATATCTTTTATTATTCAAGTTTGTGGGATGTACTTGTAGATGTGAATGTTGTAATATTTATGTTTCAAGCATTGTGGAGAATGTTGTAATAACTTAGATTTCATTTGTTTATTATTTATTTATTTGTTCCTCTCTATTAAGTTTGAGTTTTCGATACAAAGACCTTTCTAGAAATCAAGTTGCCCTACTATAAACCTTAGTTTTTGGTGTAAGATTGTCCTTAGAACAACATTTGTATCAACCTCTCAATACTCATACATTTGAGGTTGCTTTACTTTTTAGTATTATGGTTTGTTTAAAGTGTTATCTTTCCTTTAATTGTTTTGATTCCGCTTTTATCATATTAATTTGGCAGATTCCGCTTTTATCATATTAATTTGGCATAATCTTAGTCACGCCCCCCCCCCCCCCCCCCCCCAGCTTGGCCTTTTCACTCATGAAGGGTCGCATCTATCCGTTTCGTCAGAAATTTTACTATTTTTAGTACTTTTAATTTTTTAGATATTTTCTTATTTTTAGATTATTAGGCTTTTTTTTTTCTATTTTAGAAACAACTTGTAATCATGTCAGGACTCTTCTAGCAAAAATTTATTTAAAAATTTTATTATTAGAAATTCGGCTTTAGAAGAGTCTTATTAGAATTATGATTTTTATTAGAGATAGGATTTTGCTATTTTTTATCATTACAAATTTTTATTTTTATTTATTTTTCTTTATTAATGGTGTAATAGAGACACACACAGATCATACAAATATCGATCAATTTATTTTCAAAATTTTTAGAAATTATTTTTTTCTTTCTTCCCTCGTGGATGTAAGAAATCTATGCGAGAAGTCCAGGGAAACTCCATGGATTTGGAGTTGTTATTCTTATGAAGATGGTGTTGGACCTCATCACGTTCATCCCTGCATCATCTAACAAGGCCATAATACAAGCATTATTAATACTCCACTCATGTAGCTTTATGGGATCATTCGTTGGTAATATCTGGGTTCTATTAATATAACCTAATAACCCTTTGCCATGAATCACATTATACATAAATGATGCCCCAATTGACATAATTTGTCCCATTTAGATAGGCAAGGATAAGTTAAAAATTATGAAACTTCTCCATAATAAATCAGAAAAGAACTTATATGTGGTGCATGGTGGAGAGATGTGAAAAGGAATTTAAGGTGGAACAAAAGTAGTCGGTCAAATTTGAAAAGGAATCTAAGGCTGAACAAAAGTAGTGGGTCAAATTTAAAATTGGGAGTTAGACCAGAGACGAGAGGCAGGCACGGAGTCAGCATAGGGGTTGCACGGACAGGAGACTCAAGGTCCTCACGGGGGCCACAACATGAGGTTGACACATTGGTCATAGAGGCCAGGGACACGAGGTTGGGCATAGGGAGTCAGCGTTGGCGATGACAATGACAATAGGTTTGGGGCTCAGCACATGCAATGGTAGCGACAATGGGTTTGGTTTTTTGGGGTTGGCGCAGATGATGGTTTCGTCAATGACGTTGTTTTTCAGAACATATCTTTTCAGCCTAGGCGATGGCGTTATGAGCAGAAATGGGTCTGGGGTTCGTGATAAAGATGGGTTCGAAAATGGTGCTGGTGATTGGAACAGATCAGAACAAATGGTATCAATGGCACAGGATGGAAAAGGGATTACAAGTCTGATGCAATGGGTTTGAGATGGGCTGTCGGCCAGCCAAGATTCTGGATGAAGAGGGAGATGATGCTTGTAGTTAGAATTTGTGACATAGGATTGAAGTGATAATTTTCATCGCCATATTACAGTAACCACTACAAACAATCCCACTTTTAGCGATGAAATTTTTTATCGCTAAAAGCCAAATTTTTGTAGCTAAAAAGTTTGAGCGACGAAAATTTTCGTCACTAAAAGACTGAAGCAGAAGGGTTTTATCGGTGAAAAATTTGAATCGTTGCCAAAGGAAAGCTTTTTAGCGACGAAAATATTTGTCCCTAAAAAAACTTTACAAGACTTTTAGCAATGAAAATATTCACTACTAAAAATATTCGATCCACTTTTAGTGACGAAAATATTCGTCTCTAAAAAAAACTTTACAAGACTTTTAGCATCGAAAATTTTCGCTGCTAAAAATATTCGTTCTACTTTTGGCGACGAAAATATTCGTCACTAAAAAACTTTACAAGACTTTTAGCAGCAAAAATTTTCACTGCTAAAAATATTCGTTCCACTTTTCGTGACTTTCATATTCGTCGCTAAAAACCTTTACAAGACTTTTAGAAGCGAAATTTTTCGCTGCTAAAAATATTCGTTCAACTTTTAGCGACGAAAATATTCGTCACTAAAAAACTTGATAAGACTTTTAGCAGTGAAAATATTCGCTACTCAAAATATTCATTTTCACTTTTAGCGATGAAAATATTCGTCGTTAAAAAACTTATAAGATTTTTAACAGTGAAAATTTTCGTTGCAAAAATAATTGCAAACTTTTACCGATGAACATTTTTATTGCTAAAAAATGTGTAAAAACTTTTACCTATGAACATTTTCGTATGTAAAAGTCTAATTTTTTTAAAATATTTCGACACAAAATTCCTAATATACACCTGTTAACAATATATTTTATCATATTCATCCAGATATACACCTGTTATATAATATATTTCATCATATTCACATTCACACCCATTCAAACATAAATGTAACACCCTGAAAATCGGGGGTCATGTAGAAACCCAACTCCCGAGTTCTAGACTATCACTTATGCAACAAATATGCTTATGATTCAATGTTGTCTGAGTTAGTGCATTAACATGAGTGAGATTATACCAAAATTTCAATTCATACTCCAGATCTAGTGATAAAACGCAAGCGGAAGACTGGAAGATATATATCACTATCTGTAAAACAAAACAATCTCGATCTGTCTCCAAAGTATGAATACATCACTAAGTCACATATACATATATCAAACCAAAATCAAAATGTCGTATGATAGTCCAACTAGCAAAATCCCGTGACTTATGCAAAGTCGTCGGAAAACTGTATGTACGAGAACTCGTCCTGGTCCTCGTAGTAGTCCGGCTCCAGCTCCTGAATCGCCTCACAACCTGCATATAAGACAGATTCTGGTAGGTGTTGCAAACACCGTCCCGTAACATGGGAGTGAGTGATCAACTCAGTGGAATCATATAGCAAAGATTAGCATGTTATCAAATCAATCACGCGATAATAGTAAAGCAAATAATCAGACATTCCTAGATATTGTTGTTAATGCAAGAATGAAATGACATAATGGATGCTCTCACCGACATACTCCCTCATGGAACACCATCTTACGTCCACGGCATGCTTTCTTCCTTCAGTGCTCCACATCTTCCAGGCACATGCAGTGCGATGTGGATATGATTACTGAGTTGTTATTAGTCTTTTCAAACAGCAGGATTGGGAAACTAAGGTACTTCCCTTATATCAATCCCAACACCGATCCTGTCTGGGGTCGTCACTCCTGGTAGTCTCATACAATGATATATTTCTAGGTCACTACAAGGGCTGCCAGGGCTGTTGTTCACACTCATTGCACCGCTCCCCCATTACCTTATCAATACAGGCCTAGTTGTACTCTTGTCGCTACGGAAGGATCGTCGCATCACGTAGACTCAGAATACGCTGGAGGTCAATACAAAGGGCTCGTCACCAATCAGAGTAGGCCGACAACTCGAATGTAGTGCCTCATACCACCACAATCGGCTCACGAGTCTAAGGTGCTCACTGGTCACTACGGGGAGGTTTGTGGCCCCAACGTAGGATGACAGCTCGACCACGGTGTCCCATACCACTAGGCCTGGCTCATGAGTCTTAATGGATCAAGGTACCATGGTTAACAGGTTTTTCACGGGTAAGTTCAGTACCCTAGGTTCAAGCAGTTATGACCAATATAAGGTGAACATACATTAGTCAGTCGAGTTACTTGACGAGCTCAACTAGTACGAGCGCACCTCAATCTGAACGACATGAAGTGCATAAAACACCTCGTGTGGCCTAACCACTGCCGTCAACCCAAAGCACGACTCGGGTTCGTCGACGCGTCCTTCGTGGGGAATAGAATCCAACCACGATTTCGAATCTGATACCGACTGCCTGGACTAGAGTATAGCCTCACGCACTTGTAATCTACATCAAGGATCATATGAGAGTGACAGCGTTGAAACAAAAATAATCCGAGCATGTTACAACATGTTATACATACAACATAAGCAAATCAACCAAACATGAGCATTTCATATGTATAAAGAAATCAATTCAATATAAAAAATATGAAGGAAATCATGTGCATCATCATATTAGTTGAGAATCCAATATCAAAACTAATCTACAACAACATTTACTCAATACTTACTAATACATACTTTTATACAAACACTTAGTCTACACACATTTGTCTACATAGCGTATGTTGACCCAAAGTGTGCATTAGGGAGAATCTCTTCACCAAACAGATCATACACCAATATCTTGTATAATAACACGACAAATAAACATGGCAATCATTTTAGCAAAATACGGATGTATACAGTATTTCCTACAAATACTTAAAATGCCTTAAATCTCATATTCTCCGTACGTAATCGAACGGAAAATAGACAGCATGTTTTACATGTCAAACAACGTTCTTGTTGATAATCTACTATTAAACGACATTGAAATCTTTGCAAACAGTTAACCTAAGCATCTAAAATCCTCACCTTTCGCCGTAGAAGCGTATCGAATCGAATAGGAACTCTATACTTCAACAACGTCGATATGACGACCTAATTCACAAGTTAAGTCAGCTACTTCCCTACTTGTATCGATGGAATCCCTAAAACAGGTTGAGGTTAGGGTTTTCTTACCTAGAATGAAGTCGAAATCATCGGAAGAGTGATTAGAATACGGTGATTAAGTACGTGTAGAAGTAGGATCGAATGGCAGGAACTTTCCTCACAACTTCCACACAATCTCTCTCTTTTCTCTCTTCTCTTTTCTAGGGTTTTTACAAATTCGTATGGGAGAGATGTGAGAGGGTTTAAGGTCCTTAAATAGGTTAGAAAGTCACCTATTTAGACTTTAAACCAAGGTATGCTTGGGTTATAGCCAAATCGGGTATTTCCTGATCCAAAAGAGCATTTCTGGAGGTCCCATGACCAAATGCGGTCGGACTTAAGCTCATGGATATTGGATCCTGATAACATTAAGTTTTTAGTTTGATGGTGTTCCCAGATCGCACGTGGCGGACCAGTTTCAGTTCAGCGATCACTGAGACTCGATCGAGGATTCCAAGTACACTGACCTGAGTGGGAAATGTTCCCTGATCTGAGGGTGTATTTGGGTCAGATTCCAACGGTCTGAAAGCTTATACTTAACCCATAAGCGTCACATGCCAGATTTATTTAAATCACATTTAATTTCTAAAGAATTCTCCTCTTTCTCACACTCCTTGCTCCAAGCTCAATGAAATAGCGTCAGGACATCAGTTGGGCTTGATTTTCGAAACGATTGTCAAGTCCAACTAAGCGGTCATAACGGTCTGAGATTGTAGATATCGGACTTTTGACGTACGGTCTAGATCCAATACAAAGTTTCAAAGAGTTCATGAGAGCAAACGAGTTTAGAGTTTGATCCTAGGTTTCAGGGTGTTATAGCATTAATGATTCCACAATTTTTGGGTCTTGCAGAATGTATTTAAAGAAATCAGGACTAATTTCACAGCTAATCTAATATAGCGCTAGTTAACTTGCGCTTAATTTCTAAAGTTATTAATCCTAAGTGATTTCTGATCGAGGTGGTACTCGGGTCTCTGTATGGATTTTTTTGAGACGTTACAATAAACTACATTCATCTAAACACAAATAATCTTATCCACATCATATTCATTCACACATAAATATATATAAACTTAACATCATAAACAAATATATAAAAAATTACAAAGATGAAGGCGAAAGTTGTGAGGCATCCATGGGTAAACGTGTAACGAGTGCCTGAAACATCTCCGTCATTCGTCGTCAATGCTCCACCTGTATCTCCTCCATCCTCGTCTCCTGCTCCTCCCTCTGCCTCACCAGCTGATCCTCCATCCTCCTATCTTACTCCTCCCTCTGCCTCACCAGCTCCTCCTCCATCCTTCTCTCATGCTCCTCCATCTGTCTCGCCTGTTCCTCCCTTTGCCTGTTTAGCTGAACTCTGATGCTATCAACGATGACTCGTAGCTGCTAAACCTCTCTCTTTGCGATATCAGCTCGGTGTACGAAGCTATTGCCAACAACAATGGATCGGCTAGAGGCAGCTCTAGCGGGTGCCATGAGCTTGGCACCATGGCCAAGTCCACGTACATATACAGAACGGGTGTCAAGCACCTAAGTCAGGATCTCTGTCTCACTCTGTTGAGTACCATCGGGAGTGAGTTGACTGCGCAAGGTGTCTATCTCCTCCTGTAATGAAAATATATGAATTTTCATAATAAATGACATTATTATAATTTAATGCAATTAAATTTTAAAATGTAAGAATTTTTACCCAAATCTCGCTGGTCTAGGATGTACCCAAGATCCCATCACCTGCAGACGGTAAGTCCCTCTATAGAAGTCTACTGGTCCGGGCTCCTGACCAGTGATGAAATTTCGCTGCGCAATCGAAATGACAATAGAGTTAATATAAATGCATGAAAAGAATATATAAATGTAATAATTACCAGTATTTTCTTACCATGTCATGAAGAAGTTGTACAAATGACTTTGAACCAGCTACGTGGTTCACTTCTAACTTTCCCCTGTTGTCAGAATTTATTTTGCTCCTTTTCTGAACACATTATTCATAATACATTTTTATTAATTATGAATTTAATTATTACGTTAAGATATTGTAAATATGTAAATATTACCTGAAAAGAATCAGACAAAAACCTATCACAGAGTATCCACCAGTCGTCATCTGTAATGTGCGGCGGTGCAGACTATACGACCTTTTCGTGACTTGCGGACTTCTTGTACCGCTAGTGTAACTTACTGCGGTAATCCTTGAACCGCTCCTTAATCATATCGTCGATGACATGGGAGATGTGCTGAACACTCAAATCCAAGTCAAATTTATCCTGTAGTTTTGTAAATAATAAATTAAGGCAATAAACTTATTAAGAAAATAACTTAACCATAAATAAACTTTTATAAAATAAATTTTAATTTACTAAAATTTATCTGAAGGCGCTGACGGATAAGCTGTCGCACATCATCTGTCATGTCTCCCCAACGTGGGGTGGTGGGGGGATCAGAGATCAACATAAGACATCGACCTCCAACGTAAACAACATGACATTGTTCTCAACAGGTCTAATGCAGTCCTGTGGAAACTCTATTGTCACCCTACCCTCATGCGTAAGTTGCTCTAAAAGTAACTCACGCGTGGGTCCACGTCCTCGTCCGCTGGTCGACGACGCTGTTGCAAAAGAAATATGTAAGTTTAAACATAAACAGAAATCATTAAAAGAAATATATGTCTAGACTTACATACAGTGCCCAATGTATGCATGACTGAGGGATCAGATGCATGAGATGCAACATGTGATGGTGATGCTGGCTTCGTTGCATCATGGGTAGAAGGGGTAGATCCAGTGCATGAACGACATACTCTCTCACTTGGTGTCATCACTAAATATGTGTGAGCTACGAACTAATAAATTTAAACAATGTCAATACAAGTGGAATATACTAAAATATTATACAAGTAGTGTTAACAGTATAATATATTTGTGCTTATGCATAGAGAGATAATTAAAATATGATTAGACCATTACACTATAATGAAGCAGAATATAATAAAACTGTAAACTTTAATCTATAACCATTGAAAATTTTATTACACATTGTCATTCTATATTAAATACATATATTTCGTGCATGAATTGAAAAATGACATGTAAATTATGTGTATATTTAATAATTGATGTCTGTATCACTATCGCTTATGGCTATTTCTTCTTCACCATCACTATCACTGATCAATATTTTCTCCTCATTATTTGCAACGTCGTCATCAATGAAACCGCTATCATCTCTAATAGTATCACATGTTATAGAGGCATTAACATGATCAGGTGGCACATCAACTCTGTCTAATTGTACCACATCAATATCAACACTTGAATCAGTCCCTATATCCCTAGATGGTATGTCTTCTTGATATGTTGGTTTTGAAATAGGGATGAAGACTGCTTTAGTTGAAGTAGGAAAGGTCAGTATATCGTAGAGGGGAGTGAATAGGACTTTTTAAAGTTTATATAAATTATTAAAAATCTTTATCACACTAATCCTATCACAGAGTATTGATTAAGATTACTCAACCTTAACTCTACTGGCTTTCGAGCCTGATAGAGGATCCAATCACAAACTATTTAAAAGACAAATAATGTATAGATGAGATTGTGATGGATATGACTGTGTGTGCATAGGATGTGCTCATATATAAAGACATGCAAGGCAATCACATAAATGAAAGATAATATCAAACTCAAACACAATCATTTTATATTGGTTCGACGACTTATCTACTCCACTCCCGGCTTCCACACTCTACCCTTGAGTGACCGAATTTCACTAAGGAGGTTTCCCATGGTTCACCTCAAACCTAAGGTTTTAAATCAGGTTCACCTTCAACCTTTACAGAGGTTTCTATTCGGTTTACCTCAAACCCTAGAGTTTTGATGGCGTACTCCTAACCAGATATTTATGCCCACACAGGACAAGAGTCCACACAACGCACCCTGAGGTTTCTACTCGGTTCACCTCAAACCTTGGAGTTTTGCTGACGTACTCCTAACCAGATGTTTATGCTTTCCACAGAGCAAGGGTCCACACAACGCACCCCGTACGTACACTCCCGTCGGAGGCCTCCTTCGAGGACTTCAAATGGTGAGCAACACTTAAAACCCAATCCTAAAAAGGAATGATCGCAAGTGTCCTCTGGACTCTTAGTACTTACAGATAAGTTGATGAGTCCCTTTCAGCACAGTGATGAAGACCTTCTACTTGTTGATGAAGAGTATTCCGCTCCCTTGATCCGCAACACAAAGATGTATATATGCTAGGCTTAGGTTGGGTCATGGTTATAATGAAATACCATTCTAAGGACTTTCCTATAAGGAGAATAGAGTGGTTCCCATCATTCATGGATTTAAGGGATCCCAGCTTACTAATGTGTCATTAAGGCAGTAGCTGAAGGATCCTTGAATGCGGAAGTTCATTCCCCAATCCACTCTATGAGATATCAATGATGAGGGTGGATTAGAGGATGAACTTCCTGAGAGAAAGGGCTTAAGGTAAATGATAGGAAGGTTAAAACTCTCAAAAGCAATCTCTACTTTCTCTGCCAGTAATGAAGACAATTCTCTCTATTTATAGGCAAAAGGTTCCAACGGATATAAACGGTCATATTTATGACAGAGTTCGATATCATCGAGTAGTCATCAATATGATCGAGCGTATACTCTCAATTGTATCGGCCGACCTGTCGATGATACAAACTCAATTTTCATTTCGCTTTTGGAAACCTTCCGCCAACTGGTCGATGGGATCGAGACACACATCGATGTTATCGGATTTCGAACTCCAATTCCATCGAGTGATGGTTCGATCTATTGACAGGTGAAAAATAAGAGAGAAGCCTTGAAGAATTTCAGGATCACAGATATGATCGGGAAAACAGTCGATGTCATCGGAATTTGTACATTGATCACATTGAAGACCTTGTCGATGGAATCGATAAATCGTATAGATTTACATGTAAGCTTGCTGGACGATTTATGTCCCGACTCGATCCAATCGACTTGGTCTCGATATGATCGATATATGAATATCGATTTATCGACATGCACCCAGATCAACATTAAGAGCAACTTAAAATTCATGCTGGTGAGAACATGCGCCCCACAGTCGATATGATTGACTGACTCCCGATATGATCGATATTTGAGTTCATATTGAATCGGATAGTCATTGATATATCGAATCATATGTTAGTTTTCTTTAGAAAAATAGGGGCGCTGAAAAGCAGTCTGTCGATTATATCGATCCACTTAAGATATGATCGATATTCGAATCTCGATGATATCGACACTTAAGTCGATATATCGATAAATCATCCAGAAGATTGTTTTGATTGCTAGACGCATTCTGTCCTCACTCGATTGTATCGATTGAGATGCCGAGGACATCGATAGAGCTGGCCGATCATATCGAAGGGGTAATCGATATAATCGACAGTGTAAGAAAAACTTTACAAATTTTTCTTTTTAATAAAAAGCTTTCTTACACAGAAATCCTAAGATGTTCTAGTTCTTTTTAAGGGTTTAATCACCTGGTGTTTTGGGACATGGGATGTGAAGCTATAATTTACCTTTTGGCGAGCTTCCATACATCCAGATGAGGCAGACGCTTGACTTGATCTTCTTGTTAAGTGTTGTCGTCCGACTGACTCAACTTACATCGTAATTGACAAACCAGAGCACATAATAGGTGCACTTTCAATCTCCCCCTTTGTCAATTACGTGACAAAATCTCCAAAATACCCTAGGAACATATCTAGATAGATATATTCTAAATTGTGTGTACATGTATTAACACAATTTTACAATTCCTAAACACCCATGTACACAACAAACAAATTCTCCCCCTTAATTTAAAACTCCCCCTTTCTTATTGCGGCTGCTCCCCCTAACACCTGCAACAAAGATATACAATTTCTGCTCAGGGTGTCTTGAATTGTTCTCCCCCTTTTTGTCAGTCATTGGCAAAGGTATAAGACGTGATATTGACTAAAGATTGAAGCATATAGGAGAACCAGAGATGAATAGATGTATATAAATGAAGACATCAATGAAGACAGTGTAAAGCATACATCAATGAAGCAGTCAGTATGAAGTTAATAGATAAGCATTCAGACCATAACCTTAAGACTGCAATAAACCAGAGAAAAATTCAAATGGCAGAAGTAAAAGAACTAGATTAAGCCATATATAAGCTACCCAAGATTGACAGAAATATTCAATGCTGCCCCAGATGGTAGCAATATAAACCAACAATAAAAAGTATTTTAGCCCAACCGTGGGCAAACTCATCTAAACAGAAACCAGAAATGAAGAAAAAGAAACTAGTCATGCACCATTGAAAGCATAGAACATCCAAAAAGATACTGAAGTTCATACACAGAAATAAGAGTAAGGGTGCATGAAAGCTTATATGAAATCGGCATCAAGGAGCAGAGTGAGATGGCATCGTGTCGTCCCGTCGACACGTTAGTAAATCCACCAACTGTTGGACCATGCTCTGAACTCCTTGAACCATTCGTTCTAAAATAGTGAGGCGCTCCTTCACTGAGTGCACGTCCTTCTGTATGGCCCCAATCCTATCCAGTTTAAGCCTTTTACCATACCCAGCAGTTGATGTGGACGACGCAACATCTGGACCAAGAGGTGCATCATCAGTCATTGCATCTCCTTCCATGGGATCTCCACCTTCTCCTCCTTCCACTTCAGCATGAATTTCTTCCTCAGTTTCCTCCTTGTATTCATGAAACCTCAGATCCATTTTCCAAAGATTTTTCTTGTTGAAAACTTTGAGGGGGAAAACCGGATCAGTTATAGAAGGAAAGCCAATACTCTGACAGATTCTACTAATGATCTAGGGATATGATAGATGCAAATCTCTAGACGTGTGTATCGCATTGACAAACTGATTTACAATTAAGGTTGGAAGGCAGATATTCTTCCCGGTCGCGACGGAGTAGATTATCATCACCATAAGGCTTGTTAGATCCGATCTGTTAGTGCTTCTCGGGTACAGATTGGTGGTGAAGATTCCATGCATGACTCTGAACCGGGGCTCCATATACCTAGCTTTCAGGGCATTCCCTTGATGCCATGGGATATCTCGATTATTACATAGGTATTTGGTTATCTTGGAGCGTACATTTGGAAAGTCAAGATCCTAGTTTGGAAGGCCTCTTGGAACCATTTGTAGATTGAGAATCTGTGCTATGGTGGCAGGAGTGATGAATACATCATCACCATCCATGGAAACCATGAAGGAAGGAGGATCAGCCATCGGGGAATGACATGCAGCAAAGAAGTTGCGTGTTCTTTCTAGATGGCATGGTCCACCAAAATTAAGGATGGGCAGCCAACCAATTGCAGCAAACAGAGATTCTAAGTTGTAAGACGTTAAAAAATCTCTGTCTACTTTTCTCTTAAAGATCAACTTCCAATTGGCATATTTTGGTGGCCGTTGGACAGTAGGAGAAGGAGGCACTGGTTGAGATGATTCAGGGATTTCGGGTTGGGACCCACCACATCGTGATCTTTGCCGTGTGAGGGTCCCTCTGTCCAGGATCCTTACTCTCACCCTTGAGGCAAGGCTCTTTTGTCGAGTACCTCTTGATGATTCACCTAGACCAGATGCCACGTTTTTGTCCTTTCTCATGTGGAAGAAAAGGCTATTTGAAATATTGGAAAAATGACAAAAAGGAATCCCGACAAACCAAGAGAAAGAGATTCTGATGCTGGAAGAATATTACCTGCTTTGGGGTGAGATTTGGCTGGTCCTACCTGGCTTAGGATGATTGGTCGAGAGGATCGGACAGGAAGACAGTCGAATCGCCATTTGAGAAAATCCTTTTTCTGTTTTACTTCGCTTTTATCGGGCGTCATTTGTCGATCATATCGATCAACCCATCGATTATATCGAGAAGTTGTCGATCGATTCTATCGAGACTACCCTCGATGTTATCCAAGGACATACGACTTTTCACATTCTGAACGGCTGTCGATTGTATCGATCATCATTCGATAAAATTGAAGAAGACCGTTACTTGCTTTGAAAGTATGTGTTAATCAGAATTTTCTTGATTTTGACATGTTATTGTATAATTTTTCACTTAATCAATTTAAAAAACAGTTCTATACAAATATAAGCATGATATTGTTTATATACAAAAATTAGAGGTCTCCAACCTTAGATGTAACATTGAAGATTTAGCAAAAGTTGCATCATTTCACAAATTATCCAGATTTCGATGCAAAATCTGTACGTGTTCTTATATGCTCAGGAATTCAGAGTACAGAGTTCAGTTTTTCCTTCACTCTCCACCTTAAGACGGAAGTTTTTGTTATGGTGACTTTTGTTATCTTACCAACTCGATCTAGTGGTTTCTTCGTTCTATCTTCCATTTTGGGTGATAAAAGGATATTTTCCATTACTTTGGTTCGATTAAATTTATCAGTGTCATTTTGACTAGAGTTGCAAGAAGTTGTTTTTAAGCATTCAAACTTGTAATGTCCCATATCACCACACAAATGACAAGCTGGAGACGTTCTTGTATTGCTACCTGAAGCAACAGATTTTTTAGTTTCATTTTGATTTTCTCATACCCTAGGCCACTCTTATCTTTTCCAGGCCTTCCTATCCCTAACATTCTTTCAAGTTTTTCACCACTTTGAGAAAACTTATAGTTTATCTCGACAAATTTTCTGAATTTTTCTAAATCAATGCAAAGTGAGTGGTTCTCAATTTTGAGTTTTGCATTATCATCTTTTAGCAGTTCAGCTTTGTTCACAAGTTTTGATAATTCTTCTTTTAGGGATAGGTTTTCTTTTTCCAATTGATCATTATTTGTAAGATATTGTTGCAAATCATTGGACAAATGTATGTTTATTTCTAAGGTTCTGTCCAAGTCTTTCTGCAACAATCTCTTCTTGTTTTCAGTCATGCCAATTTTCTTAAGGATGTGGATGCTATGATTGTATAGGTGATTATAAGCATCCTGCAATTCATTCTGCTCTTTATCTTCTTCTTTTTCAATTTCCTCATTGTCAGATGAAAATGATTAAGTGGCTTGTTGTTCTTCTTCTCTTTCAGATTCCATGGGAATAATTGGAGTGGTGGAGATCATAAGAATTTTTAAAGATTTCTGATCTCCATCACTTCCTGAGTCATTTTTTTCTGAATTTGATTCCTCCGTATCATCTCATGTGGCTGCCATCACTTTGCCCTTTGTTTTTCTGTTTGGGCATTCGGTAGATAGATGTTTATACTCATGACAGGCTTAACATTGTGGTTCTCTATTTCTTTTCCCAAATTTGCCTGCTGAATGTTTGTCATCCACCTTTCTACCTTTAGAGGGGCGGCCGCGATTCCTTTAAAAGAATCTTCTGAATCTTTGTGCTAGCAGAGCCACTTCCTCATCTTCATCTTCCTTTTCACTCTCACTGTCCTCATGTTTTGGTTTCTTGGAGGTTTTTAGGACAGTGTTTTTGGATTTTTGGGGTTGTGTGAAGTGTAGTTCAAAAGTTTGTAGGGAACTTACTAGTTCTTCTACTTTCATCTCATCAATATTCCTACACTCCTCAATTGTTGTTACCTTGGGATTAAAGCGTTCCGGCAAGGATCTTAAGATTTTTCTACATATTTTAGGTGCCAGAACCTTCTCTCCCAAACCACCCATGAAGTTATAAATAATGTTTAATTTGGTGTAGAACTCCATAAATGTCTCATGCTCTTCCATCCTGAGATTTTCAAACTGTGAAATTAAGAGTTGTATTTTAGATCTCTTCATAGTGCTTGTGCCTTCATGGGTTGTTTCCAGTAAATCTCATGCTTCCTTGGATGTCCCACACATACTTATTTGATTGAAAATATCTTGGGACACGGCACAGTAGATGGTGTTCATTACTTTTGCTTCATAATTTCACTGTTCTTTGTAGAACGCCGTCCACTTCTCATTAGGTTTGGGTTTAGTGATTGTGGTTTCATCTTCAAATAAAATTTGTTCAGATGGTACCACGTATCCTTTTTCAACTGCATCCCAAACTTCATGATCCAAGGATCTTAGGAAGTAGTGCATTTTAGCCTTCCAGTACGCATAATTTGATCCATCAAATACTGGAGGTCTAGTGACACATGAACCCTCTCCTTTGGCCGTATTTCTACTTCAGTCAAGATCACTCTCTAGGCGGTGAAGCCCTTAAAGAGAGACCCGCTCTGATACCAATTGAAATTGCGGTGAAGACCGCTTTAGTTGAAGTAGGAATAGGTCAGTATATCCTAGAGGGGGGTGAATAGGACTTTTTAAAGTTTATATAAATTATTAAAAATCCTTATCACACTACTCCTATCACAGAGTATTGATTAGGATTACTCAACCTTAACTCTACTGGCTTCCAAGCCTGATAGAGGATCTAATCATAAACTATTTAAAAGACAAACAATGTATAGATGAGATTGTGATGGATATGACTGTGTGTGCATGGGATGTGATCATATATAAAGACATGCAAGGCAATCACATAAATGAAAGATAATATCAAACTCAAACACATTCATTTTATAGTGGTTCGACGACTTATCTACTCCACTCCCGGCTTCCACACTCAACCCTTGAGTGACCGGATTTCACTAAGGAGGTTTCTCATGGTTCACCTCAAACCTAAGGTTTTAAATCAGGTTCACCTTCAACCTTTACAGAGGTTTCTACTCGGTTCACCTCAAACCCTGGAGTTTTGCTGGCGTACTCCTAACCAGATGTTTATGCCCACACAGGACATGGGACCACACAACGCATCCTGAGATTTTCACTTGGTTCACCTCAAACCATGGAGTTTTGCTGGCGTACTCCTAACCAGATGTTTATGCTCTCCACAGAGCGAGGGTCCACACAACGCACCCCGCACGTACACTCCCGTCGGAGGCCTCCTTCAAGGACTTCAAATGGTGAGCAACACTTAAAATCCAATCCTAAAAAGGAATGATCGCAAGTGTCCTCTGGACTCTTAGTACTTACAAATAAGTTGATGAGTCCCTTTCAGCACAGTGATGAAGACCTTCTACTTGTTGATGAAGAGTTTTCCTCTCCCTTGATCCGCAACACAAAGATGTATATATGCTAGGCTTAGGTTGGGTCAAGGTTATAATGGAATACTATTTAAAGGATTTTCCTATAAGGAGAATAGAGTGGTTCCCATCATTCATGCATTCAAGGCATCCCAGCTTAATGATGTGTCATTAAGGCAGTAGCTGAAGGATCCTTGAATGCGGAAGTTCATTCCCCAATCCACTCTATGAGATATCAATGATGAGGGTGGATTGGAGGATTAACTTCCTGAGAGAAAGGGCTTAAGGTAAATGATAGGAAGGTTAAAATTCTCAAAAACACTCTCTACTTTCTCTGCCAGCAATGAAGACAACTCTCTCTATTTATAGGCAAAAGGTTCCAAGGGATATAAACAGTTATATTTATGACAGAGTTCGATATCATCGAGTAGTCGTCGATATGATTGAGCGTTTACTCTCGATTGTATCGGCTGACATGTCGATGTTACAAACTCAATTGTCATGTTTCTTTTGGAAACCTTCTGCCAACTGGTCGATGGGATCGAGACACACATCGATGTTATCGGATTTCGAACTCCGATTCCATCGAGTGATGGTTCAATCTATCGACAAGTGAAAAATAAGAGAGAAGCCTTGAAGAATTTCAGGATCACATATATGATCGAGGAAACAGTCGATGTCATCGGAATTTATACATTGATCATATTGGAGACCTTGTCGATGGGATCGATAAATCGTATAGATTTACATGTAAGCTTGCTGGACGATTTATGTCCTGAATCGATCCAATCGACTTGGTCTTGATATGATCGATATATGAATATCGATTTATCGACAGACACCCCGATCAACATTAAGAGCAACTTGAAATTCATGCTTGTGAGAACATGCGCCCCACAGTCGATATGATCGACTGACTCCCGATATGATCGATATTTGAGTTCATATTGAATCAGACAGTCATCGATATATCGAAGCATATGTTAGTTTTCTTTAGAAAAATAAGGGCGCCGGAAAGCAGTCTGTCGATTATATCGATCCACTTCAGATATGATCGATATTCGAATCTCAATGATATCGACACTTAAGTCGATATATCGATAAATCATCCAGAAGATTATTTTGATTGCTAGACGCATTCTCTCCTCACTCGATTGTGTCGATTGAGATGCCGAGGACATCGACAGAGCTGGCCAATCATATCGAAGGGGTAATCGATATAATCGACAGTGTAAGAAAAACTTTACTGATTTTCCTTTTTGATAAAAAGATTTCTTACCCAGAAACTCTAAGATGTTCTAGTTCTTTTTAAGAGTTTAATCACCTGATGTTTTGGGACATGGGATGTGAGGCTATGATTTATCTTTTGGCGAGCTTCTACACATCCAAATGAGGCAGACACTTGACTTGATCTTCTTGTTGAGTGTTGTCGTCCGACTGACTCAACTTACAACATAATTGACAAACCAGGGCACATAATAGGTGCACTTTCATGTTCAACCCTAGACGTGTCATTTTCTCCGTTCTCACTATCTTCAACTTTTGGTAAGGGATTGTTAAATACGTTCTTGGGCTTTATTTTCTGTACCACGTGCCAAGAGCCGCCTAACTCGGTGTCATTGAGGTAAAGTACTTGTTCGGCTTAGCTGGCGAGGACAAATGAGTCATCCTTAAACCACTTTCGAGATAAATTTATGCTCATAAAGTAGTTGTCAGTCTGTATTCCTAACTTCTTATTTCCAATATCCCACCAATCACATTTAAATAAGTACACTTACTTTCTCATACAATAACTCAGCTCAATAATGTCTCATATAATAACTCACTTCTAATGTCTCGAATTGCCATAAAAGTCAATTTCATCCTTCTCATTTATTCCCTTCACAACTACCCCACTATTTTTTGTGGTCCGGTACTTCTCACGTTCTTCGATGTGGAGCCGAATCCTGCTTACAATACAACATGTATATCTAGATACATGTCTATCAAGGCCATACGTCAGTGAGTATAATGCATCAGACGCATCTACAGAGTTTCTCATGTGCAATGTCTTCAACTATTATCATGTACATAATATAATTATTTAGAAATTTTTTTAGGTTGAAATAATGTGCATTACAACAAAAATTCTAAGTATGGTGAGATACAATGTGAAATCTTACACATTTGACAAACCATTCTGAAAACTGATCTTGATGCATTCGATCATAATTTGTGGAGAATTTGGACTTCATCTCGTCTATGTGTTCGCTACACATAAATGGCACTTCAGGAAGAAACATTAAGATCATCATATGTAGAGAAAATAATAATCGATGGAAAACTTACTTCAAGTATGACTCTATTTCTTCACAATTATGCAACACATACCACCATGCCTTTGCTAGATCCCCATGGTCCATATCCTGAAACGTCGGGGATCCTAAAGGATGAACGTTATATGCAAATACAAATATGAGTCCTTGTTCATGCTCCCGCCCTTCATCAACATTCTGATCTTCTTGGTTGAATCTAGTCTCTATGCCACGAAAATATATAGAGCAAAATGTAAGGCACTCATTATCAATATATGCTTCAGCTATCGACCCCTCCGTTCGTACCTTATTCCTCACAAATCGTTTGAATGTGTGAAGGTATCTGTATACAAAATCACTATGTTATACGTATGAAAACATGGATATATGTAGTTTATGAAATGAATAAAATTTTTAATAGGTTCTACCACCTTTCGATCAGATACATCCAACGATATTGTACTGGGCCTGCAAGCTTCGCCTCGTGCGGTAAGTGAATCGCTAGGTGTACCATGACATCAAAAAATACAGGTGAAAATATTCTTTTAAGTTTACAAAGAATTATGGCAATGTCCCTCTCTAGTCGTTTAATAACATTTACATTCAACGATTTCAAACACAAATTCTTGAAGAATATCCCCAACTCAATCAACGCTGCACTGATATCCTTGATCAGGAATCCATGAATCACAATCAGCTGTAGGTGTTGTAAAAGGACGTGACAATCATGACTTTTCATTCCTGTTACCCTACAGTCCATAATGTTTACGTACCGAGATATGTTTGATGCATACCCATTGAGAAACTTCACCGATCTCAACCATTCACATAAATGCTCTCTCTAGTTTTGTCAACGTGTAAGAGGCTGCTAGTATAGTATACGAATTTTCATGTGGTTGCAAGTGTAACTCTTTCCTTAAACCCATTTTTTTAGATCCAATCAAGCCTTGAAACTATCTTTTATTTTCTTCTCTATATTTATCAATGTTTTAAAGACATTGTCACATATATTTTTCTCAATATGCATGACATCTAAGTTGTGTTGCGATTTAAGATCACTCCAATAGGGCAATTCAAAAAAGATGCTCTTCTTCCTCCAATTATAGTCCAATACTATACGTTTCCTCTTCTTCAAGTGTGATGCCTTACCAAATCTAACTTCTCCAATATTACTCAGTTGTTACACCACATCTTCTCTAGATGACTCTTTTGGGGGTGGCTTATGATCTTGTTTGCCATCAAAGATCATCGTCTTCCTGCACCAACTATAATCGCTTGGAAGGAAGCGACGATGGCCCACATAACACATTTTTATATCATGCTTTAATAACAATGAACAAGCCTCGATACGACATGTAGGACAAGCTAACTTGCCCTTCGTGCTCCACTCAGACAAATTTATATACGTGGAAAAGTCATTTATTGTCCACAAGACTGCTGAATGCAATTAAAATGTTTGTCCTATAAATGTGTCATATGTTTGTACACCTTGACTCCATAACTCGTTTAACTCATTTACTAATGGTCGCAAATACATATTAATGTCATTCTTAGGTAACCTGGGTCAAGGAATAAGTAATGACATCATGAAAAATGACTCCTTCATACACAACCAAGGAGGTAAATTGTAGGGCATAAGTACCATTGGCCACATACTTTTTGAGCTACTTATATTACCAAATGGATTAAAACCATCACTTGCAAGACTTAGTCGAACATTGCGAGAATCCTCTACAAACCAGTCATGTTTCTTTTCAAAATTTTTACAGGCTTTAGAGTCCGCAGGGTGCCTTAGTGTACTATCATCATGAATACATTTCTCCTTATGCCACCTCATATCTTCAATCATCTTACGAGACATAAACAATCTTTACAATCTGGGTTTTAATGGGAAGTACCTTAACACCTTTTATAGGATTTTCTTATCCCTGACTTTATCATACTTCCACCTAGACTCTCCAAATTCTTGACACTCTTCAGCCTTATCATGCTCTTTCTGATATAATAAACAATCATTTATACATGCATGTATGAGTTCATAACCAAGGCCCAAGTCTCGTATCAAGGATTTTACCTCGTAATGAAACTTAGGCAATGTCTCACCATCCGGTAATACTTCTTTCAACAACTCAAGCAACATGTCGAACGATTTGTTACTCGTCTTCAAATGAAGTAACTTTGTAAGAAAATTCAACTTGAAAAAGTTCCTACACCCCGGATAAGGTGGACATTGCGCATCCCTCAACAACCTATTAAACTTTACTGATTCGATATCACCCATTGGAGGAATATCTTGGCTACTGCTTGTCGCTACAAAATCAGTATCTGCAGTTGTTCCCTTGAACACACCCCTATGATATCTTGCATTTCATCAACGTCTTCATCCTCGTCATCCGGCACAATTAGGTCAGCAAGGACTTCAGTGGGCTCAACTCTATGAGTCATATCTTCACCATGATAGATCCACCAAGTGTAACCCTGGTCAATTCCAACTATGAACAAATCATCATCTACTTTGTCTAAAGTTTTATATATCATGTTCTTGCATTTTCGAAATGGACACCTAATCCTATTCCTTGAATCTGCCCGATTTTGCGCAAATTCCATGAACTCTTGAACCCATTGTTTATACTCTAGGCTAAATTTATTCTTAGCTCGCATCCAACTCATATCTATGTCTACAATGAAAAGACTAAATTTAGTTTACGAAAATAACTTTAACATTAGGCTAGGTTATAGGTTTAGGTTATAGGTTATAGGTCATATGTTTAGGATTTGAGAATAGGTTTAGGTTTAGGTTATAGGTTAATTTTTATGTTATAAATTTAGGTTAAGGTTGTAAGTTTAGGTTATAGGTTAAGGGTATGGTTTAGGTTTAAGTTATACATATAGGTTTAGGTTATAAGTGTAGGTTATAGGTTTAGGGAAAGGTTAGGTTTAGGTTATAAGTTTTGGGATTTGAGAATAGTTTTAGCATATAAGTATAGGTTTAGGTTGGGTTATAGGTTAAGGTTTAGGGATTTGAGTTTAGGTTATAGGTTATGGGTTATAGGGTTAGGTTAGGGTTTAGGTTATAGGTTTAGGTTATAGGTTTTAGTTTAGGTTATAGGTTATAGGTTTAGGTTCAGGTTATGGGTTTTGGGATTTGAGAATAAGTTTAGGTTATAAGTATATGTTTAGGTTGGGTTATAGGTTAAGGTTTAGGAATTTGAGTTTAAGTTATAAGTATAGATTTTGGGATTTGAGAATAGGTTTAGGTTGGGTTATAGGTTAAGGTTTAAGGATTTGAGTTTAGGTTAAGGTTATAAGTATAAGTTTTAGGATTTGAGAATAGGTTTAGGTTATAAGTATAGTTTTAGGTTGGATAATAGGTTAAGGTTTAGGGATTTCAGTTTAGGTTTAAGTTATAAGTATAAGTTTTGGAATTTGAGAATAGGTTTAGGTTATAAGTATAGATTTAAGTTGGGTCATAGGTTAAGGTTTAGGAATTTGAGTTTATGTTAAGGTTTAGGTTTAAGTTATAAGTATAGGTTTTGGGATTTGAGAATAGGTTTAGGTTATAAGTATAGGTTTAGGTTGGATTACAGGTTAAGGTTTAGGGATTTGAGTTTAGGTTAAGGTTTAGGTTTAGGTTACAAGTATAGGTTTTGGGATTTGAGAATAGGTTTAAGTTATAAGTATAGGTTTAGGTTCGGTTATAAGTTAAGGTTTAGGTATTTGAGTTTAGGTTAAGGTTTAAGTTTAGGTTAAGGTTGTAAGTTTAGGTTAAGGTTATAAGTATAGGTTATAGGTTAAGGTTAAGGTTATAAGTATAAGTTTTGAGATTTGAGAATAGTTTAGATTAAGGTTATATGTATAGCTTTAGGTTTAGGTTTAGGTTATAGATATAGGTTTAGGTTATAAGTTAAGGTTTAGGTTTAGGTTTAGACTATAGGTTATAAGCATAGGTTATAGGTTAAGGTTAAGGTCTAGGTTTAGGTAATACGTATAGGTTTTGGGATGTAAGAAAAGGTTTAGGTTAAGGTTATAAGTACAGGTTTAGATTATAGGTTAAGGTTTAAGTTTAGGTTATAGGTATAGGTTTAGGTTATAGGTTTAGGTTTAGGTATATGTTTGGGTTATAGGTTTTGGGATTTGAGAATAGGTTTAGGTTATAAGTATAGGTTTAAGTTTGGTTATAGGTTAAGGTTTAGGGATTTGAGTTTAAGTTAAGGTTTAGGTTTATGTTAAGGTTGTAAGTTTGGGTTAAAGTTATAAGTATAGGTTATAGGTTAAGGTTAAGGTCTAGGTTTAGGTTATAAGTAAAAGTTTTAGGATTTGAGAATAGGCTTAGGGTAAGGTTATAAGTATAGGTTAGGTTATAGGTTAAAGTTTAGGTTTAGGTTATAGGTTAAGGCTTAGGTTTAGGTTATAGGTTATAAGTATAGGTTATAGGTTATGGTTAAGGTCTAGGTTTATGTTATACGTATAGGTTTTGAAATTTGAGAATAGGTTTAGGTTAAGGTTATAAGTATAGGTTTAGGTTTAGGTTATATGTTTAGGTTTAGGTTATGGGTTATAGGTTTAGGTTTAGGTTTATGTTTAGGTTATGGGTTATGGGATTTGTGAATAGGGTTAGGTTATAAGTATAGGTTTAGGTTGGGTCATATGTTAAGGTTTAGGGAATTGAGTTTATGTTAAGATTTAGGTTTAGGTTATAAGGATAGGTATTTGGATTTAAGAATAGGTTTAGGTTATAAGTATAGGTTTAGGTTGGGTTATATGCTAAGGTTTAGGGATTTAAGTTTAGGCTAAGGTTTAGGTTTAGTTTATAAGTATAGGTTTTGGGATTTGAGAATAGGTTTAGGTTATAACTATAGGTTTAGGTTGGGTTATAGGTTAAGGATTAGGGATTTGAGTTTAAGTTTACATTAAGGTTATAAGTTTAGGTTAAGGTTATAATTATAGGTTATAGGTTAATGTTAAGGTCCATGTTTAGGTTATAAGTACAAGTTTTGGGATTTGAGAATAGGTTTAGGTTATAAGTATAGGTTTAAGTTGGGTTATACGTTAAGGATTAGGGATTTGAGTTTAGGTTTACGTTAAGGTTGTAAGTTTAGGTTAAGGTTATAAGTATAGGTTATAGGTTAATGTTAAAGTCTAGGTTTAGGTTATAAGTATAAGTTTTGGGATTTGAGAATAAGTTTAGGTTAAGGTTATAAGTATAGGTTTAGGTTATAGCTTAAGGTTTAGGTTTAGGTTATAGGTATAGGTTTAGGTTATCGGTTAAGGTTATAAGATTAGGTTTAGGGTATAGGTTATAGGTTAAGGTTAAGGTCTAGGTTTAAGTTATACATATTGGTTTTGGGATTTGAGAATAGGTTTAGGTTAAGGTTATAAGTATAGGTTTAGGTTATAGGTTAAGGTTTATATTTAAGTTATAGGTATAGGTTTAGGTTATAGGTTATTAGTTATAGGTTTATATTTAGGTATATGTTTAGTTTATGGGTTTTGGGATTTGAGAATAGGTTTAAGTTATAAGTATATGTTTAGGTAGGGTTATAGGTTAAGGTTTAGGGATTTGAGTTTAGGTTAAGGATTAGGTTTTAGTTATAAGTATAGGTTTTTGGATTTGAGAATAGGTTTAGGTTATAAGTATAGGTTTAGGTTGGGTTATAGGTTAAGGTTTAGGTATTTGAGTTTAGGTTAAGGTTAGAAGTATAGGTTTTGGGATTTAAGAATAGGTTTAGGTTGGGTTATAGGTTAAGGTTTAGGGATTTGAGTTTAGGTTAAGGTTATAAGTATAGGTTTTGAGATTTGAGAATAGGTTTAGGTTATAAGTATAGGTTTAGGTTGAGTTATAGGTTAAGGTTTATACATTTGAGTTTAGGTTAAGGTTTTGGTTTTGGTTATAAGTATAGGTTTTGGGATTTGAGAATAGGTTTAGGTTAGAAGTATAGGTTTAGGTTGGGTTATAGGTTAAGGTTTAGGGATTTGAGTTTAGGTTAAGGTTTAGGTTTAGGTTAAGGTTGTAAGTTTAGGTTAAGGTTATAAGTATAGGTTATAGGTTAAGGTTAAGGTTAAGGTTTAGGTTTAGGTTATAAGTTTAGGTTTAGGTTATAAGTTTAGGTTTAGATTTAGGTTTAGGTTTAGGTTATGGTTATAAGTATAGGTTATAGGTTTAGGTTTAGGTTATAGGTTATAGATTTAGGTTTAGGTTTATGTTTAGGTTATGGGTTATGGGATTTGTGAATAGGGTTAGGTTATAAGTATAGGTTTAGGTTGGGTTATAGGTTAAGGTTTAAGGATTTGAATTTATGTTAAGATTTAGGTTTAGGTTTTAAGGATAGGTTTTGAGATTTAAGAATAGGATTAGGTTATAAGTATAGGTTTAGTTTGGGTTATAGGTTAAGGTTTAAGGATTTAAGTTTAGGCTAAGGTTTAGGTTTAGTTTATAAGTATAGGTTTTGGGATTTGAGAATAGATTTAGTTTATAAATATATGTTTAGGTTGGGTTAGGTTATAGGTTAAGGATTAGGTATTTGAGTTTAGGTTTACATTAGGGTTGTATGTTTAGGTTAAGGTTATATGTATAGATTATAGGTTAATGTTAAGGTTTAGGTTTAGGTTATAAGTATAGGTTTAGGTTGGGTTATAGGTTAAGGATTAGGGATTTGAGTTTAGGTTTACGTTAAGGTTGTAAGTTTAGGTTAAGGTTATAAGTATAGGTTATAGGTTAATGTTAAGGTCTAGGTTTAGGTTATAAGTTTTGGCATTTGAGAATAGGTTTAGGCTATAAGTATAGGTTTAGGTTGGGTTATAGGTTAATGATTAGGGATTTGAGTTTAGGTTTACGTTAAGGTTGTAAGTTTAGGTTAAGGTTATAAGTATAGGTTATAGGTTAATGTTAAGGTCTAGGTTTAGGTTATAAGTTTTGGGTTTTGAGAATAGGTTTAGGTTAAGGTTATAAGTATAGGTTTAGGTTATAGCTTATGGTTTAGGTTTAGGTTATAGGTATAGGTTTATATTGTAGGTTAAGGTTTAGGTTTAGGTTATCAGTTAAGGTTATGGTCTAGGTTTAGGTTATACGTATAGGTTTTGGGATTTGAGAATAGGTTTAGGTTATGGTTATAGGTATAGGTTTTATTTATAGGTTATAGGTTTAGGTTTAGGTTTAGGTTTAGGTTATGGGTTTTGGGATTTGACAATTGGTTTTGGTTATACGTATAGGTTAAGGTTTAGGTTTAGGTTATAAGTATAGGTTTTGGGATTTGAGATTAGGTTTAGGTTGGGTTATAGGTTAAGGTTTAGGGATTTGAGTTTAGGTTAAGGTTTAGGTTTAGGTTATCAGTATAGATTTTGGAATTTAAGAATAGGTTTAAGTTATAAGTATAGGTTTAGGTTGAGTTATAGGTTAAGGCTTAGGGATTTGAGTTTAGGTTATAGGTTATGGGTTATAGGGTTACGTTTGGGTTTAAGTTATATGTTTAGGTTAAAGTTCTTCGTTTAGGTTATACGTTATAGGTTTAGTTTTAGGTTATGGGTTTTGGGATTTGAGAATAGGTTTAGGTTATAAGTATAGGTTTAGGTTACGATATAGGTTAAGTTTTAGGGATTTTAGTTTAGGTTAAGGTTTAGGTTTAAGTTATTAGTATAGGTTTTGGGATTTGAGAATAGGTTTAGCTTATAAGTATATGTTTAGGTTGGGTTATAGGTTAAGGTTTAAGGATTTGAGTTTAGGTTAAGGTTATAAGTATTGGTTTTGGGTTTTGAGAATATGTTTAGGTTTTAAGTATAGGTTTAGGTTGGGTTATAGGTTAAGGTTTAGGGATTTGAGTTTAGGTTAAGGCTTAGGTTTAGGTTATAAGTATAGGTTTTGAAATTTTAGAATAGGTATAGGTCATAAATATAGATTTAGGTTGAGTTATTAGTTAAGTTTTAGGGATTTGAGTTTAGGTTAAGGTTTCGGTTTAGATTATAAGTATAGGTTTTGGGATTTGAGAATAGGTTTAGGTTATAAGTATAGGTTTAGGTTGGGTTATAAGTTAAGATTTTTAAGATTTAAGTTTAGGTTAAGGTTTAGGTTTAGGTTAAGGTTGTAGGTTTACGTTAAGGTTATATGTCACGTCCTAAACTCAGAAACCGGGCTCATAAAATTATCGATCACTGAACCTCCGTAGAACTCCATTCTAGGCTCTCAGCGCCCATTCGCCAAGTTCTGATCCTGTGATGCTACGAGGAAGATTTTCAACATCAGTTTGATTAGTAATAGGCATAACCAAAGGCATAACCTACAAACAACAACCAAAAACTCCATTACATTTTCACTATGATAAAAAACTTTACAAGTACAATGAGCATAAAGGAAAATACAATGATAATGGATAAAAAGTTCGAAGATGATCTATTATGCGCTCCTGCCTCAGCACTGCTACAGTCCAACGTCACCTGCACGCAACAGTCATACATAATCTTATAGAAAGCTTAGAGGGTGGTGAAAGTGTGTGCGTAAGGTAGTAATACAATTAAACAGTATCAGAGTAATACAAAATATGCTGATAAATCCATGAATACTATTAGTTGTACCAAGGCTATGCGATGCAAGACATGAATGATGTCGGCCATACCAAGGCCATGCGATGCGAGATGCAACTCAAGCATATGAATCCTCATCTAAGTCCACATATCAATACAGCTCAAATCTGGAATATCACTGGGGTCTAGTACACTCCAAACCATATTGTCGCCCCATCGTGCACGATAAGGTAAGTGGAAGAGACCTCACTATCTACCTGTCAATATCAGGCTTGGCTCGTCAATAGCGAACCCATCCCTCGAGCTGGTCAAACTTAGCCTAGCTTTGCCTCCTCCTCTCGGGCGGGTAAGGTCGCACCCCCTTCCAACCAACCATGATACAGTGAAAAGTGTGGCCTTCTGGTAATCGACACTCGGTGCTCATGTACCCACTCGATCTAGATATTAGAGCAACCTCCTGGTACCATAAGGGTTTAGGGACTTTCACCCAGGGATATCTATAGCACCCTATGTAGAATAAGATTTTCGGTATCCAATCCTATCAACCACGATATGCATGTGGAGGCTATGGACTTAATGTCGCTAGGGCGTACAGTAACCATGTCAGATAATACGAAATGCATGAATCACACTATCCAGTCATGTAGCAGTCCTGTGCGTATCATGCACTCATGTAGGGCAATACCGCTTATTTAGGAGCCCATAAACAATCTATCCAAAGACATATGCTATGATCAGTCACTTCGCATATCAAGCATACATATGATGCGTATGATCATGATTATGGAACTATACTAAACATGTTATATGGTGATGGATTATGTTCATCACGTAGCTGGGCTTAGGCGGCCTATAAGTATGGGCCTAACAATAGGTCCTAAGGAGAATTATAATGCGGACATTTAACCAACATTATTCTTATAATGTGGACATCAAACCATCATTGCTCCCAAGGCACGACCGCCATGAACATCATTACTCAAACCATAGTAGGGTTACACATTGTAATGGACTTGTGTACATCCATTTGGGCCTTAACCCATGGGCCTTAATTACATTAAATGGGCCTCATATCATAGGATTCATATATATCAAGGTGGGCCTCAATAGATGGGCCATAACTACATTAAGATGGGCCTAATCATATGGGCTGATCAAATGGAACGAGGCGAATGGGCCGAATCAATTGGGCCAAGTCAAATGGGCTGAGTCAAATGGGTCTCAGGTATATCAAAGCCCACCCGCATATACTGACCTATTCACAAGTTAACATAGAGATGGATGAAATGAAAACAATTATCAACTTAATTTGAGACTACCGAGGCCCTTAGGAGTTTGAACGGTAGATGACACAGTTCACTATTTAAATGGTGGGGTCCACTTGAACTTTAGATCTGACTCACCCATTTTTTGTTTTCATGTTATAAAATGATCTCACAAATGGTTGGATGGCATGGATACAACACATGCATCATGGTGGGCCCCACCATTCAAACAGTGGACGGTTTTGATAAGACACATACATCAATGTGGCCTGCGGGCTTGCTGTCAACAAGGAGTAGCTAGATAACTGTTGTACAGGCAGCTGGCTACACAAAAAAGACAAGGTGGGTCCCACCATCACGAATATTTCATATAATCTAACACATAATATAATATAATATAATATAATATATATTATATTATATTATATTATATAAAATATACATCAACGTTCAGGCCTAGATGGCCTAGACAGTTACATGCAACAGGGGAGGGGGCATCCCCACACGTGTGATGGGTCCCACCGTCCAATGGTGTGGACGATGGCCGTAGAACACATACACCATAGTGGGTCCCATGTAGGGCCCACCAATCCAGTAGGCTAATGGGGTCACATGGACCTAGGCAAGGAGGAAAAATAAATTTCAAAATGATCCAAAACTTCTGGATGCCAAAAGGGTTTCAATGGCAGATGTGCAATCAACACTGTTTCTTATGACGTGGGCCACCTGAGCCATGTGTACAACTGATTTTTGAGGGGTGGCCCGCTACCTTAAGGTGCCTAACAGATGCACGGCATGGATTTCAATCACACATCATGGTGGGGCCCACAGCCATGGCCGTGGGACCCTGTCTGCCCGCACGCCCGTGCGCAACAGGCACTCATATTGCTCTGGTAGCAGCAGTATATATATATATATATATATATATATATATATATATATATATATATATAAATATATATATATATATATATATATATATATATTGATTTTGGGGTTTCTGACGTTGTTCCTCAGTGGGGCACGTATCAGGTGAATCCGACCCAACCGTTGCGTCTCATGGCTTAATACAAACCAAACAAGCCCAATATTGAACATATTTTGGTGAATAGAAACAACAGGCGATTTTTCAACGGTAACCACTACAGTTTCCTATCCTATGGCCCACTAAATGCTCAGATCAGCTTCGTTTTTCAGCTCAACGCCTATAATAATCCAGGGAATGAGATGGATGGCGTGGATCGGACCAATGGATTAGTGGTGGGGCCTGTGTGAGTAGTTCACTCCAAGTTCTAAATCGAACTGATATTTTTGTTTTCATTACAATTCTAGCGTCAGACGCTGGATGGTTTGTGCGCACACATAACAAAAGTGGGCCCTGCTCAAGTGGGCCACCAAATGCTTAGGTGGTGTGGGCACAACACATGTATAAAGTGGACCCCACCTATAGATGGCTTGGGTAAAACTACATGCTTCATGGTGGGGTTCATTTGGGTGGGCCACACAGCCACATCATCACATAAAATAGGTGAAAAAAAAAGAGAGAGGGTGAGAAAGAGAAAGAGAGAGGGACACGTGTGATGGAGGGCTCCGCAACTATGAGCCCTCCCTTGCAATAAATCATACATCAAGTGGGTCCTAATGCATTTGGATCCACCAAATCAAAGATCAACGGTGGAGATTCCTTCTCCACCAAAATGGAAGGTCTAGATGACCCTTATCAACTAGAAAGTAAACATCATGATGGGGTCCATGGAGATTGGACCCATCATGGAATGACCATGATGATCAAAGTGGGCCATCGGACACATCTTAGAGTCCAAAGTGAGATCCAAACCATTGATCGGTTGGCCTCACTTGACCCATCATAAACACATGAAAATCTAGCCTATGACGCACCCACCGTTTGATCTTCTTGCTCCCTTGGCTTCCTTTGCTCCTTAGTTTCGATTCTAACAGAAGAGATGAAAATTTGGATGGTTGAGATGGAAGATGAGAGGGTAGGAAGTGGGCCACATACAAAATTTTCTCATGGAGGTTTTTGGGAGAGCTTTGGACATGTGGTGTTTTCTCTTTTCTTGGGAAAGTGATTTGAAAGAGAGAGAGAGAGAGAGAGAGAGAGAGAGAGAGAGAGAGAGAGAGAGAGAGAGAGAGAGAGAGAGATAGAGAGAGAGAGAGAGAGTTGTAAAGAGAGACAGAGAGAGAGATGGGTGATGGATGTGTAAGAGACTTTTTGACTTTGGGGTAGATTTTGTAAGAAAGGGGTATGGGCTTGTAAGAAACTTTTAATTTTAGGGGTTGCTTGGGGAAGGGTGAGAGGTGATGTGTACTTGACATGTACTTGACCCTTGATGGGATTGATTGATGGATTGAGGTGACATGTTGTAAAGATTCTCTTGGGTTTTACAACGTGCAACATTTTCCTCGCACTGAACGCTAGTCTACTTCTCCTGACCAGGGTATCGGATCGGCGAGTGAGTCACGGCATCGAAACTGTGGCGACGGTGCGGACGCTATGGTACAAGTATTGGGTTGAGTTTACTCGGGTTGACGGGATGAGTCTCAGGGTCATGCGTAAACATTGGATAAGGGTCGAAGGTTGCCAAAATCTGACCGGAAAGACCGAAGAAGCCTACGGAATGGTACGGTCTAAGGTACGGGGCTTACAGCTCTCCCCTCCTAATAAAATTTTTATCCTCAAAATTTATACAATCATCGTAACTAGGCATAACTCATGAGGAAGAAGAGATATAACATCATCATATAGAATTAGAGACAGTATACAAAATATAATACATAATCAATCATCAAAGAGATGGGGATGTCGCTCTTGAATCTCGGTCTCACACTCCCAAGAAGCCTCCTCAATAGAATGATGACCCCACTGAACCTTCACCAACGGAAAGACCTTGGTCCGGAGGACTTGCTCCTTCCAATCAAGGATACAGACTGGCTGCTCAATGTAAGAAGCATCCTCACGAACCTCTAATGGCTGTCAATTAATAACAGGAATGATGTCTAACCCACACCTCCTCAACATAGAAACATAAAAAATGTTGTGGACGCCAAACAACTGAGATGGCTTGGCAAGTTGATAGGCCATGATGCCAACACACCTAATGATCTCAAAAGGTCTTATGAATCTCAGGGCAAGCTTACCCTTGACTCCAAATTGAACTACGCCATTCATGGACGAGACCTTGAGATACACATGGTCCCCAACATCAAACTCCAAGGGACGACGCTGACGATCAGCAAAACTCTTCTGCCAGCTCTAAGCTGTGCGCTGGGCACATCCTCTACCTAATGATATCAATAGCCTTTAACGTCTCCTACATAAGCTCGAGACCTAAGAGACGACTGATGTTTTAATTTAAACCAATTTGATTTAAATGATTTTAACTCGCAAGTATACGAATCAGATGTAAATATGGTACGTATTACGAGATCATTCCCACGAGGACTGGTTGTCGTAATTCAAAATTTAAGACTCTTCTTAACTAATCCAACAAATATTTTAGTAAACTAACACAAATCTATGAAAAATAACTGAGAACTATGAGAAAAATTCAATCCAGGAGAAGACTAGGACTTTCGAATCCACCCCTAATTATCCTAACCCTTATTTTACCTGTTGATTTATTCTAATTCAGATTGATATAAATTTAATAAACAAAGCACATCCTATGTCCTTGGTCGGGCACACAGAATGTATAATCTTTTAAAGCATATGGATCACATCTTTCCATCCATGGTCAGGCATAGAGAGATGTAAATCCTGTTTCTTTCTCTATAGGAAACCTGTTCATGGTCAGACATAAGCACCTATAGTAATATTCCAAACAACATCCATATCTAGACTTTGGTCGAGCTCATAGAATGGAGAAGTACAGAAATCTCAGGAAAGCACACTAGAAAAAGAAACAAATCAATCCAATAAAAATAAATTCAACATAAACAAGAGTCAATCAAATTAGGAGCTTCATCTCAGCCCTAGCTAAGAAGTTTAGCAATCCATAAAATTAATTTTAAAAAAAGGAAATATAAAATAAAAATATTAAAAACATCCTTCCCTTCTTTCTTCTTCTTTTTCTCTCTCTCTGGCTTTGGCTCTCCTCCAGCTCTGGATCTTCTTTTCCAAGGTCTGAATGACTCCTCCCCACGTCCAAAACCTCCTTATATAGTTGCTGGAGTGGTGAAAATCGGATTTGAATCGGATTTGGAAAGCTATGCATGCGCAGCGAAAGCCTTTTCGCAGCCAAGTTCAGTGCCTCGAAACACGTCACTTTCCTCGCTCAAATTTTAAAGAAACACCGTCCCTTAGGACTTTCTTGGGTCCTCTACATGATAGACGGTTCAGATCTGCCATATGATCAAAGATGGTGGGCCAAAACTGCCTGGAAAAGTCAGTTTTCGCGGATGTGCGAAACCTTTCGTACCATTTCGCTGTTGTGATCGGTGGGCCCCACAGAAGTATTTTCTGGAAAATCCACCCCATCCATTGGATTCAGAACGAAATTTCAGTCAAGAACGAGTGGTTTTAAACATCCATAGGCGTGTCCCAGAGAAGAATTCACTAAAAGATCAGGTTTGAATGCTACAGAGCAGCCTTTTTGTGGCCTCTGTATCTCACACGTGTGTGCACATGGGTACAAAAGGTTAGCATAGTTTTGTAGTGTCTGCAGCCCTCTACAAGATGGATGACTTAGATGAGTCATACAGGTGATAGGTGGGACCCACATCGCTTCGCAAAACAGCCAGCGGTCGTGCGTTACGCAATGCGAAAACGGCACTCGCCGTTTTAGAATCTGTCGCATGCTGCCGTGGTGTATATGGGTCTATGGTCGGATTCAAATGGAAAATCCACTCCGTCCAGTGGATTCTTCGGGAGATCTTAGTAAAGGAAGGTGTGTTTCTATTTCCTTTGAGTGTAGCCCACCAATTTTCTGTGCTGCCGTTCATTCATGTTTGAACGGCTGAGATCCTCAAACACTTTGTTTATTCAACTTCCGTCAGCTAAGAGTAGGTAGTGGCTGTCCCAGAGAACGAATGAACGGTCTGGATCAACGGTACGGACAATAGGTGGGGTCCACAACTTCATCCGATTTTAGACAGTGAAAGACGCTGTTTAAAATCAAAATTTCGTTTTTTCACGGAAGATGGGTCAGTGTCTGGTGCGGCTCGAGCACTTAGTGCACATGATGCACGCTCACCATACACAGGGCCCACCATGATGTGTATGAGACATCTGTGTCGTCCATTATTTTTCTCTTATTATTTAAACCGTCAGGACCAAAATTGAGGCAGTTCCAGATATCAGGTGGGCTTGAAATTGATGATTAATAGGCTGATCTGTCTGTTGGCCCACTTCCAGAGATCTTTAATGGATGAAATTTTACGTGTACGGTTAATTTATGGCCCTCATCCCATATATGAAGTTTCAGGACAATCGGATGGCGGGAACCCTGTGATCTTGCATTTTGGACCAATTTCAAGCCTCTTTAACGTGAACAGCTTGACTTTTTCAGATCCCTGCCGTGTAAATCCATCAATATTGGTCTTTTAGAGTCCTTTCCTTACTCTGGTGACTTTAGATCATCAAATACACACTTTTAATATCCCTTTTTTAGTCAACGCTCCTGATTTCATCCTACAATGAAAATATAATTAAAATATGACATTAAATATTATCTTGTAAGTAAAATTCGACAATAATCATTGTCTGATATGCAATATTTGACCCTCATCAATGACTCTCTCGAAATTCGGTCCAACAACTCGGTTATTTACATGGTCTGCGATATAGTGCCTCAAAAGAAACCATGCCGATGGTCGCTTGATATCTGTTGTTGTATGCGAATTCATTCAATCGTAGATGCTCATCCTAACTACCCCCGAAATCAATCGCGTAGGCCCGAAGCATATCCTTAAGGATCTGGTTGACCTTCTCGGCATGTAGGTGATGTTAGGTTGCAACAGTGTTGAGCTTAGAGCATACAGTGGTCTTTTGGAACTTGATTTTCTATTTATGTATTTTTCCTTTCAATATTTTACTCAAATGATTATATTAGTAGATATGTGATAATGATGTTGCCTTTATGAATTGGGTAATCTTGTGGTAATACTTATTACGAGTTAAATGTACATTAAAAGAAAAAATCCTCCTTGTAGGATCCTAGGATCAGAATTTGGCATATAAAGGATAGGAGCCGAGAATGAAAAATTACGGAGGCTGTCAACACCGGATTCGACGATTGGGATTCCAGTGAATACGATTTTCGAGTTTGGGGCATGACATTATAAGTATAGGTTATAGGTTAAGGTTAAGGTCTAGGTTTAGGTTATAAGTATAAGTTTTGTGATTTGAGAATAGGTTTCGGTTAAGGTTATAAGTATAGGTTTAGCTTATGTGTTAAGGTTTAGGCTTAGGTTATAGGTATAGGTTTAGGTTATCAGTTAAGGTTATATGATTAGGTTTAGGGTATAGGTTATAAGTATAGGTTATAGGTTAAGGTTAAGGTCTAGGTTTAAGTTATACATATTGGTTTTGGGATTTGAGAATAGGTTTAGGTTAAGGTTATAAGTATAGGTTTAGGTTATAGGTTAAGGTTTAGGTTTAAGTTATAGGTATAGGTTTAGGTTATAGGTTATAGGTTATTAGTTATAGGTTTATATTTAGGTATATGTTTAGTTTATGGGTTTTGGGATTTGAGAATAGGTTTAAGTTATAAGTATATGTTTAGGTAGGGTTATAGGTTAAGGTTTAGGGATTTGAGTTTAGGTTAAGGTTATAAGTATAGGTTTTGAGATTTGAGAATAGGTTTAGGTTATAACTATAGGTTTAGGTTGAGTTATAGGTTAAGGTTTATAGATTTGAGTTTAGGTTAAGGTTTTGGTTTAGGTTATAAGTATAGGTTTTGGGATTTGAGAATAGGTTTAAATTAGAAGTATAGGTTTAGGTTGGGTTATAGGTTAAGGTTTAGGGATTTGAGTTTAGGTTAAGGTTTAGGTTTAGGTTAAGGTTGTAAGTTTAGGTTTAGGTTATAAGTATAGGTTATAGGTTAAGGTTAAGGTTTAGGTTTAGGTTATAAGTTTTGGGATTTGAGAATAGGTTTAGGTTAAGGTTATAAGTATTGGTTTAGGTTATAGGTCAAGTTTTAGGTTTAGGTTATAGGTTAAGGTTTTGGTTTAGGTTATAGGTTTAGGTTTAGACTATAGGTTATAGGTTAAGTTTAAGGTCTATGTTTAAGTTATACGTATAGGTTTTGGGATTTGAGAATAGGTTTATGTTAAGGTTATAGGTATAGGTTTAGGTTATAGGTTTAGGTTTAGACTATAGGTTATAAGTATAGGTTACAGGTTAAGTTTAAGGTCTATTTTTTGGTTATATGTATAGGTTTTGGGATTTGAGAATAGGTTTATGTTAAGGTTATAGATATAGGTTTAGGTTATAGGTAAAGGTTTAGGATTAGGTTATAGGTATAGGTTTAGGTTATAGGTTATAGTTTATAGGTTTAAGGTTATAATTTATAGGTTTGGGTTTAGGTTTCTTTTTAGGTTATGGGTTTTGGGATTTATCAATAGGTTTAGGTTATAAGTTTAGGTTGGGTTATAGGTTAAGGTTTACAGATTTGAGTTTAGGTTATAAGTATAGGTTTTGAGATTTGAGAATAGGTTTAGGTTATAAGTACAGGTTAAGGTTAGGTTATAGGTTAAGGTTTAGGAATTTGAGTTTTGGTTATAAGTATAGGTTTTGGTTGCGTTATAGGTTAAGGTTGAGGAATTTGAGTTTAGGTTTAGGTTTAGGTTATATGTATAGGTTTTGGGATTTGAGAATAGGTTTAGGTTATAAGTATAGTTTTAGGTTTGAGTATAGGCTAAGGTTTAGGGATTTGAGTTTAGGGTTATGTTATAAGTATAGGTTTTGGGATTTGAGAATATGTTTAGGTTATAAGTATAAGTTTAGGTTGGGTTATAAGTTAAGGTTTAGGGATTTGAGTTTAGGTTTAGGTTATAAGTTTAGGTTTTGGGAATTGCATATAGATTTAGGTTGGGTTATAGGTTAAGGTTAAGGGATTTGAGTTTAGGTTAAGGTTATAAGTATAGGTTTTGAGATTTGCATTTAGGTTTAGGTTATATGTATAGGTTTAGGTTGGGTTATTGGTTATGATTTAGGGATTTGAGTTTAGGTCAAGGTTTAAGTTTATGTTAAGGTTGTAAGTTTTGGTTAAGGTTTTAAGTATAGGTTATAGGTTAAGGTTAAGGTCTAAGTTTAGGTTATAAGTATAAGTTTTGGGATTTGAAAATAGGTTTAGGTTAAGGTTATAAGTATAGGTTTAAGTTATAGGTTTAGGTTATAGGTATAGGTTTAGGTTATAGGCTTTAAGTATAGGTTATAGGTTAAGGTTTTTAAGGTCTAGCTTTAGGTTATACGTATAGGTTTTGGGATTTGAGAATAGGTTTAGGTTAAGGTTATAAGTATAGGTTTAGGTTATAGGTTAAGGTTTAGGTTTAGGAAATCGGGTTCGAGTTTGGGATCGGGTTTAGGTTTTTATTTAGGTTTTAGGTTATAGGTTATAGGTTTAGGTTTAGGTTTATATTATAAGTATAAGTTTTGAGATTTGAGAATGGAATTAGGGTAAGGTTATAAGTACAGGTTTGGATTATATGTATAGGTTTTGAGATTTGAGAATAGGTTTAGGTTAAGGTTATTAGTATAGGTTTTGGTTATAGGTTAAGGTATAGGTTTAAGAAATCAAGTTCGAGTTTGAGATTGTGTTTAGGTTTAGGTTTAGGTTATAGGTTATAGGTTATAGGTTTAGGTTTAAGTTATAAGTATAGGTTTTGGGATTTGAGAATAGATTTAGGTTAAGGTTATAAGTTTAGGTTATAGATATGAGTATAGGTTATATGTTAAGGTTAAGGTTTAGGTTTTGGTTATAAGTATTGGTTTAGGAATTTGAGAATAGGTTTAGGTTAAGGGTTTAGGGTTTAGGGTTTAGTGTTTAGGGTTTAGGTTATATGTTTTAGTTTAGGGTTAGGGTTAGGGTTTAGTTATAGGTTATAGCTTTAGGAAATTGAGAATAGGTTTAAGTTATAAGTTTAGGTTAAGGGTGTGGTACCTGCAAATATAGATATAAACATAGCTTGTTCAAATGGCCAGGCCCATCCGATGTTGTCCATAAGAAATGGACAGCTTCATCATAGTCATAACAGCGGTTTTCACCTTTCAGGGACCCCCGCTCATCCGGATAGATCAAACGCACATCTGAGTTTGCTCCATTAATTTCGAGCAAATACATAAACACGACTTGTCCAAATGGCCAGGCCCCTCCAATGCTGTCCATTGAAAATGGACAGTTTCATCATGTTCATTAGCGGTTCCCTCCAGGGACCCCCGCTCATCCGGATAGCTCCGACGCACATCCGGGTCTGCTCCATTAATTTTGAGCAAATACATAAACACAGCCTGTCCAAATAGTCAGGTCCCTCCAATGTTATCCATAGAAAATGGACGGCTTCATTATGGTCATAACAGCGGTTCCCACCTTTTAGGGACCCTCGCTTATCCGAATAGCTCCGACGCACATCCGAGTTTGCTCCATTAATTTCAAGAAAATACATAAACATGGCCTGTCTAAATGGTCAGGCCCTTTCCATATTTTTTATAGGAAATGGATAGTTTCATCATGATCATAACAGCGGTTTTTACCTTTCAGGGATCCCCGCTCATCTGAATAGCTCCGATGCACATCTGGGTCTGCTCCATCAATTCTAAGCTAATATAATTAAATCTTAAATTAGTTACTCATCCAAGGTTGGATAGATTGTAATACTTTCATATTCCTATCTAAACGTCCACACTGAAAATCCGACAGCATCTCCCCATGCCTCTCTAGATAAGTTGATCTTACGTTACATTCCGATGCCAAATATATAAAATAATGTAAAGATATTTGACATTGGTTACGGAACAGAAGAAACATATCTAGAGAGAAATGAGGAGATGGACCGCGAATCAGGCATGAAAATTTAAATAGATTATATAAAAGCATATTGTCCATCTAACCTTGAACTGTCTAAAATCGAATAATTTGAACAATTTCTATGCCACCAAAAACACACCATATCTGTGTATGACCCCATAAAAATCCTCAAATGAGTAACTAATTAACTAACTTACAAATCTATAAATTACAAGTCACAACTATAAACTGTAATATGGATAATTTATGATAAGAAAATGATATATGAATAAATGTAGAGGTTGTCAAATTGGACTATGTACATGCCTTAAAATATGGTCTATATGCCCAATGATCAAGTGGACCAACATAGGCACCATACACCCATGCTCAAGTGAACCAAGTCAAGCATTATTCACACATGTCCAAGTGAACCAAGTCAAGCATCATTCGTACATTTTTAAGTGAACCAAGTTGAGCATCATTCATACATGTTCAAGTGAACTAAGTCAAGCATCATTCATACATGTTCAAGTGGATTGATTTAAGCATCATAAGAAAATGTTCTAGGGGTTTGATGTCAAGCCCCAAACTCAGAAACCGGGCTCACAAAATTTTCGATCGCCGAATCTGGCGCTGACAGCTTCTATAGTACCCCATTCTCGTCTCCTGGCACCTATATACCAGGTTCCGATCCTGGGATGCTACAAGGAGGATTTTTACTATTCATTTAATTCGTAATGAGCATAACTATAAGCATAACCCACGAACAATAACCACAAGAACACCATCACAAAATCCACTATGATCAAAAACTTTAAGTACAATGCGTAGGAAAGGAAAATACAAAATAGTGACAATAACAAAACTCCAGAAGCTCGGCTGCACGCTCTAACGATGGGGAGACTAAGACTGCGTCCTGACGTCACCTGCACGCATCAATCGTGCATAAGCTTATAAAAAGCTTAGAGGGTGGTGTAAGTGTGTGCACATTATAAGCGTGCTCAGAATGCAAGGTTAGAGTAATGCAGAATCATGCTGATGAATACATGAATACAAACAGCCGTACCAAGGCTATGTGGTGCAAGATATGAATGTTATCGGTTATATCGAGACCATGTGATGCGAGATGTAACTCAAGCATGTCAATCCTCATCATATATCAGTACAGTTCTCATTTTAGATATTCACCGGGGTCTAGTACACTCTACGCAAGCTTGTCGTCCCTATCCGAACGCACAACTGGGAGAGAGGAAGAGACCTCACTATCCGCCTGCCAATATCGGGCCTGGCTGTCGATAGCTGACCGATTCCTCAAGCTGGTCAAACTCAACCTAGAAGCTGCCCCCTCACTTAGGCGGGTAAGGTCACACCCCTTTCTAACCGACCACGACATAGTGGGAGACGCGGCCTACTGGTATACGGCCATGCGCACTCATGTATCCACTCGGTCTCGACATTGGAGTCATCTTCTGGTACCATCAGGTTTAGGAATTTTCACCCAGGGACATCTATGACGCCCGTATGCTAGAACCAAATATTTTCGGTATCCAATCCAGCCACCCATGATGCATCTGTGGAGGTTATGGCCCTGATGTTGCTAGGGCATACAATAATCACAATCATACAAATGCTAGTGCATGAGTCACACTACCAGTCATGCAACAGTACTACGTGTATCATGCACTCATGTAGGGCAACTCCACCTATCAGGGAGCCCATAAATAGTTCGCCCGAAGGCATATGCTATGATCAGTCACTTCTCATATCAGTCATACATATGATGCATATGATAATGAATCATTGATCTATACTAAACATGTATATAGGGATGGGCTCTGTGTATAACTGAGATGGGCCTAGACAGCTTACTTACTACATGTATGGCCTATTAGTGGGCCTTAGGGAGAGTGACAATGCGGACATTTAACCGATGTCATCCTTATAATGTGGGCATCTAACCATCATTGTTCCCAAGGCATTACTTACTATAAATATCGTTATATGACATGGAGGGATCACGCATTACAATGGACCTAGTTGCACTCATTTGAGCCTTAATTACATCAATTAGGCCGTATCATATAGGCTTTACATTCATCAAATGGATCATCTCAATGAGCCTCACCAATGGGCCTTAGGTCTTTTGCAATGGGTCATAACCCATGGGCCTTAGAATGCATTAAAGATGAGCCCAATCACATGAGCTTTATGTGCATCAAATGGGCCTAATCACATAGGCCTTATATATACCAAAGTGGGCCTCAACAATGGGCCACAAATACATTAAATGGGCTTACACACGTGGGCCCATATATAACAAAGTGGGCCTCACTATTGGGCCATATACATGCCAAGATGGGCCTAATTACATGGGTCCATATGCATCCAAGTGGGCCTCAATAATAGACCTGAAAATACATCAAGATGGGCCTAAACATATCAGCCCACATGCATCCAAGTGGGCCTCCATCATGGGCCTAAAATACATCAAGATGGGCTTAAATACATGGGCCCATATTTATCGAAGTGAGCCTCATGTGAGGCCCGTCATAATGCTTATTTTCTCACTTAATCTGTTGAAAAGATCACATAGATAGGGGCCCACCAAAAATATTTAGTTTCCATATAACCTGTTGATAAGGTTACATGACCATGGGGCCCCATCATAATATTTATTTTCCATCTAACCTATTCATAAAATCAAGTGGACCATGGGCCAACAAAAATGCTTATTTTCCATACAATCTATCCATAAGGTCACATGGACAGGGAGGGCCCACTGTAATATTTATTGCCATCCAAACCTGTTCATATGATCACGTGGGCTAGGGCCCACCGTGATGTTCATTTGTCACCCAATCTATTTACAGGGCCACACGATCAGGGGAGGGACCCACCGAAAATGTACTTGACATCCAATCTGTTAATAGGGTCACACGTACGTGGAGCCCACTGTAATGTTTATTTACCAACTAACCGGTTCATGAGGTCACAGTTAGGGGCCCACTGTAAGGTGGTTCACAAATCCAGCCCACTCATTATGTGTGTCCCACCCGACGGAGGGTTCAGACCAAGTTTCAGCCATGTCCAAATCTCAGGTAGGCCCCACCAAGTGCTTTTATATGTTTCAGGCATGTCTTCACATGATTTTAGATGGTATGGCTCACCTGAGTCCCGTATACGACTGATTTTTGTGATAGCCCCTATTCAAAGGGGACCTCTCAAATGCACGGTGTTGATGGTAGAACGCATCACGGTAGGGCCCACAACTGGGACCCGTGGGGCAGCCCCAACCGGCCACCCGCCTGACGTCTGCAGCAGCAGCGTCAGAGGCTGCTGCCTCTTTTCTTCTATTTTTTTTAAATATATATATGGGGCCCACGATAAGATGATCCAACCCATTTATTGTGTGTGTCCCACGTGGTGGACCGTTCAGTCCAAGTTTAAGATGCATCCAAGTTTCAGGTAGGCCCCACCAAGTGCTTTTATATGATCAGGCATGTCTCCACATGTTTTTAGATTGTATGGCCCACCTGAGAATCAGATTGATCCCAAATTTTGTCTCAACGCCTAAAATAATCTGAGAAAGAGGATGGACGGCTTGGATCAAGCACATACATCAAGGTGGGGCCATGTTGGAGCAGCCCACCATTTCTCTTCCTTTTTTTTTTTAACGTGGACGTCTCTGGACGTCATGGCACAAAGTCATGCCAATAAAAAATAATTTTTTTATCCTAGGTGGGACCCACGTTAACTAGATCTATCTCGTCCATTGCATGTGTCCCACAAAAATAGGGGTCCAAAATAAGTTTCAGGTGGGTCCAAGCTTCTGGTGGACCCCAGCAATCATTCTTCCAAGTTTCAACGAAAAATACTACCATTCTTAATACCACGGCCCGCCAGATGATTGGATCGGTCTCATTTTTCGGCTCAACGCCTAAAATGATCCCGAGAATAGAATGGATGGCTTGGATCATGTATAAACATCAAGGTGGGGCTTGCATGAGTGGCCCATTCTAAAAGAGTACCTTTTTTCCCTTTTTTTTAAAAAAACTGTGGAGTGTGCTGCCAGTCCAGCGTCCAGAGACGCTGGACAGCGTGCTAAACAGATACAAAATGGTGGGTCCCACAGGGACATGGCCCACCTGACGTATGTATATGTGTATACATACATCTATGTATACATGTATATATACATATATATATATATGTCTATATAAATATATATATATATATATATATATATAAATATATAATATACATAAAATTTAGGTCATCTCACCTAAAATGTGATGGGCCACCCATTTGATAGATGGAGTTGATTTAGCACAATTTGGTGGGGTCCACCACATTCAAGGGAGAGAAAAGAGGGAGGTAGAGAGAGATATACGGTGAGATAGAGGGACCCCGCCACTATGGGCCCCTCTCTACATTGTATACATCAATTTGGGTCCCACAACAAGTGGCCCTAAAACATGAATTAACAGTGGATCACCCACCTCTTTTCCTTCTTCTTGCTCCCCTAGCCTCCTTAGCTCCTTGCCTTCACTTTGGACGGTGAATGATGGACCTTTGATGGTGTGGATGAGAGATGGGAGGTGTAGATGGAAGATGAGAAGGTGAGCCACATTGGGATTTGGGAGAAGAAGCTTGGAAGTGTGAAATTTGCTTGGGAGAGATTTTGAGAATGAATGAGAGAGAGAGGGAAGTGATGGGTGATAAGGGTGATGGAGTGATGTGGTGTGATGGGTGATAGGTTTGGTGATGGATGAGGTGATGCGAAAGTTGACTTTGGGCTTGCTTGTGTAAGAGAAAGGTATGGGTTGTTGTACTTGACTTGATGTATGATATGTACTTGATTGATGGAACATCTCGTAGAGATTTCCTTGTAATTCGCAACGCGCGATGTTTTCTTCGAATTGAACGCAGAATGACATCTTTTAGCCTGGGTATCGGGTCGGTGTGCGAGTCGCGGCGTTAGAACCGCAGCGACGGCGCGGTCGCTAAGGTATAAGTTTCAATTTTAGCCATCTTTGGCATACAGGTCTCAGCTTAGGATCGCGCGCAAACATCAGAAAGTGGTCAAGGATTGCCGAATTCGATCGGAAGGATCGCGGGAGTCGACGGAATAGTTCGAACTAGGATACGGGTCTTACATTTGATCTTAGCATCATTACCACACATCCAAGTCGATTTATTTAAGCATCATAAACACATGTTCTGGTGGGCTGATCTTAGCATCATTACCACACATCTGAGTTTATTGATTTAAGCATCATAAACACATGTTCTAGTGGACTGATTTAATCATCATAAACACATGTTCAAGTGGAATGATTCAAGTATTGTAAACACACGTCCAAGTGGACTGATTTAAGCATTATAAACAAACACATGTTCTAGTGGGCTGATCTTTGCATCATTACCACACATCCAAGTGGATTGATTTAAGCATCATAAACACATGTCCAAGTAGAGTAGACTGATTTAAGCATTTTAAACACATGTCCAAGTGGACTAATTTAAGCATCATAAATGCATGTCCAAGTGGAACTGATTTAAGCATCATCAACACATGTTCTAGTGGGCTGATCTTAGCATCATTGCCACACATCCAAGTGAACTGTTTTGGACCCACTAGGCTGTCCTGTGTGTCTTGCCACCTCTTGCCTTGGATCATGCAAGGAGGAGAAGAAAAAAAGGAGGGAAAAAGTGAGTGAGATTTACTCACTTGTTTTCATGTGGTAGGCAGAATAACAAAATTTCCATTAAGTGGTGATGGAATAATAAGAATTTTGAGATCCATACATCCATATAATACAACTCTCCCTTGACATGTGACCGTGACAACAAAGGAAACCCTTACACAAATGTTGAGATGGAAGATAATGAAACTGAAGATGGCAGAAACTGGCCTAGCCACATCTTTGCTTCCTAAATAGTAGCCCAAATCAACAACTGTTAAATTACATAGAGAAGTTGGCTAAGGCAATTTATCCCCTTGCTCCTATTCCACTAAGCATAAAGGATCTCATCATGTCAATTAGGTGTCAAAATGTTAAATAACAGCGCAATTGCATCGTGAATATTTTCCCACACTTAGGCTTGTGGTACTCAGGAAATGAAAATAAAAGAGGGGGGGTGGTGAAAGAAAAGAAAAAGGATCAATTAACAATGATACCGATAGTTGTGTAGGCCCTGATTAGTGGTATCTAGAAGGAAAGACATGCATACACCAACGGGATGCAGCGAGGATATGAGTTATGACATCAGTCTAACTGTATCCTAATTCTTGAATCCTGATGCATTTATAACCCATGTGTAAAAAATACACCCAGACCCATATCCAAGTTGAAGCAATGTTTTTGGGGCCAGATGACTGTATCCGTATCACAGAGCCTAAGAAATTTGCAAAATGTCTTTGGGCCCAGATGCTTCCATCCATATCAGAGAATGCTAGGATATTTGTAACCAAAACAGTGGATTCGACTATGGGGATGTCTTTTCGAGATCAAACAATAGATTTTTTTTATTTTTATTTTAAAGTTTAAATTCTTCACACTGGAAAATCTAATCATGAAGAACTAGAGCCATGTTAAAGAGTAAATAAGGGTTCAGAAAGGAAATAAAAGAGGAACAGGCACCCCCAGTTCTCTTAAGACAATTAAAGAATTAAAAATTCTCTAATAAGCATTTAACAGCAGTCTCTAAAGCAGAGATGATTAAAATTAAGCACCAATCATGACTAGATTCAATGAACCTGCTGCATATTTCTATAGAACAATTCAGCCTAAAATTTTTCATGTTTAAGGTTCCATTCCTGTCCATGGAAATTGGGGTAGAACAAATTAATTTCTTGCCTAAGATGTGTTGACAGTGATTTGAGGCATAATCACATTGATTCTGCACCCGAATGACATTTCTCCAAGGACACCCTAAACATTCCTAACAATGCCCTTTGGGGGAAAACTACACTATACAAGCTTTAACATCCCAGGAACATCCAATAGCCACCTTGAATGAAGACTTTCAGATTGAATGACCCAAAAAAAGCTTTTAGGTCTAAAATAACTGATGGCATATTATAGCAATATCCAAATACAATAAAAATCAACATCACGGTTTTCAATTGCGTTTTCAAAGTTACTCAGTTGGAGACCAAAACTGTATGACTTGCCTCGACTTCTTCCATTTTGGTCACATTTCAGTCTAGAGACATTTCATTGTGCATCAAACCCAAGTCCACTACAATATTTAGAAGTTCGAACTATAATCAACATAAAACAAAGAAGAAGGTATCATTTATAAGGTGTAAGTGACTCAAATTGCAATAAATCAAATAAAATAAGTGGAAATGTTTGAAGTGGGACTAGCCTCACTTCATTTACAACAAGGGACAAGCAACCAAATTAATATTGGATCATTTCCAGACCAACTTGAAACAAAGGGAATTACAGTGGTGTTTGGCCATCATTATGAATCAAATGGTAACTAAAATGCATCTTTTCAATAGAGAACAGATTCTGTGCCTCAGAAGGCATGGAATTTTCCATGCCTCGACATCATCCCAGAAATGTGACCCACATTGATGGAATCGAAGCCATTAATTTCATATTTTCAATAGTGAATGGGCCATGGCATGAAAATCACAATCTTTAGACAATTCTAGCCATTTGATTGGTGAGATACAAAGGAATGCTGACAGACAAAAACAAAAATGGTTCCCATAAAGTGAGGAAAGGCCCATTTATTAGATGGCACAGTGAGTGTAGTAGTCAAACTGGAGGCACGAAAATGTTGTGCCTCCCTTGACATCTACTATTTTGGTTGAGATGGAAAGGGGAGCATTTTAAGATGGAACTGATCTATTTTGGTTGAGATGGAAAGGGGAGCATTTTAAGATGGAACTGATCTTTTGGTTGAGATGGAAAGGGGAGCATTTTAAGATGGAACTGATCTTCTTCTTCTTCTTCTTCTTCTTCTTCTTCTTCTTCTTCTTCTTCTTCTTCTTTTTTATTCCAATTTGATATATCTTCAGGAATTTGATCAATAAAACACTTAACATCCAACAACAACTGCGCTTTACGAAAACAAAGGTGGATTTGAAGCAGACGCATGATATGCTGTGTGGGAGACAAATCCCCAGCTATAAAAGGAGAATATCAAATAGACTGAGCACCTTAGAAGATTCATGTTACTAAGGTTATGGTAATGATGGTGACAGATGTAAATACTGCAATACTAATGTTTAAGTTACAAGATGGAAACAGATCCAAAATGGAACCTTAAGAATGGCAGGGAGATAAATTGTTGTCGCATGTATTTCATGAACAAAATGAATCTAAAACAGAAAATCTAATGGTAGTAGTAAATGTCAAAAAGAAGCATATACCTTTTTTTTCTTAAAGTTCTTGCAATGACGCCTCTCAATCTAGCAACAAAGAGGGAAACTAGTAGTCCTAGATGCACCGAGACAAGTCAATGATGGAACTCCAATCGAGATGACGAAGGGTCCTCTGAGGTTTTCTGAGGTGATGAATCTAATAGAGAGAGAGGGAGCACGACACAAGGAGAGAGAGAGAGAGAGAGAGAGAGAGAGAGAGAGAGAGAGAGAGAGAGAGAGAGAGATTGGGGAGCGAATAGAGAGAGGGAGGAAGATGAGGGATAGGGTTAGGGAACGGAGTGCGCGCGCGTGAGAGAGAGAGAGAGAGAGAGAGAGAGAGAGAGAGAGAGAGAGAGAGAGAGAGAGATTTGGGGGTTTTTTTGGGTGGGCCTCTGTTTTGAGAGCGCGCCCAAATTTGGAGTTATTGGTTTGGTATGGCTATGTGGACCCCACCATGATGCGTGTCAAACATCTACCCCATCAGTCAGATGCATCATCCCATGGTGGGCCCATCTACCCCATCAGTCAGATGCATCATCCCATGGTGGGCCCAAGGATTAAAAATAAAATCAATCTATGACTTTTGTGGGCCACACCACATACAAAAGTTGAGAGGGGTTACCCTCCATTAAAACATTCATAATTATTTGTTGGGCCCACAAAGATGTGGTCCACAAATCCAGCCAATCCATTATGTGTGGCACTTGGATGAGGGGTCATACCAAGTTTCAAACACATCCAAATTTTAGGTGGGGCCCACCAAGTGCTTTTATATGTTTTAGGCATGTCTTAACATGATTTTAGATGGTATGGCCCACCGGAGTTTCATATACAGCTGATTTTTAGGATATCCCATAATTTAAAGGGGACCCATCAAATGCATGGTGTTGATGTTTGACACACATCATGGTGGGGCCCACACAACTTAACCTCATGGGGATGACATGGATTAAACACATACATCATGGTGGGGCCCCCATAGAATAAATGAAATTAGGATTTAAAAATGATTCTAAATAAAATTATTTAATTGGGATTTAAAAATGAAATTAAGACTAATAATATCAAATATTCTTGAGAATTTGGAGGATCTTGTAAGGTCTGGACATATCACATGGCAATATAAATCTCAGGTGGACCACACCATTAAAAACTTCCTAGGTCCAATGTAAGGTTTATTTGCCGCCATTAATGAATGGATCAAGCTGGTTTTTGTTTTTTTCCCGTCATCTGGGCCTGTATGACCTAATCAATAGATTGGATGTCAAATAAAAATTACAGTGGGCCTTAGGAGGGTTTTAATGGTGGATATCCAATCACTATTGTTTTCATGTGGTGTGGTCCACCTGAAATTTATATCCTGAAAAATGGATGAATAATGTGGGTTGATCTCGAATTTTCGATAAATCCAAAACTCAAGTGGATCATGCCACACAAAACAGTGTGAAATAATGATTTCCACTGTTGATACCTTCCTTGGGCCCATAGTAATGTTTATTTGACATCCAACATGTTCATAATATCACAAAGATATGAATGAAGAGAAAACACAAAAATATATGAATTATTGTGGACCAATTACGATGATAGTGTAAAATCCACTTCGTCCATCATTTTCTCCGAAATATGATAGAATGAGATCTAAAAAATCAGATAGGTCCATTATCAAAGAAATGGAGAGAAGATACCACCATTTGTACCAAAGTAGCCCATGGGTGCAAGATCTAAGTTGTACATCAGGTGAGTCCCACCGTGTACGTCTTTGATTCCAGCCTACTACTCAAGTGGATCACATATTTGTCTTCCCCAACCTTTAAACAGCCGCCCCAAACATATTAGTTATAGAACCTTGCATCACCATATGCCCCTAGTTACTTGAATTGTAGTTTTTTTTTTTTTTTTTTTTTTGCAAGGTATAATCTTAATAAATGATTCAAGAAGACTTCAACGGCCTTGAAGCAGAGACTAGAAAGTTAGATCTTTTGGATTCTCAATGATCTTCAATAGAATTTGCAAGAATGAAGCCAAATCAGTACCATATATAATATGATGATCTACAATAACATTCGCCTGCAAGCATTCACAGTTTTGCTCAGGTGAGTTTGTGGAAGGCTCAAGACTGAAGGTTTCACGCTTCCAAATAACTCACCAAGCAGAATGTTTCTCACTTGTACATCTGACTTTTCACACCAATCTAGCCATCCTTGGTAGCAACTACAGTTGGTTGGTATGCTCCAATGGCCATGATTGCACACCGCAGAACAATCCATTGCAAATTTGGCAGTCAGACTCTCAATTGAAGAGGGGATAGTGTATTTGATTTTTTTAAAAAAAAACAACTAAAACATAGAATCTCCCTTTTTTTTTTCTTTTCTCAAAGTGGGATTATGTATTTAATTTACATGGTGCAACATCTAGGGAACTTCCTGAAGACACAAGAGTCAGGAAATTCAATTTTCACCCATATCATAGAGTTGCAAGCGTTCCCTGCACTTGTTAAAATTAAATGACACTAGCAGTGCCACCAGTCCTTAGGCCAAGACATGACCCTGACTGCTTATTGAGTGGACTGCTACTGAATTAGTTTAGTGGGTGTTTACACAAAATTATGCTGATTAATGAAGAAATTTCATGATGCAACCAAATGCACCATTACCCAAAAACAAACACCAATTAGATTATCCTAATTATCCACATTATGCGTTGAAAATGGATATTTAAAAATAAAAATCACCAACACATATATAACAAAAAGAAGGAAATCAACTCTGATATGGCCAGGATTATTTGATTAGAGTAGCTTCTGTAGCTATTCCACAATGAGACCCACCATAATGCGTGTTAAACATCTACCCCATTAGTCAGATGCACCGTTCCATGGTGGACCCAGAGATTACAAATCAAGTCAATCTGTGACTTGTGTGGGCCACACCACATACAAAAGTTGAGAGGGGTTATCCTCCATTAAAACATTCATAATTATTTTTTGGGCCCCCCAAGATGTGTTCCACAAATCCAACCCATCCATTATGTGTGTACCACTTAGATGAGGGGTACCAAGTTTCAGACGCATCCAAATCTCAGGTGGGGCCTACACCGTGCTTTTATATATTTTAGCCATGTCTTCACATGATTTTAGATGGTATGGCCCACCGAAGTTCCGTATATGGCTGATTTTTGGGATATCCCATAATTTAAAGGGGACCCATCAAATGCATGGTGTTGATGTTTGACACACGTCATGGTAGGGCCCACACAGCTTGACCTCATGGGTGTACTAACAAGCTAACAAAGAAGGGCAAAAAACTTATCTAAGCCCGCAAATGCCTCTACCCTCTCCTCTATCTGTCTAGCTCGCCTTCTCTCTCTCTCTCTCTCTCTCTCTCTCTCTCTCCGTCAGCTCGGTTGAAGTTCATTCACGACAGTGAGGTATCTCTCTGTCTCTCAATCTCTCTCAATATTAATGCCGATTTAGGAAATTGGGAGTTAGTAGTTTATAGATTTTCGATTTGAATGTGGAACCCAAAAATGGGTTTTTCTGATTTTACAAATTGGGGATTTAGGGATTTTAGAATGTGGGGAAATAGTCCCCATCCCTGTCCCATGATCGTCATTTGTAATCTTCAGATTTGAAGAAATCTGGAATCCCATGGTGTTTTTCCTTGCTTGCTAGTGGGTTTGGCTGATTGAGAAGTTTTTCTCTTATTGATGACTAGGCTTACTTGCAAGTTTTTGGGTTTTCTTATACTGCTGTTGGTGTCTGTAAATTGCTTTGACTCATCAGGGTTAGTTGAAACAAGGGTGGAGGGTGGTTGTTTGTTGTGGATTGTGAATGGTCTAGTTCAGCTTCAAACTGAACTTTGTGTGGGTTTTGCATCAGTGATGATTGATTTGTGATTTCAATCTTGATTATTATAATCAATTTGCAGTTTATCTTAAAGGTAAACAGTGCTTCAGATGTGGCCCTGAGAAGTTTTCAATAGTGAGCTTACATAAGCATCAGATCAGCCTCCCTTTATGTATCATCCCTGAAATGGTATGGAAAAATGGATGGATGCTATGGATCTGATACATATATATACCATGATACGTCCCACAAAAGTTCTACATATCAACACCTTCCAATTTCTCCTTTGACAGTCTGACTTGGGAATGTGATCCACTAGGGAGGGGATTAGGTTAGGCCTCGGCCTCACCCAAGATGGTGCGGCCCTTGCCATGGTGCCCACCTTGATGTATATATTCAGTATTCACTCTATTTATCCATTTTTTTTCAGATCATGTGAGGATATTAGGGGAAAAAATGAAGCTGCTCCAATTATCAGGTGGGCCATAACATAAGAAACAGTGGTGATTGATCATTGATAGCCACAAGTTTTGGATCAAGATGATATTTGTTTTTTCCCCTTCACTCAGGTGGTCCACTAATTGAATGGTCTAGTTCAACTCCAAATTCAGCCACTAATTGCATGGTAATGAAAATACTTATTCTGGTTGAATAGGTGTATCAGATTGGTAATGAAAATACTTATTCTAGTTGAACGGTGATTATTCTCATGTAATGTTAAGAATTTCCAATTGGTGCATTTTGGCCCTACAACTCTTCCAACAGGTGGTCCACTAATTGAATGGTCTAGTTCAACTCCAAATTCAGCCACTAATTGAATGGTAATGAAAATACTTATTCTGGTTGAATAAGTGTATCAGATTTTAGTTTGTTGTTTGGCTCTAGGTTTCCTGCGTAACACGAGATATTGGTGAATGTCTAAGAGTTGTTTTTCCATCTCTTTGCATTCTGCCAAAAACCTCATGCAAAACAACATATCAAATTCATACAATCTCTATCTGACATATTCCACAAGATAAAATATTCTTGATTCTCTGCCCAAATGCAGCCTTAGGCTTTCTTCTTTTATCAACTTGATCATTTTCTTATTATGAAAGGGAGAAGGTGGGGATAGAAGCAGTTACCTGTTCAAAAGGAGGCCTGCAGCAATAGGTACAACTACAATCTGCACAATACTGGACATTATTCCTTTCACATCAACTGGAAACCTCTTGCCAATGAGAAAGAGAGACAACATTGGTGTAACAAGAACTGCTGTGGTAGTCGATAATGATGTCATGGCTATGCTTAGAGGGGCCATAGGCGGGTCAGCTAGAAAAGTAGCATAATTTGAAAGCTGCGCCCCGCTGACGCAAGACACTAACATGATGCCAGCACCTGATTCATGGGTTCATTCTCAATAAGCTCACGTGTTTACTTCATTTTAGATAAAGAATAACAGAAGCTAAATTCCCCACCAATAGAAGTTGGAAGATGGAAAGCCGTCACCGAAATGGTACCAAAAAAGTATCCAAGAAGAGGTTTTATGATGAACTGCCCAACATATCCAGCAGTTAGAACTCCGGGTCTATTGATTGCTTCAATAAAATCCTTTGAACTTGAATTAACCCCAACAGCAAACATCAAAAATCCCAGTGCTGGGGCATAATACCTAAAAAGTTTCCATATGAAAAATCAACTCAATTTAGTGTAAGAACAACTTTTTTATCTGCTCCTAAGCATGGGGCATCAATTAATTCAAATCAGTGTGGTCTTAGAATGCACTGAGAAAAATGTTCAGACCAACATTCTGCATGTGAGCATCTTGACAAGCTATATTACTTAAATTTGAAATGTATGTATGCAAGTACGTACATACGTATGTTGTATCGAAGCCATGCACCGGTGTGGGTATAGTACTTCTTTAAGCTCCACATGAGAGTATTTTCAAGGTTCAAAATATCAGCACCAGTAGCCATATCAGCTCACAAAGAAACCATTATGTATCGGCGCATGTCAGCTGTATGATGACCATAATGGTATTGGTTGTATTGATGACTGCAACGGCTGGATTGGTATGATGTTTTTTAAATTAGTCAAAATATCTGAGAAATATCAGATAATTCAGAAAAAATGGAAAATGCTTATCATTATATTCATTTCTTGTTTACAGTGTGTTTTTAAGCATGTGCAGTCCATGTTAGGATGTGGCCTGTTGCAGCGAGTTTGTCCATTTAGTAATGCCGAGTTTTGACTTTTTTCCAATAGTAGAGTTCATGCCTAACTGCATGATTGAGGTTACAGTTTTCTGCAGCTATACCTTGTCCAAGCATCCAAATTTATCTTACCAAATTGAACATGGATCTCCCTATCTATCGTAAGTTCATAGCAAAAGGAACCAATGAATGGAATTGTAAGCAAAGATAAAAACAATAGATCGCACATAGTGAACAAGGGTTTGTGTTGTTTATAAATGGAATTGTAAACCAATGAATGGAATGATGATCACTATTTGACATGCTATCTAATTGAATATTTATAAATTTCTTGTATGCATTTCTGTCAAATATGATATTTTTACATTGGTATGGGGGGCATCTTTTTATTTAGAAACTACAAATTATTAGGCAGGTTATGTGTGGCGAGGAATGAAAAATATCATATCATGATCTTCAATGAGTGTGTTGGTGATTGGTCTTCTAGTCAAAATTCACATTCTCGATTGTCACACAATTTCACTGCCTTTGATTTCTAGGTAGTTTAATGGCATTCTTTAGGGTTTTTTCCCCCTTTCTTCACTGATTTTTGTATTCTTTAAGCAATTGAATAATGCTACTTCCCCTAAACATCTATACTGTACACATGGCATTTGCATATGATGATCTGGACCCTTGATTTCGTGGGCTACCATATCAATGGGTCATACCCCAAAAAGCATGGCCATCTGACTTTGGTAACCATTCCAATTGGGAGCCTGAAAGAACAAGCAATGGCTATATCAATAGGGAAAAACTCATAACAATCAAATGGTTAGACTGTTAATTATTATGATGTTGAGCGGGGGCCTTAGGATATGAGAGTTTTGTGTCATTAATGTTATTTTTATATCTTCCATGTTCACATCTTGCATACAAAGTTGCTTGTCTAGTTGATAATGTGGTAGCTTGAAATATGCTATTAAGAACCTTGTTGTTATTGGATTGGGTTTATCTAGAGCTTTTTGTTAGAACGTATAAATATAGAAATAGATGAGGCCAGTCCACTCATTAGACATATGGTCGACACGTGCATTGGATGGGGCCATTGCTTTGTTTTTTCTGCAAACTAATACTATTTTTGTCCATGTGCTCCTCACTTGATTAGTGGATCAGTATGGATTAATTCGATGTCTCACTCGGATGCCAATGGGCTGAGGAATGAAAGAATGTTAAATCAATCCAGTGGGTTGAGGAATAAATGATATGTGGTCTCTTCTACAACACAACCTAAACCACCCACCATCAACACATTAAATCCAATTTTGTGACAAAGAGTTGTTATACATGTTGTCTTCTCATATATCTTTTTTCATGTTTTTCTTCTTCTTCATGTGTAATTTGTTAAATTTCATCTGTCAGTGCTTTTGTTAGACTTGCACTCTTGTTCACTTGGCTATCAGACGTCGAGATTTATCTTGGTGATAGAATCACTATACACATTTCATTTATGTATATTCCGAAGCTTCAAAGAGTGTTATGCAAATTTTATGGGAAATTGGAACATCTAGGTACACTGGTTTTGGAACCACATGGATAAAGGCACGGACCTCTGTCTTTGAATCTAGGTACACTGGTTCTGGAACCACATGGATAATCATTGACCTTTATAGAGGATGCTTATGAAAAGAAAAAAAAACTTATTTTCTATCTACACCAAAAGAAAAAAAAAAATAAAAAATAAAAAAAAACCTTATTTTTTGTCATTTCCCCTCACATATGAGAAAAAAGACTAATAAATAATCTCTCTCTCTCTCTCTCTCTCTCTCTCTCTCTCTCTCTCTCTCTCTCTCTCTCTCTCTCTCCACATGTTTAGTTAGTACATTGTGACTTAAAATACATCTATTTGTGTTATAATGTAAAAGAAATTATTTTTCGCCACTCCAAAAATGGCTGCAAACCAAACACCAAAAAAAATGGCCGCCTTATCGATGGTGAATGATATAATACCCAATACACTAATTTTAATCCTTGGTTTTCAATGACAGGTCGGGCCGATGGTCCAATAATCCAAACCCATGCCTGTTTATCCCAACAACAAATGGACTATGCCTAAGAATCTCCTCGATAGGACAATCTTAACCTATCAATTTTTGGCTTCTATATAAAAGGTTACGTTATCTTGTCTCACTCATGTACCATTTCATGTTATGTACATTATATTATACATCATTGAATATACATTGTACGAGGCTTACGGTAATCTTGGAGTGCAGAAAATTTCCAAGTCTGTGTATTTTAGTCCGAGTTCCTTCCTAATCATGATAGTCTTGGGAGGGTTGATACGAGGGATGGGTTGACTGCAAAAGGGCCGATTAAAACTATATTGGATTATCTTGCTGGTCCTGAAATCATTATGTTTGACAAGATAACCAAATATAGTTTTAATGAGCCCTTTTGCGATCAACCCATCTCTCGTATCAACCCTCTCAAGGCTATCATGATTATAGAAATAACTCGAATTAAAATGCACATACTTGAAAATTTTCTGTACTCTAAGATTATTGTAAACCTCGAACAATTTACTTGGAAATTTTCATTAGATGTAGGTCATCTGGTATAAAGAGCTTATCCTTCCTATGGATAGCATTGGAGTGGTTTGGCCATTTGGATAAGCCATGTTTATGTATTTGCTCAAAATTGATGGAGCAGACTCGGCTGTGCGTCAGAGCTATCTGAATGTTGAGTAGGGGTCCCTGGAAGGTGAGAACCACTATTATGATCATGATGAAGCTGTCCATTTTTTATGGACAACATTGGAGTGGCCTGACCATTTGGACAGGCTGTGTTTATGTATTTGCTCGAAATTAATCGAGCAAACTCGGATGTGCGTCGAAGCTATCCGGATGAGCGGGGGTCCCTGGAAGGTGAGAATCACTATTATGACCATGATGAAGCTGTCCATTTTCAATGGACAACATTAGAGGGGTCTGGCCATTTGGATAGGTCGTGTTTATGTATTTGCTCAAAATTAATGGAACAGACTCGGATGTGCATCGGAGCGCTCTGAATGAGTAGGGGTCCTTGGAAGGTGGGAACTACAGTTATGACCATGATGAAGCTGTTCATTTCCTATGATCAGCATTGGAGGGGCCTGGCCATTTGGACAAGCCGTGTTTATATCTGTATTTGTAGGGACCACACCCTTAACCTAAACCACACCTTAAACCTAAAACCTAAACCTATTCTCAATTTCCTAAAGCTATAACCTATAAGCTAAACCAAAACATGCCCCTAATCCTAATATCAACTCCTTAACCTAAACCTAAACTTAAAAATCCAAACCCAATTGTCAAAACCTAAACCTTAACCTACTCTCAATTCCTCAAAGTTATAACTTATAACCTAAACCTAAACCTGTAATCTAAAACCTATTCCTAAACCTAAAACCTAAATGTATTCTCAATTCCCTAAACCTAAACCTATACCTAATCCTAATCTCAACTTCCTAACCTAAACCTAAACTTAAACTTGAAAACCCAAACCTAAACACTATCCTAAACCCGAACCCGAACCCGATTTCCTAAACCTAAAACTTAACCTATTCTCAATTCCCTAAAGCTATAACCTATAACCTAAACCTAAACCTATTCTTAATTCGCTAAACCTTAACCTATAACCTAACTTAAACCTAAACCTATAACCTACACATATAACCTAAAACCTAAATGTATTCTCAAATCCCTAAACCTATAACCTACACATATAACCTAAAACCTAAATGTATTCTCAAATCCCTAAACCTAAACCTACACCTAATCCTAATCTCAACTACTTAACCTAAACCTAGACTTGAAACCCCAAACCTAAACCCGGTCCCGAACCCAATTTTCTAAACCTAAACCTTAACTTATTCTCAATTCCTTAAACCAATAACCAACACTTATAACCTATAAACTAAAACCTAAACTTAAACTTAAAACCTAAATGTATTCTCAAATCCCTAAACCTAAACCTACACCTAATCCTAATCTCAACTCCTTAGCCTAATCATAAACTTCAAAACCCAAACCTAAACCCGAACTCGAACCCGATTTCCTAAATCTAAACCTTAACCTATTCTCAATTCCTTAAACCTATAACTTATAACCTAAACCTAAACCTTAACTAAAACCTATAACCTAAACCTAAACCTATAACCTATAACCTATAACCTAAACTTATAACCTATAACCTAACCTTAACCTAAACCTAAACCTAAAACCTAAACCTAAACCTAAAACCTAAATGTATTCTCAAATCCCTAAACCTAAACTTACACCTAATCCTAATCTCAACTCCTTAGCCTAAACATAAACATCAAAACCCAAACCTAAACCCGAACCCGAACTCGATTTCCTAAACCTAAACCTAAACCTTAGCCTATTCTCAATTCCCTAAACCTATAACCTATAACCTATAACCTAAACCTAAACCTAACTTAAACCAATAACCTTAACCTAAACCTAAAACCTAAACTTAGACCTAAACCAAAACCGATAACCTAAACCTAAACCAAAACCTATAACCTAAATCTTAACCTATAACCTATAACCCAATAACCTAAACTTATAACGTTAACCTGAACCTAAAACCAAAACCTAAACCTATAACCTAAACCTATAAACTAAAACCTAAACCTAAACCTAAAACCTAAATGTATTCTCAAATCCCTAAACCTAAACCTACACCTAATCATAATCTCAACTCCCTAACCTAAACCTAAACCTAAACTTGAAAACCCAAACCTAAACCCTATCCCGAACCTAAACCTGATTTCCTAAACATAAACCTAAACCTTAACCTATTCTCAATTCCCTAAAGCTGTAACCTATAACCTATAGCCTAAACCTAACCTAAACCTATAACCTTAACCTAAACCTAAACCTATAACCTAAACCTAAAACCTAAATGTATTCTCAAATCTACAAACCTAAATCTACACCTAATCCTAATCTCAACTCCCTAAGCTAAACCTAAACCTAAACTTGAAAACCCAAACCTATACCCGATCCTGAACCCAAACCTGATTTTCTAAACCTAGACCTTAACCTATTCTCAATTCTCTAAAGCTATAACCTATAACCTAACTTAAACCTAAACCTATAATCGACACTTATAACCTAAACCTAAACCTATAACCTAAACCTAAAACCTAAATGTATTCACAAGTCCCTAAACCTACACCTACACCTAATCCTAATCTCAACTCCTTAACCTAAACCTAAACTTGAAACCCCAAACCTAAACCCGAAGCCGATCCCAATTTCCTAAACCTAAACCTTAACCTATTCTTAATTCCCTAAACCTTAACCTATAACCTAACTTAAACCTAAACCTATAACCTACACTTAAACCTAAACCTAAACCTAAAACCGAAATGAAATCTCAAATCCCTAAACCTAAACCTACACCTACACCTAATCCTAATTTCAACTCTCTAACTTAAACCTAAACCTAAACTTGAAAACCAAAACCTAAACTCGATACCAAACCCGAACCAGAACCTGATTTCTTAAACCTAAACCTTAACCTATTCTCAATTCCATAAAGCTATAACCTATAAGCTATAATCTAAACCTAAACATAAACCTAAATCTAAACCTAAACTTATGACCTAAACCTAAACCTTAACCTAAACCTAAACCTAAACCTGCAACCTTAACCTAAACCAAAACCTATAACCCATAACCTATAACCTAAACTTATAACCTATAACCTAACCTTAATATAAACCTAAAACCTAAACTTAAACCTATAACCTAAACCTATAAGTGTAGGTTATAGGTTTAGGTTTAGGTTAAGGTTGTTTTTCTTTTCATTTGTCTAGATCACTTCTCATATGTTCTCTCTCTTTACATTTGTTTTTTTTTCAAAAGATTGTTTGTGTTTGGATGGATGCAGTTTATGTTTGGATTAATGTAGTTTATGGCTGGATGAATTTACATAGTTTGGATTTAGATGGATGTGAATGTGAATGTGAATGTGAATGTGAATGTGAATGTGAATGTAAATATGATGAAATATATTATATAACAGGTGTATATCAGGAAGAATATGATGAATTATATTTTAACAGGTGTATATTAGGAAATTTGAGATGGAATATTTTTTTAAAAAAGAGACTTTTACCTATGAAATATTTCATAGGTAAGACTCATTAACGTTTTTTAGCTACGAAAATTTTTGTAGCAAAAAGTAAACCTTTCGAATTTTTTGAAAAATTGTTAACAGTCTTTAGCGGCGAAAATATTCGTTGCTAAAAGTCTCATTCACGTTTTTTAGCTACGAAAATTTTCGTGGCTAAAAGTAATCCTTTTGAATTTTTTGAAAAATTGTTAACAGCCTTTAGCAACGAAAATTGTCATCATTAAAGGTCTCATTCACATTTTTTAACTGCGACAATTTTCGTAGCTAAAAGTAATCCTTTCGAATTTTTTGAAAAAGTGTTTACAGCCTTTAGCGACAAAAAATGTCGTTGCTAAAAGTCTCATCCACGTTTATTAGTTATGAAACTTTTCGTAGCTAAAAGTAATTCTTTCAAATTTTTTTAAAAATGTGGTTACAGCCTTTAGTGACGAAACTTTTCATTACTAAAAGTCTCATCCACGTTTTTTAGCTATGAAAATTTTAGTAGCTAAAAGTAATCCTTTTGAATTTTTTGTAAAATTATTTGCAGCCTTTAGTAACAAAAGTTTTCATCGCAAAAAGTCTCATCCATGTTTTTTACCTACGAAAATTTTCATAGCTAAAAGCAATCCTTTCGAATTTTAAAAAACCTTGTTTGCAGCCTTTAGCGACGAACTTTTCCTCACTAAAAGTCTCATCCACGTTTTTTAGCTACAAAAATTTTCGTAGCTAACAGTAATCAAATTGTTTGCAACCTTTAGCGACGAAAATTTTCGTCGCTAAAAGTCTCATCCACATTTTTTAGCTACGAAAATTTTCATAGCTAAAAGTAATCCTTTTGAATTTTTTTTTAAATTGTTCGCAGCCTTTAGTGATGAAACTTTTCATCGCTAAAAGTCTTATCCACAGTTTTTAATTATGAAAATTTTCGTAGCTAAAAGTAATCCTTTTAAAAATTTTTTAAAAAAATTGTTTGCAGCCTTTAACGACGAAACTTTTCCTCCCTAAAACTTTCATCCACATTTTTTAGCTATGAAAATTTTTGTATCTAAAAGTAATCCTTTCGAATGTTTTGAAAAATTGTTTGCAGCCCTTACCGACGAAAAGTTTCGTCGCTAAAAGTCTCATCCACGTTTTTTGGCTACAAAAATTTTTGTAGCTAAAAGTAATACTTTCGAATTTATTGAAAAATTGTTAACATCCTTTAGCGACGAAAATTGTTGTCGCTAAAAGTCTCATTCATGTTTTTTAGCTACGACAATTTTCGTAGCTAAAAGTAATCTTGTAGCTAAAAGTAATCCTTTCAAATTTTTTGAAAAAGTGTCTATAGCCTTTAACAACGAAAATTGTCATCGCTAAAAGTCTCATCCATGTTTTCTAGCTATGAAAATTTTCATAGCTAAAAGTAGTTCTTTCAATTTTTTTTGAAAAAGTGTTTACAGCCTTTAGCGATGAAACTTTTTGTCGCTAAAAGTCTCATCCACGTTTTTTAACTATGAAAATTTTCGTAGCTAAAAGTAATCCTTTCAAATATTTTTAAAAATTGTTTGTAGCCTTTAGCGACAAAAATTTTCATCGCTAAAAGTCTCATCCATGTCTTTTAGCTACGAAAATTTTCGTAGCTAAAATTAATCCTTTCGAATTTTTTGAAAAAGTGTTTGCAACCTTTAGCGATGAAACTTTTCATCGCAAAAGGTTTCATCCATGTTTTTTAGCTACGAAAATTTGCATAGGTAAAAGTAATCCTTTCGAATGTTTTGAAAAATTGTTTGCAGCCTTTAACGATGAAACTTTTTGTCGCTAAAAGTCTCATCCACATTTTTTAGCTATGAAACTTTTCGTAGCTAAAAGTAATCCTTTCGAATTTTTAGAAAAATTGTTTATAGCCTTTAGCAACAAAAATTTTCATCGCTGAAAGTCTCTTCCATGATTTTTAGCTACAAACATTTTCGTAGCTAAAAGTAATCCTTTCGAATTTTTATAAAAATTATTTGCAGCCTTTAGTGACGAAAGTTTTCGTTGCTAAAAGTATCATTCACGTTTTTTAGCTACGAAAAGTTTCGTAGCTAAAAGTAATCCTTTCGAATTTTTTAAAATATTGTTTGTAGCCTTTAGCGATGAAAATGTTCGTCTCCAAAAGTCTCATCCATGTTTTTTAGCTACAAAAATTTTCGTAGCTAAAAGTATTCCTTTTGAATTTTTTTAAAAATTATTTGTAGCCTTTAGCGATGAAAATGTTCATTGCTAAAAGTCTCATCCATGTTTTTTAGCTACGAAAAGTTTCGTAGTTAAAAGTAATCCTTTCAAATTTTTTATAAAATAGTTTGTAGCCTTTAGCAACGAAAATTTTCGTCGTTAAAAGTCTCTTCCACGATTTTTAGCTGCGAAAATTTTCATAGCTAAAAGTAATCCTTTCTAATTTTTTGAAAGTTTGTTTGCCGACTTTAGTGACAAAAATTTTTGTCACTAAAGTCTCATCCATATTTTTTAGCTACGAAAATTTTCATAGCTAAAAGTAACTTTTCGAATATCATTGAAAAACCGAAAAGAACCTTTAGTGATGAAAATTTTCGTCGGTAAAGGTAACTTTTTGCTACGAATTTACAATTTCGTCACTAAAAGTAAACTTTTATCGACAAAATATTATTTTGTCACTAAAAGTGATTTTTGGCGACGAAAAGTTGTTTCGTCACTAAAAACCCTCTTTCTTGTAGTGAATAGGATCAACGACTTCGATTAGATCCGGGCTCTAATACCATGTGTGCTAGTGAGAATGAATGTTGTATTCTAATGCAAGAGAGGGTATAAATATAATGTATAATAGCTCTATATAGATAAAATAGGAAATATATAAATAATATAACTAATATTAGAGGCGTACACGAACCGAGCTATCTCGGTTAGCTCGCTTAACTCAACTCGAAAAAGCTCGATTCAAATCGATTCGAAACTAAGTTTGAGCTGAGTTAAGCTGATTTTTTATCTTGAAAATGAGTTCGAGCTGAGTTCGAGCTGGCCCCAACTCAACTTAACACAAATCAAACCCATCTCGAATCAAACTCGGATCCAACCAGTTCGGTAACTCGGTTACTTTGATATTGATGTTGCTCACCAAGTGTTTGATGAAATGCCTCAAAGAAGTGTGGCTGGTGGCAAGGAAGGTATGTATATGAAACCAACACCCCTTTTTTTCTTGATTTTTATGTTGCTCAGAAGGCGTTTGATAAAATACATGTAAAACCATTGTTGTTGTCTTAAATACAGTGAGATTTTGAAGGTGCAGTCTAGGTATTTGTGAAATTGCTACAATGACAAACTCGGCTCGAAATGGCCCGAGCTACTGACTGAACCGAGCTGAGCTGACCAATCAGGCTCAAGGATCGAGCTGAGCCGAGTTCGAGTTGAGGTCAAATAGTGGCCAAGCCGAGTTGAGTTGAGGCCAACTCGACTCAATTCAACTCGATGTACACCCCTAATAACCATAAAGAATACACTCAAGCATACAATTATCAGAAGCAGATTGGTTGGTGTACCACATACTACCTATATAGATGGTGTAGATATGTGTCGTGCGAAGACGAGCATCAACACTCCTCAAGCTCTGAGTTGTACAAACGGTTCAAAGGAGATAAAAGTTACATGGGTCCCACAATGATGTATTTATTATATCCACACCATTCATCCATTTTTTGAGATCATTTTAGAGTATTAGACAAAAAATGAATCATATCCAAAGCTCAAATGGACCACACCAAAAATAGTAGCTGGGGATAATGATTTTCACCGTTAAAAAATTCGTAGGGCCCACCATAGCGTTTATTTTCCAACCATTCTATTAATAAGGTCACAAATACATGAATGAAGAGGAAAAATAAATTTCATATTAATCCGAAACTTATGTGACCCCTAAAAGGGTTTTAATGGTAGACATTCAATCCCCCATTGCTTTTTGCAGTGTGGTCTACTTGATCTTTAGATCTGTCTTATTTTTATACTCAAGCCTTAAGATGAGCTGGCCAAATGGATGGAAGGTTTGGATATAACACGTACCTCTTGATGGGACCCACAGAACTTGCTGACGTCAATACATCAGTCAATCCGCTTCCACAATTATCACTTCTCTTCTCACAAATCTATTACTATAACACCGTGTAGTGATCTACATCGTTGCCTTGATGAGATCTCTGTCCACACAATGGTGAATTTGGTACTCACATTGAATGGATGGAGCAATTTCTTATATTTGAGATTTTTAGCTTTTTGATTAGTGCAATGGTAAGGATTATGGTGGTAGGGACAAAAATGGAGAAGTATTTAATAGGGAACTTGACTGAACTGGCTTCGATGTATGGTCAAATTCCCTAAAGGATACAACCTTTCAAATATTTCATGGGTAGCCTTTTAGAAAGTATTTTAAAATTACTTGGACCAAAGTGTCATTGTCCTTGTTTTAGTGGTTGTCGGTTTTTAAGTGAATAAGAAGTTATGTCGTATTTAATGGCAAGAAAGTGATGTATATAGAAGCCTTTTGTTTGGCGTGGGCAAGGACCAACTAGTGGGGCCCACATTGATGTATGTGTATAATCCATGCAACTCATCCTTTTTTCCATGTCATTTTAGGACTAAGGACCAAATATCAACCTGATCAAGAGCTCATGTGGGCCACATAATGGAAAATAATGATGACAATGACACCTGCTGTTAATATTTGTTAAAACTGACACCGCCCAAGTAAGGACTTTTTGGACCCAATGTGAGCTGGCCAACAAGGTAGATGGAACGAATCACCCTATTGTGGTCCTCGACTACTATTATTTAAAAAATAATTAAGTTATTAAGTACATCAACCTGCAACGCCGACCCTTACCACATTACAACCACGAACCTTCCCATAGGTATGGGTGGTGATTGCCATGATATATGGGCCATGGTTGTCATGAGGTAAGGATCGTGGTTGTCATGTTATACAGGTTGTGATCTTCATTTTATATGGGTTGTGACTGTCATGTTATATATGGGTCATGATTTTCATGGGCCTTGGCAAGGACCAACTAGTGGGGCCTACATTGATGTATATGAATAATCCAGCAGCCCATCTGTTTTGCCTTGACTCCTATAATTTAAAAATAATCAAGTTATTAATTACATCAACCTGCAACCACGACCCTTACCACATTACAACTAAGACCCTTACCATAGTTATGGGTCGTGGTTGCTATGATATATAGGTTGTGGTTGTCATGAGGTAGGGGTCATGGTTGTCATGGGCCTTGACAATGACCAATTAGTGGGGCAACATTGATGTATGTGTATAATCGATGTCATCAATCCTTTTTGACGTGTCATTTTAGGGCTAAGGCCCAAATATCAGCCTGATCCAGAGCTCGTGTGAGCCACATAATGAAAAATAATGGTAACAATGGCACCCACTATTGATATTTATTAGAAGTGGGCATTGCCCAAGTTAGGACTTTTTGGGCCCACAGAGAGCTAGTGACAAGGTGGACGGAACGGATCACCCCATTTTAGGCCACGATTCCTATTATTTAAAAATAATCAAGTTATTAATTACATCAACCTGCAAGCACAACCCTTACCATGGGTATGGTCCGTGGTTGCCATAATATATGGATTGTGGTTGTCATGAGGTAAGAGTCGTGGTTGTCATGTTATACCGGTCGTGGTCTTTATTTTATATGGGTTGTGGTTGTCATGTTATATAGGTCGTGGTTGTCATGTTATATAGGTCATGGTTGTCATGGGCCTTGGCGAGGACTAACTACTAGGGCCTACATTGATGTATGTGTCTAATCCATGCCGCCCATCCTTTTTGTTGTGTCATTTTAGGGCTAAGGCCCAAATATCAACTTGATCCAAAGCTCTTCTGGGCCACATAATACAAAATAATGGTGATAATGATACCAATTATTGAAACTTTCCAGGCTCAGTGTGATGTTTGTTAGAAGTGGACACTACCCAATTCATGTCTTTTAAGCCCACGACGAGCTAGCCAACAAGGTGGACGGAACGGATCACCCCATTGTGGGTCTCGACTCCTATTACTTAAAAATAATCAAGTTATTAATTACATCAATTTGCAACCATAACCCTTACCACATTACAATCGCAACCTTTGTTCGCACCCCAAGTATAGGGCTGTGATGTAGTAATAATCTCGGTAAGATCGAGGTCGAATCCATAAGGATTGTACCTTGTACTTAATCTAAAAGTAACTAGAACTAGAACTAGGTGAAGTTGTAATCTAAATCAGGTGATTTTAAGAGAATAATTGTGAATGATTAAATTAAAACTATAAATTTAAAGGTGGTAACTAGGGTGTTAAGGATCCACTTGTAGCAATTAGGAATGTCACACCCCAAACCCAGAAATCGGATTCACAGGAATCCCGATCGCCAAATCCGGTGCCGACAGCCTCCATAGTACCCCATTCTCGGCTCCCAACGCTCATATGCCAGGTTCCAATCCTGAAATCATACAAGGAAAATTTTTTTTAACGTACATTTGTCTTGTAAAAAGTATAACTACAAATTTACCCTAATCACAAGAGCGACATCATTATCATATATCCACTAATATAAATTTTGAATACAATACTGAAAGGGAAAATACATAGGTCAAATAAAATCAAAGCTTCAAAAGTCAGTTACATGCTCTAAGCTCTATGTTGTTGTAACCTAATATCACCTGCACGCATCCATCATACATAAGCTTATAAAAAGCTTAGACGGTGGTGTAAGTGTGTGCACAAGGTAAGTGACAAGTATTCAATACAATACCATAAGCCAACAATACCAAAAATACTAGTAATCCATAAATTGTACAATATCAAAATTTACTAGCATGAATCATACAATATCAGAGTAAATGAAAATACTGACAAGATCATGAATTATCAAAGTAAGATGAAATACTGACAAGATCATAAATCATATAATAATAGATTAAGAGAAAATACTGATAAGTCCATGAATCATATAATATCAGAGTACGCAATACAGATCAGCTATGCAAATGAGAAGTCATAAAGAGGCAAATATCAAATGTCGAGAATGCAATGTAATATAAAATTCCTTATGTGTTCACAAATACATCAACCATATCTAGACCATATGAATACAGAAACACAGTAACCCAAAATGCCATATGTCGCGAATGTCATGCAATATGTGGTGCGAATGGAATGACCATACTGGAGTGTGAAGTCGGGATGATAGTACGTAGTATCACAGGCTATGGGGTCCATCACAAGAAACTTTTATCCAAACCAGTCTCATACCTAAATTTGGATAGTCAGACTCAATGTGGTTAACTCCTGATCTCAGGTTATTCATGCGCCCCAACCGAAATCTTGGCTATTGTGAAGGTACACGTAACAAATAGTTGCATACCATCAGCCCGAGTAGATAGTAAATGAATGAATGAATGAGTATGTAACTCCTGCTCAACAAGTCCACATATCAGTATAGTTCATCTTTGGGATCATCACCTAGGTTTAGTACACTCCAAGTGGCACTGCCCCATCTCCCAGCGTCACAGTCCAAGTGAGCACAAGAAACCTCAGTATCTGCCTATCTAATAATTTGTCAATACTTATCTGACATGTCGATAACAGACCCATTCACGAGCTGGTCAAACTCAACCTAGCTATACCCCCTACCCTCGGGTGGGTAAGGCCAAACCCCCTCCCAACCGACCACGACACGGTGGGAGACGCGGCCTCTTGGTATTCGGCACTCGGTCTCTCATGTATCCACTCGGTCTCGACGTTAGGGCATCCTCTGGGACCAAGAGGGTTTAGAAATTTTCACCCAAGGCCATCTATAGTAACCTGATGCTATCAATAGATTTCTAGTGTCCCATATGGTCATCCACGATATGCTTGTGGAGGCTATGGCCTTGATGTCGCTAGGGCTTGCAGTAATCACAATATACAATGCAAGATACATGAGTTATACAATCCAATCATGCATTAATCCTGAGCATACCGTGTGCTAATGTGAGACAATCTTAGCCTATCAAGGAGTCTCATGACAACCAGCACTATAGCATATATAATGGTCAATCATGTCTCATAACGAACATACAGGTGATGCATATGGTCATGTATCATGATTCTATGCTGTCACATACTCATAATCGATATCAATAACAGTCATCGACAATCGACCTCGACAATGTGGACATTTAACCAACATTGGCCCCAAGGAATGACCCATGTAGAGCTTAACATACAGTGGACCCATGGCCTCACCCAAGGGTCAAATATATAATACCATAGGCCTCACTCAAGGGCTCAATACACACCATGATGAGCCTCTCACATGGGCCTAACATACATTACAATGGGCTCCATCACCTGGCCCTCAAATGCACCACAATGGGCCTCATCACATAAGCTTCACATACCTTACATAGGCCTCATATGCATTAAGTTGAGGCCGAATGCTCATTAGGATGGGCCTAAAATACGGGCTGCATATACATCACAATGGGCCTCGGCAATTGGCCTTGACAATCGAAGTCAGTCTCGATAATTAAAATCAGTAATCGGCAATTGGAATCGGTCTCGACCCCGATAATCAAAATCGGTAATCAGTAATCGGAATCGGCCTAGACACAAAGCGGGGTCCATAGATGGACGACCGATGATGGATCAAGCAATGTCAATAGGGCCCAAGTGTTTAGGTTAACCCACTAGAGAACGATGAGAATGGGCCTATCCATGCCTAAGGGAATGTCACAATGTGGACATCTAACCATGATTGCACATCAATATGGCCATTTAACCAACATTGCTCCCAAGGAGTGGCTCATACAAGGGATTCATACACAAGTTAACGGGCCATACATATATTGCATTAGGCCTCAACCATGGGCCTTAAATATATCACAATGGGTCTTGCCAAATGGGTCAAAAATATATCACATGGGCCTTACCAAATGGGTTGGAAATACATCACAATGGGCCTCATCATATGGGCTGGGAATACATCATAATGGGCCTTGCCAAATGGGATGAAAATATATCACAATGGGCCACGTCCCATGGGCCTTGAATATATCACAATGGGCCTCTACCCATGAGCTCCAAATACATCACAATTGGCCTCAACCCATGGGCCCGAAATACATTACATCGGACCTCATCAAATGGGCCCCAAATACATCAAATGGGTCGTAACCCATAGGCCTCAATATACATCAAGTGGGCCGTATCACATGGGCCTTAACAATGAGCCTCAAATACATCACAACGGGCCTCGTCCATGGGCCTCAGATTCAAGTAGGTGGGCCTCATCATATGGACCTTAAATATACATCATGATGAGCCTTATCATATGGACTTCAAACACAAACCGATGGGCCCCATTTCAAAGGCTAAAAGTACAAATAAGTGAGCCCCACACATAGGCCAAAATACATCATGATGGGTCTCATAGATAGGCCGGACTAATAGGCCTCGAGTGGGCTTGGATTACACCAAAATTCATTTCAATAGTTGTAGGTGTATCATGTGTATCACTGTACACTATTATGGGGGTACATGGTTCACTAATGTGATCAGCATTGCCCAAACATTTTCCAAGTAAATCAGCACCACCCAAACATTGTTTATGTAAATCAACATCGTTCAAACACTATAATGTAAATCTACACCATCTAAACATGTCTAGCACCGTCCAGCACTATCTGGGTGGTGTGGATGAAACAAATACATCATGGTGTGATCCAAGCGGTAGATAGATGGACGGCATGGATATACGGCACACGCATTAAGGCGGCCCACGTCCATGTAATGGACTGTGAATAAAACTCATACATTAGTGGATGAAATTCACTTCAACGTGGATTCCACATGGGAGTAGCTCACTGTAAGATATATTTATATAATATAACATATATCATTTAATATATACATATGTGGGTGTATGAAAGAGTGAGGAGTCCAGCATCCAGTCACGATCCAGGCACCATCCAGCCACAGTCCAGCCACCATCCAAATGTTGTGGACAGTATGGATGAAATACATACATCACATGAGCCTCAGTTGCCATCTCAAAATGGCTAGACGATGTGAGTGAAGCACGTACCCTGGTGGGCCTCACTTGCCAAATGGATGGACGTTTGAATATAACACGTACCTTGGATCAGACCACTGACTGACGTCAATACAGCAGCTACGCTGCTGGGACCCACAGTCCCACATGGTAAAGCAAATGGATGGCTAGATATGCATCATAGCAAGCCACAGGTGGCAACCACAAGGTGGGCCCCACGTAGCTGTGCATGGACGGGGTGGATCAAGAATATACTCATCAGCATGGGTCCACGAGAGTGGACTATCTGGATTAAAACACCTACATCAGACCCTTAAGGCTACTGATATTAAATCAGCAGCTATATAGCGGATATGGTGCTCCAGCCAATGGGCTTCTAGGCAGGTGGGTCCCACGTGGGGCCACCATACTATTATATATAATAAATTATATTTTTATTATATATATATATAATGTTATATAATAATAATAATAATAATAATAATATTTTTTAAAGCACCCCAGCGTCCAGGGATTCCTAGCCTCCAAGGCCTAGACGGCCAGGACCTAAAACGCATACATCATGGTGGGTACCCACCGTCCATACCTACTGAAGGACTGGGATGAAGAATACATATATATATGGTGGGGTCCACATACCATGTTTGGACTGTGTGGTTAGAATACATACATTAGGGCCTCACATCACCATGCAATTGATCCAACACCGTCCAGTACGATCTGGATGATGTGCATGAAACAAATACATCACGGTTAGGCCCACCCGAAAACGGGCAGCAAGGTGAACCACCAGGTGGACAGCAGGGTGGATTAAATACATTCATCATGGCGGGCCACACATTAAAATAAGGAGAGAGAAAGAGAGATAGAAGGCGTAGATGGAGGGACCACACGACTATGGGCCCCTCACTACAATGCATACATCAAGATGGGTCTCACTACAAGTCGGCTCTCAAGTCATCAAAATCAATAAATAAAATCACCCACCTTTGGTCTTCTTGGACCTCTTCTTCCATTAATGCGTCCTAGGGCTCTGAGGGATGCTTTCCAATGGTGAAGATGATCATTGGATGATGGAGATGGTAGGTAGGAATGTGGGCCACACAAGCTCTATCCATGGAGCTTGCTTAAATGTTTGAGTCTCATGGAGTTTGCTTAAAAATGAAGTGGTGAGGTAGAGTGATGAGAGAGAGGGATGGTGGAGTGACATGAGAGGTAAGGTACTTGTTAACTTTTGGGTGAAAGAGAAATGGGTGTCATACCTTGTTGGTGAAAAAGGGATTGCTAGGTAAGGTTGTGTACTTAGACTTTGATTGATGGATTGATGTGACGTTTAGGGTAGAGATTCTCTTAAATATTGTAACGTGCAGTGTTTTTCTCAAACTGAACGCGGACCCACATCTCCTGGCTTGGGTATCGCCTCAGCCCGTAATACGCAATGATGGCGCAGTCACCACAGTAAAATTCTTGGGTCAAGCCGACTTTAATATACGGAACACGACTCAGGATAGTGCACAAACACTGACAATAGATCACGGGTCTCCAGAATTCGACCGAGAGAACCGTGGAGGCATACAGAACGGTACGGGCTAGGATACGGGTCTTATAGGGAAGCTATCTTACATTGATTCAAGAATACAACTAGAATCAGAGTCCTATCTTATCCAATTGGTAGGAAGAGATTTGTCATCAAGAGATAAAATTGGTAAAGAGTTGGAAGTGATTCCATCACCTAACCATGCCCAGGAGATATTCACTCCCCAAGAATAGGGTTGTGATGTAGTAATAAACTCAGTGAGGCCGAGGTCGAATCCTAAGGGACTAATACTTGTACGTTATTTGAAACTAAGTATAACTAGAACTAGACTAAGATGAAATATAAATCAAATAAATTCAAGGAGTAATGGTGAAATATTTATCTAAAATTTAGAAAGATCAGAGGTAGGAAAATAGGAATTTAGAGGATCCACTTATATAAATCATGAAGATCTTATGCTTGCTTTAAGAACTCACCTAGACTTAGAGTCCCATCTTCATCCAGTTGAAGGGTATAACTATGAAAATCAAACTGAACTTTCTTTGATATAGTTTTCAAGAGATGAAAGGTATATGAATTAGAATGGATTCCATCACCCAATCATGCCCAGGAGACAAATTAAACAACAAAATTAAACTAATTACTAACCAATCAACAATGTATAAAGGTTAGGAAGGGTATCGTCATCCGACCATGCCCACGAGACGATGATGAACAACAAGGTTTCCTGATGTCATAAAAATTAAAAGGAATGAAACATGTTCAAAGCTATCGCAGATCCATTGTAATTTTAGTCACAATAGACCATTAAAAACTAAAAACATTTCCTTAATTAAACTAAAATCAACATCAGTTCAATCTAAACAAAAGGCATAAGCAAAAAGTCTTCCCATCACGTTACAAGCTTCACCTCTTAACCTTATCCAAGAGGTTTAGCCACTCATGAACATAATGAGGCTATAATCTCTAAAACAAATCATTAAAGAAAAGAACTAAAGAAGAAGGGAATTTAGAACCCGTCTCTGCCCTTATCTCTCTCTCTCTCTCTCTCTCTCTCTCTCTTCTTGCTCCACCACCTGGCCTCCACGACTACACACGTCCAAGGAATGGATGATTCTCTCTTTTTTTCCCTTTCTTTTATAACAAGGAAGGATCGAAAGCTAGAGTCAGTGAGAGTACTGTTTACAGCATCTCCGCAGCGAAAAGAGATGCAACATGTGCGTCTGGGTGAAACTTCTAGTAGAATGATCCTCCAAGAGTGAGATCTGAGCCGTTCAGTCTCCTTGGCGATGATCAGCCACCCTGGGAGATTGATTTGGATGGCTAGGATCGACGGTCCTATCCTAGCCAAGCTCGCGAACAGTCCTAGATCGTCCATATCCTTTTTCGAATGCGCAGTCTTGCATAAATCAGCTTACACTGATTCTCGGTGGGACCTATTCTTGATGTCGAAGGAGAAATCCACATCGTCCATCGAAATCCTCTCAAGATTTCAATGAGAATGGTATATTTTTGGTCATTCGTTGATGTGGCCCATAGGCTCTTTCTTTCTGTCGTCTGTTGTCTATCAAAGAATTGGAAATCACCTTACTGTCTTCTTTTTGAATTCTTCCACCTAGGTCGTGATCAGTGGACCCCTTCAAGCCTGATGGATGATCCCGATCTTCTTCTTGGGTCATGATGACGGGCCACAGCAAAAAATCGCAACCCTTATTGTGAAACAGAGGCTACGCCGCAGCTCTCTGATGGTCGGTGGACCATTGAATGATGTCAGGTGTAAAATCCACTCCATCCATTGGCTTCAAGACGAAAAACCATCCAGACTTGCTTAGTTTTGGATCTCAACCGTGGTGGACCATGAGATCTTCATTCCGTCGTCCATCTCAAGTTTGAACACACCTTTCTTGTGATCGGGTGCATGGGACCAAAAGGTCACCATGATTGTGGTCGTCCCCATCGTCCGGACACAATGGACAGTTCAGATCATACATATGTATGATGGGTGGGCCCCACTACTACAAAATGGACGGACAACGTGCATCCACTGTCTTTCGCGTGAGTGGGATCAGGTCAACGCCCGCTGATTGGGTGCTCTGGATCCAGTGCACTTGTGCACTGTGCACAAGCACGGATGGTGGAGTCCACATGTGATGTTTATGAAAAATCCTCACCGCCCATTCATTTTGTCAGCTCTTTTAAGGCATTGAGAAGAAAATTGAAGCATATCCAGATACTAGGTGGGCCCCAATTCACTGATTTGGTGTCTAATCTGTTCATTGGGCCACTTCCATAGGGATCTAATGGCTCATATTTGACGTGTACGGTTAATTTATGGCCCTGAGGCCATGTATGAAGTTTCGAGCCGAACAGATAGTGAGAACCCTGTGATCTCACATTCTGGACCCTTTTTAGGCTGCCTAAGCTTCAGTTTCTCGATTTTCTCATATCTCTGGCATGTAAATCCGACGGTCTTAGTCCCCTGGGGTCCGTCCCTTGCCTTGGTGAATTCTGAGCATTAAATCCGAGCTTTAAGCACCCTTTTTCAGTCTAGGCTGCTAAATACGCATTGCATCACAAACACGATTAAAATAAGCTGTTAAACAATATCATTTTTTATAAATTCAGGTAATAACTAGGTTCTAATATGTAATATTTAACCCTCAACAGGAGACGATGACAAACAACAGCAATTGACCAATCTCATAGCCAATCATAAGAGAAACTTGAACATTAGGAGTGATTCTGTCACCCTACCATGCCCATGGGATGATGGTGAACAACAAGACTACCTAATTTCATAATCTCAATTCAAGAAGAAGATATTCAAAGCAATCACAGATCCATTGTAATTTGAGTCACAACAAACTATTAAAAACTAAAAATATTCCTCATAATCAAACTAGAATCAAAGTTAGTTCACGTAAACATGAATCAAAGCCGTAGAGTCCTTCCCATCATGCCACAATCTTCACCTCCTAGCCTAGCTAAGAGGTTTAGCCCATCATAGTCATGATGAGGTTAAAGTCTCTAAAAAGCATTAACGGAAGGAAAAACCAAGAAGAAGAAGGAAGGAGTGCTGGCCACTTCGCTCTCTACTCCACGTCCATAAGCCTCCATGGCTGCCCTCTTAGATGCTTATACACGTCCTTTCTCTCTCCTTTTTATATGCAAAGGAAGTCAGTCAAAAGCCAGAGAAAGTCTGCTGGAGTACGTAACCCGTACACACTTCCCTTTACGTAAAACCGCACTTGTTGTGCACTCTTCCCATGGTTTGGCACAAGAGAGAATCGGCTGCGGGATCTGAGCCATTCAGTCTCCTTGGGAACAGTCATTTGCCATCTAAAGGTAGTTTGGATGGTCCTGATCGCACCAGAGAATGCTTGTTGATCGTATAACGATTGAGATCTTGTCGGCTTTAACAAGAACTGACTTCCTTTGTGATTGTGCCTGCACATGCTACGTCTTGCGTGGATCCTTTAGACTTTGTGGTTTTGGATTGCACGGAGCCCTGAACAGAATGGACGGTCCGAATCATCTATGTGGACCTTAATGGTGGCCGACAAGGATCATCTACAAGCTCTGTTTGCGAACAGATCCGGCGCGATGCTCCTTGCGCTGTGGTTGGTGGGCCCTTGATCGATGTAAATGGAGAATCCATTCTGTCCATTGGGTTCGCAGTGGAATTTTAATGCATAAGGAATCATTTTGTATTTCTGATGATGCGGCCCACTGAATTTGTGCTTCAACCATCTGACCTGCATTTGAGGCTTCATGTACATGCAACGTTATAGAAAATCTAGCCACAGATTAGGGTACGGTCTGTTTTGACCTCTTGACACAATGAATGGTCTAGATCATGCATGTGCATGATGATGATGGGCCATTGAGGACTCAGCGGACAGACGCCTGCATAAGAGGAAGAGATTTCCTCTCCTGCACTGGAGAGCTCGGGTCAAACTAGTTTTGACCAACTTTGTGATCTAGTGTAAAGTCGGTATACATGTGCTAATGTACACACCACCTGAGGTGGCATCCACAGTGATGTAGTGTGAGATATTTTCACTGTCCATCTTCTTCCTCATCTGATTCAAGGGGTTAAGACCAAAATTGAAACATATCTAGATATTAGGTGGGCCCTAGATCAGAGATTTATGGGCTAATCTATCCGTTGGGCCACTTTAACAAGGATTCAATGGCTGAAATTTGACATGTATGGTTAATTTATGGTCCTTAGGCCATATATAAAGTTTTGAACTAAACAGATAGTAGGAACCCTATGATCTTGCATTCTAGATGATTTCTAGGCCCGTTTAACATGAATGACATGATTTTTCCTGATCACTAGTGTGTAAATTCTTCGATCTCAGTCCCCTAGAATCCATTCCTTGCCTTGGTGACTTTGAAGCGTTAATTCCATGCTTTTAGTACCCTTTTTCAGTCTAGGGTCCTAAATTCATCTTGTAGCACAAACACGATTAAAATAGGGCATAATATGCAATATTCGACCCTCAACACAGCTCCTAACCAGCATTTTACTAGTCCTGAGAAAAGTATACAAAAATTAAGTTAAGAATTATAAGACAATTTGTATGAACTCGAGTGATTTTTGAAAAACAATCCAGATACTAGAATTTTACGATTCATGAATGTTAGGCATTACTTTCTCTTGGACTCAAGCGCACGGTAAACTTCATAATCAATTTCAAGGAATTAATCCACCAATTAGAAAACTTCTAAACATTAAGATCCATGGGTTTATAGTGTAACCTCGACTTATTACCCTCAAAGATTCAATTCTCTACTTCATGATATCATTGGTAACCAACAAGAGCATTTAGGACACCCAAAACCTAAACCAAAACTTGCCTTACAGATCAGCTTTTTTTATCAGTGGCTTTCATGTCGTCTCAACCTTGGGGAATCGAACCTTCACCTACAGGGATCAAACCTATGGTGAAAACCATTCGCCCAACCCTTTCTATAGGCAACTATTTTTTTTAGTTGGGTATTTATTCTTTTTTCTTTTTCTTCAATTCTTCTTCTTCTTTTTTTAATTCTTATTAAGCATGATGGGCAAATTTTCCAGGCTGGTTCCTTTCATGCTTAGTGATTACCAAGTTAATCCTTTGATATCGAACTAAAAGCTCCATGTATAAGCGAGACGTGACATGTGAAATCATGATTCAATCAATGTTTACAACTTTTAATCATGGATTGATAATTCGAGCTCAATTGTGAAATCTATCAGATAACTAAATCCACGAGACGTAAATCTCTAAGACTCCGTATCGTATAATTCTCATATCATGACTATCCTTTAAAATCACTTCGAATTCACAAGAATGTCCAGAAAAATGTTAAAAATTTTCACAAATTTTCAAGACCAAAAAAACTTATTAGGTAACCTAATCTCCCACCCCCAACCTAAAATCTACATTGTCCTCAATGTAAAAGAAATAAACATGCAATGAACATGGGACAATGAAAGTAAAAGAGAAGTGATGAAAAGAGAGTACCTGACGAGGAAATTGAACGGTCTTTCCAAACAGATATCACCATGAGAGCGGGTCAGCACAAGAGTGAAACCAACGAAAACAACTTATCCTAAAACAACTTAAAAAGAAAATTAACCTAACGGAATAAAGTCGGCTATCCTAAAATGACATAAAGAAAACTACCCTAGTCCTATGAAAGAAGGGAAAAAGCTAATCAGTCATGCTGTAAGGTTCCTATTCCGGTCCATATCTAGATAAATTTCTCAGTTGGTTTCTCAACAGGATCATCTAAAAGCCCTTTTTCCAATAGGCTTGGATACCCAGAAACATGAATGTCCAGAGAAATTTATGGACCTTATCAAAAATTTATCGTTGATTCGCCTGAGGTATCCAAAGTATATATGATTCACCTGTGACAGAAAAAGTTTCAAAGTTAGTATCTCATGGTGAATCAGAGACTACAAGTAAATAAAACTCAAAAAGTGATGTAGTCTCGACACATTCCGAAGTTTCAGACTTCGGTTCAATTTTCAATTTTTCCTCCCTTAATGGTAAACAGTCATGAGGATCTGGGGAAGAAGGGGCTTCAAAGTAAGGGTTCTCTCAGTTAGTAATAACTACCGAGATATTCTCTTGAGAGGCATCCACTATTTCTTTAATCATAGGATTATTTGAATCTGAAAAGTGTGCCAAGCAATCATCCAAAAAGTTGAGAAATTCAGCTGAGAGTGACTTATTTTCCACATTGACATCTGTAATGAAATGCTCAAGGACTCCATCATCTTTAAAAGTTAATAGAGGTATGCTCTCTTGCTCTTGCCCTGTATAGATAAATTGAGTTTCAATTAGCGACTCATTGATGTGAAAACTCTATTCATCGGTACCACCTAGTAAAGGCATTGTATTGTCAAGGGTTGACAACTCAAATGATGGCCTTAACTGGCCGGTTTCAATTCCCAAAATCATATCGAGCGACTCGTCCCTCGTCCGAATTGTATCATCATTCAATTCAGGGGAGTGGTCCAAACATGTCTCACAAGAGTTAGAGCGGTAGGTTATAAGGAACTCATCCTACATATTTAAATCAAGCATGTCAGATGAGTGAAGTAGATCCTTATGACCAATCACTTCATGTACTTCTTGATCACTGACCTGGGCCATACTTGAGATTAATTTCAGGAAAATTTAAGCTGCACATTCATAATCGTCATCCTAATACGCATCATCATCTAATTTCATGTAGTGCACACATGGGATGGGATCAGTTTCCTCACATTTTATTCTTAAATTAGGTTGAGGTTCGAATAAACTAACCTCTACCTCATCATTGAAATATTATGTGTCATGTGAGTAAAGTATATCACTATCATTATATTTGAAGGACACCTACATCTCTTGACCATTCCCTTGGACCATCATCGAGATCGACTCTTTGAGAAATTGAACCGTATGCTTATTATCACAATCCAACTTTTCATTCTCAACAGCAGTATTTTCCATAATCGCATCACGTGAATTCAACTGTTGAATCTCTTTTCTAAGTTCTTATAGTATTTAGACTGTATTTTGTTGGCTGAACTCTAGAGTTTAGAAGGAATTTTGAATTGAATTCTATTGGATAATTTCTGGTTGAATTTTAAAGGTAGAGGACCTAAGAGAATTATCACTTGAAGTAATTGCTTTCAAAGTTTTTCTAATTTTCGTAAGACAGACCATGTTACACTAAAATGAATCCTCTTGGATCATTTTTGGTTGGATTTCATTGGTAGGGTATCTAAGAGAATAATCATTATAACATGTTATTAACTCATCTTCCAAATTTTGATGTTTCCACTGGTTATAGTTATAAGAATCATATGTGGGAGAATATGATGGTTGATAATAATCCTCATTCCCATAATTATGACTACGTAAGGACTTATTAACCGATGAAGCATAATATTCCAGTCAATTCTTGATGATTATTTGAGAAAAATCTTGAGATATAGGTTAAATTACATCATAATCATTATGCATCCCTCCCCAATATCTCTTATCCATCTCAGCATATTGATGTACCCACTCTTTCATGGTGAAACCCTAATTCTGAATTTAATCCTAAAAGAAAATAAAAGAAAAATCCTACAGCAATATGAAAAGTAGGTAGATGAGAAGTTAGAAAGAAGTTACCAGATTGGAATTCCTACATTAAAATCTTGCAAAACAAAATAAAAGAAATTAGTTTCTAAAAATGGGAATCCTAAAGTTAGAAAGTTCTAAAAGAAATTGAAAGATGAATTAGTTTCTAAAAAAATAATAATAATAATTTTTTTTTTTTAAAAAAGACCTAAAATTAAAAAGTTTCTAAAATAGAAAACCTAAACCTAAAATTAGAAAGTTTCAACAAATAAACTAGTTCCTAAAAAGGAAAGTTTCTAAACCATAAAATTAGAAAGTAATGTTAGTTTCTAAAATTAAAAGAAATCCTAGAATTATAAAAATAAAACCTAATCCTAAAGTTAGAAAACCCTAAACTTAACCTAATTCTAAAATTAATTAATCGCAGAAAAACGTGACCGTCAATCCCTGGCAACGGCGCCAAAAACTTGTTCACACCCCAAGTATAGGGTTGTGATGTAGTAATAATCTTGGTAAGACTGAGGTCGAATCCACAGGGACTGTGCCTTGTACGTAATCTAAAAGTAACTAGAACTAGAACTAGGCGAATATGTAATCTAAATCAGGTGATTTTAAGAGAATAATTGTGAATGATTAAAATAAAACTATAAATTTAAAGGTGGTAACTAGGGTGCCAATGATCCACTTATAGCAATTGGGAAGCTACCTTGCATTGATTCAAGGATACAACTAGAATCAGAATCCTATCATATCCAATTGGTAGGAAGAGATTGTCAGATCTCTGAACTTCTCATGGATCTAATCATCAAGAGATAAAATTCGTGAAGAGTTGGAAGTGATTACATCACCTAACCATGCCTAGGAGACAATGGTAAACAACAGCAATTTACCAATCTCACAGCCATTCATAAGAAAATTGTGAATGTTAGGAGTAATTTCGTCACCCTACCATGCCCATGGGATGATGGTGAACAACAAGACTACCTAATTTCACAATCTCAATTCAGGAAGAATATACTCAAAGCAATGACAAATCTATTGTAATTTGAGTTACAATAAACCATTAGAAACCAAAAATATTCCTTCATAATCAAACTAGAATCAAAGTTAGTTCACGTAAACATGAATCAAAGTCGTAAAGTCCTTCCCATCATGCCACAAGATTCACCTCTTAGCCCTAGCTAAGAGGTTTAGCTTATCATAATCATGATAAGGCTAAAGTCTCTAAAAACCATTAACGAAAAGAAAAATCGAGAAGAAGAAGGAAGGAGTGTCAGCCACTTCTCACTCTACTCCACGTCCGCAAGCCTCCACGGCTGCCATCTTAGATTCCTATACACATCCTCTCTCTCCTTTTTATAGGCAAAGGAATTCAGTCAAATGCTAGAGAAAGTCGGCTAAAGTGCGTAACCCGTACGCAGTTCCCTTTACACAAAACCGCACTTGTCATGTGCTTGTCCCATGGTTTGGCATAAGAGAGAATTGACTGCGGGATCTAAGCCATTCAGGATCCTTAGCGATGGTCGTTTGCCCTCTAGAGGTAGTTTGGATGGTCCTGATCGCACTAGAGAATGGCTCATTGATTGTAGAACGACTAAGATCTTGCCGGCTTCAACAAGAACCGGCTTCCTTTGCGATTGTGCCTGCACACGCTAAGTCTTGCGAGAACCATTAGACTTTGCAGTTTTGGATTGCACAAGCCCTGAACAGAATGGAGGGTCTGGATCATCTATGTGGGCCTTGATGGTGGCCCACAAGGATCGTTCACAAGCTCTGTTTGCAAATAGAGCTAGCGCGATGCTCCTTGCGCTGTGGTTGGTGGGCCCTTGATTAATGAAAATGGAGAATCCATTCCGTCCATTGGGTTCGCAGTGGAATTTCAGTGCGGAAGGAATCATTTTTTATTTCTGATGATGAGATCCACTAAATTCGTGCTTCAGCCATTTGACCTACGTTTAAGGCTTCATGTACATGCAACATTCGAGAAAATTGGGCCGCATATTAGGGTGCGGTTTGTTTTTCCCTCTTGACGCAATGAACAGTCCAGATCATGCATGTGCATGATGATAGTGGGCCTTTGAGGATTCAGTGGATGGACGCCTGTGTAAGAGGAAGTGATTTCCTCTCCTGCATGGGAGAGCTCGAGTCAAACTGGTTTTGAGCAATTTTGTGATCCGATGCAATGCTGGTATACATGTACTAATGTAGACACCACCTGCGGTGGGGTCCACAGTGATGTATTGTGAGATATCTGCATTGTTCATCTTCTTCCTTATCTGATTTAAGGGGTTGAGACCAAAATTCAAGCATATCCAGATATCAGGTGGGCCCTGGATTAGAGATTTATGGGCTGATCTGTCCGTTGGGCCACTTCCACAAGGATCCAATGGCTGAAATTCGATATGTACAGTTAATTTATGGTCCTCAGGCCATATATAAAGTTTCGAGCCGAATGGACAGTGGGAACCCGGTGATCTTGCATTCTGGATGATTTTCATGCCCGTTTAACATGAATGACATGATTTTCTTATATTTTTGACATTTAAATTCTTTGATCTGAGTCCCCTGGAGTCCGTCCATTACCTTGGTGACTTCAAAGCATTAATTTCATACTTTTAGTACCCTTTTTCAGTCCAAGCTCCTAAATTCACCGTGTAGTACAAACATGATTAAAATAGGGCATTAAACAATATTATGCTCGTAAAAGCAAGTAATAACTAGGGTGTAATATGCAATATTCGACCCTCAACTACCCTTACCATGGGTATGGGTCGTGGTTGCCATGATATATGGGTCGTGGTTGTCGTGAGGTAGGGGTCATAGTTGTCATTCTATATAGTTCATGATCTTCATTTTATATGGGTCCTGGTTGTCATGTTATATGGGTCATGGTTGTCATGAGCCTTGTCAAGGACTAACTAGTGGGGCCTACATTGATGTATGCATATAATCCATGCCGTCCATCCTTTTTTTCGTGTCATTTTAAGATTATGGCTCAAATATCTTCCTTCTCCAGAGCTCGTGTGGGCCATATAATAGAAAATAATCGTGACAATGGCACACTGTTGATATTTGTTAGAAGTGGACACTGCCTAAGTTAGGACTTTTTATGCCCACGACAAGCTGGCCGATAAGGTGGACAGAACGGATCACCCCATTATGGGTCTTAACTCCTATTATTTAAAAATAATCAAGTTATTAATTACATAAACATGCAACTACGTCCCTTACCACATTACGACCATGACCCTTACCATGGGTATGGGTTGTGGTTACCATGATATATGGGCCATGGTTGTCATGAGGTAGGGGTTGTGGTTGTCAGTCTATATAGGTCGTGAACTTCATTTTATATGAGTCATGGTTGTCATGTTATATGGGTCGTACTTGTCATGGGTCATGGTTGTAATAGGCCTTAGCATGGACCAACTAGTGGGGCCTACATTGATGTAGGTATATAATCCATGTCGCATATCCTTTTTATGGTATCATTTTAGGGCTACGGATCAAATATAACCTGATCCAGAGCTCTTGGGGGCCACATAATAAAAAATAATGGTGACAATGGCACCCACAGTTGATATTTGTTAGAAGTGGTTACTGTCTAAGTCAGGACTTTTTGGACCCACAGTGACCTAGCTGACAAGGTGGACGGAATGGATCACCCTATTGTGGGCCTTGACTCCTATTATTTTAAAATAATCAAGTTCTTAATTACATTAACCTCCAACCACGACCCTTACCACATTACAACCATAATGGTTACCATGGGTATAGGTCGTGGTTGCCATGATAAATGGGTTGTGGTTGTCATGAGGTAAGGATCTTGGCTATCGTACTATACATGTAAGGCCCGTAACCTAGTCTGTACCATTCCTAAAGATCTCGCGGTCCTCCAGATCGAATTTCGGCAACCCGCGACCTGTAATCAGCGTTTACGCGTGATCCTAAGTCACATCCTGTATATCTATATCGACTTGACTCAAAACTTGTATCTTACCGACCGCGTTGTCACCTCGGTTCCAATGCCGCATCTCGCGCACCTATGCGATACCCGGGCTAGGAGTTATGGGCCCGCGTTTATTTCGAGGAAAACACTGCACGTTGTAAATCTCAAGAGAATCTATACAACCCATCACATCAATCAATCAAGTACGCATCCCATCATAGGTCAAGTACCAACCCATACCCTACCCATCTCTCTCTCATTACCAAAGTCAACTCTCTCTCTCCACCCATCCCTTTCTTACATCACCCATCCCTTCCTTACACCCATCCTATCCTTTTTCATCCCATCACCTCTTTCTCCTCTCTCATTTCTCTCTTCACTCCCAAGCTCCCAAAGAGAGCAACCATCCAAGCAATTCCCATAAAGAAAGAGCCAAGTGTGGCCCACTTCCCTACCCCAAAAACTCTCATCTCCACCATCCAAACTTCATCATCCACCATCAAAGGTTGAGCGTAGGAGCTAAGGAAGACAATGGACCGAGAAGGAGTGATATAAGTGGGTGATCCTAGAATTTCCACCATTGATTTTATTTGAGGGTCCACTTATGGTGGGACCCATTTGATGTACGTGTTGTAAACGGAGAGGAGCTCATAGTGGCGAAGCTCCTCCCTCACATACACATAGTCTCTCTCTCTCTCTCTCTCTCTCTCTCTCTCTCTCCCTTTTTGTGATGGAGTGTGGCCCACTTGATGCAACCAGCCCAGATGAAGGGAAAATATAAATATCAGTTTGATCCAATTCGCGGTGGGCCATCGCGCGGGACTGAGCTTGATAGCGTGCCCCATCCAGGGTTGTCCATCCGGTGGACGTTCAGTGTCCCTGGATAAAGAGAAAATAAAAATATCAGCTTAATACAAAGCTAAGGTGGGCCATACATGTGGACCCACCTGATGTTGTGTTGGATCCACACCGTCTAGATCCCTGGATGGTGGGACCCTCTGTTATGGATGTGTTTTAAATCCACACCGTCCATCCAGACATCTAAGGTCTGGACGCTGGACCTTTTCAAAATAATAATAATAATAAATAAATTTATATATGTGTGTGTGTGTATGGTGGGCCCCATGTGGGACCCACCTACTGGACAAATTGGCTGGAGTACCTCACACCAGTTATTTAGCTGATGCATTGACGTCAATAAGTTCTGTGGGTCCCACCTGAATTTGGATCCATCTCATTGTATGCATGGGACCCACCACTGATGTATGGGTCTTATCCACACCATCCAGATCGTTGGACGGTGGGACCCACTATTGATGTATGTATTTTATGTCTACGCCATCCATCTGTCAGGCCCACCTTGATGTATGTGTTACATCCAAACCGTCCATCCGGATGATAAGCTCATCTTAAGGCTTGGGACTAAAAATTAGACAGATTTATTTATCAAGTGGACCACACTGCAAAAACTGTGGGGATTGAACGTCTACCATTAAAACCTTTTGGGGTCACAGGAGTTTTGGATCAATATGAAATTTGTTTCCTCTTAATTCAGGTCTTTTTAACCATATGAACGGTTTGGATGGAAAAATCAACATTGTGGTATGGTCCAGATGATCTTTAAATCATCATCTCCATTGCCATTGTGGTATGGTCCATATGATCTTTAAATTATCATCTTCGTTGCCATTGTGGTATGGTCCAGATGATCTTTAAATCATCATCTCCGCTGCCATTGTGGTATGGTCCAAATGATCTTTGAATATAATTCATATTCTTTTTTGGGGTAATACTCTAAAATGATCTTTAAAAAATAGATGTATGGTGTAGATAGTTCACCTAGAACGGTGGGCTCGATTTGATTTATTCGAGGCCTAGATATGAGGCCCATTGTGATATGTTGGAGGCCCATTGTTACGGCCCATTTGTTACGCCCCATTTGATGTATATGAGGCTCATGTATTGCGGCCCATTTGATGTATATAAGGCCCATATATTACGGCCCATTTGATGTATATGAGGCCCATGTATTATGGCCCATTTGATATATATGAAGCACATATATTACGGCCCATTTGATATATATGAAGCCCACATATTACGACCCATTTAATATAGATGAGGTCCATGTATTGCGGCCCATTGAGATGTATTTGAGGCCCAGGTATGAGGCCCATTGTGATGTATTTAAGGCCCAGATATCAGGCCTAATGTGATGTATATATGGCTTATATGATGAGGCCCATAACGATGTGTATGAGGCCTTTGTGTGTGAGGTCAAATGGGAAGTGTATTGGGCCCTTATGTGAGGTCGTGGGCCCACTATATGTTAGCCTCTATGTGGACCATTCCTTGGGAGCAATGTTGGTTAAATGTCCACATTGATGGGCAATGATAGTTAAATGTCTACATTGTGACCTTCCCTTAGGCCTTGTTAGGCCCATTCTCATCATTGTCTAAGTGGGTTAACCCAAATCATTGGGCCCCATTGATATTGCATGGTCCATCATCACCGTAAATGAAAGCTCCGTGATACTAGATTTGGTATATCCACGCCCGAGGGCTAATCTTTATATTATGGTCTAGATCGGTTGTTCATCTATTGTTCACACCCCAAGTGCAGGGTTGTGATGTAGTAATAAACTCGGTAAGATCGAGGTCGAATCCCAAGGGACTGATACCTGTACGTTATCTGAAACAAAGTAGAACTAGAACTAGGCTGAGATGTAATCTAAATAAAAAAGAATTTAAGGAATAATCATAAAATAATTATCTAAAACTTAGGAGAAATCAGAGGTAAGAAACTAGGGATTCAGAGGATCCACTTGTAGAGATCAGGGAGATCTTATGCCTGCATAAAATACTCAACTGGACTTAGAGTCCATGTTCATCTAGTTGAAAGGTATAATCATGAAAATCAACTGAACTGTCTTTGGTATAGTTTACAAGAGATGAAAGGTATATGAATTAGAATGGATTCCATCACCAAACCATGCCCAGGAGACAAAGCAAACAATAAAATTAAAGTAATTATCAACCAATTAACATGCTATGAAGGTTAGGAAGGGTACCGTCATCCAACCATGTCCAGGAGACGATAGTGAACAACAGGGCTTTCTGACATCATAAACATAAAAGGAAATAGGAACATGCTCAAAGCTATCGCAGACCCATTATAATTTCAGTCATAACAAACCATTAAAAACTAAAAACATTCATTTAATTAACTAAAATAAACATCAGTTCAATCTAAATAAAAGGCACAAGCAAAGGTCTGCTTATCACGTTGCAAGTTTCACCTCTTAGCCCTAGCTAAGAGGTTTAACCACACATAAACATGATGAGGCTAATCTCTTAATGGAAAAGAACTAAAAAAAACTAAAACAAAAATAGAAAAAAAAAAAAAAAAAAAACTCTCTTTCTTTCTCGACCTTCACGGTTGCACGCGTCCAAGATGAATCCCCCCTCCCTCTCTCTCTTTCTCATAGCTGCCAGGGCGGTGGAATGCTATCGGTTTGGAGAACCGACCGAGTTGGAGTCGAACATGGAGTGCGTAAAACTCTATACGCAGCAACAGGTGGTCAAGACGTTCTTTACCCCGCAAAAGACAACTGATTTGCGTTTGGAATAGAACCATCGGCTACAGGGGCTCCCAATGTAAGATCTGATCCATTCAACTTTCATAGCTCTGGTCGGTTGGCCTAGGAGAGAATTTTAAACCATTAAGATCGTCAGACCGATCTTCTCCATGCCTGTAAAATGACCCGTAGGGTCTGGGTCCTGGACGCTCTGTAAATAGGGCTTGTGGACGAGATTGGCGCTGATGCTTGGTGGGGTCCACTTTGATGGATCTTATGGAGAATCTAGTCCATTCAACAAGCTTTTACATCAACTCAAGATTATGGGTCCAAGTTTGGCGTGAGTCCGTGATTCATATGGGCCACACAATTACTGGACGTAGCAGTGTATTCCTTATAAGTGTAAGCTTGGATGCATGCATGGAGAGATAAAGACATCAAGGTCTTGGTAGAAAATCTGTCCCGGATGCATAAGACGGTTTGGATCAACAGTTTGATTGGCCATGGTGGGCCATAACACATCACTGCAAGCTCTGTTCTTACGTAAACAGAGAGAAAAGCCGATTGCTTTCGCTGTGTGACTAGTGGGGCCATGATCAATATCCTTTACGAAATCCACGCCGTCCACTAGATTCTGCTCGAAAAATCATTTGGAATTGACTGGTTTTAGGTTAGATTCGGTGTGACCCACGGAATGTTTCATTGCACCGTCCGCCTTTCGTTTGGATGAGAAATTCACACGATCGCTTATATAGGACCAGAAAGGAATCATAGTCAGGGTCTGGGCCATCCTCCAGAGAAAATGGACGGGTCAGATCATCTAATGGAATGATAGGTGGGGCCCACTATCAAAACCCAGTGGAAACACGTCCGTCATTGGCCGTTTCGCACAGTTCTATTTGGATGGTTTTGCAAAAAATAGGTGGGGCCCACTTTTGATGGTATTTTCGAAGATCTACTCTGCTCATCATCTTCTTAGTAATGTGTAAGCCCATGGGTTAAAGTATGAAGTAGATACAAGCTCTAGGTGGGCTACACCATCCACCTGTGATGAGTCAATACCGAACGTTGGAGCAAACCTCTTCTTGGCATGCGTATAGAGTTTTGGTTATTTACAAATTTGTCACTCTCCCTTTTAGAAACGTCTTTCCTTCGTTTCTCCATAGTGTACCGTCCAAAAGAAGTGAAATTTGACAGATATCCACTGTTTCATGCTCTTTCCATCGGTTCAATTTGGGTCCTGATCTCCCAAGGATGTTCAAGATTCTTTTTAATGGTTATTGTCTGATCTTGTCCATCGGGTCACTTACACACTAATTTAAGGGCTGAATTTTGACGTGTATGGTTAATTTATGGTCCTCACGCCATATATGGAGTTTCAAGCTGAACAGATAATGGGAACCCTGTGATCTTGCATTCTGGACGTCTTTTGGGCCACTTGAACTTCAGTTTCTCAATTTTCTTGGATCCCTGGCATGCAAATCTATTAATCTTGGTCTCTTAGGGTCCGCCTCATGCTTTAGTGAATTCGGAGAGTCAAATTCATGCATTTAGCACCCTTTTTCAATTCAAGCTCCTAAAGTCACCTTACAACACAAACATGAGTAAAATAGGCTGTTAAACATAATCATGTTCGTAAATGCGGGTAATAATTGGGGTCTAATATGCAATATTTGACCCTCAATATTTGACCCTCAACACAACCCCCAACCAGCATTTTTCTACTCCCGAGCAAAATATGTAAAAAATAAGTTGAGAATTACAGGGCAATTTCTATGAAACCGAGTGATATTTTGAAAAGCGGTTTAGATACAAGAAATCTAAGATTCATGAATGTTGGGCATTATTTTCTCCTGAACTCAAGCACACAGTAATTTCATAGTCAACTTACAGTAATAATCCATCAATTAGAAAAAAATTTCTAAACATTAGGATCCATGAGTGTATAGTCTAATCTCAGCTTATCATCATTAAGATTCACTTCTCTATTTCAGGATATCATTGGTAACCAACAAGAGAATTCATTCTAACCAAGACTTAAACCAAAACTTGCCTCTCAAATCATCTTTTCATTCTTACAGCTTTTGATTTTTTTTATTAAAAGTAACGCCAAGAAGGGGAATCAAATCCTCACCTATAGGGAGCAAACTTATGATGAAGACTGTACACCCAACCCTTTTCGCATATCATCCATGAGAAATTAAATCTACACCTATAGGAAGCAAACTTATAGTGAAGATTATTTGCCCAACCTTTTTCAAAGGTAACTGGTTTTTTCTCTCTTTCTTCAATTGATCATGATGGGGCAAATTTTCCAGGCTGGTTCCTTACATGCTTAGTGATTACCCTAGTTAATCCTTCAAAATCAAACTGAAACCTTAATGTGAAAGTGAGATGTAACATGTGAAATCTTGACTCAATCAATATTTAAAACTTCTAATCATGGATTAATAATTCAAACTTAACAGTGAAATCTAACAGAAACTGAATCCAAGAGTCATAAATTACCAACATCACGTATCTTGAAATTCTAAGTGCTCTACATGGCCGTTAAATTACTTCGAATTTACAAAAAAATTTAAAAAATTTTAAAAAATTTCACAATTTTTGCTCAAGACCAAGAAAACGCTAATTAAGTAACCTAATCTCCCACCCCCAACCTCAAATCTACATTGTCCTCAATGTAAAAGATATGAGTATGCAATGCACATGAGACAACGAAAGTAAATGTGAAGTGATAGGAAGATAATACCTGGATGATAAATCGAGAGAAACTTCCTAAGAGATCGTAGCATGGAAGTCGGTCAACACAAGAGAGGAAGCAAAATAAAAATAAAAAAAATAAAATCCTACCTATGCCACTTTCGCAGGTGCCTCGATTGCATTTAGCGTATGTAACAAGCCTTTAAACTCCTAGGTTGCCCCTAGTGGACGAGTCGTAGTCTCGTGAGGATTTGCAGCAATGTTACCCACAAACATTGAACAAATTAAGTAGAAAAATGAAATGAAATGAAAAGCTGGGTTGCCTCCCAGAAGTACTAAGTTTACCATCTATCCTAAAACAACATAAAACAAACTACCTTAGTCCTATGAAAGCAAGGAAAAACTACTCGATCATGTCGCAAGGTTCCTCTTTCGGCCAATATCTTGATAAGTTTCTCAGTAAGTTCCTCAACAAGATCATCTAAAAGCCCTTTTTGTTATATACTTGGGCACCCTGGAGCATGATTTTCCAAAGAGACTTATATATCTTATAAGAAATTTTTCATTGAATTACTTAAGGTATCCAGAATATATACGATTCACCTGTGACAGAAGAAGTTTCAATGTTAGTATCCCATGGTGAATCAGACACTACACATACATAAAGTTCAGAAAAATCTTTACAAAGTGATGTAGTTCCAACACATTTCGAAGTATCAAACTTCGGTTCCATTGTCAACTCTTCCTCCTTTAATGGTAGAAGTTTAAACTCAAGGGATGAAGGGGCTTCAGAATAAGGGTTCTCTCGGTCAGTGATGACTACCAGATGTTGTCTTGCAAGGCATCCACTTTATCTTTTAACACGAGATCGTTTGAATCTGCAAAGTGTGTCAAGCAAACCCAAGAGTTGGGAAGTTCAGCTGAGTGTGACTTATTCTCCATGTTAGAGCTCGTTATGGTCTGCCCTAGGAATCCATCGTCTCTAAAGGTAAACGGAGGTGTGCTCTCTTGCTCCAGTCCTGCACAAATAGATTGAGGGTCAGTAGACGAAGCATCAATGTACAGATTCTGTTCATTAAGACTACTTGGAAGAGGCATTAAATTGTCAACATTTAACAGTTCAGATAGTGGCCTCAACTGGGTGGTTTCAAATTCTAGAGTTATATCGAGTAACTCGTCCATCTCCCGAATCATATCATCATTCAATTCAGGGGAGTGGTCTAAACATGTTTCACAAGAGTTAGGTCAGTTGTAAGGGGCTCATCCTCCACCTTTAAATCAGACATGTCAGGTGAGGGGAGTAACTCATTATGACTGACCACTTCGTATATATCTTAATCATTGACCTGGACTAAACTTGAGATTGATTCCAGGAGAATTTGGACTGAACATTCATGATTATCATCCCAATATGCATCATTTTCTAATTCCGTATAATGCACACTTGGGATGGGATCACCTTCATCACTTTCTATACCTAACTTCGGTTGAGGTTCGAATAAACTAACCTCTACCTCATCATTGGGATCCTATGTGTCATGTAAGGAAGGTGTGTCATCATTACTCTATTTGAAAGACAACCATGTCTCTTCCCCATTCTTTTGAATAGTCATCAAGATCGACTCATCGAAAAATTGAACCATATGCCCGTTAATGTAATTCAACTCTTCATTCCAAATTCCAAAGTTTTTCAAAAGTGAGTGAGGATCACTTTCCTCGCATTGTATTTCTAGATGGGGTTATGGCTGAGACGAACTAACCTCCACTAGCCTATCAAGGCATGATTCAAGTGCTTCTACTAATTTCCTCATGTCAGTAATATAGTCTGTGTAACTCAGAGATAACTCATCTTGTATCGTTTCTGGTAGATATTCATAAGTGGCTAATTCACGGGGGTTATTACCATGATGTTTTACTGACTCAACTTCAAAATATTTCTATTTTCACTTATCAAAATCATATGGGTCATCTGTCGGGAGTTGATACACGTCATCATTCCAATAGTCACATAACTCGTGGAATGTAATTATTCTCCCACAGATAATCACCAAAAGACTTCTTAATCGGTGGAGCATCATATTCCGATTGATTCTCGAAGGTATTTTTAGAAACAATTTAAGGCATAGGCTGTTTTCCATAAGCTATCTCAACATACATACGTGCTCACTCATTCAGAAACATGGTGAAACCTTAATTCTGAATCTAATCCTAAAGAAAATAAACGAAAAATTCCGACAACAGTATAGAAAGTAAGAGGAGAAGTTAGAAGGATGTTACCACATTAGAAGTTCCTATGTTAAGATCCTTCAAAAGAAAACAAAAGAAATTAGTTTCTAAAAGAGAAAATCTAATATAAAGAATAGAGGAAATAAAGAAATTAGGACGAAGTTACCAATTAAGAAGATCTAACAAAATCCTACAAAGTAGGAAAGTAAGTTAGTTTCTAAAAATCAATTAAAACGAAAATCTTAAAACTAAAGTTAGTAAAAATCTTAATCTTAATCTAATCCTAAAACTAATTAATTTCAGAAAATCAGAACCGTCATTCCCCGGCAACGGTGCCAAAAACTTGTTCACACCCCAAGTACAGGGTTGTGATGTAGTAATAAACTAAGTAAGACCGAGGTCGAATCCCAAGGGACTGATACATGTATGTTATCTGAAACTAAGTAGAACTAGAACTAGGCTAAGATGTAATCTAAATCAAATAAAATTTAAGGAATAATTATGAAATAATTATCTAAAACTTAGGAGAAATCAGAAGTAAGAAACTAGGGATTCAGATGATCCACATGTCGAGATCAGGGAGATCTTATGCCTGCATAAAATACTCAACTGGACTTAGAGTCCATCTTCATCTAGTTGAAAGGTGTAATCATGAAAATCAACTAAACTGCCTTTGGTAAAGTTTTCAAGAGATGAAAGGTATATGAATTAGAATGGATTCCAGCACCAAACCATGCCCAGGAGACAAAGAAAACAACAAAATTAAACTCATTACCAACCAATCAACATGCTATGAAGGTTAGGAAGGGTACCGTCATCCGACCATGCCCAGGAGATGATGGTGAACAACAGGGTTTTCTGACATCATAAACGTAAAAGGAAATAGGAACATGCTCAAATCGATCGCAGACCCATTATAATTTCAGTCACAACAAACCATTGAAAACTAAAAATATTCCTTTAATTAACTAAAATAAACATCAGTTCAGTCTAAATAAAAGGCACAAGCAAAGGTCTTCCCATCACGCTACAAGCTTTACCTCTTAGCCCTAGCTAAGAGGTTTAACCACACATAAACATGATGAGGCTAATCTCTTAATGGAAAAGAACAAAAAAAACTTTAAAAAAAATAGAAAAAAAAAATAAACTCTCTTTCTTTCTCGGCCTTCATGGCTGCATGCGTCTAAGATGAATCTCCCTCCCTCTCTCTCTCTTTCTTATAGCTCCCAGGGTCGTGGAATGCTGTCGATTTGGAGAACCGATCAAGTTGGAGTTGAACATGGAGTGCGTAAAACTCTATACACAGCAACAGGCGGTCAAGACGTTCTTTACCCAACAAAACACAACCGATTTACGTTTGGAATAGAACAATTGGCTACAAGGGCTCCTAGTGCAAGATCTGATCCATTCAGCTTTCATAGCTTTGGTCGGTTGGCCCAGGAGAGAATTTTAAACCATCAAGATATTCAAACCGATCTTCTCCATGCCTGTAAAACGACCGACAGCGTCCGGGTCCTGGACGCTCTGTAAATAGGGCCTGTGGACGGGATTGGCGTTAATGCTTGGTGGGGTCCACTTCGACTGATCTTATGGAGAATATAGTCCATTCAACAAGCTTCTACATCAACTCAAGATTATGGGTCCAAGTTTGGCATGAGTCCGTGATTCATATGGGCCACACCATTACTCAACATAGCCGTGTATTCCTTGTAAGTGTAAGCTTGGATGCATGCATGGAGAGATAAAGACATCAAGGTCTTGGTAGAAAATCTCTCCCGGATGCATTAGACAGTTCAGATCAACAGTTTTATTAAACATGGTGGACCACAACACATCACCGCAGGCTCTGTTCTTGCGTAAACAGAGAGAAAATCCCATTGCTTCCGCTGTGCGGCTGGTGGGGCAATGATCAATATCTTTTGCAAAATCCACACCGTCCACCAGATTCTGCTAGAAAAACCATTTAGAATTGACTGGTTTTAGGTTAGATTCGGTGTGACCCACGGAATGTTTCATTGCACCGTCCGTCTTTCGTTTGGATGAGAAATTCACACGATCGCTTACATAGGACCAGAAAGGAATCATAGCCAGGGTCTGGGCCATCCTCCAAAGCAAATGGACGGGTCAGATCATCTAATGGAATGATAGGTGGGGCCCACTGTCAAAACCCAGTCGGAACACGTCTGTCACTGGCCGTTTCGCACAGCTCTATTTGGATGCTTTTGCAAAAAATAGGTGGGGCCCACTTCCGATCGCATTTTCGAAGATATACTCCGCTCATCATCTTCTTAGTAATGTGTAAGCCCATGGGTTAAAGTATGAAGTAGATACAAACTCTAGGTGGGCTACACCATCCACTTGTGATGAGTCAATACCGAACGTTGGAGCAAACCTCTTCTTGGCATACATATAGAGTTTTGGTTATTTACAAATTTGCCACTCTCCCTTTTAGAAATGTCTTTCGTTCGTTTCTCCCTACTATACCATCCAATAGAAGTGAAATTTGACAGATATCCACCGTTTTTCATGCTCTTTCCATCGGTTCAATTTGGGTCCTGATCTCCCAAGGATGTCCAAGATGCTTTCTTAATGGTTATTGTCTGATCTTGTCCATCGGGTCACTCACACACTGATCCAAGGGCTGAATTTTGACGTGTACGGTTAATTTATGGTCATCAGGCCATATATGGAGTTTCGAGCTGAATAGATGGTGGAAACCCTGTGATCTTGCATTCTGGACGTCTTTCGGGCCACTTGAACTTCAGTTTCTTGATTTTCTTGGATCTCTGGCGTGCAAATCTATCGATCTTGGTCTCTTGGGGTCCGTCTCATGCTTTGGTGAATTCGGAGCATCAAATTCATGCATTTAGTATCCTTTTTCAGTTCAAGCTCCTAAAGTCACCTTGCAACACAAACACGAGTAAAATAGGCTGTTAAACAGAATCATGTTCGTAAATGCGAGTAATAACTGGGGTCTAATATGCAATATTTGACCCTCAACATCTATGGACCCCACCTTGCATATAGGATGATTATCGAGGCCAATTATTGATGCCGGTTATCGATACCAATTTTGAGTATATAACAATATAGCATCATGATACATGCCCATACACGTTATCCGCATGCTTGTTATGAGACGTGGTTGACCATTACATATGCCATATGGAAAGTTTTTCATGAGATTTCCTAATAGGCGGAGTCATCCCACATGAGCGCACAGTATGCGCAAGATTGATGCATGATTAGATTGTGTAACTCATGCATCTTGCATTGTGCATTGTGATTGCTATGTGCCCTAGCAACATTAGGGTTATAACCTCCATAGGCATATCATGGATGACAGGTTTTGACACTGAAAATCTTCTCTTTACACGGGGCACAAAGGATGTCCCTGGGTGAAAGTCCCTAAACCTGACGGTATCAGAAGACGCTCCAACGTTGAGATTGAGTGGATACATGAGAGCACGTGTGAGACCCATATCCTAGCCCGTACCATTCTATATGCCTCCGCGGTCTCCCTGGTCAAATTTCGGCTAGCCGCAATTTGTTATCCGCGTTTGCGCCCGATCCTGAGTCATGTCCCATATTCCAAAGTCAGCTCAACCTGAGACTTGTACCCTTGCGACCGCGTCATCGCCATGGTTCCAATGTTGCGTATTACGTACTGAGGCAATACCTAGGGCAGGATATATGGGCCCATTTCAATTCAAGAAAAATACTATGCATTACTAATTTTGAGGGAATCTCTACAACCCCTCACATCAATCAATCAAAGTACAAGTAAGTACCTAGCCTATCACTTTCCCATCAACAAAGCATGACATCCCTCTCTCTCTCATCCCCAAAGTCAAACCTTCCTTACAACAACCCATTCCTCCCATCCCTCTCTCCCTACATCTTCTCTCTCTCTCTCTCTCTCTCTCTCTCTCTCTCTCTCTCTCTCTCTCTCTCTCTCTCTCATTTTCTACTCATTCTCTCAAACAACCCAAGCACCCAACGTCCATGGCTTCCATGGAGAAGTTAGTGTGGCCCACCTTTCTACCACCCGATCCCACCATCCTAAGCCCATCTCAACCGTTGAAATTGTCCCTTTGGGACTCTATCATGCATTGGCGGAAGAAGGAAGAAGAGATCTCGAGGTGGATGATTTTATTTATTTGATTTGTGATTTGAGGGCCCACATGTGGTGGGACCCATCTTGATGTTTACATTGTTTAGGGAGGGCCCATGGTGGCAGGGTCCCTCCCCTTCTCACAGGTCTTCTTCTCTCTCTCTCTCTCTTGTGATGGGCGTGGCCCACTAGATCCACACCGATCGTAAACCCACTATGATGTATGTATTTTATCCATGTCGTTTACCCACATGGACCCCACCTGGCGTATGTCCCTCATCCAGGCCGTTCGTCCATTCAGCGGACATCCAGCGTCCCTAGATGTGGTGAAAATGCAAATACCGACTTGATCAAATATGTGAGGCCCACCTTAAAGATGTGTTGTACTTAGCACGTGGGACCCACTGCTACAGAAAGCAGGTTAGCTGGTGTACTTGTATTGATTCCAGCAAGTTACGTGGGTTTCATCTAAACTGTCCATTCACAACCCATCTAAATGTATTGACGCCACCAAGTTATGAGGACCACACCATGTTGTATTTGTTACATCCACATCATCCAGATGATCTGGACAGTGCTGGAATGATTGGACGGTGCTGGAATAATACTAAATAATATATATTATAACATATATAATATATGAATATATATATATATATATATATATATATATATATATGATATTTATATATATAATATATTACATTATAGACCTGTTGGCCCCACATGGGACCCACCATGATGTATGGTATAATCCACGCCGTCCATCCCTAGGACGATGGGACCCACTTTGCACGTGTGGGGTCACCACTGTCCAGGAATATGGACACCACATGATGCATGTGTTATATCCATAACGTCCAACCATCTGTTGATGACCCACATGATCAATACCATCCATCCAGCAGCAAATAACTTCTAGACTGACGTCAGCAAGATCTGTGGGTCCTACGTGATGTATGGTTAAATCCAAACCGTCCACCCACCAGCTCTATACTGCTGTTTGGATGACTCCAGAAAGTGCGGTCTGATCATAAGTTGTGTGTTAGATCCAAACCGTCCAACTGTTGGACGAGCTCATCTTAAGGCTTGAGACTAAATATAAGACAGATTTATCTATCAGATGGACCACACCGTAAAATCAATGAAGGATTGGCCATCTACCATTAGAATTGTTTGGGATCCCAAGCAGTTCTAGATTAATATGAAATTTTTCTTCCCTCTTAATTCAAGCCTTTGTGACCTTATGAATAGATTGGATAGAAAATAAACATTATGGTGGGCCCTAGAAATTTTAAACGATGGGAAACATTATCATCACTGCTATTGTGGTATGGTCCAGATGATCTTCTGATATGATTCATTCCTTGGGTAGTGTTCTAAAATGATCTCTAAAAATAGATGAATAGTGTAGATAGTTCACCTAGAATGGTGGGCCTGACTTGATGTATTTATGGTCATCCATGAGGCCACCTTGATGTATTTGTGACCCATCTGTTAAGTCCCACCTTGATGTATATGAGGCCCATTGGTGCAGCCCGTTGATGTGGCCCACTTGAAGTTTATGAGGCCCATTGGTGCGGCCCATCAATGTAGCCGACTTGATGTATATGAGGCCCATTAGTGTAGCCTGTTGATGCAACCCACTTGACGTTTATGAGGCCCATTGGTGCGGCCTGTCGATGCGGCCGACTTGATGTATACGAGGACCATTGGTGTGGCCCATCCATGAGGTCCATCATGATGTATTTTGGCCCATGAGGCAGGGCCCACCTGTTTGTATTGTTAGGCCCATGTAATGAGGCCCACTTGATATATGAGGCCTGGTATTGAGGTCCATTGTGATGTATTCGAGGCCCATGGGTGTGGCCCATTATGATACATGCGAGGGCCTTGTATGAGGTCCATTGCGATGTATATTAGGCCTTTTGTGAGGCTATGGGCCAACTATATGTTTGGCTCTTTGTGGGCCACTCCTTGGGAGCAATGTTGGTTAAATGACCACTTTGATGGGCAATGATGGTTAAATGTCCACATTGTGACCTTCCTTAGGCCATGATAGTCTCACTCTCATCATTCTCTTATGGGTTAACCCTAATCAATGGGCCCCATTCGTTATAGATGGATGACTCTGTGCTATCGGATTTGATATGACCACGGCCGATGGTCAATCTTTATATTATGGTTGATCAACTGTTCATTTATGGACCTCGCCTTGTTTATATTCTGATTATCGAGGCCAATTCTAGTTATTGAGGCCGATTCCAATCGTTGATTCTGAACGTCGATTCTAGTTATCGAGGACGGGTCCAATTGACGAGGCTGATTCCGTATATCGAGGCTAAGTCTGATTGGCGAGGCCGATTCCATTTGTCGAGGCCGATTATTGAGGTCGATTTTGATTGTCGGGGCTGAGTTTGATTGAAGAGGCCGATTTTGTTAGTCGAGGCAATTCCAATTGTCGATTCCGATTGATGAGGCTAATTCAGTTTGTCGAGACCGATTTCGATTGTTGAGGCCAAGTTCATTCGACGAGGTCGAATCCATATGTCGAGGCTGATTCCATTAGTCGAGCTCGATTATCGAGGACAATTCTGATTGTTGATTTTGATCATCGATTCTGGTTGTCAAGGCCCAGTTCGATTGTCGAGGCCGAGTCTGATTGACGAGGCCAATTCCGTTTGTCGAGGCCGATTGTCGAGACCGATTCCAATTGACGAGGTCGATTCCATTTGTTGAGGCCGATTCTGATTGTTAATTCCCATTGTTGAGGTCGATTCTGATCGATGAGGTCGATTCTATATGTCGAGGCTGATTCCATTACTCGAGCCCGATCGTCAAGGTTGATTCTGATCGTCGATTTTGATTATCGAGGCCGAGTCCAATTGTCGAGGCTGATTCCGTATGTTGAGGCCGATTCCAATTGTCGAGGGTGAGTCCGATTGACGAGACTGATTCCGTTTGTAGAGGCTGATTATCAAGGCTAATTTCGATTGCCGATTCCGAATGTTGAGGCCGAGTCTGATTGAGGAGGCTGATTTCGTTAGTCGAGGCCGATTCTGATTATCGAGGCCGATTTTGTTAGTCAAGGCCGATTTCGATTGTAGATTCTGGTTGTCGAGGTTAAGTCCAATTGACAAGGTCGATTCTGTATGTCGAGATCGAATCCGATTGTCAAGGCTGAGTCCGATTGACAAGGCCGATTCTGTTTGTCGAGGTCAATTTTGATTGTCGAGGACGAGTCTGATTGATGAGGACGAGTCCGTTAGTCGAGGCCAATTATCGAGGCCGATTCCGATTGTCGATTCCAATTATTGAGGCCGATTCCGATTATTGAGGCCGATTGTATAGGCCAATTATCGAGGCCAATTTCGATTGTCGAACCCTAATGTGATGTATATGCGGTCTGTATTTGAGGCTCATTGTGATGTGTATTCACCCCATGTTTAAGGTCCAATGTGATGTATATGAGGCTTATGTGATGAGGCCCATAGTGGTGCATTTGAGGGCCAGGTGATGGAGCCCATTGTGATGTATCTTAGACCCATGTGAGAGGCCCATCATGATATGTATTGAGCCCTTGAGTAAGGCACATGGTGTTGTATATTAGGCCCTTATGTTGTAGGTGACTATGGTAATGTAAACTTCATTTCTTGGAATAGAGATAGCAGTCACGTGGACTCTGCTGCAGCCGTTGCTAATGCCCTATACTCTGCTTCGGTTGATGACTGTGCAATGGCTCATTGCTTTTTGGAGCTCCATGAAATGGGAGTGTGACTAAGGAAGAGGAGATAAGTTAAAGTTGATTTCCTATCATCCAAACTACCATCCCAATTAGCATTCGAGAAACATGTGAGTGCTAGGTTTGATGTTTTTCTGATATTGATGCCATGAAAAATGGTGTTTTTCAAGTAACACAGTAGTCTTTTAGTGGCTGTCTAGTGGGTCTGTGTGGGGCTATGCATAAACTATGAGAGTTTATTCATTGCAAAGCTGATATCAGGGCGAGTTAAGGACAGGTAGTGTAAAGCTCCGATCACTCTATGATATTCGATGGAATCAACTGATGAAGAAACATCTGCCAGCTTTAGAGAAAATGAGGTAGAGAGAGGGGTTGTGACATCCTTAGCTCCATCCATACTTGTTTTAGCTAGTACATCTCGAATATACTTATGCCGAGTTAGAAACAAGCCCTCTTTAGTAGTAATGACCTCAATACCGAGGAAAAAATGTAAGGTCCCCAAATCTTTGTTGGAGAATTTTTGCCCAAGTTAATCAATAATGCTTACAACAAATGTCGAATTGCTACCAGTGAGAATCAAATCATCAACATAAACTAAGCAATAGGCAAGTGTGGAACCATCATGAAACACAAATAGAGAAGAGTCGGATTTAGCATTGATGAAACAACATTGTAACATCCCTTGTTTGAGGGCAGAATACCAGTCGTGAGGTGCTTGTTTCAGCCCATATATTGCCTTTGTAAGACAGCAGACATGATTTGGTTGTTCCGGACTTCTGAAACCAGGTGGTTGCTTCATATACACCTTCTCAGTGAGATGCCCATGAAGAAAGGCATTATTGACATCTAATTGCCTTAAAGACCAGCCTTACATAACAGCAAGGGTTAAGACAGTGCAAATAGTGACTGGTTTTACGACAGGATTGAATGCCTCTTTATAATCTAGTCCTGGTCACTGATTGAACCCTTTGGCCACGAGTCTGACCTTGAATTGATCAACAGATCCATCAACATGCCTCTTAATCCGAAACACCCACTTACAGCCAACAATATTACAATCAGTCGGAGGTGGTACTAGTTGCCATGTATTGTGACGCATTAATGCAGTTAATTCAGAAGACATGGCATCACACCATCTAAAATTAGTGAGGGCTTCAGTAACACTCGTGGGTTCCAAGGAGGGTGGAAGAAGGTGCTTAGTGACTACAAAATATTTTTTTGTCTTATAAATATTATTCATGGATCAGGTAGTCATTCTGTGAGGACGCACTTCATGATTCTCAGAGATAGCAGGTTAATGCATTTTTGATGGAGAAATTTGGCTTGAAATCAAGGGAGGAGAGGAATGGGTACTTACCTGGAGAGGAGGCAGTTCAGGGGAGGACCCATTCGCAGACGATGGCGAGACGTCAGTACCCATTTCCGGAGATTCAGTATTTTCAAGTGGAGCCAAGAGGACTTGCAACAAAGAGATCATTATAGAGGAGTCTTCGGCAGCTAATGAACTTGAGATGGGCACGGGACTGCTAGGGTTTGATTTTTGAAAAGGAAAATTCCCTTCATGGAAGATGACATGCCAAGAGTGAAAATCTTTCGGGTATTGGGGTCAAGACAGAGATACGCGTTTTGGGAGAGAGAGTAACCCACGAATGTGCATGGTTGGGCCTTGGGCTCAAGTTTGTGTTTGTTATAAGGCCTAATTAATGAATAACATAGGCAACCAAATTTTTTGAGCTTGAGATAACTGGGAATTTGTTTGAACAATTTTTCAAACGGTGATTGATTGTTCAAAGTAGAGCTGGGCATTCGATTTATGAGATAGGCAACGGTTTGAAACGCGTATGGCCAATATGAGAGAGGCATGTGAGCATCTTTGAGTAAGGTGAGACCAGTCTCAACAAGATGGTGATGTCGTCTTTCAGACATACCATTTTGTTGTGGAGTGTGGGGAATAGTAGTGTAATGACTAATCTCATGGGTTGAAAGATAAGATTTGAGGCCAATATATTCCCTACCATTATCGGAATAAAGACTCTTTATTTTTGTGTTAAACTTATTTTCCACAAGATTTTGGAATTGCAGAAAAATTGTTTGAACGTTGGATTTATGAGTCATAGGATAGAGCCAAATGTATTTGGTATAGTGATCAACAAAAATAACATAATATTTTGAGCCATCAATACCAATTTCATGAGATGGGCCCCAAACATCCGTGTAAATCAATTCCATGGGAGCGGTGCTAGTAAGACCATGAGTATTAAATGGTTAACGATGAGCTTTATTTTGAGAAAATGAAGTACAAAGAGATAAATTGTCATTCTTATTGGTGGGTAAAGAAAAAGCATGAATTAAATGATGGACCAATTTTGACGATGGATGACCAATCCTTTTGTGTCATCCATCGATGGTAGTAAGTTCATGAACATAAGCAACAATATTTTTCGAGGTTGGTGGTAGATGCTTCGGAAATGGGTACACTCCATCTTCACATTCGCCTTTGAGTAGTGTCGCCCCCGTGATCCGATCCTTCACCAAAAAATAAGTAGGATGAAATTCAATGTAAACATTGTTATGCTTGGTAAAGTGGTGAATGGAAATAAGATTTTTTTTGAATGGTTGGAACACAAAGGGTATCACGTAAATGAAAGACACAATCAGATGATGCAAGAGATAAGGAACCAATATGAGACACGGGCAAACCTAAGCCATCACCAATTACCACCTCATCAGTACCATTATATTCAGAATTAATCGACAGATTAGAAAGATCGGTGGCCATATTGTGAGATGCCGCCGAGTCAACTAGCCACTTTCAATTTTTTTCCTTGAGAGGATGCTACACAGATGGCGGTGAAGTCTGTTGAGGACATTTTTGGGCAATTTTTGGCCGTATGGCCCACTTGATTGCACCATTAGCACTTGGTCCTATATTTCCTCTGGCCCGAATTTGACGGCCCATTTTTGTGATACCCATTGTTGTTGCGAGTCTTGTTGGAGGAAGACTTAAGGCTCAGTTTATGTTGTCCAGAGGCACCTTCTTGGTGATTAGAGTAATTAGTAGTGGGAACAAATGTTGTTGCCGATTGATTCTCCAGGCGTCGAAGGTAACTATCATGACCTACAAGAAGATCATGTATTTCCTCAAATTTTAGAGAGGTCTCATGAGCACGAATGGGTGCCGCAATTTCTCTAAATTTAGGACCCAATCCATTGAGAATGTAGAGGGTTAAATCATCATCCGAAACCGGATGATCAATGATTGTGAGTTCATCGGCAATCACTTTGATTGCTTGAAGAAACTCAGTGACGATGCGATTTCCTCATGTGTTCAAGGTCAAATCTTCCTTGAGTTGCATCGCGCGTGTCCGTGATTTCCCCACATATAAACGGGTAAGTGTTGTCCAAGCCTCATGGGATGTTTTGTATGCAACAAGGAGTGGGGTAATAGTGGTTGAGGTGGAGGCAAGAATGGCATGGAGGATGAGTTTGTCTTGGTGAACCCAGTGAGAGTTCGCGGCTTTGGAGGCAGCGGAGTTCGTTGCATCAATGGCAGGGCATTTTTTGGCACCAGTGACAAAGTCAATGAGATCATAACCAATGAGCAATGCTTCAATTGAGCCCTCCATTGAGGAAAGGTAGAAGGGGTGAGTTTCACGTTGATAGCGGTTGCAGCATTGATAGTGATGATGGATGAGTCAGTGGTGGATGCAGGGGTGGCAACCATGTCGCAGGAAGCAAGGAAGGAAAGCTACTCATTAGAGATCTGGCGCTCTAATACCATATAGAAGATTCACACTGCTATAGTTTTGTGTTTTGAACTCACAACTTTTCTATTCATGCTCTGTATCTTTATACAACCTGAGAGGCCTAATTTTAGGCATTTAAAAATATGTAACTGAAAAGGAAATTTACAATCACAATTAATAGCAATATTTACAAAATTAAAAAACTGATTTTAAAACTCATGGGAGGCATAAAATATGGTGATGTTAATGGTGGCAGCTAGGCTTGAGTTGGCACTTGTTTGATTTCTTCAATTTCCGTTATATGAGATACCTTTGGCCTGAGATCTTGAGTCGACAAGGACTGCTTTCTTGATGATTTTCCAGGAAAACAGAGCTATTTTGGGTGGGATACTTGGGTGCCAGACCCATTTGAAACAAGGAACAAACACCCCATTCAGCCGAGAGCAACTCCAAGCAAATGCAATGGTGAAATTACCATTACTGGACTTCAGCCAAACCTGTCGGTCATCAAAGGTAGACGTGCAGATACCCTCATCAACAATGTGATCTATTACAACTTGAGGAAGAAAGAGACGTGCAGACTTAGGATCCAAACACCTGCATGGGCCTGGCTAGTCATGCACCTGCGTTTGAAGAAGGGGGGGAGTGGGAGTCTTAGAGACCACTCGCAGAGGGGGCCCAATCCAGACCAGTTGTCCACCCAGAATTTACATTCTTCCTTGCCAATGATCCACTGAGAATTAGCAGCAATGAAAGGGAAAAGTTGCAAATTTTCTTCCATCGAAGGGATGCCACGGGGGATCTACTGACTTGCCCAGGATTTTCGACATCAGTCCTATATTTTTTACTCATAAATTTTGTCCAGCAGCTACTAGACCTGCTGCAAAAGATGGTCCAAGCCATTTTAGATCTAAAAGATTTCATGACACTGTTGTAGCTTTTAATACCTAGCTTGCCTTCATTTTTCGGTGTAGCAATAGCTTTCCGACTAACCCAATGACAGCACTTGCAGCTCCATTCCCAACCCTAGAAAAAATCAGCAATAGCTCTATCAAGATCTGCAAACAACCCTGATGGGATATCAGCCACCGCCATGGTGTGGACTGGAATACTAGACAGGACATGATTTATCAACATGAGGCACCCCACTTGGGACAAGATACGGCTTTTCCATCGCAAAATTTTGTTCACAAACTTATCCAGGATCAACTGGAAGTATGCTTTGCGAATTCCGCCTTTGAAAATCGGGATTCCAAAGTATGTGAAAGGGGTGGATCCCATATTGAAGCCTAGGGGCAGCCTGAACCCGGGCGACTGATTGTCCAGAGGACATAAAGAAAATACTCTTCTGGACGTTGATATTTTGGCCCGAGGAGCTTTGATAGAGAGCTATGAATGTTCTAAATTCAGGGGGAATTGAACATTGAATACTTCTTGAGAGCCCAACACAAGGTTTATTTACCATCCAACCTGTTCATAAGGTCATATGGCTCTACTGCAAATATAATTATGATCTAGAACTTCATAAGGCCCAATAGCTTTTTTATCAGCTACATGGTTGGAGTAGACTCACCAACCAATCTAGCATCCTAGACAAAGGATGCGGATTGTTGGCTACAGGAAGATCTCTTCCGATCTTTGTAAGAAATCCACCTCATCTATTTAACGATTTTTCTAGGTCATGTTACCACGTGCTAAAAAATGAGGTACATCCAGAACTCGAGTGAGTCTGATGATTGGAAAAGATAGGTAGGAAAGTGCTAGTGCAAAACATATGCCATTCATAATGTTCATGAGATCATTCCTATTATGATAAATTGTAAAACCAAAAATATTAGCCTATAGTGTGTGTGTGTGTGTGTGTGTGTGTGTGTGTGAGAGAGAGAGAGAGAGAGAGAGAGAGAGAGAGAGCACAAGTGTTTCAACCGGTGAATGTGGCCCACTTGAGTTTGTCATCTACCTCATTTTTTGACCCATATTGTAATAGATGAACTAGGTGGATATCTCACTATTATATTTTGTTTTAAAATAATAATAAAATTTGAATTTTCAAATTTTCGGTGTTTTCTCTCTAAGTTAAAAAAGTTGAAGTATTTTTGAGTTGTGGGTTTTGTCTCACATCGGATTTGACAAAGTAAACTATCTTGTATATAAGATAATATTTTTGCCTAGGGATTGAGCCCCTTTCAGGGGGCATGTGAATTTGGTCCTCTGTGTGTGTGTGTGTGTGTGGGGGGGGGGGGAGGGGGCGGGGGGGGGGGAGGGGGCTATGCCAATAGTTCTAATTTATGCCATTGACCACACACGCACACGCACGCAGAGCCGAGCCGTGCCGTGCCGAGCCGAGCCGAGTCCGAGTCCGAGCCCGAGTCCGTGTGCGTGTGCGCGTGCGTGACGTACGGGTGTGGGTGCGGTGTAAGTGTACTCGCGTGAGTGTGTGTGTATGGGTACTCACAGGACTTTATGTGCGAGTGTACTCGCACTTGCGTCTTTTCGTTTTAAACCAGAGAAATGCATCCCTTCCGGTTGGTCGCCCCTGTTGTGTTTAAACCCAACGGACCTAACCTTTTGTAAAGGGTGCTTATACACCATTTCAAAGTCTATATAAAGACTTCCGATTCCAGTTTCAAATATACAAAAAATGCTCTTTCTTATAAAAAAAACTCTCTCTGACACGGTTTTTAACATTGTTATTGAGTTCATCGCTGAGTCAACTCAGCACTTTCAGATTAAACTGCAAGTGGTTCGAGCCCGTGTATAGTGAGTGCACCGATGGGACTGAGTCATAGTCGTTGTATCATGGAGGTCGATTGCTCTGGAAACCTGTTGCAGTTGGGATGTTGTTCAAGGAGAGCAAATTCGATTTCAAGTCGAGTGACTTAGTCACGCTTCGACTCAATTCAATAAGTTTTTCTATCTCAAAATTTTATTTTATTTTTTTTCTTTTTTATTTTCCGATTTTAATAGTCTATTTAATTCAACTAAATTTCCAACACTCACAAATATCTTGGTGGTCTCACGCAGCGTCCTGTCAGGCAACTGGTGTCCCAAACAAAGCAGTTCTGGCAACAAAGCCTAACAAAGTAGCCTGCCAAGTGACTACTAACTATGCTATAGGAAGAAAAGCTCTATAGGCCCTACCATGCCATATATATATATATATATATATATATATATATATATATATATATATATATATATATATATATATATATATATATATATATATATATATCTCTGTGTGTGTGTGCCCGCGCGTGCAGGGGGGGAAGGTACTATGTGTCATTCTATCATGGGCCTAAATCTCAAAAATCAAGTCAATCCCTGACTTGTGTGGGTCACACCACATAAAGAAGTGGAGAGGGGCTGTGCACCATTAAAACATTCATAATCATTTTTGGGGCCCACAAAAGATGTGGTTTGCAAATCCAGACCATCCATTATGTGTGTCCCACTTGTATGAGGGTTCAGACAAAGTTTCAGCAGCATTAAAAACTCAGGTGGGCCCCACCAAGTGTTTTTATATGTTTTAACGGTGTTTCACATGAGTTTAGATGGTATGGCCCACCTGAGTTCTGTATATGGCTGATTTTTGGGATATCCCATAATTTAAAGGATACCCATCAAATGCACGGTGTTGACGGTCAACACGCATCATGGTGGGGCCCACACAGCTCGACCTCACGGGAGCTTATCGTGAGGTCGAGCGCATAGTACCTTTTCCATATATATATATATATATATATATATATATATATATATATATATATATATATATATATATATATATATATATAGGCTGTCTATCTATTTTGCAAGCTAATTGTAGGGCATTAACCCAAAAAACATAAGGCAAACCAAAGTCTCAGCTAAATCACTCTATAGGAAGCAATGGTGATTGAACACCAACTATTAAAAAATTATTGGGATCAGTAACAGTTTTGGATCAAGCTGGTATTTATGTTTTCCCTTCACCTAGGTTTGTGTGACCTAATCAACAGGTTGGGTGGCAAATAAATATTAACTTGGGCCCTATGAAGTTTTTAGTAGTGAGTGGTCAATCACCACTATTTCTTGTGGTGTGGTCCATCTGAGATTTAGAGTTAGCTCATTTTTTTAGGTCATACCCTAAAATATTATTGTAAAATGGATGTACAATATCGATAAAACATACACATTACAGTGGGTCATTGAGCTTTCCCAGCAGCATACAGTACTGAGGTGGGTGTTGTGTGTTGTCGGATTCAGTTTGCAGTCCACGAAGAAAACGTGGGTGGCTGTTGCGCTGTCATTGTAAGAAACAGAGCCCCAAAAAACCAATGCGTTGCTGTGGGCCCATAGCACCCTCTGCCAGATGGATTATCGTCCAGAGAGGAGCAGGACGCAATCCGCTTCCAAATTCTACATTGGGACATCATCATCGGGCTGATTGCAGTAATCATGACATCTCTTCATACGAATCTGCTGCTGCACCAGTGCATAGTGATCCAGACCATTCATTCCTGGGTCGTGCTTCCATAGGTTACGTAGGTAGGATCTCACTCATTGAAAATCTCTCAATCCACACAAGGTAAATTTGGATAGGAAGGATCTCAATCATCGGAGATCTCTCTATCCACAGAAGGTAAATTTGAGACGCAGGGAAGGATTTGTTGAGGTCGAGCACCATCTTCCTCAGGGAGATAATTATTCTCAATATAATCAAGGAAAAAATAAGAAAAATAAAATAATTTCTAAAAATTCATAATAAATTAGTCTTTTCATGTTGGATGCAACTCCTAAAGCCCAACAGATGGAGAGTGATAATCAAACTAAAACTTACTATAAATAGTGAAAATGAATTTTAAACAAGAATTTTACCGTCGATCTGATGGTATTTTGCAAATTCGGTGTGTGCAACCCGGCATATAGGGGTTGGGTGGCTAAACTAGCTCGTCCTACCCCAAAATCATATACGGTATATTTGATAGCTCATTCTAATTTGTGAGATACGTCCGTTTTAAGTTCTGATGGTCTGGATCATCTTTGTCTCCAATCAGGCCTTTCATGGTCCACCCAGGCCATAAAATTATTTGCAGCCTTCTCTACATCAATTTAGTACTCGAATTGAATCTACCGAGAGATTTCTTACCACCAATTATTGAACACTTAAAACCGTAGAAATGAACCTTTGGGTACTTTCATTTTTAACCGTTCAACATATGTCCACCATCCAGACAGGGTGTTAATCAAAATGGACTATTCAGTTTACTCATTGGCTAGATTATAGAATCATTGGTGGAATGGACAATCAAACTTAGGCCATACTTTTGGTAAATCTTAAAGTAACAAATAAAATAAAATATATCAAAATTATCTATGATAGGCACCTCAAGATTGTCTCTTGGAATTTAATATCAATTATAAAATGAAATCTATGCTATACTCTTAGCAAATCTTGAAATAACAAATAAAATAAACCATATAAAAATGATTGTTGATTGGCTCGTGACTACTAATAAATTTATTCTCAGGTTAGGTTTATTTTGTAGTGTATAATGATGGCTTAGAATCTCTTTTTATTCTTTTGTATTATTAGCGTATCCTAAAATTATTTTTATATCCATACAAAAGATTTTTGGGCCCAAGGTGGGTCTTCTTCATGACCAAGCTCAGACAAAGAAAAGTGGATTGGATGGTGACCCTATACCAGCTAGGTAGTAGGTGGAAAAACATTGTGGCCCCACCATGATGTATGTATTTCATACAGGCCTTGTATGGGCACAAAAATAGGGCAGATCCAAAGCTCCAGTGGACCACATTTAGAGGTGGGCATTGAGTCGAGTCGGACCATGTTAGGTCCAACTCGACTCGATCTGGTATTGTCAAAACTCTGATCCAAACTTGATCTGACTAAGGACCGAGTCCAATGGGCCTGACTCGATCCGACCCGAATCTTGACTGGACTGACCCAAACCAAGTCCAACTCGATCAGAGATACTGAGTTAGATCGAGTTGGCCTTTGTTCGGATCGGGTCAAACAAGTGTCACATTTCCTCGAGTTCTGATATGTGTCGTGCAAAGACAGCCGACCTTCCGAGTTGTACAAATGGTTCAAAGGAGGTCAAAGTTACATGGCCCATAGTGATGTATTTATTATATTCATACCATTCGTCCATTTTTTGAGATCATTTTAGAGCATTAGGGAAAAAAAATGAATAATTTCTAAAGCTCAAATGGGCCACACTAAAAATAGCAACAAGGATAATGATTTTCACCATTAAAAACTTCATAAGGTCCATCATAACGTTTTCCATTCAATATGTTAATAGGGTCACAACTACATGCATGAAGAGGAAAAACAAATTTCATAATTGATTCAAAACTTCTATGACCCCTATAAGAGTTTCAATGGTAGAAGTTCAACCCCCCACTGCTTTTTGTAGTGTGGTTCACTTGATCTTTATATTTGTCTTAGTTTTGCTCAAGCCTTAAGACGAGCCCGCCAAATGGATGGACGGTTTGGATATAACACATACCTCATGATGGGACCAACAAAACTTGCTGACATCAATACACCAGCTGGTGCGTGGCACACTGTACACCTACCAATCCACTTCACTACTCTTCTTTGTTTTCTTGTGTCAGAACTTGGTGCTACAAGGTGCCTTGAGCAGCTGAGACTAAGAGGAAATGGATTGGCTCCTCCCCCTATCACCAACCAATGGTCAGTGGTCGGTGCTCCATGGATCCCACCATGATGTATTTATTTCATCCATGTCATCCATCTATTGTTCTAAATCATTTTATGGTATTAAACAAAAAATGAGGTATATCCCTATCTCAATGGACAACATTACAAGAAACAGCGTTGAATAATGGTCGACCATTAAAAACTTTTTTGGGGTCATAAAAGTTTTGGTTCATGCTGATCTTTCTTTTTTCCCCTTCATCTAGGTCTGTATAACTTAATCAACATATTGGATGCCAAATAAAGAGTACAACGGGCCTTAGGAGGGGTAGTAAAAGTAAAAATACTCTTTATAATATCCGATCAGATCGGATCGAATTGGATTGGCTATTGACACGAACTTGACTTATTGTGCGGTCAGATCTAAGTGAGCCTACTCAATCCAACCCGATCTTGGCCTTTGGTTTGGGTCAAATCGGATCCGACTAGTTCGATCAGGTCAAATCTATCTATTTGGGTCGGATCCTGCCCAGCTCTAACCACATTATAGGAAATAGAGGGGATTGAATACCTAACATTGAAAGTTTTCTAAGGGCCCACCACAATGTGTATGTACCATCCAACCTGTTCACGGAGTCATGTAACTCTAGATGAAGGAAAAACACAAATATCAGCTTGATCTAAAACTTTTATGCTCCCAAGAACTTTTCCACATTGAGCGGTTAATTGCCACTGTTTCCCATGATTTCATCCACTTGACCTATCGATGTGCTTCATTTTTTGGGGTCAAGCTCTAAAATAAGTTGGCAAAATGGATTGATGGTGTCGATGAAATAGGTACATCATGATGAGGCCCATCTGCTTTACCTCTATCTACCTGGCTGGTGTAGGTTCACCGGCCAATCTAGTGTCCTGGACAAAGTATGTGGACTGCCAACCAAACGAAGCCAGGTGGGATCCACCATGATGTTCATGAGAAATTCACCCATTGGTCAATTTTAATAGATTATGTCAGGAGATGGGCTGAAAAAGAGGCACATCCAAAAATCAAGTGGCCAAACCGAAAGAAAAAGTTGGTAAGGAAATGTCTATTATTGAAACCACCCTTAGTCCATAGTGATTTCTATATGGAAACCACTGTTCATGAGGTCATATCTATCAATACAAGGCTACATACCAAAAATATTAGCCTGATTCAAAACTTTTGTAGGTACAAATGTTTCAATAATGGATATTTAATATCCACTGGTTTATGTCATGCCACTCACTTGAGTTTTGCATCAGCCTAATTTAAAGGCCCTTGCCTTAACATGATTTTAAAAAAATGGATCAACATAGTAGATTTCTCATAATCACAATGGAAGCTCTGCTTAGCTTCCAGTCGGACAATGTGTCCCTGAACAGAGCAGACCAGGCTGCCAAGCCTCGCAAAGGAGTCAGGTCCTATGGCTACCAACTCCAACCAGGAGTACTTAGTGTAGCACACATCATGGGAAACGGATTGGCTACTCCCCCTGCTACTAGCCAATGGCTGTTGGTTGGTGCTTTATGGGCCCCACCATGATGTATGTATTTCATTCATGCCATCCATTTATTTTTCTAAATAATTTTATGTTATGAGCCTAAAAATTATGTATATCCCAATGTCAAGTGGACCACATTATAGAAAATAGTATTGATTGAATGTTGACCATTAAAAAAATTTTGGGGGCCATAAAAGTTTTGGATCAAGCTGATCTTTGTTTTTTTCCCTTCATCTATGTCTGTATGACCTAATCAACATATTGGATGTCAAATAAACAGTACAGTGGGCCTTAGGAGGATTGTAATGGTGGATATCCAATCACTATTGTTTTCCTGTGGTGTGGTCCACCTGAGATTTATATCAGTCTCATTTTTGGTAATTAACCCTAAAATGATCTCTATAAATGGATGAACGGCATGGATAAAAGATATACTTCATAGTACGTCCCGCAGACCACCCACCAGGCACCAGGCACCCGGCTAGTGGCAGGGGAGTAGCCAATCCGTTTACCACATCAAGCACCGTATGATGATAAAAAAGCTCCGTGAGCCTTACCATAGTATGTGTTTTATCCACACCGTCCATTAATTTTGCCAGCTCATTTTGGTGTATGAGCCTTGAAAACAAGTTAAATAGAAATTTGACTTAGACCACACCGTATGGAACAGTGGTTATTGAATGCCTACCGTTAAAAGCTTATCGCGGACTTCAAAAGTTTTGAATCGTGCTGATATCGGTGTGTTCTCTTCATCCAGGTATGTGTGAAATAATCAATAGGTTGAATGGCAAATAAACATTATAGTGGGTCCAGGTAGTTTTTAATGGTAGGTGCTCAATCGCTATTTCTTGTTTTGTGGTCCCCTTGAGATTTTGACCTGCCCTTCAATCCTAATGAGCTAGCAAAATGCATGGACGGCGTGGATAAAGCAGATACATTACGGTGGAGCGACAGGGCAGCACACGATACTAACATGGGTGTTGTCTGCTACACGACTCGAACTAAGTCCACGAAGATGTGAAAAGATGTTCTGCTGTCGTTGCAAGAAACAGAGCCTCGGTACTACACCGATCAAATAATCACAGGGCTGATTGCGGTAATTATCACAGATCTGCTGCTGCGCAACTGCGTAGAGATCCATACTGTTCATTCGTAGGATTCACCCTCAATGGTTGATATGGGAAGGGTTTTGTTGATATCAAAATCTGGTCAGCTCTCCCCTCGGCTTCTCAAATCTCTTCTACGTCTTGAACCTGCACAATGAAACCAAACAAAAGTGACCCTGGCTAAATTGGAGGACACTCCGATTCCTAAATTAGGTCAAATGAATCTGGGTCTAAGTGGGGAGTAGAAGAGAGTGCAAGATGTTGCGTACCTATAGCGGTGAGGTCTCAATGCCTTTATACATGATTGTCGGACGTTCTGTGTTCGTTTTTGTCGGCACGAGTTACTCAATCAGTGGGATTTTGAGATCGTGGAGATATTATACGCAATCCATAAATTATGTAGCACATCTGGTGGATAATGTGCATTGTGATCGAAGTAATCGGCCACATTCGTAAATGATGATTTCTGTGTTTGGCAGCCGAAGCACCTATCTTCACTTACTGTTTCAGCTCGGCTTGTTTGGTTGTAGCAACATCAGCCGGCTTTCGTTATTAACTGTTGACCAGGAACCCTTTCTCAGGCTCGAGCCGAGCCTAAAGGTCCGTCAGAAGGGCTCCGACAACCATCGCTTTAGGATTTGGGGCCGGGAAGTCGGATCCATCTTGACGAGACGAGTTCTTTAAAGTTGATGTTGTGGGTGACAAGTAGCATATGGTTTTCGAATGGAGTATGAAAGTTACTCCGACTCGCAACCTCATTATAAGAATACTTGTGTAGTGTACGACCCTTTCAGCGACGCTTTCGCCAAGTTGGATGGGATTCGCCTTGGAGATTCATTTACTTAGTCGAATTACCATTGGCTTTATCAGGGATCCGGATCATCCCATAACAGAAGTCCCCTACTCTTCGAGTTCACTCATGGACTTGGAGATTAAGCATGTAGAAGATCTCCCACCCATGCTGGAGTAATTATGATTTTTGAATTCGAAGCACCATGTCTCGGGATTTCACGCCTACGAACTTCTCTTTGACAAACGCGTGGCAACGATTACGATTACGGATAATGTTTTGCCTATGATGGGCTGCACGTAAGCCTAAGGAAGAGCCCGCGAGATGGTTCCGCCTACACGAGTGTCGTTTCGTATATCGAAGTGCGTTATTCAATGTTGGAGCCGTACTCGAGGCAGGGGCTTGGCCAATGAAGGATAGCCACATGTGCTTGGGAATTAGCTCGCGATGATTTGACTGCGGCCATTACTCTCTGCCATCAATGCGGAGATTCCCTGTAGCTTATATAAGTCCCCTTAGTACTTACTCCTTTCACGGGCATTCTGAGTTTGACTGTATATCGGAGAAGGCGATTCCGGTTGACTAGGTATTTTTGGTAGGCGATTCCGATCGATTGAACATTTTTGGTGGAGACGATTTTCGGTAATCATCCAGTGAACTTCTTTCGTTGTTCTTTTCACTTCTTTTCAAAATGTCGTCTGATCTCGAGACAGTGCGGGAGTATGGCGACGACTCCGGGTCAGGGAGCTCCGATGATGAGAGGGGGGCCTCTGAAGCCCCCTTTGAAGTTGTACCCTTATACCCCTCGCCTCGAAGACAGAAGGAGGCAGGGGGTTGGACGCAATGGGTTGGCAAAAATAAGGTCGCCCAAGCCCCCCAAGGCTCTATCGCTGAGGCCACTGAAATGCCCGTTAGTGGGCGTGCTTTGGAGGTAGTTACTGGAGGCTCCATTTTGTCGAAGTCTCAGATGGGATGAGTCTGTTCGGAGTTTCAGATCCCGAACTCCATTCAAATAAGAGTCCCTGGGCCCCTTGACACAGTCGGTGCCCCTACTGAGGGGGAAGTCGCGATCTTCCTATGTAGCTGCAGTGTGGGCTTCGACTCCCACTGTATCCTTTCATCCGGGCGGTAACTGCTTACCTCAGACTTACCCCGGGACAGTTTACCCCCAACGCTTGGAGGGTGTTGATCTCTGCCTTCATCATCTGACGCCAAGTCGGGAATCCGGAGCTGACTCCGGAGGAGTTTATGAGCATGTACCTAGTTAAGCACAACAACCAAGAACCATGATACTACTTTGTGATCCGAGGCAGCAAAGGGTCGGGGCTGGTGATGAACCTTCCATCTTCCAATAAGGATTGAAAGAATAAGTGGTTCTGGGCGGTAGGCGAGTGGGAGGCGCCAACGACAGAACTTGGGACTTTGTTGACTCAAGTTTCGACTCGATTTATAAAACCAAGTCGGATTTTATCTCATTTTTCTTTTATTTTTAAATTTCCTTTTAACCAGACCAGGATAAAGCTTCCTTCACTTTTATAGATTTTCCGAGGGGTATGCGTCTCATCGACTCAGACCAGAGGAACCGGATCGCCAAGGCAAGAGCGAGATCAGGGGAGCTTCACTCCTGAACGGACCTGATTACTGCAGCCAATCTTCACTAGTCCGGGCTTTACAAGTCTCAGCCCTTGCCTACATCATTTAGTAAGCGACCACCTTATCGCCTTTGGTAAGATCGATTAAGTTCGATAGGTCATTGATTTGTTATTTCTTGTGCAGGCATGGCTGAGGTGTCTGTCACTTGGAAGAGGAAGGCTGTTTCGACGGCAGAGGAGATGCTGAGGACCGAGTCGAGGACTAAAACTATCGTTCAGAGGAAGAAGGCCACTCCTCACGTAGAGGGCCCCTCCGCAGCGGTTTTGGCTGGTGCGGCCCTGGTTGCGGTGCTTTCCTATACGCGGGCTCCTGTCACGGCTCCACTTGTGGTGCTTACCGGTATGCAGGTTCCAGTCATGGCTCCGCTTTCGGTGCTTACTGATACCCGGGTTCCCATCGTGGCTTCGCTTGCGGTGCTTATTAATACACAGGCTCTAGTAATCGGGGCTTCTGCTCGGAATGTAATGACTCTTCCCATCGCGGAAGCACTACCCGCGATCCCCAGGCCCTGCATTTCCATCTCTTCTTCTTTCGAATGGAAGGAGGCCATCAGGATGGTAGACTACATGCTCTCTCCCCCCAAGGTTGGAAATGAGTTCAGGGCCGAGGCTCAAGCCTCAGTAGGCTCGGCTTAAGTGGGGACGAGCGGTGGTAGATTCGAGCTGGGACCATTTGTCTTGTCTGACGCCTTGGGCTACTAAACATGCCCCAAAGGAGGACATAGCTCACATTCTCAGCAAGTCAGACAACTCCTTCTTGAATGACATGGCTTCCGTATTTTACACGGTATATCTGTCAACCCATTCTCTCTCTTCTTCCCCCCCCCCTTTTTTTGAGTCCTCACTCTTCTCTTTGTTCAGTCTGTCCCTAAGCTCCTGTTAACTAAGGAGAGAGTGCGGGAGTTGGAGAGGAGGGAAGCCGAGGTGGAGGCCCTCAGGGCTGAGGTGGGAGCGCTCCGGAATGAGCTGGGGGTCCTCAGAGATGAGGCTACTCTTCACCATCTTGAGTTGGGCGAGCTGCGACAACAGCTTGAAGATGGGAAGGCTAGAGAGCTCAAGTTGCAGAAGGTTGCTGGTGGCCTTGAGGCTCGATTTCGGGTGGTGGAGGCCGAGCTGGCGCGAGCTAGGGCTCATGCAGATTCACTGGCTTGGGAGATTACTTGGCTGGGAGAAGTCGCGGAACGGACTAAAGCCGAGGAAGTAGAAGAGTGATGCCGAGCCGTCTCACAGGCGATGAAGGCTCAGCGGGTTGAAGATGAGGCTTCCCTAGCCGCAGTCGTGGCTACTACGATCAATACCTTCAAGACTTCTAAGGAGAGGGATGCCGAGGCTACCAAGTTTTATGATTATGGCTTTGACGCCTGCCTCGAGGCAGTCCATGGTTTATATCCAGACCTTAACCTTGATCCTTTATTGCCCGACGATGCTGGAGAAGATCCTACCACAAATGTCCGTCCGGACCGAGCCCCCGATTCTCAAGCACCTCCACGTACATAGTTTCTTTTTTTAAAAAAAAGGGATGGCATACTATACATGTATTTTTTTATCCCTCCAAGGAGGGTGTACGGATGATGATTTTCCTTGCATTAATCTATTAATCTTTGGATTTTTGGTGTTGATTGTTGATTGCTGGGCTGATTTGCCCTTATATTGATTTACTCTAAGGCAAGGTCGAACTTACCCTTTGTTGGGTCAATTCTTTCCAATGCCTTTTGGTAGACCTTTCAAGTTTCCCTTACACAGGTCATAATCGAGTCCGAGCCCCTAGGGGAGTCGGCTCGTCCTATGATTGGCGAGAAACCTCCATTTCATCCATATGTCGGTTGATGAGCCGATTACCTTATTGTAGGGTCGGGTCATCTTTTGACTTTTTCCCTAACTTAAAGGGGATGCCATGTCGAGTTTTCGTGGGATTACGCTCTGACCACTTCTTTAAGGGGTCACCTCGTCTAGTTTGCCTCTATTTTAAGGGGGCAATTTTCATTTAGTAGATGACTCGTTCATGTAGAAGTCGGATTGTAAACTTTATTGAAAGCCTTAAAGGCTGGTCGCTTGGGAAGCGTACACTTTATTAGGGGCCTTAAATGCCATTATATCAAGGATAATAGATCTTTAGGTACTCGGTATTCCAAGGGTGAGGGAGTTGACGGCCCTCGAGGTCTTCTAAGTGGTAAGATCCTTGCCTAGCTGATCGGACCACATAGTACGGTCCTTCCCAATTAGGCCCGAGTGCGCCAGCCCCTGGCTCGACGGTGTTCTGGAAGACTCAGCGAAGGACTAAGTCCCCTGGGTGAAACCGCCTAACCCGGACTTTAGAGTTGTAGTAGCGTGATACCTGTTGATGTCGAGCGGTGACATGGAGCCTTGAGATGTCCCGGTCTTCCTCGAGAAGATCTAAATTGGTTGTGATCTGCTCAGAGTTCCGATCCTCTTGATAGTTCTTCACCCGCGCCGTATGGATGCCGATTTCCACTAGCACCATTGCTTCCAAGTCGTAAGAGAGCGAGAATGGATTTTTTTCAGTCGAGGACTAAGGCCCAAAGGACAAATGGAAGCTCCTCGGCCCAACTCCCCTTCGTTTTTTCCAACTTTATTTTGAGATGGTGTTTGATGACCTTATTAACCGCTTCCACCTACCCATTGGATTGTGGGTGCCGATGTAAGACCCGTATCTTGGTCCGTACCATTCCGTAGACTTCCGTGGTCTTACCGATCGAATTTCGGTAACCTTAAACCTTAATCGATATCTGCACACGACCCTAATTCGTATGCCGTCAACCCGAGTCGACTCAACCCAAGACCATTACATAGCGACCGCGCCATCGCTGCGGTTCCGATGCCGCGACTTACGCGCCGAGGCGATACCCTAGCCAAGAGATGTGGGCCAACGTTCGGTACGAGGAAAACGCTGCGCGTTGGGAAACCCAAGAGAATATCTACGAGGTTTCACATCAATCCCATCAATTAATCAATCCCATCACATCACATGTCAAGTACACATCACTTTTTCACCCTTCCCAAGCAAGCCTCAAAAGTCAAGAATCTCTTACACCTCCCATGCTTTTCTTACACAAAATGCCTCAAAAGTCAAGATTTTCTTACACACCCATCTCTCTCCCATCCATCACTCCATCACCCATCACTCTCTCTCTCTCCCTTTACAACTCTCTCTCTCTTTCTCATTTTCAAAATCCATTCCAAGCAACTAAAAAAAAAACCCCTCCATACGTATGAACTCTCCAACCCTCTCCCTCTCTTTTAAAACTTCAAGTGTGGCCCACCTCTCCATCCCAAAATCTCTCATCCCAACCATCCAAACCTCATCTCATCCATTGAAATCAAAACTAAGGTGATAAGGAACCCATAGGAGCAAGAAGATTAGACGGTGGGTGCTTGATAATGATAGTTTTTTCTATTTTTGAGATGGGCCAAATAAGGCCAACCGATCAATGGTTTGGATCTTACTTGGGACCCTAAAATGTAGCCGATCGCCCACTTTGATCATCATGATCATTCCATGATGGGGTCATTCTCCATGGACCCCATCATGATGTTTATTTCATTACATTTAAAGGTCATCTAGACCGTCCATATTGGTGGAGAAAGGATCTCCACCGTTGAATTCGATTTTTGCTAGTTCCATGTGTAGAGGGACCCATTTCATTGTATGATCTCTTACAAGGGAGGGCTCATAGTGGCGGAGGCCTCCATCGCAAGCGTGTCCCACTCTCCATCTCTCTCTCTTCCTTTTTATTTCATTTTTTTTAATTTTATGGGATTATAATGGGGTTGTGTAGCCTATTTGAATGGACCCCACCATGAGGCTTATATTCTACCCAAATCATCAAGTGTGGCCAACTTTGTGTGCGATGTATCCACATTATTTTCCATGAGGTGGCCCACCTAATCAGGGCCCACCTCAATGTATATTTTTTAAAAAAATATCCAACCGTCCAGACGCTGGACGTCTCTGCTAAAAAAAAAAAAAAAAAAAAAAAAAAAAAAAAAAAAAAAAAAAACTAAAAAGAAGCTTGATTTCTTTAAAGCTTTTGGGGTGGTCCTCTCATAGGCCCCACCTTGGTGTATGTATTAAATCCACGCCGTCTACCTCATTCCCTGGGTCATTTTAGGTGTTGAACCAAAGAATGAGGTCAATCCAATGATCAGGCGGGCCATACTTTTCAAAACGGTGGTTTTCACCATTTATAAAATATTTTAAATTTTCTTCAGGAAAAAAATATTCAACATTGGACTTGATGGACTTGTCATAGCCTGTAGAAGCCAATGGACGGGGTGGATCTACTTGATGCGGGTTGCACACATGAAAAACTACAAGAAAATAGATTTTTTTTTTAAAAAATAAAATAATATATATTAGGGGCAGCAGGCGCTGCCCCTGACATTTGCAGCAGCAACTTGCTGCGTCATCGGGCGGACGAGCAGCATCCCACGGCTGCTGCCGTGGGCCCCACCATGATGTATATGTAACATCCACGCCGTTCATTTGGCGGGCCGCTCCCTGAAGCGCGTCCTGTCCAAAAATGAGGCTGATCTGATGCTCGAGTGGCCCACACCGTAGGAAACAGTGGGACTGAGTATCTGCCCTAGAAACCTCTGTTATGGGCCACAGAAGTCTTGGATCAAGATGAAATTTGTTTTCCCCTTTCATCCAGGGTTGTGTGACCTTATCAACAAGTTGGATTTCAAATAAACATTTGAGGTGGGCCCCACGTGGAGCCCACAGTGATGTACGTGTTTTATATCCACCGTCCAGGCGGACGGTGGAAACCCACCATGATATTTGTGTTTTATCTGTCCAGCGGACGGTGGAGCTGGGGCCACGGTGATGCATGTGCACCGTCCAACCACAGTGGATCCTACCATGATGCATGTGATGCATCCAAACCATCTACCCACTTGAAAAGATCATTTTTAAGCATGAGTTGAAGAATGATGCCGATCTATTTATCAAGTGGGCCACCTATGTTTAGATGTGGCCCATTTGACATGTAAGGCCTATGGATTTAGGCCCATTTGACATGTAAGGCCTATATGTTTAGGCCCACTTGATATATAAGGCCCATGGATTTAGGCCCATTTAATTTATATAAGGCCTATAGATTTAGGCCCATTTGATTTATATAAGGCGTATAGGATTAGGCACATTTGATATGTATAAAACCCATGGGTTAAGGCCCATTGAGATGTATTAGGGCCTATGGGTTGAGGCCCATTTAATTACATATGGGGCCCAATTGGTGTGGCCCATTTGTTACATATAAGATCCATAAGATTAGGCCCATTTGATGCAATCTAAGGCCCACGGGTTATGACTCGTTACAATGCACGTAAGGCCCATTGGTGTGGTTCATTTATGTGGCCCATTTGATGAATAAAAGGCCCATATGACATGGCCCATTTGATGTATTTAAGGCCCAATGGGATGTACCTAAGGTCCATTGCAATGTATGATCCTAACACAGATTATGTACGATGTTTACAACGATCGTGCCTTAGGAGCAATGTTGGTTTAACGTCCACATTGCGAGTGTAATGCTGGTTGGATGTCCACATTACAACTCTCCTTAGGGCCCATTATTAGGCCCGTACTTATTGTGTATAGGCCGTCCAGGCCCATCTGCATTGTATGGATTGTTCATTTCATTATACATGTTTAGTATAGTTTCATGACTCATGATCATACGCATCATATATATGCTTGATATGAGAATTGACTGATCATGGCATATGCCTTCAGGCAGATTATTTATGGGATCCCGATTAGGCGGTGTTGCCCTACATGAGAGCACGATACGCGTAGAATTGCTGCATGATTGGATATTGTGACTCATGCATTTCGCATTATGTGATACGGTTACTATACGCCCTAGCGACATCAGGGTCATAGCCTCCACAAACGTATCGTGGTTGACAGGATTGGATACTGAAAATTTTGTTCTACATGGGGTGCTATAGATATCCTTGGGTGAAAGTCCCTAAACCCATATGGTAGAAAGAGGTTGCTCCAACGTCTAAACCGAGTGGGTAGATGAGCATTGAGTGCCGATTACCAGATGGTTGCGCTCTCCACTGTGTCGTGGTCAGTTGGAAGGGGGTGCAGCCTTACCCGCCCGAGTGTACGGGGCAATGTTAGGTTGAGTCTGACCAGCTCGAGGAATGGGTCCGCTATCGACGAGTCAAGCCCGATATTGGCAGACGGATAGTGAGGTCTCTTTCACTTACCTTATTGCGCACGATGTGGCGGCGATCTGGTTTAGAGTGTACTAGACCCCGGTGATATCCCAGAATTGAGCTGTATTGACATGTGGACTTAGATGAGGATTGCATGCTTGACTTGCATCTTGCATTGCATAGCCTTGGTATGACTCATGATATTTATGGATCTATCTGCATATTTCGCATTACTCTGATATTGCATGATCATCTTATTACCCTGCGCACACACTTTCACCACCCTCTAAGCTTTCTATAAGCTTATGCATGACCGTTGTGTGCAGGTGACATTGGGGCGCAACAGCACTGAAGCAGGAGTGCTTTGCAGATTATCTTAGAGTTTTTTTTATCATCATTGCATTTCCCTTTATGCTCATTGTACTTGTAAAGTTTTTGATCATAATGGAAATGTAATGGAGTTTTTGGTTGTTGTTATTGGGTTATGCCTTTGGTTATGCTTATTACGAATCAAACTGATGTTGAAAATCCTCCTCGTAGCATCTCAGGATCGAAACTTGGCGAATGGGCGCTGGGAGTCGAGAATGGGGTTCTACGGAGGCTGTCGGCGCCGGATTCGGCGATCGGGAATTTTGTGAGCCCGGTTTCCGAGTTTGGGGCGTGACAGAAGTTGGTATCAGAGCATGACTTGGGAATGAATAACTATCACGCCCCAAACTCGGAAACCGGGATCACAAAATTTCCAATCGCTGAATCCGGCGTCAACAGCCTCCGTAGAACCCCATTCTCGGCTCCCAACTCCCATTCGTCAGGTTCCGATCCTGGGATGCTACGAGGAGGATTTTCAACGTCAGTTTGATTCGTAATAAGCATAACCAAAGGCATAACCCACAAACAACAACCAAGAATTCCATTACATTTTCACTATGATCAAAAACTTTATAAGTATAATGAGCATAAAGAGAAATAAAATGATGATAGAATAAAAACTCCAGAGTAATCTACCACGTGCTCAAGCCTCGGCGTTGTTGCGATCCAACGTCACCTGCACGCAACGGTCATGCATAAGCTTATAGAAAGCTTAGAGGGTAGTGAAAGTGTGTGCGCAAGGTAGTAATATGATCATGCAGTATCAGAGTAATGCGGAATATGCAGATGGATCCATAAATATCATGAGCCGTACCAAGGCTATGCGATGCAAGACATGAATGATATCGGCCATCCCAAGGCCATGCGATGTGAAATGCAACTCAAGCATAATGATCCTCATCTATGTCCACACATCAATACATCTCAAATCTGAAATATCACCGAGGTCTAATGCACTCTAAACCAGATCGCCGCCTCATCGCGCGCAATAAGGTAAGTGGAAGAGACCTCACTATCCGTCTGGTAATATCGGGCTCGACGTGTCGATAGCGGACCAATTCTTCGAGCTGGTCAGACTCAGCTTAGCATTGCCCCCTACACTCGGGCGGGTAAGGCCGCACCCCCTTCCAACCGACTACGACACAGTGGAGAGCGCAGCCATCTGGTAATCGACACTCAGCGCTCATCTACCCACTCGGTCTAGACGTTGGAGCAACCTCTTGGTACCATAAGGGTTTAGGGACTTTCACCCAGGGATATCTATAGCACCCCATGTAGAACAAGATTTTCAGTATCCAATCCTGCCAACCACGATACGCCTGTGGAGGCTATGGCCCATTTAATTTTCGGTATCCAATCCTGCCAACTAAGATTTTCAGTCAATTCTCATGTCAAGCATACATATGATGTGTATGATCATGAGTCATGGAACTATACTAAACATATTATAATGAGATAGACTATCCTTACAATGAAGATGGGCGTGGACGGTCTATACACAACAAGTACTTCCTATCAAAGGGGCCCTAGGGAGAGTCGTAATGTGGACATCCAACCAACATTACACTTGCAATGTGGACGTCAAACCAACATTGATCCCAAGGTACGATCGTTACAAACATCGTTACATAAACTGTGTTGGGCTCACACATTACAATAGACCTTAGGTACATCCCATTGGGCCTTAAATACATCAAATGGGCCATATCATATGGGCCTTTTATTTATCAAGTGGGCCATGTCGATGGGCTGCACCAATGGGCCTTATGTGCATTGCAATGGGTCATAACCCGTTGACCCTTAGAATGCATCAAGTGGGCCTAAACCCGTAGGCCTTATACAAATCAAATGGGCCTATACTCATAGGCTTTATACAATTCAATGGGCCTAAACTCATAGGCCTTTTATAAATTAAATGGGCCTAACCCATAGGCCTTTATAAAAATCAAATGGGCCATACCCAAACATAGGTAGCCCACCCAATCTTCACTCATGCCTTAAAATGATCTTACCAAGTGGATGGACGGTCTGGATGCATCACTTGCATCATGGTGGGTCCCACTGTTGCTGGACAGTGCGGACAACACATGCATCACAGAGGGCTCCACCGTCCGCTGGACGGTGGAGGCAAAACCATACAGCAAGGTGGGTACCACCGTCTGCCTAGACGGTGGACTTAAAACACATACATAATTGTGGGTCCCATGTGGGGCCCACTGTAATGTTTACTTACCATCCAATTCGTTCATAAGGTCGCACGGACCTAGGTGAGGAGGAAAAATAAATTTCTTCTTGATCTGAAACTCCTGTGGATCCAAAAATAGAATTTAAATGGTAGAGGTTCAATCCACTGTTTCTTGTGGTGTGGGCCACCTGAGTTTTGGATGAAGCTGAAACAGGGAGGGGGCCCACTGCTGGGGATTGCCCACCTCGTGGATAGCTTGGATGACAAATAAGCATCACGGTGGGGCCCACATGCAAGGCCGTGGGCCCCTGACGTCCGCCCACCCCAGACGCTGCACGCGGCAGCGTGCAGCTGCTGCTGCTTGTGTCAGAGGACAGAGGCTCTGGCTCTTGAAAAAATTGGGAAAAACTCATTTTTTTGGAGTTTTTCGCGTGTGGGGTCCGCAACTTGAGAATCCACTCCGGCCATAGAATTCTACGGCTCGCAACCGACGAAATGAGTCCGGAGTTCGAGATTTTTGGATGTACAGGAATGTCAAAAAAATCCTCAATGGTAACCACCAATGTTCCCAATGCTATGGCCCACCAGATATTCAGATTAGCCCCAATCTTCTACTCAACGGCTAAAATGCTATTGGTAAGAGGATGGACGGCTTAGATTGAAAATATGCATCAATGTGGAGCCTATACATGGGGCTCACCCCAAAAGCTCCTTTTCTTCTTTTTTTTTTCCTCTTTACAGGGACGTCCAGCATCTCAGACGCTGGACGGTTTGGTCCTTGAAGAAATACATTGAGGTGGGCCCTGATTAGGTGGGCCACCACTGATGGATGATGAGGGTACAACATATAAGGTGGGCCCCACTTGAAGAAAGCTTGGACAAATTAAATACTTCAAGGTGGGGTCCATTCAAGTGGGCCAAACAAACACCATAATGATCTATAAAAAAAATGTGAAAATAGAGGGAGAGAGAGGGAAAGAGAGAAATAGAGAGTGGGACACGCGTGATGGAGGGACCCCAACACTATGCCCCCCCTCCCACCCCCCCAGCAACCAAACATACAATCGAATGGGTCCTTTAACGCATAAGACCACCAAAATTTAAAATCAACGGTGGAGATCCTTTCCCCACCAATATGGATGGTCTAGATGACCTTTTTAAAGAAATTAACATCATCAAGGGGTCCATGGAGAATGGCCCCATCATGGAATGATCATGATGATCCTAGTGGGCCATCGGCCACATCTTAGGGTCCCAAATGAGATCCAAACCATTGATCGGTTGGCCTCACTTGGCCCATCTCAAAAATAGAAAAAACTACTATGATCATGCACCCACCGTCCGATCTTCTTGCTCCTAGGGGTTCCTTAGCACCTTAGCTTAGATTTCAATGGAGGAGATGAGAAATGGATGGCTAGGATGGGAGATGATGGGGTAGGAAAGTGGGCCACCTTGGAGATTGGGAATGCTTGGAGGATTTCTCATACGTACGGAGGGTTCTTGCTTGGATGGATTTTTTTGAAAATGAGAAGGAGAGAAGGAGTTGTAAAGGGAGAGAGAGAGAGTGATGGATGGATGGAGTGATAGATGTGTGTAAGAACTTTTTAACTTTTGAGGCCCTTTTGTGTAAGAGAGGTATGGGCTTTGTAAGGAAATCTTGACTTTTGTGGTTGCTTGAGAATAGGTGAAAGGTGATGTGTACTTGACATGTACTTGACATGTGATGGATTGATTGATGAGATTGATGGGACATCTCGTAGAGATTCTCTTGGGTTTCGCAACGCGCGGCATTTTCCTCGCACCGAACGTTGGCCCACATCTCTTGATCAGGGTATCGCCTCGGCACGCAAGTCGCGGCTACGGAACCGTAGCGATGGTGCGGTCTCTATGGTAATGGTCTTGGGTTGAGTCAATACGAGTTGACGGCATTCGAATCAAAGTTGCACGTAAATGTCGGTTAAGGGTCGAAGGTTGTCGAAATTCGACCAGTAAGACCGCGGAAGTCTACGAAACGGTACGGTGTAGGATACGGGTCTTACAGCTCTCCCCACCTAATAAAAATTTCATCTTCAAAATTTACACAATCATCGCAACTAGGCGTAACTCATGAAGAAGAAGAGACATAACATCACTATATAGAATCAGAGACAGCATATAAAATGCATCACATGATCAACCATCAAAGAGATGAGGATAACGCTCTGGAATCTCGGCCTCACGCTCCCAAGAAGCCTCCTCTAAAGAATGGTGACCCCACTAAACCTTCACCAACGGAATGACCTTGGTTCTGATGACCTGCTCCTTCCGATCAAGGATACGGACTGGCTGCTCAATATAAGAAGCGTCCTCACGAACCTCCAGCGGCTGCCAATCAATAACGGGAACAATGTCTGACCCACACTTCCTCAACATAGAGACATGGAAGATGTTGTGGAGGCCAGACAACTGAGATGACAAGGCAATCCGATAGGCCACGGCACAAACGCGCCCAGTGATCTCAAAAGGTCCTATGAATCTCGGGGCAAACTTGCCCTTCACTCCAAATCAAACTACGCCCTTCAAGGGCGCGACATTGAGATACACATGGTCCCCTACATCAAAGTCTAAGGGACGATGCCGACGATCAGCAAAACTCTTCTGTCGGCTTTGAGCTGGCGCATCCTCTGCATGATGATATCAATAGCCTCTGACGTCTCCTGCACAAGCTCGGGACCTAGGAGATGATACTCTCCAACCTCGGTCCAGCAACTCGGTGATCTGCATGGTCTGCCATATAGTGCCTCAAAAGGAGCCATGTCGATGGTTGCCTGATAGCTGTTATTGTACGTGAACTTAGCCAATCGCAGATGCTCATCCCAGCTACCCCCGAAATCAATCGCGCAGGCCCGAAGCATATCCTCAAGGATCTGGTTAACCCTCTCGGTCTAGCCATCGGTCTGCTGATGGTACGCGGTGCTGAGCTGCAAATCAGTCCCCATCGCTCGCTGGAAGCTCCCCAAAAACTGAGACGTGAACCTCGAGTATCGGTCAGAAACGATCGAGACTGGAATGCCATGCAGTCTCACGATCTCCTCGATGAATAATCTCGCAAGCCGGTCCATAGACTAAGTCACACGCATCGCAAGGAAATGTCCCGACTTCGTCAGACGATCCACAACGACCTAAATGGCGTCATGATTGCGCTGAGTCCTCGACAAACTCATAATGAAATCAGTCGACACGTGCTTCCAGTTCCACATCGGGACGCTCAACCGCTGCAATAAACCAGGAGGTCTCTGATGATCGGCCTTGACACGCTGGCACGTGTCACACTCGGCCACAAAATTGGCAATCTGGCACCTCATCCCCGTCCAAAAATACTGTCGCCTCATGTCACGGTACATCTTCATTGAGCCCGGGTGGATAGAAAATCGCGATCGATGTGCCTCGGTCATAAGATCTCTGCGCAACTCTGGAATATCCGGGACACATAATCGACCTCTGAAGCGAAGTCCACCGTCTGTACCAATCTGCCAATCTGCCTGACTCTCAGATGTAGCCTCAACCATATAACTCTACAATGACTCATCAGCCTGCTGAGCCTCGATCACCCTAGCGACAAGAGAGGGTTGAATCGACAGGTACGATAACTGTACGTTGGAAGACTGCATGCCGAACTCAAAATCATACGCTGCGATATCCTCAAGCATCTGCCACTCCTGAATCATCATATGAGCCACTAGGCCATGTGGCTGACGGCTGAGGGCATCTACCACCACATTCGCCTTACCCGGGTGGTACTGGAGATCAAAATCATTGTATTTCAGGAGCTCCATCCAGTATCTCTGCCTCATATTCAACTTAGACTGCGAGAAGAGGTACTTTAAGCTCTTATGGTCAGAGAAGAGCTCGAACCTGACCCCATAAAGATAGTGCCTCCACAGCTTCAGTGCGAAGACAACTACAGCCAGCTCCAGATCATGCGTAGAATAGTTCAGCTCATGTACCTTGAGTTGACGAGATGCAAAGGCCACTGGTCTCCCGTGCTGCATCAGGACACACCCAAACTAATATGCGAGGCATCAGTGAATACAATAAAACCGTCACTCCCAGAGGGAAGAGTGAGGACAGGAGCGGACGTCAGACGGTCCTTCAACTCCATAAATGCTCTCTCGCAGGCGTCACTCCAAATAAATTCTCACCCCTTCCGAGTCAACCTGGTAAGCGGGGCTGCAATACGAGAAAAACCCTCAATGAAACGCCGGTAATAGCCCGCCAAACCAAGAAAACTACGGATCTCTGTCGCAGTTGTGGGCTGGCCCCACAGACACACTGCCTCGACCTTCGAGGGGTCTACTGTGACGCCCTCCCTCGTCACCACGTGACCGAGGAACTTTACCTCCTCCTGCCAGAACTCGCACTTCTCCAGCTTCGCATATAGCTGGTGTGTGCGGAGGGTCTTCAAAGTGATCTTCAAATGCTGCTCATGCTCCTCACGGGTCTTCGAATAGATCAGGATGTCGTCGATGAAGACTACAATAAACTGATCTAGATATGGGCGGAAGACCTCGTTCATCAGCTGCATGAAGACTGTGGGTGCCTTGGTCAGTCCGAAGGACATGACCTGAAACTCAAAATGACTGTAACGCGTCCTGAATGCTGTCTTCAGAATGTCCTCATCTCGGACCCGAATCTGATGATAACCGGAACACAGGTCGATCTTCGAAAAGAACTGTGAACCCTGCAGCTGATCAAATAAATCATTAATCCTCGGGAGCGGGTACATGTTCTTGATCTTGACTTTGTTGAGCTCACGGTAGTCAACGCAGAGCCTCAACGAACCATCCTTCTTCTTCATGCAGAGTACTGGCGCTCCCCACGGCGAACTGCTCAGACGGATAAAGCCCAACTCTCAAAACTCGTCCAACTGCTTCTGCAGTTCCCGCAACTCCAACAGTGCCATACGATACGGGGCCTTTGAAATAGGCACGGTACCTGGCACAAGATCAATCTGGAACTCGGTGAGTCGACAAGGCGGTAATCCCGGAATCTCCTGTAACACATCGGGAAAATTATAAATCACGGGAAAATGGTCGATACAAGCGGAAATAGGCTCCTCTATGGCGTAGGACATCAAACAAGACAACCGCTCTCCTCTGGGCTCTGCAACGAACTTGAACTGCGGCACGCCGGGTATACAAAACGTGACTGTCCTCGCGGCGCAGTCCAAAATGGTATAGTACTCGATGAGCCAATCCATGCCCAGGATGACGTCAAACTCAAACATCGGCAATGCAAACAGATCGGCAGGCAAAAAGATATCCCTAACTAGAACGGGGCAAGACGAGCAAAATCGGCCCAACACTGCGGTCCTCCCCAAGGGAGTCGATACTGATAGGCTCTCACAAGAAGACTCCAAGGGTAAGCCAATCGATCGGCAGAAGCTCTCGGTCATAAAAGAGTGCGATGCACTGGAATCAAATATCACACGTGCAATGCATGCAGAAACTGAAAGATACCCTCAACGACTCCTTCAGACGACTGTGGATCCTGCTGAGCCACATAAAACCTAGCCTGAGCTGGCTGGGGAGGTGTCTATTCCCTCTGAGCGTGCTGCTGCTGCTGATGGGGTCGGTGAGGAAATCGAAACTGATGTTTTTACTGCTACGGCCTCTGAGGCTGATGCTGATGTTGCTACTGAGATGGCCTCGGTGGTGGGGGCTGTTGTCGCCGCTGCTGTGGGGGTCTCTGCTGCGGCTATGGTGGAGGCTGATGTGGACCTCTCTACTGCTGTGGACCTCTCTGCTACTGCTGAGGGCTGAGACACTCCCATGAAAGGTGTCCTGTCGCACCGCACCTAAAATAAGTGTCGGTGAACTGTCTCGGAGGTGGTGGTGGAGGTGCTGCTGGTGCTGCTGGTGCTCGGAAGGCTGGGCGACCTGTGCGCCTCTGCTGCTATGGTCGTCACTGATGGGAATCACTGGAAAGAGCCTACCTCTTCCGGTTTCTCCTCTGACCGCAATCAGACTGAGAATCGGCCCACTCTGTCTCAAAGATCTGCGCCTTTCGTACCACCTCTTCAAAAGTCGGAAGCTCATGCCCAATAACACGATTGCAAAGACCGTAACAGAAGCCATCCTCAAAGCGACGGGCTCTCCGCTCCTCGTCATCAACTAGATATAGTACAAATCTAGACAGTGCAACAAAGCGAGCTGCATACTGGGCCACTGTCATATTGCCCTGCACCAGGGCATCGAACTCCAAAGCTCGTTGTCTTCGTATGTGATCTGAAAAATACTATCGATCAAACCGATCCACAAAATCCTCCCAGGTCCACACAAAATTGGTGCCTGCTGCTTGGGAAACTGATGCCCACCAGTGCTCAGCTTCACCATGGAGAAGAAATACGGCCAATCGAACTCGCCGCTCAGTCGTACATCCCATCGCTAGGGCGTACAATAGCACCCCATGTAGAATAAGATTTTCGGTATCCAATCCTGCCAACCACGATATGCCTGTGGAGGCTACGGCCCCGATGTCGCTAGGGAGTACAATAACCATGTCACACAAATACGAAATGCATGAATCACCCTATCCAGTCATGCAACAAATCTTGCGCATATCGTGCGCTCATATAGGGCAACACCGCCTAACCAGGAGCCCATAAACAACCTGCCCGAAGGCATATACTATGATCAGTCAATTCTCATGTCAAGCATACATATGATGTGTATGATCATGAGTCACGGAACTATACTAAACATATTATAATGAGATAGACTATCCTTACAATACAAATGGGCGTGGACGGTCTATACACAACAAGTACTACCTATCAAAGGGGCCCTAGGGAGAGTCGTAATGCGGACATCCAACCAACATTACACTTGCAATGTGATGTCAAACCAACATTTCTCCCAAGGTACGATCATCACAAACATCATTACATAAACCGTGTTGGGCTCACACATTACAATGGACCTTAGGTACATCCCATTGCGCCTTAAATACATCAAATGGGTCATATCATATGGGCCTTTTATTTATCAAGTGGGCCACGTCGATGGGCCGCACCAATGGGCCTTATGTGCATTGCAATGGGTCATAACCTGTTGACCCTTAAAATGCATCAAGTGGACCTAAACCCGTAGGCCTTATACAAATCAAATGGGCCTATACTCATAGGCTTTATACAATTCAATGGGCCTAAACTCATAGGCCTTTTATAAATTAAATGGGCCTAACCCATAGGCCTTTATATAAATCAAATGGGCCATACCCAAACATAGGTGGCCCACCTAATCTTCACTCATGCCTTAAAATGATCTTACCAAGTGGATGGACGGTCTGGATGCATCACATGCATCATGGCGGGTCCCACTGTCGCTGGACAGTGCGGACAACACATGCATCACAGAGGGCTCCACCGTTCGCCTGGACGGTGGACTTAAAGCACATACATCATTGTGGGCCCATGTGGGGCCCACTGTAATGTTTACTCACCATTCAATCCGTTCAAAAGGTGGCACGGACCTGGGTGAGGAGGAAAAACAAATTTCATCTTGATCTGAAACTCCTGTGGACCCAAAAATAGAATTTCAATGGTAGAGGTTCAATCCACTTTTTCCTGTGGTGTGGGCCACCTGAGTTTTGATGAAGATGAAACTGGGAGGGGGCCCACTGCTGGGGATGGCCCACCTCGTGGACAGCTTGGATGACAAATAAGCATCATGGTGGGGCCCACATGTAGGGCCGTAGGCCCCTGACGTCTGCCCGCCCCAGACGCTGCATGCAGCAGCGTACAGCTACTGCTGCTTGTGTTAGAGGACAGAGGCTCTGGCTCTTACAAAAATTGGGAAAAACTCATTTTTTTGGGGTTTTTCGCGTGTGGGGTCCGCAACTTGAGAATCCACTCCGGCCATAGAATTCTACAGCTCGCAACCGATGAAATGAGTCTGGAGTTCGAGATTTTTGGATGTACAGGAATGTCAAAAAAATCCTCAATGGTAACCACCAATGTTCCCAATGCTATGGCCCACCAGATATTTAGATCAGCCCCAATCTTCTACTCAACGGCTAAAATGCTATTGGTAAGAGGATGGACGGCTTAGATTGAAAATATACATCAATGTGGAGCCTATACATGGGGCTCACCCCAAAAGCTCCTTTTCTTCTTTTTTTTTCTCTTTACAGGGACGTCTACCATCCCAGACGCTGGACGGTTTGGTCCTTGAAGAAATACATTATGATGGGCCCTGATTAGGTGGGCCACCACTGATGGATGATGAGGGTACAACATATAAGGTGGGCCCCACTTGAGGAAAGCTTGGACAAATTAAATACTTCAAGGTGGGGTCCATTCAAGTGGGCCAAACAAACACCATAATGATCTATAAAAAAATGTGAAAATAGAGGGAGAGAGAGGGAAAGAGAGAAATAGAGAGTGGGACACACGTGATGGAGGGACCCCGACACTATGCCCCCCCTGCAACCAAACATACAATCGAATGGGTCCTTTAACGCATGAGACCACCAAAATTTAAAATCAACGGTGGGGATCCTTTCCCCACCAATATGGATGGTCTAGATGACCTTTTTAAAGAAATTAACATCATGATGGGGTCCATGGAGAATGGCCCCATCATGGAATGATCATGATGATCCTAGTGGGCCATTGGCCACATCTTAGGGTCCCAAATGAGATCCAAACTATTGATCGGTTAGCCTCACTTGGCCCATCTCAAAAATAGAAAAAACTACTATGATCATGCACCCACCGTCCGATCTTCTTGCTCCTAGGGGTTCCTTAGCACCTTAGCTTGGATTTCAATGGAGGAGATGAGAAATGGATGGCTAGGATGGGAGATGATGGGGTAGGAAAGTGGGCCACCTTGGAGCTTGGGAATGCTTGGAGGATTTCTCATACGTATGGAAGGTTCTTGCTTGGATGGATTTTTTTTAAAATGAGAAGGAGAGAAGGATTTATAAAGGGAGAGAGAGTGAGTGATGGATGGATGAAGTGATAGATGTGTGTAAGAACTTTTTGACTTTTAAGGCCCTTTTGTGTAAGAGAGGTATGGGCTTTGTAAGGATATCTTGACTTTTGTGGTTGCTTGGGAATAGGTGAAAGGTGATTTGTACTTGACATGTACTTGACATGTGATGGATTGATTGATGGGATTGATGGAACATCTCGTAGAGATTCTCTTGGGTTTCGCAACGCGCGGCGTTTTCCTCGTACCGAACGTTGGCCCACATCTCTTGACCAGGGTATTGCCTCGGCGTGTAAGTCACGGCATTGGAATTGCAGTGATGGCGCGGCCGCTATGGTAATGGTCTTGGGTTGAGTCGATACGGGTTGACGGCATTCGAATCAGAGTCGCACGTAAATGTCGGTTAAGAGTCGAAGGTTGCCGGAATTCTACCGGTAAGACCGCGGAAGTCTACGAAACGGTACGATCTAGGATACGGGTCTTATAATAACTGAGAACAATATTACATGTCTGCTATGAGTTTAGAATGGCTGAGCCCCGTAGTGCGGATGGCTTCGTGATCTTTCGTTACAGATTTTAACGTGCGTTCCTTCGAGAGTTTTGAAGTTAATAGGTGCCTTCGCTCTTTCTTGTAGGACATGGCGCGTGGGAGAGTGACCCGATCGACTCCCACACCACCACTTGAGGATCCCGCTCCATAACCTGCTGCTCCCGCGCTACCACCTACGATACCCGTTCCACCACCAAAGATTCCTACTCCTTATCTTGAGTATGCTGCTCCTCCACCAGAGACCGGTGTGGACCCGACCGTATCCGTGAGTTCCTCTCAGTTGCAGAAGATATTACAGGCTGTGACGGCTGCACTTCAAGGGCAGGGCAGGCAGGAAGTTGTTTCACCAGAATAGGCAGAGCAGGATCGTGCGACTGCCCTCCTTCGAGAGTTTCGACTGCTCGATCCCCCACATTTTTTGGGTGAGCCAGACCTGACTTTAGCTAAGAGATGGCGTGCCGATGTGGAGAAGATATTTGAGATGATGGGATGTACGACTGAGCGGCGAGTTTGATTAACCGTATTTCTTCTCTATTGTGAGGCTGAGCACTGGTGGGCATCAGTTTCCCGAGCAGCAGGCGCCGATTTTGTATGGACATTGGAGGATTTTGTGGATCGGTTTGACAGACAGTACTTCCCTGATCACATCCGACGACAGCGAGCGTTGGAGTTCGAGGCCCTGGTGCAGGGCGATATAACAGTGGCTCAGTACGCGGCTCGTATTGTAGCGCTGTCCAGATTTGCACCATATCTGGTTAATGACGAGGAGCGGAGAGCCCGTCGCTTCGAGGACGGCCTACGTTACGGTCTTCGCAGCCGTGTTATTGGGCATGAGCTCCCGACCTTTAAGGAAGTGATGCGGAAGGCTCAGATTTTCGAGGCTAAGTGGGCCGGTTCTCAGTCTGATCGCGGTCAGAGGAGAGACGGGAAGAGGCAGGCTTCTTCCAGTGATTCCCAACAGCGTCGACCACAGCAGAGACGCACAGGTCACCTAGCCTTCCGAGCACCAGCAGCACCTCCACCACCACCTCTGAGGCAGTTCACCCGCACTTGTTTTAGGTGCGGTGCGACGGGACACCGTTCATGGGAGTGTCCCAGCCCCCAGCAGCAGCAGAGAGGTCCACAGTAGCAGAGGACTCCACAACAGCCTCCACCACAGCCACAACAGAGACCCCCACAGCAGCAGCTACAACAGCCTTCACCACCGAGGCCACCTTAGCAGCAGCATCAGCACCAGCCTCTAAGGCTGCAGCAGTTTCGACCACCTCAGCGACCCCATCAGCAACAGCAGCACGCGTAGAGGGGACAGGCACCTCCTCAGCCGGCTCAGGCTAGGTTCTATGCGGCTCAGCAGGATCTGCAGTCATCTGAAGGAGTCATTGAGGGTATACTTCCAGTTTCTGCATGCATTGCACGTGTGTTGTTTGATTCCGATGCAACGCATTCTTTTGTGGCCAAGAGATTTTACCGATCGACTGGCTTACCATTGGAGTCTTCTTGTGAGAGCCTATCAGTATCGACTCCCTTAGGAAGGACTATAGTGTTGGGCCGATTTTGCTAGTCTTACCCCGTTCTAGTTGGGGATATCTTTTTGCCTATCGATCTGTTTGCATTACCGATGTCCGAGTTTGATGTCATCCTGGGCATGGATTGGCTCATCGAGTACTATGCCATATTGGACTGCACTGCGAGGACAGTCACGTTTTGTATACCCGGCTTGTCGCAGTTTCAGTTTGTTGTAGAGTCCAGAGGAGAGCGGTTGTGTTGTTTAATGTCCTGCGACATTGAGGAGCCTGTTGCCGCTTGTATCGACCATTTACTGGTGGTTTGTGATTTTCCCGATGTATTTCAGGAGATTTCGGGATTATCGCCTCGTCGACTCACCGAGTTTCAGATTGATCTTGTGCCTGGTACCGCGCATATTTCGAAGGCCCCGTATCGCATGGCACCGTTGGAGTTGTAGAAACTGCAGAAGCAGTTGGACGAGTTGCGAGAGTTGGGTTTTATCCGTCCTAGCAGTTCACCGTGGGGAGCACCGGTACTCTCCGTGAAGAAGAAGGATGGTTCATTGAGGCTCTGCATAGATTACCGCTAGCTCAACAAAGTCACGATCAAGAACAAGTACCCGCTCTCGAGGATTGATAATTTATTCGATCAGCTGCAGGGTGCACAGTTCTTTTCAAAGATCGACCTACGTTTCGGTTATCATCACATTCGGGTCCGAGATGAGGACATTCCGAAGACAGCATTAAGGACGCATTACGGTCATTTTGAGTTTCAGGTCATGTCCTTTGGGCTGACAAATGCACCCGCGGTCTTCATACAGCTGATGAACGAGGTCTTCTGCCCATATCTTGATCAGTTTGTTGTAGTCTTCATTGACGACATTCTGATCTATTCAAGGACCCATGAGGAGCATGAGCAGCATTTGGAGATCACTTTGCAGACCCTCCGTGTACACTAGCTGTATGCGAAGCTGGAGAAGTATGAGTTCTAGCAGGAGGAGGTGAAGTTCCTCGGTCATGTGGTGACAAGGGAGGGTGTCACAGTGGATCCCTCGAAGGTCGAGGCAGTGCGTAAGTGGGGCCAGCCCACGACTGCGATAGAGATCCGTAGTTTCCTTAGTTTAGCGGGCTATTACTAGCGTTTCATTGAGGGCTTCTCTCGTATTGCTACCCCGCTGATCAGGTTGACTCGGAAGGGCGCAGAGTTTATTTGGAGTGACGCTTACGAGCGAGCATTTATAGAGTTGAAGGACCGTCTGACGTCCGCTCCTGTCCTCACTCTTCCCTCTGGGAGTGACAGTTTTATTGTATTCACTGATGCCTCACATATTGGTTTGTGTGTTGTCCTGATGCAGCATGGGAGACCAGTGGCCTTTGCGTCTCGTCAGCTCAAGGTCCATGAGCTGAACTATCCTACGCATGATCTGGAACTGGCTGCAGTTGTCTTCGCACTAAAGGTGTGGAGGCACTATCTTTATAGGATCAGGTTCGAGCTTTTCTCTGATCACAAGAGCTTGAAGTACCTCTTCTCGCAGTCTGAGTTGAATATGAGGGAGAGGCGCTGGATGGAACTCCTGAAAGACTATGATTTTGACCTTCAGTACCACCTGGGTAAGGTGAACGTGGTGGCAGATGCCCTCAGCCGTTAGCCAAGAGGCCTAGTGGCGCATATGATGATTCAGGAGTGGCGGATGCTTGAGGATATCGTAGCGTATGATTTTGAGTTCGGCCTGCAGTCTTCTATCATGCAGTTATCGAGCCTATCGATTCAACGCTCTCTTGTCGCAAGGGTGATCGAGGCTCAGAAGGCTGATGAGTCGTTGCAGAGTTATATGGTTGAGGCAGCATCTGAGAGTCAGGTAGATTGGTACAGACGGTGGACTTCACTTCAGAGGCCGATTATGTATCTCGGATATTCCAGAGTTGCGCAGAGATCTTATGATCGAGGCACATCGATCACGATTTTCTATCCACCCAGGCTCGACGAAGATGTACCGTGACATGAGGCGACAGTATTTTTGGGCGGGGATGAAGCGCCAGATCGCCAATTTTGTGGCCGAGTGTGACACGTGCCAGCATGTCAAGGCCAATCATCAGAGACCTCCTGGTCTATTGCAGCCGTTGAAGAGTTTTGCTGATCGTTGGTGTCGTCCCTTAGAGTTTGATGCAGGGGACCATGTGTATCTCAAGGTCTCGCCCATGAAGGGCGTAGTTCGATTTGGAACGAAGGGCAAGCTTGCCCCAAGATTCATAGGACCTTTTGAGATCACTGGGCGCGTTGGCGCCGTGGCCTATCGGCTTACCTTGCCATCTCAGTTGTTTAGCGTACACAACGTTTTCCATGTCTCTATGTTGAGGAAGTGTGGGTCAGACATTGTTCCCGTTATTGATTAGCAGCCGCTGGAGGTTCGTGGGGACGCTTCTTACATTGAGCAGCCAGTCCGTATCCTTGATCGGAAGGAGCAGGTCCTCAGAACTAAGGTCATTCCATTGGTGAAGATTCAGTGGGATCACCATTCTGTAGAGGAGGCTTCTTGGGAGCGTGAGGCCGAGATTCGAGAGCGTTATCCTCATCTCTTTGATGGTTGATCATGTGATGTATTTTGTATGCTATCTCTGATTTTATATAGTGATGTTATGACTCTTCTTCTTCATGAGTTATGCCTAGTTGCGATGATTATGTAAATTTTGAGGTTAAAATTTTTATTAGGAGGGGAGAGCTATAAGACCCATATCTTGGTCTGTACCGTTCTGTAGACTTCTGCGGTCTTACCGGTCGAATTCCGGCAACCTTCGACCCTTAATCGATATCTATGCACGACCCTGATGTGGGCCAACGTTCGGTGCGAGAAAAATGTCGCGCGTTGTAAAATCCAAGAGAATCTCTATGAGGTGTCACATCAATCCCATCAATCAATCAATCCCGTCACATCACATGTCAAGTACATGTCAAGTACACATCACTTTTTCACCCTTCCCAAGCAAGCCTCAAAAGTCAAGAATCTCTTACACCTCCCATGCTTTTCTTACACAAAATGCCTCAAAAGTCAAGATTTTCTTACACACCCATCTCTCTCCCATCCATCACTCTCTCTCTCCCTTTGCAACTCTCTCTCTCTTTCTCATTTTCAAAATCCATTCCAAGCAACCAAAAAAAAAAATCCTCCATACGTATGAACTCTCCAAGCCTCTCCCTCTCTTTCAAAACTTCAAGTGTGGCCCACATCTCCATCCCAAAATCTCTCATCCCAACCATCCAAATCTCATCTCATCCATTGAAATCAAAACTAAGGTGCTAAGGAACCCATAGGAGCAAGAAGATCGGACGGTGGGTGCTTGATAATGATAGTTTTTCTTATTTTTGAGATGGGCCAAGTAAGGCCAACCGATCAATGGTTTGGATCTTACTTGGGACCCTAAAATGTGGCTGATCGCCCACTTTGATCATCATGATCATTCCATGATGGGGTCATTCTCCATGGACCCCATCATGATGTTTATTTCATTACATTTAAAGGTCATCTAGACCGTCCATATTGGTGGAGAAAGGATCTCCACCGTTGAATTCAATTTTTGCTAGTTCCATGTGTAGAGGGACCCATTTCATTGTATGATCTCTTACAAGGGAGGGCTCATAGTAGCAGAGCCCTCCATCGCAAGTGTGTCACACTCTCCATCTCTCTCTCTCCCTTTTTATTTCATCTTTTTAATTTTATGAGATTATAATGGGGTTGTGTGGCCTATTTGAATGGACCCCAACATGAGGCTTATATTCTACTCAAATCATCAAGTGTGGCTCACTTTGTGTGCGATGTATCCACACTATTTTCCATGAGGTGGCCCACCTAATCAGGGCCCACCTCAATGTATTATTATTTTTAAATATCCAACCGTCCAGCGTCTGAGACGCTGGACGTCTCTGCCAAAAAAAAAACAACTAAAAAGAAGCTTGATTTCTTTAAAGCTTTTGGGGTGGTCCTCTCATAGGCCCCACCTTGGTGTATGTATTGAATCCACGCCGTCCACCTCATTCCCTAGGTCATTTTAGGCGTTGAGCCAAAGAATGAGGTCAATCCGATGATCAGGCGGGCCATACTTTTCAAAACGGTGGTTTTCACTATTTATAAAATATTTTAAATATTTCTTCAGGCACATTGGACTTGATGGACTTGTTATAGCCTGTAGAAGCCAATGGACGGGGTGGATCTACTTGATGCGGGCCGCACACATGAAAAACTACAAGAAAACAGATTTTTTTTTAAAAAATAAAATAATATATATTAGGGGCAGCGCCTGCTGCCCCTGACATTTGCAGCAGCAACGTGCTGCGTCATCGGGCGGAAGAGCAGCGTCCCACGGCTGCTGCCGTGGGCCCCACCATGATGTATATGTAACATCCACACCGTTCATTTGGCGGGCCACTCCCTGAAGTGGGTCCCCTCCAAAAATGAGGTTGATCTGACGCTTGAGTGGCCCACACCGTAGGAAATAATGAGACTGAGTATCTGCCCTTGAAACCTCTGTTATGGGGCACAAAATTCTTAGATGAAGATGAAATTTGTTTTCCCCTTTCATCCAGGGTTGTGTGACCTTATCAACAAGTTGGATTTCAAATAAACATTTGTGGTGGGCCCCACGTGGAGCCCACAGTGATGTATGTGTTTTATATCCACCATCCAGGTGGATGATGGAAGCCCACCATGATATTTGTGTTTTATCTGTCCAGCGGACGGTGGAGCTGGGGCCACGGTGATGCATGTGCACCGTCCAACCACAGCGGACCCCGCCATGATGCATGTGATGCATCCAGACCGTCTATCCACTTGGAAAGATCATTTTTAAGCATGAGTTGAAGAATGATGCCGATATATTTATCAAGTGGGCCACTTATGTTTAGATATGGCTCATTTGACATGTAAGGCCTATGGATTTAGGCCCATTTGACATGTAAGGCCTATGGGTTTAGGCCCACTTGATATATAAGGCCCATGGGTTTAGGCCCATTTAATTTATATAAGGCCTATGGATTTAGGCCCATTTGATTTATATAAGGCCTATAGGATTAGGCCCATTTGATATGTATAAAACTCATGGGTTAAGGCCCATTGAGATGTACTAGGGCTTATGGGTTGAGGCCCATTTGATGTACATATGGGGCCCAATTGGTGTGGCCCATTTGTTACATATAAGATCCATAAGATTAGGCCCATTTGATGCAATCTAAGTCCCACGGGTTATGACCCATTGCAATGCACGTAAGGCCCATTGGTGTGGTTCATTTATGTGGCCCATTTGATGAATAAAAGGCCCATATGACATGGCCCATTTGATGTATTTAAGGCCCAATGGGATGTACCTAAGGTCCATTGCAATGTGTGATCCTAACACAAATTATGTACGATGTTTACAACGATCGTGCCTTGGGAGCAATGTTGGTTTGATGTCCACATTTCGAGTGTAATGCTGGTTGGATGTCCACATTACGACTCTCCTTAGGGCTCATTATTAGGCCCGTACTTATTGTGTATAGGCCATCCAGGCCCATCTGCATTGTAAGGATAGTTCATTTCATTATACATGTTTAGTATAGTTTCATGACTCATGATCATACGCATCATATGTATGCTTGATATGAGAATTGACTGATCATGGCACATGCCTTCAGGCAGATTATTTATGGGACCCCGATTAGGCGGTGTTGCCCTACATGAGGGCAAGATACGCGTAGGATTGCTGCATGATTGGATAGTGTGACTCATACATTTCTCATTGTGTGATATGGTTACTGTACGCCCTAGCGACATCAGGGCCATAGCCTCCACAAACGTATCGTGGTTGGCAGGATTTGATATCAAAAATTTTATTCTACATGGGGTGCTATAGATATCCCTGGGTGAAAGTCCTTAAACCCTTATGGTAGCAAGAGGTTGCTCCAACGTCTAGACCGAGTGGGTAGATGAGCGTTGAGTGCCAATTACCAGATGGTTGTGCTCTCCACTATGTCGTGGTCGGTTGGAAGGGGGTGTGGCCTTACCCGCCTGAGTGTAGGGGGCAATACTAGGCTGAGTCTGACCAGCTCGAGGAATGGGTCCGTTATCGACGAGTCGAGCCTGATATTGACAGACGGATAGTGTGGTCTCTTTCACTTACCTTATTGCGTGCGATGTGGTGGCGATCTGGTTTAGAGTGTACTAGACCCCGGTGATATCCCAGAGTTGAGCTGTATTGACATGTGGACTTAGATGAGGATTTTATGCTTAACTTGCATCTTACATCGCATAGCCTTGGTATGGCTCATGATATTTATGGATCTATCTGCATATTTCGCATTACTCTGATATTGCATGATCATATTACTACCCTGTGCACACACTTTCACCACCCTCTAAGCTTTCTATAAGCTTATGCACGACCGTTGCGTGCAAGTGACGTTGGGGCGCAGCAGCGCTGAGGTAGGACTAGTTTGTAGATTATCTTAGAGTTTTGTTCATCATCATTGTATTTCCCTTTATGCACATTGTACTTGTAAAGTTTTTAATCATAGTGGAAATGTAATGGAGTTTTTGGTTGTTGTTTGTGGGTTATGCCTTTGGTTATGCTTATTACGAATCAAACTGACGTTGAAAATTCTCCTCGTAGCATCCCAGGATCAGAACCTGGTGAATGGGCGATAGGAGCTGAGAATGGGGTTCTATGGAGGTTGTCGGTGCCGGATTCGGCGATCGAAAATTTTGTGAGCCCAGTTTTCGAGTTTGGGGCATGACAAACGAGGCGATGAATATGCGTTTGTGATGCCGAGCCCTCGGCACATACCACAGAATTTGTCGTTATCAAACTATCGGCTATTGTCCGATACGATAATACACGGAATTCCAAATCGGCATATGATATTTTTCCAGACGAAGTCAATCACTTTTTGATCGGTGATCTTCGTGATAGGTTCAACTTCTGCCTATTTTATGAAATAGTCAACTGCGACAATGGCGAACTTGACTTGACCCTTCCCTATGGGTAGGGGGCCAATGATGTTAATCACCCATTAGGCGAACGGCCAAGGACCACTCATGGCGGTCATCTCTTTCGTGGGTTGCCTCAGCACAACTACATGACGTTGGCATTTGACGCATTTTTTAACGTAGTCCCTCGAATCTTGCTTGAGGGTCGGCTAGAAGTATCATTGACGGAGTATCTTCAGGGCAAGGGCTTAGCCACCAGAACGGTTTTCACAAATTCCTTCATGAATCTCTCGAACCATGTAGTCAGCTTCGTCGGGTCGGAGGCACCTGAGGTAAGGTTGGGAATGCCTCCTTCTTGTAAAGTACTCCATCAAGGATGACATATCGAGCCGCTCTTACTCTCAGCCACTGTGCCTCCAGTCTATCCGAGGAGATTTTGTCGGACAAGAGGTAATTAAAGATTGGGTCCATCCAGCTTGGAGTAGTGTGGACTAGATTGACTCTCTCTACCTGGCCGATGCTTGGATGTTTTATGAACTCAACTGGGACGAATCATGGGATCTTTCCTTCTGAGGCCGAGGCGAGCTTTGCTAAGGCATCGACCCATGAATTCTCCATTCCAGGGATCTGTTGGATATTACAACTCCAAAACTTTCGAATTAACTTTCTCACCTCGTTAAGATAAACAATCATTCTTATCTCTTTAGCTTCATACTCGGTGGAGATATGGTTTACCACTAGCTACGAATCGCATCAGACCTAGAGAGTCTGAACGCCCAAACTTGCCATTATTTTGAGTCCTGCTAGTAAGGCTTCATACTTTGCCTCATTGTTCGAGGCTTTAAACCCGAGTCTGATGGCATGCTGGATAAACGTAGAATCAGGTGTGACCAAGATGACTCCAGCTCCCGTACCTTTGACATTGGATGATCCGTCAACATAGAGAACCCAACCCGGGTCCAAAGTCGCATGCTGGTCACTCAGGGAGACAGGCGGGGTCATCACAACTTTGGTGTTGATTTCTTCAGCGTTCGAAGTAGTGAATTCAGTGATGAAGTCGGCTACAACTTGTCCCTCGATCGCCGTCCTCAGGAGAAATTGGATGTCAAACTCTCCGAGCTCAATATCCCACTTGGTCATCTGACCTAAAACCTCCAGTGTCTGGAGAACTTGTCTTAGAGGAGAGTCGGTCAATACCACGATGGAATGAGCTTGGAAGTATGGACGCAATCTCCGGGATGAAACAACAAGGCAAAGTGCTAGCTTCTCCAAGGACGGATACCTTGTTTCTATAAGTACCATTGCCTTGCTCATGTAAACATAGGGTGTTGCCTGTTCCCCACTTCTCTGATCAGGGCCGAGCTAACTACTGAAGTCGAGACCGCGAGGTACAAGAACAGGGGATCACCTTTTTCAGGCTTAGATAGGAGGGGAGGTGATCCCAGGTACTGCTTTAGCTGCTGGAAAGCTTGCTCTCACTCTGGCGTCCACTCTGCCTTCTTATGACCCTTCAATTGATGAAAGAAGGGGAGGCATTTGTCTATCGCCCTGGATATGAAAAGTCTAAGTGCGACGACTCTTCCCTTGTTTTAACAAGAAAACAAATGCGTTTCTGTTCTCGGGATATCATCTTACTTAATCATGATAGAGGGAAAGTGCAAAGACGATCATCACATTTATTAATTTCAAGTTCATTTGCATCCTTTAATCTCCCTTGATTCTAAGATACATTCATTTAAATATGTATAAACATTAAAACATAAAGTTCAAATAGAAAAGTCGGCAGCATTTCAGCTTAGATCTCGATCTTCTCCAAAGACTTAGGAGGAATTGTAGATTGAATCTATCCTTCTTTAGAGAAATAGGGATTTGGACAGCCTTCCGGCGTCATTTTAATCATCTCCTAAAACTTATGAGGAATATGCACTTCAGTGAATTATTCTCCTTTGTACTTGAACAAGAAGACTTGAATAAAGGAACGAGAAGACTTGAATAGAGGAATCTTCCGGCAGCATGTCGACTCTTAAACTTGATAAACTGCAGAGCAGTCTATTTGTGCGGACCAGCGCAAAGGATATGCTTTGCGCGGTTGGGCGCAAAGTCCCCTTGGACGGCTGCTCTCACCTTCAGTCTTCTCTTCTGGCTTTACTTGCGGTCTTCTTTCCTTGCTTCACTTGTACTCTGAACTCTTCAAAAACCAACCCCTAACCAAAGAACTAACGGGGTATTTATAGGCGCTCACATGTGCGGAATCTTCCAATCTTAGCGATGTGGGACACAAACAGACTACACTCATCTTGTCAGTATCAATGTAGTGCAAGGTATATGTCTTGCGCGGTTCCGCGCAAAGAATATTGGTTACGCTGTCCCGCGCAAAGTATATGTCTTGCGCGGTCCCGCGTGAACTTCTTTACGGCTTTTCTTCTTTCAAATCTCTTTCACAACCTCTCAATCTTCATTTGTTCCTTTCTTCCTCATATTTTTACTCCTCAACAGATGCCCCCTTGATCCGTTCTTTATTTTCTTCAAAATCAAAAGAAAGGATCAATCAAATTCTTATTCCATTTTTATTGACCCGTGTACCGTACTCAGCCAAAGACCCTATAAATAGCCAAAGCAATCCATTTGCTCCAACCTACTTCCTGCGGCTGTGAATTTTTTCCTAAGATATTTCATTCCGCGCAACCGATATTCGTTGCGCGGTACCGCGCAACCTGCGTGGCTGCGAAGAAATTTTCTCCAAGTCTTTTCCTGTCCGCGTAAAGAATATACTTTGTGCGGTTCCGCGCAAAGCACTCTTTCCATTACTTTAATGATTTTCTGACCCTTTCTTCTTGCACCTTTCTCTGATCTTCTTCACTCTTCTTGGAATCATTATTTTCACAATGGCTCACACCAAGCGAACCTTTCGCCTTGTCAATTCCCCCACTACACAACCCTCTCATCCTGATTTATCTGATCCATCTGTTTTTCGCCCTTCTCCTTCTTCTGATTAACCTCTTGCTAAATGGTCAAAAACTACCCCCAAGACTCCTTCATACTTTAAGGAGCCCGTTCTGCCTACCTTCGACTTTACTGAGCGGATCGAATCTCTTCCATCCCCTATTCATCGTACAATAGCGCTGGGGAGTCTTAAATGTCCTCCTAGGCACGACAGAGACTATGATTGGGACGAGTGGTTAAAAACCACTACCCACATCCGCACTGATAGCCAAAGGCCACCTCCTCGGGAAGACACTCCTCCTGCTTCCCACTCGAAGAAGGCTCGCCGTAACAAGGCGAAAGAATTTGAAGAAAAAATTGCTGAACACAAGAAGAAGAGGCTCCAGAACTCATGGGACTCGGTACGAGTCATCGAGGGTATCATGAAGTTTGATAACCCCCACTCAGAAGGCATGACAATAATTCCCATCAATGTCTACCGCCACCAGTGTATGCTTGACTGTGAACCTAAGGACCACGTTCAAGGAGAAAGACTGATGTACACTGAGTCATGGGCGACGAGAGAACCACGTATCCTTGAAGGGATAATACGGACGGAAAAGCCGCGACAAAAGATCGAAAAAATCTACCCCATGATTTTCCTCATGCCTTTTCATAGTCCTCATGACTTTTTTCCTTCTCATTTTTATGAGACCATCCGCCAACGTTTTTGAGATCGCGTCCAACTCTGGGGACCAGAAGACTTCCGTACCAGAGGTCTATTAACTGCTTGACGTTATTATTCTGACTGGGCAGAAACAATTTTGCTGAAGCATGCGAGTACACTAGCCAAAATTGGTCTTTACGATGCTATAGAAGTCACGTCAAAGTATTTCTATAAGGAACCCAACGTGCTAAAAGGTTTCATCGAGTATTGGTCACCAACTACCAAATCTTTCCACCTTCCATATGGTGAAATGAGTGTTACACTCTGGGACCTTCATCGTATCGCTGGTCTTCCTATAATAGGCAAATTTTATGATGAATTCATCCCTTCCAACAGAGAACTTGCCTTCGTTTCTTCTCCTGATCGCAGACCTTCCATATCTGAAACCTCCATTGAGCTATTCAGGAAAATGGGAAAATTCTCCAATATTCACAAGCTTTCCCCTTTGCAATGGCTTGCGCATTTCTCCAGATCCCTCAGGTATCTATGAACCCATGACTCAACTCTTTTCTCTCTTCTTCATTTTTTTTTTTGAAAGTTTCATCATATACATATTCTCCTTTTTGTAGGTTTCGAGATTTCCGTTCTAAGGAGTTAACACGGCTCCGTGATGCAATGAAAGCAAGACCAGAGTATAGTTCATTCGGAGAACTTGCGGCTTTCTTGGCTTATTGGATAAGCCTTGTTGTACTCCCTAGCTCCAAATAGGCAGACGTTGTTCACCTCACGGTCTTTGTTGTAGCTGGTGCCTTGGTAGAAGGCCACAGATATTCTCTTGCTCCTCCAGTATTATGTTCCATTTATAGGGCTCTTGGGGAGATAGCCACCCGTATAAAGGATCCTACTCTTGGAACTTCATCAGCATACACTTCTTGGTATTATATTACAGGCTGGCTAGGAGTCTATTTTCCCTGGACTTTCGAAGCACCTGAAAAAGGATACGTTCATCCGGCACATCTCCCGCTTTGGTTCTTTCAGCAAAGAACTATGGCCAAGAGGGCATATGACTAGGTTGCCAATAAAATTCGGGACAACGACCAGATAGATTTCTTTCAATTCCGTCTTCACCGCTGCATCGAGGATACAGATATGGTGGATCAAGGAACACTCACTCCACCAGAAAGGATGTTCTTTCTTTCTCTTCGTTCTTGTAGCCTTCCTTTTCGAGAGGGGACAGAATTCTGGCGAGAGCCCTATTATCCCAGCCATTTTGGTCTCCAATTTGGTTACGATCAGACTGTACCAAAAGATTACGGACTGGTCACCTGAAAGATGCGTTGTACGGTACGGGTCCTCTCAACTGGGCCATGATATGGAAGTAACTTTTGAATGTCCGTGTCGATTTGTCTTTCATAATTCCTAGCTGCGAGCGCATAGTTCGTACCTCATACAGCTGGATGCGATGGTGGGATCATCAATCATATCTAGTCACCAAATGTCTCCCGGTGGACTCTCCCATCTTTCTTCATCCACCTAGATTGAAAGGCAAGATAGAGAGCAGGATTGGCTTTATCCTAGAGAAGAGTCATGCATCACAAAGCGGAGAAATTTGTAGAAAAATACCGCTAGAAGAACCCATCCGTGAGATAAAACCCATTAATACTTTGGATGGGTGCTTCGCTCACGGGGTCTTAAGAGAATTTGAGCAAGCTCTTCGTGACTCTACCCATCGAGCTACGGATAGTACTGTAGGTACATCTTCTCCTCTTCTAGCGAAGACCATAGTGGTTCAAGACGAACCAACTCATGATGCTCTGGTGCCTCCTTTACAACCCACTCGCCCTAGTTCATCATCTCCAATGACCAGATCAAGGGTGGGTTTACAAGCTTCACCTTCCCCTCATGTCTCTCCCGTAGGAACAGGACAAGCGCCTGTCTCTCCTTTAGCTGAAGATCTTGCACCAGAGATCGGTCAAGCTGCTTCCTCGAAAGGAAAGCAAATTGCTACTGCAGAAATTGATGAGGACCTCCTAGAGGACGAAAGCTCGGCTTCATCATCAGAGAATACTGCTTCTTCTTAGCATGAAGATGATGAAAATGGTGAAAGCAGTGAAGACACGGATGATGATTTTGAAGAAGACGAAGTTGATATTGACGGAGAGGAGGAAGCAACTTGAGAGGATATTGAAACGGAACACCTCGCAACCTTTGAACCTGAAGTTCTCCCTAACACTAGAATTCCTGCCAAATCTCCTATAGCTGTAGAAGAAGAAGAGGAACTTTTAGATTATGGCGAATATGGATAGTCACCAGGTAAAGGGAATTTAACTTTCACATATCTATCTATCTGCTTATTTAATATCAATTATTTATCTAGAGCTATTGTATCTCCCTCCTTTTTTTTAGGTGCTCATGTTGCTATTATCGAGGTAGGTGAGATTTCCCCCTCAGATCCCCTTGCGACTGTATCAGTTATTTCACCGAGAATCCCTTTAAGTCCGTTAGCGACGCCTAAAACAGTGGCTCGTGAGATCGTATTTCCAACCGAAACCACAGATCTGCCGACTCCGACCACCAGGGACTCGAGTACGGAGGCCAGGGCACCTTCCCTTGCAGACATGGTGGGGACTAGTCCTCCTGTGATTCAAGGAGCCTCTCTTTCTGCTAATTGTGTCTCGATGACAGGTACGGGCAGAGATGTAGACATATTAACTTGTTTTATTCAAAACAATATACATCCTTCTATTGATATCTCTGTATACTTTCTTCCTTGTGTGTTATAGGAACTCCTCACAGTGGGGCAGCCAGTTCTGACTCGGTAGCCACTACATCTGAACTCTCATCTTTCGCAAAGATCCCTACTCACAAAATGCTCTTCATGAGGAATTCTTTGTCAGCAATAGTCCATATCTTTAAAGATCCTGAACAATGGTCTGACTTGGATCTTGCTATTGAAATCTTGGAGAGTTCTACAAGGATGGCCAGAATTGATATATCCTCTTTGCGAGGTTTGCTTCTCAGATTCCTTGATTCAGTAATTTCTTTAGCATCGGCGAAGAGTGTTACAATCCCACCTAAAATCTTAGAGTATGGGTAGTAATTAACATCCTCACAAGAGCAAGCTTCCTTGATTACTTCCTCCATTTCTAAGCTCGAGAAAGAATACTCAATTCTTCAAGGTCAATTAAAGATTTATACTGATGAAAGGGTGATTATTCAAGATCGTATTACTGCTCTGAAAGAAGAAATCTCTCAGCTAGAGTCGAAGAATCATGAGAAGGAATCATCCATCCAGGATATTGAAGAGAAGATGTGAACTATTATTCAATCTGTTGATGCAAAAAAGTCAGTGCTGCTGCAAAATAGAGTAGTGATCACATCTTTGGAGAGTAAGCTAGCCGACCTTCCTGATCAGGCAAAGATTATTCTTGAAGGAAAATCAAAGCATGATGCATCTCGAACGCAACTAAAAGGAAATTTGCGAAGACATATGGAGGCATTCGGAATGGCAGGGGAACTTTAAACATGTATTTTTCATTCATATGTGTGTTTTTTTAGCAAGTAACTTATTTGGCTTTCAAAAGATGTATTTATGACAGCATTTTAAGATATTTTCCCTTTTTGCTGAAGCATTATCATATCTCATATTATCGCAATCATATTTATTTATTCATACTATCATACTGCATATTGTTGCGATCGTATTTATGATGGCCAATTTTAACCTTTTATGCATGTTAGTACGGGATTTCCTATGTGGGCATTTAAGTTGGCGGTACTATATTTCAATTTAGTCAGTCACACACAGTTTAAACTCATGAGTAGTGGAGCACATACACAGTTTAAGCTCTTGAGTAGTTGGAGCAACTTAGACTCGTGCAAGAGTCGGGTCTCACGTGATGGTCTCTGTAACTCTTATGAGTTCACTGGACTTCTCACCGCCTAGGGAGTTCACAAACCACGATCCATTAGAGGGGCCCAGTGAAGCTACCGGGACCGTGAACTCGGTTGGTTTTACGCACAGGGTTGGCCGCGGTAACTCTCTAGAGTTCACAGAGCTCGCAAGGCTACCTTTGGGGTACCAAATCCATGGTTGCCATTCCATCGATGAGTAGGTTTAAGCCCTTCCTCATGAGTTAGTAGTGGAATCGAACCACAAATCTGGAGGGTCTTATACATGGTTGGCATAGTGCTCACACTGCGGCCCTTATTTTCTTCGTCTGCAAGAGCGAGCCCATTCACGGGAGGGCATTTTCCTCCGTTCCCCGTGACGCTGCCAGGCAACTATACAGACGGCATGGGAGTTACGCGTGACTAGCCATTTACTTTTTAGCCATTTAGGCATATTAGTCATAGGCTTCATTAGCTACTCGCATGGGTGGGTACGATAGCCTTCACGGGCTTTTTAAGGCCACTGACTTCTCGTCCGCTTTCCCGAATGGCGCAAATGATAGGACTCATGCGTAGCTGGCAATCTCTTCTTGATTAATCCTTCTAGGGATTGATCTTTTAAAGCTTTCAACCCTTCTTTTAGAGCATAATAATTTTTGATTTGGCTCTTTGCTCTTCTATGATTTATCTTTTCTCTTTAGGATTTCAGCCCTTTTAGGATTTTGACCCTTTGAGGATTCAGCTTGGCTAGGCTGCCTTGGATGATTGTAGTTAACCGTATGATGTCCTGTCATGCCTTGTAAGGCAATAATAATTGTAATCATCGTTATCGCCAATATGATAAATGTATCTGGCAGAGATCATCGTTACTTCTTGTAAGACCCGTATCCCAATCCGTACTATTTCGTCACTTCACGCGATCCTTCTCGTCAAATTTTGGCAGTTCGTGACCTGTAGTCGACGTTGCGCACGACCGTAAGTCGTATCCTATACATTTGAGTCGGCTTAATCTACGGCTTGTATCATTGCGACCGCACCGTCGCCGCAGTTCCAACGCCGCGACTCACGCATCGATCTGATACCCTGACTAAGAGATGTGGGTTGGTGTTTATTTTGAGAAAATGCTACGCGTTTACAATCCCAAGAGAATCTCTACAATGTGTCCCATCAATCACATCAATCAATCACCCATCAATCACTTTATGTCAAGTACACATTACCTTTCACCCCATTCCTAAGCAACCCCTAAAGTCAACTCTTTCTCACCCTCTCTCTTACACCACCCATACTAGTCAAGTACCACATCACTTACATCCATCACTCACATCTCTCCTTACATCTCACCTCTCTCTCATTTCTCATCACAATTCCAAGCAAGCAAGAGCCTCCCACGTCCAAGGCTTTCCATGAGAGAAATGTGCATTTTGGTGGCCCACTTCCCATCTCCAAATTCCATCATCCTAGCCATCTATTTCCCATCTCCACCATCAAAGTAAAGCTCTAAGAGACCGGCATCCCGACGGACCAAGAAGATCAAGTGATGGGTGCTTCTATAGGATAGTTTACTTATTTTTATGATGGGCTAAGTGAGGCCCACCGATCAATGTTGTGGATCTCACTTGGGACCCTAAGATGTGGCCGATGGCCCATCTTGATCATCGAAATCATTCCATGGTGAGGGCCAATCTCCATGGATGTCATCATGATGTTTACTTTCTTAGTTGAATGAGGTCATCTAGACCTTTCATTTTTGGTGGAGAGGGGATCTCCATCGTTGATTCTTGATTTGGCGGGCCCACATGCAATGGGACTCGTTTGATGTATGATTGGTTGTATGGAAGGGAGGGCTCATAGTGGCGGAGCCCTCCATGCACGTGTGTCACTCAATCTCTCTCCCTTCTCCTTTTGTTATGTTTTTGTGTGATGATATGGCCCTATGGCCCACTTGGATGGACCCCACAATGGAGTATGTATTGGAATCCAAACCATTTAAGGGTGGGGCCACTTTACATATGTATTGTGACCACACCACCTCACCATGTGGTGGCCCACCTATGAAGGGCCCACCTTAAAGGCTTTGCACGCCCAAGCAAAAAAAAAAAAGAATGAGAGAGAGTCCAGGGACTCTCTGGACGTTTAAAGAAAAATAACCATTTTAGCCTTTTCAAGGCATTGGAGGTGGGCCACTTGTATAGGACCCACCTTGATGTTTGTATTTAATCCAAGCCGTCCATCCTCTTTCCCGACTCATTTTAGGCATTGAGCCGCAAAATGAGGAGGATCCGAGTATCTAGTGGGCCATGGTTTTAAAAACATTACCATCACCATTGAAACCTTTCCAGATTCTCTTTACACACTGAAAAAGGGCCGATATTGGTCTTGATATGTTTGTTACGGGCCGTGGAATCCAATGGCTGGGACGGATTCTTCTATTACGGGCCCCATACATGAAAAACCGTGGGATTTCGTGATTTTTAAAATTAAAAAAAAAAATAAAATCAAAGAGGCAGCAGCTCCGCGTCAGCGGGCGGACGGTGGGCAGGGACCTACGGCCCTGCACGTGAGCCCCACCTTGATGCTTATTTTCCATCTGAGCTGTTCACAGGGTGGGCCACTCTCTGAAGTGGCCCCACCCCAAAAATGAGCTTGATCTGATGCTCAGGTGGCCCACACTGTGAGAAACAGTGAGATTGGACGTCTACCACTGAAATCCTTTTTGGGCCCCACAGAAGTTTTGGATCAAGCTGAAATTTTTTTTCACCCTTCATTCAGGTCTGCGTGACCTAATGAATGGGTTGGATGGCATGTAAACAATATGATGGGCCCCACATGGGACCCACAGTGATGTATGTGCCTAAAATCCAGCGTCCGTACGGACGGTGGAGCCCACTGTCATGTACGCATGTGTGTGTGTGCGTGTGTGTATGCGTGTGTGTGTATGTGTAGATATATATATATATATATATATATATATATATATATATATATATATATATATATATATATATATATATATATATATATATATATATATATATATATATACTGTATATAAATTATATATTATATTAAACATAATATGTTTATGATGGTGGGCCTTCATGTGACCCCCCACCATGATGCATGTGTTGCGTCTCACCGTCTATCCATTTTGAAAACTCATCTCTTGAGCTAAAAATGAGCCAGATCTATGGTTCAAATGGGCCCACTTTGGTATGTATATAGGGCCCATGTTGATCCATTTATGGCCATTCATTTAGGCCCACCTTTATGCACATCTAAGACCATGGGTTTAAGCCCATTTGGCATATGTAATGCCCATGGGTTTGGGCCCATTTGACAGATGCAATGCCCATGGGATCCAGCCCATTTATTCTATATAAGGCCCACGGAATTCATGTCCATTTGATGCATATTAAAGCCCATGGGATCAAGCCCATTTGATGTGCATGAGGCGCAAATGGAGTGGCCCATTTAATATATTTAAAGCTCATGTGTGTAGGCCCATCTAATATATTTAAGGCCTAAGTTGTGAGGCCCATTTTGATGTATTTCAAGGCCCATGGATCATGGACCATTGCAATGTACATAAGGCTCATTGGTGAGGCCCATTAATGCAACCCATTTGATGTATCAAGGCCCATGGGTCGAGGCCCAACGGGATGACCTTAGGGTCCATTGCAATGTGTGACTTCCCATGTTCATGTAATGATATATATGGTGGGTCATGCCTAGGGAACAATGTTGGTTTAACGTCCATATTGTATGTACAATGTTGGTTAAACGTCCGCATTGTAACTCCCCTTAGGGCCCATTGATAGGCCCATGCTCGTTGCTATCCATCACCTTATAACATGCTTAGTATAATCTCATGACTCATGCCCATACGCATCATATGTATGCTTGATTTGAGTAGCGAATGATCATAGCATATGTTATTGGGCAGACCACTTATGGGACACATTATGAGATGGAGTGCCCTATATGATCGTGCAGTACGCGCTGGATTTCTGCATGATTTGACGTGTGATTCATGCATCTCGTATACGAGTGACTTGATTACTGCATGCCCTAGCGACATCAGGGCCGTGGCTCCACAGGTACATCATGGATGGCCGTATCGGATACCGGAAATACTTGTTCTAGCACTATGGGCACTTAGGATGTCCTTAGGTGAGAGTCCCAGAACCTTTTTGGTACTAGGAGATGCTCCAACATCTAGACCAAGTGGATACATGAGCGCCCGAGTGCCGAATACCAGTAGGCTGCATCTCCCACTGTGTCGTGGTCGGTTGGAAGGGGGTATGGCCTTATCCGCCTGAGAGAGGGGGCTATAAGCTAGGCTGAGTTTGACCAGCTCGCAAATGAGTCCGCTATCAATGAGCTGGGTAGGTATTGGCAGACTACTGGTCAGGCGGATAGTGAGGTCTATTCCGCTTTCTTGACTGTTCAGCTAGGGAGGTGGCAGTCACTGTGAAGTGTATTAGACCCCGGTGATATCAAGAGAGGAACTGTACTGATATATGTACTTGATGAGTACCGACTTTCTTGGATTGCATTTCGCATATGACATTCGGCTATGTAGGCCTTGCATTGCATCGGTGTGGTCGATGGCATTCATATCTCGCATCATGCCTTGCGTTACATAGCCTTGGTATGGTTGATTTTATTCATGGGCTTACCGCATACTTCCTCATTATCTGATGTTGTACACTCGGCGTTTGCCTTTCGCACACACTTACACCACCCTCTAAGCTTTTGTAAGCTTATGCACGATAGTTGCGTGCAGGTAACGTTGGACAGCAGCAGTGCTGAGGCAGGAGCACGCACCAGGACCCTTTTGGAGTTTCTTTTGATCACCTTGTATTTCTCTTTCCTCATTGTACTTAAAGTTCTTGATATAGTGGATATGTGGTGATGCTGTTTTGTGACTTGGTTATGCATGTGGTTATGCTCCATTACAAACAAAAAATCATTATGAAAATCCTACTTGTAGGATCCCAGGATTGGAATCTGGCATTTGATTGTCAGGAGACGAGAATGGGACACTACGGAGGCTGTCGGCACCGAATTCGGCAATTAGGATTCATGTGAATCCGATTTTTGGGTTTGGGGCGTGACACTTCTGATAATATCTTAAAGATGATTTTCACGATGATACTCGCCAAACTTTGTCATTTGCAGGACTCATTTGGTGATGACGATGATTGCCTTCATTCAAGATACTTGCTGAATGTAGTTAATATGCTCGTGAATTTCTTCTTTATAGATTTTCTAAACATGTAGACATGTAAACATGATCCCGTTCCTTCTTGCCCCCTTTTGATATAGAATCATTATGTCGATAATATTCTGAATCAAAATCAGTAGCTTCTTCTTAGGGGTAATATCTCTTGATGAAGCGAGCATTGATCGGTATACTGATACATTTTCCATCTTGATCGGCAATTCTATATGCTCCATTGGAATAGACTTCATTTACTACATATGGCCCATCCCATTTAGGCTCAAATTTACCCCCTGTTCAGCGGGTGACCACTATAGGTCTTTTCAACATTAACACCATATCCCCCCTTTTGAAAGAGCGGTGTTTAACTTGTTTACTGAAGGCAATCGATATCCTAGCTTGATACGATTGCAGTCGCTGTTGAGCGACCAGACGTCCCTCATCAAGCAGATCCAACTCTTTCAGCCTCATTTTAGCATTTTCATCATCTGTTATGGACTGATGTACCGCTACTCTGAGCGATGCCACTTGTATTTCGATTGGGATAACTGCCTCCACACCATAGTTAAGGAGTATGGTGTTGCCCCTGTTGCTGTGCGTTGAGTAGTCCTGTATGCCCGTAACGCTTCTTGCAACTTTTCATCCCAATCCCGGCTGTTGTCAGTAACCGTCTTCTTCAGTATTTTGATGATTTTTTTATTAAATGCCTCTGCTAACCCATTGGCCGGGGGATAATAAGGTGTAGAGAATGAGTGATGAATGCTAAATTTCTGGCATAGTTTTTCCATGCCTCTATTTTTGAAGGGAGTGTCATTATCAGTAATAATCTTCTGGGGAATACCGTGACGGTATATTATGACGTGCCGGATGAAATTGACCACGTCCTTTTCTTTAACATTACGTAAAGCAACTGCCTCAGTCCATTTGGAGAAATAATCCGTTACCGCCAGAATATATTGCTTTCCTCTGGATGAAGGCGGGTTTATAGGACCAATTACATCGAGTCCCTAGGCGAAGAAAGGCTAAGAGGCAATAGACTGGTACAAGTCTTTTGGCGGAACGTGTATGATGTCTCCGTGAATCTGGCATTCGTGGCACCGCTTTGCGTAATCGACAACATCTTTGAACATGGTGGGCCAATAATAACCCATTCGATGTATTCTGTGGAATAAATTTCGGCCCGCCTGATGTGCTCCACATTCACCAGAGTGTGCCTCCTGCAATACTTGCCTGGGTTCTTGCTTGTCTAAACAGCGTTACAATATTCCATTATAAGATTTTCTATATAATACTTCGCCGCATATGATGAATCTGACCGACCGCTGTTTGATTTGCTGCTTCGTTGCCTGATCCTCTGGCAAAATATCAAATTTAAGATAATCAATAACAGGTTGACGCCAATCATCTGTCGTTATCTCTAGGCATGAGATAGGACATGTTTCAACTGTTTCTTCTATGATCTCTAGAGATGGCAAGAATCTTCTTTCTTCTATAGTTACTTGAAGAGGACTCCTGTTAGGACATGACAGGGCGGCTGCTAGGCTAGCCAAAGCGTCTGCTTTTGCATTCTCAGATCGCGGTATATGCTTAATTTCTACATGGTAGAACCATTCTAATAATTGCCAGGCTTTCTGACAATAGGGCAAGAGTTCTTGCTTCCTTACTTCGAACTAGGTCGTCAATTGATTTATAATTAATTTGGAGTCTCCGAAGATGTGCAGCCTTTTTATTTTCATCTGCTGAGCTATTTCCATCCCAATGATGAGGGCCTTGTATTCAGCCTCATTGTTTGTGCATGCGGTACCGATTGTGAAGGAGTATGGTAACAAGTCACCTTGAGGGATAATGAATATCACCCCTGCCCCTGTGCCTGATGCCCGCGCAGCGCCATCGAAATACATATGCCATGGGCTCTGTTCTTCGGTTAGTATAACGTGCTCATCTGGAAAGTCATCAGTGATAGCTTCGCAATTTACCACGGGGTGTGCTGCAAGGAAATCCACCACTGCTTGCCCTTTCACTGCTTTAGCCAGTTTATAAGTAATGGTGTATTTTGAAAGCAACAACATCCATTTAGCCAATCTTCCTGACAACATCGGCCTTGTCATTAAAAACTTGATCGGGTCTGCTCTTGAGATTAAATTTATGTCATGAGAGAGACAATAATGCCTCAACTTTTGGACTGCAAATATCAACGCCAGACACTCCTTCTCGATCGGAGAATAATTGCATTCAGCTCCCATCAATGTTCGGCTTAAGTAATAAAGAGCGGCTTCCTTCCCAGTTTCATTTACCTGAGCCAGCAAAGCACCTAAGGAATTTTCGGCCGCGGATATGTATAAAATAAGTGGTTTCCCTTTCATTGGGGTTGTTAACACCGGTGGTTGCTTTAATAATCTCTTTATCGAGTCGAATGCATTCTGACAAGCTCGATCCCATACGAAGTCTGCATCCTTTTTCATCAGATGTGAGAATGGCTGGCACCTTCCTGCCAGATTTGAAATAAAATGGCGAATGTATGCTAGTTTTCCCTGTAAACTTTTCAATTCCTTCAAGGTCGTTGGTGGCGGCATATTTTGAATAGCTTTGACTTTCTCTGGATCGATTTCGGTTCCCCTGTGCCATACGATGAAACCAAGGAATTTTCCCGAAGATACCCCAAATGCACATTTGGCTGGATTCATCTTTAATTGTTTCTTTCGTAATCGACAGAAAACTGATTCTAAGTTTTTGCGATGCTCCTGATGATCTCCTGATCTAACAATCAAGTCGTCGACGTAACACTTGACATGTTTATGCATCATGTCTTGAAATATATTTTGCATTGCTCTTTGGTACATCGCTCCAGCATTTTTTCGACCGAAAGGCATGACCTTATAGCAATAGATTCCCAGCGGCGTTCTAAACGTTGTTGCTTCCTCATCTTCAGGTGTCATTCTAATCTGGTTGTATCTAGCATAACCATTCATGAAAGACATGACAGCATATTAAGTTATACTATCAATAAGTAATTCTGTTATTGGAAGTGGAAAATCATCCTTCGGACAGGCCTCATTCAAATCCCTGAAATCAATGCACACTCTGATTTGTCCATTTTTCTTTTTTACAGGGATAATATTTGATATCCACTTTGGATACCTGACTTCTCGAATGAAACCGACCTTGATCAACTTGCTAACTTCCTCTTCAATTAACGGTATTAGGTCTGGATGAAACCGCCTTTGTGCATGCTTAACTGGTTTTTTCTCTTTAGAGATATTTAATCGGTGCATTGCTACGGCGGGTTCTAAACCTGACATTTTCGCGTACATCCAAGCAAACACATCTTTATTTTCTTAGAGTAGTTGGCAATACTTCCCGGACTCTTGCTCAGAGAGGTTGCTACTAATAAATGTATTCCGAGGTTCTTCTTCTGTACCCAAGTTTATTTCCCGCAGGCTGTCTATCGTTGGCTGCCCACCGTCCTCCATTGGTTTCGAGGCTGTCTCGGGATACTTGACCGTTTCGGGATCTTCTTCCGGTGTGTGCGTAACCATAATCATATTCACTGACGCCTCTGCTCCTAACCCTTGAAATTTTCTTCGCTTCTCCAGTTCAACCCTAGGAGGGATTTGAATTCCCTTGCCATGATTTAATCCAGTGGGCTTATCATAATCAAAACCCATGTTTCTCATAATTTTCTTACTAGTTGAATTGTACCTCTCCAGATTCTGCGATGTTAGCTTACCGCGGTATGCATTGTTCACGCTTTCCTTTCTTGCTTTTGTTTTGACTGCAGTTTTAAACTCTATCGGCTCGGGATGTTTGGTATTGGCCTTAACTTGAAACCTCCCTGGAGCAGCTAAAAATGTCCTACACCTTTCAGCATTAGGTAATGGCATCGTATAATTAGATTGCAGAATTCTTAACTGCTCTGGTGACAATAGTGTTAATGGCAGCTGCCCCGGTTGTCTCAAGTGCTTTGGTACAAAATAGAACTTCTTTCTTACTTCCGCCGTCCCCGAAGATTCTCCTCTTTCTTCTCGAGCCTTATCTGTTCGAGCGTCTTTCGCGGCTTTGCTTTCATTACTACATCCCTCTTCCTCGTAGAACCCTTTGTAATAAATAGCATCTGTAAAGAAAGATTCGGCTTCGGTATATGGCTTCGCGTCAGCTATCACTTTACATTGTACTCCGTCCTTGCAATACTTAAAGCATTGATGCAAAGTAGAAGGTATAATACCATATTGATGTATCCATGGTCTTCCCAAAAGGAGATTGTATGTCGTTACGACGTTTATAACGTGACATACGACATCAGTACTTAATTCTCCCACTTCCAGCGTTACTATAATTTTACCCAGCGCACGCTGCCCATCTTGATTGAAGCCCTATATCATCATTCCACTAGGGCGGAGATCAAAAAGGCGATAGTCCAATTTGCCCACCATTGAAAGCGGTAAAAGGTTCACTGCAGACCCATTATCTATCATAATCCGTTTCACCCTTGTCCCGCAGACGTGACCTTCTATCATAAGGGGCCTATTATGTTCCGTTTCGCTGATCATATCATCATCGGAGAACGAGATGATTGGCAGACAATCTGCTTGCTTACCATGTATTTCTTGCTTCATTTCTGTCAGTAGAGTTTCTCTGACATTATGATTAGATAATGCCTGTATTAAACTCTGTCGAAAATCCTCTGATAATTTGAGCGCATCGTAGATGCTTAAACGTGTCGGTATTCCTTTCAAATGGTTAACTACATCGTAGACTACTTTTGTCATTTCGCCCTCGTTCTCTTTCCTATCGTCATTACTCCGTTCACTGGTGACTTCTTTCCTTACAATCCCCATTTTCTGCTTTACGGGACTTGTCATCTTCTTCCCTGAGCGTAATGTAAGCATTACCATATTCTTTGCTAATTTCTGACTTTCTTTCCTTCTCACCTCTCGAGCCTTTTCTCGGGCCGTGAACATGTTTACTGTCGCTCTTGTATTCCTTCTCTTTCCTTCACCCATTATTATTTCACCCTTCTCTATCATCTGTTGTATGATGCACTTTAGTGTATAGCAATTCTCTGTCAGGTGTCCGACTAGGCGATGATATCGATAAAAATCCCTTTCCGTGGTTTTTGTCACATCTTCCGGCCGTTTAGGTTCTGACAATTTTATGGTGCTGGCTTTTAGCAATTCTTTCATCATAGGAACCACATCTTCCTTATTGAAGTCGAAACCTTCATGAGAGTCGAGCATCCTGAACCTTTTCCTATTGTAATTGTACTTTGACTGATTCCTTCTTTCTTTTTTTCCGGTCTTCTATCTTTTGGACCCTTCGTATCCTTGTCTTTTCTATCGCGATCGAAGGCATTCACGGTCGACCAGAGGCCATTCTGACAGTTTCGTGATGAAAGGCCGGTATTTTGCGCGTCATTAATTCCAACGCGTGAGCTTTGGTGGCCAGGTCACTGAATGTTCGGATGTCGACGCTGGTGAGTCCAAATGCAATTCCTGTTTCCATGGAGTTCAAACACATTTTTGCCTATTCTATTTCTTCTGGCAACTGTCTGCATGATGCTCCCAGTGTTTTCCATCTGTCGATGAACTTTTCTACTGGCTCTCCTTCTCGTTGTCGTATAGAGGCCAGTTCTGTAATGCTTACATCACATTCTGACGAGAAGAAATTTGACATAAAAGCATCTTGCATTTGTTCCCAAGTCCGAATCATTCCGGGAGCCAGGCTGGAATACCACTGGAATGCCTTATGGGTTAGCGATGACCCAAACAATCTCAGGCAATATTGTGGTATTGTGGAAAAATTCTCCATACTAGTAATGAAATGCATCAGGTGTTCTTTTGGTGATCCTTCCCCATTAAATTTATGAAAGTCTGGCTTCTTGAAATTGGTTGGAAATGGAACATCTTCCACTTCTCTTGGATACGGTGTTCGGTATATAAAACGGCCAGTGTTTTCCCGCTCCCTTTCTGTCCTTACAGTTTCTTCGACAACCTGTCTTATGTCATCATGCGTTATTGCTCTCGTCACTGGAATAGACTCTCGCGATCCAATTCCTTGAGGATGAGGACCTTCCTGTTGGCTTCCTTGCCCATTCGTTGCCCCCATCATCGGTGGAGCCGTTATTTGGGCTACATTATGCGCCAAAGTAGCTAAAGCTTCCCTGAGATTCCAACACTCCTCCATTAACGCTCTTTGTGCTTCGGTCATTTGGTTGACGCGATCTTCCATCGTTGAAATATCCTCTCTATTCGTCTCAGCCATATGCACCGTGGCCTCTTTACTACTTGCCGAAGGCATTGCTGGGGTAAAATGAGAGTATGTCGATGCGGCAGGGCTTGTAAAGAGGGGAAAGATCAGAGTCTCATTCGATTTCTACGTGCTTACTGTGTTGTTAATTGACCAGGGTGATACAGTCTTTGGTAAGCTTTCCTTGGCTGACACGGGAGTTGGTGAACCAATTAACGGTGCTTTGCCTTTCTGCTCTTTTGTGCACTTGTTCCTTGGAGAGACCAGTGCCGAAAAATCGCGCGACGCAAACTGTGGGCTTGTCTGCCTAGGGTATATCGCAGGAGGAGCAAGCTCAGGGTTCTTCCTGACTGTACTGTGCATTATCGGTCCCCTGGTCTTTGGCAAAGATGAGTTCACTTTATGATTCTTCGCATTCCTTGCTCTTGCCTTGCATGACAGGACCATGGTCCAATCTCCGTCACTTTCCTGCGGTTGAGGTGAAGTGGATATGACTCCGGCTGTAATTCGAGTCACTGTACTCTTGCCAATAGGATGCGGACTCCTACACTTTGGGGCGCCAGTTGGCGCGTATTCCACTATAAACCCCGTGGGAGTGAAGCGGAAATTCACTTTCCTCATAAAGCTAGCCATCAGTTGTATGTTGCAGTCGAACTCAGGTACCTTCAGTCATAAAACATTCGTGAAATTAGTATATAAATGGTTAATTGTGAACGATCTTAGAGATGAAGGGGAGGATGTTCCCACTGAGAGTCGCCATTTTGGCGCCTAGAGGACGCCAAAAGGTGACGACCGCGTCTACACCTTTTTCCACATGTTAAGTAAGATAATAAAGAGATAGTCCCCAGCAGAGTTGCTATTTTGTTTTAACAAGAAAACAAATGCGTTTCTGTTCTCGGGATATCATCTTACTTAATCATGATAGAGGGAAAGTGCAAACACGATCATCACATTTTATTAATTTCAAGTTCATTTACATCCTTTAATCTCCCTTGATTCTAAGATACATTCATTTAAATATATATAAACATTAAAACATAAAGTTCAAATAGCAAAGTCGATAGCATTTTAGCTTAGATCTCGATCTTCTCCAAAGACTTAGGAGGAATTGTAGATTGAATCTATCCTTCTTTAGAGAAATAAGGATTTGGACAGCCTTCCGACACCATTTTAATCATCTCCTAAAACTTAGGAGGAATATGCACTTCAGTGAATTATTCTCCTTTGTACTTGAACAAGAAGACTTGAATAGAGGAACGAGAAGACTTGAATAGAGGATTCTTCCGGCAGCATGTCGACTCTTAAAATTGATAGACTGCAGAGCAGTCTATTTACGCAGACCCGCGCAAAGGATATGCTTTGCACGATCGGGCACAAAGTCCCCTTGGATGGCTGCTCTCACCTTCAGTCTTCTCTTCTGGCTTTACTTGCGGTCTTCTTTCCTTGCTTCACTTGTTCTCTGAACTCTTCAAAAACCAACCCCTAACCAAAGAACTAACGGGGTATTTATAGGCGCTCACACGTGCGGAATCTTCCGATCTTAACGATGTGGGACACAAACAGACTACACTCATCTTGTCAGTATCAATGTAGCGCAAGGTATATGTCTTGCACGGTTTCGCGCAAAGAATATTGGTTGCGCGGTCTCGCGCAAAGTATATGTCTTGCGCGGTCCCACGCGAACTTCTTTACGGCTTTTCTTCTTTCAACTCTCTTTCACAACCTCTCAATCTTCATTTGTTCCTTTCTTCCTCATATTTTTACTCCTCAACATCCCGTGAGGCATTGTATTTTCTTGATGGTCCGAGGTGAACTCATGTCGAGGAGCGCTTTGATCTTGTCTGGGTTAGCTTCGATGCCTCACTAACTAACTTGAAAACCAAGGAACTTTCCTGATTCTACTCCGAAAACACACTTTGCGGGGTTCAACTTCATTTGCTATTCCCAAAGGACACCGAATGTTTCCCCAAGATCTATAAGGTGATCAGATGACCTGATACTTTTCACCAGCATGTCGTCGACGTATACTTCCATGGTGCGCCCGATCTGTTTGGCAAACATCTGGTTAACTAACCTCTTATGTGTTGTCAAAACGTTCTTCAGGCCAAATGGCATGACTCGATAACAGTAGAGTCCCTTGTTCGTGACGAAGGTAGTCTTTTGCCTGTTTGGGGGGTGCATCACAATTTTGTTGTATCTGGAATAGGCATATAGGAAGGAGAGAAACTCATGACCAGCCGTGCTGTCCACCAGTGGATCGATCCGAGGTAATGAAAAGCTATCTTTGGGGCATGCCTTATTCAGGTCTGAGTAATCTACACAGACCTGCCACTTCCCGTTGGATTTCCTGACAAGCACTACATTCACAATCCAGTCGGGGTAATATACTTCTTCTATGAAACCTACATTGAGCAGGATGGAGACCTCCTCGGTATGGCTTCATAGCACTCGACATCGAACAGTCTTCTTTTTTTTTTTACCGGCTTGTGGTCTGGATCCACATTCAGTCTATGGACCAGAACATCAGGGGAAATCCCTGGTATATCTGTGTGTGACTATGCGAAGACATCTCGGTGTCACCTTAGAAAGGCTAGCATTGTAAATTGCTACTCAAAATTTAATGACAATCCGAGCTAAATAGTTTTGCACGGATCGACTTCATCGAGGGGCACCTTTTCTAGGTCTTCTACCAATGAGTTCCCTGCGGGCCCACGGGGATCCATGACATTGATGGTAAGTGTCTACTTGAGTGCTCTTTTTTTGACTGCTATCACGTAACATCTCCGAGCCTCATGCTGATCGCCTCGAAGATAGCCTATCCCGCCCTCGGTTGTGAACTTCATTATCAGGTGGTAAGTAGAGACGACCGCCCACATTGCATTAAGAGAGTGTCTGCCCAGTATAACATTGGGAACCAATGGTACGTTGACAACAAGGAAGTCCACTATGAAGGAGACTTGATGATGTCATTCTCCTGCAGTTACTGGGAGGGAGATGGCTCCTTCAGAGATTACTCTTTCTATGGAAAAGCCATGCAGGAGAGTTTTCACGGGTCGGAGTCGCGACCGTGGAGCCCCCATCCTTTCAAAGGCCTTACAATAGATCACATCGGCCGAACTTCCAGTGTCGACGAGGATACGGTACACCTTAAGGTTTGCTATGATCATCGTGACCACCAGGGCATCGTTGTTCGGATGCTGGATTCCATGTGCGTCATCTTCTGTAAATGTTAGACTACACAGATTGATCCGAAGATCTTTGCTCGGTCGCTTGGTTAAATGGATGTAGTGCTCCTGTTTGGGTCTCCGAGAGTAGGTTTTTCGAGCCCTGTTCGAATCTCCTCCACCAGCTAAGCCCCCGAAGATGGTATGATTTCAACGGGCTCCTTTGTGGGGTTATTAGGACGTTCTAAGTCCCATTTTTCCTTCCGAGTGGATTTCTCCATTTTGGTATATCAATGCAGATGTCCTTTGAGGATAAGAGACTCAATTTTATCTTTGAGATCCACACAATCGTCCGTATTGTGGCCGTGGTCCCGGTGAAAGCGACAGAACTTCTGCTTGTCTCGATGCTCCAGGTCGGCCTTCATGCAAACAGGCAAATTCAGGAGCTTCACTCCTCGAATATTTAGGAGAATTTGCTCGGATGATGTGTCGAGGGGGGTATAGGAACGAAATTTCCCTTCCGGTCTCTAGCTCGGCTAACGATCGTGGGGGGTACGGTTGTCCGACCCTTTACCGGTTGGTTGGGATTCCTAGACATCTTTCCATTGTTAACCGGGTCATTTACTTGTCCACCTTTGCGAGCATTAATAAATTCCTCGGCGTTAGTATACTTCTGAGCTCTTGTCGCGAAGCCCACTAATGTCTTTGGAGGGTTCTTTCTGATGGAGAAAGTAAACCTCTCCTCCTTCAGACCGCTGATTACTGCAGCAAGTGCCATCTTGTCATCATATTCTTCTACCCGTAATGCTTCCTCATTAAAGCAAGCAATGTAGTCTTTCAGCGACTCTTTTGGTCCCTACTTGATGGTGAGCAAGTGATTATTAGGCTTTCGGCTTCTCTTACCGCTTATAAACTGAGTAAAGAATAGTCGGCTTAGCTTTGCAAAGGATCTAATGGAATTAGGCTTGAGTTGGCGGTACCAACTTCGAACAGATCTTGTGAAGGTGATTGAAAATCCCTTACACATCATTACGTCCGTTGTCATCTGTATCTGTATCTATGATCGATAGGCCTCTAAATGCTCGAGTGGGTTCCCGGACCCAGAATATTGGATGATGGGGTATTCGAAACCTCTGTGGCATCACTTCATTCATAATGGTGGAGGTGAAGGGAGGTTCGGTCTCTTCCATAATCACCTGAACCGTGGCAAGGACTGCCAATAGTTGTTGCTGCCTTTTCAAAGTTAAGAATTTATTATTGAGCTCCACAAACCGCGCTTCCTAGGGATCTTTATTCTTAGTAATAACCTTTAGGGCATCTTCCACCTCTAGAGTCCTTCTCTTCTCCACTCTAGCTGATGGCGGAGATCCATAGGTGCTAGAGCTGAGGTGATCGAGTTGTTCGTGTGAGCCCAGGTAGCAGTGTTTCAAGCTGAGACTCTAACTTACGCCGGGGGAGGATTTTGACCCGAAAGGGGCACCCAAGAGTGTTGGGGTGCCTCAGGCCTCAAAATCCTCGGCACAGAGTGAACCTCCATGAACAACCTGACTGGATCAAGAATGGGATCCTCCTGAATTAGGTGTAGCCGTGGTTCCCTTTATTGCTTCATCTTGCTTACATAGGGCTTGGATCTCGTTCTGCATGGCCCGATATTTTCTTGCCCGATTGTGAGAACGCTGTGAAGGCCCTAGTGCAGACTCAACATGAAGTGGTGATAAAGAGTGAGTTTGTTCGTTTGGCTCTGGTTCCATAGCTACTACTTTCTTCTTTCTTGCCATTAGATTTGAAAAACGGGAACCTAACCTTTAGTAATAGATTTCCATAGATGGCGCCAAAAAATGTTGATGCCAAAATCTAGTCAGCTCTCCCCTTGGCTCCCCAAATCGCTTCCATGTCTTGGACCTATACAATAAGACCAGACAAAGGTGATCGCGGCTAAGCTGGGGGACCCTCCGATGCCTAAGTTAGGTCAAAGGAATCTAGGTCTAAGTGGGGAGTAAAGGAGAGTGCAAGATGTTGTGTACCTGTAGCGGTGAGGTCTCAATGCCTTTATACATGACTGTTGGACGTTGTGTCCGTTATTGTTGGCACGAGTTACTCAATTAATGGGATTTTGAGATGTGGAGATATTATACGTAATCCATGAATCGTGTAGCGCATCTGGCGAATAATGTGCATTGTGAGCGAAGTAATCAAGTAATCAGCCACGTTCGTAGATGATAGTTTCCGTGTTTGGCAACCAAAGCACCTGTCTTCACCTACTGTCTCGGCTCGCTTGTTTGGTTGTAGCAACATCAGCCGTCTTTCGTTATTAACTGTTACCAAGAACCCTTTCTCAGGCCCAAGCCGAGCTTAAAGGTTCGTCAGAAGGGCTCTAACAACCATCGATTTGGGATTTGGGGCCGGGAAGTCAGATCCGTCTTGATGTGTCGAGTTCTTTAGAGTTGATGTCGTGGGTGCAAGTAGCATATGGTTTTCGATCGAAGTATGGAAGTTATTTCGAGTCACAACCTCATTATAAGAATACTTTTGTAGCGTGCGACCCTTTCAATGACACTTTCACCAGGTCGGATGGGATTTGCCTCAGAAATTCATTTACTTAGTCAAATTACCATTGGTTTTATTAGGGGTCTGGATCATCCCATAACAGATTTCACTCATTGAAAATCTCTCGATCCTCACAAAGGTGATTTTGGTAATAGATGGGGCTATTTATTATTGATTGGATTTATTTATTTTTTTGTTTTGAGATTGATGCACTGGATAAATGACGAGGATCATGGACGTTGATTGCCTAAAATCGTAAGTCACCGGATGGCTACTAACAGTGCTCTGTGGGCTCCACCATGATGTATGTGTCCTATCCACACCACTCATACTCATCTGTCCATTTTTCCTGACTATTTTGTGGCACGAACCAAAAAATGAGGCATATCCAAATCTCATATGGACCACCCTACAGGAAAGTAAAGAATGGTGATTGAACACTCGCAATTAAAAACTTCTCAGGAACAAAAAGTTTTGGATTAAGCTGATATTTGTATTTTATCTTCATCAAGGTGTGTGTGACCTAATAAACATGATGTATGACAAATAAACATTACAGTGAGCCCCAGGAGGTTTTGAACGGTTTGCATTTAATTTTCAAAGATTTCTTGTGGTGTGGTCTAGCTGAGATTTGGATCTCCCTCAATTTTTGGTTTGTGCTCTATAATGATTGAAAAAATAATGGACGCCTTGGATAAAACACATATATCATTCAGGCCCATGGAGCACTGTTAATAGCCACCACCTTCACTACATGAAAAATGGAAAAAAACTGAAGGATGGATTTTGAGATGGTTGTGGACCATCTCTAAAATTCCTTGGTTTAAAGATGCTTTAGAGACGGCCATAAACCGTCTCTAAAATTTTAGACGACTCTTGACCGTCCTAAATAGTCTGAAAATGTTGAACGTCTAAAAATAATTTAAGACGGTTAGAATCCGTCGTTAACTGCGGAGAAAAGATAGCTATCGACCGTCTGGAATAAAAGACGGTCTTTGACTATCTTATATGCGGTCAGCTGAGACAGTTAAAGACCGTCCGCATTAGAGATGATCATTGGCTGTCTTTTACGGGTAATCTGAGACTGTCAAGGACCATCTACGTTAGAAACATTCATTGGTCGTCTTTTTTTAGTAATCTAAGACTGTCAAGGACCGTCTGTATTAGAGACGGTCATTGGCTGTCTTTTACTGGTAATCTAAGACTTTCAAAGACCATCTGTATTAGAGACGGTCCTTAGCTGTTTTATAGCGGTCATCCGAGATCGTCAAAGACCGTTTGCATTAGAGACGGTCCTAAACGGTCTCTAATGCTCAGGTCAGAACTTCACAACAAAAAAATTATGAATTTTGAAAAGAATAATAATTCAGAAGCTTAGAAAAAATAATTAACAATGTTTAAGAAAAGTTTAGATTTTTTTTTAAAAAAATGTGATTTTATAAAAATCTAGATTTTGAGAAAAAAATTAAGAACTTTGAATAATGTTGATAATTTTGAAAAAAAAAGAAGAAGATTTCGATTAAAAAAATTATATTTTGAAAAAGAAAATATAAAAAATTAAACAAAATTGTGAAAAAATTGATAAATTATAAATACACACACACACACACACACACACACACACACACACACACACACACACACACACACACACATATATATATATATATATATATATATATATATAAAGAAAACTAGATTTTGTATTTTGACAAGAAAAATTTAAAAGTTATATAACAAGATTTCAATAAAAAAAATGATATTTTGAAAAGGAAGATTTTAAAAATTAAACAAAAATGTGAAAAAATCGACAAATTGTAATATATATATATATATATATTAAAAAAGAAAACTAGATTTTTTTATTTTGATAAGAAAAATTGAAAAGTTATATAACAAAAGTGAGATGAAAAAAATGATATTTTGAAAAAAGAAGATTTAAGAAATTAAACAAAATTGTGAAAAATTTGGCAAATTGTAAACAAGTATATTTTTTTAAAAAGAAAACTAGGTTTTGTATTTTAACAAGAAAAATTGAAAAGTTAGATAACAAAAGTGAGATTTTGATGATGTTTTGTATATCCTTGCTGCCCCTATGTTTCTCCAACCCATTTTTGGGCCGGGTACAAAAAATTGTGTAGATTTAAATCTTAAGTGGACCACACCACTGGAAAGAATGATAATATTGTACCTCACCATTAAAAATTATAAAGAGCCCATCGTAAGGTTTTAGTAATGTTTATTCGCAATCCAACTTGTTAATAATGTAAAGAAGATCTAGATGAAGGTAAACTACAAAGATCAAATTGATCCAAAACTTTTGTGGCCTTCAAAAGATTTTTAATAGTTATTCATCATTGTTTTGATTGGTATGGCCCACCTGAGATTATTGAGCTCTTATGATTTGAAATAACATCCTAAAATATGATGGAAAAAATATATGGACGGTGTCGATATACATAAAATATATCAAGGTGGGCCCTACACGGTTAGAGTAACACCCATGAAGGAGTTACCTAAATAGTGAAATGGTACTATAAGGTCACCTCATGGAAACTTCCAATGAGGTTAATCTTTGTGCACGCCACCATGATGTGTGTAGAACATTAACACCATGCACTTGATGTGTCTCCTTTAAGTCCAAAAATCAGTGGTATATGAAACTCAGGTGGGCCATAGCATCTAAAACTATGTGAAGACATCCCTAAAACATACAAAAGCATTTAATTGGTGGGGCCCACATGAGTTTTGGATGTGTATGAAACTTGGGTTGACTCCTCATCCGAGTGGGACACACATAATGAATGGGTTGGATCTATGAACCACATCTAGGTGGGCCCAATAAATGATTATGAATGTTTTAATGGGAGGGTAACCCTCTCAACTATAGTATGTGGTGTGGCCCACCCAAGTCATGGATTGACATAATTTTTAAGCTCATGACCCAAAGTCATAGTTTATCCACATCGTCATTTTCTAGATCATTTTAGTGGTTGAGTCTACAATTAAAGCATATCCAAAGCTGAAGTGGACCATACCACAGGAAACAATGGGAATAATGATTTCAACCGTTGAAATCTTCCTATGGCCTATAGTGATTTTTATTTGTCATCCAACCTATTCAATAGATCACAAATACATGGATGAAAGGAAAACTAAAATATCAACTTGATCCAAAACTTCAGTGGCCTCTCAAAAATTTTCAATGGTAGACGTTCAATTTATACTATTTCCTATGATGTGGTCCACTTCAGATTGTTATAGGCTTCAATTTTGAGCTTATATAATAAAAGTATATGTTAAAATGGATGGATGTAGTAGATAAAATGAATAAATCATGGTAGGCCCCACAGGATTTACTCAGTATGCCTAGGGTATAAGGGGCCCTATAAGGCCTAAAAAAATATGTGTCCTATCTAAGCCATCTATATATTTTGAAATATTATTATAGGGCATGAAACCAAAAATCATTTAGATCGAGGACTAAAGTGGACCATACGATAGGAAACATGGAGATTAAATCACATGTTTTTGCTATGGTGGGGAATAGATTGGCTACTCCCCCTGACACCAGCCATTGGCTGGTGGTCGATGCTCTATGGGGCCCACTATGATGTATGTGTATCATCCATGTCATCCATCTATTTTTATATATCATTTTATGATATGAAAAAAAAATGATTTATATCTCAATCTCAAGTGGACCACATTACAGGAAATAGTGTTGAATGAATTTTGACCATTAAAAACGTTTTGGGGGCTATAAAAGTTTTGGATCAAGCTGATATTTATTTTTTCCCTTCATCTGGGTCTTTATGACCAAATTAACAGATTGGATGTCAAATAAACAGTACAGTGGGCCTTAAGAGGATTTTAATTATGAATATTCATTCATTATTTTTGTCTTGTGGTGTGGCCCACCTAGGATTTATATCCCTATCATTTTTTGTATTAAACACTAAAATGATCTGTAAAAATGGATGAACGGAATGGATGAAACATGTACATCATGGTAAGGCCCACATAGCACCGACCACCAGCCACGGTCCCACCCAAAATTGGGCGTGCGCTCAAAATAGAGTCACGCCCAATATCTCCCCCCATTTCTTTGTGCTCACTTGCCGCCCTCCCTCTGCGCTCTCTCATCGCTCTCCCTCTGCCCTCTCTCTATCTCTATTTTAATGAATGGGATGGATCTATGAACCACATCCAGGTGGGCCCAATAAATGATTATAAATGTTTTAATGGGAGGGAAACCCTCTCAACTATAGTATGTGGTGTGGCCCACCCAAGTCATGGATTGACTTTATTTTTAAGCTCATGGCCCACCATGGAATGGTGCATTTGATTGACGGGGCATATCCAAAGTTCAAGTGGACCCACCATAGAAAAGAGTGGGAATAATGATTTCCGTCGTTGAAATCTTCCTACGGCCCATAGTGATGTTTATTTGTCATCCAACATGTTCATGGGGCCCATTGGAATATATGTGTTTTATCTAAGCCGCCCATAAATTCTAATATATAATTTCAGTGGAAAAGCCTAAAAAGTAAGTAGATTGAAGGTCTAAGTGGACCACACCATAAAAAATAATAATAAATAAATTTTTATCGTTAATATTTTATGTGGTCCATTTATAGCTTCAATATGACTCCTTTTTTGGATCAACCCTTAAAATGATCATTTAAAATGAATAGACGGAGTAGATAAATAACATACATCACAGTGGGCCCCACAAGACCTAAAACTCAAGACTTAAAATGCCCTCCATCACCCCCACCCCCAAAATATAATCGACCCGCATGCGCCCCTCTCCCAAATCCCTCACTCTTGTGCGCTTGCCCCTCCCAAAACCCAAACCCTTTCTCTCTCATGCCCACCCCTCCCCAAAAACCCGTGGCCAAATTGAGAGTCCTCGTTGCTGCCATCCTTCTTGAATCTGACACAGGTGGTTTCTTCCTCATGGCTGAGAGAAGAAGCATACACCTACAACCATGAAAATAGCTGTCACAACTGAAAATGAAGAGGACGAGTGTGACAAGGTTTATAAGGCTATACGTGGAGGAAGAAGAAACCCAATTGGGATGAATAAAAAATTATACATAGTGTCGGTGCTGGACAGAGCATCCATGGCTGCCTCCATCGATAACACAAGTAAGGGTATATAAAATCCTCAATTTGGGATTATCGGTTTCGAATCTGGGCTTTGAAATCTGGAATCTAGAATCCCTAATTGAATGTCTGCATTTAGGGGTTCGAACCCCAAATCCCTAATTTAACTGGATTTAGGGATTTTGAATCTGAAATCTCTAATTAATCTAGATTTTGAAAGTCCCTAAGTTCTGATTTCTAAAGTCAAGGATTCGAAAATCTCTTATTGACTCAATTGATTTAGGGTTTCGAATAATCCCAAATTCTCGATTTGGGGATTCTGAATTTGAAAATCCCTAATTAATGATTTGGGGATTCCGAATTCATAATCCATAATCTGGATGTCTTAATTTCTGAGTTCAGTGAAAAATTCCTTTTTAAAAAAAACTAAAATTGAAATCCCAATTTGCCTAATTTGGGAATTCAAAAATCTAAAATTCTGAATATGAATATATAATGGGTGACTCTGGATTTGATCATCCATGCCTTTACACAATGGCTCAGATACCAACTGTTTAACAGTGTTGGCCTAATCATCCATCTAATTTGGGCTATTTAATTGAATATGCACATGTGTTGGCCTGCCATTTAGTTTGAACAAGGGTCTACAGCTTACTTGGGCTGATAATTTTTTTTAATAATAATTTTTATTTTCTTCTCTCTTGTAAAACTGCATGATTAACATAAAGTGAACATGTTTGACTGGAATTGTATATTTTTTGGTAGCTATATGCATACACAGTCACTGACTCGATGGGAAATATAGTGGACTCATTTATTTCAGGCTTCTTTAAAGTTTCTCATATGGAGAGATGCTTGATTGGCTGGGCTGCAATAATGGATGGTCATATACTTCATTCTGGGATATCCTAGTCACTAGTTCTTTATTGCTTTTCTCCAACCATTTATTTGTTTGCTAAAAGGGTTCTTGGGTTACACTGAAGATGATGTGGTTTCCATTGACTTTGTTGGTGACAACAGGTAAAGAAAGATTCATATTTACTTGTTACATTTGTTTTCTTTACCCTTCTTAAGAATTACTATGATACCTTTTTTTTAGTTTTTTTTCTAGAACTGCCTAATCCACAAAATAACTAGTTGTTTTCCAAGTCTAACATCCTTTTTTGATTAAGTTGTTGCTCACTCCCCAAGTGTAGGGTTGTGATGTAGTAATAACTCGGTAAGACCGAGGTCGAATCCCAAGGGACTGAAACTTGTACGTTATCTAAAACTAACTAGAACTAGAACTAGGCTAAGATGAATTCTAAATCAATTAGCAATGGTGGAATACTTATAGAATAATTAATCTAAAACTTGGGAAACAAATCAGAGATAGGAAACTAGGGATTCAGAGGATCCACTTGTAGAGATCAGGGAGAACTTATGCTTGCATCAAAAATTATAGAAATTACTGAACTGCCGTTGATCTAGTTTTCAAAGAGATGAAAGGTGTATGAATTAGAATGGATTCCATCACCAAACCATGCCCAAAAGACTATGGCAAACAACAGAATTAAACTAATTACCACCCAATCACATATATGAAAGTTAGGAAGGGTACCGTCATCCAACCATGCCCAGGAGACTATGGTGAACAACAGGACTTCCTAACATCATAAACATTAAGGAGAACGGAAATATTCAAAGCCAATGCAGACCCATTGTAATTTCAGTTACAACAGACTATTAGAAACCTAAAACATTCCCATAATAATCAACTAAAATCAACGTCAATTCATAAATAAAGATAAAAATAAAATAAAATCTCCCATCTCACTACAAGCTTCACCTCGTAGCCCTAGCTAAGAGGTTTAGCCAGACATGATTTGGCTAATCTCTTTCAAATAATAATAAGAAAAAAAGAAGTTAATAAATAAATAAAACTCTAAAAATAAACTCTAAATTTCTCTCTGCCTTTTGCTGACTTCAATTCCACTTCCACTAGGTCCCCCCTCTCTCTTTCTCTCCTTTCCTTTATACCATACACTGACGGTGGAGTAGCTTACGCAGCAAGTTTTAGTGTGCAACACGTTTTGCAGCTGAAATGCGCAATAAGCAAGATAACCTGCGTTTGGCTCAAAATTTCGGAGCAATGAACATATTTTGATTCAGAATTCCTCCATGGATAGGGTCATCTAGAACTTGGGCGTCATCTAGATGGGTCAGATCATCAAAACGAGCAATGATCGTGGCCCACAACTCCCTCGAATTTTTAAATTTTTTGGACGCAGGGGCTGCGTAACAGAGTACGTTGTGATGATGGTGGGGGCCACTTCTTGGTGTTTCTGACAAATCTAGTTCGTTCATTGAATTCAGCTCGAAAAACTGGTTAGGCACGGTCAGTTTTGGATCGTCTTCACTGCGGCCCACCTTGTCTTTCCATTTCGCCGTCCAACCTGCGTTTGAACGGCATTTGCTTGTGTGTGCGAGCATGTAAGTGGAAAAACCGAACATGTATGGTCAGTTTTTCCTCTTGGTTCCAATGAACGGCTTGGATCATAGAACGGTATGGTGATAGTGGCCCACCGAGCTCCGTCTACAACTCCCTGTGCGAAATAGAGTCGCCGCAAGTCGACACTCTGAATGCGCTAGCCCACTTATTGACGCCAAGTAGAAAATCTACTCCGTCCATTGGTTTCAGGATGAAAACCCATCCCTGAAGGAGTGTTTCTGGAGTTGGTTCAGTGTGGTCCACACAATCTTTTATGCCACCGTTCATTGTGTGTGTGGTTGAGATCTTCACTCATCTGCTTTGCACGGTGGAGAAAGGACAGCTTGGAGAGAGTTGTGGCTGCCCCATGGGGCGAATGGACGGCTCCGATCGGTGATTTGAATGCATCGTGGGCCCCACTAAGAGAGACCAGCGGACGCTGGTGCGTCCACTGTTGCTGGTGCGGAAAGAGTCGGGTAAACCGACTTTGGATGAAACTCCTGGTCCGGTGCGCGTCTAGAGCGGTTGTATATGGTGTATACGCACTTTAAGTGCGTAGTCCAATGTGATGGTTATAAGACATCCGCTCCATCCGTCCATTTTTACATCTCATTTTAACCGTTGGTACTAAAATTGAAGCAGTTCCAGACATCATGTGGGCCCCAAACTGAAGATTAATGGGCTGATCTACTCGTTGGGTCACTTGCAGAGGGATCCTGTGGCTGAAAATTGACTTGTACGGTTAATTTCTTGTTCTCAGGCCACGTATGAAGTTTCGAACCGATCAGATGTCGGGAACCATGTGATCTTGCATTCTGGATGTGTTTCAAGCCACTTGAGCTTCAGTTTCTTAGTTTTATCGGATTTCTGACCATGTATATCCGTCAATCTTGGTCCTCTGAAGTCCGTCCCTTACCTTTGGTGTCATCAGATTGTTAAATCTCAACTTTTAACATCCTTTTTCCATCCAAGCTTGTAAAATCAACCTGCAACATAAACACGATTGAATCAGCCGTTAAACACTATTATGCTCGTAAATCCGGACAATATTTGGGGTCTAATATGCAATATTTGACCCTCAACACAACCCCCAACCAGCATTTTACTAGTCCCGAGCAAAGTATGCGAAAAATAAGTTGAGAATTATAGGAGAACTTTCTATGAAATCGAGTGAGATTTTGAACAAAATACGAGAAATTTAATATCCATGAATGTTAGAAATTGTTTTCTCCTGAGCTCAAGCGTGCGGTAGACTTCATAATCAAGTGTAAAGTATTAATCCATCAATTAGAAAAATTTTAAACATTGAGATCTATGGATGTATAGTCTAATCTCGGCTTATCATCATTAAGAGATCCAATCGTCAATGTCATGATATCATTGGTAACCAACAAGAAAATTCATGACAACCAAAACCTAACCCAAAACATGCCTCATAGATTAGCCTATTAACTTGTGATTTTTTTGTTCAAAGTAATGTCAAGGAAGGGGAATCAAATCCTTACCTATAGGGAGCAAACCTATGGTGAAGATCGTACACCTGACTCTTTTTCACATATCATTCATGGGGAATTAACTCTACACCTATAGGGAGCAAACCTATGGTGAAGATTAATTATCCAACCTTTTCAATTTTTATACCATGATGGCAAGATATTTCAGGCTAGTTCCTTTCGTGCTTAGTGATTACCAAGTTAATCCTTCGATATGGAACTGAAATCTTAATGTGTAAGCAAGACGTGTCCTGAAATCATGATTCAATCAATGTTTACAACTTCTAATCATGGATTAATAATTCACTTAACTATGAAATCTAACATATACGGAATCCAAGAGTCATAAATCCACCATTATGTATCTTGAAAATCTAAATTAGGAATATCTATCAAAATCACTTCGAATTTGTAGGAATTTTCAGAAAAAATTTTAAAAAATTTCACAGTTTTTTCTCAAGACCAAGAAAATACTGATTAGGAAACCTAATCTCCCACCCCCAACCTAAAACTACATTGTCCTCAATGTAAAAGATATGAGCATGTAATGCACATGGGACAATGAAAGTAAATGAGAAGTGATGGGAAGATAGTACCTGAATAACGAATCAAGAGAGTTTCTAATAGATCACGGCATGGAAGCTTGTTAGCATGAGAGAGAAAGCAGAATAAAAATAATGAAAATAAAATCTTACCTATACTACTTTCGTAGGTGCTCTCGATTGTATTTAGCGTATGCAACAAGCCTTTAAACCCCTAGGTTACCCCTAGTGGATGAGTTGTAGTCTCGTGAGGGTTTGCAGTAATGTTACCTACAAACATTGAATCATCTACTAAAGAATGAAAAGGAATAAAAAAGCTGGGTTGCCTCCCAGGAGCGCTAAATTTATCGTCTTCAGCCAGACAAATAAAACAACTATCCTAGACCTATAAAAGCGATAAACCTACCTATACCTCCATCAGACTAGGAGATCAGTCCTGGTAAACAGGAGCAATCAGAGGCATGGACATGTCCTCTGAATCAAATATCTCGACAAATGGCTTTAATCGATGTCCATTTACTTTAAACTCCTTGCCATTTTCGGGATCTTTTATCTCGACGGCCCCGTGAGGATAAGCATGACAACAATGTAAGGGCCGGTCCAACGAGATCGAAGCTTACCCGAAAAGTGATGTAGTCGAGAGTCATACAAGAGGACTTTCTGACCTGGCGTGAATGATTTTTGGAGAATATGTTGATCATGAAACGCTTTCATCCTATCCTTGTAAATTCTCAAGTTTTCATATGCATCATTTCGGATTTCTTCAAGTTCATTTAATTGAAATTTGCGTAGCGAGCCAGCGTTGTCCAGATTGAAATTCAGATTTTTGATCGCCCAGTATGATTTATGTTCCAATTTCACAAGCAAGTGACAGGCTTTCCCATAGACAAGTCTAAAGGGAGATGTTCCAATAGGAGTTTTGAAAGCAGTACGGTACGCCCATAAGGCATCGGTCAATCGGATTGACCAGTCCTTACGATCAGGGTTAACCATTTTTTTTAGGATATGTTTAATCTCCCTATTGAAAATCTCATCTTGTCCACTTGTCTGTGGATGGTATGGGGTGCTCACCTTATAAGAGATACCGTATTTCTTCATTAGACTCTCAAATGGTCTATTACACAAGTGTGAGCCCCCGTCACTAATGATGGCTCGAGGTGTTCCGAACCGCGACAGGATATTTTCTTTCAAAAATTTAATGACCGTGCGATGGTCATTTTTGCAGCACGAAATTGCTTCGACCCATTTGGTGACATAGTCTATGGCGAGCAAAATATATAGATTTCCAAATGATTGGAGGAATGGTCCCATGAAATCGATGCCTCAACAATCAAATACTTCTATAATAAGGATAGGATTCAAGGGCATCATATTTCGACGGGACAATGCTCCCAATTTCTGACAACGCTCACAAGCCTTGCAAAACTCATGAGTATCCCTGAACATAGTGGGCCAGTAGAAGCCACACTGTAAAATCTTGGCCGTGGTCTTTTTAGCAGAAAAGCGACCACCACAGGCCTGTGAGTGACAGAAGGAGATGACACTCTGATGCTCATCGTCTGGTACACATCTCCTTAAGATTTGGTCTGGGAAATATTTAAACAAATATGGATCATTCTAGAAAAAGTTACGCACCTTGGTAAAGAATTTCTTCTTATCTTGTGACGTCCAGTGTGTCGGTATGGCACCTGTAGCAAGATAATTAGCAATATCAGCGAACCAAGGTGAATGGGAGACTCTAAACAGTTGTTCATCATGGAACATGTCATTGATATGGGTCGCCTCAAGGGAATCACAGGTATTAAGGCGAGAAAGGTGATCAGCTACTACGTTCTCTACTCCCTTTTTGTCTTTAATTTTTAAATCAAATTCTTGGAGTAGAAGGATCCATCGTATTAGGCGAGGCTTAGAATCATTCTTGGAAAGAAGATACTTAAGTGCCGCATGATCTGTATAAATAATGATCTTGAATCCGATCAAGTAGGATCGAAATTTGTCCAAAGCGAACACTACGACTAAGAGTTCCTTTTCCGTAGTCAAGTAGTTCACTTGAGCAGGATTTAGAGTCCTACTTGCGTAGTGAATAACATAAGGTTGCTTATCTTTTCTCTGGCCTAGAACCGCTCCAAGAGCATAATCAGAGGTCTCGCACATAAGTTCAAAAGGAAGACTCCAGTCGGGTGGCTGCATGATAGGTGCAGTGGTTAACATGCCCTTAAGCTTAGTGAACGCTTCTTGGCACTGCTCAGTCCACTCGTATGGTGTATCCTTTTGAAGAAGATTACATAAAGGACGAGAGAGGAGACTAAATTCCTTTATGAATTGTCTGTAAAAGCCTGCGTGTCATAAGAAGGATCGCACGTCTCTGATATTCTTGGGTGGAGGTAGGTTAGAGATAAGATCAATTTTTACCTTATCTACCTCGATTCCTTTGGACAAGATGATATGTCCAAAGACAATTTCCTTTTGAACCATGAAATGACACTTCTCCCAGTTAAGTACCAAATTTTTTTCTTCATATCTTTTCAGCACACATTTAAGACTAGCTAAGCATTCGCTGAAAGATGACCCAAAAATAGAGAAATTGTCCATGAAGACCTCTAGATATTTTCTCACCATGTCAGAAAAGATACTCGTCATGCATCGCTGAAAGGTGGCAGGGGCATTACATAACCCGAATGACATCCTTCTGTAAGCAAAGGTGCCATAGGGACATGTAAATGTGGTCTTTTCCTGATCCTTAGGGGTGATTTCAATCTGATTATAACCTGAATACCTATCAAGGAAACAATAATAGGAATGACCAGCTAGCCTTTCTAGGATTTGATCAATGAAGGGCAAAGGAAAGTGGTCTTTCCTTATGACGGTATTCAGCTTTCTGTAGTCAATGCACATTCTCCAACCAGTAGTAACTCTGGTCGGCACGAGTTCATTATTGGCATTGGCTACGATGGTGATTCCAGACTTCTTAAGAACCACCTGAGTTGGACTCACTCATTGACTATCGGATATGGGGTAAATGATCCCCACTTCCAATAGTTTGAGAACCTCGGCCTTAACCACTTCCTTCATGTTTGGATTTAGTCTACGTTGTGATTGCTGAACGGCCTTTGCATTGTCCTCAAGATATATACGGTGAGTACAAATCGATGGGTTAATTCTCTTGAGGTCCACTATCGTCCATCCAAGAGCTCCCTTATGCTCAATGAGAGTAAATATCAGTATACTCTCCTGTTCTTTCTCCAGGTGGGCAGAGATCACCACCGGGTATGTCTCATCTTGACCTAAATAGATATTTTAAATCAGAGGGCAAAGGTTTTAGGTCAAGCTTCGGTGGCTTGAGGTTAGACGGTAGAGACACTACATAAGTTTGGGACAATTCTTCAATGTGTGGCCTCCACCGGTTAACTTCAAGTACCGGTGCAGTATCAAGCATGGCACAAGTCTCCCTAATTATATCATCATCAAGATCATGGGAGTGGGCCAGGCACGTCTCTAGAAGATCAGAGGATAAGGTGAGAGGCGTTCTATCTTCCACAAAAGAATCAATCATGTACACATCGTGGAAATCTTCACCATCCTCTGAGTTACTGCCGTTATTGAAAAAGATATTTGATTCCAATGTCAAATTTCCAAAGGACATAGTCATGACACCATTCCTACAATTGATAATTACATTTGAAGTAGACAGGAATGGGCGACCAAGAATGACGGGAATCTGAGTGCTCGTGTCATTGATGGGTTCAGTGTCCAAGATGATAAAATCAACAGGGTAGTAGAATCTATCCGCCTGGACCAACACATCCTCGATGATCCCTCTTGGTATACGAACAGAACGATCAGTAAGTTGTAGTGTGGTTTGAGTGGATTTTAATTCACCCAAACCTAACTGTTGGTATACCGAATAGGGAATCAGATTGACGCTCGCTCCTAAGTCAAGAAGTGCGTGATCAATTCGATAGTTCTCGATTACACATGATATGGTTGGGAAACCGGGATCTTTGAATTTTTGTGGCACATCAGGATGACACTCACTTTCTCAGTCAATGAGATCTTCTTTTGAACACTTTTTCGTCGTTTAGTAGTGCATAAGTCCTTTAGAAATTTAGCATATAAAGGAATCTGTTTTACAACGTCAAGCAGAGGAATGTTGACTTTCACTTGTTTCAACACCTCTAGGATATCCTGAGAGTTAGATAGACGTTTTGGTTCAACCAACCGTTGGGGAAACGGAGCAACTGGCTTTTCTAGAGGTTTCGGTTCAAATTTTTATGGGGCGCCACTAGATCCATTATTGTTGTCCTCTTTTGGTTCTTGAGGCTTTTCGGGCCTAACCGGAAGGGTTTTATCAATAACCTTCCCACTCCTAAGAGTGGTGATGGATTTAGCATGCCCCATTTGATTTGAAGAGCTGGGATCACCTGTCTCGTATTGCGGTTTCGGATTAGGGAGTGATTGTGCAGGGAGCATCCCTTTTTTCATAGTCGTCATATGTGAATCTATTTTTTGCATAAAATCTTAAATTCCTTGCATTGTCCGAGCCAGCTCTTGTATGGAAATTTGAACCGATTCTTCTTGAGGTTTCCCCTGATTTGGATTTTGATTGAAGAAACCTTGAGGGGTAGCAGTTTGTCCGTTCCTCCAACTAAAATTTGGATGATTTTTCCATCCAGGATTGTACGTATTAGAGGGTGGTCCATTGAAAGGTCTTTGATAGTTATTTACGGCATTAGATTGTTCATTCAATACTTCTCAAAAGGCAGGTATTGAAGGACAATTTTCAGTAGTATGAATGTTGCAATCACAGATGCTGCAAACACTTTCATTAACCTTTTTCTTCCTTCCATGGCCTCAAATTTTCTAGTGAGATTGGCCACCTTAGCGTTAAGATCATTATCCTCTTTCAGGAGATATATTCTTCCTTTTTCCCTTGAGTGAGTCGGCCTAGACGTAGTGTTCGTCCTTGGATAATAGTCTCATGATTGTGTTTTTTCAGCGAGACTATCGAGGTAATCCCATACCTCGTCTACATTTTTATTGATGAATTCTCCATTACACATCGTCTCGACCATTTGGCGCATGGAAGATGTTAGCCCATCATAGAAAAAAATTTTAATGCGCCATATTTCAAAGCCATGTTGTGGGCATGCATTAACCAGATCCTTGAACCTTTCCTAACATTGGAAGAATGTTTCATCTTCCTTTTGGGCAAAGTTCATGATTGCTCTCCTGAGGGTAATTGTCTTATGATGTGGAAAAAATTTCTTTATAAATTCTCTCTGCATATCATTCCATGTGCCAATGGATCTAGAACGCAGTGAATGTAACCACGTCTTGGCTTTTTCTTTCAAGGAAAATGGAAAGAGTTTCAGCCTAATAGTATCCTCAGATACATTAGGAAAGTATAAGGTGCCTATGATTTCATCGAACTCTGTCAAATGCAAGTATGGTTCTTCAGACTCAAGCCCATGGAACTTAGGAAGGAGTTGGATAGCCCCTGGCTTGATGTTCATATGTCCTGTATTCTCAGGAAAAATCACACATGAGGGCGTACTCACCCCCGCCGGTTGTAAATAATCTCGTAAAGTACGAGGCGGGGGTGCCTGATGCACCTCATTCTCATCATGTACTTCCTCAACCCTTGGTTGGGGTAGTGCTTGAGGTTGATTTTCAGCCATAACGTCTTCTAACTCAGGAGAATTCAAGTGGTGTCTAGTCCTGCGATGGACAGTCAACCCCTCAACTAATCCTCCTTCAGTCACGAGACGTCGAGTGTTGTCGCGTGCCCACTGGGGCATAAAACACACTCAGCCCTCAAATTCTAACTTAAATCTAAGAGAAAGGAAGAAGTAGAAATCTAGAAAATAAAAGGGAAAGATGGATAGAAGTTACCAAATTTGGAGGCCTAGGTTAAGAATCTGCAAAACAAAACAAAAAAAAATTAGTTTCTAAGAATAGAAAGTCCTAATTAAAAGTAAACTAATTTCTAGAGAAAAGAAGAAATTCCAAAGAAAGAAGAATTAGAAAGAGCTTACTAAATTAGAAGTTTCCTATAAAACAGAAAAATTGGGTTAGTTCCTAAACAAAAACTTAGAAAAATTCTAAAACAAGAAACACAGTTAGGATTCCTAAAAAGAATTAGAATTAGAATCTCACTAAAAAGAAGAAATAAATCTTAATCTAAATCTAGAATAGAAAGGAAGAATTTAAGACAGAATTTACTAATTTAGAAACTATCTTAGAAGCCTATAAAACAAGAAAGACAAGTTAATTTCTAAAAATTAAGAAAATCTAAACCTAATCTTAAACTAATCCTAAAACTAATTAATTTCAGAAAAACGCAGCCGACAGTCCCCGGCAACGGCGCCAAAAACTTGTTCACTCTCTAAGTGCAGGGTTGTGATGTAGTAATAACTCGGTAAGACCGAGGTCGAATCCCAAGGGACTGAAACTTGTACGTTATCTAAAACTAACTAGAACTAGAACTAGGCTAAGATGAATTCTAAATCAATTAGCAATGGTGGAATACTTGTAGAATAATTAATCTAAAACTTAGGAAACAAATCAGAGATAGGAAACTAGGGATTCGGAGGATCCACTTGTAGAGATCAGGGAGAACTTATGCTTGCATCAAAAATAATGAAAATTACTGAACTGCTGTTGATCTAGTTTTCAAAGAGATGAAAGGTGTATGAATTAGAATGGATTCCATCACCAAACCATGCCCAAAAGACTATGGCAAACAACAGAATTAAACTAATTACCACCCAATCACATGTATGAAAGTTAGGAAGGGTACCGTCATCCAACCATGCCCAGGAGAGTATGGTGAACAACAGGACTTCCTAACATCATAAACATTAAGGAGAACGGAAATATTCAAAGCCAATGCAGACCCATTGTAATTTCAGTCACAACAGACCATTCGAAACCTAAAACATTCCCATAATAATCAACTAAAATCAACGTCAATTCATAAATTAAAATAAAAATAAAATAAAATCTCTCATCTCGCTACAAGCTTCACCTCTTAGCCCTAGCTAAGAGGTTTAGCCAGACATGATTTGGCTAATCTCTTTCAAATAATAATAAGAAAAAAAGAAGTAAATAAATAAATAAAACTTTAAAAACAAACTCTAAATTTCTCTCTGCCTTTTGCTGACTTCAATTTCACTTCCACCGGGTCCCCCCTCTCTCTTTCTCTCCTTTCCTTTATACCATACACTGACGGTGGAGTAGCTTACGCAGCAAGTTTTAGTGTGCAACACGTTTTGTAGCTAGAATGCGCAATAAGCAAGATAACCTGCGTTTGGCTCGGAATTTCGGAGCAATGAACATATTTTGATTCAGAATTCCTCCATGGATAGGGTCATCTAGAACCTGGGCGTCATCTGGATGGGTCAGATTATCAAAATGAGCAATGATCGTGGCCCACAACTCCCTCAAATTTTCAAATATTTTGGACACAGGGGCTGCGTAACAGAGTACGTTGTGATGATGGTGGGGGCCACTTCTTGGTGTTTCTGACAAATCTAGTTCGTTCATTGAATTCAGCTCGAAAAACTGGTCAGGCACGGTCGGTTTTGGATCGTCTTCACTGCGGCCCTCCTTGTCTTTCCATTTCACCATCCAACCTGCGTTTGAACGGCATTTGCTTATGTGTGTGAGCATGTAAGTGGAAAAACCGAACATGTATGGTCGGTTTTTCCTCCTGGTTCCAATGAACGGCTTTGATCGTAGAACGGTTTGGTGATAGTGGCCCACCGAGCTCCGTCCGCAACTCCCTGTGCAAAACAGAGTCGCCGCAAGTCGACTCTCTGAAATGCACTGCCCCACTTATTGACGCCAAGTAGAAAATCTACTCTGTCCATTGGTTTCAGGACGAAAACCCATCCCTGAAGGAGTGGTTCTGGAGTTGGTTCAGTGTGGTCCACACAATCTTTTATGCCACCGTTCATTGTGTGTGTGGTTGAGATCTTCACTCATCTGCTTTGCATGGTGGAGAAAGGACAGCTTGGAGAGAGTTGTGGCTACCCCACGGGGCGAATGGATGGCTCCGATCGGTGATTTGAATGCATCGTGGGCCCCACTAAGAGAGACCAGTGGACGCTGATGCGTCCACTGTTGCTGGTGCGAAAAGAGTTTGGTAAGCCGACTTTGGATGAAACTCCTGGTCCGGTGCGCGTCTAGAGCGGTTGTATATGGTGTATACGCACCTTAAGTGCATAGTCCAATGTGATGGTTATAAGAATCCGCTCCATCCGTCCATTTTTACATCTCATTTTAACTGTTGGTACTAAAATTGAAGTAGTTCCAGACATCAGGTGGGCCCCAAACTGAAGATTAATGGGCTGATCTACTCGTTGGGTCACTTGTAGAGGGATCCTGTGGCTGAAAATTGACTTGTATGGTTAATTTCTTGTTCTCAGGCCACGTATGAAGTTTCGAACCGATCAGATGTCGGGAACCATGTGATCTTGCATTCTGGATGCGTTTCAAGCCACTTGAGCTTCAGTTTCTTAGTTTTCTCAGATTTTTGACCGTGTATATCCGTCAATCTTGGTCCTCTGAAGTCCGTCCCTTGCCTTTGGTGTCATCAGATCATTAAATCTCAACTTTTAACATCCTTTTTCCATCCAAGCTTGTAAAATCAACCTGCAACATAAACACGATTGAATCAGCCGTTAAACACTATTATGCTCGTAAATTCGGATAATATTTGGGGTCTAATATGCACTATTTGACCCTCAACAGTTGTCCTTTTTATTTATTTAATCTTTAGCATCTTTTTTATTAATTATGGCTTGTTGTCATCTATTTTTTATTAACCAAGTCACTAAAGGATTTCAATTTCAAATGTAATTGAAGTATTGACAGAACGTTGTCTCTTATTGCAGTACGAGATGTAACAAGAATATACATTGATTGTGTATTTGAATTTTTTTAAATGCACCAACCAGAAATGATTTGAGACGATATTCAATGATACTTTGTTAAATATGAAATTTATGACCTTTAGTAACTTGGTTAATTAAAAAGAACTACATAGTGGCTTGATCCCAATCTGACTTTTTGGGTACGTAAGCAGCCGTTCGTAATGTATTAGAATATCGGTGCAGCCACAAATCTTTTTTCTCCTTTGAATTGTAACAGACTGTATCGGTTGCATTTTTCTCTGTCATACAGGTTGTGGCTATCAAAAATATAATATCACCTCCTTATAGGGAAACATTTAATGATATGTATAGGTAAATTCATTTTTTCTTATTCCTTATATTATTTTCCAGTTATATTTGTGTTAGTTTCAGAGTGCAGGTAGCGATAGAAATTATTGGTCGATTATGGCTTATAGACAAAGGGATGAGTAACCAATAATATAAATATGGAAGGCCTTCCCCAGGTATCCAGATGCTTTTAGATATATTTATGTTATTTTTAAATGTATTAGCTCAAAATTGATGGAGCAGACTCTGATGTGCGTCAAGCTATCTAGATGTTGAGCGGGGGTCTCTAGAAGGTGAGAATCGTTGTTATGACCATGATGAGTCTGTCCAGTTTCTATGGACAACATTAGAAGGACCTAGCCATTTGGACAGGCCGTGTTTATGTATTTTCTTAAAATTAATAGAGCAAACCCAGATATGCATCGGAGCTATCCGGATGAGTGGGGGTCCATGGAAGGTAGAAACCGCTGTTATAACCATGATGAATCTATCCATTTCCTATGGAAAACATTGGAGGGGCTGACCATTTGGACAGACCATATTTATATCTGTATTTGCAAGGACCACACCCTTAACCTAAACCACACCCTAAATCTATAACCTAAACATATTCTCAATTACCTAAACTTATAACCTATAACCTAAACCTATTCTTAAATCCCAAAAGTTATACTTATAACCTAAACCTAAACCCATTCTTAAATCCCAAAACCTATACATATAACCTAAACCTAAACCTTAACCTATAACCTAAACCTATACTTATAACCTGAACCTAAACTTATAACCTTAACCTAAACCTATTCTCAAATCCCAAAACCTATACTTATAACCTAAACGTAAACCTTAACCTATAACCTAAACCTATACTTATAACCTTAACCTAAACCAATTCTCAAATCCCAAAACGAATACTTATAACCTAAACCTAAACCTTAACCTAAACGTATAACCTATACTTACAACCTTAACCTAAAATTATAACCTTAACATAAACCTATTCTCAAATCCCAAAACCTAAACCTAAACCTAAAACTTAAATGTATTCTCACATCCCTAAACTTAAACCTACACCTAATCCTAATCTCAAGTCTTTAACCTAAACCTAAACCTTAACTTGAAAACCCAAACCAAAACCCGATCCTGAACACGAACCCAATTTTCTAAACCTAAACCTAAACCTATTCTTAATTCCCTAAACCTATAGCTTATAACCTAAACCTAAACCTTAACCTAAACCTAAACCTAAAACTAAACCTAAACCTATAACCTTAATCTAAATCAAAACCTATGACCTAAAACCTTAACCTATAACCTTCAACTAAAACTTATAACCTTAACCTAAACCTAAAACCTTAACCTTGACCTATAACCTAAAACCTAAATGCATTCTCAAATCCCTAAACCTAAACCTACACCTAATCCTAATCTCAACGCCCTAACCTAAACCTAAACTTGAAAACCCAAACTTAAACCCGATCCCGACCCCAAACCCGATTTCCTAAACCTAAACATTAACCAATTCTCAATTCCCTAAACCTATAGCTTATAACCTAAACCTAAACCTAAACCTATAACCTTAACCTAAACCAAAAACTATGACCTAAAACCTTAACTTATAACCTATAACCTAAACTTATAACCTATAAGTTAACCTTAACCCAAACATAAAACCAAAACCTTAACCTAAAACCTAAAACCTAAATGTATTCTCAAATCCCTAAACCTCAACCTACACCTAATCCTAATCTCAACTCCTTAACCTAAACCTAAACCTAAACTTGAAAACCCAAAACTAAACCCGATCTCAAACCTGAACCCAATTTCCTAAACCTAAACCTTAGCCTATTCTCAATTCCCTAAATCTATAGCCTATAACCTAAACCTAAACCTAAACCTAAACCTTAACCTAAACCTATAACCTTAACCTAAACCAAAACCTATAACCTATAACCTAAACTTATAACATATAACCTAACCTTAACCTAAAACTCAAAACCTAACCCTAAACATAAAACCTAAATGTATTTTTAAATCCCTAAACCTAAACCTACACCTAATCCTAATCTTAACTCCCTAACCTAAACCTAAACCTAAACCTAAACTTGAAAACTCAAACCTAAACCCGATCCCAAACCTGAACCTGATTTTCTAAACCTAAACCCTAACCTAGTCTCGATTCCCTAAACCTATAGCTTATAACCTAAACCTAAACCTATAACCTATAACCTATACCTGAACCTAAAACCGAAATGTATTCTCAAATCCCTAAACTTAAACCTGCACCTAATCCTAATCTCAACTCCCTAACCTAAACCTAAACCTAAACCTAATCTTAATCTTAACTCCCTAACCTAAACCTAAACCTAAACTTGAAAACCCAAACCTAAACCCATCCCAAACCCGAACCCAATTTCCTAAACCTAAACCTTAACCTATTCTCAATTCCCTAAACCTATAGCTTATAACCTAAACCTAAACCTTAACCTAAACCTAAACCTAAATACATAACCTTAACCTAAACCAAAACCTATAACCTAAAACCTTACCCTATAACCTATAACCTAAACTTATAACCTATAACCTAAACTTGACCTATAACCTAAAACCTAAATGTATTCTCAAATCCCTAAACCTAAACCTATACTTAATCCTAATCTCAACTCCCTAACCTAAACCTAAACCTTAACTTGAAAACCCAAAATTAAACCCGATCCTGAACTCGAACTTGATTTCCTAAACCTAAACCTTAACCTATTCTCAATTCCCTAAACCTATAGATTATAACCTAAACCTAAACCTTAACCTAAACCTAAACCTAAACCTAAACCTATAACCTTAACTTAAACCAAAACCTATGACCTAAAACCTTAACCTATAACCTATAACCTAAACTTATAACATATAACCTAACCTTAACCTAAAACTAAAACCTAAACCTTAACCTATAACCCAAAACCTAACCCTAAACATAAAACCTAAATGTATTCTCAAATCCCTAAACCTAAACCTACACCTAATCCTAATCTCAACTCCCTAGCCTAAACCTAAACCTAAACATAAACTTGAAAACCCAAACCTAAACCTGATCTTGAACCCGAACCCGATTTCCTAATCCTAAACCTTAACCTATTTTCAATTCTCAAAACCTATAGCTTATAACCTAAACCTAAACTTTAACCTAAACTTTAACCATAACCTAAACCTATAACCTATAACCTAAACCTAAACCTAAAACCCAAATGTATTCTCAAATCCCTAAACTTAAACCTGCACCTAATCCTAATCTCAACTCCCTAACCTAAACCTAAACCTAAACTTGAAAATCCAAACATAAACCCGATCCCGTACCCGAACCCAATTACCTAAACCTAAACCTTAACCTATTCTCAATTCCCTAAACCTATAGCTTATAACCTAAACCTAAACCCATAACCATAACCTAAACCTAAACCTAGGACCTAAAACCTTAACCTATAACCTATAACCTAAACTTATAACCTATAACCTAACCTTAACCTAAACCTAAAACCTAAACCTTAACCTATAACCTAAAACCTAAATGTGTTCTCAAATTCCTAAACCTAAACCTACACCTAATCCTAATCTCAACTCCCTAATCTAAACTTAAACCTAAACTTGAAAACCCAAACCTAAACATGATCTCGAACCCGTACCTGATTTCCTAAACCTAAATCTTAACCTATTCTGAATTCTCTAAACCTTAACCTATAACTTAACCTAAACTTAAACATATAACCAACACTTATAACCTAAACCTAAACCTAAAAACAAAATGTATTCTCAAATCCTTAAACCTAAACCTACACCTAACCCTAATCTCAACTCCCTAACCTAAACTTAAACCTTAACTTGAAAACCCAAACCTAAACCTGATCCCGAACCCGAACCCGATTTCCTAAACCTAAATCTTAACCTATTCTCAATTCCCTAAAGCTATAACCTATATATTATAACCTATAACATAAACCTAAACCTTAACCTTAACCTATAACCTAAACCTAAACCAAAACCTATAACCTAAGCCTTAACCTATAACCTATAACCTAAACTTATAACCTATAACCTAACCTTAACCTAAACCTAAAACCTAAACCTTAACCTATAACCTAAAACCTAAGCCTAAACCTAAAACCTAAATGTATTATCAAATCCCTAAACCTAAACCTACACCTAATCCTAATCTCAACTCCCTAACCTAAACCTAAACCTGAACTTGAAAACCCAAACCTAAACCCGATCTCGAACTCGAACCCAAACCCGATTGCTGTGATAATGTAGCCTAATCACATGGTAACAAACAAGAATGTATCCCTTTTAACACATGCCCCTTTTTACAAAGCGTTAATTTTTGTTATTGTTTCTATTAACTTGAATTGAAACACTTTTTTTCATTATTTGCTTGCATTAGTTTTATTTTAAAAAATTGTGCCCACTTTTTTGGATGCAAAAAAAAAAATAAAAAATAAAAATAAAAATGAAGTTTCTGCAATTCTTCATAATTTTGAATTATAATGTTTTGTTAGTTGAATATTTTTTTATTAGATGAAAGATAAAAAGAAAATTGTTACTGATTTTTTTCCTTTTTAATTTAATGTTAAACTTATATATATTTATGCGTGGATGAATGTAATGTGGATAAGATTGTTTGTGTTTCGATGGATGTAGTTTATGTTTGGATGGATTTACGTAGTTTGGGTTGAGATGGGTGTGAATGTGAATATGATGAAATATATTATATAACAGCTATATATCAAGAAAAATACGATGAAATATATAGTAACGGGTGTATATCAACCGTCTCATATTTGAAAATTTCTGACGACTCCAGGCTGTCCATATTTTTCTAAATATTCAAATATGAGACGGTCGTATACCGTCCTTTTAAGGGTTGTAAGAGACGGTTCATAGCAATCCTTTTTAAGGACGGTCCATGACCGTCCTTTTAAGGTTCATAAGAGATGGTTCATAGCAGTCCTTTTTAAAGACGGTCTATGACCGTCCTTTTAAGGCTCATAAGAGACGATTCATAGCAGTCCCTTTAAAGGACGGTCCATGACCGTCCTTTAAATGTCAATAAGAATGACGGTTCATGACCATCCTTTAAGTAATACGACGTCTCAAAATATGACGGCTCATGGAACAATTTAAAACCGTCCTTTTTGGTCATTTGAGACGGTTTTCAACCATCATTTTTTCACTGTTTTAGCATAGTGCTTACTATTGACAATGCTAGTAAGCAACCCGCATCCTAAGATCATGGCAGTGGGAACATAAATAGGTAATTATATCGGCTTTTGTCACCATGGTGGCCAACAATTTCTCCATAGACTTTTATTATTACGTCCCAAAATTCAGATACTGAATGTGCACCTTCATACCTAAGTTACAGTACATGACTTGTACACTTAGTATACTTAAATCAATAAGTTACATCATTTTAATAGAGGCATATTATAATATGAATTTTATATTCTCATTAACATCCATCCATCAATACACTCATATCAATCACTAATACATTCACAAACATTCACTACCACACGTGCATGCTAATTAAGATTACAAACTAAAATATTTCTTTCCACCAATTTTAAACTTTTATTTAGTCATTGTTCAGAATCATTTTGTAACATAACTGAGAATAGTAATAGGAAACACATGTCCCATTTAATTATTCTACTGATCCAGTGAAGTAAGCTTGTCTTCAGTTAAATATGGTCATTGTTCCTATGGATTATCCATTGGTTTAGTTTCATATTATTGCTCTTGAGTTATTGTATCTACTTCAATTTAATATATACAGTTTTTCCTTTAATACATTTTCAGCTAGCCAGACCTAGTAAGTGAACCCATCATGATTCATGCACAACACACTTAAAATAATATACACAAGTATAATGGTCAAGTATAAAAACATCAAAAATATGACGCAAATAATGTAACTAATGCGAATATTATGAATGATGCCGATAATGCATCAAGTGGGTATAAATAAAAACTATCCACTTCCTTGGGTTAGATATTGACAACCCACATCTGCACTCGGCAAGCTTCTACCACTGGTAGGCATGGCAAAGGCCCGCATCCCTCCATTGGGTAGGCTCAAAGATCAAGAGTTATGATTGAACTAAAACTTACTATAAATAGTAAAAACAAAATTAAAAAGGATTTTTGATTGTCAGTCTAATGGAATCTCGCAAATTCAGCATTGACAACCTAGCATAGGGGGGTTGGTTGGTGAAAGTAGCTTCTCTTACCCCAAAATCACATATGGTACGTCAAATAAATCTTTACACTTTGTATACATGTTTTAGGGTTCTAATGGTCTTGATCACTTTTGCATTTGATTGGGCCTTCTCTTGTCTATCTTGGACATTAAAGTGTCTGCGACAAACTCTACATCACTCAACCAACCCAATTCCTGAGTCGGTAAACACTTGTAACACCCCGAACTTTTTAATACTTGAGTATGAAAATTCTTGAGTGTTATCATGAAGTTTAACTTAGTATTTACATGTGTACGATACCAATTTAGCTATCCTAACCTAACATTTATTTTTCAGCATGAATTTGACCCTCAGGAATGATCTCCATCCACAGATCAAGCCATCCAACTATTGATTTTAAGACAGGATCATCATATGTCCAAGTATTCTCATTTGTCTATCATAACCAACCGTTCAGTCAACTATTCACCGATAGGTAAAGATATTTGACGGTCCACTTTAAGTCTGGACCACCCGATCAAAGTAAACTAACTATTTGATATCTGCATCCACTTGTACATATATGAAATTGAGATTTTGATCCGTTCATCTTGTTCACCACCTATGAATATACTTAACCCACTATCAAAACTATAATCTGAGAAACTTATACATGTGAGCAAGTCACTTGAATCTAACAATATACATGTTCTGCCTGTTGATCATTCCAAAAACCCGCTTGTGAACATCTGTTTACAAAACTAACCATACACCCACTTACATACATGATCAGAGAACTAACGTATAAGTTTTTCTATTTTTAATATGCCATCTGACCATCAATTATGTTGATTGATATATGTACATTCCCTTAATTAATTTGGTGAATAATTCTTTATTCATAATGATTTATTTATAAGATCTTTTGTAATAATTATTTAGAAATGTGCTTATAACTATGTAGAACCATTAGATTTTTTAAAACTCTCATATCAGCAATAATTACAAAAATGCTATTAACTTAGACCATTGAATTCTAGATCACATAGTTCTTATGATCTGTTTAATGTAAAATTTTATACCATGCTTACGTATGATAAATTAACCATACTTGTCAAATTTCAGCCCTTACATCATTGTAAAAGTGACCCAATTAACAAATCATCTCCTTAACCGTTGATTTTGGTGTCCATCGAGTAAAGAAACTCTATGTGTGAAACTCGTATCCTAGTTCGTACCATTCCGTAGACTCTTGCAATTCTCCCTTTAAAATTTTAGCGACCTGCGATCTGTAATCAGCATTTGCACGTGACCTTGAGTCACACCTTGTCAACTCGAATCGGCTCGACCTGAGACTTGTAATATTACGACCGCACTGTCGCCGCGATTCCAACGCTGTGTCTCGCACGCCGATGCGATACCCAAGCCAGAAGATATAGGCCTGTGCTTATTTCGAGGAAAATGCCATGCAAGAGAATCTCTACAAAAAATTAAATCAATTAATCATTCTTAAGTCTAATACAACAAGTATACAACCCATCTCTCTCCTATTCCCAAAGTCAACTCTCTCTCTCTCTCTCTCTCTCTCTCTCTCTCTCTCTCCACCCATCATTTTCTTACACTCACCCATAACCCATCACTCACTCTTACATCACCTCTCACTCTCTCTCTCAACTCCATCTCCCAAGCAACTCCCAAGGAGAGGACGTCCAAGCTTCTCATGGAGAAGCTATGTTGCGGCCCACTTCCTACCCCAAGATCCTCACCATCCAACCCTTCAACTCTCATAATCCTCTATTAAAGAGGAAGCTTAGGAACTCGAGAGATCAAGGAGCCTAGAAGATTTGCAATTAGTGGGTGATCCACCGTTGATTTTAATTTAGGGTCCACTTATGATGGGACCCACTTTGTAACACCCTGTGCTTTTCAGTACTCGGGTGTTACTATTATAAACCAAATTAGTAAATTTGTGTGATAATATAAATAACTTATGTTATTCACCTTTATTTGATACTATTATTAAATTTTAATAATTAAAATATCAAAATTTCAAATTTAACGGTTAATTTAAATTAATTGATAACCAAAGGTTAAGACTCATGTATGGTGGGCCACTTACAAATTTAAAATAATATAATCATTTTAATTTGAGCCGATAGGAGGCTGATGGAATGAAGAAATAGTGCTGACGAGGATGCTACTCATGTAAACAACTTAAAGAGAAATAATAATGATAACAATAGAAATAAAAATATATACCAAAAACATTGAAAAATAAATATTATAAATATGTATTAGGCCATAAATCCATAATCCAACCATTGATTTCTAGTTAAGTGACCATGTGGACCCTTATTACCATTGATGATCAATTTCAAAATGATCCGACCATCAGACCATTAGAAATATATAATTAGAGATAGGAATCTATCTAGTATGGCCCACCTGATTTATGGATATGCATGAAATTTCGTCTGAGGCCATGAATTGAACCTCCAAAATGAAGGGACGGTGTGGATTGCACTAACCATCAAGTGAACCCCACTTTTTAGACCTGTACGCGTACACAGGTTGTGCACACCCGTGATGCACCGGACTACAAAGACCGGTCAAGCTAGGTTGACCTGCAAACCTCCCAAAAAGAGAGAACTCCTCTCTTTCTTTCCCGCAAAAAGAAGGGACCCACTGTTTTAAATTGTGTCCATCACGATGATCGGGACCATCCATCGCTATCAACTGATGTCACTGACCAAACCCTAGCCTCTCCCACATGCTGGAACAAGTGTGTAGGTACACGGTATCAGGAGCAATCGGCTGCGTGCGGTTGGGTGTTCTAAAAGCCAAAATTTCGCTCTTAATTGAGCTAGCAAACCACGTGTAAAGTTGTCTTTCATTTCAATCCTCCATTACAAACCATCTCACCCATTCATTCATTCCGCTTTTAGGGTTCCCATAGCAGTAAAAGTGGCGGAAAGAATATTCCTTTCTGCATTACTGGCAAGATCCTATCCATTCTTTTGTTTCTAGGAAGCCTCTAGGAGCATCCTAGTCATCCATTTTAGGGCTCCTTAAAGCCTCGTCAGCGCCAATCACAAATTCTCGTGAGAGAACTCAATATCGGGTGAAAACTGCTGCAACATCATATCGCACTAACCGCTAGGATTTTAATCCTGACTGTTCAATTGATGGGTCCCACAAGGTCCTTACGACCCATCCGAACTATCCTAACGTAGCAGATTGTAAGATCAATAAAAAACTGATGATCCGCCATTAACGGCGTGATCATCTTCCTCATTAAACTGAAGGTACCCACCATCGAATAATGGATCCCATTCGGTGACCAAAACCACACATTGGGTGGGCTAGTAACCCAAAAGATTATCCCATGTGACTGACCAGGGTCATGCAAACAAGTTTTGTGAAAATTGCTGATGATTAAATCATTTAGATACTTCCGGATGTAACTAATCCTGTGATTAGTTAACACCCGAACCATCTAGAACAGGATTAAGAAAAACCTTATAAAAGGTTGCCATTTAGGGCAACCCTCTCCAGAAAAGGAAAGCCCAAAAGAGATAGAGAGAGAGTGTTGTTGCCGCAACTAGTGGGTTGACTCGGTTCGAGTCGTTATTAGAGCTGTACGCGAGCAAAGTATGCTCAGTTACTCACTCCGCTCGACTCGGAATTACTCGACTCGACTCATCATGAGTTAGAGCAGAGTACGGTTGATTTTTTAAAAATCATTTTAATTTTGAGTAGAGTACGAGTAGGGCGGTACTCGACTCAGTACTCGACTCGTGTACTCGTATATATAACCCACCTCCAAAAAAACCCTACTCTCCAGTCATTTTCAAGCAGCGCCCATTCGAAACCTCTTTTTTTCTTCCCTCCCAGCGATTGTTTGAAAATCTCTCTCTCTCTCTCTCTCTCTCTCTCTCTCTCTCTATCTCTCTCTCTCCCAACGCCCGTCCGACCATCCCTCTCCTTCCCTCTCTCTCCCTCACTCCCCTGTCCCATTTCTAGCGGTGCAGACCTTGCCGCTCGTCCCTGCGGCCTGCATGGTGCCCCTATCTGGTTCCGCAGCTCATCCCTGCCCCTCGTCCAGCACCGTAACTCGTCCAGTGCCACAACTTCTCCCTACCACTCATCCGCCATCCCTGCCCTGCACACACGCTGTTGGTCATTCCAGCCCAGCTCGCCTGGTAATCTGTGGTGTTGATTTTTGAATTTTATAAATGATGAGAGTTGGATATTGCATATCAGACCCCAATTATTGTCAGATTTTACGTATATGATAATGCTTAAAGCCATATTTTAATTGTGTTTTTATTACAGGATGAAATCAGGAGCATGGATTGAAAAAAGATATTAAAAGTAGGGATTTGACGCTCTAAAGTCACCGGAGCAAGGGACGGACTCCAAAGAACCAAGATCGAAAGATTTATACACCAAGGATCCGAGGAAATCAAGCCATTCACATTAAAGGGGCCTGGAAATGGTCCAAAATACAAGATCACATGGTTCCCATCATCCGATTGACTTAAAACTTCATACATGTGATAGGGGCCATAAATTAACGATACATATTAAATTTCAACCATTGGATATCTCGAAAAGTGGCCCAACGGCCAGATCAGCCCCTTAAATCATTAAGTGAGGCCCGCTAGATATCTGGATATACATCAATTTTTGTCCCGACGGTTGAAATAATATGAGAAAAAGGATGGATGGTACAGATTTCACATAAACATTACAGAGGGCCCGTATGTATAACGTGTGTACACAGTACACACACATGCCCGCCGCACACCAGCTACATGAGGTGGTCAATGCAAGTGCTGACCCATCTCCTTCTCAAAAACGGTAATTGTCGTTTTAGCATCAGTGAACAGACGGCCTGCATCCATTTTGCGGAAGCTAGTGGGCCTCACCCATTGCCCGTACGGATGATCCAAGCCGTTCACCGTGTAGAGGGCTTCGAGAGCTACAAAACCATGTTGTTACTTTGCATCCATACACACACACACGTGTACGGTACAGGGGCCACAAAAGAACTGCCCTGGGACATTCAAAATTGATTTTATTGTAATTTCTTCTCTGGATCGTGCTAATGAATATTCAAAACCACCCATTCTTGACTGAAATTTTATCTTTAATCTAATGGATAGGGTGGATATCCCTGAAAATACCTCTGTGGGGTCCACTGAGCCACGCAACATTCAAATTGCGAAAGGTTTCACACATCCGTGAAAATTCAGTTTTTTAGCCGGTTTTAGCCAACCACCTTTAATCATATGGCAGATTTGAACCGTCCATCATGTATAGCATCGAAAAATGTCCTAAGGGACGGTGTTACTTTGGAAATTGAGCGTGAAAAGTGGCGATTTTTGAAGCATTGAACTTGGCTGCGGAAAAGGTTATGCGAATTCTGCTGCTCTAGCCTTTCCACCACCCTTCCAGCACCTATAAGAGGAGTTTTGAACGTGGGGAAGAAAAAGGAGAGCTTGGGGAGAGCCAGAGCTTGGGGAAAGAGAAGAAAGAGAAGAAAGAAGAGAAAGAAGAGAGAGAGAGAGAGAGAGAGAGAGAGAGAGAGAGAGAGAGAGGAAGAAGGGAGAGGTTTTCTTCTTTTTTTTTTAAATATTTATTTTTTTCCTTCGTTCCTAATTAATTTTATGGATTACTAATCTTGTAGCTAGGGCTACGATGAAGCCCCTAATTTGAATAACTCTTGTCTATGTTGAATTTATTTTAATCTGATTGATTTGTTTCTTTCGCTAGTGTGCTTAACTGTAATTTTCATGCTTCTCCATTTTATGAGCTCGACCAAAGTCTAGATATGGATGTTGTTTGGAATCTTAACTAGGTGCTTGTGTCTGACCATGAATAGGTTTCCTTAGAGGAAGAAACAGGAATCTACATCTCTCCATGCCTGACCATGGATGGAAATATGTGATCCATATGCTTTAAAGGATTATACATTTTGTGTACCCGATCAAGGACATAGGGTGTGCTTTGTTTATTAAATTTATATCAATCTGAATTAGGGTGAATTAATAGGAAAAACAAGGGTTAGGATAATTAGGGGTGGATTCGAAAGTCCTAGTATTCTCTTCGATTAGATTTTACTCATTGCTCTCGGTTATCCTTTTAGATTATTTTTCTTAATCACTTGCTATACTATTTGTTGGATTAGTTAAGAAGAGTCTTAAATTTTGAATTGTGACAACCAGTCCTCGTGGGAACGATCTCGTAATACGTATCATATCTACATCTGATTCGTATACTTGCGAGTTTAAAATCATTTAAATCAGATTAGTTTAAATTAAAACATCAAGTTTTTGGAGTCGTTGCCAAGGACTGTTTCGGTCCAATTGGATTTAGGATTCTCTCTTATCATAATTCATAGCCTTAGGATTTTACTAACTTTAGGTTAAAGTTGTTTTAGAAACTAACCTATTTCCTGTTTTGTAAGGTCCTGACTGGAACTTCTAAATTGGTAATCCCTTTATAAATGCTCGACTTTTTCAAATTTCTATTTTTAGAATTAAGGTTTTATTTTTTAGAAATTTTCTAAGTCTAGGCTTTCTTTTTAGAAATTTTCTATTTTCTAATTTTAGATTTAGCTTCTTCTTTTAAGTAACTTTCTATTTTCTAGTTTTAGAAATTTTTCCATTTTTAGAAACTAACTTAGCTTTTTATGTCTAAAATTAGAAACTTTCTTTTTTAGAAACTAACTCACTATTTTTATTTTAAGTAACTTTCTAATTCTATGATTTCCTTCCTTTTTAAAAACTAACTCTTCTTCGTTGTTCTTTAAAAAAATTTTAATTTTTAATTTTTAATTTTTTAGAAACTAACTTGTTTTGTTTTCTTTTGCAGGATTCTAACATAGATCTCCAAATTTGTAACTTCTTTCTAATTATCGCTCTTTCTATTTTTAGATTGGTGTAGGATTTTTCCTTTAGAATTAGATTCAGAGCTAGGGTTTCACCATGTATATGCATAGGTGGGAATATCAGTATGCTGAGAAGAATAACATATATTGGGATGACGATTATGATAGAAATCCATCAATGTCTTAAAAATTTTCTGAAAACTTTTCTGAAACTATCATTGAGAACCAACCGGAATCTAATGATCCACCAATTAAGAAGTCCTTACTCGATCATAGGCTGGAGAATAATTACATCCCACGGATTAATAAGACAGTATGTGAGTGTTGGGATTATCATAACTATAGGCGCGAGGACTATTATCAACCATCAGATTCTCCCACCTATGATCCATATGACGATAATCAGTGAAAACATCAAAATTGGGGAAATGAACCAACAACATGTTATAGTGATTATTCTCTTGGGTTCCCTACTTCTGAATATCCACAGAAATGATCCAAGAGGAGTCATCTCCGAGTTACACAGCCTATGACATGATGAAATTATTAGATGAATCACGCATTGATAAGCTAATGGAGACTAATTCATCCCGACCACAACCCGTTGATTATTCCTTTGGATTCTCTACTTATGATGCACTAACGGAAGCTAGTTCATCTCAGCCACAACCCAATCTAGAAATACAATGCGAGGAAGGTGATCCTCACTCACTTTTAAAACACTCTGAAATTTAGGATGAAGAGTTAAATTATGTTAATGAGCATATGGTTCAATTTTCAGATGAATCGATCTCGATGACGGTTCAAAGGAATGGTGAAGAGACATGGGTATCTTTCGAATACAATGATGATAACACACTTCACTCACATGAGATACTCGAGTTTAATGATGATGAAGAGGTCAGCATATTTGAACCTCCACCTAATTTAGGAATAGAATGTGAGGAAAGCAATCCCATCCTAAGTGTGCATGATAGGGAATTAGACGATGGTATGTATTGGGATGATGATCATGAATGTTTAGCCCAAATTCCCTCGGAATCAATCTCAAGTATGATCCAGGTCAGTGATCAAGAAGTACACGAAGTGGTCGATCAAAATGAACCACTCCTCTCATCTAACATGTCTGATTTAAAAGTGAAGGATGAGCCCATTACAACCGACCCTTCTAACTCTAGTAAAACATGTTTGGGCCACTCCCTTGAATTGGATGTTGATATGATTCAGAAAATGAACGAACCGCTTGATATGACTCGAGAAGTTGAAACCACCGAGTTGAGGCCACCATCTGAGTCATACGCTTTTGACGATTTAATATCTCTTTTGAGTAGTATCAATGAACAAAGTCCTCACATTAATACTTCGTTTCTTAATCATCAAATTTTTTGCGCATGGTTGGAGCAAGAGAGTGTACTTCCATCAACTTTCAAAGATGATGGATTCCTTGGGCAGATCATCACAATCTCCAATGTGAAAAATAATTCATGCTCAGCTGAACATCCCAACTCTTTAGATGATTGCTTAGTACATTTTGCAGATTCAAACGATCCCCTGTTATAGGAAATAGTGAATGCCTTGCAAAATAATACCTCGGCAATTGTCATGAATCGCGAGAACCTATATTCTGAAGTACCTCCTTCCCTAGATCCTGAATGTTTTCCATTAAATGAGGAAGAGTTGAAAATTGAACTATAGAGTGAAACATCGGCGTTTGTAGTCTCTGATTCATCATGGTGTACTAACTTCGAAACTTTTTCTGCCACAGGCGATTCATATATACTTTGGACACTTCAGACGATAAAAAGAATACTTTATGCTGAGGTCCCTCAATTTCTCTGGCTATTAACGCTCCAGGACATCAAAGCGTACTGCAAAACGGGCTTTTGGATGATCTTGTTGAAAAATCTTCTAAGAAATTTACCAAGATACTGGCTGTTGGCCCATGATTACTTTCATTGATTGTCTAGCTGAAGACATTAAACTTAGCGCTCCTGGGAGGCAACCCGGCCTTTTATTTCATTTCGTTTTCCTAGTTGGTTAGTTTAATGTTTGTGGGTAACATTGTTGCACACCCACATGAGACTACAACTTGTCCACTAGGGGCAACCTAGGGGTTTAAAGGCTTGTTGCATACACTAAATGCAATCGAGAGCACCTACGAAAGTGGTATAGGTAGGATTTTCTTTTTGTGATTTTATTTATGTGATTTTACTTTTGTTGATTTCTCTTATACTGACTCGCTTTTATGTTAATATCTTTGGAATGCCTCTTAATTCTCCATCCAGGTACTATCTTTCCATCACTCCTCTTTTATTTTCGTTGTCCTATGTGCATTGCATGCTTATTTCTTTTACATTGAGGACAATGTAGATTTTAGGTTGGAGGTGGGAGATTAGGTTACCTAATCAGTATTTTCTTGGTCTTGAGCAAAAATTGTGAAATATTTAATTTTTTCTGAAATTTCTTGTTAAAGGATAGTTATGATTCTAATATTATAAGATACAGAATGTTAGTAATTTATGACTCTTGGATTCAACCATATGTTAGATTTCACAGTTAAGTTTGAATTATTAACCCATGATTAGAAGCTTTAAACATTGATTGAGTCATGATTTCGCATATCACATCTCACTTACACATTGAAGGATTAACTTGGTAATCATTAAACATGAAAGGAATTAGAATGAAAAAAAAATTGAATTGAAAGGGTAAGTCGCATAATCTCCACCATAGGTGTGCTCCCTATATGTGTAGATTCGATTCCCTATGGTTGACATTTAGAAAAAGTTAGGCAACAAGTTTTCACCATAGGTTTGCTCCCTATAGGTGAGGATTTGATTCTCTTCCTTGGCGTTACTGTTCATATAAAAAAATCAAAAGCTGATAGAATGAAAAGTTAATATGTGAGGCAAGTGTCGGTTTTAGTTGTCATAAATTCCATTGTTAATTACCAATGATATCATAAAATTGACAATTGGATCTCTTAATGGTGATAAGTCGAGATTACCCTATATACTCATAAAACTCGATGTTTAGAATTTTGTAATTAATGGATTAATATTTTGAACTTGATTATGTAGTTTACCATGAACTTGATTCTAGGAGAAAATTCTACTTACCATTCATGAATCTTAGAATTTTTACATCTCAACTATCTGTTCACAAGTCACTTGGGTTTATAGGAATTGTCTTTTATTTCTGAAATTATTTTTCGCATGTTTTGTTCGGGACTAGCAAAATGTTGGTTGGGGGTTGTGATGAGGGTTGGATATTACATATCAGACCCTAATTATTGCCATATTTTACGTATATGATAATGCTTAATGCCATATTTTAATTGTGTTTTTATTATAGGATGAAATCAGGAGCATGGATTGAAAAATCATATTAAAAGTAGGGATTTGACGCTCTGAAGTCACCAGAGCAAGGGACGGACTCCAAAGAACCAAGATCAACAGATTTATACACCAAGGATCCGAGGAAATCAAGTCTTTCACGTTAAAGGGGCCTGAAAATGATCCAGAATGCAAGATCACATGGTTCCCACCATCCGATTGATTCGAAACTTCATACATGTGATGGGGGTCATAAACTAACTGTACGTATTAAATTTCAGCCATTGGATATCTCGGAAAGTGGACCAACAGCCAAATCAACCCCTTAAATCATTAAGAGGGGCCCGTGGATATCTGGATATACAACAAATTTTGTCCTGACGGTTGAAATAATATGAGAAAAAGGATGGATGGTACAGATTTTGAATAAACATTACAGAGGGCTCGTATGTACAACGTGTGTACATAGTGCACACACGTGCCCGTCGCGTACCTAATGCATGATGCGGTCAGCGCAAGTGCTGACTCATCTCCTTCTCAAAAATGGCAATTGTCATTTTAGCGTCAGCGAACGGACAGCCTGCATCCTTTTTGCGGAAGCTAGTGGGCTCCACCCATTGCCCGTACGGATGATCCAAGCCGTTCACCGTGTAGAGGGCTTCGAGAGCAACAAAACCATGTCGTTACTTTTCATCCATACACGCACACGTACAATACATGGGCTATAAAAGGACTGCCCTGGGACGTTCAAAATTGATTTTATTGTAATTTCTTCTCTGGGTCGCGCTAATGAACATTCAAAATCACCCATTCTTAATTGAAATTTCTTCTTGAATCTAATGGACGGGGTGGATTTCCTTGAAAATACCTCTGTGGGGCCCACTGAGCCATGCAGCTTTCAAAGTGCGAAAGGTTTCGCACATCCGTGAAAATTCAGTTTTTCAGGCAGTTTTAGCCCACCACCTTTAATCATATGGCAGATCTGAACCATCCATCATGTAGAGCATCAAAAAATGTCCTAAGGGACGATGTTACTTTGGAAATTGAGCGAGGAAAGTGGCGATTTTAAAAGCACCGAACTTGGCTGCGAAAAAGGTTATGCGAATTCTGCTGCTCCAGCCTTTTCACCACCCTTTCAGCACCTATAAGATGAGTTTTAGATGGGGGAAGAAAAAGGAGAGCTTGGGGAGAGCCAGAGCCTGGGGAAAGAGAAGAAAGATGAAAAAGAAGAGAGAGAGAGAGAGAGAGAGAGAGAGAGAGAGAGAGAGAGAGAGAGAGAGAGAAGGGAGATGTTTTCTTTTTTTTTTTATAAATATTTATTTTTTCCTTCGTTCCTAATCAATTTTATGGATTGCTAATCTTGTAGTTAGGGCTAAGATGAAGCCCCTAATTTAAATGAATGGAGACTAATTCATCCCAACCACAACCCGTTGATTATTCCTTCGGATTCTCTACTTATGATGCACTAACGAAAGCTAGTTCATCTCAGCCACAACCCAATCCAGAAATACAATGCGAGGAAGGTGATCCTCACTCACTTTTAAAACACTCTGAAATTTGGGATGAAGAGTTGAATTATGTTAATGAGCATATGGTTCAATTTTCAGATGAATCGATCTCAATGACGGTTCAAAGGAATGGTGAAGAGACATGGGTATCTTTCGAATACAATGATGATAACACACTTCACTCACATGAGACACTCGAGTTTAATGATGATGAAGAGGTCAGCTTATTTGAACCTCCACCCAATTTAGGAATAGAATGTGAGGAAAGCAATCCCATCCCACGTGTGCATGACAGGGAATTAGACGATGATATGTATTGGGATGATGATCATGAATGTTTAGTCCAAATTCTCCCGGAATCAATCTCAAGTATGGTCCAGGTTAGTGATCAAGAAGTACACGAAGTGGTCGGTCAAAATGAGCCACTCCTCTCATCTAACATGTCTGATTTAAAAGTGGAGGATGAGCCCATTACAACAGACCCTTCTAACTCTCGTAAAACATGTTTGGGCCACTCCCCTAAATTGGATGATGATATGATTCGGGAAATGAATGAACCGCTTGATATGACTTTGGAAGTTGAAACCACCGAGTTGAGGCCACCATCAGAGTCATACGCTTTTGAAGATTCAATACCTCTTCTGAGTAGTATCAATGAGTAAAGTCCTCACATTAATACTTCATTTCTTGATCATCAAATTGTTTGCGCATGGTTGGAGAAAGAGAGTATTCTTCCATCAACTTTCAAAGACGATGGATTCCTTGGGTAGATCATCACAATCTCTAATGTGGAAAATAATTCATACTCAGCTGAACATCCCAAATCTTTAGATGATTGCTTAACACATTTTGCAGATTCAAACGATCTCCTATTACAAAAAATAGTGAATGCCTTGCAAAATAATACCTCGACAGTTGTCATTAATCGCGAGAAACCGTATTCTGAAGTACCTCCTTCCCTGGATCCTGAATGTTTACCATTAAATGAGGAAGAGTTCAATTTACCTCGACAGTTGTCATTAATCGCGAGAAACCATATTCTGAAGTACCTCCTTCCCTGGATCCTGAATGTTTACCATTAAATGAGGAAGAGTTGAAAATTGAACTACAGAGTGAAACATCGGCGTTTGTAATCTCTGATTCATCATGGTGTACTAACTTTGAATCTTTTTCTGCGACAAGTGATTCATATATACTTTGGACACTTCAGACGATAAAAAGAATACTTTATGCTGAGGTCCCTCAATTTCTCTGGTTATTAACACTCCAGGACATCCAAGCCTACTGCAAAATGGGCTTTTGGATGATCTTGTTGAAAAATCTTCTAAGAAATTTACCAAGATACTGGCCGATGGCCCATGATTACTTTCATTGATTGTCTGGCTGAAGACATTAAACTTAGCACTCCTGGGAGGCAACCCGTCCTTTTATTTCATTTCGTTTTCCTAGTTGGTTTGTTTAATGTTTGTGGGTAACATTGCTGCACAGCATCATTAGACTACAACTCGTCCATTAGGGGCAACCTAGGGGTTTAAAGGCTTGTTGCATACGCAAAATGCAATCCAAAGCACCTGCGAAAGTGGTATAGGTAGAATTTTCTTTTTGTAATTTTATTTTTATGATTTTGCTTTTGTTGATTTCTCTTGTACTGACTCGCTTTTACGTTAATATCTTTGGAAAGCCTCTTAATTCTCCGTCCAGGTATTATCTTTTCATCACTCCTCTTTTATTTTCGTTGTCATATGTACATTACATGCTTATTTCTTTTACATTGAGGACAATGTAGATTTTAGGTTGGGGGTGGGAGATTAGGTTACCTAATCAGTGTTTTCTTGGTCTTGAGCAAAAATTGTGAAATTTTTAAATTTTTCTGAAATTTCTTGTTGAAGGATAGTTGTGATTCTAATATTATAAGATATAGAATGTTGGTAATTTATGACTCTTCGATTCAGCCATATGTTAGATTTCACAGTTAAGTTTGAATTGTTAACCCATGATTAGAAGCTTTAAACATTGATTAAATCATGATTTCGCATATCACATCACACTTACACATTGAAGGATTAACTTGGTAATCATTAAACATGAAAGGAATTAGCATGAAAAAAAAATTGAATTGAAAGGGTAAGTAGCACAATCTTCACCATAGGTGTGCTCCCTATATGTGTAGATTTGATTCCCCATGGTTGACATTTAGAAAAAGTCAGGAAACAAGTTTTCACCAAAGGTTTGCTCCCTATAGGTGAGGATTTGATTCTCTTCCTTGGCATTACTGTTCATATAAAAAAAATCAAAAGCTGATAGAATGGAAAGTTAATATATAAGGCAAGTGTCGGTTTTAGTTGTCATGAATTCCATTGTTAATTGCCAATGATATCATAAAATTGACAATTGGATCTCTTAATGGTGATAAGTCGAGATTACCCTATATACTCATGAAACTCGATGTTTAGAATTTTGTAATTAATGGATTAATATTTTGAACTTGATTATGTAGTTTACCATGAACTTGATTTCAGGAGAAAATTCTACTTACCATTCATGAATCTTAGAATATTCGCATCTCAACCATCTGTTCACAAGTCGTTTGGGTTTACAGGATTTATCTTTTATTTCTGAAATTATTTTTCGCTTGTTTCGTTCGGGACTAGCAAAATGCCGGTTGGGGGTTGTGATGAGGGTCGGATATTTCATATCAGACCTTAATTATTGCTAGATTTTACATATATGATAATGCTTAATGCCATATTTTAATTGTGTTTTTATTACAGGATGAAATCAGGAGCATGGATTGAAAAATGATATTAAAAGTAGGGATTTGACGCTATGAAGTCACCAGAGCAAGGGACGGACTCCAGAGAACTAAGGATCAGAAGAAATCAAGTTGTTCACGTTAAAGGGGCCTGAAAATGGTCCAGAATGCAAGATCACATGGTTCCCACCATCTGATTGACTCGAAATTTCATACATGTGATGGGGGCCATAAATTAACTGTACATATTAAATTTCATCTATTGGATATCTCGGAAAGTGGCCCAAGGGCCAGATCAGCCCCATAAATCATTAAGTGGGTCCCGTTGGATATCTAAATATATAACAATTTTTGTCCCGACGGTTGAAATAATATGAGAAAAAGGATGAATGGTACATATTTCGCATAAACATTATAAAGGGCCCGTATGTATAACGTGTGTACATAGTGCACGCACGTGCCCGCCGCGCACCAGATGCATGAGGCGGTCAGTGCAAGTGCTGACCCGTCTCCTTCTCAAAAACGGCAATTGCCGTTTTTGTGTCAGCGAACGGACGACCTGCGTTCATTTTACGGAAGCTAGTGAGCCCCACCCATTGCCCGTACGGATGATCCAAGTTGTTCATCGTGTAGAGGGCTTCGAGAGCTACAAAACCATGTTGTTACTTTGCATCCATACATGCACACGTGTATGATACAGGGGCCACAAAAGGACTGCCATGGAACGTTTAAAATTAATTTTATTATAATTTCTTATCTGGGTCGTTCCAATGAACATTTAAAACCACCCATTATTGACTAAAATTTTGTCTCAAATCTAATGGACGGGGTGGATTTCCCTGAAAATACCTTTGTGGGGCCCACTGAGCCACACGGTGTTTAAAGTGCGAAAGGTTTCGCACAACCATGAAAATTCAATTTTTCAGGCAGTTTTAGCCCACCACTATTGATCATATGGCAGATCTGAACCGTCCATCATGTAGAGCATCGAAAAATGTCCTAATGGACGGTGTTACTTTGGAAATTGAGCGAGGATAGTGGCAATTTTGGAAGCACCGAACTTGGCTGCAGAAAAGGTTATGCGAATTCTGCTGCTCCAGCCTTTCCACCACCCTTCCAGCACCTATAAGAGGAGTTTTGGATGTGGGGAAGAAAAAGGAGAGCTTGGGGAGACCCAGAGCCTGAGGAAAGAGAAGAAAGAGAAGAAAGAAGAGAAAGAAGAGAGAGAGAGAGAGAGAGAGAGAGAAAGAGAGAGAGAGAGAGAGAGAGGAAGAAGGGAGAGGTTTTCTTCTTTTTTTTTTAAATATTTATTTTTTTCCTTCGTTCCTAATTAATTTTATGGATTACTAATCTTGTAGCTAGGGCTACGATGAAGCCCCTAATTTGAATAACTCTTGTCTATGTTGAATTTATTTTAATCTGATTGATTTGTTTCTTTCGCTAGTGCGCTTAACTGTAATTTTCATGCTTCTCCATTCTATGAGCTCGACCAAAGTCTATATATGGATATTGTTTGGAATCTTGACTAGGTGCTTGTGTCTGACCATGAACAGGTTTCCTATAGAGGAAGAAACGGGAATCTACATCTCTCCATGCCTGACCATGGATGGAAAGATGTGATCTATATGCTTTAAAGGATTATACATTCTGTGTGCCCGATCATGGACATAGTGTGTGTTTTGTTTATTAAATTTATATAAATCTAAATTAGGGTGAATCAACAGGCAAAACAAGGGTTAGGATAATTAAGGGTGGATTCGAAAGTCCTAGTATTCTCTTTGATTGGATTTTACTCATTGCTCTCGGTTATCCTTTTAGATTATTTTTCTTAATCACTTGCTAAACTATTTGTTGGATTAGTTAAGAAGAGTGTTAAATTTTGAATTGTGATAACCAGTCCTCGTGGGAACGATCTCGTAATACGTACCATATCTAAATCTAATTCGTATACTTGCGAGTTTAAAATCATTTAAATCTGATTGGTTTAAATTAAAACATCAATAAATTGTTAATATATCTTAGAAATTAATTTATTATTTTTTAAGAATATTGTGTGGTGTTGATTTATTATTATTATTATTTTGTATAAATTGTTAATATATGTCAGAAACTGATGTTAATATCTTATATTAATATTGCTAATATATGTCAAAAATTGTTAATATATGCTAATATATTATGCATAGCTAATATATGTTAATATAGTTATTAGCTAATATATGTTAAAATGATTAACATATGTTAATATAGCTATTAGCTAATATATGTTAAAATTGTTTATATATGTTAATATAGAAATTGATGTTACTATAGAAATATGTTAATATAGAAATTGTTAATATATAAATGACAGTTTACTTGTTACTTTGTTAGTGTTGAATGCTGCTACTTTAAAATGTCTTTCATTTTTCATTTTACATTTTGTTATTAGTTAGCTAGGTGATGAATGTCAATTTCAGCATGCTCTTTTGTTTGCATAGATATGAATTATTTGTATTGTTCTAGTTGTAGTATAGGATAATCAGTTACCCATTTGAGAATTTCTATATTGTCAGACAGATTCAGTGTGTTCTTGGATGCATAGAAATTCTCAAATTGTCCCTTTTTGGACAGTTCAAGGTTAGATAAATTGTAATGTCTTCATTTATTCCAATTTAAATGCATATGCCTGTTTTGGTTTTGTATCTCCTTTTTCTCTCTAGATATATTTCATGTATTTATTTTCGTTGTCAAATGTCCACACTTTGTGTTGATAATTGACATGAGAATCAAATACAAGATTAATATATTCTGGAGAGATAAGGGGAGATGCTGTCGAAATTTCAGCTTAACATTTAAATTAGAAAATGAAGGCATTACAATCATCTAACCTTGAATGAATGACTGATTTAGACAGTTAAGTAAGTATGTCTGTCTAGCGATCTAGTCATCCAGGTTTAACCATATAACATATTGAGAATTTTATTTTATAGATGACTAGTCAAGATGAAAACCCAAATACCCCCACAATGGGTGCATCATCCACATCTCCTCTAATCTTAGAGGGAGATAGAGACACATCAACTGCATGCAAAGGAAAGAAGAAGAGATCAGCAGTGTGGAATGATTTCGAAGATGTGACAGTTAATGATATATAGAAGATAAAGTGTAATCACTGTAAAGGGTTATTCAACAAGATTTCAGGAGGATCTATGACACATCTAATTAAACATTTGAAGACATGTCCTAAGAGACCAAGACTCCCTCCTCCCGGCCAACAGTTGTTGTCATTTACAAAGCCAGAAGGGGACGACTCCCAATGCGTAGTGTCCACTCATAAGTTTGATAAAGAGAAGCTGAATGAGTGTTCACTCTTCAAGTACAGGGTTGTAATGTAGTAATAAACTCGGTAAGACCGAGTTCGAATCCTAAGGGACTGAAACTTGTACATTATCCGAAATTAAGTAGAACTAGAACTAGGCTAAGATGAAATCTAAATCAAATCAATTTAAGGAATAATGGTGAAAGAATTAATCTAAAATTTATAGAAATTAGAGGAAAGAAAACTAGGGATTTAGAGGATCCACTTGCAGAGATCAGGGAGATCTTACGCCTGCTTTATGAAAATTAAACTGAACTACCATTAATATAGTTTTCAAGAGAAGAAAGGTATATGAATTGGAATGAATTCCATCACCAAACCATGCCCAGGAGACAATGTAAACAATAGAATTAATCTAATTACCAACCAATCAATGCATGAAGGTTAGGAAGGGTATCGTTATCCGAACATGCCCAACAGACTATGGTGAACAACAGGGCTTCCTGACGTCATAAACATAAAGGAAAGGAATATGCTCAAAGCCATTGTAGACCCATTGTAATTTCAGTCACAACAGACCATTAAAGACTAAAAACATTTCATTAATAAAACTAAAATCAACGTCAATTCAATCTAAATAAAAGGCACAAAAAAATCACTCCCATCATGCTACAAGCTTCACCTCTTAGCCCTAGCTAAGAGGTTTAGCCAAGCACAACCATGGTGAGGCTAAAAGTCTCTCAAAAGCATTAAAGAAAGAAAAAAACTAAATAAAAAAACAAAGAAAAATAAACTCCCCCGGCTGCTTGTGCTTCACGTCCACTCCCTCCGCCTCCAAAAAGAGATGCCCTTCTCTCTTTCTCTTTTTTCTCTTTTTATAGCCAGCAAAGGAAAGGAGTTGGTGGAGAGGCTTACGCAGCAACAGCTGGTGCGCTTTCGCAGCAACAGGTGCATGTGCAAGAAAGTTACGCAGCAACTTGCACAAATCTGTTTACGCAACCACAAAGGCGTGGAGAAAATCGGCCACTTTCCGTGCTGATCAGCAAACAATCCTCCATGGTTTACAGATTTTTCGTCTCTAAAAGATGGACAAAGAATATTTTCTATCACCTTGAAGACAGGGGCCCACAGTGATTCCCAAGTACTGAGATCCAACCATAATGCGAATCGCGTAACAAAATCCGTGGGATTTGAGTGCAGATGGATTTTCATCCCTGTTAACATGGACGGTAAAAATGGCCATCGTCCGATCAATTTTTCATTCTGATCAAGATGGACGGAATGGATTGTCTTGAATGATCTTGTGAGTGGCCCATATGGATCGTCCGTAGGCTCTGCTACGAAACAGAGCTTACGGAGATGTTGTGCTGGTGATAGGTGGGACCCACACTCCTTGATGTTTGGGAAATCCACACCATCCATCAGCTTAGTCTCAAAAAAATATTTTGAGATGGTCGGTTTTAGATTGTTGCTGACCTGGCCCCCCTGATTTTCCATTATGTCGTCCAACCTGTGTTTAGAACAATATTTTCCTGTGTACATAAGCATGGGGTTGGAAGAACTTACCTTGTACAGTCGGTCTGACCTTGTGGAGTGACTGAACGATCTAGATTTACTAAGTAATGAAAGGTGATGGCCCACCTATCACCCCAACCGCGGGTCATTTGCATTTACTGGAGAAACAGAAATAAGAGTTTCTGTTTTGTCGGTCAAAAGCAAGTTGACCGTCTTGGAAGTGCAGTGCATGGCTGGTGCACTTATACACGTGCACACACCATGCCTAGAAGGGTCCACTGAGATGGTTATGAGAGATTTAATCCGTCTATCTCTTTTTTCATCTTATTTAAAGGGTTGAGACTTGATTTGAAGCATATCCAGGTGCCAGGTGGGCCCAAAATCAATGATTTATGGGATGATTTGTTCGTTGGGCTACTTTCACGGGGATCCAATGGCTGAAATTCGAGGTGTACAGTTTATTTATGATCCTCAGACCACATATAAAGTCTCAAGCCGAACGGATGGTGGGAACCCTGTGATCTTGCATTCTGAACGATTTCTAGGCCCGTTTAATGCAAGTGGCCTGATTTTCTTGAATCTCTGGCATGTAATTTCTTCGATCTCAATCCCCTGGAGTTCGTTCCTTGCCTTGGTAATTCCAAAGCATCAAATCTATGCATTTAACACATTTTTCAGACCAAACTCCTAAAGTCACCTTGCAACACAAACACGGTTAAAATAGGCTGTTAAACAGTATCATATTCGTAAATGTAGGTAATAACTGGGGTCTAATATATAATATTTTACCCTCAACACAACCCCTAACTAGCATTTTGCTAGTCCTGAGCAAATTATGCCAAAATAGGTTGAGAATTACAAGACGATTCCTATAAACTCGAGTGATTTATGAAAACCAATTCAAATAGTAGAATTCTAAGATTTATAAATGTTGGGTATTGCATTCCTTATACTCAAGTGCTCAGTAGACTTCATAGTCAAGATCTAAGTATTAATCCATCAATTAGAAAAAATTTTAAAGACTAAGATCCATGGGTGTATAGTCTAATCTCGACTTATCATCATTAAAATTCACTTCTCTATTTCAGGATATCATTGGTAATCATAAGAGAATTCATGATAACTAAAACTTGCCTCATAAATCATCTCTTCATTCTTCCAGCTTTTAATTTTTCCATCAAAAGTAACTCCAAGAAGGGGACTCAAATCCTTACCTATAGGGAGTAAACCTATGGTAAAGACCGTACACCCAAATCTTTTTTTGTTCTTTTCATATATCATCCATAGTGAATAAAATCATAACCTATAGGGAGCAAACCTATGATGAAAATTATTCTCCAAACTTTTTTCAAGGGTATCTATTTTTTTTCTCTTTTTTTTTTCTTTAATTGATCATGACAGACAAATTTTCAAGTTGGTTCCTTACATGCTTAGTGATTACCATGTTAACCTTTCAATATCAAACTGAAACTGCAATGTGTAAGCGAGATGTGACATTTGAAATCATGACCCAATCAATGTTTAAAGCTTCTAATCATGAATTAACAATTCAAACTTGACTGTGAAAGTCATAGATAACTGAATCTAAGAGTTATAAATTACCAACATCACGTATCTTGAAATTCTAAGTCACAGATGGCTGTCAAAATCGCATCAAATTCACAAGAATTTTTAGAAAATTTTAAAAATTTTCACAATTTTTGCTCAAGAACAGGAAAATACTGATTAGGAAACCTAATCTCCCACCCCCAACCAAAAATCTACATTATCTTCAATGTAAAAGATATATGACCATACAATGCACATGGGACAATGAAAGTAAAGTGATGGGAAGATAGGACATGGAAAATGAATCGAGAGGGAGACTTTCTAAGAGATCGCAGCATGGAAGCCGGTCAGCACGAGAGAGAAAGTAAAACAAAAATAACAAAAATAAAATTCTACCTATACCACTTTCGCAGGTGCTCTCGATTACATTTAGCATATGCAACAAGACGTTAAACCCCTAGGTTACCCCTAGTGGATGAGTTGTAGTCTCGTGAGGGTTTGAAGCAATGTTACTCACAAACATTAAATCGATCATGTCGCAAGGTTCCTCTTCCAGCCAATATCTTGATAAGTTTCTCAGTAAATTTCTCAACACGATCATCCAAAAGCCCTTTTTGCAATAGGCTTGGGTGCCCTAGAGCATGAATTTCCAGAGAGACTTATGTACCTCATAAGAAATCTTCCATTGAATTGCTTGAGGTATCTGTAATATATACGATTCACCTATAACAAAAGAAGTTTCAACGTTAGTATCGCATGGTGAATCAGAGACTACAAGTAAATAAAGTTTAGAAAACTTCCTAAGAGGTGATGTAGTCTCAACACATTTCGAAGCTCTAAACTTCGGTTCAATTTTCAACTCATCTTCCTTTACTGGTAGACGTTTAGGATCAGGGAAAGAGAGGGTTTCAGAATAAGGGTTCTCTCTGTCAGTGATGACTACCGAGATGTTGTCTCGCAAGGCATCCACTTTGTCTTTTAACATAGGATCGTTTAAAACTGTAAAGTGTGCCAAGCAATCACACGCGTTGGGAGGTTCAAGTGAGTGTGATTATTCTCCACATTGGAGCTCGTGATGATCTACTCAAAGAATCCATCATCCTTGAAAGTGAATGGAGGTACGCTCTCTTGCTCCAGTCCTGCACAGAGAGATTGAAGATCAATAAGTGAAGCATTGATGTGATCGCTCTGTTCATTGAAATTACTCAATTGAGGCGTTGAATTACCAAATGTATGCAGCTCAGAGGGTGGCCTCAACTAAGTGGTTTCAAATTCCAGAGTCGTCGTAGGCAACTCCTTCTCCCGAATCATATCATCATTCAATTCAAAGGAGTGGTCTAAACATGTCTCATAAGAGTTAGAAGAGTCGGTTATAAGGGGTTCATTCTCCACATTTAAATTAGGCATGTCAGATGAGTGGAGTAGATCCTCCTGACTGATCACTTCGTGCACTTCTTGATCATTGACCTAGACCATGCTTGAGATTGATTCCAGGAGAATTTGGGCTGAACATTCATGATCATCATCCCAATATGCATCATCGTCTAATTCCGTGCAATGCACAGTTGGGATGGGATTACCTTCCTCATATTCTCTTCCTAAATTCGGTTGAGGTTCGAATAAACTAACCTCTACCTCATCATTAAAATCCTGTGTGTCATGTAAAGAAGGTGTGTCATCATCAATGTATTTAAAAGACACCCATGTATCTTCACCATTCTTTTGAACAATTATCGAGATCGACTCGTCGGGAAATTGAACCGTATGATCATTAATGGAATCCAACTCTTCATTCTAAATTCCAGATTTCTTCAAAAGTAAGTGCGGATCACTTTCCTCGCATTGTATTTCTAGATTAGGTTGTGGTTGGGATGAGCAAGCCTCCTCTATCTTTTTAAGGTGCGACATGAGTGTTTTCATTGCATTTTGAATTTTCTCAAGACAGGCCATGTCACGCTGATATGAATCCTCTTGGATCATTTCTGGTTGGATCTCAAAGGTAGGGGATCCAAGAGAATAATCATTATAACATGTTGTTGGTTTATTTCCCTAATTTTGATGTTTCCACTGATTATAGTCATACAGATCATAGGTAGGAGAATCTAATGGTTGGTAATAGTTATTATCACTCATGATATAATCACGCATTGTTTTCTTTTTATCGGATGGGTGATAATAATTCCCACAACCATAGTTATGATAACCTCAACACTCACGTACTATTTTGTTAATCCGTGGGGTGTAATTGTTCTCCTGCATATAATCACGTAAGGACTTCTTAGCCAGTAGATTTTTATATTCTGATCAGTTCTCAATGATAGTTTCAGAAAAGTTTTAAGACATAGGTTGATTTATATCATCAACATCCCAAAATAGGTTATTCTTCTCAGCATGCTAACGTTCTCACTCGTGCATATACATGATGAACCCCTTAATCTGAATTTAATCCTAACAAAAATGGAAGAAAAGATCCTACAATAATGTGGAAAGTAAGAGGAGGAGAAGTTAGAAAGAGTGTACCCGATTAGAGATTCCTAAGTTAAAACATGAAAAATAAAATAAAATAGGTTAGTTTCTAAAAGTAGAAAGTTTCTAAAAGAATGTTCTAAACCTATAATCAAAAAGTAAGTTAGATTCTAAAAATAAAAGGAATCCTAGAAATAAAAAATTTTTAAAAATAGAAAAATAGAAAAACTAGGAAGAGATTACCAACAACCATACAAAACAGGAAAGTTAGTTCTAAAAATCAAATAAAAAGAAAAGTCTAAAACTAAAGTCAGTACAATCCTAATCTTAATCTAATTCTAAAACCAATTAATTTCAGAAAAGCATAACCGTCAGTCCCCGGCAACGGCGCCAAAAACTTGTTCACTCCCCAAGTGCAGGGTTGTGATGTAGTAATAAACTCGGTAAGATCGAAACTTATACATTATCTGAAATTAAGTAGAACTAGAACTAGGCTAAGATGAAATCTAAATCAAATCAATTTAAGGAATAATGTTGAAAGTATTAATCTTAAATTTATAGAAATTAGAGGAAAGGAAACTAGGGATTCAGAGGATCCACTTGTAGAGATCAGGGAGATCTTACGCTTGCTTTATGGAAATTAAACTGAACTTCCATTAATATAGTTTTCAAGAGAAGAAAGGTATATGAATTAGAATGGATTCCATCACCAAACCATGCCCAGGAGACAAAGCAAATAACAAAAATAATCTAATTACCAACCAAGCAATGCATGAAGGTTAAGAAGGGTACCGTCATCCGACCATGCCCAGGAGACTATGGTGAACAACAGGGCTTCCTGACGTCATAAACATAAAGGAAAGGAACATGCTCAAAGTCATTGCAGACCCATTGTAATTTTAGTCACAACAGACCATTAAAGACTAAAAACATTCCATTAATAAAACTAAAATCAACGTCAATTTAATCTAAACAAAAGGCACAAGCAAATCACTCCCATCACGCTACAAGCTTTACCTCTTAGCCCTAGCTAAGAGGTTTAGCCAAGCACAAACATGGTGAGGCTAAAAGTCTCTCAAAAGCATTAAAGAAATAAAAAAACTAAATAAATAAACAAAGAAAAACAAACTCCCTCGGTTGTTTGTGCTTCACGTCCACTCCCTCCACCTCCAAAAAGAGATGCCCTTCTCTTTCTCATTTTTCTCTTTTTATAGCCAGCAAAGGAGAGGAGTCGGTGGAGAGGCTTACACAGCAACAGATGGAGCACTTTCATAGTAACAGGTGCATACGCAAGAAAGTTACGCAGCAACTTACGTAAATCTGCTTACACAACCACAAAGGTGTGGAGAAAATCACCCACTTTTCGTGCTGATCAGCAAACAATCCTCCATGGTTTAGCAGATTTTTTATCTCTATAAGATGGATGAAGCATATTTTCTATCACCTTGAAGACAGGGGCCCACAGCGATCCCCAAGTACTGAGATCCAACCGTAATGCGAATTGCGCAACAAAATCCATGGGATTTGAGTGCAGATGGATTTTCATCCCTGTTAACATGGACGATAAAAATGGCCATCGTTCAGTCAATTTTTCATTCTAATCAAGATATACGGAATGGATCATCTTGAACGATCTTGTGAGTGGCCCATATGAATCATCCGTAGGCTCTGCTACAAAATAGAGCTTAAGGATATGTTGCTCTGGTGATTGGTGGGACCCACACTCCATGATGTTTGGGAAATCCACACTGTCCATCAGCTTAGTCTCAAAAAAACATTCTGGGATGGTCAGTTTTGGATTGCTGCTGACGTGGTCCCCTTGATTTTCCATTATGCCGTCCAACCTGTGTTTGGAACAATATTTTCCTGTGTACACAAGCATGGGGTTGGAAGAACTTACCTTGTACGGTCGGTTTGACCTTGTGAAGCGACTGAACGGTCTGGATTTACTAAGTAATCAAAGGTGATGGCCCACCTATCACCCCAACCGCAGGTCCTATGCGTTTGCTGGAGAAACAGAAACAAGAGTTCTATTTTTATCGGTCAAAAGCAAGTTGACCGTCTTGGAAGTGCAGTGCATGGCTGGTGCACTTATGCACGTGCACACACCATGCAAAGAAGGGTCCACTGTGATGGTTATGAGATATCTAATCCGTCTATCTCTTTTATTAGCTTATTTTAAGGGTTGAGACTTGATTTGAAGCATATCCAGGTGCCAGGTGGGCCCAAAATCAATGGTTTATGGGATGATTTGTTCGTTGGGCTACTTTCACGGGGATCCAATGGTTGAAATTCGAGGTGTACAGTTTATTTATGATCCTCATACGACATGTAAAGTCTCAAGCCGAACAGATGGTGGGAACCCTGTGATCTTGCATTCTGAACAATTTTTAGGCCCGTTTAATGCAAGGGGCCTGATTTTCTTGAATCTTTGGCATGTAATTTCTTCTATCTCAGTCCCTTGGATTCCATTCCTTGCCTTCGTGATTCCAGAGTGTCAAATCTATGCATTTAGCACCCTTTTCCAGACCAAGCTCCAAAAGTCACCTTGCAACACAAACACGGTTAAACTAGGCCGTTAAACAGTATCATGTTTGTAAATGTAGGTAATAAATGGGGTCTAATATGCAATATTTGACCCTCAACAATGAGTGGTATACTAGATTAGTGATTCTGAAAGAAAAACCTTTCAAAATGATAGAAAGTAAAGGGTTTAGGGCTTTCCATCAATTCCTTAACCCTTGGGCCGAGAATATCTTCCACGTCACAGTGTAGAGAGATTGCATGAAGATGTACGCAAAGGAGAAGATGAAACTGAAAGAATTTTTGGCTTCAATGTTCATAATAACTTTGACGTCTGATTTACGGACGACGTCCAGTCAAAGAAAAAGATACATTTCATTAACCACTCACTATGTCGATAATGATTGGAAACTATGCAAGAGAATTTTGAACTTCCACAACCTTCCTCCTCCACATACCAGTTTACTTATTTCAAATTACATCGATCTACAGTTGTCTATAAGTCTGGGGCATTGAGAAGAAAATTTCAGCAATAACTTTAGACAATACTTCAGCAAATGACAGTGTCATTTCATGCTTACATAACCAGTTCAATAAATACTAGGATAAATGTCATCTGTTGATGTCCTTGGCAGTTGTTCTTGATCCTCATTACAATATGGAGTTGTTTAGCTTTATTTTCATAAAGCTTTATTCTACTGAAAGAGCAGCAGTAGAGACGTCTAAGGTTCATCAAGCCCTTGAAGATTTGTACAAATCATATGTTAATACTTTACCTGCAGTGGGTGTTGAAGAAAGTGGAGATGTGGATATTTTTATACCTGATAATCTAGATGTGCTAAATGAATACATATCATACTTGACACAAGCATGAATGGGAGCTGATACTAACGAATCAGAGCTAGAAATGTACCTCAAGAATCCAATTGTAATGCAATCTGAATTTAATGTTTTAGAATAGTAGAAGATGAGGGTTAGTGAATCAAAATACCATATATTATCTGTGATGGCATGTGATATATTCAATACCAATTTCAACAATGGCATCAGAATCTGTATTCGGCATAGGGAGTAGGGTTGTGAGCAAGTATCGAAGCTCACTTTCACCAAATACAGTTGAAGCGTTGATTTGTACGTAAGATTGGTTGCACCCAATATGGTGAGGAGATATGAATGATGATGATCATAAAGAGGAGATAGAGGTTCGTGACGAGTCTCTACCTGCAGATCAGTAATTATTTTCAATTTTTCAATTCTTTTTTATTGAAAGTTAAATTATCTGTAATGTTATTTCACTGCAACTGCAAACATGAAAGTGTTAGTCCTTTTAGAATGTGGTTTGGAAGACTTTGAATCTTTGATATTTATTTACATATGCCTATTCATTTACTTTTATTTTTGAATTTTGATACATTTATATTACTTTCTTTTGTTCCTATATCAAGTTTAAATTATTTACAAATATTCTGATTTTTTAATTAAAAATTGAGTGTAAATATGTTGTCATCTAACTCATCGACAAACATTTGGGACTATGCTTCCCTAGTTGAATCACCACCAAGGTCTGAAAAAATAAAGATTAAGTATAGTTTGTGTGGCGTGAAGTTTGTAAACAAGACTAATCGCTTTCGCTTACACTTATCATGTTGAGGTGGTGGTGCAAAACTATGCCCCGATTCCCCAAAGGATGTCCAAATTCTTTTTCATGCCCTGTTAAATTCGAATAAAAATTCTTTCACTCCATTCAAACCTTCTACTTTTAGATCTAGTACACGAATGACATCCACAAAAGATGTAGAGGAGGAAGTCAGTTAAAAGCTTTGGAGGAAGAACAATTCCAACTCACCTTAAAACACAGTATGGAAGATGTTTCTACACTTCAACGATATTCGAGTCAAAGACAACACAATGTTGAAGTAGGGTTGAATACGAGTACGACAAACAAGAAGAAGAAAAAGGGTAACAAATTTAAATCCCTAACCCGTCTTCATGAATTTTATAAGGCATTGGGTACTACATACAATTCTTCACATAAAGCAAGTTTGAAAATTTTAGTTCAAAGTGTAATAGAGAATGAAGGAAATATCTCTTCGCCTTATGACTGAGAGGAAGTAAACCAATTTGTATATGAAAAAATAGATAGTAGTTCCGATAGATCATATGACAATATAGGAAGGCACTCCTCTTATGGAGGTTATTAGTTATAAATTATCATTTTGAACAATTTAATATAAATATGTTAATGTAAGTATCAAAGTTTTTTAATCAAAAATTATGTGCATTTTATATATTTTAATTATCAAAAACTCAGACTCGACTTGACTTGATTTCTGCTCGTACTCGAACTTGCCTCAAAAACTCAGACTCAACTCAACTCATTTTCTACTTATACTCGGCTCCTACTCGGGTGAGTAGAGCACAAGCAAGGAATCTAAGCTCATTGGCTGAGTAGAGCCGAGTACGAGTAGGACTCAGGCATTAAGAGCAGAGTACGAGTAGGGAAATACTCGGCTCAGCTTGACTCGTGTACAACTCTAGTCGTGATGGATGCGGTTTGAATCCAAATGCATCTGGATGTGCGGGAGAGAGAGGAGAGAGAGGAGGAAAGGAGAATGGAAGAGCTACTGGTGCCTTCTTAGCCAAGTCAGGGTCACCACTGTCATGCCGCACCGAGCTTGGAGCGAGTAGATCTGAGTTGGGTATGGATCTGGCTTGAGTCCATGCCATGTATAAGGCTGGAGAGGAAGAAAAAGAGGGAGAGAGATGGTGTGGTGCAGCCACGTTCTCGTCCGAGTGCAAGTCACAGGCTGCTAGACCGCACCCACCCGCTGTGCTAACTCAACTCAGTTCACCCTCCAAGTCGTCATCCAATCTTTAGTTGGGTTGGGTCTAGCGTCCCATTTGGGGCTTTCCATCAAAGAGAGAGAGAGAGAGAGAGAGAGAGAGAGAGAGAGAGAGAGAGAGAGAGAGAGAGAGATTGAGAGCAAGAGGCCAGAGCCCTACTGACCGATTCTAGGAGCTGAAGAATGGAGAAAAAAGAAGGAAAGGGAGAAAGAGGGATTGTTGTCCGGAGGAGTCTTATTGTTGAACTGACTCGAATTCGAGTCAGTCAAGTTGAGATCATCAGTCCAGTTATTGGGCATTAAAGACAGAGAAGCAAGAGGAGGAAAGAAAGAGGGGAGAAGAAAGAAAAGAAAAAGAGATAAAGAGGGAGGGTGAGTCGAGCTGAGTTGACTCAGTGAGTCGACGTACCATTTCACTGACGAGTCAGGCTGGCTGGGTCCGAGTCTGGCTTGAATTCAGACCTTGTAAAAGGCCAGGGAAAAGAAAAGAAGGAGAAAGAAAAAGGTGGGGCTAAGTCGATAACCAGGTTGACTTAGGCCGAGTCAAACTTGGGTTCCTGATGAAAAGAGCTCCAGCCACACCAAGATTGTTGTTGGTTAGGGGTTTCCTAATATGCTAAGAAACTCTTAGGTCAACACAGAGTATGATTGAGTCAGTCCAAGTTCCACCAAGTCGAGTAAGTTCAAGTTTTGTGTTCGAATTGATTCAACTCCTAGTTGAATTAGGGATGCTAAATCGAAATTGCTGAGGTAAGTTAGTCTCAAGTCTCCTATTGATGACTTAATTAGAGTAATTTAAGTTGTTAATGTATCTTTTGGTTTACATGTTGAGTTCCAAACCGGACCGTGTTCAGAATATCTCTAATCTCTTATTAAGTTGCAGTTAGTGAAACATTTAGTGTATAAACATTTACGTTCTAATTTAATGTAGGAAATTAGGTTTCCCCAAACATCTAATTCCATGTTTAAATCTAATTTAAACAAATCTTGAATGATCTAATTGTTCAATGTTGGGAATTCTTATCAAGATCCAATCTAGAACTCAGTTTGACTCCTTTCAACATTAGATCGCAACACGACTTTTAAGGTGAGAATTACCCTTCAAGCTTTTCTACATCTAGATAATTGATTTGTTTATTCGCTTTTGTTCATACATCTTATAGATTTCCTAATACGATTGGTTGCTCATGTTGAATTTGAATGTTATAAATAGTTGATGAATTATGTTTAAAGTCAAATATTTGAATATGTGATGAATTTTAATTAGCTCTATCCTGTTTTAAGGTCAATACTTTAGCTATGCATGTGTTATCAACATTATAAGTAACAAAAATTTATTATTTATGATTAGTTGATGGTGTTTTTAGGAAATCCTTGAACTAGTGGCCACCTATGTTATGGATTAAATAAATTTATGTTGTGGACTTATCGTCTTATGGATCATTTATGCCTATATGGCTTTTGGGGAATGATCCCTTCTTATCATACCATTAAATGGAATTTTTAGCCCTTACGGGTTTTATGGAATAATTACCCCACGTGGTTTTAATGGATTATTCTATATAACCTTGCGATGGTAAGCTCCACTTGTTGGGCTACGATTGGCCATTAGTTGCTTAGGTTACCTTTAAACTCCCTATTTGATAGCCTTATGAGCTAAGGAAGGTCGAACGGGATACTATGCTTGAGCTGTCGGCTGATACTGGGTGACAAACCCCCCATAGTGACCTTTGAGCTTCCTTAAAATGATGGTTTGAAAAATGAAATAATAATGGTTAGGCTAATCATGCATTTCTATGGCATATGGTCTTTTTCGGGTGGTTAGTTCTCCTTGTGCGTACCTTTGTGTACTTTTTTGGGTGACTAATTCTCCTTAGGAGATCTATAGTATATGGTCTTTTTCAAATAGCTAGTTCTCCTTGAGCGTACCTTGGAGTATTTTTTCGGATAGCTAGTTCTCCTTGGGTGACTTTTTACCAGCTGGATGTGCATCCCTAGGTCTGTCAGCATGTGTATGCATCCATACATTTAAATAAGATGATTTTATGTAATTTATTTAATGAATGCATATCTGAGAACCTTATTTAATTTCTATGATAATCATTATGTAATATTTGTTATACACTGTCTCTGATAACTATGCTTAATTATCTTGATGATACAATAAATCTTAAGGATTATGCCTCACTGCGATAGCCATTGACGCTATCAAACCGTACTTAGTTGTGCAGGATACGTAGATGATGAATGATTGACTCTGGTGCTTCACATGGAGAGATTGATGGCTATGCGGCTCTAATCTCTAGTTTATTTTATTATTTGATTGTTAAATTTTAGTTATGAGACATTGGTATGAATAAGTTTTTAGGTAACTACTTGAAATCTTGGTAACGTATATTTGGACTCCCTCTTATACTTAATTTGCTCCTTTCCTGCTGGTTTGTTAACACTGATATAAAAAAAAGTACGTGAAATTTGAGTTATAGTTAAAGGTTAACACTCGAGTTTGTGGAAAATGAGTAGTGTCTTCAGGTTCCGAAAATCAAGATGTTTCACACTTTGATGTATGTGTTGTGATCTAAGAGGGGCCCATAGTGTCAGGGTCCCTCAACTACACTGCCTCATCTCTCTCTCTCTCTCTCTCTCTCTCTCTCTCTCTCTCTCTTCTCTCTCTCTCTCTCTCTCTCTCTCTCTATATATATATATATATATATATCTTTCCCATCTTGGGGCCCACCTTGATGAATGTATTCTATATCCTCACGGTCCAGTTGATTGGGATGGTGGGACGCCACCGTGATACATGTGCTGCATCCATGTCGTCCCATTCGTGGAATGCCGGACCATCCAGCAAGTAGGCCCACCTACTTGGACGGGCCCAATTGTAGAGAAAACACAAATCTCAGATTGATCAAACCCCTGGTGGGCCACCACATGGGACCTACCTGATAGACAGTCGTGTATCATCCAGGTCGTCCATCTGCTGGCCACGATGAAATGAAAACACAGATATCAGATTGGTACAAGCTGGTGAGCCGCACGTGTGGACCCACTAGATGTATGTGGTTCATCCAGATTAGGTGAGACCCACCTTTTATGTATGTGTTTCATACACGCCATCCACGTGGATGGACATATGATCCACACAGTCCATCCCTGGACAGTGTTGTGGGAACCACCATAATGTGTTATCACTACCAAAAAACAGGGAAAGGATGATGGCTCAAAACCGTCGGAACTCACCTTCCCCGACGGCTTCTAGCCGTCGAATAAGCCGTCAGGAAAAGGGGCGTGGGCGTTGCTCGCCGACGGATTATAGCCATCGGTGTTTCCGACGGCTGTGGATGACGGTTTTAGCCATCGACGTTTCTGACGGCTAAAACCGTCAATGTTTCCGAAGGCTAAGGACAGTAGTTTTAGTCGTCAGCGTCTACGACAGCTAAAACCGTCGGTATTTCCGACTACTGTGGAGGATGGAAAAAACAGTCGGCATTTTCGACGACTAAAAGCCGTCGACGTTTCTCATAAATTAAAAAAAAAAATAATAATAATAATAATTAATTTCCTAATCAATGCATATCAAAAACTAGATGATCCTAACCATTTTAAAGGCATTCCAAACGCATTCATAAAAACATAGTACTAATAGCAACAAAATAAAAACTAAAGCACAACAGAAAGATGATCCTAACCATTCCAAATGCATTTCATTGGACAAATACATGAGTAATGTTACTAACTGTAGACAAGATAAACATCACCTTTTTTTAGGTTGTTCAGGGACTAATCTTTGAGTATCTTTCAACGACTACTCAAATCACTGAAGAAAACAAGCCTAAAGGAATAAAGCATTCCATTAGAATAGATCTTACTCATTTTAAATAATCCAGACTTAAAAAAGAGGGGAAGGCTATAACCAAACAAGAATAATGCAACAATGCAACATGGACACAGATATGTATACCCTATTTTGAACATGGGCAACAATATTTTCTCTAACAAGGAAATATGGAATTAGACAAGGTCATGGAAAAGCCACCTTGCCCACATGTCTGTGTAGGTTTGATATTGTAGTAAAATGGAAAAATTAGCCACCTTTCAATGAATTTTTGATATCCTTTCCAAGGAAAAAAAGAAGAAAGAAGAAGCATGAGCTCACCACGCTCCCTAAAAACGTCACTCTTGTACTCTTGCTCCAATGTAGTGGCAAATGTAAATGGAGAACCAAGAGTAACCGACCATCCAAGGACCACATCTGTAGCTCTGCCATCAACATCCTACACAACAAAGATACAAGATGTCAGAAACCATACTGCTAAATTAATACCCAAGCTAACATTGTGGTACAGTTGATTGGTTGTGACAAAACATTAGGAATGCACATGGCAAAACTGACCTGATGGACAGCTTGGAGCTAGAGCATGTGGCATCTTTTTGCATGTGGAAATATGTGCAGATTGGGTTGATCCACGTGTGGAAATGCCATACCTAACATATCAAAATGACCCTGTACAATAGGACCATCCACATAACATCAGTTTGTTTGGCTTACTTGTGGGAGAGTCCCATTATGTGGGGCCAATCATAGACACCTGCAACACTTTTCTTTTAACAATCAAAGACACTTCCCCATATCATCTCTCAACCTAGAAGTGTTGATTTAAGAATTGCAAAGACAATAATCAGTTTTTCTTTCCTTTGTTCTTTTTCACTATGAACATAACAAAGGCTAATGCATGGTTGTAAGATTAGGAAAACAAACATCCAACTGAGCACTACCAATTCAAATTCATTGTGGCCTATACCAAAAAATTCATTGATGTCCCCGTTCATGCACACGTGGAGTAGTTGTGCTTGACATCTGAAGATGGGGTGCATAATCATCACTCCTAGAGAATTCATTAATTCAAGACTCACCTAACTTTTTATCTAGTCTTGCTATCATCTAGATTCATGAAATAAGACACATTCTTCATCCATCAATGAAATAGAATATAATCTTATATAATTTCATGACCTAAAATTTGAGAACATTTACTGGTTGTGAATACACGACTAAAAATCCTTGTTAGAAGTAGAACATAATCTTTAAAAACATATGCAACTTTTTGTCTTCATTCCCATAGGAAGAGATTAGAACAAGCTATTTGGGGGGAAAAAAAAAAAGACAGACACATCTAAGCATCGCATTTCAAAATTCTAAGGAAAGCAAAATATTACTTCAATACTCGATGCTATTTTAAGCATACAATGGTGGAAGTTTACCTTCACAATAACTCTACGCATCACCCACAAATTTCACTTCGTCTACAACATGGCCTTCACACACCCATCCCCGGAAAGTGTCCTGCAATCAAATGTAGATGCAAAATAAATAAATAAATAGAATTTGCAAGGACAGGTAAAGATTGTATGGAAAAGCTTGTGTTAGGAATTTTTAATAGAATGAGGCAATATATAATGTTCGACTGAGCATTTGCTCAGACCAAAGAACTGTACAAGCAGAGCCTACCTTTGGTGGTCTGGATCATTCATATGGTGGGCCCTATAATGGAGGAGCTAAGCCAAAATCTCCCGCACTAAATGTGAACCACTAGTTTTCGTCCACTGCCATTGATGGTGAGTGGGATCATGCAATAGGGGAGATATTTGGGCATGACTCATTCCCATGACCAGGCCCATTAGATCCACAGCTTTATAGCTACCAAAAGGTAAGCCCCATTTATACCATCGTTGGTTCGAAGTCGAGAAAAGTCACCACTTCTTTCAATCAAACATCAGCTACTACCTCTAATAGAATACCTTGCAAACAGTAATATTAGCAGCCTTATCAAGCCAGCATGCACCATTATTTTCCAAGCATTCATTCATTTCTATATCTGTTTATTATACCATTTCAAATAAAAAAAATGAAGGTTAGAAATTGATCAATAAGATATGATGAACAAAGAGATGCTTAGGAAACTGTTACCAACCTTCACTCAAACAAATGGTTGGCTCAATGGTCTCTTGGAAACCCACAAAGATGGCTTTGAGGACAGCCCCTTTGTCCAATTTACCTATAAAAAATTTGGAAAATTTTAGGTCTACATTGAACCATATCTGAAATGAAACCTTACCCATACCCTGTGAGGCTGAACGAACCAGCACTCTACACCTGTGCAACGCTCCCTCAAAATTAAGAACTTCAGGAAGACGGCCTTGAGCTTGTTGGAAACTCTATACTTGTGACATTATAAAAGATCTTTGTGAGTGCAATAAACATCCTTTCTTAAAGTAAAAAAACAATAATAATAAAGATATGCTGGCTCTCATCTGAGCAAGTGAATGCAGGATGGATGCATTTATGCTGGTTTCCCTGGTATGCTTCCTTTTACACAGTCTATTTGGGTATAGTCAGTTTCTTTTTTTAACTCTATCATTTGTAATTACTATCCGTGTCAAACAGAAACTGTGCCTATAAGAACTATAAACTAGCAATACTCATCTAGACTCCAGGCAGTTGCTGAAATTACTGCTGCCATTAAAGCTGGATTTTATGAAATAGTTATGCATGCATCCTATTGAGAGGCAGCCTATCCAGCGACTCAGTAATCTCCGTTTGCTTCGTCACCGTTGCCTGCAATACCAGAGATTCTGACAATCTCCATATGAAATTATTCAACAATATATCTTTGTACAACATGTTGTGTGCATCTTGAACTTACTTTCTTCTTCTCAAGGTCAAAACTGATGGATTTGATAGCCTTAGAAATCTGCATTATCTGCACATTCAATCTATGTATGGTAGCCTTAGAAATCTGTTATAGGCTTAAAGGATAGTTCAGATCATTCGATTAATCTATCTAACTGAAATAATGCAATTAGGAACAAAAAACACATCTGATTTTCCTTACCCAAGTATGATGGAACCACTAACCGCACACAAGGTTAGGATGCTCGCAAATGTGAAACTGACCTCTTCATTCAAAGAAAAAGTTGAAGATGCCCAAACTCATAGTTGAATAAATCATGAGAATTTTTTAGACCCTACGAAAAACACATACAAATTATGAGATATCCTAATCAAAATCTATACTTCCAAAATATTAATGAACAAAAATATTTACACATATCTGTTTTCAGTGTAATTTTTGTTGACATGCAAAACCAACAGCAATTGTGGAATAACGATGAAGGAACTTCTCATCAGGGTTGATCGCATTCTCTGCAACAGCTGCCACAGATGATGATAATTCCCTACAGTTCTCTCTCTCTCTCTCTCTCTCTCTCTCTCTCTCTCTCTCTCTCTCTCTCTCTCTCTCTCTCTCTCTCTCCCCCCCCCCCCCCCCCCCCCCCCAAAAAAAAAAGTGCAAATAACACTAAAAGTGAAAATTATTACAAATCTTTCAATTCCTCAAAGGGAGGTTGAAATGCCAACCAAATATATCCAAGCATAAACGTGGGTGCTAAATCCATTCCATTCCATATATGTGGGTGTAATCTGATGTGAGTGATAAATGCATTCCATACCATTCCGTATCTGTGTGTGTAATCTGATGTGGGAGTTAAATCCATTCCATTCCATAATATTCAGATAAGTGTCTATGTTACCGTATAGTTTGAAAATAAAAGTAAATTGTCTCAGTTTTTGTAATGTCTAATTATAAACATCATGGATAGATGGTTAGAAATAGCTTGGGCCAAAGAACAAATCCTCCTATGCCGACCTCTCCAAGTGTATGATGACAACCATCTTCCTTCCACAACTTTGTGTACGAAGCTTTAATCTCGATCAGGACAACTCAAAAATTTCCTTCACCCAAATATGCTCCATGGACATGGGCAGTTGGATCAACTTCATGAACCTCAGCATGAGCAACTACCCGTTTCTTCCAATCACAAAGATCGCATCTCTTGCCAATATGTATCAAATCAGGCTACATGTACAAGTATAACATGTCATTAGTATTTTTAAATGGAGGTGCATATAATCATAAACATAAATTTGTAATAGAGAAACACATACAAACCGACAAGGCACAACTAGATTTAAATGGAGGTATTGTCGGTCGATCCACCACCCCCTGTTCCCCTTGCTTTTCTACAATACAATTAACCTTCATATGGAGGTCTACTAGGCTTTTCTTCATTTCACCTACTTCCTCCTTCAAATTATCTCGATCTTGCGTCACCATATTGAGCTTATCTACAATAGAGATTGTCTTCCTCAATGCAATCTTGCTTACATTTCCACCTATTCCCCGCATGCGACCTCTACTATCACTCCCAATTGACTTTAATTAGAATTGCAAGTCGATTTATCAGAGAATGCATAAGTATAAATAAACTCAACTACTTGAAGGACAAGCATATATACCTGTGTAAGGGCATCATCTACATTGGTCATCCGAGATGTTGGATTACTACTCTGAATCAACTTTATTTTTTCCTATGACAACATTCAAAAGAAAAATTAGCAACTGAAAGACACATTTAAAATTCATATGGATAATGACAGAATGTATGAGGGTTGCACTTACAAAGGATTTAAAAAATTGTAATTTATCATCTTTTGTTGTATAGACTTTGATGCACACATCAGCCCTACCAACCTCGGCATCACTACTAAGATTCCTCTCAATTGCCTTTTCCACATTACATACATGCCAAAATACATTAGTAATGGAATTAAATGACTAATAATTTCAAATGATCATCATAAATATAGTAAGATATATATTTTAAGACATGTACCATCTGATGGAGTATGAAAGCCATGTTGTGCTACCCAAGTGTAGAAGGGCCAACTTGTTTGGCCCAATTGGATGCATTTCTTACACTTAATTCCTTAAATTCTTTTGTATTATGTTGTTCCACAAAGAGTATCCAATCCTCTATAGACACACCAATAGGGGCTGGAGATGACTTCACAACTGCAGGATCCTTGTCCTTAACATACTTTAAATGCAACTGGTTCTTGTAATTTCTCCAAGAGGTATTCACGCGTTCACAAACATAATTTGTCATCACATGTTGGTTATTCTGAAAATCATAACTACACTCCAAGCTTTTAATGACCCTCTGAAGGTGCTCAGAAGGCACCTAGCAAAAGTCTGTGTAGGTGATCGGGATGTGGGTGCGACTGAGAACACCAATGCATGAATTGAATATGACCTGATTTATATCCCCCGCATTCGGTTGCCCAAATTCATTAGTCGTAATGACCCTCTTCAATGAAGTCTTCTCATTTAATTCTCAACCTCGCATAGGACCTCTCTTCCTAGACGATGAAGATGATAACCCATCTGCATAAAATGGAAAATTAGCTACACACATGTTTCATCACTGACAATATAAAAGAAAATTAAATGTTGAGGTTAAAAAGAAGAAAAATATAGAAGTTATCTTAATACCTATGGCATCTTCACGGTCTGCATCCCCTAGCGGCTCTGTGATGAATGATGATGCCTCTAGATCCATATGACTGTTTCATTGGCAATATAAAGCAAACCCAAGCATAAAAAGAAGATATGAGACTAGACTATCCAATACATCTTCAAGGGCTGCATCGCTTAATGCTAAAACCAAATCAGGAAAACAAATGATTCTAGTTGAGTCCTGTTCACACACTATGGATGCTGGCCACATTTTATTATTTTTTTTTTTTGGTTACATTTTCCTTAGAAATTGTAAGAGCAAAATTTGGATACTGGCCATATCAATTTGGATGTTTTTGGGCAGTGGATATTATTTTCTATGGTGTGGCCCACTGTTTGGTTGGATCTAACATAATTTTCCTTCATCTGATCTTCGAATAGGATTCAGCTGTGGGACAGGTTGGATTTCATATACATATAACATGTGCCCCACTGCAACAAAATAATAATAATCATAGTTTTAGAAATATGATTTCCCTTTGAATTAGGACTCCTCGCAATTTTACTTTTAATCATTTATTTAATAGAAGATTGCTTAATCATGGTCTTTATAGCAGAATTACATTCAGCAATCATCAAAAAAATGCCTGCTGCAGACATAAATTAACTTGAACCAAACATAAATTAATTCCTAACAACGAATGATAACTTCCTACATTATTGATTGAGAACAATATGACATTGAACTCTAGAAAATTATACTAGGATTAGTAGGACCTGTTGAGAAAATTTTCAAGAAAACGAAGTGTTGATTAGACAATTCTGACTGTGAAAACAATTCCCTGCAGGAAATTTTCAGAACAAATTCAACAGTTAAAGAAATAACATAATGTTAAAGGTAAGATAAATTCCTACATATAGAAAAATAACATTTTAATGCTAAAGTAATATTTAGACAATGTTGGAAACTTAAAGAACCATTAATTCCAATGGTTTTAACAAACAAGCATCAACGAATCAGGGGCTAGGACTGCTCAACTAATGTGATTAATTACCAGCCCATCTCATCATTACCAGCCCAACAAGAGGCAAACCCACATTAAAAACATTTAAAAAAAAAGTAGACAAAGGAATATTGCAACAAAGAAAGACACCATTGAGTTTCATTGGGTACACAATTAAAAGCCTTTCTTATCACCAGATGGACTGCCCATACCCAAAATGCAAGGCAATCCAAATCAAAATAAAAAGGGTCCTAAATCAAAATCGTTTCGTTACATACATAAAAGTACCAACAAATCAACTTTTTCTCCCTACACGCTTTCTTTTCTTTTTCTTTTCAACAACCACACAAATATCTTCATTGTCATTGAATAACAACTCACCACCCACCTCTACTTCAGTGAGATTAGGTCCTACTTCAACATCAGTTACAACCCCTGTTTCTGATAAAAGGCTCGTCTCATCTTCGACGAAAATCTTTCTTAGAACCACCAAGACCACATGCCAATTAGGATTTTTTGGATCTCTAGAATAGAAAACCTGTACAGCATGCTCTGCATGAATAAACGGCTCATCACCCACTTGGTCTGAACTGAGAAGATTAGACAAATTCTCCAATCTCAAATTCCCTTCAGCATCAAAAGAAACACGTTAATGTATCACCTTCACCCAATCACACTTTAGTAGGACTAGCTTGTACCCTTCTCGGTACTCCAGTTGGATGATTTTATAGAGGACCCCATAATAAGGTACAGATTCATCCACGGTATTCTTGTCCTTAGCACTAGATCGGAAGGTGGTCATATTCTCTGTGCTAACCCCACTGTTCTGGTTCATTTTATTCTCTTCGTAATCCTTGGTGATGAAGAGGAAACCATTGATACAATACTTATTGTACTGCATTGCAAAAGCCTTTGGTCCCCTAACTATATCTTTGAAGACTTCATTACTTGATTCGTCCAAGTCTAGCTGTTTCTTCAACCAAGGTATGAACTCTTCATCACTTGTCACCTTAGTCCTCTTCCCGGCAACTACGATTCGTTGCGTTAAGAAATTAGCATATTTCCTGCAAGTTAAGAAGGTTGTTACAAAATTGACAAATTTTTTATCTCATAAATGTTGTTACAATTATGTTGAATCGTATTTAAAATAAATGAAGAAGACATATACATATAAGTTAAGTTTAGTGCATACCCTTGCCATGTATCATAGTTGGGTTGACTCTTCAGTACCCAGGTGCGAGCCTGTTCGTATTTAATACCTTCTAAAATGACACTTTGACCAGGGCCAACTGGACCAACCTCATCAACATCGAAGTCATCAATAATATCTTGCAACTTCGACAGGAGTGAAATTGATCCATCAAACTGCTTTTCCAGTTTCTCCAAGAGGCGTGTATTATTTTTGTCTCTATATTGATTGCAGTATATAAGTGTCTCCTCTTGAATGTATCTTTCTGCTATACAACCTTCAGGTCGTGTCTTATTGCGGACGTATGCTTTAAATGTCTTCATGAACCTAAAAGAGTTAACGACACATTAACAAATGTAATTGTAGATGTTAGGTGGGTTTATTCACATTAAAATCATATCATACCTTTCAAATGGATACATCCAATGATAGTAGATAGGACCACATACGCGAGCCTCGTAAGCCAAGTGGATAGGCAAATGCATCATCACAATAAAAATTAAAGGAGGGAATGTAATCTCAAGCTCACATAATGTCCTTGCCATACCCTTCTCGAGAGCCATTAACATTTCAATATCTATGGTTCACAAGCATAGGGCATTGAAAAAGGTACAGAAGCTTCTAATTATAGTGCACATATGCTTACTATCTCTGAATGCATGTTGGATCAAAATTGGAAGCAGATGTTGCATCAACACGTGGTAGTCATGAGACTTCATACCCTTTAAATCCACACTATCTTCATTTACGATATTCTTCCAATTCCCACTAAAACCAAATGGAACATGAAGCTCACGTAAAGTCTGGATGAAAAAAAATTTCCCTTCTTTTCGAAGTAAGAAAGGACCTCATTTTTGGATCACCTTGCCATTAGTATTTTCTAGCCATAAACGCTTCTTTCTTCCTGGCCACTTCAAGTCTCTACGTGTGTTGGCGTCATCCTTGGTTTTTCTAGTTGTGTTCAACATCAGTGTAATAAGAATTCCACATACATTCCTCTCAATGTGCATAACATCAAGGTTATGGCGTACAGGAATATCCTTCCAGTACTCCAGATCATATAATATGGACCGCTTCAAGAAGCATGCTGATTCAGCATCATTAGCTTGTTCCCGTCCTCCTTTTATACCCATTTGTTTCCTCTTTTCGATCTTCCCCCACTGCACATTTAGTTTTGTAGTGATGCTTTCGACCTCAATCCCAGTCAGACGATGAAAGTGCACCTGTTAGTGCCTTTGTTTGTCAATTACTGTGATTGGTGGGTCAGTTGAACATTAAAAGAAGATCAAGTCAAGCATCTGCCTCAACCAGATATGTGGAAGCTCGCCATAGGTAAATTATAACCTCACATCCCATGTCCCAAAACACCTGGTGAAAAAAAATCCTTAGAAATATGATATACATCTTAGGGTTTTTGGGTAAGAAAACTTTTCTTCAAAATAGAAAAATTCCTAAGTTTTCTTACTTTGTCGATTATATCGGAACACTTATCGATATGATCGACCTGCGCTATTGATGTCCTCGGAATATCAATCGATACAATCAAATGAGGACAAATGTGTCCAGCGACCGCATACTCATCTGGATGGATTTATCAATATATCGAGACATCCATCGATATCATCGATATTCAAAAATCGAGCCCATCAGAAAATGGCTCGATAATATCGATAGGCAGTTTTTCGGTACCCTTATTTTTTATAAGTAAATCATAAGGTCCTTCGATATATCGATACTCCTTCCGATATGATCTGAAATTAAGTATCGATAAGATCAGGAGTCTATCGATGATATTGACCTTGGGCGCGCATTTCTTCCAGTAAATAATTCAGGTTGGTTTTTAAATGTTGATCGGGGGGCCAGTTGAGAAATCAATATTCATATGTCGATCATATCGAGGCCTGGTCGATTGGATCGAGACCGGACAAAAACCGTCCATCAAGCTTCTAGGTAAATCTATACGATTTATCGATCTCATCGACACTGCCTCTGATATCATCAATATACAAATTCTGATGACATCGGCTGTTCCTCGATCATATCTTAAAGACCTGAAATATTTCAAAATTAAGTCTCTCTCATGCTTCAAATGTCGATAGATTGATCACCATATCGATTGAATCAGAGTTCAAAATCTAATGATATCGACAACAGTATCGATCTCATCGACTAGCTAGCAAAAGGTTTTCAAAAGTGAATGACATTGAGTTTGTGTCATCGAGCGGACCATCGATATAATCGAGAGTATACGCTCGATCATATCGACCCTTGCTCGATGATATCGAACTCTATCATAAATGTGACCGTTTTATATCAGTTAGAACCTTTTGTCTATTTAAAGAAAGGCTTGTCTTTATTGCTGGTAGAGAAAGAAGAGAGTGCTTTTGTGTGTCTTACCTTCAGATCATATACCCAAAGCCCTTTCTCTCATGGGATTTCATCTTCCAATCCACTCTTACCATTGACATTCAATAGAGTGGATTAGGAAATGAACCTCCACATTCAAGGATCCTCCAGCAACTATCTTAATAACATATCATTAAGCTGGGATGCCTTGAATGAATAGATGACGGGAATCACTCTATCTTCCTTATAGAAATATTCCAAGAGAGTGGATTTCTATCCTAACCTTGACCCAACCCAAAGCCCAGAATAGGTACATCTTTTGTGTTGCAGATCAAGGGAGCCGAAGACTCTTCAACAACAAGGAGAGATCCTTGTCATTGCACTGAATGGGACTTATCAACTTATTTGTAAGTATCTAGAGTCCAGAGGGCACTTGTGATCTTTTCTATTTAGGATTTGGTCGTAGGTGTTGCTCACCCTTTGAAGTCCTCATATGAGGCCTCCAATGGGAGTGTGTGTACAGGGTGCGTTGTGTGGACCCTTGTTCTATTGAGAGCATAAACATCTGGTTAGGAGTGAACTAGTAAAACTCTGGGTTATCAAGTGAACCGTGTAAAACCTCTATTAGGGTCTTAGGGTAAGATCCTTGGCCAGTGGGCCTAAACCGGGTGTTATGTGTTGACCCTTACTCGTGAAAGCATAAACAGTTAGCCTTTGTGTAGGTTGTAAAGGTTGAAGGTGAACTTGATTTAAAACCTTAGGTTTGAGGTGAACCATGGGAAACCTCCTTAGTGAAATTCGGTACACTCAAGGGTTAAGTGTGGAAGCCGGGAGTGGAGTAGATAAGTAGTCGAACCACTGTAAAATGACTGTGTTTGAGATTAAGATTGTCTTTCATTTATGTTATTTCCTTATATGCCTTTATATCTAATTATCTGGAATCACATCTTATACATACACACAGTCATATCCATCATAATCTTATTTATAAATTTTTTATCTTTTAAGTAGTTTGTGATTGGATCCTCTACTAGGCTTGGAAGCCAGTAGAATTACATTTGAGTAATCTTGAAAATTGCATATCTGATAGGATTAGTGTAACAGGACGTTTAAATACATTATAAAACTTTAAAAAGCCCTATTCGCTCCCCTCTAGGACATATTGACATATTCCAACTTCAACTTAAGCGGTCTACATCGCTATTTCAATTGGTATCAGAGCGGATCTCTCTTCAAGGGCTTCACTGCCTAGAGAGTGATCTTGACTGAAGTGTGGAATATGGACAAAGGAGAGGGCTCATCAGTCACTAGACCTTTAGTATTTGATGGATCAAATTATGCATACTGGAAGGCTAGAATGCACTACTTCCTGAGATCTTTTGACCATGATGTTTGGAATGTCGTTGAATGAGGATATGTGTTACCATCTGAACAGATTGTACTCAAAGATAGCACAATCATTACAAAACCCAAACCCAAAGAAAAGTGGACGGCGTTTGACAAAGATAAACAGACTGCTGAAGTAAAAGCTATGAACGCCATCTACTGTGTCGTGTTCCAAGATATATTCAATCAAATAAGTATGTGTGGGACATCCAAGGAAGCATGGGATTTACTGGAAACAACCCATGAAGGCACAAGCACTGTGAAAAGGTCTAAACTACAACTTCTGACTTCACAATTTGAAAATCTCAGGATGGAAGAGCATGAGACATTTATGGAGTTTTTCACAAAATTAAATATAATTTGCAACTCCATGGGTGGATTGGGAGAGAAGGTTCTGGTACTAAAAATATGTAGGAAAATTCTAAGGTCCTTACCGGAACAATTCAATCCCAAGATAACAACGCTTGAGGAGTGTAGGAATATTGATTAAATGAAAGTAGAAGAACTAGTAGGTTCCCTACAAACTTTGAACTACACTTCACACAACCCCAAAAATCCAGAAAAATCGTCCTAAGAGCTTCCAAGAAAACAAAACATCAGGACAATGAGAGCAAAAAGAAGATAAAGATGAGGAAGTAGCTTTGCTGGGATAAAGATTCAAAAGATTCTTTTAGAAGAATCGTGGCCGACCTTCCAGAAGAAAAAAGGTGAACTACAAACCTCCCACAGGCAAATTTGGTAAAAAGACCAAAGAACCACAATGTTATGCCTGTCATGAGTATAGACACCTGTCTACTAAATGCCCAAATAGAAAACTAAGGGCAAGGTAATGGCTGCCACATGGGATGATACGAAAGGGTCAAACTCAGAATCTAGTGACTCACAGAGTGATGGAGATCAGAAATCATTAAAAATTCGTATGGTCTCCACTACTCCAAACATTCTCATAGAATCTGAAGCATAGCCAGCCACTGAATCATTTCTGTCTAACAATGAGGAAATTGAAGAAAATGAAGAAAAAGAACAAAATGAATTACAAGATGCCTATAATCAACTCTACAACCATAGCATCAGTATCCTTAAAAAAACTTGGAATAGCAGAAAACAAAAGAAAGTTGCTACAGAAAGATTTGGATAAAGTACTGGAAATGAATATACAAATAGAGAATGATCTGCAACAATATCAGTCAGACAATGAAAAATTAGAAAAAGTTAATACCTTCCTAAAGTCTGAATCTGATAAACTAAATAAACAAGTTGAATCTTTAGAAGATGATAATGAGCACCTCAAGAATGAGAATCACACACTCCGCTATGACTTGGAAAAATCTAAAAAATTTGCTAAGATAAACTATGAATTTTCTCAGAGTGGTGAAAAGCTTGAGAGGATGCTAGGGATGTGAAGGCTCGGAAAAGACAAGAGCGGCCTAGAGTATGAGAAATTCAAAAAGAAAACTAGAAATGCAGCCTCAACAATTGAAAAATCTTCTCCTTCAAGTAGTCATATGAGAACTACACCATTTTTTCAGTTATGTGGTGATATGAGTCATTATGAGTTTGAATGCCTAACTCCTAGAAGGACGTCATATAACTCTGGTCAAAATCACACTGTGAAATTCAAACCAATCAAAGAAACAAAGAATGTCAAGAGTCCACCTAGGAGAAACACTCATCTATCACCACCTAAGATGAAAAACAGAATAAGGAAATTCGTTTCAAAATGGGTAGAAAAAGAAAAACTAAATTGTCTAATAACTAACCTTCATATACCCTGAAATATCAAATATAGAAGAACAAGTCCAAGTTATGCATCTAGACCTGGATATTGGCTAAAATGATGCAAAATTTACTGAGCTTCAAATGACATATCTGAGGTCCTTCACCTCAATTTTTGTATATAAACATTCATATGTTTATACTTTTGTTGTGTACATTGATTGTACATAATTTTGCCAAGAGTTGTCGGAATTTTGAAAATATGAAATCATTCACTAACAATACTTCTCGATATGTCATCGATTGAGGGTCGATATAATCGACTAGGCCTTGGAATGTGAAAAGCCATATGATCGAGAATGATATCGATATACTATCGATATCATCGAAATTCAAAAACTCGATGATATCTGTATAAACTATCGATCTAACAGATGGCTCTTGGAAAGGAAAGGTCGCGTCCGTTGAAATACTCTAGTTACCAAGGGATCCTCCAAATAGACATTGACACGGTCTTCAAAGCATTCATGAGAGAATGTTCAATATCATCGGCACCATATCAAGGGGATCGACGAACTTGGTATAAAACCTGATCGACAGCTAAGAAGAAATTCTCTCAGTGTATTTTCCTCTGTCCTTCCTCATCACCCTGCTGAAGACCACAGAAGATGGTTAAAGGAAAAGGCAAGGATCTTTCGTCTGCTAAATTCTCAAAGGCTATGAAAGGGAAAATTACTAGACCACCTCAAAACCAATCTGATTGGGAACAAGTTACGATCGTTGACCGTACTATTGTAACTAGTGTTGTTATACCCTATGGGGTGGATCTCATGCTAGAGACTATTGGGTGGAAGAATATGCTTAATATGGGTGGTCCGTATCAGTTTGAAATGATCCAGTAGTTCTTCAACCATTGTCATATTGTCCAAAACTATCCACCTTGCATGCGTCTGGATTTCATGCAACACACCAAATAGATTACTCCAACAGTCCTTGGTCGTGTTCTCAACATTGAAGTGACTCAAATCCCTGTCACTGGTAGAAGTTTAAACGATTCAAAAAGGTGGAGGAAAATTACTCGAGCACTGTGCCAAGGTTCGACTATTCCTAGAAATGACGACAATGTCTTTCAGGTTAAACATCTAGGAACCTTATTTAGACTCCTTCACAGTATCTTCAGTACGAATGTATACCCATGTGACGCCAATGACACATACCTAAGTCCCTTTGTGCTCAATGTCCTGTACGATGTCTATCAAGAGGTCCCTCTATGTCTGTCATCCCTCATTCTAGATCAATAGATTAGGGTAATCAAAAGTGATCATCTTGAAATACTGCCCTTCCTGTCTCTTGTCTGCAAGCTCGCACACTGGGCAGGACTGCCGAAAACAATCGATAAGTTATATCCTGAAGTATGGTTTGACCATGATGCAGCCCAACTAGTGTATGTCTCGGTCTCATCTAAGAATACTCCACCCGTTGGAAAGAGTTGTCAGCAGCCTAATGAAGAAATGCTTTGGGGATCTAACCGGACTCCTACATGTAGTTCTGCTTCTGTCACTTATCGGCGACATCATGTGCTTGAACGTCATATCTTGAATAGCCTAGCCGAAATTGACGAGCGACTCCATAACTGCGAACGACGACTGACAAGAGTAGAAGACAAGATGGAAGCTCTTTAAAATTCTGTACAATAAATTCTTGAGCTTCTATCAACTGGCAGGCTTTCCATGTGTTAAAAGATGGCAGCTTTTGAAAGAATCATGTGTCCAGTTATGAACACTGTTCTTTTTACACCCTTTTCATGGTTCTTCATCTTGAGTGGTCTCTAAATGGGCTTGATGTTTTTTTATGCTGAATATCTGCCAACATGGGCAGTGTGTGTGTGTGTTTTGGTATTCAAGGACCGTGAAGTTCACTATTGTCTGTGGCAGTCTGTGTTTTGACTACTTTGTTGGGATGAGGCTGAAGATAATGCTAAACATTTCTGTTGCCATATGTTCGTAAAGTTTTCCCCGGTTTATCTTCTATCTGATATGAAATGCATGTGTTTCTATTGAATATTCTACCTAATCTATAACTGTGATACTTGTCTTTGTATGCATTCATATCCTATGAAAAGTGCTGTATATTTTAAAATGAGTTCACCCTTGTTCATCTATATCTACTGGTTCTCCCATGCGCTTATTTAAACTTCAGTCAATATCACTTATTCTACCTTTACTAATGACTGACAAAAAGGGGGAGAACAATTCAAACACCCCAAGCAGAAAGTTGTATATCTGTGTTGTAGGTGTTAGGGGGAGCAGCCACAATAAGAAAGGGGGAGTTCTGAAGTTAGGGGGAGCAGACTCTACGTTTGTGTACATAGTGTATTAGAATTTGTAAAATTGTATAAATACATGTACAAATAATTTAGGATGTGTCATCTATATATTATCCTAGGGTGTTTTAGGTATTTTGTCACGTAATTGACAAAGGGAGAGATTGAAAGTGCACCTGCTAGTGCCCCTATTTGTCAATTACTATGATCAGTGGGTCTACTGAACATCAAAAGAAGATCATGTCAAGCGTCTGCCGAAACCGGATGTGTGGAAGCTCACCACAGGTAAATCATAACCTCACATCTCGTGTCCCAAAACACCAGGTAAATAAAAACCCTTAAAAACATGATATACATCTTAGGGTTTTTGGGTAAGAAAGCTTTTCTTCAAAATAGAAAAATTCCTAAGTTTTCTTGCTCTGTCGATTATATCGAAACACTTATCGATATGATCGACCTGCGCTGTTGATTTCCTCGGAATATTAATCGATACAATCGAATGAGGACAAATGTGTCCAACAGCCGCATACTCATCTGGATGGATTTATCAATATATTGATACATCCATCAATATCATCGATATTCAAAAATTGAGCTCATTTGAAAATGGCTCGATAATATCGACAAGCAGTTTTCGGCGCTCCTATTTTTTATAAGTAAATCATAAGGTCCTTCGATATATCAATACTCCTTCCGATATGATCTAAAATCAAATATCGATAAGATCGGGAGTCTATCGATGATATCGACCTTGGGCGCACATTTCTTTCAGTAAATAATTCAGGTTAGTTTTTAAACGTTGATTGAGGGGCTAGTCGAGAAATCGATATTCATATGAAGATCATATCGAAGCTTGGTCGATTGGATCGAGACCAGACACAAACCGTCCAGCAAGCTTATAAGTAAATCTATACGATTTATCGATATCATCGACAATACCTCCGATATCATCAATATACAAATTTCGATGACATCGGTTGTTCCCCGATCATATCTTAAAGACCTAAAATATTTCAAAGTTAAGTCTCTCTCATGCATCAAATGTCGATAGATCGATCACCATATCGATTGAATCGGAGTTCAAAATTTGATGATATTGACAACAGTATCGATCTCATCGACTAGCTGAGTTTGTGTCATCGAGCGGACCATCGATACAATCGAGAGTATATGCTCGATCATATCGACCCTTGCTCGATGATATCGAACTTTGTCATAAATGTGACCATTTTATATCCGTTGGAACCTTTTGTCTATTTAAAGAGAGGCTTGTCGTTATTGCTAGTAGAGAAAGAAGAGAGTGCTTTTGTGTGTCTTACCTTTAGATCATATACCCAAAGCCCTTTCTCTCACGGGAGTTCATCTTCCAATCCACTCTTACCATTGACATTCAATAGAGTGGATTGGGAAATGAACTTCCACATTCAAGGATCCTCTAGCAACTATCTTAATAACATATCATTAAGCTAGGATGCCTTGAATGAATAGATGATGGAATCACTCTATCTTCCTTATAGGAAAATTTCAAGAGAGTGGATTTTCGTCCTAACCTTGACTCAACCTAAAGCCCAGAACAGGTACATCTTTTGTGTTGCGGATCAAGGGAGCTAAAGACTCTTTGACAACAAGGAGGAGATCTTCATTATTGCACTGAATGGGACTCATCAACTTATTTGTAAGTATCTAAAGTCCAGATGGAACTTGTGATCTTTCCTATTTAGGATTTAGTCATAGGTGTTGCTTACCCTTTGAAGTCCTCATAAGAGGCCTCCGACAGGAGTGTATGTGCGAGGTGCGTTGTGTGGACCCTTGCTCTGTGAAGAGCATAAACATTTGGTTAGGAGTGAACCAGTAAAACTCTGGGTTATCAGGTGAACCGTGTAAAATCTCTATTAGGGTCTTAGGGTAAGATCCTTGGACAGTGTGCCTAAACCGGGTGCTATGTGTTGACCCTTGCTCATGAGAGCATAAACAGTCAGCCTCTGTGTAGGTTGTAAAGGTTGAAGGTGAACCTGATTTAAAACCTTAGGTTTGAGGTGAACCATGGGAAACCTCCTTAGTGAAATTCGGTACACTCAAGGGTTTAGTGTGGAAGCCAGGAGTTGAGTAAACAAGTAGTCAAACCACTATAAAATGACTGTGTTTGAGATTGATATTGTCTTTCATTTATGTGATTTCCTTATATGCCTTTATATCTGATTATCTGGAATCACATCTTATACACACACACTGTCATATCCATGACAATCTTATTTATAAATTGTTTATCTTTTAAGTAGTTTGTGATTGGATCCTCTACCAGGCTTGAAAGCCAGTAGAGTTACATTTGAGTAATCCTGAAAATTGCATATCTGATAGGATTAGTGTAACAGGACTTTTAAATACATTGTAAAACTTTAAAAAGTCCTATTCACCCCCTTCTAGGACATATTGACATATTCCAACTTCAACTCAAGCGGTCTCCACCAGTATTTCAATTGGCATTAGAGAGGGTCTCTCTTCAAGGGCTTCACCGCCTAGAGAGTGATCTTGACTGAAGTGTGGAATATGAACAAAGGAGAGGGCTCATCAGTCACTAAACCTCCAGTATTTGATGGATCAAATTATGCATACTGGAAGGCTAGAATGCACTCTCTAGGCGGTGAAGCCCAAGTGGTCTGCACCGCTATTTCAAACGAAGCGGTTGTGGTCGGGGCTCTACCTTCTTATTGAAGGTGCTCGCACTTGTGTCTTTTCTAGCCTCATCATTTAGTGACAACCACCTTCTATGACCCATATAAACGTGTTTCTTTCCATGGTGTAGTCGTAAGTAATCTGTGTGAGGACCACATGGAGGACAACCATACTTATCCTTAGTCCTTCAACCAAAAACATTACCATAAGCAGGAAAGTCGTGAATTGTCCACAGCAAGATGGCATGCATGTTGAACCTATTTCCATGGTATGTGTCGAATGTCGTCATCCCCTTCTGCCATAAGTCTTGTAACTTAGCAATCAACAGCTCCAAATACACATCAATATCTTTCCCGGGATGTCGTGGTCTCTCAATGAGCAAAGTGAGCATAGTAAATTGCGGTTTCATACATAAATGTGGTGGAAGGTTATATGTCACACACATAACAGGCCAAGAACTATACGACGTGCTGAAAGTGTCATAGGGGTTAAACCCATCTATGGCTAGACCTAATCGAACATTGTGAGTTTCTACTGAAAAGTCCTTATACATGTTGTCAACAAACTTCCATGTGTTGAAGTCCACTGGATGCCCCATCTTTCCACTCTGCATTTTTTCAGTTGAGTGTCAGGTCATCTCCTTTGCCACCCATGGCACCCTGTACATTCTTTGTAGCCTTGGTGTTAATGGAAAATACCTTAACACCTTCTCAGGTACTTGAGCTCGTCTCAACGTCAAATTGACTTCTGTCTTATACCGAGAAGCACCACAATTTGGACAACTCTTCTTCATCTCATGCTCTCTTCATATAACATGTAGTCATTTGAACATCCATGGATCTTCTGATAATCAAGACTCAACTTTATAATGATCTTTTTTACTTGGTAGGTATTAATTAGAATCTTATTACTGGATGGCAACACACACTGAAGTAGTTGAAGAAGAGTCGTAAAGCTTTGTTCACTCCATCCATGGTTTACCTTTAATTTAAAGAGTTGCACTATGAAGGTCAGAACGGTGAATTTTTAAGTGCTATGATTTCATATCCCTTTGGTTGTCAAATTTTGTGGTGCCAAAACCTATATCTATGTCTTGTATATCTTGTGTTTCATGGTTGAGACTATTCATTGCTTCAAAACATCGTATTTCAAGACAAGAACTTAAATGAAGAAAGTTTCAAGTCATGGATGAAGAATTCAAGAATAGAAGTCTCCAAGTATGCATGTTCAAGATTCAACCAAGTACAAGTATTGTAGAAGACTTTGTCAACTCAAGAAAGGATCAAGCTCGATAAGGCCTACTACAAGATTCATATATTCTCAAGCTTGTCTTAAGGGTCATCTGAGTGTACAGACTATCAATATCCATCTCACTTTTAAGGTTTGTTTGACCTTAGATTGACCTTAGGATGGGCTTTACTGTAGATCATTCTGAATACATAATTCGTATATTTTAATATACTTGTTTGGGCTGTTCTAAGACCAGTCCTAGGGACTTTAAGACAAGTCCTAGCTCTGCTACGACCAGTCTTAAGTTTTTCAGGACCATTCCTAGGTTGTTGAAGATTTTTGAATTTTTCTGGTTGTTCTACGACCAGTCCTATGAGCTGTACGACTCGTCCTTCGACCAGTCTTAGCCCAACGACTCAAGCTCCAGTAACTAAATTGGGGATCCTACGACTGGTCGTAGGTGGCCCACGACCGGTCGTAGGCGGCCCACGACCGGTCGTAGGCGGCCCACGACCGGTCGTAGGCTACCTAAGACCAGTCGTGGAACAGCTAATCCTTATCCCACGAAAATCTTTAAAAATATTTGATGCTACGACCAGTCCTAGGATCCTAAGACCAGTCGTAGATGGGATTTTTTAGGCTATAAATAGAGCACGAACTTCAGAGTTTTTCAATTCAATTCAACTCTATTCAAGCATTCTTTAGGCTATACTCTAAGATAAGTTTATGTTGTTTTTAAGCTACTTTGTGCTCATTTAATATTCCTTTTGCTAGCTTATTTATTATTTAATTTTGATCTACATTCCAATCTTATTTGAAAAGGAGAATTTCTGATATTCCTTCTTCTTGGATTCAAAATCAAATAGAACTAACCCTTTTGATTTAAAATCAATTAGACTTAGAACCATTCTTAAAGTGAGTATTGGACTTTGAACGTTGAATCGAACTTCTACTCCAATTGGTTCTACCGGGCTACTTCAAAAGGAGATTTAGGTATTTTACATTTGTGTAATCTACTTTCTTTGTTTTTGTTTAAGATTTGCCAGAAAAATGTCATTATTTTGGTTATCTGAGGAGAGCTAGAAAACTCAGATTGTGTGAGTTTTTGGATTGTGTAAGCCTGTAACACCCTGAATTTTTGCCTACCTAGAGATTTAAATGTCCTTAGGCAATAGGTCAATCTTAACACCTGATTAACTTCTCAAAACTTAATCCAAAAGTCTCAAATTCCTAATTCCTTCGAAAATCTCACCTTTCACTACTTTATCCTTCAAAATTTTCTAGGAGCTTTCATATTAGACACAAATCTTAAAGTTTACGTGATGTTAATCAATACTTAAACTAAAAAGTACTATGAATAGTAAATAAATAAATAAAATAGTTTTTTAACCATTAAGTTTTTGTAATCTCACGAAATAAGTAGGCTATTTGGATAGATAAGCTTCTCCTACCCTAAAATCATATATTGCATGTCAAATAACTCATCCGAGGTTCTAAAATATACCTATTTTAAATATCAGACGGCGAAATCACCCCAAACAGGTCAGCGAGCGGCGAGGGGATCGCCGGTTTGGCGAGGCATCGCCGAATCCGTCCGTACAACGGCCTGGCAGGCCGGTTTCTGTACTTTTTCCTGCACATTTCTTCCAACTTTGAAAAATCATATCTTCTTCGTTATAACTCCAATTTAGGTGATCTAAAATCAGATTGAAGGTAAATGAGTCTAGTTTTATATAAAAATATGTGAAAAATATAATAAAATATATAATATAGTTTAAATTATGTCATTGTGAGAAACTATCAGATAGTCACTTATTGGACAGTTGTTGCTTCTGAAATTTTTAGAATTTTTCTACAACTCGAAATCTTATGGAATTTGGTGGAGTCAGGGTAAACTTGATGATGAACTCCCAAAAAAATAATAAAAATAATATGATAACTAGAAGTGCCCAAAATGGGGCATAGAATGGCCCTAGGACCGTATTCTGCCCTATTAGGGTAGAATTTGGTTAAGTACCCAACTGAATACTCAGTAGAATTAACTTGGATCACTTTAAATATAAACTATAAGACCCAAAATTAGTAGGACTGCTAACACTATGTTACCTAGAAACCTATGATTAAACTCTAAACCTGTTTATTCTCAGGAACCCTTTGAGACTTTGTATTGGATCTAGACTGCGCGTCGGAAGTCCGATAGCGATAATCTTAGACCGTTAGGACCGCTTAGCTGGACTTGACCATCATATCGAAAATCAAGCCCAACTGATGATCTGAGGCTATTTCATTGAGCCTGGAGTGAAGAGGGTGAGAAATAGGTAAAGATTTGGAAATTTAAATCTAAATCTGGCACGAGACTTACGCATTATTTTTAAACGTTCAGACCGTCAGAATTTAGCCAAATTTTACCCTCGGATCAGGAAAAATTTCTCTTTCATATCACGAGACTTGTAGACCTGATTAAGGCACAATGACCGCTGAACTGAAACTGGACCGCCACGTGCGATTTGAAAACTCTACCGATCTGAAAACTTGATGTGTGCTAGATCCAGTATGCATGAGCTTAAGTCCGATCGCGTTCGGCCAGGAGACCTCCCGAAATGCTCTTTTGGATCGGAACAGTCCCGATTTGGTTATAACTCAAGTATACCTTGTTCCCAAGTTTGTTTTGGTGAGGTTTTAGCCTATATAAGGGCTTGAAACCCCCTCATATCTCTCCCATCCGAATTTGGATTAAACCCTAGAAAGAGAGAGAAAAAGTGAGAGATTGTGAGAGAGTTGTGGGAGAGATTTCCCGCCACTTGCACCAGCTTTTGCACGTGCCAAAGCAACGCATTCAAATCACTTTTCCGGTGATTCCAACGCACTTCTAGGTAAGAAAAACCCTAACTACTTGCTGATTTAGGGTTCTTTCGATTCAAATAGCAACATAGCTTATGTATCTTGTGCATTAGGTCGCCTGTACGCCGTTGACGAAGCGTATACGTTCCGTTCGAAACGATACACGTCTAGGGAAAAAGGTGAGGATTTTAGACGCTTTGATTGACTGATTTCAAAGCTTTCAATGTCTTTTAATAGTAGATTATCGACGACAACGCCGTTTGACATGTACAACATGCTGTCCGTTTTCCATTTCGTAAACGTACGGTAAATATGAGATTTAGGGTATTTTAGGCATTTATAAAAAATACTGTATACGTCCGTATTTTTCTGAAACGCTTGACATATAAATTTATCGTGTTACAATATTATGTATGCGTGTATAATCTATTTGGCGAAGAGATTCTCCCTAACGCGCACTTTGGGTCCACATACGCTATGTAGACTAAAGTGTGTGGACTAAGTGTTTGTATAAATGTTTGTATTAGTATGTATTGAATAAATGGTGTTGTAAATTAGTTTTGAGAATGAATTCTCAATCCACATGATGTTGTATATGATTTCCTACATGTTTGTTATATGAATTGATTTCCTTATATGTATAGAATACATGTGTTGGTTGATTTGCTTACTTCGTATGCTATAACATGTGTTAACATGCTTGTATTATTGTATTTCATTTCTATTACTCTCATATGATTACTGACGTTGGTTTACAAATGCTTGGGGCTATGACCTAGTCCAGGCAGTCGGTAATGGATCGAATTCGTGGTTGGTTTCTATTTGCCACGAAGGATGCGTCGATGAACGCAAGTCGTGTTTTGGGTTGGCGGCAGTGGTTAGGCCACACGAAGTGTTTCATGCATTTCATGTCATTCAACTTGAGATACGCTCGTGCTAGTAGAGCCCGTCAAGTAACCCGACTGACCATTGTATGTTCACCTTATATTTATCATAACTGCTTGAACCTAGGGTACTGAACTTACCATTGGAAACCCTGTTAACCGTGGTACCTTAATCCGTAAAGACTCATGAGCCGGGCATGGTGGTATGGGACACCGTGGTCGAGCTGTCGGCCTACGCTGGGGCCACAAACCTCCCCGTAGTGACCAGTGAGTACCCTACTCTGAGCAAATTATGGTGATATGGGACACTATATTCTTACTGTTGGCCTACATTGATAAGATGATGGCAGAGTGGAGCAACGAGTGCGAGCAACAGCCCTGGTAGCCCTTTGTAGTGACCTTGAGTTTATCCTGACACCACATGGGGGCGACGAGTCCCGATGCAGTCTTAAGGATATAAATAGGCTTGTATTGATAAGGTGATGGGGGAGCGGTGCAACGAGTGCGAGCAATAGCCCTGGCAGCCCTTGCAGCAACCTACAAATATAACATCGTATGAGATTACTAGGAGTGACGACCCTGGACAGGATCTGTGTTGGGATTGATATAAGCAAGGTACCCTAGTTTTCCAATCCTGTTGTATGAAAGGACTAATAACAACCCGGTAATCATTATCCATATCGCATTGCATGTGCCTGGAAGATGTGGAGCACTGCGGGAAGAAAGCATGCTGCGGACGCAGATGGTGCCGCATGAGGGAGTATGTCGGTGAGGGCATCCATCATGTCATTTCATGCTTGTATTAACATCAGTATCTAGGAATGTTTGATTGTTTGCTTTACTATTAACGCGTGATTGATTTGATAACATGCTAATCTTTGCTCTATGATTCCACTGAGTTAATTACTCACTCCCACGTTATAGGACGGTGTTCCAGACACCCACCAGACCCTTTTGTAATTACAGATGATGGTGCGGCCTGCGAGGCAGAGCCGGACTTGATGATGATGAGGAGGATCCCTCCTTTATGCGTGTTCTGATTGATGGGATTACAGGAAAGTTGATTAGACACCATGACTCTTATCATTTTTTATATTTTTGGAGTACTCATGTATATTCTTTTCTTTCCATTTTTGGAGTATACATGTATTTAATTAACCTGGTAACATGTTCACACTCTGGAGACTTACAATCAATTATATATTTTATGTATTTATCATAGTCTTCCGCTTGCTAATTTAACTCTCTCTGGAGTATGATATGCTGTTTTGGCTTAGTCTCAATCTTGTTTAATACCATTCTACAGACAACATGCATTTATCATTATCTATGTTGCATAAGTGACGTTTTAGAACTCGAGAGTTGGGTTTCTACCTGACCTCCGATTTTCAGGATGTTACAAAGCTCGAGATAAAAAGACACAATTGTGAAGGTTTTAGGTGAACCTGTGAAACCTATTTTGATAGTGCATGCTAATATCCCCTGTGTGAGGATATTAGGAGTGGAGTAGCATTCTGTGTAGCTGTTGTATAAAAGTTGGTGTACACACAGGAGAACCACTCTATATCGTTGTGTTGTGGATGTGCTTTATTCTTTCATTCCTTCATTCAGTTTTGTGGATTGTGTTTGTGGATGAATGTTGTAATCATTTTATTTTCAAGCAAGTGTGGGGAATGTTGTAATAACTTAGGATTTATTTCAGTAAGTTATTTTGGTTGCCTTGCTTTTTATTTGTCATTGGTTTGTGATACAAAGGACATTCTAGAAATAAGGTTGTCCTACCTTAAACCTTTGGTTTTTGGTATAAGGTTGTCCTTAAAACTGATATAGTATCATTCTCTTAAATCTAGTTTATTGATATTGATTTTTAATTCAGCATTGTGCTTTATTCAAAATGGGGTTCGGGGCAGATGGGGCTGGTGAGTTAAGAAGGTACGGGACAGAGGGTGCTGTTGGTTTGTCATGAAGATCATGTCGTGGAACATGAGAGGGTTGGGGAACCCAATTAAGAAAAAAGTGACGGTTAAAGGGGCGTTGAGGAAACTAAAGGCCGATATTGTTCTTATTCAGGAATCAAAGCTTTCTTCGGTGGACTCTCCTTAGGGACAAAACACCAAGTCCAGATGGGTTTCCTTTCTTTTTAAAAGACTTTTCTTTTTTCTTTTTTTTCAAAATGATTTTTCGGTTCCTTTTATTATTCCGCTGTTTTAAGTTTTATTTGGCATTGCCCTATTCACCCCCCCTCTAGGGCATATAGTTAGGCCCTTTCAAGTGGTATCAGAGCCTAATAGCTAGTGCTTATTGTTTATTTATTGGATTTATTTCCTGAGCTAACGATATAAGATATATTAAGATGTCAAATTTTGATAGCCTATCAGTCACTAGGCCACCACCCTTTAATGGCACAAACTATGCCTATTGGAAAGCCATGATGAGGATCTTCCTCAAATCCTTGGATGAAAGTATGTGGCTGACCACAGTGAATGAATGGAACCCTCCTATCACTGAAGTAACTAATGACGATGGTTCAAAATCAATGAAAGTAACGACTTATTTTCTTTGGACCACACTTCAGAAAAGTGAGAGTAGTGCCAATGCAAAAGCACTAAATGCAATTACTTGTGCATTATCACCAGATGAATTCAAAAGAATCATCTCTTATGAAAATGCAAAACAAGCATGGGATGTATTAGAAATGACACATGAGGGTACATCTATTGTCAAGAAATCTAAAGTCCAACTCCTCACAACTAAATTTGAAGAAATTCATATGAAGGAGAATGAGATGTTTATGGACTTCTACACTAGATTGAATGACATTATGAACTCTATGTGGGGTCTTGGTGATAGAATCCCAGAAAGTAAAGTGTGCGCAAAGATACTACGCTCACTTCCTGAACGGTTCAATTCTAAAGTAACCGCGATTCAGGAACTTCGTGATACGGATACCATAAGGGTTGAGGAATTAGTTGGTTCACTTCAAATCTTTGAGTTGTCCTTTAAAGCTCCTAAAGAAAAATCAATTACTCTCAAATCATCTAAAAATATTTATCAAAAGAGCACTTCGGACTTAGAAAATTCTGAAGATGATATGGCGCTTTTAGCAAAAAAGTTTTACAAAATTTTCAAAAGAAAGAAAAAAGTTAATTTTCAAAAGCCAAATGATAAGAGACGATCTAAACCTAGAGCTCGAAAATATTTGAAAGATAGTCAATATTACAACTGTTAAGAGTATGGGCACTTAGCTAACAAATGTCCTAAAAAGGACAAATCAAAAAAGAAAAGCATGATGGCCACTTGGGATGAATCAGAAGATTCTGAAATCGAGTCGGGCGATGATGTTAAAGCCCTTATGACTCTAGCCAAGATCACTTTTTCAGATAATGATAATATATCTAGTGAAGAAAATCTGAATAGTGATTGGATAATAAAGATAATCTTCAGGATGCTTATAATGCCCTTTACAAGGAGAGTTGTAAAATTGTCATCAAGCTTAAATTACAAAAAGAAAAATTTTCTAAACTTAAGGAAGATTATGAGTCTCTCGTTTTAGAAAAGTCTAATATTTCCAATTCTTTTGAAAAGACCAAAGGTGATTTAGATTTCAAGACCTCCAAATTTGAAGATTTGAGATCCGAAAATGAGAAACTCAAAAAAGAGGTAGCTTCTCTTCTGAGTTTGAAAGACACATGGAGATATGCTCAAGGTGATCCTAAATTGGAAAAATTATTGTTCGGATCAAGAAAATGTGGCGATCGATCCGATTTGGACTATGATAAGAATACATCTCCTAAACAAAAGAACATTGCTCCTAAATTTGTAAAAGGAGAGTCTTCAATCTCAAAAGAAAAGAATACTTATCAAGGTTTTTCCAAAAATTCAAGGATTTTAAAAAAACCTAAAGGTAGCCATGTCAACTTTGATTTTCAAAATTAAAATCCATTGACTGAAAAAATAATTGATCTACTCAAGGAGCTATTAAAGTCTAACTCTATAGGTCTCTCCTATAACAACAGACAGAAAAGAACCATCCTAAACCCAAAATAGTTCTGAAATGGGTTCCTAAAGTTGCCTGTTGGTTACCCACACTGCTTTTAAAGATACAAGCCATTTAAAGTGGTACCTAGATAGTGGTTGCTCCAGGCATATGACAGGCGATAATGCTTTATTCACCGATCTAAAAGATATGACTGACGAGTCAGTCACATTTGGTGATGGAAGCATGTAACATCCCGAAAATCAGGGGTCGAGTAAAAACCCAACTCCCGAGTTTTAAAATATTATTTATGCAACATAGATAATATTAGATGCATGTTGTCAGTAAACAGGCATTAAACAAGATTAGGATTAAGCCAAAACAACATATCATACTCCAGAGACAGTTAAATTAACAAGCGAAAGACTGTGATAGTATGTATAACATATATACTGTTGTATGTCTCCAGAGTGTGAACATGTTACCAGGTTATATACATACATGTATACTCCAAAAGTAAACAAAAATAATATACATGAGTGCTCTAAAAATATAAAATGACAAGTGTCAAGGCATCTAATCAACCTCCCTGTAATCCCGTCAATCAGAACACGCATAAAGGAGGGATCCTCCTCATCATCATCAAGTCCAGCTCTGCTTCTCAAGTAGCGCCATCATCTGCAACCAAAATAGGGACTGGTGGTTGTCCGGAAACACCATCCCGTAATATGGGAGTGAGTGATCAACTCAGTGGAATAATAGAGCAGAGATTAGCATGTTATCAAATCAATCATGTGATAATAGTAAAGCAATAAATCAAACATTCCTATATACTGTTGTTAATACAATATGACATGACATGATGGATGCCCTCACCGACGATCTCCCTCATACGGCACCATCTTACGCCCGCGGCATGCTTTCTTCCCACAGTGCTCCACATCTTCTAGGCATATGCAATGTGATGGTGATATGATTACCGAGTTATTATTAGTCCTTTTCATACAGCAGGATTGGGAAACTAGGGTACCTTGGTTATATCAATCCCAACACAGATCCTGTCTAGGGTCGTCACTCCTAACAATCTCATACGATGTTATATTTGTAGGTCGCTGCAAGGGTTGTCAGGGCCGTTGATCGCACTCGTTGCACCGCTCCCCCATCACCTTATCAATACAGGCCTAATTATCCTTAAGACTACATCAGGACTCGTCGCCCCCATGCGGTGTCAGGATAAACTCAAAGTCACTACAAAGGGCTCGTCGCCTAATCAGTGTAGGCCGATAGAAAGAATATAGTGTCCCATACCACCATAATCTGCTCAGAGTTGGGTGCTCACTGGTCACTATGGGGAGGTTTGTGGCCCCAGCGTAGGCCGACAGCTCGACCATGGTGTCCCATACCGCCATGCCCAGCTCATGAGTCTTTATGGATCAAGGTACCATGGTTGAAAGGATTTACAATGGTAAGTTCAGTACCTTAGGTTCAAGCAGTTATGATTCATACAGGGTGAACAATCAACAGCCAGTCGGGTTACTTGACGGGCTCGACTAGCACAAGCGTATCGCAAGTCGAATGACATGAAGTGCGTAAAACACTTCGCGTGGCCTAACCACTACCGCCAACTCCAAACACGACTCACGTTCATCGACGCGTCCTCCGTGGCAAATACAAACAAACCACGAACTTACTCTGTTACCGACTGCCTGGACTAGGTATAGTCCCAAACATTTGTGAATCCACTTCATCAATCATATAAGAGTAATGAAAATGCATTACAACAATGTGAGCATGTTAACACATATTATGACATACAACTTAAGTAAATCATCTAACACATGCATCTCATACATATAATGAAATCATACATATAGCCAACATGAAGGAAATCATTTACATCAGCATATAATTTGAGAATTCAATCTCAAAATAATTCACAACACCATTTAATTCAATACACACTAATACAAACATTTATATAAACACTTAGTCTACATAGTGTATGTCGACTCAAAGTGCGCATTTGGGCGAATCTCTTCGCCAAACTGATTATGCATGCATTCCTAATATCCTAATGCGACAAAAAGCCATGTCAACAATTTCAGCAAAATATGGATGTATACAATAATTCCTACAAATGACTAAAATGCCCTAAATCTCATATTTTTCCTACGTTTACGAAACAGGAAACGGACAGCATGTTGTACATGTCAAACGGCATTGCCGTCTATAATCTACTATTAAACGACATGGAAAGCATTGAAAACAGCCAATCAAAGCGTCTAAAATCTGCACCTTTCACTTTAGATGTGTATCGTTCTGACCGGAGCGTACACGCTTCGTCTACGGCGATCAGGTGACCTAATACATAAGCTACATAAGCTACATCGCTAATGGAATTGACAAAATGCTAAATCAGCAAATGGTTAGGGTTTTCCTTACCTAGAAATGCGGCGAAATCACCGGAAAAGTGATTGGGATACGTTGCTTAAGCACGTGTAGCAGTTGGTGCAGGTGGCAGGAAGATCCCTCTCATACTCTCTCACAATCTCTCCCTTTTTCTCTCACTCTTGCTAGGCTTTCTAGCAAATTCGGATGGGTGAGAGAAGTGAGGGTTTAAAGCCCTTATATAACCTAATTTCTTCCCAAATTAGGCTTGTGAACAATATTTACTTGAGGTCTAACCAATTCGGGGCTGTTCTGGTTCAAAAGAGCATTTTTGGAGGTCCCCTAGCCGAACGCGGTCGGACTTAAGCTCATGCATACTGGGTCTAACACACATCAAGTTTTCAGACCGAAAGAGTTCGCAGATCGCACATGGCGGTCCAATTTCAGTTCAGCGGTCACCGCACCTAGATCGAGTCTGGGTCTAACACACATCAAGTCTCATGATATGAAAGAGAAATTTTTCCTGATCCGAGGGTGTAATTTGGCTGAATTCTGATGGTCAGAACGCTTAATAATAACGCGCCAAGTCACGTGCCAGATTTGAATTAAAAATTTCAAATCTAACCCTATTCTCACTCTCTTTACTCCAGGCTCAATGAAATAGCCTCTGAACGTCGGTTGGCCTTGAATTTTGAAACAGTTGTCAAGTCCAGCCAAGCGGTCATAACGGTCTAAGATGGTAGATATCGAACTTTCGACGCACGGTCTAGATCCAATACAAAGTTTCAAAAGGTTCCTGAAAACAAATCGGTTTAGAGTTTGATCCTGGATTTTAGGGTAACGTAGCATCATTGATTCTACAAGTTTTGGGTCTTGTAGAACGTATTTAAAGTGATCAGGGACAATTTCACAGCTACTCCAGTGTTGCGCTAGCTAACTTACGCTTAGTTTCTAAAGAAATTAATCCTAAGTGATTTCTTTGGCTATGGAATTGGGTTCTGAGCGGTTACCAAGGAGTTTTGGTTGACCCATTACCTAAGGACGTCTAATCCCAGGTTAGCAAAAATTTGGGGTGTTACAAAGCAATTGCAAGATCATTGGCAAAGGTATGGTTCAGCTTTATAACCTTCCCTTATTTAAGAATGTTTTATATGTTGAAGGCTTGAAACACAACCTACTAAGCATTTCTCAGATATGCGATAACATCCATAGTGTAAAGTTTTCTAATTAAGGTTGTGAGATACTTAATAAAAAGGGTTCTGTTATATTAACTGGTCACAGAACTTTTGAAAACTGCTACATCGTTAGTAATGCAAGCTCATCTACTCAATCGTGTTACATGGTCCATACCGATGACACTGAATTATGGCATAAACGCCTTGGACATGTACACTACCGGAACTTATTTAGATTGAAAAAAAGAGAACTAATTAGAGGTCTACCCAAATTATAAAGAGTAGACACAATATGTGGTGAATGCCAGTTGGGCAAATCGATTAGGAGCTCTCACAAGAAAGTGAACTCTAATACCACATCTAGACCACTCAATTTTCTCCACATGGATCTTATTGGACCAAACAGAACGGAGAGTCGAGGAGTTATCGTAGATAATTATACCAGATTCACTTGAGTATCGTTCTTAAAAGACAAAACTGAAACCCTTGATGAAGTGAAAAAGGTCATTAAACGAATCCAAAATGAGAAAGGTTCTCATGTTAGTAAGATCCGTAGTGATCATGGATCCGAATTCGAAAACAGTAGTTTTAAAAAATTCTGTAGCGATCAGGGAATATCTCATGAATTCTCTGTGCCCAAAACACCGCAACAAAATGGTATAGTTGAAAGAAAAAATAGATTGCTTCAGGATATGGCTAATGTTATGTTGAATAGCATGAAGCTCTCTAGAAATCTTTGGGCTGAAACAGTTAATACCGCATGTTATATTATTAATCAGGTTTATACCAGTAAATCTGATAATAAGACTGCTTATGAATTATAGTTTGAAAAGAAACCTACTGTCAAATACTTTCGGGTTTTTGACAGCAAGTGTTATATTTTACGTGATTGTGAAAATTTGGGAAAGTTTGATACGAAGAGTGATGAAGGTATTTTTCTTGGTTATTCTTTGAACAGTCGAGCTTATAGGGTTCTAAATAAGAGAACTGGTGTGATCCAAGAGTCCATCAATGTGGTCATTGATGATCATTTGAATACACCAGCTTCGAGTTCAGATGATGATGAAGCTCTTATTATTGACAATCAAGATACCTCATCAAGTCAAAAAGAGTCTGAACCAAGGACTGTCAAAGATCATCCAACCAATCAAATTCTTGAAAACCCTCTCACTGGAGTTCGTACTCACAAACAACTTGAGAACATATGTAATTATGTTTGTTTTACATCCCAAATAGAACCGGTCAATGTGAAAGAAGCACTTTCTGATGAAAATTGGATAGTTGTTATGGAGGATGAACTTAATCAATTTGTTCGTAATGATGTCTGGTATCTTGTTCCTAGACCTAAAGATAAACACATTATTGGAACAAAATGGATCTTTAAAAATAAGTCTGATGAACTTGGAAATATAATACGAAATAAGGTTAGACTGGTTGTACAAGGGTACACTCAGATTGAGGGCATCGATTACGATGAAACCTTTGCTCCAGTCACTCACCTTGAATCAATTAGACTTTTTATTTACATCGCATTCTTTAGAAAATTTAAGATTCATCGGATGGATGTAAAGAGTGCTTTCTTGAATGGTCATTTACAAGAAGAGGTGTATGTTGAACAACCTTCAGGGTTTGAAGACCCCAAGTTATCTAACCATGTATTTCGTCTCAAAAAGGCTCTCTATGGTCTAAAACAAGCGCCCAGGGCATGGTATGAGAAATTGACTAAATTCTTACTTAGTCATAGTTTTCAAGTAGGAAGTGTTGATAAGACGCTCTTTGTTAAGAAACATAACAATGATATTTTAATGGTTCAAATTTATGTTGATGATAATATTTATGGATCAACTTTCTCTAACATGTCTATTGAGTTTGTAGAGTTAATGAAATCAAGGTTTGAAATGAGCATGGTTGGAGAACTAAACTATTTCCTAGGGTTGCAAGTAAAACAACAACCTGATGGAATTTTCATTTCCCAGACCAAATATACTTCAAACTTGGTTAAAAAGGTTTGGATTTGAGAATGGTAAGAACTTTGATACTCCTATGAGTACAACGGTAAGTCTCTCAAAAGACTCTACAGGTAAAGATATAGATCCTAAACTATATCGTAGTATAATTGGTAGTTTGTTGTATCTAACTGCTAATAGACCTGATATCGCATTGAGTGTTGGTATTTGTGCAAGATATCAGTCTAATCCTAAGGAATCACATCTTTTTGCTGTTAAACGGATTATTAGATATGTCGCAAGTACTATAAATCTGGGTCTTTGGTATCCTTTTGATACTAGTGTTCAATTAGCCGGGTACTCAGATGCTGATTGGACCGGTAATATCGATGATAGAAAATCAACCAGTGGTGGTTGTTTTTACATTGAAAATTGCTTAGTTTCTTGGTTCAGCAAGAAGCAAAGCTCAATATCGCTCTCCACTGCTGAGGCTGAGTATATTGCAGCTGGATATGCATGTACTCAACTAGTTTGGATGAAACGCATGCAAAGCGATTATGGAATTAATCAAGATTCAATGATCTTACATTGTGATAATTTCAGTGCTATAAATATTTTTAAAAATCCAATCCAGCATTCACGTACTAAGCACATTGACATTATCTATCATTACATTCGTGAGTTGGTTGAAGAAAAAGTTATTTCTTGGGAATATATACCAACTGAAACTCAACTTGCTGATATATTTACTAAATTGCTCGACAAAAGCAGGTTTAATAAATTAAAATTTGATCTTGGTATGTGCATTTTACATTAAATATTCTTGCTTGCATGTATCATAGTGTACTATATGTAGTATTATTTGTGTTTAAATTTTAATTTTTTACATTAAAAATGTATTTTTGGTCGATACTCGACCGGTCGTAGCTGTACACGACTAGTCATTGTACGACCGGTCGTGCACCGCACTCGACCAGTCGTGGAGCTCGTGAACATGATATAATTTAGGAAAAATCCCCTTCTTCTTCATTTCCACTCCGACCTACGACGAGTCGTGGCTCGACCAGTCATAGGATTTCTTATTTTTCTTCAAGGTGAATCCCATTTCATCATTTTTCTTGAAGATTCATGCTCTTTATGCTTTGATTTGATCATTGTGTAGCTAGATTTCATCTTTTTGTTAGGTTTTTCAAGGGTTTCTTCTCAAATTGCTGATCTAGAGAAAACTCATCCTTCTTTTTATGCATTTCTCTTACTCTTTATATATCTTATTGAAGATGGATGCTAAAGGGAAGAAGAAAATATCCCGTGGTCCATCCTCATCTAGATCTACACCGATAACAAAACGGCACCTTAGGTCTCCCAAAGATGATCCTCAAGATGTACGGGATTTGCGTGTCCATAATGTTATCGTTGAGCATACTGCTGATCTCAATCACATTGCTCCATATGGTATTGTCTCTCTCCTTGAATCTGTTGGCTAGACTAACATTTTTCTTTGGGGTGGGCCTGCATACCAGTCTATTGCCTAATTAATAGTTGCATGTATCTTAGAATTTTCTCTTGATAATTTAACTTTTTCAATTGATACTGGAGAAGGAAAATTTGAAATAGACCGTCATTTGATATTGGGTATTATGGATATACCCGTTAATGATGAAGGTATACCGATTCATACTCTATACGACAAACCATCTGAATTGGAAAAATGCATGTTGACAAGAGATTTATGCAAAATTGATGCGCAATGGACACACAAAGGGAATACGCTCCCTTCAAAGTATCTGTTACTTAGATACAGAGTGTTACATCATTTTTTCATTTTAAATCTGTATTCTCGATCCAGTAATAAAATCGAGTTAACTTCTTTCATGGTTCATGTGTTGCATTCTATTGCTTCTGGTACCATGGTCTGTCTTCCTTCTTTGATTTGTCATTTTATCATTCAGTTTCGTCTCCATTCGGGTCATAGTGATATTTCGTTTAGTTATCTTATGACTGTTTTAGCCACTCACATGCTTGTCAATAAACCTATTAATGAGGCACTCATTCATCATCTTATTTTTCACAATTTCAATCTTAATAAGATGAAGCTGGATTTACTTCCTGGCCAAGTAGATGAAGGTGGTGTTGGTCGTGATGGTGGTGAAGCCGAAAATGAAGGGGAAGCTGGCGATCTTCCTCAACAGGATATTAATATGGATGAGATATTTGATGATATAGAAACTGATTCGCCAAATGAACCTGATTACAATCCATCTAGTCATGATGCACGGCTTCGTGCATTGGAGGAGAAGGTTGATAACATGAGTATAGCCCATGATATGTAGTTTAAATATATACGAAAATATCTTCGTCGCATCAATAGGGGCTTATACCAGATTGATCCTAATATCCCTGCTCCCTCTTCTAGATCTGATTAGGTGAATTATCTTTTGGATTGTATAACTCTATCTTATCTTTTATTTTGGATATTGTATTAACTTTGATATGACTTAATGATTCTGGTTTATATTTTGAAATATGTTGTCCTTCCATATTTCTTTCTCATTATCTGCTTATTATTACTCTCTATGTTATTGTGACTTTCCTTTCCCTTGTCATTTTGTGACAAAAAGGGGGAGTAGTATGGTAAAGGGGAGTAGTAGTATGGAAAGGGAGAGTAATTTGTTTAAATTGATTGATTGAGAAAGATATGTGGATTGAGTATATGGAGTATTGATGTTGTTTATTGTTTACATGAGCAGTATTTATATTACTCAGGGTGAGTAGAGTAATTTGTAATTTTATGGCTCATGATTTCTTATTATCTTTTATGCTATGTGTTTTGTCACAAATTTGACAAAGGGGGAGATTGTAAGTGCTATGATTTCATATCCCTTTGATTGTCAAATTTTGTGGTGCCAAAACCTATATCTATGTCTTATATATCTTATGTTTCATGGTTGAGACTATTCATTGCTTCAAAACATCGTATTTCAAGACAAGAACTTAAATGAAGAAAGTTTTAAGTCATGGATGAAGAATTCAAAAATAGAAGTCTCCAAGTATACATGTTCAAGATTCAACCAAGTACAAGTATTGTAGAAGACTTTATCAACTTAAGAAAGGATCAAGCTCGAGAAGGCCTACTACAAGATTCGTATATTCTCAAGCTTCTCTTAAGGGTCATCTGAGTGTACAGACTATCAATGTCCATCTCACTTTTAAGGTTTATTTGACCTTAGATTGACATTAGGATGGGCTTTACTGTAGGTCATTCTGGATACATAATTTATATATTTTAATATACTTGTTTGGGTTGTTCTAACACTAGTCATAGGGACTTCAAGACCAGTCCTATCTCTGCTACGACCAATCTTAAGTTTTTCAGGACCAGTCCTAGGTTGTTGAAGATTTTTAGATTTTTCTTGTTGTCCTATGACCAGTCCTGGACATCCTACGACCAGTTTTGTGAGCTGTACGACTCGTCCTTTGACCAGTCTTAGCCCTACGACTCAAACTCCAGCAACTAAATTGGGGGTCCTACGACCGGTCATAGGTGACCCACGACCAGTCGTAGGTGGCCCACGACCGGTCGTAGGCTACCTAAGACCAGTCGTGGAACAGCTAATGCTTATCCTGCAGAAATTTTTAAAAATCTTTGATGCCATGACCAGTCCTAGGATCTTAAGACCAGTCGTAGATGAGATTTTTCAGGCTATAAATAGAGCACGAACTTCAAAGTTTTTCAATTCAATTCAACTCTATTCAAGCATTCTTTAGGCTATACTCTGAGATAAGTTCGTGTTGTTTTTAAGCTACTTTTTGCTCATTTAATATTCCTTTTGCTAGCTTGTTTATTATTTGATTTTGATCTACATTTCAATCTTAGTTGAAAAGGAGAATTTCTGATATTCCTTCTTCTTGGATTCAAAATCAAATAGAACTAGCCCTTTTGATTTAAAATCAATTAGACTTAGAACCATTCTTAAAGTGAGTATTGGACTTTGAACGTTGAATCGAACTTCTACTCCAATTGGTTCTACCGGGCTACTTCAAAAGGAGATTCAGGTATTTTACATTTGTGTAATTTACTTTCTTTGGTTTTGTTTGAGATTTGCCAGAAAAATTTCATTATTTTGGTTATCTGAGGAGTGCTAGAAAACTCAGATTGTGTGGGTTTTTGGATTGTGTAAGCCCGAGATAAAAAGACATAATTGTGAAGGTTTTAGGTGAACCTGTGAAACCTATTTTGATAGTGCATGCTAATATCCTCTGTGTGAGGATATTAGGAGTGGAGTAGCATTCTGTGTGGTTGTTGGATAACAGTTGGTGTACACACAGGCGAACCACTATATATCGTTGTGTTGTAGATGTGCTTTATTCTTTCATTCGTTCATTCAGTTTTGTGGATGAATGTTGTAATCATTTTATTTTCAAGCAAGTGTGGGGAATGTTGTCATAACTTAGGATTTATTTCTGTAAGTTATTTTGGTTACCTTACTTTTTATTTGTCATTAGTTTGTGATACAAAGGACGTTCTAGAAATAAGGTTGTCCTACCTAAAACCTTTGATTTTTGGTGTAAGGTTGTCCTTAGAACTGATATAATATCATTCTCTTAAATCTAGTTTATTGAGATTGATTTTTAATTCAGCATTGTGCTTTATTCCTTTTATTATTCCGTTGTTTTAAGTTTTATTTGGCATTGCCCTATTCACCCCCCCTCTAGGGCATATAGCTAAGCCCTTTCAGAATTCGTGACAACCAGGATATAGCTCAGTCATCACATCTCGTAGATTTGCTTCAAACTCATTGGTTGAAGCATCTCCAACAACATCTTCAACTTCAAGGGCTACATTGGGTTCATCTTGAATAACTTTATCTAGGTTATTACCACCGAGGTCTTCGACAACCGTATTAACAATGTTGTTTAAGTCTGTAACACTAGGGTACTGGTGAGAATTTGATGCACGTTCAGCCGATACATTCTCACCATGCATGTTCCACACCTTATATGTTGGATTAAATCCATATTTAATCAGATCTATCACCACATCATCGATTGGGCAGGGTAAACGTAGACATTTGCATCTGGTACATGGATAATGAATGGATTCTCTACCAGGAAGATGTTCTTTTCTGAACTTCACAAAGCTCATCATACCATCTACAAATTGTGGGTCTGGGTAATGTAAAGTTATCCACTCCCTAGAGCCCATTAGCTATGACCTGTAGGTAGGCACACAATTATACCTAATTCATCATCCAACTAACTATTGATAACATTTTAAAAAAATGAAAGATATCCAACCAATTTTATATAACAACTCGCAACTAAACCTACTGGGAACCATCATGCACCATAATATCTTATGGCAGAGTGGGTTCTGAGGAATTACAAGTTGGATTTCTACAAATTATACCTGATTCAGCGGGTTCTTAAAAAGCAGCAAGAGAAGTGGACTTGCAACAAATAGGATTATATTCCTGAAACATCTAGAAGCGTCATCTTTCAATTAAAGCTATATCAAAACATCACGGATACATGGTTCATTTGAATTAAAGAGGCATTTGGCATTCTATTGAAGCGTTTGATGCACCACATAATCCATTGCATTGTCAGAATCCATATTATATATTTGAAGCAAGTTGACCGCTTTGCTAAAACGAGAAGAACATTAGGGATGATTTCTTTATTACAGCTAAAGGAATAACAATCATGAAATAAATACTAATCATAAGGGCCTTGAGTAAACTAATACATATTTATGTTATCTTATGCTAGTCAAGAAGTTTGTATTCTCCTTACAGCTAAAAGTCATATGGATGCCTGTAAATTGGGCTAGTGGTACATCAATTGTTGTTAAATGATTTACAGGGAGTGTTTGGATGCTCAAAAATGTCAGTCAATGAATTACAGGCTGTAAAGCATTTACAACTTTTAGCTGTAAATGAAAACTTGCTGAAATTTCATTTACCTGCAACTAAATTTAGCCTAACAGCTAGAATTTTGAATTTTGGCAATAAATAGATTACAGTTTATATAATTTACAGGTTATCCAAATACAATTAACTATTTACATGTAAACAGATTACAGCTTAAAGCTAAACAGGACATGCAATAAACAAGTTAACTGTAATTCAATTACCTGCAATTCATTTACCACTTACAAAATTTGCAGGCATCCAAAGGACCCCTAAGGAGAAAAAAATATATAGATAGCAAGATATGGGAAATGAAATATACTTCCATCCTTAGTGACTCACTTTTCATACACCTTCATCAAACAACCACACCTAAGAAGAGAAGGCATGGTTTTCCCAATGGTCTTCCTCAAGTTAGCTGATTGGGCCTGGTACCAGCTCTTAGCACACTCATGTTACAAGGCTGCTAGGAAGATTGGGACCTATGGGTCTCTCTTTAACAACAACAACCAATGTGGTAGATCACACCAAGGGTCCATGTATCCTAGTGCAAGTAAGTGTCCCTTAGAGTGCAATGGTACCAAGACCTTGGTTTGTGACATCCATGGTACTTTTCTTAGAACCCCATCTTTCTTTCCTTATTTCATGTTGGTTGCATTTGAAGGGGGTAGCATTTTTAGGGCCTTGGTATTGCTTCTATCATGCCCGTTGTTGTGGGTTTTGGACCATGAACTTGGGTTGAGAGTCATGGTCTTTGTGACTTTTTGTGGGCTTAGGTTGAGAGACATGGAGAGTGTTGGAAGGGTTGTTTTGCCTAAGTTCTTCCTCGAGAACATGAACCTTCATGCATATGAGGTGTTAGCTTCCACGGGGAGGAGGGTTGTTTTTACTAGTATCCCAAGGGTCATGGTTGAAGGGTTTTTGAAGGAGTATTTGAGTGTGGATGTAGTTGAGGGGACTGAGCTGCATGTGTTTGGGGACTACTACACTGGTTTTTTCACTAATGAGGGTGTGCTTATCAAGCACAAGGCTGTCAAGGAGGTCTTTGGAGAGAGCAAGCCTGATATTGGCCTTGGTGGGTCTGGTCTCAATGATAATCTCTTCATGTCCCTATGCAAGGAAGCCTATGTAGTGAGCAATGAAGACAGCAAGACCAATGCAAGCTCAGTGATGCCAAGACACAAGTATCCAAAGCCCTTGGTATTCCATGATGGTAGGCTAGCTTTCCTCCCCACACCAATGGCCACCCTATCAATGTTCCTATGGCTCCCAGAAGGAATAATCCAAGCCATCTACAGATTGCTTGTGGGCATCTTCCTCCCATACAAGATAGTCATCTTGCTAGGATCATGGAGTGGGGTCCATATAAGAATCAAGGGGTGCACCCCATCAAGATCAGGCAACAACAAAACTGGGATCCTCTATGTGTGCACCCACAAGACTGCTAGATCCAGTCTTCCTAAGTACAGCACTAGGGAAGCCTATGACTGCAATTACATACAGCTTAAGCAAGATGTCTAAGTTCATTGCTCCCATTAAAACAGTCAGGCTTACAAGGGATAGAAAGCAAGATGGTGTGACCATGCAAAGACTACTGAGTGAAGGAGACTTGGTGGTCTGCCTTGAGGGCACTACATGTAGGGAGCCATATCTACTCAGGTTTAGCTCCCTGTTTGCTGAGCTAGCCGATGAGATTGTGCCTGTGGCGATCAACACTCATGTGGGCATGTTCTATGGTACAATAGCCAATGGCCTCAAGTGCTTGGACCCCATCTTCTTCTTGATGAACCCATGTCCCACCTATGTTTTGGAGGTCCTTGGGAAGGTGCCCAGGGAGCTAACGTGCGCCGGACGGAAGTCTAGCTGTGAGGTGGCTAACCATATACAGAGACAACTGGCTGATGCACTGGGTTTTGAGTGCACCACACTTACTAGGAGAGACAAGTACATGATGCTGTTAGGGAATGAAGGAGTGATCTATGATATGAGGAAGAAGCCCAACAATACTTGCTTGAGCGGTCCAATGTAAGAAAAAAAAAAGCCATTTGTATTTTTTGCAATTACATGGTTTTTTGTTGCTATGTTTAGTACCATCAACCATGTTGGTTTGAAAGACATTTATTTTATATATATAACTTAGTCCTTTTATCTATTAAAAAAAAATAAAAATCATAAGAGGTTTATTCCTTCCACGTGTAGAGCCATACACATAAACATACAAGCGCATGAATATGAAACGTGTGTATGAGATATGATAGTTCCATCAGGTTGCAAATAACGCTGACAACTTCAGCCTAAAATATCATACAATTACACTCTTCAGATAGGCACTGACCACAATAAACAAAATTGACAACTACATTTTTATACCCATTCAATAAACTAGGTTATAGCATGACACAGTATTATTATGCAACAGACAGGGAATATTCAGAATTCAACATGCTTTATTATTGTTCAACAAAAATCCAAGATTTCATCCTATAAATAGTGCCTTACAGAATGTTGATGACTGTATCACATGCATTGACTAACTGTCACTCATTTTAAAAGTCAAACTGTCCATGCAAAAGGGCAAGAACATTTTTTGTTTCTATGCATTTGTGAATTTGTACATAAAGAAAAATTGGTGTATTCATGTGTACAATTCATGCCTCATCAAGCAACATCCATGTTTATGCATAGGTAATATACAGGGACCCTCATTTGCACCCATGCAGACACACAGTGATCGGATGCACAAAGATAGCCAAGTATTTCACCCCTTCAAAATGCAGAGGATTTGTGATTTGTGTGTGAAGTAAAATTTAGGAGGTGTGATGACGGATTTGGTACATGTGAGGCATAGCAATTTCATGCCTCCATGTCATTTCCGCATGTTGCATCCTAAAAGAGATCCGAACCATTCATTTGGTATTTCCAATATGCATATGAATGGTTGGTGTTTCCATTAATGAGTGGCACAATATTTAGACAATCCCAAGCCTTTAAGTTGTGGCACACAAATAAAAATAAAAAAAATAGCAAGAAAAAGGTCCATCCATTTGATGGCAAAAATAGTCTAATCGAACTATTGTTTCTTCAAAGGCCAATCAACGGCCCTGCAAGATGCCTGGTTGGGCACATCATACACATGTGTCATGTGTACCATACATAATCTAGCAATACAAATGGCTGTGTATGGAAAGCACCGAATCAATCGATCACTTCATCCACTGTTCCTTCCTGCATCAGGTGTGGACTGTCTGTCTCAAGCTACTTATATATACATCACGGTGGGCCTTATAGAGCCACTTATAGGACTGTCTGTCTCTAGCTTGGTAGAGACTGGTCCAGCTAGAGACAAACAGTCCTGTCCTACCCATCAAGACCAAGATAGAGACGGATGTTCCGTATTTTATCCACCGTCTATTAATTTTGACAGGTCATTTTAAGGCATGAACATAAAAATGAACTAGATTGAAGGGTCTGTGAGGGATAATCTGGATAATCCAGTCGATTAACATCTAATCTATCCATCCATCAGTGGTCAGAAATTTTGATGGTACTATAAATTTTCGTGGGATTATGCCACATGTACGGTAGAGGAATCGCCCCCATTTTTAAGATGATGCTGAAGAATGATACCAATACGACAGGAAAAAGAGAAAGAACAGTAAACTAAATTTGCCCTTTTGTCTTACATTCTTTCAATTTTCTATCTACATGAGAAGGAAGGCTCAATACAGCTTCTTGGGCTACAGTGCACTAATGATTCTCTTTCAAGAAAGCAATGACTCATACATTGTGCACATGGCAAACATATAACATGATCAGGACCGTCCGAATCATAGGCCTCATTGCAAATAAAGTACAGGCTGAAAATTGCATATAAGCGGCCATCTTCACCGTCCCATTTTGATCATTTGATTTGGACAGTATGCCTACTTTTCTTGTAGTGTGGATCAATGCAGTAAAACTCATTGCAATTAGAAGATCCTAGCCACCAATAATGTCCTTCGTTCAACAAAATGCAGTCCAGTGCTATCGTCCCCAAACGAAGCACCGACTACCATCTGACATTCCAACGGTTATCAGCTAAATACAATCGAATGCCTTCAAAAAGATCCCTAATAAACAGATTTTATGAGAAGCTCTTTTTAATAATTCCTCCAGCTACATCATATTCACGAGTTTGATCAAGTTTGGACAGAAAATATAAATGTGAATACAATAATCCAAGAACGTCATCAAGAAAAAAAAATCTGATTACATTTCATGACTCACGTTAGCATGAAATCTGCATATGAGCTTTTGGATGAATGGTCTGTATACGAGCTTCAAAAAGGGCGATCAAGAGCGATGAAGATGGCGCTCGAAAGAGGGAAGGGAGAGGAAGAAAAGGGCGGTCGAAACAGGGAAGGGAGAGGAATAAAAGGGCGGTTGAAAGAGGGAATCGAAAGAGGGAAAATGAAAATTCCTCTTTAGAGAGAGGGAATGGAGAGGAGGAAGCGGGTGGTCGAGAGAGGGAAAATGAAAATTCCCTTTTCTGAAATCGTAGAAGAATTGAGATCCGTTAAAATGTGAGTTTTACATATTTTATATAATAAACTATATTCACAGCCGTACAATTAAGGGTCCATTTAGCGGATTGTTAAGATATTATTCCATAAGATAATTATAAATATAAATCATCTACAACAAGATCCATTATTTGGATGGTCTGGATAGCCATATATCAAACCCACATTTTATATGGACGAGTTTCCATTATTTAACATAAATTGCAAATTTAACATCCATTTACCATAAAATGAAAATGATGCTTGGAAATTGGATCTGGTAGGGCTCTATGGGCCCCACCATGATGTTTTTGTTTAATCCACACCATAAATCCATTAGTAAATATTTTTTTATGGTTGATACCAAAATACAATATCGAAATAAAAGTCAGGCGAACAACACTACAGGAAAACAATATTGACTGAGCATCCACCCTTAAAAGATAGGCTATAGCTATGGACTTCTTATATTTTAGCTACGGATTTTATCCGTCGGAAGGCTTTGCCCTGTTTTTTGGTAGTGTATATCCACCATCCAATAGTTGGATGGTGTTACACACCGTGATGTAAGTGTTTCATCAATATCGTCTGTTTTTAGGGCGTGGCGACCCACCTCACACGTGTGGCACGTGTGAGGGTGAGGCCCACCAAATATATGGATCTAATCCACACCGTTAGCAAGTGCAGGACGCACCATGCTACATGTGTTGTATCCATACTATCTAACCTTTCGTAGAGACCATTTTATGGTTGTGAAAGAGAATAAGATAGATGTAAATTTTAGGTGGGGCCCACCCTACACATGTTGCACATGTGGTGGGACCCCACTGAAATGCATTTCATTTAGCCATCCATCCAGGTTTCCAGATTATTTTAAGGGCTGGTCCACCTTGATTATATGCGTTTTATCCAGCCGGTCCATCTAGTTGAGGTGGATTGGTGGGCTGGCCCATCTCCTAGGTGGCCCATGCCTTAATGGGGCCCAATGTGATGTTGTATTGGGCTCGCACTGCCTTGGGGATGGCCCAAATACCAGGCAAGTCCATCATCAATTGGGCCAGCAGTCAGCAAATCTATTGTGTACACCATGATGTCTATGTTTCATCCTCGCCATTCAGCCATTTCGTGTTCCACCTTCTAGTGACCCACGTCCAGGTGGGGCCCACCTGATCTATGTATTTCATTTACACCATCCATCTATTGGATGTTAGGCTAGCAACACAGATGTCTAGCAGTATCCAGATGTTGTATGTTGTCAACAAGTTATGTGGGCCACCAAGTTGTACGTGTTTCATTTATGCCATCCACTTATGCGGCTCACCTTATGTTGTGTTGTATATTTGTACCGTCCATCCACGTGGTGTACTTATTTGATCCAAATTGTCCATATGGTGCGGCTCACTTGATGTATATGAGGCTTATTGGTGCAACCCATGTGATGCGGCCCACTTGATGTATATGAGGCCTATATGACGAGGCCTAATGTGATGAATACGAGGTCATGAGTGAGGCCTAATGTTATGCATATGTGGCCCATGAGGTGCGGCCCATTGTGATGTATATTGGACCCATGTGAGAGGCCTATTGTGATGTATATTGGACTCGTGTGAGTGGCCCATTGTGATGTATATTAGACACCCATGTGAGTGGCCCATTGTGACTTATAATGGACTCGTGTGAGTGGCCCATTGTGATGTATATTGGATCCATGTGGGGGCCCATTGTGACGTATATTGGACCCATGTGAGCGACCCATTGTGATGTATATTAAGCTCATGAGATGTGGCCCATTACGATGTGTAAGGCCCATGTGATGTGGGCCATTGTGATGTATTTGAGGCCTGGATATCAGGCCTAATGTAATGTATATGAGGCACATATGGTGAGGCCCGACGTGATGTATATGTGGCCCTTGAGTGAGGCTCATTGTGATATATGTTAGTCTCTTGTGTGTGGCCTTGAGCCCACTATATGTTTGGCCCTATGAGGGCCACTTCTTAGAAACAATGTTGGTTGAATGTTTACATTAATAGGCAATGATGGTTATATGTCCAAATTGTGACCTTCCCTTAGGCCTCGTTAGGCCGATTATCGATGTTGATTATGAGTATGTGAAAGCATAGCATCATGATACATACCCATATGCATCATCTTCATGTTCGTTATGAGATGTGATTGACCATCGCATATGCCATAGGAAAAGTTGTTTATAGAACTCCCTGATAGGTAGAGTCGTTTGACATGACCGCATGGTATGTGTAGGATTGATGCAGATTAGACTGTATGACTCATGCATCTTGCATTTGTGTGACTTGATCACTTGACGCCCTAGCGATATCAGGGCTGTGGCCTCTACAGGTTCATCGTGGATGGCCAGATGAGATACTAAAAATATTTAGTTCTAGCACTGTAGGCACATAGGATGTCCTTAGGTGAGAGTCTCAAAATCCTCTTGGTACCGGAGGATACCCCAACATCCAGACCGAGTGGATACATGAGCACCCGAGTGCCAAATACTAGTAGGTGGCGTCTCCCACTGTGTTTGGTCAGTTGAAAGGGGGTGTAGCCTTATTCGCCTGAGTGAGGGAGCTGTAAGTTAGGTTGAGTATGACCATCTCGTAAACGGGTCTGCTATGGACGAGACGGGTAGATATTGGCAGACTACTGGCTAGGTGGATAGTGAGGTCTTTTCTACTCTTAGTTGTATGACTAAGGAGGCGCAGCCATTGTGGAGTGTACTAGACCCCGATGATATCCCAGAGATGAGCTATATAGATATGTGGACTTATTAAGAAGAAGTTGCAAACTCATCATTTTATTTATTCATTCACTATCCACTCTGGCTGGTGATGCACAACTAATTGTTGTGTATCTTCGCAATGGCCTGGATTTCGTTTAGGGTGCGCGACCAACCTGAGATCAGGAATTTACCAAATTGAGTTTGGATATCCAAATTTAGGTATGAGATTGGTTTAGATAGAAGTCTCTTGTGATGGACCCCATAGCCTGAGATACTATGTGCTATCATCCTGACTTCACACTCCAGCTTGGTCATTTCATTCGCACCACATATTAAATTGTATCCTCAATACATAACATTTAGTTTATTATGCTTTTGTATTGCATAGCCTAGATAAGGGTGATGATATTTATGGACTTAGCAGCATTTTTTCATATTGCTCTGATATTGCATACTTAGCACTTACCTTGCGCACACACTTGCACCATCCTCTAAGCTTTTTATAAGCTTATACACGATAAATGTGTACAGGTGGAGTTAGATTGTAGCATCGTTGATCTTAGAGAGTGCAGGTGCCATTAGGTTGTAGCATCGTTGAGCTTGGAGCGTGTAGCGGTCTTTTAGAACTTGATTTATGATATATGTATATTTCCCTTTCAACACTGTATTCAATTATTTATATTAGTGGATATGTGATGATGATGTTGCCTTTATGATTTGGGTAACCTTGTGGTTATGCTTCTTATGAGATAAATGTATGTTGAAAAATTCTCCTTGTAAGATTCCAAGATCAAAATTTGGCGTATGGGCGCTGTAAGCCGAGAATGGAGTACTACAGAGGCTGTCAACGCTGGATTTGGTGATCAAAAATTTTATGAGCTTGGTTTCCAAGTTTGGAGCGTGACACCGTGGGTAGTCATAGTAGGATATTTCTCTTCATATGAATGACTTGGATTACCCATAATATGGACCAAGTATGAAATATGAAGACCCTACTTTCGTAGGCTTTTCCTTATGCACAAAGTTATCCTTTTTGTATCTTTCAATTTAACCATTTATTGTTGTCCATCACAACTTAGATATAGACCACACTTTGATCTCATATGACTATAAGGTTATACAAAATTTAGACCTCGATATATGATCCTACACCGTTGAATGCTGAAGCTAGTTTCTTCCTTTTGGTACGAAAGGTAAAATTTTAGATTTTCATTTTTTCCACCATTAATTAACCCCCAAATTTTGTCCAACTGTGTGTCTATCTTGACTACACATTTCTTCCTAAATTGGGCCCTAATCATCAAGTGTAAACCGTTAATTAAAATCAAGTTTGTTTTGGTACTCGTAGAAAGAATTTTCAATAGGTCAATCTAAATTTCGAATCACCAAGAAAATTATATACCCCATCTTTATTCAATGACCTTGATACAATGGATGAATTATACTTAAAGAAAGATTATTAGAAAATGGCAAATTGGAGAAACCCAATCCAAATAGGATTTGAAACACACCCCTCTCACACACCCACTCCTTTTGTAAAAGGGGTGTACGTTCCCTTCTCCACTCACATATCACCTCCCAAACGTCCAAGGACAGAAAGAGAAAGCGAAAGAGAAAGACAGAGAGAGAGAGAGAAGCTTAGACACCCATCATCCTCTTTCTTCTCCGCACATGTGGTATCTCTCTTTTACTCAAGTGATGTCATGATTCATGTAAAATATTTTCTACATGGATATGTACCTAAGGTTTAGATATAAGGCTAAAGTGAGGGATTCATTTAAGCTTACACTAATTTGAATTGTTATGATTTATCTTATTTTTATATACGTTCATATTACTGTGATTTTTCATGCAATTAATTAATGGACCAATATGAATTATTTATCATTTTGAGAATTATGGTTAATGTATTATTTTAATTATGAGTGATTTATATGAATTTATGTGGGGTGATGGATATAGGTCTTGCCCTTTGTCAATTTTGAGAGCAATGCGTGCTTTCACTCTATATTAAGTTGGTCTTTTGTTCCTCTCCCCTTATTCTTGTTGAGTTATCATATTTATTACTCTTCTCTTTTATTAAAATAACTTAATGCTACTTTTCTCCTTTATTAAGCTAGCCTTGTGCTACCTCCCTTTATGGCTTGGGCATGTGTCTTGGAATTTCAAAACTTTCATGGTTCGATTTATTTCTCTATCGATGCAAGTGATATGTTATATGCCTCATACATAGTGGTTCACATATTTTATCGTGGACGTAATGCGCTCTGGGTAGTGACTCTCTTGGTCGACGTGTAATTTCATAGATTTTGGATAGTGGTGCACAAATCGATGTAAGTAATTCACGATACGTGTTACATCACTTCAAGGATTAGATGTCGCAAATAGTCACTCCATGAACAAATCGTATCACTTAATTCATCTGATTCATGTATTGTGCCGTCTTGAGGTGTTTACGTAAATCCACGATAACGTTGAACACGCCAATTAATCTCCATAGTATGGCATGTGGTGAGCTGGGTTTTCTATGAACTATATTCCACATTGTGATGACCACTACGTATGATGGATTGCACACATAATGTTAGGCATACATTTATGTAGATTAGGTGTGCATATCGATACCACCGTAGTGGTAGAGTACGAGATGTATAGAAATCTTCATATTATTCTTATGAATCTCTTAAATTATTGTTAATCTTAAAAGATAACCATCACTATGAGTAGGGCATTAACCATCTCTAACCATACAAATGATACAGGTGATGTATAGATTGAAGATACAGATGATGATCTCCTTATGAAAGATTATTTTAAATAAAGGAAGAGATAGCTTTATGTTTAATTTTATTTATTTTTTGCTACACGCTTTGAATAATGCAATAAGCTCCCATTTGAGAGGGCATTAGACAGTTAGGTGAATTTTATATCTTGATGAAATAATAAGCACAAATAATTTTTTTCTCATGAATTTGTACCTTCGTGAAGGTAAGTGGATGTGATCTAAATAAAATAATAATAATTTGTGATTTTAAAGGATCCGATCATTACTTTATTAGCACATGGAATTCTCAGGCACAAGTATGTACTAGAGCTATGAAAATTCAGGATGTTACAACACTAAACTAGAAAACCATGAGTTCAAGGATGTGCCAAGTGTGCGGATTATCTGTTTCCATCGCACAAGGGCTTCCCATGTCCTAGAATTTAATTGGTCCATGACAATTGTGCTGATCATATTACTTGATAAACAAGAAAGGTTACATTTCCAGCACTTAATTCAAGGACGTGTAGCTACGACCCAGGATCCAGTGACATCAGTGGGACCTGATCGTGGCCCACCTCAATGTATGCTTTATATATCTACGCCCTCCATCCATTTTTTCTACATTCATTGTCCCAAAAATGAAGTAGATACAAATCTCAGGTGGACCACACCACAGGAAACAATGGTCAATGAATAGACACCATGGAAAACTTCCTATTGTTCACTGCAATGTTTATTTTTCATTCAACCTATTTTGATGAGGTCACACGGACCACGTGAAGGGAGAATACAAATATCAGCTAGATCTAGAACTTTTGTAGCTCACATAAAAATTTTAATCATCAATGACTACTATTTCTTGTGGTGTGGTCAACCTAAGATTTGCATCTATTTTAGTTTTTTCCCATTCCTTAAAATGAGCTGGTAAAACAAAGAGTCGACATAGATATACAATACATACATCAAAGTGTGCCCCATGGTAAGGTCCCACTCACATCCTAGGATCTGGGGTTGCAACAAAGCTTCATTCCTTTTTCAAGACCAAATTGCATAGTGTAGCATGCAGCACCCATGTTGGTATTATGTACTACAAAATAATCTCGATGGACCCACCATGATAGATGTGTCTTATCCACGTTGTCCATCCATTTTTTCACCTCATATTAGGGCATGGACCCAAAAATGAGGTAGATCCAAATCTCAAGTAGATCACACCGAAACCATAGTGATTGAAAGCTCACCATTAAAAACTTACTATGGCCCATTGTAATGTAAATTTTCCATCCAACTTGTTGATAAAGTCACGAAGACATGCATGAAGAGCAAATACAAATATCAGCTTGATGCAAAACTTTTGTAGCCACCAAGAAGTTTTTATGGTGGCCATTCAATCACCAGTTTCTTGTGGTGTGGTCTACCTGAGATCTAGGTCCACCTCAATTTTGTGCTCATGCACTAAAATGATCCATAAAAATGGATGGATGGCATGAATAATACACATACATCATGGTAGGGCCTACAAAGAATCCTAGTTGCACGCATCCGTCCACAAAGCATGTTACCCTTGGCAATTTGAGTATTGTCCTTCACAGCCACCTACTAGAGGAAATGGTTAATTGGTGGCTCAAGTGGGGGTCACTATGATATTTATGCAAAATAAACCCCAACCACTAAAATTTTCACCCCATGTTAAGCTATGGGACCAAAAATCAGTTCCATTTATGATTCACATTGACTTGGACATAATGTAAAGGGATCTGCCAAACTATTTCCATTAGTGTGGCCCAAGTGATTCATGTACAGTTACAATTTTTAGGGCATGTGTTGAGGTTTTTGTTTTTCTTTTTCTTTTTTTTTGTATGCAATTTAGTGGTTGCAGTGAATTTCATACATGTATCATGGCGAACCCTTTAAAAATCAAGGGAATACATCTCTCTCCCAACCATTTCCTTTAGTGTGGCTCAAGAGAATTATAGGTGAAAGATGAGACATCGATGTCTTAGAGGGGGGGTGAGTAGGACTATACCAATTTTGAATATAAAATGTGAAAATAATAATCTCAATTGCACAAAGTATTGAAACCTTGATTCTAATTAATTCGTAGGACAAACCTTCTCCTATTATTTTAGGCAGGACAACCTTATTTCACGGCGTCCTTGAAATCAAACTTTCAAAACAAAAAGATACAAAGAAATGAATAAAATAATCACCACAAATGGATAAATGTTATAGTGGTTCAGTGTTTAACACACACCTACTCACACTCTCAAAATTACTACCCTCGTAATTTTGGCTTTCACTATTTCAATGTTTTCACAAGTTCACCTTAATAACCTTTTACATTTCTTGTAATTTTCATGGGCTAATTACAATAAACCCCCTTTGTGATTTTCATGGGCATACCACAATAAAACCCAATGAGATTTCCATGCTATCTCAGAAAAACTCAAATAAAGCAATAATAACAACAATACTTATCTTTAGAAGATAAGATGTCGATTTGAAATATAGTCAAGACTTTGAGCAATGATCTTCTTTCTTAAGTATCAATGAAGCAGTATATGTTCAACCAGAAGGAATATATGGATCTAAAGTATTTCAAAGAACAAACCCTAACCGCTGAAGATTTAATTCTCTACTTTTTAAGTTGTGTGTGTGTGTGTGTGTGTTACTCTCTAATTAAATTTAACACTAAATTGAGAAAGGGAATTGAATAAGCTAAATAAATATAATAATTACCACACAAATAGCTTTGGGAGGACCTGAGTTTCTCTCTAACTTGCAAAAGATTTATCACTGAATTTCTTTGTTGAAATTAATGAGCGAAGGTCCTTATTTATATCTAAAGGATTTGAAAATTTGGTCAGCCTAAAAATAGGTTCAGCTAGATGGATTGCAATGATTCTGTTCAAGCGACAATCGGATTGCGCGGGATAAGATTTATCAAAAAATCATCTAGCTGGAACCAAAATTTGGCTGGCCAAATTCAGGGTTTAGCCGACTGAATCCCTTTGAAATTCTAAAGTTCCATTGCTGGAAACTTAACCCTAGACCCCTTTGGGTTAGCCCTATGCCAAGTTCAACTGGCCAAACTTGCAATAGATTTTTTATTTTGTTAAATTTGAAAACCTGGCCGATGCTGAGGTTAGGTTAACCGAATTTAGTTAGGCTGGTTAAACCTAAAGTTGGGTTGTCTAAACTTTAGTGAATTTACACTATCAATTATACATTTTAAATATTTATGGCCATGCTTCAAAAATAACTAAATTAAGGTCATTTCTAGGGTCATTAAACATGATGGTTGGCATACACATTGATCTTTGTTTTTAACTTGAAATAATGTCGAGTCTTCTAGTCTTGTGATGTTAAGCCGATGTTAAGCCGATGTTAAGCCAATCTTCATGAGGTGTTGAAGAGAACTGGAGTGTACTTGAAATCAAATTGGCATTTTGTCTGCGACATTTGATAACTCCATGTGTGTTTTAAGTACAAGCATTAACAATCTCCACCTTTTTCAACTTGGTGACAAAGTACACATATATACATACACATCACATCATACCATACACATATACGTTAAACATACACATCTCATGAACTCAACCATCAATTTGAAGCTTCGGTTCGAAAATCATCTAAACGCATCTGAACACCACCTGTTGATTCCCTTGAGAAATATACTCAAGATGTTTTCCACACACACACACACACACACACACACACACACACATATATATATATATATATATATATATATTCCATTTTTCTATTCTTTTCATTCACAAATTATTTTTAAATAAATAATAAAGAATCTGTCACGCCCCAAACTCGATAACTGTACTCACAAGAAACCCAATGGCCGGTTCTGGCTACAACAACCTCCGTAGTACCCCATTGTCGGCTCCTGAGGCAGGTTCCGATCTTGAGATCCTATAAGGAGGATTTTCATAACACTTTAATCATTTCCAATACGAGCATACCCAAGATCACAAGTAGTAAATCTGAGAATGGCAAAGGCACACATCACAAAATCCACTATGAATTTAAACTTTTACAAGCTTACATCAAGTCCAAAAGGACATACATAAGATAACAAAAGAAAGAAGGAAGAGGATCTACAACACTGGGTCCTCGACTCGCACACCTACCCAAGCTCCACTGCTAAGACACCAACTTAAGATCTCCTGCACACATCAATCGTGCATAAGCTTATAAAAAACTTAGAAGGTATTGAAAGTGTGTGATAATGGTGCTCAGAAGAAGATAGAGAATGCAGAAGGGAGTCATGATCAATAATAATACCACTAGCCTTACCAAGGCTATCATGAATACAATATACTATACTAAGACTATATAGTGCAATAAGTACTGTAATGTGATGAGTACTGGATGCCATGTCAAGGCTTAACATGAATACTATGCAATATGAGGCTTACACAGCTAATGCAAATCAATACAAAGTAATGTTAGTACTCATATCCAATCCATATATCAAGTATATTTTCATTATAAGGAAATCCCCGAGGTCCATTACACTGCTGGATGACTGCCGCTCTACAGACCCCGCACAGTCAAATGAGCATAAGAGACCTCACTACCCACCCGTGGACAGCTAATCACCAGCAAGGCCTGATAGTAGCGGACTCATTCACAAGCTGGTCAGACTCAGCCTAGCAATGGCTCCTTACATCAGGCAAGTAAGGCCATTCCCCTATCCAACCGACTACGCAACAGTGAGAGTCGCGGCCTAATGGTATACGGTCCTTGTGCGCTCATATATTTCACCCTGTTATGGCGCTGGAGCAGATTCTTGGTACCATAAAAGTTTTGATAATTTCACCCATGGGCATCTTATGCACCCGGTATGCTCAAGTAACATTTTCGGTGTCCAAATATAGCCATCCATGATGTATCTGTGGAGGCTACAACCCTGATGAAGCAAGGGCGATAATGCTCATATGCTATGCAATGCTAGATGCATGAATCACACAATCAACCATGCATCAATCCCAAGCATCCAACGTGCTCAAGAGAGGATACTACATCTCTCGGGAAAAGTATCATGCAATGCCCAATGACACAATATGACCACACACACATAGTGTCAACCAAGTATACAATGATGTACATGGTCATGAGGATGAATTCAGTCACACTATAGGGTGATATGCGATGTATATTACATTCCTCCTATCCAAGAAGGAATCAAGATCAGGTACTTAGAAAATATCTTTATGGAATCCAACTTCTAGTGGGGGCCCTTTTGCCTGGGGTAGCCTACGAGACTAAGTGTACGAGCTGCGGATCTAAGTAATATAGAAATGAGGTATGTCCTTAGGTATGCATTTCATATCACCCTATATTACTTAGACCCACAGCTCGTACACTTAGTCTCGTGCGCTACCCCAGGCAAAAGGGCCCCCACTAGAAGTTGGATTCCTTAAAGATATTGTCTAAGTACTGGGTCTTGGTTCCTTCTTGGATAGGAGGAATGTAATATACATTGCATATCACCCTATAGTGTGACTGAATTCATCCTCATGACCATGTACATTATTGTATACTTGGTTGACACTATGTGTGTGTGGTCATATTGTGCCATTGGGCATTTCATGATACTTTTTTCGAGGGACGTAGTATCCCCTCTTGAGTATGTTGGATGCTTGGGATTAATGCATGGTTGATTGTGTGCTTCATGCATCTGACATTACATAGTATATGAGCATTATCGCCCTTGCTTCATCAGGGCTATAGCCTCCACAGATACATTGTGGATGGCCATGTTTGGACACCAAAAATATTACTTGAGCATACTGGGTGCATAGGATGCCCATGGGTAAAATTTTTAAAAGTTCCATGGTACCAAGGATCTACTCCAGCGAAGTGACCAGGTGGAATATATGAGTGCATGAGGGCCTTATACCGTTAGGCTGCGACTCTCATTGTCGTATGGTCGGTTGGATAAGGTTGTGGCCTTACTCGCTTGATGTAAGGAGGTATTGTTAGGCTGAGTCTGACCAGCTTATGAATGGGTCTACTACCGTCAGGCCTTGCTGGTGATTGGCTGTCCACAGGTGGGTAGTGAGTTCTCTTACGCTCATTTGACTGTGCGGGGTCTGTAGAGCGGTAGTCATCCAACAGTGTAATGGACCCCAGTGATTTCCTTATGATAAAAATATACTTGATATGTGGATTGGATATGAGCACTGACATTACTTTATATTACATTTGTATCGGCTGTATAAGCCTCATATTGCATAGTATTCATGTTAAGCCTTGGCATGGCATCCAGTACTCATTGCACTATATAGTCTTAGTATAGCTTTTTGTGTTCATGATAGCCTTGGTAAGGCTAGTGGTATTAGTATTGATCATGACTCCCTTCTGCATTCTCTATCTTCTTCTAAGCACCATTCTCACGCACTTTCACCACCCTCTAAGCTTTCTATAAGCTTATGCACAATTGATGCATGCAGGATATCCTAAGTTGGTGTCTTAGCAGTGGAGCTTGGATAGGTGTGCGAGCCGAAGACCTAGTGTTGCAGATCTTCTTCCTTCTTTCTTCTGTTATCTTATGAATGTCCATTTGGACCTGATGTAAGCTTATAGAAGTTCAAATTCATAGTGAATTTTGTGATGTGTGCCTTTGTTATTCTCAAATTTACTTGTTGTGATCTTGGGTATGCTCGTATTGAAAATGATTAAATTGTTATGAAAATTCTCCTTGTATGATCCCAAGATTGGAACCTGCCTTAGGACCCAAGAATGGGGTACTATGGAAGCTGTTGAGGCCAGAACGACCATCGGACTCCTTGTGAGTCTGGTTATCGAGTCTGAGGTGTGACAAAATGAGTACAAAAAAGAAAATTAGAATTATTTTCATCAATTAAATAACACATAATCTGTAACGCCCGTGAAAAATCCGTACTTGGGCTCGAGTACCAACTCGACCCGAAATTGCGTAGAATTCATTCCTTTAGAAAATATGCTAGGTTAGCTAGTGCAACGTTAGAATAGCTGGGAAATAGTCCCTGATCACTTTAAATACGTTCTACAAGGCCCAAAGCGAGTGGAACCAATGGTGCTATAATGCTCTAAAACCTCGGACCAAACTCTAAGCAGGTTTGTTCTTTGGACCACTTTGAATCTTTGTATTGGATCTAGACCGCACGTCGAAAGTCCGATATCTCCTATCTTAGACCGTTAGAACCGCCTAGCTGGACTTGACACTCATTCCGAAAATCAAGTCAAACCAATAATCACAGGCTATTTCATTGAGCCCGGACCGAAGAGAGTGAGAATAGGGTTAGAATTAGAATTTGAAATTCAAATCTGGCACACGATTTGACGCATCAGTATTAAGCGTTCTGACCGTCAGAATACAGCCAAATTACACCCTTGGATCAGGAAAAATATCTATTACATATCACGAGACTTATAGGCCTGATCTTGGTGCAATGACCGTTAAACTGAAACTGGTCCGCCACGTGCGATCTGCGAACCCTACCGGTCTGAAAACTGGATGTGTGTTAGATCCAGTATGCATGAGCTTAATTCCGACCGCATTTGGCCAGGGGACCTTCAGAAATGCTCTTTTGGACCGAAACGGCCCCGATTTGGTTAGGCACCAAGTAAACATTGTTCCCAAGCCTATTTTGGGCATGTTTTAGGCTATAAAAGGGGTTGAAACCCTCACTCCTCTCTCCCATCCGAATTTAAGAGAAATCCTAACTTGGGAGAGAGAAAAAGGTGAGAGATTGTGAGAGAGTGGGAGAGTTCTTCCTGCCACTTGTGCTACGTATTGCACGTGCTTAAGCAACACACCTCTACCGCTTTCCCGGTGATTTCACCGCGATTCTAGGTAAGTAAATACCCTAAATAGTTGCTGATTTGAGTTTCCTTTGTTTCCATAGCGATGTAGCTTATGGATCTCGTGTATTAGGTTCCCTATTCGCCGTAGACGAAGCGTATACGCTCCGTTTCAATTCACGAGTTTACAAGACATAAGGTGAGGATTTTAGACACTTTGATTGACGGTTCCCAACGCTTTCAATGTCGTTTAATAGTAGATTCTTGACGGTATTGCCGTTTGACATGTACAAAATGCTCTCCGTTTCCCGTTTCGTAAACTAACGAAGAATATGAGATTTATGGCATTTTAGTCATTTGTAGGAAGTACTATTTACATTCATATTTTGCTGATGTGATTGACATGGTTTGTTGTCGCACTAGGAAGTTAGGAATACGTGCATAATTAGTTTGACGAAGAGATTCGCCTAATTGCGCACTTCGGGTCGACATACTATATGTAGACTTAAGTGTGTAGTGTATGTGTTTGTATAAATGCTTGTATTAGTATGTATTGAATTAAATGATGTTATGAGGTAGTTTGAGATTGATTTCTCAATTAATATGTTGACCTAAACGATTTCCTACATGTTGATTGTATGCATGATTTCATTACATGCATGAAACATATGTGCTTGAAGATTTACTTAAGTTGAATGTTATAACATGTGTTAACATGCTCATATGACTGTATTTCAATTCCAATACTCTTACATAATTTGCTGATGTGTTTCCATAAGTGTTTGGGACTAGACTTAGTCCAGGCAGTCAGTAACCGAGCGAATTTGTGGCTGACTGGTCTTAGCCACGAGCGACGCGTAGATGAACGCGAGTCGTGTTTGGAGTTGGCGGCAGTGGTTAGGCCACGCGAAGTGTTTTACGCACTTCATGTCATTCGACTTGAGATGCGATCGCGCCAGTCGAGCCCGTCAAGTAACCCGACTGGCCGATGTATGTTCACCTTATATGAGTCATAACTGCTTGAACCTAGGGTACTGAACTTACCATTGTAAACCCTGTTAACCATGGTACCTTGATCCACGAAGACTCATGAGCCGGGCATGGTGGTATGGGACACCGTAGTCGAGCTGTCGGCCTACGCTGGGGCCACAAACCTCCCTGTAGTAACCAGTGAGCACCAAGTCTCGTGAGCAGATTATGGTGGTATGGGACATATATTCTAGCTGTCGGCCTACACTGATCAGGCGACGAGTCCTTTGTAGTGACCACGAGCGTACTCTGAGTCCACGGGAGGCGACGACCCTTCCGTTGCAGTAGAGTACAGTAGGCCTGTATTGATAAGGTGATGGGGGAGCGGTGCAACGAGTGCGAGCAACAGCCCTGGCAGCCCTTACAGTGACCTACGAAATATACATCGTATGAGATTACTAGGAGTGACGACCCTAGACAGGATCTGTGCTGGGATTGATACAAGGAAAGTACCTTAGTTTCCCAATCCTGCTGTTTGAATGGACTAATAACAACTTGGAAATCATATCACCATGCCATTGCATGTGCTTGGAAGATGTGGAGCACTTGAGGGTCGATTGCATGCCGCGGTCGTAAGATGTTGCCGTATAAGGGAGATCGTCGGTGAGGGCATACATCATGTCATGTCATCTTGCATTAACAACAGTATTAGGATTGTCTGATTTACTGCTTTACTATTATCGCATGATTGAATTGTGAACATGCTAATCTTTGCTCTATGATTCCACTGAGTTGATCACTCACTCCCACGTTATGGGATGGTGTTTGCAACACCCACCAGACCCTGTTGTAGATGCAGGTGAGGCTGAGATCCAGGAGGCAGAGCCAGACTTTGACGAGGACCAGACGAGTTCTCGTACATGCAGTATCACGACGGCTTTGCGTAGGCGGCCTGGATCGATGGGATTTCAGTGGGACCATTTTGGATATTTATTTTGTTCATGTACATGTATATGAGACTCAGAGATGTAGTCATACTTTGGAGACAGATGAGATTTACTTTGTTTTTCCATACAGTGATATATATATTGTTTAGTCTTCCGCTTGCTTTTATCACTGGATCTGAAGTATGAATTGCAGTTTTGGTATACTTTTACTCATGTTAATGCTTTAAATCAGACAACATTGAATCATAATCATTTTTGTTGCATAAGTGACGGTCTGGAACTCGGGAGTTGAGTTTATACACGACCCCCGATTTTCAGGGTGTTACATAATCCAATATCATACTTTATATTAGAGAATTTGACACTGTCAACCGGCTTAATTAGGATATCTGAAAGATGCATCTCAGTTTGAATGTATTCAAGCATGATAGTGTTATTTTCAACTAATTCTCGTATGTAATGATATCTCATGTCAATGTGTTTTGTATGAGAATGTTTAATATGATTTTTTGATATATTTATCACTTTTGTGTTATCGCAATATAAATTCATTGTATTTTGGACAAGCCCATAATCAGTTAATATACATTTTAACCACATAAGTTGAGTGTAAGCATTCCCTATAGCGATGTATTTTGCTTTTGCAATGGACAATGATACATAATTTTGCTTCTTACTCATCCATGATACAAGATAGTTTCTAATATAGAAACATCCACCACTTGCAGATTTTTTATCATTAACATTACATGCCCAATCTGCATCAGTGTATCCTGTTATTTGAATAGAAATAATATGTGGATACCACAAACCTAAATTAGCAGTACTTGCAATAAATTTGATTATCTGTTTGATAACGGATAAATGTGATTCCTTAGGATCAAATTAATATCTAGCACATATGCAAAAGCTAAAAAAAAATCAAGTATGCTGGCAGTTAAATAAAGTAAGCTACCAATCATGCTACGACAAAGTCAAAAATCAACACTTGATTCATTTTTTGATAATCTGAGCATTGTACTCATAAGAGTGTTAAAATTCCTGCCATTTTCAAAGTCAAACCTCTTTACAAAATTTAGTGCGTATTTGGTTTTGGAGATGAAAATTTCATCTTCAAGCTATTTAAGTTGAAGTCCAAGAAAGTAATTTAGCTCACCGACCGTACTCATTTCAAATTTTGATTTTATAAGATCTATAAACTTTGAAGAGAGATCAGTGCAAGTAGATCCAAAGATAATATCATTAACATATATTTGAACGATTAAGATATCATCATTAAATTTTTTGACAAACAAAGTTTTGTCAACACTGCCCATCAGAAAGTTATGACTCAATAAAAATTTAGTCCGTTTTTCATACCATGCTCTAGGGGCTTGTTTTAAACCATATAATTTTATTTTAAGACAGTATACATGATCAGGAAGTTTGGGATCTTCAAAACCCTTTGGTTGTTCAATGTAAACTTCCTCATTTAAGTCACCATTTAGAAAAGCACTTTTAACATTCATTTGGTAGATTTTAAAATTTTTGTAACTAACAATGGAAATAAATAAGCTGATAGATTCAAGACGAGCCACTAGCGCAAAGGTTTCATCATAATAAATTCCTTCAATTTGAGTGTAACCTTGCACAACTAGTCGTGCCTTGTTTTTAATAATGTTTCCAAGTTCATCATATTTATTTTTGAAAATTCATTTGGTTTCAATTACATGTTTATCAATTGGTCTTAAAATAAGATATCATACATCATTTCTTACAAACTGGTTCAGTTCATCTTGCATAGCCATAATCTAACTTTCATCAGCTAGTGTCTCATTTACATTAGCTAGTTTTATCTGGGAAGTGAAGCAAACATGATTGCAAAAACTTTCAAGTTGTCTTCTTGTTTGAACACCAATGTGAGGGTTACCAAGTATTTGATCAATCGGATAGTCTTTAACTAACCTTAAATCAACAATATCTGATTTAAATGATGGTTCAGATTGATTAACCAAAATAATATCATTATAACCATCATCTTAGTTAAGACCAGGAATGGTCGATTGATCATCAATTACAACATTTATAGATTCTTTTATAACTCCAGTTCTTTATTTAAGACACAATATGCTTGATTGTTTAAAGCATATCCAAAAAATATTCGCTCATCACTTTTTGCTTCATATTTGCCTAAATTTTCTCGGTCACGTAAAGTAAAAGTACAGAAATATTTAATAATATCCTCTTTGTCAAACTATAATTCATAAGCTGTTTTATTTTTAGCCGCTCTTATGTAAACACGGTTAATTATATAGCAAACAATATTCACAACTTCAATCTATAAATATTTAGGCAATTTCATGCTATTTAGAATTACGCTGGCCATTTCTCATGGAACTCTATTTTTTCTTTCAGCAACTCCATTTTGCTAAGGTATTTTTGGAGCAGAAAATTTATGTAATATGTCATGGTCACTATAATATTTCTCAGAATTTCTATTCTCAAATTCAATTTCATGATCACTTCTTATTCTGATCACAGATAATTCATTTTTAGTGTGGATGCATTTTGTAATCTTTTTTACTTTGTCAGGAGCATCCGACAATTCTCTTAAAAAGACTACCGAAGAATATTTAGTGTAGTCATCAACTACGACTAGGAAAATTTTCTTTCTGCCTTTACTCTCCGTTCTAGTTGGTCCAACTAAATGCATGTGGAGTAGTTGAAGAGGTCTTGTAGTAGCTAAGGAGTTTACCTTTTTGTGACTACTAATTTTCTTGCCTATCTGATAGGTACCACATAAAAAAAAAAAAAAAAAACTTTTTTAATTTGGGTAAGCCACATAAGTGATCTCTTTTCCTCAATTTATATATATCTCTATAGTTAACATTTCCAAGAAATTAGCAATTTTCAAACATTCTGTGACCACTTAATATCACATGTTCTTTATTATTTATTATCTCATATCCGTGATTTGAAAATTTTACACTATGATTGCTATCACAGATTTAAGATATGCTTAGAGATTATGTTTTAAACCTTCAACATATAAAACATTTTTGAATATATGTAAATTGGGAATTTGTATATTACCTTTGTCGATGATCTTGCAGTTGCTACCATCTCTTAATGTAATTGAGCTGTCATTGATTTGGTTAATGTTTGATAGAATGGTTTTATCACCTATCATATGTCTAGAACATCTACTATCCAAGTATGTAACGCCCGTGAAAAATCCGTACTTGGAATCGAGTACCGATTTGACCCGAAATCACGTATAAATAATTTCCATGGAAATTAAACGTAAGTTAGCTAGCGCAACGCTAGAGCAGCTGGGAAATAGTCCCTAATCACTTTAAATACGTTCTACAAGACCCAAATCGAGTAGAACAGACAACTCTACAATACTCTATAACCTTGGATCCAACTCTAAGCAGGTTTGTCCTCTGGACCATATTGAACTTTTGTATTGGATTTAGACCGCGCGTTGAAGGTCTGATACCTCCTATCTTAGACCGTTAGAACCGCCCAGCTGGACTTGACAATCATCTCGAAAATCAAGTCAAACCGATAATCACAGAGTATTTCGTTGAACCCGGACTGAAGCGACCGCGAATAGGGACGAATTGGGAATTTTAAATTTAGATCTGGCACACGACTTGACGCGTCAGTATTAAGCGTTCTGACCGTCAGAATTCATCCAGATTACACCCTCGGATCAGGAAAAATATCTATTTATTATCACGGAACTTTCAGCCCTGATCTATGTGCGGTGACCGCTGAACTGAAACTGGTCCGCCACGTGCGATCTGCGAACCCTGCCAGACTGAAAACTTAATACGAGGTACATCTGGTATCCATGAGCTTAAGTCTGATCGCAATCGACCAGGGGACCACCAGAAATCAGTTTTTGGACCGAAACAGCCCCGAAATGGATAGGCAATAAGTAAACTTCGTCCCGGAGCCTATTTTCGGCGTTTCCAAGCTTATAAAAGGGGTTGAAACCCTCATTCCTTGCATACGAATTTCACAAACCCTAGCACAAGAGAGAGAGAGTTTGAGAGAAAGGGAAGAGGAGATTTTTCCCGCTTCCGAGCCACCAACGGTTGCTGCATCAGCACTTCCTTCCAATCACCTGGCTGGTGATTTCTACACTTTTTCAGGTATAGAAAAACCCCAAAAACTTACTGATTTAGGGTTTATGTAGATTCTGAATATGTTAGCTAACTAAATCCATAAATCAGGTTCTCCTACTGTCGTAGACGAAGCGTACACGCTCCGTTCAAAATCTCGCGACCGTAAGGGATTAGGTGAGGATTTTAGACGCTTTGATTGACGGTTCCCAACGCTTTCAATGTCGTTTAATAGTAGATTCTTGACGGCATCACCGTTTGACATGTACAAAATGCTCTCTGTTTCCCGTTTTGTAAATTAACGAAGAATATGAGATTTAGGGCATTTTAGTCATTTGTAGGAAGTACGGTCTACATGCATATTTTGCTGACGTGATTGACATGGTTTGTCGCCGTATTAGAGAGTTAGGAATGATTGCATAATCATTTTGGCGAAGAGATTCGCCAAGTTGCGCACTTTGGGTCGACATACTATATGTGGATTTAAGTGTGTAGTGTATGTGTTTGTATAAATGCTTGTATTAGTATGTATTGAATTAAATGATGTTATGTAGTAGTTTGAGATTGATTTCATGATTAATATGCTGACCTAAATGATTTCCTACATGTTGACCTTATGAATGATCGCATTACATGCATAGAAAGTATGCCTTGATGATTTGCTTAAGTTGAATATGCATGGGAAGTATGCCTTGAAGATTTGCTTAAGTTGAATGTTATAACATGTGCTAACATGCTCACATGATGTATTTCAATTCCAATACCTTTCTATAGTGTTAATGTAATTTCATAGATGTGTGGGACTTGACTTAGTCCAGGCAGTCGGTAACCGAACGAATTCGTGGCTGACTGGTCATAGCCACGAACGACGCGTCGATGAATGTGATTCGTGTTGAGAGTTGGCGGCAGTGGTTAGGCCACGCGAAGTGTTTTACGCACTTCATGTCGTTCAATTCGAGATGCGATCGCGCTAGTCGAGCCCGTCAAGTAACCCGACTGGCCGATGGTTGTTCACCTTGTATGTATCATAACTGCTTGAACCTAGGGTACTGAACTTACCATTGTAAACCCTATTAACCATGGTACCTTGATCCACAAAGACTCATGAGCCGGGCATGGTGGTATGGGACACCGTGGTCGAGCTGTCGGCCTACGCTGGGGCCACAAACCTCCCCGTAGTGACCAGTGAGCACCTTGACTCGTGAGCAGATTATGGTGGTATGGGACACTATATTCTAGCTGTCGGCCTACACTGATCAGGCGACGAGCCCTTTGTAGTGACCGCGAGCGTATTCTGAGTTCACGGGAGGCGACGACCCTTCCTTGCAGTAGAGTACAGTAGGCCTGTATTGATAAGGTGATGGGGGAGCGGTGCAACGAGTGCGAGCAACAGCCCTGGCAGCCCTTGCAGTGACCTACGAAATGTACATCGTATGAGATTACTAGGAGTGACGACCCTAGACAGGATCCGTGTTGGGATTGATACAAGGGAAGTACCTTAGTTTCCCAATCCTGCTGTTTGAATGGACTAATAACAACTTGGTAATCATATCACCATAGCATTGCATGTGCCTGGAAGATGTGGAGCACTCTAGGGAGTGTGGCATGCCGCGGTCGTAAGATGTTGCCGCATGAGGGTGATCGTCGGTGAGGGCATACATCACGTCATATCATCTTGCATTAACAACAGTATTAGAATTGTCTGATTTACTGCTTTACTATTATCGCGTGATTGAATTGTGAACATGCTAATCTTTGCTCTATGATTCCACTGAGTTGATCACTCATTCCCACGTTACGGGATGGTGTTTGCAACACCCACCAGACCCTGTTGTAGTTGCAGGTGACGACGAGATCCAGGAGGTGGAGCCGGAGATTGACGAGGACCAGGATGAGTTCTCGTATATGCAGTATCACGACGGCTTCCCGTAGGTGACCTGGATCGAGGGGGACTTCAGTGGGACTATTTTGGAACTTATTCTTTTATCTATTTACATGTATATGAGACTCAGAGATGTAGTCATACTTTGGAGACAGTCGAGATTACTTTGTTTTTCCATACAGTGATATATATATTGTTTAGTCTTCCGCTTGCTTTTATCACTGGATCTGAAGTATGAATTGCAGTTTTGGTATACTTTTACTCATGTGAATTCTTTAAATCAGACAACATTGAATCATAACCATTTTTGTTGCATAAGTGACGGTCTGGAACTCGGGAGTTGAGTTAATACACGACCCCCGATTTTCAGGGTGTTACAAGTTGATATCAGTGACATGAATGAGAGTATACTGGGCCTGGGTTATGGTCTTGCGACGTACGTTGTCGCTTCCTTTGACTTAGGTGGGTGCGAGAAGGGTCTAGAAACACTTCTAGGATCACAGATTCGCCGATAGGCGAAGTCTATAAGGATCGATCGCAAGATCGAGTCTGTAAGGTATCTCGGGTCGCGTAAAGCAACCCGAATCACTTCTAGGCTTTAGGAAGTCGGGTGGAGACGTCCTATGAGCGGTTTTAAACCGCAAAAGTGACTCCTTGGGCCGTGAGATGACCACGACTCCAGTAATCAATCGTCAGGGCTTAAAAATCCCGTTTTGCCAAAAATTCTTAAAATTTCTCCTCTAAATACTTCAACCTTCAGTTTCTTCTTATCCATTTCATGTTAGACATCAAATCTAATGTGAAAATAACACAAATTAGTACATTCATCAAATTTTACAGTGAATAGTAAAATTTCATGAAAAATGGCCACAAGGCCATTCTAACTTCACTTTCTTGATGGGTGTACTGGCTCCTTCTACCCCAAATTCATATGCTGCATCATATGGTTTGGTATTCGGGATTGCGATGTGGACCCGGAAAGCCCCGAACACATGTTTGGGCTCATAGAGACCAAAATACTATGAACCAAGGGGTGGGACCTGACTTTTTGGGACCCTAGGACCATGGGAGACCAGACCCATGGGGTCCCACCGGTCAACTTGCGAGTTGACCGGCGATGCCATCGCCGGCCGGCGAGCTTGGTTGGTGCTGTCCTTCAGGCGCACCCACTTAAAAAGCCTCCACATCACCCCTAGCTACCTCCCATAGCACGAAAACCCCCAAAACCCACCTCTCCTTCACAAACAGCCCCCTTGCATACCCTAGATTCGATTTTCAGCAACCAATCCCAAACCCCGGCGTCCCAAACCACCTCTACAACCTTCCTTGGCCAAAACCGACCACCACCCATCAGTTATTGGGTGTTGGCAGCTCCCTTTCTTGAAGATTTCCTCATTTGGAGCTCCAAAATCCCCCAAATAGTGCTGAAATCGTGAGCTGCTCCATTCCATCTTTTTGTTTGAATTTTTCCCTGAAAGTACAGCCTTGGGAAGCTTGAAGCGTCCCTCTACGACGCCTAGATTTCCTTTTGTCAGATTGGGCAGCCATTTCTCCGCATTTTCGGCATTTTCCATGGCTTTTGTGGAAGCCATTTTGGGCCTTTTGTCGCTCTCATCCATCATATCTTTGATGGGTAAGAGGAAAACTGCGATAGACGAGGCTGGGCCGAGCCGCCCTGCTCGATCGAGAAGACCGCGGGGTGGTGCCGCAAGTTCAAGCGCCGCCGCAGGCCCAACTGCAGTCCTGGAGTGCCGTACAAAGCGGGATTTGGATCCCCATGCACACCTTGGACGAACCATTCTATCAGAGATGCCTCATGGTGAATACACTGATCGTAGAGTGTTATTTGAGGCGGACGTAAATGGGCGATGTTCGGCGAGTATCTGTTGTTCGAACGCATTGAAGCTGCGCACTGGGGACCGATCTTTGAAGCTCGCGCTCGTGCTAATGTGAGCACCGTTCGTGCCTTCTATGCTAACATCCAGAGTCCTACCTTGGAGCCCTTACAGTTCAAAATCCCTTTTGGTAGAGATCGGATGGCTACGATCGACGTCCGGTTGGTTGCGCGACTTCTCAACGTGCCTCTAGGTGATGTACATCCAAGTGAGAAGAATTTGAGGACTAGACGTGAACGAGATCGCCGCACCAGGTTTCTGTGCGGCAAGTTGGTTCCATGGCAGCCTAATAATAGCCTCAAAGCGACGTACATGTCTGAGGATCTGCGCCTGCTGCACCATATCTGCACGTTCAATGTTTATCCTAGGTCGACGAACCGCATTGAATGTACACGTCTTATGGTCGATTTCTTATTTCTGGTGGCCCAGGGAGAGAACGTATGTATGGCCACTTTCATCTTACGGCAGATAGTTCTCATAGCCAGGTCGAGGAGAACATCCGAATCCCTTCCCTTTGGCCGACTCATTTGCAAGATTGCGCTCGAGTTTGCCTATAGACTTGGACCCGAATTGCCGGTATCGATTCACACCATCGATGAGTCGACAATGCTCAAGATGAAAATTGGGTCGCAATACCGTGAAAATCAACTCGAAAGGGATAGTGGGGACGACTTTGATGAAGAGGAAAATCAAAGCGAAGAAGAACCTAGAGCAGAGGTTCAGGAAGAGGTTCAGGAAGAAGCAGAAGAGGAGGCTCAGGATACTGATGAGAGCCCTCCTCCTTCTGCGCAGACTACTATTGACGATCGCATTGCTCGGATGGAGGAGAGTCAGACCGCTTTGCGAAGGGAAGTCCAAGAACTTCGAGCAGAGGTCGCTGATGCCAAGGCCGTTACGAAGAAGAAATTTGGCAAGGTGACTCGCACCTTGAAGGCAATCCTGTGTTGTTTACAGGATAAGGGTGCTCCTCCTCCGTCACCAGATTCCGACTAGCGATGCGATCTTTGATGTTGATTATTAGTAGTTAGCCATTTCCTGTTTTATGTGTGTAAAGCCTATTAGGGCTAGTGCTTTGCTTATGTTGCTGTTGCTTAACTGTCTTAATTTCCATGTCATTCTAGTCATGATGCTTGTAACGATATATCCCTTGTATTGTGACAATTTTGATTAATTGAAATGCATGGAATGCCTTTGACTCTTTAAGTGAATGATTGTGGTGTATTTGTGCACTTGAGACTGACAAGGTTGCGCCCTATTTTGAATATAGGGAATGCCACCTAAGACTACGAGGAGCGCGGTTCGGCTTTCATTGTCTGAGCAGATGGATCAGACTCCTTCTCAGTCTGGCACTCGTCCGGACCCTGCTGTGGGCACGATTCCTGAGACGGTTCGATCGTCTCAGCCTGCTGTTGGTCCTACAGGTGGACCACCGCCATTTACACCATCAGTTCGAGAGCCACAGCGCGCATCTACTTCCGCACCTCATCCGCCACAGCCTGCTCCACCCCCTGATAGATTCGAGCAGATGATGGCTATGATGCTACAGCAGCAGCAGCTATTGACCACTATAGTTGGGACTTTAGCCCAGGGTGGGGGTGCGACTACCTCTACTCCACCTGTACCACCTGCGCATCCAGCTGAGGATGCCTATACTTACGCCCAGGATGAGGGCATAGCACATCCTGCGCAGCCTGCTTTCCCTGCGGGGAATCCTGCCGACACACGGGGCCTTCTGGAGCGATTTCAGCGCTTGCGGCCTCCTACTTTTTCGGGTTCTCACAGACCTGAGGAGGCAGAGTTCTGGCTCGACCGAGTGTCGAAGATTCTACGCATGTTACACTGTACCGAGACTGAGCAGGTAGAGCTGGCTACCTTCCTATTTGAGAGAGAGGCCAGTATGTGGTGGGATAGTATACTGCGGACTGTTGCCACAGATTTCGTATGGACTTGGGCAGCATTCGAGTTCCGCTTCCATGAGAAGTATTATCCCCAGACCTACAGGCACGAGAGGGAGAATGAGTTTCTCCGTCTCAGGCAGGCAGCGATGACGGTTACCGAGTATGAGCATCGGTTCACAGAGTTGGGCAGGTACGTCCCGACGATTCTGGCTGATGAGCAGATGCGCATACGGTGCTTTTTGGAGGGCTTGCGACCGGATATTCGGTCGAAGATGTGCTGTGTCAGTTTCTCCTCCTATGCGGAGTTGGTTCACATGTCCATGCGGGCAGAGCAGGACGTGGATCGACTTGCGCGATCTCGAGGCCCGATTACTTCCAGGCCGCGACCGGAGTTGCCAGACAGGCCCTTCGCGGGCAAGAGGCCTCGCATTGATCCTCCTTCCAGGACCACGGTGCCTGTACGACCGTTTCGGCGCCCTGATTTATTATGCACATACTGTGGGAGGACGGGCCATTTATCGCAGAGTTGCTTTTTCAGGATGCGGGACAGTGGGTTCTCGCCACCGCAGAAGATTGATCGTGTACGTCCACAGGCGATATCAGCACCGCCTATACGGTCAGCTCCTGCGCATCCTTCTTTCAGACCTACGGTATCGCAGATTCGACAGCCTCCATGGCCCTTGACACAGCGGCCGAACCGGCCACAGCAGGCTCGAGTTCATGCACTGACCGCTGAGGCAGCTACGACGCCGACTTTCCAGCATTCAGCCTTCGAGGTCACGGGCCATATCGGAGGTACTCCCGTTCTTATCATGGTGGACACTGGTTCCACGATTTCTTTGATATCGCGTGCCGTGGTCAGACGTCTTGGGTTGCAGACTATCACTATGGATAGCGTGTGAGTCTTTGCAGCTCATGGAGATTTTTCGGATGTCACCCAGATGTGTGAGGGTTGTTTGATTGATCTGGGAGGCAGGACGATGACTCTTGATCTGGTCGTCGATCCCTCGCTCGTTTATCTCGACGTCATTCTTGGCATGGATTGGTTGACTGCAGCGAGAGCCGAGATTGACTGCGAGACTCGTATAGTCACAGCGTACGAGCCTGAGGGCGCATCCTTCACATTTTCAGTACGGGTAAATCTTCCTTTCCGCATTCTTAGCTACGCCACTCTATTGCGCGACGCTGGTGCCCAGGTACTTGAGCAGACGCCAGTTGTTTCTGAGTTCGGGGATCTGTTCAGGAAGATCCCTGGTTTGCCGCCCCGACGTGAGATCGATTTCACTATCGATCTGATTCCTGGTTCTACACCCGTCTCACTGCCGACGTATCGCATGGCACCTTGTGAGATGGAGGAGTTGCGGACGCAGATTGATGGTCTGCTAGAGCTTGGCTTTATACGGCCTAGCGTATCTCCCTGGGGAGCACCGGTCTTGTTCGTGAAGAAGAAGGACGGTTCGCTGCGATTGTGTATTGATTATCGCAGGCTGAACCAGCTCACAATGAAGAACAAGTACCCTTTACCCAGGATCGATGACTTGTTTGATCAGTTGAGAGGAGCGCAGTACTTCTCGAAGATTGATCTTCAGTCAGGATATCATCAGCTGCGCGTCAGAGATGAGGACGTGCAGAAGACAGCATTCAGGACCAGTTTTGGTCATTACGAGTTCCTCGTGATGTCGTTCGGTCTCACGAACGCACCGGCCGTGTTCATGGATCTGATGAACCGGGTTTTTCGGCCTTTCCTCTATCGATTCGTCGTTGTCTTCATCGACGACATTTTGGTTTACTCTAGGAGTCGAGAGGAGCATGAGGAGCATTTGCGTTTGGTCCTGGATACGCTCAGACGACATCAGTTGTTCGCACAGTACAAGAAATGCGACTTCTGGAAGCAGGAGGTGAAGTTTCTGGGACACGTGGTGTCCAAGGATGGCATGGCAGTTGACCTGTCTAAGGTAGCTGCGGTGCAGGACTGGGAGCAGCCTGGTTCTGTCACTGAGGTGAGGAGTTTCTTGGGTCTCGCTGGTTATTATCGGCGCTTCATTCAGGACTTCTCGAAGATCGCGAGACCCTTATCTCAGTTGACACGGAAGGACGTGAAGTTCGCCTGGAATGATAGGGCGGAGTCAGCTTTTCAGGAGCTGAAGGACAGACTTACGTCCGCCCCTGTGCTAGTATTGCCAGAGCAGGGGGTTAGATACACTATATACACTGACGCGTCTAGCGTTGGTTTGGGTTGTGTCCTTATGCAGAGGGACAGGGTAATTTCGTATGCCTCGAGACAATTAAGGAAGCACGAGGAGAATTACCCTACACACGACCTGGAGTTGGCAGCCGTTATATTCGCATTGAGACTCTGGAGACATTACCTCTACGGAGAGGAGTTCGAGCTCTTTTGCGACCACAAGAGCCTCAAGTACATATTCACGCAGCGAGACTTGAATATGAGGCAGCGGCGATGGATGGAGACACTGAAGGACTTCAAGTTTGAAGTCTCTTACCATCCTGGGAAGGCGAACCTTGTGGCTGATGCGTTGAGCCGCAAGAAGGCGATAGAGTTTGCGGCTCCGCTGATGGTTGCCGAGTGGGATATGGTGGAGTTTTTGCGAGACTTTGAGCAGAAACTCACCGTAGAGGAGCCATTTGAGTTCATCGCACATGTACAGGTGCGATCCCAGATCGATGACCGTGTCATCGAGGCGCAGAGGGACGACGCGCATCTTACTGAGCTTCGAGAGCAGGCCAGTGATGATGCTGACGCCGACTGGCGAGTTGGTATGGATGGAGGCTTACGTTACCGTGGCCGCCTATGCGTCCCAGATGTCCCTGACTTGAGACGAGAGATTCTCGAGGCTGCGCATTCTACTAGACTCGCGATGCATCCTGGCAGCACGAAGATGTATCGTAACGTGAAGAGGACGTATTGGTGGGAAGGTATGAAGACCCACATTGCTGAGTTCGTGTCCCGTTGTCTCACTTGTCAGCAGGTGAAGGCAGAGCATCGCCGACCACCTGGACTTTTGCAGCCTATGCCGATTGCAGAGTGGAAATGGGATTTCATTTCCATGGACTTCATTTCTGGGTTGCCGAGGACGAGAAAGGGGCATGATTCCATTTGGGTGATCGTCGACCGATTGACGAAGTCGGCGCACTTCCTACCGATCAGAGTTACGAACTCTGCAGACGAGCTGGCTAGATTGTATATCCGAGAGATTGTGCGTCTGCATGGAGTTCCGTTGGAGATCGTGTCGGACAGAGACACGCGGTTCACTTCTATTTTCTGGACTCGCATTCAGGAGGCTATGGGTGTGAAGTTGAAGTTCAGTACTGCCTTCCACCCACAGACGGATGGACAGACGGAGCGAGTGAACCAGATCCTGGAGGACATGTTGCGGGCTTGCGCATTGGACTTCAAGGACAGTTGGGATGACTGTCTTGCATATGCGGAGTTTGCGTACAACAATAGCTTCCAGACGAGTATCGGCATGGCACCTTATGAGGCGCTGTATGGGCGACCTTGTCGCGCACCGCATTGCTGGTTAGAGGTCGGTGAGCGCAGCTTGATTGGCCCAGAGTTGGTGCAGGCGACGTCAGAGAAGATTGATATTATTCGACGTCGGCTTCTTACAGCGCAGAGCAGACAGAAGAGCTACGCCGATACGAGACGGAGACCACTAGAGTTCACAGTCGGGGATCATGTGTTTTTGCGAGTTTTTCCTATGAAGGGAGTCCTTCGGTTCGGGAAGAAGGGGAAGCTGGCACCGCGATTCATTGGTCCATTTCAGATCCTCGATCGTGTGGGAGCAGTGGCTTACCGATTGGCTTTACCCACGCCCCTCGCGAGCGTCCACAACGTATTTCATGTTTCTATGCTGAAGAAGTACGTTGCTGATCCTTCCCATATCATCAGATGGGAGCAGGTGCAGTTAGGAGAGGATGTTACTTATATCCTGCGACCGTCAAGCATCTTAGACCGGAAGGAGCAGGTACTGCGTAGCAAGGTGATTCTCCTTGTGAAGGTACTATGGACGCATCACTCTGAGGAGGAGGCTACTTGGGAGACAGAAGCCGAGATCAGAAAGAACTACCCACAGCTTCTCGAGGAGTACGAACAGGTACAAATTTCGAGGACGAAATTATTTGTTAAGGGGGGTAGATTGTAACGCCCGTGAAAAATCCGTACTTGGAATCGAGTATCGATTTGACCCGAAATCACGTATAAATAATTTCCATGGAAATTAAACGTAAGTTAGCTAGCGCAATGCTAGAGCAGCTGGAAAATAGTCCCTGATCACTTTAAATACGTTCTACAATACCCAAATCGAGTAGAACAGACAACTCTACAATACTCTATAACCTTAGATCCAACTCTAAGCAGGTTTGTCCTCTGGACCATATTGAACTTTTGTATTAGATTTAGACCGCGCGTTGAAGGTTTGATACCTCCTATCTTAGACCGTTAGAACCGCCCAGCTGGACTTGACAATCATCTCGAAAATCAAGTCAAACCGATAATCACAGAGTATTTCGTTGAACCCGGACTGAAGCGACCGCGAATAGGGACGAATTGGGAATTTTAAATTTAGATCTGGCACACGATTTGACGCGTCAGTATTAAGCGTTCTGACCGTCAGAATTCATCCAGATTACACCCTCGGATCAGGAAAAATATCTATTTATTATCACGGAACTTTCAGCCCTGATCTATGTGCGGTGACCGCTGAACTGAAACTGGTCCGCCACGTGCGATCTGCGAACCCTGCCAGACTGAAAACTTAATACGAGGTACATCTGGTACCCATGAGCTTAAGTCTGATCGCAATCGACCAGGGGACCACCAGAAATCAGTTTTTGGACCGAAACAGCCCCGAAATGGATAGGCAATAAGTAAACTTCGTCCCGGAGCCTATTTTCGGCGTTTCCAAGCTTATAAAAGGGGTTGAAACCCTCATTCCTTCCTTGCATACGAATTTCACAAACCCTAGCACAAGAGAGAGAGAGTTTGAGAGAAAGGGAAGAGGAGATTTTTCCCGCTTCCGAGCCACCAACGGTTGCTGCATCAGCACTTCCTTCCAATCACCTGGCTGGTGATTTCTACACTTTTTCAGGTATAGAAAAACTCCAAAAACTTGCTGATTTAGGGTTTATGTAGATTCTGAATATGTTAGCTAACTAAATCCATAAATCAGGTTCTCCTACTGTCGTAGACGAAGCGTACACGCTCCGTTCAAAATCTCGCGACCGTAAGGGATTAGGTGAGGATTTTAGACGCTTTGATTGACGGTTCCCAACACTTTCAATGTCGTTTAATAGTAGATTCTTGACGGCATCGCCGTTTGACATGTACAAAATGCTCTCCGTTTCCCGTTTTGTAAATTAACGAAGAATATGAGATTTAGGGCATTTTAGTCATTTGTAGGGAGTACGGTCTACATGCATATTTTGCTGACGTGATTGACATGGTTTGTCGCCGCATTAGAGAGTTAGGAATGATTGCATAATCAGTTTGGCGAAGAGATTCGCCAAGTTGCGCACTTTGGGTCGACATACTATATGTGGATTTAAGTGTGTAGTGTATGTGTTTGTATAAATGCTTGTATTAGTATGTATTGAATTAAATGATGTTATGTAGTAGTTTGAGATTGATTTCATGATTAATATGCTGACCTAAATGATTTCCTACATGTTGACCTTATGCATGATCGCATTACATGCATAGAAAGTATGCCTTGATGATTTGCTTAAGTTGAATATGCATGGGAAGTATGCCTTGAAGATTTGCTTAAGTTGAATGTTATAACATGTGCTAACATGCTCACATGATGTATTTCAATTCCAATACATTTGTATAGTGTTAATGTAATTTCATAGATGTGTGGGACTTGACTTAGTCCAGGCAGTCGGTAACCGAGCGAATTCGTGGCTGACTGGTCATAGCCACGAACGACACGTCGATGAATGTGATTCGTGTTGAGAGTTGGCGGCAGTGGTTAGGCCACGCGAAGTGTTTTACGCACTTCATGTCGTTCAATTCGAGATGCGATCGCGCTAGTCGAGCCCGTCAAGTAACCCGACTGGCCGATGGTTGTTCACCTTGTATGTATCATAACTGCTTGAACCTATGGTACTGAACTTACCATTGTAAACCCTATTAACCGTGGTACCTTGATCCACAAAGACTCATGAGCCGGGCATGGTGGTATGGGACACCGTGGTCGAGCTGTCGGCCTACGCTGGGGCCACAAACCTCCCCGTAGTGACCAGTGAGCACCTTGACTCGTGAGCAGATTATGGTGGTATGGGACACTATATTCTAGCTGTCGGCCTACACTGATCAGGCGACGAGCCCTTTGTAGTGACCGCGAGCGTATTCTGAGTTCACGGGAGGCGATGACCCTTCCGTGGAGTAGAGTACAGTAGGCCTGTATTGATAAGGTGATGGGGGAACGGTGCAACGAGTGCGAGCAACAGCCCTGGCAGCCCTTGCAGTGACCTACGAAATGTACATCGTATGAGATTACTAGGAGTGACGACCCTAGACAGGATCCGTGTTGGGATTGATACAAGGGAAGTACCTTAGTTTCCCAATCCTGCTGTTTGAATGGACTAATAACAACTTGGTAATCATATCACCATAGCATTGCATGTGCCTGGAAGATGTGGAGCACTCTAGGGAGTGTGGCATGCCGCGGTCGTAAGATGTTGCCGCATGAGGGTGATCGTCGGTGAGGGCATACATCATGTCATATCATCTTGCATTAACAACAGTATTAGAATTGTCTGATTTACTGCTTTACTATTATCGCGTGATTGAATTGTGAACATGCTAATCTTTGCTCTATGATTCCACTGAGTTGATCACTCATTCCCACGTTACGGGATGGTGTTTGCAACACCCACCAGACCCTGTTGTAGTTGCAGGTGACGACGAGATCCAGGAGGTGGAGCCGGAGATTGACGAGGAACAGGATGAGTTCTCGTATATGCAGTATCACGACGGCTTCCCGTAGGTGACCTGGATCGAGGGGGACTTCAGTGGGACTATTTTGGAACTTATTCTTTTGTCTATTTACATGTATATGAGACTCAGAGATGTAGTCATACTTTGGAGACAGTCGAGATTACTTTGTTTTTCCATACAGTGATATATATATTGTTTAGTCTTCCGCTTGCTTTTATCACTGGATCTGAAGTATGAATTGCAGTTTTGGTATACTTTTACTCATGTGAATGCTTTAAATCAGACAACATTGAATCATAACCATTTTTGTTGCATAAGTGACAGTCTGGAACTCGGGAGTTGAGTTAATACACGACCCCCGATTTTCAGGGTGTTACAAAGTACCATCTTGAATGACTACTTGCTTTGAAAATTGTGTGGATAACAAGACACTTAACCTTTTGAACCCATTTCATAACAGTTCTATGCTTAGGAGGGTCTCTTACTTTTCATTGTGTTTAGGAATTAGGATTTCTCTTATTTTTATTTACTCAATTCTTAATAGAGTTGGATTTCAACAGCTCTTTGAGCAAGTCCACAATTTTATTAGCAAGAGGAGGATTTCTATTATTTCTCCTTTGATATTTGTGGTTATTAGTACGTGTTTTTACATTAGAAGCTTCTTGAAAGGGTTTTGTATTTTTGAAGCTATATATTCTTTTTATAGTTTAACTCTTTTAAAATTTCTTCCTTAGAGTTAGAGGATTCTCCTTTTATAAATGTAGGAGAAAAATTCTTAGATTTCAAATTGTTATTTCTAAAATAGCCAAGTCCAGATTTGTCACCACATTGACGAGATGAGGTTAACAATTTTTCAAGTTTTTGGTCTCCTTGGGTACATTTCCAAGTATCCTTTAAACTTTTAAGTGAAGAAAATTCAAATTTTAATTTCTCATTTTTAGATTTAATATTTCGCAATTCAAAAAATTTCAGACTTAAATCTAATTTTGACTTTTTAAAGAAATTAAAAAAATGAGATTTAGCCTCATTCTTACAACTTTCTCTGTATAGGGCATCTATGCTACTTGAAGATCATCTTCATTTTCAAAGTCACTTATAGGAGTTTCATAATCAGATGTTTCACAATCATCTGAAGAAGTGATTATGTCTATTGTCAAAAAGACATGTTCTTTTATAGTTTCCTAGTTAGATTTGTCAGTTTCTGAATTAGTTTCAGATTATAATGATTCATCCCAAGTAGAAATTATGCATTTTATTCTTGATTTATCATTTTTATGACATTATAAAGCGAGATGACCGAATTCAAAATAGTTGAAGCATTGGGTGTCTTTAGATTTAAATTTCAATAGTTTGAGATTCCTTTTCTTTTATCAAATAGTTTTTGAAAATCATTTCTTTTCTTATTTTTAAAAATTTTATAAAACTTCTTTGCCAACATAGACACATCATCCTCATTTTCCTCGTCATCAGAATTTACATTCAAAAAATTTGATTTAAACTTAGATGATTTGAGAGCAATGGATTTGATCTTACGATCTTGGAAATTCATCTTGTAAGTTTGAAGAGATCTAACCAACTCCTCAACCTTCATAGTATCGGTATCCGTCGATTCATATATAGTAGTAACTTTATAATTAAACCTATCAAGAAGTGATCACAATAGTTTTGTACAAACCTTGCTTTTAGGGATTCTATCTCCACGACCACACATAGAATTGACTATGTCATTCAATTTCATATAAAAGTCCATAAATGACTCGTTTTCTTCTATACAAATTTTCTCAAATTTAGTTGTGAGGATTTTGATCTTAGACTTTTTCACAATGTTTATTCCTTCATGTGTCATTTCGAGTATATCGCAAGCTTGTTTTGTTGTATCACATGAAATAATTATTTTAAATTCATCTAGTGAGTATTCAAGACTTTAACATTTGCACTACTTTCACTTTTATGAGTAGTCGTCCAAAAATAATAAGTAATTTCTTTCATGGACGTGGTTCCATTCTTAGCTACTACTTTCATCATAGGAGGGATCCATTGAGTCACAATGGCTTGCCACACACTTTCGTCAATAGATTTTAAGAAGATCCTCATCTCGACTTTCTAATATGAATAATTTGAGCCATCAAAGAGAGGAAGCCTGGAAATGGATACACTGTCAAAATTTGATATATTATAGCTCTAGACTTAGCTCCAGGAGGTAAATCCCCAAAAGAGTAACGTCGCTCTGATAACACTTAAAAGACGAGCTATTGATGTTCTAGAGGGCGGAGAATAGGACTATACCAATTTCGAATATAAAATGTGAAAATAATAACTTCAATCGCATAAAGTATTGAAAACTTAATTCTAATTAATTCGTAGGACAACCTTCGAATATCATTTCAGGCAGGACAACCTTATTTTATGATGTCCATGAAATTGAACTTTTAAAATAAAAAGAGATAAAATTAAATAAAATAATGACCATAAATGCACAAAGAGTTATAGTGGTTCGGTGTTTCTAACACACCTACTCCACTCCTAAAATTATTACCCTTGTAATTTAGGTTTTCACCATTTCAAGATTTTCATAGGTTCATCGTAATAACCTCTTACAATTCTTGTGATTTTCATGGGTTTACCATAATAAAACCCCCTTTGTGATTTTCACGAGCGTACCATAATAAAATCCAATGATGTTTATGGGCTATCTCAAAGAAACCCAAATAAAGAAATAATAACAATAATACTTATCTTCAAAAGACATGATGTCGATTTGAAGATGTAGTCGGGGATTTGAATAATCTTCTTTCTTGAGTGTCGATGAAGCGGTATATACTCGACCAGAAAGAATATATAGATCTAATGTATTTTAAATTATAAACCTTAACTGCTGCAGATTCAATTCTCTATTTTCAAGTATAGTATAGATTACTCTCTAATTGCATTTAACACTAATTTGAGGAATGAAGTTGAATAAGCTAAATAATAATAATAATTACCACACAAATAGCTTTGGGAGGACTTGAGTATCTCTCTAAATTGTAAAAGAATTATCATTGAATTTTGTTGTTGAAATGAATAAGATAATGTCCATATTTATAGCCAAAGGATTTGAATATTCGATCAGCCTAAAAATAGGTTCAGCTGGTTGAATTCCAACGATTCTATTCCAACGGCTGTCAGATTGTGTGGAATAAGATTTATTAAAAATTTGGTAAGCGTGAACCAAAATTCGATTGGCCGAATCTGCCATTCAGCTGGCCAAATTCAAGGTTCAATTGACCAAATCCCTTTGAAATTCAAAAGTTCCATTACTAAAAACTTAACCTGAGACACATTTGGGCTAGCCTACTGCCAAATAGGCTAGTCGAACCCAAAGTAGGGCTTGCTGAACTTACAACAGATTTTCCATTTTGTTAAATTTGAAAACTTGGTTGAGGCTTAGGTTAGGTTAGCTGAATTTAGTTAGGCTAGCCGAACCTAAAGTTGGGTTAGTCGAACTTTAGTGAATTTACACTATAAATTATACATTTTAAATATTTGAGGCCATGTTTCAAAAACACTTAACATAAGGTCTTTTCTAGGGTCATTCAACCTAATGGTTGACATATACATTGATCTTGGTCTTTAACTTGAAATCATGCCGAGTCTTCTAGTCTTGTGATGTTGAGCCGATCTTCATGAGGTGTTGGAGGGTACTTGAAATCAAACTAGCATTTTGTCTACGAAATTTGACAATTCCATGTGTGCTTTAAATACAAGCACTAATAATAGGTCAATTTGATTTTTTGTCCTTTTGCCCAATTTGAGACTTAAAACAAATGTCATAGTAGATCTTATAAAAACATCAGGTGGGCCTTATCAAAGACAATAGATATGTCCCATACAATTTTTTTTCTAAGTAAACTCCATATACAGTTGAAGAGGTTCCACTAAACAAAGTGACCTGATTGTTGGATAAAGTGATGAAGTTCCCCTAGATAAAGTGACAGGGTGTAACACCCTGTACTTTCAGTACTTGGGCGTTACCATGAGGACCTAATTTAGTATAAACGTAAACCCGAATTATGGGAACATTTGCACACTAACTTAAATCTAAATGTTATGGGTAATCTTCACTCGTAAATTGAATCATCCAACTATGGTAACTACCATCGAATTTTGTAACGTCTCAGAAAAATCCTTATAAAGACCCAAGTATCACCTCAGGCAGAGATTACTAAGGATCGAATTCTATAGAAATTAGATGATAATAAATTAAGCACTAAACTAAATAATCAGTAAAATTAGCTTGGACCACTATCTATACGAACTGCAAGACCCAAAACCATTAGAATCGCTAACTCAACATTACTTGAAAATCTATGAGCAATCTCAAAACCCAATTGTCCTTGGGAGCACATTAAAACCCTGTATCGGACGTGCACCGTGCGTCAAAAGTCCCATTACCGTGAAACTATAAGGTTATGACCGCCTTATTGGGCTTGACAACCATCGCAGGAATCAAACCCAAATAGTATCTAGAAAAGCATAACTTTAGCTTGGAGTGAAGTGTGTGAGAAATACAAATACCTTTATAAAATGAACTCAAACTTAAGTGAATTGGACCATTCTCTTACGGGCAAAATTAAAGACTTTAGACCATCAATTTCTAACCAAACTTTATCCATGGATCAGGAAAATTTCTCTTTACATGTCAGTATACTTATAGCCCTGATCGAGTGACGATGACTGTTGAAGTAATACAAGTCCTCCACGGTCGATCCACAAATCCGATCGGACCGAAATCATAGTCGGGCTTAGATCCATGATTTAGGAACTTACTCCATAATGCAGGTGAGTAATGAGTCTCCAGATGAGCCTCGTTTGCCTGAAACAGACACCATTTATCTATAACCTAAGTATACCATGGCCCTAGAGCCATTTGAACCAATTCTGGGCCTATTTAAGGACCTTCAACCACCCTACTCCTCTCTCATACGAATTTTCTCCAAAACCTAGGTAAGAGAAGAGAGAAAAGAAGAGAAAAGAGTGAGGAGAAGAGAGAGAGTTTGTGAGATCGAAGCGATGTTTCTCTTTTACGACTACACGCACTAGCTTATCTTTACATCTAGCTGCACGAGTCATTGCAACTCCGATTTGGGTAAGAAATCCTAACCCTAATTTTTTTTTAGGAATCCAAATAGAAGAATTGACAAAATAGTCAACCCATTTCGTGATTTATGTAGCCGTTATGTTGTTGACGGGGACGTAGTGTACGAACCGAGTTCGTAACGGGGGTACCGACGAAAGGTGCGAACTATAAATGTTTAGGTTATAGTTTTTAAAGCTTTCAATATCAATAATGATTTTTATCTGACTTGATTGCTGTCATATGATCTTAGTTATGATGTATTCGATGAACTATACATGTGCGTGAACTATGTGAATATATAATGCATTTCATGTGTTTGTTGAAATGTTTGAATGAAAGTGCAATTCTGATTTATGTTTGCCATGACTATTAATCTAAAATACATATTTGTTGTATGTAGGACAACTCCTTTATAAAAGGATTTTCCATAATATATGCTATAATTGATTTAGTTTATGTATGTAGTATTATGTAGTCTAAGTGTTTGATAAAATGTCCGAATGAGTAATTGTTTGGTAAATTGCTTTTAACAAGGGTGTTGAGATGGGATTCTCAACTACTGTATCTACATTGGTGGTTTCCTTTATATAATATAAATTGATGCTATGTGATTCATGGATGAAATGCATATGTATGATAACTTGTTCAATGTGTTTGATAAAATGCTCAAATGAGATTTATATTTATATTGTTTGTTAAAGAAAGAGGAGTTATCCGATTCGAACAATCTCGAATCTCACCCTTACTACACCCTTTGATTTTCCTAGAACTCCTTTAGAAAGCCTTAGAATTATTTTTCATACTAGAAAAACCCTATGAACTCCTATTTATTATTTTAGGAAACTTCTTTCTGCATCCTTATTGTGAAATAACTCAAAATACGCAATCCGCACAAAATCGAGGAATGAATCTGCATAACCACGACCGGTCGAGCACCTCGAACCCAAAAAAATTATACTCACTGAACTTTGAGTCGAGCAAGCTACGACTAGTCGAGCCGCCCTCACGACCAGTCGAACTTGACCTAAGACCAGTCGTGCACGATCAAATTTAAGACATATGACAACAGAACCCACCACAAAATATAGTGGGGAGAGCAACAACCACCGATGAAACATTAATTACTAGGTTCAACATTAAACCTGTTCATAAATTAATATAGACTATTTGAAATCCAATCTATTCATAAATTAACTTAGACATGAGAGAAGGGAAAACACATATCAGCTTGATTGAAAACTTTTGTAAGCGTCAAAAGTTTCTCAAGATAAGCTTTCAATACCCATTGTTTTCTACCATGGGTTCACCCGAACTTTGCATCTGAATTATTCCTTTGGCTAACGCCCTAAGATGATCTTTTCAATTGGTTGAATGGCGTGCTACAACAAATACATTACGGTGGGAAGCGGATTGGCTGGTGTACCTCATACGAGATATATAGCTGCTGTTGGCACGTGTCGTGCCAAGACGAGCACTGACTATCCCCGAGCTCCAAGTTGCACCAACAGTTAAAAAGAAATCAAAGTTACGTGGGCTCAACAGTGATGTATGTTACGTGGGCCCAACAGTGATGTATTTATCATATCTAGACGGTTCATCTATTTTTAGAAATCATTTCAGAGAAGTATTTAAAAATCATCATATCCAAAGACCATCTGGACCACACCACAAATAGCAGTGGAGATAATAATTTTCACTGTTAAAGGGCCCACCATAATGTTTATTTTCCATCCAATCTGTTCATAAGGTCACAAAGACTTGAATGAAGAGGAAAAACAAATTTCATATTGATCTAAATGTTGGTAAACTTATACAGATTAATGTAGTTTCTGTATAATATGGAAACCGAAAATAATATGGACAGGCTGAAGCACGTCTGAAAACGCTGTCCTTAAAGCGTTATTTGCCCCAACTCAAGTAAATTGAGTATGCTGATAGGTTACAGGCAAATTGCTTCTAGGATACGACGAGCCTGGTGTGGGTCTGCGTTCAGCAAACACGAAGGCCCACCAAATGGAACTCAATTTCACTATTTCTGGCAGTATTACAATATAAAGAAAAATCTCAAAAATAAGAAAAGAAGAAAATAGAAAAGTGGTTTGCTCGATTAAGTTCTAATCTTCAGCCTGCTGGTTCGGTTGAACCGTCCTAGACCACACCGCTGGTCTGTTCTTCAAGCTAAGGTTGACACCTTGCTGTATTGCTGGATAACACTTAGAATATATGAGTGGAGAGGCTGTTTTCTAGAATTCGTATGGAGTTGCTGGAGTGAGTTGAGATTGTTTTGAAACCTATCCAGGCCCTCCTTTTATAGGCTATGATGGCTGGGGGTTATGGTCCAGGGAAATAAATCCCATGACCGTTTTCTGGCTGTTGAGAAAACTAGCCGTTTTATGGCCGTTTTCTGACTTTGTGCATGGGCCATTAAGCTGCTGCATGCTGACCGTTGTGAGACAGCAGCTAGCCGTTTTATAGCTGTTGGGGCTAGCCATGCAGCAGTTTCAGCTGGGCCCTGCACTTATTGCACAGCTATTACAGAATTTCTGCAACAGCTCTTTTTCAGCCCTCTATATATTCTAAGGGACTCTCATTCAGTCCTTTAGATTTTCGTCCAACCAACCATCTGCCTTAGCCACTAGTCGCACCGCGACTCGCACACGTCTCGCTCTGATTCGCGAAGGGAGCGACCCTTGCGAAGTGCAAAGTGCGCCACTAGCGCCTCTACAGCCACACTGCCTCACATGCCCATGCCCTCGCACCGAGCCCGAGACCGAGACCGAGCGCGAGCGCGTGCGCGGTGTTCCAGTGCTTCGCACTGGAACACGCAAGTCCCATGGTCTACGGACTAGGTAGGCAAATATTATGGTACTCCACTATTATCATTTAAACCACTTTTCTTTCTCTTCTCTTTCCCATGTGGGACTATTCCCAAAGCCCCAAAAGTTTTTCAAAAACAACTTTTTATTATTAAAATATTTTTTATTAAAATCAATATTTTACAACACTAAAACTTCCCCAAAAAGAGTTTCAATGGTAGACATTCAAACCCCCAACGCTTTTTACAGTGTGGTCCACTTGATAGTTAGATATGTCACATTTTTCATCTCAAGCCTTAAGACGATCTCCTCAAATGAATGGATGGTTTGGATATAACACATACCTCTCGATCATAATCACAGAACTTACAGAGGTCAATACAGCAGCTAAATAGCTGGTGTGAGGCTCACAGAACTCTGCGATGTCACATCTGTAGCGAGTTTGGCTGCACAACCTGCCGGTAGCTAATCTGTGTCCAGTAGAGGCATGCAACACATACAATGAGGTAGGCCTACCGTCAAGGTCCCACCGACATCACTGCATCCTTTGTCACAGCTAAAACAGGTCATTAGATAAGGTGTTGGAAGTAGGCCCCGGGTCAAAAACTCACTGGATCCTGGGTCGTAGCAAAGGCACGTTCTTAAGATGAAGTGTTGGACGGTTATCTTCTGAGCTAACCAGGTAGTATTTTGTAAATAATTTCTTATTTCATTAGATTACTATGCTGACGTCAGCATAGATACCTGGACCAATTAAATTCAACGGCATGGGATACCCTGTGCGCAAGAAGCAGATTATCCTCACTCGTGTATGAATTGCACATACGTGGGAGAAACGGATTGCCGGTTCCTGTCGCCACATGGATATGACTAGGGCTGTACACGAGCAGAGTTAGCTAGGTTAGCACGCTCTGACTCACTCAAAAAAGCTTGATTTGACTCGGTTGGAAACTGAGTTTGAGCCGAGTTGAGCTGATTTTCCAAGCTTGCAAAAAATTTCAAACCGAGTTGGAGCTTGGCCAACTTGACTCAGATCGAACCCAGCTTGAATCGGACTCAGATCAAACTAGTGCAATGAGTCGGTTACTTTGATATTGATGTTGATCACCAATTGTTTGATGAAATGACCCAAGTGTCGACTGGTGGTAAAAAAGGTATGTATGTGAAATAAATACCCTTTTTTTCTTGATTTTGATGTTGCTTACGAGGTATTTGATGAAATACCTATAAAAATCGCTACTAATGTTTTACAAACAATGCGAATTTAATATATAGTCCATGTGTTTGTGAAAATGCCACAGAAGCGAACTTGACTCGACCTTGGCTAGAAATTGGCTCGAGCTACTGACCAAACTGAGTCGAGCTGGCTAGTCAGGCTCGAGGACCGAGCCGAGCCGAGTTCGAGCTAGGGTCGACAAGTGGTCGAGCTAATTCGAGCTGTGCCAAGCTCGTCTCAGTTTGACTTGTGTACACCTCTGGATATGATATCCTTATGGGATCACGTGGCCAATCTGTATAGGGTCCATCATGATATATGTACCTTATCCATATCATCCATCCATTTTTTTTTCAGCTCATTTAAGGACATAAACCCAAAAATGATGCAATTCCAAAGTTGATATAGACCACATCACAAAAAATAAAATAAAATAAAATAAAATAAAATAAAAATAGTGTTGATTGAACACCGACTGTTGAAAACTTCCTATGGTTTTGCATTAAATTTATAATGCAGGGAATGACATGAGATCGAGTGAAGATAATTGTTCCAAATCCACAGAACTTCTTAGACTCTTCACAGATGCTCCTCGAATCCACTAGGAAAAGAACAAGAAAATAGAAAATAAATTCTATGAAATTCAAAATTGATTGATGATTTAAAATAAATGAGTTTACAACCCTTTAAATAAGGATACTAAGCCATGAAAGAAATTTTAAAATCAAATTACAACTAAAACTCTTAGAAATCACGACTTATTATAAATAGCAAACTTACTATTTTTAAACAATCGTTATGTCTACTAGTGCTCAAGGTTTTCAGCCAAAATTAGTATCATATTTGGCTTCACCATGTTCTCTTAATTATTCTAAGTACTTTTTATGTTGCGCGCAACTCCTAAAGCCCAATGGTTGAAGAATTATAATCAAACTAAAACTTACAAAACGATGGTCGATTCGATGGTATTTCACAAATCCGTCTTGTCCTACCCAAAATCATATATTTTATGTCTGATAACTTATTCTTGCTCCTGAGATTTGTTCATTTTAAGTTTTAACGGTCCGGGTTATCTCCATCTCCAATTAGACGTTTTCTACTCCACCTTGACGATGAAATTATTTGCGACCCACTCTACATCAGTTTTGTTGGGGGCCTTGCACAAAACCTTAGGATCAAGCCCTCCAGAATAAACCAGAATTATGCAATAATAATAGCAATGAAATAAATCAAAGCACAACCACACACCACATAAGAGATTTTTACGTGAAAAACCCTCAAAGAGGTAAAAACCACAGGACCTCGTCCAAATCAACAATCCACTGTAAAGCAGAACGTTACAACTGATCACAAACACACCTTGCTATGATCAAACCTTCATCACTCACGCAGGAGTGGATAAACAATAAGAGAAACAAAGAAAAACTGAGAGATCTCACCAATTACGAAGACATATAAGCGCTGAGATATGGTAGATCACTTCCATAAGCATAACCTCCCTTTTACAAGCTTCTTCTCTCTCTTTCTCTCTCTCCCTCACCCCTTTGATAGTCCTAAACCCTTTAGGAAATCCTCTTGTATTTTTTCTTCACACAGCATACCCTAAAAAAATCCTAAGGACCCTTTTTATAGTTTTAGGAAACTCCCTTCCGCATCCCAGTTGCGAAAGGACTTACGACACGAAATTCACACAAAATCGCGGAATGAATCTACATAACTACTACTGGTCATGCACCACCCACGACTGGTCTAGCGCCACCTACGACTGGTCATGACCCTCCTACGACCGGTCGAGCACCCCGGAGAAAAATAGTCCAAGTTCGCTAGACTTTGAGTCGTGTCAGGGCTTGACTCCCACGACTGGTTGAACACCAACCCACAACCGGTCGCGCAGAGCTCACGACCAGTCGAGCACGGGATAAAAAATCTCATCGAATCTCTCCCTTTTGGACTCGGGAGGAATTTAGCTTCTTCAAACCAACCTGATTTGTACAAACCTCAAATTTGCCCTTGATCAAAACCTTGATCATCATATCTGACTCACTATTATCCATATGGACCTTCTCAAGCTATAACACCTTCTGTTCTAAAGTATCCCTGATCCAGTGATACCGAATCTCTATGTGCTTCGACTTGGAATGCTAACTTGGATTCTTTCTCAAGTGTATAGCACTCTGACATTGCAATAGACCACGTGCTCCTCCTGCTTCAAGCTAAGTTCCTTTAGGAACTTTTTCATCCAAAGAATTTCTTTACATGCTTCTGTGACTGCACTGTACTCGGCCTCTGTCATCAACAATGCTACGACCATCTTATGCCTGCTTCAAGAACTCAACTAGACTTAGAGTCCATCTTCATCCAGTTGAAGAGTGTAACCATGAAAATTAAACTGAACTTACTTTAATATAGTTTTCAAGAGATGAAAGGTATATAAATTAGAATGCATTCCATCACCAAACCATGCCCAAGAGACAAAGTAAACAACAGGATTAAACTTATTACCAACCAATCAACAATGTATGAAGGTTAGAAAGGGTACCGTCATCTGACCATGCCCAGGAGACGATGGTAAACAGCAGGGCTTCCTGACGTCATAAACATAAAAAGAAAAAGGAAATACTCAAAGCCATCGCAGATCTATTGTAATTTCAGTCACAACAAACCATTAAAACTAAAAGCATTCCTATTAATCAAACTAAAATCAATCATCAGTCAGTCTAAGAAAAAGGCATAAGTAAAAGAATATCTCATCATGCCACAAGCTTCACCTCTTATCCCTAGCTAAGAAGTTTAGCCCAACATGATTGGACTAGATCTCTCCAAAAATAATAAAATAAATAATAAGAAAACCATAAACAGTCTCTCTCTCTCTCTCTCTCTCTCTCTCTCTCTCTCTCTCTCTCTCTCACACACACACACACACACACACACACACACTGACGGCCCAACAATTCCTGGATGATCCCCTACTGATCTTTGTCTCTCTTCTCTTTATAGTAGCCAAGGTCGGTGGAGGAGTCAGCTAGATTCTTACGCACAAGAGGCAGCCAGAGAACTACTTACGTAACTACGTAAAATCAACATTTTTGGCTGCGTAATAGCGTGCGCAGGCAGCGCCATCGAACTAACGCTGGACGTTGGTAGGACCCATTTCTTGGTATTGCTCACAAGATCCAATCCGTTCATTGGATTGTACAGGAAAAACTGGTCGGACATGACCATTTTTCCACTGTTTTGGTGTGGCCCACCAGATTTCTCATTACACCGTCCATCCTCCACTTAAATGGTTGGATTTCGATCCTCGTGATATTTTACAATTTCACCACCTAGGCAGTGATAATAATCTCCATGGGGATCTAATGGATGATCCAGATTGGACCGTTGAGACAGGATGGTGGCCCACATGGATCACCCGCAACTATCTGCCGCGAAATAGAGCTTGTTGTCCGCTGCTATGATGATCGGTGGGCCTCAAGAAGACATTGCATGGAAACTCCATTCCATTCATTGTCTTTAGGATAAAAAAAACTCTAGATAGGCCGAGACTGAGATGATTTAAGTGTGGCCCACAAGTTCTTCTACTCCACCGTCTATCTTCCGTTTGGACAGTAATCTGCATGTTTGTACATTCATGGGTCCAAAAGGACACCTAGGTGAGGGTTATAGGCAACCCTTGGACACGATGGAAGGTTCTGATCATAAGAATGCATGATGGGTGGGGCCCACAAGATAAAAATGGCAATCAGTGGTGAAGGCGCTGGAATTAGAAATTTCTTTAAGGAAATATTGGTTAACGCAAGCTAATGTAACACCCTGAAAATTGGGGGTCGTGTATAAACTCAACTCCTGAGTTTCGGACCGTCACTTATACAACAAAAATGATTATGATTCAATGTTGTCTGATTTAAAGCATTCACATGAGTAAAAGTATACCAAAACTGTAATTCATACCTCAGATCCAGTGATAAAAGCAAGCGGAAGACTGAACAATATATATATCACTGTATGGAAAACAAAGTAAATCTCATCTGTCTCTAAGTATGAATACATCACTGAGTCTCATATACATATACATGAACAAAATTAAATGTCCAAAACAGTCCCACTGAAGTCTCATCGATCCAGGTCGCCTACGCGAAGCCATCGTGATACTGCATGTACGAGAACTCGTCCTGGTCCTCATCAAAGTCTGGCTCCACCTCCTGGATCTCAGCCTCACCTGCATCTACAACAGGGTCTGGTGGGTGTTGCAAACACCATTCCGTAACGTGGGAGTGAGTGATCAACTCAGTGGAATCATAGAGCAAAGATTAGCATGTTCACAATTCAATCATGCGATAATAGTAAAGCAGTAAATCAGACAATCCTAATACTGTTTTTAATGCAAGATGACATGACGTGATGTATGCCCTCACCGACGATCTCCCTCATACGGCAACATCTTATGACCGCGGCATGCAATCGACCCTCAAGTGCTCCACATCTTCCAGACACATGCAATGGCATGGTGATATGATTTTCAAGTTGTTATTAGTCCATTCAAACAGCAGGATTGGGAAACTAAGGTACTTCCCTTGTATCAATCCCAACACAGATCCTGTCTAGAGTTGTCACTCCTAGTAATCTCATACGATGTATATTTCGTAGGTCATTGCAAGGGCTGCCAGGGCTGTTGCTCGCACTCGTTGCACCGCTCTCCCATCACCTTATCAATACAGGCCTACTGTACTCTACTGCAACGGAAGGGTCGTCGCCTCCCGTGGACTCAGAATACGCTCGCGGTCACTACAAAGGACTCGTCGCCTGATCAGTGTAGGCCGACAGATAGAATATAGTGTCCCATACCACCATAATCTGCTCACGAGACTTGGTGCTCACTGGTCACTACGGGGAGGTTTGTGGCCCCAGCGTAGGCCGACAGCTCAACCACGGTGTCCCATACCACCATGCCCGGCTCATGAGTCTTCGTGGATCAAGGTACCATGGTTAACAGGGTTTACAATGGTAAGTTCAGTACCCTAGGTTCAAGCAGTTATGACTCATACAAGGTGAACATACATCGGCCAGTCAAGTTACTTGACGGGCTCGACTGACGCTACTGCATCTCAAGTCGAACGACATGAAGTGCGTAAAACACTTCGCGTGGCCTAACCACTGCCGCCAACTCCAAACACGACTCGCATTCATCGACGCGTCGCTCGTGGCTAAGACCAGTCAGCCACAAATTCGCTCGGTTACCGACTGCCTGGACTAAGTCTAGTCCCAAACACTTATGGAAACACATCAGCAAATTATGTAAGAGTATTGGAATTGAAATACAGTCATATGAGCATGTTAACACATGTTATAACATTCAACTTAAGTAAATCTTCAAGCACATATGTTTCATGCATGTAATGAAATCATGCATACAATCAACATGTAGGAAATCGTTTAGGTCAACATATTAATTGAGAAATCAATCTCAAACTACCTCATAACATCATTTAATTCAATACATACTAATACAAGCATTTATACAAACACATACACTACACACTTAAGTCTACATATAGTATGTCGACCCGAAGTGCGCAATTAGGCGAATCTCTTCGCCAAACTAATTATGCACGTATTCCTAACTTCCTAGTGCGACAACAAACCATGTCAATCACATCAGCAAAATATGAATGTAAATAGTACTTCCTACAAATGACTAAAATGCCATAAATCTCATATTCTTCGTTAGTTTACGAAACGGGAAACGGAGAGCATTTTGTACATGTCAAACGGCAATACCGTCAAGAATCTACTATTAAACGACATTGAAAGCGTTGGGAACCGTCAATCAAAGCGTCTAAAATCCTCACCTTATGTCTTGTAAACTCGTGAATTGAAACGGAGCGTATACGCTTCGTCTACGGCGAATAGGGAACCTAATACACGAGATCCATAAGCTACATCGCTATGGAAACAAAGGAAACTCAAATCAGCAACTATTTAAGGTATTTACTTACCTAGAATCGCGGTGAAATCACCGGGAAAGCGGTAGAGGTGTGTTGCTTAAGCACGTGCAATACGTAGCACAAGTGGCAGGAAGACTCTCCCACTCTCTCACAATCTCTCACCTTTTTCTCTCTCCCAAGTTAGGGTTTCTCTCAAATTCGGATGAGAGAGAAGAGTGAGGGTTTCAAACCCTTTTATAGCCTAAAACATGCCCAAAATAGGCTTGGGAACGATGTTTACTTGGTGCCTAACCAAATCGGGGCCGTTTCGGTCCAAAAGAGCATTTCTGAAGGTCCCCTGGCCAAATGCGGTCGGACTTAAGCTCATGCATACTGGATCTAGCACACATCCATTTTTTAGACCGGTAGGGTTCGCAGATCGCACGTGGTGGACCAGTTTCAGTTTAACGGTCATCGCACCAAGATCAGGCCTATAAGTCTCGTGATATGTAATAGATATTTTTCTTGATCCAAGGGTGTAATTTGGCTGTATTCTGACGGTCAGAACACTTAATACTGATGCGTCAAATCGTGTGCCAGATTTGAATTTCAAATTCCAATTCTAACCGTATTCTCACTCTCTTTGGTCCGGGCTCAATGAAATAGCCTGTGATTATCGGTTTGACTTGATTTTCGGAATGAGTGTCAAGTCCAGCTAGGCGGTTCTAACAGTCTAAGATAGGAGGTATCGGACTTTCGACGTGCGGTCTAAATCCAATACAAAGATTCAAAGTGGTCCAGAGAACAAACCTGCTTAGAGTTTGGTCCGAGGTTTTAGAGCATTATAGCACCATTGGTTCCACTCGCTTTGGGCCTTGTAGAACGTATTTAAAGTGATCAGGGACCATTTCCCAGTTATTCTAACGTTGCACTAGCTAACCTAGTCATATTTTCTAAAGGAATGAATTCTACGCAATTTCGGGTCGAGTTGGTACTCGAGCCCAAGTATGGATTTTTCACGGGCGTTACAGCTAACCGATTGCATGAGTTATGGTGCACATCCAGCCATATACACACCATATACATGCGTTGTGCGTGTGGGTACCAAGGTGATGCATGTGTGAAATCTGATCCGTCCATCTATTTTGTCATCTCATTTTAACCGTGGGGACCGAAGATGAAGCATATCCAGACAGCAGGTGGGTCCCAAATCAGGGTTTTATGTGTTGATCTGTCTGTTGGGCCACATATAGAGGGTCCAATGGCTGAAAATTGATGTCTACGGTTCATTTATGGTATTCAGGCCATGTATGAAGTTTCGAACTGAACGGATGGTTAGAACCTTATGATCTTGCATTCTGAACCAATTTTGAGCCACTTGAGCTTCAGTTTCTCAATTTTCTCAAATTTCTGGCGTATAAATCCGTTGATCTTGGTCCCCTGGGGTCCATCCCTTACCTTCATAATTTTTGAGCATAAAATCCATGCTTTTAACATCCTTTGGCAGTCCAAGCTCTTAAATTCACCTTGCAGCACAAACACGATTAAAATAGGGCGTTAAACGATATCGTATTCATAATTTCAGAAAATAACTAGGGTCTGATATGTAATATTTGACCCTCAACACCCTCTAGCATAGGTTTACCGTCATCATAGCATAGGCTCAACCTGGATGAGCTTCTTAGATACCGCAGTATCCATGTCACCATTGTCCAATGCTCTTTACCAAGATTGAAAAGATACCAGCTGACAACACCAACTGCATATGCTATGTCTGGGCATGTACACACCATAACATACATCAAACTTCCTACGGCTGACGCGTAGGGTATTTTTTGCATCTCTTCCACCTCTGCCTTCGTCTTGGGACACTATCTGTCACTCAATCTGAAATGACCATCCAGTGGAGTATTGACCGACTTTGCTGCATTCATATTGAACCGCTCTAGGACTTTCTCAATATACCGCTCTTATGACAGCCAAAGTTTCTTACTGCTCCTGTCACGGGTTATCTCCATTCTTAGGATTTGTTTAGCGAGGCCCAAGTCTTTCATCACAAAAGACTTGCCCAACTTTTATTTCAGCTTGTCAATCTTCTTGATGTCTTTTCCCATGATGAGCATGTCATCAACATATAATAGCAGAACTAAGAAATCACCACTGAGAACTTACGCGTGAACACACAGTGGTCCAACTCCGTTTTGTCATACCCATATTGTAACATGAACGAATCGAACTTCTTGTACCATTACCATGGAGGTTGTTTCAGCCCATAGAAGCTCTTCCTCAGCCTACACACCGTATGCTCCTTACCCTTACTTTGAACCTCTCTGGTTTGTGCATGTAAATCTCTTTTTCCAAGTCACCATGGAGAAAGATAGTTTTAATATTTAACTGCTCTATCTCCAGATCCATGCTAGCCACCAATTCAAGCAACACCCATATAAATGTCATCTTCACCACTAGTGAGAATATTTCCTCGAAGTCTATATCTTTCCTCTAATCAAATCCTTTTACCACAAGTCTGGCCTTAGACCTCATCTATGAATTCTTTTGCTCAACCTTCTTTCTGAACACCCATTTGTTGCTCAAAGCTTTCTTGCCCTTAGGCAGTTTCACCATATCATAGGTGTAGTTCTTATGCAAAGATTTCATCCCCTCTTGTATAGCTTTCAACCACTCCTCCTTATGCTCATCGACTAGGGCCTCAGAATAATCTTCTAGCTCTCCCTCATCAGTCAGCATAATGTACTTATACGGCGAGTACCTTTTGGACGGTTGTTTGTCCCTAGATGACCTCCTTACCTACAGCTTAACAGGTAGATCAAGTGGGGGCTCCTCCCCTGGTCCATCTTCTGAAAGAACTCTCTCGTCCTCTGCACCTTGCTGTACTCTCCCGTCATTAAACACCATAGGAGAAATAATTGGATCCATGTCCTCTAGCTCACTTGAACTATACTGGTTCTTCTCTGGCTTACTAATGTCTTTTATACACTGATCTTTAAAGAAAACCACATCTCTGCTCCTGATGAGCTTCCTCTCGGTCGGATCCCACAATCTGTAGTTCAACTTTTCATCACCGTACCCTAAGAACACACACTGCCTGATCTTTATAACAAGCATAAACCTCTCGTATTTTAGTACGTGAACGGATGCCCTGCATCCAAACACCCTGAGATGACTGTATGATGGATCTTATCTAGTCCACACCTTCTTAGGTACTTCTCCATTCAACAAGACTGATGGAGACCTGTTTATCAGATACACCACTGTGTGCATTGCTTCTACCAATAACGTCTTAGGTAATTTTGCATGAGATAACATGCATCTGATTTTCTCTACAATGGTGCGATTCATTCGCTCAACTGTACCATTATACTGGGGGCTCTTAAGAACCGTCTGTTTATGCCATATACCCAAAGACCTGCAGTACTCATGAAAGTCGCCAATGTATTCAACACCATTGTCAGTGCGGATGCACTTCAATGATCTAGACCAAGCATGAAACAATTTAAACACACCAAAGACCTCATTCTTGGATTTCAAAGCATAAACTCAAACCCTCCTAGATGCATCATCTATAAAAGTGATAAAATACAATGCCCCACCCCAGGTTTTTGTCCTCATAGGACCACAAGCATCAGAATAAACCAAATCTAATGCATGTACTTTATTAACATAAGAAGCAGATTTAACAAATGAAACTCTATGTTGTTTCCCTAATAAACAATCAAGATAGGTTTTGAGAGGCGTACCTATCACATATAGAAGGAGCCGCTTCCTCGCTAGTAGCTGAAGCCCTTTTTCACTCATGTGACATAGACGCCTATACCACATGTCAATAGCTGAATCTTTCACTGCATTCAACCCACCCTTGCACACACTAAGACATGCCTTGTAAAGGATGCAACACTTCTTTCCTTTGGTTGTGATCAATGAACCCTTGATGAGCTTTCAGTGCCCACTAGCAAATGTTGAGGGTCAAATAGTGCATATTAGACCCCAAATATTGTCCGAATTTACGAGGAAAATAGTGTTTAACGGCTGATTATATCGTGTGGATGTTGCAGGTTGATTTTACAAGCTTGGATCGAAATAGGATATTAAATGCATGGATTTAACGCTCCAAATTCACCAAAGCATGGGACACACTCTAGGGGACCAAGATTGACAGACATACACGGTCAGAAATCCGAGAAAACTAAGAAACTGAAACTCAAGTGGCTTGAAACGCATCCAGAATGCAAGATCACATGGTTCCCGACATCTGATCGGTTCGAAACTTTATACATGAGATAAGGGCCATAAATTAACCGTACACGTCAAATTTCAGTCGTTCGATCCCTATAGAAGTGTCCCAATGGCTAGATCAGCTCACAAATCGTCCATCTGGGGCCCGCTTGAGATCTGGATATGCGTCAATTTTGGTATCAATGCCTTTAAATGATTGAAACATCAGGTGGATGGAACAGATTTCACATAAGCATCACAACGGACTCCGCACTTGAGGTGCGTGTACACCATGCACCCGCACGCTGGATGTGCATTGTACCAGCTAAATCGGTCAGTGTTGTGCTGACCGATTCTTCTTCAGAAAAAACAAAAAAAAAAAATGTTCTCACAGAGGACGCGGTGCGTCCGCCGGTTTTGTGTAGTGGGACCCACACATTATCTTTTCAGATGATCTGAACCGTCCATACTCTCGATAGGGGGGGAAAAACCCTCACCTAGCTGTCCTTTTGATCGCATGCACAAGTACGGACGTAGATGGATGGAAAACGCAGGATGGACGGGTGGGTTACAGATTCTGTGGGCCACACCGAAAATGCTCCAAAAACACCCCTTCTCGGACGGTTTTTCATCCTTAAGCCAATGGACGGTGTGAATTTTTTAAATTAAAGCTAAGTGGACCCCACTGATCATCACAGCGGAAGAAACTTTCGCTTTCGCACCGCGTAACGCACGGCCACTGGCCGTTTTTGCGGACGGTTGTGGGCCCTACCCATTGACCGTACGAAAAATCTGACCCGTTCACCGTGTAGAGGGGCTCGAATACTACAAAAATATGTTGACACTTTTCACCCATGCGTGCACACGTGGGAGATACAGAGGCCACGAAAGGGCTGCCTGGTAGCGTTCAAATCTGATCTTTTAGTTATTTCTTCTCTAGGACACGCCAATGGATATTCAAAACCACCTATTCTTGACTGAAATTTCGTTCTGAATCTAATGGACGGGTGAATTTTCCAGAAAATGCTTCTGTGGGGCCCATCGATCACAACAGTAAAATGGTGCGAAAAGTTTTGCACATCCGCTAAAACTGACTTTTTCAGGCAGTTTTGGGCCACCATCTTTGATCATATGGCAGATCTGAACCGTCTATCATGTAGAGAACCCAAGAAAGTACTAAGGGACGGTGTTTCTTTGGAATTTGAGCAAGGAAAGTGGCGTGTTTCGAGGTACCGAACTTGACTGTGAAAATTACACTCCGTGTCCTGCTACAACTCTGTCACAGACTCCAACCTTCCAGCAGATATAAAAGAAGGTTTTGGACGTGGGGAGCATTCATTCAGGTCTAGGAAGGAAGAAAAAGAGAGACGTGGAGGCTCGGGCAGGGACGTGAAGCAGAAGAAAAAAAAAAGAGTATTTTCTTTTTATTTTTTAGTTTATTTCAATTGTGGAGATTTAGCCATCCATGTCTGGCTAAACCTCTTAGCTAGGGCTAAGAGGTGAAGCTTGTAGTGAGATGGGAGATTTGATTTTATTTTAATTTTAATGCATGAATTGACGTTGATTTTAGTTAATTATTATGGAAATGTTTTAGATTTTTAAGGGTCTGTTGTGACTGAAATTACAATGGGTCTGCAATGGCTTTGAATATTTCCGTTCTCTTTAATGTTTATGACGTCAGGAAGCCCTGTTGTTCACCATAGTCTCCTAGGCATGGTTGGATGTCGGTACCCTTCCTAACTTGCATACATGTGATTGGGTGGTAATTAGTTTAATTCTGTTGTTTGCCATAGTCTTTGGGCATGGTTTGGTGATGGAATCCATTCTAATTCATACACCTTTCATCTCTTTGAAAACTAGATCAACGGCAGTTCAGTACTTTCCATAATTTTTTGATGCAAGCATAAGTTCTCCCTGATCTCTACATGTGGATCCTCTGAATCCTTAGTTTCTTTACCTCTGATTTCTCCTATAAGTTTTAGATTAATAGTTTACAATTATTCCTCAATTTATAATTCAATTCAGATTTCATCTCATTCTAGTTCTATTTCCAGTTAATTTTAAATAATGTACAAGTTCCAGTCCCTTGGGATTCGACCTCGGTCTTACCGAGTTATTACTACATCACAACCCTGCACTTGGGGAGTGAACAGCAAACCAGCTTTTATAGCCATCATCATCCAACCTTCCCGTTGACATAAAGTTGAGGCGAAAATCCAAAATATGCCTCACATCCCTGAGAACTAATGTGCAACCCACACCGGTCTTCACACAAATATCACCGACTCCTACGATCTTCAATACACCAAAATTTTTCATCTTCATGGTCTCATAGTTACTTAACTTATAGCTTGTGAAAAAGTTCCTGCATGGAGTCACATGAAAAGAGACTCCTGAGTCTATCACCCAGTCGGTGTGCTGACTCGTAGCCGTAAGATATACATCGTGATCTGCTGAAAGAATAACTACAATGTCACCATTTGAAGCAACCACAGTGGAGTCTAATTCATCTTCCTTCTCCTTTCTTTTTCTTTTCTTGTCGTTCTTATTCTTACGACATTCATACTTATAGTAGCCCTTCTTGCCATAATTCTAGCATTCAACATCCTTCCTGGTACTCGACTTGCCTCTTGATTTATCTCGGGCCTTTCAGCCCTTCATGTTCTTTTCTCTCCCCTATTCTTGTGTCACAAGGGCCTCTTGCTGAGTAGACCCCTGAGACTTCTTCCTTGTCTCCTCATTGAAGAGATAACTAGTTACATGTTTTATAGATACATTTCCGTCTGGCGCGAAGTTACTTAGAGACACCACCAATGTCTCCCAACTATCAGGGAACGAACTAAGCAAAAGTAAAGCCTACAATTCATCATCCATGACCATCTTCATATCAGAAAGTTGGTTCACTAAATTGTTGACCTCATTCATGTGCTCGGCCACAGAACCGCCATCCTTGAACTCGAGATTCACAAGTCGCCTTATCAAAAAAAATTTATTACCGGTTGTCTTCTTCTCATACAGCCCTTCTAGTTTCAGCCATAAGTTAGGGGCTGAGGTTTCTGTAGACATATGGTGGAACACAGAATCATCCAGACATTGTCTAATAAACCCCACTGCCTTTCGGTCCATCTTCTTCCAATCATCATCAGAAATATCCTTGGATTTTGCTAATATGCCTAAAATTGGAGAATATAGGTCCTTACAATAAAGCAAGTCCTCCAGCTTAGCCTTCCATATGGTCTAGTTAGAACTATTGAGGCTGATCATCCTTGATGAGCCATCTTCCATAATTCCAAACCGATCCTACCTATTCAATGAACTTAAGCTCTGATACCACTTTATTGGGGGCCTTACACAAAACCTTAGGATCTAGCCCTCCAAAATAAACCAGAATTATGCGATAATAATAGCAATGAAATAAATCAAAGAACAACCACACAAGAGATTTTTACGTGAAAAACCCTCAAAGAGGTAAAAACCACGGGACCTCGTCCAGATCAACAATCCACTATAAATCAGAACGTTACAACCGATCACAAACACACCTTGTTATGATCAAACTTTCATCACACACACACTGGAGTGGATAAACAGTAAGAGAAACAAAGAAAAACTGTGAGATCTCACTGATTACAAGGACGTAGAAGCGCTGAGATATGGTAGATCACCTCCACAAGTATAACTTCCCTTCTACAAGATTCCTCTCTTTCTCTCTCTCACCCCTTTGATAGCCTTAAACCCATTAGGAAACTCTCTAATACTTTTTCTTCACACAGCATACCCTAGAAAAATCCTAGGGACCCTTTTTTATAGTTTTAGGAAACTCCCTTCCGCATCCCGGTTATGAAAGGACTTGTAACACAAAATCCGTGCAAAATCATGGAACGATACGTAACTACGACTGGTCGTGTGCCACCCATGACCGGTCGAGCGCCCCGGAGAAAAATAGTCCAAGCTTACTGGACTTTGAGTCGTGTCAGGGCTCAACTCCCATGACTAGTTGAACACCATCCCACGACCGATTGTGCAAGGCTCACGACCGGTAGAGCACGAGACAAAAATTTCCATCAACTTTGTTGGGGGCCTTGTACAAAACCTTAGGATCTAGCCCTCCAGAATAAACCAGAATTATGGGATCATAATAGCAATGAAATAAATCAAAGCACAACCACACACCACACAAGAGATTTTTACATGAAAAACCCTCAAAGAGGTAAAAACTACAGGACCTCGTCCAGATCAACAATCTACTATGAAGCAGAACGTTATAACCAATCACAAACACATCTTGCTATGATCAAACCTTCATCACTCACGCAAGGGTGGATAAACAGTAAGAGAAACAAAGAAAAACTGAGAGATCTCACCGATTACGAGGACGTAGGAACGTTGAGATATGGTAGATCACCTCCACAATCATAACCTCCCTTCTATAAGCTTCCTCTCTCTTTTTTTTCTCTCTCACCCATTTGATAGCCCTATACCCTTTAGAAAACCCTGTTGTGCTTTTTCTTCACACAGTATACCCTAGAAAAACCCTAGGGATCTCTTTTTATAGTTTTAGGAAACTCTCTTCCGCATCGCGGTTGCGAAAGGACTTGCAACATGAAATTCACGTAAAATTGCAGAACGAATCTGCGTAACTATGACTAATCGTGTGCCGCCCACGACCAGTTGAGCGCTCCGGAGAAAAATAGTCCAAGCTCACTGGACTTTTAGTCATGTCAGGGCTCGACTCCCATGACTGGTCAAACACCAGCCCATGACCAGTCGTGTAGGGCTCACTACCAATCGAGCATGGGATAAAAAATCTCATCAAGTTTATATTTATGTTTTCATTTCATGTAAGTCTGTGTGAGCTTATGAATATGTTCGATGGCAAATAAAATATCACAGATGGTGAGCATTCAATCTCCACAGTTTGGTGGTGTGGTCCACTTGAGCTTTTGGATCCGTTTTTTGGGTTCATTTTCTCAAATGAGTCGGCAAAACGAATGTACTGTGGGGATGGAATACATACATCACGGTGCATCCTAAAGATCTTAGGCCACCTCGTGCGGATGGAATACGTACATCACAGTGGGTCCTAATGATCTTAAGCCACCTCGTGCGGATGGAATACATACATCACAGTGGGTCCTAAAGATCTCATGCCACGTCATGCCACGGACAATTCGCTTCCATTCGGATGGAATACATAGATCACAGTGGGTCCTAAAGATCTTAAGCCTCGTCATACCACGTTATGCCACAGGCAATTCGCTTCCATACGTGAATGGGAGCAGGCAACTCGCGGGCTACTTCGGCTGCTATAAAAGGCAATCGGACTGTCTGGCCTCTCCACCAAAAAACATGGATCTCTTCTTAACAATTTCAGCTTTCATTTTCTTCTTATTCCTCTTCTCAATATCCAAGCGCCTACTCCAGAAGCGCAAGAACTTTCCACCATCACCTTCGTTCCTTCCCTTTCTCGGCCATCTACATCTACTCAAAAAACCTCTCCACCGCTCTCTCACCACTATCTCCAACCGATACGGCCCCATCGTCTTACTCCGTTTCGGTTCACGGCCCGTCCTCCTCATATCCTCCCGGTCTTTAGCCGAGGACTGCTTCACCAAAAATGACCTCATCTTCGCCAACCGCCCCCGCCTCCTCACAGGCAAGCACTTCGGCTACAACTACTCTGCCCTTGGGTGGACCTCCTATGGTCCCCACTGGCGCAATCTCCGACGAATTGCCAACGTCGAGATCCTGTCGACGAGCCGCATCCAGATGTTCTCTGCTGTCCGAATCCAGGAGGTCAAGTCCCTGATGAAAGACATGTTCCGGGATTCGGAACTGGGGAAACCGGTGATGGAATTGAGGTCTAGGTTCTCAGAAATGGTTTTCAATATGATAATGGGGATGATCGCTGGGAAGTTATATTCCAGAGAAAATGAGGCGGTTTTGGAAGAGGCGAGGAGGTTTTGGAAGATCTTGGGTGAGGTGGCGGACTTGACTGGAATAGGGACTTTTGGGGATTACCCGTCTTTGGGTTGGATGGATTTTGGAGGGGTGGAGAAGAGGATGGTGAAATTGCTGAGGCAGAGTGATGAGTTCTTCCAGTTTCTGATCGATGAGCGTCGAAGAATGAAGACAAAGGTTGATTTATCTTCCTCAATGGATGTAGAAGTTGAAGTGGAAAATAAGAAGACGTTCTTAGATGTTCTGTTGTCGTTGCAAGAAAAAGAGCCTGACTATTACACTGATTTGATGATCAGAGGCATGATATCGGTAATACTCGCATCTCTCTTGACTAAAATCTGTTTGTCTTGCTTACGTAATGATCCAAACGGTTCGTTCTTTTGAGGTCCCACCATGTGGTATTTGGGAAGCATCTCAGTTGTTGGAGACCTCGCCGTCCATACAAAGGTGAATTTCCTACTCACTTTCGTATGGACGGAGTGGTTTTTAAGCTTTGTCACCCATGCATGATTTTTAGATGACTGGGGGCAAGTCCTAGTATCGAACCAATCCGTTAGTATTCAAGTCGAGTTGCATTGGATTGGGTAAACGACCCGGATCGTCATGTGGTGGGACAGATGCGGAGATCACTTGACCGCGTCGTCAGCACTCCACGCTTGAATTTGGCTGTTTTTGTCTTCTCTCATAATACTTATGACGATACGTTCAAGTTTACCTTGGTTCACCATAGGGGTCGTTAGGCACCATGAATTTAGAAGGGTTTGAGGGGATTTTCAATTTCCTTTAAATGTTTGGGACCATAAAATAATTTGGGATTTCAAATTCAGTCAAAGAGAGTTTGAAATTCAAGGTGAAAGCTTGAATTACATTAAAATCCTTCCAAAAGTTGCATGTAACATGTGCGTCACTGGGCTATTAATTTATTGAGCACATGGCTCACTGATGATATCCCCAAAACAATCAAATTATCAATTACATCACTATAATTACTTTCATATGATGATCTGTGTTGTCCAAACATTATCCATGTAAATTAATGGTTAAAAATCGTCAGTTGACTCGGATGTAATTTTGTGCTTGTGACCCATCCAAGACTTTGAATTTCATCATTTTTGAGCAAACTATATATTTTAATTGGCTTATTATAACCATTGTGTCAAACATTAGATGTGTACACTATTTAGAGATATTAAACTTTTTTTAGTAATTAAATTCAATCTCCTATAAATAAACAATGCATAGCTTATATATTCTGGATTATAGGAGATTCTGAATCCAGCATGCCAAAGGAGAATTTCAAATCCTGGGGGCTCTAAATCCATGCTCCCAAACATGCCCTTAAGGGCATGGTTTTCAGCCTATTTGTACCAATCATGGTTCGAGGTGACTTAAGCATACCTCTTACTTTCAATCCTAACTTTTGGGTGGAACCATGGTAAGGGCCGCACCATCTTAGATGAGGCCGGGGTCTTACCTAGTCCAATCCCGTGGTGCAATACATTACAATTAGAGAGAAGAAAACCGGAAGTGTTAACATGTAAAATTTCTATTGGCCATCATGACATGTCTATCATATTGACACAGTGAAGGACGTGATGAGGTGGATCACTGTTTTCCTTAGGGAATAACTACTTCAAATCCATGGAGCTCTCTAGACTCCTCATAGAACTTCCTCGAATTCACGAGGGATAAAAATATAAATAATTTCTAATACATTTGGAATAAATTAATTGATGATAACAAAAATTTACAATCCTTTAAATAATAATCTCAAACCTAGGACAGTTTTAGACTCAAACTCCCTAAAAAGCGACTTACTATAAATGGAAAACTTATATACATCGACACTCACCATTCCTAATAGACTCCATAGATTTTTGCCAAAAATAGTAAGTGTCCAAATTAGCCTAACCAAGTTGTTCTCCTAAGTTTTCTAAGCCCTTTCATGTTGGGCACGACTCGTGCATATCAAAAGGATAAAAGTTATATGCCAATTAAAACTTATTTATACGCCAATTAAGACTTACTATTTATAGAAAAAAAAAAACAAAAAGAAATTAAAAGGGACACTTGACCGTCGATATGATAGAATCTCACAAATTCGGCATGGGCAACCTGGAGTTGGTTGGCTAAAGTAGCTTCTCCTACCCCAAAATCATATGTGATACATAGAAAAGCTCATCCCGGTTTGCGAAATATGACTGTTATCTTCAATTCATAGATGCTCTTAAAAATAAGATCTATGAAACATAAAATTAAAGAACAAAATTAAAATTTGCAACAAGGTGTCAATGGGTCTAGCCACTTGACAGCCCTAAACAGTTGAAAATCTGGGCCGAGATCAACCCCACGTCCAGCCACTTGACAGCCCTAATCTTCAAGCAACTTTGTTAAGCCCACAAGTGTGTACAAGTCAGCCACTGCACACTCCACCACTTGTGCCAACATGGCACTTAGTTGAAATATCCAATTCCATTATGTAGATGCTATTGTTCAAAGGTAAAGGTGGTCCACTCACTAGGTGTGCCATGATGTTAAAAATACATGGACGGGTTGAGAAAACTTTAGCCAGTTTTTATCTTTCAAAATAATATATATATAACACTTTAGCCAGTTTTTATTCATGGTCGTACACTTATTAAATTAATTGTGGCCACCTTACTAATGGGCTGACCTGATTCTTAAGATTGGGAATCAACAGATTGAGTACCCATCTAATTATGGCTTGGATATTATAGTTGTGTGCCATGCTGGCATGTGTGGTGGTTGACTATTACACTCATAGGCTTGGCAAAGCTCATCTTCAAATATTAACTCCTTCACTCTATCATTAGGTTAATGGTTATAGAATTTTATTTTATTTAAATTTTTATTTTTTTTTGAAATTAAGATTTTTCATTCCATGAAAAGTGGTTCCAAAATATTGTATACAATTCAGGTTTGGCAGTTCCAAAACAGCCTGCCAGAACCTATCATATGACTATCCGCTACACAATGCAAAAAAACAAGCCACGAGGACCTGACAAAACTAACTTCTAAGTGCACCCAGGCCCACCCTGTCCAGGAAGATGAAGCCCCTAACCACCGGAGGGACCTTGGTGATAGAGAGAAAATGGGTGGAGGACTGGGAGCCGCTGCCCGATCTAGCCAACCTATCTATCAGCCCATTCCCCTTCCTATAAATATGGCGGAATTCGACTTCCCCATCGTTCTACAAACCGTTGATCCTGCTCAGCCAATATCTCCATTTCCAACCTGGGCTGGTCACTCCAGTAAGGAAATTGATCACCATGCAAAGAATCAGACTCGACGATGATCCTTTTGAAGCCCTTCTTAAGACATAAGAACAACCCATCATGAATGGCCCTGATTTCGGCTCAGGTGCCATACCCCTCTACAAAACCGAAAATGAAGAAGCCATCCTGCCCTCTGCAAATCCCACCCCCTCCTGTGAGAATTGGGTTTCTCCCGGCGGATCCATCTACGTTCATTTTTACCCAACCGTCAGGGGGCTTCATCCATCTGACAAGAATGACTTTGGGCTCGGGCGGGTGGGACACTTGATGACGTAAACCCAAACAAGACAGGAGCTGGTTGTCGGAGCAGAGATGAGAGCTCTCTGATAACCATCTGTTGGAGATCGCATGGAGCCAACCTAACACCCGAGACACTTGCACCTGAAATGTGGGGTGGTTCCCTTCGAACTTGGCCTGGTTCGTACCCCTCCATAGTTCCCAAATGATGAATCCTGGGACCAATTTAAACAACATTCTCGCCCAACCCCTAGGAAGACCCTGCCACCATTGATCGAGCCTAGCGTGCATGGAAGACACCCCTCCAATAGAAAAGCCGAAGATGGAAGTGAAATGGGACCACATAGCTTTCGCCCAAGCGTTGAGAAGGAAAACATGATTGACTATCTCAATCGCTGACCCTCGGTTCGCCAGCCCAATGCAATAGACACATCGCGAAGCGAGGTGGATACCTTTGGCTTGGACCGCTGATTCCACCAGGATGGCACCCTTAATCGATTTCTAGAGCAACATGGATATCTTCGATGGCAGTTGTGGAAGCCAGATTTTGTCATGCCAGTCTACCTGCGGCCATCCCGGTGGTTATAGAATTGTAGTGTAACTCTTGGGCATTATAATTCTTGCATTTCTTTTCTAAGTTTAACTCGTATATGAGAATTTTGAATTATCTGCATGTAATCAGACACTACTTAGCGCCGGAACAGACTCGTCAGCTCTGACCATGGAATGGGCCATGTCACTGCTCCTGAACCATCCAGATGTACTGGAGAAAGCTAAAGCTGAGCTTGACATGCATGTAGGACCTCGTTTGTTAGATGAATCAGATCTCTCCAAGCTTCCAATCCTCCATTGCATCATCAATGAGACTCTACGAATGCATCCACCGGGCCCACTTGTACTGCCTCATGAGTCATCTAAAGAGTCCATTGTTGGAGGTTTCAAAGTTCCAAGTGGCACAATGTTATTGGTCAATGTGTGGGCAATTCACAGAGATCCCAAGTTATGGGTGGACCCCACCGATTTCAAGCCGGAGCGGTTTCAAGGTCCAGAAGGGTTAAAGGAAGGCCTGAAGATGATAACATTTGGTTCCGGAAGGCGGGGGTGTCCGGGTGCAGGTCTAGCTCTGCGGATGGTGAGCCTGTCATTGGGGACCTTAATCCATTGCTTTGAGTGGGAACGAGTCGGAGAGGAGAAGATAGACATGACTGAAGCGCCTGGGCTCCCCATGCCTAAGCTCCATCCTTTGAAGGCACTCTACAAACCACGCCACACTATGTTCAACGTACTTTCTCAGCTCTGAAAACCGAACATAGCTTTGAGTTCGCTTGGCACACCTTTTCTTTGGATGGTATATCCTGGGTATTTTCATTTTATGAATATTTCTGCTGTAATGACAATATATATCTCGTGTTTGGCACCAACTATACTAATAGGCGTAACTCCATGTGAGATTATGCTATATATTAATAACGCCACACACCCATCACTCTGTTGTTGTACGCTTATGTGAGGTTTGATCCATGTATTGGGGCTCCATTGAGAGTTGAATAAACGATTTGGATGGTTTGATTGTTGTGTAACTATCACACGTGTATATTTACATACCTGCTCATGTGCTAACATGGGACAGAGAGAGTCGGCTTGGGATTTATGTAGATCGATCACAGGTAGTTTATCGCCCATTCTCACCTTCCTGCGGCAGGTGGTGCTTGATCACATCCTCCATGAAAGGTTGTGCATGTCGCTTTTAGAGGATGGATGTGTTTGGACAAGGGTCCCTTTAAGAGCCTTTAGAGTCAAGTCTGCGTGAGATTTATGCAGATCATTGGCTGATCGTAGAAGCTGGGCAAAGTGGGTTTGGCATTTTAAAATGCCTCCCAAATTTTATTCATTTGATCCAAGCAGAAGATTACCAATTTCGTCTGGAAGAACATCATATGCACATAAGGGATCCCCCGTACGATCATTTCGGACAACAGGAAACAATTCCAAAGCATATGCAAGAACCTTGAGATTCAAAACGTCTACTCGTCACCTCGATCGACACCCACAGAGCAATGGACAGGTTGAAGCAGTCAACAACATTATCAAGAATCGGCTCCAGACGAAGCTTGAAAATGCCAAAGGGTCATGGGCTGAAAAGCTCTATCACATACTCTGGGCATACTGAACTAATACACAGACAGCTACAAGGGAAACTCCTTTATTCTTAACTTTCGGCACAGAAGTTGTTATCCCAGTTGAGATCGGACTCTCGACTGCTCAAGCCCCTCCTACGACAAAGAGTAGAATGCTGAACTAATGTCACTGGATCTCGACCTCATCGAGAAAAGAAGGGAACAAGCGTGGGTCAAGGTCGCAATTCGACAACAGTAGGTCACCCATTTTTACAATTACAAGGTTAAAACGAGAAGGTTTCGAGCCGGAGACTTAGTTCTCCAGAGAACCTTCCAAAACACCAAGGAACCTGGTTCGAAAACTTTAGGACTAAATTGGGAAGGACCCTATGTGTTAATAATTGTGAGCCGACCAGGATCGTATCGACTTGAGGACTTGGAAGGTCGGCTCCTGCCACACCCATGGAATGCCTAGCACCTCAAAATCTACTACGCATGGGGACGGATATGCCTAGAGCGCGAAATCTACTATGTCTATTCCAAACATAGAAAGTTTGCTTCCTACTTTGATATTAATAAAATCCCCAAGTTAGAACAATTTTGCTTTCTACTTCAATATCTACGAATGGACCATCTACTAAAAGTCTACTAAGGGCCTCCCACAATAAATGGGAAGAACGGCCCTAATTAATGGGCCAACACTTCAAGAAGAGGTCAGACCCTATAGTATCGATGCTACTCAAGTTACGCGATTCGTGTATCCGACCTATGGAAAACTACTTGGACGCCGTGACCTGAAAAGGTTAAACTGACCTTCTTACTTATAAAAATAAAAAATAAAATCGCACAAGCAAACACGATGGCAAAAAATTATTTTTGCATTAATAAAGCTCCGAAGAGCACATGACAAATATATATATATTACAGTAGTAAGAGGGAAAGCAAAAGCCGCTAAGCCGCAGGAGGTTGCACGGAAGGCATGTCCTCTGAGGGCTCCCTAGAGTCGGTCTCTTCGAAGGATGAGAGGTTATGCTTGAGATGTGCTCCCTTCATATCCTCAACACACCACTCGTACCTGACACTGTACAGAGCGTCCCTATCCTCCATGTACTCCTTAGAGGACTTGAACCCCTCTACAGCTGCTGCCTCGGCATCCTTGACCTTCACTTCAAAAGTGCGTCTCAGCACGACCAAGTCCGACTTCCACTAAGCCCCTCTCTCTAAACATCAGCGAGCAGCTTCTTTGATGCCTCCAACTTAGCCACCGAACTCTCTGCCTAAGCTTTCAAGGAAATCCGAAGTTGATCGGCCTCCTCACGGAATCTCCCAGATTTAGCACTGAACTACTCTGCCTCGGCATGAAGTTTCTTGGCCTCGACCCCCTTCTATAATAACGCTGCTTCTGCCACTTTGACCTCCTCCTGGAGGCGCGACATCTCATGATGTACGTTGAGTAGGGCAAGAGCGTACTATCAACAAAAAAAGGAGGAAAAACAACAAAAGGTTAGGAAAAGCTCAGAAAAATAAAACTGACTCAAGTGGAAGAAAATTACCCTACTGAAGAGCCGCTACAGCTGGAGCACGATTCCCTTTGGTGGCGCCTCCATTGTACTAGTGAAATCGGCATCGGAGATATGTCGATCTTCTCAGGGTAGAAGGCTCTCCATCACAGTCCGGACCAACCTGAGAAGCCTCTGACCCTTTACACCGCGACCGCAGGACGAGCCCCTCACCTGGGGTGAGGGAGATTTGGCTGCCGTCTTCACGACCGCCCACCCAGTAACTTGAGCTTCGATGGGAGGATCCTATCCAATAGTCTCCTCGGCCACGATGATGGCAAGAGTTGAGATCGGCCTGTCCTCCCCGACCTCCCGACCCACAAAGGATGAAGGCCCGACCTTTCTCTTGCTTTTGGAGGTCGGCTTCTTCTTCTTCTTCTTTTGAGCCAGCTTGTCAGGAGGATGCTCCTTATGCTTCAACGGCCTTACCTCTACCATATCTGCGCAACTAAAAGGAGTTAGAAATACTCACAAAACATGTTAATTAAGTCCGAAGACAAACAAATGTTATACCTGACAAGGCAGGGTCAAGACCTGATTTAAATAGGAGCTCGAGCGCGAGAAGCTCCCTCCAAGACCTTAGATTGGCTTCCACCGACCTCACTCTAGCTATTCGAATGAGAGCTCCCGGAGCTTAGGTGCTTAGGAAGAACTGCAGAGAAGACATATCAAGTCAAACAACAAAGAATGACCAAGTAAAAAAAAAACAAAAACAAAAGGAAAGGAAAGCTAAGTCCTGACAATACCAACTTGGCGCAGAGAAGGAAGTCGAGAGCCACGAGCAAAGCCCGGACAGTTATGGCACTTCCTAATCTCTCAACGCTCAGAACCATTTGTTCTTCTAGTTCTTGTTGGAAGTTGGGACGTTCGTGATCAAGGCTTTGCCAGTCCCCATCTAAGCGGAGAAGTAATACCAACCCTCATGCGGAGGGTTGGATTTCACTTGGTAAAGGTGGAGAAACTCGTCCACAGTCAGCTCGAGTTGGTCAAGCTCGAACCAAAGGACGAATGACCCCACCAGAGCTTTGCAAGCGTTAGGGATTAGTTGTCGTAGAGCTAGCCCAGATGCGCAAGAACTTGCCTCACTATTCGCTGGAGAGGGAGCTTGAGGCTGCATTGGAGGGCGATCTGGTATATGGCCACCTCTACTTCGGGGGGATTGTTGGGAAGCTCGCCTGGTGAGGGAGCACAGAGTACCACGAACTCTGGGATATGGTACCTCGACCTGATCCTCACTAGGTCGGCCTCCTTCAAAATGGACTCCACAAGCCCTTTTTCCTCCTCTGACGGGGACTTCAACTCCTCCTCCGCTACCGGGAAGTCATCTTCCATTTCAGTGGGTCGCTCTACCGGGGATCATTCGAGCACCCAAGAAGCCTACGACGTCTGAAAATTGACATCTCTTATCATCATCAGGGGAGATGGAGGGTTTGACATAGGGCATAGATTCTCTACCCCACCATCACTGCCAAGGGTCCTCTCCCTTGAGCCCGAAGTTTTTGGCATGGTTGTCTGCCCAAGAATACTGGAAACAAAGAAGAAAAGGAAAGAAAATAAAAGAGTAGGGAGGGAAAGATGAAATCAAAGCTCACCAAGGGGCAGTGTCACCTGAGATACTCGTCAGAGATGGAGTCGTCCGGATTCACCTGACGCTAAGGAAGGAGCAGTTCGACAAATGCAGGGAGGCAAATGACCCTGCCCAATTATTAGGGCATCCCCTTTTATAAGGGAGCAACGTGTACGAGCATTTATTGCTCCCAATCAATGTACGGCTGAAAACCGGCTCCTTGGCGACATGTGGTGCTCTCCCACTTGCTGCACGACTCCACGACTAAGGTCAGGCCACACGTCATCGCCTTATTCACTCGGCATCGAAAAGGCGCCCTAACAGCCCATGTGACCTACCGTCATGGCATGCCACCTTGATAGCATCATACCATGATTATTGATACGCCTTGATACTTGGACCTACCGCCTTATTTAGCATTAATGGCAGCATGACCCGACATCCTAAGTAATAATAATTCGACCTATCTAGATCTGACCTACTTCTTAAGTCTGTTCTATGGGCTTGGAAGTAGGGGGCTTATTATTATGGGGAAAATGGACGGACCCACAAAAGAAAGGTCTGGTTAGAAACCCATGTATCTAACTCAATAAACGGCTCCAAAAGCCCAAGGGATGAGATAGAGTTCGATGGCACAAGTACTACAAACCCCGAGGAAGCCCAAACTCCAGACTAAGCAGCGAGGTCGACACTCATGGTTGGCATGGCCTAGATCCCCTACTTCTCTTTGGATTGAAAACTCGGCGCAAACCCATGCATAAGCAATGTGAAGAGTTTATCAGGACTCATGGAGAAGTTAAAGGCTATAGAAATTGGACATCATAAAGACCTTCTTTGTAAATGGAAAGCCATCACTTTGTCCAGCATACGTGGACGAGCTCCCTCATGACCCCGAACAATACTCAACACGTCTCTAATGCGCAACCATTTCCTTGGTCCGACCTCAAGGGTAGGTCAGTCCAATTAAGCTTGGTCTCCAACCACATCTCTATACTGATTCGGGGTGTAAGACCCAGAACTTTTCAATACTTGAGCATTAAAAGTTCTCGAGTGTTACCATGAAGCTTAACTTAGTATGTACGTATTTACGATACCAATTTAGCTATCTTAACCTTATGTTCATTCTCCAATATCAATCTGACCGTTAGAAATAATCTTCATCCATGGATCAAGTCATCCGACCATTGATTTTAAGACAACACCATTCATCATGTGGTTTAATATATGTACCTTCCCTTAATAAAATTTATGAATAACTCTTTATCCATAATGATTTAGATGTAAGTAATTTTATAAGAATTATTTATAAATGTGCATATAATCATGTAGAACTATTAGATTTTCCAAAAATCTCAAATTAGCAATAATTACGAAAATGCCATTAACATAGACCCTTGATTTATATATCATACGGTTTTCACAATCTGTTTGAAGTAAAATTTTATATCATAGATATGTATCATAAATTAACTATACATGTCAAATTTCAGCCATTAAATTTTTATAAAAGTGGCCCAATTGACAAATCAGCCCCTTAATTATTGATTTTGTAGTCCATTGACTAAGGAAAACTCATAGGTAGTTGTAGCAGGATACTTCCATTTATATGAATGACTTAGATTGCCCATCATATGGACCAAGTGTAAAATATGAAGACCTCACTTTAGTAGGCTTTTACTTAGGTGTTAAGTTATCCTATTGAGGCTTACTATCTTTGTATAGATCTAAATCTTCAGATTTAACCACTTTCTACCGTCCATCGAAATCAAACTTAGACCACGCCTTGGCCTCACATGACTACGATATTATACAAAATTTAGACCCCTATCATTGAACGTGGACCATTAATTAAGATCAAGTCCATTTTAGCATCCACTATGAGGAATTTCAAGATAAGGTACCTAAGCCTCAGATAAACTTCATATTTAGTCTCGTGGCCCATCACGACCTGCTTAAATTAATGAATGGAGTGGATCCCTCCTATAAATATCATGATGGACCCTGCAGACAACAACTAAGCTACCCTCATGATACATAGACATATGTATTTGAATAAAACTCCTTTCCCCAAACTTCAAATCCCGGAAGCACTTCAAAAGCAAACACCTTCAATTACTTCGGATCGTGTGGTCCACCTAATTAATGGATCTTTCTCATTTTTAACCTTATGTCCTAACATGATACAGAGAAATAGATGGACGAAGTGGATCTCTTAAAATTCATCATAGTGGACCTGTAACGCCCGTGAAAAAATCCGTACTTGGAATCGAGTACCGATTTGACCCAAAATCGCGTATAAATAATTTCCATGGAAATTAAACGTAAGTTGGCTAGCGCAACGCTAGAGTAGCTGGGAAATAGTCCCTGATCACTTTAAATACGTTCTACAAGACCCAAATCGAGTAGAACAGACAACTCTACAATACTCTATACCCTTGGATCAAACTCTAAGCAGGTTTGTCCTCTGGACCATATTGAACTTTTGTATTGGATTTAGACCGCGCGTCGAAGGTCCGATACCTCCTATCTTAGACCATTAGAACTGCCCAGCTGGACTTGACAATCATCTCGAAAATCAAGTCAAACCGATAATCACAGAGTATTTCGTTGAACCCGGACTGAAGCGACCGCGAATAGGGACGAATTGGGAATTTCAAATTCAAATCTGGCACACGACTTGACGCGTCAGTATTAAGCGTTCTGACCGTCAGAATTCATCCAGATTACACCCTCGGATCAGGAAAAATATCTATTTATTATCATGGGACTTTCAGCCCTGATCTATGTGCGGTGACCGCTGAACTGAAACTGGTCCGCCACGTGCGATCTGCGAACCCTGCCAGACTGAAAACTTAATACGAGGTACATCTGGTACCCATGAGCTTAAGTCTGATCGCAATCGACCAGGGGACCACCAGAAATCAGTTTTTCGACCGAAACAGCCCCGAAATGGATAGGCATTAAGTAAACTTCGTCCCGGAGCCTATTTTCGGCGTTTCCAAGCTTATAAAAGGGGTTGAAACCCTCATTCCTTCCTTGCATACGAATTTCACAAACCCTAGAAAAGAGAGAGAGAGTTTGAGAGAAAGGGAAGAGGAGATTTTTCCCGCATCCGAGCCCCTGACAGTGCTGCTTCAACACTTCATTCCAATCACCTGGCTGGTGATTTTTTCACTTTTTCAGGTATAGAAAAACTCCAAAAACTTGCTGATTTAGGGTTTATGTAGATTCTGAACATGTTAGCTAACGTAATCCATGAATCAGGTTCTCCTACTGTCATAGACGAAGCGTACGCGCTCCGTTCAAAATCCCGCGACCGTAAGAGATTAGGTGAGGATTTTAGACGCTTTGATTGTCGGTTTACAACGCTTTCAATGTCATTTAATAGTAGATTATCGACGGCATCGCCGTTTGACATGTACAACATGCTCTCCGTTTCCTGTTTCGCAAATTAACGAAGAATATGAGATTTAGGGCATTTTAGTCATTTGTAGGAAGTACGGTCTCCATGCATAATTTGCTGACGTGATTGACATGATTTGTCGCCGCATTAGAGAGTTAGGAATGCTTGCATAATCAGTTTGGCGAAGAGATTCGCCAAGTTGCGCACTTTGGGTCGACATACTATATGTGGACTTAAGTGTGTAGCGTATGTGTTTGTATAAATGCTTGTATTAGTATGTATTGCATTGAATGATGTTATGTAGTAGATTGAGATTGATTTCATGATTAATATGCTGACCTAAATGATTTCCTATATGTTGACCTTATGCATGATTGCATCACATGCATAGAAATGATGCCTTGAAGATTTTCCTAAGTTGAATATGCATGGAAAGTATGCCTTGAAGATTTGCCTTAGTTGAATGTGATAACATGTGCTAACATGCTCACATGATGTGTTTCAATTCCAATACCCTGGTATATAGCGTTAATGTAATTCAATAGATGTGTGGGACTTGACCTAGTCCAGGCAGTCGGTAACCGAGCGAATTCGTGGCTGACTGGTCATAGCCACGAACGACGCGTCGATGAACGTGATTCGTGTTGAGAGTTGGCGACAGTGGTTAGGCCACGCGAAGTGTTTTACACACTTCATGTCGTTTAACTCGAGATGCGATCATACTAGTCGAGCCCGTCAAGTAACCCGACTGGCCGATGTTTGTTCACCTTGTATGTATCATAACTGCTTGAACCTAGAGTACTAAACTTACCATTGTAAACCCTATTAACCGTGGTACCTTGATCCACGAAGACTCATGAGCCGGGCATGGTGGTATGGGACACCGTGGTCGAGCTGTCGGCCTACGCTGGGGCCACAAACCTCCCCGTAGTGAACAGTGAGCACCTTGACTCGTGAGCAGATTATGGTGGTATGGGACACTATATTCTAGCTGTCGGCCTACACTGATCAGGCGACGAGCCCTTTGTAGTGACCGCGAGCGTATTCTGAGTCCACGGGAGGCGACGACCCTTCCGTGCAGTAAAGTACAGTAGGCCTGTATTGATAAGGTGATGGGGGAGCGGTGCAACGAGTGCGAGCAACAGCCCTGGCAGCCCTTGCAGTGACCTACGAAATATACATCGTATGAGATTACTAGGAGTGACGACCCTAGACAGGATCCGTGTTGGGATTGATACAAGGGAAGTACCTTAGTTTCCCAATCCTGCTGTTTGAATGGACTAATAACAACCTGGTAATCATTTCACCATAGCATTGCATGTGCCTGGAAGATGTGGAGCACTCTAGGGAGTGTGGCATGCCGCGGTCGTAAGATGTTGCCGCATGAGGGTGATCGTCGGTGAGGGCATACATCACGTCATATCATCTTGCATTAATAACAGTATTAGGATTGTCTGATTTACTGCTTTACTATTATCGAGTGATTGAATTGTGAACATGCTAATCTTTGCTCTATGATTCCACTGAGTTGATCACTCATTCCCACGTTACGGGATGGTGTTTGCAACACCCACCAGACCCTGTTGTAGTTGCAGGCGAGGACGAGATCCAGGAGGTGGAGCCGGAGATTGACGAGGACTAGGATGAGTTCTCGTATATGCAGTATCACGACGGCTTCCCGTAGGTGACCTGGATCGAGGGAGACTTCAGTGGGACTATTTTGAACTTTATTCTTTTGTTTATTTACATGTATATGAGACTCAGAGATGTAGTCATACTTTGGAGACAGATGAGATTACTTTGTTTTTCCATACAGTGATATATACATTGTTTAGTCTTCCGCTTGCTTTTATCACTGGATCTGAAGTATGAATTGCAGTTTTGGTATACTTTTACTCATGTGAATGCTTTAAATCAGACAACATTGAATCATAACCATTTTTGTTGCATAAGTGACGGTCTGGAACTCGGGAGTTGAGTTTATACACGACCCCCGATTTTCAGGGTGTTACAAGTTGGTATCAGAGCATGAATGAGAGTATACTGGGCCTGGGTTATGGTCTTGCGACGTACGCTGTCGCTTCCTTTGACTTAGGTGGGTGTGAGAAGGGTCTAGAAACACTTCTAGGATCACAGATTCGCCGATAGGCGAAGTCTATTAGGATCGATCGCAAGATCGAGTCTGTAACGCATCTCGGGTCACGTAAAGCAACCTGAATCACTTCTAAGCTTTAGGAAGTCGGGTTGAGACGTCCTATGAGCGGTTTTAAACCACAAAAGAGACTCCTTGGGCCGTGGGATGACCACGACTCCTGTAATCAATCGCCAGGGCTTAAAAACCCCGTTTCACCAAAAATCTTCAAAATTCCTTCTCTAAACACTTCAACCTTCAGTTCTTTCTTATCCATTTCATGTTAGGCATCAAACCTAATGTGAAAATAATACAAATTAGTACATTCACCAAATTTTACAGTGAATAGTAAAATTTCATGAAAAATGGCCATAAGGCCATTCTAAATTCACTTTATTTAGCAACTAAGGAGCTAGATAGGTGTACTGGCTCCTTCTACCCCAAATTCATATGCTGCATCATATAGTTTGGTATTCGGGATTGCTATATGGACCCGGAAAACCCCGAACACATGTTTGGGCTCATAGAGACCAAAATACAATGAACCAAGGGGTGGGACCTGACTTTTTGGGACCCTAGGACCATGGGGGACCAGACCCATGGGGTCCCACCGGTCAACTTGCGAGTTGACCGGCGATGCCATCGCCGGCCGGGCGATGCATCGCCGGCCGGCGAGCTCGGTTGGTGCTGTCCTTCGGGCGCACCCTCTTAAATAGCCTCCACATCACCCCTAGCTACCTCCCACATCACGAAAACCCCCAAAACCCACCTCTCCTTCACAAACACCCCCCTTGCATACCCTAGATTCGATTTTCAGCAACCAATCCCAAACCCCGGTGTCCCAAACCACCTCTACAACCTTCCTTGGCCAAAACCGACCACCACCCATCAGTTATTGGGTGTTGGCAGCCTCTTTCCTTGAAGATTTTCCCATTTGGAGCTCCAAAATCCCTCAAATATAGCTGAAATCGTGAGCTGCTCCATCCCATCTTTTTGTTCATATTTTTCCCTGAAAGCACAGCCTTGGGAAGCTTGAAGCATCCCTCTACGATGCCTAGATTTCCTTTTTTCAGATTGGGCAGCCATTTCTCCGCATTTTCGACGTTTTCCATGGCTTTTGTGGAAACCATTTTGGGCCTTTTGTCGCTCTCATCCATCATATCTTTGATGGGTAAGAGGAAAACTGCGACAGACGAGGCTAGGCCGAGCCGCCCTGCTCAATTGAGAAGACCGCGGGGTGGTGCCGCAAGTTCAAGCACCGCCGCAGGTCCAACTGCAGTCCTGGAGTGCCGTACAAAGCGGGATTTGGATCCCCATGCACATCTTGGACGAACCATTCTATCAGAGATGCCTCATGGTGAATACACTGATCGTAGAGTGTTATTTGAGGCGGACGTAGATGGGCAATTGTTCGGCGAATATCTGTTGTTCGAACGCATTGAAGCTGCGCACTGGGGACCGATCTTTGAAGCTCGCGCTCGTGCTAATGTGAGCACTGTTCGTGCCTTCTATGCTAACATCCAGAGTCCTACCTTGGAGCCCTTACAGTTCAAAATCCCTTTTGGTAGAGATCGGATGGCTATGATCGACGTCCGGTTGGTTGCGCGACTTCTCAACGTGCCTCTAGGTGATGTACATCCAAGTGAGAAGAATTTGAGGACTCGACGTGAACGAGATCGCCGCACCAGGTTTCTGTGCGGTAAGTTGGTTCCATGGCAGCCTAATAATAGCCTCAAGGCGACGTACATGTCTGAGGATTTGCACCTGCTGCATCATATCTGCACGTTCAATGTCTATCCTAGGTCGACGAACCGCATTGAATGTACACGTCTTATGGTCGATTTCTTATTTCTGGTGGCCCAGGGAGAGAACGTATGTATGGCCACTTTCATCTTATGGCAGATAGTTCTCATAGCCAGGTCGAGGAGAACATCCGAATCCCTTCCCTTTGGCCGACTCATTTGCAAGATTGCGCTTGAGTTTGCCTATAGACTTGGACCCGAATTGTCGGTATCGATCCACACCATCGATGAGTCGACAATGATTAAGATGAAGATTGGGTCGCAATACCGTGAAAATCAACTTGAAAGGGATAGTGGGGATGACTTTGATGAAGAGGAAGATCAAAGCGAAGAAGACCCTAGAGCAGAGGATCAGGAAGAGGTTCAGGAAGAAGCAGAAGAGGAGGCTCAGGATACTGATGAGAGCCCTCCTCCTTCTGCGCAGACTACTATCGACGACCGCATTGCTCGGATGGAGGAGAGCCAGACCGCTTTGCGAAGGGAAGTCCAAGAACTTCGAGCAGAGGTCGCTGATGCCAAGGCCGTTACGAAGAAGAAATTTGGCAAGGTGACTCGCACCTTGAAGGCAATCCTGTGTTGCTTACAGGATAAGGGTGCTCCTCCTCCGTCGCCAGACTCCGACTAGCGACGCGATCCTTGATGTTGTTATGAGTAGTTAGCCATTTCCTGTTTTATGTGTGTAAAGCCTATTAGGGCTAGTGCTTTGCTTATGTTGCTGTTGCTTAACTGTTTTTATTTCCATGTAATTCTAGTCATGATGCTTGTAAGGATATATCCCTTGTATTGTGACAATTTTGATTAATTGAAATGCATGGAATGCCTTTGACTCTTTAGTGAATGATTGTGGTGTATATGTGCACTTGAGACTGACAAGGTTGCGCCCTATTTTGAATATAGGGAATGCCACCTAAGATTACGAGGAGCGCGGTTCGGCTTTCATTGTCTGAGCAGATGGATCAGACTCCTTCTCAGTCTGGCACTCGTCCGGACCCTGCTGTGGGCCCGATTCCTGAGACTGTTCGATCGTCTCAGCCTGCTGTTGGTCCTACAGATGGACCACCGCCATTTACACCATCAGTTAGAGAGCCACAGCGCGCATCTACTTCTGCACCTCATCATCCACAGCCTGCTCCACCCCCTGATAGATTCGAGCAGATGATGGCTATGATGCTACAGCAGCAGCAGCTTTTGACCACTATAGTTGGGACTTTAGCCCAGGGTGGGGGTGCGACTACCTCTACTCCACCTGCACCACCTGCGCATCCAGCTGAGGATGCCTATACTTACGCCCAGGATGAGGGCATAGCACATCCTGCGCAGCCTGCTTTCCCTGCGGGGAATCCTGCCGACACACGGGGCCTTCTGGAGCGATTTCAGCGCTTACGGCCTCCTACTTTTTCGGGTTCTCACAGACCCGAGGAGGCTGAGTTCTGGCTCGACCGAGTGTCGAAGATTCTACGCATGTTGCACTGTACCGAGACTGAGCAGGTAGAGCTGCCTACCTTCCTATTTGAGAGAGAGGCCAGTATGTGGTGGGATAGTATATTGCGGACTGTTGCTGCAGATTTCGTATGGACATGGGCAGCATTCGAGTTCCGCTTCCATGAGAAGTATTATCCCCAGACCTACAGGCACGAGAGGGAGAATGAGTTTCTCCGTCTCAGGCAGGCAGCGATGACGGTTACCGAGTATGAGCATCGGTTCACAGAGTTGGGCAGGTACGTCCCGACGATTCTAGCTGATGAGCAGATGCGCATACGGCGCTTTTTGGAGGGCTTGCGACCGGATATTCGGTCGAAGATGTGCTGCGTCAGTTTCCCCTCCTATGCGGAGTTGGTTCACATGTCCATACGGGCAGAGCAGGACGTGGATCGACTTGCGCGATCTCGAGGCCAGACTACTTCCAGGCCGCTACCGGAGTTGCCAGATAGGCCCTTCGCGGGCAAGAGGCCTCGCATTGATCCTCCTACCAGGACCACGGTGCCTGTACGACCGTTTCGGTGCCCTGATTTATCATGCACATACTGTGGGAGGACGGACCATTTAGCGCAGAGTTGCTTTTCCAGGATGCGGGACAGTGGGTTCTCACCGCCGCAGAAGATTGATCGTGTACGTCCGCAGGCGATATCAGCACCGCCTATACGGTCAGCTCCTGTGCATCCTTCTTTCCGACCTACGGTATCGCAGATTCGACAGCCTCCACGGCCCTTGACTCAGCGGCCAAACCGGCCACAGCATGCACGAGTTCATGCACTGACCGCTGAGGCAGCTACGGCGCTGACTTTCCAGCATTCAGCCTTCGAGGTCACGGGCCATATCGAAGGTACTCCCGTTCTTATCATGGTGGACACTGGTTCCACGATTTCTTTGATATCGTGTGCCGTAGTCAGACGTCTTGGGTTGCAGACTATCACTATGGATAGCGTGCGAGTCCTTGCAGCTCATGGAGATTATTCGGATGCCACCCAGATGTGTGAGGGTTGTTTAGTTGATCTGGGAGGCAGGACGATGACTCTTGATCTGGTCGTCGATCCCTCGCTCGTTTATCTCGACGTCATTCTTGGCATGGACTGGTTGACTGCAGCGAGAGCCGACATTGACTGCGAGGCTCGTGTGGTGACGGTGTACGAGCCTGAGGGCACGCCTTTCACATTTCCAGTGCGGGTAAATCTTCCTTTCCGCATTCTTAGCTACGCCACTCTATTGCGCGACGCTGGTGCCCAGGTACTTGAGCAGACGCCAGTTGTTTCTGAGTTCGGGGATCTGTTCAGGAAGATCCCTGGTTTGCCGCCCCGACGTGAGATCGATTTCACTATCGATCTGATTCCTGGTTCTACACCCGTCTCACTGCCGACGTATCGCATGGCACCATGTGAGATGGAGGAGTTGAGGACGCAGATTGATGGTCTGCTAGAGCTTGGCTTTATACGGCCTAGCGTGTCTCCTTGGGGAGCACCGGTCTTGTTCGTGAAGAAGAAGGACGGTTCGCTGCGATTGTGTATTGATTATCGCAGGCTGAACCAGCTCACGGTGAAGAACAAGTACCCTTTACCCAGGATCGATGACTTGTTTGATCAGTTGAGAGGAGCGCAGTACTTCTCGAAGATTGATCTTCAGTCAGGATATCATCAGCTACGCGTCAGAGATGAGGACATGCAGAAGACAGCATTCAGGACCAGTTTTGGTCACTACGAGTTCCTCGTGATGTCGTTCGGTCTCACGAACGCACCGGCCGTGTTCATGGATCTGATGAACCGGGTATTTCGGCCTTTCCTCTATCGATTCGTCGTTGTCTTCATCGACGACATTTTGGTGTACTCTAGGAGTCGAGAGGAGCATGAGGAGCACTTGCGTTTGGTCCTTGATACGCTCAGACGACATCAGTTGTTCGCACAGTACAAGAAGTGCGATTTCTGGAAGCAGGAGGTAAAGTTTCTGGGACACGTGGTGTCCAAGGACGGCATGACAGTTGACCTGTCTAAGGTAGCTGCGGTGCAGGACTGGGAGCAGCCTGGTTCTGTCACTGAGGTGAGGAGTTTCTTGGGTCTCGCTGGCTACTATCGGCGCTTCATTCAGGATTTCTCGAAGATCGCGAGACCCTTATCTCAGTTGACACGGAAGGACGTGAAGTTCGCCTGAAATAATAAGGCGGAGTCAGCTTTTCAGGAGCCGAAGAACAGACTTACGTCCGCCCTTGTGCTAGTATTGCCAGAGCAGGGGGTTAGATACACTATATACACTGACGCGTCTAGCGTTGGTTTGGGTTGTGTCCTTATGCAGAGGGACAGGGTAATTTCGTATGCCTCGAGACAATTAAGGAAGCACGAGGAGAATTACCCTACACACGACCTGGAGTTGGCAGCCGTTATATTCGCACTGAGACTCTGGAGACATTACCTCTGCGGAGAGGAGTTCGAGCTCTTTTGCGACCACAAGAGCCTCAAGTACATATTCACGCAGCGAGACTTGAATATGAGGCAGCGACGATGGATGGAGACGCTGAAGGACTTCAAGTTTGAAGTCTCTTACCATCCTGGGAAGGCGAACCTTGTGGCTGATGCGTTGAGCCGCAAGAAGGCGATAGAGTTTGCGGCTCCGCTGATGGTTGCCGAGTGGGATATGGTGGAGTTTTTGCGAGACTTTGAGCAGAAACTCACCGTAGAGGAGCCATTTGAGTTCATCGCACACGTACAGGTGCGATCCCAGATCGATGACCGTGTCATCGAGGCGCAGAGGGACGACGCGCATCTTACTGAGCTTCGAGAGCAGGCCAGTGATGATGCTGACGCCGACTGGCGAGTTGGTATGGATGGGGGCTTACGTTACCGTGGCTGCCTATGCGTCCCAGATGTCCCTGACTTGAGACGAGAGATTCTCGAGGCTGCGCATTCTACTAGACTCGCGATGCATCCAGGCAGTACGAAGATGTATCGTGACGTGAAGAGGACGTATTGGTGGGAAGGTATGAAGACCCACATAGCTGAGTTCGTGTCCCGTTGTCTCACTTGTCAGCAGGTGAAGGCAGAGCATCGCCGACCACCTGGACTTTTGCAGCCTATGCCGATTGCAGAGTGGAAATGGGATTTCATTTCCATGGACTTCATTTCTGGGTTACTGAAGACGAGGAAGGGGCATGATTCCATTTGGGTGATCGTCGACCGATTGACGAAGTCGGCGCACTTCCTACCGATCAGAGTTACGAACTCTGCAGACGAGCTGGCTAGATTGTATATCCGAGAGATTGTGCGTCTGCATGGAGTTCTGTTGGAGATCGTGTCGGACAGAGACACGCGGTTCACTTCTATTTTCTGGACTCGCATTCAGGAGGCTATGGGTGTGAAGTTGAAGTTCAGTACTGCCTTCCACCCACAGACGGACGGACAGACGGAGCGAGTGAACCAGATCCTGGAGGACATGTTGCGGGCTTGCGCATTGGACTTCAAGGACAGTTGGGATGACTGTCTTGCATATGCGGAGTTTGCGTACAACAATAGCTTCCAGACGAGTATCGGCATGGCACCTTATGAGGCGCTGTATGGGCGACCTTGTCGCGCACCGCATTGTTGGTTAGAGGTCGGTGAGCGCAGCTTGATTGGCCCAGAGTTGGTGCAGGCGACGTCAGAGAAGATTGATATTATTCGACGTCGGCTTCTTACAGCGCAGAGCAGACAGAAGAGCTACGCCGATACGAGACGGAGACCACTAGAGTTCACAGTCGGGGATCATGTGTTTTTACGAGTTTCCCCTATGAAGAGAGTCCTTCGATTCGGGAAGAAGGGGAAGCTGGCACCGCGATTCATTGGTCCATTTCAGATCCTCGATCGTGTGGGAGCAGTGGCTTACCGATTGGCTTTACCCACGCCCCTCGCGAGCGTCCACAACGTATTTCATGTTTCTATGCTGAAGAAGTACGTTGCTGATCCTTCCCATATCATCAGATGGGAGCAGGTGCAGTTAGGTGAGGATGTTACTTATATCCTGCGACCGACACGCATCTTAGACCGGAAGGAGCAGGTACTGCGTAGCAAGGTGATTCCCCTTGTGAAGGTACTATGGACGCATCACTCTGAGGAGGAGGCTACTTGGGAGACAGAAGCCGAGATCAGAAAGAACTACCCACAACTTCTCGAGGAGTATGAACAGGTACAAATTTCGAGGACGAAATTATTTGTTAAGGGGGGTAAATTGTAACGCCCGTGAAAAAATCCGTACTTGGAATCGAGTACCGATTTGACCCGAAATCATGTATAAATAATTTTCATGAAAATTAAACGTAAGTTGGCTAGCGCAACGCTAGAGTAGCTGGGAAATAGTCCCTGATCACTTTAAATACGTTCTACAAGACCCAAATTGAGTAGAACAGACAACTCTACAATACTCTATACCCTTGGATCAAACTCTAAGCAGGTTTGTCCTCTGGACCATATTGAACTTTTGTATTGGATTTAGACCGCGCGTCGAAGGTCCGATACCTCCTATCTTAGACCATTAGAACCGCCCAGCTGGACTTGACAATCATCTCGAAAATCAAGTCAAACCGATAATCACAGAGTATTTCGTTGAACCCGGACTGAAGCGACCGCGAATAGGGACGAATTGGGAATTTCAAATTCAAATCTGGCACACGACTTGACGCGTCAGTATTAAGCGTTCTGACCGTCAGAATTCATCCAGATTACACTCTCGGATCAGGAAAAATATCTATTTATTATCATGGGACTTTCAGCCCTGATCTATGTGCGGTGACCGCTGAACTGAAACTGGTCCGCCACGTGCGATCTGTGAATCCTGCCAGACTGAAAACTTAATACGAGGTACATCTGGTACCCATGAGCTTAAGTCTGATCGCAATCGACCAGGGGACCACCAGAAATCAGTTTTTCGACCGAAACAGCCCCGAAATGGATAGGCATTAAGTAAACTTCGTCCCGGAGCCTATTTTCGGCGTTTCCAAGCTTATAAAAGGGGTTGAAACCCTCATTCCTTCCTTGCATACGAATTTCACAAACCCTAGAAAAGAGAGAGAGAGTTTGAGAGAAAGGGAAGAGGAGATTTTTCCCGCATCCGAGCCCCTGACAGTGCTGCTTCAACACTTCATTCCAATCACCTGGCTGGTGATTTTTCCACTTTTTCAGGTATAGAAAAACCCCAAAAACTTACTGATTTAGGGTTTATGTAGATTCTGAACATGTTAGCTAACGTAATCCATGAATCAGGTTCTCCTACTGTCATAGACGAAGCGTACACTCTCCGTTCAAAATCCCGCGACCGTAAGAGATTAGGTGAGGATTTTAGACGCTTTGATTGTCGGTTTACAACGCTTTCAATGTCGTTTAATAGTAGATTATCGACGGCATCGCCGTTTGACATGTACAACATGCTCTCCGTTTCCTGTTTCGCAAATTAACGAAGAATATGAGATTTAGGGCATTTTAGTCATTTGTAGGAAGTACGGTCTCCATGCATAATTTGCTGACGTGATTGACATGATTTGTCGCCGCATTAGAGAGTTAGGAATGCTTGCATAATCAGTTTGGCGAAGAGATTCGCCAAGTTGCGCACTTTGGGTCGACATACTATATGTGGACTTAAGTGTGTAGCGTATGTGTTTGTATAAATGCTTGTATTAGTATGTATTGCATTGAATGATGTTATGTAGTAGATTGAGATTGATTTCATGATTAATATGCTGACCTAAATGATTTCCTATATGTTGACCTTATGCATGATTGCATCACATGCATAGAAATGATGCCTTGAAGATTTTCCTAAGTTGAATATGCATGGAAAGTATGCCTTGAAGATTTGCCTTAGTTGAATGTGATAACATGTGCTAACATGCTCACATGATGTGTTTCAATTCCAATACCCTGGTATATAGCGTTAATGTAATTCAATAGATGTGTGGGACTTGACCTAGTCCAGGCAGTCGGTAACCGAGCGAATTCGTGGCTGACTGGTCATAGCCACGAACGACGCGTCGATGAACGTGATTCGTGTTGAGAGTTGGCGACAGTGGTTAGGCCACGCGAAGTGTTTTACACACTTCATGTCGTTTAACTCGAGATGCGATCGCACTAGTCGAGCCCGTCAAGTAACCCGACTGGCCGATGTTTGTTCACCTTGTATGTATCATAACTGCTTGAACCTAGGGTACTGAACTTACCATTGTAAACCCTATTAACCGTGGTACCTTGATCCACGAAGACTCATGAGCCGGGCATGGTGGTATGGGACACCGTGGTCGAGCTGTCGGCCTACGCTGGGGCCACAAACCTCCCCGTAGTGACCAGTGAGCACCTTGACTCGTGAGCAGATTATGGTGGTATGGGACACTATATTCTAGCTGTCGGCCTACACTGATCAGGCGACGAGCCCTTTGTAGTGACCGCGAGCGTATTCTGAGTCCACGGGAGGCGACGACGCTTCCGTGCAGTAGAGTACAGTAGGCCTGTATTGATAAGGTGATGGGGGAGCGGTGCAACGAGTGCGAGCAACAGCCCTGGCAGCCCTTGCAGTGACCTACGAAATATACATCGTATGAGATTACTAGGAGTGACGACCCTAGACAGGATCCGTGTTGGGATTGATACAAGGGAAGTACCTTAGTTTCTCAATCCTGCTGTTTGAATGGACTAATAACAACCTGGTAATCATTTCACCATAGCATTACATGTGCCTGGAAGATGTGGAGCAATCTAGGGAGTGTGGCATGCCGCGGTCGTAAGATGTTGCCGCATGAGGGTGATCGTCAGTGAGGGCATACATCACGTCATATCATCTTGCATTAATAACAGTATTAGGATTGTCTGATTTACTGCTTTACTATTATCGCGTGATTGAATTGTGAACATGCTAATCTTTGCTCTATGATTCCACTGAGTTGATCACTCATTCCCACGTTACGGGATGGTGTTTGCAACACCCACCAGACCCTGTTGTAGTTGCAGGCGAGGACGAGATCCAGGAGGTGGAGCCGGAGATTGACGAGGACCAGGATGAGTTCTCGTATATGCAGTATCACGACGGCTTCCCGTAGGTGACCTGGATCGAGGGGGACTTCAGTGGGACTATTTTGAACTTTATTCTTTTGTTTATTTACATGTATATGAGACTCAGAGATGTAGTCATACTTTGGAGATAGATGAGATTACTTTGTTTTTCCATACAGTGATATATACATTGTTTAGTCTTCCGCTTGCTTTTATCACTGGATCTGAAGTATGAATTGCAGTTTTGGTATACTTTTACTCATGTGAATGCTTTAAATCAGACAACATTGAATCATAACCATTTTTGTTGCATAAGTGACGGTCTGGAACTCGAGAGTTGAGTTTATACACGACCCCCGATTTTCAGGGTGTTACAGGACCCCACCTGCGTGTACAACAGAACCAAAGATTCTAAACCACTGCACGTTGTGGCAACGTCCGAAACGAGTGCGGGTATGAGAAATCTTTCAAAACTCCCCTGCAAAACTCCTCCACCACAAAATTTTCCACAGATCTAGACCATCCAAACTAAGATGATGTAAGATCCGACCACACCCCAAGCATCGGGAGTTCGGAAGAATCCCTGCATTTCTAGGATTTGTAAAAACAACATACGATGTAAGCAAAAAAAAAAAACATTTCGCTGAACCCATCATGTAAACGACTATGAAGTCTCAATCCAAAGCACCCCTGAGCTTTCCACAACCAATGTGAACCTTCCACTAAAATCAGAATGTGGAAAGGAGGGACCCGTACAAATCCGCCATTGATGCTGGCTATCTCCTTCACCGAGAAGCAACAACCGTAGGAAACCACCAGCCATCATTTTAGGACCCTAACGATACCACTGATGCCCCACTCAAATGCTCTTAAACCCCCAAAAATAATAGGAGTAGAAGAATTATTGATCAAACCTGTTGTTCAAACCAAACAGCCACCAAACAACGAACGTGCGCAATCACGCTGAGCGTGAATTGTTGTTTCATTAGAAATGGGATTCACTCTCATAATAGGATTTTCGAAATCCATTTAAAGCCCTCCCACCATCCGTATCCAACATTAGAGAAGAGAGAGAGAGAGAGAGAGAGAGAGAGAGAGAGAGAAACAAGATAGAGTGAGAGAGAAGGAAAAGAGAGAAGAAGAACGGAAGTTCAGGCGTTGTAAACAGCGCCCAGACTCGCTGAATTCCAACAATAATCCTGGCCTGTCATTATAAACAATGCGTAGACCCACTGAATTCCAACAATGATCCTGGCCTATCGGAGCAACTCTGACCAGACATTGACAACAAAGAAGAGAGATAGGGGGAAGCGTATGACAACCTATCCAAGAGTCTGATTCGACGATCCTATACGATCCACCTCTCTTAATTTAAAACTGTTTGTCCATTTCCTTTCTTCTTCTTCTTTTTTTTCTTACCTTCTATCTCCAGTGACATATGTGTAGAATTCTATCATGTCGAACTAAGTCGACTTGACGAAAGGATACACCAATATCTCGAAATTCTAAGATGAAGCTCGTGCGGTATATGGCACATCCAAGCCATGCCTCAACCAAGGTTTCCTTTCAAGTCCCTTAATTTAATTAGATCTAACACTATCATAAATCGGGACCTAACTTAATTCTAACTGTTCAAAATATGTGAATTAGGGTAAAGTTTGACCATAAAGCGTGTCTCTTGATGAAAACACAGCCAAAGGTGAGGGTTTTTCCTCTAAATTTTACGATGATTTGATATGATTATCTTATTTTTATATGCTTCAAGTTTTATTATTGTGAATCATCACCATAAGGATGACTGTTGTAGAATTTAATTTGTCACATTGTTACCTTGTCACACAAGTACAATGTTGGAAATTCCACTTCTGACAATCGATATAATATCGTGGACGTAATGCGTTTCAAGTAGCGGCCCTCTTGGTTGGCATGTAATCATGTAGGTTGGTGAGTGGTACACATCGATGTAAGTAAATCGTCATGCGTGTTACATCACTTCTCGGGATTGGATGTCGTAAATAGTCACTATATGAACACATCGTGTCACATAAATCCCCCAATCGTGTAGTTGTATCACTTTAAGATATTCACATAAATCCACGTTAACGTTGGACACGCCGACTAATCTCCGTAGTGTGAGAATGCGAGGCGAGTCGGATATCTTTAAACTACTTTCCACATTATGATCATGATCGCTGGGTGTGATGAACTGCATATACTTTTCTATACATGCATCTCATATATAATGTCTGTGCATACTGATACCACTTGTATTTGTGGAGTATGAGACATATCGGGACACTTTTGTTATTCTTATGAATCACTTGAATCAATGTAAACTTTAAAAGATAACCACCATTATGAGTAGGGCATTGATCCTCTCCAACGATACAAACATTACAGGTGAAGCACAGACTAAAGATGCCAACGTTGATCACTCTATGGAAGATTATTCAGAATAAATGAGGAGGATAACATTACATTTACATTTATTTTCTATTGCACACTTTGAGAGGGCATTAGACATTTAACATAATTTTATGCCTTGATGGAAAAAGAAGTATAATTAATTTTATTCTTGTGATTGGGTACCTTTATGAATGTAATTAGATGTGGAAAAAAAATGTGCGATTCTAAAGCATCTAGGGAAGATAGGTTCAAGATCTTCTCTGGAGATCATGAGATTCACCAATGACGTAATCGTGATCCCAAGATCCTCTCCAAGGATCTCAGGGGATCCCTCAACTCAACTGGGAAGTTCGTTCCATACTACTGCCTCTCGTCAACTATAAATAGAGAGGCCTCTAATGGTGAAAGGTGCGCATCATCATTAGCTCTAAACCCTCGATATTCAACTAAGACCCAGATCATGTCCCTGACTTAGGCATCAGAGGGTCCATTGCTCTAGCCAGGGTCTTCCTTGTCTATACCTTATGCAAGTGAACAAGTTCAGAAAGGGGCTAACCAGATTTTTACATCAACAATTCTTCCCAATGAAGATTTGTTACATTTTGAGTGAGTTCTAAATGAATGCATTCTGAAAGGTTGGTATGCATGATATATTGAAATATGGCGTGAGTTAGGGTTTCATATTTAGGGCTTTGTTTGCAAGTGATGAATCCAAAATGGCTCAAATGTATTATCCGCGCCGCCGATGATTTTTCGAAATGGGGCTAGCCCTTTAAGTGCGTCTTTTTCCTTTTTAAAGTGTTTACAATTGCTTCGCAAAAATTTAAACTAATTCATAACCCTAGAGAAAGGATAAGACAACTTTCTTTATATATATATATATATATATATATATATATATATATATATATATATGGAAATGGTACTATAAGGTGGACCTCATGAAAAGTTCCCATGAGGTCGAGTTGTGTCGAACATCAACCCCTTACATTTGATGGGTCCCCTCTAGGTCATGGGATATCCCAAAAATCATTCATATAAGAAACTTAGGTGGGCCATACCATCTAAAATGACGTGAAATGAAACACATAAAACACGTGGTGGGGCCCACCTGAGTTTTGGATGTTGTTGAAATTTGGTCTGACCACTCATCCAAGTGGGACGCACACAATTAATGGGCTGGATCTATGAACCACATCTTGGTGGGCCCAATAAATGATTATGAATGTTTTAATGGGAGGGTAACCCCTCTCAGCTGTTATATGTGGTGTGGCCCACCCAAGTCATGGATTGACTTGATTTTTAAGCCCATGGCCCACCATTAAATGATGCATCTGACTGATGGGGTAGATGTTCAACACGCATCACGGTGGGCCCACACAGCTCGACATCATAGTATCACTTCCTATATATATATATGTGTGTGTGTGTGTGTGTGTGTGTGTGTGTGTGTGTGTGTGTCTATATATATATATATATATATATATATATATATATATATATATATATATATATATATATATATATATATATATATATCCGTGTGTCCCCCAATTCTTACACCAAGATAATAAATAGTCCTATATTATGTTTTTTTTTTTTCCACTTGGCTTGGACCATTTTCTTTGTGAGTAACAAAATTTCAGCATATATTTTCCCCTCCAATTCTAAGCGCCTATTTGGGTGCCACATCTTAAATTGAACTCATTTTAATCAGTCTTAATTATGCATAGAGATTGCATTAATTCTTTTTGGGTTGAAAATAATCTTCATACCAACCATCACAATCTCTGATACACAATGATGATTTACGAAAATGAGTTCAAAAGAGACGAACTCAGTATTTAAGTGGCATCCAAACAGGCCCAAACTTTCAGTAAGCTTTATAGAATTTGAGCTTTTGGTAAGCTTTATAAGATTTTTATGATTGCTTGGCGAAAGTTCAATGACTAACTTTTATTTGACATCACCCCTTCTAGGGTTGGGATTGATTGGCAATCCCTCCCTAGAAATTGATTCAACCATGAATTAGAATATGCCACTGAGGTCAAAGCCTTAAGAGAATTTCCATGCTTTGAATCTTAGCTGTTCATGTCCTGAATGATTGATGGCCCATCCATGCTTTGAATCTTAGCCATTTGTGTCTTGAATAATAGATGGCTCACCGATTAACTTCTCTATGAAAACCTGTAGAGCAGGCTACCATTTCTGGTCAGCTTACTGGTGGGCGGACTTCATTGGTCATCGGACCATTGATTTCCCAAGTGGAGGCGTTGATCGTCCTAAAGAAATCAATCATAACAGCGGGCCTTCTAAAAATGTCCGTCGTTGGGTTCGGTCCTATCATCCTCCAAGGATTTGCATGTGTATTGATGGGAGATCCCTCTGATTTTGATTGGAAAATGCATTAGCGATTATTGTCAATCATGTCCAAGATCCAGGCAATCCATCAGCCACAGCCCGCAATCTGGATTGCCTGACCCAAAAATAGAGCTGGGCATCGAGTCTGAGTTAGACCGAGTTAGGGCTGACCCGACTTGATCAGGTTTTGAAATAGGCCTGACCCAAACTCGGTACCGAGCCCAGCATGCCTGATCCAATTCGAGTCCAGGTCTTTCCTAGACTAATCCGGATTGAATCCAACCCGGTCACAAGTACCAAGTCGGGTCGAGTCGAGTGCAACGGGTATTCATGGGCTGAAATCACCACTCAAAGCCAAAATTGCAGCCTCTCCATTAGTGACACGGCATCTCATATCTGAAATGTTAGTTCTGATATATATATATATATATATATATATATATATAGGGAAAAGGTACTATGCGCTCGACCTCACGATAAGCTCCCGTGAGGTCAAGCTATGTGGGCCCCACCGTGATGCGTGTCGACCATCAACACCCTGCATTTGATGGGTCCCCTTAAATTATGGGATATCCCAAAAATCAGCCATATACAGAACTCAGGTGGGCCATACCATCTAAAATCATGTGAAGACATGCCAAAAACATATAAAAGCACTTGGTGGGGCCCACCTGAGTTTTGAATGCTGCTGAAACTTGGTATGGCCCCTCATCCTAGTGGGACACACATAATGGATGGGTTGTATTTGTAAACCACATCTTGGTGGGCCAAAAAATGATTATGAATGTTTTAATGGTGCACGGCCCCTCTCAACTTTTGTATGTGGTGTGGCCCACAAAAGTCACGGATTGACTTGATTTTTGAGACCTAGGTCCATGATGGAATGGTGCATCTAACTGATGGGGTCACTACAAGAAAATAGGCCTTTAGCCACAATTTTTTAGCCTCGGTTGAAAAAAGGGAGGCTAAATGTGTCTTTTAGCCTCAGTTGTTAAGGAATTGAGGCTAAAAGTTTATCTTTCGCCTCAATTACATAGGAACCGAGGTGAAAAGTCTATCTTTTAGCCTCAGTTGCATAGGAACCGAGGCGAAAAGTCACCTTTTAGCCTCTGTTGCATAAGAACCAAGGTAAAAAGTCTACCTTTTAGCCTCAGTTGCATATGAACCGAGGCGAAAAGTCTAGTTTTTAGCCTCAGTTGCATAGGAACCGAGGCAAAAAGTCTACCTTTTAGCCTCAGTTACATAGAAACGGAGGCGAAAAGTTTACCTTTTAGCCTTAGTTGCATAGGAACCGAGGTGAAAAGTCACTTTTTAACCTCAATTGCATAGGAACCGAGGCGAAAGGTCCGCCTTTTAGCCTCAGTTGCATAGGAAACGAGGCGAAAGGTCTACCTTTTAACCTCAGTTGCATAGGAACCGAGGTGAAAGGCCTACCTTTTAGCCTCATTTGCATAAGAACCGAGCTGAAAGGCCTACTTTTTAGCCTTAGTTGCATAGGAATCGAGGCAAAAAATCTACTTTTTAGCCTCAGTTGCATAGAAACTGAGGCCAAAAGTCTACTTTTTAGCCTCCGTTATATGAGAACCGAGGCCAAAAGTCTATATTTATGAATATTGAAAAAAATTGACAAAATTAAAAGAATTAATAATTTTAAAAAAAATTGATAATTGTGAAAAAATTGATAAGTTTGAAAAAAATGGAGATAATTGGGAAAAAATTGAGAATTTTGAAAAAAAAAATTTGGGAGTTTTGAAAAAGATTTGAATATTGAATTTTTTACGAACTAAGAATTTTTAAAATTTTTAAAAATTAAGAAATTATTTTTTGAAAAATTAAGAAAAAAAATGATAATTATGAAAAAGTGTGAATTTTTTTAAAAATCGAGAATTTAAAAAAATTTAAGAATTTTGAAAAAATTTGAAATTTTTGAAAAAAAAGAATTTTGAATTTAAAAATCTGGAAAAAAAATTAAAAATTTTCAAATAATTAAAAATTCTGAAAAGAAAAATAAGAAATTTCAAATGAAATCGGATGGTCAGAGGAAAGATTTCACACAAAAGCCAAATGTGTGCTTTTTAGCCTCGGTTGTATAGGAACCGAGGCTAAAAGTCTAATGGATGCTTTTTCCCTGGCTCTTTTTCTCACTTGCTGTGCGAGCAAGCGAGAGATATCTTCGTTCTCTTTCGAAGGTTTTTCCCTGGGATTTTCTCACGTGCATGGATGCTCCATTCCTTTGCATGTATGCATGTATAACATACATACATTCGACGCCATCGTCAACTCCTTCCATCCTTCTACCCTTCTCCTATAATACCTTCCGTCCCTGCCTCCGTTGTTCGTCCGGAAGCAAGGAAAAAAAACGCAGAGAGAGAGAGAGAGGGGTAGGGAAACGAAAGAGGAGAGAAGGAAACCGACGAAATCCTCTCGCAACTAGGGTTGCAGAAACTCTAACCGGTTTTCCTATCCCTTTTCTCTCTCTCTAATGCCCTACATTCTGAAAATCCCTGGAATTTCCATCCTAAGTTTCTTCCACACGCTCCTTGATCTGCATTACCGGGATTTTCTGGAGAGAAAATGGGGGGTTTCTAGGGTTTATAGCTGAGAAAGAATAGAAGCCTCTGAAATCCCAGTTTTTTCCTGAATTTTCTAGAAATCTGTTCTGTTTTCCTGTTTGTAGAGGTGGATCTGACCATCGGAGATCTTCAAGGTGCTTTGTGTTTGTCACTTCAGAGTTTTTTGGAGAGGAATCGAGAGGTTTTCGGGTTGCTGGCTTCAGTGATACTGAATCCTCAGAATTTGAGTTTTCCCATCTCCTTTTTGGAGACATCTACCATTTTTTTTGCTTGGATCGGAGCTCAATCAGCGCAGAAGCTCGGATCTCTGGAGTTTCCAGACCTTTGGCTTGCTCATTTTCACTGAATTTTGTAAGAAATCTGACCTCTTGTGTTTCTTTCTCTTTTCCTCCAAAGGAATATGATCTATCTTTCCTTTCCAATCTCTGTTCAGCTCGTCCTTTAAAGCTTTTCATGAGTTTCTTTGATACGTTAAAACTCTCAAAAGTTAAAGTCATCTTTGAACTATTTCTGTTGTTCGATTTCTTTATTTTGCATTTTATAGGTTTTTCCTTCATTAGATTGATGTTCAGCTGTTTATCTAATTCTATTTAAATTAGATGTTGCAATGCTGGATATAATACGTTTTCTTTTTTATTGGATGCTGGATATAAAACTTTTGTAGCTCCTAAGAAGTTCTAAATGGTAGCTGATCATTCTGCACTACGTACTGGATATACATATGGTTCACTTGAGTTTTGATTCTATCTCATTTTTTTAGCTCGTGTCCTAAAATGATTTGGCAAAGAAAATGGATGGGGTGAATTTCTCATCAACATTACAGTGGCCCTACCTAGCTCCCATGGCAAGAAGTTCATGGGAAAGATTTCCGAAGAAAAGTCTGATGGGTTTGTCACTTGTGAGAGCCATTCCGAAGAAACTGCAGCCTCCTAGGTTTGATGACGGAGAAACTGCAGAATGTATGGCAACTCCTGGAGTATCATTTGGGCTTGTCTGGACCTCCTTTGGTGGAGACGTCCAGTTCGTTGAGGCCACATCAATGGTGGGAAAGGGTGATTTGCATCTCACTGGCCAACCTGGTGATGTTATCAAAGAATCTGCTCAAATAGCTCTAACATGGGTAATTTTTGTTCATTTCTTCTTATCCGACATGGACTGTTCGGTTCTTATGAGTCACAGATGCCAGCATGGTTTTAAATGGCAACTCCATTCCTAATGCATCCATCCCTTGTTTCCATGATAGGCAACCTTTAGCTTGTGGTCTCAATTTCATGTTCAGTTTTGACCTCGTCCTATTGGCTATTTCAGAAATCCTCATTGCTGATGTATCTTATTTGTTTTAGGACATACTTCATCAGAAATGAAATTCCTCAACTGACATTCATTCATGACCCAAAAAAGAAAAAAGAAAAAGAAAAAGGAAAAAACTAGTCTAGAGAGTTCAAAATTCAAGTAAGAATTGAATCAGGCATGTAATGAATCAGTTTTTGGAGATTCTTTAGGTATGGAAAATATCAAAGATTCTTTAGCTATTGAAAATTTCAAAGATTCTTTAGCTAAGGCCTGTAGTTGTGTCATGCAGGCTTCTTTTTCAAATGATTGTTATATACATTTGGGATGTATCTTTCAATAAAAATATACGTTTGGGATTTTATGTAACATATTTATTTAAATGTTCATTAATTTTGTAGGTAAGGGCAAGAGCAGCAGATCTTAAGTTTTCAGCTGCTGGGGATATCAATTTGCTTGAGAATCAGCATATTCATATACATTTTCCAGCAGGAGCGGTACCTAAGGATGGACCCTCTACAGGAGTCACTTTGGTAACATCTCTAGTTTCTCTGTTTAGTCAAAGAAGAGTTCGAGCAGATACAGCAATGACTGGAGATTACTACCGAGCATACATAATCTAGTTTCTCTGTTGCACCAGTACATACTACTAATTATACATGATATAGATTACTACCGAGCATACATAATCTAGTTTACTATTAAGTATACATATGGGTTATATATCCAAATTGATATTGTAATTTACATATGAAATGATGGGTGCTATTATTATAATCTTGCATGTTCGATTAACTGAATATTTATTAAAAGAAAACTAAAAGGGGAAACAAAATGGATGATGGGATCATGGGAAGTTATCTGGCTAATACAAAGAAGAGGAATCCCCCAGCTGCCCTAAAAGGCTTCTATCTGGCTCCTACTAAATGCAGCATCCGGCCTAACCTGTTCCATAACCAACCATTTAGCCCTATGAAATGCTTGATTTGGACATAAGGATTTGTCATTGAAAATCCTGCCATTATGATCCAACCAAATCAACCGAGTGATGCACAAAAGCACCAAGCACCATATCTTCCTTTTCTTCCTACCCTTCCTAGTGAAGTGCCACATTGCAAACAACTCTACAAATTTCCTAGGCATGGCCCAGCAAACCTCCAGTAGCTCAAAGAACCTATCCACACTTTCCTGGAATATGTGCAGTGTAAGAAGAGATGAACCTCATTTTCCTCATTTTTTGGCAAAGGATGCATCTGTTAGGTATTATCATGTCTCTTCCTCAAGTTTTCAAGCATTAGTATCTTGTTTTTGCCAGAAAACCAACCAAAGCCACCAACTCAGGGTGGATCTGGGAACTTCCAAATGTACTGGATCAGATCCTTGTGAGATTGCAACTGGGGATCATGAAGCATCAGGTAGAAGAATCTCACTGTATAAGCTCCAGTCTTACTAGATTTCCATACCCATCTATCCCTATATGAGGTGAGATGTTTGTGATCGTGCAACATTTCCATCAACCTAACATGTTCCGTAAATCTCCTGATTGAGGAGATCCCTCTGAATGTAGCATTTCCATGGTTGATTTTACATAAAACAGAGAATAGATCATACATTTTAATTTTATGTAAATTACTAAATCCACTATAAGATTGTAAACCATAATTTTGTGTTGTGAAAAAATGATTCACATCATAAATGACCCATAATCCAGATTGTGAGATTTGGAAGAGAAAATGTTTTTGGGGTGGCGATTTCTCCAGTCAAAGAAGATACACCATTGCCAAGATTCCATTGACCTGATGTTCTAACAGGTTAAAAGCAGAGTTATTTCTATTTTTGTTTTTGGGTTCAGTCAGTTTCTCGGTTATAATAGGGAAGATAGCACGGGGAGTTGTGTTCATTTGACACATGGATAGTCGCACACAAAATTATTGCTAATGGCGAGTTCTTCTTCTTTACAGATGCTTTCAAACAACCGAACAAGCTGCAGTTGTTCATCAGCCAAGCAAAAGTCATACCCAAATCTTATGTTGTGACATTGTATTATTTGTGGAACCTAATGCTGTGTAATAGTTTGATTGAGTTTGTTTTGAAAACTTTAAATAGTAAACAAGTGAGATTGATTGTTTGATTGAGTTGTTAACTATTTTGTTGGTATTATAGCTTTCATGATTGATTGTTTCGTGAGTGGATTGAATGAATGAATTAGTAGTTTAAATAAATATTTAAAAAAATTAAACATTTTTAGCCTCAATTTGTAACCGAGGCTTGGATTTAGCCTCGGTTGTTGAGAACCAAGGCTGAAATTCCCGTAGCTAAAGGCTTTAGCCTCGGTTGTTGAGAACTGAGGTTAAAAATAGATTTAGCTTCAATTGGAGGCAACCGAGGCCAAAATCTGGATTTAGTCTCAGTTGGAAACAATGGAGGCTGAAATTTTGATTTAGCCTCATTTCAAGAAAACTGAAGCTAAAAAAGTCTTTTAGCCTCACTTGAAGAACCGAGGCTATAAAAGTCAATTTAGCCTCAGTTTTAGCAACTGAGGCTAAAGCCTTTAGCCACGCAGGTTTCAACCTCGGTTTGGATAACTGAGGCAAAACTGAGGCTAAAGGCTTTAGCCTCAGTTTTTAACCTTTTTAGCCTCAATTTTGAACCGAGGCTAAAGCCCCCTTTTCTTGTAGTGGGTAGATGTTCGAAATACATCACGGTGGGGCCCACATAGCTCGACCTCATGGGACGGACTCGTGAGGTTGAGCGCATAGTACCTTTTTTCATATATATAAAGAGAGAGAGAGAGAGAGAGAGAGAGAGAGAGAGAGAGAGGAACTCTCAGCTACGCACCGGTTCATACGTTATTATGTGCGAACCTTCCTATCAACCGTCAGATAAAGCATACGGTCTGGATGAAGGCACTCTTAGCGCGAGCTTGAAAGAGCAAGTCCTTCTCTTGCACGCCTCTTCACCTTATTCCCTAACTCTCCGAAGGATGCGGTGAAAGCATTTTCACATGAAATTCTTCCGCTAGAATGCTAGGTGGGTCTCACTAAGATGTAAGTAATAAATTCACACCATTCATACATTTTTAAAAATAATTTTATGGTATGAACCCAAAACTGAGGTAGATCAAAATCTCAAGTGGGTCATACAGTGTTGATTGAACCTCACCATTAAAAACTTCTTGGGGCTACCGAATTTTTGGATCAAGCTGATATTTATTTATTTTCCACCATCCAGGTCTGCATAACCTAATCTATAGGTTGGATGTCAAATAAATATCATGGTGGGCTCTAGAAAATATTTAACGATGAGAATCATTATCACCGCTGCTTCCGGTGGTGTGGTCCGCTTGAGATTTGGATCTGCCTCAGTTTTGGGATAATGCCCTGAGATGATAAGGAAAAATGGATGGACAAGTTAGATTTCTCAAAAACATTATGGTGGGCCCCACTTAGGATTTCAGCGCGCAAAAGATTTTCGCAGGAAATCCGCGTTCGAAAAAATTGCGCTGTAGATTTCTTACGAAAGGCTTTCGCAAGAAGTTCCTGCATTGGAAACCTAAATGCAACCCACCGTGATGTTTTTGAGAAATCCAATTTGTCCATCCATTTTATGAGATCATTTTAGGACATGCGTATAAAAATGAGCCAAATCCAATACTCAAGTGGATTTGGCTTACGCGATGGTTGATAGGAAGGTTCGCACGTAATGTGCGTAAGTGAGCATTCCTCTCTCTCTCTCTCTCTCTCTCTCTCTCTCTCTCTCTCTCTCTCTCTCTCTCTCTCTCTCTCTCTCTCTCTCTCTCTATATATATATATATATATACACACACACACACACACACACACACACACACATACACACACGAGTCGAGTTTCGGATCGAGTTGAGTCAATATCGAGTTGTATTTTGGGTCGAGTGTAGTTGCTAGGTGACTCGAACTTGACTTGGTTTGAGTTCGGATTGGACAAAGTCAACTCGATTCGAATTGACTCACCCACGCGGAGTTGGATACAAACAAGTCGGACGAGTCGAGTTTGCCAAGTCAAGTCATCCAGTGCCCAGCTCTACCCAAAATCAATCTGGCCCACTAATCATCAGGCAACCCAACAGGAACATTCAATGTCCATCGTTTGCCATTTTTCTAACCGTCTGTACATATGGACCATCCAATGAGTGAATTAGCCTGAATTTGGGGCCAGGACATCTGTGTACTGGGGACATACTAATGAAGGGCATGGATCTCAGCCACCTGAGCTATCTTGTCCTAATGTACGATGCTTCCAAGCAGTATCAGATAGATATTTACCGAAGAGGAATAACATATAGCCAGAATTTTGCAATGGGCCAATATTATCTGAAGATCATCTGTAGATGTTTTTGGTTGTCCCATCAGAGCAATGGACCCCTCCTGATGGATCGTCTACATCGATGATGATCATACCATCCACACCATGCATTTTATCGGCTAATGATGTATTTTGCCATAACTCAAAAGAGAAAAAATAAAGAAGAAATCAAGGAAGCGTCGCGGCATGCGCAGCATGAGTATAATAATAATAATAATAGCTCATAAACATACATGATCTCATACAAACCTCTGGCACAATAAATGGGCCATAGAACAAACACAGCATGATAGATATACGGCTCGAAGAGGATGACCGCAACTCCATGCTTATTAATAAATTAAGAACAAAAGACCATAATAACTACATTTCTAGCTCATGCAGTCGCACTTATGGTTGCAGCAAAGCGTCACCGTTGAAGCCGCGCTGGAGGAAGCCCACTTCATTGAGGTGGACCACGTCGCTCCATGACTTGAAGGCCCACTTCTTCTCCGAGAGATGGAGGATGTTGATTGATGCATTCAACACCTTGCCGGCGGTCGGCTCACGGGTGAGGGACATGTAGATTGCTCTCAGTACACCCCCGTGAGTGACCACGATGAAACGTTCACCTGAGATGGGGTGGGATGGGCCTATTAAGAGAGCAAAAAATGAGAATTTGTGAAAGACCCACTGCTTATGGATACTTTTCAAATGCAACTATAACAACCGTTGGATCTCGCATGTATTGAAGCTAGGGGCAGGAACGATGGGGCATGGATATGAGGCTTTTCGAGTGCTCGGGCTGGGATGAAATCTCATTTTTGCTATGCCTTGTTCCAACCCATTGCGAGCCGTCTATGGACATGCAGGCTTTCTCTGTCTTTCATGGGCCATTCTTGTCTAGACGACGTCAGGGAATGGTACTGGGCCCAAACTAAGCTACCACTTATTTAATGATTTTTTACTTGGTCTGAAATCAAAGACCAGGTTCAACCATGATTCATAAGGGGGCCCCACTGTTCTGGGCTCGAGTTGGGAGTTGATATGTAGATATGTCAAATATGGGCCAGAAATTGGCCTGTCATGATAAAAGAGACTTTCAAGCCCAAGCCCAAACTTAGTGGGTTTTGAAGGATTTGTAGGCCTAAGCCCAGAAAATAGAGAGACAGAGAGACAGAGAGAGACTACCTTTGTGTCTAGAGGCAATTTCCTCGAGAGCACCCACAGACCTCTCACAAAGCTGATCGAGGCTCTCTCCGCCACCCTTCATCAGATCAGATATATAAATAAATAAACAAGAAATATCCCAAAAATCATATATACATTTTTTGTATGGTCACACGCAAAACGTAGCATTCCTTCATAGCTTAAAAATTCAACAACTCAACTGACTCGAATCAATGTTCGCCAAGTCAGAGTAACTAAGATCACTCTTTTTTTTCTTTTTTCTAAAATTTTAATATTTTTAATATATATATATATACTGTTGGACATATACTGTTGGAGATTTTGACTTGCGAAATCACACAAATCTAGATCTAGGATAGTAATTCAATGGCACCAAGCACACACAAGAGAACACAGATTTAACGTGGAAAACTCTTGCGGGAAAAAATCATGGCACAAAGCGACAGATCTCCACTATGAAAATAAAAATTACAAAGAGAGAGGACTTACTCGATTCAAAAAACCTTGAATCTCACCCTTATTACACCCTTTAGAAAGTCTTAGCATACTATCTCCCATCTTTCCCTATAAAAGCCCTAGAAACACCTATTTATAGTTTAGGCAACTTTCCTTCTGTATCTCAGTTCGAAAGAACTCAAAATTCAGAAAATCTGTGTTTTCGCAATCGCATCTGCGAAACTCTTCGACGATATCGAAAGACTCTCGATAACAGCGTCAATATAATCTGAAGGTCTCTCAATCATATCGACATGACCAAAAAAACTGACCAGCGACCAATGGTAAAAATTTTGTGAATTATCAATATCATTGAGTCACTCTCGATAACAACCTCGAATCCATCTAAAACCCTGTCAATATCATCAACAGACCACCAGACAAATTTAAGACATCCGTCCATAACATATACTAGGATTTCTAGGTCATTTTGGGATGAGAAAAAAGCATAGTAGGCCTCGGGTTCCTTCTCTTCAATCTCACCCCATACCAAACCTTGCAAGCTCCCCACATGCCTCTCCTTCAATTCAGGTATTTCAATCACCTGCTAAAAAAATATTGTAAAAGTAAAAAAATTAAATAAATGAATAACATAATAATAAAGAATAAATGATGGGTCATGTTAAAGAGGGGCACATGTTTTTGGTGATTCCCCATGCTTGTGTTAGATATCCTTAAAATGTAGACCATTGAACTATGGTCCACATCTGATCAGCTGTCGGTAAATGGATGGCTAAATGAATGAGCAACATTCCACACCCAACAGCCTAATGTTAGAAAATTGGATGGTTTATTTCATTAAATCATTGTAATTAGGTTATGGCCCATTTGCCAACTGTCCACCAATGGAATAATAATATTTAGAATTTCATGAAGTGATTAAATTGTTAATATGCCGGTACATGGAGAAAAATTAATCATTTTTCAGAAAAGGAATAAATAAGAGAAAGAAATGAAAATTCAAACACACCTCATGGATGTGGCAGTTCTTAGAGATCATCTCCGCCGTGTTTTTTGCATGCTTGAGTTCAGATGAGTACACAGCCGTCGGCTTTGATTCCTTTCCCAATCTCTCTGCTATCTACATATCGTAATCATCCGACCATTAAAATATAGCGAAGAGAAAGATCTGAATGATAAAAAAAATTTCAATCATGCAGAAAGAATGGAAATTGCTCCACATATTGAAAAGTGTACTGTGCACATCTGGCCTACTATGCAACAACAGCACATGTTTTTTTTCTTTCTAAATAAGTTTGTGTGGGCCCTATGTACATGGTAGGGAAAAAAAAAAACACTTTGCAAATCCTTTCAATAGGAAATGCATGGTTGTTTAAATTAAAACTTTCTTTTACTTCCTATTATTTGTTTCAGAATGCATGTGAGAAAGTTCTAGAATAACAAGATCTTAACTGCGGCCGCCTACTTCCATCCCACCTCATTTAGCTCCGATTCGAGTTGGCCCTTCAAAAACAGGAAAAAAAAAGAGTCAAAATCAAAATCAAAATGTTGAAATGAATGGACCATACAATGTATTTTGTAATGTATGCATTAGTTTTGATGATAGCACGTCACACATCATCTAAAAGCTTTGAAGACATTGCTAAAATTACTTCTTGGATGGAGATACTACGTGTATATATATAAATGTGTGTGTGTGCGCGCACGCATGCACGTGCGTGTTGAAATGGTTCCATGCGATCCACCTCATGGGAACTTCCCATGAGGTTGAGCTATGTGGGCCCCACGTGATGCATATCCAACATCAACATTTTGTTGATGTTCATTTGATGGTTCCGTTTAAATTATGGAATATCTCAAAAATATATATTCAAGTGGACAATATCATCTAAAACTATGTGAATACATGCCTAATATATATAAAAGTACTTGGAGGACCCTCCTGAGTTTTGGGTGTGGATAAAACTTGGTCTAACCCCTCATCCAAGTGAGACACACAATGGATGGGTTAGATTTATGAACCACATCTCAATGGACCCAATAAATGATTATGGATGTTTGAATGGGAGGGTAATTAATCCCTCTCAACTATTGTATGTGGTGTGACCCACCCAAATCATGGTGTATTTGACTAATGGGGTAGATGTTCGACACACATCATGGTGGGGCCCACACAACTCGACCTCATGGGAAGTTCTTGAGATCGACATCGTAATGCCATTTTCATATATTATATTATATATGTCTATGTATAGACAAAATCAACTAGTGATTATCCTGCATTAGTAAAAGTTTTAAAAAGAGTGCCTGCATTAGGTTTTCATATATATATATTTCATTAAGAGCTTTGAAAACATTGCTAATGTTTCGAAGATGGACGGCATTGGCTTCTTCTTTATATATGTGTACGATTGGACGCATGGACCCTTCCATTAGTGTAATTTTCATACGCTGGCCAATCAATAGTGGGCCCCCAATGGACAATCTAGATCGTTGGTTGCACCGTCCCATGTCCAGTCACCTTGTATTTTATTGTATTAGGGTGCAAATGACTTACGTAGACTACTACCTGAATTCTTCCCAAGGCATTCCATGTGGTCTCTCCGTGGCGAACGATGACAATCTCAGCAACATCGTGTGGGATCTCGGCCGCACATTCCTTTTCACTTGCTATTGCAACCATTGCGTTGATTCGATCAATCGAAATCCATAAAAAAAGAATTAAATAAAAATAAATACATTTTTTAAAAATGTGTAATCCAACGATTAATTGGCAAGATCAAAACCCTAATAATCTTGATATGTTCACAAAGCCATAAAAAATGGTTTTCTAAATGATTAAATTTTAAAGATAATATAAAACAAGTATATTTCAGTTCCAATTTTAAAATTCTTTAATGAGGTATGATCACATTCATCTGAGTGGACCACAAAGTTACCATCTGTTGAGTTTCATATAAGAAACTAACCTCTCTTGCCTAGACATCTGAGCCGTCAGAAAGGTTAGCCCCACACGGAAGACTGTGGAGAACAATTCACCACCAATGAGTTGACTCAAGGTATATGTGTGGCCCACCTGATGAATGGATTATCTCTATTTTTTACCCAATGATCTTCAATCCGGATTCAATCTTTTCGACAGCTTGGATGTCATAGACACTTGATAGATTGATGTACATGACTAAATAGAAGGTTGTATTGCCAGCCATTTTGATGGATGTGAACACTCCTAGACAATGACATGTGCTGTGTTTTGAGACTCAAATACAATAACAAATAATTCATATATGTATATTTAAGACATGACTTAAGCATTAGCATATCTCCTGACTTTCTATAAATGAAATGAAATATTATTTTCGAGCCACCTCAAAGCCCTAAGATTTTCCTATCGTGTTTTACAATGTTGTATGGAGCCACACACATTGTGTGAAAGGTAGCGTGACGGCAAGTTTCGCGTAATTTTATTTGTTTTTTAATTCCCAAAATTACTTTATATACATGAATATGGGGAAGGACATGGTGAAAGCTCCTGTACTGAGTTTTTTCAGTGTAGGTGATCCTTCGGTGCGTGTAAAGCCAGTAAGTTGGTGGGCCACACACAAGTTAGTTTTGGACAGTTATGGGTTTGAAAGCGACCGCATTAATGGAGAAATCTGTAGTGAATGTATCAATAACACAATGTGTATTAGTCTTTCCGAAATTTAGATAATGTAGGAGATTTTATGTAGACTAACCGAGAATAATTCACAACCTACAAGAGAAAAATAATGAGAGAAAGAGAGAGCATGAATACGTAGATACATACATACATATACATGTTACATAGATAGTTAGGTGGAATGTGTGTGTGTGTGTGTGTGTGTGTGTGTGTGTGTGTGTGTGTGAGAGAGAGAGAGAGAGAGAGAGAGACATAGATAGTTAGGTGGAATATGTGTGTGTGTGTGTGTGTGTGTGTGTGTGTGTGTGAGAGAGAGAGAGAGGTGGAATGTGTGTGTGTGTGTGTGTGAGAGAGAGAGAGAGAGACTAAACTACATGAATGCATAGATACATACATACATATAAATGTTACATAGATAGCTAGGTGGAATGTGTGTGTGTGTGTGTGTGTGTGTGTGTGTGAGAGAGAGAGAGAGAGAGAGCTACATGAATGCACACACACACATATGTTAAATAGATAGCTAGGTGGAATATGAGAGGAAGGCGGATGGGCTTACGTTCTCTCTCGTTAGAGGACACAAGGCAAGTGGCCATTTGAGAGAGAGACAGAGAGAGAGAGAGAGAGAGAGAGAGAGAGAGAGATTGATCTGAGAGAGAGAGAGATTGATCTGTGAGAAGAAAAGGGTGGTTGTGGCTGAGCTATTTATAAAGAAATTCAGGTTAGACAATATCCCAACCTCACTCCATTATTGGATTACAATATATTATCATAAATACTCTTTATTTTTTTCTCAATTATTGCACATGAAATTCCAAGATATTAATATTTCTCAAGAAAGGACTTATACCCATATATTGGGGACCAATCAGATGGATCCATCTGTTTTCTATCACGACCCTCAACATGGGATGTTAGTCCCTTCAAACATCCAATTTCGGTGGGGTAATATTTTATTTGGGCTTGAGACTCTTCCGATGGTTCACCACCATTCCAAAAATCCCAGTGACCCTTCAGTAGTAGACATGAACAGTTTTATATCAATTCAAACCGTCCAAATCACTTATCTGAATAAAAAATTTCCTTTTTTTTCTCTTGGAATTTGGACCATTCAAAATTTTACTCTTGATCGTCATTTTGATAGCCATAAATTTGATGGTCAGGATTGCTTGATTGTGATTTTATGGATATGGCCTATCAGAAGTGTGCCCCATTATTTGGATGGTGTGGATATCGTAACATTAGTTCCACGTGTGAGGAGGGTGAGTCACCACCATTTTCAAAATGTGATGAACTAGCAGAGGAGTATAGCGCCAGAAAATGGTGCGGATCACCGTGAGAGTTCACCACCATTCTAAAATTGATAGTGACCCTTCGGATGTATACATGGCATAGTTGTAAAGAGGATCCAGACCATCCAAATCACTGAACTAATTGTTGATGAGCATAAACAAAATCTACACTGAGAATATGATCTTAAACATCCGATTTTTCCTTTCGAATTCGGATTACTGACTATTCGGTAGCCAATGACTTGGATGGTTAGGATTTCTTGATTTTTGTGGTTTAAGGGATATGCTTCATCCACAATGTCCAGTACAACTTTGATTGTCTGGATAGCCATGCATGAATGCGACGTGAGAGTAGATGAGTCACCACCACTTTTGAAACGGTGATGAACTATCACAGGAGAGTGACGATTTTCCTGAGTAGGAAATCTAATAGTGGATCATGATGCGCTATTATCCGGAAATGGAGCCCATGGTTCTGTGATCCATACCGTTGATGTCATAGATGGGCCATTAAGAAAAAGTACAGCAACGGTCCACAGAAATAGACTACTACAGGTATTATTCCCAATATAGAATATCTTGGGGTTGTCAGGCATGGTCTGTGAGTTCAAGGATTCGGATCAATAATACGTGGGCCCCACTGCTACAATTATGATGATCGCGTCATGTGAGCATTGTTCACCGTTCAATGCTTCTGGACTCCACAATTCCTCTTTCTGGACTAATTATAAGATAGTGTCCTGATGTACGAGTGGGTACCGCGGTTGGGTAATCTAGACCGTTGATATGATAGGCTCCACATGGATGGTTCCGAAAAAGCATTGCATCAGATGAGCTGTTAAATTTTTATAACCGTTCAATTTTAGATCACCAATCCAAGAGTTGGAATCATCTATTCTCAGGGGTCTTTCTTGGTTTCCCCATCCATTGTGGGTTCCTTCGAGTTAACGGTCTGGATCTCCTTACCATGGGTTTCACATGTAGAAAGAGGCGCATCATAAAAGTACACGTTGGATGGACAAGGACGTAATTCCTGATTGGCTGTCAATGGGCGGAGCCTGGGTAAGTATCAGCCCGGATTTTAAACTATTTCCGTCCGGGCCTTCGGGCGAACACTTCGAATTTCTAATTTTACGCCCGAGCCGGGCCTATTAACACGCCTACTGTTATTGTTTTTGCTCCGGTGACACCTCGCATCCGCAGTTCGGGTGGCTTAAAGTGAAGTGTGTACTAACAGGCTAGCAAAAAAAAAAAAAATTATTCTTGCAGAGTGTTGGTTACGCATGCCTTAGGAAATTCGACACATGGCATATAACTCACAAAAACGGTAGAAATCGTGGGACCCACCTTAGATGTGTACATAAACTGAATTTGTGAGACCCACTTTAGGTGGATACATAAACTGAATTTCACACGGCATGATCTTACCATCCAAATAAGTGGACATCCAATCAATGGTCCGAATTAAGAAAAAAGTGTCCATAGTAAGACGTTAGGATAATAAAAATAAACTGATTTTGGATTTATAACATATCGTCATTGGGTCCCACGATTTGGACAGTTTAGCTTTAGTTATATGTATGGCATGTATACAAAATTTGAGTGCATGCATATGAAGCATCATACTCCGCCAATGTTTGAAAAAACTCCCCATTTTTTATTTCTAACTCCGGTTAGTTGAGAACACTGTCAAGCTCACACTTCACTATTGGCCACCCGCATCCCCATTGTCATTTGTTACGAGTACATTATTTTCATGCAGCACGCGAGGGTATCTAATGTGAAAATGGCCCCTCTATCAGAACCGTCCAGCTGTACATGTGCCGAATATGGACCATGAAAAGAAAATTTCAATGGCGGTAGACAACTCATTTACACCGAGGTTGCACTAAATTGAGTGTACCTCAATTTACGCATCAAAAAGGTGGAAATGCTACCTTCTTTACCCAAAGAGGGCTGTGTCACAGCCGTTTTAATGTAAAAACTGCAGTGCTTCAGCCGTCGCGGGTTCTGGCCTGACAATCGCTGGATGAGTCATAGCCGTTTCAGTATAAAAACGGCAATTCTCCGACGGTAAGTCCGCTAATCACTCGCTGACACACCAGCTCAGCTCAAACGTCCTCACCTGAGCACCTGAGGGGACGCGGATTGCGTCCTACCCCCGCCCGTGCTCCGAACAGGGAGTCCTGTGGGCCGGCCCACCGTGATGCATTGTTTATCCATCCCTTTTTTCAGATTATAAAAATGAGCAGATTCAACGCTAAAGTGGACCACACCAAATAATTAGCTTGGTTGCATTAAATGTATAAAACATTAAATGCAAAAGTCATCAGTGGTGTAGTCCATTTGTGCGTCGGATTAATGATCTGATAAAAAAAAAAAAGGATGGATGACTTGGATAAACAGATACATCACGGTGGGCCGGCCCACAGAACTGCCATTTAGGGCTAGAGGCAGGGGTAGGACGCAATATGCGTCCCACCTAAGGTTGTATTAGTTAGTGTATCACTGTCTATGTCACCGTTCATGCCCATCTATGACCCATGCATGGTCATATGAACCTAATCTTGCATTCAATCCAGCATGAGCTCGGAACCTACCCTCTGTGCATGCCTATAAAAGGAAAGTTTGCCTTTAGAGGCGGTGAGGATTCCGAGTAAGCCTTATAGGGAAATGTCGGCAGAGGCCTTTAGGCTAGTGAAAGTGATGTAGAGCAAGTCGCGGACACTTTCATGGCCAAGATGGATCGGAAAAGGCCCCATCAAAGATGGAGATAATCCGAACCATCAAAACTTAAAACGCATGTATCTCATAAACTGAAATGAGCTATCGAACGTATATGATTTTGGGGTAGGACGAGTTAGTTTAGCCACCTAATCCCACTTTGTTGGGTTGCCCACGCCGAATTTGTGAAATACCATCAGAGCGACGGTCAAATTCCTGTTTTAATTTCGTTTTTACTATTTATAGTAAGTTTTAGTTTAATTATAACTCTTCATCTGTTGGGCTTTAGGAGTTGCACCCAACATGAAAAATTCTTAGAATAATTAGGAGAACATTACAGTGAAGCCAAATAGGACACTATTTTTGGCCAAAAACCATGTGCATTAGATGTGCAATAGTAGGAATCACAACCGTCTATAAATAGTAAGTTTACTATTTATAGTGAGTCGCGAGTTCTAGGAGTTTTAGTTGTAGTTCAATTTCAAAAGTTCTTCCATATCTTAGTATCCCTCTTTAAAGGGATGTAAACTCATTTATTCATATATCAATCAAATTACGAATTTTATAGAATTTATTTATATTTTTCTTACTTTTTCTTGTGGATTCAAGAAGTCTCTGTAAGGAGTCCAGAGAAGCTCCGTGGATTCGGAGGAGTTATCCTTGAGGAAGACGGTGCTCGACCTCTACACGTCCTACCTACGTCAGAGAGGCAGAGTGGGTTTGACGTAAGCAAGAGTTCAGTGGTAGAGGCGAGTGTCAGAGCCGAGCTTTGATCTTTTGGTAGTCCTCTAATCTTCATTTTCCTTTTGCCATTTTGTTATTTCAAACCTTTCTCTCAAACTATTTATTATATTGACCTCTGATATTTTATTTCTATTTACTAGTTAAATATGTATTTTCAATCTATTCTTTTTCTGTCTATATATTTCAACCCCTCTGCTTTGAGCACCTGAGGTAGTAGACTCTAATCTGACATCACGTAAAATATGTTTTACAGTTACCTCTCTTAAGAATCTTCTGTAGTAGAAAACATGACTTATAGGAGTAACCAAAAGCTCCGTTCTTTTTCTTTTTTTGTACTTTTATCAAAAAATCATTTTATATTATTTTCATTTCGTTTTCAGTTTATCTTTTATAGCTTAGACATTTAAATATTAGTATTTTACTAAAAGTTCCTTGAATCCCCTATAAAGGTGTACAACCTTGCAAAGTAGAGACTGTGTTTATAAGGGCAGTAAAAGGGAGCTTAACCTCTTCACTTTTTGTAACCATGGTCTTTACTCAAAATCCATAACACAAACCTATTCATGAGTCACTGGAGTGGAGAATTTTCAGATTTTCTCGATGTCTAGGCAATTCCACATATTCTAGCCAACCATGGATTCTGGATCCTTTTTTTGGCTAGTGGTGATTCTGATCAACATATGGAAATGAACATGTTGCATAAGGTATTACGAGAGGTATAAGTATAATAATTAAGTCTCTTCTTAACCCCTCTGCAAGGTTCAATTATTGAGGTCTTAACTATGGGTTTCATTATATCTGGATAGACTTTAGATCTAGGCCTTCATACGCTACTGGACGTATCAAACAAGTACCAAAATCCATTAACTTTCTCTTCTCAACCCCTCAATGAGGTTCAGGTATGGAAGTCTTAGCTATGGATTTCACTAGATTTAGATAGACTTTGCATCTAGACCTTCATATGTTATTGCCCGTATCAACAAAGCACAAACTCTTCTCAACTCCTTCACGAAGTTCGGGTATGGAGGTCTTGGTTATGGGTTTCACTAGATCTAGATAGACTTCGGATCTAGATATTCACATGCTATCACTCGTATCAACAGAGTATACAATATGTTAGGTTTATACAAGAAGTAGGCTCTGGGACTTGGCGAGTATCCAAATCCTGTCACATCAAAAATCTTAGTAAATTCTATATATATATATATATATCCATTGTTCAGCTCATGTAACCATTAAACGGTCCAACCCTGACACCTAGTGACGCAGCCTCAAGGAAAACCTCTCGCCAGTGTCCACAATGGCTAACATAAAACTCATCAAATCAATGGTCTGAAAAAGCGGTGTAGACCACTTAAGTTGAAGTAAGAATATGTCAATATGTCCTAGAGGGGGATGAATAGTACTTTTTAAAGATTCATAAGTTATTTTTCAGTCCTATCACACTAATCCTATTATAGAGTACAAATTAGGATTACTCAAGAATTAACTCTACTGGCTTCCAAGCCTGATAAAGGATCCAATCACAATTACTTGTAAGATAAGCAAATTTATGAATCAGATTGTGATGGATATGACTGTGTGTGCATAAGATGTGATTTCAGATAATCATATAGAAGGGCATGTAAAGCAATCACATAAATGAAAGACAATATCAATCTCAAACACCGTCATTTTATATTGGTTCGACTACTTGTCTACTCCACTCACAGCTTCCACACTCAACCCTTAAGTGACCGGATTTCACTAAGAAGGTTTCTCATGGTTCACTTCAAACCTAAGGTTTTAAATCAGGTTCACCTTCAACCTTTACAGAGGTTTCTACTCGATTCACCTCAAACTCTGGAGTTTTATTGGCGTACTCCTAACCAGATGTTTATGCTCTCCTCAGAGCAAAGGTCCACACAACACACCCAAAGGTTTCTACTCTGTTCACCTCTAACCCTAGAGTTTTGCTGGCGTACTCCTAACCAGATGTTTATGCTCTCCACAGAGCAAGGGTCCACACAACGCACCCCGCACGTACACTCCCGACAGAGGCCTCCTTCGAGGACTTCAAATGGTGAACAACACTTAAAACCCAATCCTAGAAAGGAATGATCACAAGTGTCCTCTGGACTCTAAATACTTATAAATAAGTTGATGAGTCTCATTCAACGCAATGTTGAAGATCTCCTCCTTGATGTTGAAGGGTCTTCAGATCCTTTGAATCGCAACATAAAGATGTATCTATACTAGGCTTTAGGTTGGGTTAAGGTTATGATGGAATACCACTCTCAAAAGATATTTCAATTAGGAAGATAGAGTGGTTCCAATCATCTATGCATTCAAGGCATCCCAGCTGAATGATTAAGGTTGTAGCCGGAGGATCCTTGAATGCGAAAGTTCATTCTCCAATCCACTCTATGAGATATCAATGATGAGGGTGGATTGGAGGATGAACTTCCTGAAAGAAAGGGCTTAGGTAAATGATAAGAAGGTTAGAACTCTCAAAAGCACTCTCTTCTTTCTCTACCAGCAATAAAGACTAATCTCTCTATATATAGGCAAAAGGTTCCAACGGATATAAACGTTCATATTTATGACAGAGTTCGATATCATCGAGCAGTCGTCGATATGATCGAGCATATACTCTCGATTGTATCGGCAGAGTTCTCGATGATACAAACTCAATTGTCATTTCTCTTTTGGAAACATTTCGCCTACTGGTCAATGGGATCGAAACACACATCGATGTTATCGAATTTCGAACTCCGATTCCATCGAGGGATGTATCGATCTATCAACAAATGAAATTAAGAGAGAAGACTTGAAGAATTTCAGGTTTAACAGATATGATCGGGGGACGATCGATGTCATCAGAATTTGTACATTTATCATATCGAAGACCATGTCGATGGGATCGATAAATCGTATAAATTTACCTTTAGGCTGCTGAACGATTTATGTCTAGACTTGATCCAATCGACGAAGTCTCGATACGAGCAATATATGAATATCGATTTATCGACAGGCACCCTGATCAACATAAAAAATAACCTGAAATTCATGCTGGTGAAAATAAGCGCCCACAATCGATATGATCGACTGACTTCCAATATGATCGATATTTGAGTTTAGATTGAATCGGACAGTCATCAATATATCGAAGCATATGTTAGTTTTCTTTAGAAAAACAGCGGCGTCGTAAAGCAGTCTGTCGATATTATCGATCCGCTTCAGATATGATCAATATTCAAATATCGATGATATCGACAACCAAGTCGATATATCGATAAATCATCCAGATGATTGTTTGATTGCTGGACGCTTTTTGTCCTCACTCGATTGTATCGATTGAGATTCCGAGGACATCGATAGAGCTGGTCTATTATATCGAAGGGGTTATCGATATAATCGACAGTGTAAGAAAAACTATAAAGATTTTCCTTTTGATAAAAAGTTTCTTTACACAAAAATCCTAAGATGTTCTAGTTCTTTTTAAGGGTTTTAATCACCTGGCGTTTTGGGACATGGGATGTAAGGCTATGATTTACCTATGGCGAGCTTCCACACATTCAGTTGAGGCAGACGCTTGACTTGATCTTCCTGTTAGGCGTTGTTGTCCGACTGACTCAACTTAACAACGTAATTGACAAACCAGGGCACGTAGTAGGTGTACTTTCAATCTCCCCCTTTGTCAATTGCATGACAAAATACCCAAACACACCCTAGAAACATATCTAGACAGATACATCCTAAATTGTGTGTACATGTATTAATACAATTTTACAAATTCTAAACTCCCATGTACACACCCAATAAATTCTCCCATTTACTTAAAAAAAGCTCTCCCTTTCTTATTGTGGTTGCTCCCCCTAACACCTGCAACACAGATATACAATTTCTGCTCGGGGTGTTTGAATTGTTCTCTCCCTTTTTGTCAGTCATTGACAAAGGTATAAGACATGATATTGACTGAAGATTGAAGCTTATGGGAGAACTCAGATAAATAGATGTATATAAATGAGAACACTGTAAAGCATACATCAATGAAGACAAACAACATAGTCATTTCAATAGCATCAAGAATGGCAATGAAATAGGAATTGAATTCAGCTATATCAATAAAAAGTTTAATCATCAGACCAATATATCAGTCATATGTAGGGATACCCAAAAAAAGTAAGCAGAGATGGATGCAAAATCAAATGTTTTTGACTAGACACATGGTTCTACCAGAACTGTCTCTTTCTAACACATAAAAGGCCCGCCAGTCGTTAGTAGCTCAAGAATCTGCTGCACAGAGTGTTGGAGAGCTTCCATCCTATTTTCTATTCCTGATAGTCGTTGTTTGCAGTGTTGGAGGCGCTCATCAACTCTAGTAAGATTGTTTAAAAGTTGGCGCTCAAACACATGATGCTGATGATTTGTGACAGAAGCAGGACTATAATCGGGAGTTCGATTGGATTCCAAAAGAATTTCTTCATTAAGCATGGGACCACTATCTTCAACAAATGGAGAAATCTTGGCATGTGATGAGACAGAAAGATACACTTGTTGCGCTGCATCATGGTTGTACCAAACTTCAGGATATACCTTATCAGTTGTTTCCGGCAGTCCTGCCCAGTGTGCGAGCTTGCAGATAAGAGATGGAAAAGGCAGAAATTCAAGATGGTCACTTCTGATTACCTTTATTAGCTGGTCTAATATGAAGGTCGGTAAGCATACAGGGATCTCTTGATAGACATCATACAGAATGTTGAGTGCAATGGGACTCAGATATGTGTCATTTGCATCACATGGGTACACATTCGTGTTGAAAATACTGTAAAGGAGTTGGAACAAGATTCCTAGGTATTTTACTGAAAGAATATTGCTATCATTTCTAGGAATTGTCATACTCTGGCACAGTGCTTGTGTAATGTCCATCCATCTACCCAAATCGTTTAGATTTCTGCTAGTGATAGGGATTTGAGTCACTTCAATGTTTAGAACATGACCAAGAACTGATGGAGTGATGTGCTTGGTGTGTTGCATGAATTTCAGACATATGCAAGGTGGGTAATCTTAGACAACATGACAATAGTTGAAGAACTGCTGGATCATTTCAAACTGATATGGCCCGCCCATGTTAAACATATTCTTCCATCCAATGATTTCCATCATGAGATCCACCCCATAGAGTTTGACAGTACTAATGTAATGCCCGTGAAAAATTCATACTTGGGCTCGAGTACCAACTCGACCCGAAATTGCGTAGAATTAATTCCTATGGAAATTAAGCGTAAGTTAGCTAGCACAACGCTGAAGTAGCTGGGAAATAGTCCCTAATCACTTTAAATACGTTCTACAAGACCCAAATCGAGTAGAACTAACGACTCTACAATACTCTATAACCTCGGATCAAACTCTAAGCAGGTTTGTTCTCTGGACCGCTTTGAATCTTTATATTGGATCTAGACCGCGCGTCGAAAGTCCGATACCTCCTATCTTAGACCGTTAGAACCGCCTTGCTGGACTTGACAATCATTTCGAAAATCAAGTTCAACTGATAATCACAGGCTATTTCATTGAGCCCGGACCGAAGAGAGTGCGAATAGGGACAAAATTGGAATTTCAAATTCAAATCTGGCACACGACTTGACGTGTTAGTATTAAGCGTTCTGACCGTCAGAATTCAGCCAGATTACACCCTTGGAGCAGGAAAAATTTTTATTTTATATCATGAGACTTTCAGCCCTGATCTACGTGCGGTGACCGCTGAACTGAAACTGGTCCGCCACGCGCGATCTGCGAACCCTGCCGGACTGAAAACTTAATACGTGCTAGATCTGGTACGCATGAGCTTAAGTCCGATCGCATTCGGCCAAGGGAACACCAGAAAGCATCTTTTGGACCGAAACAGCCCTGAATTGGATATGCACTAAGTAAACTTCGTTCCCGAGCCTATTTCGGGCATTTTTAAGCTTATAAAAGGGGTTGAAACCCTCACTCCTCTCCCATACGAAATTGCAAGAAACCCTAGATTAGGAGAGAGAAAAGGTGAGAGTTTGAGAGAGTGTGTAGAAGGGATTTTTCCAGCCTTCGTGCAACCTGTTGCTAGTGCCTAAGCAACCCTTCCTGATCACCAAGCCGGTGATTCTTCCACGTTTTCAGGTATAAAACAACCCTAGAAGTTGCTGATTTCAGGTTTGCTTGGATTCGTAGCATGCTAGCTAACGTAACTCGTAAAACAGGTTCTCTTATCGCCGTAAACGAAGCGTATACGCTCCGTTCGAAACAACACGTCTATAAGAGATTAGGTGAGGATTTTAGACGCTTTGATTAACGGTTTACAACGCTTTCAATGTCATTTAATAGTAGATTATCGACGGCATCGCCGTTTGACATGTACAACATGCTATCCATTTTCTGTTTCGTAAATCAACGAAGAATATGAGATTTAGGGCATTTTAGTCATTTGTAGGAAGTACTGATTACATTCATATTTTGCTGATGTGATTGACATGGTTTGTTGTCGCATTAGGAAGTTAGGAATACGTGCATAATTAGTTTGGCGAAGAGATTCGCCTAATTGCGCACTTCGGGTCGATATGTTATATGTAGACTTAAGTGTGTAGTGTATGTGTTTGTATAAATGTTTGTATTAGTACGTATTGAATTAAATGATGTTATGAAGTAGTTTGAGATTGATTTCTCAAATAATATGCTGACCTAAATGATTTCCTACATGTTGACTAAGTACATGATTCCATACTATGCATGAAATGTATGTGCTTGAAGATTTGCTTAAGTTGAATGTTATAACATGTGTTAACATGCTCACATGATCGTATTTCAATCCCAATACTCTTACATAAATTGCTGATGTGATTTTATAATTGTTTGGGACTAGACTTAATCCAGGCAGTCGGTAACCGAGCGAATTCGTGGCTGGCTGGTCTTGGCCACGAAAGACGCGTCGATGAACGCGAGTCGTGTTTGGAGTTGGCGGCAGTGGTTAGGTCACGCGAAGTGTTTTACGCACTTCATGTCATTCGACTTGAGATGTGATCGCGCTAGTCGAGCCCGTCAAGTAACCCGACTGGCCGATGTATGTTCACCCTGTATGAGTCATAACTGCTTGAACCTAGGGTACTGAACTTACCATTGTAAACCCTGTTAACCATGGTACCTTGATCCACGAAGACTCATGAGCCGGGCATGGTGGTATGGGACACCGTGGTCGAGCTGTCGGCCTACGCTGGGGCCACAAGCCTCCCCGTAGTGACCAGTGAGCACCTAGTCTCGTGAGCAGATTATGGTGGTATGGGACACTATATTCTAGCTGTCGGCCTACACTGATCAGGCGACGAGTCCTTTGTAGTGACCGCGAACGTATTCTGAGTCTACGGGAGGCGACGACCCTTCAGTAGCAGTAGAGTACAGTAGGCCTGTATTGATAAGGTGATGGGGAAGCGGTGCAACGAGTGCGAGCAACAAACCTGGCAGCCCTTACAGCGACCTACGAAATATACCTCGTATGAGATCATTAGGAGTGACGACCCTAGATAGGATCTGTGTTGAGATTAATACAAGGGAAGTACCTTAGTTTCCCAATCCTGCTGTTTGAATGGACTAATAACAACTCAAAAATCATATCACTATAACATTGCATATGCCTGGAAGATGTGGAGCACTCTAGGGAGTGTGGCATGCCGCGGTCGTAAGATGTTGCCGTATGAGGGAGATCGTCGGTGAGGGCATACATCACGTCATGTCATCTTGCATTAACAACAGTATTAGGATTGTCTGATTTACTGCTTTACTATTATCGCATGATTGATTTGTGAACATGTTAATCTTTGCTCTATGATTCCACTGAGTTGATCACTCATTCCCATGTTACGGGATGGTGTTTGCCCACCAGACCCTGTTGTAGATACAGGTGAGGCTGAGATCCAGGAGGCAGAGCCAGACTTCGACGAGGACCAGGACGAGTTCTCGTACATGCAGTATCATGATAGCTTTGCTTAGGCGACCTGGGTTGATGGGACTTCAGTGGGACTATTTTGAACATTTAATTTTGTTCATGTATATGTATATGAGACTCAGAGATATATTCATACCTTAGAGACAGATGAGATCTACTTTGTTTTTCCATACAGTGATATATATATATATATATATATATATATATATATATATATATATATATTGTTTAGTCTTCTACTTGTTTTTATCACTGGATATGAAGTATGAATTGCAGTTTTGGTATACTTTTACTCATGTGAATGCTTTAAATCAGACAACATTGAATCATAATCATTTTTGTTGCATAAGTGACGGTCTAAAACTCGGGAGTTGAGTTTATACACGACCCCCGATTTTCATGGTGTTACAAGTTGGTATCAGAGAGTGAATAAAAGTATACTGGGCCTGGGTAATGGTCTCGCGACGTACGTTATCGCTTCTTTTGACTTAGGTGGGTGCGAGAAGGGTCTAGAAACATTTTTAGGATCGCAGATTCACCAATAGGCGAAGTATATTTGAATCGATCGCACGATCGAGTCTGTAACGCATCTCGGGTCGCGTGAAGCAGCCCGAATAGGTCCTAGGTTATAGAAAGTCAGGTTGAGACATTCTTTGAACGATTTTAAACCCGTAAAAGTAAATCCTTGGGCCGTGGGATGACCACGACTCCTGTATTCAATCGTCAGGGCTTAAAAACCCCGTTTCACCAAAAATCTTTAAAATTCTTCCTCTCACCACTCCAATATTCATTTCTTTCTTATCCATTTTATGTTAGGCATCAAAACTAATGTGAAAATAATATAAAATAATACTTTCACCAAATTTTACAGTGAATAGTAAAATTTCATGAAAAATGGCCATAAGGCCATTATAACTTCACTTTCTTTAGCCAATAAGGGTCTAGATGGATGTACTAGATCCTTCTACCCCAAAATAATATGCTGCATGATAGGGTTTTGTATTCATAATTATGGATTGGTCCCGGAAAGCCCCAAACACATGTTTGGGCCTATATAGGTCAAAATACAATGAACCAAGGTTGGGACCATACATATCTGGGGTCCTTGGACCATTGGGGACCAAACCCATCTGGTCTCACCGGCCGGATGCACCACCGGTCGGCGATGCCATCGCCGATCCGGCGATGCATCGCCGTACAGGTGGGCCCACTTGCTGCAAATTTTGGGCGCACGCCCTATTTTGGGTCGTGTACACCCCACATGTAGGGTTCGTGGGTAGAAAACCCCTAAAAAGTGTATCTCCTTCACAAACAGCCCTCCCCATAGCCCTATTTGCGTTTTCCAGCAACTATCTCCAAAATTTGGGATTCCAAACCACCCCTAGATCCATCCTTGGCCAAAAACGACCACCCTCCATCGTTCCTTTGAAGTTGGCAGCCCTCCCTCTTGAAGATTTCATCATTTGGAGCTCCAAAAACCCCTAAATCGAGCTGAAATCGTGAGGTGCTCCATTCCACTTTTTCATTTTCATTTCTCCTTGAAAATACATCCTTTGGAAGTTTGAAGCATCCCTCTACGACGCCTAGATCTCCCTTTTCCAGTTTGGACAGCCACTTCTTCACATTTTCTCCGTCTTCCATGGCTTTCCTGGAAGCCATTTTAGGCCTTTTATCACTCTGCTCCATCTTATCTTTGATGGGTAAAAGGAAGACTGCAGTAGACGAGGCTGGGCCAAGTCGCCCTGATCAATCGAGAAGACCGCGGGGTGGTGCCGCAAGTTCAAGCGCCGTCACAAGTCCAGCTACAGCCCGAGAGTGCCGTACAAAGCGGGATTTGGATCCCCATACTCACCTTGGGCGAGTAATTCTATCAGAGATACCTCACGGTCAATACACTAATCGCAAAGTATTGTTTGAGGCAGACGTGGAAGGGCGACTGTTCGGTAAATTTTTGTTGTTCGAGCGCATTGAAGCTGCGCATTGGGGTCCGATCTTTGAAGCTCGCGCTCGTGCTAATGTGAGCACCGTTCGTGCCTTCTACGCTTGTATCCAGAATCCTACCTTGGAGCCATTGCAGTTCAAAATCCCTTTTGGTAGAGATCGGATGGCTACGATTGATGTGTGACTGATTGCGCGACTTCTGAACGTGCCTCTTGGTGATGTTCATCCTAGTGAGAAGAATCTGAGGAGTAGGCGTGAACGAGATCGCCGCACCAGGTTTCTGTGTGGTAAGTTGGTCCCATGGCAGCCTAATAATAGCCTCAAGGCGACGTATATGTCTGATGATTTACACCTACTGCACCATATCTACACGTTCAATGTGTATCCCAGGTCGACGAATCGCATTGAATGTACACGCCTTATGGTTGATTTCTTGTATCTAGTGGCCCAGGGAGAGAATGTATGTATGGCTACTTTCATCTTGCGATAGATAATCCTCATAGCCAAGTCAAGAAGAACATCTGAATCGCTTCCTTTTGGCCGACTGATATGCAAGATCGCGCTTGAGTTTGCTTACAGACTTGGGCCGGAATTGCCAGTTTCGATTCATACCATTGATGAGTCGACTATGGTTAAGATGAAGATTGGGTCTCAGTACCGTGAGAATCAGCTTGAGGAGGATAGCAAGGATGACTTTGATGATGAGCAAGATCAAAGTGAGGGAGAACCTGGAGCAGAAGTTTAGGAAGAAGTCCAGGAAGAGGCAGAAGAGGAGGTTCAGGATACAGATGAGAGCCCTCCTCCTTCTGCGCAGGCTACTAGCGATGATCGCATTGCTCAGATTGAGGAGAGCCAGATCGCCTTGCAAAGGGAAGTTCAGGAACTTCGCGCTGAAGTCGAGGATGCCAAGGCCGTTACAAAGAAAAAATTCAATAAGGTGACTCGCACCTTGAAGGCGATCCTGTGTTGCTTGCAGGATAAGGGTGCTCCTCCTCCGTCACCCGACTCAGACTAGCGATGCGACCTTGATGTTGTTGTTAGTAGTTAGTCATTTTCTGCTTTTGTTGTGTAAGCTTGTTAGGGCTAGTGCTTTGCTTATGTTGCTGTTGTAATTTTAACTGTCTTAGTTCCCATGTATTTCTCATCATGATGCTTATAAGGATATATCCCTTGTATTGTGACAATTTTGATTAAATAAAATACATGGAATGCCTTTGACTCCTTGTGTGAATGATTGTGGTGTATTTGTGCTATTGAGACTGACAAGGTTGCGCCCTATTTTGAATATAGGGAATACCGCCTAAGGCTACGCGGAGCACTGTTCAGCTTGCATTGAGTGAGCATATGGATCAGACTCCTTCGCAGTCTGACACCCATGTGGACCCCGCTGTGGGCCTGATTCCTGAGACAGTTCGTGCGTCTCAGCCTACTGTTGGTCCTACAGTTGAACCACCGTCGTTCACACCGTCAGTCAGAGAGCCTTATCGTGCATCTACTTCGACATAGCACCCGCCACAGCCTGCTCCACCTCCTGACAGATTTGAGCAGATGATGGCTATGATGCAGCAGCAGCAGCAGCTTCTGACTACCATTGTGGGGACATTAGCTCAGGGTGGGGGTGTGACTCCACCAACACCACTTGCGCATCCAGCTGAGGATGCTTATACATACGCCCAGGATGAGGGCACGGCTCATCCTGTACCACCTGCTTACCCTGCAGGGAATGCCGCAGATACACGGGGCCTATTAGAGCGATTCCAGCGCTTACGGCCTCCCACTTTTACGGATTCTCACAGACCCGAGGAGGCCGAGTACTGGCTCGACCGTGTGTCGAAGATATTACGGATGCTCCAGTTCACAGAGGCTAAGCAGGTAGAGCTTGCTACATTCCTGTTTGAGCGAGAGGCCAGCCTGTGGTGGGATAGCGTATTGCGGACCGTTGCTGCCGACTTTAGATGGACATGGGCAGCGTTTGAGTTCCGCTTTCACGAGAAGTATTACCCCCAGACGTACAGGAATGACAGGGAGAATGAGTTTCTCCGCCTCAGACAGTTAGCTATGACAGTCACGGAGTATGAGCATCGGTTTATGGAGTTGGGCAGATACGTCCCGACTATTTTGGCTAATGAGCAGATGCTCATACGGTGCTTTTTGGAGGGTTTACAACCGGATATTCAGTCGAAGATGTGCTGTGTGAGCATTCCCTCTTATGCGGAGTTGATTCACATGTCTATGCGGGCAGAGGAGGATGTGGATCGACTTGCACGATCTCGTGGCCCTGTTGCTTCTAGCCCACGACCAGACATGCAAGACAGGCCCTTCGTGGGCAAGAGGCCTCGCGTCGACCCTCCTACTAGGGCTACAGCGCCTGTACCACCATTTCGGTGCCCTGATTTGACATGTACATACTGTGGGAGGACAGGCCACTTGGCGCAGAGCTGTTTTTCTCGGATGCGGGATAGTGGGTTCTCACCACCGCAGAAGATTGACCGTGCACGTTCACAGGCGATATCAGCACCGCCTATACGGTTAGCTCCTGCACACCCTTCTTTCAGACCTCCGGTATCGCAGATCAGACAGCCTCCACAGCCCTTGACACAGCGGTTGAACCGGCCACATCAGGCATGGGTTCATGCATTGACAGCTGAGGCAGCTGCGACACCGACTTTTTAGCATTCAGCCTTTGAGGTCACAGCCCATATTGGAGGTACTCCTATTCTCGTGATGGTGGACACTAGTTCCACGATTTCTTTGATATCACTTGTTGTAGTCAGCCGTCTTGGGTTACAGACTATTACTATGGATAGGGTGCGAATCCTTACAGCTCATGGGGATTATTCAGATGTTATCCAGATGTGTGAGGGTTGTTTGGTTGATCTGGGAGGCAGGACGACGACTCTTGATCTTGTCGTCGATCCCTCTCTTGTTTATCTCGACGTCATTCTTGGCATGGACTGGTTAACTGCTGGGAGGGCCGAGATTGACCGCGAGACTCGTATAGTGACGGTGTACGAGCCAGAGGGCACGCCTTTCACATTTTCAGTGCGGGTAAATCTCCGTTTCCGCATACTTAGTTACACTACCTTATTGCGCGACGCCGGTGCCCAGATACTTGAGCATACGCCCGTCGTTTTCGAGTTCGGAGATCTATTCAGGAAGATCCTTGGTTTGCCGCCTCGACGAGAGATCGATTTCACTATCGATCTGGTTCCTGGTTTTACGCCCGTCTCACTGCCGACGTATCGCATGACACCATGTGAGATGGAGGAGTTGAGGACGCAGATTGATGGTCTGCTAGAGCTTAGCCTTATACGGCCTAGTGTGTCTCCTTGGGGAGCACTGGTCTTGTTTGTGAGGAAGAAGGATGGTTCGATGCGATTATGTATTGATTATCGCAGGCTGAACCAGGTCACGGTGAAGAACAAGTACCCTTTACCCAGGATCGATGACTTGTTTGATCAGTTGAGAGGAGCGCAGTACTTCTCGAAGATTGATCTTCAGTCAGGATATCATCAGTTGTGCGTCAGGGATAAGGACGTGCAGAAGACAGCATTCAGGACCAGTTTTGGCCACTACGAGTTCCTCGTGATGTCGTTCGGTCTCATGAATGCACCAGTCGTGTTCATGGATCTGATGAACTGGGTATTTCGGCCTTTCCTCTATAGATTCGTTGTTGTATTCATTGACGACATTTTGGTGTACTCTAGGAGTCGAGAGGAGCATGAGGAGCACTTGCGTTTGGTCCTGGATACACTCAGATAGCATCAGTTATTCGCACAGTACAAGAAGTGCGACTTCTGGAAGCAGGAGGTGAAGTTCCTAGGACACGTGGTGTCCAAGGATGGCATGGCAGTTGACCTGTCTAAGGTAGCTGCGGTGCAGGACTGGGAGCAGCCTGGTTCTGTACTGAGGTGAGGAGTTTCTTGGGTCTCGCTGGCTACTATTGGCGCTTCATTCAGGACTTCTCGAAGATCGCGAGACCCTTATCTCAGTTGACACGGAAGGACGTGAAGTTCGCCTGGAATGACAAGGCGGAGTCAGCTTTTCAGGAGCTGAAGGACAGACTTACGTCCGCCCCTGTGCTAGTATTGTCAGAGCAAGGGGTTAGATACACTATATACACTGACGCGTCTAGCGTTGGTTTGGGTTGTGTCCTTATGCAGAGGGACAGGGTAATTTCGTATGCCTCGAGACAATTAAGGAAGCACGAGGAGAATTACCCTACACACGACCTAGAGTTGGCAGCCGTTATATTCGCACAGAGACTCTGGAGACATTACCTCTACGGAGAGGAGTTCGAGCTCTTTTGCGACCACAAGAGCCTCAAGTACATATTCACGCAGCGAGACTTGAATATGAGGCAGCGACGATGGATGGAGACGTTGAAGGACTTCAAGTTTGAGGTCTCTTACCATCCTGGGAAGGCGAACCTTGTGGCTGATGCGTTGAGCCGCAAGAAAGCGATAGAGTTTGCGGCTCCGCTTATGGTTGCTGAGTGGGATATGGTTGAGTTTTTGCAAGACTTTGAGCAGAAACTCACCGTAGAGGAGCCGTTTGAGTTCATCACACATGTACAGGTGCGATCTCAGATCAATGACCGAGTCATCGAGGTGCAGAGGGACGATGCGCATCTGACTGAGCTTTGAGAGCAGGCCAGTGATGATGCAGACGCCGACTGGTGAGTTGGTATGGATGGGAGCTTACGTTATCATGGCCGCCTATGCGTCACAAATATCCCTGACTTGAGACGAGAGATTCTCGAGGCTGCGCATTGTACTAGACTCGCGATGCATCCAGGTAGTACGAGATGTATCGTGACGTGAAGAGGACGTATTGGTGGGAAGGTATGAAGACCCACATAGCAGAGTTCGTGTCCCGTTGTCTCACTTGTCAGCAGGTGAAGGCAGAGCATCGCCGACCACCTGGACTTTTGCAGCCTATGCCGATCACAGAGTGGAAGTGAGATTTCATTTCCATGGACTTCATTTCTGGGTTGCCGAAGACGAGCAAGGGACATGATTCCATTTGGGTGATCGTCGACCGTCTGACGAAGTCGGCGCACTTCCTACCGATTAGCGTTACGAACTCTGCAGACGAGCTGGCTAGACTGTACATCAGAGAAATTGTGCGTCTGCATGGAGTTCTACTGGAGATCATGTCGGACAGAGACACGCGGTTCACTTCTATTTTCTAGACTCGCATTCAGGAGGCTATGGGTGTGAAGTTGAAGTTCAGTACTACCTTCCACCCACAGACGGACGGACAGACAGATAGAGCGGGTGAACCAGATCTTAGAGGACATGTTGCGAGCTTACGCATTGGACTTCAAGGACAGTTGGGATGATTGTCTTGCATATGCGGAGTTTGCGTACAACAACAGCTTTCAGGCGAGTATCGGTATGGCACCTTATGAGGCGCTGTATCGGCGACCTTGTCGCGCACCGCATTGCTGGGTAGAGGTCGGTGAGCGTAGCTTGATTGGCCCAGAGTTAGTGCAGGCGACGTCAGAGAAGATTGATATTATTCGACGTCGGCTTCTTACAGCGCAGAGCAGGCAGAAGAGTTATGCCGATACGAGACGGAGGCCACTAGAGTTCACAGTTGGGGATCATGTATTTTTGAGAGTTTTCCCTATGAAGGGAGTCCTTCGGTTCGGGAAGAAGGGGAAGCTGGCACCGCGATTCATTGGTCCATTTTAGATCCTCGATCGTGTGGGAGCAGTGGCTTACCGATTGACTTTACCCATGCCTCTCGCGAGCGTTCACAACGTATTTCATGTTTCTTTGCTGAAGAAGTACGTTGCTGATCCTTCCCATATCATCAGATGGGAGCAGGTGCAGTTAGGAGAGGATGTTACTTATATCCTGCGACCGACACGTATCCTAGACAGGAAGGAGCAGGTACTGCGTAGCAAGGTGATTCCCCTTGTGAAGGTATTGTGGACGCATCACTCTGAGGAAGAGGCTACCTGGGAGACAGAAGCCGAGATCAGAAAAAACTACCCACAGCTTCTCGAGGAGTACGAAAAGGTACAAATTTTGAGGACGAAATTATTTGTTAAGGGGGGTAGATTGTAACGCCCGTGAAAAATCCATACTTGGGCTCGAGTACTAACTCGACCCGAAATTGCGTAGAATTAATTCCTATGGAAATTAAGCGTAAGTTAGCTAGCGCAACGCTGGAGTAGCTGGGAAATAGTCCCTAATCACTTTAAATACGTTCTACAAGACCCAAATCGAGTAGAACCAACGACTCTACAATACTCTATAACCTCGGATCAAACTCTAAGCAGATTTGTTCTCTGGACCGCTTTGAATCTTTGTATTGGATCTAGACCACGCGTCGAAAGTCTGATACCTCCTATCTTAGACCGTTAGAACCGCCTTACTGGACTTGACAATCATTTCGAAAATCAAGTCCCACTGATAATCACAGGCTATTTCATTGAGCCCGGATCGAAGAGAGTGCGAATAGGGACAGAATTGGAATTTCAAATTCAAATCTGGCACACGACTTGACGTGTCAGTATTAAGCGTTCTGACCGTCAGAATTCAGCCAGATTACACCCTCAGAGTAGAAAAAATTTCTATTTTATATCATGAGACTTTCAGCCCTGATCTACGTGCGGTGACCGCTGAACTGAAACTGGTTCGCCACGCGCGATCTGCGAACCCTACCAGACTGAAAACTTAATACGTGCTAGATCTGGTACGCATGAGCTTAAGTCAGATCGCATTCGGCCAGGGGACCACTAGAAAGCATCTTTTGGACCGAAACAGCCCCGAATTGGATATGCACTAAGTAAACTTCGTTCCTGAGCCTATTTTGGGCATTTTTAAGCTTATAAAAGGGGTTGAAACCCTCACTCCTCTCTCCCATCCGAAATTGGAAGAAACCCTAGATTGGGAGAGAGAAAAGGTGAGAGTTTGAGAGAGAGTGTAGAAGGGATTTTTCCAGCCTTCGTGCAACCTGTTGCTAGTGCCTAAGCAACCCTTCCTGATCACCAAGCCGGTGATTCTTCTCCGTTTTCAGGTATAAAACAATCCTAGAAGTTGCTGATTTGAGGTTTGCTTGGACTCGTAGCATGCTAGCTAACGTAACTCGTAAAACAGGTTCTCTTATCGCCGTAGACGAAGCGTATACGCTCCATTCGATACAACACGTCTATAAGAGACTAGGTGAGGATTTTAGACGCTTTGATTGACGGTTTACAATACTTTCAATGTCGTTTAATAGTAGATTTTCGACGGCATTTCCGTTTGATATGTACAACATGCTATCCGTTTCCTGTTTCGTAAATCAACGAAGAATATGAGATTTAGGGCATTTTAGTCATTTGTAGGAAGTACTGATTACATTCATATTTTGCTGATGTGATTGACATGGTTTGTTGTCGCATTAGGAAGTTAGGAATACGTGCATAATTAGTTTGGCGAAGAGATTCGCCTAATTGCGCACTTCGGGTCGACATGCTATATGTAGACTTAAGTGTGTAGTGTATGTGTTTGTATAAATATTTGTATTAGTACGTATTGAATTAAATGATGTTATGAAGTAGTTTGAGATTGATTTCTCAAATAATATGCTGACCTAAATGATTTCTTACATGTTGACTAAGTACATGATTCCATACTATGCATGAAATGTATGTGCTTGAAGATTTGCTTAAGTTGAATGTTATAACATGTGTTAACATGCTCACATGATCGTATTTCAATCCCAATACTCTTACATAAATTGCTGATGTGATTCTATAATTGTTTGGGACTAGACTTAGTCCAGGCAGTCGGTAACCGAGCGAATTCGTGGCTGGCTGGTCTTGGCCACGAAAGACGCGTCGATGAACGCGAGTCGTGTTTGGAGTTGGCGGCAGTGGTTAGGTCACGCGAAGTATTTTACGCACTTCATGTCATTCGACTTGAGATACGATCGCGCTAGTCGAGCCCGTCAAGTAACCCGACTGGCCGATTTATGTTCACCCTGTATGAGTCATAACTGCTTGAACCTAGGGTACTGAACTTACCATTGTAAACCCTGTTAACCATGGTACCTTGATCCACGAAGACTCATGAGCCGGGCATGGTGGTATGGGACACCGTGGTCGAGCTGTCTGCCTACGCTGGGGCCACAAGCCTCCCCGTAATGACCAGTGAGCACCTAGTCTCGTGAGCAGATTATGGTGGTATGGGACACTATATTTTAGCTGTCGGCCTACACTGATCAGGCGACGAGTCCTTTGTAGTGACCGCGAGCGTATTCTGAGTCTACGGGAGGCGACGACCCTTCAGTAGCAGTAGAGTACAGTAGGCCTGTATTGATAAGGTGATGGGAGAGCGGTGCAACGAGTGCGAGCAACAACCCTAGCAGCCCTTGCAGCGACCTACAAAATATACCTCGTATGAGATTACTAGGAGTGACGACCCTAGACAGGATCTATGTTGGGATTGATACAAGGGAAGTACCTTAGTTTCCCAATCCTGCTCTTTGAATGGACTAATAACAACTCGAAAATCATATCACCATAACATTGCATGTGCCTGGATGATGTGGAGCACTCTAGGGAGTGTGGCATGCCGCGGCGTAAGATGTTTCCGTATGAGGAAGATCGTCGGTGAGGGCATACATCACGTCATGTCATCTTGCATTAACAACAGTATTAGGATTGTCTGATTTACTGCTTTACTATTATCGCATGATTGATTTGTGAACATGCTAATCTTTGCTCTACCACTGAGTTGATCACTCATTCCCACGTTACGGGATGGTGTTTGCAAAACCCACCAGACCCTGTTGTAGATGCAGGTGAGGTTGAGATCCAGTAGGCAGAGCCAGACTTCGACGAAGACCAGGACGAGTTCTCGTACATGCAGTATCATGATGGCTTTGCTTAGGCGACCTGGGTTGATGGGACTTCAGTGAGACTATTTTGAACATTTAATTTTGTTCATGTATATGTATATGAGACTCAGAGATATATTCATACCTTAGAGACAAATGAGATCTACTTTGTTTTTCCATACAGTGATATATATATTGTTTAGTCTTCTGCTTGCTTTTATCACTGGATCTGAAGTATGAATTGCAGTTTTGGTATACTTTTACTCATGTGAATGCTTTAAATCAGACAACATTGAATCATAATCATTTTTGTTGCATAAGTGACGGTCTGGAACTCGGGAGTTGAGTTTATACACGACCCCCGATTTTCAGGGTGTTACAACTAATGAGAATAGTACGATCGACTATTGTGACTTGTTCCCAGTCTGACTGGTTTTGAAGTGGTCTAGAATATTCCTCTTTCTTGTTCTTGAAATATTTTATGGATGAGAGAGCCTTACCTTTTCCTTTAGTCATCTTTCTTGTGTCACTTGGGTGCCGAGATTTCATTTGGACTTCGAGCAGATCAACCAAAAGAATTGATCAGGGAAGAGAAATAGGACTAGCCTTTGACGAGAGAGAAAAAAAATCTTTACGATCAGCCTTTTATTTAGGGCGTCATCTGTCGATCATATCGATAAAAATGTCGATTGTATCGAGAAGTTATTGATCGATGCCATCGTGATAGCCCACGATGTTATCAATGGTCACAAGTCTTTTCCTATTCTGAACAACCGTCGATGATATCAATTAATCAGTCGATGTGATCGACATTTAGAAGTGTCCAATCGACACTCCTATCAAAGGTGAATCTTTTTGAGTTTTTCTTCAGTCTAATGATTGTTCATTTACAGAATAGTATCTTACTGAAGTTCCCAGCAGAGAATATCAGCAAAAATTCGTATAGCTTCTGTACATTAAAGAGTATAAACATTTGGATGTTTAATGTGCAAAAGGTGAGGTGGGGTGCCTCAGATTGTTTCTTTGAAAGCTCAGCAAAATTGCATCATTTCAGCGAATATCTAGATTTTGATGCATAACCTGGACCAATTTCTTCATTCTCAGCGTTTCTCAATATCACTCCTTCCTTTTCCTTTAATAATGTAGTAGTGGTTATTTGTGCGAAGACCTTTTATAATTGATTTCCCTGATTGATCTAGAATCTCACATTCTTCTTTGTTGAAATTTACCACATGCCCATTATCGCAGATTTGAGAGATGCTTAATAGGTTATGTGTCATGCCTTTTATGCAAAGAGCATTCTCATTCTTAAAAAGATTAATTCCTTCTATAATTCCTTGACCAATTACTTCAGCAGTGGTTCCATCTCCATAGGTGACTATCCCTTTGTAAAAATCCTTATAGTTTGAAAGGAGAGATTTGTCACCTGTGACGTGCCTTGAGAAACCACTGTCCAGGTACCATTTAGCCATATTGCCTGATAAATGATCTGATTGAGTAACAAGGCAATTTGTCTTTTCCTTAATCACCCACTTTGTGACAGGAGTTTTACTTGTGGTAGATTCGTTCTTCTTCTTTGATTTATCCTTATGACTTGACTGCTCCTTCATCCTGTCAACTATTTCAAGTGGTGATGCTTGCACACTTCTTTTATTTAGCTCATAAACTGACTCCTCATTTTTGCAATGAGTTGAGATAGGTTTGGTGTTACTACTGGATGCAACAGATTTTCCAAATGGTTGTGCATCAGTTTTTGTTCTCCCCTTTCCATAACCTAATCCCCTTTTATCCTCTCCATATTTTCCCATTCCTAAAAGTTTTTCAAATTTCTCACCACTCCTGGAAAATTTACAATTTATTTTGGCAATTTTTCTAGATTCTTCTAGATCATTCTGAAGTGTATAATTTTTATTCTGAAGAATCAGGTTTTTCTCATTTAGTTCTTTGACTTGTTCCTTTAATTTCTTTGACTCAGATTTCAGTGAGTTGTTCGTTCTTTTAAGTCTATCATTGTCTGAGTGACATTGCTGTAAATCAGTGATTAGATGAGTATTAATATTTGAAGCTTTATCCAGCTTTATCTGTAGCAATTCCTTTTTGTTTTCAACTATTCCAAGTCTCTTGACAATATTAACGCTATGGATGTAAAGTTGATTGTAAGCATTTTGTAATTCATTCTGCTCTTTATCTTCTCCTTCCTCAATTTTCTCATTATCAGATGAAAATGATTCAGTGGCTTGTTGTTCTTTCTCAGATTCAGTTGGAATGATCGAAGTAGTGGAGATCATAAGTATTTTCAAGGATTTTTGATCTCCATCACTTTCTGAGTCACTGTTTTCTGAATTTGACTCTTCCGTATCATCCCATGTGGCAGTCATCGCCTTGCCCTTGGTTTTTCTGTTTGGGCATTCAGTAGATAGGTGACCATACTCATGACAGGCATAACATTGTGGTTCTTTGGTTTGTTTACCAAATTTGCTTGCAGACGGTTTGTAGTTCACCTTTCTTCCTCTAGAAGGATGGCCGCAATTCTTCTGGAAGAATCTTCTAAATCTTTGTGCCAGCAAGGCCACTTCCTCATCTTCATCTTCTTTTTCGCTTTCACTGTCATCATGTTTTGATTTCTTAAAAATTTTTAGGACAGTGTTTTTAGATTTTTGGGGTTGTGTGAAGTGTAGTTCAAAGGTCTGTAGGGAACCTACTAGTTCTTCTACTTTCATCTCATCAATATTCCAACACTCCTCAATTGTTGTTACCTTGGGATTAAAGCGTTCCGGTAAGGATCTTAAGATTTTTCTACATATTTTAGGTGCCGGAACCTTCTCTCTCAATCCACACATGGAGTTACAAATGATGTTTAATTTTGTGAAAAACTCCATAAATGTCTCATGCTCTTCCATCCTGAGATTTTCAAACTGTGAAGTTAAGAGTTGTAGTTTAGATCTCTTCACAGTGCTTATGCCTTCATGGGTTGTTTCCAATAAGTCTCATGCTTCTTTAGAGGTCCCACACATACTTATCTGATTAAAAATGTCTTGGGACACGGCACAGTAGATGGCATTTATTGCTTTTGCTTCAGCATTTCGCTATTCTTTGTCAAACGCCGTCCACTTCTCATTCGGTTTGGGTTTAGTGATTGTGGTTTCATTTTCAAGTATAATTTGTTCAGATGGTACCACATATCCTTTTTCAACTACATCTCAAACTTCATGATCTAAAGATCTCAGGAAGTAATGCATTCTAGCCTTCCAGTAAGCATAATTTGACCCATCAAATACTGGAGGTCTAGTGACAGATGAGCCCTCTCCTTTGGCCATATTTCTACTTCAGTCAAGATCACTCTCTAGGCGATGAAGCCCTTAAAGAGAGACCCGCTCTGATACCAATTGAAAAGCGGTGTATTCCACTTAAGTTGAAGTAGGAATATGTCAATATGTCCTAGAGGGGGGTGAATAGGACATTTTAAAGATTCATAAGTTATTTTTCAGTCCTATCACACTAATCTTATTACAGAGTACAAATTAAGATTACTCAAGAATTAACTCTACTGGCTTCCAAGCCTGATAGAGGATCCAATCACAATTACTTGTAAAATAAGCAACTTTATTAATCAAATTGTGATGGATATGACTGTGTGTGCATAAGATGTGATTTCAGATAATCATATAGAAAGGTATGTAAGGCAATCACATAAATGAAAGACAATATTAATCTCAAACACAGTCATTTTATAGTGGTTCGACTACTTGTCTACTCCACTCCCGGCTTCCACACTCAACCCTTGAGTGACCGAATTTTACTAAGGAGGTTTCCCATGGTTCACCTCAAACCCTGGAGTTTTACTGGCATACTCCTAACCAGATGTTTATGCTCTCCTCAAAGCAAAGGTCCACACAACGCACCCAGAGGTTTCTACTCGGTTCACCTCTAACCTTGGAGTTTTGCTCGCGTACTCCTAACCAGATGTTTATGCTCTCCACAGAGCAAGGGTCCACACAACGCACCCCGCACGTACACTCCCGTCGGAGGCCTCCTTCGAGGACTTCAAATGGTGAGCAACACTTAAAACCCAATCCTAGAAAGGAATGATCACAAGTATCCTCTGGACTCTAGATACTTACAAATAACTTGATGAGTCCCATTCAGCGCAATGTTGAAGATCTCCTCCTTGATGTTGAAGGGTCTTCAGCTCCTTTGAACCACAACATAAAGATGTATCTATACTAGGCTTTAGGTTGGGTCAAGGTTATGATGGAACACCACTCTCAAAAGATATTTCAATTAGGAAGATAGAGTGGTTCCAATCATCTATGCATTCAAGGCATCCCAGCTTAATGATTAAGGTTGTAGCTGGAGGATCCTTGAATGCGGAAGTTCATTCTCCAATCCACTCTATGAGGTATCAATGATGAGGGTGGATTGGAGGATGAACTTCCTGAGATAAAGGGCTTAGGTAAATGATAGGAAGGTTAGAACTCTCAAAAACACTCTCTTCTTTCTCTACCAGCAATAAAGACTAATCTCTCTATATATAGGCAAAAGGTTTCAACGGATATAAATGGTCATATTTATGACAGAGTTCGATATCATCGAGTAGTCGTCGATATGATCGAGCGTATACTCTCGATTGTATCGGCAGAGTTCTCGATGATACAAACTCAATTGTCATTTCTCTTTTAGAAACCTTCCGCCTACTAGTCGATGGGATCGAGACATACATCGATGTTGTCGAATTTCAAACTCCGATTCCATCGAGGGATGTATCGATCTATCGACAGATGAAATCAAGAGAGAAGCCTTGAAGAATTTCAGGTTTAACAGATATGATCGGGGACGATCGATATCATCGAAATTTATACATTGATCATATCGAAGACCATATCGATGGGATCGATAAATCGTATAGATTTACCTTTAGGCTGCAGGTCGATTTATGTCCGATCTCGATCCAATCGACGAGGTCTCGATACGATCGATATATGAATATCGATTTATCGACAGGCACCCCGATCAACATAAAAAACAACCTGAAATTCATGCTGGTGAAAATAAGCGCCCACAATCGATATGATCGACTGACTTCCGATATGATCGATATTTGAGTTTAGATTGAATCAGACAGTCATCGATATATCGAAGCATATGTTAGTTTTCTTTAAAAAAATAGGGGCGCCGTAAAGCAGTCTGTCGATATTATCGATCCGCTTCAGATATGATCAATATTCGAATATCGATGATATCGACAACCAAGTCGATATATCGATAAATCGTCCAGATGATTGTTTGACTGCTAGACGCTTTTTGTCCTCACTCAATTATATCGATTGAAATCCCGAGGACATCGACAGAGCTGGTCTATTATATCGAAGGGGTTATCAATATAATCGACAATGTAAGAAAAACTATAAAGATTTTCCTTTTGATAAAAAATTTTCTTACACAAAAACCCTAAGATGTTCTTATTCTTTTTAAGGGTTTTAATCACCTGGTGTTTTGGGACATGGGATGTGAGGCTATAATTTACTTATGGCGAGCTTCCACACATCCAGATGAGGCAGACGCTTAACTTGATCTTCCTGTTAGGCGCTGTTGTCCGACTGACTCAACTTAACAACGTAATTGACAAATCAGGGCACGTAGTAGGTGCACTTTCATGGTCAAGATCCTCCTTTAAAAGTTAGGCCCAGATGGCTGGTGTCCTATATGAAAAGAAGGACGACTATCCACTGTGACGATATACATGTGGGGCCATGACGCAGGAGAGGACGTGTAGAGTTCGACGACCATTTTCCTCAGAGGGATAATTGTTCTGAATCCATGGAATTTCTCTGGACTCCTCACAGAGATGCCTCTAATCCATGAGGAGAGATTAAAAAAATAGAAAATAATTCTAATAAAATTCTTGATAATTTGATTATTGATGAAAAACGAGCTTACGACCTCTTAAATAATATATAGACAATCGTGATTCATACTAGTGCGCATGCTTTTCGGCAAAAAATAGTAAGTGCCCAATTTGGCTCAACCATGTGATTCTCCTAATTATTCTAAGAACTTTTCATGTTGGGCGCAACTCCTAAAGCCCAACGGATGAAGAGTTATATTCAAACTAAAACTTAATATAAATAGTAAAAAAGAAATTAAAACAGGAATTCAATCATCGACCTGATGGTATTTTAGAAATTCAGTGTGTGCAACCAGGCATATGGGTGGCTAAAGTAGCTCGTCCTACCCCAAAATCATATATGGCACGTCGGATATCTTATTCTGGTTTGCGAGATACATCCATTTTAGGTTATGACAATCCGAATCACCTCCGTCTCCAATCAAACCTTTTCTAGTCCATCTTGGCCATTGAATTATCCGTGACCTACTTTACATCATTCCCCTCCACTTCAAAAGAACTCGTCCTGCTTTGGCTCATGATACTCGATAAGGTCTGCGACATTGGAAGTACGTGAGATCTTTATGCCATCTGGAAGATCAACAACATTCATTTTGTCATTGATCTTTTGGAGGATCGATACCGACTCAATCTTCTTGTTCTTCAATTTTTGGTACGTCTTGGTCAAAAATCTCTCTTTGCGTAGATGGACCATAACTTGATCGCCCACCTTGAACACTTTTTGTCGCCGATGGTTGTCGGCTTGCTTCTTGTACTTATCATTCGAGGCGTATAACTTGGCTTCGACCTCTGCATGAATGCCCATGATCTTGTATGTTATACGTTCCGCTGCAACGTTCATGCATGTGAGCTTTGGAAAAAGGACTAAATCAAATGTGTGGCAAAGCACTCGACTGTAAATAACCTAAAACGGGGACTTTCCCATTGAGCAGTTCACTATGTTGTTAAATGAAAACTCTGCTTGAGCTAACGCTAAATCACACTACTTCGACTTTTCTCTTGAAATACATCGAAGGAGATTCCCCAACGTGTGATTCACAACTTTAGTTTATCCATCGATCTGTGGGTGGCAGACACTACTGAACTGAAGTCGTGTACCGAACCGATTCCAAAAAGTCCGCCAGAAGTGGCTAATGAAATTCATATCAAGGCCAGAAGTGATAGTCTTGGGGACCCCATGTAGCCGCATAACCTCTCTAAAAAATAAATTTTCCACGTGTGTCGTGTTGAGGATCTTCTTGTATGAGATGAAGTGTGCCATCTTCGAGAAACGACCTACCACCACGAACACTGAATCCAAGCAACACCGTGTTCATGGGAGAGCTAACATAGTCCATTGATAAGTCCTCTCAAGGGTCGTCAGGTATAGGTAACGGTGTGTAAAGCCTCATATTTTGAGAATGCCCCATGTGAAGTTCAACAATAAATTTTAAAGGGGAATGTTGTTGCCAGCCTTGTGTGAATTCTCTTGCCACCATGTAGCAGAGCACCATTTTGTCAGATCTAGACCACTGTGTTGATGCCCTGGCCAAAAGAGAGAAAAGGTTGGTCTCCTTTCTGTGGGCCACACTCAAATTGTGAATGTGGACTGTTGCTCAATTCCTTTTTACACAGTGAACTGTTTGTTGAGCTGATAGATATGATTTATTTTGTGAGTAGGGGACATCTACATGGTGGGCCCACCTAATTAGTGGCTTTGATCTTGATCCCATGTTGTCTTGCTTGTGTCTACATGACTGCAGTGGCACAAGTGAGTTTTCCTAACCTGGGCTCTACTCCAAATCCTTGAGATGTTTGAATTAGCTCGTTACTGCAATATAGATGGAATACTCTTATCCCTTAGTGCTGGTGTACTTTTACTTATAGAGGAACCCCCATTTACAGGGTTCTTTCTTCAACTTGCGTGTTCACTTGATTGAATGTTGCCTACCAATATGTCACATTTACTGGGTTCTTCCTTGCACAATTAGATGGTGGATGTGGATCGCTTTACACATGTCAATTCCTGTTGATTTTCATGACTCTTCTCATGAAAAAATGTTACTCTTCCATTTTATTCTGTTTGGCAGGGTACCAGTGAAAAAATTGTAAAGCCATCCATGATGAAAGAAATCAAGCACAAACATTTTGATGAATGCAATGGAACTTTCCTGGCACCATCCTATACTTAGCCCCATTGTGGCCTATTCTTCAAGGGCCACACATATTAGCCTTTCGTTTGATGAATGCAATGGCACTTTCCTTGCACCATTCTATACTGAGCCCCATCGTGGCCTATTCTTCAAGGGTCACACAACTTAGCATTTTTCCCTATAACAAACAATGGAGATTGTTATGGGAAATCCTAGCACATGATGCAACGCTGGTCCGATCACCAGTCAGAACTGAGGCGTGACTCCTCCGACCCGTTTCGAAATACAACCCGTCCAAGCAGCCGACACGGCCGAGATGCAGCTTGGGACAGTCCTCATATTCCGACCAGATGACTTGCCCTCCGCTCGACATGACCAGCCAGGCCAACTACGATGAGACCGGCCTAACAGGACGGATCAGGCAGTACTAGATACTGGACTTCACTCCGTGGTCGGATGGTTCGAGCCGAATAGTCCTTTACACCGTGGTCGGATGAGCCGAGCCGAGTCAGTATTTAGAGGCGCATACCCCGTTCGCTAAACATGAAAACTGACACGACCAAATGTGGCCGGTAACTTCGCTCACAGATGCGCACGATCCACCAGATACGCTACACAATCAGTAGATTACGGGTAATATCCCCATGATCCTAGAATCCCTCTGATCGTGCCGAGATTATCGGACCCAGACTGCCTCACAGGAAAGTATAAATAGCACATCACATCATATCTAAAGGGACGCGAAATTGAGCACTCCTCTACTCTCGACATAGACCCTGATTCCCTTGTCCTGACTTAGGCATCGGAGGGTCCCCCGGCTTAGTCAGGGTCACCTTTGCCTTTTCTCTTGGTGCAGGCTTTAGGGACGATACACAGATGGTGATATGGAGGGAGGTTCGACCAGATTTTGTCATCAACATTTTTTGGCGCCGTCTGTGGGAACCTAAAACTAGAAGTCAGGTTCTCATTCACCTAAGCAATGGCGAGGAAGAAGAAAGTTATAGTTGTGGAACCGGAACCAAGCGACCAGGCTCGGTCTTCATCAACACTTCATGCCGAGTCCGTACCAGAACCTTCTCAACGTTCTCGTAACCGGTCGGGTAAATACCGCGTCATGCAGAACGAGATCCAGGCCCTGCGCGATGAGATCAACAAGATGAAGCAGCAGAGGAAACCAGAGTCACGTCCGGTTCAGGAACAACCTGATCTCGAACCGGTGGGACTATTCATGGAGACCTGCTCTGTGTTAAGGAGTGTAAGACCTGAAGCCCCCCAGCATTCAGGGGTGCCACGTTCAGGACAGAACCCTCCTACGGTGCATGGCGAGGGATCCGCGCGAAATGCCGTTACCCGGGTTCCCACAATCGTTCATTCCGCTACATCCCGCCCACGGACCTCCGTCATCAGTTAAAACGAAGGAGAGAAGGGAGAATGCCGAGGGCGAGGATACCCCAGAGGTCGTCACAGAAAATAGAGACCCATGAGAGGCACGATTTGCAAAGTTGAAGGATAAGTTCCTGACATTGGAGAAGAAACAACAACAATCGACAGTTCCAGCCACGATCTAGGCGATGATGGAAGAGACCAAGCCTCCCTTCACCTCAGCCATCATGGCTGAAGTGATGCCGCAGAGGTTTCGGATGCCTCCCGTCATCCAGTACTCAGGGTCCGAGGATCCATCCGAACACCTGGAGGCCTATCGATCTTGGATGTAGATCCAGACTGCAACAGATGCAATGATGTGTAGGGGGTTTTCCATCACCCTCACAGGATCCGCTCGAATTTGGTATCGCCAGCTCAAGACAAACTCCGTGGGCTCCTTCGCAGAACTAAGCCGGCTATTCCTTACACAATTTATAAGTGGTAAGAGAAGTCGGAAACCTAACACTCACCTGCTTACCATCAAGCAGGCTCCGAAGGAGTCGTTAAAAGACTACATCGCCTGTTTCAATGAAGAGGCGTTGCATGTCGAAGACTACGATGACAAGATGGCTCTTGCTACCATCCTTAGCGGACTGAAGGAAGGAAAGTTCGCCTTCTCCATCGGCAAAAATCCCTCGAAAATGCTAGCGGACTTCATGGTGAAGGCTCAAAAGTACACCAACGTCGAAGAGTTCACTAACGCTCATAAAGGAATACAAGTCGCTGACTCGGTAAACAAGGGGAAGAGGCCGAGGAACGAAGACTCCCAGCCGAACGGCAAAGGGACCGATGACTGTGCTCCCCGCGATCGTCGACCGAGCCGTAAACCAGAGAAAAAATTTCGTTCCTATACTCCTCTCAACACATCTGCCGAGCAGATTCTGCTAGATATCCAAGGAGACAGATTACTTAATTGGCCAGTCTGCATGAGGGCTGACCATGAGCAACGGGACAAGCAAAAATTCTGCCGCTTCCACCGAGATCATGGGCATAACACGGACAACTGTGTGGACCTGAAAGACGAGATCGAGTCCCTCATCCGTAAGGGACATCTGCGTCGTTACACCAAAAGAGAAAGATCCGCTCGGAGAGAGAAGCAGCCGCGAAAAAAGCCAAATAACCCCCCAGAGGAACCAGCCAAAATTCATACCATCTTCGGGGGTTCAGCTAGGGGAGGGGATTCAAACCGGCCTCGAAAAGCCCATTCCCTGAGATCCGAGCTGGAACATCACGTTCACCTGACGGGACGTCCCGACAAGGAACTCTGAGTCGCTCCGTGCAGCCTGACCTCCACAGAAGATGATGCACGCGGGATCCAGCATCCACATGATGACGCGCTAGTGGTTACCATGACCATAGCGAACCACAAGGTGTTCCGCATCCTGGTCAAAATCGGGAGTTCAGCCGATGTTATGTATTTCGAGGTGTTCGAAAAGATGAAAATTTCACGGTATCGGCTCAGACCCGTGAAGACTTCCTTGCATGGCTTTGCCGGAGAGAGAGTAATCTCTGAAGGAGCTATCTCCCTCCCAGTAACAGTGGGAGAAGGGAAACATCAAGTCACGCTTCTGGTGGACTTTTTAGTTGTCAATGTTCCATCTGTCCACAATGTAATCCTGGGCCGACCCTCCCTCAATGCAATGAGAGCGGTCATCTCAACTTACTATCTGATGATGAAGTTCCCAGCCAAAGGAGGGATCGACTATCTCCGAGGCGATCAGCGCGAGGCCCGAAGATGTTATGCTATAGCGGTTAGGAAAGGAGCCGCCAAACAAGCTCTCGTCGTTGACGCCTTGGACCCTCGAGGACCACTAGAAAGTTCATTAGTCGAGGATCTGAAAAAAATCTCCCTCGATGAATTAGACCCAGGCAAAACTGTCCAGCTCGGGTCATCATTGAATCCCGAGCGGAGGAACGAACTATTAGCCTTCTTGAAGCAGCATCGAGATATCTTCGCATGGTCGCATGTGGATATGCCAGGGATCTCTCCTAATGTGTTGGTTCACAGGTTGAACGTGGACCCAGATCATAAGCCGGTCAAGCAAAGGAGAAAGCCGCTTGACGCCGAACGATATGAAGCCATTGCCGAGGAGGTCTCCGTCCTGCTCGATGCGGGCTTCATAGAAGAGGTATATTACCCTGACTAGATAGCGAATGTGGTTCTCGGTAGAAAATCTAACGAAAAGTGGCGGGTCTGTGTAGACTACTCCGATTTGAATAAAGCGTGCCCTAAAGATAGCTTTCCGTTGCCTCGGATCGACCAACTGGTGGACAGCACAGCCGGGCATGAGCTGCTCTCGTTCCTGGTCGCTTACTACGGGTATAATCAGATAGCTATGTATCCCCCAGACAAGCAGAAGATGACCTTTGTCACAGACAGAGGACTCTACTATTACCGGGTCATGCCATTCGGCCTGAAAAATGTTGGGGCAACATACCAAAGGCTGGTGAATCAGATGTTCGCCAAACAGATCGGGCGCACCATGGAGGTGTACGTAGACGACATACTAGTAAAAAGTATTAGAGCCTCCGACCACCTTGCTGATCTCGAAGAAACGTTCAACGTCCTCCAAGAGTATCAGATGAAGCTTGACCTTGCTAAGTGTGCATTCGGAGTTGAGTCAGGGAAGTTCCTTTGCTTTCAAGTCAGCCAGCAAGGGATCGAGGCCAACCTGGATAAAATTAAGGCCCTCCTCGACATGAACTCACCTCGAACTCTTAAGAAAATACAGTGTCTCACGGGAAGAGTTACCGCCCTCGGACGCTTCATATCCAGGGCTACAGATAAATGCCTTCCCTTCTTCCAGCAGCTGAAGAGCCATAAGAAGGCGGAGTGGACACCAGAGTGCGAGAAAGCCTTTCAGCAGTTGAAACAGTACTTGGTTCACCGCCTCTATTGTCCAAGCCTGAATAAGGGGAGCCCCTGCTCCTCTACCTCGCAGTCTCAACTTCAGCTGTCAGTTCAGCTCTGATCAGAGAAGTCGGAAGCAAGCAGTACCCCATGTACTATGTAAGCAAAGCCATGGTACCAGCTGAAACAAGGTATCAGTCCTTGAAAAAACTGGCGCTCTGCCTTGTCATAGCGATCAGAAGACTGCGGGCATATTTTCAAGCCCACTGCAAAATTATGCTAACGGACTCTCCTCTGAGGCAGGTCCTCTAGAGGCCTGAAGTGTCAGGTTGGATCACCAAGTGGGCCGTGGAGCTCGGAGAGTTCGACATTCAGTTCCGCCCTAGGGTGGCAATCAAGAGTCAAGCGGTAGCCGATTTCATCGCTGAGTTCACGGCTCTGAGTGAGGGACAGATCAGTAAGGAAGTTGAGATGATGCCACCCGTCCCGTTGAGCGACCAAGAAGCAGTGTCGGATCTGGGATGGGTCCTTTATATTGATGGGTCTTCCAACATTAAAGGGGTAGGAGCCGGGGTTGTCCTAGTCGCCCCTAATTCAATGACAATCCAATACGCACTTAGACTCAGATTCAAAGCTTCAAACAATGAGGCCGAGTATGAAGCGTTGTTAGCTGGGCTCAGGCTGGCAGCGAGCCTAGGTATTCAGACCCTGCAAGTCCGCTGCGACTCGCAGCTGGTGGTAAATCACATCTCTTCGGAGTACGAAGGTAAAGAGGTCAGAATGATCGCTTACTTCAAAGAAGTGAGAAAATTAATCGAGAAGTTTTGGGGCTGTACTATCCGGCAGATCCCCAGAGCCGAGAACTCTTGGGCTGATGCCCTAGCAAGACTCGCCTCGGCCTCCGAGGGAAAGATCCCGCGTTTCGACCCGGTCGAGTTCTTTGAATACCCAAGAATTAACCAATCGGAGAAAATCAATCTTGTCCAGTCCATTCCTAGTTGGATGGACCCGATCTTCAATTATCTGTCATTCGGCGAAATTCCCTCGGACAAGTTAGAGGCAAGGCGACTCAGATTCAGGGCAGCTCGGTACGTCATATTGGGCGGAGTGCTGTACAAGAAGGGGAATTCTCAGCCTTACCTTAGATGTCTCCGACCGGACGAAGGCTGATTACGTAATCCGAGAGATTCACGAGGGAATCTGCTGGAACCATTTGGGCAGTCGCGCCTTGGCCATGAAGATACTTCGTCAAGGGTATTTCTGGCCGACTCTTAAGCAAGACTCCAAGAATTTTGTTCAGAAGTGCGACAAGTGTTAGCATTTTACCGCCGTGTCGAGGCAACCGACAGAAGAAATGACCCCCATGAGTGGGCCGTGGTCGTTCGCCCAATGGGGAATTGACATCATCGGTCCCTTGCCCACTGAGAAGGGACAAGTCAAGTTCGCTATAGTCGCCGTCGACTACTTCACTAAGTGGGCTGAGGCAGAGCCAGTCGCCAAGATCACCGAGCAGAAAGAGATCGACTTTGTGTGGAAAAATATCATCTGCCGGTTCGGAATTCCACGTACCATCGTCTCTGACAACAGCCGTCAGTTCTATAATGACAAGTTCCGCGGTATGTGCAGGGGACTTGGCATCGTGAACGCCTATTCATCGCCTCGGCACCCGCAATCAAACGGGCAGGTTGAAGCAGTCAACAAAATCACCAAGCATCACCTCAAGACAAAGCTCAAAAAAGCAAAGGGAAGCTGGGCCGAGGAGCTCCCCCTCGTCCTATGGGCCTACAGGACCACAACACAAACTTCAACGGGTGAGACCCTGTTTTCGTTGTCCTATAGCTCAGAAGCAATGGTGCCAGTAGAAATTGGACTCCCTACGGCGCGGGTTAGGAGCTTCGAAGAAAATCAGAACTCCGAGCAGATCGCTGCCAATCTGGATTTGCTCGAAGAACTCAGAGATGTTTCCAAGATCCGAATGGCGGCTCAGCATCAGCAGGTGGCACATTTCTATAATTCTAAGGTCAAAGTCAGGCGCTTCCACCCAGGGAACTTGGTCCTCCGACAGGTCTTTCAGAATACAGCTGAGCCAGGAGCAAGAGCACTCGAACCCAAATGGGAAGGACCATATCGTGTGGTCAGATCTGCCAAACTAGGCTCGTACCAGTTGGAAGACCTCGAAGGCTGTCAGGTCCCTCATCCCTGGAACGCTGAACACCTGAAGATCTACTACCCATGAGGAACTAGCCTTCAAGTCTCATAATAAAGTGTATGCCTCCGAGCGACTAGCCTTTAAGGCTCTTAATAAAAATTCCAATTCGGCCTCGGATGTTTACTCAACTGTCTTGGTTATTACGACTATGACCTAATGGTCCGACCCCCAAGGGGTTGGAGCCTAATTTTACAAAGATCGACAAGGCATCCTTTTTGAGAGAAAAAGCCTAATCATACCTCGACTCTCTAATGGAGCATTCGGCTCGACATACGACAATGAAAAGCTCTCGCCCGATGAGCGACGAACCGAACACTCCAAAAGATCGGACCCAACTAAGACTTTGGCTGAAAATGGATTAAACAACAAACAAAGGGCTAGACTTACAAAGAAGTCAGCTCGGTCACAAAGCGACATTGCAAGTAAAAAATATACAAGTCCAAAAGAATATTTCTCATTAAATCCCCTCGAAGGGGTAAAAAGTACATCAACACAAATTAATGTCGACAATCCAAAATAAAAATAAAAATAATAGAATGTCTTCATGCTGGAGGAGCTTGGGCGTCGGGGGCTTGGTCCGAGCGGACGACTTCAGTAGGGGCGTCCTCGGGGTCCTCTGATAGGAAAGAGTCAAGATCGAGGTCTGGGTATAAACCCAATACTGCCTCGAGACAAGCATCGAAGATGCGGTTGTAGAATGTCGCAGCTTCAGCGTCCCTCTCCTTGGAGGTCTTGAAGTCATCTACCGTGGCAGCAACTGCTGCGGCCAGGGAGGCCTTGTCTTTGGACCGCTGAGCCTCCACAGCCTGATTCACGGCTCGGGTCCACTCTTCAACCGCCTCGGCCTTGGCACATTTCAAGGCTTCACCGAGTCGAGTGGTCTCCATGGCCAAAGAGTCCGCGTGGCCCTGGCGCGGGTCAGCTCGGCGGTCGCTGCATCACCACTTGCTTTAAAGTTGTCCGCCTTATCCTACAGATGCAGCTCCCTAGCTTCTAAGTCGATGACAACTCCTTGTAGTCGCCTCGCCCTGGCCCTCTCGTCCGAAAGTTGTTGGCGCAGATTAGTCTGCTCAGACCTCAAGGCCGCTGCCTTGGCCTGGAGAGCCTCCAACTCTACCTCCCTCCTCCTGTGCTCCCACACTCTCTCTCGAATCGAGAGCAGCACCGGGACGGCCTGAACAGGAAGCAAAGATTAGAATCTACAAAATATATACATAACGATATGAAAGAAAGGGAGTCCTCTCGGAAGTATACCATGTAGCACACGGAGGCGAAGTCATTCAGAAAGCCGCTTTCCGACCGCTTAAGGGTCTGACCGATATCCTCCTCCTTAGCATGCTTAGCGGCCCACGGAGTCAAGCACGTCATATGATAACCCGGCTCGAACCTCTCACCTCTCGTGCCCGCCTGGGGCGAGGCCTCACCATAGGTTGCGCCGGAGTCGGCTGTACGGAGGAAGAGCCGACCGAACCCGCCGCTGGGGGTACTGGGGTCTGCACAACGGAAGATTCTCCCACCCGAGGGGGAGCCGGCTTCTTCCGAGTGATCTTCACTCGGGGGGCTTCTTTTAGCAACTCCACCGCGGTCGGAGCTACTTTCCTCTTTTGAGCCCCGGATGCCTCGGCCATGCCTGCGAAAGAAAAGGTTGTCAGCTACTAAATAATCAAAAGAAAGTCCATCGGAGAGATCAAGACAGTTTACTGAGTGATTTGAGCAAAGGCTGAGATTTGCAGAGCCCGGACCAGTGGAGGTTAGCCATGGTGATCAGATCAACCCAGGAACGGAGCATCTCCGACCGCGCTCTGGCCTTCGCTATGCGATTTTTCTGGTCCGAGTCGAGGAGCGGCAACCCCTTTTGGAAAGCTACAAAAGGAAAAAGAAATTTTACTTCGACCGAAATAGGAAAAAACTAAAGCAGTAACCCGGATGTAAAATGAAGTCCGACCTGATTTTATAAAATGGGTCGGAACCCGAGCCGTTGAGGTTCTGAGCTCCGCCACTAGTGCCTCCCATTCACCTGCCGTCCAGAATCACCTGTTTTTTCAGTCTTTGTCAGAGGACGGCAGGTGCATCACCAACCCCGACCCCTTGCTCCCCCAAGTCACAAAATAGTACCATGGATCGTTGCTATCATGCTTGACCATGTACAGACTCATTAGTTCCTCTGGGGTCAGCTCGGAGTTTTCAACTTGTCTCCAGATAATGTAGGCAAAAATCATCACTCTCCATACATTCGGAGCGAACTATCCAAGAGCCAATCCGAGGTAGGTGGCAACCTTCCTGATGAATGGGTGTAGTGGGAGCCGGACCCCGCATTGCGGCGCGCAAAGGAAGATGGCTACCTCTCCCTTGGCAGGAGCATCAACAACGTCCAAAGGACCAGAAGCCCTTATCTAAACGGAGTCAGGGATTTGAAACTCCGAACGAATCCACTCCATCTGGGATTTTGACATGAAAGAACCTCTTGGGACTACCTCTGCGGTGCGTAAATTCGCGGCCATTTCAGTAGTGGTGGTGGTCTCGACTCGACAGGCTCGGGTGACTGTCTTCTTACTGAGCTGTTTGGTTTTAGAACCCAACATTTTTTTACCTCCGAGGGGGGGGGGGGTGTAGGGTAATGGTCTCAAAAGGGCCTTTGGAGGACCCACTCCTACTTTCAGTACTCCCCGGCTCGGAGTCATCGGAATATTCACGGACCATCTTGAGGTCGGAAGACATGGGAGAAAGAAGGGTGAAGATCAGCGAGACTCACCAGGTGACTGCCGAAAATCGCCTTCTACCGGGAACTTCAAATTCGGTCGGAATCGCGTCTTTGGAATCGTCTCCTTCGGTGTGCTCTTCTAATTCAGAATGTAAAGTAGTAAATAAAAATCCAGAGCACCTTATATAAGCAGTGAAGGGATTCTGCATTAATGGCGAGCCTTAATGGCAGCAGCCGAATCGGCACGAGCCGATCTCCGAGAACACATAGCAGCGTTGCATTGGAGGGATACCGAACCGATCACACGGCTCTGACATCGGGCAACGTACCTCGATACGCGAAGCGACGCCCAGGCACTCAGAGCCGTCAGGTACTCGTCTCCTCTGGCCTGCGTGGCAGCCTCTCATAGGCTAGAGGAGATTCGGGATTGTAACCGTCGCCACGCGTCAGCCAAGGCGACCAGCGCGCGCACAATTCGAGATCCGTCATCATTGCGATGGGGGCGGGAGATTTTCTATGTAATTACTCTCCGAGCCTGCTAGCAAACTCGAAGAGTAGGGGGCTTCTGTTATGGGAAATCTGAGCTCATGATGCAACGCTGGTCCGACAACGTTGGTCCGATCGCCAGTCAGAGCTGAGGCGTGACTCCTCCGACCCGTTTCGAAATATAACCCGTCCGAGCAGCCGACACGACCGAGATGCAGCTTGGGACAGTCCTCATATTCCGACCGGATGACCTGCCCTCCGCTCGACATGACTAGTTAGGCCAACTATGATGGGACCAGCCTAACAGGACGGATCAGGCAGTACTAGATACTGGACTTCACTCTGTGGTTGGATGGTCCGAGCCGAATAATCCTTTACACCGTGGTCGGACGAGCCGAGCCGAGTCGGTATTCAGAGGCGCATACCCCGTTCACTAAACATGAAAATTGCCACAACCAAACGTGGCAAGTAACTTCGCTCGCAGATGCGCACGATCCACCAGATACGCTGCGCAATCAGTAGATTGCGGGCAATATCCCCATGATCCTAGAATCCCTCTCATCGTGCCGAAATTATCGGACCCAGACTGCCTCACAGGCAAGTATAAATAGCACATCACACCATATCTACAGGGACGCGAAATTGAGCTCTCCTCTACTCTCGACATAGACCCTGATTCCCTTATCCGACTTAGGCATCGGAGGGTCCCCCAGCTTAGCCAGGGTCACCTTTGCCTTTTCTCTTGGTGCAGGCTTTAGGGACAATACTCAGAGGGTAACGTGGAGGGAGGTTTGACCAGATTTTGTCATCAACAGACACCATGTTGTTTTATGGATGGCATTACACATTATGTGGACCCGACTTGTTATGCCACTCATGCATCATCTTGTCCTTAAGACTGCCAAGACCCAAGATCCAGAGCTAAGCCACAAGCTGGGCAACATGTGGGTGACAACAGTATAAGCTTACACAGTCCCGATCCGGACACCCGACCAGGGACGACCAAAGGTGGGCCAGGCCCATTGATAGCAGCTCGAGTTAATTGGGAGGGGAAATTTTTTCACACGGTCATTATAAACAAACAATCCTCCCTCAAGCAAACCGCCACTTTTCCCTCCAAAAAGTCTTGTAGATGAATGGTCTTGATTGATATGCGAGACTCTAAATGGACCTATAGCTGCTGTGGATTTGCTCTAAGATTTTCTCTTAGGGCTTAGACATGACACAGATTGGGGTGAGGCCTTTTCACTTAACATTTGGACTTGACAAAAATTGGTACATCAGCTATTTTGAACTATCCGGGTATGTAGGATGCATACAGATGCTCTCTCCAACTAATTATTTCGATATCTTATAGTGTTAAAGAAATAGTTTAGACCATCTGGCATATTTAAGTTATTTCGTTGTAATTTGCTATCATTGATGCCAGACGCTGGATGTTGGAGAGAGCTTGCAGATGCTGAAGTTTCGAATAGGAGAACGATCTTCTAAAGCAGAAGCAGTTGTTACATTGGCAGAAAATAGGAGAATGTTGGTAAGAGAATGTTGGTAAGTCTGCCATGAATCCCTTTGTCATTTTAGCTGCCCAGTCTGCAACTGTTAATTATCTTTGTGGCTGTATGAGATGATGAAAAATCTTAAATCAGCATTGCAAGTACCAAGTTGAAGACTGAAGTTTCAATCATGATATATATTTTGCTATGTGCTTTCGGATGGAGGTTTATTCTACTGTTGGTACTCCCGACTATATAATATGGGAGTGCTAGGGAGGCTCACCCACAAGGCTTGTTTTGCCTTTCTGGAGAGCTTATATGCCTGCACCTTTATGTTTAACCTTATTTTGTCATTGATATACATGCCCCTATTGGATTGAAAGGTTGAAATCTTTTTGGCAGGGAATTCATTCATTACCCTAGAAATTGCAAGGTAGCTCCTCCCAAGGAATTTCAAAACTTTCATTGGTGGAGTTGGGACGGCTAATAAAACATGGTGGGTCACATTATTATCCCAATTGTTTTCTGCAATACAGTAAAATTGGAAAGAAAAAATATGCAATCAAACATTAATGTATAAAATGAGTATTAAAAGATGCAAGCTAATGTTCTGTTCAAACTGAACATGAAATTTCCAAGAACTCAAAATCTTAAAAACACATAATATTCCACTATTAACCTAAATACAAAATTCTTTACACAGAATATGCTATCAAGTGCCGCATATTAGAAAAACAACAAATGTAAAGCTGCTTTTTACAGTAATTTTTACAACGGACCGCCCAAGTGAACCGTCCAAACTGATTCCGATTTGCGTTCTTGGCGTTCTTTTGATTTTCATGTGTATGCATATTTCTGATGTAATAGATTCAAAAAATAAAGGATGAAAAAGGTTTTTTTTTTTTAATTTATTTAATTTTGAGAAATTTTAACGACAGGCTTAAATCCGTCGCTGCTTTGAAATCAAAGGATTTTGATAGGTGACGGATGTGATCTGTCGTAAAATTTTAGAACAACGAACAAAATCCGTCGCTCCATGGGTTTTGCGATGGACTTTTGAGGCGGGAGTCCTTCAGGTCGATGGAGTGTGGAGAAGGTGTTGAGGCAAATTCCCCCTTGCTTTTTAAAATGGGTTTGTGCTGGGATCCAATGTGCAGGCTGAGGCCGAGTGATGTTCAAGGGCCTCTCCTTTTGCATGGAATGCAGTTTTTCAAATATTGTGGTAGAAAGCGAGTCCAAGGTCCCAATTGATAAGCTAACAAAAGAGAGGTCCTCTAATTGGAGTTTGTGATATTAGTGGGTTCAGATTGGCTGCCTGAGTAGTAGGGTTATCATTGTTTACGATCCTAGGGAAGTGAATGAAGTAGTGAACACCTTAGCTAGATTGGGTTGCGAGTCCTAGGCTGGGATGACCTTTCAAATGCTATCTGATCTCCCTAGATCCGTCTGAGGCGAGCTCTTTTGAATCATCTGGGCCTGGGTCAAATTAGAGAGTCCAACACCCTTTCTTAATCACTTTGTGTTTGCTTGTTAGGTATATGACAAAGGTGGCCTGAGGCAGTTTTAGTGCCTTTGGGCTGCCTGAATGAGTTTTCATGCTGTACAACCCTCTCGATGTGAATAAATCATTCTCATATATATATATATATATATATATATATATATATATATATATATATATATATATATATATATATATATATATATAAGAGAGAAAGAGAAAAAAATAAACCTATGGGATAAAGTAGTGAATAACTAAATTCTTCATTAGGTAGTGTTTTAAATTAGGCCGAAAATTGGGCCCATAAAGTTTCAAGGGGTGTCTCATCACATGGACGGTTCAAATTTTGTGCCCATGACACGTGTGCAATGGTGCGCAAGGGTGAAGTTCTCGCTGTCTCTTGTGAGAACTTAAAAACCAACTGCACACAAGTTGGTCAGTTCACACTTCACTGTTAGGGGAATTGATGCCAAGACCTGTTAGCTATGGATCTGGCTTTTCTCTTGTGAGAACTTTCAAGGACTTATTATACATGACATGAGTCCAAAATCCGGACTGTCCACATCATGCAGCCCTCAGGGCCCAACTTTTACTTCGATCCAAAACTTTGGCAGACCATGAAAAAAGAAAACAATTTCCTCCCTTGATTTGTATCTCTCTTTGCTATGGCCCACCAGAGTTTTAAATCAGGGTGAAAATTGGTCCTAGGGGTTTCATGGGATGCCACATCACACGGACCGTTCAGATTATAGGGCCATGACACGCATGCAAAGGTGCACATGTGAGCATGCCTATATGAGCACACCTATCTGTGTGGGTGTGTGTTGTGTGCGCGCTCTATAACACCAGCTTTACTAAACGCAGTCACCCAAAAATCCAGCCCGTTTCCTCCATGTTGAGAAGTCGGCAAGATCCAACAAACTCGGATAGAATGGTGTTGATAGGTTTGCGTGCATGCGGAGCCACCATGTTGGGTATTTTCATCAAACCCATAATCAGGGATGAAGAGTATAAAGAAATCAATCAGCCTATGATACAAAACTCAATTGGGCCATAATGTCTCAACTTGGAGCAACTTTACATATCTTCCCATTGGCAATATAATAGCTCTCACCTGATAAACAAAGTGGATTTTACATGTACAACATGCTGGACCCCATGGGTGGTCAGCCTGAAACAGGTCACCTACACAATTCTAGTCCTACTTGGGTTATTTCCAACCTGTAAAATTTTCATTTTAAAAAAAAAAAACTCTCTCTCTCTCTCTCTCTCTCTCTCTCTCTCTCTCTCTCTCTCTCTCTCTCTCTCTCTCTCTCTCTATTTTTGAACCGATGATCATGTGAAGCAGAGGCACCCTCTTTAAAACCCGAAAGATTGTCCACAATGGGTGTCCCTCACTAGTCCATGCTCCCAAATGTATGCTCCACAAAACGGTCCTGTTCAACATTAAATATGGACATACATAACCACCTATTTGCAAACCTCCAATCGATGAGATGATGGGGCCTACCAGATGAATGACCTTGATTACTCATAGATAAGGTACAACGCTATCGATTTCTTCCCTTTATAAGGTAGAATTTTCCGGAACAGAATTTGCTGAGTGGAAGATCCCCAAAAGAAGAAGAAAAAAATTTGCAAATTATGACTTCAGGAAGATCCCCAAAAGAAGAAGAAGAAGATCCCAAAAAGAAGATCCCCAAAATGAGACCAATACATCAGGAATGAGACCAATACATCAGTAAGATCACCAAAAGAAGAAAAAAAAAAAAAAAAAAAAAACTGTGGCCCATCATGGCCATTATGCTTTTGACTGCATTTGCAAATTATGACTTCAGGTTACTATAATAATAGTAGCCATTAAATATAAAGGAAAACTACCACAAGCCATTCTAGTTTTTTTAATTTTTCCTAACAATATTTTGGCTGCAAGTTGATTGATGGTGGAAAAAAACTGCCTGTTTGAAAAAATAAAATAATAATAATAATAATAATCAAACTAAACTAATTCAAATGTTGATTTCTTAAAAGCAGAAATGCCAATACTAGATGACTTTTTAGGAGTGGTTCAGGTTTGGATCCCAAAAATCGATCATTTATAGTCTAATAAAATCAGTGACTGCTCCAAGCACCTTTTGCGACCATTCACCTATTATTCCTAGGACAAATAGCTCATGAATTTCACAAATAAGGTATAAAAATTTCTTCAGGAAATTTATCACAATCAATTTATTTTAATTTTTTTTAATCCAAAAACTACTCAAATATCAAAATGAAGTTTTTGGGACTATTACACTCAAATATCAAAATGAAGTTTTTGGGACTATTACATTTTTTATGCACTCAATCCCAACCACCCTCCCGCATGGGCACTTAAAACGTGTAGGAGACTTATACAGGCTTTCTGAATTGATGTAACCTATATACAAGTACATGTTGGGGACAACATGACATTCCAAACTTGTGCTAGGGCTTCTCTGTAAGTGACAGGTCTGTCAGAACCGGGTGCCATGAGAAATGACCAAGGGCTCACTAGTCCATCCCATGGAAGCGACACGCTACAGAAACCAGTTGGTGTGAGTAGGCAAGTGTTCCCATGCCATTCTGGATGCACGTGGGTAAAGAAGCTAGTCCAGGAAAATACGATTCCTCTTGCCGCATCGATTATAGGAACACTGAAAGGTAATATGGCCCTTGATAGAATGGGAGGTAGAACAGGATTCATGTACCCAACACCCAGTAGTTGGGTAAGGCTTTGATGATGATGATGATGATGATGATGATATAGTAATCACTAGCATGAATCACATATCAACGTAAAACCAAAAGAAATAAAAAATAAAAAATCTACAGATCTGAAAGGAGTAGGGCAGCATATGGGTCAAGCTTCCACTGAGCAAAATCATGGTTCAAAATCCTAGCCAAACCCATCTTGGCTTGGCCTGTTTGTAACCAAGAAAGGAGCTGCTACTGAGCAAAACAGAAGATGACCAGTCTTACTTAAGATAACAAAGATCGTCGAAGAGTTCTGCTAATGCAGTATTCTTTCCTTGAACTGGCCTTGGGGGCTGTTGGGGAATGATGAATGCCCAGTAAATGAAAAGGTCCTCCAAAGAAACCCATTTTCCTCCATTTGTGAAAAACAAAAGTAGGGTCTAATATCAAATTTCATTTCCAAACGTATATTTGAAATTGTGGATATTGATGTCCAAAGCCATTAAATGTAGATTTCTAAGGTTATGAGAGACATATCCTGCTATTTGACCATGGGCCTTTCAACATTCACATAAAAAATGCACTCGAAATCAAACAACAGAATTACTTGGGTCTGCAGTTCTTCATTTCTTTAAGATTCCACGTTGGTTTTTTGAGTTCATGTTTTAGGCTCCTTTGATCCAATGTTTAGTGACGCAGTGAAGCTGAAGAGGCTCTCCTCCATTAGTGAAGCCTGTGCTTTTTAACTTCTCAAAAGTATATTATATCCTTTAGCTTTTCAATATACCTCATTTAACTGATTCATCAGAATTCATAAAAGACAATGCGTTTGAATTGCTGGACATCCCTCATATCCCTTACACCCCCTAGATCTTCCTGGGACCAACCTATCCCAAAGACAGGGTTTGTGCTAGTCACTAGTTCCCATGTGAGATGCTTGCAGCCTTCCAAACCATCATCCAAATGTTCTATGGATTTCCAACCCTACAAATTCTGATCTTCTCCCAATTGTGGTCAGTAACATCTCCAATGGTTTCTCCCCCTCCTTTTGTCCAGTCACCATTCTAAGTTTGGCAATAGGTTGATTAGTGTGGTGCATAAGCTTGCTTAAAACAGTCAGAAAGTTGCAACTGGTTTGCGTGCCTAAATAACAAGAAAAGTTTAGAACTATGTCAAGCTCATAAGCCAAAATGTGCAAATGTGGCCTGACAGGAGTAAACTCCTTTTTTGTACTGGTTCAACTGATTGCATACCCATATTTTACTATTAAAATTTTCCATCAACTTCTCTAAATTGAATTTAATTTCTGAAATTCAATTCTAAAGAGGCAAATATGTATACAGATTATTTTTTTATTGGCCAAAAACCATATGATCATTACCTGATCATAAAACCTTGTATAATTAGAATGATGCTTGATGACACGTGCACACACAGATATATAAAAGATATCGAATAGCATATTATACTATTATCATTGTTGGTTTTTTTTTTTTTTTTTTCCTATAAGGTAACTAGTGCTTGAACCAAAGACCTCAATGTGGAACAAAGCTTGTCTACCATTGAGATACAGGCATATGACACTATTTACTATGTAAAACAATAAAAAAGCCAAATTATAACAATGAATTATAAACAACTGAAATGACTTGAAGTAGTATAATAGACTCATTTTCAATAAATGATGTTAAACTGAAACCTATAATTTGATAACCTAGAAGTTGGTGTGGAAGAAAAATGATAATATGAATAGTCTATTAGACATTCAAACCCCAGACTTCAATGTTGAAACGCAGAGCATTTGCCACTGAGCCATGCATCGAGACCCAGATGAAAATTGTGCACCTATTATCTCTTACCACTAGCAGCATTTCAAATTTTTGGAACTCCATTTTGTTGTGTTAAGACCCCCTTCCACCATTGATGGATGGTGTGAGTTCTGTTGTAAACACTTGACAGTTGGCACACAATCCTTTCATATAATATAAAATGGACTGCTAGAAAAAAAAAAAAAAAAAAAAAAAAGACAACTTTATTATTTGTTCTTGTTGCATCACACTTGGGCATGCCTATTTTTTGCGCTAGCATATTCAAACGGAATCTCCACATGATAGATTGCTAGGATTTTGCGCATATTTATAGCCATCATAGGTGGTTTGCTAGCCCTAGATGAACCACTCTTTGCACACACCTTGACTCACAACACATACCATCCTAGTTAAGTGCAGGGACATTTGAGTGGTGCATAAGGTGGCCCCAGCTTACAACCTGACCACATACAGAACTCCAGCAATCGACCTTATCATGCAAGCTACATGGGAGTTGAACTTGGACCCTGGCAATTCTATTAAAATGTCCACTCTTTTAGTAGAGAGGTAACCAGGTGGATGAGTGTTTATCATTATGATTGAAATAGCATTTCTTCCTCAACAAGCATTTGCCATGTGATGAGAGAATGCGGCATTCTAATCACCATCTCTTAGTCAAGCAGCCCTAGGCTTTCTGTCACCACCAGATGTCTTCCAAGATCAGTATTCTACCATATTCCTCCATGAGGATCAATCTTTGGAGACAATCCTCAACTTGCCCAGATATTCCCTTGAGTTAATGGACACTATTCAACAAAGAATCTTGCTCTTGTATTCAGGCAGCTGAAGGCATGTTTTCATTCTATTCTTTTATCTTGGCTTTCAGAAATTGACACTGCCTCTGGAGAAGATATCCTCCAAATCTTGCACAATACATTAAGACCACCAACACTAAACCTAATTGACAAAATCAAAAGATTAAGCCACATGTTTTCAACACAAAAAGGCAGACCAAAATTCATATTTGAGGACAAGTCAAGAACCATGGGATGGTTATCCTAAGTAGGCCAGGGAAGCATGGACAAAAGAACCATGCTAAAAGTGATTCTCCCAAGCAGGACTTAAAAGGAAATGATCTAGCTTGCATTTGACCAAACCATGGAGAGCAGCCACCACTTGAGGGGATGTCGTCCTGCTTAACCATCCAGACGAAAGTGGAAGCCCCAAGGAGCCAAGGAACCCTGCATCCTAGGGATGGTCACCTCCTTGACCTTGTCCACCTGTCCGAAAACCATTCAAAAATGAATCTCCATCCAACTCTCCATGAAGTTCTCCATGAACAGGATCAGATAACCTGGAAGCAGCCCTAACTCACAATAATCTTAAGCCGTTTGTCGCTGCCTCGGCATTGGAATCCAACCTTCCTCCTCTTCCTTATACACCTCCTCCTCATTGTTACCACTGCTCACTCGCCGCCGCGCCCACCCACCCCCCCCCCCCCCCCCCCCGGCTCTCTCTGTCATCCCTACTACAGTCGCCAACCCTTCACCGCATCCTCGAATGACCCTGACCTGATTATCCGGTGCCCCACTTACCCTCTCCCCCCCCCCCCCCCCCCCCTAAAAATCTCCCAACTCCTTTAGACCTCCAACCCTCTCCCCTCTCGATCTACCCCTACTTCAGTCCCTAACCGTCTTTGCCCCTTCGCCAAATGTACATCTTCCTTCCGCTCCAGTCCTCCCTGCTCAGCCTTGACGACTCACCACTTGAATGTAGATCTTCTCGCGCACCACAAATCGCTTCCAACTCGCCAAGATGTTACAGTTCCAATCCTTACAAATGCTGTATGCAAATAAACTAATGCGTGAGAAGAGATAAGAGGACTTACACAAGCGAAACAACATTTGGCACATCAAAAGGGGCAAGTAACAGGGTGCCCAAGTGTCCCAAAAACAGTAAGTGAGATGCTGCAGCAAAATTTAGAAGAGATTAAGGGGTAAATAGCTATAGTACAGAAGAAGCAAGATGCTCTTAATGCAGCTCGTGCAAAGGTTTTTTGTCATGATAATATGGGTGTGGGTAATGATGATAATGTATAGTTTGGTGAGGATTCTAATAGGAAAGTGAAGATAACAAGGAGAAAGAACTGGGAACCTGCACACCACTCGTGAAGATGAACAATGTCAGCGCACGTTTGTAGGGGGTCAAATGTGACATAGGAGCAATGGGAGTGGGAGTGGGAGTGAAGCCAAGTGTTATTGGTGTTATTGGAAGCAAGATGCTCTTAATGCAGCTCGTGCAAAGGTTTTTTGTCATGATAATATGGGTGTGGGTAATGAATAGTTTGGTGAGGATTCTAATAGGAAAGTGAAGATAACAAGGAGAAAGAACTGAGAACCTGCACACCGCTCGTGAAGATGAACAATGTCAGCGCACGTTTTGTAGGGGGTCAAATGTGACATAGGAGCAATGGGAGTGGGAGTGGGAGCGAGGCCAAGTGTTATTGGGGGTTGGAGACATGGTATGTTTGGTGGTTTATGGCATGCCTTTAGCCAACAACAGACTTCACATGCTCCTTCAATTGCTGATAATGTAAATGTGGTGATATTAGGGGGACTTTCATGTGATCCCATTTTATGTAGAAAATATATGGCAAAGTAGAAAAGGTAAAAATAAATGCGTAGAAAATATTGTGGTTGAGAAGCTTGGTAGGGCAGTATACAAGCTATTCTTACATGACAACATAGCTCCAAATGTTGCAAACTCCTATTGAAAATCGGTAATAGATGCAATAGCAGAGGCATGAGTTCCTGCACCCATAGCTCGTGAGATTAGGGGTGGGCATCGAGCCGAGTTGAGTCGAGGTGGGCCAAGCTCGGCTCGGCTTGTCCATGATGTACTCTAGCTCGAGCTCGAGCTTGGCCTTGAGCTCAACATTGAAGCTTGGCTTGTTTGCCAAAGCTATCGAGTCGAGTCAAGCTTGAGCTTGTTCATATCATCACATGTTAAGTTATTAAAATTTTGGCTAAAAAATACAAATTAAATGTCTCATATACTAATGTCACATTACTAAGACATAAATGATAAACCTCTAGATACTATCAATATCATAACACAAAATCATATTTTGTCCTTAACAATCAACATCAACATCAATTTGAAAGAGTTAAAATAGCCAATTCCTCTACAAGTGCTGGTAGAATAGCTTATCGTGTTTGTTTGATACCCATTTTCTCCATCATGTGGCCCATTTCAATTTCACCCCATCCCAAAAATAGCCAGATCTAGAACTTATGTGGTGGTCCACATAAAATCATGCCTAAAATGGCCTACCTGATTTCTGGAATGGCCTGGCTTTTTGGGCTTTTCGGGGTGTCCACTCATCCAAGTGAGGTGCATTTTGATAAAAGGATTGGATGGCATATACAGAACACTCTGGGCCCCACCTTATTTAGAAGGTTTAAATGGTAGGCATATACTGAGCAATCTAGGCCCCACCTTATCTGGAAGGTTTTAATGAAGAGCGTCCACATTCCAATTGTTTCCTGTGATGTGAGCCACTCGTTTCTTTGATGGACTTGAGTTTTGTTCTTGGATGCAAAGCTTAAAGGGACGCACCTGATGGGGGAAGTGGACATGGCCCTAAATGACGGTGGATATGAGGGCCAGGCAGGGCTGGCCATAGCCTTGCCCTATCCTATATGCTCTGGCCCTCTCCCACCCCTGACCATCCACACCGTTTCCCGTGGTGTGGCCCAGTTGAGTTTACCATCTTCATTTTTGGCTCATCTCCTAAAATGACTAGGAGCAAATGGATGGAGAGGATATGACATAGATATGATGGTGGGCCCTAAAGAGCTTAGGTTTTCAAGGGATTTTTGTTTTTTTAGGCTACAAGATTTTGCTACATTAGTATCTGGCAATTCATCCACCATACTGTGAGAAGCATGCCAGTCCAGAAGAAGAAGAAAATTAAGAAGGAAAAACAGATTTCGCACTCACCTTGTCAGGATTGGGCCGCTCTGGTTCACTGGGCAAGATCAGGTGCGGGCAGCTTTCAGGCAGTCGTAGCCCGTAGGCAGTGGTGGTCCGGTAGATTGATGTTGCTTGTCGGGTGGGCATGTGGCGGGCAATGGGCTGGGAGGGGTGGGGTGGGGTAGAGAAAGAGAAGAAAGGGAAAGGGAGAAAGGGAATGCGGCTGTGCGGGTAGGGTTTTTAGATTTTATATATATATATATATATATATATATATATATATATATATATATATATATATATATATATATATATATATATATATATATATATAATATCTAAATTATAAAACCCTATTTCTACTCGAGCCGAGTCAAGCTCGAGTTTGAGTTTTGAGTCGAATTGAGTTAAAATGGCCCATGGTCAAACTCGGCTCGAACTCAACTCGAGCCACAAGATTTAAGCTTGACTTGGCCCGACTCAGCCATTCAAGCCGAGTCAATCCGAGCTGACTCGAGCTAAGTCGAGCGAGTTATTCGAGCTAGCTCAACTCGTGAACAGCCCTACGTGAGACTATGGAGAAATAGACAGATGCGGAGTACAGGGATGGAAGGGTGTATGTGGCCACTTTTAGATTGATATGGCAAAGTAGATAATGCAGTATTATGTGCAATGGTTAGACTGACCCAACCAGACGGAGCATGATAAACTTTATGATATACTGTTATTTAGGAATGATGTTCCAAAAAGCCATTGATGCATCCAAGATAACAAAAAATGCACAAAGTATTTTCGGTCTTATGGATAAGATGGGAGATGAAATTGGAGAGGAAAATGCCATACAAATTGTTACCCACAATGAAGCATGCTAGTTATTTTAGACATCATGTGTTGAGCAATATATCAACCTTATATTAGAAGATATTGAAAAGTAAGAAAAATGTTATAGAATTGGTTGAAAAGGCAGGGCAAGTCACGACATTCTTCTATAATCATAATCAAGCAGTCGCCATAATGAGGAAGTTCACAAAAGGAATAGAGTTACTTGGGCCTGCAATATCATGATTTGCCACAAATTTTATTGCCCTTGAGAGCTGAGAGCATAGAGGAGAGTTGAGCGAGATCCTTGCTTTCCGATAGTAGCTTAACACAAAGCATGGGCAGAAGACATGAGGGATGTCGGTTGATGTTTTGGAGATCACGAGAGAATAAATACTAGAAAATCTGAAACATCTTGAAGGTAATGGAACCACTAATGAGAGTCATTTTTCTTGTGGAATCCGAAAAGATACCTACCACGGGCTTCCTCCATGAAGCCATTGATAAAGCGAAGCTTGTTATTCATCGTGCCTATGAAAATTAAGACTATTGGATGATGATCAACAAATGTTGGATGAATCAGCTTCGCTACGATCTTCATGTGGTAGGTAATAATATAAAAAGTGATAAATAGTATCACTCCTACACAATTAATATCTCATGTACGTTCATTATGCACGTACTAGTTATTACTAAGTTATTTTTAAGATATAATCATTAAATCATTTATTGTTTTCATTGTTGTAATCTAGGTTACTGTTTAAATCCAAGGTACGATATGTTACATCATTTGTTTAAGATGAAGAGGTTCATGTTAGACTGAAAATTGTAATAAAGAGATTGTAGAGCCTAAATTAGAAATGCAATAAGGGTGTTAAATGAAGTGAGTTTAACTCTTTAATTATTTGTTGTTACTTATTGTGTACATTTCTCAGTATTTCAATGCTTAAACAATATGAATGTGGTGGATTATTATCCATAGTTGGAAATATATGGACTTTGCCAGGCAAATTTTCAAACCCGTCAAGAACAAAATTGACGTTTAATTATTAAGTAATCAAATTTTTATTTTAATATTGGTGTAGAGTGGTGACAGTATTATTATTACATACATAACATAGGGATTTTTTTTCTAATTGGCTAATTGATGGCTTCATTTTGGAGAAAGTATAAAGGCTCTCAAAACACTAACAGTAAAAGTTTTGAGCCAGACATCTTCCTCTCGTTGCAAGAAGAACTTGAGTTATTTTACACTAATTCATTTGAAGCAAAGGAATAAGTTACAAGTCAAGATATTAAATCGACTCATCTATATGCACTATAACATGAAGTTGGGATTACAAAATGCGAAGCATCTGATGAACCAAATTGAAGAAGGCAACTTTTGTCCAATAAACTTAGACAACATCTACGATGAAGACCCACTTCTACCTAGGTTAGAATAAAGGGAGGAATTGGCAGAAGAGGATAGTGAGGAAGTCGAGATACATGACCCAATGCTACACGCGAGCTAGCGAGAAATTCGTGCAACTATTTTAAGGAGAGTTATTGAAGATTTGACTCAATAAAAGAGTAGCAAGGAAATTGACACAAAGGATGCTAATGCACCGAGTCCTGCTTATAGTATTTCTTAGCACGTGGGGGTACAACCATCCAAACAGTTTGAGGTTGATGAACGTTGACAAAGGAAAGGAGATAGGACACGTGTGTAGTGATTGACGATACCACCAGCTGGGGGAGGAGCATCATGGGGAGGCCGGCATCAGTGGCACTGGAAGAGATGAGGAACCAGTAAGACATTGTCAACTTATGGGTATGGATATGAACATGGATAGTTTAAGGAAGCTCCCAAGGCAATTTCGTATTGAATTAGTTTTGGATATGATCCACATGGAGCAAAATAGGGGAGATAAATATCTAGATTTGGAATAGAGTCATTCATTGTTGCAGCCTTAGCAATGTGAGCAATACCATTACGGTTGTGGCTGCGACTATGGGTCTATGTCTAGCACTAGTGGCTATTCTTATTCAGGTCTGAAATAGCAAATGCCCAATGGCAGAAATAATCATGATCAGTCATCCTTTGGTTTCATTGACATGGTCTTTCCCTCCGGTAATTATATGCAGCACCCATCTCACAGTTGGATGATGATGGAATTGAAGTTAAGCAACCACATGCAGCATGTTTTTTTTCTAGTCGTAACATGATTGGTGAGTAATGTTTTTGTATTTATATTTGTCATTTGACATCACTTTATCACTTATAAATTCACTTTATACTTCACACATTAACACCATATGGATCTATACAACTATATTATAGTTGTTTGTGGTAAAATGATTATATAAATATATCATTGTCTTATCACTGGATTCATGCTCATATGATCTTATGTATATGGAATCATTGATATTACATATGTAGAAAATTATGGTTGAAATTTTGAAGTAAATCTAAGCCTCTTTGGTTAATAAAATCATCAGGCAACCCAAGTCAACATTTACCAAAGAATAGCCCATTATGCCGTCATAAACATGTTCAAAACCATAAAAGAATAAATATTTGGAATGGCCTCTTTTTTCTCTATTTTTAAACTATTTTTCATATTTCTCTTAAATAAATTTAAACCGTCACGATCCGTAACATAATGATCCCATAGCCGGCCATTATGCCAGTCATAATCCTTATTGAATACCTTGTTCCCAATTGTATTTGGGAACTAATTCTCATCATCTGCTGGATTAATGAAGACTATTGGGCAAAGGAGGCATATATGAACCCTAGTTGTGACAAGATGGCCCATCTGAAGAAATGATTTACAAACATCTCTATTGGCTTGACTCTTGTTCAAGCAAGTTTGTCAATGCCCATGCTACACACTCGCTCACAAGCTAGCCCTTCAAGAAGAAGATGGTGTTGAGGCTATCTAGGTTATTGTGATCAATAGAGAGACCTAGACAAGTTCATTCCCAAAGAGAATGTAATGGTATCAAAAGCATAGGAGCAACCTTCAGGATTCAACTGGTACAAGTTGTATATGTGCGCCCCCCCCCCCCCCCCCCCCCCCCCCAGTGTTAAAGAGGAAATTAGCTAACTATATGATTTTGGAGATTTTCTCTATCAACAAGCCATAGACAGAATGTTACTTTCGTGTGTGGAGCCTAGCAAGGCTTAATTTGCAATGATAGAAGTGCATAGAGGTTCACGGAAAGAATAGTAGGGAGATCTTCCATTATACAAGAATCTATTACATACCAGATGCTTGTAGCCTATAATACAAAAATAGGGGCGTACATCGAGTCGAACCACACTGGCTGACCTCAGCTCGAACTCAACTCGGCTCGGTCCTCGAGCCTGACTAGCCAGCTTGGCTCAGTTAGGTCAGCAGCTCAGGCCAGCTTGGGCTGAGTTCGCCATTGAGGCATTTCCACAAACACCTGAACTGCAACTTCAAAATCCTATTGTTTTACAAACAAAGGCAATGATTTTACATGTATTTGATCAAAAACCTTCCAAGTAACATAAAAACCGAAAAAGAGAGAGAGAGAGAGAGAGAGAGAGAGAGAGAGAGAGAGAAGGTATTTGGTTCATGGACATACCTTGCTTGCCACCAGCCACATTTTGTTGAGTCATTTTATCAAACAGTTGGTGAGCAACATCAATGGCAAAGTAACCGAGTCACCGAACTGGTTCGATCCGAGTTCGATTTGAGCTGGATTTGATCCGAGATGAGTCAAGCTGAGGCCTGCTCGAACTCGGCTCGAACTCATTTTCAAGCTCAAAAAATCAGCTCGACTCGGCTCGAACTCAGCTTCGAACCGAGTCAAATCGAGCTTTTTCGAGTCGAGTCGAGCAAGCTAACCGAGCTAGCTCGGTTCGTGTACACCCCTAAATACAAAGAGATTGCCTCAAATATTTATGTTGACGCAAATCATGCACTATACACTGGTTTCATTTACCTTTGCTCCACAAGGTTCTGAGGACATTGATTTAATCACATGGCCATTCTAATGCTGGGGCTTGATTTAATCATACAGTTCATTACCTGCCCTACCTGCCGTCTAAGGGGCATATTGAATTCTCACTGTGACTAATTATTTCTCCAAGGTACTAAAGGCCAAACCTCTTTAAAGGCCACAGCGTAGGGTTAGCTCATGATAACAATATTTCCCAGTTTGAAAATTGGGGTGAATCATCACGGATGACCATCATCAGATCATCAGTCAACATGTCGATGAGCTGCTTCTCAGAAAAAGATCATGCATTCAGCTATTCATGGCCCTCCTTTACAGCCCTCAGTTGAATCTGCAGGTTGAAGCCAAAAATAAAATACTCACCACCATCCTATCCAAACGCTATCAAATCCACGCAAGATTGACACTTGAAGTGATCGTATATCCTATGGGCTTATTAGAATAAAACTAGGACCTCTGTTCACGAGATGCCTCATTCGCTCACATTTCGGACCGAGGCAATGATCCCTTCGGAGGTGCAATTTCCTTCTCTCTTGCTAGCTCTATCCAAGGTTCTGTGCAACTCAGTTGCTTGAAGAACTCCAGGATTTTGGGTGCAAGACAAATCGACAACAGCAGCCAAATCTACAACATGGAGAGCATAGGCGCATCTTGTCAACCTGCGAACCTGAGCATGCATCACTTTTCAACCAACAAGTCCTAATAATCCTACTGCATGGATGCACGCATGCTACGTACTCACATGCGAGACATTTAAGCCGTTCAACTGGTGGGCTGCACCATATTTTGTCGTGATAAAATAGCTAGGCCAGTCTGTTAAGGGGCCACACATCTATTAGAGTGTTTTTTTGCAGCTTTTTGCAGTTCTTGTTTTTGTATTCATGTAACCCACTTGATGAGTGGATCAGCCTGATCCTAATGGACCGAGCCACATGATCAGCCCACTAGTACATGGTTTGATTTATACTCATTGGGCATGTACAAGTGGACCCCATTGGGAAATCTCGACCATAAGGCCTATTACTTGTTCAAATTAGTCATTGACGTGATGGTTTAGTGTGCGGTATGGAATGACTTAGCCTGATTACAATGCTATGTTTATTCATTAAATTGAATTACAATCTGATTTTCTTGTGCACACTTCCTTAAGGTCCATTACATGTGAATCCGGCTATAGTTAAGCTTATGATACCTGGAATGGTTTTATCTTGGAAAGGCCATCATAGATGCATTATAAAGGATTTGGACACTCATAGATGCATTATAAAGGATTTGGACACAGCTACATAAATCAAAAGGGTCCATGATCAAAGTATCATAATTACTTGGGCTTTATCCGTGAAGGGTTTTGGGTACATATTAGGTTATTATGAACAGTATGAGTTGTTTTGGTTAAAGGATGTGAACCACACAAAGCTCATTAGTTGTCTATGTTGATTCTCAAACTACAAGTGAGTGTGTATAATTCATCCTTTAGACCATATTAAGGTAACAATTCACATCCTATGTAACCCACAATATGATCAAACCCTTAAGCCATAGGTCACTTAGGACGTTTTAACCCAAATGCAATGGACATATTCATGAGTGTCGTGCTCATCTAGACGTTAAGGATCCAAGTCCAATAAATTGGCTAGACAAACTACAGAATAGTCACCTACATGGACTAGTTATTCGTCTCTTTGTCCAATGGACATTGAGAATATCCACTAGGGGTAATGGATTGGGTAGGATCCTAGTTTCTAGGAATATTGGGTAGTCTTGGTTGCATGCTTCACCAAAGCGGCCGTGACTAAGGATGCTAATTGGTACTTAGCTTCAAGGACATGGTGTATGGGTCGTGCATTGAGGATTGATAAGGTTGCACTAGTCTCCAAACGAATGGAGTTTTAGAAAATTGACAACAATCGAATATCTGTTTGTCTCCATACGAACTTAGACTATAGACATTTGCCTAACATAAACATTTTCATACTATCCTTTCCATAGATTTATAAATTTCAATGGTCCAATTTTTCAATATTTGTCATATAGTGATTCACGTGCATTGCATGTGCAATTTACTAGTGCATATAAAAATGATAAAAGGAAATTTAACTTTTAAGGGCAATGGAAACTTTAAAAATCAAAACAAGAGGAACAATAATAAAAGTCTGGAAAAAGAGTAAAATTCTTCTCGTGTGGAGGAATTGGACACTACAAGTCAACCTGTCCAAGTAAAATGAAAAAGAATCAAGGTCGCAACAATCAAGGACGTCAGGAGCAAAAAGGTGGCAATTGTGTGCATTTGCATAGGGTCCACGATTGTACACACAAATGTGAATAACTGGTGGGTGTACTTTAGTTCATCTCATCACATCTCTATGATGAAAATCGATTCGAGGCATTCCTAGATGTTAAAGCCAAAGAACTGTGTTTACATGGGTAACAACACGTACATAAATGCCTTTGAAATCAGGCAATTACACCCAGATCCATAGCTCAACTAGCAGACTGAGTGGAGATACCTCGTTTCAACTCTTGAGGTCTTGGTATCGATCCCTAGCGGGGGTGGCTAACATGGAGTGTGTGTACTGACATGGGTGTGTACTAACAAGCTAATCCAAAAAAAATTTAAAAATAAAAATAAATAAATTTTAAATTTTAAAAATTTAAAAATTTTAAAAATAAAAATAAAAATCAGGCAATTCAAGATACTGCTGCCTTCAGGAAAATCTATATTCTTGTCTAACACTCTGTGTTCCTAATATGAAGAGAAACAATTCTATCTGTTAACAATGGTTTATGACTAAGGTTTAAATCAAATGTTGTAACCATTGGGGACGAATGGCAGTGTGTTTATCTTTAAAACCCAAAGCATGACTTGTATTTTCTGACTAAACTAATCAATGAAATAAGTTATTTATATGTTGATTGCTTTCAATTCTCTCATGAGAGTTTAGCTTATCTATGGCACTTGCAATCAGGTCACATAAACAAAAACAGAATAAGCAGATTGATAAGCTAATACTGAACATATGAAAAGGTCAAATATCCAACTTGTGAACCATGCATTAGTGCAAAAATGGAAAAGAACCATTTTTTTCCCTGAAGCTTTGAGGTGTAACGAATTATTGCATATCATGACATCTATAGTCCCATGAATGTGTGGACATGTGGAAGGATAAAATATTTCGTAACTTTTATAAATGAGTGTTTTAAATAGCGAATAGCGTGTCAATGGGTTCATTGGCTTCCTTGGGCGGAATGGTGGTATGACACTTCATTCCACACATCCACTCACATGACTCCTTACACGGTAGTATTTAGCCAACCTCTCTCAATGATCATAACATACATACCTAGTTCAACTAGTGTACACCACGTCAGGCCCTTTAAGATAGGGATCATATTTTGCGGCTTCTTAAAGAAAATCTGCTAGTGGCCTAAAATCCCATGAAGCAAGCTGCAGATAGTGTTCGAAATATCGGTAGTATCGGGTAATTTATCGCACTTTCTAGGAAACATGGGGAAACATTGGGAAAATTGTTGAATTTTCCAATGAAACTTGAGGGATTATTAAAAAGACGTTAATACACACTTTTAAATCATAACCTCTCAAAAAAGAAATGCACGTAATAGGTTTCATTTGTATAAGGCCCTAAGCTATACGCTATCTGATTGAACCAATGCAACTATATTCAAATTGAATGTATAACAATTAGAATGTATGTGATGATCATTTCATCAAACACTCCTAAATACTTCAAAATTAGTCTCAATTGATGGTTGGTTGAAGGGAAATTCAAAAACAAAAATAATAATAATAATAATAATAATAATAATAAATAAATAAATAAATAAATAAAATTGATAATATTTTTAATTAAAAATAGTTTTTATTTTTCAAAAATTGACAACGATTTAACGAATCAATAGATCAGCCCTCATACATGCTTGATTTAATGCTTAGAGTGCAACATTGCAAGCAATTTGGGAGAAATTTGTGAAATTTCAAATTTTCCCCAAGTCAAACCCCACACACACTCTAATTTCAAAAATAGAGTTTATGTTATATTCATTTCATCAAATACTCCTAAATACTTTGAAATTAGTCTCAATTGATAGCTGGTTGAAGGAAAATTTTGGAAAAATAAAATAAAATGGAGAGCATGAAGTACCAATGGATATCGAAATCAAAGCTCCAAGTCCATGATTTTTCTTTAAAAAAATGAGGAACCAAGGGATTTATAACCATTTGACACTAATTTAACATAATTTCAAAAAAAAAAAAAAAAAAAAAAAAAAAAGAAGATCAGAAATTAAAAATGCTTACCGAACATGTGGGATATATTGGCACTACCTGTGCGTTTCGTATCACACAGGTGGGATACAAGATATATCATGGGATATATCATCTAATATCGTCGATATTTAAAACATTGGCTGCAGACAAACACCGCACTGAAAGGGAATTTGATGTGGGAAAAATGGTTTTCTGCAGCTCCAACAATATCGACAGGCTTCAATCCAAATGCGCAAAATTTATAGCTGTTACCTCGGTCCTATGGTCCATATCGAGTCATCCAACACATCGGGCCAATTGCATACAAGTTGCATTTGCCTCCGTCCAAGATCCATCATGTGTTTCATGTTTCACTTTTGAAGAAGAAATTAGGCCAATCTGCTATTCATATGCCAAATCTACCACCAATCACAGACAAGAGCATTATACAAGCAAAGTCGTTAGCTATTCTCGATTGCTGGATGGTCAAGCGTCACAACACGATGGTCTCAGAGGTCTTGGTTCTACATGGGAGACTTGAGCAAGTCTCTCTTCTCAATTCCCTAATTTTAAACCTTAAGGACAAAGTTCTTTTGATGGACGGTGGGATAATGATGACGTCCCATTCAAATCTTCAATTATCATTCAAATTTCTGCTTTTAATTATTTCTTTTAAATTGTTAGTTACTTTTCTATAATTATTGTTGTATAATTGGAGCTTTATTGTAATGCTTATACGGAATGCAATGCAATCCCTTGGGAAGTAGAGAAATAACAATTATCCTTCAATCTTGCCTTCTCTCTTCTCTCTCCCAATTATCTTCCTCCCCATTCTATTTTAATTTGTCTTCCTTATTTCTCGATTCTCATCTTCTTCCTTGTCCAATTCTACTTCCTCCACACATCCAAGTAAGGTACATATCAAAAACTAAATCACAAAAAGGCATGTAACAGAGGCTAGATTAAATCAAGACGGGTCGTCCAAGTCCGATTCAACAATGATCGAATTTGTTTCCAACTGGAGGCTACCAATGGGCGGATAAAAGTAAAGTGGTCAAAGGTTGAAAGAAATTCAGCGGTTGAAATTAGATTGTTCAATTGCTCAATCAATGGGATATTCAGATCACTATCAACCAAGACAGGGGCCATGATTTAAATGGCTAGGATTATTTGAACACTGTAACTATTATGGTAGTTGAGAACTCCCCTTTTAGCATGGTCGTTCCCAACCGAAAGACCTGTTGATATCATGATATACACATAAGGCATGCGCATGGTATGAGCCACATACAGAATCGACAGATGTATTCCGCTTCTTTGTATTTAATTAATATAAAACACAATACATTAAAAGCAACAAAATACATCGTATTAGAGGAACTGACCAAAAGATAGTGTAATGGATAGATTAGAGGGTGGGCTTGCGATCGAAAGCAGGGCCAGGATCTTCGTTGGAAGGGGAGACATCTAAGGCGGTGACTATAGCAGAAGGAGGGCCACGCCTGCACCTTGTCTCCATCTCATAGACAGAATTGGGATCTCCAGAGAAAAGGGCCTCGACGGAGCCATCCTTTCTGTTGCGGACCCAACCCTTGAGTCCAAGTTCACGGGCGTTCTCGACCGTCCAATTGCGGTAGAAAACGCCCTGTACACGCCCCTTTATGATAACCCTAACCTGAAATCGAACAAAACCAACCTTAATCCATCAATCAATTTATTTATCTCATCTGAGTATGCTATGCAATGCATGTACTCTGTATGAAGGAGAAAGAGAAGGAGACTTAACAGTTTTGGCAGGCATGGATGGCTGTTGAGGGTTCGCAGTAGGGATGCTACTCATTCTCACGCCCACCGTATTCATGGATGCCGCACGCACCTGTTTCCTATTTCTTCTCCTCTCCTATTGGAAACGGATTGGCTACTCCCCCGTGAACGGATTTGGCTACTCCTGCCACCAGCCAATGGCTGATGGTCGGTGCCCTGTGGGCCCTGCCATGAAGTATGTATTTCATCCATGCCGTCCATCTATTTTTATAAATCATTCTATGGTATGAGACGAAAAATAAGGTTTATCCCAATCTTAAGTGGACCACAGTACAGGAAACAGTGTTGAATGAACATTGACCATTAAAAACCTTTTCGGGCATAAAAGTGCCGCACCAAGCTTATATTTATTTTTTCCCTTCATCTCTGTCTGCATGACCTAAGCAATAGATTGGATGTAAAATAAACAGTATAGTTGACCTTATGAGGATTTTAATGGTGGATATCCCATCACTATTGTTTTCTCTTGGTGCGGTCCAACTGAGACTATGACCCCCTCATTTTTGGTGTCAAGTCCTCAAATGATTTTTAAAAATAGATGAACGGAATGGATGCAATTTTGACTACTCCCCTTCCACTAGCCTGTGGGTAGAGGTCGGCACTCTGTGTCCCACCATGATGTATGTGTTTCATCCACTCCGTTCATCTATTTTTACATATCATTTTAGAGCTTAATACAAAAAATGGGAGGGTTATAAATCTCAGGTGGACCACATATTCACCAGGGTTATAAATCCGTTCACCAGGTCAAGGCTTCGAGTACCCATCAGTGGTGAAATCCCACGGCATGCTTGTGTGGGGTGTGTGTGTGTGGGGGGGCTGCGTGCGTGTGATTAAAAAAAAAAAATCCGTTCGCCAACATATTCACTCACACGTGTGGAAATAAAAATAAATAAATATGGCTGGAGAAAAATAGTATTGCGTGGTGTATCACGGAAGCGGTGTATCACGGAAGCGGATTTAAGTGTCTATCGGGTAACACATTAGCGGCTGTTGTTACCCTGACCTTGGGCCCACCTTGATGAATGTGTTATATATCCACGCTCTCCATCCGTTTTTTCATATCATTTTAATACCAAACCTCATATGTACCACGCTACGTAATGCGGTGGGATTGAATGCCTTCTGTTAAAAACTACTTAATGTTTGTTTGCCATGCAACCTGTTGAAAAGATCAATCAGAACTAGGATGGCATATCAATGTATATAAGGGACTTTTAACAATCCAGCACTCACCATTAAAAAAATTTAAAACCTACTGTAATCTTTATTTGCATCAACCTATTATCAGGTCACGGCGGACTAAGATGAAGGGAAAACACACATATGAGACTAGCTTAAAACATTTTGAAGCTTCTAAGAAGTTTTTAATGGTAGGCATTTGTTGGAGCATAAAAAATGAGAAGAAAATGGAAATAATGCAATCAGAAATCTATTGCACGATGGCATGAAAGAGATGAACAGCCATGTAATGGACAAAAATGGCCAAAAAAGTTGCTTCTGAAGCAGACTGCCTGGATCAGGCAAGAAGGTTGTTGCACAACCGCACAACATGAATTTGATGTGTGATGGCATGAATGGATTGGATTGCACGGGTTTGCTACTTCACACATGTAGAGGCCTATAAATACCACTTCTCTCATTTAATTCATTCACAAGTACGAAGCTCCGGAGTAGCCAGAGAGATTCTAAAATGTCTTCAAAGTCTTCTTCAGGTATTCCACAATGCAATACAATAGTAGAGCCGAAGAAGAATAAAGCCCCGAGTTTCATGCCAAGGCCTATCGTGCTGTTGCATAATGGCAAGAGGCACCCATTGTGTGGTCGCACAACAAACAGATTTCATATGTATTTTGGGACTTTGGCAATGTTCTTCCGCAATATGTAATCTCCCGCAAGATAGTTTTCCACGATTACATCTTAAGCATATCGACGAAGAAAATGAGTCTTTGGACGTGCTCAACTTCTTTGTCATTGCGACAAATACTTCGTAAGCCAGAATGCTACATGAATCACTATTTGAACTTCTTTTCATTCTTTAATTGTATCTATTAAAAATACTTTGTTTAGAATCAAGGGAAACATGATGATGTAATCAGAATTCGAAATTAGTAAAATTAATCATGATGATTGTTCTTCTTTCTTTTCTTTGTTATTATTGAATATAGATATTATAATTGCGATACTTGTTTCTTTGTCGAAACAAAATGGTGAGTCCATTGGAGATTGAACTCAGAATCTCTAGTTGGAATATCTATGTTTAACATTAACTTTAGAATGAAATCGGAAAAATGTTTATCATCAATTGGCCGCAGGTGCAATGGTGGAAGGTAGAAAATATTCATTGGCACCTCTAGTCCTATGTTCGTTGTATTGTGCTTTCGAGGATGTCTTTGTAAAAGTGCCCATCTATTAGAGCTTCTTCATCATATACCCTTGGCATTATTTCGTAGGTTGGTTAAGAGTTTATTTTCCATGAACATTCAACGAACCAGAGAAAACCTATGTAAATCTAGATCGCCTTCCTCTCTAGTATTATTAAGGACGAAAGATGATTAAGAAGTCATATGCTTGGGTTGTGGATAAGATAGAAAGCATTGATTCTATTGATTTCTTTCATTTTCCACTTTCTGACGTTCTTAAAGATAAGGAAGTCATTGATGATGATTCTATTTCCTCCAATGAATGTGTATTTTTTCATCTATATCAAGTCCAACACTCTTCCACTAAGGGAAAGTAGCGAATTTTGGCGCGAGCCACATTAACCAAGTAGGTTTGCTTGCCAATTCAGTTTTGACCAAACAGTGTCAGAAGATTGTGGCACTATCACAATGAGAATGAGGAGTTACAGTGTTGGGTTATACAATTGGGTGTTGATATGGAAACTACTATTGATCGTACGTACAAAATTGCATTTCACAATTCAGGGTTACAATCACTCGGTTCATGCTTTGTACTACTAGATGCGCTGGTGGGCCCATCAATACTTCTTGGTGCCCAACTGTCATTCAGTGAATTATCCCGTATGGATTCCCCCATCGCGATTAAGGAACTACAGGCCCGATCAAGGAATAGGATACATCGTGGAGAAGGATCATGCCCCCATTCTTAGTCAAGTTTGGTAAAGATTTCTTTGGAGGAGCCTATCCACGATATAAAACTTGCCAACACCCTAGAGGGGTAGGTTGCATTTGGTACTCCTTTGGAGGAATTACAAAGATCAGGATGCGACTAGGACTCTAAGTCCACTAGGGAGAGATGATGCCCCCTCGTCCCAAACACCAACAACGGCCCTCTATACTCCGACTGTAGAGATTACGACAAATACTGGGGACATGCCTAGTCCTTAAGCAACATCTCATACAATGTGATTGGCACGACAGATTTTCTCATCACCCATAACTTGCTCACAAACACAGTGTCAGGTCCATATCCTAGCCCATACCGTTCTGTAGGCTTCCGCGGTCATCCTGGTCAAATTTCGGTGACTCGCGATCTGTATCCAGCATTTACACACGATCTCGAGACGTATCCCGTATTCCAGAGTCGGCTCGACCCGAGACTTGTACCAGTGAGACCGCGTCGTCGCTGTAGTTTTGACGCCACATCTCACGCACCGAGGCGATACCTAGGCCAGGAGATATGGACCTGGGTTCAGTTCGAGAAAAATGCCGCGCATTGCAAAATACAAGAGAATCTCTACCTAAATGTCACATCCATTAATCAATCAATCCCATTAAGGGTCAAGTATAAGTCAAGTACTCACATCACTTAACACATCATTCAACCTATCACAACCTATACCCTTCTTACACAAGCTACCCCAAAAGTCAACAATCCCTTACACAACTCATCCCTCTCTCCCATCTATCACTCCATCATATCTTCTCTCTCTCTCTCTCTCTCTCTCTCTCTCTCTCTCTCTCTCTCTTATTTCTTCCTTCTTTTCCAAGCAACCCAAAATACAAAGAATTCCAACGTCCAAGCTCTCCTAACCTCCATGAGAGAATTATGTGTATGGCCCGCTTCTTAACCCTCTCATCTCCCATCTCAACCATTCATTCTCCATCATCTTCCCTTGGGATTGAAGCCAATGAGCAAAGGAAGCCAAGGGAGTAAGAAGATTAGCAATCGGTGGGTGATTTTAGATTTTAATCTCTTATTTTTTTGATTTAAGGGTCCATATATGGTAGGACCCACTTTGATGTACACTTTGTAACAATGAAGGACCCATAGGTATGCGTTTAAATCATCTGGACATTGCCTTTTCTTTTATATAATATTATATATAATAATAGATGTGCATGTGGTGGGTCCCACGGATTGCCTGGGTACCGTACACCAGCTATATAGTTATTGTAATGACACAACAAGCTCTATGGGCAACAACCGTGATGTATGTCTATCCTCACCGTTCAACCCTTGGACGGTGGGACCCACCATGATGCATGTATTGTATCCATACCTTCCCACCATTTCGAGAGATCACTTTATGGCATGAGGGAGAGAATGGGTCAGATCTAAAGTTCAAGTGAACCCCACCATTGAAAATTAATGGGGACAATGTCATCCACCGTTCAAACTTCTAAGGGCCACAGTAGTTTCCAATTAAGCCGATATTTGTTTTCACTTCATCTATCTTTATGTTAACTTATGAATAGGTCAGATTTCAAAAATACATAAGGGCACGGCTCGATTTGATATACATGAGGCCCATTAGCGCGGCCCGATTTGATATATATGAGGCCCATTGGTACAACCTGATTTGATATACATGAGGCCCATTAGCACGACCCAATTCAATATTCATGAGGCCCATTGGCGCGACCCGATTTGATATACATAAGGCCCATTGGTGTGGCTCGATTTGATATACATGAAGCCTATTGGTGCAGCCATCACTATGTATTTTGGCACATGGGTGGGGCCCACTCATTTGTATTGTTAGGCCCTTGTAATGAGGCCCACTTAATATATGAGGCCTAAGTATTGAGACCTGTGTGATGAGGCTCGTATGATATATTTGAAGCCCAGGCGCAAGGCCCACCTATTATGTATTCGAGGCCCGATGTGATGTATGTTAGCCCATATGACGAGGCCGATGTGACGTAAATGAGGCCCATCATGATTGTATGTGAGGCTATGTTCCCACTATATGTTTGACCCTATGTAAGCCACTCCTTGGGAGCAATGTTAGTTAAATGTCCACATTGATGGGCAATGATGGTTGGATGTCCATATTGTGACCTTCCTTTAGGTCTTGTTAGGCCTACTCTCATAATTCTCTTATGGGTTAACCCAGATATGTGGGCCCCATTTGCCATATAAATACATGGTTTCGTGCTATCGGATTTGATATAACCCTGATTGAGGGTCGATCCTTATATTATGGTTGATCGACTGTTCCTCTATAGACCTCGCCTTATTTATATGCAGATTATTGGTGCCGATTAGCAATGCTGATTGTCGGTGTCGATTATCGATGTTGATTGTCGATGCCAATTATCGATCATTAGTGTCGATTATTGAGGCTGATTCTTATTTCGATTGTCGAGGCCGATTCTGATTGTAGAGGCCGAGTCAGATTATCGAAACTAATTATCAGTTCCAATTATCAATCATTGGTGCCGATTATCGAGGCTGAATCCTATTCTGATTGTTGAAGCCGATTCTAATTCTGATTGTAGAGGCCAATTTAGATTGTTGAAGCTGATTATCGAGGTCGATTCTGTTTGGTTGAGGCTGATTCCTTTTGTCGAGGCCGATTCCATTGTTGAGGCCGATTCCATTTGATGAGGCCGATTCTTTTTGTCGAGGCTGATTCCATTGTTGAGGCCAATTTCATTTATTAAGGCCGATTCTGATTATCGAGGTCTATTTCGATTGTCGAGGCTGATTCTGATTATCAAGGCCGATTCCGTTTGGTCGAGGCTGATTCTGATTGTTGAGGCCGATTCCGTTTATTAAGGTCGATTCCGTTTGGTTAAGGCCAATTTCGTTTGTCGAGGTCGATTCTAATTGTCAAGGCCGATTCCGTTTGGTCAAGGCCGATTTTGATGGCCGAGGCCAATTCTGTTTGTCGAGGTTGGTTACGATTATTAAGGTTGATTCCAATTGTTGAAGCTAATCATCGAAGTCGATTCCGATTGTCGAGGCCTAATGTAATGTATATAAGGCTCATGGGATGTGGTCCTTCGTGATGTATATTAGCCCCGTGTTAGAGGCCTATTGTGATGTATATGTGGCCCATGTGATGCGGCCCACTTGATGTATATGAGGCCTAATGTGAGGTATTTATGGCCATTCATTGAGGCCCACTTTGATGTGATGCGTAATGGACCCATATGAGAGGCGCATTTCGATGTGCTTGGGGCCCATGGGTTGTGACCCATTGTGATGTATTCATGGCCCATAGGACGTGGCCCATCCGATGTATATAGGCCCATGTGATGCATCCTATGTTATGTGTATTAGGCCCATGTGACGCGGACCATTATGATTGTATGAGGCCCATTGTGGTGCATTTGAGGGCCAAGCTATGGAGACTATTGTGATGTATGTTAGGCCCATGTGAAAGGCCCATCGTGATGTGTATTAAGCCTTGAGTGAGGCATGGTGTTGTATTTTTGGTCCTCGTGTAAGGCCATGGGTCCACTATATACTATATGTTAGGCTCTATGTGGGTCATTCCTTATGGGCAATGTTGGTTAAATGCTCGTGTTGTCGAGGTCGATTATTGATGTGGATTACAGATACCGATTATGAGTGTGTGACAGCATAACATCATGATACGTGCCCATACACATCATTTGCATGTTTGTTATGAGATGTGGTTGACCATTGCATATGACATTGGGCAGGTTGTTATGAGACTCCAGATAGGCAGAGGTTATCTCACATGAGCGCACGGTATGCACAGAATTAATGCATGACTGGATTGTATAACTCATGCACCTTGCATTGTGTGTTATGATTACTGTACGTCCTAACGACATCAGGGTCGTAGCTTCCAAAGACATATCATGGATAGTCAGATGGGACACCAAAAATCTGTTATTGGCATCGGGCTGTCATAGATGGCCCTGGGTGAAAATTTCTAAACTCTCTTAGTAACAGAGGACGCCTCAACGTTGAGACCGAGTGGATACAATAGCGCCTGAGTGCCAAATATCAGGAGGCCTCGTCTCCTACTATGTTGTAGTCGGTTGGGAGGGGGTGTGGTCTTACCCGCCTGAGGCAGTAGACATAGATAGGTTGAGTCTGACCAACTCCTAAATGGGTCCATTATTAACAAGCTGAGTAGGCATTGGTATATTGCTGGCAGGTGAGTAGTGAGCCTTTTTCACTCGTTGGGCTACGTGAACTGTAAGGGCGGTAGAAAGTTTGGAGTGTACTAGACCCCGGTGATGATCCTAGAGATGTACAGTACTTATATGTGGATTTATTGAGCATGAGTTATATACTCATTCATTCATTCATTCAATATCTACTCGGGCTGGTGGTGCACAACCATTTGTTACGTGTACCTTTCCAATGGCTAAGATTTCGGTTGGGGCACGCGACTAACCTAAGATCAGGAGTTTACCACATTAAGTCTGACTATCCAATTTTAGGTATGAGACTGGTTTGGATAGAAGTCTCTTGTGGTTGACCCCATAACTTACGATATTATATACTATCATCCCAACTTCACACTCTAGCTTGGTCATTTCATTCACATCACATATTACATTACATCCGCAGTCATATGACATTTTGAGTTGTTATGTTTCTGCACTTGTATAGTCTAGACAGACTTAGCAGGATTTACATATTGCATTGTATCCTCGGCATCTGATATTTGACTCTCGATGACTCCTCATTTGCATATTTGATCTGTATTGCGTACTCTGATATTGTATGATTTATAGATTTGCAGTATTTCCACTTACTCTGATATCGTATGATTCATGATCTTGCCAGTAATTCTGATAATGTATGATTAAGGCATTGTATTGAATAGTTGACACTTATCTTTTGCACACACTTACACAACCCTCTAAGCTTTTTATAAGCTTAGGCATGATAGATGCGTGCAGGTGGCATTAGGTTGCAGCAGCGTCGAGCTTGGAGCATGTAGCTTGCTTTTGGAGCTTTGTTTTTCAATATATGTATTTTTTTTTCAACATTATATTCAAATGTTTATATTAGTGGATATGTGATGATGATATTGCCTTTGTGATTTGGGTATACTTGTGGTTATTCTTCTTATGAGACAAATGTACATTAAAAAATCCTCCTTGTAGGATTCCAAGATCGGAATATGGCTTATGTGCGCTGGGAGATGAGAATGAGGTACTATAGAGGTTGTCGATACTAGATTCGGTGATCGAAAATTTTGTGAGCCCGGTTTTCAAGTTTGGAAAGTAAATAGTTACACCAAGGCATGTAATTTACTTTACAGGAAAACCAAATGCTTACATTAGGAATGTAAAAAAAAAAGTGGTAATTTAAAAACTAATTAGAAAGATAATTTATTTAGTTTGATTGGTTTGGTATGATACGAATTATTTTACTACAATGTTTTTCTATTTATAGCTTTAATCCAACCATTCTAGATTCTTCCCACGTTCTGGCAATTATCATGTTTTCCACTACTTGGCTTCTAGATGTTTCCCACGTTCTACTTTTCTTGTTCTCTTTTAATCACCTATCAAGCGACCGTGCAAACTCGATCACTTAACACCTGTCATTTAATCATCAAAGCCCAACCACTTGTCCTCTTAACCACTTGTGTAGTGTTCGGCCATAACTGATACGTTGTAGCTCTGCTTTCCTAGACATAACTATACATATCTACAAGAAATCCTCTAACTGCCCCATACGTATCTGTATATATCACACTTAAATGACCATGATTGGTCGGAACAGGGCTCGGTTGGAATATGTATGAACATTGCCCCCTCGTCGCTATCCTTTCAATGAAAAAGACAAGATTAATGATGCCTCAATAAATGTTATCACTCCTTTCGGCTATATAAGTTACACTTCGAATGACTTCTACTTATGCTTTCAAATTTCCTTTCTCCTTACAATTTTCTTCCCAAGCCTTCGCTTCTAAATACTCCTTCTACAATGGCCACTTCTTTATCACTTGTCCCTTCTTTCAACCAGAAAGACATCACGGTAGTGATGGAACTCCTCGGGAAGAAAGGCAATGAGGATGTCATCTTCAAGTCTTCCTTAGGTGATAAGGCTCTTTACCTTGGTCCAACATTTTCTCCAGAGGTCTCAGCTAATGAGGTTCAACCTCTTGATCCCTTCTTCCCAATTTACCTAGGAGAAGAAATACTAATCAGATTCGGATCCATTCTTAATGCAGTAAACACATTAAAAATCCCCTGATCATAGCTGAAGCCTCTTCTAGATTGGGAAGAATGGTTCGTTCAGGTATCCTCCCAACATGAAGTAATGTGCAGAGATATAGGCATTTATGAATGCATAAAACTCTGCATTAGAGAATATCAAGCTTGTCCATCCCTTCTTGACCTTTCAACATTTTGGAGTATTTCAACTCGCGCTTTTATCTTTGGCTATGGTCCGATGAGTCTTACCATCAAGGACGTCTACCATCTGACTAAGCTATTGCCTTTCGGCATGACGTATGATGTAGGTGTTGTTTCTAAGCAACACAAAGTTTATCTGAGTAAGGCGAATAAGGGCTACACCAATTTCCTAAAAGCCTACCACAAACGATAAGGTCTAGTTGAAAAAGAAGTACATACTACCTTTCTCCTTCTCTGGATCTGCTGACATCTTCTTTGTGTTAAAGCTCTTCAGGTCACTTTCGAATATGTCGCTTTGGTCGAACAACTAGTTCAAGGCCATAGGATCGCTTTGGCACCTTACATTCTTGGCCATTTATATTAGAGTTTTTACGAGGCCACTCGTAAAGGGTTACATTTTGCAGGAGGACCATTGTGTCTCTTACAAATGTAATTTTTGGCATACTTCCGGCCTTCTCTCTTCAATCATACGATGCACACAGGTAAGCCACATACCTCCTTTGACAATCGAATTCTCTACATCTTCTTGGAGAGTCACCTATCATGCCTTCTTACTCATAAAACCTGCAATCAGTCTCCTTATAGTCATTTGATAGTAACCAATGTTGTAACACCTATACTTTTAGTACTCAGACGTTACCATGAGGACCTGATTTAGTATAAACACAAACCCAAATTATGGGAACATTCGCACCCTCTAACTTAGATCTAACTGTTACAGGTAATCTTTACTCATAAATTGAGTCATCCAACCATCGTCTTTCAAGATGGAGCACACCAATTTAAAGTCAGAATCACTTAAATACACAAATCAACCATCCAACTATGGTAACTACCATCGAATTTCCATCAGAATAGACTAGGAAGCTGTAGGAATCTTGGGGATTGAATTGGGAAACGATCCAACCATCAGATTGACATAAATCACGATTTCTAACCCAAAAACAATCACCATGGGGCCATTTGTACAAGGTTACATCAATTTAAAATAAATGGTGGACCTAATTGGCTCACTAGTTAGATGAATGGTCCCGATCGCACAAGTGAACCATAGATCGTCGTCGGATAGATGATAATTAACACTTAAAGGCCATATTTTAGTTGATATGGCTCACCTATGGCTCACCTGAGCTATGAATCTGCCTCCTTCTTGGTCCAATGCCCTAATAGGAACCATGGAGGCCAACAGACGGAGTAGATCTCTCATAAACATCACTGTGGGCCCCACATCTTTCTGGTGAGTACATAAAGTGGGCATACACCCATGCCGCACTAGACCAAGGAACTCGGTCAATCGTGTTTGACCCGACAAAAATGCAGGAAAGCAAAAGCTTTCTTGCATCAGGCAAATGGACAAAATCCGTTTACGTCCTCTCATGGCCCACCACACTCATTTGTTGGGATGATCTGATCCATCCATCTTGTAGGGCACTAGAAAAAGACCAGAACCATGGTTGATCCATTTGTTGTATCGCACACGTGAGCATGAAAATGTTGGCGCACAAAGGCAAGGTGCAACCATCTCTCCGAAAATGGAAAGCCCACGACGTGTTGGCGATTCGAGTCATGGTTTCCCTTTCCATCTTAACCGTTCATCGCAATGCAATCCTAGCCCTCCACTTAAAGTGACATGGTTTATGACTTCCTCTATACTAGGGAGAAAACCGCGAGTGCTGTCATTATGCCAGTTATGTACACCCATCTCCCAACAACAAAATAAATTGAGAGCATTTATTTTCAATCTGAGGGCTTTGGATCAGTTAGGGAAACTCTATAAAGATATTGGGAGTCGAGTACAATCTGAGTCATTCTTCTCATTCATACAACAACCCTAGAAAACCGCCAAAACCTTCAAAAACTCAAACCCACCATCCAAATCAGTTTGGAAACTTCAAAACCAATGGTTGAGAAGCATGTTGGGATCAAATAAAATAGATCCTATGAAGAAGAATGAAGGAATGTCCATCATATTTTAATCCACCATTAACGCCCGTATCTTCTTCGCCACCATTTTACCCCACCAACCATCACAGTTTGAGTCTGTTCCAACCTCGGTTATGTTTGAACGAGCGACTGGAGGTCCTTGGAGAAGGAAGAAGGAGAAGAAAAGGAAAGAGAAAGAAAGGAAGAGGAAGAATAGAGAGAGAGAGAGAGCCACGATGCTTTGTTGCCCCAGCTCGAACTGAGTTGAGTCTAGTTCAAGCCAGGGACTCTACTGGGTCTCCAGAGAAGTAGAGAAGAAGGTAGAGAGAGATGGGAGAATAAATATGAAGAGAAAAAGAAGAAAAGAAGAAAGAGGGTGAGAGAGAGAGAGTGCACCTGTGTTGCACCTTGACTCATTGCCGAGTCAGTCGAGTCCGGGCACTTTTCAGTCTAAGCTCTTAAATTTATCTTGTAATAAAAACATGTCTAAAGTAGATCGTCTAAGCATTATTAGGTACATAAAAACAAGTAAAAGTTAGGTTCTAATATGTAATATTTAACCCTCAACACAGTCCCTAACTAGCATTTTGCTAGTCTCGAGCAAAGTATGCGAAAAATATTTTAAGAATTACAAGACAATTTCTATAAACTCAAGTGATTTTTGAAAAACAATCCAAATACTAGAATTCCAAGATTCATGAATGTTGGGCATTACTTTCTCCTGGACTCAAGCGCACAGTAAATTTCATGGCCAAGTTCAAAGAATTAATCCAACGATTAGAACAATTCTAAACATTGAGTTCCATGGGTGTATAGTGCAACCTCGACTTATCACAATTAAAGATCCAATCATCAATTTTCATGATAACATTAGCAACCAAAAAGAGCATTTCGGATAACCCAACCTAAACCAAAACTTGCCTTATAGTTTAGCCTTTTTATTATTCCAGCTTTTGATTTTTTCATCGATGGCTTCAAGCTGTGTCAACCTTTTTAAAGATCTTTAAGAGGTAGCTCGTAATGTCCCGACTTTTCAGGGCCCGAATATGTGACTTGTTTCCCAAAAACCCAAGTGTTAACCTTAAAGGATGATAAAATTCGAATGTACATTTTTTTCAACTATCAGAGTAAGTAGATAAGCGTAGTATAGACAAATTGATATAAAGAAAACTTTCATTTACATTTGGAATATACAAGAAGCTGCCCATAATGACTTATACAAGTAAATGTCCCAAACTTACAATTTCAAGTGAAATTATGTTACATATAACCAAAGCAAAATATAATAAATTTGAAACTGTAAACCATGTAGCAACTCTTAACAATACAATCATGCATCTTCAACAGTGATACTCTACTCTTCATCAGTCTGAACCTGAAATTCAATTAAGCCACCTTTGCTACTTATATGGTTATATATTTGATGGATGAGTGGCTAACTCAGTGTGAATTCCCTTCAAGATTACACAATGCCGCATTAACTAAGCATAGTTATAAAACAAAGCATACAAAAAAATACATGATGTGGGTCTTATTATGTGTATGGATGCGTGAATACAATCATTACCCTAGGGATGCTCATCTGTTCGGACAGTGGGTTCATCACCCATGCAATCATCGAACCTGGAAAAAATCTTCCAGTCGGAATAATATGTACATCACGTACGATAACAATAGATGCTGGTCTGTGCCATATATGCATGATTAGCTAATCCGTTATTAATCCAATTATAACCAGCCATTTTAAATAAGCTCAAAGGTCACTACGAGGGCTTGTCACTAACGTAGGCCAACAGATCAGGCATAGGTCCCATACCACCATCCCCTGACTCATGAGACTACCATCTTAGGATATTTAATGGAAACCTTTCGACTAATGGCCAATCATATTATAGTATATAGGGCTTACCATCACATAGTTATATGGTATAAAACATCAAACCCACATAGGAAAAATACTAGAACAAATCCACATAGGGCGATATCAAACAAGCCACATAGGGTAATTATTAAAATAAGCCACATAGGGCGAGTATCAAAACCATGCGATAAAAGACCATCCTTGAAAACCATTGGACACAAAAACCCTAGATGGTAGTCCAAGGTTAATGGTCAATTTAAACCACCATTCAATAACCACTAAATCGAAGGTCCATTACAATCATAACTAGTCATGTTACATCCCAAGTACGGGTGTACATTTATAGGTGGGGGTTTCCCACTGATGTACCAGTTTAAGTTCCATAAGCAATTCACAAATAATCCACAAGCGTGAATAAATATGCAGGATAGTATTTTGTATGTAATGTAGCAATTCAATTTCAATAATTAACACATATGACTGTAAAATGGAGATATCAATTAAAATGAAAACTATAACTTAAGATAATGAGAAAATAGAAAGCTCAAAGGGAAGAATCATCACCTTATAGATCGAATCACCACTAATGTTTCCAAGAAGCGTGTGTGCCATTGGAACCAAATCCTACCATGAATCATAAAATTGTGTGGTCAGATACAAGTTTTCTATATTATTTAGGGTTAAGGTCTTAACTTAAGGTTTGAATTACCTAAGTTTTAGGGTCTTATCTTAAAGTTTAATTCGATGCTTAAATTCTAGGATTTGAATACTAAATTATTATTAATATTAATAATATTATTATTATTGTACAATGGATTAAATAATATTCATAATAGGAGTATTAGTCCATTAATAATGTTGATTCATAAGTTCATCTTTAAATGTACCGAAATTATCTAATATTCTTATAATGACTAGTGATCTCTTAAATAATACAAGTATTAATACTCGAATATTCACTAATGATAATATAACAAGGACTAATACTAATAAAATATTGATTACCTTTGACCATACGCTAATAATATTAATAATCTCATGGTTGTCACGTCCCAAACTCGAAAATTGGATTCACATGAATCCCGATTGCCGAATCCGGTGCCGACAACCTCCATAGTGCCCCATTCTCGACTCCTGATAATCCAATGCCAGATTTCGATCCTGGGATCCTACAAGGAGGATTTTCAGAGAATTTTTTTTTTGTAATGGAGCATAACCACAAGCATGACCAAGTCACAAAACAACATCACCACATATCCAATATATCAAAAACTTTAAGTACAATGCGGAAGGAAAATACAAGGTGATCAAAAGCTCCAAAAGGTCCTGATATGCACTCCTGCCTCAGCGCTGCTGCTGTCCAACGCTACCTGCACGCAACTGTCGTGCATAAGCTTACAAAAGCTTAGGGGGTGGTGTAAGTGTGTGCGGAGGGCAAGCGCCGAGTGTACAAGAACAGGTAATGCGGAAGTATGCGGTAAGTCCATGAATATACCAGGGCTATGTAATGCAAGGCATAATGCGAGATATGAAGGCATGATACGAGATATGAATGCCATCGGCCACACCGATGCAATGCAAGGCCTACATAGCCGAATGTCATATGCGAAATATAATCCAAGAAAGTCGGTACTCATCATGTACACATATCAGTACAGTTCCTCTCTGGATATCACCGGGGTCTAATACACTTCGCAGAGACTGCCACCTCCCTAGCTGCACAGTCAAGCAAGCGGAATAGACCTCACTATCTGCCTAACCAGTAGTCTACCAATACCTACCTGGCTCGTCGATAGCGGACTCATTTGCGAGCTGGTCAAACTCAGCCTAGCTTATAGCCCCCTCACTCAGGCGGATAAGGCCACACCCCCTTCCAACCGACCACAACATAGTGGAAGACACGGCCTACTGGTATTCGACACTCGGGCGCTCGTGTATCCACTCGGTTTAGACGTTGGAGCATCTCCTGGTACCAAAAAGGTTTTGGAACTCTCACCCAAGGACATCCTAAGTACCCACAGTGCTAGAATCAAGTATTTTCGGTATCCGATACGGCCATCCACGATGTACATGTGGAGCCACGACCCTGATGTCGCTAGGGCGTGCAATGATCAAGTCACACATATGCAGGATGCATGAATCACACCGTCAAATCATGCAGAAATCCAGTGCGTACTACGCGATCATGTGGGCACTCCATCTCATAACGGGTCCCATAAGTGGTCTGCCCAATGGCATATGCTATGATCAGTCGCTACTCAAACCAAGCATACATATGATGCGTATGGGCATGAGTTATGAGATTATACTAAGCATGATATAAGGCAATAAATAGTAACGAGTGTGGGCCTATCAATGGGTCCTAAAGAGAGTTACAATGCGGACATTTAACCAACATTGTACATACAATGTGGACGTCAAACCAACATTGTTCCCTAGGCACGACCCACCATAAATATCATTACATGAACCATGAGAAACGTACATTGCAATGGACCCTAAGGACATCCGTTGGGCCTTAATTCATGGGCCTTAGATATATCAAATGGGTCGTATTACATGGGCCTCACATTCATCAAATTGGTTGCATTAATGGGCTTCACCAATGAGCCTTATGTACATTGCAATGGTCAATAATCCATGGGCCTTGAAATACATCAAAGTGGCCTCACAACTTGGGCCTTAAAATATATCAGATGGGCTTACACACATGAGCTTTAAATGTGTCAAATGGGCCACTCCATTTGCGCCCCATACACATCAAATGGGCTTGATCCCATGGGCTCTTTATGTATCAAATGGGCTTAGTCCCATGGACCTTGCATATGTCAAATGGGCTTAGTCCCATAGGCTTTGGATATGTACCAAAGTAGGTCTCAATGAATGACCATAATTAAGTAAATTGTGGGCCCTAAACACACACCAAGGTGGGCCCATTTGAAACATAGATTTGCCTCATTTTTAGCTCATATCATGAAATGAGCTCTCAAAATAGGTGGACAGTATGGATGTAGCACATGCATCATAGTGGGGGGTGGGTCCACATGGAGGCCCACCATCACACATATATAATACAGTATATATATATATATATATATATATATATATATATATATATATATATATATATATATACACACACACACACATATGCACACACACACACACACGCATACACACACACGTGCACTCACACACATGCATACACACACACACACATGCACTCACACACCTGCATGCACACACACGTGCACTCACACATATGCATACACACTCACACACCATCCCTTGGACGGTGTGGATACAACATACATTCAGTGGGCTCCACCGTCCATGCGGACGATGGAGTTAGGCACGTACATCACTGTGGGTCCCATGTGGGGCCCACCATAATACTTACATGCCATCCGACCCGTCCATTAGGTCATGCAGACCTGAATGAAGGGTGAAAATAAATTTCAGCTTGATTCACAACTTCTGTGGGCCCCAAAACAAGTTTCAATGGTAGAATTTAATTCACACTGTTTCTTATGGTGTGGGCCACCTGAGCTTTGGATTTGTCTGAAACTTGGAGGGCGGCCCACTGATCTGGGAGCCTACTTGGTGAACGGGTTGGATGGCAAATAAACTTCAAGGTGGGGCCCACGGCTGGGGCCGTGGGCTACTGCCCGTCCGCCCGCCAGTGGCGCTGGCGCGGCCTGCTACGCCTGACAACGGCAACAGCCTCTGCTGCTTTATTTTTTATTTTATTTTTTTGAAATTACAAAATTTCACGGTTTTTCCTGTGTAGGGCCCACTTCAAGTAGATCCAATCCATCCATTGGATTCCACAGCTTAAAAGAAGTCCAACGACTCCAATATTGAATATAACTTGGAGGTATAGAAATATCAGAATGCCTTTTTAATGGTAAAAATCACCATTTTCTATATTGTGGCCCACCAGATACTCGAATCACCTTCATTTTTCGGTTCGTCGGCCAAAATAATTTGAAGAATGTAATGTATGGCGTGGATTGAATACATACATCAAGGTGGGTCCTATACAAGTGGCTCTCTCTCCAAAAACTTTAAACCTATACATTTTTTTTTCTCTTTTTTTTTTTTGCCTGACGGTTCACTTTGACGTCCAGCGTCTGGACGCTGGACGATTTAGATACCACATATTAAGGTGGGCCCCACCTTCAGATGGGTTGTCTAGGTGGGCCACCATGTATATGGATGGTATAGGTAAGGCATACATCAAGGTGGGGTCCATCGGAGTGGGCCGCACCTCTACATCATCACACACAAAAACAATGGAAGAAAGAGAGGGAGAGAGAGAAAAGAACGGGACACGTGAGATGGAGGGACCCGACACTATGGGCCCTCCGTTTCAATCATCCAATCATACATCAAGGGGCCCATTGCATATGGACCATAAAATAAAAGATCAACGGTGGAGATCCCACTCCACTAAAAATGGACGGTCTAGATGACCTCTTAATACAAGGAAAGTAAACATCATGATGGGGTCCATGGAGAATAGCCCCATCATGGAATGATTTGATGATCAAGATGGGCCATCGGCCACATCTTATGGTCCCAAGTGAGATCCACACCATTGATCGGTGGGCCTCACTTGGCCCATCATAAAAACATAAAAAGTAGTCTAAAGAAACACCCACCACTTGATCTTCTTGGTCCGTTGGATAGCCAGTCTCCTTGAGCTTCACTTTAATGGTGGAGATGGGAAATGGATGGCTAGGATGGGAGATTTGGGATGGGAAGTGGGCCACCAAAATCACACTTTCTCTTGGGAAAAATTTGGACGTGGGATGTTCTCCCTTGTTTGGAAGTGGTGTTGGGAAATGAGGGAGAGAGAGAGGGTTGTAGGGAGATGTGAGAGTGATGGAGTGATGGGTGAGGTGAGTGATGGGTGAGGTGAGTGATTGGTTGACTTTGGGGTTGTTTGGCTTGTGGAGAAAGAAAGCATGGTTGCTTTGTACTTGACATGAGAGGTGATTGATGGGATTGATGAGACATATTATAGAGATTTCCTTGAGATTTGCAACGCGTGGTGTTTTTGCTCGAACTGAACGTAGGTCCGCATCTCCTCGTCTGGGTATCGGATCGGTGCGTGAGTTGCGGCGTTAGAACCGCAGCGACGGTGTTGTCGCAATGATACAAGTCTTAGATTAAGCCGACTCAAATGAATAGGATACGACTTACGGTCGTGCGCAACGTCAACTACAGGTCATGGATTGTCGAAATTTGACGAGAAGGATCGCGGGAAGTGACGGATCAGTACGGATTAGGATACGGATCTTACAGCTCTCCCCACCTAATAAAAATTTTATCCTCGAAATTTACACTACCAACGCAACTAACCATAACTCAAAGAGAAAATAGGAAACATAACATCATATATAATCAAGCACCATAATACATCATACAATCAATCATCGAAAAGATGGGGATAACGCTCGCGGATCTCTGCCTCGCGCTCCCAAGATGCCTCATCCACACTATGATGGCCCTACTGCACCTTCACCAAGGGAATGACCTTGGTCCTGAGGACCTGCTCCTTCCGATCGAGGATAAGAACTAGCTGCTCAATATAAGAAGCGTCCTCACGAACCTCCAACGGCTGCCAATCAATAACAGGAACGACGTCTGACCCACACTTCCTTAACATAGAGACATGGAAGACGTTGTGGACGCCAGACAACTGCGATGGCAAGGCAAGCCGGTAGGCCACAACGCCAATGCACCCAGTGATCTCGAAAGGTCCTATGAATCTCGGGGCAAGCTTGCCCTTCGTCCCAAAACGAACTACACCCTTCATGGGTGAGACCTTGAGATACACATAGTCCCCAACGGCAAGCTCCAAGGGACGACGCCGACGATCAGCAAAACTCTTCTGCCGGCTCTGAGCTGCGCGCATCCTCTGTCTGATGATGTCGATAGCCTCTGACGTCTGCAGCACAAGCTCGGGACCTAGGAGACGTCGCTCTCCAACCTCGGTCCAACAACTCGGAGATCTGCACGGTCTGCCATATAATGCCTCAAAAGGAGCCATGCCAATGGTCGCCTGATAACTGTTGTTGTATGCAAACTCAGCCAATCGCGGGTGCTCGTCCCAACTACCCGCGAAATCAATCGCGCAAGCCCGAAGCATATCCTCAAGGATCTGGTTGACCCTCTCGGTCTGACCATCAGTCTGTGGATGATACGCGGTGTTGAGTTACAAATCAGTGCCCTTGGGATGGGAAGTGGGCCACCAAAATCACACTTTCTCTTGGGAAAAATTTGGACGTGGGATGCTCTCCCTTGCTTGGAAGTGGTGTTGGGAAATGAGGGAGAGAGAGAGGGTTGTAGGGAGATGTGAGAGTGATGGAGTGATGTGAGGTGAGTGATGGGTGAGGTGAGTGATGGGTGAGGTGAGTGATTAGTTGACTTTGGGGTTGCTTGGCTTGTGAAAAAAGAAAGCATGGTTGATTTGTACTTGACATGAGAGGTGATTGATGGGATTGATGAGACATATTATAGAGATTTCCTTGGGATTTACAATGCGTGGTGTTTTTGCTTGAACTGAACGCGGGTCCGCATCTCCTCGTCTGGGTATCGGATCGGTGCGTGAGTTGCGGCGTTGGAACCGCAGCGACGGTGCGGTCGCAATGATACAAGTCTTAGATTAAGCCAACTCAAATAAATAGGATACGACTTACGGTCGTGCGCAACATCAACTATAGATCGCGGATTGCCGGAATTTGACGAGAAGGATCGCAGGAAGTGACGGATCAGTACGGATTAGGATACGGGTCTTACAATGGTGATCATTAACGTTAAGGATATAATTTATACTAGTTGATGTGATCTTTAAAATCCTTGTGATGAAACTAAATAGCATGCCCTGCTATCCATGATAATATTTAAGAATGAAAAACACTTACATTGAACACTAGAAATTTGCCTATGATAACTAATATAGGTATAGGTAATTTACTAATAGTTAATCACGCTTAAGGTTTATGATTCTGCTAATGATAATATTGATAATATTGATACTAAAATTGAAATAATTTCAATTTGAAAGGAGGTGGACTTACCTTGGTTGACTCGGTTCGAGTCGAGTTGACTTGGCCCAACACAACCACTACCATCTCTCCTTCTCTCTTGGTTCTCTCTCTTTTCTCACTTTTTCCTCATCTCCCTACGACATGACTAGTGAGGTTACCAGGCCCATGACTCAGCCAACAACTTCTCCCGATTTGAGTATATTGAGTCAATAGCGAGTTAACTCGATATCAAACTTAGTCAACTCTCCACCTTCTCTTCTTCTTCCTCTTCCTTCCCTCTTCAACACCAAGCAACCAAACATGGACAACAACGAAGTTGAACTAAGTCCGAGTCTAGCTTGACTTAGTGCCGAGTGGGCGAGTCAACTCAATTTCTCATATGATCGCTACTCACTAGGAAAATCGACCTTGGATATGAAGAAAGTGTATGTTGTTGCTAATAAGCTGGTCGTGCTTAATCCTTTGAAGTTGGTGGGGTAATCCTTTGAAGTTGGTGGGGTCTCAAAGGGCCTCCTTAGACACCTCCTGCAAACAGTTTGACCCCAAACATGATCGAGTGATCAACTGAGTCAACTCATTGACGAGTTGAGTGATTTCGAATTTAATGGCTTGTTTCAGCAGCTAATTTGCTTGCCTCGATAGCAACTAGTGGTAATCCACCCGTTAAAAAAAATAAGTTGATTAGATAACTCGATCTGAGTTCTATCTTAACTCGGATGCAGATTCTTTACTGGACTTTATTTTGAGTTTTACTCAAATGGGAGAAATGATGACTCTTATGGGGCAAGATAGTGGCTCAGAGGAGGCAAATCAGTGACTCAAATGGGGTGAAACAAAGACTCGAACTGAGTTACTCCCCAGTCGGTTTGACTCGAATGATGGTGAATTCGGACAGCCGGTCTCTCTCTCCCCCCCCCCCCCGATCTTCCCTTGATTTCTCTCTTCTTTCTTCTCTCGTTTTCTCTATGGAACCCTCAGAGTTTTGGGCTCAGATGGAGGTCTAGTCAACCCGACCGAGTTGCACAGCAAGTTGACAAAACTGGATGGACGTGCGGTCGTCCCTACTCTCTCTAGCTCTTCTCCATCTTTCCTTCCTCCCCCTTTTTTTCTTTGTTCTCTTCTTCTTACCTGCACCGGTCAACAGTTTCTGGACCAGACTGCACCCAATAGACTCGGTCTAATCTGAGTTAATTTTTTGCGGCAGAACGGTAGAGAAGAAGGCCCTAGTGTCAATGACACCTTCCCACCCTCTACTCCGTTCTTCATTCTAACAGTATAGGACAGTTCCTGATGAGGCATTGGAGCTTGCAGATACAGGAAACTGAAGGTTTGAGGGCATTTACTCAATGGGTTTGGAGAAAGGTGAAAACTGCGATTTTCATGCAAACCTGAAGAACCGGTGACTATCCCTGCTGCACTCGATCCTTAGCTCTATTATAGAGTCCCTCTAACAATCCTAAACCGTTGGATTGTAAATAAAAGGCCTGTATCATGTTACTGTCCAACGGCTCTATATACAACAGGTATTAGGAAACCAACGGCCATTTCAATTTTGGGAAGCAACCCTAAACCGCCTGCATCCCATGGAAGGCTGAGAATGCTCAGGACAGACAACTAGGATTGAGGGGAAGAGAGCTCATGTGGATCGCCAGCTTGGCAAGGAGGAAACAGAAAGTTTCCATTTTTGTCAAATGCTTCACACCTGTCTGTTTGTGCTAGTTATTTCAACTGCGCGCATGAGCTCTGCTGTGCACAATTTGGATGGTTTGGATTTTCCCAAAGTGGCCCACCTTGGTCGCATCGGGTTGATTTTAGGGTGGATAGAAACATAACCTCTCCTATTTTCCAGCCTTCTTGCAACCATTGTCGTGCACGTGATCGGGCCCATCACCTTATAAACCTATGAGGTCTGGGTCCTTTACGACCCCTCTACCAGATGTACGGATCAGATCATCCCAAATGGTCCTAATGGTGGGCCCCATCTCGATCATATGAACTGTCACTCGGTCGTTCAAAACGTGCCGAGCGCGGGAGCGAAATAGTAAGGAAGAAAACTTCCCTGTTTGGAAATTTTCGGTCAAATCCATTCTAACCAGTTTCTCTAGTCTAGTTTACTTGTATTGTGTACACGAGTGCTCAAAATGGGGCCCACAGTGGTGCCCTGTACAATCCATGCCATCCATTCACCTTAGAGGTCCCAAGTAGGGTCCATGATCGGAGATCAGGCCGATGAAATGCCCAGGCAAAGCCACAACTTGATTTGGGTCTTGTTTATGGATTTCTTGCTGATCTGATGGTAAGATCAGTCCGAATTCGAATATGTGCAGTTAAAAGGTCCTAATGGCTCATTTGGTAACAGATTACTAACCAATCAATATCATTGTTTTATAAAATTACATTAATTAACAAGTAAGAATGAGATTTGTTATATATAATTTATGTTATCATAGATTGTTAATATATTTAATTTATATGAATATCAATGAGAAAGAATGAAGGTTAATATGTATTATTTGGGTGTTATTTGTATAGTTGTATATGTCTTAAGTTTTACTTTTATATAAAATGTTAAATCATTTGAAATATGTCATTCATCATACTTATATGTAAGATGTGGGCTACTCATTGTGCATCATTTAGCTACATACCCTAATGTTAGGGTTACTTGCATTAAGGTAAGTTACAACTCATGAACCTCTAATTACTAAACCATGATATGTTGAGCTTTCCAACACTCCAATGGTAGGATTAACTATTATTTAATTATCAACAACCCTTGAGATCCTAAACTTGGTGAACGGCGGATTTTGTGATTCAGGGTTGTATATTTGTGATTCGGTTAGGTCTGTCCATTAGTGAAGTTGGGATTCTAAGAAAATAGGTCATTTGTGGTATGATGATCCATCTTGGGAATCGACGGATAGATAGCTTGATGTATGGATTAGGACTGTTTTCAACGGTTGGGTTTAGACTAGAATGAACGTGAATGTCCACTTGAGCCTGGCTTGTATGTATACTAAGTTTGGTTATATGGTAACACCCGAGTACTGGAAAGTATGAGGTGTTACAATCTACCCACTTAAAGAGGATTTTGTCCTCGAAATTCAGTGCTTCCATTACGATTAGGGATGATAATAATATTCATTATTTTCCTATATGTACAAACATATGCTACTAGGCGCCCAAAACTGAGGTCGTTACATAGCTATTTTTGAACACAACTATTTTTTAGTTGGGTATTCTTTTTTTTTTTCAATGAACATGATGGACAAATTTATACTTCTTAAATCAAGACAATCCTTCAAAATCACTTGAATTCATAAAATTTCTAGAAAAAATTAAAAATTTTCACAATTTTTGCTCAAGACTGAGAAAACATTGATTAGGTAACCTAATATCTCATCCCCAACCTAAAATCTATATTGTCCTCAATGTAAAAGATATAAGCATGCAATGCACATGAGACAATGAATGTAAAGGAGAAGTGATGGAAAGATAATATCTAATGAGGAAACTGTACGACTTTTTCTAAAGAGATCTCAGCATGAAATTGGGTCAGCACAAGAGTGATACCATAAAAAAAAACTATCCTATAACAACTGGAAAACAAACTATCCTAACAGCATAATGCCAACTATCCTAGAATGATAAAACGCAAACTACCATAGTCCTATGAAAGTAGTAAACCTACCTATACCTCCATTAGACTAGGACATCAATCTTGGTACATAGGATCAGTCAGAGGTATGGATATGTCCTCTGCATCAAATTTCTCAACAAATGGCTTTAATTGATTTCCATTTACTTTAAACTCATTGCATTGTCAGGATTTCGAATCTCGACAGCCCCATGAGGATAAACATTAATAACAGTGAAAGGGCCGATCTAATGAGATCGAAGCTTACCCAAAAAGAGATGTAACTAAGAATTATATAAAAGGACTTTCTGACCTGGCATGAATGGTTTTTGAAGAATGTGTTAGTCATGAAATGCCTTCATCCTATCCTTATAAATTCTCGAATTCTTGTACACATCGTTTCAGATTTCTTCGAGTTCATTTAATTATAGTTTGTGTAGGGAGCCAGCGTTGTCTAGATTGAAATTTAAATTTTTGATTACGTAATAGGCTCTATGTTCCAACTCCATATGCAAGTGACAAGCCTTCCCATAGATAAGTCTAAAGGGAGACATTTTAATAGGAGTTTTAAATGTAGTACGGTAAGCCTATAAGGCATCGGTCAATCAAATTGACCAATCCTTATCGTCAAGGTTAACCGTCTTTTTCAAGATGTGTTTAATTTTTCTATTAAAAATATCGACTTGTCCACTTATTTATGGGTGGTATGGAGTACTCACCTTATGAGAGATACCATATTTCTTTATTAAATTCTTAAATGGTCTATTACAAAAATATGAGCCCCTATCACTAATGATAACTCGAGGCGTTCTAAACCGGAAAAAGATGTTCTCTTTTAAAAACTTAATGACCGTTCGATAGTCATTATTTCGGCACAGAATCGCTTCGACCCATTTAATAAAATAGTCCACGACAAGCAAAATATATAGATTTCTAAAGGATTGAGGGAATGTTCCCATGAAATTGATGCCCCTGCAATTAAATGCTTCTATGATAAGAATAGGGGTCTAAGGACATCATATTTCGATGGGACAATGTTCCCAAATTTTGAAAATGCTCAAAGCCTTATAAAACTTATAAGTGTCCTTGAACATAGTGGGCCATTTAACAGAAAAGTATCCACCACAGGCCTGTGAGTGACATAAGGAGATGACACTCTGGTGTTTATTGTCTGACACACATCTCCTTAAGATTTGGTTTGGACAATATTTAAATAAATATAGATCATCTTGAAAGAATTTGCGCACCTTAGTAAAAAATTTCTTCTTATCTTGCGCAGTCCAATGTGTTAGTGTGAAACCTATGGTAAGATAATTAACAATATTAGCAAACCAAGGTGAATGAGAGACTCTGAAAAATTGTTCATCAGGGAATATGTCATTGATATGTGTCATCTTAGGGGAATCAGAAAGATCAAGGCGAGAAAGATGGTCAGCCACTATATTCTCTACTTCCTTTTTATCTTTTATTTTCAAGTCAAATTCTTAGAGTAGGAGGATCCATCTTATCAGACAAGGCTTAGCATCATTCTTAGAAAGAAGATACTTGAGCACCGCATGATCTGTGTAAACAACGATTGGAACTGATCAAGTAGGACCTAAATTTGTCAAAAGTGAACACTACGACCAAGAGTTCCTTTTCCGTAGTCGAGTAGTTCACTTGGGTAGGATTTAGAGTTCTACTTGCGTAACGAATAACGCAGGACTTCTTTTCTTTTCTCTGGCCTAAAACCGCCCTAAGAGCATAGTCAGATGGGTCGCACATAAATTCAAAAGGAAGGCTCCAATCCGGTGGCTGCATGATAGGTGGAGTGGTCAAAATGCCTTTAAGCTTACTAAAAGCTTCCTCGCATTACTTAGTCCACTCGTATGGTGCATCCTTTTGAAGTAGATTACATAGAGGATGAGAGAGGAGATAAAAATCCTTTATGAATTGTCTATAAAAATCGGCGTATCCTAAGAAGGATCGCACGTCTTGTATGTTCTTGGGTGGAGGCAGGTTAGAGATCAGATCAATTTTCGCCTTATCTATCTCAATTCCTTTGGATGAGATGATATGTCCAAGGATAACTCACTTACGAATCATGAAATGACACTTCTCCTAATAGAGTACCAAATTCTTTTTTACACATCTTTCCAACAACATTTAAGATTCTTTAAGCAATCGCTAAAAGATGGACCAAAGACAGAGAACTCGTCCATGAAGATCTATAGATATTGCCCGACCATATTAGAAAAAATACTCATCATGCATCGTTGAAAAGTGGCAGGGGCATTACATAATCCGAATGACATCCTTCGGTAAGCAAAGGTGCCACAAGGACATGTAAATGTGATCTTTTCCTGATCTTCAGGAGCTATCTCTATCTGGTTGTAGCCCGAATACCTATCAAGGAAATAATAATATGAATGACCAATCGACCTTTCTAAAATTTGATCAATGAAGGGCAAAGGAAAGTGGTCCTTCCTCGCGACGGTATTCAACTTCCTGTAGTCAATGCACATTCTCCAACTAGTAGTAACTCTAATTGGCACGAGTTCATTATTGACATTCATTACGATGGTGATTCCGGACTTCTTAGGAACTACCTAAGTTGGACTCACTCATTGACTATCTGATATAGGGTATACAATACCCATATCCAATGTTTAAGAACCTTGACTTTAATCACTTTCTTCATATTTGGATTTAGTCCACGTTGTGATTACTGAGAGGTCTTCGCATTATCCTTAAGATAAATATGGCGTGTACAAATCGAAGGGTCAATTCCCTTGAGGTGCGCAATCGTCTATCCAAGGGTTCCCTTATTCTCAATGAGAGTAGATATGAGCATACTCTTCTGCTCTTGCTCAAGGTGGGTAAAAATCACCACCGGGTATATTTTATCTTGACTTAAATAGACATATTTCAAATCAGAGGGCAAAATTTTTAGGTCAAGCTTCGATAGCTTGAGGTTAGACGGTAGAGGCACTTTATTAATTTGGGTCAACTCTTCAAATTATAGCCTCCACTGGTTAACTTCCACTACTGGCATAGTATCAAGTATGACGCCCATCTCTCTAATCATGTCATCATCAAAATCATGGGAGTGGGCCATGCACATTTTTAGAGAGTCAGATGATAAAGTCAAATGCGTTCTATCTTCCACGAAAGAGTCAATCATGTTAATGTTGTAGAAATTGTCATCATCCTCAAACAGTCTGCCTGTGTTGAAAAAGATGTTTAACTCCAATGTCATATTCCCAAAAGATATACTTATGACTCCATTCTTACAATTGATGATTGTATTTGAAGTGACAAGGAATAGGCGACCAAGAATGACGGGAATCTGAGTGCTCATATTACTGATGGGTTTAGTATCCAGGACGATGAAATCTATAGGGTAATAGAATCTGTTAACCTGGACCAACACATCCTTAATTATCCTTCACAGTACATGAACAGAGCGATCAACAAGTTGTAATGTGGTTAAAGTGGATTTTAATTCACCCAAACCTAACTGTTTGTACACCGAGTAGTGAATCAGATTTATGCTCGCTCTTTAGTCAAGAAGTGCCTGCTCAATTCGGTAGTTCCCGATTACACAGGGTATGGTTGGGCTACCTGGATCTTTGAATTTCTATGACACATCTTGCTTTAGGATGGCACTCACTTTCTCAGTTAAGAAGATTTGCTTTTGAATATTTTACCATCTTTTGGTTATATACAAGTGTTCACTCCCCAAGTATAAGGTTGTGATGTAGTAAAAAACTCCATAAGATCGAGGTCGAATCCACAAGGACTGAAACCTGTACGTAATCTACAAATAACCAGAACTAGGACTAGACTAAGACAAAATCTAATTTAACTGAATATGAAGAAGTAATGGTGAAATAGTAAACTAAAATATGTAGAATTCAAAGGTAAGGAACTAGGGTGCCAAGGATCCACTTGTAGCAATTGGGAAGGTACTTTACATAATTCATGGACACAACTAGAATCGAAGTCCTATCTTATCCAGTTGGTAAAAGGAGATTTATCAGATCTCTGAACGTCTCATGGATCTAATCATCAACAGATACGGTTGGTGCAGATTTGGAAGTGATTTCGTTACCTAACCATACTCAGGAGACTGGAAAACAACAACAATTTACCAATCTCATAGTCAATCATGAGAGAATTATGGAAGTTAAGAAGGATTCCATCACCCAACCATGCCCATGAGAAGATGATGAGAAATAGGGTTCCTAAGTTCACAATCTCATAATGAAAAGAACATACTCAAAGTTGTTGCAGATCTACTGTAATTTGAGTCACAATAAACCATTAAAAACTAAAAGTATTCCTTAATAATCAAACTAGAATCCATAAAAGATTAATAATCATGAATCAAAGCAAAGCCACCTTCCTAATCACGCTATAAGCTTCACCTCTTAGCCCTAGCTAAGAGGTTTAGCCTAACAACATGACTAAGCTAAATCCCCAAAATAAACAAAAATAAAAATAAAAAAATAACTCTACTCGTTGTCTTTGTGCTCCACATCCTGCCCTAGCTCTTCTCTTTCTTGTGCACATTCCAAAAGATTGGATCCCCATTCTCTCTCTCTTTCTCCACACTTATAGGCATAGGAGGTCGGTCGAGTGGAGAGGCGGTGAAGGTGAAAGTCGGTTTTATGTGTAGGTTTACGCAGCAGGAGTTTCTGAATTCATTAAAAATTACGCAGCTGCTCAACTCGACAGTGCTGCATTCCCCTCTTCCCTTACTTTCTTTCCAAAGAGACAACGTCTCCTGGAATGTTTCGAGATGGTCTAACAGCCCAAAAAATCCAGGCAATTTTCGGACGCACGGAAGTGCATAACTCTTTTTACGCTAGTGCTTGGTGGGGCCCACTTCAACTAACATTTTGAAAATCCACACCATCCATTGTCTTCACCTCACAATTTCGACTAAAGATGGATGATTTTGGTTATTCGATGATGCGGCCTAGGGAAATAATCTCGCTGTAACAATAGTAGACGGTCCTTTTGTGCTTGCTGTGGTGATCATGTGCATGTGCATGGCTGCTAAGAATCAGCATGAATTCAACTGGTTTTTCTCCCTCTACCTGATGGACGATCTGGATTTGACGGACGACCCCAATGGTGGCCCATAAGGATCATCCGCACACTCTGTTTGCGAACAGAGTCGGCGGGTATTCCTTGCGGTGTGATTTAATGGGCCTTCGAGCGATGAAAACGTAAAATCCATTCTGTCCATTGGATTTGCAATGAAATTTCAGTGTAGAAGGAATGAATTTTTATTTCTGATACCGCAGCCCATTTACTCCATTCTTCAGTCGTCCAACCAGCGTTCAAACTTCTTGTACATACACTGTTTTGCTAAAATCGAACCGTAGATCAATGTGTGGTCGTTTTTACCTTCTGGAATGAATGGACTATCCAAATTCCTCATATGGACCATGATGGTGGCCCACAGCACCCCAACCATAAGTCCCTATGCGGACGCTACAACCATGAAAAACGGAAGATTCATTTTGAGGAAGGAGTGCTCGGTCAATGGCTTGTTGACCGAGCTCCCTGACGCGGTGCACGACAGGTGCTCATTTGCTGTGCACATGCACTCACATCAGTGGGCCCCACCTTGATGTTTTTGAGAGATCCATTCCATTCATTTTCCTTGCCACCCCCTTTAAGGGGTTGAGACCAAAGTTGAAACATATCCAGAGATTAGGTGGGCCCCGGTTTGACATTGTATGGGCCGATCTGGCTATTGAGCCTCTTCCACAATGATCTAATGACTGATTTTTGACGTGTAGGGTTAATTTATTATCCTCAGGCCACATATAGAGTTTTGGGCTGAACAGATGGTGGGAACCCTGTGATCTTGCATTCTGTATGATTTTCAGGCCACTCAAACTTTAGTTTCTCACTTTTCTCGGATCTTTAGCATGTAAATCTACTATCTCAGTCCCCTGGGGTCTGTCCCTTGCCTTGGTGATTCTGGAGTGCTAAATTCATGCTTTTAATACCCTTTTCCATTCCGGGCTCCTAAATACACGTTGCATTAAAAATAAGATTAAAGCAGGACATTAAATGGTATCATGCTCATAAATTCAGGCAATTACTGGGGTCTAGTATGTAATATTTGACCCTCAACAACAAGTCTTTTAGAAATTTGACATATGAAGGTATTTATTTTACGACATCAAGTAGAGGAATATTGACCTCCACTTGTTTCAACACCTCTAGAATGTCCTGAGAGTTAGAGAGAAGTTATGGTGCAACCAATCGTTGGGGAAGTGGAGCAATCAACTTCCTTTGAGGTTTCAGTTCTAGTTCTTGTAGGGCATGGATAGATCCATCATTGTTGTCCACTTCCGAGTCCTTAGGCTTTTTAGCCCCAATCGGAATGGTTTTATCTATAATCTTCCCACTCCTAAGAGTTGTGCTAGATTTAGTTTACTCCATCTGATCTAAAGAGCTTGGATCACTTATCTCATATTATGGTTTAGGATTGGGGAGAGGTTGAGCAGGAAGCATCCCCTTTCCCCTAATTGTTGAGTGCGACTCTATCCTTTGAATAGATGACGTAAGTAATCCCAAAGCCGATCTGATTTTCTAGTTGAGTAACTCTTTGTCTCGAATATTTTTTTGAATCGGATCCTCTTAAGGTTTCCCTTGATTTAGAATTTGATTAAATAAACCTTGAGGAGTAGCAGTTTGTCCATTCCTCCAACTGAAATTTTGATGATTTCTCTAACTAGGATTGTATGTATTGGAGGTAGGTTTGTTGAAAGGTCTTTGATAATTGTTCATAACATTAGATTCCTCATTCAACACCCCTCGAAACGCAGGTATTGTTGGACAATTTTCAGTTATAAGAATGTTGCAATCACAACTATTACAAAAGGTTTTATTAACCTTAATGTTCTTTAATTCCATGACCTTGAATTTCCTTATGAGATTATTTACTTTAGAATTGATATCATCGTCCTCTTTCAGGAGATACATTCCACCCCTCTCCTTAGATTGAGTCAGCTTAGACATGGTGCTTGATTTTGGGTATATGTCCCATGATTGTGCATTTTTAGCAAGTCTATCCAAGTCCCACACATCATCGACATTTTTATTCATAAATTCCCCATTGCACATTATCTCGACCAATTGACGGATGGAAGATGTCAGACCATCATAGAAAAAGTTTGTAATACGTCATGTTTCAAAACCGTGTTATGGGCATGAACTAATAAGATCCTTGAACCGCTCCCAACATTGGAAGAATGTTTCATCCTCCTTTTAGTCGAAGTTCATGATTGAATTCTTAAGGGTGTTTGTTTTATGATGTGAAACTTTTTTTTTTATGAACTCCCTTATCATGCCATTCTATGTGCTAATAGATCGAGGACGTAATGAATGTAACTACATCTTAACTTTCTTTTTTAAAGAAAAAGGAAGAGTTTTAGCCTAACCATGTCGTTAGACACATTAGGAAAGTATAGAGTGGCTATGATCTCATCAAACTCTTTTAGGTGTAAATATGGATTTTCTGACTCAAGCCCATGAAATTTAGAAAAGAGTCAGATCAACCCTGGCTAGATATCCATGTGCTCCGTATTCTCTGGAAAAATCATGCTGAGGGCATACTCACCCCTTCCGGTTGTAAATAATCTCGTAAAGTGTGAGGTGGGGGTGCTTGATGTACGTCATTCTCATCTTAGACTTCCTCAACCCGAGGTTGAGGTTGTCCTTTTGGTTGATTGGCTAGTTGATTTGTGGCCATATCCTCAATTAACTTAGGTGATCTCGAGTGGTGTCTAGTTCTGTGATGGATGGTTAACCCTTCAACCAATGCTCATTTAGTTAAGAGACATCGAGTGTTGTCACGAACCCACTTAAGCATTAAACACTCATAGCCCTCAATCTCAGATTCTAACCTAAACCAAAAAGAAGAAAGGAAATAGGAATCTAGAAATAGAAAGAGAGAAGAGTTGGAAAGAGGTTACCAAGTTAGAAGTTCCTAAATTAAAAACCTACAAAACAAAACAAAACAATTCAATTTCTAAAAATAGAAAGTCTAAAAATAGCAAGCAAACTAGTTCCTAAAAAGGAAAATATCTAAAAATAGAAAAATAGAAAGTTTCTAGAAGGTTCTAAACCTAGAATTAGAGAGTTTCTAAAAATATAAAATAAAACCTAATCTAAAAATAGAAGATATAAATAATAGAAGAACATGCTTAGAGCTATCGCAGATCCATTGTAATTTAAGTCACAACAAACCATTAAAAACTAAAAGCATTCCTTGTAATCAAACTAGAATCAAAATTAGTTCAACTTAACATAAATCAAAGCCATAAAACACCCCATCACGCTACAAGTTTCACCTCTTAGCCCTATCTAAGAGGTTTAGCCCATCATCAACATGATGAAACTAAGCTCTTAAAGGGAAAACATAAACAAATCAATGAAAAGGAAGAAAACTTCCCAGCCAAAAGCCAGCCGCACGTCCTCTTTTCTCTCTCTATCTTCCTCTCTCTCATGCTCCACACATCTAAGGATGAATCTTACATCTCTGCCTCTCTCTCTTTTATAGCTAAAGAGTGTCGGTCGGCTAGCTGAGGGTGGTGGAGTGCAGCTTACACAGCAACCGTGCGTGCACAGTGAAAAATGCAAACACCTTGCGTTTAGATGGAGTTTTTGGCAAAAAGGAGCACCGAAAAACCTGATTTGACATCATAACTATGGTCATAGCCACCCCCTCTCTCTTTTAGACGGTCCGGATCACAGATCCAACTATGATCATGTACATACAACGACTCGAAAGTTCTGGTTTTCCCAGAAGTGAGTTACTGTGAAATCTCTCACGTTGAGATGCTTGGTGGGCCCCACAATGATATTTTCAGAGAAATCCACCCTGTCCATTGGATTCCTGGCAAGATTTCAGCCGAAAATGGGTGGATTTGATCGAGTTTTGGTGCAGCCCACTGTATCAAATCATGTTTTCATTCATCTTGCATTTGACAGTGATCTGCGTGTGTACACGTGCATGGGAGTGAAAAGTCAACATGGCTACGGTCAGCGCCCCTAGACATAATGAACGGCCCGGATCAACCATGTGGGCCTCGATGGTGGGCCACAATGCGCCACATCCTCTCGACGAGCGGAATCCGCTTCGTTCATCCATTTTACTAACTAATTCAAGGGGTTGAGACCAAAATTGAAGCATATCTAGAGATCAGGTGGGCCCCAAATCAGTGATTTATAGATGATCTTGTCCGTTGGACCAATTCACAAAGATTCAATGGCTGAAATTTTACATGTACAGTTATTTTAGGGTTCTCAAGCTAGATATAAAGTTTCAAGCTAAATGGATGGTAGAAACACTGTGATCTTGCATTTAAGACAATTTTCAGGCCTTTTTTTTCTTCAATCACTTGATTTTCTCGGATCTTTGGTATGTGAATTCTTCAATATTGGTCCCTTAAGATCCTTCCCTTGCCTTGGTGATTCTTGAGCATCAAATTCATGCCTTTAATACTCTTTTCAGTCCAAGCTCTTAAATTCACCTTGCAATAAAAACATGATTAAAGTAGATCGTTTAAGCATTATCATGTACGTAAAATCAAGTAAAAGCAGGGGTCTAATATGCAATATTTGACTCTAAACAAGAATAGACTAGGAAGTTGTAGGAATCTTAGGGATTGAATTGGGAAACGATCCAACCATCAGGTAGACATAAATCATGATTTTTAACTCAAAAATAATCACCATGAGGCCATATGTGCAAGGTTACATTAATTTAAAATAAATGGTGGCCCTAATTGGCTCACCAGTTAGATGAACGATCTCGATCGCATAAGTGAACCACATATCGCCATTGAATCGATGATAATTAGCACTTAAAAGGCCATATTTCAGTTGATATGGCCCACGTAAGCTATGGATTTTCCTCCTTGGTCTAATGCCCCAATCAGAACCATGAAAGCCAACGGACGGAGTAGATCTCTCACAAACATCACTGTGGGCCCCACATCTTCTAGGTAAGTACATCCAACGGGCATACACCCGTGCCGTACTAAATTAGGGAACTCAATCAATCGGGTTTGGCCCAATAAAAACTGCAAGAAAGCAGAAGCTTCCTGCGTCTAGCAAATGGACATAATCCATTTTCGTCCTCTCACGGTCCACCACACTCATCCGTTGGGATGATCTGATCTGTCCATCTTGACCAAAACCATGGTTGATCCACCCATTGTATCGCACACGTGTGCACGAAAACATTGGAGTAAGAAGGCAGGGTGCAACCATCTTTCCGAAAATGGAAAGCCCAAAATGTGCTAGTGATCCGAGTCAGGGTTTCCCTTTCCATCTTAACCGTTCATCGCAATGCAATCCTAGCCCTCCACTTAAAGCGACGTGGTTTAGGGCTTCCTCTATATTAGGGAGAAAACCATGGGTGGTTTCGTTATGCCAGTTGCATACACCCATCTCCCAACAACAAAATAAGTCAGGAGCATTTATTTTCAATCCGAGGGCTCGGAATGGGTCAGGGAAACCCTATAAGAATAGTGGGAGTCAAGTGCAATTCGAGTCCTTCTCCTCATTCTTACAAAAACCCTAGAAAATCATTAAAACCTTCTAAAAATTAAACCCACCATCCAAATCATTTTGAAACTTCAAAACCAGTGGTTGGGAAGCATGTTGGGATCAAGTAAAATAGATCCTATGAAGAAGAATGAAGGAAGGTCCATCATATTTCAATCCACCATTAACGCCCATGTCTTCTTCCCTGCCATTTTGCTACATCAACCATCGTAGTTTGAGTCTATTCTGACCCTAGTTATGTTCGGACTCACGACTGGAGGTCCATAGAGAAGGAAGAAGGAGAAGAAAAGGAAAGAGAAAGAAAGGAAGAGGAACAATATATATATATAGAGCGACGGATCTGTGTTGCACCAGCTCGAACCGAGCCGAGTCTGGTTCAAGCCAAGGGCTCTGCTGGGTCTCCAAAGAAGTAAAGAAGAAGGTAGAGAGAGATGGGAGAAGCAAGATGAAGAGAAGAAGAAGAAAAGAAGAAAGACAGTGAGAGAGAGAGAGAGAGTGCACTTGTACTGCACCTTGACTCACTGCAGAGTTAGCTGAGTCCGACTCAAGTCAGGCCGAGCTGGATGTCCATCGCTGGACGTTCCAGCATATGAAGAGAAGAAGGGAGAGAGATATGAGGAGAAGGTAGAGAGAGAGAGAGTGAAAAAGAAAGCAAGAGGGAGTAGGTGTGAGGCGGTGTTGCACTCCCACAAGTGCATTGTTGTTGTCGCATAAAGTTGGACCAACTCAGCAACTGAGTTTAGGTCTAACCAAGTTGCTAGACCGAGTCCAACCATCTGACCTAGTGGGAAAGTGAAAGAAAGAAGGAAGATGGAAAAGAGAAACGAGAGAGGGACAGGGTGGGTCAAGTTGCTACTAAGTTGACTCGATTGAAATCAAGTCCAATCGAGTCAAGTTGGGTTTGGGCTTGATCCAAGCCTAGCTAGACATTCTAGCATGGAATAAGAGAAAGGAAAGATTGGGTGGTCATTGCACCTACCGAGTCAACTCGGGTGAGTTGTTGGGCTAAGTTCAAGTTATGTCAAATAGACCACACCTCAAGGTAAGTTAAAACCTTGTTTATTATCCTTTTAGAAGAATGTCAGTTATTAAATTCTTATGTTGCAATAATTATCTATTTCTTCCTTGTCCTCATCTAGTTTCTAGACCATGCTAGATTCATACTGATGAAGACGATCCAAGTTGAACCCATTTTAACCAAAATTTGAGGTGAGGACTCATCCTTTGAGCTTCCCACCTAAGTTCATCAATCTGGACATAGATGATAATATGATTTCTCTCATTGAGTTATTTACCTCACTATTGAATATGCTAATTTATTATGCAGTTATTCATGTGTTTAATTATAGCAAGTATAGGTGATTTGATGATAACATGCTATCTTTATTTGTACATTTATTAATTAATTATATGTTGCCATTTACGCTTAAGTGATGAAACAAATGGAACCTATCTTGGACTTACCATCTTACCATCCATATTTGACTAATGCGACTTGGATTGCACAATCGCCTTATCTGCCTTGGATCACACATTGCCTTACATGGCTTGGATCACATATTTGCCCTTTGTGGCTTTGATGGAACATTGGTGCCTTTTTTATGGCTTGTTGGTTATATTCGCATATCTTGTTGATTTTCGGGTCATTATGCAGAATTCGTTATGATTTTCGGGTGGAGCTGAAGTTCACTTGTCGATTTTCTAGCCATCCTGCATAGTTCATACGATTTTCGAATGACGCCGGAATTCTCATGTTGATTCTCTCTTCATCTTGCGGTGTTCAGCCATATGGTGACTTCTGGGTGGAGCTAAAGTTCACTTGTTAATTTTCTAGTCATCTTGTGGTGTTCTGTCACGCCCCAAACTCGGAAGCCGGGCTCACAAAATTCTCGATCGCCGAAGCCGGCGCCGACAGCCTCTGTAGAACCCCATTCTCGGCTCCTAGCGCCCATTCGCCAGGTTTCGATCTTAGGATGTTACGAGGAGGATTTTCAACGTTAGTTTGATTCGTAATAAGTATAACTAAAGACATAACCCACAAACAACAACCAAGAACTCCATTACATTTCCACTATGATCAAAAACTTTACAAGTACAATGAGCATAAAGGGAAAATACAATGATGATGAACAAAAACTCCAAAACGATCTGCTAAGCGCTTCTGCCTTAACGCTGCTGCGAGCCAACGTCACCTGCACGCAACGGTCGTGCATAAGCTTATAGAAAGCTTAGAGGGTGGTGAGAGTGTGTGCGCAATATAGTAATGAAATATCAGAGTAATGCGGAGGATACTGATGAATCTATGAAAGCTATGGGTTGTACCAAGGCCATGCTATACAAGGCATGAATGCTGTCGGCCATACCAAGATCATACGATGCGAGATGCAACTCAAACATGCAAATCAAGTCCATATATCAATATAGTTCAACTCTGAGATATCACCGGGGTCTAGTACACTCTAAACCAGATCGCCGCCTCATCGCACGCAATAAGGTAAGTGGAAGAGACCTCACTATTCGTCTGCCAATATCGGGCTTGACTCGTCGATAGCGGACCCATTCCTTGAGTTGGTCAGACTTAGCCTAGCTTTACCCCCTACTCTCGGGGGGGTAAGGCCGCACCCCCTTCCAACCGACCGCGACACAGTGGAGAGCGCAACCATCTAGTAATCGACACTCAACGCTTATCTACCCACTCGGTTTAGACATTGAAGTAACCTCTTGGTACCATAAGGGTTTAGGAACTTTCACCCAGGGATATCTATAGCACCCCATGTAGAATAAAATTTTTGGTATCCAATCCTGCCAACCACGATATGCCTGTGGAGGCTATGGTCCTGATGTCACATGTCACGTAAATGCGAGATGCATGAGTCATACTATAAAATCATGCAACAATCTCGTGCGCACCATGCGCTTTATGTGGGACACTCCGTCTCATAAGGAGTCCCGAAAATGTCTCGGCCCAACAGCTTATGCGATGATCAAACATTCTTCATATCAAGCATACATATGATGCATATGGGCATGAATAATGGAATTATACTAAGCATGTTACAAAGTAATAAATTATCCTTACAACGCAGATGGGCCTAGACGGCCTACACAACAATTACGGCTTAACAATGGCCCTAGGGAGAGTCATAATGCGGACATTTAACCAACACTATACTTGTAATGTGGATGTCAAACCATCATTGTTCCCAAGCCATAGCCCGTAGTAAACATCATTACACAAACCATGTTGGGTTCACACATTGCAATGGACCTTAGGTACATCCTATTGGGCCTTCATTACATCAAATGGGCTACATTAGTGGGCCTTACGTTCATCAACTGGGCCGCATTACTGGGCTTCACCAACGGGCCTTAGGTACATTGCAACGGGTCATAACCCATGGGCCTCAGAGTACATCATAATGGGTTTAATCACATGGGCCTTATGTGTCTTAAATGGGCCTAATCCCATGGGCTTTATACATATCAAATGGACCTAATCCCATGGGCTTTATACATATCAAATGGACCTAATCCTGTAGGCCTTATATAGATCAAATGGGCCTAAACCCATAGGCTTTATATATGTCAAATGGGCTTAAATCCATAGGCCTTATACATCAAGTGGGCCTAAAGCCATAGGCCTTATATAAATCAAATGGGCCTAAATCATAGGCCTTATATGTCAAATGGGCCTAAATCCATAGGCCTTATATAAATCAAATGGGCCTAAACCCTTAGGCCTTATATGTCAAATGGGCCACACCCAAACATAGGTGGCCCACTTGATCATAGATCGGTCTCATTCTTCAACTCATGCCTTAAAATGATCTTTCCAAGTGGATAGACGGTCTGGATGCATCACATGCATCGTGGTGGTTCCCACTGTCGCTGGACAGTGTAGACAAAACACATGCATCACGGAGAGCTCCACCGTCCGTTGGTCGGACGGTGGAAATAAAACAAATATATCATGGGGGGTACCACCGTCTGTCTGGACGGTGGATGAAAAACACATACATCACTGTGGGTCCCATGTGGGGGCCACCATTATGTTTATTAGTCATCTAATCCATTCATAAGGTCATTTAGACCTGGATGAAGAGAAAACACAAATTTCAGATTTGATTCAAAACTTCTGTGGCCCACAGAAGGGTTTTAATGGCAGAGGTTCAATCCTACTGTTTTCTACAGTGTGGGCCACCTGAGCGTTGGATGAAGTTAAAACTTGGAGGGGGCCCACTACTTGGGGTGGCCCACCTCATGAACTAGTTGGATGACAAATAGACATCACAGTGGGACCCACATGCAGGGCCGTGGGCCCCTGGCGTCCTCCCGCCCGATCGGGCAGGCAGCACCTATTGCCGTCTGACAGCGGCAGCGCTTCAGCTGCTGCTTTCCTTCTTCCTTTTTTTTGTTTTTCTGAGGAATATCACATGTGGGGGCCACTTCTTGAAAATCTACACCGTCCAAGGATTCTAGGGATCAAAATACACTGAACAAGTCCAATGTTTGGTATTTTTAGCACGTAGATACAGCAAGGTGGGTCCTAAAAGCTTTGAATGGTAAGAAATGCAGGTTTCTATGGTATGGCCCACCTGATCAACAGAACAACCTCATTTTTCGGCTCAACGCCTAAAATGAGTTGAAAAAGGGGATGAACGGCATGGATTGAACATATAAATCAAGGTGGGGCTTGCATGAGCCGGCCCACCTAAAACCTTTCTTTTTTCCTTTTTTTTTAGCTACTGACGTGAGGACGCCCACGTCAGTACGCATACTCCATGTTAGCCACCACCAGGGATCGATGCCAGACCTCCAGTGTTGAACGAGGTATCTTCCACTCGGTCTGCCGTGAGTTACAGAGGTGGGGGCCCACGTCAGATCACACTTCAATAGTGGCCACACCCCACTGTTAGCCACAACAAGGTGCCCCCCTATAGACGGTTGGGATGGCATATAAATATCATGGTGTGTCCCACATAGATGGGGTCCACCGATAGATGGTATGGATGAAATACACTCATCATAAGTGGGCCATGGCCATAGAAAGAGAGAGAGAGAGAGAGAGAGAGAGAGAGAGAGAGAGAGAGAGAGAGAGAGAGAGAGAGAGAGAGAGAGAGAGACATCGGCAAGAATGGAGGGGCCCCGCCACTATGGGCCCCTCTTTGATACAAGGCCTACTTCAAGGTGGGTCCCACTACATGTGACCCTTAAATCAACAAATAAATGAAAAAAAAATTTTGAAAATCACCCACCGTTCGATCTTCTTGCTCCTATAGGTTCCTTAGCACCTAAGCTTCGACTTCAATGGAGGAGATGAAAAATGGATGGCTAGGATGGGATATCTTGGGATGGAGAGGTGGGCCACACTGGGAGTTTTGGAAAGAGAGGGAGAGGCTTGGAGAGTTCATATGTATGGAGTCTTTTGTTTCTTGGAATGAAGCTTGAAAAATGAGAGAGAGTTGTAAAGGGAGAGAGAGTGATGGGTGATGGGTGTGTTAGAATTTCTTGACTTTTGTGGCCATTTGTGTAAGAAAGGCATGGGAGGTGTAAGAACTTTTTGACTTTGAGGGTTTTTGGTATAAGAAAGGTATGGGATTTGTAAGAGATTCTTGACTTTTGTGGTTGCTTGGGTATGGGTGAAAGGTGATGTGTACTTGACATGTGGTTGACATGTGATGTGATGAGATTGATTAATTGATGGGATTGATTTGATAAGTCATAGAGATTCTCTTAGGTTTTGCAACGCGCGACGTTTTTCTCACATCGAACATTGGACCACATCTCCTGACGAAGGTATCGCCTTTGCGCCCAAGTTGCTACCTCGAAACTGCAGCGATGGCGCGGTCACTATGGTAATGGTCTTGGGTTGAGTCGACTTGGGTTGACGGTGTACTAATCAGGGTCGTGCACAAATATCAATTAAGGGTCGAAGGTTGTCGGAATTCGACCGGTAAGACCGTGGAAGTCTACGAAACAGTATGGTCTACGATACGGGTCTTATAGCTCTCTCTTCCTAATAAAAATTTCATCCTCAAAATTTACACAATCATCGCAACTAGTCATAACTCGCGAGGAATAAGAAACATAACATCACTATATAAAACTAGAGATAGTATACAAAATACATCACATGATCAACTATCAAAGAGGTGAGGATAACGCTCTCGAATCTCGGCCTCACGCTCCTAAGAAGCCTCCTCTACAGAATGGTGACCCCACTGAACCTTCACCAAAGGAATGACCTTGGTTCTGATGACCTGATTCTTCCGATCAAGGATACGGACTGGCTGCTCAATGTAAGAAGCGTCCTCACGAACCTCCAGCGACTGCCAATCAATAATGGGAACTATGTCTGACCCACACTTCCTCAACTTAGAGACGTGAAAAATATTGTGGACGCCAGACAACTGAGATGGCAAGGTAAGCCGATAGGCCACGACGCAAACTCGCCCAGTAATCTCAAAAGGTACTATGAATCTCGGGGCAAGCTTGCCCTTCGCTCTAAATCAAACTACGCCCTTCATGGGCGAGACCTTGAGATACACATGGTCCCCTACATCAAACTCTAAGGGACGACGTCGACGATCAGCAAAACTCTTCTGTCGGCTCTGAGTTATACGCATCCTCTGTCTGATGATATCAATAGCCTCTGACGTCTCCTGCACAAGCTCGGGACCTAGGAGACGACGCTCTCCAACCTCGGTCTAGTAACTCGATGATTTGTATGGTCTGCCATATAGTGCCTCAAAAGGAGTCATGCCGATGGTCGCGTGATAGCTGTCGTTGTACGTGAACTTAGCCAATCGCAGATGCTCATCCCAGCTACCCCCAAAATCAATCGCGCAAGCCTGAAGCATATCTTCAAGGATCTGGTTGACCCTCTGGGTCTGGACATCGGTCTGCGGATGGTACTCAGTGCTGAGCTGCAAATCAGTCCCTATCGCTCACTGGAAGCTCCCCTAAAACTGAGACGTGAACCTCGAGTCTCGGTCAGAAACGATTGAAACTGGAACGCCATGCAGTCTCACAACCTCCTCGATAAATAACCTCGCAAGCCGGTCCATAGACCAAGTCGCACGCATCGTAAGAAAATGTGCCGACTTCGTCAGACGATCCACAACAATCCAAATGGCGTCGTGACCGCGCTGAGTCCTCGGCAAGCCTATAACGAAATCAGTCAACACGTGCTCTTACTTCCACATCGGGACACTCAACGGCTGCAATAGACCAGAAGGTCTTTGATAATCGGCCTTAATACGCTGGCACGTGTCACACTCGGCTACAAAACTGGCCATCTGACGCTTCATCCCCGTCCAAAAATACCATCGTCTCATATCACAGTACATCTTCGTTGAGCCAGGGTGGATAGAAAATCACGATCGATGTGCCTCGGTCATAAGCTCTCTACGTAACTCTGGAATATCCGGGATATATAATCGGCCTCTGAAGTGAAGTCCACCGTCTGCACCAATCTGTCAATCTGCCTGACTCTTAGATATAGCCTCAGCCATATAACTCTGCAACGACTCATCAGCCTGCTGAGCCTTGACACCCTAGCGACAAGAGAGGGTTGAATCGATAGGCTCGATAACTGTACGATGGAAGACTGCAGGCCGAACTCAAAATCATACGCTGCGATATCCTCAAGCATCCACCACTCCTTAATCATCATATGCTCCACTAGGCCTCGTGGCTGACAGCTGAAAGCATCTGCCACCACGTTCGCCTTACCTGGGTGGTACTGGAGATCGAAATCATAGTCTTTCAGGAGTTCCATCCAGCGCCTCTGCCTCATATTCAACTCAGACTGCGAGAAGAGGTACTTCAAGCTCTTATGGTCAGAGAAGAGCTCGAACCTGACCCTATAAAGATAGTGCCTCCACATCTTCAGTGCGAAGACAACTGTGGCCAGCTCCATATCATGCGTAGGATAGTTCAGCTCATGAACCTTGAGCTGACAAGACGCAAAGGCCACTGGTCTCCCGTTTTGCATCAGGACAGCATCCAAACCATTATGCGAGGCATTAGTAAATACAATAAATCCGTCACTCCCAGAAGGAAGAGTGAGGATAGGAGTGGATGTCAGGCGGTCCTTCAACTCCATAAATGCTCACTCGCAAGCGTCACTCCAAATAAACTTTACGCCCTTCCGAGTCAACCTGGTCAGCGGGGCAGCAATACAAGAGAAGCCCTCAATGAAACGCCGGTAATAGCCCGCCAAACCAAGGAAACTACGGATCTCTGTCGCAGTCGTAGGCTGGCCCCACTGACACACTGCCTCAACCTTCGAGGGGTCCACTGCGATGCCCTTCTTCGTCACCACGCCACCGAGGAACTGCACCTCCTCCTGCCAGAACTCGCACTTCTCCAGCTTCGCATATAACTAGTGTGTGCGGAGGGTCTGTAAGGTGATCTCTAAATGTTGCTCATGCTCCTCACGGGTCCCCGAATAGATCAAGATGTCGTCGATGAAAACTACAACAAACTGATCGAGATATGGGCAGAAGACCTCATTCATCAGCTGTATGAAGACCGCAGGTGCATTGGTCAGTCCGAAGGACATGACTTGAAACTCAAAATGACCGTAACGCGTCCTGAATGCTGTCTTCGGAATGTCCTCATCTCGGACCCAAATCTAATGATAACCGGAACACAGGTCAATCTTCGAAAAGAACTGTGCACCCTGCAGCTGATCAAACAAATCATCAATCCTAGGGAGTGGGTACTTGTTCTTGATCATGACTTTGTTGATCTCGCGATAGTCTACGCAGAGCCTTAACGAGCCATCCTTCTTCTTCACGAAGAGTACCGGCGCTCCCCACGGTGAACTGCTCGGAAGGATAAAGCCTAACTCGCACAACTCGTCCAGCTGCTTCTGCAATTCCCGTAACTCCAATGGTGTCATGTGATACGGAGCCTTCGAAATAGGGGCGGTACCGGGCACGAGATCAATCTGAAACTCGGTGAGTCCACGAGGTGGTAATCCCGAAATCTCCTGAAACACATCGGAAAAATTGTAAACCATGGGTAACTGGTCGATACAAGCGGCAACAGGCTCCTCTATGGCACACGACATCAATCAAGACAACCGCTCTCCTCTGGGCTCTGCAACGAACTGGAACTGCGACATGCCGGGTATACAAAACGTGACTGTCCTCACGAAGCAGTCCAATATGGCATAGTACTCGGTAAGCTAATCCATGCTCAGGATGACATCAAACTCGAACATCAGCAATGCAAACAGATCGGCAGGCAGAAAGGCATCCCCAACTAGAACAGGGCAAGATGAGCAAAATCGGCCCAACAATGCAGTCCTTCCCAAGGGAGTCGATACCGATAGGCTCTCACAAGAATACTCCAATGGTAAGCCAGTCGATCGGCAAAAGCTCTCGACCACAAAAGAATGCAATGCACCGGAATAGAATAATACACGTGCAATGCATGCAGAGACTGGAAGTATACCCTCAATGACTCCTCCAGATGACTGCGGATCCTGCTGAGCCGTATAGAACCTAGCCTGAGCCAACTGGGGAGGTGTCTGTCCCCTCTGAGCATGCTACTGCTGTTGATGGGGTCGCTGAGGTGGTCGAAACTGCTGCCTCTGCTACTATGGCCTCGGAGGCTGGTCCTGATGCTACTGCTGAGGTGGCCTCGGTGGTGGGGGCTGCTGTCACTGATGCTTTGGGGGCCTCTGCTGCGGCTGTGGTGGAGGCTGTTGTGGGACCTCTGATGCTGTGGACCTCTCTGCTGCTGCTGGGGGCTGGGATACTCCCATGAATGGTGTCCCGTTGCGCCATACCTAAAACAAGTGCCAGTGAACTGCCTCGGAGGTAGTGCTGGAGGTACTGCTGGTGCTCAGAAGGCTGGGCGACCTGTATGCCTCTGCTACTGCGGTTGACGCTGCTGGGAATCACTGGAAGGAATCTGACTCTTCCGGTCTCTCCTCTGACCGCGATCAGACTAAGAACCGGCCCGCTCAGCCTCAAAGATCTGGGCCTTCCACACCACTTCCTCAAAAGTCGAAAGCTCATGCCCAAAAACACGGCTATGAAGATCGTAATGTAAGCCATCCTCGAAGCGGCTGGCTCTCCAATCCTCATCATCTACTAGGTAAGGTACAAACCTAGACAGTGCTATAAAACGAGCTGCATACTGAGCCACTGTCATATCACCCTGCACCAGGGCCTCAAACTCCAACGCTCGCTGTCATTAGATGTGATCAAGAAAGTACTGTCGGTCAAACCGATCCACAAAATCCTCCCACATCCATACAAAGTCGACGCCCGCTTCTTGGGAAACTGATGCCCACCAGTGTTCAGCCTTATCATGAAGAAGAAATACGGCTAGTTGAACTCGCCACTTAGTCGTACATCACATCGTCTCAAATATCTTCTCCACATTGGCACGCCATCTCTCAGCTACAGTCGGGTCTGGTTCACCCTGGAAAAGTAGGGGATCGAGCCGTCGAAACTCATGAAGGAGGGCGCTCGCGCACTCCTGCTCTGCCTGTGCCGGTGAAACGACTGGCTGCCTGCCCTGTCACTGTAATGCAGCCGTCACAGCCTATAACATCTGCTGCAACTGGGAGGCACTCACGGATACGGTCGGGTCCGCACCGGTCTCTGGTGGAGGAGCAACATACTCAGGATGGGCAGTAGGAATCTCTGGTGGCAGAACGGGCATCGTACGTGGTAGTGCGGGAGCCGCAGGTGGTGGAGCGGGATCCTCAGGTGGTGGTGCAGGAGTCGATCGGGTCACTCTCCTGGGCGACATGTCATACAGGAAAGAGTGAAGGCGCCTATCAACTTTTAAAACCCTCGAAGGCATGCACGTTAAAGGTTTGTAACGGAAGATGACGAAGCTATCCGAACTTTAGGACTTGGTCATTCTATACTCATATCAGATATGTAATGTTGTTCTCGGTTATTCCCAAGTTATACTCTGATACCAATTCTGTCATGCTCCAAACTTGGAAGTCGGGCTCATAAAATTTTTGATCGCCGAATCCGGCCCCGACAGCCTCCGTAGAACCCCATTCTCGGCTCCTAGCGCCCATTCGTCAGGTTCCGATCCCCCTTCCAACCGACAGCGACACAGTGGAGAGTGCAGCCATCTGGTAATCGGCACTCAATGCTTATCTATCCACTCGGTTTAGACGTTGGAGCAACCTCTTGGTACCATAAGGGTTTAGGGACTTTCACCCAGGGATATCTATAGCACCCCATGTAGAATAAAATTTTCAGTATCCAATCCTGCCAACCACGATATGCCTGTGGAGGCTATGGTCCTGATGTCACATGTCACGTAAATGCGAGATGCATGAGTCATACTATACAATCATGCAACAATCTCGTGCGCACCATGCGCTCATTTGGGACACTCCGTCTCATAAGGAGTCCTGAAAATGTCTCGGCCCAACGACTTATGCGATGATCAAACATTCCTCATATTAAGCATACATATGATGCATATGGGCATGAATAATGGAATTATACTAAGCATGTTACAAAGTAATAAATTATCCTTACAACGCAGATGGGCCTAGACGGCCTATACACAACAATTACGGCTTAACAATGGCCCTAGGGAGAGTCATAATGCGGACATTTAACCAAGACTATACTTGTAATGTGGATGTCAAACCATCATTGTTCCCAAGCCATAACCCGTAGTAAAATCATTACACAAACCATGTTGGGTTCACACATTGCAATGGACCTTAGGTACATCCTATTGGGCCTTTATTACATCAAATGGGCTACATTAGTGGGCCTTACATTCATCAACTGGGCAGCATTACTGGGCTTCACCAATGGGTCTTGGTACATTGTAACGGGTCATAACCCATGGGCCTCAGAGTACATCATAATGGGTCTAATCACATGCGCCTTATGTGTCTTAAATGGGCCTAATCCCATGGGCTTTATACATATCAAATGGACCTAATCCCAAGGGCTTTATACATATCAAATGGACCTAATCCTGTAGGCCTTATATAGATCAAATGGGCCTAAACCCATAGGCTTTATACATGTCAAATGGGCATAAATCCATAGGCCTTATATATCAAGTGGGCCTAAATCCATAGGCCTTATATAAATCAAATGGGCCTAAATCATAGGCCTTATATGTCAAATGGGCCTAAATCCATAGGCCTTATATAAATCAAATGGGCCTAAACCCTTAGGCCTTATATGTCAAATGGGCCACACCCAAACATAGGTGGCCCACTTGATCATAGATCGGTCTCATTCTTCAACTCATGCCTTAAAATGATCCTTCCTAGTGGATGGATGGTCTGGATGCATCACATGCATCGTGGTGGGTCCCACTGTCGCTGGACAGTGTAGACAAAACACATGCATCATGGAGAGCTCCAGCGGACGGTGGAAATAAAACAAATATATCAGGGGGGGTACCACCGTCCGTCTGAACGGTGGATGAAAAACACATACATCACTGTGGGTCCCATGTGGGGCCCACCATTATGTTTACTAGTCATCCAATCCATTCATAAGGTCATTTAGACCTGGATGAAGAGAAAACATAAATTTCAGATTTGATTCAAAACTTCTGTGGCCCACAGAAGGGTTTCAATGGCAGAGGTTCAATCCTACTGTTTTCTGCAGTGTGGGCCACCTGAGCGTTGGATGAAGCTGAAACTTGGAGGGGGCCCACTACTTGGGGTGGCCCACCTCATGAACTGGTTAGATGGCAAATAGACATCACAGTGGGACCCACATGCAGGGCCGTGGGCCCCTGGCGTCCGCCCGCCCGATCGGGCAGACAGCACCTATTGCCGTCTGACAGCGGCAGTGCTTCAGCTGCTGCTTTCCTTCTTCCTTTTTTTTTTTTCTGAGGAATATCACATGTGGGGGCCACTTCTTGAAAATCTACACCGTCCAAGGATTCTAGGGCTCAAAATACACTGAACAAGTCCAATGTTTGGTATTTTTAGCACGTAGATACAGCAAGGTGGGACCTAAAAGCTTTGAATGGTAAGAAACGCAGGTTTCTACGGTATGGCCCACCTGATCAACAGAACAACCTCATTTTTCGGCTCAATGCCTAAAATGAGTTGAAAAAGGGGATGAACGGCATGGATTGAACATATAAATCAAGGTGGGGCTTGCATGAGCCGGCCCACCTAAAACCTTTCTTTTTTCCTTTTTTTTTTAGCTACTGACGTGAGGACGCCCACGTCAGTACGCATACTCCATGTTAGCCACCACCAGGGATCGATGCCAGACCTCCAGTGTTGAACGAGGTATCTTCCACTCGGTCTGCCACGAGTTACAGAGGTGGGGTCCACGTCAGATCACACTTCAATAGTGGCCACACCCCACTGTTAGCCACAACAAGGTGCCCCCCCCTATAGACGGTTGGGATGACATATAAATATCATGGTGTGTCCCACATAGATGGGGTCCACCGATAGATGGTATGGATGAAATACACTCATCATAAGTGGGCCATGGCCATAGAAAGAGAGAGAGAGAGAGAGAGAGAGAGAGAGAGAGAGAGAGAGAGAGAGAGAGAGAGAGAGAGAGAGACATCGGCAAGAATGGAGGGGCCACGCCACTATGGGCCCCTCTTTGATACAAGGCCTACTTCAAGGTGGGTCCCACTACATGTGGCCCTTAAATCAACAAATAAATGAAAATAAAATTTCTAAAAATCACCCACCGTTCGATCTTCTTGCTCCTATGAGTTCCTTAACACTTTTGCTTCGACTTCAATGGAGGAGATGAGAAATGGATGGCTAGGATGGGAGATCTTGGGATGGAGAGGTGGGCCACACTTAGAGTTTTGGAAAGAGAGGGAGAGGCTTGGAGAGTTCATACTTGTGGAGTCTTTTGTTGCTTGGAATGAAGCTTGAGAAATGAGAGAGAGTTGTAAAGGGAGAGAGAGTGATGGGTGATGGATGTGGTGAGTGATGGGTGTGTAAGAATTTCTTAACTTTTGTGGCCATTTGTATAAGAAAGGCATGGGAGGTGTAAGAACTTTTTGACTTTTAGGATTTTTGGTGTAAGATAGGTATGGGCTTTGTAAGAGATCTTAACTTTTGTGGTTGCTTGAGTATGGGTGAAAGGTGATGTGTACTTGACATGTGGTTGACATGTGATGTGATGAGATTGATTGACTGATGGGATTGATTTGACAAGTCATAGAGATTCTCTTGGGTTTCACAACGCGTGACATTTTCCTCATACCGAACGTTGGCCCATATCTCCTGACCAGGGTATCGCCTCGGCGCGCAAGTCGCGGCATCGGAACCACAGCGATAGCGCGGTCGCTATGGTAATAGTCTTGGGTTGAGTCGACTCGGGTTGACGGCGTACGAATCAGGTTCGTGCGCAAATATCGATTAAGGGTCGAAGGTTGTCGGAATTCGACCGGTAAGACCACAAAAGTCTACGAAATGTATGGTCTAGGATACGGGTCTTACGTGTTCACATACGAAATAATTTTTAGGTGAAGTAGAGGTTTATATGTTAGTTTTCTATCTATCTTGTGGTGTTTAGTCGTACCATGATTTCTGCGTGGATCTGAAGTTCACTTATCGATTTTCTAGTCATCTTGCGATGTTCATGTATGATATGATTTCTATGTGGTCTAGAGTTTGTATGTTAGTTTCCTATCCATCTTATAGTCTTCAGTCGTACCATGATTTCTAGGTGGAGCTGAAGTTCACTTATCGATTTTTTAGCCATCTTGCAGTGTTCATGTGTGATATAATTTTTGGGTGGTATAAAGTTTGTATGTTGTTTTTCTTTTTATCTTACGGTGTTCAGTCGTACCATAATTTTCGGGTGGAACAAGAGTTTGCTTATCGATTTTCTAGCCATTTTGCGGAGTTCACGTACGATATGATTTCCGATTGAAGTAGATATTTGTATGTTGTTCTCTCTTCATCTTACAATGTTCAATTGTGCTATGATTTGTGGGTGGAGCAGGAGTTCACTTCTCGATTTTCTAGCCATCTTGCAGAGTTCACGTATGATATAATTTTCACGTGAAGTAAAACTTTAAATGTTGATTTTCTATTCACCTTACAGAGTTCACTTATACTTTGATTTTCAGGTGGAGCAGGATATCTCTTATCAATTTTCTAGCCATTTTACGGAGTTCACATACAATGTGATTTTCGGGTGCAATAGAAAGTTGTATGACTGATTATATGATTATCTGAACATGTTCACTTGCATCGTGATTGTTATTACATTTTCTTAATATTGAACTTATGTTGACTGACTTATTTCTGAATATGTGATCATGATTTTTAAATTGCGTTGTTTAATATATCCATTCTCATGACTTAAGATATACCCTAGATTATAAATGATGAGTGTGTAATCTTAGAGGGTACTCCTCACTGCAATATCCATTAACGCTATCAAGTCATACCAGTTGATGTAAATGTAGAGCGAACTGATACTGTTCACTGAATTGTAAGAGCATGTCGAGTAGCTGAGGAGCTAGATGGGGTCCCTACAACCCATATTGAGCTCCACCATTAGATGATAGACTTCTATTTTCATTTAATGAACTTTTATCATTTGGTTTGTATAAGTCCTGTATGGGTGCTACATTTAGATATTTATAGTGATTGAAATGTTTTTATACAATGCATGGTTTATTTCGCCAATATTTACTGTTAACTTTGATTAATGATAAAAATGTTTAAATTTAGACTAAATTTTAAAGGCTAACACTCGGGTTTTTGAAAATAAGTCATATACCCGGGTTTCGAAAACTGGGACATTATAAATGTGGAGCTCCATGCCTTAAGGAGTCACTCTCCCTGATGATCCCAACCTATCCTAACTCTACTCAAGTGATGGATAGCTTCATTACATGGTGGGATTACCACTACACCAAGTTCATAGGCGGTAGAAGCACAACAGAGCTTATAACTCTTTTATGCTCCCATCTGGATGTGGTGAAGGGAAAGACAAGAAGCGTCGTTATACCACCTGCTCCTACTATCAAGAGGTCAACAAGTAAGGTGAAAACGAGGTTGGCTGCTACTTCTTCTTCTCTAACTCCAACAGTTGGGGTTCCTGGCTCGACGAGCTAGGAAATCATAGAGGAACACTTTGATATCCTCGCATTTTCCCGACCATAGGGAATAGCTCCAAAGAAGATTTTAAATTTGGGAGGCATCTCCCGTCAATCTCCTAAAATTCCTATCCTTTCTTTTCAGGGCACCAATCCTCTCAAATATCATCTAATAGTAAAGGATTGGCCACTGTCAACACCTGTTATACCTAGTCAGCCATCAGGTACCTATCGACTGAGGTTGTATCTGCTTTCGAAAAATATTTCAAAATGAAGTATTGGCTGGCCTTACCGTTACAAATAATTTACAAGAAATCAACGAAGGCTTAAAATGCCATGAGGAAGCCCATTTCAATCAATACTGGAATATATTATGGTGGGATAAAGAGAAATTGAATAATCCTTATCTTCCTTTCGATGAGAAGTATCACCCGCCTTATCATCTTAATCCACCAACATTCACTAATTACCCGACTGATGGCAACCTAATAAAAAATTCTCAAGCTGTGAGAGATTGCCCAATCGTCTATGTCATTTGGTTCGACATATGTGGAGATCACTCACTTGTATATCTATTTGTATTAATTTACCTGCTTACGCACTCCTTAATTCCATTCTATTCTTCTTTTAGTGACTCAGGAGCTCCCACTGGCGGTAATACAAATGGTTCAAACTTAACAGCAACATCAGCCACCTATACCGACAATCCCACCAACTGCAGTTCCTTTAGTATTCGCGGCATTGACAGCCACGACAGCTGCAACAGTAGTATCTCCAATGGTTCTGAGGACTCCTAACCCTGTAGCTACAGAGGTTGTGACCCTTGACTTAGAGACAATGGTCAGTGCAAAGGACACTTGTCACGCTCCAAACCCGAAAATCGGATTCATAAGAATCCCAATCACTAAGTCGGTGCTAACAGCCTCCGTAGTATCCCATTCTTAGCTCCCAGTGTTCATACGCCAAATTCCGATCCTTGGATCCTACAAGGAGAATTTTCAGAATGATTTTTTTTTGTAATGAAGCTTAACCACGAGTATACCCAATTCACAAAGGCAACATCATCATCACATATCTACTAATATAGTCAATTTAATTCAACGCTGAAAGGGAAATACATATATCAAAGCTCTAGAAGATAGCTACACACTCCAAACTCAATGCTACTACAACCTAACGCCACCAGCACACATCTATCGTATATAAGCTTATAAAAAGCTTAGAGGGTGGTGAAAGTGTGTGTAAGGTAAGTGCTAAGTATACAATAACGCCCATAAATCATACATCATCGGGATAAGTAGAAATATTGACAAGATCGGGAATCATACGATATCAGAGTAAGTGAAAATATATTGGTAAGTCCATGAATCATTCAATAACAAAATACACAATGTGGATCGACTATGCAAATGTGGAAGCCAAATATCAAATGTCGATGATGCGATGCAATATGCAAATCTCGTTAAGTCCATCTAAGCCATATAAGTTCAAAAACATAGTAACCCAAAATGTTAAGTACTACAGATGCAATGTAATATGAGATGCGAATGAAATGACCATGTTGAAATATGAAGTCAGGATGATAATAAGTAGTATCGTAGGCTATGGGGTCCACCATAAGGAACTTCTATCTAAACCAGTCTCATACCTAAATTTGGATAGTCAAACTTAATGTGGTAAACTCCTGATCTCAGGTTAGTCGCACGCCCAACCGAAATCTTGGTCATGCGATGGTACATGTAATAAATAGTTACGCACCACCAACCCGAGTGGATAGTGAACGAATGAATGAATGGATATGTAATTCCTGCTCAATAAGTCCACATATCAGTACAGTTGATCTCTAGGAAAATCACCAGGGTCTATTATACTCTACATCGACTGCCGCCTCCCTAGCTGCACAGCCAAGCGAGTGGAAGAGACCTCACTATCCACCTAGGCAATAGTCTACTAATACCTACTCGGCTTGTCGATAACGAACCCATTTACAAGCTGGTCATACTCAGCCTAGCTTATAGTCCCCTCACTAGGGCGGATAAGGCCACACCCCTTCCCAACCAACCACGACACAGTGGGAACATAGCCTACTGGTATTCGGCACTCAAGCGCTCATGTTCCACTCGGACTAGATGTTGGGGCACCTCCTGGCCTCAGAGATTCTGTGATTTTCATCTAAGGACATCCCAAGTGCCCATAGTGCTAGAACCAAGTATTTTCTGTGTCCCATTTAGCCACCACGGTGTGCCTAAGGAGGCCGCGACCCTAATATCGCTAGGGCGTACAATGATCAAGTCATACATATGCGACATGCATAAGTCACACTATCCTGTCATTCAGCAACCCCGCGCGTACTATGCTCTCATGTGGGTAGCTCCTATCACTGAGTCCCATAAATAATCTTCTTAATGGTATATGCTATGATCGATCACTCCTCATATCAAGCATACATATGATGCATATGGGCATGAATCAGGGAGTTACACTAAGTATGTTATAAGGTGATGAACTACACTCACAACGAATATAGGCCTTGACGGCTTACACACAATAAGTATGGGCATATCAATGGGCCTTAGGGAGAGTCATAATGTGGATATTTAACCAACATTATACTTACAATGTGGACGTCAAACCAATATTGCTCCCAAGGCATAGCTCGCTATAAACATCATTACTTGCAATATAGTGAAATCACACATTACATCGGGTGCACATTCCTCGTATTGAGCCACATGTACACCACATCGGGCCTAGCCATGCGGGCCACAAATACATCAAGATGGGCCTCATCGCATGGGCTGAAAATATATCATAATAGGCCATAACATATGAGCCAGAAAAACATCACAATGGGCCTTGCCAAATGGGTCGAAAATACATCACAATGGGCTTCAACCCATAAGCCCTAATACATCACAATGGGCCTTAACCCATGGGCTCCAAATACATCCCAATGGGCCTCAACCCATGGGCCCTAATACATCACAATGGGCCTCAACCCATGGGCCCTAATACATCACAATGGGCCTTTATCCATGGGCTCCAAATACATCACCATGGGTCTCAACCCAGGGGCCCTTATACATCACAATGGACCTCAACCCATGGGGCCTAATACATCACACTGGGCCTTAACCCATGGGCCCCAAATACATTACAATGGGCCTCTAGGATGGGCCATAAACACATCAAAGGTGGGCCTCATAAGGTACCCCCTGATTGGGAAAAAATAGATGGACAGTGGGTCCAACACATACATCATGGTGGGCTTGCCTAAGGTAGCCATGATTGGGGCACATAAGTAGGGTGGGCCTCGTAAGATAATTGGACCCATGACCCTAATAAAATGAATGAACATGTGGGTATAATACACACATCATGGTGGGGCCACTGGGACATAAAAATCAAGTCAATCCGTGGCATGTGTGGGCCACACCACACATATCAGTTGAGGGGTACATTCATAATCATTCATTGGGCCCACCAATCTATAGTTCAAAAATCCAACCCATTCATAAGTTAACATGCTGATAGATGAAGTGACGACAAATATCATCTTATTAGAAATTAATGTGGCCCTTAAAAGTTTTGAATGGAGGATGTCACTGTCTCCACTATTTTCAATGGTGGGGTCCACTTAAACCTTAGATCTGACTTATTCTTAGTCTCAAGCCCTAAAATGAGCTTTTAAAATGGTTGGACGGTTGGGATGCAACACATGCAACATGGTGGGTCCCATAAGGATGGATGGTGTGGAGAGAACACATACATTATTGGGGGGTACCACCGTCCTGTGCTATGGACGGTGCGGACGAAACACATACACCATGGTGGATTCCATCATCCACTGCCGTGGATGGTGTGAATAAAATAAATACATCAGTGGGTCCCACCATAACGTTTATTTGTCATCCAAACTGTTGATGAGGTCATACGGACCTCGATGAAAAAGAAAGACAAATTTCATGATGATCCCAAGCTCCTGTGAACCCAGACAGGGTTTCAATGGCAGCCGGTCAATCACACTATTCCCTATGATGTGGGCCACTTGAGCTATGTATATGGTTGATTTCAGGGGTGGCCCAGGCTAGAGAGTGGTCCACCAAATGCACAGTGTTAAGGTTTACACACATCACAGTGGGGCCCACGGTTGGGACCATGGTCCCAGCCCGTGTACGCAACAAGACGCTATTGGCGTCCGTTAGATCAGCAGCAGCAGCAGCTGCTGCCGCCTTATCTTTTCTTTTTATTTTTATTTTATTGAAAAGGAGTTTTTTCAAAGTTTTTCCCATGTGGGGGGCCCGCATCAGGTGAATCCAACCCATCCGTTGGATTCCATGGCTCAAGACAACCTGAATGAGCCCAATATTGGATGTGTTTCAGATTAGCTTCATTTTTCAGCTCAACGCCTAAAATGAGCTGGTGAACGGGATAGACGGTGTGGATTGGACCCATACATCAAGAGGGGGCCTGCATGAGTGGCCCACCCAAAACTTATTAAATCAAGTGCACCACACTGTCAGTTCAAACTTCCCCATGTCCAGCGTCCCTGGACACTGAACAGTCTGCATACACACATATACAAGGTGGGTCCCACCTATTGACGTGCTAAGGAGGTGTGGGTCCTACCCAGGTGGGCCACCAAATGGGCGGATGGTATGGATAAGACATACATCAAAGTGGGATCCATCCGAGTGGGCCACACAACCACATCATCACTCCAAAAATAATGAAAGAGAGAGGGAGAGAGATCGAGTGATGGGGCGTCCTCGGCACTATGGGCCCTCCCTTCCATAATTTACAACATACATCAACTGGGTCCCATTACATAGGGGCCCATCGATCAAAATCAACAGTGGAGATTACTTCTCCACTAAAATGGAAGGTCTAGATGACCTCTTTAAATCTTAGAAAAGTAAGCATCATGATGGGGTCCATGGAGAATGGCCCCATCATGGAATGATCATGCAAATCAAGGTGGGCCATCGGCTACACCTAGGGTCCAAATTGAGATCCATACCATCAATCGGTAAGCCTCCCTTTGTCCATTATCTAAAAATAAAATCTAAGCCTATAGATGCACCCATCGTTTGATCTTCTTGGTCCGTTGGAAAGTCGATCTCCTTGTGTCTCACTTTAATGGTGGAAGATGAGTGAAGGTTTTTAGGGTGGGAAGTGGGCGACACAGATCTCACTTTCTCTCTTGGAAAACCATGAACATGCACTCCTCTTGCTTGCTTGAAAAATGTGTTGAGAAATAAGAGAGAGAGAGAGAGGTTTGTAAGGAGAGAGAGTGATGGGTAATGGATGTGAGGTGAGTGATGGGTGAGGTGAGAGACTTGTTGACTTTTGGAGTTTGCTTGACTTGTGGAGAAAGAAAGCATAGGTTGTTCTTATACTTGACATAAGGTGATTGATTGATTGATTTCAGTGATTGATTGATGGGACATGTTGTAGAGATTCTCTTAGGATTGTAAACACGTGGTGTTTTCTTAAATTGAACATGGGCCCACATCTTCTGACCTGGGTATCAGATCGGTGCACGAGTTACGGTGTTGGAACCGCGGTGATGATACGGTCGCAATGGTACAAGTCTTAGAGTAAGCTGACTCAGATCTATGGGATACGACTTAGGGTAGTGCGCAAACGTCGATTATAGGTCATGGATTGCTAGACTTCGACGGGAAGGATCGCGAGAGTCGACGGAACAGTATGAACTAGAATACGGGTCTTACAGCTCTCCCCACCTAATAAAAATTTAATCTTCAAAATTTAAAACACGACACAACCAATACAGAGCTCACCAAGGGAGGAAAATTCTTATCAAAACACAACATGATAACATATTCAAATACATAAGAGATAAGGACAACGCCTGTGAATCTCAGTCTCCTGCTCCTAAAACGCCTCGTCAACACTACTATGATCCAACTGGAACTTGAATCCTGGATTAGAAATGATCGAAACTGGAATACTATACAACCTCACAATCTCAACAATAAGGAGATATATCTGAAAATTCTTAAGTTATTCGAACTCGGGGATCTAACCTTTCTAAGTTCTCAACAATCACAGAGTAAAGGATAGCTATCCGCAGATATATGATGTTATCCCCAGGTATTTTCAAGTTATGCTCTGATACCAACTTTTGTCATGCCCCAAACTCAAAAATCAGATTCACATGAATCCCGATCACAGAGTCCACTGTCGACAGCCTCCATAGTACCCCATTCTCGGCTCCCACCGTTCATACGCCAGATTCTGATCCCGGGATCTTATAAGGAGGATTTTTAGAATGAATTTTTTTTTATAATGGAACATAACCACAAGTATACCTAATTCACAAAGCAACATCATCATCACATATCCATTAATAAAATCAATTGAATACAATGCTGAAAGGCAAATACATATATCAAAGCTCCAGAAGACGGCTGTACGCTCCAAGCTCAGCACTGCTGTAACCTAACGCCACCTACACGCATCTATCATGTATAAGCTTATAGAAAGCTTAGAGGGTGGTGAAAGTGTATGTAAGGTAAGTGCTAAGTATACAATAAAGCCCATAAATCATACATCATCGGGATAAGTAGAAATACTGACAAGATTAGGAATTATACGATATTAGAGTAAGCGAAAATATACTGGTAAGTCCATGAATCATTCAATAAAAGAATACACAATGCTGATCGGCTATGCAAATGTGGAAGCCAAATATTAGATACCGATGATGCAATATAATATGCAAATCCTGTTAAGTCCGTTTAGGCCATATAAGTACAAAAACATAGTAACCCAAAATGCTAAGTACTGCGGATGCAATGTAATATGCAGTACGAATAAAATGACCATGCTGGAATGTGAAGTTGGGATGATAGTACATAGTATTGCAAGCTATGGGGTCCACTAGAAGGGACTTCTATCTAAACCAGTCCCATACCTAAATTTGGATAGTCAGCTCAATGTGGTAATCTCCTGATCTCAGGTTAGTCGTGTGCCCAACCGAAATCCTGGCCATGTGATGGTACATGTAACAAATAGTTATGCACCACTAGCCCGAGTAGATAGTGAATAAATAAGGAAATGTATATGCAATTCCTTCTCAATAAGTCCGCATATCTATAACACCCTGGAAAAATCCGTACTTGGACTCGAGTACCAACTCGATCAGAAATCGCGTAGGATTAATTCCTTTAGAAAATAAGCGTAAGTTAGTTAGCGCAATGCTAGAGTAGCTGTGAAATCATCCCTGATCGCTTTAAATACGTTCTACAAGACCCAAAACGAGTAGAACCAATGACACTATAATACTCTGAAACCTCGGATCAAACTCTAAACCGGTTTGTTCTCAGGACCCCTTTGAAACTTTGTATTGGATCTAAACCGCGCGTCGAAAGTCCGATACCTACAATCTTAGACCGTTATAACCGCCTAGCTGGACTTGACAATCATTACGAAAATCAAGTCCAACCAACATTCAGAGGCTATTTCATTGAGTTTAGAGTGAAGAGGGTGAGAATAAGGTTAGATTTGGAATTTTAAAATTCAAATCTGGCACACAACTTGGCGCGTTATTATTAAGCATTCTGACCGTCATAATTCAGCCAAATTACACCCTCCGATCAGGAAAAATTTCTCTTTCATATCATGAGACTTGTAGACCTGATCTACGTGCGATGACCGCTGAACTGAAACTGGACCGTCACGTGCAATCTACGAACACTACTGGTCTGAAAATGGGATGTGACCGACATGCGACGTGCATGAACTTAAGTCAGATCGCGTTCGGCCAGGGGACCTCTCGAAATGTATTTTTGGACCGAAACAGTCCCGATTTGATTAGACCTCAAGTAAACATTGTTCCCAAGCCTAAGTTGGGAAGAAATTAGCTTATAAAATGACCTTAAACCCTCACTTCTCTCACCCATCCGAATTTTCTAGAAATCCTAGCTGGTGTGAGAGAAAAAGTGAGAGATTGTGAGAGAGATCTTCCTGCTGCTTGCACTACCTGTTGCACGTGCTTAAGCAACGCACCTCAATCACTTTTTCGGTGATTCCGCTGCATTTCTAGGTAAGAAAATACCCTAAATACTTGCTGATTTGAGGTTCCGTCGATTTCTTAGCAAAGTAACTTACAGATCTTGTGTATTAGGTTCCCGGTTCGCTGTAGACGAAGCGTATACGCTCCGTTCGAATCAGTTCACCTCTAGAGAAAAGGTGCGGATTCTAGACGCTTTGATTGGATGATTTCAACACTTTCAATGTTATTTAATAGTAGATTATCGACGGCAATGCCGTTTGACATGTACAACATGCTGTCCGTTTCCTGTTTCATAAGCAGACGAAAAATATGAGATTTAGGGCATTTTAGTCATTTGTAGGAAATACTGTTTTCGTCCATATTTTACTGATATGATTGACATGGCTCTTTGTCACATTAGGATATTAGGAATGCGTGCATAATCATTTTGGGGAAGAGATTCACCCAAATGCGCACTTTGAGTCGACATACTATATGTAGACTTAAGTGTGTAGACTAAGTGTTTGTATAAATGTTTGTATTAGTATGTATTGAATTAAATGGTGTTATGAATTAGTTTGAGATTGAATCCTCAAATAATATGCTGATGTAAATGATTTCCTACATGTTGGCTATATGCATGATTTCATTATATGTATGAAATGCATGTGTTAGATGATTTACTTAAGTTATATGTTATAACATGTGTTAACCTACTCACATTGTTGTATTTCATTTCCATTACTCTTATATGATTGCTGATGTGGATTCATAAATTTTTGGGACTATACCTAGTCCAGGCAGTCGGTAACCGAATAAATTCGTGGTTGGCTTATCTTTGCCACGAACGACGCGTCGATGAACGCAAGTCGTGTTTTGGAGTTGGCGGTAGTGGTTAGGCCACTCGAAGTGTTTTATGCACTTCATGTCGCTCAGCTTGAGATGCGCTCGTACTAGTCGAGCCCGTCAAGTAACCCGACTGGCCATTGTATGTTCACCTTGTATGAGTCATAACTGCTTGAACCTAGGATACTGAACTTACCATTATAAACTCTATTAACCATGGTACCTTGATCCATAAAGACTCATGAGCCGGGCATGGTGGTATGGGACACCGTGGTTGAGCTGCCGGCCTACGCTGGGGCCATAAACCTCCCCGTAGTGACCAGTGAGCACCTATGACTCGTGAGTAGATTATGGTGGTATGGGACAATATATTCTTACTGTCGGCCTACACCGATCAGTCGACAAGCCCTTTGTAGTGACCGCGAGCGTATTCTGAGTCTACGGGAGGCGACGACCCTTCCGTAGCAATGAGAGTACAGTAAGCCTGTATTGATAAGGTGATGGGGGAGCGGTGCAACGAGTGCGAGCAACAGCCCTGGCAGCCCTTGCAGTGACCTACAAAATATACATCGTATGAGATTACTAGGAGTGACGACCCTAGACAGGATCTGTGTTGGGATTGATATAAGGGAAGTACCTTAGTTTCTCAATCCTACTGTATGAATGAACTAATAATAACTCGGTAATCATATCACCATCACATTGCATATGCCTAGAAGATGTGGAGCACTGTAGGAAGAAAGCAGGCCATGGGTGTAAGATGGTGTCGTATGAGGGAGATCGTCGGTGAGGGCATCCATCATGTCACATCATATTGCATTAACAACAGTATTAGGAATGTTTGATTTACTGCTTTACTATTATCGCATGATTGATTTGAGAACATGTTAATCTTTGCTCTATTATTCCACTGAGTTAGCTACTCACTCCCACGTTACGGGATGGTGTTTGTAACACCCACCAGACCCTGTCTTAGATGCAGGTGAGGCAGCGATTCAGGAGGTAGAGCCAGATTATGATGAGGACCAGGACGAGTTCTCATATATGCAGTACCACGACGGCTTTGCTTAGGTGGCCTGGATTGGTGGGACTTCTCAGTGAGACTATTTTTAACATTTTGATTCTATTTATTTACATGTATATGAGACTCAGAGATGTATTCATACTTTGGAGACAGTTGAGATCTATTTTATTTTTCATACAGTGATATGTATATCCTTTAGTCTTCCGCTTGCTTTTATCACTGAATCTGGAGTATGAATTGCAGTTTGGTATAATTTTACTCATGTGAATGCTTTAACTCAGACAACATTGAATCATAAACATTTTTGTTGCATAAGTGACTGTCTGGAACTTGGGAGTCGGGTTTATACACAACCCCCAATTTTCAGGGTGTTACAATATCAGTATGATTGCTCTCTAAGGAAATCACCGACGTCTATTACACTCCACACCGACTGCTGCCTCTCTAACCGCACAGCTCAGCGAGTGGAAGAGATCTCACTATTCGCCTAGCCAGCAGTCTACCAATACCTACTCGGCTCGTCAATAGCGGACCTATTTACGAGCTAGTCATACTCAGCTTAGCTTATAACCCCCTCACTTGGGTGGATAAGGACACACTCCCTCCCAAACGACCACGACACAGTGGGAGATGCGGCTTACTAGTATTCGGCACTCGAACGTTCATGTTCCACTTGCTCTAGACGTTGGGGCATCTATTGGCCTCGGAGATTCTGAAATTTTCACCCAAGGACATGCTAAGTGCCCATAGTGGTAGAACCAAGTATTTTTGGAGTCCCATTTAGTCATCCACGATGTGCCTGTAGAGGCCACGACTCTAATGTCACTAGGGCGTACAGTGATCAAGTCACACATATGCGAGATGCATGAGTCACACTATCCAATCATGCAGCAATCTTGCGTGAACTATGCGCTCATGTGGGTAACTCCTATCACTGAGTCCTATAAATAATCTGCATAATGACATATGCTATGATCAGTCACTCCTCATATCAAGCATACATATGATGCATATGGGCATGAATTATGGAGTTACACTAAGCATGTTATAAAGTGATGAACTACTCTCACAATGCAGATAGGCCTAGATGGCCTATACACAACAAGTATGGGCCTATCAACGGGGGCTAGGGAGAGTCATAATGCAGACATTTAACTAACATTGTTCTTACAATGTAGACGTCAAACCAACATTGCTCCTAAGGCACGACCCGCCATTAACATCATTACCTGCATTATAGTGAAATCACACATTACATCGAGTGCACCTTTCTTTCATTGAGCCACATGTACACCACATCAGGCCTAGCCATGCGGGCCACAAATACATTAAGATGGGCCTCATCATATGAGCAAAAATATATCACAATGGGCCTTGTCAAATGGGTCGAAAATACATCACAATGGGCCTCAACCCAGGGGCCCTAATATATCACAATGGGCCTCAACCCATAGGCCCTAATACATCACAATAGGCCTCAACTCATGGGCCTTAACACATCACAATAGGCCTTAACCCATGGGCTCCATGATGTTTTATTTAAACCAGCCTAATTTAAATTAATTTTAAACTAGCAAGTATACAAATCAGATGTAGACACGATACGTATTACAAGATCGTTCCCACGAGAACTGGTTGTCAAAATTTAAATTTTATGATTCTTCTTAACTAATCCAGTAAATAGTTTAACTGGTTATTAAGTAAACTAACAAAAATTAATAAAAAATAACTGAGAACAAGAAGGAAAATCCACTCAAGGAGAGCCCTAGGACTTTTGAATCCACCCCTAATTTTCCTAACCCTTGTTTTACTTATTGATTCACCCTAATTCAGAATGACGCAAATTTAATAAATCAATCACACTCGGTGTCCTTGGTCAGGCACACAAGATGTATAATTCCCTTGAAGCATAAGGATCACATCTTTCCATCCATGTTCATGCATGAATAGATGTGAATTCCTAATTCTTTCTCTATAAGAAAACCTGTTCATGGTCAAACACAAGCACCCCTAGAATAAGATTTCAAACAACATCCACTTCTAGACTTTGGTTAAGCTCATAAATCAGAGAGGTATGGAGTTTTCATTTAAGTATAATAGAGAAAGAAATAAATCAATCAAATTCAGATGAAATAAAAAAATAATAAGAATCATTCAAATTAGGGGCTTCATCTCAGCCCTAGCTAAGAAATTAAAAACTCATGGGATAGAACAAAGATTCAATTGGGAAGAAAAAAAATATAATTGATAAGAACATTCCTTACACAACCCTCTTTTTATTTCAATCTGTGATGAGGCTGTCAACAATCTCCCCTTCTCTCTTTCTTCCTCTCTCTCCTCTTTCACGTCCACCAGATCTAGCTTCCCCGGATGCCTCCTCTGCTCTCTCTCTGACGTCCCTTTAATAAGCTAATGAAGGTCGGTGAGATAGGAGGTCGGTGGAACTTTCATAGCTACATGCGAAGCAAGAATGCAAAAGCCCTTGCGCTGGCTGCTGGTGGGGCCCATCTTCTATGACATTTGTAAAATTCACTCCGTCTATCATCTTCTCCTCAAAATTTCGACTGGGGATGGGTGATTTTTGATGTTATTGGTGCGGCCAAAGGTAGTAATCACGCTGTAATTAGTGCAGCTATCCATTTGTGACCATTGAAACCAGCATGTATGAATGCATGAATACACAAGATCCACATGGGTTTGGCCAGATTGCGTTCCTCTGCATGATGGACGGCTCAGATCGGACATCCAATCATCGCTAGTGGGCCAGGACGATTCGGAATGTCTGGTTCTTTCGGACTGCGAAACAGAGCAGCGTAATTGACACTGTGACGATGGTGGGCTCCTTTATCGGCTTTGATGGAGAAATCCACTCCGTTCATTGTGATCCTCTCAAAAATCCAGTAAGAAATGGCTGGTTTAAGATTAGATTCGGTGTGTCCCACAAGATCTTTTGTGCGACCGTTCATCTTTAGTGCGGTTGAGATCTACGTATGTCCTCGTCCATGGACCAAAATTCCACCTAGACAAGGGTTACCCCTACCCCAGAGACACAATGGATGGTATAGATCATAAAAATACATGATGGGTGGGGCCCACAATAAAAAATGGAAGCGTGTGTAAGACGCTGTTAGCGTTTTTGAATTCTTGAGAAGAAGAGCGTTGACCGACTTTTGGATTTTCGGTGCACTTGTGCACCTTACACATTCACTGTAAGCGTGCGTCCCACGGATATGTGTATTTGAAATCCGCTCCATCCATTCATTTTATCACCCCATTTAAGGGGTTGTAGAAATATTGAAGCATATTTAGATATTAGGCGGGCCCCAAATTAGGATTTAAGAGGTTGATTTGTCCGTTGGGCCATTTACACATGGATCGAATGACTGAAATTCGACATGTACGGTTAATTTATGGTCCTCAGGCCATGTATTAAGTTTCGAGCCGAACGGATGGTGGGAACCTTATGATCTTATGTACTGAATGATTTTCAGGCCTCTTTAACGTGAACAACTTGATTTCCTAGGGTATCTTATGTGTAAATCCTTCGATCTTGGTCCCCTGGGGTCTGTCCCTTGCCTTTGGTGTCATCAGAGTGTTAAATTTATGCTTTAAGCATCCTTTTTAGTCCTACGCTTGTGAATTCACCTTACACCACAAATACGATTAAAATAGGACATTAAACAGTATCATGTTCGTAAAAGCAGGTAATAACTGGGGTCTAATATGCAATATTCGACCCTCAACACAACCCCTAACCAGCATTTTGTGTTAGTCTCGAGCAAAGTATGAAAAAAATAATTTCAGAAATACAAGATAATTCTTGCAAACCCGAGTGACTTATGGAAAAATAGTCGATATGCGAGAATTCTAAGATTCATGAATGGTGAATAATATTTTCTCCTGGAATTAAGCTTAAAGTAAACTCCATAATCAAGTTCAAAATATTAATCCATTAATTAGAACAATTCTAAACATTGAGTTCCATGAGTGTATAGTGTAACCTCGGCTTAAAATTCATTTCGTCATTCCATGATACCATTGGTAAGCAACAAGTGCATTTAGGACACCCAAAAACTAAACGTGCTTCACAGATTATTCTTTCATTCTTCCAGATTTTCACTTCTTCTTTTGTTCTTTTTTTTTCTTTTCTTTTATTAATTTTAAAGTAACGCCGAGTGGAATCAGATCTTCACCTATAGGGAGCAAACCTATGGTGAAAACCAGTAGCCCAGCCTATTCCAAATATCAACCTTGGGATATCAAATCTTCATCTATAGGGAGCAAACCTATGGTGAAGATTATTCGACTAACCCTTTTAATTCTTCTTTATAAATTGATGCTAAAAAAATTTTCAGGCTGGTTCCTTTCATGCTTAGTGATTACCAAGTTAAATAATCAATATCGAACCGAAACCTTAATGTGTAAGCAGATGTGATATGTGAAATCATGACTCAATCAATGTTTATAACTTCCAATCATGGATTAATAACTCGAACTTAACTGTGAAATCTAATAGACAACTGAATCCAAGAGCCATAAATTACCAACATCAAGTATCGTTTAATTCTAAATCCAAGATAGTTGTCAAAATCATTTCAAATTCACAAGAAATTTCAGAAAATCTTAAAAATTTTCACAATTTTTGCTCAAGACCAAGAAAATACTGATTAGGTAACCTAATCTTCTACCCCCAACCTAAAAGCTACATTGTCCTCAATGTAAAATAAATAAGCATGCAATGCACATGGGACAGTGAAAGTAAAAGAGGAGTGATAGAAAGATAGTACCTGGAGAAAGAATCAAGAGGCTTTCCAAAGGTATTAACGTAAGAGTGGGTCAGCATAAGAGAGAAACCAACAAAAGCAAACTAACCTATTATAGGGCTGTTTTGCTAGTCCTCAAGCAAAATAAAAATAACAAAAATAAAATCCTACTTACACCACTTTTGTAGGTGCTCTTGATTGCATTTAGCATATGCAACAAGCCTTTAAACCCCTATGTTGCTCCGAGTGGATGAGTTGTAGTCTCGTGAGGGTTTGCAGCAATGTTACCCACAAACATTCAACTAACTAACTAGGAAAAAAAATGAAATGAAAGGTTGGGTTGCCTCCCAAGAGCGTTAAGTTTAACATCTTCATCCAGATAAGAAATGAAAGCACCCATGGACCATGAATTAATCAATCTTGATAACCTAGGTCTTTCAAATAAATTTTCTCAACATCTTGATTAACCAAATCCTTTAAATATGGTTTCAGCGGTTGACCATTTACTTTGAAAATATTTCCATCCTTTAGATTTTTAATCTCAACTGATCCATGAGGAAATACTTTTACTACTTGATAAGGACCATACCATCGCGAACGTAGTTTTTCAGGAAAAAGGCATAACCTAGAATTATACAATAATACTTTTCGGTCTGGTTCAAATGTCTGGTGAATAATTAATTAGTCATGAAAAAATTTTGTCTGTTCTTTATAAATTTTTGTATTCTCATATGCCTCATTTCGAATTTCTTCTAACTCATTGAGTTGAAGTTTATGGTGCGATCAAATCTTGTTAAAGTCAAAATTAAAGGTTTTGATGGCCCAATAAGCATGATGTTCTAATTATACAAGCAAGTGACATGCTTTCCCAAAGATAAGCCTATAAGGGGACATTCCAATCGGAGTTTTGAAAGCCGTATGATACGCCCAAAGTGCATCATTTAGACGTTGTGACTAATCTTTACGATCAGGGCAAACTGTTTTCTCTAAAATTTGTTTAATCTCTCGATTCGAAACCTCTACTTGACCATTAGTTTGTGGATAGTATGGCGTTGTAACTTTATGAGTGATGGAATATTTCTTTATTAAAGATTCAAACGGTTTATTGCAAAAATGAGTACCTCCATCACTTATAATTGCTCGAGTACCAAAACGAGAAAAGATATTTTCTTTCAAGAAGTGGACCACAACTTTGTGATCATTCATTTTACATGGCACTGCTTCAATCAACTTAGAGACATAGTCGATGGCCACAAGGATATACATATAACCGAATGACCGGGGAAATGGACCCATGAAGTCAATACCCCAAACATCAAATATCTTAACAATGAGAATATTAGTAAGTGGCACCATGTTCCTACGTGAAATATTACCCGTACGTTGGCATCTATCACATGTAGAACAAAATGCATGGGTGTCTTGAAAAAGTGTAGGCCAATAAAATTCACTTTGTAAAACTTTTGCAGCTGTTTTCTTTGAAATAAAATGACCACCACATGCATGGTCATGACAAAAGGAGATTATACTATGAAACTCACTCTCAGGCACATATCTACTAATGACCTAGTCAGGACAAAGTTTGAATAAGTATGGGTCATCCCAAAAGAAATGTTTAACCTCAGCAAAAAATTTAGATTTATCCTGTTTAGTCCAATGAAAAGGAAATTAACTTGTAACAAGATAATTTACAATATCTACATACCAAGGTAATTGAGAAACAACTAAAAGTTGTTCATCACGGAAAGACTCGTTCATTGGCAAAGGATCCACTGTAGACTCTAAGACAAGTTTAGACAAGTGGTTAACTACCACATTTTTGGAACCCTTTTTATCTCGAATTTCAATGTCGAATTCTTGTAGCAAGAGAATCCAACAAATCAATCGAGGTTTAACATCTTTTTTAGAAAGAAGATATTTTAATGCTGCGTGATCTAAGAACACTATAACCTTTGATCTTATGAGATACGACCTGAATTTGTCTAGAGCAAATACCACTGCCAACAATTCTTTTTCAATGGTAGAGTAGTTAAGTTGAGCATCATTTAGAGTCTTACTAGCATAATAAATGACATGAGGCATTTTGTTTAAACTTTGTCCTAAGACGGCTCTAACAGCATAATCAGAAGCATCACACATAAGCTTAAAAGGTAAACTCCAATTAGGTGGTTGGATGATTGGAGCAGAAGTTAATAAATGCTTCAAATTATCAAAAACTTTTCGATAATCATCATTAAGGACAAATGCAATATCTTTAGCTAATAAATTGTATAAGGGTCAAGAAATTTTGCTAAAATCCTTAATGAATCTCCTGTAGAATCCTGCATGCCCTAATAATGATCTAATCTCCTTCACCATTCTGGGTAAAGGAAGACTATACATTAAATCAATCTTGGCTTTATCAACTTCAATGCCTTTACTTGAAATAACATGCCCGAGTAAAATCCCTTTTTAAACCATAAAATGACACTTTTTCCAATTCAATACTAGGTTTGTTTTTCTACATCTTTCCAAGACAAGAGATAGATGGTATAAATATTCATCAAATGAAGAGCCAAAAATTGAAAAATCATCCATGAAAACCTCGAGAAAATGCTCAACCATGTCTAAAAAAATACTCATCATGCATCGTTGGAAAGTAGCAGGTGCATTACACAACCCAAATGGCATACGCCAATAGGCATATGTACTAAAAGGACATGTAAATGTGGTTTTTTCCTAATCCTCGAGAGCAATGGGAATCTGATTATACCCAGAATAATCATCCAGGAAACAATAGTAGTTATGCCCTACCAATCTCTCAAGCGTCTGGTCTATGAAAGGAAGAGAAAAGTGATCCTTCCTTGTGACCAAGTTCAGTTTACGGTAATCAATACAAACTCGCCACCCCGTAGTCATGCAGGTTGACACTAACTCATTATCATCATTTTTTTCTACTATAATCCCAGACTTTTTGGAAACAACTTAAACTAGACTGACCCATGTGCTATCTGAAATGGGGTAAATGATACCAACATCTAACAATTTCAACACCTCCGCTCGAATGACCTCTTTCATGTTAGGGTTAAGCCTCCTTTACATTTCACGCGATGTTTTTACATTTTCTTCAAGATGAATGTGATGCATACACATAGTGGGGCTTATTCCCTTTATGTCCGCTATTGTCCACCCAATAGCTACCTTATATTCTCTAAGAACATTAAGCAACTTACCCTCATGTTCTTTATTAATGTTATAAGCTATGATGATAGGCAGGGTCTTAGAAGGACCTAAAAATGCATACTTGTGAGTTTCAGGTAATTATTTAAGGTCACGTTCGGGTGGTTTCTTAATAGACGGGACCAATTTAGACTCAGATGGTGGAAGTTCCACTTTAGCTTTCCACTTTGTAGTATCCATTACAGGATTAGAGTCAAGCAATGCATTGACTTCTTAGATGGAACTTTCTATGTCAAAATCTATGCCAAAATGTGCTAAATAAGTCTCAAGAGTGTCTTCGAAAGATTTAAGGAAAGAGTCATACACTAGATTCTCAATCATGTTCACTTTAAATATATCATCTGAGTCTACCGGTTATTGTCCAACATTGAAGACATTGAGTTTAATCTTCATGTTACCAAAAGACAACTTCATAACTCCATTCCTGTAATTTATGATAGCATTGGATGTGACTAAGAATGGACGTCCCAAGATAACCGAAATTTGACTAGTAGAATTCTGGACAGGTTGAGTATCTAGAACGATGAAATCTACTGGAAAATAAAACTTATCGACTTGGATTAACACATCCTCAATAACACCATAGGGCACCTTGAAAAATCTATCAGATAGTTGTAGTGTTATTTTAGTTGATTTCAACTCACTAAGCCCTAGTTGCTCATATATAGAATATGGCAACAAATTAACGCTCGCCCCTAAATCAAGCAATGCCTTCTCAATCTTATGATCTCCTATGACATAAGAAATGGTGGGAGCTCCTGGATCCCTATATTTAGGTGGAGTGTTGTGTTGAATTATGGAGCTGAATTGCTCCACAAGGAAGACCTTCTTGTGAACATTCAACTTACGCTTTTGAGTGCATAAATCTTTAAGAAACTTAGTGTAAGCAGGGACTTGCTTGATAGCATCAGCCAACGGAATGTTGATTTGCGCCTGCTTAAACATTTTCAATATATCATTAAAGTTGTTTCCTTTCTTAACTGGTATCAGACATTGAGGAAAAGGTGCTTTAGGCACATAGGATAACACATGAGTGGTTCCTGGAGAGTTAGAGTGCTTTTGGACTTTAGATGCACTAGTATGTCTCTCCCTTTTATTTTGATCCTCCAATTTGAAATTTGATTCTTCCCTAGGCATCTTTACTTTGTTCTCGATCTGTTTTTCGGATCTAAGGGTAATGATTAATTTGGCTTGCTCATGATATTGTTCTTAGTTTGAATTAGAGTCAATCTCATACTGTCCTTTAGGATTTTCCACGGGTTGGCTAGGGAACTTGCCCTTCTCTCTCTCACTTAATGTGGTAGCAAGTTGACCCAACTGTACTTCCAGCTTGACAATGGATTGTGCATTCTCATGTAAGCTTTTCTAGTTAGCTTGTAAATTTTGTTAGGTATCTTTTTAAAATTGAAGAGAACTCTGTATAAAAAGATTAAGTGTATCCTAAAGAGATGGTTTCCTTTGTTGATATTGCAAAAATTGTTGAAGTTGTTACTACCAACTTGGGGATAAGGTTGTATAGGAGGATTTTTAGATGGACCTCCTTTTTGTGGTCCTTTTGCCCAAGAAAATTTTGGATGTCTAACCTACCCTGGGTTGTAGGTGTCTAAGTAAGGATCATTCCCAGGTCTCCGAAAAGTATTCATAGCATGCACTTGTTTAGAGAGAAATTCTAAAAATGTTGCACTAGATGGACAAGACTATGTAGGATGGGCGGGACTGGAACATATGTGTAACGCCCTGAAATTCGGGGGTCGAGCAGAAGCTCAGCTCCCGAGTTTCAATGCATCACTTATGCAACATAGATAATGATGATTGAATGTTGTTCATATTAGTGCATTTAAACATGAATGAGATTATACCAAAACAATAATTCATACTCCAGATCAGTTTATATAATGCAAGCGAAAGACTGAAAGATGTATATAAATGAATATAAATCCAAAAGATGGCTGTCGATCGCCAGAGTATGAATACATCACTAAGTCACCATATACATGTAATAGCTCAAAAGCAAAATGTCAAAAGAATAGTTCAACTACAATGATAAGCCCTGTAGCCCCATCAATCAAAACAGTCTAAGCGAAACCGTCAGAGAACTACATATATGAGAACTCGTCCTGATCGTCGTAGTAATCAGGCTCTGCCTCCCAAGTCGTATCGTCATCTGCAACTAAGACAGAGTCTGGTGGGTGTTCAAAACACCATCCCAAAACATGGGAGTGAGTGATCAACTCAGTGAAATCATAGAGCAAAGATTAACATGTTATCAATTCAGTTAAGAAGTAATGATAAAACAGACATATCAAACATTCCTAGATGCTCTTGTTAATGCAAGGATGGAATATTTTCATGATGCATGCTCTCGCCTACAGTCCCTCGTGCGACACCATCTTACATCCGCAGCATGCTTTCTTCCCTCTGTGCTCTTCAACTTGGGGCACATGCAGTGCGATGTTATGAACGTGATTACTAAGTTGTTATTAGTCCTTTTCATATAGCAGGATTGGAAAGCTAAGGTACCTCCTTGTATTATTACCCAAACGATGATCCATTCTAGGGTCGTCAGTCTTAGATAATTTCATACGATAGTATAGTTCTAGATCGCTGTAAATGGCAATACAGGTCTAGTTATATCCTATAGACTACAATAAGGCTCGTCGTCCCAATGCAGTTTCAGGATATACTCGAGGTCACTACAAAGGGTTCGTCACCAATCAGAATAGGCCGACAGCTCGAATATATTGTCTCATACCACCATAATTGGCTCACGAGTCTGGGTTGCTCACTGCTCACTACGGGGAGGCTCGTCGCCCCAGCGTGGGCCGACAGCTCGACCACGGTGTCCCATACCACCATGCCCGGCTCATGAATCTTAGGGGATTGAGGTACCATGGTTGACGGGATTGCACTAGTAAGTTTGGTATCCTAGATTCAAACAAAAGCGTCCATACATGGTGAACATACATCGGTTCAATCGAATTACTTGACGAGCTCGACTAGCACGAGCGCACGTTGAGATGTTCGACATGAAGTGTGTAAACACTTCGTGTGGCTAAACTACTGCCGACAACTCTAGTATGGCTCGGGTTCGTCAAACACGCCCTACATAGTGAATCAATCTCAGCCATGAATTCAAGCCTGTTACCGAATGCCTGAACCATAACATGGCCCCAATCACGTACAATTTCAATAATAGACATTTAATTCGAATTCCACATTCATATGAGCATAGTATGAAATATAACTTAAACACGAAATGTAACTTAAACATGAAATATAACTTAAACATGAAGACAGTATATGGAGAAAATCATACACACAACTAACGTGAATAGAAAAGGCTAACTTTAACATGGAGGAAATCATACACACAAGTAAGGTGATTGAGATTCATATCTCAATACCCTTAAAAATCATACTTTACCTATTTCTAACTCATTCAGACATTTACACAAACACTTAGACTACACTATTCAACATACATCATGTATGTTGGCATATTACATAATTGGGCAATTCCTTTTACTAAGGAGTTGTCGCATACATATCAAGCATGTACTAACAATGATTTATCATGGCTATCACAGATCCAAAATTTATAAGTATACAAGTATTTCAACAAATACATAAAATACACTACGACATACATATTTCATACATATTCGTAACGCGAAACAAACAACACGGTTTGCATGTGAAATAGCACCCATGTCAGTAATAAACCATTATCTGACATTGAAAGCTTTGAAAACCATAACCTATACTTCTATAATCTGCACCTTACGCCGTAGAAACGTAACGAATCTGATTTAAACTGTAAGCCTTTGTCAACGACGGATTAACAACCTATAACACGAACTAGGTTAGCTATTTCATTACTCCGACTATACCAAGTCTTAAAACAGGTTAGGGTTTGATTTTCTTACCCAAATATAGAATCAGAATCGTCGAAATAATGATTTGGTTGGATGGATTTGGCACGTAGTGCAGCTGGGAAGAATCCTAAGATGAAACACCAACTACTCTCTCACTTTCTCTCTCTTTACTCTCTTCTCTCTCATAGGGTTTCTCTTAAATTCGTATGGAGCAAATGAGAGAGGGTTTAAGGTCTTTATATAGGCCTAAAAGCGACGAAAATAGCCCTAAGGCCAAGGTATACTTAGGTTATAGCCAAATCGGGTTCTTTCTGATCCAACGGAATACTTCTGAAGGTCCTTTTACTGAGTGTGGTCGGACTTAAGCTCATAGATGCTGGATCTTGATCAAGTTAAGTTTTCAGTTCGATCGGGTTTCCAGATCAACTGTGGCGGACCAGTTTCAGTTCAACGGTCACCGAAACTCGATCAAGGCCACAAGTACTTTGACATGTGTGGGCTATCATCCCTAATCCGAGGGTGAATTTGGGTTAAAAACTAACGGTCAGAATGCTTATAAATGACATACAAGCGACACGACCCAGATTACTTAAATCCATAATTAATTTCTTAAAAAATCTTCACTTTCTCACTCTCTTCACTCCAGACTTAAGGAAACAGTCTCAGGATATCTTTTGGACATGATTTTCAAGATGATTGTCAAGTCCAACTATGCGGTCATAATCGTCTAAGTTCATCGTTATCGGACTTTCGACGTGCGGTCCAGGTCCGATACAAAGTTTCAAAGTGCTCTCGAGAGCAACTGGGTTTAGAGTTGGATTCTAGATTTCAGGGTAACATAATCTTCACGATTCTACAGGTTTTAAGTCTTGCAGATCATATTTAAAGTGATTAGTGCTAATTTCACAGGTAATCTAGGTTAACACTTAGTTAATTCTCGTCTCGTTAATAAAGGATTTAGTCCTGAGGGATCTCTGCCTGAGTTGGTACTCGGGTCTTTGTATGAATTTTTTTGAGTCGTTACAATATGGTACATGACTCGATTTGAGTTGTTTGTGGAGGTCTATTATTTAACATCAATTTTCTTTGTCAGGCTATCAATATTAGCATAAAGATTTGACATGACTCCTATCTCATATATACCACCTTTCTTCTATGGTTAGGGACTTCTTTCACCTTTATTTAAATAGTCCCATTGTTGAGAGTTTTCACACAAGGTTTCAACGAAATTTCAAGCTTTGATATCACTTTTGGTCATGAATGACCCTCCACTGGTGGTATCAACCATGCGACGGTTTTAGGGTGTCAGACCATCATAGAAGTATTGAACCTGTTGCCACTTCTCAAAACTATGGTGTGGACATTTAAAAAGCAAGTCCTTCCATCTTTCCCAACATTCATGAAAGTGCTCACCCTCTTTTTGTGTGAAATAAGTAATTTCTCTACGGAGAGCATTAGTTTTGTGAATAGGGAAGAACTTATTTAAGAACGTCTTAGACAGTTGGTCCCATGTAGTGATCGATACAACTTTTAGAGAATTTAACCATGCTTTCACCTTATCCTTCAAAGAAAAAGGAAAATGGCACAAACGGATCGAATCATTTGAAAAGTTTTGGAACCTAAAGGTAGAGAAAATGTCTGGGAATTTTTTTCACATGATGATATGGATCCTCCTTATCTAAACCATAGAAGGAGGGCAACAATTGTATGACCCTAGGTTTAAGTTCAAAGTGTGTTGCCGTGGTGGTTGGCAATACTATGCATGAAGGTGCATTAAATTAGACAGGAGCTGAATAATCTCTAAGAGCTTTAATTCCATTATCGTCTGCCATTTAAATAGACTATTTCTTAATCTTCTATGAAATGTTCTTTCTATTTTTAGATCAAAAGGCACTAGTTCTATGTTCAGAGATCTACATCCTAGCATAAACTGAGTTATTGCAATGCAAGAAAGAAAACTAAACTAAGATGCAACCTAAGAGAAATAAAACTAGAGCAAAAAATCATGAATTCCCAAAAACAAGATGAAACTATGCAAACAAGAATTGAAAGAAAGAACCTGGAAAGGAGATGATTGATTTCTGAAGAATTGGGTGCTCCTCCTTCACTTTCAAGACAATTTTTTTCTTTTTCAGCTTCCTTCCTCAATTTCTGTAGAAAATAAAGATAAAAATAAATTAAGTTTCCTAAAATTTGTCAAATGATGCGAGAAAAGTCCTAGGGCTATGAATTATGATAAGAGAGAATCCTAAATCCAATTGGACCGAAATAGTCCCCGGCAACGGTGCTAAAAATGTGATGTTTTATTTAAACCAACCTGATTTAAATTAATTTTAAACTCATAAGTATACGAATCAGATGTAGACACGATACGTATTATGAGATCGTTCCCACGAGGACTGGTTGTCACAATACAAATTTTATGATTCTTCTTAACTAATCTAATAAATAGTTTAGCTAATTATTAAGTAAACTAACAAAAATCAATGAAAAATAATTGAAAGAAAGAAGAAAAATCCGCTCAAGGAGAGCCCTAGGACTTTTGAATCCACCCCTAATTATCCTAACCCTTATTTTACTTGTTGATTCACCCTAATTCAAAATGATGTAAATTTAATAAATTAAGCACACTCTGTGTCCTTGGTCAGATACACAGGATATATAATTCCCTTGAAGCACAAGGATCACATCTTTCCATCCATGTTCAGGCATGAATAGATGTGAATTCCTATTTCTTTCTCTGTAGGAAAACTTGTTCATGGTCAGACACAAACACCCCTAGAATAAGATTCCAAACAACATTCACTTCTAGACTTTGGTTAAGCTCATAGATCGGAGAGGTATAGAGTTTTCATTTAAGCATAATAGAAAAAGAAATAAATCAATCAAATCCAAATGAAATCAACAAATGACAAGAATTATTCAAATTAGAGGCTTTATCTCAACCCTATCTAAGATATTAAAAACTCATATGATGGAACAAAGATTTAATTGGGAAGAAGAAAAATATAATTGATAAGAACATCCCTTACACAGCCCTCTTTCTCTTTTAATCTGTGATGAGGCTGTCAACAATCTCCCCTTCTCTCTTTCTTCCTCTCTCTCTTCTCTTTCCCGTCCACCAGATCTGGCTTCTTCGGATGCCTCCCCTACTCTCTCTCTGACGTCCCTTTTTATAAGCTGATGAAGGTCAGTGGGATAGGAGGTCGGTGGAACTTTCGCAGCAACATGCGAAGCAAGAACGCAAAAGCCCTTGCGCTGGCTGCTGGTGGCCCCCATCTTCTATGACATTTGTGAAATCCACGTCGTCTATCATCTTCTCCTCAAAAATTTGACTAGGGATGGGTGGTTTTGGAATGTTATTGATGTGGCCAAAGGTAGTAATTACGCTACAATCCATGCAGGGCTGTCCGTTTGTGACCATTGAAACCAGCACATGTGCGTGCATGAATACACAAGATCAACATGGGTTTGACCAGATTGCGTCCCTCTGCATGATGGACGGCTCAGATCAGACATCCGATCATCGCTGGTGGGCCAGGACAATTCAGAACGTTCGGTTCTTCTAGACTGTGAAATAGGGCAACATAATTGACACTATGACGATGGTGGGCCCCTTTATCGGCTTCGAAGGAGAAATTCACTCCATTCATTATGATCCTCTCAAAAATCCAGTAAGAAATGGCTGGTTTAAGATTGGATTCAGTGTGTCCCATAGGATCTTCCGTGTGACCGTTCATCTTGCATGTGGTTGAGATCTACGTATGTCCCCGTGCATGGACAGAAATTCCACCTAGGCAAGGGTTACACCTACCCCAGAGACAATGGACAACACAAATCATAAAAATCCATGATGAGTGGGGCCCACAATTAAAACAAAGGACACGTGCGTGAGATGCTATTAGCGTTTTTGAATTCTTGAGAAGAAGAGTCGGTCAGTGCACGCTGACTGACTTTTGGATTTTCGGTGTACATCTGGTGCACTTGTACACCTTGCACATTCACTGTACGTGGGGTCCCATGGATATGTGTATTTAAAATTCGCTCCACCATTCATTTTATCACCCCATTTAAGGAGTTGATAAAAAAATTGAAGCATATCCAAGTATCAAGCGGGCCCCAAATCAGGATTTAAGGGAGCTGATCTATCCATTGGGCCGCTTACACATGGATCGAACGGTTGAAATTTGATGTGTACGGTTAATTTATGATCCTCAGGCCACGTATAGAGTTTCGAGCCGAACGGATGGTGGGATCTTTATGATCTTACGTACTGGATGACTTTCAGGCCTCTTTAACGTGAACGGCTTGATTTTCTAGGATATCTGACGTGTAAATCCTTCGATCTTGGTCCCTTGGGGTTTGTCCCTTGCCTTTAGTGTCATCAGAGTGTTAAATCCATGCTTTAAGCATCCTTTTCCATCATATGCTTGTGAATTCACCTTGCACCACAAACACGATTAAAATAGGGCATTAAACAATATCATGTTCATAAAAGCAGGTAATAACTGGGGTCTAATATGCAATATTCGACCCTCAACACTCCAAATACAACACAATGGGCCTCAACCCATGGGCCCTAATACATCACAATGGACCTCAACCCATGGGCCCTAATACAACACAATAGGCCTTAACCCATGGGTTCCAAAAACATCACCATGGGTCTCAACCCACAAGCCCTTATACATCACAATGGGCCTCAACCCATAGGACCTAATACATCACAATGAGCCTTAACCCATGGGCCCCAAATACATTACAATGGGCCTCTAGGATGGGCCATAAACACATCAAAGGTGGGCCTCATAAGGCAGCCCCTGATTGGGTAAAAATAGATGGATAGTGGGTCCAACACATACATCATGGTGGGCTTGCCTATGGTGGCCCATGATTGGGGCACATAAGTAGGGTGGGCCTCATAAGATAATGGGACCCACGACCCTAATTAAATGAATGAACATGTGGGTATAATACACACATCATGGTGGGGCCACTGGGACATAAAAATCAAGTCAATCCGTGGCTTGTGTGGGCCACACCACACACATCAGTTGAGGGGTACATTCATAATCATTCGTTGGGCCCACCAATCTGTAGTTCACAAATCCAACACATTCATAAGTTAACATATTGATAGATGAAGTGACAACAAATATCAGCTTATTAGAAATTAATGCGGCCCTTAAAAGTTTTGAATGGTAGATGTCACTGTCTCCACTATTTTCAATGGTGGGGTCCACTTGAACCTTAGATCTGACTCATTCTTAGTCTCGAGTCCTAAAATGAGTTTTCAAAATGGTTGGACGGTTGGGATGTAACACATGCATCATGGTGGGTCCCATAAGGATGGATGGTGTGGAGAGAACACATACATTATTTGGGGGTCCCACTGTCCAGTGCTGTGGACAGTGCAGACAAAACACATACACCATGGTGGGTTCCACTGTCCACTGCCGTGGACGGTGTGAATAATACACATACATCAGTGGGTCCTACCATAACGTTTATTTGTCATCCAAACTGTTGATGAGGTCACATAGACCTCGATGAAAAGGAAAAACAAATTTCATGATCTCAAGTTCCTGTGAACCTAAAAAGGGTTTCAATGGCAACCGGCCAATCACACTGTTCCCCATGATGTGGGCCACTTGAGTTATGTATATGGCTAATTTCAGGGGTGGCCCACATCTAGAGGGTGGTCCACCAAATGCACAGTGTTGATGTTTACACACATCATAGTGGGGCCCATTGCTGGGACCACAGTCCTAACCCGTGTACGCAGCAAGACGCTACTGGCGTCCGTTAGATCAGCAGCAGCTACCGCCGTCTTATCTTTTCTTTTTGTTTTATTGAAAAGGAGTTTTTTTACGATTTTTCCCATGTGGGGCCTGCATCAGGTGAATCCAACCCAGTTGTTGGATTCCATTGCTTAAGACAGCCTGAATGAACCCAATATTTGATGAGTTCCGGCGTATAAAAACATCAGGGTGTCTTTCAACAATAAGAACACTGTTCTCTATGCGCCCACCAGAAAGTCAAATTAGATTCATTTGTTGGCTCAATGCCTAAAATGAGCTGGGGACCGAGATGGACGGCGTGGATTGGACCCATACAACAAGAGGGGGCCTGCATGAGTGGCCCACCCAAAACCTATTGACTCAAGTGCACCACGCTGTCAGTTCAAACTTCACCACGTCCAGCGTCCCTGGACGCTAAACGATTTGCATACACACATATACAAGGTGGGTCCCACCTACTTACGTGCTAAGGAGGGGTGGGTCCTACCCAGGTGGGCCACCAAATGGTCGGATGGTATGGATAAGACATACATCAAGGTGGGATCCATCCGAGTGGGCCACACAGCCACATCATCACTCTAAAAATAATGAAAGACAGAGGGGGAGAGAGAGAGAGAGAGAGAGAGAGAGAGAGAGAGAGAGAGAGAGATCGAGTGGTGGAGGGACCCCGACACATGGGCCCTCCCTTCTATGCAATTTACAACATACATCAACTAGGTCCCATTACATATGGGCCCACCGATCAAAATCAACAATGGAGATTACTTCTCCACCAAAATGGAAGGTCTAGATGACCTCTTTAAATCTTAGAAAAGTAAACATCATGATGAAGTTTATGGAGAATGGTCTCATCATGAAACGATCATGCCAATCAAGGTGTGCCATTGGCCACACCTAGGGTCCAAAGTGAGATCCACACTACCAATCAGTAGGCCTCAATTGTCCCATCATATAAAAATGAAATCTAAGCCTATAGAAGCACCCACCGTTTGATCTTCTTAGTCCATTGGAAAGTCAATATCCTTGTGTCTCACTTTAATGGTGGAAGATGAGAAATGAATCGCTAGGATGATGGTTTTTGGGGTGTTAAGTAGGCCATACACATCTCACTTTCTCTCTTGCAAAACCATGGATGTGCACTCCTCTTGCTTGCTTGAAAAATGTGTTGAGAAATGAGAGAGAGAGAGAGAGAGAGAGAGAGAGAGAGAGAGAGAGAGAGAGAGAGAGGTTGTAAGGAGAGAGTGATGGGTGATGGATGTGAGGTGAGTAATGGGTAAAGTGAGAGACTTGTTGACTTTTGAGGTTTGCTTGACTTGTGGACAAAGAAAGCATGGTTTACTCTTATACTTGACAAGAGGTGATTGATTGATTGATTTGAGTGATTGATTGATGGGACATGTTGTAAATATTCTCTTGGGATTACAAACGCGCGGTGTTTTCTCGAATTGAACATGTGCCTACATCTTCTGACTTGGGTATCAGATCAGTGCACGAGTCACGCCGTTCGAACCGCGGTGACGATGCGGTCGTAATGGTACAAGTCTCTAATTAAGCTGACTCAGATCTACGAGATACGACTTAGGGTCGTACGCAAACGTCGATTATAGGTCGCGGATTGCCGGACTTCGACGGAGAGGATCGCGAGAGTCGAAGGAACAGTACGGACTAGGATACGGGTCTTACAATACCCATTCTAACAGTCCACCCGAAGTTAGCACTATTCCTAATAACTCGGAGTGAGTGAAGCAAACTCATCCAACCCTACACTAGTTGCTCAGAGTATAATAGTGATATCTCCTACCCTGAAGCTTGTTCCTACCTTACTGCTTCTTCCGCCACCTGCAATGATCAAGAACACTCCGGCTCCGGCTGAGTTTGAAACTACGACTACAACAGAGATGGGTGAGGGAATGGTCAAGATTGAAAAGGTTAAGATTAAGGAAGATATGATTGCAGACATTTCAGTGGAGGTTGTTGAACCAATTCCGGCTGAAACTTGTAAACCAAGCACGACTGATATTGAGGAACCCACTGCGGTTGAAGTTGTCAAGGGAGTTTCGGTCGAGGCTATTGTAGAGACAACTGTGGTCGAGACGGCTAAACCTAACTCTCACCCACCAATTGTTCTAGTGATTACACCTGATGGTGTTATTCCTGCTCTTAGTAGTAGAGGTCTCCCTCCCATATGATCATCTCTCCCCCTTGTTGTCACAATTTGACAAAGGAAGATAAAATATACGAAACATATAAGAAGCAATAACATGATCAAATATTAAACATTAAACATTGCAAAGTTCAAATATTAAATAAGCATTTCAAGTCAATATGATAATAAGTCTGAAAATCAAAAGCAAGATATCCAAGTTGAAAACTCAAGACAATAAACATAATTCAGCAGAAAAAGATGGAGTTGGCATCTCAGGATCAATATTTTTCAAGCTCTTGCTTATATGATGAAAGTACATTTTCATATACTTCATGTTAAGTTATTGATTTAAAGCTAAATTTTTCTGAAAAACATGCAAAACATCCATTTGATGCTCCAAAGTAGATAATCTCTCATCAAAGTTAAAAAGACGATAGTCAGAATCATCTTCATCTTCAGCCGATTCTTCCTCAAATTCGTTGAAAACTCTTAACTCACATTTTTGCCATAATACATTGTACCATCAAATCTCAAGCTAATTTATCTTTAAGATTATTGTCTAGACTTTTCTTAAGATAGGAAGTTACAATTCTTCCATTACCATTTTCTTCGAGGGTTGCAGGAAGTTGGCTTCAGGAGAGTCCAATTCAATCCTTAAAGCTACATTTGGATGCAAAATTGAAATGAATTGCAAATATTCAGTTCCAATCAAGAGGAAATGATGGATTGTAATGACAATCGAAGCATCCTCAACTTGCAGTCATGGTGAATGACTGCCTTGAATTGAGATTTAATTTTGTAGTTGCAGCAATAACAATAAGCCAACCTATATGCATTAGCCATCATTTGTTAAGCATTCACAACTCATTTTCTATGCATGTCATGCATGTATGACACTCCAACCAGACCATTGACACCCATATATCATACAGGATCCAATCTTACAGTTGGCCTCAAATGGATGGTTAGAATGAAAATGGTCCTTCAAATCCAACAGGAAAGATAGGACAATTTGGAATGTTTAGGACTATGAGTTGCCACCATTTAATAAATGGCGTCTAACACATTGTATTCTCATCATCTTCTTGTTCTCCTTTATAGCCTTGTCCCAACTACTTAATTCATCCCATGCCATAAAAAAGGAAAGACAACGTTTCTAGACAAGATGATAGTCCACCAACTTTTTTTACTCTGGTGTCTCATCAACCAACAACCATAGATTTGGACCATATGACACACATGCACATCAATGATGTTGGTCCAAAACATGAGGACATTATGAAGCATGGAAAAACAATCTCACTCATTGAGCAGCCCCAACTATCTAATTGGTAAAATCATTAAGGAGGACCTCCCAAAAAAATCAGATGGTTGAGATCATTCACCGAGAGTCAGTTTTGGTGATGACATGCATGTATGCGGGAGCGACCAAACAGTCCACTAAAACCAACCCAATTCACAGGTGAGCATGGAGCAGGCCCATCTGATGAATGGTCCATATTTCACACACGCATGCTGGTACATATGGCACTTGTCCTCGCCCAATTAGCCTTGGCATTCTCGGACATGAAACCCCTGCTGTAATCACTGGGTGGATGAGATACATCTTGCAATATATGACCGTCTTCTCAACCTTAAATCCTGGCACGAGCCGTGAAACTGATGTAGGGTGGGTTGCGGATAATTTCATCGCCAAGATGGATCAGAAAAGGCCCGATCAGAGACAGAGATGATTAGGACCGTCAGAACTTAAAACAAACGTATCTCGCAAATTGGAATGAGTTATCAGAAGTAAAATATATGATTTTGGAAAAAAAATGAGCTACTTTAGTTACCCAAACCCGCCGGCTTGTGCTAGTTGCATTTACAAAATATTTGGATTTGTAAAATATCATTAGATTAATGGTCGTTTCCCTATTTTAATTCTGTTTTTACTATAAATAGTAAGTTTTTAATTATAACTCTTCACCTGTTGGCTTTAGAAGTTGTGCCTAACATGAAAAGTGCTTAGAATAATTTAGATGTTTGCTATTATTTAGTGAAAACCTTGTGCAATATTAGACATCACAACAGTTTACAAATAGTAAGTTTACTACTCACAGTAAGTCGCAATTTTAAGGAGTTATAGTTGTAGTTTGATTATGAAATTTCTTCCGTGGCATATTCGTTTATTATATTCATCAATCGATTTCCTCAAGGACTCGAAAAGTCTGTGAAGAGTCCAGCGAAGTTCCTCATGTTCTTCCCTACGTTAGTAACCCACCTAAAGCCTGACATCTGACGCATCCTCGGCCACAAAACCTGCATCCATGACCACGCTCTCCATGTACATATATGAAAATCGGCACTCTTTCCTCACCTAAAAGATGGAGGCCTCCTTCTCGAATGAGAATGCCAAGCAATGTAGAAGCCAAATCCGCTTCGCCACCTCTACAAACGTCGTGAAGAATGGCGTCTCTGGAACCCTACCTGAACTAACAAGGCTCTTCTGAGTGAGATCCCCAAAGAAGGCTAGCTACCTCCATCTTCAGATGCACCAACATACCTTGAACGACAGAATTTTACAAATGATGATTCTGAACTTTCTTTGAGAAATTCCACCTTCCAATTCCTTCCGCTTCTCCTCAAGGGAGAGAGTTAGGGTTTGGCGTGTGTGAGAGAGAGGTTAAGAGTTTGCGAGCTCTTTTTAAGGCGTGGCAAGAGATGGAAGGTCCTTTTAGGGGCTCCGTGGAGCCACCGTGATGGATGTGGTTTATCCAAGCCGTCCGTTCATTTTGATAGCTAGGTTTAGGTAATAATTCCAAAAAATAGCAGATCGAAGGCCCAAGTAGACTATGTTGGAATATTTGGTTGAATTAAATAGACTAGAAAATCGAGAACCAAAAAGAAAAATAAAATTTTGAGAAAAAGGACTTATTGAATTTAGTCGAGGCGTGACTGAGTCACTTGACTTGAAATCGAATTTGGTCCCCTTGGACAACATCCCAAGTGCGACAGGTTTCCAGAGCAATCGACCTTCAGGATACAACAACTCTGACTCGGTCCCAGCGGTGCACTTACTGTATGCGGGCTAGGACTCAATAACAAAAGTGTTGAGTTGACTCAGTGACGAACTCAGCAATCAAAATACTTAAAACTGAATATCAGTGAGTGTTTTATAAGAGAGAAGGATTTTTGTATTTGCAAACATAAATCGAAAGACTTTATATAGACTTCGAAGTGGTGCATAAGCACCCTTTATAAAGGGTTAGGTCTGTTGGGTTTAAGCCCAAAAGGTGCGACCAACCGAAACAGATACATCTCTCTGGTTTAAAACGAAAAGACATAAGTGCGAGTACACTCTTGCAAATAAAGTCACGCGAGTACCAATACTCACACACCCACGCGAGTACACTTGCACCGCATCCGCACCCGCTCTTGTGCCCACGCCCAGCCTGTCCCATCCTATCCCGTCACGTCGCGTCGCGTTGCGTCGTGCATGCACACGCACATGGACACGGACTCTGACTCAGCTCGACATGGCACAACTCGACTCGAAGTGCGAGCATGCGTGTGGTCAATGACATAAATTAAAGCTATTAGCATAGCCCCCCATATGACCAAATTCACGTGCCCCCTGAATAGGGCTCAAGCCTAAGGCAAAAAGTCTATCTTATGTACAAGATATATTACTTTATTAAATCCGATGTAGGATAAAATTCATAATCCAAAAATACCAAAAAAAAAATTTAATGTGGAGGGAAACCGAAAATTTTAAAAATCAAATTTTTAATAGTTATTTTGAAACAAAATACAACAATCCCTCACATGTCACAAAATAAAACTTTTTTGAGTTAAAGCGTAATAGTTGTGCAATAGCGCCGGTGTCACCATAGACTTGAACCAACATTAGAGTAAGCAAGACAGGTCTATAGGAATCAGGTAACACCATAATCTTGAACCTGAATCCTTTTAATGTAAATTGTAAGTACATGCCACTCACACAACTCTTCCTCTACAAGTGATTCTATGGTTCTGTGCGTTTCGACTATACACCATTACCTGGAATTCATGAGTGCTCTAAAGAATTTGCCTAGATTCTTTTAGGAAGCGGCCTCCACCTCCACACCCATATAGGTGAATTCCATCAAGTGTATGTAGCAACTGTATACACCACCAAATATATGGCTATGGATCCATTAAGAATTCTAAAAAACTCATCCTTCTACATTGCTGCTCGCACTGTACACCATAGAAGGGGCTCATATAACTCAGTGTAATCGTCTACCTTGTGTCTTATTATTTACCCATGGAACGTATCTCATGGGATCTCCACTTGTATATGTTGGGTTGCCAACACTGGCAGCTCATATATTAAGCTCAGCTTCATTCCTTTCGATGTATCATTGACTAACCTTTTAGGTAGTCCTTTGGTCAGAAGATCTTCTAGATTCTTTTCTGACCTCACAAAGTCAATAGATATGACTCCATTACGCAACATGTGTTTCACTATGTTATGTTTGAGTCTAATATGCCTGCTCTTTTCATTATATATTTTACTCTTTGCTTTTGTTAAAACTGTTTGATAGTCACAATAAATAAACACGGCCGATACAGGCTTTGACCACAATGGTATATCAGCTGAAAGATTTTGTCACACCCCAGATTCGGTAACCGGACTCACAAGGAACTTGATGGCCGGTTCTGGCCGCAACAACCTCCATAGTACCCCACTCTCTGCTCCCGAAGCAGGTTCCGATCTTCGGATCTTACAAGGAGAATTTTCATAACAGCATAATCATTTCCAATGCGAGCATACCTAAGATCACAACAAGTATATCTGAAAAACAAAGGCACATATCACAAAATTCACTATAAATTTGAACTTTTACAATCATCCATAAGGTCCAAAAGGACATACATGAGATAAAAAAAGGGAAAGAGAGAAAGGTCGTTAACACTGGAGTCCTCAAATGTTAAGCTCTACTTCACGCTCTGCTGCTATGACGCCTGCCTAGAATTTCCTGCACGCCTCAATCATGCATAAGCTTATAGAAGCTTAGAGGGTAGTGTAAGTGTGTGACGTGGTGCACAAAAGAATAATAGAAGATGCAAGAAGGGAAACATGCTCAATGAGAATATTACTAGCCTTACCAAGGCTTATCATGAATATGATGTGATGAGTAATGGGCGCCATACCAAGGCAATGTATGAAGGGGCTTACAAAGCCAATGCTAATGCGATGCAAGTAATGTCAGTGCTCATATCCAAACCATAAGTCAAATACATTTTCAATCATAAGAAAATCACCGAGGTCCATTACACTGTTGAATGACTGCCGCTCTACAGACCCCGCACAGTCAAACGAGCGTAAGAGACCTCACCACCCGCCTGTGGACAACCAATCACTAGCAAGGCCTGATGGTAGCGAACCCATTTACGAGCTGGTCAGACTCAGCCTAGCAATACTCCCTACACACCGAGCAGGTAAGGCTACACCCCTATCCAACCGACTACACGATAGTGGAAGTCGCAGACTAACGATATAAGGCCCTCGTACGCTCATGTATTCCACCCGGTTACAGCGTTGGAGCAGATCCTTGGTACCATGAAAGTTTTAAAAATTTCACCCATGCGCATCCTATGCACCCAGTATGCTCAACTAATATTTTTAGTGTCCACACATATGACCATCCACGAATATCCCAGTGGAGGCAAGGCCCTGATGAAGCAAAGGCAGATATCCACATGTTATGCAATGCCAGATGCATGAATCACACAATCACACATTCATCAATCTCAAGCACACATCGTGCTCCAGAGGGAAAAACTCCACCTCTCGGGGAGATACCAACATTTCCTACTCAATGGCACAACCATAGCCAATTATACATTAACCAAGCAAGCATATGATGCGTATGAGAGTGGGTCATGAAGTGAATTGGGGTGCCAATGGGGTGAAGATGAACTCTCTACCTAACCATGAAAGGTTTAGGTACTTAACCAATTTCTTATAAGGAATACAACCTCTAGTGGGGGCTCATTTACCTAGGGTAGCCCATGAGACTAAGGATACAAGCTACGGGCTTAAATAATATAGAGATGGGCCTAGCAAGAGATTAAGGTAGACATTCAACCACACTTAGAAGGGTCCATAATGGGGACATTTAACCACCATTTTTTCAAGGTATAACCAATCATAATCCATATAGCTAAAGGGCCTAAGGCCCACATCCAAACCACATACATAAGCCCCATAAAAGGCATGAGAAAAGGGTCCAATACTACCTTCAACAACATGGGCCCAAGGAGAGGAATCAAGGCCCAAGGCCCAAGCCCCAATGGCCATAGGACTCATACATTTAGATAAACTTAATGGGCAACCCATGAGCACAAAAATATGGCTGAAAAATAAGTTTAAGTTGGGTGAATTGGGCCCCACTACATCAGCCCAATAACTAACAATCTAAGTGGGCAACCAAGGGCCTAATACCATCTTTATCTCAACCCATAAGTCCATTAAAATGGTGGAAATCAGCCCAACATATGGCTAGGCCAGGCTGGGATGTTTCAGCCCAATCTGGGCCCACTAGGAAGTCCCAAAATCTGATTTATATTTGGGTCCCAAAAATGATCATCAATGGAGGCCCAAAAAGGCATTAATCAAGCCCAAGAATATTCTAAAATATAAGGGAGCAATAAATATCTAATTTTCTCAATATGGTGGGCTCCACAATCATGGCCCCAATGGGCCCTAAAACATCAGGGATGGGTCCTTAACTAACTATACACAAAGCCCAAAGGGCTGGGGCCCAAAAGTTCTGAAGTAACAAGGGACAATATGTACAGGAAGTTTCTACAATGCATGTTGCTGTCCTAAATTTGGGCACTCCATTGGAGTGGGTCTAAGGCCTCTAAAATTTTAAAAATTGAGGGTCAAGGTCTCTCATCATGCATGCAATAAGATGAAACCCAAGAATGTGGCCCACTATCAGAGGAAATATTTTTGAACTATGGTTTTTATCAAGGCATATTGCTGGACTGCATAGCAGAAAAATCTGGCAGTCCAACCATCTTGGACCATTCTTTTGGATGCCCAAATGGGGTTATTTGGAGATGAAATTTTACAGAGTGATACTTTTATAGGTAGGCCACACTCCCACAAAATTTTAAAATTTTTATATATTCTTAAGTATTTTAATTAATTTAAACAAAACAGTCTGTCCAGAAAATCGGACAGACCTGGACGTCCCAACATGGTGGGCCAGTCCGGACCTTGCCACGGTGTGTGTAGGGGTCCATTGGCCCTGAAATTTGGTAGGTGGGTCCTACCATGAGTGGAACATATCCTTACAAAATTTTTAAATTTTTGGACATCTATAAATATTTTAATTCATTTAAAGAAATCTATCTGTCCTGAAAATCGGACTGATCTAGACACCATATTATAGTGGACTGGTCCAGCCACCACCATGGTGTGTACAGGTGTCCATTGGTCCCAAAATTTTGTAGGTGGGTCTTACCATGAGTATTACACCCCCTGTAAATTTTTATAATTTTTAAATACTCACAGGTATTTTAATAAATTTAAAAAATCCAACCTGTCCAGGGTGAAATATTGCTGGAACAGTGCAGAAAATCCAGACTGTCCACCTCACTTGGACCAAACCTTTAGGACCCCAATGAAGGTCATTTGGGGCTAAAATTTGGCATGATTATAAGTGGGGTCCACACCTTCAAGAAACATACATTACATGGGACCAAACAATCCTCTGAACATCCAAAAATCTGGCCTCAAAATGACCCAAAAATCTGTCCAGTTGGTTCTAGACAGCAACATATAACAGAAAATAAATAAATATAAACACTATTTAAAAGGTGATTTAATCCAAGAAAATCATGGTATGAACCACCCCAGTGGGCCCCAAAAACATCCAAACCCTTCCCATTACAAAATACCCCTTGCATGTGCCCCATATAGTTGGATTAAGGGCTCCAACGTCCAAGGGTGGACTGTCATGGACGTCCACCCTCCATGGATGGTCTGGATATTTTTGGTCCACAAGGTGGGCCACACACTCATGATCAGAAGATTATTAACAAAGAAAAATAAAGATTCGGCTACAAGGGAAGGGTCTCCGCCACATTGAGGCCCTTCCCCTCATCACTCATGCATATACATTCGACTATATTGATGAGATTACAAGATCTACCCATGCATGCATCTTCAAATCAAAATCTAATGGTGAAAATGTCATCTCCACCAAGGATCAAGGGTTTAGATGACCTAAGAATCCTTCAAACTAAGAAACGAAATCATGGTGGGGTCCATGGAGAATGGCCCCACCCATGAGTAATGCATGCACAAAAGGATGGGCCAATGGCCACATTCAAGAAGACATGGGGCCTCCACCATCATTTGGTGGGCCCTATATGCTTCGAGCATGAGGTGAAGAAGAGAAATAAGAAGAGGGAATGGAGATCCTAAGGCTCTAAGTACAAGCACACCCACCTACAAGGTCTTCAAGAAAACACCTCCAAAATGGTCTTCAAGCTCCAAGGTACATAGATCTAAGATTGAGATCTTATTTCAATGGTTAGATGAGGGGATCTATGAGTGAAAAGGAGCTAGAAAAATGGGGAAAAGTTACTGGAGAAGAAGAGAAGAGAGGGAGAGAGAGAGAGATGGGGGGAGAGAAAATGAGAGAGAAAAAGAGAGGAAGGAGATTTTATTCAAAGTGATAATTATATTTGCTAGAAAATAGAGATATGATGGTCTCTCTCTCTCCCTAGAGAAGAGAAATTTCAGAAAATTGAGATTGGAGAAGAGAAATTGCATGGGGAAGAAAAAAAAATCCCATGATGACTTCTAGAAAAGAGAAAAAGAAAGAGTCATGATGAGTTTGGAGAAGGGAGTCTATCATTGTTAGGCTAGGCCATATGACATCATGAAAATGGTGATGTCATCACCATTGGCAAGGGTGCACATGGGAAAATATGCAAATCATGTGGGTCCCACCAAAAATGCGATCAATGGTCCAAATGATGCGCGGACCATAACTTTTGAGGGACACGTCAAATTTTCACACGAAACACATCATTGGAACTGCGACAATAATGCGGTCGCAACGGCGTAAGTCTCGGGTCAATCCGAGTCGAGTCTACATGACCGAACTCAAGGGTGACCGCAAACACTATCCGAAAGTCGCGGGTCACCGAAATTTGACCGGTAGGACTGCGGGACTAAAATGAACGAAATGTATACTTACACATGCACACATGCGAACTTGGGTCGGGTCTCACAGATTTTTTAGGCACTCAGTTTCTGATCTAACTTTTTCTAAGGCAATAAACTTGGATTTCATAGTCGATCGAGCGATACATGTCTGCTTGGTAAACTTCTAAGAGACTGCTCCTCCACAAAAAGTAAACACTACAAGAAAAATGGGCAAAGGCTACGGCCAAAAACCGTAGCAAAAGTGCTTTTGCTACGGATATGATCTGTAGCACGTCCGTCGCTATTTGTGGTGTAGCTAAAGATGTAGCTACGGACAATATCCGTAGCAATAGATACCAATAGCTACGGACTATATCTATAGCAATAGATACCAATAGCTATGGATTATATCCGTAGCAATAGATACCAATAGATACGGATTATGTCCGTAGCAATACCTTTAGCTGCCCCACCAATAGCGACGGACGTGCTACAGCTTATATCCGTAGAAAAAGGTATTTTATCCATAGCAATAAATACCAATAGCACGAATAATATCTGTAACAATAGATACCAATAGCTACGGACGAAAGACGTAGCTATAGCTATGATTATATTCATAGCTATTTTTTTTAAAATTGTAATAATACGACCTGTTTTCATTGCAAGAACCTGTTATGATTGATAACTCACCTAAGCTTAATGCTGATAGAAATAATACATAAAATGTAATCAGAAAAAGAAATAGATGCATTTATTACAAATACCAATCAAATCATACAATGCACCCTACATTCACATTTCTAAATAAACAGTACTTCACTTTGCTCAACATATCATAAGAATTATAACTAAGGCGTGCCCTGATGTGCAATAAACAAATACACTCCAACACAGTAAACTCCCTCCATATGCATTCAATAATGCTCACTTTTTTACAGAATTTTTTTCTTTCAGACGGTCAACTTTAGCAAATGCAGAAGATAGAGTTTCTTCTTTCCTTAAAACTGCAAATGTAACTTTTGTGTCAAAAGTTCTGAAACCCTTCCCTTGAGAAAATGAATTTCATCCTCCACTGACTTCTTTAACTTGTCAGCCTGTATAAAACAACATTTGTAGACATAATCAAACAAGCATACCTTTGTACATATCTCAAAAAGAAAAAAAGATAATAAAAAAACACTTATGAAGAAATCAAAAATGTACCTACAAATCTTCTAAACAATGACAAAATTCAACATGAGTAATGTGTTCAAACCTACGATGAACTTTTAAACTCAAAACCTAGGTTTAGGTTAAGCTTATAAGTTTAGGTTTAGGTTTAGGCTAAGGTTATAGGTTTAGGTTATAGCTTATAGCTTTAGGGAATTAAAAATAGGTTAAGGTTTAGGTTTAGGAAATCAAGTTCGAGTTCGGGATCGGGTTTAGGTTTAGGTTTTCAAGTTTAGATTTAGGTTTAGGTTAGGGAGTTGAGATTAAGATTAGGTGTAGGTTTAGGTTTAGGTTAGGGAGTTGAGATTAAGATTAGGTGTAGGTTTAGGTTTAGGTTAGGGAGTTGAGATTAAGATTAGGTGTAGGTTTAGGTTTAAGTTAGGGAGTTGAGATTAGGATTAGGTGTAGGTTTAAGTTTAGGTTAAGGAGTTAAGATTAGGATTAGGTGTAGGTTTAAGTTTAAGGATTTGAGAATACATTTATTTTTTAAGTTTAGGTTTAGGTTTAGGTTTTATGTTTAGGTTAAGTTTAGGTTATAAGTTATAAGTTTAGGTTATAGGCTATAGGTTATAGGTTAAGGTTTAGGTTATAGGTTTTGGTTTATGTTAAGGTTATAGGTTTAGGTTTAGGTTTAGGAAATTGGGTTCAGGTTTGAGATCGGGTTTAGTTTGGATTTTCAAGTTTAGGTTTACGTTAAGGAGTTAAGATTAGGATTAGGTGTAGGTTTAGGTTTAAGGACTTGAGAATATATTTAGGTTTTAGTTTAGGTTTAGGTTATAGGTTTAGGTTAGGTTTAGGTGTAGGTTATAGGTTTAGGGAATTGAGAATAGGTTAAGGTTTAGGTTTAGGAAATCAGGTTTGGGTTTAGGTTCGGGTTTTTAATTTTAGGTTTAGGTTAAGTAGTTGAAATTAGGATTAGGTGTAGGTTTAGATTTTAGAATTTGAGAATATATTTAGGTTTTAGGTTTAGGTTTAGGTTATAGGTTTAGGTTAGGTTTAGGTTATAGGTTATAGGTTATAGTTTTAGGGAATTGAGAATAGGTTAAGGTTTAGGTTTAGGAAATCGGGTTTGGGTTTGGGATCGGGTTTAGGTTTGGGTTTTCAAGTCTAGGTTTAGGTTAAGTAGTTGAGATTAGGATTAGGTGTAGGTTTAGGTTTAGGAATTTGAGAATACATTTGGGGCTTAGGTTTAGGTTTAGGTTTTGGTTTTGGTTTAGGTTTAGGTTATAGGTTATAGGTTTTGGTTTAGGTTATAAGTTATTGGTTTAGGATAAGGTTTAGGTTTAGGTTTAAGTTATAGGTTTTGGGATTTGGGAATAGTTTTAGGTTAAAAGTATAGGTTTAGGTTAGGTTATAGGTTTTGGAATTTGATAATGAGTTCGGGTTTAGGTTATAGGTTTTGGTTTTGGTTTAGGTTATAGGTTATAGGTTTAGGATAAGGTTTAGGTTTTGGGATTTGAGATTGGATTCGGGTTTAGGTTATAGGTTTTGGTTTTGGTTTAGGTTATAGGTTTTGGGATTTGGGAATGGGTTTGGTTTTAGGTTATAGGTTTTGGTTTTGGTTTAGGTTATAGATTTTGGTTAAGGTTATAGGTTATAGGTTTAGGTTTACATTAAGGTTAGGTTTAGGTTATAGGTTTTGAGATTTGGGAATAGTTTTAAGTTATAAGCATAGGTTTAGGTTAGGTTATAGGTTTTGGGATTTGAGAATGGGTTCGGGTTTAGGTTATAGGTTTTGGTTTTGGTTTAGGTTATAGGTTTTGGTTAAGGTTATAGGTTATAGGTTTTGGTTTAGGTTATAGGTTATAGGTTTAGGTTTAGGTTATGGTTGGGTTTAAGTTATAGGTTTTGGGATTTGGGAATAGTTTTAGGTTATAAGTATAGGTTTAGGTTAGGTTATAGGTTTTGGGATTTGATAATGGGTTCGGGTTTAGGTTTTGGTTTAGGTTATAGGTTTTGGTTAAGGTTATAGGTTATAGGTTTAGGTTAAGGTTAAGGTTAGGTTTAGGTTATAGGTTTTGGTTAAGGTTATAGGTTATAGGTTTAGGTTAAGGTTAAGGTTAGGTTTAGGTTATAGGTTTTGGGATTTGGGAATTAGGTTATAAGTATAGGTTTAGGTTAGGTTATAAGTTTTGGGATTTGATAATGGGTTCGGGTTTAGGTTATAGGTTTTGGTTTTGGTTTAGGTTATAGGTTATAGGTTTAGGATAAGGTTTAGGTTTAGGTTTAGGTTATAGGTTTTAGGATTTGAGAATGAGTTCGCGTTTAGGTTATACGTTTTGGTTTTGGTTTTGGTTTAGGTTATAGGTTTTGAAATTTGAGAATGGGTTCGGGTTTAGGTTATAGGTTTTGGTTTAGGTTATAGGTTATAGGTTTAGGTTTAGGTTATGGTTGAGTTTAGGTTATAGGTTTTGGTTTAGGTTATAGGTTATAGGTTTAGGTTTAGGTTATGGTTGAGTTTAGGTTATAGGTTTTGGGATTTGGGAATAGTTTTAGGTTATAAGTATAGGTTTAGGTTAGGTTATAGGTTTTGGGATTTGAGAATGGGTTCGGGTTTAGGTTATAGGTTTTAGTTTAGGTTATAGGTTATAGTTTTAGGTTTAGGTTATGGTTGGATTTAGGTTATAGGTTTTTGGGATTTGGGAATAGTTTTAGGTTATAAGTATAGGTTTAGGTTAGGTTATAGGTTTTGGGATTTGAGAATGGGTTCGGGTTTTGGTTTTGGTTTAGGTTATAGGTTTTGGTTAAGGTTATAGGTTATAAGTTTAGGTTTAGGTTATAGGTTTTGGGATTTGGGAATAGTTTAAGGTTATAAGTATAGGTTTAAGTTAAGTTATAGGTTTTAGGATTTGATAATGGGTTCGGGTTTAGGTTATAGGTTTTGGTTTTGGTTTAAGTTATAGGTTTTGGTTTAGGTTATAGGTTTAGGATAAGGTTTAAGTTTAGGTTTCGGTTATAGGTTTTAGGATTTGAGAATGAGTTCGAGTTTAGGTTATAGGTTTTGGGATTTGAGAATGGGTTCGGGTTTAGGTTATAGGTTTTTGGATTTAGGAATAGTTTTAGGTTATAAGTATAGGTTTAGGTTAGGTTATAAGTTTTGGAAATTGAGAATGGATTCAGGTTTACGTTATAGGTTTTGGTTTTGGTTTAGGTTATAGGTTATAGGTTTAGGTTTAGGTTAAGGTTAGGTTTAGGTTTTAGGTTTTGGGATTTAAGAATGGGTTCGGGTTTAGGATAAGGTTTAGTTTTAGGTTTAGGTTATAGGTTATGGGATTTGAGAATGGGTTCGATTTTAGGTTATAGGTTTTAGTTTTGGTTTAGGTTATAGGTTTTGGGATTTAAGAATGGGTTCGGGTTTAGGTTATAGGTTTTGGTTTTAGTTTAGGTTATAGGTTATAGGTTTAGGTTTAGGTTAAGGTTAGGTTTAAGTTATAGGTTTTGGCATTTGGGAATAGTTTTAGGTTATAAGTATAGGTTTAGGTTAGGTTATAGGTTTTGGGATTTGAGAATAGGTTTGGGTTTAGGTTATAGGTTTTGGTTTTGGTTTAAGTTATAGGTTTTGTGATTTGGGAATGGGTTCGGGTTTAGGTTATAGGTTTTGGTTTTGGTTTAGGTTATAGATTTTGGTTAAGGTTATAAGTTATAGGTTTATGTTTAGGTTAAGGTTAGGTTTAGGTTATAGGTTTTGTGACTTGGGTATAGTTTTAGGTTATAAGTATAGGTTTAGGTTAGGTTATAGGTTTTGAAATTTTAGAATGGGTTCGGGTTTAGGTTATAGGTTTTGGTTTTGGTTTAGGTTATAGGTTTTTTTTTAGTGCTGAGGATCAAATATTACATATTAGACCCCAGTTATTACATGAATTTATGAACATAATATTGTTTAATGGCCGATTAATCGTGTTTATGCTGCAGGTTGAATTTAAGAGCTTGAGCTGAAAAAGAATGTTAAAAGCTTGAATTTAACGCTCTGATGATCACCAAGGCAAGGGATGGACCCAAATGGACCATGATCGATGAATGCACACGCTAAGGATTCATGAAAATCGAGAAACTGAAGCGTAAGTGGCCCAAAATTGGTCTGGAATGCAAGATCACGGGGTTTTCATCATCCGTTCGGCTCGAAACTTTATACATGGCCAAGGGACCATAAATTAACCATACACATCAAATTTTATCCGTTTGATCCTTGTGGAAGTGTCCCAACGGCTAGATCAGCCCCTTAATTCATTAAGCGGGGCCCGCCTGATATCTGGATCTACTCCAATTTTGGTCTCAACTCATAAAATGTGGTGAAATAATGAATGGGCAGAGTGGATGTCTCAAGAACATCATTATGGACCCCACATGTACGTTGCATGTACATAGGGTACGGCGGCACACGCCGTGCACCGAACGAAGCAAGTCGGTCAGCGATTGCACTAACCGACTATTCGTCTTCCAAACTCAAGATGCAACAGCATCCGCAGGCTGACCGACCAATTGTACTTGTGAGCCCCACCCATCATCTGTTTGGAAGATCTGAACCGTCCACTTGACTCATGACGACGTGCCAACCCTCGCCTAGGTGGCGTTTTGGCCCCATGCACGTTCACACACAGTGAATTTATCCAAAATGCAAGATGGATAGTGGGAGTACAGATACAGTGAGCCGCACTAGAATCTGACCAAAATCACCTCTTCCTAACTGGTTTTTCGTTAGGAATCCAGTGGACGAAATGGATTTCTCAATAAACATCAAGGTGGCACCCACCGATTTTCACAGTGCGAGGTGGTGCATGCTCTGTTTTGCAAACCAACCTGTGGACGATCTTGATGGGCCACCAAACACTGATTAGAGGTCCAATCTGGACCGTCCATCAGCTCCCTATGGAGCTTCTTAACACTGCCTAGGTGTCAGAACTCGAAAAGATCACGAGGAGTGAAATTCAGCCTTTAAAACCGAAGATAGAAGGTGACTTTCCAGATTACGTGGGCCACATCAAGGGCGATCCAAAACCGTCCATATGCAACCGGTTTTTGGAGTTAAATTAAATGGACAGAGTGGGTTTACCATCCAATCTTGATCATAGACTCCACCAAGCAATCAGCGTACGCACTATGACGCACGCTGTAACAGAGTGCGTAGAGCTTGTTCTGCATCGACTGTAGCTGCGTTAGGAAAACTTTCACATGAAGTTTCTCCTTTCAACTGACTTCAGCAAGCTATAAGAGAAAGAGAGAGGCAAGAACATCTGGAGCTTGGAGACGTGGAGAGAGGGAGACAGGGAGAGTTTGTTTTTTCATTTGGTATTTTCTCTTTTCTTTTTCTTTTTTTTTTCTCTTTTTAATTTTATGAGATCTAGGCGCATCATGGTGGGCTGAACCTCTTAGCTAGGGCTAAGAGGTGAAGCTTCTAGCGTGATGGGAGTGACTTGCTTATGCCTTTTGTTTAGATTGAATTGACGTTGAATTTGGTTTTGTTAATGGAATGTTTTTAGTCTTTAATAGTCTGTTATGACTGAAATTACAATGGGTATACAATGGCTTTGAGCATGTCCCTTTCCTTTTATGTTTGTGACGCTAGGAAGCCCTGTTATTCACCATAGTCTCCTGGGCATGGTCGGATAACGGTACCCTTCCTAGCCTTCATACATGTGATTGGTTGGTAATTAGTTTAATTCTGTTGTTTTCTTTATCTCATGGGCATGGTTTGGTGATGGAATCCATTCTAATTCATATACCTTTCATCTCTTGAAAACTAGATCAATGGCAGTTCAGTTAATTTCCATGATCCTTGAAGCACGCGTAAGATCTCCCCGATCTCTGCAAGTGGATCCTCTGAATCCCTAGTTTCTCACCTCTGATTTTCTTAAATTTTAGAATAATTATTCCACCATTATTTCTTAAATTCTATTTGATTTAGATTTCATTTTACTCTAGTTCTAATTCTACTTAGTTTCAGATAACGTACAGGTATCAGTCCCTTGGGATTCGACCTCGGTCTACCGAGTTTATTACTACATCACAACCCTGCACTTGGGGAGTAAACAAGTTTTTGGCGCCGTTGCTGGGGACTGACGGCTACGTTTGTCTGAGATTAACTAGTTTTAGGATTAACTTAAGATTAGAATTTTCCAATTTTCGGTTAGAATTTTTTTTCTGTTTTTAGAAACTAATATGTTTTCCTGTTTTGTAGGATCTTGACATAAGTTCTAATTTGGTAATCCCTTTCTAATTTCTCTGCTTTTTCTATTTTTAGAATAAAGCTTTTAGTTTTAGAAATTTGAATTTTTTTTCTTTTTCCTTTCTAAAAACTAACATTCCTTTTTTTCTTACGATTTCTAATTTAGAACTTTGTAACTTTAGGTTTTCTATTTTTAGAAACTAATTTCCTTTATTTTTCTTTTTCAGGATCTCAACATAGGAACTGCTCATTTGGTACATTCTTTCTAACTTCTCCTCCTCTTACTTTCCACTTTGCTGTAGGACCTTTTCTTTTAGTTTTCATAGGATTAAATTCAAGTTAAGGGTTTCATCATGTATATGCATGAGTGGCAATGTCAGTATGCTGAGAAGAATAACCTATTTTGGGATGATGATGAGATAAATCAACTTATGTCTCAAAACTTTTTTGAAACTATCATTGAGAACCGATCAGAATATAAAGATCCTCCAGCTAAGAAGTCTTTACGTGATTATATACAGGAGAACAATTACACCCCACAGATTAACAAAATAGTACGTGAGTGTTGAGGTTATCACAACTATGGTTGTGAGAATTATTTTCACCCATCCGATAATAAGAAAACAATGCGTGATTATATCATGAGTGATAATAAGTATCACCAACCATTAGATTCTCTCACCTATAATCCGTATGACTACAATCAGTGAAAACATCAAAATTGGGGAAATGAACTAACATCATGTTATAAGGATTATTCTCTTGGACCCTCTACCTTTGAGATCCAACAAGAAATGATTTAGGAAAATTCAATTCAGCATAACATGGAGTGGTTTACGGAATTTAAAAAAGTAATAGAAGGACTCAATTCGCGCCTTGATAAGATAGAGGAGGCTCGGTCATCCCAGCCACGATTCATTCCAGAAATATAAAGCAAGGAAAGTGATCCGCATTCACTTTTGAAGGAATCTAGAATTTGGAATGAGGAGTTGGATTTCATTAATGAGCATGTGGTTCAATTTCCCGATGAGTCAATCTCGATGATTTTTTGAAAGAATGGTGAAGATACATGGGTGTCTTTGAATTACATTGATGATGACATACCTTCCTTACATGACATACATGATTTCAATGATGAGGAGGTTAGTTTATTCGAACCTCAACTGAATTTAGAAATATAAAGTGAGGAAGGCAATCCCATCCTAACGGTGCACTGCACGAAACTGGATGATGATGCGTATTGAGATGATGATCCTGAATGTGCAGCCACAATTTCCCTGAAATCCATCTCAAGTATGGTCCAAGTCAATGATCAAGACGTACATGTAGTGGTCGGTCATAATGAGCCACTCCCCTCACCTGATATGTCTGATTTAAAGGTGGAGAATGAGCCCCTTATAACCGACTCTTCTAACTCTTGTGAAACATGTTTGGACCACTCCTCTGAATTGAATGATGATGTGATTCAGGAGAAAGACAAGTTGCTCGCTACGACCCTGAAATTTGAAACCACTCGATTGAGGCCACCATGTGAGTTGTACACGTTTGATAATTCAACGCCTCAATTGAGTAATTTCAATGAACAGAGTGATCACATCAATGCCTCACTTACTGATTTTCAATCTGTCTGTGCAAGATTGGAGAAAGAGAGTGTACCTCCATCCACTTTCAAGGATGATGGATTCTTTGCGCAGATCATCACAAGCCACAATAAGTCACACTCAACTGAACTTCCTAACTCTTGGGATTACTTGGCAAATTTGTAGTTTCAAGCGATCCTATGTTAAGAGACAAAGTGGATGTCTTACGAGACAACATCTCGGTAGTCATCACTGACCTAGAAAACCCTTATTCTGAAACCCTCTCTTCCCCTGAGCCTAAACGTCTATCAGAAAAGGAAGAGGAGCTAAAAATTCAACCGAAGTTTAGAGCTTCGGAATATGTTGAGACTACATCACTTCTTAGAAAGTTTTCTAAACTTTATTTATTTGTAATCTCTGATTCACCATGCGATACTAACATTGAAACTTCTTCTATCATAGGTGAATCGTATATATTACGGATACCTCAAGCGATTCAATGGAAGATTTCATATGAGGTACACAAGTCTCTCTGGAAAGTCATGCTCCAAGGCGCCCAAGCTTATTGCAAAAGGGGCTTTTGGATGATCCTGTTGAGGAACTTACTGAGAAACTTATCAAGATATTGGTCGGAAGAGGAACCTTGCGGCATGATCGATTCAATGTTTGTAGGTAACATTACTGCAAACCCTCATGAGACTACAACTCGTCCACTAGGGGTAACCTAAGGGTTTAAAGGCTTGTTGCATACGCTAACTGCAATCGAGAGAACCAGCGAAAGTGGTATAGGTAGAATTTTATTTTTGTTATTTTTATTTTGCTTTCTCTCTTGTGCTGACCGATTTTCATGCTGCGATCTCTTGGAAAATATCTCTCTCGATTCATTATCCAGGTACTATCTTCCCATCACTTTTCCTTTTGTACTTTCGTTGTCCCATGTGCACTGCATGCTTATTTCTTTTACATTGAGGACAATCTAGATTTTTGGTTGGGGGTGGGAGATTAGGTTAATCAGTGTTTTCTTAGTCTTGAGAGCAAAAATTGTGAAATTTTTTTAAATTTTTTAAAATTTTCTAGAAATTCCTGTGAATTCGAAGTGATTTTGACGAATATCCTTAATCTAGATTTTCAAGATACGTGATGTTGGTAATTTATGACTCTTGGATTTAGTGTTTGTTAAATTCTATAGTTAAGTTTGAATTGTTAATTCAGAATTAGAAGTTGTAAACATTGATTGAGCCATGATTTCACGCGTCACATCTTACTTAAACATTAAGGTTTCAATATGATGTTGAAGGGTTAATTTGGTAATCATTAAGTATGAAAGGAACCGGCCTGAAAAATTGCCTGTCATGATCAATTGAAGAAAAAAGGCCTAACAGGATCGATATGAAAAAAAAAAAAAAGATATCTTTGGAAAGATTTAGGCGAATAATCCTCATCATAGGTTTGCTCCCTATAGGTGTGGAGTTAATTTCCCATGAATGATATGTGAAAAAGATCTAGGTGTACGGTCTTTACCATAGGTTTGCTCCCTATAGGTAAGAACTCGATTCCCTTCCTTAGAGTTACTTTAAAAGAATAAAAAAAAATCAAAAAAATCAAAAAAAATCAAAAATTGGAAGAAATAAAAAGGATGATCTATTAGACACATTTTAGTCTAGGTCTCAGGTGTCCTAAATGCTCTTATGGGCTACCAATGATATTATGGAATAACGAACTAGATTTTAATGTTGATATGACGACATTACACTATATACCCATGAAATTCAATGTTTAGAATTTTTTTGATTGATGGATTAATACCATGAACTTGATTATGAAGTTTACTGTGTGCTTGAGTCCAGGAGAAAATAATTTCTAACATCCATGAATCTTAGATTTCTCATATCTGAATCATTTTTCAAGAAATCACTCGAGTACATAGAAATTGTCCTGTAATTCTCAACTTATTTTTCGCATACTTTGCTCGGGACTAGAAAAATGCTAGTTAGGAGTTGTGTTGAGGATCAAATATTGCATATTTACCCTAGTTATTACATGGATTTACGAACATAATATTGTTTAACGGCCGATTTAATCGTGTTTATGCTGCAGGTTGAATTTAAGAGCTTGAGCTGAAAAAGGATGCTAAAAGATTGGATTTAACACTCTGATGATCACCAAGGCAAGGGACAGACTTAAAGGGACCACGATAGACGAATGCACACGCCAAAGATCCGCGAAAATCGAGAAACTGAAGCGTAAGTGGCCCAAAATTGGTCCGGAATGCAAGATCATAGGATTTTCATCATCCATTCGGCTCGAAACTTCATACATGGCCAAGGGACCATAAATTAACCGTACACGTCGAATTTCATCCATTTGATCCTTGTGGAAGTGTCCCAACGGCTAGATAAGCCCCTTAATTCATTAAATGGGGCCTGCCTGATATCTGGATCTACTCCAATTTTGGTCTCAACTCATAATGCGGTGACAAAATGAATGGACGGAGCGGATGTCTCAAGAACATCATTATGGACCCCACATGTACATTGCATGTACATAGGGTACGGCGGCACACGCCTTGCACCGAACGAAGCAAGTCAGTTAGCGATTGCGATGACCGACGATTCGTCTTCCAAACTCAAGACGCAACAGCGTCCGCAGGCTGACCGACCAATTGTACTTGTGGGCCCCTCCCATCAGCTATTTGGAAGATCTGAACCGTCCACTTAACTCATGACGAGGTGCCAACCCTCGCCTAGGTGGCCTTTTGGCCCCATTAACGTTCACACACAGTGAATTTATCCAAAATGCAAGATGGACGGTGGGAGTACAGATATAGTGGGCCGCACCAGAATCTAACCAAAATCACCTCTTCCTGACTGGTTTTTCGTCAGGAATCCAGTGAACGAAATAGATTTCTTCATTAACATCAAGGCGGGGCCCACCGATTTTCACAGTGCGAGGCGGTGCATGCTCTGTTTGGCAAACCGACCTGCGGATGATCTTGATGGGCCACCAAACACTGATTAGAGGTCCAATCTGGACCGTCCATCAGCTCCCTATGGAGCTTCTTAACACTGCCTAGGTGTCAAAACTCCAAAAGATCACGAGGAGTGAAATTCAGCCTTTGAAACGGAAGATAAAAGGTGACTTCCCAGATTACGTGGGCCACATCAAGGGCGATCCAAAACTGTCCATATGCAACCAGTTTTTGGAGTTAAATTCAATGGAGGGAGTGGGTTTACCGTCCGATCTTGATCATGGATTCCACTAAGCAATCAGCGTACGCACTATGACGCACGCTGTAACAGAGTGCGTAAAAATTTTCAGCTTTTGCTGCGTAAAGAGCTTGTTCTGCACTGACTGTAGCTGCATTAGGAAAACTTTCGCATGAAGTTTCTCCTTTCAACCAACTTCAGCAAGCTATAAGAAGGAGGAGAAAGAGAGAGGCAAGAACATCTGGAGCTTGGAGATGTGGAGAGAGGGAGACAGGGAGAGTTTGTTTTTTTAATTTGCTATTTTCTCTTTTCTTTTTCTTTTTTTTTTCTCTTTTTAATTTTATGAGATATAGGCTCATCATGGTGGGCTGAACCTCTTAGCTAGGGCTAAGAGGTGAAGCTTGTAGCATGATGGGAGTGACTTGCTTGTGCCTTTTGTTTAGATTGAATTGATGTTGAATTTGGTTTTGTTAATGGAATGTTTTTAGTCTTTAATGGTCTGTTATGACTGAAATTACAATGGGTCTACAATGGCTTTGAGCATGTCCCTTTCCTTTTATGTTTATGATGCTAGGAAACCCTATTGTTCACCATAGTCTCCTAGGCATGGTCAGATGATGCTACTCTTCTTAGCCTTCATACATGTGACTGGTTGGTAATTAGTTTAATTCTGTTGTTTGCTTTATCTCATGGGCATGGTTTGGTGATGGAATCCATTCTAATTCATATACCTTTCATCTCTTGAAAACTAGATCAATGGTAGTTCAGTTAATTTCCATGATCCTTGAAGCAGGCGTAAGATCTCTCCGATCTCTACAAGTGGATCCTCTAAATCCCTAGTTTCTCACGTCTGATTTTCTTAGGTTTTAGAATAATTATTCCACCATTATTCCTTAAATTCTATTTGATTTAGATTTCAACTTAGTCTAGTTCTAGTTCTACTTTGTTTCAGATAACGTACAGGTATCAGTCCCTTGGGATTCGACCTCGGTCTTTTCGAGTTTATTACTACATCACAACCCTGCACTTGGGGAGTGAACATTAAGGTTATAGGTTATAGGTTAAGGTTAGGTTTAGGTTATAGGTTTTGGGATTTGAGAATAGTTTTAGGTTATAAGTATAGGTTTAGATTAGGTTATAGGTTTTGGGATTTTAGAGTGGGTTCTGGTTTAGGATATAGGTTTTGGTTTAGGTTATGGGTTATAGGTTTAGGTTTAGGATATAGTTGGGTTTAGGTTATAGGTTTTGGGATTTGGGAATAGTTTTAGGTTATAAGTATAGGTTTAGTTTAGGTTATAGGTTTTGGGATTTGAGAATGGGTTCGGGTTTAGGTTTTGATTTAAGTTATAGGTTTTGGTTAAGGTTATAGGTTATAGGTTTAGGTTTAGGTTATAGGTTTTGAAATTTGAAAATAGTTTTAGGTTATAAGTATAGGTTTAGGTTAGGTTATAGGTTTTGGGATTTGATAATGGGTTCGGGTTTAGGTTATAGGTTTTGGTTTTGGTTTAGGTTATAGGTTTTGGTTTAGGATAAGGTTTTGGTTTAGGTTATAGGTTTTAGGATTTGAGAATGCATTCGGGTTTAGTTTATAGGTTTTGGTTTTGGTTTAGGTTATAGGTTTTGGGATTTAAGAATGGGTTCGGGTTTAGGTTATAGGTTTTGGTTTTGGTTTAGGTTATAGGTTTTGGTTAAGGTTATAAATTATAGGTTTATGTTTAGGTAAAGGTTAGGTTTAGGTTATAGGTTTTGGGATTTGGGAATAGTTTTAGGTTATAAGTATAGGTTTAGGTTAAGTTATAAGTTTTGAGATTTGAGAATGGGTTCGGGTTTTGGTTATAGGTTTTGGTTTTGGTTTAGGTTATAGGTTATAGGTTTAGGTTAAGGTTAAGGTTAGGTTTAGGTTATAGGTTTTGAGATTTGAGAATGGGTTCGGGTTTAGGATAAGGTTTATTTTTAGGTTTAGGTTATAGGTTTTGGGATTTGAGAATGGGATCAGGTTTCGGTTATAGGTTTTGGTTTTGGTTTAGGTTATAGGTTTTGGGATTTGAGAATGGGTTCGGGTTTAGGTTATAGGTTTTGGTTTTGGTTTAGGTTATAGGTTTTGGAATTTGAGAATGGGTTCGTGTTTAGGTTATAGGTTAAGGTTACAAGTTATAGGTTTAGGTTTAGGCTAAGGTTAGGTTTAGGTTATAGGTTTTGGGATTTTGGAATAGTTTTAGGTTAGGTTATAGGTTTTGGGATTTGATAATGGGTTCGGGTTTAGGTTATAGGTTTTTTTTTGGTTTAGGTTATAGGTTATTTGTTTAAAATAAGGTTTAGGTTTAGGTTTAGGTTATAAGTTTTGGGATTTGATAATGGGTTCGGGTTTAGGTTATAGGTTTTGGTTTTGGTTTAGGTTATAAGTTTTTGTTAAGGTTATAGGTTATAAGTTTGGGTTTAGGTTAAGGTTAGGTTTAGGTTATAGGTTTTGGGAATAGTTTTAGGTTATAAGTATAGATTTAGGTTAGGTTATAGGTTTAGGTTTAGGTATAGGTTATAGGTTTTGGGATTTGATAATGGGTTCAGATTTAGGTCATAGGTTTTGGTATTAGTTTAGGTTATAGGTTTTGGAATTTGTGAATCGGTTCGGGTTTAGGTTATAGGTTTTGGTTTTGGTTTATGTTATAAGTTTTGGTTTAGGTTATAGGTTATAGGTTTAGGTTTAGGTTAAGGTTAGGTTTAGGTTATAGGTTTTGGGATTTGAGAATGGGTTCGGGTTCAGGTTATAGGTTTTGATTTTGGTTTAGTTTATAGGTTTTTGGATTCGAGAATCGGTTTGAATTTAGGTTAAGGGTGTGGTCCCTGCAAATACAAATATAAATACGGCCTGTCCAAATGGTCAGGCCCTTCCAATGCTGTCCATAGGAAATGGACAGCTTCATCATGGTCATAACAGCGGTTCTCACCTTCTAGGGACCCTCGCTCTTCCAGATAGCTCCGACGCACATCCGAGTCTACTCCATTAATTTCGAGCAAATACATAAACACAGCCTGTCCAAATGGCCAGGCCCCTCCAATGCCGTCCATAGAAAATGGACAGCTTCATAATGGTCATAACAGCGGTTCCCACCTTCCAGGGACCCCCGTTCTTCCGGATAGCTCCGACGCACATTCGGGTCTGCTCCATTAATTTCGAGCAAATACATAAACACGGTCTGTCTAAATAGCGAGCCCCCTCCAATCATGTGCATTCTTGAGTCAAGTGACGTATCAGATGCTTAAATCTGAAATATACATTTATTGTCCATGACGACCATACAGTTAAGATCAATCTTCTTATTTGCGCTCCCCTAAGTGTGGATTTTGATAAGGATTGCATTCATATGCTACTTCATAAATCATATTCCGAGATAAAAGGTGTCAATTATATAAAAAATTATAATTCAAAAATAGACAATAAAGAGCACAAATTCTTATTATAAAGGTGATATTTAGAGTTAAGCTTACCGTCATTGTCATGTTGAAACCGTTCCTTGAATACGGGGACGTCTCTTATTGATCTAAAACAGTTAAAGAGAATTACAATTAAAAGAAAGAAAGTAAAAAAAATGGCAAGCAGGTAATTAAACACTCAAATGCAACCAAAAAGAAAAATATAAACTTATCTTGAAGTGACACCTACACCAACCTGCAACAACGGAAACCAGATCAGTTCCAAATGTGTACTTAGCAATCGAGGCATCAAAAAAATGTAAGAGTACCTTTGGGGTGAAAACCAGCCAGTGTAGCTTGTATTGGCAATCGAGGCATCAAAAAAATGTAAGAGTACCTTTGGGGTGAGAACCAGATCAGTCCCAAATGTGTACAAACCGATGTCGTTTGTATTGGCAATTCGCACACAAGAAGTTTTGAATTGTCTATGCCAAACCAACAATGTGAAGGTGAATGCCCCAAACTTTTGGAAGCAAGATGAACAAAAACATAACATATAGTAAAAATGAAAGATGGTTTCATAAGTGTGCATACTTTCACTTGAGCCTTAGACATGCCAAGAGATTTACAAGCTGTGTCAGCACCAACATCTTTAGTTGCATGGAAGGACCTCAAACACCTCCCTTCAAAACTATATAAAAAATAGAGTGAAATTCAAGTGTCATTCAGTCATGGAGAGACGGGAAAAAAAAAAAGGAAAGAAAGAAAGAAGCATCAAACGATGTTTAATACTGACTTGACTGAATATCAAGCCTTGAGCACAAATATGGCATGATACCAATATTTAATCTCTAATTTAAATTAAACGATTTATTAATATTAATTAATATTTTAGTAGATGACCATTTCAATTTGGATGTAGATTGCCTACTGAAGCTGCTAGTAGCCACGACGCTAATGTATGTGTTTTATCCATGTTCTCCATTTAATTTTTCATATCATTTTAATGCATGTACTAAAAAAATGAGGCAGATTCAAATCTCAAGCGGACCATATTATAAGAAAACAGTGGTGATTAAATGGTTCCATTAAAAACTTCCTATGGCCCACTGTAATGTTTATTTGTCATCTAACTTTTTGATTAGGTCACATAAACTTGGGTGAAGGTAAAACACAAATATCAGCTTCATCCAAAACCTTTGTAGCCCTTAAAAAGTTTTCAATGGCGGATAATAAGCTATACAGCTGAGACCCTAGTATTAGCTTGACCCAGAACTTCAGTGACCCTAAGAAGGTTTCGATGGTAGGCATTTAATCATCACAGTTGTGGGTGGATCACTTGTGTCTTGGATCCACCTATTTTATGAGCTCTCATGTCTTTAGATCATAAGTTGGCCAAACCACTTGACAAAGTAGATGTCACACGATAACATAGTGGACCCCACAGCTTTTTGCTTACACGGGCTCCATATGATCACCGCAGTTGTAGGTAGGGACTCTCTACAATACCAGTTTTACAGGGTCCTACAAAGCAATTTGGTTTAGATAGGATCCCTCCAAGTCTAGTTTTACATGGTCCCACAGCTTCTGGTTACGTGGGATCCTCAAGACCAGTTCTACACAATGCATTAAACACCCAAGAGCAGTGGGTCCTTACCTCATCCTGTACTGTTACCAAACATGCCCACAACTCTCACAATGCCCGCTGGAGTTATGTTGACACATCCTGGGACATAAAGCTGCAATTGAACACACACACACACACAAAAAATAATAATAATAATAAATAAAAAATCAGGTTGTCTTGGAGGCAATGTCATTTTCGAATTATAAAATCATACAACTTATTATGGTTGTTCCTTGTATGTCCGTCCGCTTTATCAATTGGGCCACAGAAGTATTACCAATTGAACAGCAAATAGATTGGCATATGGTTTTATGAAGGTCCATATTGAAATGCTGAGCAAAACATGTGCTATATTTGGCACATGCACATGGATCAGGAACCTTGATTAGGTCTGCAATCATGTGGACAGGCCATGATAAATAAATAACTAAATTCAAGATGATCAAAGGAAACCATCAAATCACATGGGCCACAGTAGTAGTACCAAGGGAAAGCAGAAATAGAATCTAATTCCGAACACTGTCATGTCATTTCACGGAGGTCCATGAAATGTGGATCTAAACATTCACACTATATTTGGCACATGTACCTGAATCAGGAACATTGATTAGGTTGGCAATCATGTGACAGGCCATGATAAAAAATCAAGGTTATTAAACAATCTAATCATAAGTGCCACAGTGGCATTACCAACAGAATAGGGAATAGAATCTAACTCCAAGTGATGAACACTGACATGTAGATTCGTGGAGGTCAATGAATTGTCTAACAAAAAAAAAAAAAAACACACAACATGTGACCAATTTACATGGATCAGGAACATTGATTAAGTCAGCCACCACGTGGGCTGGACGGACCATGATTAAAAAAAAATAAAAAATTCAAGGTTGAGTTATAGAAACCATCTAATCAGTTGAGTTATAGAACAACAGTCCTGATCACTGTACATTTCCATGGGTATGGTATAAAGTGCTCAAAGTATTTCTGTTCCTGAATTTATGACTCTCCATCCATGAATATTTGTAGAACTGACTTCATTTACATCATTACAAATATAAAGGGCACAATTTTAAGCTGTTTCTACCTTTAATTTTCTCAAATATCAGCAAAGACCAGTTGTTTTTTAAAAAAAAATTATTTATAATTCTTTTTCTCCTTCTGAGGGCAAATCGCAAATACTAGTAATGATCAAATGAAACAATCAAACAAGGCAAAACATAAGCATCAATTATGAAATACTTCATTATATACAGTGACAATTCAAAAGGCAATTCAATTATAAGGCCCGAGTAATACTCCGGAGTTGGATTTCAAATAAAAGTTGACCTCAATGCGCTAGTAGCTTCCACACACTTTTTTTTATTTTTTTTTAAATAGTTAAAAGCTAGACTTGAAGTCTTGAACCCAAGACCTCAACATTGAAACACACCCTGTCAACCATTGAGCTACAGACTTGATGGAACTCGTATTACGCCAAAACTAATAGATTTGCACTACATTTTGTATCTTTAGGAGAGAGATATTCAATCACATTGAATGGTTGGATACTTGAGCCTATCAACCAGATTGCATTTTTCAGTACAACTGAAGATTGGTTGGTTAAGACCCATTGCTTGATGATCAATGCTGTCCTACGAGGAGATCTGGTTCAGATGATGGGTCGAGTCGGTTTCAATGGGCTTAATTCAAAACTTTTGTGGCCGATTAATGGTCAATCATCACCTTTTCCCATGCTATTGTCCACATGAAAATTGGATCTGCATACCTTAAAATGATCTGGGAAAATAGATAAAATAAATACATCGAGGTGGCCCCATGGTAAGGGCCGCTCCTAACAAATATTAACCAAATCATGGAGAAACACACTGAGAAATTCACTAGGAAAAAAAAAATTGTAGTCACAGCCACAAAATACAAAGACAGCAATAGAGAGAGAAACCCAAGAACCTGGATCTAGGGTTCAAATGCCGTCACCTGCTGCCACTCTCCATCTACCACCTCCTTCCACAATGTTACATTGTTGTTCCCGTCTGCTACTGCCAATATATTCCCAATCAGTGACCATGACACCCTCCACACTAGCGTCTTGAAATCGTTCAAGACCTTCCCCTCCCACTGATCCCCTTCCTTCACCACCGTCCATATGACAATCGTCCCGTCCTGAGAAGCACTCGCGATCGTCAATTTTGGGATCCCCAGATTCGGGGCCCACGCCACATCCCTCACCCAGTCGGCGTGCATCTGTAGGGTGGGGAAGCATTCCATCTTCCAAATCATCACCTTAAAAGGCAACCGATTGGCGATGAAGATGGCACTCGAAAGAGGGAAGGGAGCCGAAAAAAAGGGGTGGACGAAAGAGGAAAAATGAATTTTTCTCTTCTGAATTGGGATAAGAATCCAAATTCGAAAAATGTGAGTTTTCCATAGTTTATAAAACAAACTGTATTCACATCTGTACAATATATGGTCCATTTAGTTAATTGTTATGATAATATTACATAAAATAATTATAAATATAAACCATCTAAACAAGACCCATTATTTGGATGGTCTAGATAGCCATATATTAAACCCACATTTTCTATGAATGAGTCACCACTATTTAACATAAAATACAAAACTAACACGTTTTAACCGTATAAACGAAAATGGTAGCTTGAGCTTTGGATCTGGTAGGGCTCTATGGGCCCCACCATGATGTTTTTGTTTAATCCAAACCGTAAATCCATCTGTAAACAATCTTTTAAGGTTGATATCAAAAAATCAGCCCGAAATAAATCTCGGTTGAACAACACCAAACGAAAATAGTAGCAATTGAATGTCCACCCTTAAAAATTGAACCTTTAGCTACGGATTCTGGAGTTTCAGCTATAGATTAAAACCGTAGCAAAGGTAGCTAAGGTTTATATCCGTCGTAAAAAACAAACGTGGTCTGAATCCTTTACCCCTTTTTTTGGTAGTGGAAGACATATCCACTTATGAATTTTGTCTCATCTGAATCACTAATCCAGTTAGCATCGCTGTATCCTTCTAATACAATAAGAAAACCATTATAATGTAAATCATAGGCCATATTCTCTTTTAGGTATCTTAAAATCGTAGATAAGGCATTCCAATGTTCTTTTCTAGGATTATGTGTATATCTACTAAGCCTTCTTACTGCAAAGGTTATGTTTGGTCTAGTGCAATTTGTTAGATACATAAGGCTACCAATTATTTTACAATACTCTAATTGAGACATAATACTTCCTGCATTCTTCATAAGAGTCACACTGTAATCATAAGGAGTACCGATAGGTAAACAGTCAAAATAGTTAAACTTTCTTAATAACTTCTCAACATAATAAGATTGTGATAATATAATAATACCATCTTTCCTAGTTACTTCAATACTCAAGATTACACTAGCCTCTCCTAAGTCTTTCATATCAAATTTAGATGACAAGAATTTCTTAGTCACAATAACTAATTTAATATTAGTTCTAAAAATAAGCATATCATCAACATAAAAGCATATAATAATATAATCATTTTAAAAAATTTTACTATATACATATCTATCTATACCATTTATATAATAACTATTTGATTTTAAAACACCATCAAATTTTTCATGCCATTATTAATTAGGAGCTTATTTTAAACCATATAGTGATAATTTAATTAGTCTACATACTTTATTTTCTTTACCTGAAATATTATAACCATCAGGTTGCTCCATATTTTTTTTTCCTAAGTCAACATTTAGGAAAGTTGTCTTAATGTCCATTTGGTGTACCACCAGTTTATATATGGAGACTATCGGTATTAAGACCCTGATAGTTGTAATTCTAGTTACAGGGGAATATGTATCAAAGTAATATATTCCTTCCTTTTGTTTAAAGCCTTTCGTTACTAACCTAGCCTTAGATTTATCAATAGTTCCATCTGATTTTAGTTTCTTTCTAAACATCCATTTATAGCCTATTGGTTTATTTCCAGGTGGTAGGTCTATAAGTTTCTAAGTGTTATTAGATATTATAGATTCTAATTTACCATTTATTGCTTTCTTTCAAAAGGTTGCATTTAGAGAGTCAATCTCTTCTATACAAGTTGTAGGATCATCTTCTACTAAGAAGGTGAAAAAATCATCTCTTAAGTTAGTTTCTCTTCTAACCTAGTACTTTTTCTTGGTTGTATCTCTTCTACTACCTGCTCGCAAGTACTTTTACTTGTACATGCGATATCTGATTCATTAACTTCTTTTATTCTTATAGATTTAGATTTCACAGGGAATATATTACTAAAGAACTCTGCATCCCGAACTTCTATAATTGTATTAGGATCTAGAATATTATCTTTAGTTTTAAAACTAGAAACCTGTAAGCTATACTGTTTTGTGCGTACCCTATAAATACACATTCAATTATTTTATAGCCTAATTTTCTTTTCTTAGTTTCAAGTAATCCTACTTTGCCAAGACACCCCACACTTTAATATATCTATAACTAGGAACATAATTCTTCCAAAGTTCGTAAGGTGTTTGTTCAAAAGATTTAGAAGGAATTCTATTCAGAATATAACAAACAGACAGAATTTTTTCTCTCCACATATTTAAGGGTAAGCTTAAACTATGTAACATAGCATTCATCATCTCTTTTAGAGTTCTATTCTTATATTCTACTATTTTATTTTGTTCCGGTATATAAGGAACTATAGTTTCGTAAACCATTACATTCTTTTCACTTAATTCTCTAAATTGAGAATATTCATATTGATCTCATCTATTTGTTTTAATTCTTTTAATTTTTATATTTAACTGATGTTTAACTTCAATTTTGTATTTAGAAAAAGCATCTAAAGCTTCATCTTTGTTCCTTAACAGATAGACTCTAGTGAACCTAGAATAGTCATCTACAAAAGTTATGTACTATCTTTTTCCACCTCTAGACATGTGATTTCTAAAATCATATAAGTCACTATGTATCAATTCTAATAAAACAGAGGATCATTCTATTCGTTTAAAGAGTTTTCTAATGAATTTTGATTCTACACATGTTTCACATTTATCAAATTCTTTATTAGATATATTAGGTAATAAACCTAATATTTTCATTTTTTTCAAAGATACTACATTCACATAACCTAATATACTATGCCATAGATAAAAGGGCTCAACGATATAAACAGAACTAGATGTCTTCTTATTATTATCATTGGAGACATTTATAATGAATAAACCATCGCTACAGTATCCTTTACCAACAAAAGTTTCATTTTTAGTCATTACAAGTTTATCTAAATCAAATATTAACTTGACACCAGTCTTATTGAGGAGCGAACCAGAGACCAAGTTTCTTCTAATATCAGGCATATGTAGGACATCATTCAATAACAGAATCTTCCTAAAAGTGAGTTTTAAAAGTACTTTTCATTTCCCTACAACTGGAGATGTTATAGCATTATCCGTGAATACCTATTCATCATCTCCTGATACTTGGTAGGAGGTAAACATACTACAATCCTTACACATGTGCCTAGTTGCACTAGTGTCTAGTACCCACTCTAAGTTGTTTATAAGGAAGACTTCTGACACCATAGTTATTACCATGTTAGACTAATTGTCTATTTCTGTAAAATTAGCCTGCGGCTTATCTTTGTTTTTCTTAAGTCGACAGGTTTTAATGTGATGCCCAGGCTTTCCACAATTGTAGCAATTTTTTTTCTTTTCTTGAATTGATTGTTTGCGCATTCTTTTTTTTTTAAGTCTGCATTTATTTGTATAATGTACAGATTTACCACAGTTATGATATTTTCCCTTTTGCTTATTATTTTTTCAACTCAATTCCACAAGATTCGCTTTTGAATCTATCTAATTTTCATTTTCTTTTGGTCCCTGATTTTATTACCCTCCTCTATTCGTATGTGTATGATAGTGATTTCCAAAGAAACACCATTCTTTTTATATGTCTTCTATTCTTATATTCTTTATAGGAGGGCACTAGCTTTTCTATTAGCGATCTTGACAGAAACACTTCATCCAACTTAATTCCTTCAGTTGACAGTTCGTGAACTAGATTTTAAAAATCATGAATCTGATTTGTGACAAGTTTATCGTCTGTCATGTCTTAATGAAGGAAATTAGCAATTGCATATTTCTTAGCACATGCATCTTCCAATATTTACTTCTTTTCCAAAGCAGTCCATATGTCTTTGACAAATACGTAAGAAGCATATACGTCATATAGTTCATTGGACAAAGAGTTTAGAATATAGTTTTTATAATTATTTTCATCTGTTACTTCAGCTTGATTTGCTGAATTTATATATAGTAAATGATTCAGATAATATGTATGAAACTTTAAGGGTGGTCAATGCGAACATCAATTTTTATTTCCATCATTTAAAACATTGTCCAGCGAACGGTTCGATTTTGGCTAACTCAGCAAAAGTATTTACTGTTATTGTAGCCGTAGTCTATGTAATTCAACAAAATTCGATTCAAGATTGTTGGAATATTTGGTTGAATTAAATAAACTATAGAAAATCGAGAACTAAAAAGGAAAATAAAATTTTGAGAAAAAGGACTTATTGAATTTAGTCGAGGCATGACTGAGACACTTGACTTGAAATCAAATTTCCCCCCCTTGGACAGCATCCCAAGTGCAACAGGTTTCCAAAGCAATCGAACCCCAGGATATAATAACTATAACCTGGTCCCAGCGGTGCACTCAATGTACGCGGGCTCGGACTCAGCAACGAAAGTGTTGAGTTGACTCAACAACGAACTCAGCAATCAAAGGGTTAAGTCCATTGGCTTTAAACCCAACAAGTGCGACAACCAGAATGGATACATCTCTCTGGTTTTAAAAGAAAAGACGCATGTGTGAGTACACTCTCGCAAATAAAGTCCTGCGAATACTCATACACACACACCCACACGAGTACACTCGCATCGCACCCGCGCCCGTGCTCAGCCCAGCCCGTCCCGTCCCGTCGCATACACGCACGGACACGGACTTGGACTCGAACTCGGACTCAGAACGACATGGCTCGGCTCAGTGCGCACGCGTGTGGTCAATGGCATAGATTAGAGCTATTAGCATAGCCCCTCCACAGGACCAAATTCACATGCCCCCTTAATGGGGCTCAAGTCCAAGGAACAAAGTCTATCTTATATACAAAATATATTACTTTGTCAAATTTAATGTGGGACAAAACCACAATTCAAAAACACCAAAAAAAATTTCAAATGTGGAGGGAAACCGAAAATTTGGAAAATAAAATTTTTAATAGTTATTTTGAAACAAAATACAACAGACCACACCACTCCTAAGACATTTTCAACAGTTGGCATTTAATCTCTACCATTTCTACAGCGTGGTCCACTTGAGTATTCAATCTGCCTTCTCTTTTGGGTTCATGCTGTAAGATGAAATATCAAAATGATGGACAACTTATATAAAACACATACGTTGTGGTGGACCCCATGGAGATCCTTACAAGACCCTCAGTCTTTAACTATTTCATTGATGCTAATTGACTAGCTAGGTGGCTAGTGATCAGTGATATGTGGGCCCCAGCTTGATGTATGCGTTTTATCCACACCTTCCTTCAATTTCTCGAGGTTATTTTTGAGCTTGATCTAATAAAATGAGCCATATTTAAATGTCAGGTAGATCACACCACAAGAAAATAAATAGTGATTTAACATCCACCATTTAAAACCTCATAGGCCCAATTTAATATTTATTTGACATCCAACCTCTTGATTAGGTCATACACACCTGGATGTAGGGAAAAACAAATATCAACTTGATCCAAAACTTCTCCGGCCACCGAGAAGTTTTTAATTGTGGGCATTCAATTAAAATTGTTTCCTGTAATGTGGTCCACTTGAGATTTGGATCTACCTCATTTTTTGGCTCATACTATAAAATGATATGGTAAAATGGATGGAGGGAGTAGATGAAACACATACATCATGGTGGTGCCCACAATGCACTGACCAAGGTCACTAGTGAATCCGCGTTCGTTACCCTAACTCTGAAAGCTCAAGTTGATGTATTTTATGCATATTTATCATGTCCATCTGTTCTTTGATATCATTTTTGGGCATGATACCAAACTTTAAAAAGATATAAATCTCAATGGTTGATTAGAGTTTGGGGTCCAATGACCTCATATTTTTTGGGTTTTCATAAGGTCAGCAAGTTACGATGCAATTTTGACCTACGAATTTGGCTCAATGTGGAAATTTGGTCCAATCACTCTATTCTCACTCATCAAGAGTTTCAATTTGGCTGGTCACTCACCCCAATCGAATTTTAGATGAGAAAGATATTAGGTAGACAAGATTGGTCAACAATATAATGGGTCATATCTTACAATCCACCCGTCAGATTTGAGTGAAATTTAATCTAAAATCTAAAGTCATTTTTACTCTTCAATCTAAACTAATTAAAATTTCCAAGATTTATCTAGATCTAGACAAACTGATCATGCTTATTTAAAGAGTGTTTTAGACAAATATATTTAGTTTCAAGTCAAAGTGCGTTGAATTTTGTTCTCTATCCTAATTAGCACATTCTGAACATATTTGACCATTCAGATCAATTTAGGATGTCTTGATCATAAAATTTGATTAATCTCATCATTATAAGTTATTCGTGCAATTACACTTCATTATACTTGGCCATCATTTTTTGTACAAGTGAACTTGTGTGCAAGCATAAATCAATCTAATTGCCAGCTAACTAAATGAGTGTAATTTTTCATTTTCGACTGTTCAATAAATGTCCACCAATAAATTTGGTCTACTCATTTCAAAATTTACACTTTTTTTAAATCTCAAGTTTTTTCAATCTCAAAAAATTTAAAAACTTTTTTTTTTTTCATTCTAAAAATTTTCCAAGTTCTCTCTCTCTCTCTCTCATCAAACTTCTCAACTTTTTTTTGTAAAATACAAAATCTCAATTTTTTTTTTTTCAATATTTTCAAGACGTCATTTAAAAAATAAATAAAAATAAATAAAATAAAATCTCGGTTTTCTTTTATCTTATTTTTCATTCAAAATCTAAAATTTTCTCAAACATTGAAACTTTGAAACTTTTTTTTCAAAGTCACAATTTTTTTTACTCAATTTTTTTTACTCAATTTTCTTTTTCAAGATGTTAATTTTTTTTTTCCAAATTCTCGTTGTTTATTAAATTACATTTTTTTTTTTCAAAATCTCAAATTATCTCAAACATTTTCAAATTTTCAAGATGCCAATTCTTTTTTTCTTTTTCCTTTTTTCAAAATCTCAAAATTTATCAAACATTAAGATTTTACTTTTTTTTTCGAACTTTTCAACTTTGTTTTTCGAAATCACAATTTTTTTTAAACTTCTCGAAAATGTCAATTTTTACCAAAATTTAATTTTTCTTTCAAAATTATCAACTTTAATCAAACTTCTTCTTCTTTTTTTTTTTTTTGAAAATGTCAATTTTTTTTTCAAAAATCTAATTTTAATTGAATTAATTTTTTCTTAGAAATCTTAAATTTTCACAAACATTGTCAATTTCTTTTAAACCTCTTGACAATTTGTTTTAAAATCATATATATATATATATATATGGGAAAAGGTACTATGCGCTCGACCTCACGATAAGCTCCCATGTCCGTGATGTGTGTCGACCATCAACACCGTGCATTTGATGGGCCCCCTTTAAATTATGGGATATACCCAAAATCAACCGTATACTAAACTCAAGTGGGCCATACCATCTAAAATCATGTGAAGACATGCCAAAAACATATAAAAGCACTTGGTGGGGCCCACCTAAGTTTCGAATGCTGCTAAAACTTGGTATGACCCCTCATCCTAGTGGGACACACATAATCGATGGGCTGGATTTAAAGACCACATCTCGATGGGCCCAAAAAATGATTATGAATGTTTTAATGTTGCACGGCCCCTCTCAACTTCTATATCTGGCGTGGCCCACAAAAGTCATGGATTGACTTGATTTTTGAGACCTAAACCCACGATGGAATGGTGCATCTAACTAATAGGGTAGATGTTCGAAACGCATCACGGTGGGGCCCACACAGTTCGACCTCATGGGACGGACCCATCAGCTCGAGCGCATAGTACCTTCTCTCTCTCTCTCTCTCTCTCTCTCTCTCTCTCTCTCTCTCTCTCTCTCTCTATATATATATATATATATATATATATATATCTCTCTCTCTCTATATATATATATATATAAAACTTCTGAATTTTTATTTTCAAGATGTCAATTTTTTTTGTCAAAATTTTAATTTTTTAATATTCTTTTTGAGTTTACTTCCTTTTTTTTTAATCTTAATTTTTTTAAAAATAAAAAATCTCATCTTTTTCAAAAATCTACAACTTAGGGAAATTTTCATGTGATATTGTCAAGCATTTAAAAACTAATTTTCATGCAAAAGTAGACCAATTCCGCTCAATGGATACAAGAAAAAGAAAAAAAAAAAACAATGCATTCAATCAATTCATACAAGAAAAAAAAATCATATTGAGGTTGGGGGGGCAATAATTTAGAATTCTAGTAAAAATCACTTCTTCGATTAAAGTATAAATTTCCATCAAATACTACAAGTAATAATAATAATATTGAGGTTTGGGCATAAGTTTGAAATTTGACAAGATCCGTGATGGACCATGATCCATCGCACAATGATGAAAAGCCGTCGCTAAAAGTTGAAATGCAAAAAATTGGTCTGAATTTTCGACAGATGTTATCGGTCGAAAAAATTAATTTTATGACGGATTATATCCATCATAAAATAACAATTTGCAATGGATTATTCTCCATAAAATTCACTTCATGAAATAGCGACAAAGGTTTCCTTTTATGACAGACGTGATCTGTTGTAAAGACTTTCAACATAACCAAGAATGTTTTACAATGGATGTTGTTGTAAAACCAAACATTTCTGTCATTTTTGCTATTTTTGCTTAATGTGATTTACAACTCAATACGGATACGACTTGCAACACTTATAATGCTCGCCCATAATTACTCTCCCTATCTTCATCAAATAGAAGTTTTGATGGGAGTTGATCTTTCACCCATTTTTTATCAATATTTGACAAAGAGTTAAATCCATAGATATACAAGTAAAAACATAATAAACAAAAACTCTATAAGTCATGATTTTACTATTAGCACATACTAATAAGAAAATATGGTATATATAAATATTAAAAACAAAGACCATGCTTATTATGGTTATTTTAAAGAGAGATACCAATCAAAATGGAAATGACTAATGATAGTCTAAGCTAAAACATATAATACTAAAATGAAGCAACTTTAAAACTTAAAATACAAAAAATAAATGAGATTATAAACTTCAAATTTTACTATGAAGTACAAGATGATACTAAAATCCTCTAATTTACCTATGGTGCTCAGAATAATTAGACTAGAATCCTCTAACTTAACTACCGAGCACAAAAAGAGGCTTGAATCCTTAGATTTTCTAGTTAAACTCGTAAATGAGGTTGAAATCCTCATATTTTACAATTAGCCCTCATAAACCTTTTAAGGTCACTTATCCCTCTTTACAACCCATTTGGGTATAAATTTCTTAGAATCCGGATTGTATTTAGGATGAATAATGATTTTCCTAGATTTATCTCCTTTAGGTGATTTTCTAGTTAGAGATCTATGTTCGGTAGTTGATTTACCTATGTGAGTTGTACCTTGATTATGATTTCCCTTCATCAAATTAGTTTTTTTAGGAATAGTTGGAAACTCGCTCTTCTTATCCAACGATCCTTTATGGATGGTCCATTGGTGTCTTAATTTCTAAGTTATGAAATATTTACCATATTGGTTTATGACTAAGGTGGATTGGGCCTTTTTTATATTAAATATTCAAATATAAAGTGCTCAATATCTCTACAAGCATGGAACATAAGAGAGATTCTCGAGCTACTTTCCAAAGTAGATGAGTCCATTTAGATTACATGAGGGGTAAAGGCAAAGATGTAACTATAAATTTAAATCCTCTATTATCCCGAAAAGGCTTACCCATACTAAATTTACAAATTTATTCATTTTCTTAGGTAACCTTAGCCTTCCCCTTATATGTAGACATCATTCCAATGCTCCTTTAGATCTCACTTCGAGCTGTTAGGCCTTTCGGGAGGAACTTGACTCTGATATCAATTGAAATTGCGCGAGGTGGTAGTGGACCACTCGAGTTATGCGTACAAAAGCTTAGCGGAGCTAAAGAATGAATGGTTATGTCTTAAAGGGCGAGTGAATGAGACCACTTAAAATTAAGCCGATTAATTGCTCAATTACATATTTAAAATAATATGTTAATTTAAACTAATTAAGGTAATTAACACTAATGATTCCAAGCCAATAATGAGTCCAATCACATAAACTACATATATATTCCAATTCAAGCAACTGGTCTATAATTGATAGTACATATGTGTGCGAGATATGCTAGCTATTCAATTCCTAGCATTCATTTAATCATGAAAACATATAATTCAACTAATCAATTACATAAGCGTAATTTAAAAAAGTGTTCAAAGGACAATTCCAAACACAAACATGTATAATGGTTCGATTTTTCTACTCCACTCTAAGTGGACATACTTTCCTTAAGTGTACCAGTTTTCACTATCGGAGGTTTTAAATCAGGTTCACCTCTAACCTATACAAACATACACTCCTGCTGGAGGCCTACATAAGGACTTACCCATATACTCACTTATGTCGATGACCCACATAAGGACTCACCACGTACACACTTGTGCTAGTGGCCTATATAAGGACTTACCAGGTACACAACGTGTTAGTGGCGTACATATCACTTACAAAATTACTCACCCCATGTTTGTGGCGATACAGTCCTACACAAGAACCTATATGAATTTGGGTTACAAACTCTACACTTTCATGCAATGCTCCATTTGAAGTGACTAAGGTGATGGGAGGGTGGTAAAATATCTTACAACTAATATAATAGTTTAAATCCTTAGGGATTCACCAATATGGGTGTCTTAGAGGATTTATACAAAGATTTGGCAAGTAAAAAAAGAGCAGAAAATGGTCAGTTCGATTGATTGATTCGAGCCTTCGATCGATCGAGTGATGCACTAATTGATTGCTATAGTTTCAACATTTTATTGAATTTGTTATAAGACAATTTGGGTCGTGTTCGATCACTTTAGCCTGATCGATCAGTTGGTCAACCGATCAATCAAGGTTCAATTGATGACACTTATGAATTTGTTTTTTTTTTAATATATAGTAATTTGATTTAAAAGTAGCTCAAGACCTATATTGCATATGTAAGCATGTTCAATTAAAGCTCCTAAGGCTAATGGATGATCAATCAAAAGTTTACCTACTAGGCCATGATCATTTAGAGGTTTAGGATTGTTTGGGTCAAGGGTTAGGTCACAAAGGCACCTCGTATACATGTCCTTGATGCCCCAATCTTCATGTGTCTTCAGTCTTCAGTTTTTAAGGGCCCAACCAATTCCTTGATATACTGACACACATGACTGACAAACAAGGTACACAAATAAGTGCATTAATACTTCTTTCTTCGTTACTAATGCCTTGCTCAAAATCTCTGATTGCAAACCACTCTATGAAATCATTTATATCAGGAAATCTCTAACTTCTTAATCCATTGAGATTTTGCGGTGTCTAATTAACCATAGATTTTAAGATTAATGGCGAGTGGCAACTCCAGGTGAAATCATATAGTCCAGAAATTAATCCCATACCACAATGCAAAATCAAAAGAGTGAGTGTAGTAAGGATCTGCATCAGCATCTATGCCCATGTATCCAGTAATAGTTGTTAAACAGTTAAGAATTTTAATATTTAAAAATTTTAATCTTTTAATAGAAAATCATATTTCCCAAGTTTGGTGTCATGATTGCTCTAGACCAATACGATTGTCCCCCTCACAGGGAGCCCATATAACTAAATGCTCTTTGGCTACACTTTCATGTTTGCGCTATATCTAATCCTTCAACCTATTGTGCTAGCTTATATTAGGATGTGACCGAAGAAATTAGATCAAAACTCAAGTGGATCGCATATATAAACGTGAAGGCACCTCAGAAAGATTTGCATTTCTATTCCCACTACTTTTATGAGGTGACTCCAGTGAAGTTCCTCGGCCTCGGGAGCGATAGCCTCAAAGGCTTTAAAAGCATCATCATCGAGACACCCTAAGTCAAAATTAGGGTACCAGCGTTGGACGTATTTTCGGCATCATTGGAAGCCAATATTAAACATCTCCTCCAGCTTGGCTATATGATCCTCAGATGGCCTAGAAGCCACCACCATGGTCGCCATCCTCTTAGGAATTGTGGCCTCAACTTCTGCCAGCTTGGCCTTCGCCTCCTCTGCTTGAACCCCTACCTCGGCTAGGTGAGATGTGAGACTCTGCATTAGATGCCCTCGCCTCCACCTCAACCACATAGGTCGCAATGTTGGGCTTCTCCCACTACTATGTAGCCAGAAAAGAGGCACTAGTGGCATAGTCCTCCTTGGAAACCCTAAGGGCCTTATGAAGGACCGCTACCTCAGCGTGGATTGCAGCTTGGGCATCCACAGCTTTAGCCCAGAGCTCGACCTCGACAAACTTGAACCTCCAATTGGGTTCCTCCAAGCGACCCCTTAAATCAATCAAAAGGTGGTGGAGGGACCCAGTAATGCCCTGAAAACAAGAAGAGGATGGAGGTCAGCAAATGCATAAGCAGATTATAAAGAGAGAGAGAGAGAGGGAGAGAGAGAGAGAGAGAGAGAGAGAGAGAGAGAGAGGAAAAAGTACTAAGAACATTATACCTGAATCTTCATCGACACCTTGGTATCAAGAAGAAGATTGGGCTGCAGGGACAATATCGTATTAACTTCTCCCTCTTCCACATGATCGTAGCCCCAATTGGCCAGGATGACCATATGTTACGGGAGAAGTGCATGTACTGCTACCCCCGACGTCCCTGCACCCGCAACTCCCTTAGGGGCCGAGCTTTGGCACTCAAAAGTACCCCCATCAACAATCTTCGCTCGCTTCTCAGCATGGATAGGAGACAAGTCCAAGTCTACTACCTCCCTTGAAGGCATGCTTGGGGGAAGAGAGCTCCATGCAGCCACAGCCGAGGTAGCTTCCTGGAGCATTATAGGAGCTACCTTGATGGCAACTCTTGCTACAACATTTGTCTCCGCCTTTGCCTGCATAGTCGGCGGTAAAGTCTCGGGAGCATGCCCCATCACCAACCTCTCTGCCGAGGGCCAGACAGCCTCGACCCCAGGTGTGTGCCGAGCAGGCGCCGAAGGAGTGACCTTCCTAATAGCAACCTTCAACCACTCCATCTTCGCTATAAAGGGGAGCCTTAACCTCTTTGCCCGGGGGCAATCTATCATTTCTACAAAGCCACACACACGCACACACACACACACACATAACTACAAGTGTCTTGCCATAAAAGGGGTTACCTGCTAGCTTGACCACCAACAAGCTGACCTACTGAAGGACGATCGAATTGATCAACCTCTTGCAATCTCGTTATCGAGCGATCCTGACTTGGTGTTGGACGATCTCAGAGAGATGGGGTTGAGTCCAAGGAAGAGTTATATAAGAAGCGACCAGATGAGTTAAACATCACAAGGAAAAAAATTGAAGCAAACTTACGTACAAACATAAAGACCACAACTCAGGTCCTGACCTGAGAAGACAAACATGGTGGTAACTCGAGCTTGCAGCCTGCCCAGCTTCGATGCGGGGACCTCCCACACTCTCGTAGCGAAGAACCACCTGTCTTTCCAGTCCTTATTAGAGGAAGGGTTGTTGGTAATAATAACCTGGCCCTTGCTTGGCCAAAAGGAAAAATATTACTAGCCACGAGATTTCGGGTTGCTCTTGGCCTGGTACAAATATAAGAGCTCATCAACATAGAGCTTGGAATGGCCAATCTATTGCCATAAAATATATCTCCAAAAGACAAATTTTCATTTGTTAGGGTTAAGTTGTTCTAGGCAAGTGTCAAACGGTGTAGCCCCTCTTACCAGTAGATGGAAAGGCAACCACAGGCCGCGGAAAAAGAAAATTGGATAAAGGGCCACCTCCCTGTTGGAGGATAACCCAAAAATTCTCTAGCTCAGGGAAGCCGTATTCCCATCAAGTCTGGGATCCCAAAGTTTGATCGGATGGCTTGTAAATCTTCTGATCACAGTCGGGAAATACAAATGTTGGCCAATAAGGCCGCCCCAGGGGAAGACAAGGAGACTACATCCGCTTCCAGTGGAGAAGCCTCCCAACCATGAGGTGCCATCTCCGGTGATGTTTTCCTCAAGATGCAACCAACCTAGAGTCCATGTTATTATGTATAAACTCCCGGCGGAAGGATCCTAAGACAGAAGCTCCCCTTGAGATCTCCTCGGAAGACATAGTGGCAGTGAGAAAACTGACAACGAACAAAAAGAAAAATGGGAAGGAACACAAAGGAGGCGTACTAGAAAGATCAAGTCATTATACAATTGCAAGTGGATGATAGAAGGACCCACATGACAGGGGAAGAAGAAGACAAGTTGGTAGAGGTTGAACCTTGCTTGACTTGGTGGATGCACAATGAGGGGGAGGCCTCTATTTATAAGGGACAATGCCATTAATGCTAGCAGCATTCACGAGGGTACGAAGAGACGCCTTGATCCACAACCTCAACCACGTGGCAGCACAGGGCTCACCCTGGAGGAGCATTAAATGATGTAGAGATAGGTGTCAACTTATGAGTCATCTGAGAGATGAAACGACGCTTGCTACTCAGTACACGACTCCTTATACAACGGAACTGCCATAATATCCTTTTCGATTCTTACCCTCATCACTAGGAGATGAAATCGAAAAAGAAGGACATACCTAGCTATCTACTTACAATTTAAACTTTGAAAACTCCCGTGCTTATATATCAATTCAAACTCTTACTTCCCAAGCTCATGAATGTTGAACTCGGAAGTAGAGGGCAATTGTTATGTGAAAAACTAAACTGACTAGTCATATGAGGCATGTGACAAAGAATCGACAGATTAACTTCCCTGAGCCCTCGACACATCAACCACTTGGGAAGACGAGCTGAGCTTCAATGAGAGACTTGCCTACTGGGCAAATCTAGTCAAGCTCAGAGATTGGTAATGAAACTCTCCAACCAACTTGACCATCTTAACCGAGCTGTCTAAACAACCCGACCTCGACCTTAGAAACTAACCTCTATTTTGGGATAGAAATATCAAAAGAAAATCTCACATCGTAGTAGGCCAGGATTGATCCGATGAGATTCCAGTTGAAAATTACGTCGATCAAGGTGGAATCAAAGATATTCCAAAAAACAAATCCCTATTTCAATACGAGTTCATCTAACGTATTTGAGAGATCTATAAAGATAAGCAGACTGCTTAGAGAACCTATAAATATGTCATCTGCCTTGGGTAAAAGGTCTGCCCATGAATCTTAACTCCAACTACACCGGTGTTCATCTACCTTACTTAGGCATCGAAGCATCCCCAGCCATAACCGACACCTCCGTTGTCCTTTGTTCTCTGCTGTTGCAGGTACTTAGGATCCTATAAGTGGAGTTGCCGGTTTAACCGGATTCAAACAATAACACAGACCATTCATTGGCGGGGTCCTGCCCGTATCGATTACATAAGAAGGTTCTCAGTCATTGAAAATCTCTGTCCACACAGGGTAAATTTGGATAGGAAGGATCTCACTCACTGGAGATCTCTCTATCCACACAAGGGAAATTTGGTACTCGCATTGAATCCACATTCCGACTTCTTACCTTCAATTATTGGACGCTTTAACGCTAAAAATGGACCTTTGCGTGTTTTCATTACTAACCGTTTCCCCATCCCGACAGGGAGGTAATCAAAATGGACTATTCAGTACAGTCATTGACTAGATTTTAAATTCATTGGTGGAATGGTAGACCATACTTTTGGTAAGTATTACAGCAACAAATAAAATAAATTATATCAAAATTATATACGGTAGGCACGTGAAGATTGTCTTTTTGAATTTAATATCAATTATAAAATGAAATCTAGGCCATACTTTTGATAAGTTTTGAAATAACAAATAAAATAAACTATCTCAAAATGATTGATGATTGTCACGTGGCCACTGGTTATAAATTTATTCTCAAGTTGTGTTTATTCTTTTGTATTATTAACCCAATCTAAAATTATTTTTATATCCATACAAAAGACTTTTAGGCCTGAGGTGGGCCCTCTTCATGAGCAAGCTCAGACAATGGGACGTGGATTGGATGGTGACCCTACATCAGCTAGGTAGCAGGTGGAAAAGCATTGTGGCCCCACCATGATGTATGTGTTTCATACAGACCGCGCAACTATTTTGCTAGTTTATTTTAGGTTATGGGCACAAAAATGATGCAGATCCAAAGTTCCAGTCGACCGCATTATAAGAAATAGAGGGGATTGAATACTTAACGTTGAAAAATTTTCAAGGGCCCACCACAATATTTATGTACCATCCAACCTGTTCATAGACTCACATAACTTTGGATGAAGGGAAAACACAAACATCAGCTTCAATTAAAACTTTTATGCCCCAAGAAGTAGTTTTCAACAGTAAGCAATTTATCGCCACTGCTTCCTATGGCGTGGTCCACTTGAACTATTGATGTGCCTCATTTTTTGGGTCAAGCCCTAAAATGAGTTGCCAAAATGGATTGATAGTGCGGATAAAAAAGTTACATCATGATGAGGCCCATCTACTTTTCCTCTAGCTACTTGGCTAGTGTAAGGTCGCCGGCCAATCTTGTGCGGTGGACAAAGGATGCCAACTGCTAGTGAAAGGAAGCTAGGTGGGGTCTACCATGTTATTCATGAGAAATTGGCCTATCCATCACAGGAAATAGACAAAAAAGAAGCAAATCCAAAAATTAAGTGGGCAGAATAACAACAAAAAGTAACGAAACAGCTGCCATTGAGACCTCCGTTGTCAACCGTGATGTTTAATATTCTTCGCTGGTTCGTGTCATGCAACCCACTTGAGTTTTGTATCTTCCTAAGTTAAATGCCCATGCTGTAACATGATTTGAAAACATGGATCACATTATTTGAAAACAAGGAACAGTGGAGTAGATTTCTCAGAAACATAAGTACGGAATCTTTACTTATCTTCCTGTCGGACAATATGCGTCCCTTAACAATGAAGGCCGGGCTGCAAAGCCTCACTAAGCAGTAAGGTCCTGTGGCCACCAACTGAACTCGGATTTCTTAGTGTAACACACGTCTAGGTATACTGTGAGTCCTCTATCTATCTATATATATATATATATATATATATATAACGCCTGCGCACCTACATACGTATGCACCTTTACACACGTGTTATAGGTTTCTAATCCCATGTGATGCGGAATCCCATGAAACCCCGTATAATTGTTTTTACACGGGCACACATACCCCACGTTAAAGTGTGATGCGGACTCCCATGAAACCTCATATAATTGTTTTTACACAGGCACACGTACCCCCACACTAAAGCCGGAGTACAACCAGTATATGGCCCACAGCCTTTTTAAGCCCACGGCCTTTTTACCTTTCAAGAATAATCCCTAGCTGTACGGCCTCATATCTCAGGTCGAAAATGCCCCTGCGATCGCCTGGTGCTCCAAGACGGGCGCTTACGTCTCTTCGAACTCTGGGTTGCACAAATGGTTCAAAAGCTATTAAAGTTACGTGACCCCACAGTTATGTATTTATTATATCTACAACATTCATCCATATTTTGAGATCATTTTGAAGCATTATCAAAAAAAAAAAAATCATACCCAAAGATCAACTGGACCACACCACAATGAGTAGCAAGAAAATTAACTTTCACTGTTAAAAATTTTGTAGGGCCCACCATAACATTTATTTTCCATCCAATCTATTAATAAGGTCACAAGGCCGGATGAAGAGGAAAAAAATTTTTTATAATGATCCAAAACTTCTGTAACGCCTAAGAGGGTTTCAATGGTAAATGTTCAATTTCCCACTACCTTTTACAGTGTGGTCCACTTGAAAGTTAGCTCGATCTTCTTTTTTGTCTCAAGCCTTAATATGAGCTCGTCAAATAGATGGACAGTTTAGATATAACACAGACCTCATGATGGTACCCATAAAAGCAATGAAAATTCCAAGTCAAAAAAAAAAAAGTGTTGTGGCTGAGACATGGCTATCATTACGGTTCTAATCCGTAACCATAGGATAATTGTTTCAATCAACCATGAACCACGGATTCCACAGTTCCACTACAGCTTGCTGTAGGATTTGGGGATAGATCGCAGAATCCCTGATTCAAACAAAAGGCCTATGGCTATGAATTATAACCGCAGCTATAGCCGTATGCTGTGCACTTCTTTTCTTTTAATTTTTTCCTTTTATTTTTTATTTTATTTTATTTTTTGCATGAAAAATTTTATTTTACCTACATTTTTTCTCTTACACATATTTATATAAATATGTATATATAAGTATATAAAAATAATAATAATAAAATAAAAATAAAAATCTCTCCTTCTTTCATTTCTTTCTTTATTCATATAACAAAAATATCTTCTAAATCAAAATTACCCACTTGATGTACCTTATATGATTTTGGGATAGGAGAAGCTATTTTAGCCAACCAACCTGGTTATTTTTTAAGAATCCATTGGGTCGATGGTCAAAAATGCATGAAAATGACGGTGAAGTGAAGGGAATTGGCCATGAAGTGCATCAAAATGACCGTGAATCTAAACGGAATCGGCAAAATTGACCGTGAAATGCATAAAAATGACCATGAAGTGAAGCGAATTGACTATGAAATGCATGGAAATGACCGTGAAGTGAAGCGAATTGACCATGAAGTGCATCGAATTGACCGTGAATCTAAACGGAATCGTTGGAAATTACCATGAAATGCATGGAAATGATCGTGAAATGAAGCGAATTTACAGTGAAATGAATGGAAATGACCATGAAGTGAAGGGAATTGACCATGAAGTGCATGGAAATAACCATGAATCTAAACGGAATCGCCAGAATTGACTGTGAAATGCATGGAAATGACCGTGGAGTGAAGCTAATTGACCATGAAATGCGTAGAAATAACCGTGAAGTGAAGCGAATTGACCGTGAAGTGCATCGAAATGACCGTGAATCTAAACGGAATCGTTGGAAATGACTATGAAATGCATGGAAATGACCGTGAAATGAAGCGAATTTACCATGAAATGCATGGAAATGACCGTGAAATGAAGCAAATTTGCCATGAAATGCATGAAAATGACCGTGAAGTGAAGGGAATTGACCATGAAGTGCATGAAAATGACCATGAATCTAAACGAATCGCCGGAATTGACCATCAAATGCATGGAAATGACTGTGAAGCGAAGCGAATTGACCATGAAATGCATGGAATGACCGTGAAGTGAAGAGAATTGACCGTGAAGTGCATGGAAATGACCGTGAATCTAAATGTAATTGCCGGAATTAACCGTGAAATACATGGAAATGACCGTGAAGTGAAGCAAAATCACCGTGAAGTGCATGGAAATGACAATGAATCTAAGGGCATGTTTGATTTCGGGTGAAATGGTAAATACCGTGTAAAAAAATAATGATTATTTCCCTATGCATTTATAACATACTTGATTTGACTGCTTACTTTTTGACATAAAAATCAAGAATATTGTAAAATATCTGTGGGTCCCACTGTGATGCATTTTGCTTATCCACACCATTTATCCATTATTTCAGTTGAATTTATAGCATGAGTAAAAAAATGAGGCATATCCAAAACTCAAGTGGACCACATTATACGAAAAAGGAAATTAAATAATGTCTGTTAAAAACTTTGTGGGGCCACTGTTTCTTTTGGCGTGGGCCACTTGAGTATTGGATCTACTTTATTTTTTGTCTCATGCTTTAAAATATTGTAGTAAAATAGATGGACGGAATGGATATATCATATGCATTATCATGCAGTTCAAAAATTAAAGTTACTTCTTTTGAACCAATTTCAAAGACACGAATTCCTACGAATTTTCAAACACGTGAATCAGGGAGAATTACCATTTACCGTGTATTTACTATTTCTTTGAAAAAACAAACAGGCCCTAAACAGAATCGCAGGAATTGATCGTGAAGTGAAGCGAATTGAACGTGAAATGCGTGGAAATGACCGTGAACTGAAGGGAATTGACCATGAAGTGCATGGAAATGACCGTGAATCTAAAAGGAATCGCCAGAATTGACCGTGAAATGCATGGAAATAACCGTGAAGTGAAGCGAATTGACCGTGAAATACGTGAAAATGACCGTGAAGTGAAGTGAATTGGCTGTGAAGTGCATCGAAATGACCGTGAATCTAAATAGAATCGCTGGAAATGACCATGAAATGCATAGAAATGACTGTGAAATGAAGCGAATTGACTGTGAAATGCATGGAAATGACCGGGAAGTGAAGGGAATTGACCCTGAAGTGCATGGAAATGACCATGAATCTAAATGGAATCACTGGAATTGACCATGAAATTCATGAAAATGACCATGAAGTGAAGCGAATTGACCGTGAAATGCATAGTATATACACATAGGCAAAAGGTACTATGCGCTCGACCTCACGAGTCCGTCCCATGAGGTCGAGCTGTGTGGGCCCCACCATGGTGCATTTCGAACATCTACCCCATCAGTCAAATACGCCATTCCACCGTGGGCCAAGGTCTCAAAAATCAAGTCAATCCGTGACTTGTGTGGGCCACACCACATACAGAAGTGGAGAGGGGCCGTGCAACCATTAAAACATTCATAATCATTTTTGGGGCCCACAAAAGATGTGGTTTGCAAATCCAGCCCATCCATTATGTGTGTCCCACTTGTATGAGGGTTCAGACCAAGTTTCAACAGCATTCAAAACTCAGGTGCGCCCCACCAAGTGCTTTTATATGTTTTAACGGTGTTTCACATGATTTTAGATGGTATGGCCCACCTGAGTTCCGTATACGGCTGATTTTTAGGATATTCCATAATTTAAAGGGTACCCATCAAATGCCCGGTGTTGATGGTCGACACACATCACAATGGAGCCCACACAGCTCGACCTCATGATAGCTTATCGTGAGGTCGAGCGCATAGTACCTTTTCCCATACACACACAGAGGAATGGTCATTTGCACACCTTCTTATGTGAGTACTTGTGCACACCTTTGCACACATGTCATGTGCACACAATTTGAACAGTCTACATGATGAACCACTCCTTAAAACCTTACAAGCCCAACTTTCGGCCCGATAAAAACTCTAGTGAGCTATGGCAAATAGAGTTTTGGATCAAGTTGAAAATTCGGCCCATAGAGTTTCAAAGGGTGCCGCATCACATGCATTATTCAGATTATGTGCCCATGACACGTGTGCAAAGGTGCTCACAGGTGCTCAGGCAAGGTGTGTAGGTGAGCATTCATCTATATATATATATATATATATATATATATATATATATATATATATATATATATATATAGAGAGAGAGAGAGAGAGAGTCATGATCACGTGTGTACCTTTGCACACATGTCTTAGCATCTAATCCGAATGGTCCATGTAATGCAGGATTCAATGAAACCCCAAGGGACAAATTTTCACCTTGATCTAAAATTCCGGTGAGCCATGGCAAAGAGAAATGCAAATCAAGGGAGAAAACTGTTTTCATTTTTCACAGTCCTCCAAAGTTTTGGATCAAAGTAAAAATTTGGCCCGAGGGGTTTCATGAGGTGATGCTTCACGTGGACTATCACGCCCCAAACTCGGAAATCGGGCTCACAAAATTTTCGATCGCCGAATCTGGCGCCGACAGCCTCCGTAGTACCCCATTCTCGACTCCCGGCACCCATATACCAGGTTCCGATCCTGGGATGCTACAAGGAGGATTTTTTTTTATATCCATTTAATTCATACTGAGCATAACATAAGCATAACCCACAAACAATAACCACAAGAACACCACCACAAAATTCACTATGATCAAAAACTTTTGAGTACAATGCGTCTGAAGGAAAATACAAGATAATACAAGTGCGGGAACTCCAAAAGCTCGGCTGCACGCTCCAACGATAGCGAGACTAAGGTTGCGTCCTGGTGTCACCTGCACGCATCAATCGTGCATAAGCTTATAGAAAGCTTAGAGGGTGGTGTAAGTGTGTGCGCAATATAAGCGTGCTCAGAATGTAAGGTCAGAGTAATGCAGAATTATGCTGATGAATACATGAAAACAATCAGCCGTACTAAGGTTATGCAGTGCAAGATGTGAATGCGATCGGCCCCATCTAGGCCATGCGATGCAGAATGTAAGTCAAGCATATCAATCCTCATCCGCATATCAATGCAGCTCCTTACTAGAGCATCAAGTTAATACGGTTCTCAATTTGGATAATCACCGGGATCTAGTACACTCTACGCCAACTTGTCGTCCCTATCCGAACGCACAACTAGGAGAGCAAAAGAGACCTCACTATCCGCCTGCCAATATCGGGCCCGGCTCGTCAATAGCGGACCGATTTCTCAAGCTAGTCAAACTCAACTTAGAAGTTGCCCCCTCACTCAGGCGGGTAAGGTCACACCCCTTTCCAACCGACCACAACACAGTGGGAGACGCGGCCTACTGGTATACAGCCCTCGAGCGCTCGTGTATCCACTCGGTCTCGACGTTGGAGTCATCCTCTAGTACCATCGAGTTTAGGAATTTTCACTCAGGGACATCTATGGCGCCCGTATACTAGAACCAAACATTTTCAATATCCAATCCATCCACCCATGATGCATCTATGGAGGCTATGGCCTTGATGTCGCTAAGGTATACAATAATCACAATCATACAAATGCAAGTGCATGAGTCACACTACCAGTCATGCAACAGTCCTACGTGTACCATGCACTCATGTAAGGCAACTCCGCCTATCAGGGAGTCCATAAACAGTTCGCCCGAAGGTATATGCTGTGATCAGTCACTCCTCATATCAGTCATACATATGATGCGTATGATAATGAATCGTGAATCTATACTAAACATGTATATAGAGATGGGCTCTGCGTATAACTGAGATGGGCCGAGACAGCCTACTTAATACAAGTATGGGCCTATTAGTGGGCCTTAGGGAGGGTGACAATGCAGACATTTAACCGACGTCATCCTTACAATGTGGGCATCTAACCATCATTGTTCCTAAGGCATTACTTGCTATAAATGTCATATATGCCATGGAGGGATCTCGCATTGCAATGGACCTAGTTGTACCCAATTAGGCCTTAAGTACATCAATTGGGCCGTATCATATGGGCTTTACATTCATCAAATAGATCACCTCAATGAGCCTCACCAATGGGCCTTAGGTCCTTTGCAATGGGTCATAACCCATGAGCCTTAGAATTCATTAAAAAAAATGAGCCCAATCACATGAGCTTTATGTGCATCAAATAGGCCTAATCACATAGGTCTTATATATACCAAAGTGGGCCTCAAAAATGGGCCAAAAATACATCAAATGGGCCTACACACATGGGCCCATATATAATAAAGTGGGCCTTAGTGGGCGGGCCACAAATACATTAAGATGGGCCTCAACAATGACCTAAAAAAAAATCTCAAAATGGTTGGACGGTTTGGATGAAACTCTTGCATCATGGTAAGCTCCCATGTGGGCCCACTATAACATTTATTTTCCATCCAATCCTGGACCCACTGAAATGCTTATTTGCCACCCAACCTGTTGGTAAGACCACGTGAGCAAGGGCTCCCCTATAATGTTTATTTTACATCCAACCTGTTGATAAGGCCATGTGGCAAGGGGCCCACCAAAATGTTTATTTTCCATTCAAACCTGTTGATAAGGTCATATAGACCCAGGGCCCACCAAAATGTATATTTTCTACCGAACATGGGCCCACTGGAATGTTTATTGCCATCCAAACTTGTTCATAACATCACGTGGGCCAGGGCCCACCGTGATGTCTATTTTACACCCAATCTGCTCATAAAATCACGTGGGCCAGGGGGGCCACGGTGATGTATATTTGCCACCCAAACCGTCCACGGGTCACTTGGACCATGGGACACGGTGATGTGTATTGCCATCCAATCTATCCATGAGGCCGCGGTTGGGGGCCCACCACAAGGTGGTTCTCCAATCCAGCCCACTCATTATGTGTGTCCCACCTAAAGGAGGGTTCAGACTAAGTTTCAGCCATGTCCAAATATCAGGTAGGCCCCACCAAGTGCTTTTATATGTTTCAGGCATGTCTTCACATGATTTTAAATGGTATGGCCCACCTGAGTTCCGTATATGGTTGATTTTTGGGGACAGCCCCTATTCAAAGGGGACCTCTCAAATGCACGGTATTGATGGTTGACACACATCACAGCGAGGCCCACAGCTGGGCCGTGAGGGTTAGCCCAAACCGGCCGCCCGCCCATCTGGCGTCTGCAGCAGCAGCGTCTGACGCTGCTACCTCTACTCTTTTTCTTTTCTTTTATATGTGGGGCCCACAATAAGATGATCCAATTCATCTATTGTGTGTGTCTCACGTGGTGGACCGTTCAGTCCAAATTTAGGATGCATCCAAATTTCAGGTAGGTCCCACCAAGTGCTTTTACATGTCTTAGGCATGTCTTCACATGATTTTAGATGGTATGGCCCACCTGAGATCCGTATATGGCTGATTTTTGGCATGGACCCCACTGCCCTAAGGGGCCACAGGATGAACGGGGTGGACGATCCACATACATCATGGTGGGGCCCACGGCTGGGGCTGTGGGTCCCTGCCCATACGCCCGTCCGCCGCTGGCAGCAGGCGCTGCCTGCGCCGTCAGCAATAGCAGCAGCGCTGCTGCTTTGTTTATTTTATTTTTTTTTTGAAAATTTATATTTCTGGAGTTTTTAATAGGTGGGGCCCACATCAAAAAAATCCAGTCCGATCATTGGATTCTACGGCCCTGGATCGACCCGATGAGACCAATAAGCGACATGTTTTTGGCATAAAGAAACGTCGGGGTGGATTTTGAACGGTGGGGCCACTGTTTTGTTTGTTACGGCCTGCCAGATTATTGGATTGGCCCCAAATTTTGACTCAACGCCTAAAATTAGGTGGAGAATGGGATGGACGGCGTGGATTAAACCGATACATCAAGGTGGAGCCTACACAAGCGGCCCAGTCAATAAATTTGAAATCAAGCTGATATTTCCGTTTTCCATTCACTGTCGTCCAGCGTCCTAGACGCTGGACGGTTTTGGATATAACACATATTAAGGTGAGGCCCACGTGAACATGGCCCACCCATAGAAATCTGACATTTGGGTTTGCCCATCATCTTTAATATAGGGCTCACATGGCTTGGATGGCCATAGGGTCCACTTGATGGATGGTTTAAATGCCACATACACATCATGTGGGCCACAAAATAAAGAAAGAAAGTGGAGAGAGAGAGAAATCCAAGTGATGGAGGGACCCCAGTATTATGGGCCCTCCCTTGCATGATCTACAACATACATTAAGTGGGTCCCATTTCATATGGGCCTATCGATCAAAATCTACGGTGGAGATCCTCTCTCCACCGAAATGAACGGTCTAAATGACCATGTTATGCAAAGGAAGTAAACATCATGGTGGAGTCCATGGAGAATGGCCCCATCATGGATCAATCTTGAAATCAAAGTAGGCCATTGGCCACATCAAGGGTCCAAAGTGAAATCCATACCATCGGTTGGTAGGCCTTACTTGGCCCATCATCAAAATGAGAAATCTACACCTATAGAAGCACCTACCGTCCGATCTTCTTGGTTCGTTGGAAAGCCGACCTCCTTGTGCTTCACTTTGATGGAGGGAGATGAAGATTCAAGGGCTACGATGGAAGATTTTTGGGATAGAAAGTGGGCCACACTATTCACTCCTCTTTTTCTCTCCTTGGAAAAATTGTGGACGTGTGAGGCTTATGGTTTGCTTGGGATTTTGATTTTGAGAAAGAGAGAGAGATGTGATGGTTGAGAGAAGTGATGGGTGATGTGGTGGTTGGATGGAGTGATGGAAGTGATGTGAAAGTTGACTTTAGGTTGCTTGTGTAAGAGGGAGGTATGGGTTGTTGTACTTGACTTGATGTATGATGTGCACTTGATTGATGGGATTGATTGATTGATTGATGGGACATCTCGTAGAGATTCCCTTGTAATCTGTAACGTACGGTGTTTCTTCGAATTAAACGCGAGCCTATATCTTCTACCCTGGGAATCGGGTCGGTGCGCGAGTCGCGGTGTTAGAACCGCGGCGACGGCGCGGTCGCTAAGGTACAGGTTTCGGGTCGAGTCAACTCTGATATGCGGGACTCGGCTTAGGCTCGATCATAAACGTCAAATACAGGTCGAAGATTGCCGAAATTCGACTGGAAGGTTCGCGGAAGTTAACGGAACGGTACGGTCTAGGATATGGGTCTTACATGGACCGTTCAGATTTTGAAGTCACATCAAGTATGATGAGTTCTCAAAAAAGTTCAATGCGAAGTACTGTGTAACTGAGCATTCGGCTGTGTGTGGAAATGGTACCATGAGTTTGACCTTATGGGAACTTCCCATGAAGTCAAGCTGTGTAAGCCCCACTGTGATGCGTGTCGAATATCTACCTCATTAGTCAGATGCATCATTCATGGTGGGCCGCGAGATTAAAAATCAAGTCAATCTATGACATGGTGGGCCACACCACATGCAACAGTTGAGAGGGGATACCCTCCCATTAAAACATTCATAATCATTTATTGGCCCCACCTAGGTGTGGTTCACAAATCCAGACCATCCATTACGTGTGTCCCACTTGGATGAGGGGTCAGACCAAGTTTTAGCTGCATCCAGGTAACTCAGGTAGGCCCCACCAAGTATTTTTGATATATATTAGTAATGTTTTCACATGGTTTTAGATGGTATAGGCCACTTGAATCCCATAACCTAAAAGGGACCCATCAAATGCAGGGTGTTGATGTACGACACACATCATAGTGGGACCACAAAGCTTGACCTCATGGAAAGTTCACATGAGGTTGACGTATGGGAAATAGTAATATATGGTCGACCTCATGGAACTTTCAGTGAGGTTGAGCTGTGTGGGCCCACCATCATGTGTCTAACATCAACACCGTGCATTTGATGGGTTCCCATTAGGTTATGGGATATCCTAAAAATGAGCCCTATATGGAATTCAAGTGGGCCATACCATTTAAAACCATGTAAAGACATTCCTAAAATATATAAAAGTACTTGGTGGGGGCCACCTGAGTTACTTGGATGCAGCTGAAACTTTGTGTGACCCCTCATCCAAGTGGGACACAATGAATGGTCCGAATTTGTGAGCCACATCTAGGTGGGCCCAATACCTGACTGTGAATGTTTTAATGGGGGGGTAAGCCCACAGCTGTTTTATATGGTTGGCAAAGAAAATTTTCATCTGGGTGATGGTTTATCCAAGGTGGAACCCAATGTCAATGGTTAGATCACTCAGCCATGTGGGCCCCACTGGTAAACTGAATCCAAATGCTCCCATAATTTCTTTATTTATTATTGTGTGACACCTCACATGGAATATGCGTGATCAGACAATAGTAGGCGCCGGGACGGACACGTCAGCTCTGACCATGGAATGGGCCATGTCACTTCTATTGAACCATCCAGATGTAATGGAGAAAGCTAAAACTGAGCTCGACATGCATGTAGGACCTCGTTTGTTAGACGAATCAGATCTGGCCAAGCTTCCATACCTCCATTGCATCATCAACGAGACTCTCCGATTGTATCCAGTGGGCCCACTTATACTGCCTCATGAGTCATCTGAAGAGTCCATTGTTGGAGGTTTCGATGTTCCACGTGGCACAATGTTATTGGTCAATGTGTGGGAAATTCACAGAGATCCCAAGCTATGGGTGGACCCCAACGATTTCAAGCCGGAGTGATTTTAAGGTCCAGAAGGGTCAAAGGAAGGCTTGAAGATGATAGAATTTGGTTCCGGAAGGCGGGGGTGTCCGGGTGAAACTCTAGCTCTACGGATGGTGAGCCTGTCATTGGGGACCTTGATCCAATGCTTTGAGTGGAAACGAGTCGGAGAGGAGAAAGTAGACATGGCTGAAGGAGTTGGGCTCCTCATGTCTAAGGTCTATCCTTTGAAGGCACTCTACAAACCACGCCACACTATGTTCAACGTACTTTCTCAGCTTTGAAAACTGGACATAGCTTTGAGTCCGTTTGCCACACGTTTGCTTTGGATGGTATATCCTGAATATTTTCATTTTATGAATATTTCTGTTGTAATGACAATCTAGGTCTTGTGTTTGGCACCAACTATACTAATTGGCACAACCTCTTGAAAGATTATGCCTTATATTAATAATGCCACACATCCACCACCACTCTGTTGTTGTACGCTTATGTGAGGTTGAATATATATATATATATATATATATATATATATATATATATATATATATATATATATATATATATATATATATATATATATATTTCTATTGTAATTGAACGTGCACATAAAATTGTGTAACTACGGGATTTGTTTCATATTTCAATTGTAATTCTCACATAGGCTGTGTGTGTGTGTGTAATTGAGAATATGGTGTATCTCTCAGAGCTTTCTAATTCGTCTAATTCATTCCAAAGGGTTTCAACAACTCGTATGGGTGGTTCGAGGCTTATTCGAATAAGGTAATCTTTATCTCTAGTAATTTTTTACTTTCATAGTGTATTATTGTCACTTTGTGCCATGTTTTTTACACGTATGGGTTTTTTCATGTAAAATTTGGATTGTTTGTGTTTAAACTTAATTATGTGTTTGAAGTACTTTGCTTGATTCATCTCTGTATGCTTCCACGGTTCCCCAACAAGTGATATAAGAGCTTAACGTTGGGAAGCAAATTAAATTTGAAAGCATAGTATCAATGGCTTCTAATTCAAAGTTCGATATTTAAAAATATTTCAGAAAAAATAATTTTGAACTATATAATGTCAAGATGACTAGTCTCCTAGTTTAGTAAGGTTTAGGCGATGTCCTCATTGAAAAATAGCCGGAATCTATAACTGAATATGAATGGAACAAAATAGATAAGAAAGCGAGAACCTTTATCCAATTGTGCTTAATGGATGAGGTCCTCTATAATGTCATGAGAGAGAAAACTGCAACAAGTACATGAGCGAAATTAGAGAACATCTATGCCAAAAAAAAAAAAAATCTCTTGAAAATTGTTTGTACTTGAAGCTTTGGTTGTTCAATTTGAAGATGACATATCGGGCTGATGTTGAGACCCAAATTATTAACTTTAACAAATTGATTTGTAAATTACTGAATGTTAAGGAAACAATGAAAGATAAGGATCAGGCACATATTATGTTAAATTATCTCTCAGCTTCGCATAAGTCATTCAAGGACTCTTTGTGCACCGGTAAAATGACCAGTAGCCTCGATACTATTAACTCATCCGTTCAGTTGAAGGCGATGAGAAAGAAAAGTGGTGATGTTGGGTACCAATACAGATGCACTGGTTACGAGGGAACGGAATTCTAAACGGGACAATGGATCTTCCTGATTGAGGTCCAAATCCAAGGGTAAGGGAAAAGAAAAGTTAAAGTGCTGAAATTGTGAAATGTCATGGCACATGAAGAATGATTACACGAATCCTTAACGTAAGAAAAGAGAACTCATAGGCTTCTTTCAATGAGGCCAACACTATAGAGTCTGATGTAGATACAAGTGGTTATGAAGTATTATCAGTGTTCATGGTCGGACACTCATACGATGAACGCAAGGATGAGGGTGATCATGGGCTTGTTGGTTCACCAGTCACGTGATATTGTGATCCCATGAAAATTCTCTTAACTCCCTCATTACTAGTTGGATTAGGATGATCATGGGCTTGTTGGAAGGATAATTCAATGAAATTTCAAATGGAATTTAAATCATCTCATTTGGATATCGTTTGAGCTTTTAAAAGTGAGCCCAAAGTAACAATTGTAGTCTGGACAAATCCGCAATCATTGGTTTTCTAACATTGTGCGACCTTACGTAACTCCCTCGTTACAAGTTGGATCGAAGTGATCTTGAGCTTATTAGAAAGATAATTCAATGAGATTTCAAATGGGATTAGAATCATCTTATTTGAACTGTTTAACCTTTCAAAAGTGTGCTTAAAACAGTCATCATGGTCTCAACAAAGTCATGATCACAATATTTTAAGCATCGTGCGATCTCACGAAAACTCTCATTACTCCATTATAGGTTAGCTCAAGGCGATCTTGGGCTTAATAGAAAGATAATTCGATGAGCTTTTAAATGGGACTAGAATCATCTCATTTATTCATTATGTCACATTCTAAAAATAAGCCCAAAGTAGCAATCCAAGCTATATGGATGAAGTCGCGGTCGTTATTTTCCAGCATCATGTGTTCATACAAAAATACTCATAACTCCCCCATTATTGCTATGATCTGGACAATATTTGGCTCGTTAGAAAGATAATTTAATAAGCTTTTAAATGGGACTAGAATCATTTCATTTAAATACCCTTTGAACTTTTTAAAGTGTGCTCAAAGAAATAATCCCTATCTAGACAAAGCTACGATTCCAATTTTTCCATAATCACACTATTCCCTTTCTTTTTTTTTTTGTTAGTTTGTTAGTACACACCCACTGTCAGTACACACTGGCTGCACTGTTAGCCACCCCCACTAGGGATTGATACAAAGACCTCAAGTGTTGAAACGAGGTATCTCCACTCAATCTACCAGTTAAGCTAGAAAGCATGAAAGCATGAAAGCTCATCAAAATGTAAAAGTTACCATTGGAGAAGTAGTTAGAAAGCATGAAAGCTCATCAAAATCCAATAATATGAAAGAAGATTTAGCCTGAGAGTATTGATAGAAGAAAGTGCAAGTGCAGAGGAGAAGGTACCGAGCGTATACGCAGACGCAAGGCTTGGTGCAGGGCATTTTCGTTAAAAAGAAAAAGAAAAATAAGTTAAAAATGTCTTGTTATTTTGAGCAACGAAAGGGAAATTGACCGTACTCGCCTCGAAGTTTGGGCGAATTACCTCGAACGCTATGACACTCCATATATTCCCTAAAGGGCCTTCTGACATGCTTTTGAAAATTACTTGAACCAAAATGCCCTTATCCTTGTTTCAGTAGTTATATAGTTTTCCTGGGAAGAAGAAGTTACGTTGTATTTAATGCCAAGAAAGTAAGGTGTACGGAACCCTTTTTTGCATGCAGGCAAGGACCAAGCTTGTGGGGCCCACATTGATGTATGTATATAATCCATGCCGCCTATCCTTTTTGTCATGTCATTTTAATGGCTAGGACCCAAATATCAGCCTAATCAAGAGCTCGTGTGGGGCACATAATAGAAAACAATGGGGACAATAGAACTCACTGTTGAAACTTTCCAGGCTCACTCACTGTGATGTTTGTTAGAAGAGGACACTGCCCAAGTCAAGACCTTTTTAGGCCCACACCGAGCAGGCCGACAAGGTGGACGGAATGGATCACCCCATTGTGGGCCTTAGACTATTATATCAATGGTTATCCTTTCATTTGGTAGTAAAGGACGTGAACATGTAACAACTGCGACCCATATAACATGCGAACCACAACCCATATAACATGATAACTACGACTCATGACAATTACGACCCATGAGAATCACAACTCATGACAACTACGACCCTTACCACATTACAACCATGACCCTTACCACATTACAACCACGACTCAGGTATGAGTCGTGGTTGCCATGAGGTAAGGGTCATGGTCATGAGGTAAGGTTCTTGGTTGTCATGCTATACGGGTCGAAGTCTTCATTTTATAGGCCTTAGCAAGGACCATCTAGTGGGGCCTACATTGATGTATGTGAATAATTCATGCCACCCATCTTTTTTGTTGTGTCACTTTAGGGTTAGTTGGATGGATTGGATCACCCCATGTCAGGATTTTTTATGCCCACGATGAGCTGGTTGACAAAGCGTATGGATCGAATCACCTCGTGTGGGCCTTAAGTTATGGTACCAATGGTTTGGTAGAAGATGAAATGAATACGTGGATACCACGATCCATGCAACATGACAACCACGACCTATATAACATGACAACTACGACCCATGCAAACAACGACCCATATGGGCCCACATTGATGTATGTGTATAATCTATGCCGCGTATCCTTTTTTCTGGGTCATTTTAAGGTAGCGTCCAATATCAACAACATCCCTTTGTGAGTAAAAACCACGATCCATTGTGCATATGAACCATGATCCTTTATATGGATCATGGTTGTCAGTAGCAAGGGTTGAGGTTGTCATATTATATGGGTCGTGGTTGTGAAGTTATATGGGTCATGGTTGTCATGGGTCGTAGTTACCAAGTTATATGGGTCGTGGTTGTCATGTTATATGGGTCGTGATTGTCATGGGTTGTAGTTGTTATATTATATGGGTCATGGCTATCAGGATTTTTTTGGCTAATGGCAAGCTGTCTAACAAGGTGGATGAGTCAGATCACCCCACTATGGGTCTTAAACTATGGTACTAGTGATTTGGTAGAAAAGGAAGTGAACACGTTAAAAACCATGATCCATTCAACATGACAACCACGACCCATATAACATGGCAACTACGACCCATGCAAACCAAGACCCAAATGGGCACACATTAATGTATGTGAATAATTCATACCGCTCATCCTTTTTGTTGTATCATTTTAGGGGTAGGATTAAATATCAACCACGGCCCTTTATGGATGAAAAACATGATTCATTGTGCATGTGAATCACGACCCTTTATATGGATCATGGTTGTCATGTAGTAAGGGTTGAGGTTGTCATATTATATGAGTCATGGTTGTGAAGTTATATGGGTCGTAGTTGTCATATTATATGGGTCATGGTTGTGTATGAATAATTCATGCCGCCCATCCATTTTGCAGTGTTATTTTAGGGGTAGGGCACAAATATCAGCCTGATCTAACGCTCGTGTGGGCCACAAAATAGAAAATATTGGTGATTGTTTAAACTTTCTAGGCTCACTGTGATGTTTGTTAGAAGTGGACACTACCCAAGTCAAGACTTTTTGAGCCCATGACAAGTTGGCCGACAAGGCAGATGGATCAGATCACCCTATTGTGTGTCATAAGCCATGGTACCAAGTTAGTTCTCGTGTTATATGGGTCGTAGTTCTTATGTTAAATGGGTCGTGGTTTCATGTGATATGGATCGTGGTTCTCATTTCCTACACTCAAATTACATGACAACTATGACTCATACCTTATGACAACCATGACCCATATAACATGATAACCACGACCTATATAATATGACAATCACGACTCATATAACATGAAAACCATAACCCATACAACATAATAACTACAACCCACTACCATATATGTGTTTCATCCTTGCAGCCCATCCTTCTTGCCATGTCATTTTAGGACTAGGGCCCAAATATCAGCTTGATCTGGTGCTCATGTGGCCCACATAAAAAAAAAAATAATGGTGACTGTTAAAAGTTATCATGTATCGTAGTTGTCATGGGTCGTAGTTGTCATGGATCATAGTTATCATGTTATATGAGTCGCAGTTCTTATGTTATATGAATCGTGATTGTCATATAATATGGGTTGTATTTGTCATATTATATGGGTCGTGGTTGTAATGTGGTAGGTATCGTAGTTTTTATGGGTCATTGTTGTCATATTATATGGGTCGTGGTTGTCGTGGATCGTAGTCATCATGTTATATGGGTCTTGGTTCTCATGTGATGCTTATTAGAAGTGGATAATGCCCAAGTCAGGACTTTTTAGGCCTACAACAAGCTAGCCGACAAGGTAGATAGATCGGATCACCCAATTGTGGGCCTTAAGGTATGTTACTAATGGTTTGGTAGAAAAGGAAGTGAATACATTGCAAACCACGAACCATACAACGTGACAACCATGACCCATATAGCATGGCAACTACGACCCATGCAAACCACGACCCAAATGGGCCCACATTGATATATGTGAATAATTCATGCTGTCGATCCTTTTTTTTGTGTCATTTTAGGGGTAAGGTCAAATATCAACCACGACCCTTTGTGGATGAAAACCATGATCCATTGTACATGTGAACCACGACTCTTCGAATGGATCATGGTTGTCATGTAATAAGGGTTGAGGTTGTCATATTATATGGGTCGTGATTGTGAAGTTATATAGGTCATGGTTGTCATGGGTCGTAGTTGCCAAGTTATATAGGTCGTGGCTGTCATGTTACATGCGTCGTGGTTGTCATGAGTCATAGTTGCCAACCATGGGTTGTGGTTGTCATGGGTCGTGATTTTCATGGTCTTGAGAATCTGGACTCCTCGAAGACTCTAACAGCTACACATAAGTCAAGTAACTTTTAAGCCGCATCAAAAGTAGAAGCGGATTGGCTGGTGTACTATCGTGAATATATATGTGGCCTATCCATGCGGTCCATCCATTTTTCCATCTTTTGGATCAAGTTGATATTTGTTTTTTCGCTTTATTTGGGTGTATGTCATAATCAAGATTGGATGTCAAACAAACAATACAATGGGCCTTGGGAGGATTTTAATGGTGGATATCCAATTAATATTATTTTCCTATGGTGTGGTCCACTTGAGACTTATATTCATTTAATTTTTGGTACCAAGTACTAAAATGATCCGTAAAAATGGATGAACGGCATGGACGAAACACACACACATCAAGCTGGGCCCACAGAGCACCAACCACCAACTACGGGGCCAGTGGCAGGAGTAACCAATCCATTTCCCCCAGCGTCCAGACGCGGACTTCATGTTAAAGCCTTCCACAGGAAGTTCCCGCGCAAGGATTCTGGATGGGGCCTACTGTTATGTTTGTTAGAAATCCAACCCGTCCATCCATTTTTTGAGCTCATTTTAGGATATCAGACCGTAAATGATTACGATCCAAAACTCAAGTGGGTCATACTAGGTGAAACAGTGGGGAAGGGAATTATTATCGTTAAAACTCTCCCAGCATTCTATTACTGGAGACGGATTGGCTACTGCCCCTGACACCGGCCAATGGCCGATGGTTGGTACTTTGTGGGGCCCACCATGATGTATGTGTTTCATCCATGCCGTTCATCTATTTTTATAGATCGTTTTTATTGTATGAGAGAAAAAATAAGGTATATCGAAATGTCAAGTGAACATATTAAAGGAAATAGTATTGAATGAACGATGACCATTAAAAATGTTTTGGGACCATAAAAGCATTTGATCAAGCTGATATTTATTCTTTCCCTTCATATGGGTCTTTATGATCTAATCAACAGATTGGATGTCAAATAAACAGTACAGTGGGTCCTAGGAGGATTTTAATGTTGGATATCTAATCATTTTTTTTTCCTGTGGTGTGGTCCACCTGAGACTTATATCCCTCTTATTTTTGGTATCAAGCACTAAAATGACATGTAGAAATGGATGAACAGCATGGATGAAACAAATACATCATAGTAGGGCCCACCACCAGTAACGTGTCCAAGAGAGTAGCCAATCATGCGAGGACGAGCACTGACGCAGGGACGCTCCTCCAGCTCCGAGTTGTACGAACGGTTAAAAGTAGATCAAAGCTACGTGGCCCCACAGTCATGTATTTATTATATCTACATTGTTCACCTATTTTTAGGGATCATTTTAGATCATTATCTAAAAAATTAATCATATCCAAAGATCATATGTACCACACCACAAATAACAACAGTCATATGAACGGCAATAATAGTGTCAGGGCCCTGATCATTCTGTGGGCCCCACTCAATGATGGGATCTAGATTGGGTGTTTTTATTATGATGAATTATGAAGTTCTGATACATCAAGTGTCCAGATACATCTGATATGAATATTAGTGGGGCCCATGTTTCTACAGTATGGGCCATACCAGGGATGGTGCATCCAATGAAGATTTTGCAGGTTTAAAGATTCTATCCGTCCCATCTTGGTTTTGGACGGTTGTTGCCATTTATCCTTAACCGCTTATTTGAAGACCGTGGATCTAGGGTCTCAACACAAGTGATCAACATTGAAAGAAACAACGGAGGATATTGAGGAGGGGCACCCAATATAGGAACTTCTAGATCGAATGTGGGGTCACAATGTTGTTCCTATGTAATCTAAACCATTCATCAGATTCGCCAAATGGGACACAACTAAAATCAAGCCATTTCAAACTTTAGGTGAGCCATAATAAGTGAAATTTTGCTAGTGTCACAGCCAGGTTCAACAATGCTCGTGTACACGCCACACACATGTAAGACGCGTATCTTAGTCCGTACCGTTCCATAGACTTCCGCGGTCTTACCGGTCGAATTCCGGCAACCTTCGACTCTTAACCGATATTAACGCGCGACCCTGATTCATATGACGCCAACCTGTTTCGACTCGACCCAAGTTTTGTACCATAGCGACCGCGCCGTCGCTGAGGTTCCGATGCCGCGACTCGCGCGCCGAGGCGATACCCTGGTCAAGAGTTGTAGACCGACGTTCGGTGCGAGGAAACGCTGCACGTTGCGAAACCCAAGAGAATCTCTATGATGTGTCACATCAATCACATCAATCCATCAATCAATCAATCCATCACATGTCAAGTACATGTCAAGTACACATCACTTTCACCATCTCCCTAGCAAGCCACAAAAGTCTTCCATGCCCATGCCTTTTCTTACACAAAAGGCCACAAAAGTCAAAAAGGTCTTACACACCCATCACCACCACATCCATCACTCCATCACCCATCACTCTCTCTCCCTTTACAACTCCTCTCTTTCTCATTTGCAAAAAAATACAAGCAACACCTCCATACGTATGAGCATTCTCCAAGTCTCTCCCTCTCTTCCAAAAACTCCAAGGTGGCCCACTTTTCTATCCCATCATCTCCCATCTCAACCCTCCATTCCTCATCTCATCCATTGAAGTTGAAGCTAAGGTGCTAAGGAACCCCTAGGAGCAAAAAGATCGGACGATGGGTGCTAGATTATGCTAGTTTTTCATGTTTTTGAGATGGGCCAAGTGAGGCCAACCGATCAATGGTTTGGATCTCACTTGGGACCCTAAGGTGTGGCCGATGGCCCGCTTAGATCATCATGATCATCCATGATGGGGCCATTCTCCATGGACCCCATCATGATGTTTATTTCATTGCATTTAAAGGTCATCTAGACCGTCCATATTGGTGGGGAAAGTATCCCCACCGTTGATTTTGATTTAGGTGGTCCCATGTGAAAAAGGAACCCATTTAATTGTATAATTTCTTCAAGGGAGGGCTCATAGTGGCGGAACCCTCCATCACACGCGTGTCCCACTCTCCATCTCTCTCTCCCCCTTTTATTTCATTTTATTATTATTATTATTACTATTTATTTCATGAGATTACAATATGATTGTGTGGCCCACTTGGATGGACCCCACTAGGATGCATGTATTGGATCCAATCCATCTTTAGATGGGGCCCACTTCAATGTGCATATTATGTCCAGGGACGCTGGACGTTCCCTGGACTCTATTGGAAATCAAAAAAAAAATTAAGGGGAGAAGGAAAGGAAGCCTTTTGGGGTGGGCCACTAGTATAAGCCCCACCTTGACGTATGTATGAAATCCAAGCCGTCCATTCTCTTACCCAACTCTTTTTAGGCGTTGAGCTAAGAGTTAGGGTTAATTGGAAGATCTGGTGGGCCATAGCATCAAAGAATGCATCATTACCATTCAAGGATCCTTTTCTGATTTTATTTTATTTTCTAATCATAAAAAAAATTCAAACTTTAGACTCATTGGGCTTGTTTCGAGCCAGGGAAGCCAATGGTTGGGGTGGATTTACTTGATGTGGGCCCCAGACGTGAAAAACCTCAAAAAAATGGGTTTTTCATTTTTTTAAAAACCCAACGCAAGAGGCTCTGCCTCTCTCTGACGTTGCAGCAGGCGCTGCACGTCCTCTGGCGGGCGGGCGAGCGAGCGAGCAGCCACCCACAGCTGCCGCCGTGGGCCCCACCATGATGTATGTGGAAATCCATGCCATTCATGAGGTGGGCCCCCTCCTCAGGTAGGCCCCCTCCAAGTTTCAGCCTGATCCAATGCTCAGGTGGCCTATACCATATGAAACAGTGGAATTGAACACATACCATTGAAACCTTCCTATTGAGCCACATAAGTTTTAGATCAAGACGAAATTTGTGTTTTTCCTTTACCTGGGGTCCGTGTGACCTTTGAACGGTTTGGATGAAAAATATACACTGTGGTGGGCCCCACATGGGACCCACAGTGATGTACGTATCTCGCATCTACCGTCCAGGCGGACGGTGGAATCCCACCTTAATATTTGTGTTCTTCCTCCACCGTCCAGCGTGGGACGGTGGAGCCCAACCTGTATGTGTTCCGTCCGCACCGTCCACCCCTGGACGGTAGGACCCACCATGCGTATGTGTTATATCTGCACCGTCCACCCTGGACGGTGAGACCGACCCCACCCCCCTTTGGCTGTAACACCCTGAAAATCGGGGGTCGTGTATAAACTCAACTCCCGAGTTCCAGACCGTCACTTATGCAACAAAAATGGTTATGATTCAATGTTGTCTGATTTAAAGCATTCACATGAGTAAAAGTATACCAAAACTGCAATTCATACTTCAGATCCAGTGATAAAAGCAAGCGGAAGACTAAACAATATATATATCACTGTATGGAAAAATAAAGTAAATCTCATCTGTCTCCAAAGTATGACTACATCTCTGAGTCTCATATACATATACATAAACAAAAAAAATAATGTTCAAAATAGTCTCACTGATGTCCCCTCGATCCAGGTCACCTACGGGAAACCGTCGTGATACTGCATATACGAGAACTCGTCCTAGTCCTCGTCGATCTCTGTCTCCACCTCCTGGATCTCGGCCTCACCTGCATCTACAACAGGGTCTGGTGGGTGTTGCAAACACCATCCCGTAACGTGGGAGTGAGTGATCAACTCAGTGGAATCATAGAGCAAAGATTAGCATGTTCACAATTCAATCACGCGATAATAGTAAAGCAGTAAATCAGACAATCCTAATACTGTTGTTAATGCAAGATGACATGACGTGATGTATGCCCTCACCGACGATCACCCTCATGCGGCAACATCTTACGACCGCGGCATGCCACACTCCTTAGAGTGCTCCACATCTTCCAGGCACATGCAATGCTATGGTGATATGAATTCCAAGTTGTTATTAGTCCATTCAAACAGCAGGATTGGGAAACTAAGGTACTTCCCTTGTATCAATCCCAACACAGATCCTGTCTAGGGTCGTCACTCCTAGTAATCTCATACGATGTATATTTCGTAGGTCACTGCAAGGGCTGCCAGGGCTGTTGCTCGCACTCGTTGCACCGCTCCCCCATCACCTTATCAATATAGGCCTACTGTACTCTGCTGCAACGGAAGGGTCGTCACCTCCCGTGGACTCAGAATACGCTCGCGGTCACTACAAGGGCTCGTCGCCTGATCAGTGTAGGCCGACAGCTAGAATATAGTGTCCCATACCACCATAATCTGCTCACGAGTCTAGGTGCTCACTGGTCACTACGAGGAGGTTTGTGGCCCCAGCGTAGGCCGACAGCTCGACCACGGTGTCCCATACCACCATGCCCGGCTCATGAGTCTTCGTGGATCAAGGTACCATGGTTAACAGGGTTTACAATGGTAAGTTCAGTACCCTAGGTTCAAGCAGTTATGACACATACAAGGTGAACATACATCGGCCAGTCGGGTTACTTGACGGGCTCGACTAGCGCGATCGCATCTCAAGTCGAACGACATGAAGTGCGTAAAACACTTCGCGTGTCCTAACCACTGCCGTCAACTCTAAACACGAATCACGTTCATCGACGCGTCGTTCGTGGCTATGACCAGTCAACCACGAATTCGCTCGGTTACCGACTGCCTGGACTAAGTCTAGTCCCACACATCTATGGAATCACATTAGCAATATATGTAAAGGTATTGGAATTTAGATACAATCATGTGAGCATGTTAACACATGTTATAACATTCAACTTAAGCAAATCTTCAAACACATACATTCCATGCATGTAATGGAATCATGCATATGGTCAACATGTAAGAAATCATTTAGGTCAGCATATTAACCAAGAAATCAATCTCAAACTACTACATAACATCATTTAATTCAATACATACTAATACAAGCATTTATACAAACACATACACTACACACTTAAGTCTACATATAGTATGTCGACCCAAAGTGCGCAACTAGGCGAATCTCTTCGCCAAACTAATTATACACGCATTCCTAACTTCCTAATGCGACAACAAACCATGTCATTCACGTCAGCAAAATATGGATGTAGACCGTACTTCCTACAAATGACTAAAATACCCTAAATCTCATATTCTTCGTTAATTTACGAAACAGGAAACGGAGAGCATGTTGTACATGTCAAACGGCGATGCCGTCGATAATCTACTATTAAACGATATTGAAAGCGTTGTAAACCGTCAATCAAAGCGTCTAAAATCCTCACCTAGTTTCTTACGGATGCGGGATTTTGAACGGAGCGTGTACGCTTCGTCTACGGCAGTAGGACAACCTGATTTACGAAATACGTTAGCTAACACGCCCTAAATCTGGATAAACCCTAAATCAGCAAGTTTTAGGGTTTTTTTGTACCTGAAAGAACGGAGAAATCACCAGCCAGGTGATTGGGAAGAGTTGCTGAAGCAGCAGCAATCGGTGGCTCGGAAGCGGAAAAAATCCCTTCCAATCTCTCTCTCAAACTCTCTCTCCTTTTCTCTAGGGTTGCAATTTTCGGATGGGAGAGAGAAATGAGGGTTTCAACCCCTTTTATAAGCTTAAAAACGCCGAAAACAGGCTCCGGAACGAAGTTTACTTGGTGCCTATCCATTTCGGGACTGTTTCGGTCCAAAAGCTGCTTTCTGGTGGTCCCCTGGTCGATTGCGATCGGACTTAAACTCATGTGTACCAGATGTAGCTCGTATTAAGTTTTCAGTCTGGCAGGGTTCGCAGATCGCACGTGGCGGACCAGTTTCAGTTCAGCGGTCACCGCACATAGATCAGGGCTGAAACTCTCATGATAATAAATAGAAATTTTTCCTGATCCGAGGGTGTAATCTGGATGAATTCTGACGGTCAGAACGCTTAATACTGACGCGTCAAGTCGTGTGCCAGATTTGAATTTGAAATTCCAATTCTGTCCCTGTTCGCGGTCGCTTCAGTCCGGGTTCAACGAAATAGTCTGTGATTATCGGTTTGGCTTGATTTTCGAGATGATTGTCAAGTCCAGTTGGGCGGTTCTAACGGTCTAAGATAGGAGGTATCGGACCTTCGACGCGCGGTCTAAATCCAATACAAAAATTCAATGTGGTCCAGAGAACAGACCTGCTTAGAGTTTGATCCGAAGTTATAGAGTATTGTAGAGTTGTTTGTTCTACTCGATTTGGGTCTTGCAGAACATATTTAAAGTGATCAGGGACTATTTCCCAGCTACTCTAGCGTTGCGCTAGCTAACTTACGCTTAATTTCCATGGAAATTAATTTTACGCGATTTCGGGTCGAGTTGGTACTCGAGCCCAAGTACGAATTTTTCACGGGCGTTACATTGGCCCACCTAACTTCATAAATAGGTTGGATGAAAAATAAACATTACAGTGGGCCCTTTGCCCTTTTGTTGGAAAATAAACATTATAGTGGGCCCTTTGCCCTTTTTAATGGCAAACAAATATTTCAGTGGGGCCTCTGGGCCCATGAGATTAGGCCCATTTGTCATTTCTTAAGGCCCATGGGATTGGACCCATTTTGCAGTATTCCAAGGCCCATAGGTTGAGACTCATTTGATGGACATAGGAGTTCCAATTGGTGTGGCCCATCTGTTTCATATAAGACCCATAAGTTTAGGCCCATTTGATTTGTATAAAGCCTATGGGCTAGACTCATTTGATTTATATAAGGCCTACGGGTTTAGGTCCAATTGATGCATTCAAGGCCCAACAGGTTATGACCCATTGCAATGCACATAAGGCCCATTAGTCCGGTCCATTTATGTGGCCCATTCGATGAATAAAAGGCCCATATGATATGGACCATTCGATGTATTTAAGGACCAATGAGATGTGCCTAAGGCCCATTACAATGTGTTATGCCAACACGGATTTATGTAACGATGTTTGTGACGATCGTGCCTTGGGAGCAATGTTGGTTTGACGTCCACATTGCAAGTGTAATGCTGGTTGGATGTCCACATTACGGCTCTCCTTAGGGCCCATTATTAGTCCCGTACTTATTGTGTTTAGGCCGTCCAGGCCCATCTACATTGCAAGGATAGTTCATTTCATGATAACATGTTTAGTATAGTTCCATGACTCATGATCATACGCATCATATATATGTTTGACATAATAATTGACTGATCATAGCATATGCCTTCGGGCAGGTTGTTTATGGGCCCCCGGTTAGGCGGTGTTACCCTACATGAGCGCACGATATGCGCAGGATTTGTTGCATGACTGGATAGTGTGATTCATGCATTTCGCATTTGTGTGACATGGTTATTGTACGCCCTAGCGACATCGGGGCCGCAGCCTCCATAGGCGTATAGTGGTTGGCAGGATTGGATACCGAAAATCTTGTTCTACATGGGCTGCTATAGATATCCCTGGGTGAAAGTCCCTAAACCCTTATGGTACCAAGAGGTTGCTCCAACGTCTACACCGAGTAGGTAGACGAGCGTTGAGTGCCGATTACCAGACGATTGCGCTCTCCACTGTGTCGCGGTCGGTTGGAAGGGGGTGTGGCCTTACCCACCCGAGAGTAAGGGGTAATGCTAGGTTGAGTTTGACCAACTCGAGGAATGGGTCCGCTATCGACGAGTCACGCCCGATATTGGCAGACGGATAGTGAGGTCTCTTCCACTTACCTTATTGCGCGATGTGGCGGTAATCTGGTTTAGAGTGTACTAGACCCCGGTGATATTCCAGATTTGAGCTGTATTGATGTGTGGACATAGATGAGGATTTGTATGCTTGAGTTACATTTCACATTGCATGGTCTTGGGATGGCCGATATCATTCATGTCTTGCATCGCATAGATTTGGTACGGCTAATGGTTTTCATGGGTCCATCTGCATATTCCGCATTACTCTGATACTGCATGTTCATATTACTACCTTGCGCACACACTTTCACCACCCTCTAAGCTTTCTATAAGCTTATGCACGACCGTTGGTGCAGGTGACGTTGGCTCGCAGCAGCGCTGAGGCAGGAGCACATTGCAGATCGTTTTGGAGTTTTTGTTCTTACCATTGTATTTCCCTTTATGCTCATTGTACTTGTAAAGTTTTTTATCATAGTGGAAATGTAATGGAGTTCTTGGTTATTGTTTGTGGGTTATGCCTTTGGTTATGCTTATTATGAATCAAACTGACGTTGAAATCCTCCTCGTAGCATCCCAGGATCGGAACCTGGCGAATGGGAGCTGGGAGCAGAGAATGGGGTTCTACGGAGGCTGTCGGCGCCGGATTCGGCGATCGGGAATTTTGTGAGCCCGGTCTCTGAGTTTGGGGCGTGACATCACATGCGAACTTGGTACAGTCGTGCAAGATCTATTCCATCCATCAAGTTGGTCCAACCTTTTGGATCCAGTAAAGACTTTATGGCCACAAGAATGTTTCAACGGTTCTAACTGAACATCCACCGATTCCTCTCGTGTGGCACATTTGAGTTTTGAATACACCTCATTTTTGGTCAAATATCCTAAAATGAGCTTGCCAAACGGATGAACGGGGTAGATGTCCTACAAACATGGCGTGGGCCCCACCTAAAATCCTTGTGCAGGAACATGCTGCCAAAGGCTTTCGCAGAAATCTGCATCCGAGAGTAGCTAGTTCGTTTCCTCTCCTAGCATAACATGTACCTACAGCAGCTATATAGCTGGCATGCAGTATATGGAAGCGGATTACGTCTACCCCCGCCCGGATGTAATTCAGGGCTACGTGGGGCCCACCTTGTAGACGCGAGTGAAGTGAAAAAATAAATATTAGCTTATCCGAAACTTCTCCAGCTCCCAAGAAGTTTTTTAATGGTGTACATTAAATCCCCACTTTGTGGTCCATTTAAGCCAACTTGAGTATTGTATACTATTCATTTGAGTATTGTATACAGTTCATTTTTGACCTCATGTCCTAAAATGAACTCACAAAACATATGGATGGTGAGGATTTATCACAAACATCCCAATGAACCCATATAACAAGAGAAACATATGTATGGTGAGGATTTATCACAAACATCCCAATGAGCCCATATAACATGAGAAATATATATACGGTGAGGATTTATCACAAACATCTCAGTGAGCCCATATAACATAAGAACCACAACCCATATAACACGATAACTATGATCCACGATAACTACGACCCATGGCAACCACAATCCATGACAACCACAACTCATATAACATGATAACCACAACCCATATAACATAACAACCGCGACCCATGAAAACCATGACCTTTACCGCATTACAACCACGACCTGTACTGCATTACAACTACGACCTGAGAATTTGACTAAACATTGAGGCCCACATTGATGTATGTATATAATCCATGCCGCCCATCCTTTTTGTCATGTCATTTTAGGGTCAGGGTCTAAATATTAGCCTGATCTAAAGCTCATGTGGGTCACATAATAAAAAATAATGGTGACAATGGAACCCATTGTTGAAACTTTCTAGGCTCACCATAATGTTTGTTAGAAGTGGACACTGCTCAAGTCAGGACTTTTTAGGCCCACGCCAAGCTGGCTGACAAAATGGATGGAACGAATCTCCTCATTGTTAGCCTCAGAGTATTGTACCAATGACTATCCTTTCATTTGGTAGTAAAGAAAGTGAACATGTAACAACCGCGACCTGGGAAAACTATGATCCATGACAACCATAACCCATATAACATAAGAATTACGACGCTTACTACATTACAATCACGACCTTTACCACATTACAACCACAACCTAAGTATAATTTATGGCTGCTATGTTATATGGGTCATGGTTTTCATGAAGAAAGTGCCGTGGTTGTCATGAGGTAGGAATGTGGTTGGCCCGTTTTTCTTTCTTTCCCAGTATAAGTTGCGTGCGAGAGAGGAAATCGGACTGAGTACTCGGTTGGTCCCACCTTAAATGTATGTGGTCTATCCACGCCATCCATCCATTTTCACATATAATTTAAGGGGTTGAGCCCAAAATTGAAGCATATCTAAAGATCAATTGAAGTATACCACGACCTTAATCTGTAGCCTTCGATCCATTTACACTACCAAAAATGGATCATAGTTGTCATGGGTCGTAGTTGTCATGTTATATGGGTTGTGGTTGTTATGTTATATAGGTCGTAGTTATCATGGGTCATGGTTGTCATGTTATATAGGTTGTGGTTGTCATGTTATATGGGTTGTGGTTGTTATGTGGTAAGGGTCATAGTTGTCATGGGTTGTACTTGTCATGTTATATGGGTCATGATTATCATGTTAAATTGGTCGTAGTTATCATATTATATGGATCATGGTTATTATGTGATATGAGTCATGATTGTCATATTATATGGGTCACGGTTGTCATGTTATATGGGTCGTGGTTGTCATGTTATATGAGAACTACGATTCATGCAAACAACGGCTTATATGGGCCCACATTGATGTATGTGTATAATTTATGCCGCCCATCCTTTTTGTCGTGTCATTTTAGGGATAGGGCCTAAATATCAGCCTGATCCGGTGCTTGTGTGGGCCACAAAATAGAAAATGATGGTGACTCTAGAAACTTTTCAGGCTCACTGTGCTGCTTGTTAGAAGTGGATACTGCCCAAATAAGGACTTTTTGAGCCCACAACGAGCTAGCCGATAAGGTGGATGGATCGGATCACCCCATTTTAGGCCTTAAGCTATGGTACCAATGGTTTGATAGGAAAGGAAGTGAACACATTGCAAACTACGAACCACGCAACATGACAACCACGACTCATATAACATGGCAACTATGACTCATGCAAACCACGACCTAAATGGGCCCACATTGATATATGTGAATAATCTATGCCGCCCATCCTTTTTGTTGTGTCATTTTAGGGGTAGAGTCAAATATCGACCATGACCCTTTGTTGATGAAACCATGATCCATTGTCCATATGAACCACGATCCTTCGAATGGATCATTGTTTTCATCTAATAAGGGTCGAGGTTGTCATATTATATGGGTCATGATTGTCATGGGTCATAATTACCAAGTTATATAGGTCGTAGTTATCTTGTTATATGGGTCATGGTTGCCATGGGTAGTGGTTATCCAATTACCATTGTTTTCCTGTGATGTGGTCCACTTGAGATTTATATCTCTCTCATTTTTGGTATAAAACTCTAAAATAATCTGTAAAAATGGATGAATGGAATAGATGTAACACATACATTATAGTGGGCCCACAGAGCACCGACCACCAGCCACGGGGCTGTTAGCAGCAGGGAGTAGCCAATTCGTTTCCGTCCAGGATATGAACGTGGATCAGAGGAAGCGAATTGGCTGGTGTACCTCACACCAGCTATATAGCTACTATATTGAAGTTAGCAAGTTATGTGTCTGATCATGAGGTGTATGTTATATCCAAACTGTTCATCCATTTGGTGAGTTCGTCTTAAGGCTTAATATGAAAAATAAGACATATCTAACATATAACATGACAACTATGACCCATATAACATGACAACCGCGACCCATATAATATGACAATCATGACTCATAACACATGAGAACCATGACCCATATAATATGATAACTATGACCCATTTAACATGACAATCATGACCCATATAACATGACAAGTACAACCCATGACAACTACGACCCATATAACATGACAATCACGACCACGATAACTACGACCTATATAACATAACAACCACGACCCATATAACATGACAACTATGATCCCTGAGAATCTCGATCCATTTTTAGTAGTGTAAATGAATCAAAATCTATAGATTAAGGTTGTGGTATACTCCAAGTGATCTTTGGATATGCTTCAATTTTGGGCTGAACCCCTTAAATTAGATGGGAAAATGGATGGATGGTGTGGATAGAGACCACATACATTTAAGGTGGGCCCAACCGAGTACTCAATCCGATTTCCTTTCCTGCGCACAACTTATACTAGGAAAGAAAGAAAAACGGGCCAACCAAACTCTTACCTTATGACAACCACAGTCCTTTCCTCATGAAAAACACGACCCATATAACATGGAAACCATGACTCATACTTGGGTCGTGGTTGTAATGTGGTAAGGGTCATGATTGTAATGTACTAAGGGTCGTAGTTCTCATGTTATATGGGTCGTGGTTATCATGGGTAGTAGTTTTCCCGGGTCGCGGTTATTACATATTCACTTCCTTTACTACCAAATAAAAGGATAGCCATTGGTACAATAGTTTGAGGCCAATAATGGGGAGATCCGTTCCGTCCATCTTGTCAGCTAGCTCGGCGTGGGCCCAAAAAGTCTTGACTTTGGTCGTGTCTACTTCTAACAAACATCACAGTGAGCCTGGAAAGTTTAAACAACGTGTTCCATTGTCACTATTATTTTCTATTATGTGACCCACATGAGCTCTGGATCAGGCTGATATTTAAACCCTGACCCTAAAATGACACGGTAAAAAAGGATGGAGGGCATGGATTATACACATTCATCAATGTGGGCCCCACAAGTTTAGTCCTTGCCCACGCACAAAAAGGGTTCTGTACACATCACTTTACTGACATTAAATACTACGTAACTTCTTAGTCCCTAGAAAATCGTGCAACTACTGAACCAAGGTCAGGGACATTTTCATCTAAAACAAAGTCCAAAAGCTATCAAAAGGCACTTTAAGGAATATATGTAGTGTCGTAGCATTCGAAGTAATTGACCCAAACTTCAAGGCGAGTACGGTCAATTTCCTACAATGAAAATATGGATAAGAATGGATTTTGATGAATAGATGCACAGTTACCCAGAAACTTTAGCTCTGTCGGGGCAGGTATAATACGGGTAGATGTTTCATGGGAGCTGATTAGGTGTTACATGGGTAACACCCTAGTGTGAGGGCGCGGATTAGCTATTGACAGGTTGAGTAGCGAGACTCGCTGTTGAAGTGAGTCACCAAGTTCCGTTGGTCCCACCATGATGTATGTGTTGTATCCACACCGTCCATCTATTTGGATAGATCATGTTATTTCATGATCCAAAAAATGAGGCAGATCCAAAGATATGATGGACCCCACCACAGAAAACGGTGGAGAGAGTGACACCGATCGTTGAAAACTTCTTAAGGTCCACTGCTATTTTTATTTGAGATCCAACCTATTCATATGTTAACACATACATTAAACAAGGGAAAACACAAATATTAGCTTGATTGAAAACTTTTGTGGCCCTTAGAAGTTTTTAATGATGGACAGCAGTCTCTTCACTGTTTTATGTGGTGGGGTCCACTAGAGGTTTGGATCTGACTCATTCCTTTTCTTATGCCCTAAAATTGTCTCTTCAAATGGATGGACAGTTTGGATATAAAACATACATCATGGTGGGATCACATAACTTGGTGTCGTCACCTCAGTAGGGAGTCTACCTACTCAACTTGTCGGTACCCAATCCGCATTCTCAGTGGGTGTTATCCTTATTATGCTACGTCCAAATTAATTACCTTGATTAATAATAAGCTAAGTTGCATTAAAATGCATAAAGCATTAAATGTCATTTGCAGTAAATGCAAGAGTCATATGTGGTGTGGTCTATTTGTTTGTTGGATCTGCCTCACTTTTGTTTTGATGTCTTAAAATAATCTAAGAAAATGGATAGATGGTTTGGATTACAGATACATCACGGTGGGCCCGCCCACAGAATTTCCCGTTTCGGAGCTAGGGATGGGCGGGGGTAGTACACAATCCGCGTGCGATGCGGATTGTGTACTACCCTTGCCCGTCCCTAGCTCCGAACGGGCAATGGTAGTACACAATCCGCGTGCGATGCGGATTGTGTACTACCCCTGCCCGTCCCTAGCTCCGAACGGGCAATTCTGTGGGCAGGCCCACCGTGATGTATCTGTACATCCAAACCGTCAATCTGTTTTCTCAGATTATTTTAAAGCATGAACACAAAAATGAGGCAGATCCAACAATCAAGTGGACCACACCAAATAATAAGCTTAGTTGTGTTAAAATGCACAAAGCATTAAATGTCATTTGCATTAAATATAAGAGTCATTTATGGTGTGATCCATTTGATCATTGGATTTGCCTCATTTTTTTTTGATGTCTTAAAATAATCTGAGAAAAGGGATAGATGGTTTGGATTGTGGATTGCGTACTACTCCCGCCCGTCCCTAGCTTCGAACGGGTAGTTTTGTAGGTGGGCCCACTGTGATGTATCTATACATCCAAACCGTCAATCCATTTTCTCATATTATTTTAAAGCATGAACACAAAAATGAGGCAGATCCAATGATCAAGTAGACCACACCAAATAATAAGCTTGGTTGCATTAAAATGCACAAAGCATTAAATGTCATTTGCATTAAATGCAAGAGTCATCTGTGGTGTGGTCCGTTTGATCGTTGGATCTGCCTCATTTTTGTTTTGATGTCTTAAATTAATCTGAGAAAAGGGATAGACGGTTTGGATATACAAATACATCACAGTGGGCCCTCCAACAGAACTGCCCGTTCAGAGCTTGGGACGGGGCGCATCCTCTGTTTATTCCACTGATCTTAGGACTTAACCCCAAAATTTAAGCAGATCGAAAATTTTGTGGACCACGCCATTGGAAATTGTGGTGAACGACCATTAAAAGCTTTTTGAATGCCATAAAGGTTTTGGATCAAGCTGATCTTTGTAGTTTCCCTTCATCTCGATCTGGTTGACTTTATCAACAGATTAGATGCTAAATAAACATTACAGATAAGCTTATGGTAGGCCTTGAAAAGTTTATCAAGGTTGGCATTGAATCACCACGGTTTCCTATGATGTGGTCCACATGAGATTTGGATATGCCTCTTTTTTTTTCGTACCAGGTCCTAAAATGGATGGACGCATGGCTATACAACACATCACCAAGGTGAGCCTCACGGTAAGGGTAACACCTAGTCAATTCCCATGTTTTAAAAGGTTAAGATCTGCATGGTCTATGGCCATGGCCAGGTGCTAGTGGTTGGTGCTATATGGACCTACCATGATGTATGTGTTTTATCCACGGCTTCCATCCATTTTGAAAGATAATTTTAGGGTTGATGGAAAAAATATGATAGATCTAAATCTCAAGTTGACCACACCATTGGAAAATAGTAGTGATTGAATTTCCACCGTTAAAAACCTCATAGGCCCTACTGTAATGGTTATTTGACATCTAACATGTTAATTAGGTCATAAAGACTTGGACAAAGGAAAAATATATATAGCAGCCTGATCCAAATCTTTTATGGCCCCCAAGAATTTTTTTAAAGGTGAGCGTACAGTAGGGGTGCACACGGTTCGGTTTGGTCCGGTTTAGGGGTGAAACCAGAACCGAACCGTTCCCTACGGTTCTAGGATTTTTAGAACCGGAACCGGACCATTTGCACCCTAGAACCGAACCGGAACCGGATCGTGAAAACTGGTTTGGTTCCGGATTGATTCCATGGTTCTGGGCTTCTTTTTTTTTTTTTCTTTTTTGGGAAAGAAGAACCTAACCATTGGAAAATGGACTTCAATGATTTTCATGATTTTTTGTTCATAGATCTAATGGATGAAATAATTTGCAGGAACTCATAGAGTTCCTGTGGCCTATGTATTGTGGGGCCTACCTAATTGACTGTTCCGATCATCAACACACACGGAATTCACTTTAGTAGTCCTCGGACTACTTTTCAGTTGTCAATCTTCGCCTCTACTTTTTCATCATGGTCATCATCCATGAATCTTTGACAGCTGTAAATTTAGAACGACTTTTATTTTTCTCGATTCGTTGTGCCTCCGTCGCGATTTAGCATTTAGCATGTGTTGCCACTCATTGGAGCCACATCCTTTGTGTATTGATGATTGGAACCGTCTATGTTGTGCACCCCATTTCTTAAGGGCCACCATATAAAAATAACAATGGATGGATGATTTTGACTATCTTTTTTGCATATGAATTTAGAAGAATAGAAATCAATGACTTATACTGAACAGTAGCTTACTTTGAATTTAGAATAACAGAAATCAATGATTTGGATCTACGGTTCATGGCACGGTTTGGTTCAACGGTTCAGATCGGTTCTACATGACCGTAAACCGGAACCGAACCATAACCAATGGTTTTGAAATTTTTGGAACCGGAACCGGACTGTTAGCATCCTGGAACCGGACCAAACCGGACCGATCCAAAGGTTTTGGTCTGCTTATACGGATCCAACAATTTGATGTGTACCCCTAGCGTGTAGTCCACTTAAGATTTGGATCAACCTCATTTTTGGGCTTATACCATAAAATAATTTGAAAGAATGGGTGGACAACATGGATGAAACACATATATCATGGTGGGTCCCACAAAGCACCGACATGGGAGTAGCCAATCCCTCCCTACAAATATCTCTATCATGTTTGCGTGAATAGGGGTGTACATCGAGTCTAACCGAGAAGAGTTGGCCTCGGCTCGAGTCGAACTGAGTCGAGTTGGCCTCAGCTTGAACTCAGCTCGGCTTAGCTCGGCTCGGTCCTCAAGCCTGACTGGCCAGCTCGGCTGGGTTCGGTTAGAAGCTCGAGCCAATTCGAGCCGAGTTCACCATTGCGGCATTTTCACAAACACCTGGACCACACCTTTAAAATCTCACTATATTTGATACAACAACAATGGTTTTATAAGTATTTTATCAAACACCTTTTAAGCAACATAAAAATCAAGAGAAAAAAGGGTATTGGTTTCATATACATACCTTCCTTGCCACCAACCACACTTCTTTGAGTGATTTCATCAAACGGGTGAGTAACACCAATATCAAAGTAATCGAGTCACCGAACTGGTTTGAATTGAGTTCGATTCGAGCTGGGTTCGATCCGAGTCGAGTTGAGTTGGGGCCAACTCGAACTCATTTTCAAGCTAAAAAAATCAGCTTGACTCTACTCGAACTCAGCTTCAAACCGAGTCAAATCAAGCAAGCTAATTGAGCTCAGTTTGTGTACACCGCATTTATGGAAGCGGATTGGTTGATGTACCACACACCAGCTGTATTAAATGGTGTATTGATGTCAACAAGTTTTGTAGGTCCCATCACGAGATGTGTTATATCAAAACCGTCCATCTATTTGGCAAGCTCGTCCTAAGGCTTGATCCTAAAAATAAGATAGATCTAAAATTAAAGTGGACCACACTGCAAAAAGCAGTGGGAGATTGGCTGTCTACCATTGAAACCCTTTTGGGGTCAGTGAAGTTTCGGATCAATATGAAATTTGTTTCTCCTATTCATCTAGGAATTTGTGACCTTATGAACAGATTAGATGGAAAATAAACATTATGGTGGGCCCTATGAATTTTTTAATGGTGAAAATCATTATCCTCGTTGCTATTTTTGGTGTGGTCCATTTGAGTTTTGGATATGATTCATTTTTTAAATATAATGCTCTAAAATGATCTCAAAAATCTGATGAACGGTGTGGATATAATAAATACATCATTATAGGCCATGTAACTTAGATCTCCTTTGAACCGTTGGTACAGCTTGGAGATCCGGACGACATGTATCCATGCCAGCTATATGATTTAGATGCATGCGTGCCAAGGCGGATGTAGATACATGTGCCAAGGACGGGCGCCGAGGCTTCTTGAGCTCGGAGTTGTGGGCGCGGATGCTTCTGGGACCCTGAGTTGTACGAACGTTTCAATGGAGATCAAAGTTACGTGGCCCAAGATCTATTTATCAGATCCACTGTTCATCTACTTTTCAATATCATTCTAGAGCATTAGCAAAAAAAAAAATCACATCCGAAGTTCAACTGGATCACACCAAAAATAGACGGGGGATAATAATTTTCACCGTTTAAAATTTTGTATGGCCCACCATAACGTTTATTTTCCATCTAATCTGTTTATAAGGTCACAGGTACATAGATGAAGAGGAAAAACAAATTTCATATAAACTTCTGTGACACCAGAAGGGTTTTAAAGGTAGACCTTCAATCTCCTACTGCTTTTTGCAGTGTGGTCTACTTAATCTTTCGGCTCGGCCTTATTTTTTCGGCTCGAGCCTTAAGACGAGTTCACGGTTTGGATATAATAGATACCTAATAATGTATCCTGCATAACTTGATGACGTCAATGCATCAGCTATATAGCTGGTGTGTGGTACACCAGCCAATCCGCTTCCGTTCGCACCCATCGATCTGGATCGGGTGTCGCTGTTAATCCCTGTCCATATATACCGTACCTTTATACTCTAAAAACAATCCCTGCTTTCTCTTTCCTTCACCAAAACCATGGATGTCTTTATACCCATTTCAGCTCTTATTTTCTTCTTCTTACTTTTCTCAATTTCCAAACCCCTACTCCAGAAGCACAGGAACCTTCCACCATCACCACCTTCCATTCCAATCCTCGGCCATCTCCATCTCATCAAAAAACCCCTCCACCGCTCTCTCACTACCCTCTCCGACCACTACGGCCCCATCCTCTCCCTCTGTTTCGGCTCCCGCCCTGTCCTCCTCGTCTCCACCCCGTCCTTGGCCGAGGAATGCCTCTCCAAGAATGATATCATCTTCGCCAATCGTCCCCACCTCCTTGCTGGCAAGCACATCGGTTACAACTACTCCGCCATTGGGTTTGCCTCCTACGGCCCCCACTGGCGCAACCTCCGCCGCATCCTCACCGTCGAGATCTTCTCCTCAAACCGCATCCAGATGTTCTCCGCCGTCCGAATCCAAGAAGTCCGGTCCATGGTGAAAGATCTGTTCCTGGATTCGGAATCGGGGAAATCGGTGGTCGAGTTGAAGTCGAAGTTCTCGGAGCTGACTCTCAATGTGATGATGGGGATGATTGCTGGGAAGCGTTATTACGGGGATAATGTAGTTGATTTGGAGGAGGCGAAGTGGTTTCAGGGGATCGTGAAGGAAGCGCTGGTGTTGAGCGGAGCGTCTTATATTGGAGATTTCTTGCCATTTTTGGGATGGATGGATTTAGGAGGGGTGGAGAAGAGGATGGTGAGAATGGTGAAAGATAGAGATGAGTTCTTGCAGGCTTTGATCGACGAGCATCGGAGGAGAAAGAAGAACAACAATTTCTCTTCCTCGTTGGAAGAAGAAGTTGAGGTGGAGAAGAAGAAGAAGAAGACGTTCATTGATGTTATGCTGTCGTTGCAAGAAACAGAGCCCGAGTACTACACTGATCAGATCATCAAGGGGATGCTTGGGGTAATTATCACATCCCTCTCTTTTTCTACGCAGACCCGCATCTTCCACACCACGTAGTGATCCAGACCGTTAATTCCCCTGTAATGGTTTGTGTGGGAAAGATCACGGGAACCATCTTCCCCACGCAAAGGTTAATTTCACAGTTGCATTTGTTCATACCTAACGATGTATTGGAAAGCGGATTGTCTGGAAACGGATTGGCTACTCTCCCTGTCACCAGCCAATGGCTGGTGGTCGGTGCTTTGTGGGCCTAACCATGATGTTTGTGTTTCATCCATGCCGTCCATAAATTTTTCTAGTTCAATTTATGATATGATATGAGACCAAAAATTAGGTATATCCCAATCTCAAGTGGACCACATTACAGGAAACGGTGTTGAATGAACGTCACCATTAAAATTTTTTTGAGGGTCATAAAAGTTTTGGATCAAGCTGATCTTTGTTTTTTTCCCTTCATCTAGATCTGAATGACCTAATCAACGGATCGGATGTCAAATAAATAGTACAGTGGGCCTTAGGAAGATTTTAATGGTCAATATCTAACCACTATTGTATTCCTGTGGTGTGGTCCACCTGAGACTTATATACCTCTCATTTTTGGTATCAAGCCCTAAAATGATACATAAAAATGGATGAACGGCATGGATGAAACACATACATCATGGTGGGGCCCACAGAGCACCGACCACCAGCCACTGGGCTATTGGCAGGGGGAGTAGCCAATCCGTTTCCGGATTGTCCGTGGCACTCGCTACGTATATCCCTGCGCAGCATGACGTGGGCCAAGCTCTCAGGAAGCGGACTGCGTACTGGGTAACTCAGTGGGCTACACCGTGATTTACATACTTTATCCCTGATCCCATCCATTTTATCATATAATTTTAAGGCTTTAGCTAATAATAATAATAATAAAAAGCATATCCAAATCTCAAGTGGACGACACTGTAGGAACAATGTGAATTGAACTTTTATTGTTGAAAATTTTATTGGGCCCATGGAAGTTTTGGATCAAAACAATCAGCGAGATTAAAATCACTAAATAATGCTCTATATTTTTTTCAATTGACAAACATTGTAAATATTTAGTATACGATGTTATTGACATAGAAGCTTGTCATATTCTACTCGATTGACCATAGCGATCTCATCGTGACATTACTCATAAAAGGCGAGATAATGTGTGCATTTTCATTAAGGATGGTTGAAAAACCATACTAGCCTCTATGGATTTAGATGAGTCATCCGAAACTAGGAGATGTTTTCTATTAACCATATAAGACTTTGTGAAGGAATCCAAAGAGATGAGGCAAGTCTATGCATTAATTGTTAAGGGGTAGGAACTCGAGCTCACCATCATTTTTAAGAAAATTAAAACCCTTGCTGCATGAATTCAAAGAAATTTAGCCTGATGAATTTCCTGATGGATTGCCTCGTATGCAGAATATTCAACACCATATTGACCTTGTCCCCGGGTCCAGCTTATCCAATCGTTCTCACTATTGAATGAGTTTGAAAGAGTGCGATATTCTGCAATGACAAGTGAATGAATTGATCTATAAGGATATAATCCGAAAAAGCATGAGCTCATCTACCGTATCGACGTCATTAACTTTCAAGAAAGATGAGAGTTGACACATGTGTGTCGACAGCCGGGCGATTAACAAGATTACTATAAAATATAGATTTCCCATACCATAGCTGGATGATATGTTGGACATGCTTGAAAGTATGAAATTATTTTCTAAATTGGATTTAAGGAGCAACTACTATAAGATTTGAATGCAGTCGGGTGATGAGTGGAAGACCGCTTTTACGACCAATGAAGGATTGTATGAATAGTTGGTCATGCCTTTCGGTTATTTGAACCCGCCCTAGTACATTCATGAGGTTGATGAACCGAGTTCTAAAGTCATTCATTGGACGCTTCATGGTAGTTTACATCGATGACATTTTGATATATAGTCATGACGATGCAAACCATATGGAACACCTCAAACAGGTCTTTCAAGTGCTCACTGAAAACAAGTTGCATCTTAATTTTAAAAACTGCAGCTTTTTGACTGATAGCCTGCTATTTTTGGACTTTGTCATAACATCAATGGACAACTGAGTGGACAATGATAATGTGAGAGCCATTAAGGAATGACCAATTCCAACAAACATCCACGAAGTACGGAGTTTTCACAGAATGACGACATTCTATCGTCAGTTCGTGAATAATTTTAACACCATTGTGTCACTAATTATGGATTGCATGAATAATTGACCATTTCAATGGATTGATAAAGCTGACAAGAGTTTTGCTGAAATCAAGCATAGATTGTTTACAACTCTGGTTCTTATACTTCCCAACTTCGACAAATTGTTTAAGTTTGAAGGTGATGCTTCATATGTCGGAAGTGTGTGAGTTTTGTCTTAAGAAGGATGGTCGGTAGCCTTATATGGTGAAAATCTTAGTGACACATGTAAAAAATGGTCGACTTATGATCTTAAATTATACGCAGTGGTCCGGGCACTACGACATTGAGGACATTACTTAATTCATAAGGAGATCATTTTTTACACAGACCATCAAACTCTCAAATTCATTAATAGCCAAGCTAACATGAATCGTGTACATGATAGGTGGATTTCATTCTTTTTGTGTTAAAGCATAAGTTTTGGCAATAGAACAAAGTGGCTGATGCACTTAGTCGACGTACAACTTTATTAGTCGTCATGAGCAGTGAGGTTTCCGGGTTCGAGTGCTTCAAAGACATATGCTGATGACGACAACTTCAAGGGCGCATGTATTATATGCCAAGAGGGTCATTTCGGTGACCTACATATGTAAGACAGTTTCATTTTTAAAAGAAATCAACTGTGCATCCCCAAAAGTTCTTTGAGGGAGTAGATTATCCAAAAGCTACATGTAGGTGGCCTTGTTGGACACCTTGGAGGAGATAAGACGTGGGCTCTTATTAAGGAAATGTATTATTGGCCGCAATTAGTGCATGACGTGGGTAGAGTGGTACAACGTTGTCATGTTTAACAGACCTTTAAGGGGCAGTCTTATAATACAGGTCTTTGCACCCCATTACCTGTGCTAGACGGTCCCTAAGAGGACTTATTGATAGACTTCGTACTTAGTCCCTCACGAACATAGTGTGGCATGAATTAGATGTTTATGTGGTATATCATTTTTCAAGGATAATGCACTTTATTACATATAAGAAGACCGTCGATGTGACATACATGATGAATTTATTCTTCAGAGAGGTCACGTGGCTACATGGGGTTCTTAAGACCATTACTTTTGACCATGACACGAAGTTCGTTAGCGACTTTTGGCAGACTTTGCGGAATCGGTTCGGTACAAAACTTTAGTTCAATAGTGCCTACCACTCATCGACTAATGGACAAACTGAAGTTATAAATCACACAATGAAAAACCTCCTTCATCGTATTTCAGGTGACAAACCAAAGTGATAAACCAAAGTAATGGGATTTAACTTTGTCTCAAGCAGAGTTTGCATTTAACAATGTAGTGAACCACTCGATATGGAAGTCTCCATTCCAGATTATTTATGGTCGAGTGCCTCATCACACAATTGATTTGATTCCTTTATCCAAGCTCACGGGCATGAGCATTACAGAAGAACATATGGTAAACCGAATCGTGGGCATTCATATGGATATAAGTTGCAAACCTTGAACAACAAGTATAATGAGCAAGCCGACAAGTATCGACAATAAAAGGTGTTTGAGGTGGGCGACTATGTTATGATCCATCTACGTGAGATTTTCGACCGGGGTCCACGAGAAATTGAAGAACAAGAAGATTGGGCTGGTACTGATCCTCTGAAAGATCAATGACAATGCTTACATTGTTGATATTTCAGATGACATGGAGATCTCGTGTACTTTCAACATTTCGGACTTGACCGAGTATCATTAACCGAAGGAGGACGAGTTCTTTTGAAGTGGAGTGAACTGATGTAGAGTGGGTCACGGACACTTTCATGGCCAAGATGGACTAAAGAAGGCCCAATCGGAGGTGAAATTGATTAGAACCGTTAGAACCATAAAACAGGCGTATCTCACAAAGCAGAATGAGTTATTCGACGTACCATATGTGATAATTTTAGTGTAAGAGAAGCTACTTTAGCCAACAAACCCCACTATGCTGGGTTGCCCACGCTAGATTTGCAAGATTCCATCAGATCGACAGTCAAAAGTTCATTTTATTTTCATTTTTAATATTTATAATAAGTTTTAGTTTGATCATAATTTTTTATCCTTTCAGTTTTAGGAGTTGTGCCCAACATGAAAAGGGCTTAGAAAAATTAGGAGAATAACATGGTTAGGCCAAATTGGACACTTACTATTTTTGGCTGAAAACCATGAAATCTAATAGAAATCATGACCGTCTGTCTATACATAATAAGTTTACTATTTATAGTAAGTCACATTTTTAGGGAGCTTAATTTTAAAACTTCTTCCTAGGTTTGATATCACTATTTAAAGGATGGTAAATTCATTTTTATCATCAATTAATTTATTTTTGATTTTATTAAAATTTATTTATTTTTCCCTCATAGATTTGAGGAATCTTGGTGAAGAGTTTAGGGAACTCCATGGATTTGGAGTAATTATTCCCTAAGTGCTAGTTTGGGCGGTGGGATTAGAAGAGATCAGGTGGGATGGGATTCATGGAAGAATTGAAAAGCTTGGAATTATATTAAGGGCGTGTTTGATTTCCAAGGGATTGAGTAAATAGGCAAGAAATGGGTAACTATTACCATTTCCTTTGTTTGAAAATCTAGGAAAACTTTTGCATTGGGAATTAGTTCAAATAATTATTTAAAATTTTTGAACCATAAGATAATGTATATGATATATCAATTCCGTCCATATGTTTTATCACAATATTTTGAGGCATAAGCCAAAAAATGAGGATGATCTAACACTCAGGTGGCCCACACCAAAAGAAACAGTAGCTTCACAAAGTTTTTAACGGTAGGTATTCGATTCCTGTTTTCGTATGGTGTGGTCCACTTGAGTTTTGGATGTACCTCATTTTTTTGCTTATACTATAAATTCAAAAGGCATAATAGATGAACGGTGTGGATAAGTGAAACGCATCACAATGAGACCCATATATATTTTGTAATATTTTTGATTTCCGTGTCAAAAAAGTAAGGAGTCAGATCATGTGCCTTGAAAATACACGGAAAATAATTATTACTCTTTTTCCAGGTATTTACCATTTCACTGGAAATGGAAAATCAAACAGGCCCTAAATGGAATTTCATCGGGTCTTGTGCCAATTCAATTGATGTATCGGAAGTTGTGTAGGTCCCAACATGATGTGTAGGCTATAGCCACACCGTCCACCCATTTATCGAGATTATTTTAAAAAATGAGCCAAAAATTCAGGTATATCTAAAGCTCAAGTGGACCCCACCATAGAAAGTAACTAGGATTGAATACTTACTGTTGAAAACTTCTTCGGGGCTTTGTAAGTTTTGGATCTAACTCATTTTTAGGCCCATACCATAAAACGAGGTTACAAAATAAATAAACAATTTAGATATAATACATGTGTGTTATTCTTGGTAATTTCAAATGATGGTGGGTATATCCATTCAATGTACTACCGTATTATCAACAAAGCATGTTATTAATTTTATCCCATGGCAACAGGGGACGATCCCTGCCCATGCATAATAATTATGTTTTTTGAATCCCATCCCACCTAATCCCTTCTAATCCCACCTCCTGACCTAAGGAAGATGGTGATAGACCTCACCACGTCCTTTCCTACGTCAGCTCTGTTGGGCCAACCATAATGTATGTGTTTTATCCAAGCAGTCTATCCATTTTATCATTTATTTTAAGAACCTAAGCTCAGAAATGATGCTGACTCAAAGCGCAAGCAGACCACCACAAAAAAACACTGTAAATTGAACGCCACGGCTGAAAACTTCTTTGGACACAAGACTTTGGTATAAGCTTACATTCATTTTTATTTTTTTTTCTCTTCATTTAGGTTTCCCTGACTTTATAAACAGACTGGATGTCGAATAAACATTATGGTAGGCTTGGGAAGTTTTCAAGAGTAGGGGTCCAATCCTACCATTTTCTATGGTGTAGTATACTTCAGCTTTGGATTTGTACTGGGCTTTTGGCCTAAAATAAGCTAGCAAAATGGATGATTTGCTTTCAGGCTGCCTAAATTGAGGTGGCAAAATAGATACGTCGTTTTGAGTCTCATGGCTTAAATTGAGCTGGCAAAACGGATATACATTATTGTGGCCCCACGTACCTTCGATATATCGTGCCACAGGCAATCCACATCCGATTTCCTGTCGGTGAGATTTTTGTTCATTTTGATATATGGCCAGGATCATTAGGTGGTGGGATATAACTCAGTGGGGGAAAACTATATCAGCCAGACCTCATTTCAAGCACGCGATGAGTTTTGCGTCACATCTGACATCAGTGATTTTGGCCTATTTTGAAAAACTTGACGGTTGGCAGAAGTCAGCTGCGGTTGCTCAAGGGAGTCATTTGATGGTGACGACAGGGCATGACCCCTTGAGACATGGCTTGAGCATGCCGATTGCGTGTTGACCCCAACAGATGGAGTTGGATAGCGTGATTTGGCTGCGATCCTGTAACGAGCGAGGTGGGTGAGATCCTGACCGTAGGGCCCACCTCAACGTGTTCACCGTATAGCCATATCGTCCATCTAGTTTTATATATTATTTTAGTATATAGTTACAAAAATGAAGCAGATACACATTTCAAGTGGACTACGCCACCGGAAACAGTGGTCATTGAATAGTCACCGTTAAAAACTTCTTACCATCCACCATGATGTTTATTGAACATCCAACCTGTTGATAAGGTCAGGCAGACCTGGATGAAAGAAAAATAATAAATATTAGCTTGATCTAAAATTTATTTGATGTTGTTTTTTGAAGTCTCAAATCATTTATAATTAAGGTATGTTGGTTGCATCGACAGGTCATTCGACGCCATCAAACAATGCTCGATTCCATTGAGAATTTTCGAATTTCTCCAATTGGTTGTTGGACTAATTGGGTGTTTTTAGATGCCATCGAAGAATATTCGATGACATCGAAGGATATGTTCAATGCCATCGAAGATGGCTCAATGCAATCGATGGATATCTGATTTTCATGTCTTGTCCTTGTACATTTTTAGTGTTAGTTCGATGCTAGTGATATAGCTTCAATGTCATCGAAGAATAAGTTTTGATGACATTAAACAAATTCGCACAGATTTTCATAGAGTTGCGATTTTGTGGGATTTGTTTCCTAATTTGATTGTGATTCTTCCAGAGGTTATATATTGGGGTGTAATGAGGATTGAGAGGTATTTAGAGCTTTCTAATTCATTGTAGGGTTTCAAGGGTGTAGCTTGGGTTGATTCGAGGTTGTTCGGATTCGGTAATTTCTCAAGTCTTATAACTTTCTTCTTTCATAGTGATATATGCCGCTTTGTGTCGGGGTTTTTTCCCGAAAGTGTTTTTCCATATTAAATGTCGGAGTGTTTGCATTGTGGTTGCTTGGTGCAATTGGATTACTCTACTTTATTCATCTCTGTGTGCTTCTGTAGTCCCCCAACAAGTGGTATCAAAGATAGGTTGGGGTGCGAGCTTGAATCTGGAAGTGAGTACTCTGACTACCAATCCTAAGTTTGATGTTGAGAAATACTCTAGGAAAAATAATTTTGAATTGTAAATAGCCAACAGGACTAGCCTGTTGATTCAGTAAGGACTGGATGAGGTCCTTAAGAAGTGATCAAAATCTACGGATCATGATGAATGAAAGAAACTGGATAAGAAAGTGAAATCATTAATCCAATTGTGCTTAATAGATGAGGTTCTCTATAATGTCTTAAGGGAGAAAACCGCATCAAGTTTGTGGGCGAAGTTAGCATACATCTATCCAAAGAATTCTCTTGAAAATCACTTACACTGGAAGCTGTAGTTATTCAACTTCAAGATGGTAGAGGGATGAGATGTTAAAGCCCACGTTATCAATTTTAATAAGATGATTTGCAAATTACTAGATATGGAGGTAACGGTCGATGAAGAAGAACAAGCGTGTATCTTATTGAATTCTCTCCTTGCTTCGTATGAGTCTTTTAAAGATGCCTTGTACATCAGTAATACGACCCTTAGTATCGATACCATAATCCCATCCCTTCAAGGAAAGGCGATAAGAAATAAGAGCGGTAGCATGGGAGCCTCCACTGATGCTTTGTTTACAAGATGCAGAAATTCTTAGCGGGACATGGGATCTCCTAGATCAAGATTCAAATCTAAGGGCAAGGGCAAAAGAAAGTTAAAGCACTATAATTGTGAGATGTCAGGACACATGAAGAATGATTATACAAATTATAAAGCAAAGAAAGAGGATATAGAGTCTTCTTCCAAGGAGCTAGGCTAATACTGCCACGTCTGATGAAGAGATAAGCGGAGGTGATGTGTTAACAGTGTCCTTGATCGGACACTTATACGATGATCGTAGAGACGAGTGGATTCTTGACACATGGGCTTCATATCACATGACTCCTTATCGGAGTTAGTTCGCTAGCTACAAGGAGTACGATAGTGGATATGTTTTTATGGGCAATGAAAATGCCCATAACGTTGTGGCTATTGGTTCTGTCCGTATCAAGATATTTGATGGGATGAAGCGTACCTTGACTGAGGTGAGGCAAGTTCTTGATTTGAAGAAAAGTTTGATATCTTTTGGTGTGCTCGAGGTGAATGGGTGAAAGTTCATCGGTTTTAATGGGGTCTTTAAGGTTTCAAAAGGGGTGCTTGTAGTTATGTAAGCACAGAAGCACAATAATCTTTACAAGCTGATTGCGAGCACTTCAATAGGTGGAGCTGCAGTAGCTGTAGCGGATTTCACGTTTACACTTATGTGGCATGCACGTCTGGGCCATATGAGCGAGTGGGGCATGAAGGTACTTTATGATCGTTGTTTAATTTTAAGTTTTAAAAGTTCCAATTTGAATATATACAAGCATTGTATATATGATAAATAATTTAGATTATCTTTTAAATCTGAAAACATATAAGGGTGTGCTTGATTATGTGCATTCTAATGTATGGGGGTTGTTGCCCGTAGTTTCTGCTAGAGGGTCGTCGTGGTTTGTCACATTCATTGACGATTACTCACAGAAAGTTTGGGTTTATTTCATGAAACATAAATATGAGGTTTTCACATATTTTAAAAAATGGAAACTTATGGTGAAAAAATAGACAAGGCGAAAGGTGAAAGTTTTAAGGACTGATAACGGTGGTGAATTTACTTTTAATAAATTTAATAAGTACTGTAAATATGAAAGGATTATTAGGCATAACACAGTGTTCCACACGCTCGAGCAAAACGATATGGCTGAGCGGATGAATCGGACTCTCATGAAGAGAGCTCGATGCATGATTAGTAATGTTGGGTTAGGCAAGGACCTATGAACTGAGATTGTTAACATAACCTGTTATTTGGTGAATCATTCTTCTACAACAATTGACTGTAAGATTTCAGAAGAAGTATGGAGTGGTCACAAGATTGACTACTCAAATTTACATATATTTGGTTGTGAGACTTACTCTCATGTGCCGTCAGTTGAGAAATATAAGTTATATCATAAATCCAAAAAGTACATCTTTGTCGGCTATGATGGTGGTGTAAAGGGATATAGGCTGTATGACCGAGTCACACGTAAAATCATTATTAGCAGGGATGTTAAATTCAACGAAGGCTCCCTATTCCTCAAGAATAATCAGGAGTAAAAGGAACTAGAAAGGTTAGTCATGAACGTTTAGATCGACATAGATGATACTCAGGTTGAGACAGATGCGTAAATAGAGGTACAAGAAGAGGTGAACTAATCACTCAGGAAAAATCCGTTGCGAGATTGCAGGTCATCGATAAGATACATGGACAACTTTAATATCGCATATGCCCTCATTACAGATGAGGGTGACTCGTCTACTATTCAAAAGGCTCTTGATAAGTCTGATGTAGAAAAGTGAAATGTAGCAATGAACAATGAGATGGACTCTTTGTATAAGAATAACACATAGGAGCTGGCGGAGCTTCCATTGGGTCGAAAAATAATTGGATACAAGTGGATCTTCAAGAAAAAACATGATAGATACAAAACAAGGCTGGTAGCAAAGGGTAGTGCTCAAAGAGAAGACATTGACTTCACAAATATATTTGCACAAATTGTAAAGCAAGTATCTATCAGATTCGTATTGACATTAGTTGCCCAATACGATCTCGAGCTAGAAAAAATGGACACGAAGACTGCATTTCTACACAGGGAATTAGAAAAGTAGATATATATGAAGCAACTAAAGGGCTACAAATTTAAAGGGGCAGGGAATAAAATTTGCAGGTTAAAAAAGTCGTTATACGACCTGAAACAGTCGCATAGGTAGTAGTATAAAAAGTTTAATTATTTCATGTTGAGTCAGAAATTTACTAGGAGTGAGTATGATCACTGTGTGTACTTCAAGACACTGAGTGATGGAAAGTTTATCATCCTAGTGTTGTATATTGATGATGTTAATTGACAGTCATAATACATCTGAAATGGTTGTACTGACGAATTAATTATCAGAGACATTCGATATAGAAGATCTGGGGGCTGCAAAGAGGGTTCTCAGCATAGATATTTATAGAGATAACAAGAGGAACATGCTTTTGTTATCTCAAGTAGAATACCTTGATAATGTGTTGATCAAGTATGTGATGGACAAGGAAAAGTCGGTCAACGTTCCCCATGCGGCTCACTTCAAGCTTTCATCAGAATAATGTCCTAAATCAGATGAGGAAAAATATGATATGTCACGTGTACCTTATTCGAATGTTGTTGACAGTTTAATGTATGTTATGGTCTATACGAGACCAGACAATTCACATGCAATTGGTGTTGTGAGCAGATACATGTCAAACCCCGACAAGTAGCATTGGGAAGCGATGAAATGGCTAATTTGATATATTCAAGATACAAAAGATTGCGTCTTGACTTTTAAGAAGACATGAGCTAAGTTAGTTGTGTATGTGGATTCAAATTACACAGGTAATGTAGATTCTTGAAAGTCGACTTCAGGTTAATCGTTTGTGCTAGCAGGTGGAGCGATTAGTTGGATATCAAAGCTTCAGCCTGTGGTGGCTCTTTCCATGATCGAAGTAGAGTATATGGCAGTGACATAAGCATTCAAAGAAAGTGTTTGGTTGAGAGGTATGATAAATCAGTTGGGGCTTCAATAGGAAGCTGTGCTGGTTAATTGTGACAGCGAGAGCGCTATCAAATTGGCTAAAAACTCTATTCATCATTCACGTACTGAACACATTGATGTTCGTCACTATTTTATTCAACATGATCTTGAGGAATGAGGTGTGACTTTGGAAAAGATTCACACAAGCGTGAATCCGGTGGACATGCTCACTAAAGTGGTTCTTTCAGAGAAGTTCAAGTTATGTGCAACTTCTTTAGGCTTAGCGAAGCCGTAAAAGAAGGATGAAGTGTGCACAAGAAGCGATGATGGAGCTATGATATAAGGTAGAGATGAGTGGAGATGACAATAAGCTACATTTGATGATTGAAGACATGGTGAAGATCGTTGTTTTTTAAAGTCGTAAATCATTTAGAATCAGGTTCTGTCGATTGCATTGACAGACCATTCAATACCATCCCATCGAGAATTTTCGGATTTTCACCAGTTGGTTGCTGGATTAATTGGGTGTTTTTTCGATGTCATCGAAGAGTGTTTGATGCCATCGAAAATGGCTCGTTGCAATTGACAAAAATTCGATTTTCATATCTTGTCTCTGGACAGTTTTTGTGTTAGTTCAATGCCATCGATATGGCTTCGATGTCATTGAAGGATAAGTTTTGATGAAATGAATAATTTCAATTTGATCCACGTGTACCATGAAATGGAGAGTTTAAGTCTGATTCATCTGTGCCATGTATGCCTCCGAAGGCATGGAATCTGCTTTCTTCATTAAAATAATATCATTGGACATTTTTCACTTCCAACTTTGGACAAATGTCCAATGAGATTTTTATTAAAAACTACCTCATAATCTTAGAATTCACATTCTGATACCTATTTAAAAAGCTTTTCTTTCAATTTATTCATTTAGATATTTTTCATTATAGTAGGTTGTATCAAAAATTTTAACCTCTATCAATTGACCAATCACTAGAAGCCTGGTAGGAAACCACTTCCTGGGCATTAGCCAATATACGAGGACTTGAATCACAGGTGGACCTGATTTTAAGCCCCATTCCTATATTATGGCGTGCCATATAATGATTTACGTGGATTTCACATAATCATCATGGTGAGCTTGGTAAAAAATCAATTGTGCATCTCTCCCAACCATTTCCTTTAGTGGGGGCTACCTGATTCCTGAGTCAACCTAATTTCTTTGCCCTGACCTAACACGGGATAGCATGGATGGAATTTATTTCATGTACACATCATGGTGGAGCCATAAGAAAATTAAGCTAGGGTTCCAATGGGCCCAATGGAGTGGTTCCAACGTGGTCTCTAGGCGCGCGCGCGCGCGCGCACACACACACACACACACACACACACACACACACACACACACACACACATATATATATATATATATATATATAGAAGAATGCTCACCAGTGCATCCGTTCTCATGGGATCTCGTGCATCCGTTCTCATGTTATCTCGTGAGAACTTTTTCAGAACTCTGTCCCGTGGTACAAGCTGAAAATCTAAATGGTTTATGTGATGCACCACCATGAAACCCTCGGAGCCCTACTTTTACCCTTATCAAAAACTTTGGTGGGCATGGCAAAAGGTTTCTTTTGCCATGGCCTACCAAAGTTTTGGAATAGTGTGAAAGTCGGGCCCTTGCAATCTCATGAGTGTTGCATCACATGGACAGCTCAAAATTTTCGCTCATATCACATAAGTTTTGAAAAAGTTCTCATGAATTCCTATCAAAATTGGTCCGCATGTGAGTATTCCTCTGTTTTTGTGTGTGTGTGTGTGTGTATTTACACACACAAAAACAAACTAAGGAATGCTTCCTCTCACCCGCAACCAACTCTCATGAGAACTTTTTGAGAACCCATCACATGTAATGTGAGTTGAAAATCCGAACAGCCCAGGTACCAATTTTCACCCAATTCAAAACTTTGGTAGACCATGGCGAAAGAAAACAATTTCCTCCCTTAATTTGTATCTCTCTGTGCTATGGTCCAGTAGATTTTTGAATTAAGGTGAAAATCGGTCTATGGGGGTTTCATGAGGTGTCGCATTACATGGATCATTTGGATTTTGGGCCCATGACATGTGTGCAAAGGTGCATGCGTGCCAGGTAAGCATGAGAGAGAGAATGAATATGAACCATTGTTATATTTTCTTTCTTAGCCATCCATTTGTTTGGACACCTATGGATGGCTAAGATTTATTTTATTTTATTTTTTGAATCTGGGTGTTGGTGCATTGGCTATCCACAGTGAAACCCAAATGTCAATGGTTCGGGTCACTCGGCCATCTGGTCCCCATTAGTAAAACTGAAATCCAAATGCTACGGTACAAACTTCCAATCCCAGCAACGTGTGGTACCTCATACAGTATACATGAATCAGGCACTACTGAATGCCGGAACGGACACGTCAGCTCTGACAACGGAATGGGCCATGTCACTTCTATTGAACCATCCAGATGTGCTGGAAAAAGCTAAAGCTGAGCTGGACATGCATGTAGGACCTCGTTTGTTAGACGAATCGGATCTGGCCAACCTTCCATACCTCCATTGCATCATCAACGAGACTCTCCGATTGTATCCGGTAGCCCCACTTCTACTTCCTCATGAGTCATCTGAAGATTCCATAGTCGGAGGTTTCAATGTGCCACCTGGCACAATGCTGTGGGTCAATGTGTGGGCTATTCATAGAGATCCCAAGGTATGGATGGACCCCACAAATTTCAAGCCGGAGCGGTTTCAAGGCATAGAAGGAGCAAAGGAAGGCTTGAAGTTGATCCCATTTGGGTACGGAAGGCGGGTATGTCCGGGCATGGGCCTAGCTATGCGAATGGTGAGCCTGGCATTGGGAACCTTGATCCAATGCTTTGAGTGGGAAAGAGTCGGAGAGGAGAAGGTGGATATGACTGAAGGGCCTGGGCTCACCATGCCCAAGGCTCAGCCTTTGGAGGCTGTCTATAAACCACGCCACACCATGTTCTGCGTACTTTCTCAGCTCTGAATACCATACATGGCTTTGGGCTGGCTTGGATGGTATGGACCTTATATGGTTATTTTATGGTAGATTACAGTTGTGATGATAATCTCTGTCTAGTGTTTGGCATGCCGAGGATACTACCCAGCATTCGCCTGTGTGAGATCATCCCTTGTATTAATCATATGCTACATGCTTAATCTTCTAACGTTGTACGCTTTGTAAGAACTGGTCCATGTACTCAGTGGGGCTACAATATACAGTTTAGTCTGTGATTTGGATGTTTGATTGTTGTATTAGTACTACATGTGTGCATCTATGCCTGCTACTGCACATGCCAATTTGGCAATATTGAACACCCAAACTGTTCATTAGGAAGGTCCCACTGTCTAACTGCTCCACCAAAAATCAAACTCGTTTAGTCATCAGGTGTAATGCATTTGTATGAAACAATTGGACACTTTGGCATGTTTGGATACCACCAAATAAGTTATTTTTTAATTCATGTTAAGCTATCAAATTAATTTTTTCACTTAAGTTAGTTTGGCAATTATGATTGCAAAAGCAACTTACATGCTTACAGCTATTTATCCTTATAAGTTTTGGTATGCTTTTTTTTTTTTAACAGCCTTTTTATTTCTTTTCTACTTTTCTCTCACTTTCCCCTAGGGTCCATATCAAAGGAGGTCCACGTGATGGACTGTCCACATCGAAGGTGAGATTCACATGATGGATCGTCCATATCAAAGACGGCCCCACATGATGGATCACCCATATTAGTGTGGGCCCACAAAATGCATGGTCCATGTCAAAGGTTGCCGTTAACGATAAATAACCCACATCTAAAATGGGCAGGCATGAAGGACGACCAACTTCAAAAGTGGGGCCCATACGATGGACTGTCCGCTTCAAAGGTGAGCTCCACATGATGGTCAATGGACATTGTAGCTGGCCCCCCATTGAGATGACCCCACAAATAATGAATAGCCTACTTCCAAGACAAGCCCCGCACGATGGCAACCACATTGAAGGTGTGGCCCACATGATGGACAATCCACATCAAAAGAGGGCTCCACATGATGGGAAAATAATAATTATGGGCCCCACGTTGGATGATCCATATCAAGGTAGGCTCTATATGATAGACGATTGACATCAAAGGTCAGCCCTAATGATGGCCCATATCCAACATGAATCTCGCATGATGGATGGCCCACATCGGAGGTGGGACCCACATGATGGACGATGGCTATCGAAGGTCGGCCCTAATGATGGACAATAACATTGATGGTGGGTGCCACATGTTAATGACCAACTCACAGGTGGGCCCTACATAATGGACGATGCGCGTTAAAAGTCGGTCCCTAATAATAAATGACCCATATCCAAGGTAGCCCTGCATGATGGATGGTCCACATCAAAGGTGGGGCCTACACAATGAACGGTCCACTTTAAAGGTTGGCCCCACATGATGGAGGTGAATGTGAGGGGGACCAAACAAACTTGGGGGATAAATGCTTATGATGTTGGAGACTAAACATGTTTTTCTACATTTTGATTGATAATTATGTTGTTTGTCAAATATACTTATTTGCTTAATAAGAGAAAACCAAGATAAGCTAACCGTGACATGAGTAGCGCTTACCTAAAGTTCGGGTGTTGGTTGATCCTTCTACTTTGGGCTGCCTTCGTGAGGGCTTGTTTTCTTTTGCTCTCCCTCAGTTGTTGGGCCTGTTTTTGCCTCTTCTTGCTCTGTTTATTTTTTCCTTCTCCCCTTGTCCTTCCTGCTTATGATTGGTGTGGCCCTTTCCTTTTTGTTAGGGCCTACCTGAACGTTTGTATCTTTTCCTCGATCATTTATATATGCAAGTCGTTTTTTATTTGTTTTGTTTTTTTTTTTTTTTTAAATTTTGTTTTTTTTTAAATTTTTGAAGCAAAGTGCTTACCTAAAGTAACTTACTATGCCATGCCACAGTACCCTAATTCTCTAGGCCAAGACATCCAGCCAATTTGTGCATTCTGGTTTGCAACTTGGATCTAACACGTGCACTAAATTGGCTCATACACACGTGCATGTGGATGGGCTAGACTACACAAAACATATAGCATGGAATTATCAGACCTCTTCATCTTTTCAGGGGTGTTTGATATCATGAATCGGAGGTGTAGATGTCATGACTACCTAATGATTTTCACCTTTATCAATGCTAAAATATGGATTCCATTTTCAGGGTTGTTAGGACAGGAGATCAATCATCTTGTTTGATGTACTATTTATTTTTTATTTTTCATTAACTACCAGCGGCTATGATTATTTACAGAATCCATCTATCATAATCAGAATCCATCTATCCAAACAGCCACCGTTGTCTTGTCAAGGGAGTCCATGTTTTTCTCTCTCTGTCTCTTTCTTTCTTTCTTTTTCCTTTCTTTTTCCCTTTCCCCGGTTGACTGGAAGGTGCAGGTCCATGTTGACCCTTTTTAGGAGATCCTTGTTTTTAAATCTTCACATGCTAAAGTAGTAGACTTGAGCCTAATAGAGAATGTGTCCTAGGCCAAGAGCAAGGGTAGGATCTCTGCGATGCAGTCTTCATCCATAAAATTGAGAAGGCTATAAAATGTACCAATCCCAACAAAGCCCTTGGCTAGATAGCTTTTATGTACATTTGCTATTTTGAACTTCTTTAGTAACTTTTCCAGTCTCCTAAAACAAGTCAACACGACCTTTATTAATTTAGGCTGAAGGGAGAAATTGTATCCTCCCCAAGCGACCCTTGGCCAATTTCCCTCACAAATGAGATATATAATATCATCGTTTGAATAATGGTTTGCAGGATGAAATCTGTTATGCCCCTCATCATCATCAGCCACTCCGAGTCAGCTTTTATTCCTGGTCGAGATAGATCTAGTAGCATCATGTTCAGTCATGATCTTCTGCGTGGAATTCACCTCAAATCTAGTCATGACAATTTCATGGCTAAGATGGACGAGAAAAGGCCCAATTGAAAGTTGAAATGATTCGGACCATCAAAATCTTAAAACAGGTGTATCTTGCAAACCGGAATGAGCTATATATCTGACGTGCCGTATATGATTTTGGGGTAGGATGAGCTACTCTAGCCACCCAACCCCATTATACCAGGTTGCACACGTTGAATTTGCGAGATTCCATCAGATCGAGAGTTGGATTTCGGTTTTATTTTCGCTTTTATTATTTATAGAAAGTTTTAGTTTGATTATAACTCTTCATCCGTTGGGCTTCAGGAGTTGCATCCAACATGAAAAGTGCTTAGAATAATTAGGAGAATAATATGGTTGAGCCAAATATAACACTTATTATTTTTGGACGAAAACCATGAGGTCTAGTAGGAATCACGACTGTATATAAATAGAAAGTTTGCTATTTATAGTAAGTCACGATTTTTAGAAGTTTTAATTGTAGATTAATTCCGAAACTTCTTCCTATGTTTCGTGTCATTATTTAAGAAGGTTATAAGCTCATTTTAATCATCAATCAATTTATTACAAAATTCTAGAAATTATTATATTTTCTTATTTTTCTCGTGGATTCAAGGTATCTATATGAGGAGTTTAGAGAAGTTCCATGGATTCAAAATAGTTATCCCGTGAGGAAGATAGTGCTCAACCTCAACAGATCCTTTCTGTGTTATTCTCTTAGCATGGGCCTAAAAAGTAGATATAAAGAAGGCTTTTCACCACGATAATTGAAATATCTTGTTAGGCGTTTAAAACCCTCACCTTCCTTAGTTGATGGATTGAGTGGATTATCTCCTTTATTTCTCGCCTAGCTTTTTCCGTCATCATCAATGGGGAAGTATCTTGTTACTTTAAGAGCCTATTTGATTAGAGGTAAGTGATGGTAATGGGGGGTAAACACACTATGGTGGATTTTGATAACTATTTGGAAGAGGTGGAAATCCACTGTGATGAATGTGTTAAATCTACACCATGATGAATGTGTTAAATCTACATCGCTCATTCATTTGTTCAAAATATTTTAGGACTTGAGCTAAAAAATGAGGCAAATTCAAAGCTCAAGAGTACCACACCACATAAAATAGCGGGTTCACTGGTGGATGTCATTATTTCAATTGTGGGCCACTTGAGCTTTGGATCTCCCTCTTTTTTATTCCTCATGCCCTAAAATAATCTGGCAAAATGAATGATTGGTGAAAATGAAACACATACATGATGGTGGGGCCCACAAAGTTTTGCCATGCAGCATGTCACCATTCATTGTGTAGGACCCACCTTTGATGTTGGTCATCCATCAAGTGGGGACCACAATCAATGTTATTGTCCATCAAGTGGGGATCACCATCAATGTTATTGTCCATCATGTGGGGCCAACCTTCAATATCCACCGCCCATCATGTGGAGCCCACCTTTAATGTGGACCATCCATATGTGGGCCCCACCTCTGATGTGGGTCGTCCATCATATAGAGGCAGCCTTGGATATGGGCCACTCATCATTAGTTCCGACATTTGATGTGGAGCATCCATCATGTGGGCCCCACCTCTAATGTGAACCATTCATCATGTTGGGCCCGCCTTAGATATGGGTCACCCTATTAGGGCCGGCCTTTGATTTGGACTGTTTATCATGTGAGGACCACCTTGATGTGGACCGTTAGAGGTGTACACAAATTAAACCGAGTCGAGCTTGGCACAGCTCGACTTGGCTCGGCTACTGGCTGACGTTAGCTGGAACTCGGCTTGGCTTGGTCCTTGAGCCTGATTGGCTAGCTCGGCTTGGTTCGGTCAACAACTCGGGTCAGTTCGACCCAAGATCAAGCCGAGTTCTCATGTGTAGTATTTTCACAAACACATAGATTACACCTTTAAATTCTCACTGTATGTAAAACACAAACAATGGTTTTACAAGTATTTCATCAAATACCTTATAGGCAACATCAAAATCAAGAAAAAAGAGTATTTGTTTGATGAAGCATACCTTCCTTGCCACCAGCCGACACTTTGTTAAGTCATTTCATCAAACACTTGGTAAGCAACATCAATATTAAAGTAACCGAGTCACCGAACCAGTTCAATCCAAGTTTGATTCGAGTTGGGTTTGATCTGAGTCGAGTCGAGCTCGGGAAAGCTTGAACTCGATTCGAAATTTTTTCGATCTAAAAAAATCATCTCAACTTGGCTCGAATTTAGTTTCGAACCGAGTCAAATCAAGATTTTTCGAGTCGAGTCGAGCGAGCTAACCGAGCTAACTGGGCTCGTGTACCTTGATGTAGATCATCCATCATGTGGAGCCCACCTTGATGTAGATCATCCATCATGTGAGGCCCACCATTATTAATTTCCCATCATGTGGAGCCCACCTTTGATGTGGATTTTCATCATGTGGGCCCCACCTTTAATGGAGATTGCCCATCATGCAGGGATTGCCTTGAATGTGGATCATTCATCATTAGGATTGACCTTTGCTATGGACCATCCATCATGTGGGGCCACCTCAATATGGGTCATCCATCATGTGGGGCCTGGCTTCAATATTCATTGCCCATCATGTGTAGCCCACCTTTTATGTGGACCGTCCATTATGTCAGCCCTACCTTTGAAGTGGGTCGACCATCATATTAGCTCGCTTTGGATGTGGGCTTTTTATCATTATGGGCCAACCTTTGATTTGGACCATCCATATGTGGCCCCCATTAATTTGAGGTCATCCATTATATGGGGCCCACCTTCTTCGTGGACCGTCCAACATGTGAACCTTCATATGGATGGTCCACCACGTGGGGCCTCCTTTGACATGGACAATGAGAAAGAGTATGCTTCGACATGGACAGTGAGAGAGAAGTAGAAATGTAATAAGTTTAAGAGCTAAAAATAATTACTTATTAAGCAGTTGACGTGGGGAGGGACGTGATGAGGCCGATCCATCTTCCTCAGGGGATATCTACTCCGAATCCATGGAGCTCTTTAGATTCTTCATAGAGCTTCCTCAAATCTACAAGGTATAAAAGTAAAAATAATTTGTAATAACTTTAAAATAAATTGATTGATGATATAAAAAAAAATAAAATGAAATTACTATCCTTTAAATGATGAGCTTAAATCTAGGAAGAAGTTTTAGACTCAAAATCCAACTCAAACACCCTACAAATGTGACTTACTATAAATAGTAAATTACTATTTATAGATGACCTCCATTCCTACTAGACTTCATGCTTTTCTACTACAAATAGTAATTGACCAATTCGACCTAACCACATTATTCTCCTAATTTTTATAAGCCCTGCTCATGTTCGGCACGACTTCTACAACTCAAAGGATCAAAAGTTATACTTGAACTAAAACTAGCTATTTATAGTAAAAATGAAAATAAAAGTAACTTTTTATGAAATCTCATAAAGTTGTTTGGGCAACCTTGAATGATGGGGTTGGTTGGCTACAGTAGCTTTTCCTACTCCAAAATCATATATGATATGTCGAAAAACTCACCCCAATTTGCTAGATATGATCATTTTAAAGTTCTGGCTGTTCGGATCATCTCTACATTTGATCGGGTCTTCTGTAGTCTATCTTTGTCATGAAGTGTCCATGACCCACTTTACATCAGTAACTTTTGACATATAAATGACTTTTACAATGATGCTGGCTAAACTAACTTAAGTAAAAAAAGTAACTTAATTACTTAAATGAGCCCTAAATGACCATGAACCTTAGATATCTGTTTTCAAACTTAACTTATAATTTTGGAATTGATATTAATTTTCAGACGAGTCATTATCATCTAAAGCTCCTGTGGTTGCAAGGACATCATCAAGGGCATTGTGCGCATATATTAAAGAAGGGAATCTCTACTTGGACCTTCCTCATACTTTAGTCACCTTCATCTTAAAGATCATGGAACTGTTATAGATAAATTTAATAAAAAGCTTGGTGGTTTGAAGGCTTTCCTCCTGTCCTTTGGTGGAAGACTTGAGTTGATAAGATTTACTCCTTTAACTTTGCACATTTTCTAGTCTAAGACTTTCCTGCTTCTCAAATATTGTTTCTTCATTTTAGAAAAGTGCATTAAAAGTTTTCTTTGAGGTAACTCCAAATTCATTTAACCAGTTGGGAGCATATCTGTCTAAAGTGGGACTTAGCATCCCGCCCTTACATGTTTCTGTCCTGGCTTATCTCATAAAGTAATTCAGGAAAATTCTCAATTAAAAATCAAAGCCTTGGAGTGGATGGGTCCTTGAAAAATACATAATAGGCATTTCCATTAGGAATGTCGTTAACTTTTTTCTTCTGCATGTGGAGTCTGTCAATCATTTTTCTCATATAGAAGCTGGATATGAGAGCGCCTGTAGTCTTTAGGTTAATTTCCTCTTTTGTTCATAGCTCCCCCTTAGCTATCGATGATGCTTCTAACTGGGTGTGTAGTACTATCAGTAAACTTTTATTTTCCTACTCCGGTATGGTTCTTGGAAGGAGAAAAACAACTGCATTTTCAGTAAATAATGTCTCCCAAAAGAAACGGTGCTTAGGAACACCTTACATGAGATTAGATTGAGATCCATCTTTATCTTTGAAGCGTAATGTGTCCTGCCCCAGCTGGACAATAATCCATCCAGGCAGGGGCTCTGTGGGGCCCACTGTAATGTATGGGTTTTATCCACACCATCCATCCATTTTTCCAGATCACTTTAGTGTATGAGCCCAAAAGTGAGGCAGATCCAGAGCTCAAGTGGACCACACCACGGGAATCAGCGGTGACAATGACATCCACCATTGAAACCTTCCTAGGGGCCACCGTGATGTTTATTTGCCATCAAACTTGCTAATAAGCAGCTTGATCCAAAACTTCCGGGACTTCCAAAATTTTTTTAATGGCGGGGTTTGATCCCCACTATATGGTCCACTTGACCTTGGATCTACCTCATTTTTGGTCCTGTATACTAAAATGATGGAAAAATGGATGTTCACACCCCAAGTGCAGGGTTGTGATGTAGTAATAACTCGGTAAGACCGAGGTCGAATCCCAAGGGACTGAACTTGTACGTTATCTAAAATTAACTGGAAATAGAACTAGAAGGAGATGAAATCTGAATTGAATTATAAATTGAGGAATAATTGTAAACTATTAATCTAAAACTTATATGAGAAATCAGAGGTAAGGAAACTAGGGATTCAGAGGATCCACTTGTAGAGATCAGAGAGATCTTATGCCTGTTTCATGAATCATGGATTTACTGAACTGTCATTGATCTAGCTTTCAAAGAGATGAAATGAAGATGAATTAGAATGGATTCCATCACCAAACCATGCCCAAAGACTATGGCAAACAACAGAATTAAACTAATTACCACCCAATCACATGTATGCAAGTTAGGAAGGGTACCGTCATCCGACCATGCCCAAGAGACTATGGTGAACAACGGGGCTTCCTGACGTCATAAACATAAAGGGGAAAAGGACATACTCCAAGCCATTGCAGACCCATTGTAATTTTAGTCACAACAGACCATTAAAGACTAAACAAAACATGACATTAATAATCAACTAAAATCAACGTTAATTCAAGAATTAAAATTAAATTAAAGATATAAAATAAAATCTCCCATCTCACCACAAGCTTCACCTCTTAGCCCTAGCTAAGAGGTTCAGCCCATCACAGACATGATGAAGCTGCACATGTTAAAAGAAAATATGAAGAAAAAAAAAAATAAAAATAACAAAATTACTCTACTCCCTCTGCCCACGTTTCCAGCCCAAGCCTCAAGCTCTCCACCTCCTGATCTCCTTCCAAGACCTGAATGAATGCTCCCCACGTCCAAAACCTCCTTTTATAGCTGCTAGAAGGCTGAAGTCAGTGACAGAGTTGTAGCAGGAAACGGAGTGTAATTTTCGCAGCCAAGTTCGGTACCTCGAAACAACCCACTTTCCTCGCTCAAATTCTAAAAAAACACCATCTCTTAATACTTTCTTGGGTTCTCTACATGATAGACGGTTCAGATCTGCCATATGATCAAAGATGGTGGGCCAAAACTGCCTGGAAAAGTCAGTTTTCGCAGATGTGCGAAACCTTTCGCACCATTTCGCTGTTGTGATCGGTAGAACCCACAGAAGCATTTTCTGAAAAATCCACCCCATCCATTGGATTCAGAACGAAATTTCAGTCAAGAATGGGTGGTTTTGAACGTCCATTGACGAAGCCCAGAGAAGAAATCACTAAAAGATCAATTTTGAACGTTCCAGGGCAGTCCTTTTGTGGCCCCTGTATCGCACACGTGTGTACACATGGATGCAAAAGGTCAGCATGGTTTTGTAGTATTCGAACCCCTCTAAAAGATGGACGGCTTGGATCAGACGTACAGTCAATGGGTAGGGCCCACAACTGTCCGCAAAAATGGCCAGCGGCCGTGCGTCCGCTGTACGTTTTTTTTTTTTTTTTTTTTGAATTGTAGACGGAAACATCGGTCAGCTGCGCTGACCGACTTTTGGGAAATCTCGTGCACGGCGGGCGTGTGTACACTATGTACACACGCTGTACATATAGGGTCCACTGTAACCTTTTAAGAAATCCAATCCACCCATTCTATTCCTCACATTATTTTACCCATTGAGAACAATTATCAAGCATATCCAGCTGGCAGGTGGGCCCCAAATTGAAGATTGATGGGCTAATCTACCCGTTAGGCCACTTTCGCAATGATCCAATGGATGATTTTTGACGTGTATGGTTAATTTATGGTCCTTAGGCCACGTATGAAGTTTCGAGCTGAACCGATATTGGGAACCCCGTGATCTTGCGTTCTGGATGCGTTTCAAGCCACTTGAGCTTCAGTTTCTTAGTTTTCTCGAATTTCTGACCGTGTATATCTGTCAATCTTGGTCCCCTGGAGTCCGTCTCATGCCTTAGTGATCATCAGAACGTTAAATCCAAGCTTTTGGCATCCTTTTTCAGTCAACTCTCCTAATCACACCCTACAACAAAACACGATTAAAACTGGGCATTAAATACTATTATGCTCGTAAATCCAGACAATATTTGGTGTCTAATATGCACTATTTGGCCCTTAACATAACTCCCAACCAGCATTTTGCTAGTCCCGAGCAAGGTATGCGAAAAATAAGTTGAGAATTATAGGAGAACTTTCTATGAAATCGAGTGAGATTTTGAACAAAATACGAGAAATTTAATATTCATGAATGTTGGAAATTGTTTTCTCCTGGACTCAAGCACACATTAAACTTCATTAATCAAGTGTAAAGTATTAATCCATCAATTAGAAAAATTTTAAACATTGAGATCCATGGATGTATAGTCTAATCTCGGCTTATCATCATTAAGAGATCCAATCGTCAATTTCATGATATCATTAGTAACCAACAAGAAAATTCATGACAACCAAAACCTAATCCAAAACTTGCCTCATAGATTAACCTATTAACTTGTGATTTTTCTATTCAAAGTAATGCCAAGGAAGGGGAATCAAATCCTCACCTATAGGGAGCAAACCTATGGTGAAGATCGTACACCTGACTCTTTTTCACATATCATTCACGGGGAATTAACTCTACACCTATAGGGAGCAAACCTATGGTGAAGATTAATTATCCAACCTTTTCAATTTTTATACCATGATGGCAAGATATTTCAGGCTGATTCCTTTCGTGCTTAGTGATTACCAAGTTAATCCTTCGATATGGAACTGAAATCTTAATGTGTAAGCAAGACGTGTCCTGAAATCATGATTCAATCAATGTTTAAAATCTTTAATCATGGATTGATAATTCAAACTCAACTGTGGAATCTATCAAGTAGCTAAATTCAAGAGTCATAAATTACCAATACACGTATCTCGTAATTCTAAATCAAATATAGATGTCAAAATCACATTGAATTTACAAGAAATGTCAGAAAAATTTTAAAAATTTTTCACAATTTTCACAATTTTTGCTCAAGACCAAGAAAATACTGATTAGGAAGCCTAATCTCCCACCCTCAACCTAAAATCTACATTGTCCTCAATGTAAAAGATCTAAACATGGAATAACAAAAGTAAAGTGATAGAAAGATAGTACCTGGATAACGAATCAAGAGAGAGACTTTCTAAGAGATCATAGCATGGAAGCTGGTTAGCACGAGAGAAAAAGAAAAATAAAAATGACGAAAATAAAATCCTACCTATACCACTTTCGCAGGTGCTCTCGATTGCATTTAGCGTATGCAACAAGCCTTTAAACCCCTAGGTTACCCCTAGTGGACGAGTTGTAGTCTCGTGAGGGTTTGCAGTAATGTTACCCACAAACATTGAATCATCTAACTAGAAAAATGAAATGAAAAGCTGGGTTGCCTCCCAGGAGCGCTAAATTTATCGTCTTCAGCCAGACAAATAAAGCAACAATCTTAGTCCTATGAAAGCGATAAACCTACCTATACCTCCATCAGACTAGGAGATCAGTCCTGGTAAACAGGAGCAATCAGAGGCATGGACATGTCCTCTGAATCAAATGTCTCGACAAATGGCTTTAATCGATGTCCATTTACTTTAAACTCCTTGCCATTGTCGGGATCTCTTATCTCGACGGCCCCATGAGGATAAGCAGTGACAACAATGTAAGGGCCGGTCCAACGAGATCGAAGCTTTCCCGGAAAGAGATGTAGTCGAGAATCGTACAAAAGGACTTTCTGACCTAGCGTGAATGATTTTCGTAGAATATGATGATCATGAAACGCCTTCATCTTGTCCTTGTAAATTCTCGAGTTTTCATATGCATCGTTCCGGATTTCTTCAAGTTCATTTAATTGAAGTTTGCGTAGCGAGCCAGCGTTGTGCAGATTGAAATTCATATTTTTAATCGCCCAGTATGCTTTATGTTCCAATTCCACAGGCAAGTGACAGGCTTTCCCATAGACAAGTCTAAAGGGAGATGTTCCAATAGGAGTTTTGAAAGCAGTACGATACGCCCATAAGGCATCGGTCAATCGGATTGACCAGTCCTTACGATCAGAGTTAACCATTTTTTCTAGGATATGTTTGATCTCCCTATTGGAAATCTCAGCTTGTCCACTTGTCTGTAGATGGTATGGGGTGCTCACCTTATGAGAGATACCGTATTTCTTCATTAGACTCTCAAATGGTCTATTACAAAAGTGTGAGCCCCCGTCACTAATGATGGCTCAAGGCGTTCCGAACCGCGACAGGATATTTTCTTTCAAAAATTTAATGACCGTGCGATGGTCATTTTTGCGGCACGGAATTACTTCGACCCATTTAGTGACATAGTCTACGGCGAGCAAAATATACAGATTTCCAAATGATTGGGGGAATGGTCCCATGAAATCGATGCCCCAACAATCAAATGCTTCTATAATAAGGATGGGATTCAAGGACATCATATTTCGACGGGACAATGCTCCCAATTTCTGACAACGCTCACAAGCCTTGCAAAACTCATGAGTGTCCCTGAACATAGTGGGCCAGTAGAAGCCACACTGTAAAATCTTGGCCGTGGTCTTTTTAGTAGAAAAGTGACCACCACAGGCCTGTGAGTGACAGAAGGAGATGACACTCTGATGCTCATCGTCTGGTACACATCTCCTTAAGATTTGGTCTGGGCAATATTTAAACAAATATGGATCATCCCAGAAAAAGTTACGCACCTTGGTAAAGAATTTCTTCGTATCTTGTGACGTCCAGTGTGTCGGTATGGCACCTGTAGCAAGATAATTAGCAATATCAGCGAATCAAGGTGAATGAGAGACTCTAAACAGTTGTTCATCAGGGAACATGTCATTGATATGGGTCGCCTCAAGGGAATCAGAGGTATTAAGGCGAGAAAGACGATCGGTCACTACGTTCTCTACTCCCTTTTAATCTTTGATTTCCAAATTAAATTCTTGGAGTAGAAGGATCCATCGTATCAAGCGGGGCTCAGAATCATTCTTAGAAAGAAGATACTTAAGTGCCGCATGGTCTGTGTAAATAATGATCTTGGATCCGATCAGGTAGGATCTAAATTTGTCTAAAGCGAACACTACGGCTAAGAGTTCCTTTTCTGTAGTCGAATTGTTCACTTGGGCAGGATTTAGAGTCCTACTTGCGTAGTGAATGACGTAAGGCCGCTTATCTTTTCTTTGGCCTAGAACCGCTCCAAGAGCATAATCAGAGGCATCGCACATAAGTTCAAAAGGAAGACTCCAGTCGGGTGACTGCATGATAGGAGTAGTGGTTAACATGCCCTTAAGCTTAGTGAAAGCTTCTTGGCACTGCTCAGTCCACTCGTATGGTGTATCCTTTTGAAGAAGATTACATAAAGGACGAGAGAGGAGACTAAAGTCCTTTATGAATCGTCTGTAGAATCCTGCATGTCCCAAGAAGGATCGCACATCTTTGATGTTCTTGGGTGGAGGTAAGTTAGAGATAAGATCGATTTTGCCCTTATCTACCTCGATTCCATTGGACGAGATGATATGCCCAAGGACAATTTCCTTTTGAACCATAAAATGGCACTTCTCCCAGTTAAGTACCAAATTTTTTTCTTCACATCTTTTCAGCACACATTTAAGACTTGCTAAGCACTCGCTGAAAGATGAACCGAAAACAGAGAAATCCATGAAGACCTCTAGATATTTCCCCACCATGTCAGAAAAGATACTCGTCATGCATAGCTGAAAGGTGGCAGGGGCATTACATAACCCGAATGACATCTTTCTGTAAGCAAAGGTTCCATAAGGACATGTAAATGTGGTCTTTTCCTGATCCTCAGGGGCGATTTCAATCGGATTATAACCTGAATACCCGTTAAGGAAACAATAATAGGAATGACCAGCTAGCCTTTCAAGGATTTGATCAATGAAGGGCAAAGGAAAGTGGTCTTTCCTTGTGACGGTATTCAGCTTTCTGTAGTCAATGCACATTCTCCAACCAGTAGTAACTCTGGTCGGCACGAGTTCATTATTGGCATTGGCTACGATGGTGATCCCGGACTTCTTAGGAACCACCTGAGTTGGACTCACCCATTGACTATCGGATATGGGGTAAATGATCCCCACTTCCAATAGTTTGAGAACCTCGGCCTTAACCACTTCCTTCATGTTTGGATTTAGTCTACGTTGTGATTGCCGAACAGCCTTTGCATTGTCCTCAAGATATATACGGTGAGTACAAATCGATGGGTTAATTCCCTTGAGGTCCTCTATCGTCCATCCAAGAGCTCCCTTATGCTCAATGAGAGTAGATATGAGCATACTCTCTTGTTCCTTCTCCAGGTGAGCAGAGATCACCACCGGATATGTCTCATCTTGACCTAAATAGACATATTTTAAATCAGAGGGCAAAGGTTTTAGGTCAAGCTTCGGTGGCTTGAGGTTAGACGGTAGAGGCACTACATCAGTTTGGGGCAATTCTTCAATTTGTGGCCTTCACCAGTTAACTTCAAGTACTGGTGCAGTATCCAGCATGACACACGTCTCCCTAATTATATCATCATCAAGATCATGGGAGTGGGGCAGGCACGTCTCTAGAGGATCAGAGGATAAGGTGAGAGGTGTTCTATCTTCCACAAAAGAATCAATCATGTTAACATTGTGGAAATCGTCATCATCCTCTGAGTTGCTGCCGTTATTGAAAAAGATATTCGATTCCAATGTCAAATTTTCAAAAGACATAGTCATAACACCATTCCTGCAATTGATAATTGCATTTGAAGTGGACAGGAATGGGCGACCAAGGATGACGGGAATCTGAGTGCTCGTGTCATTGATGGGTTCGGTGTCCAAGATGATAAAATCAACAGGGTAGTAGAATCTATCAACCTGGACCAACACATCCTCGATGATCCCTCTTGGTACATGAACAGAACGATCAGCAAGTTGTAGTGTGGTTCGGGTGGGTTTTAATTCACCCAAACCTAACTGTTGGTATACCGAATAGGGAATCAGATTGACGCTTGCTCCTAAGTCAAGAAGTGCGTGATCAATTCAATAGTTCCCGATTACACATGATATGGTTGGGCAACCGGGATCTTTGAATTTTTGCAGCACATCTTGTTTCAGGATGACACTCACTTTCTCAGTCAAGGAGATCTTCTTTTGAACACTTTTCCGTCGTTTGGTAGTGCATAAGTCCTTTAGAAATTTAACATATAAAGGAATCTGTTTTACAACATCAAGCAGAGGAATGTTGACTTTCACTTGTTTCAACACCTCTAGGATATCCTGAGAGTTAGAGAGACGTTTTGGTTCAACCAACCGTTGGGGAAACGGAGCAACTGGCTTCTATAGAGGTTCCGGTTCAAATTTTTGCGGGGCGTCACCAGATCCATCATTGTTGTCCTCTTCTGGTTCTTGAGGCTTTTCGGGCCTAACCGGAAGGGTTTTATCAATAACCTCCCCACTTCTAAGAGTGGTGATGGATTTATCGTGCCCCATTTGATTTGAAGAGCTGGGATCACTAACTTCATAATGCGGTTTAGGATTGGGAAGAGGTTGAGCTGGGAAGCTCCCCTTGTTTCCAATCTTATTTTTAGCCTTAAGTTCATGTATTGCTTTCGTAAGGTCTTGAAAGACTTGCATCATATCCTGATTGAAAAGCTCTTGCTTTTGAAAATGTTTTAAAACCAAATCCTCTTGAGGTTTCTCTTGAGTTGGATTTTGGTTTAGGAAACCTTGAGGTGTAGCCGTTGGTCCATTCCTCCAACTGAAATTTGGATGATTTTTCCAACCAAGATTGTATGTATTAGAGGGTGGTCCATTGAAAGGTCTTTGATAGTTATTTACGGCATTAGATTGTTCATTCAATACTTCTCGAAAGGCAGGTATTGAAGGACAATTTTCAGTAGTATGAATGTTGCAATCACAGATGCCGCAAACACTTTCATTAACCTTTTCCTTCTTTCCTTCCATGGCCTCAAATTTTCTGGTGAGATTAGCCACCTTAGCGTTAAGATCATCATCCTCTTTTAGGAGATATATTCCTCATTTTTTCCTTGAATGAGTTGGCCTAGACGTAGCGTTCGTCCTTGGGTAATAGTCTCATGATTGTGTTTTTTCAGCGAGACTATCGAGGTAATCTCATACCTCGTCGACATTTTTATTGATGAATTCTCTGTTACACATTGTCTCAATCATTTGGCGCATGGAAGATGTTAGCCCATCATAGAAAAAATTTGTAATGCGCCATATTTCAAAGCCATGTTGTGGGCATGCATTAACCAGATCCTTGAACCTTTCCCAACATTGGAAGAATGTTTCATCTTCCTTTTGGCAAAGTTCATGATTGCTCTCCTGAGGGTAATTGTCTTATGATGTGGGAAAATTTTCTTTATAAATTCTCTCTGCATATCATTCCATGTGCCAATGGATTTAGGACGCAGTGAATGTAACCACGTCTTGGCTTTTTCTTTCAAGAAAAATGGAAAGAGTTTCAGCCTAATAGTATCCTCAGATACATTAGGAAAGTATAAGGTGCCTATGATTTCATCGAACTCTTTCAGATGCAAGTATGGTTCTTCAGACTCAAGCCCATGGAACTTAGGAATGAGTTGGATGACCCCTGACTTGATGTCCATATGTCCTGTATTCGCAGGAAAAATCATGCATGAGGGCGTACTCACCCCTGCCGGTTGTAAATAATCTCGTAAAGTACGAGGCGGGGGTGCGTGGTGCACCTCATTCTCATCATGTACTTCCTCAACCCTAGGTTGGGGTAGTGCTTGAGGTTGATTTTCAGCCATAACCTCCTCTGTCTCAGGAGAATTCAAGTGGTGTCTAGTCCTGCGATGGACAGTCAACCCCTCAACTAATCCTCCTTCAGTCATGAGACGTCGAGTGTTGTCGCGTGCCCACTGTGGCATAAAACACACTCAGCCCTCGATTTAAATTCTACCTAGACCTAAGAGAAAAGAAGTAGAAATTTAAAAAATAAAAGAAAAGATGGAAAGAAGTTACCAAATTTTGAATCCTAAGTTAAGAATCTGCAAAACAAAACAAAATAAGTTAGTTTCTAAGAATAAGAAGTCCTAATTAAGAGTAAATTAATTTTTAGAAAAAAGAAGAAATTCCAAAGAAAGAGAAATTAGAAAGAGCTTACTAAATTAGAAGTTTCCTACAAAACAGAAAAATTGAGTTAGTTCTAAAAATCAGATAGAATGAAGAATAGCAAGTTTCTAAAGTTAAGAAAAATTTCCAACAAGGAAAATAACTAAGCTTCTAAACCTAGAATTAGAAAATTCTAAAACGAAAATCTATTCTTAAACTAATCCTAAAACTAATTAATTTCAGAAAAACGTAGCCGACAGTTCCCGGCAACGGCGCCAAAAACTTGTTCACTCCCCAAGTTCAGGGTTGTGATGTAGTAATAACTCGGTAAGACCGAGGTCGAATCCCAAGGGACTGAACTTGTACGTTATCTAAAATTAACTGAAAATAGAACTAGAATGAGATGAAATTTGAATTGAATTATAAATTGAGGAATAATTGTAAACTATTAATCTAAAACTTATATGAGAAATCAGAGGTAAGGAAATTAGGGATTCAGAGGATCCACTTGTAGAGATCAGAGAGATCTTATGCCTGTTTCATGAATCATGGATTTACTGAACTGCCATTGATCTAGCTTTCAAAGAGATGAAAGGAAGATGAATTAGAATGGATTCCATCACCAAACCATGCTCAAAGACTATGACAAACAACAGAATTAAACTAATTACCACCCAATCACATGTACGCAAGTTAGGAAGGGTACCGTCATCCGACCATGCCCAGGAGACTATGGTGAACAACGGGGCTTCCTGACGTCATAAACATAAAGGGGAAAAGGACATGCTCCAAGCCATTGCAGACCCATTGTAATTTTAGTCACAACAGACCATTAAAGACTAAACAAAACATGCCATTAATAATCAACTAAAATCAACGTTAATTCAAGAATTAAAATTAAATTAAAGATATAAAATAAAATCTCCCATCTCACCACAAGCTTCACCTCTTAGCCCTATCTAAGAGGTTCAGCCCATCACAGACATGATGAAGCTGGACATGTTAAAAGAAAATATGAAGAAGAAAAAAAATAAAAATAACAAAATTACTCTACTCCCTCTGCCCACGTTTCTAGTCCAAGTCTCAAGCTCTCCACCTCCTGATCTCCTTCCAAGACCTGAATGAATGCTCCCCACATCCAAAACCTCCTTTTATAGCTGCTGGAAGGCTGGAGTCAGTGACAGAGTTGTAGCAGGACACGGAGTGCAATTTTTGCAGCCAAGTTCGGTGCCTCGAAACACGCCACTTTCCTCGCTCAAATTCTAAAAAAACACCGTCCCTTAATACTTTCTTGGGTTATCTACATGATAGACGGTTCAGATCTGCCATATGATTAAAGATGGTGGGCCAAACTGCCTGGAAAAGTCGGTTTTTGCGGATGTGCGAAACCTTTCGCACCATTTCGCTGTTGTGATCGGTGGGCCCCACAGAAGCATTTTCTGTAAAATCCACCCCGTCCATTGGATTCAGAACGAAATTTCAGTCAAGAATGGGTGGTTTTGAACGTCCATTGACGAAGTCCAGAGAAGAAATCACTAAAAGATCAATTTTGAATGTCCCAGGGCAGCCCTTTTGTGGCCCCTGTATCGCACACGTGTGTACGCATGGATGCAAAAGGTTAGCATGGTTTTGTAGTATTCGAACCCCTCTACAAGATGGACGGCTTGGATCAGACGTACAGTCAATGGGTAGGGCCCAAAACCGTCCGCAAAAACGGCCAGCGGCCGTGCGTCCGCTGTACGTTTTTTTTTTTTTTTTTTTGAATTGTAGACGGTAACGTCGGTCAGCGCATGGGAAATCTCGTGCACGGCGGGCGTGTGTACACTATGTACATACGTTGTACATATAGGGTCCACTGTGAAGCTTTCAAGAAATCCAATCCGTCCATTCTGTTCCTCACATTATTTTACCCGTTGAGAACAATTATCAAGCATATCCATCTGGCAAGTGGGCCCCAAATTAAAGATTTATGGGCTGATCTGTCCGTTAGGCCACTTTCGCAATGATCCAATGAATGATTTTTGACATGTGCGGTTAATTTATGGTCCTCAGGCCACGTATGAAGTTTCGAGCCGAACCGATATTGGGAACCCCGTGATCTTGCGTTCTGGATGCGTTTCAAGCCACTTGAGCTTCAGTTTCTTAGTTTTCTCGGATTTCTGACCGTGTATATCTGTCAATCTTGGTCCCCTGGAGTCCGTCCCATGCTCTAGTGATCATCAGAACGTTAAATCCAAGCTTTTGGCATCCTTTTTCAGTCAACTCTCCTAATCACACCCTACAACAAAACATGATTAAAACTGGGCATTAAACACTATTATGCTCGTAAATCCGGACAATATTTGGGGTCTAATATGCACTATTTGGCCCTCAACAATGGATGGATGAAATTATTGTCCAAGCAGGGGTAAGACTTGACAAGAAGGTAATGTGCCATTATTACAGTAAGGGCTGCATTTGCAATAAGAACAAATCTCTCATGGTGACTAGACCCGGTACATTAGCAGTTAAGCTGGCTAAAAGCATCGAGACAAGCTTATAAATAGCCACTATCGCCACTATCGACTATTTCAGGTGCACAATGATTTGAATGCACATTTGATCCGGCTTGCAGATCCAAAAATCTAAGGAAAACTAGATATCCTATTGGGTTTAGATTATTGGTTCAAACCAGGGCTAAAGTCAGATACTATCAAAGGCATAGAGTAACATACTGTAGAAACATTTTCACACCAGGCTACAGTGAGGTGGGTAGCTTGTGTGAGGTGGAACCCATGTAATATAGGGCTAGGGAGCCTAACCCATGTGATGTGGGCCTGAGCTATGAGATAAAGGGATTGATTCGCCACACTCTAATATTAATAATTTAAGTTTTTAGAGCAAGTGATTAGTCATCCTACACCGATGTTTTTTTTTTACTCACGCACACAGATCCCCACACACACAAGCTGTGGGATTGCACCGCCATGGGTACTTGAACCCTTGACCCGGTGTTGAAACTCCAAGGAGTCTACCACCCGGGTAAGAGTAAGGACCCTACATCAATGTTGTTGTTGGATCCTCTGTACGAGACCAAGACCTATTAACATCTAACCTATTGAGTGCATGTGACATCCGAGTCCAACCCTTTCAATAAGTTGGCCTCACCATGAGGATCATCTAATGCAAAAATCATCCCCATCTACTTATTAGGTAGGCCGCACCACATAAAACAATTTCTACCCATAGACAAGTAGCAAAAAAAAAAGGTATGGTTCACTCCGGTGAGTAGATATATTTTATTTTTATTTTTTTATGAAGTGATCCTCATGATAAGGCCAATGTATTGGACAGGTTGGATTTCACACACACATGAAAGGTTGGAAGTTATTTGCTAGGTGCACCATAGCATGTTCATGCATGTGTGTACATGCATGCATGTGTGTGGATTATTTGTAGAGAGAATTTCCCGATCGTATCCTCATAGTAAACCTCAAAATTTGAAAATCTCTGGGGCAACTTGTACACTTGAGTTTATGAACATATACTGTTTGAACGCAAGACCTCAAGTGAAGGCAGCAACAACCCTAATCTACAAGCAAAGCACCCATGTTTGATTTTTCTTCCATTAATTTTCTATTATGTCTATATATTACTACTTAAAATATTTATAGATATTATTAATTTTAATTAGTAAATATTGAAGTCAACTCAACTCGATCACTCAGTCGACTCAATTGGGCTTGAAATGGGTCACTCACTTGGGAAGATTTTAACCCAAGACCTCTAGTAAAGGGACCAATGACTCCATGGTTGATTCTTTTTCTAATATTACTTTTGTATTTTACCTATATATATAACACAGTTATTAAACATTGAGTCAAGGCTAACAAAGAATAGTCCGACTCTTCAAGTCAACCCAACATGGCTGAACATTAATTCAGACTCGAGTCTTTTGAGTTTTTGAAACATGGTGAACACTTCAATAAATCAGCTTAAATCCAAGTTTACACTAGTAAAAGTGAAACCTCCACAACAACACCACAAAGAAAAACGAGAAACAAAGAACAAAACCTCCACAACAACACCGCAAAGCAAAGCGAAGAAACAAAGAGCAAAATCACTACTACTTCACGCTAAGCTGATGAAATCCCCCTTCAACTGCTACTCTCGCTCCGACTAGGCTTTGTCGAGATGAACATGGCCTGAAAAGCACATAAAAGAAATACAAACATGGCACAAAAACACATTGCCATATTTTATATACATAATATGTAATGTATTTATGCATTTAGGCATACATGGTCATAGGATCTCATATTACCTCTTCTTCTACTCTTGGAATCCATTCGTTGGTAGCAGGGTTACTCCTGAAATTCTTTGTTCCTCTTGCTACCATAACTTCTCCGGCGCCTTCATGCAATTGCAAGCGAAAATCGGACCAGCTTTCTCCACTATTTTCCGTCACCCTAATAAACCCATTGCCCGTCTGCGGCACCAAAATAATGAAACTAAGGGATAGATAGTGGTGAGTGGTGATAAATTGATGTAGACATGGTGGAAATGTACTGTGACCAGGAACATCCAAATGATGGGGCCCGTTGATAATAAGGCATGGCCTAAAGATGATGTTCAAAGGATCCTAACCATGCAATTCATGTCTTTAAATGGAAAGTTGGGAAAAATGGTCAAGGATCCAGGCCATCCTAATAACGGGTCCATTGTCGTTAGAGCATAGCCCATGGGTGAAACTAGTCAAATGTCCTAATAATCCAATTGGATGTCACTAAATGGACAATTGATAAAAATAAAAATAAAAATTGTCAGCAATCCAAATTCAATGGTAAAATTAGATGATTAAGATCTTGTTATGATTGTGATTTTGGATTATGTTCTACCCAGAACTATGATTTGGACTGTTGAGGTGCTGACCCTTCCAAACACTTATACATAGCACGGTGGAGTGCACACATATGTGATGCACACAACCCTTCCACATACTTCTACATAATAAGGTGTAGTGCACACATATATGATGCTCTCCTCTTTCTTCTGGTGCATGCATGTGGAGCCTAGTCTTTGGCAAGTTTCCTCTTTTAAGGATGCGTTGTCTGTAAAAGGAGAATACATGTAGAGAGGGTATCTTCCTGAAAAGTGATTCCTTGGTTATGGGTTTTCAGTATAGTGGAAGAGTGAGAGAGAGTGGCAAACCTTGTACACTTTTCACTTTTGGATGTTGGTTTGGTTATTTTCTTTCAAGGTTTTGTTATGCTTGCATTGATTGTGTATGTCCACAACAATTAGAATAAAAGTCAGAGGTTGAGAAGCCTTTTAACAGAAAATTGGTGTCAACATTTGTGCTGCAATTGCTTCAAATGACTACATCGAGTTCTACTAGATTTGAGGTGTCGAAGTTCAACAAATCCCATTATGCGTTATGGAAACTAAAGATGAACACAATGTTAGTGAATAAAGGCTATACAATTATGATTCAATTAGAAAACAAGTGGAGAGGAGGAAAACTAATTAGCCATTGTAGATCTTCTTCATACACTAGATGATTCAATTTTATTCAATGTTTTCAATTAAACTATTGTTAATGGTTTGTAGAACAAATTGTGAAACCTTTATAAAGGAAAATCAATATCGAATAAGATCTTTATATGATAATAATTATACAACAGATTTGTGGCTGCGATGTAAAAATTAATGATGAAGAAAATGCTACACTTTTTATTATCTTATGTTAAATTCATGGATTGGTTTAATTATGAATCTCGACAATGGTTTTACGGATGTTGGAGGGCAGATATCCCGAGGGGATGGGAGATCAACTCTCATTTCCATTGGTTGCCTTGCTCAAGGGCTTTCATTTGGAGGTAAGTTGATGTTATGTTTGACCAGAGTCGCCACTAACCAATTATTATAATCTTACAGTTGGTTAAACCTTAAGAAAATGCTTAAGATTGAGAACTCGAAGATCATTAACCCTAAGATAACTCGTGAGTTTACATTTCAGAGATTCCGAGTAAGGAATTGTGATTACAAAGAGAGAAGGTGTTAGACACACAATCTACCCATACGGATGTATGGACTTTACTTCACAAGATCTGACTAATTTCAAAAGAATAAAGTAAGTTCTCGCATGAAGAAAATGTAATGCGATACAATGACAATGATGATTGACTAATCCAAATTTCTGATGGGCAAGATCCAATTATATCAGCAAGCCGCAGAGCATACGCTCGAAATGATCAAGTACAAGGTGCAAAGTATGTATGTATGTGATGCTTGATGCTTATGATAAAATGATGGTCAACCGGCTAAGGATTCTGGTGGACATACTCTGATTATATCGACAGGCCTTAGAGTATATACTCACTGGTCAAATACAAGAAAATGATGGAATGCAATGTATATATCAAAACGTCGACTAACTAACTAAGATTTCTGATGGGTATGACCCGATTATATCGACAAGCCTCAGAGCATACGTCTGTCAATTAGATGTGAGAAAACGATGAAATGTAATGTAATGCTAGTGTATATGAAGAGCAAGGGGTTGACAATTGAATAAAAGTTGCACGATACTAATGCTTTGGTTTGATGAAACTGATTGAAGTTGAATGATTGAATGAATGGTAGTGTCGCAAGGCTAGATTGAGTGGCTCGAATTTGAACTTATATGGCTTATGAGTCTTAGACTCTGGCTAGGCTAGGCTATACCAGGGCCGTACTCTCTCTCTCTCTTGCTCTCACTCTCCTTGGTGGAGGGATGGCTAGGTGGCTAAGGCTTAGAGACTTATGGATAAGAAGGAATGCTTCCTGAATCTAATGGATGAGAGTGAGTTAGTGCTTGAAATAAGAAAGAGAGGAGGCTATTTATAACATCCAAATCCAGTTTTCTCGTAATTCCTGGTAAAGGTAAAGGTGGTTAAAGGGTTAGGATTAGAGATTACCACATGACATCATATCATGAGTTGGATGAAGTGGTAAAAGGTTACTTTTGGGTAAAGAGATGGGCATTAGAGTAAATACACTTCAATCGCACACTTGTGGTTTGGCAAAAAGGTGAATTCCACATGCTTGAGGGGCGTTACCCAACGAGGAGGAGTGCCACATGACCGGTGGCGACCTAGTTGCTACTGGTCCCCACTTGGACTCCCTTCTTTGGAAGGCTACCTCCTCCAAGTGTGTGGAGGCTCTACTGTGAAGGTTATTGTTTTGTGGTTTTATCTTTTTATCCGATTAGGCTTACTTTTGGGCTTGGGTTCGAGCTTGCTTTTGATCTTGGCTAGGTGAGTTGACTAGGTTGAATGGGCCGAGTTTAGGGTATAGGACTGAGGTTCCTAAAGTTTATGCTTCTAAGGTTAGTGTCTAGGATTGGGGTTTGATTGTTCATCTATCAGTTCAAACTTAATCAGCTTATCGGCCTGGGGTGGAGTGTATACAGGTTCATATATTAATTTAGAGTCAATCGTGTGCACGATATTTACAAAGGAATCCATAGAAAAATACTTAAGCAATTTTCTCTGAAGCCATGATTGTCAAAGGAAGATCTATAGAGGTGTTGGGTATGTCCTAAAAAACCAATGTAACATTACGTTTTACCTCGAATATATACATAATTCATTCATTCATTAGCCTCATTAATGTTTATGAAACATGCTTATTAATATGAGTTTGAGAAGGATTCCTTTGTTAGTCCTTTGGCACTTGAGATTGGACACAATGACTACTAGCAAAGGGATAGTTGTGGACTAGGGATTTCAATACCCTAGCGATTACTATGTAGGTTTTAGGACAAACTTGTGTATTCGAATAATTATCATCTTGTGTGAGGGGATTAACTTGGTGTGAGAATAGACAATCTCCACCGTTAAGCATATGACTCGAGTTGATGTGCCTTAACTCTATCCCAAATGAGAGTGTAAGTGTGTATGGATACATGAATATTGGTGAAACCTTTGATCACTTAATATTATTGGAATCTATGGCAAGTGCCTTAACCAGGAGACCCATCATGTCTAGACTGGAAAGGTTTGTAGATGCATTAGCTCTGCCAAATTCCTAGACCTAAGGATGTGTAGATGAAGATGTCTTAATTGAATGCAGTTTGGCTCACTTTAGGAGGCCATCTCGTGGTCAATAAAAGTAGGTCCGGCTAGGTGCATACATTAAGATTGTCATAATTTATATGATTCAATAAAAGATCCACTTGGTCTTCCTGAGACTTTACTAATAGGTTGATCTTATGGTTTGAATAGTTCATCAAGTGTTTTGAAAGTTGTCCAGGACATTGATGGTTTTCAATTAGTTAATTGTATGTTTTCAATCGTCAATTTGTTTTAGGTCATACTTAATAGACATCCAATAGTTAAGATTATTAATTCATTCCTTAAATTGGCATGGATATTAGCTAAGAATGACGATTATGGAAATTGAAGAGATTTAATCAGTTAAGGCAGGTAAACAATCTTTTATCCTATTAGAGCCCAATAAAGTCGATATAATGGTGGAGCACCACAAGTGGTGCATCCCTTGAAACAACGTGTCCCGAATCCATTACGCGTTACGGGGGCATAACGGGCAACCCCACAATTTTGTAACGTAACGGCACCGTAATGGCCGTTATGGGCCATAATGGCTAACCTGTAATGGTCGAATAACAGTCTTTTTTTTTTTGTCTTTTTAAGCTCTATTTTTTCAGATTTTTTATAACTACTTGCTTCCAAACTCTTATTCAATCCTTCTACTACTATTTTCGACCAATCTTGGCTTGGTATTTGAGATAAAAACACATTATATTATGGATTTTCTTGAATCAAAGCTCCGAAGGCCATTTTTCAAAAATTCGTTAAAAATAGGTATTTATACTTTTGATTGTATGTTTTTTAGTTTTAATCATAAAATATGATGTGTTAATCATAGTAGAACATGTTAATGTGCATTTTACAGATTCGTGGTGTCATTTTATGTATTTATATATTTTTTCTATTTCCGCACTAATTTTAGCCCTTTAAAAAAAAAAATGAAAAATCATTTTTTAATGAATGGTTTGCTATTTTAATCATGGAATATGATGTATTAATTATATTAGAATATGTTAATATGCATTTTATAGATTTGTAGTGTTATTTTATATTTTTTTTATATTTTTCTATTTACGCACTAATTTTGACCCTTTTTTTTTAATTCGAAAAATCATTTTTTAATAAATGGTTTGCTATTTTAATCATAAAATATGATGTGTTAATCATAGTAAAACATTTTAATGTACATTTTACAAATTTTGGTGTCAATTTATATTTTTTATTTTTTTTTCTATTTACACACTAATTTCGGCCCTTTTTTTAATTTAAAAAATTATTTTTTAATGAATAATTTGCTGTTTTAATCATAGAATATGATGTATTAATTATAGTAGAACATGTTGATATGCATTTTACAGATTTTTGGAATCATTTTATATTTTTTAATATTTTTTTCTATTTACGCACTAATTTCAGCTCTTTTTTTTTTAATTCAAAAAATTATTTTTTAATAAATAGTTTATTGTTTTAATCATAGAATATGATTTGTTAATTATAGTAGAACATGTTAATGTATATTTTACAGATTTGTGGTGTCATTTTATATGTTTTTATATTTTTTCTATTTACGCACTAATTTCGCCCCCTCTTTTTTTTAAAAAATTTGAAAAATTATTTTTTAATGAATGATTTGTCGTTTAAATCATAGAATATGATGTGTTAATTATATTAAAACATGCTAATGTGCATTTTACAGATGTGTGATATCATTTTATATTTTTTTCTATTTACACACTAATTTTGACCCTTTTTTTTTAAATTCGAAAAATCATTTTTTAATGAATGTTTACTATTTTAATTATAGAATATAATGTGTTAATCATAGTAGAATATGTTAATGTGTATTTTAAAGATTTTTGGTGTCATTTTATATTTTTTATATTTACGCACTAATTTCGACCCTTTTTAAAAAAAAAAATTTGAAAAATCAATTTTTAATGAATGGTTTGCTGATTTAATCATAGAATTTGATGTACTAATTATAGTAAAACATGTTAATATACATTTTATAGATTTGTGGTGTCATTTTATAATTTTTTTTCTATTTTTGATATAGTGACTATATGATTTTATTTACTTATATTGGACAGGTTTTGGAGTTTCTTAGGGTTTAGTTAAAACATAAAATCATCTTTATTGACACAGGTCATACACTCATACTCATATCTAATCTATATCTAATTATCTACTATCTACCTAAACTTAAAAAAATGTCTAGATCTGGCCAACAAGTGAGGATATTGGATATGACAACATTATGAGAGGGTTGATGGTACTAGACACTAAATGAAGTTCAAGTATTGTGATAGACTAGTGACTGGTGGAATTACCCATCTCAAACGACATTTGGCACATCGAAAGGATTAAGTTACGGCATGTACTAAAGTACCAAAAGAGATAATGCTTTTAATGCAAGATAGTCTAAATGAGTCGAAGGGTAAACGTGCTACTGTACAAAAGAAGAAAAATGATGTTTTGGATGCAGCTCGACAGGAGGTATTTGGTCCTGAATATATGAGTGTTCGTCATGAACATATTATTGATTCTAACAAAGATTCAGATTTGTAATTAATTATATCTAGGGGAGAGAGCTTGCGTCTAGCTCGTGAAGAGGAAAAACGTCGCCGCATATTTGGCACGTATGGGTCAGTGCGTGATACAAGGGGGGCAGTGGGAGTGAAAGTGGGAGTGCAACTGAAAGTGCAACTGCTTCTACAGGTGGAAGTGGAGGGGGTAGGTCTGTTGGGTTATGACGTATGTTTAGGAGCCGATGACAGACATCTTCACATGATGCCTCTATACATTTGAATGAAGAAGTAAATGAGTCTAAGAGACCCTCTATTGATCCAATCCTGTTTAGGAAAGAATTAACTAAACAAAAGAAGATAAAACAAATGTGGAGTAGAACTTCTGTTAAAAAATTAGGTAAAGCAGTAACAAAGTTATTTATACATGCCAACATACCTCCTAACGTGGTCAATTCTCCATATAGGTAGGTGGTAATTGATGCAGTAGCAAAATGAATAAAAGCTCTCACAGCTAAAGAGATTAGGAGGAAATGAACAGATGTAGAGTATACGAATGTGAAAGCATACGTGGCTACCTTTAAACCTGTATGGCAAGCCAGACGATGCATGATCATATTTAATGGTTGGACTGGCCCAACCAGACACAGCATGATTAACTTTATGGTGTACTGCCACTTAGGAACTATATACCACAAGTCAATTAATGCCTCAGAGGTAACAAAAGATTCTAATTATATTACTGGACTAATAGATAAAGTTGTGGAAGAGATTAGAGAAGAGAATGTATTGCAGATTGTGACAGATAATGAAGCATCATATAAGTTTGCAGGACATAAGTTGATGAATAAAAGACGACATTTTTTTTAGTCATCATGTGCTGCTCATTGTATTGATATTATATTGAAAGATATTGGAAAGAAGAAAAATGTTAAAGAAATGGTCGAAAGGGTAAGAGAAGTGACGACATTTATTTACAATCATAATCAAGTTGTCGCAATAATGAGAAAATTCATGAAAGGCGAGAGTTGTTGAGGCCTATAGTGACTAGATTCGCAACAAACTTATAGCATTAGACAGTTTATTCCAGCATAGGGGAGAATTGAGTGAGATGTTCACTTCCTGAGAATGGCTCGACACAAAACATGGGCAGAAGATATCAGTGACACCAGTTGAAGTTGCAATTACCATACAAGACAACAAATATTGGAATAGGGTCAAGTCAATCTTAAAGGTGATGGAGCTACTAATAAAGGTATTCCGTCTTGTTAAAACTGACGAATCACTTACCATGGGCTTCTTATACGATGTCATGAATAAGAAAAAGTTGGCAATTCAACATGATTGTAGAAGTTAGGAGTCTTATTGGAGGATGATCAACAGGAGATAGACAAGACAACTCCATCATGATCTTCATGCAACAGGTTACTCCTTAAATCCTAGGTATAGATATGCCCAATCATTTATTGAGGATGATAAAGTTCGCATCGGGCTAAAAAATGTGATAAAGAGATTAGAGCCTGACTTAGATCTGTAAATAAAGGCGTTGAATGAATTAGATACATTTGAAAATCAACTTGGTAGCTTTGGAAATGCTCTTATATAGCATGCAATATCTAAGTTGCAATCCGTCGAATGGTGGATTAATTTTGGAGAGAGTACGAAGGCTCTCCAAAAAATTATAGTAAAAGTTTCAAGCTCGACAACATTTTTCTCTGGCTTCGAAAGGAATTGAAGTTATTTTGCGCTTATTCATTCAAAGAATATGAATAAATTACAGACTAGAACATTAGATAGACTTGTCATCATGCACTAAAATATAAAACTAAGAATGCGACGACATCATAGGAGCATTACAGCCGTTGATGATATAGACTACTGTCTAATAAACTTGAATAATACTTATGATGAGGATGACTCGCTTATATCTTGGTTGGAAACAAGGAAAAAGTAAATTGAAGAGGATAGTGAAGAATTAAAAATTGATGACTAAGAAATATGCAGAGCACAATAAGAGAGTCGTGCAGATGTGTTGGACCCAATAAGCGGGGTAGCGTTTATGCTAAGTATTGGTACAACTCAAGATCAACAAAAGTACGAGCAGTGGTAGCATGACCGTGTTGGATGATTGTAATAATGACCCCCTGCCCTTAGTGCTAGCACTTCTGGTGTTGCTCAGCGCCCTATACAATTGTCTATAAATCGTGATACCGATGAACATCGACGAGGTAGTATACGAGGTTGGACTTATGAGTGTACCGAGTCACGATACAGCCAGTAGGAGGATGGTACATCTAGTAGTGCACCGGGTTCGGGAGGTCCGGAACATCAATAGGCTCATAGTCTTAGTTATTATGATAGATATTCTTATGGTCAATCGAATTATGATTATAGTGGTTATACTGAGCCTGTTCCATCACATTAATGTTAAAGTAGTTCTCCTGATCAATATCCATATGATTATAAATATCCAGATCCAAATCCAAGTTACTCATCACAACAAACATACTCTTAATCTTAAAATTCTCAACAGCCTGAGTACGGGCACTAGTGGATATCCTTACTCAAGGTCAGAGTCGTTGCCTAGTCAGGATTAGTCATCCTTTAGTTTCGTTGATCTAGTATTTCCTTCTGGCACTGGATATTATGGATATGAAGCACCTACACCTATTGGACAACCTCAACCTGACGATGACGATGACGATGATATGGAGGTCAAGTAACCACAAAAAAGGTAAATTTTTATTTTGGTGGTGACTTGTGATTGTGAGTATATATTTGTATTAAGGTAAGTATCTATTTGTAACAGACAGCTCACAACGTTATTATTGTAAGAAGCCAAGCACACACTTGACACTATCGAACTTGTGTTTAAAATAGCTACCCTGACAACCAATTAAGTAATCCTTAATCAAGTTTTAAGGGAGTATATCAGATACTACTAAATTTATTTTTTTAATATTCTTAACTTGAGGATGACAGGTCATAGACAGGAATCATAGTCACGTCTATAGGTATGTTCGAGAAATTCTTTAAAAATAATTACAAACACCTAATGTAAGATATTTTCATATTACATTCATTCTAATATATCTATCATTGATAGTAGATAGTTAGAAAATGAAATATAAGAATTTTGTAGTCAAATTCAGGTTATATGGTTCATAAATTCATCAAACAGTCCAATACAACTTCTCACCAAAGAGTGGACTGTTACACCACCATAAACATGTTCCAATTTATAAATGAATACATATTTGGAATGCTTAGAATATTCTGGATATAATCCATATTTTTTCATAATTTTTGTGCAAAAAAAATAAAATAAAATTTTGCGCTGTACGGGCAGTTACGCCCCTATATCGCCGTTACGCTCCCGTATTCGTATCCGTATCAGAGGACACCGTTACGCCAACCGATACCGATGCGGGATATCTTGGAAACAACAGCTTCTTCACAAAAATAATTCATATCTTATGGGGAGAGCAAACAAGGAAAAGAAAGAGCCTAGATGTCCAAGCCCCTTTGACATCTCCTTGTAGAGTTAGAGAGGGTGAGTGTGAGATAGAAAAGGTAGGATGCACCCGCCATCTCACATGTGCATGCTTAGGGATGTGTGGGGTGCATCTTATGGATGGCTCTGGGTTAGGCTTCGATCCCTCTCAACGGGTTAACTAGTTGGTTCTTTACCTTTGGTCCATTTGGGATAAATTAAGGAGAAAGTTCTTACTGTAGAAAATTGGCAATGGTAAAATCAACACTTTTTATATACATAAGTATGATCTAATTCGTGCATTTTTAGATTTCTAAAAACATGCGATTTATTAAAATGAAATTTTATAACACCCTAGGTTACTGATACTCGGGTATTGAATATCTTGGAATATCATTACATAATTTTATTTTATCATTTATACAAATACCTGTGTAAACACTCCATTACACTCGAGAACCCTGAAAATTTATACACAGAACACGAATTCTAGGATCCTGATTCCAACAAAACTTTGTAAAATCCCATAACAAACAATTAAGTCATTCATCATCAATAATTGGACCCTGGAGTACTAGATCCACCATTCATCAGGTCCACGACTAGTATTGGTAATTCAACACTTATATCATTTAGTCAATAAGTATCCTACTAATGTTTTTATATAAAACTCAAGACCTATTGGCGTGGTCCACTTGGGCTTTGAACCTACTTGGCAAATTATTTGAATCGTTCATCAAACTAGACCCTTAACTGTTGACGAAATTCAAATAGTGCAGCCACAGATCAACTTCATTTTCAATATCGTGATTACCACATCAAAGCTATATCAGGTGAACAAAGAGGATTTTCCACAAACATTGTACTGGACCCTACAATGCACTTAGTGTACATCTGCGTTCTTCAAAACTTGAACAAACTGGTCAATTGAGTTTGACCCAAACCGACCCGAAGAGGAAAACTCATTCTCTTTCGTCTTCATGCCTGTGAGCATTTAAATCGGGAGCCGGCCATCGTGCTTGATCATGGCCCACCAATTGTGACCACTCACCTGATATGATGTATCCATCGTGTAGGCATGCAAAATTTGACTAAAACCCTATTAAGTCTGCTTGTGAAAGTTCATCTGCATGTGTACAATCATAGCCACAAGTTGAGTGCGGAAGGAAAAAATTCTGAAACCGGAGATCCGTTCTTGCCCTGTCACATTGGCAATCCGAAGAAAGCAACACCCTTTGATCTCATCCCTTCATTCCTAAGAATATCAGCCGTTTATCCAAACTCCAACTCGTTTTTAGGGTTTGAAAGTTAGAGCCATCATGCATAGGAAATCTTTATGCTGGCATGATCCTGATCGTCCATATGTTTCTAGAAGCGTTTCATACTCATCTTGAGTGTCGGTGTCATGGTTTCTAGAAGCCCTCCGCTTCACTGTGCACTCTTGTGTGAGATCTCATTTGCTCGTGATTTATTGAGTGCAACTCTCTATCTCGAAAACCGTTGAGATTTCATGAGTTGTCGTCCATAAGTTGTGTCCCACAAGGTATCGATGACCCATCTAGACCATCCAAATGTATTAGACCTGAAGATCAACCACTCGATTTAGTTCTGCCATTATTGGGAAAGTCATCTTCTTTGTTCGACCGTATAATCCACCATTCTTCTGGAAGATCCCATCTCCCAATCAGAGTCGATCATCCGGTGGCCCATGTTTCCAAGCTACATATTTGTGATTGCCAGCCTCTACTAAATTTAATGCAAATCTAAGAGGATGGAAATATAATCTCCTCACTTTTGCTAACACACTGAAGTTAATTAAATCAACTCTAACTACTCTTCACATCTTCCAGTCTCATGCTTTTCTCCACCCTAAGGGCTGCTTTAAGATTCTTGAAAGAAGAATGAGGAATTTGCTTTGGGGAAGCTCTAAGTGGCATGGGGAATGTAGCCTTGTAGACCATTGTGTGAGCATTATTTAGCGGACTTGGGGATGGAACCATAAATAAAAATGAGTATGTTTATTGAGAATAATAAGTGACAGCCCCCTTACTCGCTAACTTCCAAGATTAGTGAAATTTGTACTCATATGAGACGAATTGCCCTTATGCATATTAACAATGAAAATTTATGGACCCTTTCTTCAAATGTCTTTATTTCCTTCGATTTGGCTATGTAGGATGGCTTGTGTAGAGGAGAGCTAGTTTAATTAAGTGGTAACATCCGCAAGCATTTTATTGTGGATTGGATGATCTTTCATAAAAGGCATAAGACCAAGTATGAGCTATTAAGATTGAATTTCATTTCTTATAGTAATTGGCATTTTTGTTCTTTCTCCTTAGAAACATTAATCATATTTTCTTCGATTACCCTTATACATCGTGCATCTAAGAAAAGATCCACCGAAAGTATTCCATTTCTACTAACCCCTCTCCCACTATTAATCAAGTTGTTAGCCATCTTGTTGAAAACTTTGTAGAGGTTTTCTCCAAATTTTTAGTAAGCTTGGCTTTTTAAGCCTTGCATGGCACATTTGGAGAGAGAAATAATTGCCTTTTCAAAGAAAAAAAATCCCTCCCAAAGAAGATTATCTTGAGATATATTCTGGAAGAGGTGAAAACTCGAGCTAAGTTTACTTTTGGGCCTTTTATTGCTAACGCTGCTACCGCACATATATCGGCTACCTGGAATCTTCCAACGTCATTCCGCCCTAGTCTTAGGTAGTTTTCTTTCGCCCTGGCCGAGATCCCCAGCTAACCGTCATGGGCCTTCATGGATAATCACTCATACTGAAATTACCACCTCAAAGGTTGGTCTCTTATGCTTTTCCCCTTCCTCTAGGGTTGTCTAGGGTTCTATCTCCAATGTTGACAGTCAAGGACTTGGGGATAAAAGCCTGCCTATTATTCTATTATGCTTAAGGAGATTGCTTTCTGTTATTTCAGGTATCCTCACCGAAGTATATAATGAAGATAACTTTCATGTGATTTTGAAACCTGACACTTCATCTTAGAGCATGAGACTTTCCACTTGATGTCTGAGATCCTTAATTGTTGAGCATTAGGGCTAAGTGACAATCAAATAAGCAGAAGAAAGCGTTTATCTCTAAGCTTGTTAATGTCAAGTCCAATTCATCTACCTGCCTTATCTTTGAGATTGAGTTATCCTTGCTTCTTTGAGGCTAGCTCTTTTTTTCTCTTGTTCTTCTCATTCCCTGGCTCGATGTGTGGGCTTTTTGTTGGTCCAGATGTGGGCTTTCTCCTTAGCCTGAGCTGTGGGTGTCTCCCTGACCTATGGTATGGGTTTTCTTTCCTTTTTTTATTTTTCTCTTTTCTTTTCCTATCCTCTGGCATGGGTGTGGGCCCCCTCTTGTATTTGTTAGGCTCTGTACCTTTTAGATGAAAGAAAGGGTTCTTATCTTTTAATAAAGTAAGAATTTTTTTAATGTGATTCATTTTAACAATTAGGAGGTACTTGTCGAATTCTTAAGAGGTTGTAAGTATTTGTTTATTTTATTAATGATTTTTTTTCTTAAAAGTATTGAGCTTACATGCTCAAAAGGAAAAAGTAATGTTTTTGCTTATTTTAGAAAGTTTAAAATATCAGTTGGAAATCGAAAAGGAAAGACGATCAAGTGTCTACAAACCAATAACAAATGAGAGTATACTTCAAAAGAATTCAAGATTTTTTGCAGTGAACATAGTAGAGGGGTAAAAAGTGGTTTGTGGTAATCCACAATAAAATAAAGTTATTTAACATGTAAATAATACACTTACGGATTGTGCTAAGAGTATATTGAGTTCAACTATGTTTAAATGGTTTTAAATCAGAAATTGTTGATGTAATTTGTTACTTGGTGAATCGTTCATACTCTTGATTCTGAAACTTATGTGTGAATTCCCAAATAACAAATTAGATGTCTGAAAGTGTTCTTTTCTTAGCATATGAAATAAATAGGTATAGATTGTGGCACCCTATTACCGATAAGTTGGTGATTTATCAAAATGTTATTTTCAATGAAAAATTCCATATAGAAAGAAAAAGAATCATTAAGCTCAAAGTCGCAAGAGATAATTGAGTTAACATCTTCAAAGGATTTTTAAAATCTACATGCTGACTCAAAAGATCAACAAGTTGATAATATCATTTAAGATAAAGCTGATAAAGAGTATGCATAGAAATCTTGATGAATAAATTTATATGACTCAACCTAAAGGTTTTGTTAAAGAAAACAAGAAGAATCTAGTTTGTCAATTGACCAGATCATTTTTTTTTTTAAATAAATTTTTTTTATTTTAAAGTAGGTGCTAAGTTATTGGTAAAAGTTATTTAATTACTTCATTATGAGTTTTAATTTCAAAGATGTGAGATAGATCATTGTATATATGTTCATAGCTATGTTAATGGCGACTCCATTATCTTGTTATTATGTGTATATGACATTTTTGATGTAGGTACTAATAGAAATACTATTGTAGTATGAAAATATTGTTTGGTCAATAAATTTGATATGAAGGATTCGGGTGCTAGTAATCGAATTCTTGAGATGGTCGTCCCTGGAGACATGAAAAATAATGAAGTCTAAATACTCAAAAGGATTGTGTTGAAAGATCACTGCACCGCTTCAATATACAAAATTCTAATCTAATCATTACTTTATTCCTTAGTAGTTGTAAGTTGTTTTCATATTGATGTCCTGATACAAAAGCAAAAAATAAAAAATAAAAAAAATAAATTCACAGGTATCATATTCATTAGTGGTAGGAAGCCTTGTGTTTGTCATGTAATGTGCACCGTACCAGACATCACACAAGTAATAAGAGAAATCAATAAATATATAATAGACTTAGATTATATAAGAGATGAAGATAAAAGAAAGTCTACCATTGGTTATGACTTCTCTTTGGCTAAATGTGTGGTTAGTTGGATGTTCGTTGAAAAAGTTATTAGAAGAATTCAAATTCAATAAAAAAGTGTTGGATTTATTATGACATTCAAAGTGTATTACACTTACGTTAAAATCCATTATTTTATGATCAGACCAATCATAACGGTGTACAATTTCATTTTGTTCCTGATGTGGTGGAAAACGATAAAACTCATTTCAAAAAATTTACACTAACAAGAGCATAACAGATGTATTGACAAGCATATTGCAAGAGAAAATATTTATTCGATGCATGCTTTCTCTTAGGCTTAGTTATTATTGAAAGTATTTAAACTAGTCCTCGATTGGGTGGACAGCCTAGATTTTTGGATGGCAAGCAAAAATAACTTTAAATAGATTTTTGGACAATTTCAATTTTTGAAGGTAAGAAAAAATAATTAATTTTAAGAAAATTTTTGTACAAACTGGATTTCTATGCATGCATGTCATGTATAAGGTGGATAAAAAGAGAGAAACGTGTAGACATATCTAACCGTGTGATGATGTTTATCGATTGAATTCAACTCATTGTAGTAGTGGGTCTCCACGAACTCGTTTTGTGCAAAAGGAGCCGTCTCTTCTGAACATATGGGCTGAAAGAAAAAAAAGGAAACATTAGAAGATAGAAAAACAAGCATGCTATAAAGACTCAGTCATACACGGAAAGACACGGATGAGTTGACTCGGCAGTCATCCACGACTATGTTAATTATAGGGCTGTTAATGGTCAGGTTCGAGTCAGTTCATCAGAAAACTTCGTTTTGAGAATGACCCAGACTCAGAAAAACTCAGCTTGTCGACTCACTGCAAATCACTCGCCTTCTCAAATTCATGTTTATTAATAGTAGGGGCAAAGTAGGACTCAAGTAAAATAAAATGAAGCTTTTGGGTCGACCCGACTCGGATTAACATCGAGTTAGTCTGAGTTTTCCAGTTCTTAAACTATACTCAAAACTCCAAATTTAAGTGGTGTGGCCCACTTGTGTTATGGATTATCTTGATTATTGGGAGGTCCCTTCATCATGGTTTGGCACACCTTATGAACGGAGTGGATGCCATACAAAATAATAAACAGGAGGTGCGCTCCAGTGATTCCGTTAGCTTACAGATGTGGGGTCCGCGTGATGCGTGCTTGAAATCAAACCGTCCATCAGATGCGTCAGTGGTTGTTACCCTAATGAAAATGAAAATCTGCCTGATCCTTGAATTATGTGGGCCACACCATAGGTAACAAGTTGAGAAGGGACGTTTATCCTTATTTTCGTGTGGGGCCTACAGTGTTGTCACCCTTGATTTGCTTGTGGGGACCACAGTTATGTGTATGGAATCCATGCCAATCAGGCATTTTATCTGGCCTGAATGAAGGGTCAGGTCCCTACAGCAAATAAAGAGTGGTCGTTCCCTCCCAAGTTGTTCCATGTGCTGTGTCCCAGCTGAGTTCTGTATCAAGCTGATTTTAGGGACCGTCGGGTAACATGTGGACACACATCTGATGGACGGTTTGGATGTGCTGCATAAATCACGTGCGCCGCACATCTTTCTGTACGATCATAAGCTTACGGTGGTACCGGTATCACTGGAACGCGCCCCAGTAAACAAACGTTGCTACTTGGTAGCCCCACGCGCATCCTTCGGACGCGTCTATACCCGCTGAAACACGTGCGAAGAAAGCACGTGTGTAAGACATCCAGCAGGGTATCAGGCGGGATCCACCGTCTATATCCTCCGGCGAAAAGATCAGGCCCGTTTCTTTGGGCCGAATAACCCAAACACGGTGGGACCCACATGAGCACGTCTCGGATTTCCTAGACACACGGCAGTTCGTCGTAAGTTTCCTCGTGTGGCGGCGTGCACGTACGAGTACGGCTACAGAACCTTATGTACGGAGACGATGTACTTACATGCGATTGCAATAGAAGGGCTGTGAGTCGGTGGAGTTCGGGGATGTTGTCGTGAGGGGAGATGGGATCATTGCCATTGCAGGCGGTAGCTTCGTCTAAGGAGGGGCCTTCGCTCCTGTTGGGTTTCTTCGGGCGCTTAGGAGCCATAGATTCAAAGTGGGCTCTGATCTGGTGGGCCATCATCAGCTGTTGATCGGCATCCAAAACCTCGTCGCTGCGGCTAGGTTTGATTACCACAAAGTCACCGCCCATGGTTGTTTCACCCGCAAGAGTGCTAACCTAGAATAAATAGAGGAATTGTGGGCTCGGATTGGGTAGCATAGGACGCAAGCACGAAATCGGTATTACGTTGACGCGGTAAAATTCCGTGGGCTCACAATAATGTGTGCGGTATATCCAGGAGCTAAAGACAACCGTACCATAAAAGTAGCGGGCGTTGTATCCGTTATATGTATATACAGCCAAATGCTCAGCCGCGCAACACAAATTTTACTTTGATCCACAGAAAATAATTTCATCCTTGATTTGCATTTCTCTTTGCTATGTCCGTGTTTGATTCACAAGAGAGCGAGTAATTACTCAGGAAATGAGTAATTATTACCATTTCCTCCTTTTAAAAATATAGGAAAACTTTTGCATTGGATACCGGTTCAAATAGTTATTTAAAATTTTTAAACCACAAAATAATGTATATGATATATCAATTCCATCCATATGTTTTAACACAATATTTTGAGACATGAACCAAAAAATGAGGATGATCCAACACTTAGGTGGCCCACACCAAAAGAAACAGTAGCTTCACAAAGTTTTTAACAGTAAGTATTTGATTCTTGTTTTCGTATGGTGTGGTCCACTTGAATTTTGGATGTACCTTATTTTTTTGTTCATAATATAAATTCAAAAGGCATAATGAATGAACGGTGTGGATAAGCGAATGCATCATAGTGGGACCCATATATATTTTATAATATTTTCAGTTTCCATGTCAAAAAAGTAAAGAGTCAAATCAGGCGCCTTGTGAATACACGGAAAATAATTATTACTCTTTTTCCAGGTATTTACTATTCTACTGGAAAATCAAACAAGCCCTAGATTAATGTGAAAATTTATCCTTTAGATTTCATGGGATTTCACATCACTTTAAAAGAGTGATTTTTAGGGAATCATATCTATCATTGATTTAACGTTGTATATTATTGTATGACCGGAAAAGTAGCATGACTAGAGTTATACAAGAGTTGAATCGAGTCAAGCCTGGTATAGCTCGACTTTGCTCATCCAATAGCTGACTTAAATTGAATTCAGCTCAACTCGGTCCTTGAGCCTAACTATTGGATGAGCTAGTTTAAGTTAGGCTTTTATAAAATCAAAATGATTTTTGGGATGAGCCTAATGGTGACTTGAGTTAGTTTAAGTTGAGTTTAAGCCTCTGCAATATTTTTCTCAAACGTAAGGAATCCATGCACCTTCAATTTCTCATAATACGCAAAACAATAACAATAATTTGTAAGCATTTCATCAAGCACTCGATAGGTAATATCAAAATCACAATACATGGGTAATTTTATCATGTATTTTATATATATATATATCGAAAAAGGTACAATGCGCTCGAGCTCACGGCTCCATCCTATGCGGTCGAGCTGTGTGGGCCCCACCTTGATGCCTTTCGAACATCTACCCCATCAGTCAGATGCGCCATTCCATCGTGGGCCTAGGTCTCAAAAATCAAGTCAATCCGTGACTTGTGTGGGCCACACCACTTACAGAAGTGGAGAGGGGCAGTGCACCATTAAAACATTCATAATCATTTTTGGGGCTAACAAAAGATGTGGTTTGCAAATCCAGACCATCTATTATGTGTGTCCCACTTGTATGAGGGTTCAGACCAAGTTTCAGCAGCATTAAAAACTCAGGTGGGCCCCACCAAGTGCTTTTATATGTTTTAACGGTGTTTCACATGATTTTAGATGGTATGGCTCATGTGAGTTCCGTATACGGCTGATTTTTGAGATATCCCATAATTTAAAGGTTACCCATCAAATGCACGATGTTAATGGTCAACACGCATCACGGTGGGGCCCACACAGCTCGACCTCACAGGAGCTTATCGTGAGGTCGAGCGCATAGTACCTTTTCCCTATATATATATATATATATATATATATATATATATATATATATATATATATATATATATATAGTGATTTGTTTGGTATCATACCTTCCTTACCACCAGATGATTCTGCAAAGAATGTATGTACTCGAAATACCACTTCATTTAGTCATTTCATTAGACACTTGGTGAGCAACGTCAATATCAAAATAACTGAATTACCAAATTGTTTCGAATTGAGCTTTTTTGAGTCAAGTGAGTTAGCTCGTTTCATGTACAACTCTAAGTGTGACCGAAACATTCAAAAGCAAAACGTAATTGAAGAGCAAGAAATGACCAAAGAGAATAGAGCTTGGCCAAGAAAAGTGAAACGATCAATGTAGGAAACATAATAAGATAACAATCTAGATGGTAACGTTAGTTGCCATAACTGTTCAATGAAGAAGAGAAAAAAATATTTGAAGAATAGTTATATAAGAAATCTATAAATAGCAAGAAAATTAGTGAAGCAAAAAATAATTAAGCTAAACAAACAAATCTAATCTATCAATTTATCTTAAACTTAATCTATCTTAGGAATAGTGATAATCCAGTAGCAATAATTTCTTAATTATAATATAAGTTTATGCTTATATATTGGACTTGATCTTTATCCAATACAAGTGATTCCTTCAGAGAAATATTCTTGCAGTTGTTCTAAACGACTGACTATAAATTTTTCCTTTCATTTGATTATACTAGTATATTAAAAAGTCTTTTTTTTTTTTGAAAGATAAGGCATAACCCATCTTTGAAAGAAGAACTCTAGCCTTTGATTATCACTTAATCGTTATAAATATTCTGCGAGTAGTTAAGCAGGTGAATCTCTTCAAATTCGATTATATGTTATCAAGTTTGACACTTAGGGTCAAATTTGATCGATTTGAATCAAGCAGCTACATCGATTTAGGCATGCTTGTACACACAGAACATGACATAAAACAAACCAAGTGCCAACAGTGGCAATAGTGATGTTGACCGTTGAAACCTTTGTAAGGTCCATATTGTTTATAAGCTCAAGTTAGAGGGAAAACCCAAATATCAACTTGATCCAAAATTTCCGTAGGAAGGTTTCAACCATGAGTATTTAATCCCTACTATTTTTTGTGGTGTGGTCCAATTGAGCTTTGGATCACCTCATTTTTTAGTTGGGTTCACGCCCTAAAATGATATGGAAAAATGAAAGGGTGGTGTGAATATAACACATACATCGCTATGGTGGGGTTCACAGGACTTTGCCATGTCAACTTATTGCCAAATATTATGTATGGGTTTTATTCACATCATTCATTCATGTTACCATGTTATTATAGAGTGTTATCCAAAAAATGAGGTAGATCCAGCAGTCAGGTGGACCACACCATAGGAAACACGGATGATAATGATGCCCATAATTCAAACCTTCCTTGGGCCATGATCATGTTTATTTTCCATCCAATATATTCGTAAGGTTAAATAAACCGGGATGAAGGCTGTAGTTCACTTTACCCTTGGACACGCCACATTTTGGGTTTATACACTAAAACATATGGAAAAATGGATGGGCATGCATCACGGTCAGAGCCCTGCCTAGGCCAACCGCGGGGCAGGCGGGGTGGAACCCAGACCCAATCCAAAAATGGAACTCTTTCGCCCATGATTAAGTAACCCAAACCATTAGTACGGTCACGAATCCAAGGGTTTGGATTTTCTAGTATAGTAAATATTTTATGTACGATCAGTCCAGAGTTCCTCCTTTAGAATCAACGGTTTGGATCAGCAAACCCTAGCCCCAGTTTGCACAAACTGAAAACGCGGGTGTACGGAGAACAGGGGGATTGCGTCCTGCCGGATGGACGATTATTCGTCCAGACAGGGCTATGTGGAGCCCACTGGTGATGTATGGATTTTATCTACAAGGTCCATCCATGGTTTCAGATTAATTTAACTTATAAAACTTAAAATGACCAGATCGAAGCCTCAAGTGGGCCACACAGTGGGGATTGAATTCCTACCATTAAAGCCTTCTTGTGAGCGGCATAAGTTTTGGATCAATGTAATATTTATTTTTTCTTCAAAGTTCTACAAAATCACCTAATGAACAGGTTGGATGTAAAATAAACATCACAGTCCCCCTAGGAAGGTTTCAACGGTGAGTTTCACTATCGCTGTTTCTTCTTGCGGTGCGGTCCACTTAGGGATCGGACCTGCCTACTTTTTAGAAACAATTTATAAAATGATCTGAAAAAATAAGTGGACGGCGTGGATAAAACCCATATATCACGGCGGCGTCACAGAGCCCGGGACGCAATACTCTTCCACTGTGGAACTCTTCGGCGGAACACTGTATAATAGCGGTCCGTTGCAAGAGGAGCGTCGGGACAGATGTAAGTTGGATTCCACGCGTCAAAAAGAGGAACGTCGAACGTGGTATACAATTGAGGCTAGACATTCGCAACCACTCGGCTGCACTTGGAAAGTGCACGCGTCCCACGCCAGACACGTGTAAGATAGGACTTGCTCAAGGGGCGAGCCCCACACACCATACGAACAAATAACTAGATTTTGGACCATTGGTAAATCTCTTTTAACCGTTCATTCCTTTACTACAGAGATCTGGCTTACCGTAGAAATGGTTTTTAAGATATGGCATTTATATTGTCAGGATAACTCGATAGCTGATCATCCGCTCTGATTTCATGCACATGTGGTTCGATTCTGCGTGTGAAGGGAGTCCAGTTTGCATTCCTCAAAGGGAAAAACTTTGATACTCTAGCGGAGCGTGAGGGACTATACGCAGGCACTTACAAATAATTTAGAAATTACATACAGGGCATTTAATTAGTTAAATTAAACTGTCCAAAGTGCCCTACCCAGTTTCCATGAACCAAAAATCAAGCTTCTTTGCTTATAGGTCTATCAGATTGAGGTTAAAATAAAACCATCCAATGGTTCCGTTTTCACGAATAACTGTCCACGAGGATCCGAATGTTCAACGAATCAGATCTTAAGATTGTGATCTGGTTGAATTAATGTATGCCACGTGTACAGCTTTTGAGTGCACAGACATCAAGCGTTTTGCAGCTCCAGCAGCACATAATAAAACCCTAAAAGTCAGCCAGCAATTATGTCATGTTTACTAATCCCGCATGCACAATTACATGATGCCACGTCCTGACATATCTGATAGATATGACATCTGGCCGTGAATCAGGTGGGACCCACCGAGCGTTTGGACATAAAACGAAAGCAACAAGGTAAATTCTGGAAAATTTTAGATACTTGCGCAGCTGGCATTGAGTATTCCATGCGTGTGTGTAACTAGCGCTCTTACCCGGGTGGTAGTCTGGTAGACTCCTTGGAGTTTCAACACCGGGTCAAGGGTTCGAGTACCCATGGTGGTGAAATCCCACGGTGTGTGTCTGTGGCATGAGTGTGTGGGGATGTGTGTGCGTGTGTTAAAAAAAAAGAAGAGGGTTCGATCGTGTAATGAGCGGTTTTATGGAAAAGGCGTTACACTGATAAAACAATGCTCGAGTAAAGGATTCTACGACACTGTTGGGATTTTTTGTGCAGTCTGGACGTATGAAATTAACCAATTAATGTATTTACTTTTAATTGATGGTTGCTTTGGTGAAATTGTAAGTTCAAAATCTCGTACAATAGCTAATAAAATAAAAGATGTTTATGCCAAAAATTATTAACTAGTTTCAACATGCTTACGTTTAAGTTAGAAATATCTTTTATGATGAAGGACTAAGTAAGGCTTACCGATTGATGGTATGGGTCTCACTTGGGACCTTAGGTGTAGCCGATGATCCACCTTGATCCTCATGATCATTCCATGATGGGGCCATTCTCCATAAATTCCATCATAATGTTTATATTTCCTTGCATAAAGAGGTCATATAGACCGCTCATTTTGGGTGGAGAGGGATCTCCACCATTGATCTTTTATTTGGAGGGCCCATATGCAATGAGACCCATTGATGTATGATTGAATACTTGAAACGGAGAGCCCATAGTGTCGGGGTCTCTCCATCACACGTGTCCCACTCTCTCTCTCTTTCTTTTTCCTATTGTATGAGATGTTGTGGCCATGTGGCCACTCGGATGGACCCCACATTGATGCATGTTTTATCCACACAATTCACGCATATGGTGGCCCACCTGGATCAAATGAAGGTGGGGCCCACCATAAGATGTGTTGTGTCCATATAGAAGAGGAAAAATAAATAAATAAACTATCCAGCATCCCTGGACGCTGGACGTCACCTCGATGGAAATAAAAATATCAGTTTTGTTTTTGAATTTGGCGTGGGCCACTTGTAAAGGCCCCACAGTGATGTATGTATTCAATCCAAGCCGTCCATCCCATTTTTCAAATCATTCTAGGCGTTGAGCAGAAAAATGAAGCTTATCCGAATATTTGGCGGCCCATAGTATGAAAGACAGTATTTTTTACTTTTAAAATCACCTTTTGATGTTCTTACATGCCAAGACACATCGCATATTGGACTCGTTTGGTCCGTCTTGAGTCCTAGAAAACGGTGGTTGGGTTAGATTCACCGGATGTGGGCCCCACATGGGAAAGACCACGTGAAAACTATTTTTTTTTTTAAAAAAAACACCATGCAGCTGTCAGAGAGGCAGACAGCGCCAGTGCTGTGCTGGCGGGCGGGCCAACGAGCAGGGACCCACGGTCCAAGCCGTGGGCCCCACCATGATGTATATGTGTTATCTAGGCCGTTCATTAGGTGGGTCCCTACCTTAAGTAGGCCCCACTAAAAAACCAATTTGATCCAGATCTCAGGTGGCCCACACCACAAGAAACAGCGATGATTGAACTCTACCATTGAGACTCTTTTTGGCCCACCGAGGTTTTTGAATCAATCTGAAATTTGTATTTTCTATTCATCCAGGTCTTTGTGACCTTATCAACAGGTTAGATGGTATGTAACATTATGGTGGGCCCTCACGTGGAGCCTACTGTGATGTACATGTTCCATCCCACCGTCCAGGCGGATGGTGGGAACCCACTATTAATGTATGTGTTTAATCATGCTGTCTAGCGGCTGGCGGGCGGACAGAGGCAGACCCACGGCTCCGGCCGTGGGCGCCACCCTAATGTTTATTTCCCATCTAAACCATTCATATGGTGGGTCCCCTTCTCAAGTGGGTCCCCTCCAAGTTTCAGCCACGTCTGAGACTCATGTGGCCCACACCATTTGAAACAGTGTGATTGAATGTCTACCCTTAAAAAAATTTTTTAGGGCCCACAGAAGTTTTGGAATCAATATGAAATTTGTTTTTACTCTTCATTCAAGTCTGTGGACCTTATCAACGGGTTGGATGTCTTATAAACATTATGGTGGGCCCCACGTGGGACCCACAATGATATGTGTGTTTTATATACACCGTCCAGGGGACGGTGGGAGCCCAGCATGGTGTATGTGTTTAACCACACCGTCCACTGTTGTGGACGGTGGAACCCCCTTGATTTATGTGTTTTACCACACTTCCATTGTTTGGACAGTGGGACCCACCATGATGCATGTACTGTATCCAAACCGTCCATCCAATTTTGAAAGCTCATTTTTGGCATGAGCTAAAGAATGAGTCAGATCTATGGTTCAAGTGGGCCCACCTTGGTATGTGTATAGGGCCCATGTTAACTTATTTGTGGCCATTCATTGAGGCCCACCTTAGTGTACATATAAGGCCCATGGGATTAGGCCCATTTGACATATATAAGGTCCATGGGATTAAGCCCATTTGGCATGTATAAGGCCCATGGGATTAGGCCCATTTAACATATATAAGGCCCATGGGATCAAGCTCATTTGACATATATAATGCCCATGGGATTAAGCCCATTTGACATATATAACGCCCATGGGATTAGGCCCATTTGACATATATAATGCCCATGGGGTTAGGCCCATTTTGATGTATTCCAAGGCCGTGGGTTAAGCCCATTGTGATGTACTCTAAGGCCCGCTGGTTATGGACCATTGTAATGTACATAAGGCTCGTTGGTGAGGCCCACTAATGTAGCTCATTTGATGAATGTAAGGCCCATGTGATATGACCCATTCAATGTATCCAAGGCCCATGGGTTGAGGCCCAACGGGATCTCCTTAGAGTCCATTGTGTAAGACCCGTATCTTAGTCCGTACCATTCCATAGACTGCCGCGGTCTTACCGGTCGAATTTCGGCAACCTTTGACCCTTAACCGATATTAACGTGCGACCCTGATTAATATGTCGTCAACCTGTATCGACTCAACCCAAGACCAATACCATAGCGACCGCGCCATTGCTACGGTTCCGATGCCGTGACTTGCACGCCGAGGCGATACCCTGATCAAGAGATGTGGGCCAACGTTCGGTGCGAGGAAAACGCCGTGCGTTGCGAAACCCAAGAGAATCTCTACGAGATGTCACATCAATCCCATCAATCAATCCATCACATGTCAAGTACACATCACCTTTCACCCATTCCCAAGCAACCACAAAAGTTAAGAATCTCTTACAAAGCCCATACCTCTCTTACACCAAAAGCCATCAAAGTCAAAAAGTTCTTACACCTCCCATGCCTTTCTTACACAAAAGGCCACAAAAGTCAAGATTTTCTTACACAACCATCACTCACCACATCCATCCATCACTCTCTCTCTCCCTTTTACAACTCTCTCTTTCTCATTTCTCATCTCATTTTCTCAAGTAAAAAAATCCCACGTATGAGACATCCTCCAAGCTTTCCAAAGCTCTAAGTGTGGCTCACCTCTCCATCCCAAGATCTCCCATCCTAGCCATCCATTTCTCATCTTCTCCATTAGGATTGAAGCTAAGGTGCTAAGGAGCTCATAGGAGCAAGAAGATCGGACGGTGGGTGCATGATAATAGTAGTTTTCCTTATTTTTGAGATGGGCCAAGTGAGGCCAACCGATCAATGGTTTGGATCTCACTTGGGACCCTAAAATGTGGCCGATGGCCCACTTGATTATCATGATCATTCCATGATGGGGTCATTCTCCATGGATCCCATCATGATATTTATTTCATTGCATTTAAAGGTCATCTAGACCGTCCATATTGGTGGAGAAAGGATCTCCACCGTTGAATCTAATTTTTGTTAGTTCCATCTGTAGAAGGACCCATTTCATTGTATGATCTCTTACAAGGGAGGGCTCATAGTGGCGGAGCCCTCCATCACAAGCGTGTCCCACCCTCTATCTCTCTCTCTCTACTTCATTTTTTATTTCTATTATCATATTGTGTTTCTGTGGCTCACTTGAATGGACCCCACCTTGAAGTATTTATTTTTGTCCGAGCTTTCTTCAAGTGGGCCCACCTAATATGTTGTACCCACATCATCCATCAGTGGTGGCCCACCTCAACAGGGCCCAGTACAATGTATTATTATTTTTAGAACCAAAATGTCCAGCGTCTGGGACGCTGAACGTCCCTGTAAAGAAAAAAAAAAAAGAAAGAAAGAAGGAAGCTTTGGAAGTGAGCTCTTGTGTAGGCCCGACCTTGACGTATGGGTACAATCCAAGCCGTCCATTCTCTTCCCCATATCATATTAGGCGTTGAGCCAAGGAATGAGGTCCATCCGTTCATTTGGCGGGCCATACCTCTCAAAATAGTAACTCTCACCATTTAAATGATTTTTAATTTTTCTACAGGCCTAAGTGGGTTCAATAGCAGACTCATTGGGCTTGTCTTGAGCCAGGGAAGCTAGTGAACGGGGCGGATTTATGTGACGCGGGCCCCAGATGTGAAAAACCCCAGAAAATCGAGTTTCCAAAATTTTTAAGAAATTTGAGGCGCTGCCTCTGATGTGCGGTAGTAACTTGCACGCTGCTGCGTGCAGTGTTTGGGTGGGCGGCCGGGCAGCACCCACGGCTCCAGCCGTGGGCCCCACCATGATGTTTGTTTGTCATCCAACCTGTTAATGAGGTGGGTCCCCTCCTCAGGTGGGCCCCCTCCAAGTTTCAGCCTGATCCAACGCTCAGGTGGCCCACACCATAGGAGACAGTGGAATTGAACATCTACCATTGAAAATCATTTTTGGGTCCACAGAAGTTTCAGATCAAGATGAAATTTGTTTTTCCTCCTCACCCGGGTCCGTGCGACCTTATGAACGGTTTGGATGGCGTTTAAACATTATGGTGGGCCACTTACGTGGGACCCACAGTGATTTATGTATTTTATTCACACCGTACACGGTCCGTGGACGGTGACGCCCACCGTGATTTATGTGTTCTATCCAATCGTCCCCACTGGACAGCGGGGCCCACCCCCACGTGTGGGTGCTGTGTGCAGCGTGTGTGTGTGTGTATATATCCATAAATATAATATAAATATTATTGTATTATATATATATATATATATATATATATATATATATATATATATATATATATATTACATATAATATTGTATATATTACATATATTATATTATATGTAGTTTATATGTTATATAATATACAATATTCACGATGGTAGGCCTTCATGTGGGCCCCCACCATTGATGTAGGTGCTGCATCTAACCTGTCCATCCATTTTAAAGATCATTTTATGGAATGAGTCAAAGAATGAGCCAGATCTACAGTCCAAGTGGACCCCATCTTGGCATGATTTGAGGTCCATCTTAATGTATGTGTGACAGTTTATTGGGGCCCACTTTGATGTGGATCTTAGGCCCATGGAATGGGGCCATTTAATATAATTTAAGGCCCATGGGAGTGGACCGATTTGGTGTATTCCAAGGTCCGTGGGATTAGACCCATTTGATGTATTTTAAGCCCATGAGATTATGCCATTTGATGTTTTAGGGGCCCATGGGTTAAGGCCCATTGAGATGTACTAGGGCCTATGGGTTGAGGCCCACTTGATATACATATGGGGCCTAATTAGTGTGGCCCATTTGTTACATATAAGACCCATAAGATTAGGCCTATTTAATGCAATCTAAGGCCCACGGGTTATGACCCATTGCAATGCACTTAAGGCCCATTGGTGCGGCCCATTTATGTGGCCCATGTGATGAACAAAAGGCCCACGTGATAGAGCCCATTTGATATATTTAAGGCCCAATGGGATGTACCTAAGGTCCATTGCAATGTGTGATCCCAACTCAGATTATGTAGCGATGTTTACAAAGATCGTGCCTTGGGAGCAATGTTGGTTTGACGTCCACATTGCGAGTGTAATGTTGGTTTGATGTCCATATTACGACTCTCCTTAGGGCCCATTATTAGGCCCATACTTTTTGTGTATAGGCCATCTAGGCCCACCCTTGTTGTATGGATATTTCGTTACTTTATTACATGTTTAGTATAGTTCCATGTCTCATGATCAAAATTCATACACATCATATGTATGCTTAATATGAGAAGTGACTGATCATAGCATATGCCTTTGGACAGGTTGTTTATGGGCTCCCGATTAGGCGGTGTTTCCCGACATGAGCGCACGGTACGTGTAGGAGTTGTTGCATGATTGGATAGTGTGATTCATGCATTTCGTATTGTGTGATATGGTAATTGTACGCCCTGGCGACATCGGGGTCGTAGCCTCCATAGATGCATCGTGGTTGGCAGGATTGGATACCAAAAAGTTTGTTCTACATAGGGTGTTATAGATATCCCTGGGTGAAAGTCCCTAAACCCTTATGGTACCAAGAGGTTGCTCCAACGTCTAGACCGAGTGGGTAGATGAGCGTTGAGTGCCGATACCAGATGGTTACGCTCTCCACTGTATCGTGGTCGTTTGGAAGGGGGTGCAGCCTTACCCACCCGAGTATAGGGGGCAATGCTAGGCTGAGTTTGACCAGCTCGAGGAATGGGTCCGCTATCGATGGTCGTGTCCGATATTGGCAGACGGATAGTGAAGTCTCTTCCACTTACCTTATTGCGCGCGATGAGGCGGCGATCTGGTTTAAAGTGTACTAGACCCCGGTGATATCCTACATTTAAACCGTATTGACATGTGAATTTAAATGAGGATTGTATGCTTGACTTGCATCTTGCATCGCATAGCCTTGGTACGGCTCATGATATTATGGATCCATCTGCATATTCCGCATTACTCTGATACTGCATGATCATATTACTATCTTGCGCACACACTTTCACCACCCTCTAAGCTTTCTATAAGCTTATGCACGACCGTTGCGTGCAGGTGATGTTGGGGTGCAGCAGCGCTGAGACTGGAGCACTTGCAGATCATTTTTGGAGTTTTTGTTCCTTACCATTGTATTTCCCTTTATGCTCATTGTACTTATAAAGTTTTTGATCATAGTGAAAATGTAATGAAGTTCTTGGTTGTTATTTGTGAGTTATGCTTTGGTTATGCTTATTACGAATCAAACTGACGTTGAAAATTCTCCTCGTAGCATCCTAGGATCGGAACCTGGCGAATGGGAGCTGGGAGCCGAGAATGGGGTTCTACAGAGGCTGTCGGCGCCGAATTCGGCGACCGGGAATTTTGTGAACCCGGTTTTCGAGTTTGGGGCATGACACATTGCAATGTGTGATTTATCATGGTTCATGTAATGATATTTATGGTGGGTCGTGCCTTGGGAGCAATGTTGGTTTGACGTCCACATTATAAGTATAATGTTGGTTAAATGTCCGCATTACGACTCTCGCTAGGGCCCATTGATAGGCTCATACTTGTTAATAGTTCATCACTTTATAACATGCTTAGTATAATCCCATGACTCATGCCCATACGTATCATATGTATGCTTGATATAAGTAGTGACTGATCATAGTATACGCCATTGGGCAAACCATTTACGAGACTCGTTATGAGATGGAGTGCCCTACATGATCGCGCAGTACACGCTGGATTTCTGCATGATTTGACGTGTGATTCATGCATCTCGCATATGTGTGACTTGATCACTGCACGCCCTAGCGACATCAGGGTCGTGGCTCCACAGGTACATCGTGCATGACCGTATCGGATACCGAAAATACTTGGTTTTAGAACTGTGGGCACTTAGGATGTCCTTGAGTGAAAGTCCCAGAACCTTTTTGGTACCAGGAGATGCTCCAACGTCTAGACCGAGTGGATACATGAGCGCCCGAGTACCGAATACCACTAGGCCTCATCTCCCACTGTGTTGTGGTCGGTTGGAAGGGGGTGTGGCCTTATCCGCCCGAGTGAGGGGGCTATAAGCTACGCTGAGTTTGACCAGCTCGCAAATGAGTCCGCTATCGATGAGCCGGGTAAGTATTGGCAGATTACTGGTCAGGAAGATAGTGAGGTCTATTCCGCTTACTTGGCTGTGTAGCCAGGGAGGAGGTAGTCAGTGTGAGTGTATTAGACCCCGGTGATATCCAGAGAGGAACTGTACTGATATGTGTACTTAATGAGTACCGACTTGCTTGGATTGCATTTCACATATGACATTCGTCTATGTAGGCCTCGCATTTGCATCGGTGTGGCTGATAACATTCATGTCTCGCATCGCATGACCTTAGTACGGCCGATGGCATTCATGCCTTGCATCATATAGCATTGGTATAGTTAGTTTTATTCATGGACTTACCGCATACTTTTACATTACCTGATATTGTACACTCGGTGTTTGCCTTGCGCACACACTTACCCCACCCTCTAAGCTTTTGTAAGCTTATGCACGACAGTTCCGTACAGGTAGCGTTGGACAGCAGCAGCACTGAGGCAGGAGCACGTATCAGGACCTTTTGGAGCTTTTTGATCACCTTGTATTTTCCTTTCCGTATTGTACTTAAAGTTTTTGATATAGTGGATACGTGGTATTGTTATTTTGTGACTTGGTTATGCTTGTGGTTATGCTTCATTAAAAAAAATTCATTCTAAAAATCCTCCTTCTAGGATCCCAGGATCGGAATCTGGCATATGATTGTCAGGAGCCAAGAATGGGGCACTATGGAGGCTGTCAGCACCAAATTTGGCAATCGGAATTCATGTGAATTCGATTTTCGAGTTTGGGGAGTGACACGGGCTGACTCGGACCTCCTTGGTGGGCCGCTCGGTCAAGTGGATGTAATGCTCTAGGTCAAAATTTTGAGAGTGTGCTTTTCGGGCCCGATTTGAATCTCCTCTATCCGATGAGCTCCAAAAGATGATGCGAATCTCGGCTGGCTCTTCCATGAAATTATTCGGCTGTTCTCGTTCTCATTCTTCTTTTCGAGAGGTTCTTTCTCCCTTAGTATAACGGCACAGATGACCCTTAGGAATAAGGGTCTCGATCTCATCCTTGAGGTCCACGCAGTCAGCTATGTTGTGACCGAGATCCCGATGAAAGCGACAATATTTACATTTATCACGATGTTCTGGGTCGGCCTTCATGCACACAGGCCAATTCAAAAGCTTTTCTCCTTGAATGTCCAGTAGAATCTGCTCAGTAGAAGTGTTAAGGAGGTGTAGGAATGGAATTTTCCCTTCAGCCTTCTGCTCGAGCCCTGATCGTGAGGGGTGCGGTCATCAGTTCCTTTGCCTGACAGCTGGGACTCCTCATTCCTAGGCCTCTTCCCTTATCGGTTGCATCAGTTACTTAGACATTCTTGTGGGCGTTGGTGAACTCCTCGGCATTGGTGTATTTCTGAGCTTTGACATAAGGTCGGCCAACAACTTTGGCGGATTCTTCCCAATAGAGAAGGTGAATCTTCCTTCTTTTAAGCTGCCTAACACTGCAGAAAGTGCCATCTTATCATCATAGTCTTCCACCTGTAACGCTTCCTTATTGAAGTGTGTGATGTAATATTTCAGTGATTCCTTGGGCTCTTGTTTGATGGTGAACAGGTGAATATTTGGCTTTCGACTCTTCTCACCGCTAATGAACTGGGTAAGGAATAATTGGCTAAGCTCTTCGATAGATCCGATAGAGTTTGGCTTGAGTTGACGGTACTAACTCCAAGCGGTTCTTGTGAGTATAATCGAGAACCCCTGACACATCATCGTATCCGTTGCTTTCTGGATTTGCATTCACGAACGATAAGCTTCCACGTGCTCGGACGGGTCACCTGACTTAGAATATTGGATGACGGGAGGTATCCGGAACCTCTGTGACATCACCTCATTCATTATTATTGAGATGAAGGGAGGCTCAGTCTCTTCCATAATTACTTGGACGATGGCGAGAACTAACAATGGCTGCTGCTTTTTTCCAGCGTTAGAAATTTATCGTTGAGCTCCGTGACCGTTTTTCCCAAGGGTCTTTGTTCATAGCTACAATCTCTTGGGTGTTTTCTATTTTTGGGGTTCTTCTTCCCTTCCTTCATTCCAACTGATGATGGAGATCCGTAGGTGTAAGGGCTGCAGTGACCGAGGCATTAGTCGGAGCTCGAGTAGCTGTGTTCCGAGCCGAGACTTGGATTTAAGTCGGACGAGGATATGGACCCGAAACTGCCGCTTGAGGGCATTGAGGTGCCTCGGGCCTCATACTCCTCGGTGCAGAGTGAGCTTCCATGACTAGACTGTCACGCCCCAAACCCGAAAACCGGGCTAACAAAATTTTCAATCGCCGAATCCGACATCGACAGCCTCCGTAGTACCTTATTCTCGGCTCCCGGCACTCATATATTAGGTTTCAATCCTGGGATGTTACAAGGAGGATTTCAAACATGATTTGATTCGTAATGAGCATAACCATAAATATAAACCACGAACAGTAACCACAAGAACACCATCACAAAATCCACTATGATCAAAAGCTTTGAGTACAAGGCGTATGAAAAGGGAAATACAATATACTGAAAGTAACAAAAACTCCAGAAGCTTGGCTGCACACTCCAACCGCGGCAAGACTACTGCTCGTCCTGGCGTCACCTGCACGCATTAATCATGCATAAGCTTATAGAAAGCTTAGAGGGTGGTGTAAGTATGTGCGCAATACGATCGTGCTCGGAATGTAAAGTCAGAGTAATGCGGAAACATGCTGACGGGTATATAAATGTAATCAGCCATACCAAGGCTATGCGGTGTAAAATATAAATGATATCGACCATATCAAGGTTATGCATTACATAATGCAAGTCAAGCATACCAATCCTCATCCACATATAATGCAGCTCCTCACTAGAGCATTAAATTAGTATGGTTCTTAGTCTAGAAAATCACTAGGGTCTAGTACACTCTATGCCAGCTTGTTGCCCCTATCTGAACGCACAACTAGGAGATTGGAAGAGACCTCATTATCCACCTGCCAATATCGGGCCTGGCTCATCGATAGCAGACTTATTTCTCAAGCTGGTCAAACTCAACTTATAAATTGCCTGTCACGCCCCAAACCTGGAGATCAGATTCACATGAATCCCGATTGCTAAATCCGGTGCCGACAGCCTTCGTAGTGTCCCATTATCGGCTCCTGACAATCAAATGCCAGATTTCAATCCTGGGATCCTACAAGGAGGATTTTCAGAATGATTTTTTTTTGTAATGGAGCATAACCACAAGCATAACTAACAACAAAACAACATCACCACATATCCACTATATTAAAATCTTTTAAGTACAATGCGGAAAGGGAAATACAAGATGATCAAAAAGCTCCAAAATGGTTTGATACACGCTCCTGCCTCAGTTCTGCTGCTGTCCAACGCTACCTGTACGCAACGGTCGTGCATAAGCTTACAAAAGCTTAGAGGGTGGTGTAAGTGTGTGCGTAAGGAAAACGCCAAGTGTACAATATCAGGAAATACGAAAGTGTGCGTTAAGTTCATGAGCACAATCAACCATACCAAGGCTATGTAATGTAAGGCATGAATGCTATCGGTCATACTAAGGCCATGCAATGCGAGATATGAGTGCCATCAGCCACACCGATGTAATGCAAGGCCTACATAGCTGAATGTCATATGCGAAATGCAATCCAAGCAAGTCGGTACTCATCATGTACACATATTAGTACAGTTCCCCTCTGGATATCACCGGGGTCTAATACACTTCGCAGTGACTGCCACCTCCCTAGCTGCACAGTCAAGCAAGTGGAAAAGACCTCACTATCCACCTGACCAGTAGTCTGCCAATACCTACCCGGCTCGTCGATAGCGGACTCATTTGCGAGATGGTCAAACTCAGCGTACCTTATAGCTCCCTCACTCAGGCGGATAAGGCCACACCCCCTTTCAACCGACCACGACACAGTGAGAGACACGACCTACTGGTATTCGACACTCGGGTACTCATGTATCCACTCGGTCTAGACGTTGGAGCATCTCCTGATACCAAAAAGGTTCTGGGACTCTCACCCAAGAACAACCTAAGTGCCCACAGTGCTAGAACCAAGTATTTTCGGTATCCGATACGGCCATCCACGATATACCTGTGGAGCCACGGCCCTGATGTCTCTAGGGCGTGTAGTGATCAGGTCACACATATGCGAGATGCATGAATCACACGTCAAATCATGAAGAAATCCAGCGTGTACTGCGCGATCATGTAGGGCACTCTATCTCATAACGAGTCCCGTAAATGGTCTGCCCAATGGCATATGCTATGATCAGTCTCTACTCATATCAAGCATACATATGATGCATATGGGCATGAGTCATGAGATTATATTAAGTATGTTATAAGGCGATGGGTAGTAACGAGTATGGGCCTATCAATGGGCCCTAAGGGAAGTTACAATGCGGACATTTAACCAACATTATACATACAATGTGGACGTCAAACCAACATTGTTCCCTAGGCACGGCCCACCATATATATCATTACATGAACCATGAGAAATCACACATTACAATAGACCCTAAGGACATCCCGTTGGGCCTCGACCCATGGGCCTTAGATACATCAAATGGGTCGTATCACATGGGCCTTACATTCATCAAATGAGTTACATTAATTTGCCTCACCAATGAGCCTTATGTACATTGCAATGGTCCATGACCTATGGGCCTTGAAATACATCAAAGTGGGCCTTACAACTTGGGCCTTATAGGTATCAAATGGGCTTAATCTTATGGCCTTATCAAATTGGCCTAATCCCATGGCCTTAAATACATCAAGTGAGTCTAATTCCATGGGCCTTATAAATTTTAAATGGCCTAGTCCCATGGGCTTTATGCATATCAAATGGGCCTAAACCCATGGTCCTTATAATACATCAAATGGGTCTAAACCCATAGGCCTTACATATATATCAAATGGGCCTAAAACCCATAGGCCTTATTCATATCAAATGGGCCTAAATACATAGGCCTTATAAATATTAAATGGGCCTAGTCCCATGAGCCTTATAAATATCGAATGGGCCTAAACCCATAGGCCTTATAATTTTTCTTGAACGATGGGCGTCATTGACCCCTATTTAAACGGTGGGGTCCATTTGAACTTTAGATTTGCCTCATTTTTGTCTCAAGCCTCAAAATGGGCTTTCAAAAATGATTGGAAGATGGGGATGCAATACATGCATCATCGTGGGTCCCACTGTCCAGTGGACAGTGTGTATAAAACACATAAATCATGGTGGTCCCCACCGTCCCATGTTGTGGACGGTGGAGTAAAAAAAAAACATCACAGTGGGTTCCACCATCCACTGGACGGTGGTAATATAACACATACATCCCTTTGGGTCCCACGTGGAGCCCACCACAATGCTTATTTACCATCTAACCTATTGGTAAGGTCACAAAGACCTGGATGAACAGGAAAAATAAATATAAGATTGATTTAAAACTTCCGTAGGCCCAAAAGAAGGTTTCAATGGTAGAGTTCAATCACCGTTGTTTCCTACGGTGTGGGCCACCTGAGCTCTAGATGAGCCTGATTTTTGGATGGGACCTGCTTCAGGTAGGGGCCCACCATATGGACGGGTTAGATGGAAAATAAATATCAAAGTGGGGCCCACATGAGGAGCCGTGGGACCCCTGGCGTCCGTCCACCTACAAGCTGCAGGCGCTGCCTGCGCTGGTAGCAGCAGCAGCACTGCTGCCTCTTCCTCTTTTTTTTTTCTTTTGAAAACCTATTTTTTTGAGGTTTTTTGAATGTGGGGCCCACTCCAAGTGAATCCACTCCACCCATTGGATTCTACGGCTCGTAACAGTTTGAATGAGCCCCATATCCAATTTTTTTTGGCGTATAAAATGACCAAAGCGTATTTTAATGGTAGTAGTACTGTTTTCAATGTTATGGCCCACCGGATACTCCGATCAACCTCATTTTTCAGCTCAACGCCTAAAATGAGTTGGGGGAGATGATGGATGGCTTGGATTGGATACAAACATCAAGATGATCCTATACAAGTGGCCCCATTTCCGAAGCTTTGAGACAAGCTAATATTTGTGTTTTTCAAAAACGTCCAGGGAGCGTTCTAGCGTCCCTTGACGGGTTGGGTGTTCTTATACACGAGGTGGGCCCTGCTCAGGTGGGCCACCAGATGACGGATGGTGTGGGTTCAACACATATAAAGTGGGCCCCACCTATGAATGTCTTGGACCCAATACAATACCTCATGGTGGGGTCCATCCAAGTGGGCCACATGGCCATTCCATCACACAAAACATGAAGAAGAGAGGGAGAGAGAGAAAGAAAGAGATCGAGGGACACACGTGCATGGAGGGACCCTGACACTATGGGCCCTCCCTTCCATACATCCAATCATACATCAATGGGTCCCATTGCATATGGGCCCTCCAAATGAAAGATCAATGGTGGAGATCCCTCTCCACCCAAAATGAACAGTCTATATGACTTCTTTCATGCAAGGAAATGTAAACATCATGATGGGGTCTATGGAGAATGGCGCCATCATGGAATGATATGGATAATCAAGGTGGGCTATCGGCCACATCTTAGGGTCCGAAGTGAGATCCACACCATTGATCGGTGGGCCTCACTTAGCCCATCATAAAAATAAGTAAATTATCCTATAGAAGCACCCGCCTTATGATCTACTCGGTCCATTGGAATGCCTATCTCCTAGAGCTTCACTTTGATGGTGGAGATGGGAGATGGATGACTAGGATAGAGGTTTTGGAAGGGAAAAGTGGGCCACACACATGCACACTTTCTCTTAGGAAAACATTGGACGTGTGATGCTCTTGGTTGCTTGAGAAGTGAGATGAGAAATGAGAAAGAGAGAGAGAGTTGTAAGAGGGATGTGAGGTGAGTGATGGAGTGATGTGAGTGGTACTTGACATGTAAGGTGGTGTAAGAGAGAGAGAGGGAGAGAGTTGACTTTAGGTAAGGGTGATGTAAGAGAGGTATGGTTACTTGTACTTGACATAAAGTGATTGATGAGTGATCGATTGATGGGATTGATGGAACATGTTGTAGAGATTTTCTTGGGATTGCAAACGTGCGGCGTTTTCTCGAACTGAACGCCGGCTCACATCTCTTAGTCAGGGTATCAGATCGGTGCATGAGTCGCGGCGTTGGAACCGCGGCGACGGTGCGGTCGCAATGATATAAGTCTCGGATTAAGTCGACTCAAATGTATAGGATACGTCTTACAGTCGTGCGCAACGTCAATTACAGCTCACAAATTGTCGGAATTCGATGAGAATGATCGCGGAAAGTGACGGAACAGTACGGATTAGGATACGGGTCTTACATTGCCCCCCCTCACTCATGCGGATAAGGTCACACCCCTTTTCAACAGACTACGACACAGTGGGAGACACGACCTACTGGTATACGGCCCTCACGTGCTCGTGTATCCATTCGATGTCGATGTTAGAGTCATCCTTTGGTACCATCAGGTTTAGAAATTTTCATCCAGGGACATCTATGGCCCTCGTATGCTAGAACCATACATTTTCGGTATCTAATCTAGCCACCCACGATGTGTTTGTGGAGGCTTTGGCCCTGATGTCGCTAGGGCATGTAATAATCATGATCATACAAATGCAAATGTATGAATCACCCTACCAAACATGTAACAATCCTATATGTGTCGTGTGCTCATGTAGGGCAACTCCGCCTATCAGGGAGCCCATAAACAATCCGCCTGAGGGCATATGCTATGATCAATTACTTGTCATATCAGACATACATATGATGCGTATGATCATGAATCGTGGATCTATACTAAACATGACATAGGATGACGGGCTTTGCGCATAATGAATATGGGCCTAAATAGCCTGCTCACTACAAATATGGGCCTATCAGTGGGCCTTAGGGAGAGTGACAATGTGGACATTTAACCATCATTTTCCTTATAATGTGGACGTCAAACCAACATTTCTCCCAAGATATAGCCCGCTATAAAGATTAACACATATACCCTGGTGGAATCACACTATAATGGGCCTTATGTACACCTTATTGGGCCTCAACCCATGGGCCTTGAATACATCATAATGGGCCTCATAACATGGGTTTTCATATATATCAAAATGGGCCTTAGTGGGCGGGCCACAAATACATTAAGATAGGCCTTAACAATGGCCTTAAAATAATCTCCAAAATGGTTGGACGGTTTGGATGAAACTCATGCATCATGGTAGGTCTCATAGGGATGGAAGGCATAGATAAATTACATACTCCATGGTGGAGGTCCACACTGATCAAAGGTGTGGACACAATACATACATAAGTGGGTCATAAGTAGGACCCACCATACTGTTTATTTTCCACCCAACCTAGGGCCCAACATAATGTTTATTTTCCATCCAACTGGGGCCCAACATGATGTTTATTTTTCATCCAAACTGTTCATAGGGTCACATGGGCCTAGGGCCCACTGTAATATTTATTTATCATCCCACCTGTTAGTGAGATCACATGGACCAGGGGCCCACCGTTCTGTTTATTTACATCCAATCTGTTGATAAGGGCACGTGGGCCAGGGAAAATCTGTGGCCCACTAGAATGTTTATTTCCATGCAACCTGTTGATAGGGTCAGACGACCATGGGGCCCATTGTAATATTTATTTGCCACCCAACCTATTTATAAGGCCACATGGTCAAGGGGGGGTGGGGGGCACCGTCATATTTATTTTTCACCCAATCTGTTGATTGGGTCACGTGGACAGGGAGCGCACTGGAATGTGGTTCAAAAATCCAGCCCACCCATTATGTGCATCCACTTGGGGTTCAAACCAAGTTTCAACTGCTCCAAATTTTAGGTAGGCCCCACCGAGTGATTTTTTATATTTAGGCATGTCCTCACATGATTTTAGATGGTATGGCCCACTTGAGTTCCATATATGGCTGATTTTTGGCAGGGGGCCACTGTCCTAAGGGCTCACCCAATGCACGACGTTAATGTACGAAACGCATCACGTTGGGGCGTGCAGCTGGGGCCGTGAGGCCCAGCCCATCCGTCTGCCCGCCCACGCAGCCGCAGGCACTGCCTGCGTTTCTGTCAGCAGCAGTAACAATGCTGCTACTATTTATTATTATTATTATTTATTTTTTAAAAACTAAAGTCCGGTGGTTTTTGGTAGGTGGGGCCCACCTTGGACGAATCCAACCCAGCAATTGATCCCTGTGGCTCGATACAATCCCAATGAGTCCAATATTAGACAAGTTTTGGCGTACCAAAACATCCAGCAGTATTTCAATGGGGGGAAGTTTATCATCCAAACTATGGCCCGCCAGGAAGTCAGATCATCCTCATTTTTTGGCTGAACGCCTAAAATGATCTGGGAAATGGGATAGACGGCTTGAATTAAGTACATGCATAAAGGTGTGGTCTACATGAACAGCCCACCCAAACACTTTATATATTATTATATTCTATATATATTTTTAGCTTGTTTGTACACTACCATGCTAGCACACGAACTCCAGGTTAGCCACACCCATATCACATCCAGCGTCTAGAGATGCTGGACGGCATGGCCAAATGCATCATTGTGGTGGGTCCCACATGGACGTGGCCCACACATCAAGGTGGGTCCCACATGAATGTGGCCCACTAGTTGGATCAACATGATATTTGTGTCTTCCTTCATCTTGGCCGTCTAACAGACCCATTACAAGGTGGGCCTCACGATTGGGTGGCTAAGATCGCTTTGCACATGGTGTCCATAAGACATCACACCAAAGAAGGAGAGAGAGAGAGAGAGAGAGAGAGAGAGAGAGAGAGAGAGAGAGAGAGAGAGAGAGAGAGAGAAATGAGCGGTGTAGATGGAGGGACCCCGCCACTATGGGTCCCTCATATGATTGCAACACATTCATCAAATTGGGTCCCACATGAATCATGAAGTCAATGATAGAAACTCAAGGTTTACCCACCTCTAGGCCTTCTCCTTAGTCCCTTGGTCTTCTAGGCTCCTTATCTTCACTTTTGATGGTGATAGATGATGAATGAACGGTTGAGATGGGGGATGAGAAGGTGGGCCACACTTAGATTGGGAGAAGGAGCTTGGATGTATGGAATTGTTACTTGGGAGAGTGAAGGGATGGAATGAGAGAGAATAATAAAAGAGATGCGATGATGTAAGGAAGGAGATGGATGGGTATCGGTGAGTTTTGAAAATTTGTAAAAAGAGTCTGGTTATGTTTGAAAATTGTAAAAAGAAGGAATGGTGAGGGGAGAGAGAGGTTTGACTTGTGGAAAAAGGGAGAGAGGCCACTTATACTTGTTGTTGGGTGAGGTGGCATGGAGGTAAGGTGGTGTACTTGACTTGATTTAATATAACATTCCGTAAAGATTCCCTCGAAGTTCGCAACGCACGGTGTTTTTCTCAAAATGAACGTGGGCTGACATCTTCTATACTGGGTATCGGTTCGGTGCGTGAGTTACGGCATTGGAACCGCGGCGACGGCGCGGTCGTCAAGGTACAGGTTTCTATTCGAGCTGACTTCGGTATGAGGGACTCAGCTTAAGATCGTGCACAAACGTTGGATAAGGTCTAGAGTTGCCAGAATTTGACCAGAAGGATCGCAAAAGTATACGGTACAGTACGGACTAGGGTACAGGTCTTACAACTCTCTCCTCCCAATAAAAATTTTATCCTTGAAATTTTAACAATCATCGCAATTAGACAGAACTCATATATAGAAGGGGAAATAAGACTTAATAGAAGGAAAATAAGGCATGGTCATATAAAATCGAAGACAACATATAAGATATAATATATGATCAATCATCAAAGAGATGAGGATAGCGCTCTCGAATCTCTACCTCATGCTCCCAAGACGCCTCATTAACAGAATGGTGACCCCACTGAACCTTCACCAAGGGAATAACCTTGGTCCGGAGGATCTGCTCCTTCCAATTAAGGATACGAACTAGCTGTTCAATGTAAGAAGCGTCCTCACGAACCTCGAGCAGCTGTCAATCGATGACTGGAATGATGTTTGACCCACACTTCCTCAGCATAGAGACATGGAAAATGTTGTAGACGTCAGACAACTGAGATGGTAAGGCAAGCCGATAGGCCACGGTGCCAATGCACCTTGTGATCTCGAAAGGTCCTATAAATCTCGAGGCAAGCTTGCCCTTCGCTCCAAATCACATTACGTCCTTTATGGGTGAGACCTTGAGATACACATGGTCCCCTACATCAAACTCTAAGGGACGACGTCGGCGATCAGGAAAACTCTTCTATCGACTCTGAGATATGCGCATCCTCTTCCTGATGATATCGATAGCCTCTGATGTCTCCAGCAAAAGCTTGGGACCTAGGAGACGTCACTCTCCTACCTCGGTTCAACAACTCAGAGATTTGTATGGTCTACCATACAATGCCTCAAAAGGAGCCATGCCAATTGTCACGCCCCAGACTCGGTAACCGGAATCCCAAGGAACCGGATGGCCGGTTTTAGCCGTAACAGCTTCCATAGTATCCCATTCTCGGCTCCTGAGGCAGGTTCCGATCCTGGGATCCTACAAGGAGGATTTTCATAATAGTATAATCATTACTAATACGAGCATACCCAAGATCAAAACAAGTACATCTGAGAATAACAAAGGCACATATCGCAAAATTCACTATAAATTTAAACTTTTACATTCATCCATAAGGTACAAAAGGACATACATGAGAAAAAGAGGAAAAGATAGAAAGGTCAGCAACACTAGAGTCCTCAAATGCTCAGCTCTACTCCATGCTCTGCTGTTACGACACTTGCCTAGAATCTCTTGCATGCATCAATCGTGTATAAGCTTATAGAAGCTTAGAGGGTAGTGTAAGTGTGTGACAATGGTGTACAGGAGAATAGTACGAGGTGCAAGAAGAGAAACATGCTCAATGAGAATATCACTAGCCTTACCAAGTCTTATCATGAATATGATGCAATGAGTACTGGGAGCCATACCAAAGTAATGCATGAAGGGGCTTACACAGCCAATGCTAATGCAATGCAAGTAATACCAGTGCTCATAATCAAACCATATGTCAAGTATATTTTCAATCATAAGAAAATCACCGGGGTCCATTACACTGCTGAATGACTGCCGCTCTACAGACCCCGCACAATCAAACGAGCGTAAGAAACCTCACTACTCCCCTGTGGACAGCCAATCACCAGTAAGGCCTGAAGGTAGCGAACCCATTTACGAGATGGTCAGACTCAGCCTAGTAATGCCCACTACACACCAGGTAGGTAAGGCCACACCCTTATTCAACTGACTACACGACGGTGGGAGTCGCAGCCTGACGGTATAAGACTCTTGTGTGCTCATGTATTTCACCCGGGCATGGCGTTGGAGCAGATCTTTGGTACCATGAAAGTTTTGAAAATTTTACCCATGGGTATCCTATGCACCCGGTATGCTTAACTAATATTTCTGGTGTCCACACATACGGCCATCCACGAATATCCCTGTGGAGGCAAAGCCCTGATGAAGTAAGGGCGGATATCCACAAGCTATGCAATATCAGATGCATGAATTACACAATCACCCATGCATCAATCCCAAGCATCCATCTCTTAGGGAGATACCAACATAACCTATACAATGACACAACTATGGCCAATCATACCTCAACTAAGCATGTATATGATGTGTATGGGAGTGGGCTATGAAGATGAATAGGGGTGCTAATAAGGTGATGATGAACTCTCTACCTAACCATGAAGGGTCTAGGTACTTAACCAATTCCTCATAAAGAATACAACCTCTAGTGGGGTCCTATATACCTGAAGTAGCCCATGAGACTAAGGAGAACAATGGTATGGGCCTAAATAATGAAACGGCTTAGCAAAGATCTATGGTGGGCCTTTAACTACCCATAGAAGCCCATGGGCCTACCTTAGGGCCACCAATATGGACATCCAACCATAATTGGTCCGCAAGAGGTAGCCCATCTCTAATTGATCATGGATTAAGGTCCAAGGCCCATGCAACATTAGAAATAAGAAATGAGCAGCCATAATCATACCACAAATACTCATATTGGGCTTCAGAAAGGGCAGCCCAAGGCCTACCCAAAATATGGGTCCAAGGGGAACACACATGACCTAACCTATATATACCACTATGGGCCCATAAGGGAAAGGTTAGGGCCCAACATAAAGGCCACTCATCCCATATATTATGGTGGCCTAGTGGGTAGCCCATTGCTCAAACCACATGGGCAAATGTCATGCTCTTAGTCAAGTAAGTTGGGCCTACAACCTGGCCCAAGTATAAAGTTGATTTGGTGGGCAACCAAGGGTCTATCTACTTATGTAATTCGGCCTACTAACCCAACACAATTTTATGGTAAAAATGGCCCAAGAGTTCAATGGGCCTATCTAGAAAGTTCCAGCCCAATTGGGCCTAAAGAGTTCAACAACTAGCTACATTCATGGACCCAATTAAATTCAACTGTGCTGGGCCTCAAAAGTGTATCTATTAAGCCCAAAATTTAAGGAACTAAAGGTATAAATAATTTTCTCTAAGATTTTTATAATATGGTGGGCCCCACTCCTCAAAATTTCAGCACAAGGCTAAGCATAATTATAACATGTTACTGTCCTAAATTTGGGCACTCCATTGGAGTGGGTCCAAGGCCTCTAAAACTCTAAAAATTGAGGGTCAAGGTCCCTCATCATGCATACAATGAGAGGAAACTCAAAAAGGTAGCCCACCATCAGAAGAAATATTTTTAAATTATGATTTTTATCAAGGCATATTGCTAGACTGCACAGCAGAAAAATCTGGGAGTCCAACCATCTTGGCCCATTCTTTTGGATGCCCAAATGGGGTCATTTGAGGTTAAAATTTTATAGAGTGATACTTCCATAGGTGGGACACACCCCCAAAAAATTCCATAATTTTTAGATATTTCTAAGTATTTTAATTAATTTAAACAATACAGACTATTAAGAAAATTGGACAGACCTGGACGTCCCAACGTGGTGGGCCAGTCCGGCCCTCGCTGAGGTGTGCACAGGGGTCCATTTCCCTTAAATTTGGTAGGTAGATTCTACCATGCGTGGACCATACCCTTAAAAAATTTTAAATTTTTTGGACATCTATAAATATTTTAATTCATTTAAAGAAAGCAATCTGTCCTGAAAATCGGACTGATCTGGACATCATATTATAGTGAGCCGGTCCAGGCACCACTATGGTATGTACAGGCGTCCATTGTCCCCAAAATTTTATAGGTGGGTCCTTTCATGAGTGGACCACACCCCTATAAATTTTTATAATTTTTAAACACCCACAGGTATTTTAATAAATTTCAGAAAGTCAACTTGTCCAAGGTGGAATGTTGCTGGAACAGTGGAGAAAATTCAGACTGTCCACCTCACTTGGACCACATGTTTGGGACCTCAATCAAGGTCAGATGGGGCTGAAATTTGGGAGACATTAAGATGAGATCCACACATTTCAGAAAAGTTTATTTAATGGGCATGAATAGTCCCCCAAACAGCCCCAAAATCTGGTCCAAAAACAACCAGAAACTGTCCAGAAAATCTGGACAATAACATGTACTTAGATAAAATTTATTATATAAGTTAAATAAAAAGGGAAATACATTAATGGAGGATGGTGTGGCCTTCCTTAGTAGGCCCCACAAATGTCCATGTCATAATCTGAAGCCGACACACCTTGCATGCAACATTAAGGCAGCAAGTAGGACACCCAAAATCAAACAATGGGCAGTTTGGGCATATCACCTTGCTGAAATTTCTGGATGTCCTAGGCCCACCAAATGGACCACACACATCAGGAAATAAAATGAGGGAAAAGAGAGATAGAAGGATAATCCGTCCATAGGGAAAGGGCTCCGCCACTATTGAGCCCTCCCAAGATCAATTACACCCGCACATCATACATAGATTTACATTTACAACATGGATCTTGCACATGCATGGCCTATAATTAAAATGTATGGTGAGGATTTCATCCCCACCATGGTTATAAGGTCTAGATGAGCCAAACATGATATGATATGAAAGAAAACTGCCATAATGGTGCCCATAGAGAAAGGCCCTATGCATGGATCATGCATGCATAAGGTATGCCATTAGGCCACAACCATGAGATTATGTGGGATCTCCACAATTGATTGGTGGGTCTTACACTCTCCTCATGAAAGAAAGAAAACATCTAAGTTATAGAAATTAGATTTTTACATCTAGAGGAGCACCCACCTTAAAGATCTCCACCAAAACTCCAACTCTAGGCTTCTAAGGCTCCAAACAAGCAAGATTGATGGTTGAGATGAGATTGGGATGGATGGATTGAGGGGAAATGGAGGAGAAGGGGACTGAAAAAAGGGAGAAAATGGGATGATTTTTTTTTTTTTTTTTTTTGCAAGAAAGAAAGAAGGAGAGGAGAGTAGAGAGAAAATGAGAGGGAAAAAGAGAGAAGGGAATTTTTATTCAAAGTAATCATTGCATTTGGTAGAAAAGAGGATATGGTGGTCTCTCTCTCTCTCTCCCTAGAGAAGAGAAATTTCAGAAATTTTAGATTGGGGAAGAGAAATTGTATGGGGAAGAAAAAAAAATCCCATTATGACTTCTAGAAAAGAGAAAAAGAAAGAGCCATGATGAGTATGTAGAAGGGAGTCCATCATTGGTAGACTATGCCATTATGACATCATGGAAATGGTAATGTCATCACCATTGACAAGCGTACACATGGAAAAATGTGCAAATCATGTGAGTCCCATTAAAAAAATACGATCAATGGTCCAAATGATGCACGACCCATAACTTATGATCCACATGTCAAATTTTTGCACGAGACACGTCGTTGGAACCGCAACGATGATGCAGTCGCAACGGCGTAAGTCTCGGGTCAATCCGAGTCGGGTCTATATGACTGAACTCAAGGGAGACCGCAAACACTATCCAAAGGTCGCGGGTCACCAAAATTTGACCGGTAGGACCGCGAGACCAAAATGAACGAAATGTATACTTATACATACACACATGTAAACTCGGGTAGGGTCTTACACAAATAGTCTCCTAGTAGATGTTGTTGTATGCAAACTCATCCAATCGCAGATGCTCATCTCAGCTACTCACAAAATCAATCACGCAGGCCCGAAGCATATCTTCAAGTATCTTATTGACCCTCTAGGTCTGGCCATTGGTCTGCGGATGATACACGGTGTTGAGCCACAAATCAGTGCCCATCGCTCTCTGAAAGCTCCCCCAAAATTGAGACATAAACTTCGAGTCTCGATCCTAAACGATCGAGACAGGAAGTCCATGCAGTCTCACGATCTCATCAACCAACAGCCTGATAAGCTGGTCCGAATGCCAAGTCTCACGGATCACAAGAAAATGTGCCGACTTCGTTAGATGGTCCACGATAACCCAAATTACATCATGACCGCACTGAGTCCTTGGTAGACCCATGATGAAATTGGTAGATACATGCTCCTACTTCCACATCGGGATGCTCAACAGCTGCAACAGAGCAGGAGGTCTCTGATGATCGGCCTTAACAGCTGGCATGTGTCACACTCAGCCACAAAACTAGTGATCTGGTGCTTTATCTCCGCCCAAAAATACTTCTCCTCATATCATGATACATCTTCATCGGGCCAGGGTGTATAGAAAACTGCAATCGATGTGCCTCGGTCATAAGATCTCTGCGCAACTCAGGAATATTCGGGACACATAATTGGCCTCTGAAGCGTAGTCCACCATCAGAACCAATCTGCCAATCTGTCTGAGTCTCGGATGTTGCCTCTGCTCGGTAATCCTATAACGACTCATCTGTCTGCTGAGCCTCAATCACCTTTGCGACAAGAGAGGATTGAATCGACAGGCTCGATAGCCGAACGATATAAGACTGCAGACCAAAATTGAAGTCATACTCTGCTATATCTTCGAGAATCCTCCACTCATGAATCATCATATGTGCCACCAAGCCTCGTAGTTGATGGTTGAGGGCATCCGCCACCACGTTCGCCTTGCCTGGGTGGTACTGAAGGTCAAAATCATAATCTTTCAGAAGCTCCATCCAGCGTCTCTACCTCATGTTCAGCTCGGATTGAGAAAATAAATACTTTAAACTCTTGTGGTCGAAGAAGAGCTCGAACCTAACCCCATAGAGATAGTGTCTCCACACCTTTAATGCGAAGACGACTGCTGCCAGCTCCAAATCATGCGTGGGGTAGTTCAGGTCATGGACCTTGAGCTGACGAGACGTGAAGACTACAGGCCTGCCGTGCTGCATCAGGACAGCACCTAAACTAATATGTGAGATATCAGTAAACACAACAAATCTATCACTCCCAAAGGGAAGAGTGAGGACAGGAGCAGACGTCAGACGGTCCTTCAGGTCCATAAATGCCTGCTCACATGCATCAGTCTAAATAAAATCTACACCCTTATGAGTCAACCTGGTCAACGGGGCTGCAATATGGAAGAAGCCCTCAATGAAACGCCGATAGTATCCCGCTAAACCAAGGAAACTACAGATCTTGGACGTAGTCGTAGGCTGGTCCCACAGATGCACTGCCTCAACCTTCGAGGGGTCCACTGCGATGCCCTCTCTTGTCACCACGTGATCGAGGAACTCTACCTCCTCCTGTCAAAACTCGCACTTCTCTAGCTTTGCATATAGCTAGTGGGCACGGAGGGTCTGTAATGCGATCTCTAGATACTGCATGTGATCCTCACGGGTCCTCGAATACATGAGAATGTCGTCGATGAAGACCACAACAAACTGATCGAGATATGGATGGAAGACCTCGTTCATTAACTGCATGAAGACCATGGGTGCATTAGTGAGTCTGAAGGACATGACATGAAACTCAAAATGACCATAACGAGTCCTGAAAGCTGTCTTCGAGATGTCCTCCTCTCGGACTTGAATCTGATGATAACCGGAATGCAGGTCAATTTTTGAAAAGAATTATGCACCCTATAGCTGATCAAATAAATCATTTATCCTTGGGAGCGGGTACTTGTTCTTGATCATGACTCGGTTGAGCTCGCGGTAACTACGCAGATCCTCAACGAACCATCCTTCTTCCTGACTAAGAGTACTGACGCTCCCCAAGGTAAACTGATCAGACGAATGAATCCTAACTCACGCAACTCGTCCAACTGTCGCTGCAGCTCTTACAACTCCATCGGTGTCATACAGTACGGGGCCTTCGAGATAGGTGCGGTATCGGGGCTCTTGCAACTCCATCGTTGTCGATTTCAAACTCAATATGACAGCGTGGAGGCAATCTTGAAATCTCTTGGAACACATCGGGGAAGTCATAAATAATCGGCAACTGATCAATACAAGCGGCCGCAGACTCCTCGACGGCACAGGACATCAAACATGATAACGGCTCTCCTCTAGGCTCGGAGATGAACTGAAATTGTGGCAAGCTTGCTATGCAGAATGTGACTGTCCTCGTGAAACAGTCCAAGATAGCGTAGTACTCAGTAAGCCAATCCATACCCAAGATAATGTCAAAATTTGACGTCGGCAGCACAAATAAGTCAGCGAGCAAAAAGATATCACCGACTAGAATAGGACAAGATGAACAAAAACGGCTCAATACTGAGGTCTTCCCTAAGGGCGTCGATACGGTGAATCCCTCACTAGCAGACTCCGTCGGCAATCCAATCGTTCGGTAAAAATTCTCAGACATGAATGAGTATGAAGCACAGGAATCAAATAATACTCGGGCGATGCATGAAGAGACTGAAAGTATACCCACAACAACTCCTCCAGATGACTGCGGGTCCTATTGAGCAGCATAGAATCTAGCCTGAGCTAGCTGAGGAGGTGTCTGTCCCCTCTGAGGTCCCTGATGCTATTTCTGCCTCTGCGGTTGCCTGTACTGCTATCTCTGCTGCTGCTGGGGTCTCGGCGGCTAAGGTGGCTGCGGTTACTGCTGATGGGGTCGCTGCTGCTGTGAGGGCTGCTACGATACTCTCGGCTACTGCTGTGAAGGCTGTTGTGGTGCTCTCGGATGCTGCTACCGAGGTTGGGGATACTCCCACCTACGGTGTCCTATCCCACCGCATCCATAGTATGTATCAGAAAGCTGTCTTTGAGGTGATGCCGCTGGGGGTACCAACGGTGCTACTAGTGCTCTGGCAGATGGGTGGCTCCTGTATCTCTGTGGTCGTCGATGCTACTGTAAGCTATTGGAGGGGGCCTGCCTCTTCTGACCCCTCCTCTAATCTCGGCCGGCCTGCATGCCGGCCCACTCATTCTCATAAATTTGAGCCCTCCGCACTACTACCTGGAAAGTCGGGAGCTCATGCCTAATGACACGACCTCGAAGACCGTAACATAAGCCATTTTCAAAACGGCGGGCCTTTTACCTCTCATCATCAACCATATATGGCGCAAACCTCGATAGCGCCACAAAACGGGCAGCTTACTGTGACACGGTCATGTCCCCCTACATTAGAGTCTCGAACTCCAATGCTCTCTGACGATGAATATGGTCAAGGAAGTACTGCTCCTCGAATCGGTCAATAAAGTCCTCCCATGTCCATACATAATCAGGTCCTGCAACGTGGGTAACAGAGGTCCACCAGAGCTTGACCTCACCCTGAAAAAGGAACACAGCTAATCAGACTCGCTGCTGGGTCATACATGACATATTATCGAAGATCTTCTCCACATCGGAGCGCCATCTCTTGGCTTTAGTCGGATCTGGCTCACCCTAGAAACGTGGAGGATCAAGCTGTCTGAACTTTAGAAGAAGGGCGCTCGTGCACTCCTGCTCAGCCTAGGCTAGAGAAACAATTAGGCACCTGCCTTGCCCCTAAAGCGTAGCAGTCATAGCCTGTAACATCTGCTGTAATTGTGAGGTACGGTCGGATCCGCGCCGGCATCAGGTGGAGGAATGTCATCCTTAGGCAAGGGAGCAGGGATCTCTGACGGTGGAACGAGAGGTGTAGATGGTAAGGCTAAAGCCTCAGGTGGTGGAGTGGGGTGCGCTAGGGTCGCTCACCTGGGTGGCATGTCCTATAGGAAAGAATAATGACACCAATCAACCTTAAGAATCGCGCGTTAAGGAACTAAATCGGAAGGTTGTGCGCTTGGAACCTAATCATCTTAAACTCATAGCAAACATGTGATGTTGTTCTCAGTTATTCCCAAGTTATGCTCTGATATCAACTTTTATCACTCCTCAAATTCAAAAATTGGGCTCATAAAATTTCCAATCGCCAAATCCGATGCCGACAGCCTTCGTAGTACCCCATTCTCGACTCCCGACACCCATATACTAGGTTCCGATCCTGGGATGCTATAAGGAGGATTTCAAACATGATTTGATTTGTAATGAGCATAACCCATAAACAATAACTATAAGAACACCATCACAAAATCCACTATGATCAAAAGTTTTGAGTACAAGGCGTATGAAAGGGGAAATACAATATACTGAAAGTAACAAAAACTCCAGTAGCTCGGTTGCACACTCCAACCGCGACAAGACTATGGCTGCGTCTTGGCATTACCTGCACGTATCAACTGTGCATAAGCTTATAGAAATCTTAGAGGGTGGTGTAAGTGTGTTCGCAATACGATCGTGCTCGGAATGTAAAGTCAGAGTAATGCAGAAATATGCTGATGGGTATTTGAATGCAATTAGCCGTACAAAGGCTATGTGGTGTAGAATATAAATGATATCAGCCATATCAAGGCCATGCATTGCATAATGCAAGTTAAGCATACCAATCCTCATTCACATATTAATGCAGCTCCTCACTAGAGCATTAAATCAGTATGGTTCTCAGTCTGAAAAATCACCGGGATCTAGTACACTCAACGCCATCTTGCTGCCCCTATCTGAACGCACAACTAGGAGAGTGGAAGAGACTTCACTATCTACCTGCCAATATCAGGCCCGGCTCGTCGATAGTGGACCTATTCCTCAAGCTGGTCAAAGTCAACCTAAAAATTGCCTCCCTCACTTAGGCGGGTAAGGTCACACCCCTTTTCAACCAACCACGACACAGTGAGAGATGCGGTCTACTGGTATATGACCCTTAGGCACTCATGTATCCACTCAGTATCGACATTGGAGTCATCCTCTGGTACCATTGGGTTTATGAATTTTCACTCAAGGACATCTATGGCGTCCGTATGCTAGAACCAAACATTTTGGGTATCTAATCCAGCCACCCACGATGTGTCTGTGGAGGCTATGGCCCTGATGTCGCTAGGGCATGTAATAATCATGATCATACAAATGCAAATGCATGAATCACCCTACCAAACATGGAATAATCCTGCATGCGACGCGCGCTCATATAGGGCAACTCCGCTTATCAGGGAGCCATAAACAATCTGCCCGAAGGCATATGCTATGACAAGTCACTCGTCATATCAGACATACATATGATGTGTATAATCATGAATCATGGATCTATACTAAACATGACATAGGATGACGGGCTTTGCGCATAACGGATATGGGCCTAAATGGCCTACTCACTATAAATATGGGCCTATCAGTGGGCCTTAGGGAGAGTGACATGTGGACATTTAACCAACATTATCCTTACAATGTGGATGTCAAACCAACATTTCTCCCAAGATATAGCCCTCTATAAAGATCAACACATATACCATGGTGGAATCACACTACAATGGGTCTTATGTACGCCTTATTGGGCCTCGACCCATGGGCCTTGAATACATCATAATGGGCCTCATAACATGGGTTTTCATATATATCAAAGTGGGCCTTAGTGGGCGGGCCACAAATACATTAAGATAGGCCTCAACAATGGCCTTAAAATAATCTTCAAAATGGTTAGATGGTTTGGATGAAACTCATGCATCATGGTAGGTCCCATAGGGATGGAAGGCATAAATAAATCACATACTCCATGGTGAAGGTCCACACTGATGAAAGGTGTGGACACAATACATACATAAGTGGGTCATAAGTAGGACCCACCATATTGTTTATTTTCCACCCAACCTAGGGCCCAACATAATGTTTATTTTCCATCCAACTGGGGCCCAACGTGATGTTTATTTTCTATCCAAACTGTTCATAGGGTCACATAGGCCCAGGGCCCACTGTAATATTTATTTATCATCCCACCTGTTAATGAGATCACATGGACCAGGGGCCTACCGTTCTGTTTATTTACATCCAATTTGTTGATAAGGGCATGTGGGCTAGTGAAATTCTGGGGCCCATTGGAATGTTTATTTCCATACAACCTGTTGATAGGGTCACACGGCCATGGGGCCCATTGTAATATTTATTTGCCACCCAACCTATTTATAAGGCCACATGGTCAGAGGCGGGGCACCATCAAATGACAAGGAGCCCACTGGATGTGGTTCACAAATCCAGCCCACCCATTACGTGCGTGCCACTTGGCTGAGGGTTCAGACCAGGTTTTAGCTGCATCTAAATATCAGGTAGGCTCCATCGAGTGATTTTATATATTTTAGGCATGTCCTCAAATGATTTTAAATGGTATGGCCCACTTGAGTTATGTATACGGCTGATTTTTAGCAGGGGGCCACTGCCATAAGGGCCCACCCAATACATGGCGTTGATGTTCGAAACGCTTCACGGTGGGGCCCGCAGCTAGGGCCATGAGGCCCAGCCCGTTCGTCTGCCCGCCCATGCAGCCGCAGGCACTGCCTGCGTCTTCTATCAGCAGCAGCAATGCTGCAGCTGTTTTATTATTATTATTATTTTTATTATTTTTTTTTAAAAACCAAAGTCTGGTGGTTTTTGATAGGTGCGGCCCACCTCGGACGAATCCAACCCAACAATTGATCCCTGTGGCTCGATACAATCCTAACGAGTCCAATATCGGACAAGTTTTGGCGTATTGAAACATCCGACAGTATTTCAATGGTGGGAAGTTTATCATCCAAACTATGGCCCGCCAGGAAGTAAGATGATCCTCATTTTTTGGCTCAATGCCTAAAATGATATGGGAAACAGGATAGACGGCTTGAATTAAGCACATGCATCAAGGTAGGTTCTACATGTGCAGCCCACCTAAGCACTTTATGTATTATTATATTCTATATATTTTTTAGCTTGTTTGTACACTATTATGCCAGCACACGCACTCCAGGTTAGCCACACTTGTATCACGTCCAGCGTCTAGAGACGCTGGACGGCATGGCTAAACGCATCATTGTGGTGGGTCCCACATGGATGTGGCCCACACATCAAGGTGGGTCCCACATGAATGTGGCCCACCGGTTGGATTAACATGATATTTGTGTCTTCCTTCATCTTAGCCGTCTAACGTACCCACTATAAGGTGGTCCTCACGATCGGGCGGCCAAGATCTCCTTACACATGGTGGCCACAAGACATCACACCAAAGAAGGAGAGAGAGAGAGAGAGAGAGAGAGAGAGAGAGAGAGAGAGAGAAATGAGCGATGTAGATGGAGGGACCCCGCCACTATGGGTCCCTCATATGATTGCAACACATTCATCAAATTGGGTCCCACAGAAATCATGAAATCAATGGTAGAAACTCAAGGTTCACCCACCTCTAGGCCTTCTCCTTGGTCCCTTGGTCTTCTAGGCTCCTTATCTTCACTTTTGATGGTGATAAATGATGAATGAATGGTTGAGATGGGGGATGAGAAGGTGGGCCACACTTGGATTGGGAGAAGGAGCTTGGATGTATGGAATTGTTGCTTGGGAGAGTGAAGGGATGGAATGAGAGAGAATAATAAAAGAGATGAGATGATGTAAGGAAGGAGATGGATGGGTATGGGTGAGTTTTGAAAATTTGTAAAAGGAGTATGGTTATGTTTGAAAATTATAAAAAGAAGGAATGGTGAGGGGAGAGAGAGGTTTGACTTATGGGAAAAGGGAGAGAGGCCACTTGTACTTGTTGTTGGGTGAGGTGGCATGGAGGTAAGGTGGTGTACTTGACTTGATTTGATGTGACATTCCGTAGAGATTCCCTCGAAGTTCGTAATGCGCAGAGTTTTCCTCGAAATGAATGTGGGCTGACATCTTCTATCTTGGGTATCAGTTCGGTGCATGAGTCACGGCGTTGGAACCTCGGCGACAGCGCGGTTGCCATGGTACAGGTTTCGGTTCAAGGTAACTTTGGTATGCGGGACTTGGCTTAGGATCACGCGCAAACGTCAGATACGAGTCGAGAGTTGCCGGAATTCAACCGGAAGGACTGCGGAAGCATACGGTATAGTACGGACTAGGGTATAGGTCTTACATAGACCGATTAGCTCGGGAATATGATTTTCCTTAGCTGGGCGTGGTTGTGGCTCCTGTTGCTGCTTCATTCTGTTCACTTCATCGCACAGGGCCTGTATCTCATTCTACATGGCTCGATACTTACTCGCCCAATTGCGAGAATGTTGGGAAGGCCCCACGACTGATTCGACATGAAGTAGTAAGGAAGAGCGAGTCTTCTCATTTGGCTCTAGTTCCGCAGCTACTACTTTCTTCTTTCCTCTCACCATTATGCTTAAGAAAAGTAACCTGACCTTTTATATCAGATTTTCACAGACGGTGCCAAAAAATATTGAGGTCAAAATCTGGACGGCTCTCCACTCTGTCCTCTGAACTCCCACTTCAACGTCTCGAACTTGCACACTTGGAACCAACAAAGGAGACCCTTCCTGTAGTAATGGGGTCTCATTGTATTTATACCTGAACATCGGACGGTCTGGGTCTGTCATTCTCGGCATGATTTACTCAATCAGCAGGATACTAAGATCATGGAGATATTATTCTCAATCCTGAGATTGTGTATCGTATCGTAGTTGAAGTAACCAGTCACGTTCGCTTATGGTAATTTCCAAGTTCGGTGTAAGGAGCCCATACCTTGCTTCGAGCTTGGCTTGGGTCGAGCAGTTGGGGGTGTTCAGTTTACAGACATTTACTTCGGACGTTCTCGGGCCTTCGTCATAGAGTTCACTCGATGCGGATTGCATCACGAGCCAAGCTTCGGCACGGAGGGGACATGTTAGGATAGAGCCTTATTTTGAGCATTTTGAAAGCTCTCTCGAAGTTACGAGGCGAGTGTCGGTCCTTGCCCAGTCGCGACAAGTCTTCCTGTTACCTAAGAGGATGGTAGTAGGACGACCTGAAACATTTATTCTGAGTGTTCCACCAACCACTTTGGGCCCAATTTGAGTGGACTACCGACCTTGGAGTAAGAGCGCCAGCATGACTTAATTGAGATTATTTTTCAGTCATACTTATCATTTTAGATTCCTGTATGTCCGACTTGATCAGGAAGATGTCAGTCCTCGAAATCGTAAGGGGCTCGAATCTTCCCATAACACTCTCCATTATAAATCCTAATGGTTACAAGTACAATGCTTTTCAAAAGGTACACGACGTCAACATTACCAAATTGAAAAATAGATACAATGCATTGAGAAAGCTAAGTTGTAAGACTCGTATCTTGGTCCGTACCTTTCCGTGGACTTCCGCGGTCTTACCGGTCGAATTCCGGTAACCTTCGACCCTTAATCGATATCGCGGCGCGACCCTGATTCATGTACCGACAACCCGAGTCGACTCAATCCAAGACTAATACCATAGCGACCGCGTCGTCCTTGCGGTTCCGATGCCGTGACTCGCGCGTCGAGGCGATACCCTGGTCAAGAGATGTGGGCCAACGTTCGGTGCGAGAAAACACCGCGCGTTGCGAAACCAAAGAAAATCTCTACGATGTGTCACATCAATCCCATCAATCCCATCAATCAATCAACCCATCAAGCCATCACATGTCAAGTACACATCACTTTCATTCCTTTTCCCAAGCAACCACAAAAGTCTCCCAAACCCATACCTCTCTTACACAAAAAGCCACAAAAGTTTTCACCACCCATACCTCTCTTACACAAAAGCCTCAAAAGTCAATCTTTTCTTACACAACCATCACTCACCACATCCATCCATCACTCTCTCTCTCTCCCTTTACAACTCTCTCTCTTTCTCTCTTTCTCATTTCAAATCTCCAAGCAAAAATTTCAAACCCCATATGTATGGAGTTTTTTAAACTCTCCTAAGCTCCAAGTGGTCCACTTTCCTACCCCACCATCTCTCATCTCAATCCTCCATTCTTCATCTCATCCATTGAAGTTGAAGCTAAGGTGCCAAGGAACCCCTAGGAGCAAGAAGATCGGACGGTGGGTGCCTCTATAGGATAGTTTTTCTTATTTTTATGATGGGCCAAGTGAGGCCCACCGATCCATGGTGTGGATCTCACTTGGGACCCTAAGTTGTGGCCGATGGACCACTTGGATCATCATGATCATTCCATGATGGGGCCATTCTCCATGGACCCCATCATGATATTTATTTCATTTAGAAAGGTCATCTAGACCGTCCATATCGGTGGGGAATGGATCTCCACCGTTGATTTACATTTTTGATGGTCCCATGTTCAAAAGGATCCGTTTATTGTATGTTTTTATTCAAGGGAGGGCTCATAGTGGCGGAGCCCTCCATCACAAGGCGTGTCCCACTCTCCATGTCTCTCTTTCTCTCTCTTTTATTTATTTTATTTTATTTTATTTTATTTTATTTTTAGGCAATAGGGTTGTGTGGCCCACTTGAATGGACCTCACCTCGAGGTATTTATTTTGTGCAAGAGTCCTTCAAGTGGGGCCCACCTTGCATGTTGTACCCCCCCATCATTCATCAGTGGTGGCTCACTTCAAAAGGCCCACCACAATGCATATATATATATTTTTTTAAAAAAAGGGCCCATCGTCCAGCGTCTGGGACGCTGGACGTCCCTGTACAAAAAAAAGAGAAAAAGTGAAGCTTTTGGGGTGGTCCCCTTGTGTAGGCTCCACCTTGATGTATATTTCTTATCCAAGCCGCTACCCTCTTACCTACAGTGTTTTAACCGTTGGGTAGAAGTTTGGGGCTGATTGGAAGATCTGGTGGGCCATAGCATTGAAGAATGCATTATTGCCATTCAAGGATCTTTTTCTGATTTTATTTCATTTTCTGATCACAAAAAAATTCGAACTCTGGACTCGTTTCGCCTGTTGCGAGCCACAGAACGCAATGGCCGGAGCGGATTTCATTTTAGCGGACCCCATCTGCGAAAAACCACAGAAAAACCATTTTTTTTTATTTTTGGAAAGAGGCAGAGCCTCTGCCTTCTCGTCAGCGGTTAGCGCTGCACGCTGCTGCGTGCAGCCGTGAGGGCGGGCGGGCGGTCGGACGTAAGGGCCTATGACCCTGCGTGTGGGCCCCACTGTAATGCTTGTTTGTCATCCAATCAGTTCATGAGGCGGGTCCCATCATCAGGTGGGCCCCCTCCAAATTTCGGCCAGATCCAAAACTCCAGTGGCCCACACCATATGAAACAATGAGACTGTACCCCTACCCTTGAAAACCATTTTTTTGAGCCCACAGAAGGGTTGGATCAAGCTGAAATTTATGTTGTCCCTTCATCTAGGTCCGAGCGACCTTATGAATGGGTCGGATGGTACTTAAACATTACAGTGGGCCCCACACGGGACCCACAATGATGTATTTGTTAATTCCACCGTCCAGACGGACGGTGGCACCCACCACGATGGTGCCCACTTCTGTATGTGTGGCCTCCACCATCCAGCGGACGGTGGGGCCCTGTGTGATGTATGTACTATATCCGCACTGTCCACTGGACAGTGGGACCCACCATGATGCACGTGATGCATCCAGACCGTCCATCCACTTGAAAAGATCATTTTAGGCCTATGGGTTAGGCCCATTTGCTTTATTTAAGGCCTATGGGTTAGGCCCATTTGGATTGTAAAAGGCCTATGGGTTAGGCCCACTTGAATTGCAAAAGGCCTATGGGTTAGGCCCATTTGATTTATGAAATGCTTATGGGCTAGGCCCATTTGATTCATTTAAGGCCTAAAAACTTGGGCCCACTTGATATGTAAAGCATATGGGCTTAGGCTCACTTGATATTTAAGGCCTATGGGTTTAGGCCCAATTGATATGTTCTAAGGCCATGAGATTAGGCCATTTGATATATTGTAAGGCCCATGGGACTAAACCCATTTAATTATAAAAAGGGTCCATGGGATTAGGCCCATTGGATTTAATTGAGACCCATGAGGTAGGCCCATTTTATTTGATTAAGGCCTAGGGGTTTAGGCCCATTTGACTCATGTTAGGTCTATGGGTTGAGGCCCACTTGATCTACATGTGGGGCCCAATTGGTGTGGCCCATTGGTCACATATTAGACTCATGAGACTAAGCTCATTTGATGCAATCCAAGGCCCACGGGTTTTGACCCATTGCAATGCACATAAGACTCATTGGTGTGACCCATTTATGTGGCCCATCTGATGAATAAAAGGCCTATAAGATATGGTCCATTTGATATATATGTAGGTCAAATGGGATGAACCTACGGTCCATTGCAATGAGTAATTCCCATACAGACTAACTAGCGATGTTTACAAAGATTGTGCCTTGGGAGCAATGTTGGTTTGACGTCCACATTGCGAGTGTAATGCTGGTTGGATGTCCACATTACGACTCTCCTTAGGGCCCATTGTTAGGCCCGTACTTATTGTGTATAGGCCGTCCACGTCCATTTGCATTGTAAATAGTTCATTTCATTATAACATGTTTAGTATAATTTCATGACTCATGATCATACGCATCATATGTATGCTTGATATGAAGACTGACCGATCATAGCATATGCCTTCGAGAAGATTGTTTATGGGCTCCTGGTTAGGCAGTATTGCCCTACATGATCGCACGATATGCGCATGAATTGTTGCATGACTGGATAGCGTGAATCATGCATTTCGCACTTGTGTGACATGGTTATTGTACGCCCTAGTGACATCAGGGCCGTAGCCTCCACAGACGCATCGTGGTGGGCAGGATTGGATACCAAAAATCTTATTCTATATGGGGTGCTATTGACATCCCTGGGTGAAAGTCCTTAAACCCTTATGGTACCAAGAGGTTGCTCCAACGTCTAGACTGAGTGGGTAGATGAGCGTTGAGTGCCGATTACCAGACGGTTACGCTCTCCACTGTGTCATGGTCGGTTGGGAGGGGGTGCAGCCTTACCCGCCCGAGAGTAGGGGGCAATGCTAGGCTGAGTTTGACCAGCTCGAGGAACGGGTCTGCTATCGACGAGTCGCACCCGATATTGGCAGACGGATAGTGAGGTCTCTTCCACTTACCTTATTGTACGTGATGTGGCGGCAATCTGGTTTAAAGTGTACTAGACCCCGGTGATATCCCATATTTGAGCTGTATTGATGTGTGGACATAGATGAGGATCTGTATGCTTGAGTTACATTGCACATCGCATGGCCTTGGGATGGCCAATACCATTCATGTCTTGCATCGCATAAGCCTTGGTACGGCTCATGATATTATGGATCCATCTGCATATTCCGCATTACTCTGACATTGCATGTTCATATTACTACCTTGCGCACACACTTTCACCACCCTCTAAGCTTTCTATAAGCTTATGCACGACCGTTGTGTGCAGGTGACGTTGGATCGCAGCAGCGCTGAGGTAGGAGCACGTTGCAGAGCTTTTTGGAGTTTTTATTCTTCACCATTGTATTTTCCTTTATGCTCATTGTACTTGTAAAGTTTTTGATCATAGTGAAAATGTAATGGAGTTCTTGGTTGTTGTTTGTGGGTTATGCCTTTGGTTATGTTTATTACGAATCAAACTGACATTGAAAATCCTCCTCGTAGCATCCCAGGATCGAAACCTGGTGAATGGGAGCTAGGAGCCGAGAATGGGGTTCTACGGAGGCTGTCGGAGCCGGATTCGGTGATCGGAAATTTTGTGAGCCCGATTTCTGAGTTTGGGGCGTGACATAAGTCTTCCAACCTACTCCTGCCCTGAAAAAAATGGGAAATAGGAAGATTAGGCAAAAAGCCTAGTGAGTACACACGTGTGTGCAATGTGTCCTACATGCAAGTAAGACAAATATGCCATAAGGAAATCATGTATGGTGAAAGGCATGTAGCACATAAGATATGATGTCAATGCATATGCTTCATAATAATACTCCGAGTCAATAGTACCAACATCACCAAGTCATATTTTCATTTCTCCTACACTACTGCCATAACCGTATTACACACATCCGTAATCACATCATCATCATCATATTGTCATGCCATATCATAACGTATACCCCGAAAACATACCGTGGTTGACACCCATGCACCAGACACTAGTAATAGATGTCACATACCCGCCCTGTGGTGGACTTCCACCAACTGTATCTCATGGGAAACATCGTGGTAGACACCTATGCACTAGACACCAATAATCGACCTTGCATATTCGCCCTACGGTGGACTTCCACCTAGCATGCCAGTAGTGGACTTCATCCGTGCTTCTCCTCGCCGGCGGGTCAAACCGGTCCCTGTTTGCACCTCAGCCCTTAAGCAGGTTGGACCCACCTCTTCTCAACCTGACCTCATCAGTAGGAGTCAAATCCATGACCCATGTATCCACTCAGCCTGACCGTGAAGTGACCCTAGATAACATCGGGATTTAGGAACTTTCAACTCAAGGGGCACATCATCCCCTACAATTTCCACACTTCTGACATCTTGTTCATTTTCAGGAATAACCTAAGTCATCATCATAGATGTACATTGTATCGTCAAGATCCAACTCATGTTATATGCATGGCTGTGGTATTTCGATCATCATGTATGTCATGATTATGCATGAATTCAAGAAATTATAATAAAGCATATGTTCAAGTGAATATGGTATGCATATAATGCCATAAGTTTAGGGTCTACTTAACCTTTAAGCCAAAAATGACATACAATCATCATATACTAATGTCAACTATATCAATCCATAGTCATGTGACTAAACTGAAGAGGACATATCTTACACATAAACAAATGTATTGAAGTACACTTGCACATATCATCATTCTATGGTGCAGTAAATAAATTTAGTATGCTAGGAAATGGAACAACATTAATTAAGATATTAAATCACATACTTCTATTAACCGTAATAACTAACATCACTGATATCATCCATAACTATCATAATCACGAGCCTTAATTGTAATTAGAGTTACACCATATCCTTTGCAAGATAGATATTCCATTAGTGGTTTTGGCCCAACGTGATTTTCTTCTATTGAAACCACATGGTTATACTCTAACTGGGCCTTATGGTTAATGAGTGGTGGTGACACGAAGTACATGTACCAAGTGGTTATGAGATGAAATGCATAAATATAACATATAGAAAATGAGCCACAAGATGGATGGTGCTGGCGAAACTCATATAATGTAGTGGACTTCTCCTTCACGTGGGTTGTTAGTAGATTGGATTTATAAATAATTATTTTAGTAGTTTTACAATGGTTTGGAAGGCACAGGTAAATCTCATAAGATACAGTGAGCCATAAGTTGAACGACTTGGGTATATAATATACACATAAGAGTTAGTTATGGTTAGATGACGTAGATTTGTCTCATACAATGTAGTGGGTCCTACTTCCAAGTGATAATGCAAGCAGATGGGTCCACACACAAACATTACGATGGGTCCCAACGAGTAGATAGCATAGATAACTCACATAAATTAAGGTAGTACAAGGAAGAACAGTTCAGATGCACAAGACACACATTAGCGGGCTCCATCATTAAACCGTTTGGTTGGCAAAACAATTGAGCAGTGTGGATAAAATACGTACATTGAGTGGGTTCACAAGTGTTTAAAAGTTATATGTTCAATTAACACTATTTCATGTTGTCAGACTTATTTAGGAATTGGATCTAGGTAATTTAGGAATCGTATTCTAGAATTAGCTAGCCTAATGGATAAATGGTAAAATATGCAATGCCTACATCAATATAAGGTCCATAATCAATCTGACACATGCCCTAAGTTCACATACAGAAGAGGTTACACCATCAACATAATCCACAAGTCTGAGTAATCACACAATTCTCATATGCTCATATGGTCTTATGACCACTCCATTATCAGAAGTCCGTATGGTTAAGTGGCCACACAAATGTCACTTTACATGTCATAAGGTGAGATGGTTACTTATTATTATTATTTTAATTATACCATAGCTCGCAAAATTGGGCAACCACTTTACTAAACTTTCACATAGTCAGGCAGCCAGTACCATAATTTCACATAGTTTAGCAGTCACCTAAGCACCACATGATCATATAGTTTGTAACACTCTGAATTTCGAGGGTTGAGCAAAGGCTCAACTCCCAAGATCCGTCGCATCACTTATGCAACATAAAAAATGGTGATTAAATATTATCTGTATTAATGCATTAAACATGAATGAGATTATACTAAATCAACATATCATACTCCAGAGATGATTAAATTGAGCAAGTGGAAGATTGTGATAAATATATAAGGTGTATAAGTAGGGATGAGCCCCAGAGTATGATCATGTCACCAGGCTGAATAATTACATGTATAGTTCCAAAAATTTATAAAATAAATATGTGCGATGTTCAACTAGTCTGAACTCCTGTAACCCCAACAATGCAACTCCAGATCTACATAAACCCGCCAGAGAGTTGCGTGTAGGAGAACTCCTCGTTATCGTAGAAGAGTGGCTCTAACTCGTAAGCTTTGACATCATATGAAACTAAAGTAGGGTCTGATTAGTGTTTTAAAACATCATCCCAGAGTGGGAGTGAGTGATCAACTCAGTGGAGCTATAAGGTAAAGGTTAACATGTTATCAATTCAGTGAAGCAATAATGATAAAGCAGTATAATAATTATTTCCTAACTACTCTGGTTAATGCAAGGATGGTATGCGACAATTATGCATGCCCTCGCCTGTACTCCCTCTGTGACATCATCTCACGATCGCGCATGCTAAACTCCCATTGTGCTCAACACCTACGCTAAAGGCACGTGCAATGTGGTGCATGGTCATGTTAGCCAAATTCTTAATAAGACCCATTCATACAGTAGATTTAGAAAGCTAAGGTACCTCCCTTTATATCATTTATCCAAATAATGATTCATTTAGGATCGTCAATCCTAGCTAATCACATACGATACGTAAGTTATAGGGCAATGTCACCTTAATTCAAAACAGTGGACAGACAAGTTCAGGTTGCTAGGGAGGCTTGTTACCTCGGCGTATGCCTAGTTTATACTCGAGGTCACTATAGGAAAGGCTCATCACCTTAGTGTAGGCCGACAGCTCGAATACAGTGTCCCATACCACCGTATTTGGTTCATGAGTTTGGTTTGCTCAATGGACACAACGGGGAGGCTCGTTACCCCAACGTTGGCCGACAACTCAACCAAAGTGTCCCATACCACCATGTTTGGCTCATGAGTCTTAGCGGATCGTGGTACTAATGTTAAATGGGTTTTTCACTAGTAAGTGGTTCCTTAGATTCAAGCAGTAGCGTCCATACATGCTAAACACATCTTAGGCCAATCAGGTTACTTGACAAGTTCAACGGGTACGAGCATACGTTGAATTGATCGACATGGAGCGCATAAGCACTCCACGTGGCCTAACCACTTTTGATAAACAGTGTACGACTCGGATTCATCGAATGCGTCAAATACCACCGTATTTGGCTCATGAGTAAAAAAGATGAAAATCAAACAAAAACCTGCTTTACTTATAAACAAAAATATCACCCATTTTGACTTGGGCCATCCATAGAAAGCATATTGAGAAGATCAATGGCATAATCAACCATTGGTCACTTCCCATTGTTTGGCGCGTGCCTATCTACAAATAATCAAATGAAAGATAGTAATTCATTCTCTAAAATTAAAAGCAATGATCCTGATAATCAGAATGACAAACATCTCGCAGATCAAGAACTTCGGTCCGTTTATTAAAAATTTTTTCAGTACTTAATACTTAAATAGGCCTTTTAAAGTGATTTTTCCTAATTCAGATGATTTGATAAATTTTTTTTTTTAAAAAAACTGTTTAAACATATGGAAGCCAACTACTTAGCCATATGGCCAAACCGCTCCCAAATTGGGCGGTGCATTCATCAGAGGGATGACGAATATATACAGTAGTTAAAAGGGGCATACGAGAGGTTAACCACATTTGGGGAAGGGCAGATGGAAAAAAATATATACATATGACCAATGTGCAGTAAAAAACTCACTACACAAACTCATTGTTCTATCTTCCCAAGGGGGTTGGATCTACAGCTACGACTCAGATTCATCAAAACTAGTTCGACCACTAATCGTAAACTGTTATCGATCGCCTAGACTACGTATTAGTCCCAAATCATACTCAAATACAATAGGCATTCATATGTGATAATTAAAATAACATGTGACAATCAATTCAAATATAAATCTCATTTGAGCATTTTAACAAACACATATAGTACATGTTATCAAATATAGACATTTTATCTATAAATTCCATAGTAGCGAGATAGATTACATGAAGAAAACTATAACTATAGATACAGTAATTGATAATCCTATCTTAATACCCTCATTAAATATATTTCAACAAGTATTTTCTCATTCAGATATTTTATCAACCATTTAGACTACACCTATCAATATTTATGTAATAAACTTGTTTTAACATATACTATAGTAAATCCTTTCATAAAGGAGTTGTCACACATACAATAATTATGTATTCTCAATCCATAGTCATGGCAAGCATAAATCATAATTCCATATTCATTCAAATATTTAAACAAATACATGGAATGCATCATATTCAACATAGTTCATATATAGGTGAAATACATGAAAAACATCGCATCTAAGTACACGTGACACCAATCAAGTCAGTCATAAATCATTAACTAATATTGAAAGCCTTGAAAATCATAACCTAAACATTTATAGTCCGCACCTTCCGTCAGTACACTCGTATCGAGCTCAGTTTGAATACTACGTCTTTGTCTACGGCACAACGGCTACCTAATCATTGAAATAGGTTAGTTATTTCACCGATCTACATATTTGGATACCTAAGACATATTACAGTTAAGATTCCTTACCCAAAAATGGAGTCGAAATCGTTGGTATAGCAACACGAAAGAAGAGATTCAGCACGTGGTGGTGGGAATGAATCCCAGCAACAAACCACAACTCTCACTCACTTGTCCTTACTTTCTCCTTCTCTTTTCTCTCTTCTCTCTCCTAGGGTTTAGGAAATTCGTATGGAATGAGAGAGGAGTAGGTTTAGGGTCTTATATAGGCCCATAAGTGAAGTCAATGGCCCCAGGGCCATGGTATACTTAGGATATATTCAAAAGATGTCTGTTTTGGGCTAATGGAGTTCATCTGGAGATCTATTGCCTGCATACGGCCTAGGGAAAGTTCTCTGACAATAGATTTATGTCAGGTTAAGATTTCAGTCTGATCGGATCAGTGGATCGACCGTTGAGGACTAGTTTTAGTTCAATGGTCATCGTCACTCGATCAGGACCACAAGTGCATTGACAAGTGTAGGAAAATTTTTCTGATCTAAGGCTATAGTTGGGTTAGAATCTGACGGTCTAAAACCTTAGATTTGACCTGCAAACGAATGACCCAATTTACTTAAGTTTGAGTTCATTTCTTAAATATATTTACATTTTTAACACACTTCACTCTGGGCTCAAGTTGTGCGTTTTTGGATATTATTTGGAGTTGATTCTTGCAATGCTTTTCAAGCCCAATAAGGCGGTCATTACCGTATAGTTTCCTGATAATTGGAATTTTAACGCATAGTCCAAGTCCAATATAGAGTTTCAATATGCTCTTGAGAGTAACTAGGTTTTAAGATTTATCCTAGGTTTTTAGGTAACGTTGGATTAACGATTCTAATGATTTTGGGTCTTATAATTCGTATAGAAAATAATTCAAGCTAATTCCACTGGTGATTGAGTTTAGTACTTAACTAATCTTTGTCAAATTTCTAAAGGATTCAGTGTTTAGCGATATCTTCCTGAGGTATTACTTGGGTCTTTGTACGGATTTTTTCGAGACATTACAATATACCCTCCTTAAAGAAAAATTTCATCCTCGAAATTAGTACCTTTTCATACTCGAGAATCTGAGGGTAGTTCTTGCAGACCTCGACCTTTGTTTTCCAAGTAGCCTCTTCTTCAGTGTGATGTGTCCACAATACTTTCATAAACGGGATAACCTTACTGCGCAGTACCTACTCCTTCCTGTCTAGGATACGCGTCGGTCGTAGTACATAAGTAACATCCTCATTCAACTATATCTGCTCCCATATGATAATGTGGGAAGGGTAAGAAATGTATTTCTTCAGCATCGATATATGAAATACATTGTGCACGCCTGTGAGTGGAGTGGGCAAAGCAAGGCGGTACGCTACCACACCCACTCAGTCTAGAATCTATAATGACCCAATAAATCATGGCATGAATTTTCCGTTCTTGCCAAATTGAAGGAATCCCTTCATGGGGAAAATCTTGAGAAACACGTGGTCCCGAACCTCGAACTCTAGCGGTCACTGTGTTGTATCGACATAACTCTTATGTCTGCTCTGTGCTGTTAGAAATCGACGCTTAATAATGTCGATCTTCTCTGAGGTGACCTGCACTAACTCTGGGCCATTCAAACTCTTCTTGCCCACCTCTGCCCAGAAAAGCGGTGCTCTACATGGATGCCCTACAATGCTTCGTAGGGAGCCATGTCAATACTTGCCTGAAAGCTGTTGTTATAAGTGAACTCAGCATAAGAAAGACATTCATCCTAACTGTCCTTAAAATCAAACACACAAGCTCATAACATATCTTTCAACACCTGATTCACCTGTTTCGTCTGTCGGTCAGTCTGTGGGTGGAACGCGGAATTGAACTTTAGTTTCACACCCATTGCTTCTTAGATACGAGTCCAGAAGATAGATGTGAATCGTGTGCTTGGTCTGACACCATCTCCATAGGCACTCCATGCAGACCTACTATTTCCTTGATGCAAGAGTCCAAAAGATAGATGTGAATCGCATGTCTTGGTCTGACACGATCTCCACAAGCACTTCATACAGACATACTATCTCCTTAATGTACAGCCTGACCAAATCGTCTACTGAGTTTGAGACTCTAATCAGGAGAAAATGAGCTGATTTTGTTAATCGGTTCATAATCACCTAAATGGAATTATGTCCCTTCCTCATCTTCGGTAACCCTAAAATGAAATCCATAGAAATAAAATCCCATTTCCATTCAGCTATGGGCATGGGCTAAAGCAGTCTAGGAGGTAGGCGATGCTCTGCCTTGACCTGTTGGCACGTGAGACAACGGGACACATAATTCGCTATGTGGGCCTTCATGTTGTCTCACCAGTATGAACGCTTCATGTCTCGATAAATCTTCGTACTACTAGGATGCATCGCCATCTTCGAATTGTGAGTAGCTTCGAGAACTTTCCTTCTCAAGTCATGAAGATTTGGGACGCATAGGCGGCCTCGATAACGTAAATCCTCATCTGTACCAACTCTCCATTCTGAGTCTTCACTATCGCTCACCCGTTCTCTCATCCTTGCCAATAGGTCAACCTCGTATTCTTATGGCTCAACACGTCTACCACAAGGTTGACCTTGCTAGGATGGTAGGCGACCTCAAACTTGAAGTCTTTCAAGGTTTCCATCCAACGTTGTTGCCTCATATTCAAGTCTCTCAGCGTGAATATGTACCCGAGGCTCTTGTGGTTGCAAAAGAGCTCAAACTCCTCTCCATAGAGGTAATGTCTCTAGAGCTTTAATGCAAAGATGATGGCCTCTAACTCTAGGTCGTGCGTAGGGTAGTTTTTCTCGTGTTTCCTCAACTGTCGCGAGGCATAAATAATCACTCTGTCTTTCTGCATCAGAACACAACCCAAACTAACATGAGACGCGTTGGTGTACATCGTATACTTGACCCCTGTTCTGACAATATTAGCATGGGTGCAGACGTCAACTTGTCCTTCATTCCTGAAAGGCTGCCTCTGCCTTCTCATTCCAGGTAAACTTGAGGTCCTTCTGAGTGAGCTAAGATAACGGTCTAGATATCTTGCAAAAGTCCCTAATGAATCGACGATAGTAATCTTCCAAGCCATGGAAACTCCTCACTTCAGTAACCGAACTGGGCTGCTCCCAGTCTTGAACTGCGGTCACCTTAGCAAGTTCCAAGCTATTCCTTCCTTAGATACCACATGTTTCAGGAACTTGATCTCTGAAAGTGCCCTAGTTTGTCAATTAGGGTGAGTGTTGAGTCAACTAGACGGAAAAGCTTCATAGGAAGATTAATCAGCTGTCTGCCTCAACTGGATGTGTGTTGAACTCGCCACAGGTAAATGTAAGCCTCACATCCTATGTCCCAAAACACCAGGTAAATAAAACCCTTAAAATCTATTAGAATATCATAGGAATTTTGAGTTAGAAAACTTTTTTATAGAATCAGAAAATCTCTAAGTTTTCTACCTTTGTCGATTTATCGATATCAGGTTCGATAACATCGAGATGTGTTGTCGATGTTCTCAAAAGCTCAATCAATAAAATCGAATGAGGATATAAAGTGTCCAGCAAGTGCATATACATCTAGAAGGAATTATTGATGTATCAATACCCCTATCGATGTCATCAATATTTGAATATCGAGTTTATCGAAGTAGACTCGATATAATCGACAGCAGAGTATTGGTGTCCCTATTTTTTATAAGAAAATTATGAAGACCTTTAATATATCGAAGTACCTTCGATATCCTTGGAATTCAAATCCCGATGATATTGGAAGGCCTTTGATGATATCGGTCTCGGACACAATCTTTCCAGCAACATTTTTTCAGGTGGTTTTTATTTCAGATCGAGGGTCACTCGATAGAATCGATATTTAAATATCGATGATATCGAGGCCAGATAAATTGTATCGAGAAAGGATATAAACTATCCCACAAGCTCACTGATAAAATTTAAGAATTTAACAATGCATCGACATGACCTTCGATATCATCGACATTTAAATTCTGATGATATTAAGTGTATCTCGATCATATCTTTTAACCTGAAAAATTTCAAAGCAAGTCTCTCTCATTTTTCAAATATTGAGGAATCAAGTCTCCTATCGATATTATCAGAGTTCGAAATCCAAAGACATCGACGTGTGCTTTGATGCCCTCAACCAGTTGGTAAAAAGTTTCAAAAGCATATGGCATTTGAGTTTGTGTCATTGAGCGGCAAGTCGATGCAATCGAGAGTATACGCTCGATGATATCGACCCTTCTCGATGATATCGAACTATGTCATAAATGTGACTGTTTTACATCTGTTGGAACTTTTTGCCTATATATAGAGAGCTTATCTCTAGTTGCTGTGAGAGAAAGAAGAGATCGTGCTTTTGAGTGTTTAACCTTAGATCATTTATACAAAGCCCTTTCTCTCAAGGGAGTTCATCCGCCAATCCACCCTTATCATTGATATTTAATAGAGTGGATTGGGGAATGATCTTCCGCATTTAAGGATCCTCCAACTACCACCTTAATGGAAAATTATTAAGTTGGTATGCCTTGAATGCATAGATGATTAGAATCACTCATCTCCTTTATAGAAAAATATTTGAGAGCAGAATTCATTCATAACCTTGACCCAACCCATCGCCATGCATCGGTATATCTTCTGAGTTGTGGTTCAAGGAAGCAGAAGACTCTTCATCAACAAAGGAGGGGATCTTCAATAACGAGCTAAAAGGGACTCATTTTCTTATCTGTAAGTTATCAGAGTCCAGAGGACCCTTGTGATAATTTCTTTATAAGATTGGGTCTAAGGTGTTTCTCACCCTTGCAAGTCCTCTAGTAAGCTTCAATCGAGAGTGTACGTGGTGGGTATGTAGTGTTGAACCTTTGCTTTATGGAGAGCATAAACTTCTAGTTAAAGGTGAACTTATCTAAAACCTTGGGTTCGAGGTGAACCGTGTGAAACCTCAGTTAGGGTCTTATGGAAGATCCTTGGCCAGTGTGCCTAAAAGTGGGTGCAATGTGTTGACCTTTTCTCGTGAGAGCATAAACAGTCAGCTTAGGTGTAGGTTGTAAAGGTTAAAGGTGAACCTAATTTAAAACCTTGGGTTTGGGGTGAACTGTGGGAAACCTCAGAGAAATCTGGTACACTCAAAGGTTGAGTGCAGTTACTAGGAGTGGAGTAGACAAGTAGTCGAACCACAATAAAAATGACTGCGTTTAAGATTGCTATTCATTTGTTTATGTAATTTACTTTAATATTTTCATATCTGACTATTTGAGATCACACCTCACACACATACAGTCATATCTATTATAAACTAGTTTACATATTGTTCATCTTTCAAATAGTTTTTGATTAGATCCTCTACTAGACTTGGAAGCCAGTAGAGTTACTCTTGAAGTAATCCTAATATAGGCTTGTTGTTAGGATTAGTGTGATAGAATTTTAAATTATCATAAAATTATTTAAAAGTCCTATTCACCCCCCTCTAGGACATATTGGCATATTCTTACTTCAACTAAAGCGGTCTTGACAGAAATTTTAACCTCTTCCTTCTAGAAGTCACACTTCTTATTCTGGGCAAACAACTGGTTCTTCCTGAGTGTATCAGAGACTGTTTGCAGGTGTTCCTCGTGATCTTCCTGACTCTTAGAGTATATCAGGATGTTATCTATAAATACGATGGCGAATCGATATAGATACAGATGAAATATTCAGTTCATAAGGTCCATGAACACGGCGGGTGTGTTTGTGAGTCCAAATGACATCACAAGGAACTCGTAGTGCCCAAAGCTAGTTCTGAATGCTATCTTCTGCACGTCCTCATCCTTGATGTGTAAATGGTGATACCCTGACTGCAAATCGATCTTCGAGAAATATTGTGCCCCTTTCAACTGATCAAACAGATCATCTATCCTCGGTAAAGGATACTTGTTCTTCACCGTTACTTGGTTCAATATGCAATAATCAATACAAAATCACAGTGATCCATCCTTCTTCTTCACGAACAACACGAGTGCTCCCCAAGGAGACACACTCGGTCGTATAAAGCCTACATCCAATAGATCATCAATCTGCCTCCTCAGTTCCTCCATCTCACGTGGAGGCATGCGATATGTCGATAGTGATATAGGTGTCGCATCTAGCGTTAGGTTAATGGTAAAATTGATCTCACGCTGAGGAGGTAATCCAAGTATCTTTTTGAACACATTCATGAAATCCTGAACTACTAGCGTGTTTCCCAAAGTCAGACCATCAATATGCTCTAACAAGGTAGCATAACAACTAATGCGGTAGTACTAACTGACCTGAACCAGAAATGTAAAGGTCATGCCCTCAGGTTCATGGGTTATCACCACCCTAGTATTACAATCAATCTCTACCTTCATCTCAGTGAGCCAATCCATAACGAGGATCACATCATAATGACATAGCGGGGCAATAATTAGGTCGATGAGTACCGTTCTACTCCCTAAGTCTATTGAAAAACTCTTACACATCTTGGTAGTGTCTGAGAAGGTCCTTGTGGCAGTAAGGAGTCTCAACCCAACTATAGGACTAGTTTTTAACCCTAGTCACTTGACTGCTGCACATGATATGATCGAGATGGTGGACCCGTTCTCCACCAATAAGAAGACTAGTGTACCTTGGATATGTGTCATGACTTTGAAAGCCAATGGTGTTGAAGTTACTGTCTTAGATGCCTCAGCTGCAAGTGAGTGCACACGAGCTTGTTAAGGACGATTCGGCTGCGGTACCATAGGTCATTGAGGTGGCCTACTCGAGGTACATTCGGCCTATAAAAAAGCTATGCTGGTGGTACTGAACGTAAAGGTGGAGCCTTCAAGGTGCAGGACACCTTCTTAAGCCTCTGCTTCATGTAGGCCTGACTCTCTTCAAGCTTGGCTTGGGTCTCTCTGATCTCCTATCTTAGGGTGACTTGGCCCTCCTTAATTTGAGCCAAGCAGGCTTCTAAAGCAGCCTAATCATGATAACGCTCATGTGTAACAGGAGGAGAGCCCTCCATTAGAGTCTTGGGCCTCCTCTTCTTCCTCTTCCTACTCTTCCTCTTCCTCACTTCCTTCCTCTATTTCATTCCTGTCTCCTTCTTCATCACTTTCTTCCTCTTCATTTTCCATCTCATCCTCACTCTCATTGAGTCGAGCTTGACATTGTCATGGCCTAATACTCATGTTGTTGAGAGTAGTGTCATTGATGAAATGGATCGGCATAAGAATTTCTACGCCAAGTCTATAATTGAATTCATGAGTAAACTTGCATATAAGTCGGCCAAATGGAAGTGAAATATCAGTCCTAACAGAATGTGCGGTCTAGACTATCTGTAGTAGGACAAACGTAGGCAAGCATAGCTTGTCTCTCTGCCCAGCTCTGTATAGGAAGTCCACCATCAACCGCGTGCATTTGGTGCGATTGCTCCACCTGAGATACACATTGTATGTGAATATGTGGTGGATTAAGTGGAAGTCAGGAGTCATCTTCAACACTGGGAGGTAATTGCCTCGACTCCAATGGATCGGTCGACTATAAAGAAATTGCGTATGGCGATCTCTTTCACGCACACTCTTGAGGTTCTTCTCACTAACATAAATCTCACCGCGCTCCATCCCCATGATCTGAGCTATCACACCAACGTCAATTGTGGCTTCCCGCCTCCTCATAAGAAAAATGAACTGAAGTGGCTCTAGCGATGGGTCCCGTATGTGGGCGTAGAAGGCTCGGACAATGCCTTCACACACACATGACTTGCCTTCAAATATGGGAACCCACTCGGCATCCAACAGGAGATCCATCACTGGATAAATCCCAAATAGGTTCTTATCCATGTGTGCCTCAAAGAGAACTCTATGACCCTGGAATCGACCATGTGTAATGCTCGGCTGTAAGGCTCTTTTCAGCGGAACTTGGCGATCGAGATCTCGCTTCGTCCTCCTCTCTCGTGTGGCACTTGTACTTGCTTCGGCGCCCAATTTCTTCCTCGGACTGGTTGGGCAGCTAAGCCCAGCTTCATCTATGGAAGCCCTCTTCTTTCCCATGAAACGAGTGTGGAGAGGGAGAAGATCGCAGCCACGAACTCGAAAAGAGCCATGAGAGTGAAACAAGATGGAGAGATAGGATGGATTGGTGTACTTTGAGATTTTTGAGACACAAAGGAGGGTTTGTGTGCTCAAATGGGAGGAAATGAGGGTAAATGAGGAGTTGTAAGAGATGGATTTGAGGAGTATGATGGAGGGTGGGTATGTAGTGAAGAAGAAGAGAAGATATGAGAATGAAGGGGAGATTAAGAAGATTGGAGGGGGGGGGGGGGGGGGGGGGGGGGGGGTATAGGGGCCCCCACATGATTTCGTGGGCCCCACATGCGCACACACCCATCGGCCTGACAGGCCCAACCGAATCGAACCGCGATGCATCGCGGTCCGTTGGACCTCTGGGCGATGGATCGCCCGAGGGGCAATTGCATCCCCCTCCCGGGGTGTCGAAAATGTGCGGGACCCACCTTGGGTCCCATAATTTTATGTGGTTTAAGCCCCTCGAGTCCGTTTGGTGTGATTTCGGGCTCCATTTCACGTATATTCACGCTTTTTAGATTATTTAAGTGGAATACATCAAATCATCATCTAAACCTATCGATGGATGGTCTGGAAAGAATTGGGATCATCTTGCATGATCACAGATGCCTACGGGTCTGATTTTAACAGTCAGTTTTACCCGCAGGCAAAACTTGGAATCCTACAACTGTATCTATGTTTCATCGCTCCCTCCTAAGTCAAAGTATGTCAGTGTGCGTCATGTTACCATAAACCAGATCCAGTTTAATCCAAATCATACTCTGATACCAACTTCTAACGCCCTGAATTTCGAGGGTCGAGTAAATGCTCAACTCTAGAGATTCGTCCCATAACTTATGCAACATAGAAAATGGTGATTAAATATTGTCCGTATTAGTGCATTAAACATGAATGGGATTATATTAAATCAGCATATCATACTCTAGAGATGATTAAATTTAGCAAGTGGAAGACTGTGATAATTATTTAAGGTGTATAAGTAAGGATGAGCCACTGAGTATGATCATATCACTAGGCTGAATAATTACATGTATAGTTCTAAAAATTTACAAAATGAATAAGTGTGATGTTTAACTAGTCTCAACTCCTATAACCCCAATGATGCAACTTCAGATCTATATAGACCTGCCATAGAGTTTCATGTAGGAGAACTCCTCCTCGTCGTAGAAGACTGGTTCTAACTTGTAAGCTTTGCCATCATCTAAAACTAAAGTAGGATCCGGTTGGTATTCTAAAACACCGTCACAGAGTGAGAGTGAGTGATCAACTCAGTGGAGCTATAAGGCAAAGGTTAACATGTTATCAATTCAGTGAAGAAGTAATGATAAAGCAGTATAACAATCATGCCCTAACTACTCTGGTTAATGCAAGGATGATATGTGATAATGATGCATGCCCTTGTCTACACTCCCTCTACGACATCATCTCACGGTCGCGCATACTAAACTCTCACTGTGCTCAACACTCATGCCAGAGGCACGTACAATGCGGTACATGGTCATGTTAGCCAAGTTCTTAATTAGACCCATTCATATAGCAGATACGGAAAGCTAAGGTACCTCCCTTTATATCATTTACCTAAATAATGATCCATCTAGGGTCGTTAATCCTAACTAATCATATACGATAGACAAGTTATAGGGTAACATCACCCATGATTTAAAAACAGTGGATAGGAAAATTCAGGTTGTTACAGGAGGCTCGTCACCTCGGCGTAGGCCTAGTTTATACTCGAGGTCACTATAGAAAATGCTCGTCACCTTAGCGTAGGCCAACAGCTTGGATAGAGTGTCCCATACCACCGTATTCGGTTCATGAGTTTAGTTTGCTCAATGGATACTAGGGGAGGCTCATCACCCCAGTGCAAGCCAACAACTCAATGACAATGTCCCATACCACCACGTCCGGCTCATGAGTCTTAGAGGATCGTGGTACCAAGGTTAAACGGACTTTTCACTGGTAAGTGGTACCTTAGATTTAAGCAGTAGCGTCCATACATGGTAAACACACATTAAGCCAATCGGATTACTTGACAAGTTCGATGGGTACGAGCGTACGTTGAATTGATCAACATGGAGCGTGTAAGTACTCCACGTGGCCTAACCATTATCGACAAATAGCGTATGACTCAGATTCATCGAACGCGTCTTGTGTGGCAAAACTAGTTCAGCCAGTGATCGTAAACCGTTACCGATTGCCTGGACTACGTATTAGTCCCAAATCATACTTAAATACAATAGGCATTCATATGTGATAATTAAAATAGCATGTGACAATCAATTCAAATATAAATCTCATTTGAGCATTTTAATAAACACATATAGTACATGTTATCAGATATAGACATTTCATCCATAAATCCCGTAGTAGCGAGATAGATTACATGAAATAAACTATAACTATAGATAAGGTAATTGAGAATCCTATCTCAATACCCTCATTAACTACATTTCAACAAATATTTTCTCATTCAGGCATTTTATCAACCACTTAGACTACACTTAATAAATTCATGTAATAAACTTGTTATAACATATACTGTAGCAAATTTTTGCATAAAGGAGTTGTCACACATACAACAATCATGTATTCTTAATCCATAGTCATGGCAAGCACAAATCATAATTCCATATTCATTCAAACATTTCAACAAACACAAGGAATGCATCATATTCAACATAGTTCATATATAGGTGTAATACATGGAAAATATCTCAACTAAGTACACGTGACACCAATCAAGTCAGTCATAAATCATTAACTGACATTGAAAGCCTTAAAAACTATAACCTAAACATTTATAGTTTGCATCTTCCATCGGTACACTCGTATCGAGATCAGTTTGAACACTACATCTTTGTCTACGGCACAACGGCTACTTAATCATTGAAATAGGTTAGCTATTTCACCGATCTACCTATTTGGATGCCTAAGACAGATTAGGGTTATGATTCCTTATCCAAAAATGGAGTCAAAATCAACGGTATAATGACACAAAAGAAGGGATTCAGCATGTGGAGTAGCGGGAATAAATCCCAGCGACAAACCACAACTCTCTCTCCCTTCTCCTCACTTTCTCCTTCTCTTTTCTCTCTTCTCTCTCCTAGGGTTTAAGAAATTTATATACAATGAGAGAGGGGTGGGTTTAGGGTCTTATATAGGCCAAGAAGTGAAGTTAATGGCCCCAGGGCCATGGTATACTTAGGATATAGCCAAAAGACGTCTGTTTCGGGCCAATAAAGCTCATTTGGAGGTCCATTGCCTGCATACAGTATGGAAAAAATTCCTTGACAATGGATCTATGTCATGTTAAGATTTCGGTCCGATCGGATCAGTGGATCGATCATGGAGTACCAGTTTCAGTTCAATGGTCATCGTAACTCAATTAGGGGAATTAGTGCACTGATATGTGTAGGGAAATTCTCCTAATCCAAGGATGTAGTTAGGTCAGAATTTGACGGTCTAAAACTTTAGATTTGGCCTACAAATGAACGACTTAATTCACTTAAGTTTGAGTTCATTTTATAAAGATATTCGCATTTCTCACACACTTCGATCTGGGCTTAAGTTGTGTATTTTTGGATACTATTTGGACTTAATTCCCATAGTGTTTATCAAGCCTAGTAAGGCGGTCATAACCATATAGTTTTGCAGTAATCGAACTTTCAACGCGTGGTCCAGGTCCGATATGGAGTTTCAATATGCTCCCGAGAACAACTGGGTTTTGAGATTTATCCTGAATTTTTAGGTAACATTGGGTTAGAGATTCTAATGGTTTTGAGTCTTAGAGTTCGTATAGAAAGTAGTTCAAGCTAATTTCACTGGTGATTGAGTTTAGTACTTAATTAATCTTCATCTAATTTCTAAAGGATTCGATCCTTAGCGATATCTGTCTGAGGTGTTACTCGGGTCTTCGTACGGATTTTTTCGAGACATTACATGGTTGGGCCACACATTCCCCACATACCCACATGATTTATGGCTATCCACGTCACGCATGATTACAAGATTTATAAGCTATATATTCAACACCATTTCGCGAAATCTACCTGCTATTCATCTTATTACTGATCATATGGTTAAGGGCCACAACAATCATAAATCCACTTAGACAAGTAGTCACACAATTGCCCCAATTTCATATAATTAGGTGGACTATAAAAATCATGTACTCACATGGTGTGGTGGCCCACACAACTTCCACCAATTCACACAACTAGTTGGGCCACCCATAATCTTAAATTGCTGTAGTGATCCACATGATTCCTACCAACTAACGGTCTAAATGAGGAATAACCATTACAATGGGTACCATGAAAATAACTTAGATTGTAGTAAATATATAGGCAGCCCCACACTCGAAAATGATCTAATCAAAATAGATGAATGGCTAGTAAAACATGTATATTAGGTGGTCCATGATTAGTTTAAAAAAGAATATATGGGTAGATTTCTCACAAATATTACTGCAGCTCTAGGAAATATTTAACAGTGGACAAGTGATCAATATTGCTCCTGTGGCATAAGATTTGGATCTGACTAGTATATGAGATCATACCCTAAAATGATAAGGATAAATGGATGAATGGCATGGATCTACATCTTACTACAAGGTGGAGTCCATGGTCAAGGAAGCATACCAGCATATAGGGGGCACACTAGAGCCTAAGAATTTCCAATGGTTATTACTACTGTTTCTAATTGCAGCGTGGCCCACCTAAAATTGAGTTCTACTTCATCTTGTGTCCACGGGCAGGAGGTGGGCCCACTTCCCAAGTGACTGGAAAATATAAGCAGTGTGGGTATACAACACATGCACCTAGGTGGGCTTCACATGCATCGCATTATGTTCAGGGAAGTTTTCATTGGTAAGCATGCAATTCCCTTTCCTTATTATTATTATTATTATTATTATTATTATTATTATTATTATTATATTTTGTATAATTATGGGTCCCATTGACATGGTGGGGTTCACCCCATGAACAATTTGTATAATAAACAACATCATAGTTGATACCATCCACTAGATGAATGACATGGATATAAGTTACATACGTTGGGTGGGGCTCATAACACATGGATGGTCTAAATGATGGACGACTTAGATATAAAATACATGTAACAAGTTGACTCCACAGTCTAATGACTAACCCAACTTTGGTGGCAGTTATACATCACAGTAGAGCTCAAAGGATTTAATAGTAGGGATTTTTATTCCCACTGTTTCTTATAGTGTGGTCTACCTAAGGTATGGATCTGCCTCATTCTTTTACTCATGACTTAAAATGGTCTGAAGGAGTGGATGAATAGCCCAGATATACTTTTCAACACCAAGGTGGGCCTCAGAAAAATCTAAGTATTTTGAATACAATTTCTATTGTCCGAGTGGCATGGCCTGCATGAACTTCTAATCGGCCTGATTTTTGGGACCATACAATAAATGGGGCTAGAGAGATGGATGAATGGTGTGGATTTAGCACATACACCATGGTGTGGCCATGATCACTGCCCTCTCTAGACGTCCAGGGAGGACGTCACCTCCTCCACGCTCTTTTATTATTATTATTATTATTATTATTATTATTATTATTATTATTTGTATATTTCTCATCAAGGTGGGTCACTTGAGAGATCTAATCCATCTATTGTGTGTGTCCCACTTGGTGGAGGGATCCGTCCAAGTTTCAGATGCATCAAAATTTCAGGTGGGCCCCAGCAAGTACTTTTATATGTTTTAGCATGTCTTCACATGATTTTTAATAGTATGGGCCACTTGAGTTCCGTGTACGGTTGATTGTTGGGGTATCCCATCATTTAAAGGGGACCCATCAAATACACGGTGCTGATGTTCGACATACATTATGGTGGGGCCTATGGCTGGGACCCACAGTCCCTGCCCTCTTACAAAGCAGTAGGACGCTGCTTGCTGCAGCATCCTCTGGACGTTAATAGCAACAACGTCAAGCTGTTTGGTTATATATATATATATTATTTTTATTTTTCAATGGTTTTTCATAAGTGGGGCCCATATCCTGGCGATCTACTCCATTTGTTGGATTTTATCTCCCGAGAGAAATCTAACAAGCCCAATATTTAGTATTTTTCGACGTACAGAAACATCACAGCGGGCCCTAATAGATTATTACTATAAAAAAAATCTTTTTGATGGTGTGGCCTACCAGAGATTTAAATTGGCTTCATTTTTCAGCTCAATGCCTAAAATGAGCTAGGAAATTGGATGGACGACGTGGATTAAATACATACATTATGGGTGGGGCCCGTTGGGGACCCACAATCCCTTTGCTCTTCTCTTTCAAGTAGCAGCAGGGATGCTGCCTGCTGGAGTGTTCTCTAGACGCTGGTAACAACAGCGTCTACTCCTCTTTCTTTCTTTTTTCTTTTTTTTTTCTTTTTTTAAAAAATTAATTAATTAATTTAGTTATTTTCATGGTGTGGTGTGCACATGTGTGCATGGGTGTGAGTGTGTGGCCAGCCCAATGGGCCACACTTTGAACGGTTTGGATGACCTACAAAATTCTGGTGGGGCCCACTATCAATGGGTCCCTCATAAAGTCTATAAAAAAATTATTTTTAGTATTGTTTTTTTATATGTATTCTCCCATAAATCCACACCATTAAACACATCATTATCATCATATCATCACCATTATTGATCATCTTTTTATATGTACTCTCCTATGTATCCCCACCATTAATCACATCAAATTGTCACCATTAATAATCATACAAATAATCAAAAAGAAAATAAACCAAGAGTCGAGTGGGTGTACTCACCTTGATGGATTAGATGGATGGTTGAGATGGATGGAAGGGATGAGATTGATGGAGTTGATGGCCCACCAAGATCACTCTTCTCTCTCTATCTCTCTCTCTCTCTCTCTCCATGTGTAGAAAATGGAGAAATGCTAAGGGATGAAGAACTATTTGTAGAGAAATTGTTAAAATGTGGTTAGATTCAATTAATGTGATCTTGGTTAGCTTAGATTAGGATTATGATAATTAATTCATGATTTGTAATTAATGGTGGGTTAAAGAAGCATGGGATGGCATGGTGTGATGATGTCATGCTTAAGGTGTGATATAGAAAAGAGTTAACTTGAGGTGTACATGAGAGAGGGAGAGGTATGGGTGTGTGACATCACACATATGGGTAGAGATTCTCTCACCCATGTGTGGCATGTACATGTGTGCATAGCATGTGTTGTACACATGTGTGGAATGAAGTACATGGCACCTTGCGCACATGATATATTAATGATTCTTCATGGTGTATCTCACTAACAGAGCATAGTACAAATGCACTAGTGGTACATACGCGATCGCAACGACGGGGCGGTCGATATGAAATAAGTTTGAGGTCTTGGGGTTCCAGTCAGTTGGGTGTGTACTATGAACAGCCAATCCAAGTCTAGCTAAGGGCATCGATAATTGTGTATATATGCATAGAAAATGGTACGGAATGGACGGGGTGTTACAGTCATTATTACAAAATGTGTGGTGACATCACCTACCTTTGACTGTAATGATGAGTTTGTTACCATTGTTTGTTTCACCCAGAAATTACTATAAAAATGTTGGTTTTATAATGTAAAAATGAAATTATTATAATTTTCTTTACTATTTCGTTTACAGGTGTATTTGACTTTTAATTTTCAAGTCGTAATTCTTTTTTAAATAAACACCTAAAAATGATAATGATGCTCATTTATCTTGCATTACCATTATAATCGGAAAACCAAACACACCATGAGAGTATCCCGTTTAGCCACAATCCTATTCTTAGAATTCATTTCAACCTTGGGCTTATAAGTGTAAAGGTTAAATTTAAGGAGACTTTTAATTATATAAGGTGGGATTCCTTTCCCACTGCTCTTTAAGCCTTGAATTTTCAAGAGAAATGGATCGGTTTGATCTAATGAAAAAGTAAATGAGTTCTCTAAGAATAATAAGGGGAATGGTTAAGAAGAACCTAACTCTCTTTTACTTTTTAGTATTGCTGTGAAAATGTTTTCAATCACATTTCCAAATGTTATAATAATAGGTTTATTCACTCCTCATTACTGAAGGGTTCACAAAATATATATCATCTCTTATTTGCAGATAACCTCTCATATTTGATAGTGTGCATGCATTCAATCCATGAGTGTACTGGCCGATTTCACTATCGAAGTTTTAAATCCATTTAATATCTAACCTTTACAATCTTAAGGGGTTCCCACAAAAGATTTTATATGATTTTCTATAAGATCACTACAACGCTTAGTCCTACACAATAAGCTATTAACGTACACCCACGTCGTAGGTTCCTGTAAGAGACTTTAGTTGGTTTTTAGTATGCTAACCAATAACCATGATCATATTCTAAGGACCTACATTTACTCTTGTTAGAGGCTCTCACGGAGACTAACATATACGCACCCGTTCAAGTTTGACGAGTGTTGAGGGTCAACTATTACATATCAGACCCCAGTTATTGTGTAGATTTACGAACATAATACTGTTTAATGGCTGGATTTTATCATGTTTGTGTTACAAGGTGACTTTACGAGCATAGACTGAAAAAGGGAGCTTAAAGAATGAATTTAACACTCTGATGACACTAGAGCAAGTGACGAACTTCAGAGGACCAAGATCAACGCCAGAGATCCACAAAAAATCGAGGAACTGAAGCTCAAGTGGCCTGAAGGACGTCTAGAATGCAAGATCATGGGGTTTGCACCATCCGTTCAGTTTGAAACTTCACACATGGCCTGAGGACCATAAATTAAGTGTACACATCGAATTTCAGCTCCTGGATCCCTGTGAAAGTGCCCAAACTAACAGATCAGCCCATTAAATCCTCAAGTTGGGCCCGCCTGATCTCTGGATCTGCCTCAATTTTGGATTCAACGCTTAAAATGATATGATAGAACGAAGGGATGGAGCAGATTTCCCAAACACATCAAGATGGGACCCACTTTACGACATGAGTGTGCATAGCTCACGTGCAGAGGAGGTGCACTGGACGGTCAACCCGGTCAACACGGGCGCTGACTCGTCTCTCTCTCCCTCTCTGCGAAAGGCATCCAGCGGACGAACGAGCATCGTCCGGTTTTGTGTTGTGGGTCCTACACATTCTCCGTCTTGATGATCCAAACCGTTCAATGGTCTCAGGAGGTGGCTATCACTCTCACCTAGGCGTCGGTTTTACCCCATGCAAGCTGTTGGAAGATCCTGTTCGTTGAAAGCAGGATGGATGGCGGAATAAAAGATCAAGTGGGCCACGTCAGAAGCAATTCAAAACTGACCATATCAGAATATTTTTTTTGAAATTAAGCTGATGGTCGGTGTGGATTTCTCAAATATCAGAGAGTTTGGGTCCCACCAATCACCAGCGCACGTCTCCGCGAGCTCTGTTTCGTAGCAGAGCTTACGGGTGATCCTTGTGAGCCACCATTTTGATCATCAGCCCAATCCGGACCATCCATTAGACTCCAACGGACGTTATTATCTGGACCTGGATGAGGAAATTAGAGCTGCACAGCAAGAACGACGTCCATGTGTTTAAAACGCAAGATGAACGGTATAAACAGGGAGCTGCAGTTCATCTCTGTGGGCCGTGATTTCGATCTGAAATTTGTCCATTCCACCAAAATTTCACCACAAATCCGGTGGAAGGAACGGATTCCTCCAACTCCAGATAATACAGGGTTCACCATCAATGTGTGGCAGATTCCTGTGTTCGATTTTGCCTACGTAAGGAGTTCCTGATCTTTCTTTACTGCGTAAACTGTTTCCCAGCACCAACTCTCCTTCTTTGGTCTATAAAAGGGAGAAGGCTAGAATGTACAAGGGGGCATCCGGGGAGATCTTGAAGGTGTGAAGCCAGCCGGTTGTGGACGTCAGTAACTGGGAGAGACGGGGAGAAATTTTTGAGCTTTCTTTTGGTTTTATTTCCTGTTTATTTTTTATGATATCTGAGGATAGTTTCATCATGTTTATATGTAGTTAAACCTCTTAGCTAGGGCTAAGAGGTGAAGCTTGTAGCGAGACGGGAGGACCTGTTGCTTGTACCTTTTGTTTAAGACTGAATAAATATTGATATTAGTTGATTAATGGGGATGTTTTTAATTTTTAATGGTCTATTGTGACTGAAATTACAATGGGTCTGCGATAGCTTTGAGCATATTTCTTGCCTTTTCATGTTTATGATGTCAGGAAGCCCTGTTGTTCACCATCGTCTCCTGGGCATGGTCGGATGACGGTACCCTTCCTAACTTTCATGCATTGTTGATTGGCTGGTAATTAGTTTAATTCTGTTGTTTTCTTTGTCTCCTGGGCATGGTTTGATGATGGAATCCATTCTAATTCATATACCTTTCATCTCTTAAAAACTATATCAATGACAGTTCAGTTAATTTTCATGATTCTTAAAGCAGGCGTAAGATCTCTTTGATCTCTACAAGTGGATCCTCTGAATCCCTAGTTTCCTTTCCTTTAAATTTATTGAGTTCATTATTTCTCAAATTACATTCAGTTTAGATTTCATCTTAGTCTAGTTCTAGTTCTACTTAGTTTCAGATTACGTACAGGTTTCAGTCCCTTGGGATTCGACCTCGGTCTCACCGAGTTTATTACTACATCACAACCCTGCACTTGGGGAGTGAACAAGTTTTTGGTGCCGTTGCGGGGGACTGACGGTTTAAGATTAGTCTAGTTCTAGTTCTACTTAGTTTTAGATTACGTACGGGTTTCAGTCCCTTGGGATTCGACCTCGGTCTCACCAAGTATATTACTACATCACAACCCTGCACTTGGGGAGTGAAAAAGTTTTTGGCACCGTTGCTGGGGACCGACGGTTGCGTTTTTGAAATTAATTAGTTTTAGGATTGGTTTAAGATTAGGATTTTTCTAACTATAGGTTTAGGTTTTTCTGATTTATAGAAACTAACCCGTTTTCTTGTTTTGTAGGCTTCTGAGATAGTTTCTAAATTGGTAACCTCTTTCTTAAACTCTTCATTCCTATTTCTAGATTAGGTTTGTTTCCTTTTTAGCAATTTTTAATTCTAATTCTTTTAAGAATCCTAACTTTGTTTCTTATTCTATTTTTAGAATTGTTCTATAAACTTTTTGTTTAGGAACTAACCTATTTGTTTTGTAGGTTTTTTCTAATTTTGTAAGCTCCTTCTAATTTCTACTTTCTATTTTTCATATCCCTTCTATTAACTTTCTTTATAGTTTAAGACTTCCTAATTTATTTTCTACTTTCTTTTTTAGGATTTTCTTCTTATTATTAGTTTACTTATAATTAAAAATTTTCTAACTTTAGACTTTCTATTTTTAGAAACTAATTTATTTTGTTTTTGTTTTGCAGGTTGTTAGCTTAGGACTTCAAACCCGGTAACTTCTTTCCATCTTTCCTTTTTATTTTCTAGATTTCCACTTCTTCCTTTCTCTTAGGTCTAGGTTTAGAATTTAAATCAAGGGCTATGAGTGTTTCGTGCCCAAGTGGACCCGTGACAACACTCGACGTCTCTTAACCGAAGGAAGATTAGTTGAGAGGCTGACTGTCCATCACAGGACTAGACACCACTTGAATTCCCCTAAGTTAATTGAGGTTATGGCTGAAAATCAACCTCAAGCATTACCCCAACCTAGGGTTGAGGAAGTGCAAGCTGAGAATGAGGTGCATCAAGCACCCCCGCCTCATACTTTACGAGATTATTTACAATCGGTTGGGGTGAGTACGCCCTCATGCATGATTTTTTTTAAGAATACATGATAGATGGACATTAAGTCAGGGGTTATCCAACTCCTTCCTAAGTTCCATGGGCTTGAGTTTGAAGAACCATATCTACATCTGAAAGAGTTCGACGAGATTATAGCCACCTTATACTTTTCTAATGTATCTGAGGATACAATTAGGCTAAAACTCTTTCCATTTTTCTTTAAAAAGAAGGCCAAGAAGTGGTTACATTCACTGCGTCCTAGATCTATTGGCACATGGAATGACATGCGGAGGGAATTCATAAAGAAAATTTTTCCACATCATAAAATAATTACCCTTAGAAAAGCAATCATGAACTTTGCTCAAAAGAAAGATGAAACATTCTTCCAATGTTGGGAAAGGTTCAAGGATTTGGTCAGTTCATGCTCACAACATGACTTTGAAACGTGGTGCATTATAAATTTTTTCTACAATGGACTGACATGTTCCGTGCGCCAAAATGGTCGAGACAATGTGTAATGGAGAATTCATTAATAAAAATATTGACGAAGTATGGGATTACCTCGATAGTCTTGCTGAAAAAACACAAGCATGGGACTATTACCCGAATTCGAACACCACGTCTAGGCTGACTCAATCTAAGGAGAAAGGTGGAGTGTATCTTTTGAAAGAAGAGAATGATCTCAAGTATAAAGTGACTACGCTCATACGAAAATTCGAGGCCATGGAAGGGAAGAAGGATAAGTTTAATGAAAGTGTTTGCGACATCTGTGATTGCAACATTCATACAACTGAAAATTATCCTACAATACCTTCCTTTCGAGAAGTATTGAATGAACAATCCAATGCCATAAATAACTATCAAAGACCTTTCAATGGACCAACCTCTAATACGTACAATCCTAGCTGAAAAAATCATCCCAATTTTAGTTGGAGGAATGGATAAACTACTACCCCTCAAGGTTTCTTCAATCAAAATCCAAATTAGGGGAAACCTTAAGAAGAATCAGTTTAAAATTTCATACAAGAGCTGGCTCAGAAAATGCGAGGAGTTTCAGATTTTATGCAAAAAATATATTCACGTATGACAGCTATAGAAAAGGGGATGCTTCCTGCACAACCACTCCCCAATCCTAAACTGTAGTACGAGATAAGTGATCCCAGTTCTTCAAATCAAATGGGGCACGCTAAATCCATTACCACTCTTAGGAGTGGGAAGGTTATTGATAAAACCCTTCCGGTTAGGCCCAAAAAGCCTCAAGAACTAGAAGAGGAAAATAATAATGTATCTAGTGATGCCTCACAAAAATTAGAACTAGAACTTCTAGAGAAGCCAGTTGCTCCGTTCCCCCAACGGTTGGTTGTACCAAAATGTCTCTCTAACTCTCAGGATATCCTAGAGGTGTTGAAACAAGTAAAAGTCATCATTCCTCTACTTGATGTCGTAAAACAGATACCTTTATATGCCAAATTCTTACAAAACTTATGCACGACCAAACGACGGCAAAGTGTTCAAAAGAAGATTTCCTTGACTGAGAAAGTGAGTGCCATCCTAAAACAAGATGTGCCACAGAAATTCAAAGATCCCGGTAGCCCAACCATATCATGTGTAATTGGAAACTATCGAATTGATCAGGTACTTCTTGACTTAGGAGCGAGCGTCAATCTGATTCCTTACTCAGTATATAAACAGTTAGGTTTAGGTGAATTAAAATCCACCCGGACCATACTATAACTTACTGATCGCCCTATTCAGGTACCAAGAGGGATAATCGAGGATGTGTTAGTCCAGTCGATAGATTTTACTACCCTATAGATTTTATCATCTTGGATACTGAACCCATCAATGACATGAGCACTCAGATTCCTGTCATTCTTGGTCACCCATTCCTTTCCAATTTAAATGCAATTATCAATTGCAGGAATGGTGTCATGACTATGTCTTTTAAAAATTTGACATTAGAGTTAAATATCTTTTTCAATAACGACAACAACTCAGAGGATGACGACGATTTCTACGACATTAACATGATTGATTCTTTCGTGAAAGATAGAACGCCTCTTACCTTATCCTCTGATCCTTTAGAGACGTGCCTGGCCAACTCCCATGATCTTGATGATGATACGATTAGGGAGACGTGTGCTATGCTTGATACTGCACCGGAACTTAAAGTTAACCAGTGAAGGCCAAAATTTGAAGAGTTGCCCCAAATCGATGTAGTGCCTCTACCGTCTAACCTCAAGCCACCGAAGCTTGACCTAAAACCTTTGCCCTCTGATTTGAAATATGTCTATTTAGGTCAAGATGAGACATACCCGGTGGTGATCTCTGCCCACCTGGAGAAAGAGTAGGAGAGTATGCTCATAATTACTCTTATTGAGTATAAAGGAGCTCTTGGATGGACGATAGCGGATCTCAAATGAATTAACCCCTCGATTTGTACTCATCGCATATATCTTGAGGATAATGCGAAAACCATTCGGCAATCACAACGTAGACTAAATTCAAATATGAAGGAAGTGGTTAAAGCCGAGGTTCTCAAACTATTGGATGTGGGTATCATATACCCTATATCCGATAGTCAGTGGGTGAGTCCAACTCAGGTAGTTCCTAAGAAGTCTGGGATCACCATCATAGCCAATGCCGATAATGAACTCGTGCCGACCAGAGTTACTATTAGTTGGAGAATGTGCATTGACTACAGAAAGCTGAATACCGTCACGAGTAAAGACCACTTTTTTTCCCTTCATTGATCAAATCTTAGAAAGGATAGCTGGTCATTCCTATTATTGTTTCCTTGATGGGTATTCGGGTTACAATCAGATTGAAATCGCCCCTGAGGATCAGGAAAAGACTACATTTACATGTTCCTATGAAACCTTTGCTTACAGAAGGATGCCGTTCGGGTTATGTAATGCCCCTGCCACCTTTCAACGATGTATGATGAGTATCTTTACTGACATGGTGGGAAAATATTTAGAGGTCTTCATGGACGATTTCTCTGTTTTCGATTCATCTTTCAGCGAATGCTTAGAGAGGCTTAAATGTGTGCTGAAAAGATGTGAAGAAAAGAATTTAGTACTTAATTGGGAGAAGTATCATTTCATGGTTCAAAAGGGAATTGTCCTTGGGCATATCATCTTGTCCAAGGGAATCAAGGTAGATAAGGTAAAAATCGATCTTATCTCTAACTACCTCCACCCAAGAACATCGAGTCGTGCGATCCTTCTTAGGACACATAGGGTTTTATAGATGATTCATAAAGGACTTTAGTGTCCTCTCTCATCCTTTATGTAATCTTCTTCAAAAGGATGCACCATACAAGTGGACTGAGCAATGCCAATGTAAGACTCATATCTTAGACCGTACCGTTCCGTTGGCTTCCGTAGTCCTTCTGGTTGAATTTCGGTAATTCTCAACTCGTATCCGACGTTTACGTGCGATTCTAAGCCGGATCCCGCATACCGAAGTCGGTTCAAACCGAAACCTGTATCATAGCGACCGCGCCGTTGCCGCGGTTCTAATGCCTCGACTCGCGCACCGATCCATACCTAGGCTAAAATATGTCGGTCTGCGTTCATTCTAAAGAAACACCGCGCGTTGTGAATATCGAGAGAATCTCTACTAGATGTCCCATCAATCAATGTCAAGTACACACCATGCCCTAGTTACAAACAACTCATCCCTCCTTTTTCAAAAGTCGATATTCTCTCTCCCCTCACCATCCCTCTTTTACCCCATTTTCAACCATAACCATACCTCCCATCACTTTTTCCTTACAACCACCACATCACCCCATCCCTTAAGCCACTACTCTTCTTTCTCTCTCTCATTCCATCTCTTCAATTCCCAAGCAACACCCCACCCCACGTCCAAGCTCTCTCCCTCCCAAACAACAATGTGGCCTACTTTCCCTATCCTCTCATCTCTCATCCTCACCATCAAAACTCCATCGCCACCGTTGAACATTGAGCATAGGTGTATACAAGCCTTAAGGAGCAAGGAGTACAAGAGGTGGGTGATTATCCTTCATTTCAATTTTTAAGGGCTCACTTGTTGTGGGACCCACTTGATGTATGTGTTGTAACTATTGAGGACCCATAGTGGCGGGGACCCTCCCCTCTATCATCGTATCTCTCTCTCTCTTTCCTCTCCCTATAATAAAGTGGGCCCCACCAAATCATGTTAAAATCACTCCATTCATCAAATGGTGTGGCCCACCACATTTTAGGCGAAATCCACCGTCCGGTGGAAAGTCCACATGCAATATAATATATGATATTTATTAATATATATATATATATATGCACATGCATGGTGGGCCACGATCATGTGGGACCCACCTTGGTAAACATGGGCCACGTACGTGTGGGACCCCAACCATGATGCCCGTGTTATATCCATGCCGTCCAACGTCCCTGGATGCTAGACGTGCTGCTAATATGGAGTGCATGTATTGACATGGATGTGTACTGACAAGCTAATAAAAAAAAAAGAGAGGAAAGGGTGGGCCACCCATGTAGGTCCCACCTTGATATATGTACTTAATCCAAGCCATCCATCCTTCTCCTTAGATCATTTTAGGCGTTGAGCCAAAAAATGAACTCAATCTGAATTTCTGATGGGCCATAGCATAGCAAACAAAGTCTTCTACCGTTAAAATGCACCGGATGTTACTATATACCAAATTACCTCGGATATTGGTCTTGTTTGGCTTGGATTGAGCCATTGGAGAGAGTGGACGGAGTGGATTCATCTGATGCAGGCCCCACCTAGGTAAATCTGTAGAAAAATAGATGGTTTAAAAAAATAAAGAAATAAAGAGGGAACGTGCAGCAGGCGCTACTACTGTTCAGAGGATGCGCAGCGTCCTGCTGCGCTGGCGTGAATGGAAAAAGGCAGGGACCCACGGTCCCAGCCGTGGGCGCCACCATGATGGGTGTCGAACATCAACACCGTGCATTTCATGGGGCCCCTTTTTAGGCAGTGCCCCCCCCCCCCTCCCAAAAAAAAAAAAAAAAAAAAAAAAAAAATCAGCCGTATACGGATATCAGGTGGCCCACATCATGAGAAACAATGGGATGGACGCCTACCATTAAAACCCTTTATGGGTCACGGAAGTTTTAGATCAATATGAAATTATTTTTCCTCCTCAATCCAGGTCCATGTGATCTTTTCAACCAGTTGGATGGCAAACAATCATCACTGTGGGCCCTAGGTCCACATGGCTTTATGAATAGTTTGGATGGCAAACAAACACCACCGTGGGCCCTGGTCCACGTGGCCTTACGAACAGATTGGATGTAAATAAACATTATGGTGGACCCCTAGTCCACGTGACCTTATGAACAAATTGGATGTAAATAAACATTACAGTAGGCCTAGGTTGGGTGGCAAATAAGCATTACAGTGGGCCCCAACCCCCTCCCTGGTTCACGTGACCTTGTAAACAATTTGAATGGAAAATAAATATTATGGTGAGCCCTCATATTTCTGTGACCTTATCAACAGATAGATGAAAAATAAATATTACGGTGGCCCTTGGTGATTTATATATATTATATTATATTATAGTATAATATATATATGAAGGGTGGGCCACGTGCATGAGGCCCACTGCTGATGTATGTGTTCTTATTCCACCATCCTGATGGAACAATGGCTCACCATGATATGTGAGTAACTCCACCATGATACATGTATTTCATCTATGTCATCCATATCTTTCATATCCACGTTGTCCATCTTATATGGGGCCCACTTTGATATATATGAGGCTCATGTGACTAGGCCTATCTTGAAGTATTGGTGGCCCGTTGTTGAGGCCCACTTTGACTTATTGGAGACCCATGTTGTGAGGCCCATTGTGATGTATACAAGGCCCATGGCTTATGGCCCATTACAATGTACGTAATGCCCGTTGGTGCGGCCCATATGATATGGCCCATTTAATGTACTTAAGGCCCAATGAGATGAATTTAGGTCCATTGCAATGTATGACTTCTCCGTGGTATATATAATGATGTTTATAATGAGATGTGCCTTGGGAACAATGATGGTTAGATGCCCACATTGTAAGGATGATGTCGATTAAATGTCCGCATTGTCACTCTCCTTGAGGCCCATTAGTAGGCCCATACTTGTAGTATGTAGGCCGTCTAGGCCCATCTTCCTTATGAACAGAGCCCATTATCATATAACATGTTTAGTATAGATCCATGATTCATGATCATACGCATCATATGTATGCCTGATATGAGGAGTGACTGATCATAGCATATGCCTTCAGGAGGATTGTTTATTGGCTCCCTGATAGATGGAGTTACCCTACATGAGCGCGTGGTACGCGCAGGATTGTTGCATGTCTGGTAGTGTGGTTCATGCACTTGCATTTGTGTGATTGTGATTATTGAATGCCCTAGCGACATCAGGGCCATAGTCTCCACAGACGCATCATGGGTGGCTGGATTGGATACCGAAAATGTTTGGTTCTAGCATACGGGCGCCATAGATGTCCCTGGGTGAAAATCCCTAAACCCGATGGTACCAGAGGATGACTTCAACGTTGGGACCGAGTGGATACACGAGTGCGCGATGACCGTATACTAGTAGGCCATGTCTCTCACTGTGTTAGAAAGGGGTGTGACCTTACTCGCCTGAGTGAGGAAAAAATCTCTAGGTTGAGTTTGACCAGCTTGAGGAATAGGTCTGCTATCGACGAGCCGCGCCCGATATTGGCAGGCAAATAGTGAGGTCTCTTCCATTCTCCCAGTTGTGCGTTCGGATAGGGGCGGCAAGCTGGCGTAGAGTGTACTTGACCCCGGTGATTATTCAGAATGAGAAATGTACTGATTTATGATGAGGATTGGTATGCTTGAGTTGCATCTCACATTGCATGGCCATGTTATGGCAGATAACATTCATACCTTGCACCATATAGCCTTGGTACGGCTGATTGCATTTATGTATTCACCAGCATGATTCCGCATTTCTCTGACCTTGTATTCTGAGCACATTCTTATTGCGCACGCACTTACACCGCCTTCTAAGCTTTCTATAAGCTTATGCACGATTGATGCGTGCAGGTGACGCTAGGACGCAACCGTAGTTGGAGCATACAACTCGCAGTTTGGAGCACATAGTCGAGCTCGTGGAGTTTTCGTTCTTTGCATTATCTTGTATTTCCCTTCAGATGCATTGTATTCAAAAGCTTTTGATCATAGTGGATTTAGTGATGGTGTTCTTGTGGTTATTGTTCGTGAGTTATGCTTGTGGTTATGCTCATTATAAATTAAATCATGTTTGGAAGCTTCCTTGTAGCATGCAAGGATCAGAACCTGATATATGGGTGTCGGGAGCCAAGAATAGGGTATTACGGAGGCTGTCGGTGCTGGATTCGGCGATCGAGAATTTTGTAAGCCCGATTTCTGAGTTTGGGGCGTGACAACTAAGAAGTTTTCACTAAGCTTAAGGGCATGTTAACCACTGCACCTATCATGCAGCCAGCCGATTGAAACCTGCCTTTTGAGCTTATGTGCGATGCCTCTGTTTATGCTCTTGGAGCGGTTCTAGGCCAGAGAAAAGATAAGAGGCCCTACGTCATTCATTACACAAGTAGGACTCTAAATCCTGCCCAAGAGAACTACTCAACTACGAAAAAGGAACTCTTAGCCGTAGTGTTCACATTGGACAAATTTAGGTCCTACCTGATCGGATCTAAGATAATTATCTACACAGATCATGCGGTACTTAAGTATCTTCTTTCTAAGAATGATTCCAAGCCCCGCCTGATACGATGGATCCTTTTACTCCACAAATTTGATTTGAAAATTAAAGATAAAAAGGGAGTAGAGAAGGTAGTGGCCAATCACCTTTCTTGCCTTAATACCTCTGATTCCCTTGAGGCGACCCATATCAATGACATGTTCCCTGATGAACAACTGTTCAGAGTCTCTCATTCACATTGGTTCGCTGATATTGCGAATTATCTTACTACAGGTTCCATACCGACACACTAGACGGCACAAGATAAGAAGAAATTCTTTACCAAGGTGCGTAACTTTTTCTGGGATGATCCATATTTGTTTAAATATTGCCCAGACCAAATCTTAAGGAGATGTGTACCAGAAAATCAGCATCAGAGTATCACCTCCTTCTGTCACTCACAAGCCTGTGGTGGTCACTTTTCTACTAAAAAGACCACGGTCAAGATTTTACAGTGTGACTTTTATTACCTCACCATATTTAGGGACACTCATGAGTTTTGCAAGGCTTGTGAGCGTTGTTAAAAATTAGGAGCATTGTCCCTTCGAAATATGATACCCTTGAATCTCATCCTTATCATAGAAGCATTTGATTGTTGGGACATTGATTTCATGGGACTTTTCCCCCAATCTTTTGAAAATTTATATATTTTGCTCGCCGTAGATTATGTCACTAAATGGGTCGAAGCAATTTCGTTCCGCAATAATGACCATCGCACGGTCATTAAATTTTTAAAAGAAAACATCTTATCACGGTTCGGGACACCTCAAGCCATCATTAGTGACGGGGGCTCACACTTTTGTAATAGACCATTTGAGAGCTTAATGAAGAAATACAGTATCTCTCATAAGGTGAGCACTCCATACCATCAACAGACAAGTGAACAAGCTGAGATTTTCAATAGGGAGATCGAACATACCCTAGAGAAAACGGTTAACCCTAATCATAAGGATTGGTCAATCCAATTGACCAATGCCTTATGGGCATACCGTACTGCTTTTAAAACCCCTATTGGAACATCTCCCTTTAGACTTATCTATGGGAAGGTATGTCCCTTGCCTGTGGAGTTGGAACATAAAGCATACTAGGCGATCAAAAATATGAATTTTAATCTGGATAACGCTGGCTTGCTACGCAAACTTCAATTAAATGAACTTGAAGAAATCCGGAACGATGCGTACGAGAACTCGAGAATTTACAATGATAGGATGAATGCGTTTCATGATCAACATATTCTTCGAAAATCATTCACGCCTTTTCAGAAAGTCCTTTTGTATGACTCTCGATTACATATCTTTCCGAGTAAGCTTCGATCTCGTTGGACCAGCCCCTACATTATTGTTACTGCTTTTCCTCATGGGGCCGTCGAGATAAGAGATCCCGACAATGGAAAGGAGTTTAAAGTAAATGGATATCGATTAAAACCATTTGTCGAAAAATTTGATTCAGAGGACATGTCCATGCCTCTAACTGCTCTTGTTTACCAGGACTGATCTCCTAGTCTGATGGAGGTATAGGTAGGTTTATCGCTTTCATAGGACTAGGGTAGTGATTTATTTTGTCTGGTTGAAGACTGTAAACTTAGCGCTCTTGGGAGGCAACCCATTTTTTTATTCCATTTCATTTTTTAGTTAGTTAGTTTAATGTTTGTGGGTAACATTACTGCAAACCCTCACAAGAGTACAACTCGTCCACTAGGGGAAACCTAGGGGTTTAAAGGCTTATTGCATAAGCTAAATGTAATCGAAAGCATCTGCGAAAGTGGTATAGGTAAGATCTTCTTTTTGTGATTTTATTTTGCTTTAGTTGATTTCTCTCTTATGCTAACCTACTCTTATGCTAAGATCTCTATGGAAAGTCTCTCTCTCAATTCGTTATCTAGGTACTATCTTCCTATCACTTCTCATTTACTTTCATTGTCCCATATGTATTGCATACTTATTCTTTTACATTGAGGACAATGTAGATTTTAGGTTGAGGGTGAGAGATTAGGTTACCTAATCAGTATTTTCTTAGTCTTGAGCAAAAATTGTGAAAATTTTTATGAAAATTTTTAAAATTTTCTGAAATTTCATGTGAATTCGAAGCGATTTTGACATCCATTTGTGACTTTGAATTTCAAGATACATGATGTTGGTAATTTATGACTCTTGGTTCAGTATCTGTTAGATTTCACAGTTAAGTTTGAATTGTTAATCTAGAATTAGAAGTTGTAAACATTGATTGATTCATGATTTCACATGTCACATCTCGCTTACACATTAAGGTTTCAGTACAATATTGAAGGATTGACTGGGTAATCACTAAGCATGTAAGGAACCAGCTTGAAAAAAATACCTAACAGGACCGATATGGAAAAAGAAAAGAAAAAGAGAGAGAGAGAGAGAGAGAGAGAGAGAGAGAGAGAAGAAGATACCTTTGGAAAGATTTGGGCGAATAGTCTTCACCATAGGTTTGCTCCCTATAGGTGTAGATTTAATTCTCCATGGATAATATGTGAACAGGGTTGGGTATACAGTCTTCACAATAGGTTTGATCCCTATAGGTAAAAATTTGATTCCTCTTCTTGACGTTATTTTCAATGGAAAAATCAAAAGCTGGAAAACTGAAAAAATGATCTGTGAGGTAAGTTTTGGTTATCATGAATTCTCTTGTTGATTACCAATGATATCCTGAAATAGAGAAGTGAATTTTAATGATGATAAGTCAAGATTACATTATACACCCATGAAACTCAATGTTTAGAATTTTTTCTAATTGATAGGTTAATACATTGAACTTGATTATGAAGTTTACTATGCGCTAGAGTACAGGAGAAAGTAATATCTAACATTCGTGTATCTTAGAATTCTCGCATCTGGATTATTTTGCAAAATTCACTAGGTTTCATAGAAATTGTCATATAATTCTCAACTTATTTTTCGCATACCTTACTCGGGACTAGCAAGATGCTGGTTGGGGGTTGTGTTGAGGGTCAAATATTGCATATCAGACCCCAGTTATTGTGTGGATTTACGAACATAATACCGTTTAATGACTGGATTTTATCATGTTTGTGTTACAAGGTGACTTTACGAGCATAGATTGAAAAAGGGAGCTTAAAGCATGGATTTAACACTCTGATGACACTAGAGCAAGTGACGAACTTTAGAGGACCAAGATCAATGCCAGAGATCCGCAAAAAATCGAGGAAATGAAGCTTAAGTGGCCTGAAGGACGTCTAGAATGCAAGATCACAGGGTTCGCACCATCCGTTCAGTTCAAAACTTCACACATGGCCTGAGGACCATAAATTAACTGTACACGTTGAATTTCAGCTCCTAGATCCCTGTGAAAGTGCCCAAACTAACAGATCAGCCCATTAAATCCTCAAGTGGGGCCTGCCTAATCTCTAGATCTGCCTCAATTTTGGATTCAACGCTTAAAATGATATGATAGAACGAAGGGATGGAGCAGATTTCCCAAACACATCAAGATGGGACCCACTTTACGACATGAGTGTGCATAGCTCACGTGCAGAGGAGGTGCACTGGACGGTCAGCCCGATCAACACGGGCGCTGACGCGTCTCTCTCTCCCTCTCTGCGAAAGGCATCCAGTGGACGGACGAGCGTCGTCCGATTTTGCGTTGTGGGTCCTACACATTCTCCGTCTTGATGATCCAAACCGTTCAATGGTCTCAAGAGGTGGGTATTACTCTCACCTAGGCGTCAGTTTTACCCCATGCAAGCTGTTGGAAGATCCTGTCTGTTGAAAGCAGGATGGACGGCGAAATAAAAGATCAAGTAGGCCACGTCAGAAGCAATTCAAAACTAACCATATCAGAATGGTTTTTTTGAAACTAAGCTGATGGTCGGTGTGGATTTCTCAAATATCAGAGAGTGTGGGTCCCACCAATCACCAGCGCATGTCTCCGCGAGCTCTGTTTCGCAACAGAGCTTGCGGATGATCCTTGTGAGCCACCATTTTGCATCATCAGCCCAATCCGGACCGTCCATTAGACTCCAACGGACGTTATTATTTGGACCTAGATGAGGAAATCAGAGCTGCACAGCAAGAACGACGTCCATGTGTTTAAAACGCAAGATGAATGGTACAAACAGGGAGCTGCAGTTCATCTCTGTGGGCCGTGATTTCGATGTGAAATCTGTCCATTCCACCGAAATTTCACCACAAATCCAGTGGAAGGAATGGATTCCTCCAACTCCAGATAATACAGGGTTCACCATCAATGTGCGGCAGATTCCTGTGTTCGGTTTCACTTGCGTAAGGAGTTCCGATCTTTCTTTACTGCTTAAACCATTTCCCAACATCGACTCTCCTTCTTTTGTCTATAAAAGGGAGAAGGCTGGAATGTGCAAAGGGGCATCCGGGGAGATCTTGAAGGTGTGAAGCCAGCCGGTTGTGGACGTCAGTAACAGGGAGAGACAGGGAGAAATTTTAGAGCTTTCTTTTGGTTTTATTTCCTGTTTATTTTTTATGATAACTGAGGATAGTTTCATCATGTTTATGTGTAGCTAAACCTCTTAGCTAGGACTAAGAGGTGAAGCTTGTAGCGAGACGAGAGGACTTGTTGCTTGTACCTTTTGTTTAAGACTGAATGGATATTGATATTAGTTGATTAATGAGAATGTTTTTAGTTTTTAATGGTCTATTGTGACTGAAATTACAATGGGTCTGCGATAGCTTTGAGCATATTTCTTGCCTTTTTATGTTTATAATGTCAGGAAGCCCTGTTGTTCACCATCGTTTCCTGGGCATGGTCAGATGACAGTACCCTTCCTAACTTTCATGCATTGTTGATTGGCTGATAATTAGTTTAATTCCGTTGTTTGCTTTGTCTCCTGGGCATGGTTTGATGATGGAATCCATTCTAATTCATATACCTTTCATCTCTTAAAAACTATATCAATGACAGTTCAGTTAATTTCCATGATTCTTGAAGCAGGCGTAAGATCTCTTTGATCTCTACAAGTGGATCCTCTGAATCCCTAGTTTCCTTTCTTTTGAATTTATTAAGTTTTAGATTAATCTCTTACCATTATTTCTCAAATTACATTCAGTTTAGATTTCATCTTAGTCTAGTTATAGTTCTACTTAGTTTCAGATTACGTACGGGTTACAGTCCTTGGGGATTCGACCTCGGTCTCACTGAGTTTATTACTACATCAAAACCCTGCACTTGCAGAGTGAACAATGAGACACATAGAGACTTAATTTAGGCTTTACACATGAGGCGATGTCTATACCCAAGAACAAAGGTTCTTATACAATGTGGCCCACTGTACTAATAATTATTATTATAATACTTTGCCACTTGATGTCCTCACCCACTATACGAAGGGGAGTGGGATGGTGCTTGGACTACTATTGAAACTCACCTTTCCATTGACGATAAGATCTCCCTTACGCACGGATAATCTATACCTACACCTATTGTAGTAACTATAAGATTGAACGTTTTGGATGATCAGGTCCACCCACGTGTACCCCCATTTGACTACGTGATAAGATCGATGGTTAGACGATCAGAACCGTCCCCATGTCTTGGATGATACCACACACAGTATACAGATGAGCTGACTGGATTATCCTTTGCACTGATGTGTGTTGTGTGGCTGGATGTTGACCATTAAAAAGTAAATTTTCGATGTCTCTCATTCAATTGAATAAATCAATGGATAAGATCAGTTTTTTTATCTTAATTATTCAGACAGCCAATTCAAAATATATCTGCAGGATGATTGGATCTGACCATCCAATCATCTTCGCACGTGGTACCCATGGGGTGACAATGGGTCCCACGTGAAATATGTTTGGATGATCAGAACCGTCCAAAATTTTCTTAGAAACGAAAGAAATGAAAGAAGTAATAAATTATATGTTACGGAACATGCTTCTAACAAAATCATGGTCTACACAAAAATCATTTGCAGCCATTAATCTAACTAATAAAGATATAATGCAATCTTCCACTAGTGGCCAGGGCCACTCTTGCTGGGCCCAGAAGTTAACTGATATCCCAAGCCTTCAAAAATCCCTCCTTTCCTATCGTCGTTGTTGGATTTCAGAGTTGGAGTAAGATCAACGGAATCGCCAGAGTCAACAACGGTTTTACGATCACTCACAATGTTGGACCCCATCGATCGAAGGGCTCTCGAATCTGCCGAATGCAGCTGAGTTGTGGCCACCAAGATCATAAGTACTACAACCAATGACAACCGTTGGATCAATTTGGAGGTATTCGTGGATGCCATCTCTAATATCTATTTGCTTTCTTTCACTCCCTCCACAACGCTATAAGACATCTATGCCCTATTCACTACTTATATATAGACATGCATGGACGGTGACGAAGCGTGTCTTGTTTTGACTTTGATTTTGTTCTTTTGTTTCGGTTTCAACGAAGCTAGGTTGAAGGGAGGCTGGTCATTTTCACATCATGCACATTGTCTTGCGGGTTCGGGACCACATGGATGAATGTTTACATGACCCGAGCAGTCCATCGGGTAGGAACCACCGTGGATGAGCTTTGGTCCGAAAAACACAAAATTTGGACATCCAGGTCCAATGTTTCGAAAGTCGAATGTGGACTATTCATTAGGTTTGTTTTGCCGTGTGCATATCAGATGAGAACCATTAAAATGTTGTTTACACCATATAATGGTGGCCCACTTAATTATTGGATTAGGCAAATGAGTTGGGCTGGGCCATTCATCCTGGCCAAGTTCAGAGGCTCAAGCCCTAATCCTTAGAGTTGTACATGAGTTGAACTGAGTAGAGTTTGACACAGCTCTACTCAGCTTGGACCCAGTTTGAACTCGACTCGGATCGGTCCTCAAACTTAATTGGGCAGCTCGGATCAGTTTAGTCAGCAGCTTAGGACAGTTTGAGCTTGTGCGATGTTTTATCAAAAATATAAAGTGCAGCTTCAATTTCTTACATTATGCACAAAACGACAACAACAATTTATAAGTATTTTATCAACCACATGGTAGGCAGCATCAAAATTAAAATACAGAGATAGTTTTATCATGTAAAGTTCTTTTTTAAAAAGTAATTTGTTTCATATCCATACCTTCCTTGTCATCGGCCGATCCCACGGAGAATGTATGCATCTGAAACAATACTTGGTTGAGTCATTTCATCAAATACTTGGTGAGCAATGTCAATATCAAAATAACCAAGTCACCAAGCTTATTTGATCTGAGTTAGATTCGAGTTGAGGTTCGATCCGAGTCGGTTTGAGCTCGGACGAGCTCGAACTGAACTCGAAATTTCTTTGATCAGCTTAACTTGGCTCAAACTCAGCTCCAAACCAAGTTGAATCGGCCTTTTTGTAGAAGAGTAGGGCGACAAACTCAGTTCGTGTACAGCTCTACTAGCCCTACAAGGCCTGATCACCAGGCTGCGTGCATTGCCAATAAATGATTCAGGTTATTTGTACATGGTCGTCCAAATCTGTGAACGCGCACCATCCAAACCAGCTTTAATCGGATCTGGTACCAAAAATCAGGCCTTGATTAATGAATGGTCCGGGTTCGGGTCCACAAATTGGAGGTGCCGACCTGGAACCCTCAAAAGCTATTATTCTTATTTGGATCCAATTCCTGTTTCTTATTTTCTTCACTAGCCAGATGGGTCCAAATGGGTTGTTCGAGTTCAACCCGAATCGATCTTGTAGCTTATATATGCCGACAGTATACAGATCCCACTGGACCCAACTCGTCCCTGGACGACCGTTGTAAACATGCTTACGTGGCATGACTCGTGAGTCATGCCACGTGCGGTTATTCAATTTAGACTGTAGACTGGATAGGACACTATCACATGGATGATGATATAAGAGAGCATGTGCGTCTGACTATACTCTTTCTGCATGTTTTTGTTGAATCCATGAATTTAACACGATCTCTAGGTATGGGATCCTTTGACAGCTTTGTATATATTTCCACCCCGTCCATCCATTTTGAGAGCTCATTTTAAGGTATGAGCCTGAAAATGAGCTCTCAAAATGAAGCGGATCCAAATCGTAGATAGACCACGTCATAGGAAATAGTGGTAATTGAATGCCAACATTAAAAACTCAGGAGCCTGGATCAATCTGATATTTGTGTTTTCACTCCATCCAGGTCTGTGTAACCTTATCAAAAGGTTGGATGGAAAATAAACATTACAGCAGGCCCCAGGAAAGTTTTTAATGGTGGGCGTTCAATCTTCACTGTTTCCTGCAGTGTGGTCCACCTGATATTTTGGATCTGATTTATTTTTGGTCTCATTCCATAAAATGAACTGGCAAAACGGTTGGACGGCGTGGATATATAACACATAGGCCACGTTGTGCTACTTAGGCGGTGTGGTGAATCCGGGTTCCAGGACTGTGGGACCCATCATTATGTATGATCCACGCCGTCCAACCGTTTTGCCAGTTCATTTTATGGATTTAGACAAAAAATAAATCAGATCCAAGATATCAGGTGGGCCACACCACTCTAGGTACGCCTACCGTTAAAACTTTCTAAACTCTGTGTGAGACCGCCTGATCGGTTGTTATCCGTTGACTAGTCCATCCCCATTGTGTGGATGCCGTGTCTCAAAAGTCAGGACCATCTGATAATCACGTAAGCCATACATACAGAGTTTGGACTATATAAGCTTCTCCGATCCATTCATTTGTTTTGCACACGTGTGTACCCACCTGACCATCTCTTCGGCTTGATTTTTAATAGTTGGCATCACATATTTGAAATCCCCTAGTGAACGGCTCCGATGTCACACGCGTGGCTCTATTTACACGAGTGAGGCTTATAAAGTGCACTCGATAGTTAGAAAGGTGTTATTTGATATCCTGCCGGAGCATGGTCATCCATGCACAGTGCATATTCGTAGTGGATACATGGCCTGCATGTACTTCATTTCATACTTTTCAAATTCCAGACTGATTGTAGATGCGGCTAGATCCAAAAAATAACTGGAATGGATAACGTTAACTGTCCAGATGTGGTCTATCAAATGAACGGTTAAGATGAAGGTCTGAATTCAACAAAAGAACGTCTGCATTCATCTGAGGTTAGGATAATGCAATCAATCTGATTTTTATGATATGCCCAGATTAGAGCGGTTCCAACAAAATGGACGGTTTGATTTGAGGCACCTGTATACCTTAAGTGGCTGTGTTCAGTGCAAACACGTAGATAGTCAGACCCGGCCAGGATGTCAATGCTCTTCAATGGTCAATAAAACGTTTTAGCAACCGAATAGCCCGTTTCGGATGTATCGGTCTTTCTGCTTCTTCTACGATATCGGCAGCTGCCATTGTGGACTGTCCATCAGATCCAACCCGTTCCCGTTCGTCAGTTATGCTGCCTCTCGTTCACACTGGAAGACGGTGCGGTCCTTTCCCTGGGCGTGGGGTTACTGTGGGGCCCACCTTGATGTATGTATTATGTATCCACGCCATCCATCCGTTTTTCCAAATCATTTTATTACATTATCCAAAATAAAGATACAGATCGATCCAATTATAGGGTGGACCATACCATAGGAAATAGTGTTGATTGACCATTAACGGATCATGATAGTTTCGGATCAAGCTGATATTTGTTTTTTCCCTTCATCCAGGATTAAGTGATCTTATCAACAGATTAGGTTAGATGGTAAATAAACACTATTAATTTTGTGCTTTTAATGATAGGACGTCAACCACCCTTGTTTCTCGTGGTATGTTATACCTAATGATTTGATCAGCTACATTTTTCATTTTTGTTTCCCTAAAATGATATGAAAAATGGATGAACAGTGTGGATACATAATACATACTTCAAGGTGGGCCCATGACAAGGGCCACACCATCTTGTTGAGGCCAAAGTCTCACCTAATCCACTTTGGATCACGACGCTCTATTCTGATGTAGGACGTGGCACCAGTACATTCCCAACATGGTTGGACCAACAGTAAATTGATAATAACTCTTGATCTAGGTATTGTTATGGGGTGCATAACCTATCAATCTTTATTTAAAGAGATCATTCAAGGTGAACCGGCGCACAAAATGTGTCGCATCTATCCTTTTTATAAAATAATGTGTGCTTTCAGCTCAAAAATAAATTTTTAATGAAAAATTATTATTTTTAATAATTTTAATTTTTATTATTTTTTATTATTTTTAAAGTTTTAGATTTTTTTCATTTTTAGAAATAACTCGTAATCATGTTAGGAATCTTCTAACATAAGTTTATTTGAAAATTTTAATTTTAAAAATTAGGCTTTAAAATAATTTTATTATAATTATGATTTTTATTATGTTTAGAATTTTTCTATATTTGGTAATTACGAATTTTGAATTTATTTTTTTTCTGTATTAATAGTATAATAAACATATACACATTATACTATTATCAATTAAATTACTGCAAATTTTATTAAAATTATTATTAATGTATTTTGATGGATTCGAGCATGATCTGTGATGAGTACATAAAAGTTCCATATATTAGGAAATTTTATTCCTTGGAGGAAGATGTTGACCGACCTTACCACGTCCTTCCCTGCGTCACAAGCACAGGTAGGCCACATGGTAGGAAACTGCAGGGATGGAACACACATCATTAGTTTTGTGTAGGCCCACCTTGGTGTTTATATTTCATCCAGTCCATCGTCAGCTTGCCTCATGATGATGAGAGCATTCCAAAACTCAGATGGGCCATAACACGTGAATTCAAAGCTTTCGAGAATGATTCTCTGTGTGGTGGCCCACATAGTTGTTGAATGATTCCCTATGGGGTAATGAATGATTTCCTATGAGGTGGCCCACATAGGTATTGAATCAGTCTGATTTCGGGAATCAAGGCCGAACAAGGAGTGTTGTACCTGACGGATGGGATGGATGTAATGCACGTGAAGTCGTTCTCCTAAAAAAGCAGTAAGCACGCTTAGTGGGACACCGACACAATCACGCACGTGTATTCAAATTGACAACGCGTATACACTGAGAAATCCGTGTGCCATACATCAGACAATTCCTCTCAGAAGAGTCGTCCTCCAAATGTGACTTTTATTCTAATTGACAACGCGTATATACTGGAAAATACGTGTGTCACTCACCAGATGATTCTTCTCAGGTGAATCGCCCTGGGGCAAGCGTCGGACATTTGGGCCAAGCATAACGCTTTGGTCCATCGCGCATTGCCTGTGAAAGCCTTTCACGGGAACTTGCTCTGATAGGAAGCTAGGTCGGTGATAAATCCATTCCATTCATCCATTTTATCATATCATGTTAGGCCATCGATTACAAAATAAAGCAGATCCAGAAATCAGAAATGCTGTACGATGGAAAAATAGGGATCAGGAAAATGATTACCGTTGCAACCTCTTTTAGGCCACTGTAATATTTATATGTCATCCGTACCATTTATAAGGTCACTGTTAGGGCGTGTTTGGCCGGAGGCTGGATATGACATTAGATGAGATTACGAGGCTTATCATGCACCATCTCATCCCATCCCTCGTTTGAGATGGCGGGATTTACCTCGCCCTCATAAGCACCGCCCTTAGCTAACATGGATTTTGCCACCTCTATGTGGAGCTCACCAAGATATTAATGACATATCCACTCCGTCCATCATTTTCACCAGCCTACATTTAGCCTTAAAGCTGTTTTAAGGGAAATATAAAATAGTAAGTGGGACACACTATAAGAAGCAGTGTAGATGCAAACCCATTCATTTGAAATGGTCCAAACAGGCTACTGTGTATCCCATGGGCTATTCAAAACCCATGGGATCAAGGGACGAACACTGACACCACCATCATTACCTTAAAATCCATTTTATCCTTTCTAATCCCATGGGATTGGTCGGGCCCAACACGCCCTTAGTGGGATGAACTGAAAGCACAATAATATTAACCTGTCCAAACTTTTGTGTCATTGTAGATGTTTCAATGGTGGACGTTTAATCTCACTACTTCCTGTCACGGGGCTCATTTGAATTTTGGATGTGATTGAATAGCTTATATTTCTCATAAATATCATAGTGGACCACGTAACTTCTTATGGCGGGAAGAGCGCGGATTAGGGGTTACCCAGGTAAAGTTTAGAGGGTGTTACCCTTACCATAGGGCCCACCTTGATAATATACTGTATATCTACTCCATCCATCCGTTTTTACAGCCCATTTTAAAACATAGCACCAAAAATTAAGTATACAAAATCCTCAGGTGGATCACACCACAAGAAACAGTGATAATTAAATGCTCTCCATTGAAAACTTCCCAAGGCCAATTGTAACAAGTTCTGTAATGTTTATTAGCCATCCAATCCTTTTATAGTGTCAAGAAGATCTTAATGAAGGGAAAATACAAATATTAGCTTCTTGATCCAAAACTATTGTAGCCTAAAACAATCTTTCAATGGTCTTTCACCACTTTTTCCGGTGTAGTGCACGAGAGAGTTGAATCTGCTTTAATTTTTGGGATAACATCCTTAAATAAGTTGATAAATCAATGGGTGGAGTGGATATGAAACACATTCATCAAAGTGGGTACACACGGTAAAGGTAACACCCACTATTTTGTCACCCGGGTAACAGCTAACCGCTTCCGGCAGAAAGTTCCTGCGAATGTCTTTCGCGGGAAATCCGCGACCTGATCGTACAATACACAAGCCTCAGGCCCTCAGCGGCAAAATGAGGATGGTTTGCTGACCGTTGGGGCCACGTCGTGATGAAAGTAAGGGAAACGGATTTGCGACTCCCCCGACACCAGCCAATGGCTGGTGGTCAGTGCTCTATGGACCCCACCATGATGTATGTATGTCATCCATGCCGTCCATCTATTTTTATATCTAATTTTATGATAGTTAAAAAAAATGAAGTATATCTCAATCTCAAGTGGACCACGTTACAGGAAACAGTGTTAAATGAATTTTGACTATTAAAAATGTTTTGGGGGCATAAAAGTTTTGGATCAAGCTGATATTTATTTTTTCTTTTAATCTGAATATTTATGACCAAATCAACCGATTGGATGTAAAATAAATAGTACATTGTGCCTTAGGAGGATTTTAATTGTGAGTATCCATTCATTTTTTTGTGTCCTATAGTGTGGCCGACCTAAGATTTATGTCCCTATGAATTTTTGTATCAAGTCTTAAAATGATCTGTAAAAATGGATGAACAGAATGGATGAAACACTTACATCATAGTGTGGCCCACAGAGCATCAACCAACAGCCACGGGGCGGTGACAGGGGGAGTAGCCAATCCGTTCTCGAAAATTGCGGATCGTCGGCGTCCAAGGTATAGAAAAAGTCAGCCCCGTCGCATCGCTGGGACACGGATTGCGTCCTACCCCCGCCCGGACAGTAATCTGTTCGGGCAGGGCTCTGTAGGGCCCACTGTTATGTAAGTGTTTTATCCACGCCGTTTAATGATTTTTTCAGATAAATTTAATATATCAACCAAAAAATGAAAGAAGTCTAAGCTTAAGTGGACCACAATAAAGGAACCTGCACTAATATAACACCCACGCAGTTGAAACCTTTCTAACGACCCACGTGATTTTTTTTTACCATAAAACCTATTCATGAGGTTATGTAGACGTGGATGAAGTGAAAACACAAATATCAGCTTGATCCAAACTTCTCCTACTCCAAGAAGCTTTTAATGGTGGAAGTTCAATCCCCACTTTCTGGTCCACTCAAGCCTTGGGCCTGCCTCATTTTTTGGTTGGCATATTAAAATTTTTTGAAAAAATCATTAAACAGCGTAGATAAAATACTTACATCATGGTAGATTCCACGGAGCCCTGCCTGGACGGATTACCGTCCGGGCAGGGGTAGGACGCACTCCGCGTTCCTCATCGCTGCCAATGACTCCAGCTGACAAAATCCGCTGATTTCTCTCTCAAATAGATTGCATGTTCTATACCACGTGACTTTTAACGTGTGATACTTTTTCTAAGGCCCACAGTGATTTATATTTTAGATCTACACCTACCATCATTGCTTAGTGATGATTCTAAAGCATGATACCAAAAACGAGGTACATCTAAAGCTCAAGGGGACTATACCCAAGAAAGAAACTTTTATAGAGTCCACTGCTAGGTTTATTTGCCATCTAACCTCTTAATAAGGTCACACAGCCCTGGATGAAGGGTAGTAAAAAAAATATCATCTTGATTAGAGTTTTCTGTGACCTCAAGAAAATTTCAATAGTAGGCGTCCAATTCCCATTGTTACTGTAGTGTGGCCCACTTGAGCCTTGTATCTACCTCTTTTTAACACAATTTTATAAAATGGTATGGTAGGAGGCATACAATTTCCATTGTTTGTGTAGTGTGGCCCACTTGATCCTTGTATCTACCTCTTTTTTAAATAATTTTATAAAATGGTACGGAAAAATAAATGCACGGTTATGGATCCGATATATACATCATAATGACACCCACGGAAGTTTTATAAGTCCTCTTCAGGGTTTTTTTACCTGGACCTGGAATGTGCTGTACCACGGGAGCTGATTAGGTGAGACACCCGGGACAGTGCCGCACTTACCATGGTGCCACCTTGACGTGTGTATTTTGTATCCACATACTCCATACGTTTTTTCACCTAATTTTAAGGCATTATTTTAAAAAAAAATGGAATAGATCTAATTGTCAGGTACTCCATACCATAGGTAAACAGTGGTGATTGACTATTAATAAGCCACGAAAGCTTTGTATCAAGCTGATATTTGTTTTTCTTAGTCAACCAGGCTTACGTGAATTTATCAAAAGATTACATGGAAAATAAAACCTACAGGAACATTAATGTGAGACTTAAAGAAGTTTTGAGTAATAGCGTGTTCAATCAGTACTGTTTCCTAGAATATGGTCCATTGGTAATTGAATCTTCATAATTTTTGGTATAATGCTCAATAACCTGAAAAATGGATGGATGAAGTGGATACAAATACACAATCAAGGTGGGCTCCGCTGTAAGGGACGCACCATCTAGGGGGAGGCTGAGTCTCACCTAATCCGCTTTCCTGCACCACATAGCAAGTAACATGACTTCTCGGGGTGTGAAATTCACAATGACCTATATAGGTCCACACTGTCCATCCACTTTTCAAATTATTATAGGATAGAACCTAAAAATAATGCAGATTCAAAGCTAAACTGGTCCATGCCAACAGAGACGGTAGGAATTAATGCTACCCTTGAAAACTTCTTGGAACCTTAGAAATCTCTGATGAAGATGATATTTGTATTTTAATATCATCCAAGCATTTGATCTTATGAACAGGTCCGATGGAAAATAAGCCTCATGGTTGGCCTTAGAAAAGTTTCAAGAGTGGTTTGTCTAATTCCCCACTACTTTGTGTGACATGATCCACTTAGGGGTCGTTTGGCACCATGGATTTAGGGGATTTCAAATCCGCTAGTCGTTTGGTACCATATAAATTAAGTATGGTTTCAAATCCCCCAGAAGAAGGGGTTTGAAATCCACCCAAAAGCTTGGATTACAACTAAAATTCTTTCCAAAGTTACATGTGTCACATGTGTCATTAGACCATTAATCTATTGGACACATGACCCACTAATGATATTCCAAAATAATTAGATTATCAATTGCATCACTATAATTACTTTAAAACGATGACCAATGCGGTCCAAACATTGTTCAAGTAAATCAACGGTTAAAAATCATTGCTTAGTCACTCGGTGCTTGTGGCCCATATGAGACTTGTAACTTCATCATTTTAGGGCAAAATATATATTTCAGCGGGCTTATTCCAACCATTATGTCAAACATTACATACATTCACCAACTAGAGATATTAAAGTTTATTTAATAATTAAATTCAAACCTCAATAAATATACTATGCATGGCTACTTTTGGATTAAAGTTGATTATAAATCTAGAGTGCTAAACACGATAGCAGAATTTCAAATCTAGAGGGATCTAAATCCACGCTACCAAACAGGGTCATTAGCAATCTATCTGGGAGGCTGAGTCATCAGAGATTACGTGGACGAATGAGAAGCGACCACACTGGAATTTCTTATGCCTTTAACACAGAGTATCCGCACTCAAATAAGATGGATGACTGGAAAATCAATATACACAAGGTCTAATTAAATTCACCTGCGGATGTGGCCTGCGTAACCAACCAACCGGCATGACTTTATGCAGTGCCTACATACCCCGCACACTAACGTTGACACCTATCCAGTCTGTAAGGACCCATATGTAGCGGATACTTGATGTGGCAAAACAAGTTCTCCGTATTTTGTCGGCAGATTTTCAAATCGAGAGTTTTTCATACCATGTGTAGAAATTATTGTTACATAGAACACTAAAAACTATTTGTTAAAACACTAAAAACTATTTGTTAATAAATAAGTAATTATGAATTTTAAAATATAGAAGTAAATAATGATTTTTAATAAATTTGTGTTAAAATCACTATAAGTTTATAATAAAATCACATAAATTTTAAAAAATTATGAGATTTGGAAACCTAGCTGTCTGAACTCGTCATTGGAAGGGAACAACGAGTTAGAGGAAGCAATTTAAGGTCCTGTTTGGCCCGTCGGATTGGAAGGGATTGGATGGTATTGGAAGGGATTGGAAGTTAAATCCTGGGATTGGCCTAGCGTGCCAAACAGTGTCGGTGATCTGATCCCAATACCATGGATCTTAAGACTATTGGGGATTTTGACCTGTGAAATTATACAGATCTAGATCTACGATAGCAATCCAATGACACCAAGCACACATAAGAGAACAGATTTAACGTAGAAAACCCTTGTGGAAAAAAACCACGGCACAAAGCAACAGATCTCCACTATAAAAATAAAAATTGCAAAGAGAGGACTTACTCGATTTAAACAACCTCGAATCTCACCCTTGCTACCCTTTAGAAATCCTAAAAATTCTTTTAAGAACCCTTAGAACCCCTTTAGAAAGCATTGGCATACCATCTCATACCTCAATCTCGAATACACCTCTTTATATAAGAATAGAAAGAGGTAGAATCCAAATAGGAAACAAAATCTGCAAAATCTGCGTTTCCGCAATCGCATCTGTGGAACTCTTCGATGATATCGAAGGTCTCTCGATAACAGCGTCGATATCATATGAAGGTCTTTCGATTATATCGACAGGACCTAAAAAAATGTCTAGCGACCAGTGGTGAAAATTCTGTGAATTATCGATGTCATCGAGCCACTCTCGATGACAACCTCGATATCATTTAAAACCCTGTTAATATCATCGACAGACCACCAGAAAGATTTAAGACATCCGTCCATAACAATCTCGACCATGTCTTCAATCTTCATCCGTGTAGTTTCTTGTCCTTTTCTCTTATTTGTACATCACATCATAGCTTCTCTTGCACACTCCGTCTTTCTTTTACGCAATTGCAAAGCCCAAAGAAGTTGCACAAAACTTAAACTTCTCTGTAGGAACAATCTAGGTGAGCATGTCTGCCGGATCAAAATTCACATGCCCAACCACCTTTACTCCTATCTTCTCAAAAGGAAAGACGTAGTCTTTTTACCATCTCACCGCTATCCAATATTGCTTGCCGGGGTACTTGCTCACAACACTGATAGCCTGTGAAATAACCGGTCTAATCCAGACTACGACATACACTGCCAACCGCATTCCAATAAGGCTCATGAGATATCATGTTTTTTCTCATCTATTTTGAGACATGTCCTGAGGAAAACTTGAGGAGAGATGCGTAGGGAACGCTCTCCGGCTTTACCTAGCCCATCACATCCTTGATCAATACCTATACACAAGGTATTCCTCCTGTGATTACAAAAGCCTACTCCTCTTTCAGTCTCAATGCCGAGAACCATCTTTATAGCCCCCTCGATCCTTCATCCATGAAGGAATCAAACCACTACCTATGCGACAGGTCGAACCACGACCTCCTCTAAAGTCTTTTCTCAGCCCCTTTAACTTTGAACTGCTCTGGTTGTTTCATGTATATCTGCTCTTCACTTTCCCTTGCAGAAGTGCAGACTCCGCATCCATCTTTCCAGCTCAAGATCACATTGGCCAACCAGCGCCAATCACGGATCTAATAGACACCTGTTATACCGTCGGCGCGAATATCTCATAGAAGTGGATCCCTTCTCTCTAAGCATAACCCTTCGCTACCAACATCACCCTGCATCTATGTTGTACCCTCCTGAAGATCTACCTGCATCCAACTACTTTTCAGCCCATTGGAAGCTCCACCCGCTCCCATATGTCGGTCTGGTACAACGAATCCATCATATCGCCCATAGTCACCTTTCACTTCTCATCACCAGGCTTACCTAGAACCATCTGAATAGAAGATGAATCCCCTGCAATATTAGAGTCGTCCATGTACCACACTGATATCCTGCATCATGCCGTGTGATTCTTCTCACAGGTGATTGCTTCACCTACTCTGTTACCCTATCCGCACGTCTCAGCCTTCCTGCCCTGCTCGCTCATGTGGTCATGCCCAACATGCCACATACGTGCAGAAGTGGAATCCGCTACATCCATTGCAGCTCCACCTTTTGAAGTACTCCTGATCAACCTATACAAGTTACCGAGTCGTTGCGCTTTCATGATTACCCGTGCCCCTTAGATACTTTAAGAGCACAATCAATACCTGTGTACTTGTATCCTTTTGTCTCAAGCACACCAAGAGAAATCAGATTCTGCTTCAAATCAGGAATGTGCCTCACATCTGTCAAGGTACGCTCCACCCCATCAAACATCCTGATGCTCCTGATCAACCTATATAAGTTATCGAGTTGTTGCACTTTCATGATTACCTGTGCCCCCTTAGATACTTTAAGAACACCGTTAATACCTGTGTACTTGTATCCTTTTGCCTCAAGCATACTAAGAGAAATCAGATTCTACTTCAAATCAGGAACGTGCCTTACATCTGTTAAGGTATGCTCCACCCCATCAAACATCTTGATGCACACCGATTCAATAGCCACAACATTACAGGCAATGCCATTGCCCATAAATACCTATCCACCATCGCACTCCTTATAGCTAGTGAACCAACTCCGACGAGGAGTCATGTGAAAAGATGCCCCTGTGTCTAACATCCACTCGTCCTTACGATCATCGTATGGCTGTCTAAATGAAAACACAAATAAAACATCACCATCACATTTATTTGACGTGGCAGCGTTGGCCTCCCTACATGAAGCTTCAGAATCTTCTTTCTTTGATTTATAATTTTCACAATCCTTCTTCACATGTCCTTCCTTCCCACAGTTCCAGCACTTTACCTTTCCTTTGCTCTTGCCCTTCGATTTGGATCTAGAACCTAAAGAACCTGTACCTTATCCAGAATTCCTACCCACTATAAACAGTGCATCAGAAGATGTCCCTATGTCGCTATTTAGCTGTCTTATAACGTTCCCTTGAAGGGCTGAGATAACGGTGTCGACACTTAATGTTTTATTCATGCTGCACATAGTGTCCTTGAATGACTCATACGACGTCGGAAGAGAATTCAGCAACATACATGCTTGTTCTTCATCTTTCATTACTTGCTCCATATCCAGTAATTTGCAAACTAATTTATTGAAGTTGCTGATGTGAGCCTCCAGATCTCCACCCTCTGCCATCTTGAAGTTATACCACTGCCGCTTCAAGTGCAGACAATTTTCAGAGGACTTTTTCGCATAGACGTCCTCCAACTTCGCCCATAACTTAGCCGTAGTTTTCTCTCTCATAACGTTGTAGAGAACCTCATCCATGAGACATAAACGGATCGATGATAAAGCCTTCTTATCAAGAGTATTCCAATCATCATTAGTCATAGTAGACTTCCGCTTCTCAAAAGCACCATCTTTGCCTTGCTTGATTAAAGAACTCATCATCTTGATTTTTCATAACTCAAAATTATTTTTCCCTGAGTACTTCTCAATCTTATACCTGGTGCTCGCCATTATTACTAATCCCTCAGATTCAGATCTGTGCCTCAACGATAGCTTTGATGCCACTTGTTGGGAATTTTGACCTACGGAATCACATAGATCTAGATCTAGGATAGCAATCCAATGACACCAAGCACACATAAGAGAACACAAATTTAACATGGAAAATCCTTGCGGGAAAAAAATCACGGCATAAAGTGACAGATCTCCACTATGAAAATAGAAATTATAAAGAGAGGACTTACCCGATTCGAACAACCTCGAATCTCACCCTTACTACCCTTTAGAAACCCTAAAAATCCTTTTGGGAACCCTTGGAACCCCTTTAGAAAGCCTTGACATACCATCTCATACCACAATCCCGGATACACTCCTTTATGTAAGAATAGAAAGAGGTAAAATCCAAATAGAAAATAAAATCCGTAAAATCTGCGTTTTCGCAATCGCATCTGCGGAACTCTTCGATGATATCCAAGGTCTCTCGATAACAGTGTCAATATTATCTGAAGGTCTCTCGATCATATCAACAGGACTCCAAAAACTGTCCAGCGACCAGTGGTGAAAATTCTGTGAATTATCGCTGTCATCAAGCCACTCTCGATGACAGCCTCGATATCATCTAAAACCTTGTCGATATCATCAACAGACCACCAGACAGATTTAAGACATCCGTCCATAATAAAGACAATCCACTGACATCACCATCATTACCTTTAAATCCCATCTAATCCACCCTAATTCGTTCAAATTTGCCTAGGACGTGTTTGGTTCGAGGGATTGGAAGGGATGGGAAGGTTTAATCCCTGGATTGGCCAGGCGTGCCAAACAGACTAGATATAACAATCCAGGGATATAGCAATACCATGGATCTCAAGACAATCCACTGATAACACCATCATTACCTAGAAATCCATGTCATCCACTCTAATGCCATTTAATCCCTTCCAATCCACCCAGCCAAATGGGCCCTAACAGTGAAGTGTGTGAAAGTGCACCTACTACAAGCCCTGGTTTGTCAATTACATTGTAAGTTGAGTCAGTCGGACAACAACGCCTAACAGGAAGATGAAGTCAAGCGTCTGCCTCAACTGGATGTGTGGAAGCTCGCCATAGGTAAATCATAGCCTCACATCCCATGTCCCAAAACACCAGGTGATTAAACCCTTAAAAAGAACTAGAACATCTTAGGGTTTCTGTGTAAGAAAACTTTTTATCAAAAAGAAAAATCTTTAAAGTTTTTCTTACACTGTCAATTATATCGATTAACCCTTCGATATAATCGACCAGCTCTGTCGATTTCCTCGAGATCTCAATCGATACAATCGTGTGAGGACAAAAAGCGTCCAGCAATCAAACAATCTTCTGGACGATTTATCGATATATCGACTTTCGAGTCAATATCATTGATATTCAAATATCGATCATATCTAAAGTGGATCGATAATATCGACAGACTGGTTTCCGACGCCCCTATTTTTTTAAAGAAAACTAACATAAGCTTCAATATATCGATGACTGTCCGATTCAATCTGAACTCAAATATCGATCATATCGGGAGTCAGTCGATCGTATCGAGTGTGGGCGCATGTTTTAACCAGCATGAATTTCAGGTTGTTATTTTATGATGATCGGGGTGTCAGTCGATAAATCGATATTCATATATCGATCATATCGAGACCTCGTCGATTGGATCGAGTCCGGACATAAATCGTCCAGCAAGCTTATAGGTAAATTTATACGATTTATCGATCCCATCGACAAGGTCTCCAATATGATCGATGTACAAATTCTGATTACATCGACTTTTTTCCCGATCATATCTGTAGAACCTGAAATTCTTCAAGGCTTCTCTCTTATTTTCACCTATCGATAGATCGATCCATCACTCGATGGAATCGGAGTTCGAAATCCGATAACATCGATGTGTGTCTCGATCCCATCGACCAGTAGGCGGAATGTTTCCAAAATCGAAATGACAATTGAGTTTGTATCATCGAGAGGTCTGCCGATACAATCGAGAGTATACGCTCGATCATATCGACGACTGCTTGATGATATCGAACTCTGTCATAAATATGACCGTTTATATCCGTTGGAACCTTTTGTCTATATATAGAGAGATTAGTCTTTATTGCTGATAGAAAAAGAAGAGAGTGCTTTAGAGAGTTTTAACCTACCTATCATTTACCTCAAGCCCTTTCTCTCAGGAAGTTCATCCTCCAATCCACCCTCATCATTGATATTTCATAGAGTGGATTGGGGAATGAACTTTCGCATTCAAGGATCCTTCAGCTACTACCTTAATGACACATCATTAAGCTGGGATGCCTTGAATGCATAAATGATGGGAACCACTCTATCTTCCTTATAGAAAAATCTTTAGAGAATGGCATTTCATCATAACCTTGACCCAACCTAAAGCCTAGTATAGATACATCTTTGTGTTACGGATCAAGGGAGCTGAAGACTCTTCATCAATAAGAAGGAGATCTTCATCACTGCGCTAAAAGGGACTCATCAACTTTTCTGTAAGTACTTAGAGTCCAGAGGACACTTGTGATCAATCCTTTCTAGGATTGAGTTTTAAGTGTTGCTCACCATTTGAAGTCCTCGAAGGAGGCCTCCGACGAGAGTGTACGTGCGGGGTGACCCTTGATCTGTGGAGAGCATAAACATCTGGTTAGGAGTATGCCAGCAAAACTCTAGGGTTAGAGGCGAACCGAGTAGAAACCTCTGGGTGCGTTGTGTGGACCCTTGTCCTGTGTGGGCATAAACATCTGGTTAGGAGTACGCCAACAAAACTCCAGGGTTTGAGGTGAACTAAGTAGAAACCTCTTTAAAGGTTAAAGGTGAACCTAATTTAAAACCTTAGGTTTGAGGTAAACCATGGGAAACCTCCTTAGTGAAATCCGGTCACTCAAGGGTTGAGTGTGGAAGCCAAGAGTGGAGTAAACAAGTTGTCGAACCACTATAAAATGATTGTGTTTGAGATTGATATTGTCTTTCATTTATGTGATTGCCTTGCATGTCGTTATATATGATCACATCCTATGCACACATAGTCATATCCATCACAATCTCATCTATACATTGTTTATCTTTTAAATAGTTTGTGATTGGATCCTCTATCAGGCTTGGAAGCCAGTAGAGTTAATTTTGAGTAATCCTAATCAGTACTCTGTGATAGGATTAGTGTGATAAGGATTTTTAATAATTCATAAAAACTTTAAAAACTCTTATTCACACCCCTCTAAGATATATTGACATATTCCTACTTCAACTTAAGCGGTCTTCACCGCTATTTCAATTGGTATCAGAGTGGGTCTCTCTTAAGGGCTTCACTACCTAGAGAGTGATCTTGACTGAAGTAGGAATCATGATCAAGAAAGTTCCAGAGGATGTGACAGATCAAAATTGCCTTGTAATCCACATCGCTCTAAAAGCTAGTAATTGTTCAAAGTGGTATCTTGATAGTGGGTGTTCCAGACACATGATTGGTGATCGTACTCATTTTTGTTCATACTCAAACTTCGATGGTGGATCAGTCACATTCGGAGATGGTAGCTCGGCCAGAATTGTCGGACAAGGAACAATAGGAGTACCAGGTCTTCCAAAAATTAAAAATGTTCTCTGTGTTGAAGGTCTGAAACATAATCTCCTTAGTATCTCTCAAATCTGTGACAAGGAACATCTTGTTACTTTCTCAAAAGATGTGTGTAAAATAATAGATCATACAGGAAAATCCCTCATAAAAGGTACACGCACTAGTGATAACTGTTATATTATTGAAAGTACCAACGATAAGGGTATGTCCACAAAATGTAACATGGCGGTAAAGAATGAATCAAGATTATGGCATCAAAGGTTGGGACATGTCCATTACCGAAATTTAGCTAAACTTAGCTCAAAAAACTTAGTTAGAGGTCTTCCCAAAATTAGAAAAGAAGAAAAAGTAGTATGTGTGGAATGTCTAAAAGGAAAACAGATAAAAGTTGGATATAAAAAGACAACCACCATAGCTACAACAAAGCCCTTGGATCTACTGCATATGGATCTAGTGGGTCCTACTAAAGTGGAAAGTCATGGCAAGAAAAGATATTTTTTGGTGATAGTAGATGACAACACTAGATTTACTTGGGTTGCATTTCTTCGAGAAAAATCAGATGCTTTTGAAAAATTCGTTGTCTAGGCAAAACAAATTCAAAATGAGAAAGGATATGATATAAAACGTATCAGAAGTGATCATGGTGGTGAATTCAAAAATTATGAATTTGAAAAATACTGCAATGATAAAGGAATTCATCATGAATTTTCAGCCCCAAAAACCCCTCAACAAAATGGGGTTGCTGAAAGGAAAAATAGAGTATTGCAGGAAATGGGGTCAGTCATGCTAAATGGAAAGGACATGGCAAAGAGCTTTTGGGCAAAAGCTGTCAATACCACTTGCAACATCATAAACAGATTATATCTTAGAGCAGGTCTGAACAAAACTTCATATGAACTATGGTATGGGAAGCTGCCAAATGTGAAATACTTTCGGGTCTTTGGTAGTAAATGCTACATTTTAAAGGATAGGGATCACCTAGGGAAGTTCGAATCTAAAAGCGATGAAGGCATTTTTTTTGGATACGCCATGAATAGTCGTGCTTATATAGTGTACAACTTAAGAACTCTTACTATTCAAGAATCGGTGAATATGGTAATTGATGATCATCCTCAAGATATGAATTCTCCTGTGAATGATATAGACGATGATGTAGACTCATGCATACCCGAAAAATCAGATGACAAATCTTCATTATTGGATGAACCTCAACAATCATCAGACAAATCCGTCATCAAAGATCACCCTCGAGAGCAAATTATTGGAGACCCTAATGTCGGTGTAAGAACTAGACGACAAATAGACAATGTTTATAGTCACTTCTGTTTTACCTTAAAGATTGAACCCAAAAATATTGTAGAAGCTCTTCAAGATGAATACTGGATAAATGTCATGCAAGAAGAACTTCAACAATTCCAGAGAAATGAGGTGTGAAAACTAGTTCCCAGACCAACAGATACTAATGTCATTGGAACAAAATGGGTCTTCAAAAATAAATCTGACGAATCAGGGAATGTAATTAGAAACAAAGCAAGATTGGTTGCTCAGGGATACTCACAGATTGAAGGAATTGATTTTGATGAAACATTTGCCCCTATTGCACATTTAGAATCCATTAGAATTCTTATGTCTGTTGCATGCCCACTAAAATTCAAATTATTTCAAATGAATTTTAAGAGTACCTTTCTTAATGGAGATCTTGCTGAGGAGGTATATGTGGAACAACCAAAAGGATTTTCGGACCCTAAGCATCCCCATTATGTTTATCGTTTGGACAAAGCTCTGTATGGTCTCAAACAAGCACCACGTGCTTGGTATGAACGATTAACGAAGTTTCTTTTAGACCATGAATTTCGCAGAGGAAGTGTAGACAAAATACTGTTCACCCATAGAATAAAGGACTCATTACTTATTGCGTAAATTTATGTGGATGATATTGTGTTTGGATCAACATGCGGAGATGAGGCATTCAAATTCGCCAACCTCATAAAATCAGAATTTGAAATGAGCATGGTTGGTGAATTGAATTTCTTCCTAGGGTTACAGGTCAAACAGCTGGATGATGGAGTTTTCATAAGTCAAACCAAGCATGCAAAAGACCTAGTGAAAAAATTTGGACTTGAATCTGGTCACACTTATCACACGCCTATGGGTACTACTCTAAAACTCTCAAAAGATACTAATGGAAAAAGTGTGGACTAGCATCTTTATCGAAGCATGATCGGAAGTCTGCTATATCTAACTGCCAGTCATCTAGACATATCCTTTAGTGTTAAGATATGTGCTTGTTATCAAGCAGATCCTAAGGAATCTCACCTAACAGCAGCTAAAAGGATTATCAAATATGTTGGAGGGATAATCACCTTTGGACTATGGTATTCACATGAAACCTCCACCATTATTGCAGGATATTCAGATGCGGATTGGGCTGGAAATTTGGATGATCGAAAATCAACAAGTGGTGGATGCTTTTATATTGCAAATTGTTTAGTTTCCTGGCAGAGCAAGAAACAAAACTCAATCTCATTATCCACTGCGGAAGCTGAATATATAGCTGAAGGTAATTGTTGTGCTCAACTTCTCTGGATGAAACAGATGTTGTTCGACTACGGGATTGCACAATCCACAATGAGTCTCTTTTGTGACAATATCAGTGCTATAAACATCTCAAAGAACCTAGTTCAGCACTCTCAGACCAAGCATATTGACATCCGTCATCATTTTATCCAAGAACTTGTCGAAGAAAAGACCATTGTGTTAGAATATGTTACTACTGAAAAGCAACTTGCCAATATCCTTACAAAGCCTCTTGACACAAATAGGTTCTGTGACCTCCAAAAGTCAATTGGCGTTTGTTCGCATTGATAATGTGTCTGGACTTATGGTACTCATTGAAAATCTTAGGGGCTGAGTTGTTCTTGGTTAATGATGAATATAAGTCAAAATCCTTATAGTCTTGATGTTACCTGCATAGTATCGATTTTATAATTGATTTCATCGAAACTGTTCATTGATTCAATCGACAGTTATTTTGGTGCTTTCAAACAACCGTCAGAGCATTTTTTTTTTTGGGGATAACAGTCCTACGATGCAATCGATAACTGATCGATATAATCGATAAATCTGCTATTTAAAGAGAAAGGCGCACTCGAACTCATTTCTTCTTTTGTTCTTCCAGTCTTTATCAGCATTTTATCTCTTCGAACATGATCCCAAGGAAAGGTAAGGCTCACTTCCAATCTTTAGAAGAGACAAGCATCCATTCAAACTTCCGTAGGTATCATCCTACTCCAAAGGAAAATAGTCCATCTGTCATCAGTGAACTACTAGTGCTCCATAGTGCAGTTGAGCCTTTTGGTGTTGATCTTCTTCTTGAAGTAATTGGGTGGTAAAATATTCTACATCTTAGAGGATCATACCAACTGGGAGTGATACATGAATTCCTCAAACATTGCAATATCGTTTGTGAAGATCCCCCTAGTATTCGGATTGTTCTTGCACGTTACTCAAAGCTTATCACTCCAGTGACTATGGCAAAACTTCTCGATCTTGAGGTCACTAAAATTCCAGTAACCAATCGAAATCTCAATGGATTGGGAGTATGGGGAGAAATTACTCGCGCATTGTGCCAAGGGACTACAGTTCCACGAACTGATGGAAATTTACTGCATATCAATCATCTTGGACCCACCTTTAAGATTCTTCACAGCATTTTATGCTCGAATGTGTATCCATGTGATATCCTTGGTGAACATCTTTCTCCATTTGTGATCAATATTCTCTATAATGTATATCAAGAAAATCGTGTGTGCTTGCCAACTCTTCTCCTTACGCAGGTCATTCGTGTCCTCCAAGGATCTCATACGGAGACACTGCCCTTTCCCGTGCTCATATGCAAGCTCGCCCACCATGCTGGAATTCCTGCCACATGCGATGAAGTGCACCTGGAAGCCTAGTTTGATAATGATGCATCACTAGTAGCACAACGATTTTATCTTCCTTTGTCTCCCTCAAGGCACAACCCTTCTAAATCTAGATCCAATCATCCATCCACAATGAGGCCTACACAGGGAGGATCAAATCTCCCACCAATGGTCAGTCCCGAGTCAATTACTAATCGCCCAGCTCATCATCTCGAACGTCACCCACTCAATGGGTTGGTTGGTATAGAGGACAGGCTGAACAATTGTGAAAGGCATCTCACTCTTATTAAAGAAAAGCTCGATGTCCTCCAGGGAACTACTTAGCACTTGGTAAACTTGCACACAAATGATTTTTCTCGACACCATTAAGAGTCCACTCAGTTGGCCCTTGACTATCCTATACACCTGCTGTCTTTTTTATGTATTTCTTCTTAGGCAAATAGCGGCACTGCTGTCTGTGACAGTATATATTTTTTGATACTGATTGATATGGCTAAATTTAATTCATATTTCATTGCTATTCTTACTGCTATTGAAATGACTATGTTGCTTGGTTCATCTAATATGTATGCTTTATAATGTTCTCATTTATTTACATCTATCTATCTATGGTTCCCCCACAAGCTTCAATCTTCAGTCAATATCACGTTTTATACCTTTGTCAATGACTGACAAAAAGGGGGAGAACAATTCAAACACCCCAAGCGAAAATTGTATATCTGTGTTGCAGGTGTTAGGGGGAACAGCCACAACAAGAAAGGGGGAGTCCTTGAATTAAGGGGGAGAATTATTTGGTGTGTACATGGGTGTTTAGAATTTGTAAAATTGTGTTAATACATGTACACACAATTTAAGATGTATCTGTCTAGATATGTTCCTAGGGTGTTTTGAGGATTTTGCCACGTAATTGATAAAGGGGGAGATTGAAAGTGCACCTACTACGTGCCCTGGTTTGTCAATTACGTTGTAAGTTGAGTCAGTCGGACAACAGCGCCTAATAGGAAGATGAAGTCAAGCGTCTGCCTCAATTGGATGTGTGGAAGCTCGCCATAGGTAAATCATAACCTCACATCCCATGTCCCAAAACACCAGGTGATTAAACCCTTAAAAAGAACTAGAACATCTTAGGGTTTCTGTATAAGAAAACTTTTATCAAAAAGAAAAATCTTTAAAGTTTTTCTTACACTGTCGATTATATCAATTACCCCTTCGATATAATCGACCAGCTCTGTCGATTTCCTCGAGATCTCAATCGATACAATCGTGTGAGGACAAAAAGCGTTCAACAATCAAACAATCTTCTGGACGATTTATTGATATATCGACTTTCGAGTCAATATCATCAATATTCGAATATCGATCATATCTGAAATGGATCGATAATATCGATAGACTGATTTCCGGCGCCCCTATTTTTTTAAAGAAAACTAACATAAGATTCGATATATCGATGAGTGTCCGATTCAATCTGAACTCAAATATCGATCATATCAGGAGTCAGTCGATCATATCGAGTGTGGGCACATGTTTTAACCAGCATGAATTTTAGGTTGTTATTTTATGATGATCGGGGTGTCAGTCGATAAATCGATATTCATATATCGATCATATCGAGACCTCGTCGATTGGATCGAGTCCGGACATAAATCGTCCAGCAAGCTTATAGGTAAATCTATACGATTAATCGATCCCATTGACAAGATCTTCGATATGATCGATGTATAAATTCTGATGACATCGACTGTTTCCCCGATCATATCTGTAGAACATGAAATTCTTTAAGGCTTCTCTCTTGTTTTCACCTGTTGATAGATCGATCCATCACTCGATGGAATCAGAGTTCGAAATTCGATAACATTGATGTGTGTCTCGATCCCATCGACCAGTAGGCGGAAGGTTTCCAAAAGTGAATTGACAATTGAGTTTGTATCATCGAGAGGTCTGCCGATACAATCGAGAGTATACGCTCGATCATATCGACGACTGCTCGATGATATCGAACTCTGTCATAAATATGACTGTTTATATCCGTTGGAACCTTTTGCCTATATATAGAGAGATTAGTCTTTATTGCTGGTAGAAAAAGAAGAGAGTGCTTTAGAGAGTTTTAACCTACCTATCATTTACCTCAAGCCCTTTCTCTCAGGAAGTTCATCCTCCAATCCACCCTCATCATTGATATTTTATAGAGTGGATTGGGGAATGAACTTCCGCATTCAAGGATCCTTCAGCTACTACGTTAATGACACATCATTAAGCTGGGATGCCTTGAATGCATAAATGATGGGAACCACTCTATCTTCCTTATAGAAAAATCTTTAGAGAATGGTATTTCATCATAACCTTGACCCAACTTAAAGCCTAGTATAGATACATCTTTGTGTTGCAGATCAAGAGAGCTGAAGACTCTTCATCAACAAGAAGGAGATCTTCATCACTACGCTAAAAGGGGCTCATCAACTTATCTGTAAGTACTAAGAGTTCAAAGGACACTTGTGATCATTCCTTTCTAGGATTGGCTTTTAAGTGTTGCTCACCATTTGAAGTCCTCGAAGGAGGCCTCCGACAGGAGTGTACGTGCGGGGTGCGTTGTGTGAACTCTTGCTCTGTGAAGAGCATAAACATCTGGTTAGGAGTACGCCAGCAAAACTCCAGGGTTAGAGGTGAACCAAGTAGAAACCTCCGGGTGCGTTGTGTGGACCCTTGCCTTGTGTGGGCATAAACATCTAGTTAGGAGTACGCCAGTAAAACTCCAGGGTTTGAGGTGAACCAAGTAGAAACCTCTGTAAAGGTTGAAGGTGAACCTGATTTAAAACCTTAAGTTTGAGGTGAACCATGGGAAAGCTCCTTAGTGAAATTCGATCACTCAAGGGTTGAGTGTGGAAGCCAGGAGTGGAGTAGACAAGTCATCGATCCACTATAAAATGACTGTGTTTGAGATTGATATTGTCTTTAATTTATGTGATTGCCTTGCATGTCGTTATATATGATCACATCCTATGCACACACAGTCATATCCATCACAATCTCATCTATACATTGTTTGTCTTTTAAATAGTTTATGATTGGATCCTCTATCAGGCTTAGAAGCCAGTAGAGTTAATTTTGAGTAATCCTAATCAGTACTCTATGATAGGATTAGTGTGATAAGGATTTGTAATAATTCATAAAAACTTTTGTGTACTAACAAGTTAACAAAAAAACCAAACTTGTTTGTTCATTGCCAAGGGAAGAATGCAAACAAGGGAAAAAGCATAGCTAAGAAAATATGTGACGACAATGAGAGGTATTCCCACGTCAAAGTCAGAGGAAGTAAACAAAAAGTTTAGTAATTTTTTATTTTCTTTGCATTTGAAACTGTTTGGATTTCAATCCTACAAAAGAAGTTTTTTTTCTCCTCTAAAAATATCATTTAAAATCAAGAAAAACTCTTTTATGTCCATTTAACTTTTAGGAAGACAAAAAAAAAAGTAAAAAGAAAAAAAAGAAAGAAAGTGTTATACATCCTTATAGAAGAAAAATGCAATATCAAATTATTTATTGTAGCATTCTCTTCTTCTCAAGCAAGAGCAAACTCCTTACCAATATAAACTAATTGCCTTAATCGATAATTACCTTGAATTCACGAGGTTCTCTTGAATCTACAAGAGAAAATCTTGAATCCACAAGAAGAAAGAAGAAAACTTCCAATGAATTTTTTTGAATAAATGAATAATTTAAATGAGTTTAATACCCTTTAAATAACCTTAAAAAAAACTTTAAAAATGTAATTAAAGAGTTCTAATCAATCTAGGAAATAAATTCAGAAAATTGCACAAATTTCCCGCACCCATCGACCTATCATTGACTAGTTAAAACAACTAAAACATGTCCAGAGATTTAAACAAAAATTTTTGCAATTTAAGACCTGTCTAATTGGATTTTGACTTGTCAACCTATCTAAATTAGCAAATACCAAACAACAAGCAATTTGGAATTTCTAGTGGAATTTTGACTCTTTGACTAGATTTATCGATCGGTCGACCAGCTTTATCAACCGATCAGACTATGTTGAGTGTGTTCAATTCTTCTTGGCTTTTTTTCTTCGGTCTATCTTAACCATGAACGAGTCCATGACCTGTTTTATATCAATCCCCTCCACTTCAAAAAAACTCATCCTCAAGTTATTTGTCAGATTCAGTTCATTATACTCGTACAAATCCGCTACGTTAAATGTGCATGAGATTTCCATATCTTTAAGAAGATCAACAACATAAGCACTGTCATTGATCTTATGGGGGATGGGTACTGGTCCAATCTTCTTGTTCTTCACTTATTGTACATCATGGTCAAAAATCTCTCTTCACGCAGATGAACCATCACGTTGTCGCCCATGTTGAATACCTTTAAATGCCTATGCGTGTCAACCTTCTCCTTGTACTTGTCGTTGGATGCTTTTAACTGGACCTGAACATCATAGTATACTATTATGATTTGGTCTACCGCAACACTCATGCCTAGGAGTTTGGGCAAGCAAACCAAATCAAGGGTGTATCGAGGTACTCGTCCGTACAAAATTTCAAATGAGGACTTGCTAGTGGAACAGTTCAACATATTTATGAATGCAAATTCTGTCTAAGACAATGCCAAATCCCACTGTTTGGGTTTATCACTCGAAATGCATCGTATATGGTTTCCAAGTATACAATTTACTATCTCGGTCTATCCATCATCTACGGATGATACACACTACTACCTCGATCTGAGGTGATGGATTTTGTGACCCCATGTAGCCGAAAAACTTCTCGAAAAAATAGAATTGCAATGTGCGTGGCGTCAAGAGTTTTCTTACATGGTATGAAATGGTTCATCTTGAAAAATCTGTCGACCACAACGAAGACAGAATCCACAACACATTGGATCCATGGGAGACCTAACAAAAAGTCCATAGACAAATCCTCCCGAGAGCCATCGGGGTCTAGCAATGGAGTGTATAATCCCATGTTTTGTGATCGCTCCTTGGATGTTTGACATGTGTGACACCACTGCACTACTCTTCCCACATCCCATTTTAGTTGTGACCAATAATAATGTTCTTTCAGGAGAGCTATTGTCTTATCTCACCTTAAATGACCGTTGATTCCACTTCCATGTAGCTTTTGGATGATATGATCTTGTAATGAACTTCGGAGAATGCACAACTGATTTCCTTTGAAAAGGAATTGATCCTTAATGTGGAGGTCATTGGGCTAACCTTCATGGCATTTGATCCACGCGTCCTTGAAGTTTTTATCATCAACATATAGATCTTTAAAGCATTTAAACCTAAAAACATCATTGCTCATGGTGACTAACAAACTTGCGCGTTAGATAAGTGCATATGCAACCTTGTTCTTTTTCTTAGACTTATGCTTTAGCACAAACGTGAAGTCCTAGAAGAATGAAATCTACCTAGCATGCACACAATTCTTGTTAGTTTGGCTATTAATGAATTTGAGAGCTTGATAGCTTATGTAAAGAATGAATTCCCTCTTAATTAAGTAATGTCGCCAATATCGTAGTGCCTGAACTACCGCATACAATTTGAGCTCATACGTCGATCACTTTTTGTGTGCATCACTAAACTTTTACCTTTAGAAGGCTATTGGACTACCTTCTTGTAATAAACTCCCTCAATTCCAACATATGAAGCAACACATTTGACCTCAAATAGTTTATTGAAGTTGGGAAGTACGAGAACTGGGGTTGGGGACAAATCTTTACTTGATCTCATCAAAGCTTCTTTCAGCTTCGTCGGTCCATTGAAAATTTCTCTTCTTCATAAAATTTATAATCGGTGACACGATGGTGCTAAAGTTCCTTACAAATTGAAGATAGAATGTCATCAACAAGTGAAAACTCTGTACTTCATGGATGCTTTTTAGAAATGGCCATTTCCTGATGTCTCTCACCTTTTTTTTTCCATCCACTTGGATACCCATGAAAATCGTAACAAAGCCCAAAAGCAACAAGCTATCAGTCAAAAGGTTACATTTTTTCAGATTAAGATAACTTGTTTTTGGTGAGTACTTGAAGGAATTATTTGATGTGTTCCATATTGCTTGCTTTATGCTAACTGTATATCAAAATGTCATCAAAGTAGACCACTATGAATTGCCCCAATGAATGGCTTGAAAACTTATTTCATTAACCTTATGAATGTACTAGGCACATTCAAAAGACTGAAGGGCATGTCCAACCATTCATACGACCATTCCTTGATCTTAAAAGTTATCTTCCACTCATCACCCGGCCATATTCAGATATAATAATAATCGATCCTTAAATCTCATTTAGAACACCATCAAGCATGTCCAATATATTGTCCAGCTGTGGTATAAGAAACCTATATTTTATGATAATCTTCTTAATTGTTCGACTATCGACACACATGTGCCAATTCTCATCTTTCTTAGGAGTTAATAGGGTTGGTATAATGCATGGGCTCATGTAAGACCCGTATCCTAGTCCGTACTGTTTCGTTAACTCCCGCAATCCTTTCGGTCGAATTTCGGTGACCCGCGATCAGTTATTGGCGTTTGCGTGCTATCACGAGTCGTGTCTCATATATTAGAGTCGGCTCGACCCGAGACTTGTACTAGTGCAATCGCACCATCACCGCAGTTCCTATGCTGCGTCTCACGCGCCGAGGCGATACCCTGGTCAGGAGATGTGGGCCTGCGTCCAGTTCGAGGAAAATGTCGCGCGTTGCAAACCCAAGAGAATCTCTACGATGTGTCACATCCATCCATCAATCAATCAATCAATCCCATCATGTCAAGTACACATCACCTCTCACACCCTTCCCCAAGCAACCCCAAAGTCAAAAAGTTCTTACACAAGCCACCTTTTACTTACACACATCACTCTCTCTCATCACTTCTTACATCACTCTCTCTCATCTCTCTCATTTCTCCCAAAAACACCATGAGAGCAACTATCCAAGCTTCCATGGAAGAGTTAGATGTGGCCCACTTCCTACCTCCCATACCCACCATCCAAAGATCATCTAGACCATTGAATCACACCCATTCGAGCTCTAAATCGCATAGGCGAAAGAATGAATAGAAGATCAAATGTGGGTGCTTCTTTCTTTCTTTCTCTCTCTTTTTCTTTTATTTTTTCGGTGAAGCTTCATTATTTGTGGGTGATTTTATGATTTTTCAACCGTTGATTTTGTATATTTGAGGGCCCACATATGGTGGGACCTATCTTACTATATGTATTGTATAAAGAGGGACTCATAGTGGCGGGGTCCCTCCCATCTCCTCCATTCTCTCTCTCTCTTTCATATTATTTTTTTTTGGTTAATGATGAGGCCGTGTGGCCCACCTGGTTGGACCCCATCTAAATACATGTATTGCATCCGCACCGTCCACCAAGCAAGGCCACCTTGCTGACTGTCCTGCAGCAACGCCTTGTTACCCATCCTTGAGTGGACTCTGGATAAAGGGAAGACACCAATATCTGCTGGACTTTCCAGCTAGTGGACCACAGTGAAAATCCTCACCGTCCAGACAGATGGGACGGTGGGACCACGTAATGTATGCGTCTCACCTATACCGTCCATGTATGTTTTATCCACCGTCCATCTGTGGATGGTGGAGTCCGTTGCTGTATTGACGACAGCAAGTTATGTGGGTCTGATCCAAGGTATGGATCTCATCCACGCTATCCCTGCATAGCACGGTGCTGCATCCAGCACGTGTAACCCCAGCATGATGTATGGTTTCATCCAGCCATCCATTGGCCGGGATGGTGGAATCCACCGTGAATTTATGTATTTAATCAGCTCCGTTCATCTGCCTTGGACGTGGCCTGCCCCACACGTGTGGGCAGGTGGGCCCCACCTTGATGTAAGTGTTTTCTGTCGATGCCATCTGTAGCCCACCATGATACATGCATTTCATCCCTGCCGTCCAGGGGTTCCACAGGACGCGTGCCCTTCATCCTCGTCGTCCGTTCCATGCACCTGGACGTTGAATATTTATAAAATATTTCATTTTAATATATTATTACGGTGGGCCCTGAGGTACATGGGACCCACCTTGATGAGTGGCCTTACATCCCAGCCGTCCGTCCAGCACTCATGGGCGCTGGATCAGGTAGTTTATATATATATATATATATATATATATATATATATATATATATATATATATATATATATATATACGTTTGTTGTGGTGAGCACACGTGGGACCTATCCACACGTGTCACAAGTGTAGGGTGAGACCCACCTTGCTGTATATATATTGCACCGTCCATATTTGGACGGTGCTATGTGGAGCCCTCGCTTGATGCATCCGTTGCATCCAGGCCGTCCATGGCAGCCATGGACGGCTGTACAATGTTTGGACGGTGCTGAATGAGGGACCCACCACTGTATAAAGGGTTAGCTTGTGTACGTCACACCCTAGCTATATGGCTTCTGTGTACGACGTCAGCAGGTTCTGTGGGTGTGTGAGATCCACACCGTTCATCTGCATGGACCACACAACGTGTGTGGGTTTGATCTGCACTGCCCAACTGTCGGCCCACACATGAAATATGAGTTTTATCCCTGCTGATGCAGCCGTGGGGTCCACAACATGTGTTTATTCCCCACCGTTCATCTATTTTTGATGGAGGGATGCTGCCAGCTGCTGTTGCACGTGCAGCAGCAGCACGTTGGACTCCACCATGATTTATGTACTATCCACTTCATCCGTCCATCTGGTTGGTGGCAGACGGGCCCACCACTGATGGATGTATTTCATCCAAACCGTCCATTCATTTTATCGGGGCGATCCCACCGTGATACTCTCACACACATACACGTTTATATATATATATATATATAATATAATATATAATATATTAATAATGTCATTTGGTGGGCCACACATGTGGACCCACCACTACGCATCAGATCTGCACTGTTCAGATCATCGGACCCTCTGGACGGTGGTTTTCTCTGTGTCATGTTATGTTATAATATAATGTATGATAATATATTATATTAAATTACATATGTTAAGGTGGGCCACTACGTGGACCGCACCATGATGTATGTTGCATCTGCACTGTCCATTTGCTGGATGGTGCAGTAGCCATGACATCCAAGCCGTCTATCCATTTTCCGTGCATGTGGCCCCACCATGATGCATGTATTGTAGATATGCACTGGATGGTGGGGCTCACCTCGATCTATGTATTTCATACCTGCACTATCTACCCATTTTGATGGTGCAGAGTCCACTTGCTGCATGTGTTGGGTCCGCCTACACCGTTCAGACCCACCGTGCTGTGTGTGTTTCATCTATGTCGTCCACTTGTACGACCCACCATGATGTATGTTGTACCCCCACCTGTTGTGTATACGACGCTCATTGGTGCAGCCCATTGATGCGGCCCACTTATTGTATTTGAGACCCATGTGTAGGGCCGCATGCTGTGTATTGAAGCCCATGTGCAGGGCCCACCTATTGCGTATTTATGGCCCACTAGTGCGGCCCATTGATGCTGCCCACTTTATTTATCGAAGGCCCATCGGTGCGGCCCATTGATGCAGCCCACTTGATGTACACCCAGCCCATGGGCGAGGCCCAATGTGAAGTATTCGAGGCCCATGCGATGCGGCCCACTTGATGTGTAGATGGCCCTTACGTGAGACCACGAGCTCATTATATGTTTTGGCTCTATATGTAAGCCACTCCTTAGGAGCAATGTTGGTTAAATGTCCAAATTGATAAGCTGTGATGGTTAAATGTCCATATTGTGACCTTCCTTTAGGCCTGGGTAGGCTCATTTTCATCATCCTCTAGTGGGTCACCCCAAACAAATGGGCCCCATTGGTATTTCTTGGACTATCATCGGCCATCCATTTATAAACCCCGTCTTAAGACCGATTACGGATCGAGGCCGATTATCGTGATTGATTACTGATCGTGGCCGATTGTCGATTGACGTGGCCGATTGCTGATTCTGCTTGTCGTGGCCTATTGACCGATTACCGATCGAGGTCGATTATCATGACCAATTACCAATCGTGGCAAATTATCGATTGACGTGGCTGATTGTCGATTCTACTTATCGTGGCTGATTGATCGATTATCGATCGAGACCGATTATCATGACCGATTACTGATCGTGGCCGATTATCGATTGACGTGACCAATTGCCAATTCTGCTTGTTGTGGCCGATTGACCGATTCTGATTATCGAGGCCAATTATCGATCGAGGTTAATTATCGTAGCCAATTGTCGATTTCGATTGTTGTGGCTGATCGTCGATTTCGATTGCCGAGGCCCAATGTGATGTATATGCGGCCCTTATTTGAGGCCTGTCGTGATGTGTATCCAGCCCGTGTTTAAGGTCCAATGTGATGTATATGAGACTTATGTGATGAGGCCTATTGTGATGCATTTGAGGGCCAGGCGAAAGAGCGGCCGATTGTTGATACTGACTATGAGTATGTGACAATATAGCATCATGATACATGTCCATATGCATCATCTGCATGTTTGTTATGAGATGTGATTGACCATTGCATACGTCATTGGGTAGGATGATATGAGACTCCCTGATAGACGGAGGTTATCTCGCATGAGCGCACGATATGCACAGGATTGATGTATGATTGAATTGTATGACTCATGCATCTTGCATTGTGTGTTGTGATTACTATACGCCCTAGCGACATCAGGGTCGTAGCCTCCACAGGTATTTCGTGGATGGCCAGATGGGACACCGAAAAATCTGTTCTACATGGGGTGCTATAGATATCCCCGGGTGAAAGTTCCTAAACCCTCTTGGTTCCAAAGGTTGCTCCAACGTCTAGACCGAGTGGATAGATGAGCGTTGAGTGTCGATTACCAGATGGCTGTGCTCTCCACTGTGTCGTGGTCGGTTGGAAGGGGGTGCGCCTTACCTTCCTGAGATGAGGGGGCAATGCTAGGCTGAGTCTGACCAGTTCAAGGAATGGGTCTGCTATCGACGAGCCGGGCCCGATATTGACAGGTGGATAGTGAGGTCTCTTCCACTCACCTTGTTGCGCGTGATGGGGCGGCAATCTGGTTTGGAGTGTAATAGACCCCGGTGATATCCCAGAGAGGAACCGTATTGATATGTGGACTTATTGAGTAGGAGTTGCATGCTCATTCATTCATTCATTTACTATCCACTCGAGCTGGTGGTGCACAACTAATTGTTGTGTACCTTTGTTATGACAAGGATTTCGGTTGGACGCGCGACTAACCTGAGATCAGGAGTTTACCACATTGAGTCTGACTATCTAAATTTAAGTATGAGACTGGTTTGGATAGAAGTCTCTTGTGGTGGACCCCGTAGCCTGCGATACTACGTACTATCATCCCGACTTCACACCCCAGCATGGTCATTTCATTCGCATCGCATATTGCATGCATATGGCATTTTGGGTTGCTATTTCTGCACTTATATGGCCTAGATAGATTTAGCAAAATTTGTATATTGCATTGCATCCTCGGCATTTGATATTTGTCTCTTTATGACTCCTTATCGCATAACTATTCTATATTGCGTATTCTGATATTGATTAACTTATAGACTTGTCCATACTTCCGCTTACTCTGTTATCATGTGATTTATATCTTGTCAGTATTTCTGCTTACTCTGACAATTCCTGCTCTTGTCAGTGCTTCTGCTTATTCAAACATTGTATGATTTATGGATTACTAGTTTTTCGATATTGTATGATTATGACATTGTATTGAATACTTGTACTTACCTTGTGCACACACTTACACCACCCTCTAAGCTTTCTATAAGCTTATGCACGATAGATGCATGCAGGTGATGTTAGATGGCAGCAATGTTGAGCTTGGAGCATGCAATGGTCTTCTGGAGCTTGACTTTCTATTTATATATTTTCCTTTCAATGTTGTAATCAAATGATTATATTAGTGGATATGTGATGATGATGTTGTCTTTGCGAATTGGATAATCTTGTTGTTATGCTTATTACTAGTTAAATGTATATATATAATAATAAAAAAAATCCTCCTTGTAGCATCCCAGGATCGAAATCTGACATATGAATGTTAGGAGCCGAGAATGGGGTACTACGGAGGCTATCGGCATTGGATTCGGCGATCGGGATTCCTATGAATCCAATTTTCAGGTTTGGGGCATGACAGTTCATGCTTTCTTGGATTAGACCCTTACGAATCAATTTCTCCACTTGTCCTTTCAGAATATCGCACTCCTTCGAACTCATTCGATAGTGAGGAAAATTGGGTCAGCTGGACTTGGGGAAAATATCGATATAATGTTGAATATCTCGCATGGGAGGCAATACATCGGGAAGGTCGTCGGGCTAAATTTATTTGAATTCATGTAACAAGAGTTTTAGTTTCTTAAAAATGATGGTGGGCTCAAGTTATTTCCCCATTATGATTAACACATAAGCTTGTCTCGTCTCTTTGGATTCCTCAACTTTAGAGGTTTTAGGTGGCTCCTCTGGATCCATATGGGATAGTATGGTTTTTTGGCCATCCTTGATGAAAATGTATAAATTATCCCATCCTCTATGAATGGTGTCACTATTGGATTTCCATGATCGACCGATTTGAATGTGACAAGCCTCCATGTTGATAACACCGCATACTACTTGGTCTTTATAATGTTTGCCAATTGAAAAAGATATAGTACATTGTTCAATTATCTTCGTCTCACTGACTTTCTTAATCTAACCGATTATATAAGGGGAGGGATGATGCTCCGTTTTCAATTACAACTTCTCCACCATGCCTTAGAGACGATGTTCTCATTTCTCTCGCTATCGATGATCACATCACAAACTTTTTGAATCACCGTACATCTTGTTTGGAAGTTGTGTCGCTATGGATGTACTTCATTCCCGGGTACATATAGTAGATGTCTCACGACTAACGACTCACCATGATCCTAAGGAATCCAATCAGCTTCATCATCTTCACCATTCACATCATGCCCTAACTCATCATCTTTCAAGTCTTCTTCTATGTTCTCAGCGCCACTATCATGAATGGTGAGGTTTTCCACTTATCGTTGAGGGAAGGTGTTTGATAAGTGACCCAGTTAGCCACGTTGATAGTAGTGGTTAGACCGTGGCCAACCATAGGGGTTTGAGATCCTGCTCGGTCCAAAAACAATGATTGTTGTTCTTTGGGGTGTAGATGGACTACCCCCATGTCATGGCTCATGGTTATAGGAGGTTGAGGACGCTCTCCTACTGGTTCCTTTCATTTGGCTAACACTGAATCTTACATGGGACCCATCATAGGGGGCTAAGTCGAAGGATAAGGTTGAGTAGGGACCCTTAAAGCTACGTTTCTGCCATACCTATCAACTAAACTGCTTCATCTACAATCCCAACTTGATGCATCTGAATTCAATCCTGAATTGTCAATTGTAAACCACCTATGAATTGTGTTACCTTTTGTTCCACGTTGCCAACCATAGGAATTCTTTAGTGTATTCTCTGACAGTCCAATTCGGCCGTGTCGATAATTTTGGTATTCTTATAACAACATCTATTCGTCCACCAAGGCCACCTCCATGTAGCTACTGAATAATCTACTCCCTCAGAGAACTTTGGGGGATACATAATCAATTCCCTTTGAAGAGGAAACCGTCTTACATATGTAAGTCATTGGGATGACCTTCCTGACAGTTATGGCACTACACTACAATCGCAGCGAGCGCATACGATTGATATACCAGCCCTTTCACCAACGGAGTGCCAGTGCGAGAGGACCCATATACACGCTAAGGCTCCCCCTGGAATCGTAAACCCAGACATGAAATCTGAGGCCAGAGGTGATTCTCCACCTCCTGAGGTTATTCCATCAGGCACACCTTCACACTTTTTTCAGCCAGGGACTCCCTTAGACCAAGCTTTCATGGATGCGCAGGCCGAAATAGTGGCATTCACAGCCTTTAGGCAGATGGCGGCGGTAATACAACAACAATAGGTTGTGTTCATGCACCAGCAGTAAGCAGAACATGCCGTTATGATGGAGGCCCTTCGACATAGGAACCATGGAGCAACGTCGCGAGGAGATGTTTGGGACGCAGACATATTTAAAAGGTTCCAGAGACTCCAACCACCTACATTTGAAGGGGCACCCGACTCGGTACAAGTAGAGCATTGACTGGCTAGGGTCACAAAGATGATGAAGCAACTGGAGTGTTTAGACACCCAGATGGTTAACTTAGCTACGTACCTCTTGGAGGGAGAAGCGGAGAACTGGTGGAAGAGTGTGCAATGGGGTGTTCCACTTGTGTATTCATGGACGTGGGAAGGACTCAGGACAAAGTTCTTGGAGAAATATTTTCCCCGATTGTGTAGGAACAAGAAGATAGGCCAGTTTTTGAAGTTGGAATAGGGCAACATGACCGTAGCCCAATATGAAGCATGGTTCAACGAATTCTCTCGCTTCATACCTAAGTCCCTTGAAGACATAAAATACAAGCTGAAGAAATTCAAAGAAGGCCTCCGACCGGGGATCCAATCCCCATTGTGCACGTGGGACTTTGAAGACTTTGCCAAAATGGTAGACAAGGCCATGCGTGTCGAGAAGGATTTTGAGCGCACAGTACGGATGCATCCCCCGGCTAGGGACCCCTCCCGCAGGCCAAGGCAGGCACCTCCCGCTCCACTAATGCCAGAAAGGTGATTCAGGACCATACCAGCTACCGCCCCACTGGCACTTGTGGCTAGCCGTTGTGACTATTTTGGGAGAGATGGACATATAGTCCATTTCTGGTACAAGAGAATGGGTGATGAGGGCTTTACGCCTCCACCCAAGGGATATCGTCCCCCTCCCTTCCAGGCAGCGGTTAGGCCAACAACGAGACCACAAATACCCAGGGCCGTATCCCCAGTACAGGAGAAGAATCCCCCTGCCCGTATGTATGCTGTCTCCACTGCTGAAGCTGGAGGAGAATCATTCGAGGAAATACATTGTATGACTCACATCAACGGTACCCTTGTACTCATCTTATTCGATTCTAACACAATGTTATCTTTTATAGACTCTGCTATTGTGACAAAATTAGAATTGGATATAACTTGATTGCATGCCCCTAGTAGTAGTATCTCCCCTATGGGTAAATTCATTGAAATGAACAAAGTGTGTAAAGCATGCCTCCTAATCCTCACAAATCATGAAGTAGTTGTGGAGATGATCGTTATGCCCGTCAGACAAGTTGATGTCATCCTCAGCATGGATTGGCTTTCATAAGTTCGGGCAGTCATGGATTGTCTCGACAAGATGGTCATTATATCCATCCCCGGACGGGCCTCCTTTACATTAGAGGGAAGAAATAGGCATAATGCATTTGAGCACTTGCAAGTTCTGGGTGAACCAGAGTTAGTTGAGACCACCATTAGCCCGATACCGCTAGTACAGGATTTTCCTGAAATATTTCAAGATATACCAAGGCAGCTCCTTAAACGAGCAGTAGATTTCTGCATAGATCTCAAACCAGGAACTGCTCCTATATGCTTACTCTCGTTTCACATGCTTCTTTGTGAGATGGAAGAGCTTAAGAATCATATCGACGAGTTATTAACTCAAGGTTTCATTCGCCCCAGCGTCTCTTCATGGGGACCACCAGTCCTCTTCGTAAAGAAGCAGGATAGATCAATGTGTCTCTGTATAGATTACAAGAGACCGAATGAGGTAACAATAAAGAATAGATACCCACTGCCTCGCATCGATGACTTGTTCGATTAGCTCAAGGGTGCCACATATTTCTCTAAGATCAACCTGCAGTCAGGGTGCCATTAATTGAGAATCATGTATAAGGACATTCCCAAGATGGCATTCAGAACCTGCTACTGGCACTATGAATTTTTGGTCATGTCCTTTGGTCTCACCAATGCCCCGACAGTGTTTATAGACTTGATGAATCAGGTATTCATGCCATATCTAGACCAGTTCATGATCGTGTTTATCAACGATATTCTAGTTTATTCTGAGAGCCGAGAGGAGCGTGAGTAGTATCTGCGCATGGTCCTGAGTACCCTAAAAGAAAATAAAATATATCCTAAACTGATCAAATGCGAGTTCTGGAAAGAGGAAGTCAAATTTCTAGGGCACGTGGTAAAGGCTGAGGGCATAAAAGTTGATCCCGCTAAAGTGGAAGCAGTTTCGAACAACCCTCCACAGTCACCGAAGTTCTAAGTTTTCTAAGAATGACAAGATATTACAGGCACTTCATCAAGGAATTTTTAAGGATTGCGCAGCCACTTACTCAGTTGACCAAGAAGGGCGCTCGATTAATGTGGGAAGAAAATGCTGAAGTGGCCTTCCAAGAACTTAAGTTGATGCTGACATCCACACCGGTACTTACACTCCCAGAAGGAGAGGAGAAATTTGTGGTGTATAGTGATGCATCAAAGTTAGGGTTGGGGTGTGTACTAATGCAAAATGACAAAGTGATCGCTTATGCTTCAAGACAACTGAAGAAGCATGAAGAGAATTACCTGACACACGACCTATAGTTAACAGCAGTAGTCTTCACCCTGAAGATATGGAGACACTACCTCTATGGGGAGAAATTCTAGTTATTCTGTGATCACAAGAGCTTGAAATACATATTTACATAGAATGACTTGAATATGTTCCAACGTCGGCGAATAGAGACTCTTAAAGACTTCAATTTGAGATAGCTTTCCATTCGAGTAAGGCAAATTCGGTCGCGGATGCCCTGAGCCGAAAAAAGAAGCATGAGCTATTGGCCACCTTAATGATCAAGGAGTGGGAGATGATGGAATTTGTCCAATACTTCGATGTCCAGCTTACGCTCGATGATCCAGATGCCTACATAGCCCTCTTAACTACAAAGCCAACCTTGGTCCGTCAGATCGTATTTATACAAGATCAGGACGAGTGGCTTAAAAAAATGAAGGGAAAATGCAAAGGTGAAGAAATATCCGATTGGTGAGTTAGGGGCGACAACGACCTTCGATACCTGGGACGTATATGTGTGCCGAATGTTGTAGACTCAAAGATGGCAGTGATAGTGGAGGCGCATCATTTTAGACTAGTCATACATCTTGGAAGCACCAAAATGTACAATGACGTGAAGAGATAGTACTGGTGGAATAATATGAAGAGGGACATTGCCGACTTTGTGGCAAAGTGCATGGTGTGCCAAAAGATAAAGGCTAAACATCACAAACTTGCGGGTCTCCTTCAACCTTTACCCTTAGCAGAATGGAAATTGGATAGCATCTCCATGGATTTCATATATGAATTTTTGAAGACGTAAAGAAAGCATGACTTGATATGGGTTATTGTTGATAGGCTGATGAAGTCTGCTCGATTCCTCCCTATACGCACCACCGACTCGACCGACGATCTAGCAAAGTTGTACATCAAGGAAATTGTTCGGTCTTATGGGGTACCCCGCGAAGTAGTGTCAGACCAAGATTCTCGATTTACTTCCATATTCTGGAAGAGGCTGCAGGAAGAATTTGATTCACCCTTTCAGTTTGCTCATTTTCCTTTTGAAAAGGAGAGAATTTCTCTCTTCTTTCATTTTTCCTGCCAATAGAGGATTTGAACGAGTGACACAATGGCCCACCACCATACCACTTCACCTAGATTGGGATCGTCCATCAAGATGGTCTTGCCTGGGCAACCAAAACCACGTTTTACTTCCGTAGCCATGCATGCCCACATACACAAGCATGAGCTCAAGTAGCGTAGGGACATGCACGATTGCTTCAAGATGGGATTTTGCCACACTAGAGATCCGTATGCGCCTTCTCCCATGAATCTCAACCCTTCGTCTAGTGTAAATCCCGAACTTTCTTTTGGTGCCAAGAAAAGAGAAGCATACTGCTAATGGAAAAGGTGGTCAACTTTTTTCCTTTTCGGGAATTCATGATGGGTCAATCTGAGCCTTCCACCTAAGCTCCAAAAACAATCCCAACCGTTTGAGGTAGGGCAACCCACTGATTAGCCGTTAGAACTAGTGGAGCTGCGAGAAGTTCTCCGTCTGCATGAGAAAAACAGCCACGGTGGGGAAATATCGCGAGTCGATCGAATGGCTATCAGTGATGGGATTAGTGGCCCCCACAACAATCATGGGACCCATCCGGTCCCTCTAGATGGTTTGGATGGATAAGAAGGACAGTCAATGGAAACCCACCATTAACAGGCTACCCATCTTCTTCGTTCAGCTAAGGAACCCACCTCGATGTAGTGGGCTCCATTTCCAGATCAAAGACGATCGTCAAATGGGCTATAGCGATGAGAAATCCATCTCATTGATGGACACTACCATGCAAGACAGAGAGAGAGAAAGGAGGCCCAGGACACTATTATCGAACTTGACTGTTCGTAAGGAGGGAAGGAGCGGCCATAGGCTAATCCTAGACCAATAAATAGGGCTCTATCTCCTTGAGATTCCCACCAAGAAACTCGAAGAGAGAGAGAGAGAGGGAAGGAGAGATCGAGTGTAGGTGAAACTTGGTACCGCACTGCACTAAGTTGACCCGTTCGAATCGAATTAAATTGGATCAATGTAACCCGTAGACACCACTGTGAAGGAGAAAATTAGAGAGAGAGAGAGAGAGTGTGCGAGGAAAGAGAGAGTGAAGGTAGTTGGGTGCTAAACTTGGTGGCGCACTGCACCAAGTCGCCCATTCAAATCAGAATGAGTTGGGTCAGTGCAGGCTGGAAGCATCACCGTAGAAAAGAGAGAAAGGAGGAGGAGGAATTAGAGAAAATAATGGAGAGGAAATAGGAGAGAGAAGGGAGAGAAAGTGAATAGGAGCATCCTGAAATCTGTCTTCGAGATTTCCTCCTCTTAGACCCGAATCTGATGGTAACCGAATTGCTGGTTAATCTTTGAAAAGAACTGTGCACCCTGCAGCTGATCAAATAAATCATCGATCCTCGAGAGTGAAGACTTATTCTTAATCGTGACTCGGTTGAGCTTGTGGTAGTCCATGCAGAGCCTCAATGAGCCATCCTTCTTCCTGACGAATACTACGCGCGCTCCCCATGGTGAACAGCTCAGACGAATGAAGACTAGCTCACACAACTCATCCAACTGCTGCTACAGCTCCCGCAACTCCATTGGTGTCATAATATGGGGCCTCCGAGACAGGCACGGTACCACGCACAAGATCAAGTTTAAACTTAATATGTTGGTGCGGCGATAACTATAAAATCTCCTGGAATACGTCGGGAAAATCACAGACAATCAGCAAATGATCATTACTCATTGTTATGGACTCCTCTACGACACACGATATCAAATAAGATAGTGGCTCTCCTCTGGGCTTAGCGATGAACTAGAATTGAGGCAAGCCAGATATATAGAATGTGACAGTCCTCGCAGAATAGTCCAATACGACATTGTATTTGGGGAGCCAATCTATACCTACGATAACGTCGAACTCTGACATCGGCAAGACAAACAAGTCGACAGGCAAGAAAGTCTCTACCACCAAAATAGGGCAAGATGAACAGAATCGGCCTAGTACTGCGATCTTTCCCAAGGGTGTCAACACTGACAACCCCTCATAGGCAAACTTTATCGGTAACCTGGTCGAATGCTATAAGTCCTCAGATATAAAAGAATGAGATGCATCAGTATCGAATAGAACTCAATCAACGCAAGTGGAAACTGGAAGAATACCCTCAACAACCCCTCCTAACAACTATGAGTCTTGCTGAGCCACGTAGAATCTAGCCTGATCTGGCTGGGGAGGTTTCTGTCCCCTTTGAGGTTTTGTTGGGGCTATGACGACTGAAACTGCTACCTTTTCTGGTGCAGTCTTAAAGGCTGGTGTTACTGCTGCTATGGTGGAGGTTATTGTGGCACTCTCAGCTGCTATTGCTACTGAGGGTGGGGACACTCCCACTTATGGTGTCCTATCCGATTGCATCCATGATAGACACTAGGGAGCTGCCTCAGCGGTGGTGTTGGAGGTGCCACTGGTGCTTGGGTGGATGTGCAAGTTGCGTGCCTCTGCCGTGATTTGTGCTGTCTCAGCTGGGAGCCATTGCAGGGGGCCCTCCTTTTCCGGACTCTCTTTTGACTACGATCCCTCTGCAAACCATCCGACTCAGCCTCATAAACCTAGGCCCTCTGAACTACCTCCTCGAAGGCATGAAGCATATGGCCAACAACACGGCCCCTGAGACCATAACATAACCTGTTCTTAAAACAATGGGCCTTCCGCCCCTCATCATTAACCAAATACGATGCGAACCATGATAGTGCCACAAAATGGGCCTCATACTGAAATATTGTCATATCCCCTTACACCAGAGTCTCGAACTCAAGTGCACGCTACTACCGAATATGGTCTGGGAAGAACTTTCGGTCAAACCGGTCAACGAAATCCTCGCATGTCCATATAAAATCAGGTCTTACAACATGGGAAACAGGGGCCCACCAATGCTCGATGTCACCCTCGAGCAAATATACTGCCAATGGGAACCCACTGCTGGGTTGCTCACCTAGGTAGCATGTCCTACAAAAAGGAATAAGAGCCTATCAAGAGTTGCTACTATTGGGAACTGAATCGGAATGTTATGCACTCAGGACCTACTCGTCTTAAGTTCATAACAGATATGTGATGTTGTTCATAGTTATTATCAAGTTATGCTCTGATATCAACTCTTATCACACTCCAAATTCAGAAACTGGGGTCACAAAATTCCTGATCACCGAATCCGATGTTGACAGCCTCCATAGCACCCCCTTTTCAGCTCCCAGTACCCATATACTAGATTCCGATCCTGGGATCCTATAAGGAGGATTTTGATTATAAACTTTTTCTTTGAGAAGCATAACCACATGCATAACCCATAAACAATAACCACAACATCACTACATATCCACTATAATAAAAAAAACTTTGAGTACAATACGTGAAGGAAAAATATAAGATAGATATCAGAAACTCAAGAAGCTCAACTGCATGCTCTGCCTCAGCTCAACTCTAGCATCACCTGCACGCATCTATCTTGCATAAGCTTACAGAAAGCTCAGAGGGTAGTGTAAGTGTATGCACAATATGTGTCAAGTATGAATATCAGAGTAATGCGGAAGTACTGGCAAGTTCATGAATACTAAGTGAAAAAATTCTGGTAAGTCCATTAATGCTATCAGCCATAACAAGGCTATGCGATGCAAGGCCTACATGGCCAAATGTCATATGTAAGATGCAACGCAAGCACACCAGTGCTCAGTTGGATCCACATATCAGTATAGTTCCTCTCTGGAATATCACCGGGGTCTAGTACACTCTACTCTATCTTACCACCCCATATAAGCGCATAACTGGATAAGTGAAGAGACCTCACTATCCACCGGCCAATATCAGCCCGGCTCGTCGATAGCGGACCCATTCCTCAAGCTGGTCAAACTCAGCCTAACATTAATCCCTCCCTCGAGTAAGTAAGCCTAGAGATAAGTATTTTCGGTATCTAATTTTGTCATTCACGTTATGCATGTAGAGGCCACAACCCTGATATCACTAGGCATATAGTAATCATATCACACAAATGCAAGGTGCATGAGTCACATTATCCAGTCATACATCAATCTTGTGCATACCGCGCACTCGTGTGGGGCAACTCCATCTCTCAGGGAGTCCCATAACAATTCGCCTAATGGCATATGCTATGATCAATCACTCATCATATCAAGCATACATATAATGCGCATGGGCATGAATCATGAAGTTATAATAAGCATATTCTATGGTGATGTTGTACTCTCCTCATATCAAGGATGGGCTAGATGGCCTACTCGTATCGAGAATGGGCTCAAGAACAAGGAATGGGCTTCCTCATCTATTCTATCATGTCATGAAGAGGGCTCCCTTATGAAGGCTTGATAAGCACACAAGATGGGCTTCAAGGTTTGGATAATACTACTAGCATTAATGGGGCCCGAATGGTTTAGGGTTAGCCTAATAAAGTGAGATGGGTCATATTAATAACAGTGAGGGCCCAACGATTTGGGTTAGCTCACTAAGAGGAGATGATAATGGGCCTAACAACGGGCCTTAGGGAGGATTATAATGTGGACATTTAACCATCATTGCTCTTAGAATGTGAAAATTTAACCACTATTGCCCTCAAGCTGTGGCCCATTTAGAACCTATCTTATAATGGGGTCCATGGTCTTTATACTAAATAGGAAAATGGATGAGCATCATAAACATCATCACATACATCATAGTGGAATGACACATCACAATTGAGCCTCATCATATAGGTCTCATATGCACCACAATGAGCCTCATCACAAGGGCCTCATACGCATCAACATGGGCCTCACACAAGGGCCTCATGTACATCACAATGGGCCTCACACAAGGGCCTTACATACAATACATTGGGCCTCACACAAGGGCCTCATATACATCATCATGGGCCTCACACAAGGGCCTCATATACATCACATTGGGTCTCATATAAGGGACTCACATACATCACATTGGGCCTCATCACATGGGCCTCATACACACACAATTGGGCCTCATGAAACAGCCCATGATCTAGGCACAATGTGAGGATGGTATGTGTAACACATACATCATAGTGGGCCTATGGGGCAACCCATGATTCGGCAAAATGGATGGGCAACATATATGTACAAAGGTGGCCCTGTACATGCCAGATGGGCCTTGCATATGCTAAATGGTCCCCACCAGATGGACAACATGGATATACAATGCATACATCTCGGTGGGCTGTTTGCCCTGAACTATGTGGATAAAATACATCATGGTGGGCCGTTGCCCTAGACGGTGTGAATCATATACATCACGGTGGATCCCACCATCTTAAATAGCTGGACGGTGTAGATGATACACATACATCATTGTGGGGTCCACGTCCCACAACCAGGGACTGGATGGCGTGGAATAAAACACATTCATCAAGGTGGTCCCTCATCCAGCCTATCTAGATGGTGAGGATAAAACACTTGCATCATGTGGGTCCCACGTCCACGTGGCTAGTCGGTGTGGTAATAACACATATATCATAGCAGGCCCCACATGATCTGGACAGTCTGGATAAGACACGTCTGGTGGGTCTCACCATCCCACATGCGGACAATGTGGATACCACACACATACATCACAGCAAGCCCCATCGTCCCTACTTGTTTGGACAGTTGTCACGCCCCAAACTCAGAAATCGGGCTCACAAAATTCCCAATTGCCAAATCTGGCACCGACAGCCTCTGTAGGACCCCATTCTTGACTCGTAGCTCCCATTCTCCAGGTTCTGATCCTGGGATACTACGAGGAGAATTTTCAACATCAGTTTGATTCGTGATAAGCATAACCAAAGGCATAACCCACAAACAACAACCAAAAACTCCATTACATTTTCACTATGATAAAAAACTTTATAAGTACAATGAGCATAAAGGGAAATACAATGATGATGAACAAAAGCTCCAAGATGATCTGCAAAGTGCTCCTGCCTCAGTACTGCTGCGCCCCAACGTCACCTGCACGCAACGGTCGTGCATAAGCTTATAGAAAGCTTAGAGGGTGGTGAAAGTGTGTGCGCAAGGTAGTATTATGATCATGAATTATCAAAGTAATGCGGAATATGCTGCTAGATCCATGAATACCATAAACCGTACCAAGGCTATGTGATGCAAGATATGAATGATGTCGGCCATACCAAGGCCATGCGTGTGAGATACAACTCAAGCATGCGAATCCTCATCTAAGTCCACATATCAATACAATTCAAATCTAAGATATCACCGGGGTCTAGTACACTCTAAACCAGATCGCCGCCCCATCGCACGCAATAAGGTAAGTGGAAGAGACCTCACTATCCGCCTGCCAATATCGAGCTCGGCTTGTCGATAGCGGAACTATTCCTCGAGCTGGTCAAACTCAGCCTAGCTTTGCCCCCTACTCTTGGGCGGGTAAGGTCGCACCCCCTTCCAACCGACCATCGACACAGTGAAAAGTGTGACCGTCTGGTAATCGGCACTCGATACTCCTATACCCACTCGGTCTAGACGATGGAGCAACCTCTTGGTACCATAAGGGTTTAGGGCTTTCACCCAGAGATATCTATAGTACCCCATGTAAAATAAAATTTTTGGTATCCAATTCTGCCAACCACGATGTGTTTGTGGAGGCTACAGCCCCGATGTCGCTAGGGCGTACAGTAACCATATCACACAATGTGAAATGCATGAATCACACTATCCAATCATACAGCAAATCCTGTGCGTATCGTGCGCTCATGTAGGGCAACACCGCCTAATCGGGGTCCCATAAATAATCTGCCCGAAGGCATATGCTATGATCAGTCACTTCTCATATCAAGCATACATATGATGCGTATGATCATGAGTCATGGAACTATAATAAACATGTTATAAAGTAATGCACTATCCTTACAAAGCAGATGGGCCTAGACGACCTATACACAACAAGTACGGGCCTAAAATGGGCCTTAAGGAGAGTCGTAATGTGGACATCCAACCAACATTACACTCGCAATGTGGACATCAAACCAACATTGCTCCCAAGGCACGATCGTCGTAAACATCGTTACATAATCTGTGTGGGGCTCACACATTGGAATGGACCTTAGGTACATCCCATTGGGCCTTAAATACATCAAATGAGCTATATCATATGGGCCTTTTATTCATCAAATGGGCCACATCAATGGGCCACACTAATGGGCCTTATGTGCATTACAATGGGTCATAAACCGTGGGCCTTAGATTGTATCAAATGGGCCTAATCTCATGGGTCTTAGATGTAATAAATGGGCCACACCAATTGGGCCCCATATTTACATCAAATGGGCCTCAACCCATAGGCCCTAGTACATCTCAATGGGACTTAATCCATAGGCCCCTAAAAAATCAAATGGTCCTAATCCCATGGGCCTTAAATGCATAAAAATGGGTCTAATCCCATGGGCCTTAGAATACATCAAATGGGCCTCGACCCATGGGCCTTACATATGTATCAAAGTGGGTCTCAACCATGGGCTGTAAATACGTCGAATGACCCCATGACATGGGCCTTACATCCACATCAAAGTGGGCCCCAATAGACTACTATAAAGGCATTAAGATAGCTTCATAACATGCCAAGGTGGGGTCCACTTGGACTATGGATCTGGCTCATTTTCTAGCTCATGCAATAAAATGAGCTTTTAAAATAGATAGACAGTTTGAATACAACACATGCATCAAGGGTAGGGTCTACTGACCTATGGGCCTAACTCATTCTTTAGCTCATGCCCAAAATGAGCTTTCAAAATAGCTGGACGGGTTGGATGCAACATGCATCATGGAGGGTCCCACCGTCCAGGTATGGATGGTGCGGAATAAACACATAAATCAGGGTGGATTCCACCGTCCTATGCTGTGGACGGTGGAATGCAACACATGCAACATGGAGGGTCCCACCGTCTTGGGTTCCACCGTCTGCAGGACGGTGGTAGTATAACACATGCATCACTGTGGGCTCCACATGGGGCCCACCATAATATATATTTTTTCATCCAACCGGTTGGTAAGGTCACACGGACCTAGATGAAAGGGAAAAATAAATTTCACCTTGACCCAAAACTTTTGTGGCCTATAAAAAGAATTTTAATGGTAGAGGTTCAGTCCCGCTGTTTCCTATGGTGTGGGCCACCTGAGATCTGGATCGACCTGATTTTTGGAGGGGACCCACCTTAGGGGGTGGTCCGCCTCATGTATGGAGTGGATATAAAATATCCCGAGCGCAGGCAGCGCCTGCTGCCTTCTGACAGCAGCAGTGCTGCTGCTTCCTTTCTTCTTCTTTTTTTTTTTTTTAATTTTTCTAGGAAATTTCACATGTGGGTCCTACTCCTTGAAAATCTACACCGACCAACGGATTTAGGGGCTCAAAATACACTGAAAAAGTCCAATGTTCAGCATTTTTGGCGTGTAGATACAACAAGGTGGGTCTTAATATCTTTGAATGGTAAGAAACACAATTTTCTACGGTATGGCCCGCCTGATTATCTGATTGACCTCATTTTTTGGCTCAACGCCTAAAATGGCCTGAGGAAAAGGATGAATGGCGTGGATTTAATACATACATAAAGGTGGGGCCTATATGAGTGGCCCTTCCTAAGAGCGTAAATAAGCTCATATTTTTGTTTCCAATTTACGTCCAGGGACGTCCCTAGACGTGGACGGTCCATGTAAAAACAAGGTGGGCCTTGCTTGGGTGGGCTACTCACGATAAATGGTATAGATACAATACATATAAAGTGGGCCCCCACTTAAGGATCACTTGGATAAAATACATATTGCATGGTGGGGTCCATCCAAGTGGGCCACACCGCCATATCACCACACACAAAAATAATTAAATAAAAGAGAGGGAGAGAGAGAAAGAGAGAGACATCGGCAAGGATGGAGGGGCCCCGTCACTATAGGTCCCTCTTTGATACAAGGCCTAAATCAAGGTGGGTCCCATCACACATGGGTCCATTGAAATTAAAAATCAACGGTGGAGATCCTTTCCCCACCAATATGGATGGTCTAGATGACCTACTTAATGCAAGAAAATAAACATCATGATGGGGTCCATGGAGAATGGCCCCATCACGGAATGATCATGATAATCAAAGTGGACCATCGGCCACATCTTAGGGTCCCAAGTGAGATCCAAACCATTGATTGATTGGCCTCACTTGGTCCATCTTGAAAATATGAAAAACTACTCTTATTAATCACCCACCGTTCAATCTTCTTGCTCTTATGGGTTCCTTAACACCTTAGCTTTGATTCCAACGGAGAAGATGAGGTTTGGATGATTGAGATGGGAGATGAAGGGATAGGAAAGGTGGGCTACAGTTGGAGTTTTGAAAGAGAGGGAGAGGCTCATACGTATGAAGTTTCTCTTGGTTGGATTTTGAGTTTGAAAATGAGAGAGAGAGAGTTATAAAGAGAGAGGTAGATAGATGGGTGATGGAGTGATGGATGTGGTGGTGATGGGTGTAAAAACTTTTTGACTTTTGTAGCCTTTTGTGTAAGAAAGGCATGGGCTTTGTAAGAACTTTTTGACTTTTAGGGCTTGCTTGGGAAAAGGGTGAAAGGTGATGTGTACTTGACATGTTGAGATTGATGGATTGATGGATTGATGTGACAACTCGTAGAGATTCTCTTGGATTTTCGAAGCGCGGTGTTTTTCTCGCACCGAACGTTGGCCCACATCTCCTGACCAGGGTATCGCCTCGGCGCGCGAGTTGTAGCATCAGAACCGCAGCGACGGCGTGATCGCTATGGTAAAAGTCTTGGGTTGAGTCGACTCGGGTTGACGGTGTACGAATCAGGGTCGCACGCAAATATCGATTAAGGGTCGAAGGTTGTCAGAATTTGACCGTTAAGACCGCGAAAGTCTACAGAATGGTACAGACTAAGATACAGGTCTTACAACAGTGGGGATACAATAGATACATTAGGTGGGTCCACACGTGTGACCCACTAGCTTGAATGCAAGCTGATATTTATGTTTCCCTTCGCCTAGGCCTGTCTAAACGGACAGGCAGCGGGGCTTGCCCGCTGGATAGATAGCGTGGATAACATACATCATGGTGGGTCACTGCCCCGGGATGGCGTGGATCGGATACATCATGGTGGGTCCACGTAGTGGCCCACTGAGCTTGGAATTAAGCTAATATTTGTGTTTTCCTTTTCATCCTAGCCTGTGTGACCGACTGGCCACACAGGCCCAAAAATGAGCAGTAGTGGCCTAATTTGCTGGACAATGGGCATCCTACTGGATGGACGGTTTGGATATTACATGCATCAACAGGTGGCCCACACATCACCATTGAAAGAAGGGAAAGAGAGGGAGAGAGAGAGAAGATTGACCAAAGGGAGGGGCTCCGCCACTATGAGTCCCTCAAAAGATCTAAACTATGCAACATGATCATCAAATGGGTCCCATGTATGCATGAGTCCTACATCTAAAAATCTGAGGTGGGGGTGCTATCCCCACCATGAAATCAGGGTCTAGATGACCCATCAAAGTTATGGATTGAATGAAACATCATGATGGGGTCCATGGAGAATGGCCCCATCATGGCTCATGCATGCAACAAGGGTGGGCCTTTGGCCACACCCAAGGGGTCAAGTAGAATCTTCACCATTGATTGGTGGGTTCTATATGCTTCCATGTAAGAAAATCAAAGATCTAAGGAAGAAAATGGAAGATCTACTCCTAGACATAGCACCCACCTCAAATCTCCTTCTTTTGCTTCCATCCTTAGGTTCTAGTGCTTCAAAAGAGAGGATTTAATGGTTGTGATAGGCTTGAGATGGTTGGATTGGGAGGAATAAGCTTGAAAGAGGGCTGGATTTTGGGATGGATTTCTCTCTAATGGTGGGACGTCCAAACTCCTCTCTAGCTAGGAATGAGGAAGAAAGGGAGGGAAAGAGAGAGAATAAGAGTGGAATGATTACTTAGTTAGGTAATGATTGCTCATGGGTAGGTTAGGTAATGATTGCTCATGTAAGGCATGCTTTCCATCATGAGGTGTAAGAGGCATGGGTGGTGATGTCATCGTCATGATTGTTTTGTAAAGTCCTACTTTAACTGGAATCTTATGGCCTAGCAACTCGCAGTCTGTGACCATATCTCCTAGTCTAGGTATCACATTGGTGCACTAAATGCGGCGTTGGAAATGCAGCGATGGCACGGTCGTAATGGCATAGGTCTCGAGTTGAGTCGACTCAGGTTTACAGGATGTGACTTAGGGTCGCTCGTAAATGCTATCTATAGGTTGCGGGTCGCCAGAATTCAATGGGGTGGATCGCGGGATCCCAAGGAATGGAATGATACTAGGACACAAGCCTGATATGTGGTATGACAATTCATGCCTAAAGGATATTTATGAAATGCATGCTTGTAAACCTTGAACCATTACACTGTCTTCCTAAATTAGCTGCTTACAAATTGGAATAATAATAGCTGAGATTGATCATGGATTCATGGCACTTCCATTTTTGAATGGATTAACTATTTGAAAGGTCTATTATCTTATTAAGGATGAGCCGACTGTTTGAAAGGCCCATCCCCTATCATGAATGAGCTAACTGTTTGAAAGGTCCATTCATTGCTAAAATGAACCAACTATTTGAAAGGCCCACTATCTTACTTGAACAAGTTGACTATTTGAAAGGCCCGTTCCCCTACAGCTTGAATGAGCCGTCTGTGTGAAAGGCCCATTCTCTTGCCTTAATGGATTGACTGTTTGAAAGGTACATTCTCGTAGCTTAACTGTTTAAAAGACCCATTCTCTTTCCTGAATGGATCGAATGTTTGAAAAAGGCCCATTCATGTCTAAGTGAGCTGACTATTTGAAAAGCATACTACCTTACAAGTTGAATGAGCTGACTGTTTGGAAGGCCCATTCCCTTGCATGAATAGACTGACTGTTTGAAAGGTCCGTTCATTTGGCCAACTGGATGTGCCTCCCCAGTTGATGTGCACTCATGCATCATGCACTTAAATAAGATCACATTGTGGATTGTTTTGTATGTTTTATTATCCAGAACTTTTCTTAACTAATGCAGTAGTGTGAAATCTTAAAGGGTTCCCACTAAGTTGGCCACTCATCCTTTGAATATATAACTATACAGATGATGCAGGCGTAGATGAGGGTGCTTATGGTGCAGACTTAGTTGTAGATCCTACAAGATTGGGAGAAGACTTCTATGAAGAGGAGCCCCACCAAGAGGTAGTAGAATTTTATGGGCTCAATTAATAGTTGCATTTACTTTCTTCCTAGTTATTGACTCTTGAAACATTTGAATCTTATGGTTTGTACTAATAGTTCCCAATTAAGTAGACTAGGATTCTAATATGATTTGCTATGAAATGGTTCTCCATGTTTGCTTCTAGATTCGTCGTACTCTGATTACTGTAAAACGCTACATGTGTGTGGCATCCTTAGTTAACACCCGGGTTTTCGAGGTTCGAAAAGTCGGGGTGTTACATGAACATTCACCGCATCATATTAGTTTAGGTTGTGTCGACTTAGGCGTTGTGATCGCATGATATTGGAGTATTGACATTTGCGAATATGACATCGAAGTCACTTATGAGGGAGCGTTGGATTGTGAGGGCATGCATCATCTCATGACTGCGGGCCCGTGCATTAATAAGAGTATTTAGTAACTGGGTGTTTAAGTTGCTTTATGTAACACCTCGAACTTGCCAATACCCGAGTATTAAAAGTTCTCAAGTATTACTATGAAGTTTAACTTAGTATGTACGTATGTACGATGCCAATTTAGCTATCATAACCTTACATCTATTCTCCAACATGAATCTGACCATTAAGATAATCTTCATCCATGGATCAAGCCATCCAACCACTGATTTTAAGACAGGATCATCATATATATAAGTATCCTCACTTGTCCATTATAACCATCTTCTCAGTCAAATATTCACTGCTAGATAGAGACATTTGACCATCCACTTTAATTTTGGACCACTCGATCGTAGTAAACTAGCTACTTGATCTTTACATCCATTTGTACAAGCATCGGATTGAGATTCTGATCTGTTTATCTTGTTCACCACCTATGAATATGCTTGACACCATCTATGAATATTCTTGACCCACAATAAAAAATATAATCTGAGAAACTTACACATGTGAACAAGTCACCTGAATCTAACGGTATACATCTCCTACCTCTTGATCACTCAAAAAACCCACTTTTGATCATTCATTTATAAAACTGACCATACGCCCACTTACATACATGATTAGAGTACTCACCATCAAATTTTTCTATTTTTAACATGTCATCTGACCATCCATTATATTGGTTGATATATGTACATTTCCTTAATTAATTTGGTAAATAATTCTTTATGCATAAAGATTTAGATATAACTTCTTTTGTAAGAATTAATTAGAAACGTGCCTATAATGATGTAGACCATTAGATTTCTCAAAACTCATATATCAGCAATAATTATGAAAATGCCATTAATGTAGACCCTTAAATTCTAGATCATATGGTTCTCACAATCTGTTTGATGTAAATTCTTATATCATGCATATGTATCATAAATTAACTATACGTGTTAAATTTAAGCCCTTATATCATTGTAAAAGTGACCCAATTGATAAATCAGCCCCTTAATAGTTGATTTTGGTCTCCATTGAGTGAAGAAACCTCGTGGGTAGTCATAGTAGGATATCTCCCTTCATATGAATGACTTGGATTGCCCATCATATGGATAGACCCTACTTTGGTAAGATTTTTCTTAGGCGCGAAGTTATCCTTTCGAGGCTTACCAACTCCTTATAAAGCTGGATCTTCCGATTTAACCACTTTCTCCCATCCATCACAACTCAAATTTGGACCACACTTTGGTCTCATATGACTATAAGGTTATACAAAATTTATACTCCGATATATGATCTTACATCATTGAATGTTGAAGCCAGTTTCTTCCTTTTGGCATAGTAGGTGAAATTTCAAATATAGGTCTTTTCCACCATCAATCAACTACCAAATTTTACCCAATCGTTTGCCTATCCAGATTATAATTTTTTTCTAAAAATTGAGCCCTACTTATGATGCATGGACCATTAATTAAGATCAAGTCCTTTTTGACACCGATTAGGAGAATTTTCAAGATAAGCTTATGTAAGGCTTCAATCTACTGTATATTTAGGCTCATGAGCCAACACGACCTGACTAGAGTGATGAGTGGAATGGATTTCCCAAAAATGCATCATAGTGGAACCCACCTGTTCCGTACAACCAAACTCCATGCTAAAACTTCCACCCAGGTGTAACTACACCAGTGAAAACTGTGCGCAGTAAGAAAACTTCTTTCGCACTTCGATTATGTTCAAAACATACACTACCTCCAATTCTTTCTCCCAAAGCAGCACGACCCAAGGAGGGTCACTCTCATTAGATCTCGGCCATTCATAGGCCATTCAACATCAAGAACAACCAGCAACAATCCCTGTGTGTGGTTTCTTGCTATTGGGACTGACTCAAAATGAAAAGTTAGAAGATGAGTTACAGAACTCATCTAGGCCATTCAGCATCAAGAACAACCAGCAACAAACCCTGTGTGTGGTTTCTTACCATTGGGACTGACTCGAAGCGAAAAGTTAGAAGATGAGTTACAGAACTCATCTAGGCCATTCAACATCAAGAACAACCAACAACAAACCCTATGTGTGGTTTCTTGCCATTGGGACTGACTCAAAATGAAAAGTTAGAAGATGAGTTAGAGAAATCATCTAGGCCATTCAATATGAAGGTCTAATGTCCAAGAGGATTTTCAAATCCAAACAGTAAAGTAGAACGGATCGAAGTGCATGGAATGAACTGGTTTCCTTAACAGTTTCCTACCGCGTGCAACTTTTGCATGAAACTCTCGCACTTGAAACAACTAACTTTAGGGATCTGAAGCTTTGATATAAGGGTCCATCAAGCATGGTATTATTCATCTAGACCATCCATAGAAACCAGAATGATGGAAAATAGTCTGGTATGAAATATACCATTGGGGAGTTCATTATCTTCTCCAATTTAACAGAAACTGTACATTCAGGTTACAACATGATTTGGAGATCGAGAATGATGAATAGATAGACCTCAAAGAGGTTAACCAACCCAAGAAATATAATCAACAATTGTTAGGAGAGAATGCACAAAACCTGACTCGAGTGGGACGTCCAAGCGCATCACGCGCAACCCATTCTCGCACGTTGTAAAACTCAGCGTTTGTTTAATGTTTCCCATCACGTATGCCCACTTCAAATCCTATATAACACTCCTCCCTACTTAAACAAATGCCCAACCAAAAGAATCAGATTCAAGAGAAAGAAAATGGAAGAAAAGAGAAGAAGAAGAAGAAGAAGAAGAAGAGTAAGGGAGAAAGAGCTTTTCCAGCCGAGTTAATTTAGTGGAACCATTAAGTCTAGCAATGAGTGAACCTGGTTTGGATCAATTCTAGATAGCCACTCTAAAAGATAAGTCCCCTAGTGAAGATCTTCCTTCTAGTTTTCATTGATGTCGAGTTCCGTTCAATTTTGAACTCATAACCATGTAAATTAATCAACTAGTGAGTCCAACTGAGTTAACTCAAAAAATAGACTCGATAAAGCGTTTATTGGGCTGGAGATAGGTGTTGAAGGAGGTGAGTTGTCCATCTAAATTTCTTTTTAGATCGCGAGTTGATGTAAACCCTAAATCATAAAGCAAACTCTAGAGTAAACTCTAACCATACAAGTTTTGTGATCTATGGTAGAAATTGAATCTAAAGTACATTTACAAACATCTAGCAAAATTAGAAAGCAATCCGATGACTAGAGGTGAGGGTTTTTCCTTTAAATCTTGCAATAATTTGATTTGATTATCTTATTCTTACATCGTTGAGTTTTATTATTGTGAATCATCACCTTATGAAGGACTGTTACATAATTTAAATTATCACATAATTACCTTGCCACACAAGTATCGTGTTGGAAATCCCACCCTAGTGATTTATATAATCATCGTGGATGTAATGTGTTTTGGGTACACTACGCCAAAATCACGGATTTATGACGGACCAAATCCGTCGCTAATATGAGGAGAGCGATGGACTTCAAATCTGTCAGCCAGTCAACTAGTTCAGAAATTAGCGACGGATTTGGTCTGTCACTAAAATATTTGTGAATTAAAAAAAAAAGTCAGATTTGTTCATATTTTTTTGAATCTCACCCCTAATAGTTATTCAAAAAATAATTCACATAGGGATGACATTGAGAAAATAAAAGAGTAACCGAGTCATAGTTCTCTCATTTGTAAAAGATAAGATTGAGAAAATAAAAAAGTAACTTGAAGCAAATCAGTTTCTCGAATGTGAAGGATTCCCTCATTTGCAAAAGAGGGGACTAAGGAAACCAAAAAGTTGAGGATAGGAAAATCTCCTGAGGTGTGATGGTTTCCCTCGTTTGCAAAAGACAATACTAAGGAAATTGATTTCCTTTTCTACAAATTCCCTAGAAAAGGCTGATTTCCCTTTCCTCTCTTAGATCTAGAAAAAACAAAAATGAAACTGTTTCTTCTCCACTGTGTAATGGAATCTACTTTACTCCTATACTTTGTATAATATAGTACTTTTTTGTTTGTTTAAATAGAAGTCCCTATTTATTCACTCAATAAAACACTTACCTCTTTTGCAAGCGATAGGAGTTTCTCAGAAAAAGAAGAATTTTCAGAGTCATAACCAAATGATCCTAGAGGCAGGATCCCTGGAACAAAGCATGCTAATTCATCCATTTGCATATATTTTGAAATGTAGCACTCAAAACTCCACAAAATAAGATAATTTAATAGAGAACTATAGTAGACTTAACACTCAAGCAAGAAGTTACCTTGTGAGACAGAGAATCACCATTTTTCTCACAAATGTATGAGAAAGAGGATGGCTTGGTTTTCCGGACCAAGCTCACCAGACCTTGCATTGATGTTTCCCTTTCTTTGTTTATATACACTTTCATTAAATAGCAAGGTCATCAAGGTTGTTGATTTTAAAACACGAAGCTAGAAATATGTTCTGGTAGTAGAAAATGAATCAAAAGGGATTCTAAAGGCTATGTATGGGTTTCCCTTGTGAAACAGGGAGGGCGTGATTCATTTCGAGCTAAATCAATATCGTTAAAATTTTCAAGTTGCACCTGAAATGCAACAGATGTTGATTTTGGAAGGAAATGGAAAAAAATGATATCCCACATTACATGTTTCCAGAACAAAAGGTTAATCCTTTTGTGAAAATATCACCGGCAATTGTGATTGGGGGTGCATCCAAAAGCATCCTAAATGCTTTAGTAAAATGTTCCTAAATTGAAAGGATAATGCATCTCTATAACCTGTAGTGCTTCACAGCTACAGTTTTGTTTCCTTGTTTCCATGCTTTAAGCAAGTATTCATAAAAGATGAAACGGATAATTGCTTAGTATTAGCTATAATATGGGATTTATAAATAAAGTTGCATTTGGTACAAAAACTTCTATTCTCAATAATAAACAAGATCATCTTTCTATTCAATTCAGACTAAAAAGAGAAGTACAACCAGAACTTTATACACATCCATTTTCACACTTGAAAACCTAAGAAAACAGTTCAACTTAGTTCTACAACGGCAAAATGGGCTCTGACTGAGTCATCCTAAGGCCTGTTTGGATTTGTTGAAATTATGGGATGGAAATCAAGTTTCCTTGAAATTTTTGTTGTTTGGATTTCACGTTCTCTCAAAATTTCAATGGAAAATATGTTTCCACATTTTAGATTTTCCTTGAAATTTGCCCTTTTCTTCCCTTCTAAAAACCTAAGAAGCACAATTTCCTCATTATGGGAAAATCGGTTTTCCCTCTGAATCCTTCCACATCAAGCCCTTCTCAACCTGTCTTGAAGCGAATCTCAGCCCTCCCTGTCACCATGGCCAGCATAGGGCACCCATGGATGGCAGATGTGTGTAGGAGGTGGGTTTGCTACATAGACAAACACTCTTTCATTAGAATCTGTCCATCACCACTTGCCTAGTCATGCCAGAATCTGGTGCCATTGTTAGCATGCCAGTGGACCGCCGGGTGCCAGGATTTTGAGGTATGAGTTTGACATTGTTTCTGACAATTGGAGTTTTCTGTTGAGAAGGCTTTCTGGAGGGAGTCAAGTGGTTGAAGGAGACTACTTTCTACTAAGCTTTACTGAAGGGCCTATTTTAGATGTTAACAAACCTTGATCAATAGTGACTTGTGTGGCCTAGCCCAAATCTAGACTACATTGTTTAAGAACAGCATGTTCAACATATCTGGAAATGAAAGGCCATCCCTGATCTCAATTTTTGTGCATGCATACAAAGTACAAAGAAGTAGCATAGAGTACAACGAAACCCATGTATAAAACATCATTGCATGAACATAAAATACACAGCTGAGTTAATTAATTCGACTGGGATCTTAGAATTGAAAGTAATAAAAATCAGTGCATTTATGCAATTACTTAAAAAAATCCAACTTGTCCTATTTTTATTTTTATTTTTACTGAATTCTATTGAATCTACCTAGTAGAATTCCCTATTGATTTTGATTTTTCAAACATAAGTTAACTAAGCCAGATATCAACTCAACATTAAAAAAAAAAAAAAACTTTCCAACGTTAGCAATAAGTGAATGAAATGGCAACATTGATGCCAATAAAAAACAAATAGCTAAATGAAATGGTAGCATTGATGTGAGAACCAAGCACATAACTTTTTTCTTGAAGCTCTTGCAATAGCCCTTCTCAATTTATTAAGGAAGATGGAAACCAGCACAACTGATGCAACAAGTCAAGTCAATGGATGGAACTCCATAAGTATACAATCATGCACAATGGGGAGCAAAGAATTACTCTGCAATACCCAGGCAAAGCAATGTAGAACACATTCAGAAAATAAGTTTGCGAGTTGGTATTCAGTTGTAACAAAAAACTAACATTAATTTAAACACTTGGGTTGCATTCATAAGCTACAAGAATTTCATGTCCCCCTAAACAAGGTATCCTCCATTGATAACATATATATATATATATATATATATATATATATATATATATATATATATATTAAGTTCTTTATTTTCATTTACATTCATAAATACATTAATCATCCATCCAACTATTAATAACATTTGCAAAAAATAAAAGGAAAATCCTCAGGAAGAAACTCATAAGGTAGTTAAAGATGATAAGTTCCCCAAAAAGGGCGGCAATTGTCCACTTAAGTTATTAAAAGACAAATCACTACACCAAGAAATATGTTAGTATCAGCATATAAATATTGGAAAACAAAAGGTTTCCAACTTTTTTTAAAAAAAAACATTCTTACAAATTAATTAATCCAGTGAGGCCCTGAAAGACATCCGAAAATTCTCCACTTAAAAGATTAGCATTCAGTGACCTATGAGAATAAAACAATCAAGAACATTAGTGAAAAGAGCAAAACAAAACAACACACACTAGTATGATGGATAAAAAAAAAAGAAGAAAAAGATACTAGGTGCACCTACAAATATGATAGAAGAGCTAGTCTTGATAGGATGATTCTATTCAAATTGTTATCTGAAAGGAAACTGCGACAAATAAAGAAAAATAGATGTTTGAATCAGTTGGTGTCCAAAAAGTAGAATATATGATTGTACAACCCCATAACTAATACAAACTACTACATTATAGCTCTTTCAAAAATACCAGAGCATTAAACCAACATGTTCAAGGTTCAGAACATACAATGATCTTATTATTGAGGGTAAATTATAAGGAATGTGCCCACCAATATGGTTGTTGCTCAAATCTATCTCACAACAATAGTCAACAAATTCATAATAAAAAAGAGCGATGAATCAACACATCGTAGTGTAAAAAATAACAACTCGTTATTCACACACGCACGGAAACAGACAAACAGAGAGGGCGGGGGGGAGAGAGTGAGAGAGAGAGAGAGAGAGAGAGAGAGAGAGAGAGAGAGTTATTAACAACTTACATATAGTGCTACAATTCTTAGCAAAAACATTTGGCAAAAATCAAAAATTATGTATAGTACTAACAATTCTAAACATCTACTATATATATGCCACAAATTGAAAGGATAGGATCATCTTATCAAGGAGGTTCTTGAGGCATAGTCAATCCACAATAGGACAACAGACCAATGATCTAAATTACTAGACCATGGGCCCCACTACTATGCAAAGATGCAGGCCATGTATCATATAGTTCCTCCCACTAAGAATCTGCAAGGCTAGCAACTAGAAAAATTAGCGAGTTGTAACAAAGGGAATCTCATTTTCCTGAGCTTTAATATTGGTTTAACCAACAAACTTCCCAAAACACCGTTACTCGTTTAACTTATAGAGTTGAGGAAAATAACATGTCCCAGCTTGCACTGATTCTTTCCAAGTGGACTATTAAGTACAAAAATAGTCCTAATATAGGTGGCTGGAGCAAAAAAATTTTAAAAATCTGCCAGATCCACACCCTGGTGGGCCACATCATAGATAATAATGAGAAAATAATAATAATAATAATAAAGAAATCCCCAACTAGTTAGGGATTAAACAAGACAAATCTCTAATGAGGAATTCGACAATACAAATCCCTAAAAAGGGCTTCGACAATAGAAATCCCCAACTAGGGATTCAACAATACACATCCCTAATTAGGGATTTGTTATACAAATCCTTAATTAGGGATTCGACAATACAAATCCCCAACTAGGGATTCAACAATACACATCCCTAATTAGGGATTTGTTATACAAATCCTTAATTAGGGATTCAACAATGCATATCCCTAATAAGGTATTATAAATTGCGAAAAGCAACAACGAGAAGGGAAAAACCTTACATCAGTGAAATGGAGGGCCAAGATTTACGAGCAGCAGAAGGCCGAACTGTAGCAGAGGGCCGAGGAGATAGAGACAGAGGGCTAGGGTTTTGAGAGAGAAAGAGGGAGAGGGAGAGCTAGCGGAGAGGGAGAGGGAGAGGCAGAGAGAGGGAGATGGAGAGGGAGAGCGAGCAGAGAGGGAGAAGGAGAGGCAGAGAGAGATCAAGAGAGGGAGGGAGAGTGAGCGCGCGGAGAGGGAGAGGCAGGGAGAGTGAGAGAGAGAGAGAGGCACATAGGGAGAGGTGCAGAGGGAGAGAAGGAGAGACAGAGGGAGAGGGAGTAGTTAGGGCATAGTCCTCGTTGATATCTGACGTGGATTAGCTGCCAGCAAGTTGAGTAGCAAGACTCGCTACTGAAGTGACGTCACTAAGTTGTGTGGGCCCCACCATGATGTATGTTTTGTATCCACACCATTCATACATTTTTAGAGATCATTTTAGAGTATGAACCAAAGAATGATGCAGATCCAAGGCTGGAGTGGACCCCACCACAAAAAATAGTGGGGAGAGTGATGCTTACTGTTGAAACCTTCTAAAGGTCCATCATGATGTTTTTTTGAGATCCAACCTGTTCATGTGTTAGCGAAGACATGGAAGAAGGGAAAACACAAATATCAGCTTGATCCGAAACTTTCGTGGACCTTATAACTTTTTAATGGTGGGCGTCACTCTCCCCACTGTTTTTGTGGTGGGGTCCACTTGAGATTTTGATCTGACTCATTCTTTGGATCATCCCCTAATATGATCTCTCCAAGTGGATGGACGGTGTGGATACAAAACATACAACTTGGTTGGGCCCACAGAACTTAGTGACGTCACTTCAGTAACAAGTCTCTGTACTTAACCTGTCAGTAGCTAATCCATGTCCCGATGGGAATGGGCTGGGTGACGTTAGCAAGTTCTGCGGGTCCCATCATGAGGTATGTGTTATATCCAAACCGTCCGTCCATATGGCGAGCTCGTCGTAATGCTTGAGACGAAAAATAAGACAAATCTAACTATCAAGTGGACCACACGATCAAAAGCAGTGAGGGATTGAGTGTCTACCATTGAAACCCTTTTGGGGGTGATAGAAGTTTTGGATCAATAAGAAATTTGTTTTTCCTTTTCATCTGTCTCTGTGACCTTATGAACAAATTGGATGAAAAATAAACGTTATGGTGGGCCCTGCGAATTTTTTAACGGTGAAAATCATCACCCCTGCTAGTATTTGTGGTGTGGTCCATTTAATATTTGGATATGATTCAGTTTTTGGATAACTCTCTAAAATAATCTCGAAAAATGGATGAATGGTGTAGGTTGATCCTAAATTTTTGATAAATCCAAAGCTCAAGTGGACCATGCCACACGAAACAGTGTGGAATAATGATTTCCACCATTGATACCTTCCTTGGGCCCTTAGTAATGTTTATTTGCCATCCAACCTATTCATGATATCAAAAAGATATGAATGAAGAGAAAACTCAAGCATCAACTTGATCCAAAACTTTTATGGCCTCTAAGAATTTTTCAATGGTAGAGGTTCAATCACACTATTTCCTATGGTGTGGTCCACTTGAGCTTTGGATATGCTTCCTTTTTGTTCTTTAGACCTCAAATTATCTCATAACATGGATGAATGGAGTGGATAAAATAAATAAATAACGGTGGACCCCACAGAGTTTACTCAGTATGCTAGGGTAATGAGTAACTCACCTAAATGTAGTGGAGAGGGGTTTTCTTAAAACATTTATAATCATATATTGGACCTACCTAAATGTGATTCACATATCCAACCACTCATTATGTGTGTCCCACTTGGATGAGGGGTCAGACCAAGTTTCAGCCGCATCCAAAACTCATGTGGGCCCCACCAAGTGCTTTTATATTTTTTAGGATGTCTTCACATAGTTTTAGATGGTATGGCCCACCTGAGTTTCGTATACGGATGATTTTTGAGATATCTCATAACCTAAAGGGGACACATCAAATGCATAGTGTTGATGTTCGACACACATCATGATGGGGCCCACAAAACTTAGTAACATTAATTCTTAGGTTCTCACAAGGTCAATAATTAAGTTAGGTCACAATTTTTACCAGAATATTTGGCTCATTTTACATGTCTGGTCCATTCACTCTATTTTACTGATCAATACCCTCAATTTGACTAGTTACTCACCCCGATCAGGCTACATACGAGAAAGATATTGGGCATACAAGATTAATCAACAATTTGAGTAAAATTTGATTTAAACATCTAAAGTTATTTGCTCTTCAATCTAGACTGATTAGATTGTCAAAAAACGGTCATAGGTTCAATTAGTGGATGTGCCTAATAATGTAGTAAAAAATATATTTTTTTTCACAAATAAATTTCGATTTCCATTTAAAAATCACATTTTTTTCAAAATGTATATTTTTTTACTCTTAATTTTTCTTTGAAAACTTTTAACAAAATATCATTTTTATTAAAAAATATTAAAAAAAAAATTAAAATACAAATTTCAATTTTTTATTTTCAAACTCTCAAAAATTTACTCAAATTTTAAATTTTTTTCCCAAAAATTCCAAAATGCTGATTTTTTTTTTCTTCAAAATCATCATTTTCTTTTCAAATTTGCAATTTTATTTTTTAAAATGATATATTTATTTTCAAAATCTCAGTGTTTTTATAAATAACGTTTTCTTTTAATTTCAAATTTTAAAAATTTTCAATTATTTTTTAAAATCACAAATTTTATCAACTTCTTTATTTTTCGTTTCAAAATGTTTGTTTTTTGATAAAGTATCAATTATTTAATATCATTTTATTGTAAAATTTTCAATCTTTCTAACTTCTCCAATTTTTTTTAAAGCATTTTTTTTCGAACTGGTCAATTTTTATCGAACTTCTCAATTTTATTTTATTTTTCAAAATACCTACTCTCATTTTCTATTTCAAAATATTTTCATTTTTCAACATTGTGAAAATTTTCACATTTTTAAAAATCTTTTTAATTTTCTTTTTTAGGATATTATTTTTTTCTCAAAATCAAATTCTTTTTTTTTTTTCAAAATTATCAACTTTATTTTTTTTTCTCCCACAAAATTGATTTTTATTAAATCACGATTTTTATTTTTTCAAGATCTAAATTTTTTCCCAAACATTGTTAAAATTTTTAAACTTCTCAATATTCTTTTTCATGTGATATTAAAAATCATTTAAATATTACTTTTAAATTAAAAAAACAAAAAAATTCCACTCATTTGGTATAAAAGTAATATATATATATATATATATATATATATATATATATATATATATATATATATAAATATTTTGCATTCAATCAATTGTTAAAAAATTATCTTAGATATAAATATGTATAATTAAACCACCAAAATTCTATTAAAAAATAATTATTAGACTAAAAAAATCTTAATTTTCCACCATATTCTTAAAAAAATGAAAAAAATAATAATGTAGGAGGCAAAAGTCCTTTTACGATGGACCATGGTGCATCATAAAAGCAACTGAAAAGAGTTGCCATTTGGTATTTTGTGCGGGAATTTGCAACTGATAAAGTCATCGTAAAATAAAAATTTACGACGGATCTAGTCCGTCGCTAATTTGCAACAGACCCGTCGTAAATCAGATTTTAGCTACGGATTTTGGTCCATACAAAATTTCACGACGTTTAGACTACGAATTTTCAAGAAAGACGCACTTAGTGATGGACTTTTTCCGTTAGTGACGGATTAAATCTGTCATTAAACTAAGCGATTTGCGAAGTCCGTCGCAAACATACGTCGCAAATTTACTATTTTAGCGTAGTGGTAGCGGCCCTCTTGGTCAACACGTAATTTCATAAATTTTGGATAGTGGTGTATAAATCGATGTAAGTAATTCGTAATGTATTACATCACTTCTAGGATTGGATGTTGCAAATAGTTGCTTCATGAACAAATCGTGTCATATAATTCATCCAATCCGTGTGTTGTGCCGCTTTGAGATATTCGCATAAATTCACATTAATGTTGGACACACTGACGAATCTTCATAGTATGGGATGCAGGGCGAGCTGAATATTTTTGAACTATTTTTCACATTGTGATGATCGCTACGTGTGATTGACCGCACATACTTTAATAGACATACATCTCATATAGAATGTTTGTGAATACCGATACCACCTGCATTTTTGGAGTATGAGATGTATCAGAACCCTTCTGTTTTTCTTATCAATCACTTGAATCATTGTAAACTTTAAATGATAACCACCATTACGAGTATGACATTTACCCTCTCCAACCATACAGATGTTGCAGGTGAATTACAGGTTCATGTAACGGACGGTGATCATTCTATGGAAGACGGGTTTGAATAGAGAAGAAGAATAGTACACGATTACTTTTATTTATTTTCTACTGCAAACTTTAATAATGTAATAAGTTCCCATTAAAAGGTCATTTGATGATTTCTTTTATTCTCATGAATGGTTACCTTTATGAATGTAATTAAACGTGATTTAAAAAAAAGTGCGATTTGGAAGCATCCAAGTTTTACACTATTAACACCCGGAATTCTCGAGCACGAGTAGGTACTTGGACCATGAAAATTCGGGGTGTTACACTTTATCATTACTTATGCCAAATAAAAATTAAAAGCAGAATGTAAATGTAGATAACAAAAATAAATAGCAACCTCAAATGCACTAGTCTTGAGAGGTTGATACAAACTTCGTTCAAAGGACAACCTTATACCAAAAATTAAGGTTTATGGTAGTACAACTTGATATCTTGAACTTAGTAAGGATAAAAAAAACTCAAACTAATACCAAAGGAAAATAAGACAAATCAAGCTATTACAACATTCACCACATGTACATGAAAATAAATTATAGCATTCACTACATCACATACATCACCATCATCATCATCATCCAAACTCCAAGAATTATAGTGGTTCGCTGTGTTCACTGACTGTTCTCAAACAGCCACCCCTACTCCACTCCTAATATCCACATGCATGGGATATTCGCTTTCACTATGAAAGAAGGTTTTCCAAGGTTCATCTTAAAACCTTTACAATTGTGTTTTCAATGGATTACCACAATTAAAAATTCCACACACTGATATTTTCTCGCTATCTCAATCAAAACCAAAAAGAAAGATTTTCTGACAATCTTACAAACTATAATATAATAAACAAAATATACTTATCTGAAGATTTTTCTTCTTCATTGTAGCCCGATAGAACCACTTCTTTGTAAACGTAGATGTTCAATGTTTAATGTTCAATCTCACAAATGAAAAGGTTCTAGGTCTAAATGAATTTTAATTTAAAATTAAGATTGGGCTAGCTTGATTTAATTTCTTGGATCTCAAAAGGGTAAAGAAAAATTCCCTTTCTAATAAGTAAAATTGAATAACAAGAGATCAGGAAATTTAAAATGAAAAAGGTATGAAAGAATCTTAAATTATTGAGCAATAGCTTCACAATAGCGGGGACTTAATTCTCAGAGAGGAGGCTTGATTTATCTTGGAATGAATAACAAATGTTGAGAAAAGTCCTTTATTTATAAGGTGAAATTCAGTTCCCTCGACTAATCTAAGGTCGGTCTCGACTAGTCCTGGCAGTAACCAATTTTTAAAATTCTGGCGCAATCGGATAAACCCATCACTTGACCGGTCGAGTGGGGCTCAAATATCTTGCTAGACTTTTTGTTGAGCCCTACTCGACTGGTTGACTTAGTCTCCACGACCGGTTGAGTAGGGTGCTCAACTGGTTGAAGAACCACTAGAGTTATCCAAAAATTCAAGTTAACTTCTAGATAAGTTGAGAAAATCCTTGGACTGGTTGAGACAGTGCCTAGACTAGTCGAACCATGACTAGGACTTGTCAAAGCAAGGTCCAAATAGAGTACCATGACCCAAATTCTATATGCAATATGTATGACCTATACCTAAGGTCTTTCTTGGGTCATGTATACCTTAAATGTGAGCATTGAACTTGCACTACCAAAAAAGGGGGCAAAGGATACAGACCACATTAGTTTTTTGCTATAGTTATAAACCATAGCTATAGTTGCTACAGTTTAAATCTGTAGCTAAAAAATTGACACACCATTAATAATTAATAGTGTTGTAAGGGGCTCTATGGGGCCTTAAAAAATATATATTTTCCATATAAGCCGTCCATCTATTTGGCAATATTACTTAGAGCATGAAATAAAAAATCAGGTAGATCGAAGGCTCCAGTGGACCACAAGGTAGGAAACATGGAGATTAAATCACATTTGCTTCCTATGGTGTGGTCCACTTGGGACTTCAATCTACCATAAGTTTGACATCATGAACTAAAATAATTTAATAAAATTAAGGGTCAGAATGGATAAAACAAATACATTATGGTGGACCCCACAGAGCCCCTATGAGGACCGTCCATGGTCCAAGCACGAAATGACGCCCAATTTTGGGCACGCGCTCAAAACAGAGCCGCACCCATAATTGCTTTATCTCCCTCATTCTCTCTCTCCGTTGCCTAATCTCCCCTCCCCCCTCTCTCTCTCTCTCTCTCCATTCCCTAATCCTCTCTCTCTCTCTCTCTCTCTCTCTCTCTCTCTCTCTCTCTCTCTCTCTCTCTCTCCCTCCCGATCTCTGCCCCATCTCTCTCATTCTCCTCCCTCTCTCTCTAATGCATCTCTGATGTTGGTTTTATCTCTCTCCATTGCAGCAGCCGTGAAGATCCTACATGAAGAAACACACGCCGTGAAGCTCCTAGGTTTGATATCTTCTTCTCTTTTCTTGTCTTTTTCTTTCTACTTTCCCTAATCTTATTACCTACTAGTGACAACTTTTAATGCATTCACGATAGAACTTGCAAACCCACCCATTGAAAGAGACAATCCATAGAAGGTGAAATGGAAGCAGCAAGACTGGCTACCTTGCTAGAATCAATGCCGATAACTTCTAAGCTAACACCATTTCAGCATTTGGATTTTAGGCCACACTGTATTTGAACCTCTTCACGAGCATGAAGTTAAAAATCTTATTCTATATCATAAGGATTTAGGGGTCTTGACTGAGTCTATTATCTAATCCTTGAAGCATATCTCATTTTCTTTTTTACACCTTTTGAGCCACTCACATTTTGTATTGTTGAATTTAGTGGCTTGATTGAATACTGCTCGAAGTGGAATCTGATCCATTTTTTTTTATTTCATAATTGCTAGTCGACGATTATAGTGTTGGAAAATGATTCACGAGTGGACTGTAACATGGATAATTAAAATTATAAATCAGTTAACCAATGTACAACAATCACATGGTCCTGATCCTGCTTCGTAGTTATAAAATCACATGCACATGGGCGCAGACACTTGCGATTTGTTAGGGCATGTTTGAATTGTAGAGACAGACAGTGACCTGATTAGTGGGCCCCATTCCACATTCCTTATGCTCATCATTATCTCAATCTTGTATTATGAACTGTAGATTTATTATATATTTTGTATTTAAGAATGTTTATTAGCTTAGTTGAAGTGAAATGCAATAATTTAATTCAATAAAGGAAACCACCAAAATGGAGACGGTATCATTTTCACTCATAACAGTGATTGGCTATATTTATAATTCCACCTTTTTCAAATTGGATTTACTCACATGGGCCTTCCTTTTCTTTTGTAAATATCAGGCATGATGGATTACAACTTCCGATTACGGGGCATTATTTTCCAAAAGCCTGTTTGGTAGATGCCTGAAAATGAATTAATCTCATTTTTAAATAACAGTAATTCATTAGGAATCCTGGTCTCTAATACATGAGTAATTATCTAGTGGGCTACCTGTATGGGGAACCTTTTCCATGAACATAGTTTTGTTTGGACTCATTTACATCTGCATTACCTATCTGGATTGTCCATTAGGTCCAATACTCTTTTCATGCACCGTGTTGAAACATTAATGCTGATCAGAATATCCAAACTATTTAGTTACTGGTTTGCAAAATGGACATGAAGATCATTCTTGGAAGATGGGCTCGATCAAGGATGTTTACAACCTTTTGATTGTTGTGATTTTTGCTCAGTAGTGGGAGGGGACTGGACCTAATGGATGGTTAAGATATGTGATGTTAGTGCTAACAACCCAAATACAAATGTAAGGATTCCATTCAATTAGCCCACAAAATCATTCCTCTAATTAGAGTTAATGTTAACACTAATCATGTTCTAGAGACCAAGATCTCTAATACATAATTACTATTAACTAAAATGAGATGAACTTATTTTTAATAATCATGTTGAGCCACCACAATAGTTCTTCGAACTTGCAAGCCATGCTCTAGTTTATGCCTAGAATCCCTCTCATCCAGTGGATCAAGTTAGCTCTAAATGTGCCGGTCAAGGTCACTGGTCATTGGGGTCGGTCAGTAGTGTATTTGAGTTGTATGTATGTCTTACATATAGTGAGCATACATATAGAAGCTGCATTATCAGGCTCAACTCAAGCTAGATGATTTTTCATGAATCTTTTGATTTTTAATAGCATATTAGATCAAAGAAGAGAAAAGACTTAAAAGTGAAGGACGAAGAGGGTTCCCACCCTTTGGATTGATGCATTACCAACTACAATTCTTTGTCTTCCCTTTGCCTTCTTTTTTATTTTTATTTTACGAGAACAGAATTTTATTAAAATTGTAAAGAAAAAAAAAAACCCCACCACCACCAGCAGCAGCAGAAGCTGAGCAGGTTATGAGAAAGCATCCATTCACCACAAAAATGAGCCCAAAAAACCCACCACCACCACCAACAACAGAAGCCTAGGCTATATATATTTGTTTTATTCATGTTGTCCATTCATTTTTCCATATCATCGCGGGTCATGAGCCTAAAAATGAATGGGCGTTCAATAACCACTGTTTCATCTTATGTGATCCACATAAGATTTGGATCTTCCTTTTTTAGGTCTCATGCCTTAACATGATGTAGAAGGGAGAATGGGCATCAAGGTGAGTTGTGTACTTTTCATTAATTTTTTGAGAGATATTTTTAAAATGCTTGATGGTTAATTTCAAGACTTTTCCTATAATACGTATTAGTAATGGCTTCTTCTACTGTCATCTGAGGACCTCAAAGGGCCAACTAACTTGAGATTTTTATATGTAGGCTGATGTTTTTTTAGCCCCACAAATAAATGTTACCACTGCATGGTTCAATATTGAAATGGTAAAGTTTTTAATTATTTATTTTATCTTTGTTTTTTCCTGTTCTTCATAAATAATTTAATGTCTTAGTTTTGTCACTATTTGTACATATGTCAATCTCATGAGTCTTACTTTTTATAATTTTCTTACTTGTAGTGATTATCAGAAGCAGTGGGCCATCATTGAAAGATTACCCTTGTAGTGAGTCCAATCAAGGTATGAATAATACATGGTTTTAGTTCATGGTAAATGGTACATTTTATTGTGGAATCAAATTGTCTACTATAAATGATTTAACTGCTGGTTAGTTGGAATTGGTTGTTCAAAAATTCCATAAACTCAAGTGGAGGTAACCTGATCATGAGAATGAACTGTTTCTGGCTGGTTGTGGAGGTGTCTAATGTCTCATGGGAGGACATTGACAATGTCAAATGGGAACTTCAGGAGGTATGTCTTTCATTGGGCTTTGCCTTTTCTTCTTTGTTTTTTCATACTTAAAATATATGCTGGTGAAGCAGCAATTGGAATAGTGATTTGTGGCCCATGTGGAACTCATACATTAGTTGGAATTGGTTGTTCAAAAATTTCATGACTACTGAATTTTTTATCATCTAGTCCTATGTAATGCATTACTTTACACATAACATAGTGATGGCTTGTACAAATAGTCTTCATCAACTGTTTGATAAACCAAATCCATGAGCTCCTGGTGAATTAGAAAGGTGAATCAGACTTAATTGTGGCCTGGAAACTATGGAGGAGAAGGGCTTCTCAGTTTACACACACACACATATCATATTCACATTTTGGCCTGATTTTTCATGCTCCATTTGTTTGCATTCTTGTTTTTGAATGGGACGTAGGAACTATATCATCATATCCTTTTCATGGAGTTTTATAAGCATCGTAACCTCTTCTACTTAGGTTCCTCTTCTTATTCACTTCTATAGATGCAACAACCCATGTACAGAACATCTGGATAGACTGGCTAACTATAGGTGTACATAACATTGTAAAGGCTAGTAATTGATAGTAGGGGATTTAGGAGAGTGTGAGATGCTACTTGTGGAGATAATGGATGTCGAAATGGGCCATACAATCTCCCATTAACTTAGTTGCTCAAAGACCCATTAAGACTCCAAGTCTCTTGAGCAACTAAAAAACATGATTGTGTGATCTTAGCCTTGTAACAATGAAGAAAATTATGATGTCCAGTTGGTGGGAACCATCCTCTTCGTTCATGTGCTCCAACTTTGGTCTCTGGATTCCTCCACACTGAAGCTCTCCCACATGATTAATGAGATTTGCTATCATTTACATGAGTTGATTTACTTGCTCTGTGAGTGCACTAATCAATTGGGTTGCTTGCACAAACTCTTTCCATGTCATGGAATTGAACTTTGTCCGGTTGTTGTGTCCAGGGCAATGCTAACCTCTGCTTGTAGCCGAGTTGTTGTTTTACACAATAATCAGCAAACAATACATTTTCATCTTTGTGGTGCAGAGTCTGCCAAACCAATTCTCAACCATGCAGTCTATGGCAGCAATGATATTAGGAAGGAGGTATCATCTCTAAAGTGGGGGTTAGTTGGTGGTACAAGTTACTTGAATGCTAGTCAACATCAAACCACCAATATTCAGGCATCGCTGAGAATGCCATTAGAAGCTATATCTTCTATGTCAACTCATCCACTTGCTTTTACAAGAGGACGTCCATGTGTCTTTCTGCCTTGGTACAAGTGAGTGGGTGCTTTGGACTCTTGCTTGTTGTTATTCAGAGTCATCTCTTGTCAGTCAATATGTTTCAATTTTCCTTAATTTGACATGGAGGTTTGCTAAGCCCACATCAACCTCTCTGAGGATGAAATAAATGGGCCCATAGTGCAGATGAGCTGGATAAAAGGAAAAAAAAAAAAAAAGGCTGGTCCAAAGTCCATTCATCAGGTGGGCTGCACTTTTGTACACTATGCCAAAACAGTAAAAAAAGGACGGTCCAAAACCGTCTCAAATGACCAAAAAGAACGGTCATGGACCGTCGCATGGGCCGTCAAATTTTGACGTGTCGTATTACTTAAAGGACGGTTTTTAACGGTTATTCTTATTGATGAAAAAAGGACGATCATGGACCGTCTCTTATGAGCCTTCAGAGGACGGCCATGGACCGTCCTTTAAAAGGATGGTCATGGACTGTCCCTAAAAAGGACTGTATGGACCGTCTCTTATGAGCCTTCAAAGGATGGCCATGGATTGTCCTTTTAAAGGACGGTCATGGATCGTCCTTAAAAAGGACTATCATATACTGTCTCTTATGAGCCCTCAAAGGACGGCCACGGACCGTCCTTTTAAAGGACGGTCATGGACCATCCTTTAAAAGGACTGTCATAAACCGTCTCTTCTTACCCTTAAGGACATTTTCAAATTTGACCTGTTATACATGATATACACGTGTTATACAATATTTCATCGTATTCTTCCTGATATAAACCTGTTATACAATATTTCATTGTATTCTTCCTGATATACACTTGTTATACAATATTCACTTTCATCATATATATTCACATTCACATCTATCTAAACCCAAACTACGTAAATTTATCCAAACATAAACTATACATCGATCTAAATACAAATAATCTTATCTACATTACATTCATCCACGCATAATACATATAAGTTTAACATCATAAGTATAAAATAAAAATAATAATAATAATAATTAAAAAAAAAAAAAAAAAAAAAAAATCAGCAACAATTTTCTTTTTTTGTCTTTCATCTAATAAAAAAATATTCAACCAACAAACATTATAACTTAAAATCATGAAGAATTGCAGAAACTTCTTCAAAAAAAGTAGGCACTTTTTTAAAACAAAACTGATCATTAAAATAAAAATAATACGAGTAAATAATGCAAAAAAGTGTTTCGATTAATAGAAACAACAACAAAAATTAAAGCTTTGGAAAAAGGGATATGTGTTAAAAGGGATACATTCTTGTTTGTTGCCATGTGATTGGGCTACATTATTACAGCAATCGGGTTTGAGTTTGGGATCGAGTTTAGGTTTGGGTTTTCAAGTTTAGGTTTAGGTTAGGCAGTTGAGATTAGGATTGGGTTTAGGTTTAGGCTTAGGGATTTGAGAATACATTTCGATTTTAGGTTTAGGTTTAGGTTATAAGTGCGGGTTATAGGTTTAGGTTTAGGGAATTGAGAATAGGTTAAGGTTTAGGTTTAGGAAATCGGGTTTGGGTTCGGGTTCGGGTTTAGGTTTGGATTTTCAAGTTTAGGTTTAGGTTTAGGTTAGGGAGTTGAGGATAAAGTGTAGGTTTAGGTTAAGGGATTTGAGAATACGTTAAGGTTTAGGTTTAGGAAATCGGGTTCGGGTTCGAGATCGGGTTTACATTTGGGTTTTAGGTTTAGGTTTAGGTTATAGGTTATAAGTGTAGGTTTATGTTTAGGTTTTAGGTTTAGGTTATAAGTTTAGGTTTAGGTTTTAGGTTTAGGTTATAAGTTTAGGTTTAGGTTATAGGTTTTGGGATTTGAGAATAGGTTTAGGCTATAAGAATAAGTTTAGGTTATAAGTATAAGTTTAGGTTTAGGTTTTATGTTTAGGTTAAGGTTATAGGTTTAGGTTTAGGTTTAAGTTAGGTTATAGGTTAAGGTTTAGGGAATTGAGTTTAGGTTATAGGTTTAAGTTTAGATTAAGGTTTAGGTTTAGGTTATAGGTTTTGGGATTTGAGAATAGGTTTAGGTTAAGGTTAAGGTTATAAGTTTAGGTTTAGGTTGTAGGTTTAGGTTAAGGTTTAGGGATTTCAATTTAGGTTTAAGTTATAGGTTTAGGTTTAGCTTTAGGTTTTAGGTTTAGGTATAGGCTTAGGTTATAGGTTATATGTTTTGGTTAAGGTTTAGGAATTCGGGTTCGAGTTCAAGTTTAGATTTGGGTTTAGGTTATAGGTTTTGAGATTTGAGAATAGTTTTAGGTTATAAGTATAGGTTGAGGTTAGGTTATAGGTTAAGGTTTATGGATTCGAATTAAGGCTATAGGTTTAAGTTTAGGTTTAGGTTTTAGGTTTAGGTTTAGGGATTTGAGTTTATGTTTAGGTTATAGGTTTTGGGATTTGAGAATAGGTTTAGGTTAAGGTTATAAGTTTAGGTTTAGGTTGTAGGTTTAGGTTAAGGTTTAGGGATTTCAGTTTAGGTTTAAGTTATAGGTTTAGGTTTAGCTTTAAGTTTTAGGTTTAGGTATAGGCTTAGGTTATAGGTTACATGTTTTGGTTAAGGTTTAGGAATTCGGGTTCGAATTCAAGTTTAGATTTGGGTTTAGGTTATAGGTTTTGGGATTTGAGAATAGTTTTAGGTTATAAGTATAGGTTGAGGTTGGGTTATAGGTTAAGGTTTATGGATTTGAGTTAAGGCTATAGGTTTAAGTTTAGGTTTAGGTTTTAGGTTTAGGTTTAGGGATTTGAGTTTATGTTATAGGCTTAAGTTATAGGCTTAAGTTATAGATTATATGTTTAGCTTAAGGTTTAGGAATTCAGGTTCGGGTTCAGATGTCACACCCCAAACTCGGAAATCGGGCTTACAAAATTCTCGATCGCTGAACCAGACGTCGACAGCCTCCGTAGTACCCCATTCTCGGCTCCCGGCACTCTTATACTAGGTTCCGATCCTGAGATTCTATAAGGAGGATTTCTAATATCCATTTGATTCGTAATGAGCATAACATAAGCATAACCCACGAACAATAACCACAAGAATACTATCACAAAATCCACTATGATAAAAAAAAAATTTGAGTACAATGCGTCTGAAGGAAAATACAAGATAATGTAAATAATAAAAACTCCAAAAGCTCGGCTGCACGCTCCAACGACGGTAAGACTAAGGCTATGTCACGCTCCGAACTCAGAACCGGGCTCGCAAAATTTTCAATCACAGAGTCCGGCGCCAATAGCCTTTGTAGTACCCCATTCTCGACTCCCGACACCCATACGCCAAGTTCCAATCCTGGGATGCTAAAAGGAGGATTTCTAATAATCAATTTGATTCGTAATGATCATAATCATAAGCATAACCTACGAACAATAACTACAAGAACACCATCACAAAATTCACTATGATAAAAAACTTTGAGTATAATGCATATAAAGGGAGATACAAGATAGTACTAATAACAAAACTCCAAAAGCTCGATAGCACACTCCAATTGCGGTGAAGCTACGGCTGTGTCCTGGCATCACCTGCACGCATCAATAGTGCAAAAGATTATAGAAAGCTTAGAGGGTGGTGTAAGTGTGTGCGCAATATAAGCGTGCTCAGAATGCAAGGTCAGAAAAATGCGGAATCATGCTGATGAATACATGAATGCAATCAGTCGTACCAAGGCTATGCGGTGCAAGATATGAATGCTATCGGCCATATCCAGACTATGTGATGCAAGATGCAACTCAAGCATGTCAATCCTCATCATATATCAGTACAGTTCTCATTCTGAATAATCATCGAGGTCAAGTACACTCTACGCCAGCTTGCCGCCCCTATCCAGACGCACAACTGGGAGAGCGAAAGAGACCTGACTATCCGCCTGCCAATATCGGGTCTGGCGCATCGATAACGGACCTATTCCTCAAGCTGGTCAAACTCCACTTAAAGATTACCCCCTCACTCAGGAGGGTAAAGTTACACCCCTTTCCAACCAACCACGACACAATGGGAGACGCGGCCTACTGGTATACGGTCCTCACGCGCTCATGTATCCACTCGGTCTCAACGTTGGAGTCATCCTCTGGTACCATCGGGTTTACGAATTTTCACCCAAGGACATCTATGGCACCCGTATGTTAGAACCAAATATTTTCAGTATCCAATCCAGTCACCCACGATGCGTCAGTGGAGGCTTTGGCCCTGATGTCGCTAGGGCATACAATAACTACAATCATACAAATATAAGTGCATGAGTCACACTACCAGTCATGCAACAGTCCTACGTGTACCATGCGCTCATGTAGGGCAACTCCGCCTATCATGGAGCCCATAAACAATCCACCCGAAGGCATATGCTATGATCAGTCACTTATCATATCAGAGATACATATGATGCATACTATCATGAATTATGGAATTATACCACATGACATAGGATGATGGGCTTTGTGCATAATGAATATGGGCCTAGACGACTTGCTCACTACAAATATGGGCCTATCAGCAGGCCTTAGGGAGAGTGTGATAATGCAGACATTTAACCAACATTATCCTTACAATGTGGACGTCAAACCAACATTTCTCCCAAGGTATAGCCCGCTATAAAAATCAACACATATACCATGATGAAATCACACTACAATGGGCCTTATGTACGCCTTATTGGGCCTCGACCCATGGGCCTTGAATACATCATAATGAGCCTCATAACATGGTTTCATATATATCAAAGTAGGCCCCAACAACGGGCCTATAAACACATCAAGATGACCTACATACATGGGCCCATATATACCAAAGTTGGCCTCAACATTGGGCCTATATAGATGCTAAGATGGGCCTAAATACATGAGCCCATATATATCAGAGTGGGCCTCAATAATGGGCCTAAAAATACATCAAGATGGGCCTAAACACATCAACCCATATGCATCAAGTGGGCCTCAATCATGGGCCTAAAAATACATCAAGATGGGCCTAAACACATCAGCCCATATGCATCCAAGTGGGCCTCAATAATGGGCCTAAAAATACATCAAGATGGGCCTAAACACATCATCCCATATGCATGCAAGTGGGCCTCAATCATGGGCCTAAAAATACATCAAGATGGGCCTAAACACATCAACCCATATGCATCCAAGTGGGCCTCAACAATGGGCCTAAAAATACATCAAGATGGCCTAAACACATCACCCCATATCCATTCAAGTGGGCCTCAATCATGGGCCTAAAAATGCATCAAGATGGGCCTAAACACATGAGCCCATATTTACCAGGCACAAGATCGATCTAAAACTAAATATGCGGACGAGGTGGCAACCCTAAAATCTCCTGGAACACGTCGGAGAAATCGCAAACTACCGGCAACCAGTCAATACATGTTATAACGTGCTCCTCAACGGTGCAGGACATCAAGTATGACAACGACTCTCCTCTAGGCTCAGCGACGAACTGGAACTGCGGCAAGCCTGGTATGTAGAACGTGACTGTCCTCACGGAACAATCCAAGATGGCGTAGTACTCGACAAGCCAATCTATGCCCAAGATAACATCGAAGTCTGACATCGGTAACACGTACAAGTCAGCGGGTAAAAAGATATCACCGACCAAAACAGGGCAAGACAAACAAAAATGGCCCAATACTGTGGTCTTTCCTAAGGGCATCAATACGGTCAATCCCTCACTCGCATACTCTGTCGGTAATCTAGTCAATCGGCAGAAATCCTCAGACATGAATGAGTGCGAAGCAATGGAATCAAACAGTACATGTGTGATGCATGAAGAGACTGGAAGCATACCCTCTACAACTCCTCCAGAGGTCTACGGATCCTGCTGAGCCTCATAAAATTTAGCCTGAGCTTACTGGGGAGGTGTTTGTCCCCTCTTAGGTCCCTAGTGGTGCTGCTGCTAATGTCCCTAAGGCTCTCAAAACTACTCTCTGTTGCTGTGGCCTCGGAGGTTGGTGCTGCTGCTGCTGCTGAGGGGGTCTCGGTGTGAAATCTGCTGTCGCTGCTACTGTGGTGCTCTTGGATTCTGCTGCCGAGGTCAGGGACACTCCCACCTACGGTGTCTTATCCCACCGCATCCATAGCAAGTGTCAGAAAGCTGTCTCTGAGGTGGTGCCACTGAAGGTGCCGACGGTGCTACTGGTGCTTTGGCGGATGGATGACTCTTGTATCTCTGTGGTCGTCAATGCTGTTGTGAGCTACTGGAGGGGGCCTGCCTCTTCTGACCCCTCCTCTGATCTCGGTCGGCCTATGTGCTGGCCCACTCAGTCTCATAAATCTGAGCTCTCTGCACTACTGCCTGGAAAGTCGGGAGCTCATGCCCAATGACACGGCCTCGAAGACCGTAACGTAAGCCGTTCTCGAAACGGCGGGCCTTTCGCCCCTCATCATCAACCATATACAGTGTAAACCTCGATAGAGCCATAAAACGAGTCACGTACTATGCCACGGTCATGTCCCCTTACACCTAGGTCTTGAACTCTAATGCTCACTGACGACGGATATGGTCAAGGAAGTACTGCTCCTCGAATCGGTCAATAAAGTCCTCCTATGTCCAAACATGATCAGGTCCTGCGACGCAGGTAACGGAGGTCCACCAATGCTCAGCCTCTCCCTGGAGAAGAAATACTGCCAGCCGAACTTGCTGCTTGGTCATAGATGACATAGTATCAAAAATCTTCTCCACATCGGAGCGCCACCTCTCAGCTGCTGTCGGATCTGGCTCACAATGGAAACATGGAGGATCGAGCTATCTGAACTCGCGAAGAAGGGCACTTGCGCGCTCCTACTCTGCATGAGCTGGAGAAACAACGGGGCACCTACCCTGCCCCTGAAGCACAGCAGCCACAGCCTACAACATCTGTTATAACCGAGAGGCACTCACAGGCACAGTCGGCTCCACATCAGCCTCAGGTAGAGTAATGTCATCCTCAGGCAGGGGAGCAGGGATCTCAAGCGGTGGAACGGGAGGTACAGGTGTAGAGCTAGAGCCTCAGGTGGTGGAGCGGGGTGCGCTCGGGTCGCTCTCCTTGGCGGCATATCGTATAGGAAAGAACAATAACGACAATTAACCTTGAGAATCGCGTGTTATGGAACTAAATTTGAAGGTTGGGCGCTCGGAACCTAATCGTCCTAAAATCATAGCAAACATGTGATGTTGTTCTCAGTTATTCCCAAGTTATGCTCTGATACCAACTTCTATCACCCCCCAAACTCGAAAACTGGGCTCACAAAATTCTCAATCGCTGAACCCGGCGCCGACAGCCTCCGTAGTACCCCATTCTCGGCTCCCGGCACCCATATAATAGGTTCCGATCCTGGGATGCTACAAGGAAGATTTCTAATATCCATTTGATTCGTAATGAGCATAACATAAGCATAACCCATAAACAATAACCACAAGAACACCATCACAAAATTCACTATGATCAAATTTTTTTAGCACAATACATCTAAATGGAAATAAAAGATAATGCAAATAACGAAAACTCCAAAAGCTCGGCTGCATGCTCTAACGACGGCGAGACTAAGGCTGCGTCCCGGTGTCACCTGCACGCATCAATCATGTATAAGCTTATAGAAAGCTTAGAGGGTGGTGTAAGTGTGTGCGCAATATAAGTGTACTCAGAATGCAAGGTCAGAGAAATGAAGAATCATGCTGATGAATATATGAATGCAATCAGTCGTACCAAGGCTATGCAGTGCAAGATATGAATGCTATCGACCATATCCAGACCATGTGATGCGAGATGTAACTCAAGCATGTCAATCCTCATCATATATCAGTACAGTTCTCATTCTGGATAATTACCGGGGTCAAGTACACTCTACGCCAACTTACCACCCCTATCCGGACGCACAACTGGGAGAGCAAAAGAGACCTCACTATCCACCTGCCAATATCGGACCCGGGGCATCGATAGCGGACATATTCCTCAAACTGGTCAAACTCAACCTAGAGGTTGCCCCCTCACTCAGGCGGGTAAGGTCACACCCCTTTCCAACCGACCACGACATAGTGGGAGACACGGCCTACTGGTATACAGCCCTCGCGCGCTCGTGTATCCACTCAGTCTCGATGTTGGAGTCATCCTCTAGTACCATCGGGTTTACAAATTTTCACTCAGGCACATCTATGACGCCCATATGCTAGAACCAAACATTTTCGGTATCCAATCTAGCCACCCACGATGCGTCAGTGGAGGCTTTGGCCCTGATATCGCTAGGGCATACAATAACTACAATCATACAAATGAAAGTGCATGAGTCACACTACCAGTCATGCAACAGTCCTACGTGTACCATGCGCTCAAGTAGGGCAACTCCGCCTATCAAGGATCCCATAAACAATCCACCCGAAGGCATATGCTATGATCAGTCACTCATCATATCAGAGATACATATGATGCGTACTATCATGAATTATGGAACTATACTACATCACATAGGATGATGGGATTTGCGCATAATGAATATGGGCCTAGACGGCTTGCTCACTACAAATATGGGCCTATCAGCGGGCCTTAGGGAGAGAGTGATAATGCAGACATTTAACCAACATTATCCTTACAATGTGGACGTCAAACCAACATTTCTCCCAAGGTATAGCCCGCTATAAAAATCAACACATATAGTGCTAATAACAAAACTCCAAAAGCTCGACAGTACACTCCAACTGCAGTGAAGCTACGGCTGCGTCCTGGCATCACCTGCACGCATCAATCGTGCATAAGCTTATAGAAAGCTTAAAAAGTGGTGTAAGTGTGTGCGAAAGAGACCTGACTATCCACCTACCAATATCGGGCCAGGCGCGTCGATAACGGACCTATTCCTCAAGTTGGTCAAACTCCACCTAAAGATTGCCCCCTCACTCAGGCAGGTAAGGTCACACCCCTTTCCAACTAACCACGACACAATGGGAGACGTGACCTACTAGTATACGGCCCTCGCGCACTCAAGTATCCACTCGATCTCGACGTTGGAGTCATCCTCTGGTACCATCGGGTTTAGAAATTTTCACCCAGGGACATCTATGGCACCCGTATGCTAGAACCAAACATTTTCAGTATCCAATCCAGCCACCCACGATGCGTCAGTGGAGGCTTTGGCCCTGATGTCACTAGGGCATACAATAACTATAATCATACAAGTGCAAGTGCATGAGTCACACTACCAGTCATGCAACAGTCCTACGTGTACCATGCGCTCATGTAGGGCAACTCTGCCTATCAGGGAGCCCATAAATAATCCACCCGAAGGCATATGCTATGATCAGTCACTCATCATATCAGAGATACATATGATGCGTACTATCATGAATTATGGAACTATACTACATGACATAGGATGATGGGCTTTGCGCATAATGAATATGGGCCTAGACGGCTTGCTCACTACAAATATGGGCCTATCAGCGGGCCTTAGGGAGAGAGTGATAATGCATACATTTAACCAACATTATCCTTATAATGTGGACGTCAAACCAACATTTCTCCCAAGGTATAGCCCGCTATAAAAATCAACACATATACCATGGTGGAATCACACTACAATAGGCCTTATGTATGCCTTATTGGGCCTCGACCCATGGGCCTTGAATACATCATAATGGGCCTCATAACATGGTTTTATATATATCAAAGTAGGCCCCAACAATGGGCCTATAAACACATCAAGATGACCTACATACATGGGCCCATATATGCTAAAGTGGGCCTTAACATTGGGCCTATATAGATTCTAAGATGGGCCTAAATACATGAGCCCATATATATCAGAGTGGGCCTCAATAACGGGCCTAAAAATACATCAAGATGGGCCTAAACACATCAGCCCATATGCATCCAAGTGGGCCTCAATCATGGGCCTAAAAATACATCAAGATGGGCCTAAACACATCAGCCCATATGCATCCAAGTGGGCCTCAATAATGGGCCTAAAAATACATCAAGATGGGCCTAAACACATTAGCCCATATGCATCCAAGTGGGCCTCAATCATGGGCCTAAAAATACATCAAGATGGGCCTAAACACATGGGCCCATATTTACCAAAGTGAGCCTCATATGAGGCTCGTCATAATGTTTATTTTCCTATCCAATCTGTCGATAAGGTCACATGAATAGGGGGCCCACCAAAATGTCTATTTTCCAGCCCACCTATTGATTTGGTCACATGGACCAAGGGGCCCACTATAATGTTTATTTACAATCCAACTATTCATAAGATGACGTGGACCAGGGCAGGGCCCATTGTAATATTTATTTGAATGCAATCTGTTGGCAAGGCCACGTGTACATGGGGCCAACCGTGATATTTAATCGACCGTCCACCCTATTTATAGGGCCACACGGTCAAGGAGGGGGCCCACTGTAATATTTATTTGCCAAACAACTTGTTGATAAGGTTACGTGGGCCAGGGGCCCACGGTGATGTTTATTTGCAATCCAAACTGTTTATAAGTCACGTGGACCTGGGCCCTTGGTGATGTGGTTCACAAATCCAGTCCACCCATTATGTGCGTCCCACTTGACTGAGGGTTCAAACCAAGTTTCAACGGCACCCAAACTTCGGGTAGGCCCCACCAGATGATTTTATGTGTTTTAGACATGTCTTCTCATGATTTTAGATGGTATGGCCCACCTGAGTTCCATATACGGCTGATTTTTAAGGTAGGAAAATTTTAGAATGGGGGCCCCACAATGGACAGTGTTGATGTACGAAACGCATCACGGTGGGACCCACAGCTGGGCTGTGAGGGGCAGCTCGTCCGTCCGTCCGCCCGCGCACTGGCAGCGGCAGCAGCACTTCTTTCTTCTTCTTTTTTTAAATTGAAAATCTCATGGCTTTTGGTAGGTAGGGCCCACGTTAGGAAAATTCAACCCATTCATTGTGTGTGTCCCACCAATTTAATGGTCCAAAAAGAGTTTTAGGTGGATCTAAGCTGCATGTGGACCCCAGCATTTGATTCCATGTGGTTTGGCATGCCATCACATGAATGATGATGGTGTGGGCCATCTGAGAACTTTTTATGGCTGATTTTTGGAGCCAACGCATCATTAGAGGAGACCTATTAAATGAACGGCATGGATATAGAACATACATCATGGTAGGGTCCACAACTGGAGCCAATGAGCGCCACCCTTTTTTTAAACGTTGGACGTCCAGACTCCTCTGGACGTCAACACAGCAAGTGTATTTTATTTTTTTTCCTAGGTGGGACCCACATTAACCTGATCTAACCCGTCCATTGAATGTGTCCCATAAAATTAGGGGTCCAAAACAAGTTTTAGATGGGTCCAAGCTTCTTGTGGACCCCAGCAATCATTTTTCAAGTTTTAACAGAAAATACTAGTATTCTTAATGCCACGGCCCGCCAGATAATTGGATCGGTCTCATTTTTTGACTCAACGCCTAAAATGATGCAAGGGTTGGGATGGATGGCTTGGATCATGCATAAATATCAAGGTGGGGCCTACTTGAACCCCTATTTCCAAACCCGTTATGGGTAGCTTGTTAGTACATCCATGTCAGTTCACAATTCATGTTAGCGTCCAACGTCCAGAGACGCTGGACGGCGTGGATGTTCACAAACATCATAGTGGGTCCCACGTGGACGTGGCCCACCATGTTATATATATAATATAATATATAATATTATATATATATATGTGTGGAATATAGGATCTCCTAAATGTGGTGGGCCACCCCCATCTAATGGATGTAATAGGTAATTTGGTAGGGACCACTACATCCTAGGATGAGAAAAAGAGAAAGAAAGAGAAATCCATGGTGCAATAGAGGGACCCCGCCACTATGGGCCCTCATTGATACATCACATACATCACAACGGATCCCACCAATAAGTGGGCCCTCAAATTATTAAATCAACGGTAAAAACCCAAAGATCACCCACCTCTTGGCCTTCACCTTATTCCCTTAGGCTTGCATGCTCCTATGCTCGACTTTTAACGGTGGATGATGGAGCTTTGATGGTGGGGATGAGAGATGAGAGGGTGGAAAAATGGGTCACACTTGTTGATCTTGTGAGAGTTGGGAAGGCTTGGGACGTGTGAAATCTTTTCTTGGGAGAGTTTTTTTTTAAAAGAAATGAGAGAAAGAGAGAATAATAATATATTAAAGGTATGGGTGGAGTGGTAGTTGTAAGGATGGGAGATGGATGGATATGGTTGAGTTTGAAAATTGTAAAAAGGAGGAATGGTGAGGGGAGGGAAGTGTTGACTTGTGGGAAAAGAGAGAGTGGGCACTTGTACTTGTTGTTGGGTGATGTGGCATTAAGATAAGGTGATGTACTTAACTTTATAAGATGGGACATTTCGTAGAGATTCCCCCGAAGTCTGCAATGTGCGGCGCTTCTTCGAATTAAATGCCGGCCTACATCTTCTACCCTGGGTTTCAGTTCGGTGCACGAGTCACGGCGTTGGAACCACGACAACGACGCGGTTGCTAAGGTACAGGTTTCGATTCGAGCCGACTTCGGTACGTAGGACTCGGCTTAGGATAGCGCGCAAACGTCGAAAACAAGTCGAGGATTGTCGAAATTCGACCGGAAGGATCGCAAAGTCCTACAGAACGGTACGGTCTAGGTTACGGGTATTACATTAGATTTGGGTTTAGGTTATAGGTTTTAGAATTTGAGAATAGTTTTAGGTTATAAGTAGAGGTTTAGGTTGGGTTATAGGTTAAGCTTTAGAGATTTGAGTTAAGGTTATAGGTTTAGGTTTAGGGAATTGAGTTTAGGTTATAGGTTTGGGCAAAGGTTAGGTTAAGGTTATAGGTTTTGGCATTTAGAAATAGTTTTAGGTTATAAGTATAGGTTTAGGTTAGGTTAAGGTTTAAGGATTTGAGACTAGTTTTAGGTTATAAGGTTGGTTTTAGGTTTAGGTATAGGCTTAAGTTATAGTTTATAGGTAATATGTTTAGGTTAAGGTTTAGGAATTCGGGTTCGGGTTTAGGTTATAGGTTTTGGTTTTGGTTTAGATTATAGGTTTTGGTTTAGGTTATAGATTATAGGTTATAGGTTAAGGTTTAGGTTTAGGTTAGAGGTTAACATTTGGGATTTGAGAATGGGTTCGGATTTAGGTTATAGGTTATAGGTTTATGTTAAGGTTAAGGTTAGATTATAGGTTATGTTATAGGTTAAGGTTTAGGTTATAAGTTTTGGTTTAGGTTTAGGTTAAGGTTTAGGTTTAGGTTATAGGTTTAGGTTAAGATTTAGGTTTAGGTTATAGCTTTAGGGAATTGAGAATAGGTTAAGGTTTAAGTTTAAGAAATCGGGTTTAGGTTTGGGATCGGGTTTAGGTTTGGGTTTTCAAGTTCAGGTTTAAGTTTAGGTTAGGGAGTTGAGATTAGGATTAGGTGTAGTTTTAGATTTAAGAGTTTGAGAATACATTTAGGTTTAGATTTTAGGCTTAGGTTTAGGCTTTAGGCTTAGGTTTAGGTTATAGGTTTAGGTTTAGGTTATAAGTGATAGGTTTAGGTTATAGGTTAAGGTTTAGAGAATTGAGAATAGGTTAAGGTTTAGGTTTAGGAAATCGGGTTCGGGTTCGGGATCGGGTTTAGGTTTGGGTTTTCAAGTTTAGGTTTAGGTTAGGGAGTTGAGATTAAGATTAGGTGTAGGTTTAGGTTTAAGGATTTGAGAATACGTTAAGGTTTAGATTTAGAAAATCGGGTTCGGGTTCGAGATCGGGTTTACGTTTGGGTTTTAGGTTTAGGTTTAGGTTTGGGTTATAGGTTATAAGTGTAGGTTTTAGGTTTAGGTTATAAGTTTAGGTTTAGGTTAAGGTTTAGGTGTAGGTTATAGGTTTTAGGATTTGAGAACAGGTTTAGGTTAAAAGAATAGGTTTACCTTATAAGTATAGGTTTAGGTTTAAGTTTTATGTTTAGGTTAAGGTTATAGGTTTAGGTTTAGGTTTAGGTTAGGTTATAGGTTAAGGTTTAGAGAATTGAGTTTAGGTTATAGGTTTAGGTTAAGGTTTAGGTTAGAGGTTAAGATTTAGGTTTAGGTTTAGGTTTAGGTTATAGGTTTTGGGATTTGATAATAGGTTTAGGTTAAGGTTATAAGTTTAGGTTTAGGTTGTAGGTTTAGGTTAAGGTTTAGGGATTTGAGTTTAGATTTAAGTTATAGGTTTAGGTTTAGCTATAGGTTAGAGGTTAAGGTTTAGGTTTAGGTTTAGGTTTAGGTTATAAGCTATGGGTTTAGGGAATTGAGAATAGGTTGAGGTTTAGGTTTAGGAAATCGGGTTTGGGTTTAAGTTTTAGGTTTAGGTTTAGGTTTTAGATTTTAGGTTAAGGTTTAAGTTTTAGGTTTAGGTTAAGGTTAGGTTATAGGTTATAAGTTTAGGTTATAGCTTATAGGTTTTGGTTTAGGTTAAGGTTATAGGTTTAAGTTTAGGTTATAAGCTATAGGTTTAGGGAATTGAGAATGGGTTAAGGTTTAGGTTTAGGAAATCGGGTTCGGGTTCGAGATCGGGTTTAGGTTTGGGTTTTCAAGTTTAGGTTTAGGTTTATGTTAGGGAGTTGAGATTAGGATTAGGTGTAGGTTTAGGCTTAGGGATTTGAGAATACATTTAGGTTTTAGGTTTAGGTTTAGGTTTTCGATTATAGGTATAGGTTTTGGAATTTGAGAATAGGTTTAAGTTAAGGTTATAAGTTTAGATTAATGTTGTAAGTATAGGTTATAGGTTTACATTAAGGTTTAGGTTTTGGAATTTAAAAATAGATTTAGGTTAAGGTTATAAGTATAGGTTTAACTTATAGGTTAAGGTTTATGTTTAGGTTTAGGTTTAGATTATAAGTATAGGTTTTGAGATTTGAGAATAGGTTTAGATTAAGGTTATAAGTTTAGGTTAAGGTTATAAGTATAGGTTTAGGTTATAGGTTAAGGTTTAGGTTATAAGCTATAGCTTTTGGGATTTGAAAATAGATTTAGGTTATAGGTTTAGGTTTAGGTTATAGGTTATAAGTTTAGGTAATTGAGAATAGGTTTAGGTTATAGGTTTAGGGTGTGGTTTAGGTTAAGGGTATGATCCCTACAAATACAGATATAAGCATGGTCTGTCGAAATGGCCAGGCCCCTCCAATGTTGTCCAGGGGAAATAAATAGCTTCATCATGGTCATAACAGCGGTTCCCACCTTCTAGGGACCCCCGCTCATCCGGATAGCTCTGACGCACATCCGGGTCTGCTCCATTAATTTCGAGCAAATACATAAACACGGCCTGTCCAAATGGTCAGGCCCCTCCAATGCTTTCCATAAGAAATGGATAGCTTCATCATAGTCATAACAGCGATTCTCACCTTCCACGGACCCTCGCTCATCCGAATAGCTCCGACGCACATCTATGTCTATTTCATCAATTTCGAGTTAATACATTTAAAAATAACATAAATATATCTAAAAGCATCTGAATACTTGGGAAAGGCCTCCCATATTTGTATTGTTGGTTACTCATCCCTTTGTCTACAAGCCACAATCGACCAACAATTTTTATCGCTACCTGTACTCTGAAACCAACACAAATATATCTGGGAAACAATATAAGGAATAAGAAAAATGAATTTACCTGTACACATCATTAAATGTTTCCCTATAAGGAGGTGATATTATATCTTTGATAGCCACAACCTGTATGACAGAGAAAAATGCAACCGATACAGTCTGTTAGAATTCAAAGGAGAAAAAAGATTTGTAGTTGCACCAATATTCTAGTACATTACGAATGGCTGCCTATGTACCCAAAAAGTCAGATTGGGATCAAGCCACTACATAGTTCTTTTTAATTAACCAAGTTACTAAAGGTCATAAATTTCGTATTTAACAAAGTATCATTGAACATCATCTCAAATCGTTTCTAGTCGGTACATTTAAAAAAAATTCAAATACACAATCAATGTATATTCTTGTTATATCTCGTACTACAACAAGAGACAACGTTCTGTCAATACTTCAGTTACATTTGAAATTGAAATCCTTTAGCGACTTGGTTAATAAAAAACAAATGACAATAAGCCATAATTACACATGCAGAATCTGTCCATCCATGCATGCATGCATACGTTTCATCCATCCATACGTGCATGCATACATACATGCGTTTTATCATAAAACCATGCATGATGCATCCATAAAAAAAAAAAAAAAAATCAAATGAATTTATATATATATATATATATATATATATATATATATATATATATATATATATATATAAACAGATTTTTTTAATATTATTATAAACAAAAACTGATTTCCCACCAAAAAATAAGGCTGATCACAGGACCCCTACTTGCATTCACAAGGATAGCTTCCTGGAATTGAGGATTACTTTTATCTTAATCCATCATATGTATTTTCTTGCAAAAATCATGCATAAAAGCAACTCATACAAAAATAGTAAAAAAAGTAGGCTGGTAGAACCTAGTTCCAACCTTCTTCGTGATCACAAGGCGTTCCTTGTTACTCAGATAATACATAGTTTTATCCAAAACTGGATGAAGGTTAATCTGCAAAAGAAAATTCACCAAAAGTTATTTTTATCTGAAAGACACAAAATACTCCCTCTAGGATAAGGATACACATTTGGATGTGCAATGAAGATTGGTGATTTTTTCTTTTTACCAGATGCATCACAAACAAAATATATGTAGACACATGTAGATACAACAACTATTTTTTGTGTTTTATCAAATAATCCCTAAATGCAAACTTAAAATTTTATTTGATCGAGAAGTTCCACTACACGGGCTATGAAAATCATGATCAAGATGATAAAAACATAATAATTCAAACCATAAAGACTAACCACATCAGCCTCTCTGAGGACATCTTCCATGGTAGCAGATCCTTTCCACATCACGGGTTGCTCACCGTTGGATTTCAAGAACTGCCCATAAGATGCAAAGGAATTACAGAGAGGGACCAACAAAGAAATTCAATTTTCAGTTTGACCTTAACAAGAAATGGCAGGCAACAGTAAAATGGAAGGGAAAAAAAAAACTAAAAAAAAAAAAAAGAAGAAGAAGAAGAAGACGAAAGGAAGACATGCCTGTTACAAATTTCTCAAGTCGAGTGGCCTGATACAGATCATAGTATATGAGGTTCATTTTGAAACCCTCAATCTGTTAAAGAAGAACAAATCATAGTCAAAGACTATCTTTAATGACCTGAACAGATTCATGAAATGGTAATCATGAAGCAAGTAACAATGTGTAGAACTTTTTTCTTTTCAAAAAACCCATCTCAAATCCAAACTTTTTTTTTCCCTTCCATGAAACAAACCAATCCATCCTTAATCCACATAAAAAATCTATGCACACAGTTTATGCTCTGTAACTACTAACAAATGAGAGTAGCAACCTTTGGCACAAGTCGTTTGATGAGGAGCAGTGACAACTTGTAGCCCATATCTATCAGGTTCAGGCCAGTGGCAGCTAGGGTTGTCACTATCAGGTTCAGGTCAGTTACTGGTGTTCCCATATCCAGATGGTAACACACATGAGGTACACAATCCAAATCTGATCTGATTTGAGTAACTCCATCAGGTCCTATCAGGTCTATTTCAAGCATGAATTAGAATTCAGAATGGGGTTCAAGTCTAAGAATCATGGTCAGGTGTATAGTAGAAAATGCCTTTTTATGGCTTTTAAATAATGAATGTAAATAATTTTTATTTTTATTTTTTAAAAAAAACACCATAGATTCTAGACAGAATTTGCGTGTGGACCCAAACCTGACCCAATAATTAATTGGTCCAGAAATCTAGATTCATACCCAATTAAATCGGGATGGATACATGCATCCACTGATCTGGATACCACATGTATTAGAGGAATGATCAAAATTGTATGATGATCCCAAGGTTTGCTAACACATTAGATTTTGTTAAAGTGTTTAAATCGGATCATTCCACAATAGAAGACACTAATAAAGCAAAGATTTAGGTTCAGTCAACCACGTATTTATGGGCTATGTAACAAGGAAATGGAACCTTTTAAAAAAAATTCCATGTCAACACATGCCTCTATCAATATTCATCGTGTGTTACCACATTGGACATAACACAAAAAATAAAAACCTTTCGTGATTATTACAGTTGTCTTTTGTTCTTATGATACTTTTAGCATAATATTTATTATCTAGTTTTGGGATTTTTAACATATCAGAAATCACATATGTACAATAGACCAATGAACTTTTATTCATAAGACTTTGAACACATTGCTGCTGCTTTCCACTCTTTTGTAAATACCAAAAGTCTAACATAATTAGTGATCCACTTTCTCCTATAAAGCTCAAGTGTCACTGTTTACAAAGGAAGAAATCAATATTTTGACATGCAAGTACAGCCAATACCCAAAGGATAAGATATAGGAAAAGTTTTGCTAGCTGGAATTGAAGAACATAAATGAAAACCAACCTGGAATTCCAGTGACACCAACAATATCGCCATGTTTGGTACCAGAATGGAATCTAGAAAATTCAGCCTCACCAATGTCTAAGTGCCTATTATAAGTAAATAAACAAAATCAAAATGCTTCCATAAACAAGCTATGAAATCATAAATTCTACAACAAAAGAATGAAATCTTTTTATTTGGTTGTTTATCTTGATTACAATGAAATCTTCACACACACACACACAAAATCCTATGAAATGAACAATTTTGCAGGACAGGAAATATTGTCTTTAGTAGAAGTTAGGTTGGTGTAATTATGTCTGTGTTGTCTATATTTACTCAACTCCAACCCAAGTGTTTAATTACCTTTGTTTCAACAATAAGGAGGCTCCTTATCTGTATGGACTGGTGCACTAGACAATGTCTCCTCAACAAGTAGTCCAGTAGCAACTGCACAATATCAATAAAACAGTTAACGGTCTATTTAATGTTTTCAGACCACAAATGCACATGAATGTCCATTTTCCATGCTACAAATGTTAATAGTAATACAACTTTCCATGCAGCCACATAGCCTGATATAGCCAAACAGGAAAAACCGTACATCAGTTGGGACTGAAAGTGGGCAGGCATGATTTGATGCTCTTTGACATCTGAGAACCACAATAGAAGCCTCTACTAATTCTTTAAACTTCAGCATTCCAACTACCAGAGCAAACATGAAACATGCAACAATAAGGATACCATCCAAATACACATATAAACCATATAGTAAATACGTGTGAATGGGATCTAGAGATTCACAATTTGATGGTAAGTAAAGCCTCGTACACATCATTTATTATTAGTCATGTTTTGTCTGTACCTGCCGTTTATATATTTTTTCTTCCATAGTTCCATGTGCCATCAAATGATATGCATAAATTGGCTTTGTTTGCCCATACCTGCAAGAATGCACCATATTAAGCCCATTCTTCAAAATAGAGAAACTTGGGAATTAAATAGAAAGAAGAAGAAAAAGAAGAAGCATCATTATGCAGATTTATACCTGCAAGGAATAACCAACAATGACAAAGAAGTTGTGGTCAGTTGGGACTGAAATCCAGTCAGTTAAGTGGATGACTATTTTTTACTGCTTTTGTATTTTTATTTTTTATTTTTAAAAAGCATCAGTCAAAGTTCAATTCCCTACCTCCACTTGAAAATCAAACGGCTGAACCACTACGCCAATGAAATATTATTTTTTAGTTCTTTCTATTTTTTAATGATTACAGATAAGAATATTTTTTAGTTGAAATGGGTCAGAACGAGTGTGACCAGTCAGGAGAAAGGGCCAAGGTCCAGTCTGGTTTTAAAACATTGATTATGTATGTTTGCATGGTTGGCACCTCAAGGTCTTTAGAAGTGGAGTCTGCTTGTTACATGGATATTGAAGATGCACAAAAAACAATTTGTTATAAATATAGCACTAGTCGAATTGAAAGGGAAATGGCTAGCACCTCAGTGTCTTTAGAAGTGGAGTCTACTTGTTGCATGGATATTCACGATGCACAAAAAAAAAAAAAAAAAAAAACAGGTTATAAATGTAGCACTATTTGAATTGAAAGGGAAGTCTTGCAGAATTTTTAAAAAATAGAAAATAGGTAAATGGTAGAAAAATAAGGATAAGGAGATCTGAAAATTTGAATACAACATAGCACCATTGGAAAAAGTATTGGACATTATTGTGATGTTCTTAGGGCTTTGGAGATATGTTGAAAATATCTTTTGCTAAATATCATTTTTTGAAATGTCAGGAATATAGAGTTATATTTAAACATGCCACATATATCTGTCATGAGAAGTGATCCAAGCTCTCAGGAGCACTATAAGTGATAGTGCTCCTAGTTGCATCAGACACTTGGTTAGTTTAAACAATTGACGTACATGAAAGTACATAGATCAATTTCATGGACTAATAACCAATTAGTTCCAATGTCCACTGCCATCCCCCCGTCCATCCTAAGAGTAGAACTAGTTCACGAGTAATGGATGGAAGATTTTATTTTATTTTTTCCCTCATAACGATCAGTCTAAATTCACAGTATCTTGTAGCCTTAAGATTGAACAAGTGTGGACTATGGCACAGTGATCCATACCATTAGTATGATGGTTATCATTGTCAATGGGAGATATCCCAAAGTTTTCCCTAACTGAACAATCCTCTCTTTTGGAATAGATGAATGGTCCATATTCAAAATCAATGGGAAAACAAAGATTGGATGGTGAGCATCCTATATGGGAGATTTGGGTCACAGTCTATCACCTGCTTGTCCCAACTCAAGGCTCGAGCTTACTGAGCATATCCTCAACTTAGGAAGCATATAATTCTGTCAATTTAATTAATATTTTTTTTAATAAAAATATAGGTGACAATAAATATATCTTATTCAAGTGCTTTATAAGGATATGAAACTTCCATTCATCAGTGCTGCAGCCACAACATGACAATAACAACAAAATAGACCAGAATCAATGCACAAATACAGACCCAATAGCTAGCTAAACACAAGTGGGCCCCAATGCAACACTCATGGAATAAAGCTTATTCTAACAAGACTTGTACAGGAATAGTTCTCAAGACCATTCATGTGCACAAGATTAAGTTTCACTCATTTAGATCATAGATCTCAATCTCAGAACACACTGCTAGTAAAGAATGGGAATGTATTTATGATTGTTCCCTTCTTAGAAAAAAAGAAAAGGGCATAGGATGCTACTCAAGAAGCTTTTACACTAATTTCTTTTCCCTTTACTTTCATCCTGTAGCTCATCAATTTAAATCCCACCCAAGTGTCATAAAGACTATGCAATAAAACCATTTTAAGGGTTTGAAATAAGATAAAGTTAGCAAAAACACAACATAACTATATTGAATATGACTGGGGTTAAAATGAGACTAACTCTATATAGGCCTGCTAACAAGACTGAGACATCGGGATTCATAGGCATGCGTGTTAACAAGGAGCGCATGTAGAGAGCTAGGCTGTTTGTCAGGTGGGCCCACTGTGAATTCCCTGGCCCAAAAATTAAGCCAAATGCAGCATGTACTCATATGATAAAAATATAGGTATAAAAAATATATATAAAAACATATTTAAATGCGGTGAATGTCCACTTGTTTAGATTGTGGAGAAGCTAATAGTATCAGACCACTAGACCTGATTTCTTTCAGATCCATGGAGAAGCAGAAGAGAAGTTGAACTGACATGCATAATGATGTTTACTGTATAATCAGATAGGAAGGGAGAAGCATTGTGCAATCAAACAAAAGTGATTCCTGTAGTTCTCATCCTTAATCACACGTCCTATAAAAAAGATCACTTTTATTGGAAAATAATAACCACCCATTCAATGGAGTCAGCTTCCAACAAGTGGGTACTACACACCAATGTGACATATTGGAGTAAGACCCAATCCATCCATCACACTCTGAGAAACAGAAGCTTCATTAAAGAAAAACAGAACAGAGAGAAACAGACCACTGAGATAGCGAATTGAAACTCCATACCAAAAATCAAAGGGACATGTATGCAATTTCTAAGTTTCAGATTAAGTCGAGAGAGTCGATATCTGCACCCGCAATGACTGATGTTAGCACCCATTCTTCCTACTTTAGGGCCTATTTGGATTAGTGAAATCCAAAAAGTAGATTTGGAAAGGAAAACATCACATCTAAGGAAAACCATGGAAAAGAATAATAAAAAGGTTGTTTGTTATAATCAACATGATTACCATAGAGAAGTGGAAAGGTCAATGGTCAAAAGTGAGAAAATCTCTAAACAAAATGAAAAATAGGGTTACCAGGTTTTGTGTAGGAAACGAAAACCACCATCGTTTTCTTTTATGAAACCATGTGAAGGAAAACCATTTTCCATAGGTTACTTATTGTTCCAATCAGCCCAAAACATCACATATATAGAAAACACTTTCCTTTCTACATTTACTTTTTGGATTCCACCAATCCAAATAGGTCATTAGGTTAAAAGGCAGGCAACTTTGTGCTATTATATTGCATGTAGAAACCAGATCTTTCTTAAATTGAATCATGCCTTACATCATATCATATGTACCAAAGCTATAAAAAGGGGTTTGTATAATATCTAATCCTCCATTAATCTCCTGGTATTCAACTATTTTTGCACTCCAACCTATGAATCTAGGGTATTTAGATGGTTCATACCAGATAGTGTCTGAGGATTTACTGATACAGATGAGGCAATACGGCCTCAGTTATCCACCCTCTCCATCGTATTAGAAATTCTAGCAATCAAAGTAAAAGCATAGAAATTTTTTTAATTAGAACAGTTTAAAAAAAGAATCATTTTTGAAACAAAAACCTAAATCTATTGACAGTAAGAGAAATAAAAATCAGAAATTTCAAGATTAAGCTCAAAAGGAACTATTTTTTCAAGAAAAAAAAAGGCGATAAGGAAACAGAGCTGAAAAGAAAGATAATAGATGGAGATCACCTCTTTCTAGCAGCCACAGATATATGAACGGCCAGATCTGCAAACCCCTATTCAATTTTCGATTCCCATCCCCAATCTACAAACCCCATTCTGGCAAACCCCACAGCAGCCTCGACAACCCAAATCGCAGTAGCTTCCTGCTCCATCTCCAGCCCGCTACCATGAACCCAACTAACCTTAGCCCAGACAGACCCCCGACCACCAGTCCTAGATCCAATCATGCATCAAGAACCCCACTGTCGCCACCCCAAACTCCGGTAAAATCCCAATTGCGCACCACCAGTCTCGATCGCGCACCACCTGACACGATCCTGTCCAAAACCCATCAACTGCCCCAGCTGCATTCTCTCAAATGAAAGGAGGGAGGGAGGGAGGGAGGGAGAGAGAGAGAGAGAGGTGGTGAGAGGGGCTAGCCGAGAGAGAGAGAGAGAGAGAGAGAGGTGGCAAGAGGGGGTAGCCGAGAGAGAAAGAGGGAAACCTTCCCACGAGCAAGAAGGGGTAGCTGAAAGAGAGGGAAACCTTCTCATGAGTCCGCCGCAATGAAAACCAAAACTGTGGGTTCTTTTTTATGCTTGGACGGAGCTAGAAACAGACGATCGTGTCAGGGGTTCCGTGGGGCCCACCATTATGTATATGGTTTATCCAATCCATCCATTCATTTTAAAAGTTTTTTTTATGGCATGATCCAAAAAACAAGCCAGATATAAGGCTCAAGTTGACCACAAAAATGATTAACGATAGAAACATAATATCTACTTTTTCCTATGGTGTGGTCCACCTGAGATTTGGATTTGCCTATATTTTGGGGACTGCAAACTAAAATGGGATGCAAAAATGGATGGACGGCATGGATATACATCAGATCATCAAGGTAGGCCCCAAGGTAAGGCTAACACCCTGGAGGTTATGTAGGTTGCTTGAAGATACGATTTGTATGCAGGCAGAGGCAGAGACAGTGGTCTTATAAGGGGCTCCATGGGGCCATCATAATGAATGTGGTTTATACACGCCTTTCATTCCTTTTAAGAGATCATTTCAGGACATGATCCAAGAAATGAGTCTTATCAAAGGTTCAAGTAGACCACACCATTGGGAAGAAAATTTTCAATGGTAAGAACTTATGCAATGCTTCCTATGGTGTGGTCCACTTGAGACCTCAATCAGCCAACTTTTTTAGGCTTATGCCATAAAATGAGTAGTCAAAATGGATGGACGACTCAGATAAAACCATACATTGCAGTGGGCCCTAGGAAGTTTTTAATGGTAAGTGTTCAATCCCTGATGTTTCTTATGGTGTGGTCCACCTGACATTTGGATCTGCCTAATTTTTGGGACCACGTCCTAAAATGAGCTGGAAAAAAAAGATGGACAGGATGGATATTTATCAAATCATCGAGGTAAGCTCCAACATAAGGGTAACACTTAAAATACCGTGGGAATACACCCATAATTTTTATTTGAAATCCAACCTATTCAAAAGTTTTAAAAATATATGAAATAAGGTAAAACAAAAATATCAACTTGATCTAAAACTTTCGCGACCTTTAAACAGTTTTTAATGGTGGGTGTCACTATCCCCACTGTTTTTTGTGCTGGGGCCCACTGGAGCTTTGGATTTATCTTTGGATATTGCCCTAAAATGATCTCTCCAAATGGATGGAACATGTGGATCATATAAGACATACATCATGGTGGGGCCCAAAATTGAGAGGTATATAAATATCAGGTGGACCACACCACATGAAAACAATAGTGATTGGATACCCATCATTAAAACCTTGTAAGGCCCACTATACCATTTATTTAGCATTCAATCTGTTTACTAGGTCATACATGCCTAGATGAAGGGGAAAAACAAAAATCATCTCAATTCAAAACTTTCATGGCCTCCAATATGCTCCCCTTATCTGTGGTGTGGTCCATTTAATCTTTGGATATGATTCATTTGTGGTCCATATATATATATATATATATATATATATATATATATATATATATATATATATATATATATGTATATATATATATATATATATATACATATATATATATATATATATATATAGACACACACACACACACACACCCGAATTGGAGTCAGGTTTCGGATCGAGTCGAGTCTAACCAGATCGAGTTTCGGGTCAAGTCAGGTCGAGCTACTAGATAACTCGAACTCAACTTGGTTTGAGTTCAGATTGGGTGAAGCCTACTCGGTACGAACCGACTCACCCATTCAGTTCAGATCGAGTTGGGTCCGAGCGAGTCGAGTTAGTCGAGTCATCTCGTGCCCAACTCTACTAATTATTATAATAGCCTTATGTCAAATGTCATGATTCATCAAATATCAGACATCATATCCCATCAACCACTAACTTTAATTCTAATATATGTGACATAATGCATTTATGCTGGTATGATAAATTTAAAAATATCTCAAAATATTTATTGAATATTATTATCCACTTGCATACATATGCAATGTTTTAAACACAATCCAAAACGCACGTTGGGACCAACCTGACCCGAAATTGACCACCAATGCGGGCCATTGCTTGTACTTAAATAAATAAATAAAACAAACTGTAACCACTAGGTTATGCTAATTCTCTATTTTGTGTGGATCTCAAATGAAGCAGAATTACAACCTAAAACTGACCAGAACAGTTTTAAAAGATTTCTTATGACAAAATAAATAAATAAATAAATAATGAAAAATAAAAATAAAAGATATCACACCTTCTTTCAAATCACTATTAATTTGTGCAGCATACGACCCATCTCTAGCCTAAAACAAAACTACTTCACATGCCTTAACATGAATGCAGTCCATTTAATGTTTGGATATGATTTATTTGTGTATATATCTATAAAAGGCCATAAAAATTTTATATCAAGATGATATTTGTGTATCCATACCATGCATTCATCCGTTTTGTCGGCTCACGGAGCACATCCAAATTTCAGCGTACTAAACTCCATGAGGTAGACCGTGATTTATGTATTTGATCCACTTCATCTATCCATTTTATTAGATAAGTTTAGGACTTTTAACCCAAAAATTAAGCGTATACAACACTAAAATGGACCACACAACAAAAAACAAGTGTGAATTGAACATCTACGGTTAAAAAAAATCTTGGGGGCCACATAAGTTTTTGATCAAGCTTATTTTTATGTTTTCCATTCATCCATGTCTATACGATCTTATGAATAGGTGGGGGGCCAAGTAAGGTTTCAACGGTGGAAATCATCATTCCCATTGTTTCCTGTTGTATGATCCGCTTGATCTTTTGATATGCTTCAATTTTGGGTTCAACCCCTTAAATTATTTGAAAAAACGAATGAACAGCGTGGATAGACTACATAAATTCATGGTGGGCACAACATACATTGATCCAAAACTTTCGTGGGCGGCCGTTGCAGACGGAGAGAGATTGCAGAGAGGGAGGGCGGCGGTTGCAGACGGAGAGAGAGTGCGTTTCTCCATCTTCCCCTTAAATCCCCAAATCTCCAGCAACATTGACATATTCTCTCTCTCTCTCTCTCTCTCTCTCTCTCTCTCTCTACTCTCTCTCTCTCTACTCTCTCTCTCTCTCAATCTCTCTCAATCTCACCCGAATGTTTATTTGCCATATGTAACACCCCGGATTTTGGCCAATCTGGGATTTGACGTCCTTAGACAGTGGGTCAATTAAAACACCTGAAAAATCGTTCAGAACCCAATTCCATAGCCAAAGAAACCACTTAGGATAAATTTCTTTAGAAACTAAGCATAAGTTAGCTAGCGCAACGTTGGAGTGGCTGGGAAACAGTCCCTGATTACTTTAAATACGTTCTACAAGGCCCAAAGCGAGTGGAACCAATGGTGCTATAATGCTCTAAAACCTCGGACCAAACTCTAAGCAGGTTTGTTCTCTGGACCACTTTGAATCTTTGTATTGGATCTAGACCGCACGTCGAAAGTCCGATACCTCCTATCTTAGACCGTTAGAACCGTCTAGCTGGACTTGACACTCATTCCAAAAATCAAGTCAAACCGATGATCACAGGCTATTTCATTGAGCCCGGACCGAAGAGAGTGTGAATAGGGACAGTTGGAATTTCAAATTCAAATCTGGCACACAAATTTGACGCATCAGTATTAAGCATTCTGACCGTCAGAATACAGCCAAATTACACCCTTGGATCAGGAAAAATATCTATTATATATCACGAGACTTATAGGCCTGATCTTGGTGCGGTGACCGTTAAACTGAAACTGGGCCGCCACGTGCGATCTGGGAACCCAACCGGTCTGAAAACTGGATGTGTGCTAGATCCAGTATGCATGAGCTTAAGTCCGACCGCATTTGGCCTGGGGACCTCCAGAAATACCCTTTTGGACCGAAACGGCCCCGATTTGGTTAGGCACCAAGTAAACATTGTTCCCAAGCCTATTTTGGGAATGTTTTAGGCTATAAAAGGGGTTGAAACCCTCACTCCTCTCTCCCATCCGAATTTGAGAGAAGCCCTAGCTTGGGAGAGAGAAAAAGAGTGAGAGATTGTGAGAGAGTGGGAGAGTTCTTCCTGCCACTTGTGCTACGTGTTGCACGTGCTTAAGCAACACTCCTCTACCGCTTTCCCGGCGATTCCACCGCGATCCTAGGTAAGTAAAAACCCTAAATAGTTGTTGATTTGAGTTTCCCTTGTTTCCATAGCGATGTAACTTATGGATCTCGTGTATTAGATTCCTTATTCGCCGTAGACGAAGCGTATATGCTCCGTTCGAATTCTCATCCCTAAAAGGGAAAAGGTGCGGATATTAGACGCTTTGATTGACTGTTTCCAACGCTTTCAATGTCGTTTAATAGTAGATTCTTGACGGCATCGCCGTTTGACATGTACAAAATGCTCTCCGTTTCCCGTTTCGTAAGCTAACGAAGAATATGAGATTTAGGGCATTTTAGTCATTTGTAGGAAGTACTGTTTACATTCATATTTTGCTGATGTGATTGACATGGTTTGTTGTCGCATTAGGAAGTTAGGAATGCGTGCATAATTAGTTTGGCGAAGAGATTCGCCTAGTTGCGCACTTTGGGTCGACATACTATTTGTAGACTTAAGTGTGTAGTGTATGTGTTTGTATAAATGCTTGTATTAGTATGTATTGAATTAAATGATGTTATTTGATAGTTTGTGATTGATTTTTCGATTATTATGCTGACCTAAATGATTTTCTACATGTTGACAAAAGGCATGATTTCATTACGTGCATGGAATGTATGTGCTTGAGGATTTGCTTAAGTTGAATATGCATGGGAAGTATGCCTTGAAGATTTGCTTAAGTTGAATGTTATAACATGTGCTAACATGCTCACATGATGTATTTCAATTCCAATACCTTTTTATAGTGTTAATGTAATTCCATAGATGTGTGGGACTTGACTTAGTCCAGGCAGTCGGTAACCGAGCGAATTCGTGGCTGACTGGTCATAACCACGAACGACGCGTCGATGAATGTGATTCGTGTTGAGAGTTGGCGGCAGTGGTTAGGCCACGCGAAGTGTTTTACGCACTTCATGTCGTTCAATTCGAGATGCGATCGCGCTAGTCGAGCCCGTCAAGTAACCCGACTGGCCAATGTTTGTTCACCTTGTATGTATCATAACTGCTTGAACCTAGGGTACTGAACTTACCATTGTAAACCCTGTTAACCATGGTACCTTGATCCACGAAGACTCATGAGCCGGGCATGGTGGTATGGGACACCGTGGTCGAGCTGTCGGCCTACGCTGGGGCCACAAACCTCCCCGTAGTGACCAGTGAGCACCTATGACTCGTGAGCAGATTATGGTGGTATGGGACACTATATTCTTGCTGTCGGCCTACACTGATAAGGTGATGGGGGAGCGGTGCAACGAGTGCGAGCAACAGCCCTGGCAGCCCTTTGTAATGACCGCGAGCGTATTCTGAGTCTACGGGAGGCGACGACCCTTCCGTAGCAGTAGAGTACAGTAGGCCTGTATTGATAAGGTGATGGGGGAGCGGAGCAACGAGTGCGTGCAACAGCCCTGGCAGCCCTTGCAGCGACCTACAAAATATACATCGTATGAGATTACTAGGAGTGACGACCCTAGACAGGATCTGTGTTGGGATTGATACAAGGGAAGTACCTTAGTTTCCCAATTCTGCTGTTTGAATGGATTAATAACAACTTGGTAATCATATCACCATAGCATTGCATGTGCCTGGAAGATGTGGAGCACTCTAGGGAGTGTGGCATGCCGCGGTCGTAAGATGTTGCCGTATGAGGGTGATCGTCGGTGAGGGCATACATCACGTCATGTCATAAATGCATTAACAACAGTATTAGGATTGTTTAATTTACTGCTTTACTATTATCGCATGATTGATTTGATAACATGTTAATCTTTGCTCTATTATTCCACTGAGTTAGCTACTCACTCCCACGTTACGGGACGGTGTTCCTGGACACCCACCAGACCTTTTGTGATTGCAGATGATGGCGCGGCCTGCGAGGCGGAGCTGGACTTGATGATGAGGAGGAGGATCCCTCCTTTATGCATGTTCTGATCGACGGGATTACAGGGAGGTTGATTAGATACTTTGACATTTGTCATTTTATATTTTGTAGCGCACTCATGTATATTCGTTTCATCTACTTTTGGAGTATACATGTATGTATATAACCTGGTAACATGTTCACACTCTGGAGACATACAACAGTTTATATATGTTATACATACTATTACAGACTTCCGCTGGTTAATTTAACTGTCTCTGGAGTAGGATATGCTGTTCTGGCTTAATTTCACTCATGTTTAATACATTATCACAGACAACATTCAATCATACATATCTATGTTGCATAAATAACATTTTGGAACTCGGGAGTTGGGTTTTTGCTCGACCCCCCGATTTTCGGGATGTTACACCATACAACCTCCAAACTTTTCAGGTCAATATTTCAAGTCTAACTCATTAATCAAGCGGCACTTTCTTTCTTATGATGTTTGCAGAAAATAATCAAAGACCACAAACTATGAGAGAAGGGGCATGCACAACATCAAACATATGCTATGGGTATCAAAGAGGTAACTGATAACTGGTACTCTTTTTTTTTTTCATTTATATCACCAAACGATGCAAATCCTTTCTAAGATCTTATTTTCTTATGCTCTTTTAAAGTTTATTCAATGCCAAGGAATATGTTCTAATGCATATGTGATTAATGTCCTAAATCTCCTGATAAATCTATACAAGTGGCCTATGTCTGTTGATGTGATTGGTCCTGCCATGTACATGATTCCCTAGCTATTGATAAATCCATATATTTGTGATTAACTTTTCTGCTTTATATATATATATATATATATATATATATATATATATATATATATATATAAATCCCTAACTGAATAAGTAATGAAAATCTCAACTAATGGAGCCACAAATAAATCAACATATATTTTTTTACAATTTGTCAATTTTTTCACAATTTTGTTTAATTTCTTAAATTTTCTTTTTCAAAATATCATTTTTTTAATATCACTTTTGTTATATAACTTTTCAATTTTTCTTGTCAAAATGCAAAATCTAATTTTCTTTTTTAAAAAATATATTTTTTTTTCAATTTGTCAAAATTTTCACAATTTTGTTTAATTTTTTAAATTTTCTTTTTCAAAATATCATTTTTTTTATCGAAATCTTATTATATAACTTTTTAATTTTTTTTGTCAAAATACAAAATCTAGTTTTCTTTTTTTAAAAAAATATATATTTTTTTTACAATTTGTCAATTTTTTCACAATTTTGTTTAATTTTTTATATTTTCTTTTTCAAAATATCATTTTTTTATTGAAATCTTTTTTTTTTCAAAGTTATCAACATTATTCAAAGTTCTTAATTTTCTTTTCAAAATGTAGATTTTTATAAAATCACAGTTTGTTTTTTAAAAACATTATTAATTATTTTTTCTAAGCTTCTTAACTATTTTCTATTGTAGGTTATTCTTGAGCATTTGAGATGGTTAAGGACCATCTCTAATACAGACTGTCTTCCACGGTCCTAGAAGATGGCTAAGGACCGTCTCTAATAGAGACGGTCTGTAACAATCGCTAATAGAGACGGTCATTGACAGTCTCTAATAGAGACGGTTTTTCACTGGACAATAAGATGGCTAAGGACCGTCTCTAATAGAAATGATCAATAAAAGTCTCTAATAGAGACGGTCTATGACAGTCTCTAATAGAGACGGTCTTTGACAGTCTCTACTAGAGACGGTTTTTGACAGGGCAATAAGAGGGCTAAGGATCGTCTCTAATAAAGAGTCTTTGACAGTCTTAGATTACAAGTAAAAGATGACCAATGACCATCTCTAATACGGATGGCCAGTGATCGTCTCAAATGACTGCATATAAGACGGTCGAAGACCGTCTCTAATGCGGACGGTCTTTGACTGTCTCAGATGAGGTATATAAGGCGGTCAAAGACCGTCTTAAATTATTTGCAGACGCAGAACATTTAAAGACAATATTAGGGACGGTCAGGAGCCGTCCCTAATTTTAGAGATGGTTTACGGCCACCTCTAAAGCATCTTTAAACCAAGCAATTTTAGAGACGGTCCAGAACCGTCTCTAAATCCGTCATTTTTTTCCATTTTTCACGTAGTGGCAATGAATTTAGGCCTTTGGAAATTTCTTGTCCCATCCAGTATATTTTTTTTTCCCATTTGGGGTTCCTTGTAATTAGTAGGAGAGCCTGATCTTTAGGAATGATCACCTCTAAGGCCTGCCTGATGCATGGTTTGGATTCCTGCATGTGTTGTGTTAGCATGTGCATCCTCATGCATGACGTACTTGTGGAACATTCTCTGACAGTTTTTGTCTCTAACAGGTGATAATCTACATCTTAGTGGCAAAGGGTTTATTGGAGTTGTTTGATCATGTCACGGTTTACTGATGTCCATGGCTAAATTTTGTGAGGTAGATCGCTGATTTCACAAATGCTAGCCTCAGGATAAATATGTTTCTTACAGGTTAAAACACGTATAAGTACAGATTTGTCTTTGTACCCTGCAAAAAAAATGTTCATAGAGTTGTTTCACAGCATGCAGGATCATGTGTTGTTAGTCCTGGGGATGCTGTCCACATGAAGAGTGGTGAGACTATTGTTCAGTGGCACAGGGCTTGTTTCATGAAGTACAGGGTAAGATTTGCTCTTCTAATTGGTTTCTTACCTGATTATGAGAAAGGTGTAATGACATGAAAAGAGTTTTGGGTCTCTCTAGGTTCTTGTGAAGTATCGAGACCTCTGTATTTGGTGTGGACTCAAGTGCACACCAAAAACAAGCCCATTAACTGAGGCCCATGGGTTGCAGAACTTGGTGCAAATTATGTAATTATTTTCTTTCTTGAAAAACAGCATAGATCAGAATATATGATGATGTTGAAATGAAATAAAAAAGAATAATAAACACATGTCTAGTGGTCATTCTGATAACAGGTTAAAGTGGTTCTATGGAGGAGAAGGGCTTGTTAGTTATTATTATTATTATTATTATATCATATTCACATCTTGGCCTAATTTTTCATGCTCCATTTGTTGCATTCTTATTTCTGAATGGGACGGAGGAACTATATCATCATATCCTGTTCATGGAGTTTTATAAGCATCTTAACCTCTTTTACTTGGGTTCCTCTTTTTATTCACTTCTGTAGATATGTACTAGTTTCTCTTTGTTATAATTTGGGATTGATTTTTTTTCCTTCATTTGGTGCATCATTTACAGAAATTGGAAGGACTTCTTAAATTGCCAAAGAACAGGAAATGTGCTGACTGCAAAAGAAAGTAGGTATCTTGGTTGAATCGTGATAACGAATAATCTTTTAAGAAACTACTTGTAACTCTTTTTGCATATACAATGTATTTGGAGATGGAGTCGAAAGGGAAAGAGTTACTCAAATGCAGTGGGATATGGAAGAACTTCGTAGGAAGTATTTGGAGATGGAGTCGAAGCTCAAGTTCGAACAGGTTCCTTTTTTGTAATTCTTATGACAGGTTCCTTTTTACCTTCTATTCCTTCATGAAATGATCTCTTAAATCCTTTCTATTCGTTATGATCCCATGAATATGATGATCTATTTTAGGATGAAAAGATTCATTTGGAGTTGGAAAAAGTGTTTGCCATTCATGAGGAGTTGTTGCTGCAGGAATTGGATGTTGCAAAAGAACAACTTAAAAACTTGCAGAAACATCAAGAAGAGCTAGGAATGAAATTAAAACAGATATTAAAATTCTTGTCGAAGAAGTTAAACATGCTAGATTGGAAAGTTTTAGGAGAGGCTTGAGCAAAGTGAAGTATTATTTATTTAGAAATGTGAATGTAGGATGCATTGTATGATTTGATTGCTACTTGTAATAAATGGATCATTTTTTTTCCTGATTACATTTTATGTACTATTTCGATCATCATTAATTGTATTAGCTTAGATGAGTTGATCAATCATAGCAAGTTGTTGGAATGGTAACATACACCATTGTTAAATTTTATTTTTATTTTTTAAAAATAGCTACGGATTTTAGCCATAGCTCTTGTACTAAAAACCGTAGTTGTAAGACCTGTATCCTAGTCCGTACCATTTCGTTGGCTTCCGCGGTCCTTCTGGTCGAATTCCGGTAATCATCGACCTGTATCTGACGATTTCAATCGATCCTAATTCGAGTCCTGCATAACAAAGCCGGCTCGATTCGAAACTTGTACCCTAGCGACCGCACTATCGCCGCGACTCGCGCACCGATCCGATATCTAAGGTAGAAGATGTCGGCCTGCATTTATTCCGAAGAAACGCCGCATGTTGCAAATCTCGAGGGAATCTCTACAACAAGTCCCATCAATCAACCATAAATGCATCCCTTACTCAAGTACAACCACCCCACTCCTCCTTTTTCCACAAGTCAAACCTCTCTCTCCCTTACCATCCCTTTCTTTAAAAATTTCAAACTAAACCATCCCTCTTTTACCCATTTTTCAAACTACACCATACCATCCATTCTTTTTCATATTTTATTCCTTTATTCCATTTTCTTAAGCTCTCTCCCAAGCAACCCGAGACACTCCATACGTCCAAACTTCCCTCTCCCCCCCAAGTGTGGTCCACCTTCTCATCTTCCATCTACACCTTCTCATCTCCTATCTCAACCATCCAAACCCCATCATTCACCGTCCAAGGTGAAGGCAAGGAGCAATGGAGGCCAAGGGAGCAAGGAGGAGGCTTAGAGGTGGGCGATCCACCGTTAAATCTTTTTTTATGGTCCACATGTTGATGGGACCCGTTGTGATGTATGTGATGTATCAATGAGGGCCCATAATGGCGGGGTCCCTCTATTGCACCGTGGATTTCTCTCTCTTTTTCTCATCCTAGAATGTAGTAGGGCCCACCAAATTACTTATTTCATCCATTAGATGGGGTGGCCCACCACATTTAGGAGATCCCATATTCCATGCATATATATAATATATAATATATATTATATATTATATATATGTGTGTGTGTACCAACATGGTGGTCCAGATCCACGTGGGACCCACCATGATGTCTGTGAGCATCCACGCCGTCCAGCATCTCTGGACGCTAGGCGCTGCAAGTAGCTAACGTGAAGTGTGAACTGACATGGATGTACTAACAAGCTACCCATAATGGGTTTGGGAATGGGAGTTCAAGTAGGCCCCACCTTGATGTTTATGCATGATCCAAGCCGTTCATCCCAATCCTTGCATCATTTTAGGCGTTGAGCTGAAAAATGAGACCGATCCAATTATCTGGCGGGCCGTGGCATTGAGAATGCTAGTATTTTCCGTTAAAACTTGGGAAAATGATTGCTGGGGTCCACAAGAAGCTTGGACCCCACCTAAAAGTTAGTTTGGACCCTGAATTTTGTGAGACACATATAATGGACGGGGTAGATCAGGTTAATGTAGGTCCCACCTAGGATATATATATATATATATATATGGCATGCCTTTGCTGCCTTGACGTCCAGAGGAGTCTGGACGTCCAACGTTAAAAAGGGTGGGCCCCATTGGCCCTAGTTGTGGACCCTACCATGATGTATGTTCTACATCCATGCCATTCATTTAATAGGTCCCCTTTAATGATGCGTTGGCTCCAAAAATCAGCCATAAACAGTTCTCGGATGGCCTACACCATCACCATTCATGCGATGGTATGCCAAACCACATGGAATCAAATGCTGGGGTCCACATGCAGCTTGGATCCACCTGAAACTCGGTTTGGACCCTTAAATTGGTGGGACACACACAATGAATGGGTTGGATTTGTGAACTACATTACGGTGGAGCCCAGGACCACGTAACTGTACCAAAAGTTTGGTTGGCAAATAAAATTTGCAGTGGACCTATCCACGTGACCTTTCAACGGGGTGGATGGAAAATGAATGTTACAGTGGGCCCTTGCTCACGTGACCTTATCAACCGGTTGGATGGCAAACAAACATCACCATGGACCCTTGGTCCACGTGACCTTATGAATAGTTTGGGTGGTAAGTAAACATTACCATGGGCCCCTGACAGATTGGATGCAAATAAACATCATAGTGGGCCTAGGTCCGTGTGACCTTATACCCACTGGTTGGGTGGAAAATAAACATTACAGTGGGTGGGGTGGAAAATAAACGTTATGGTGGGCCCCCCATGGGACCCATTGATGTATGTTTTGTGACCCACGCCTTCCATTAGTGTGGGCCCCACCATGAGGTATGTACCTCATATATGTCATCCATTCTTCCCATCCCTATGAGATCCACCACGATGCATGTGTTGCATCCGAACCGTCCAACCATTTTTGAGAAGTAATTTTAAGGTTTGAGATAACAATGAGACAGAACTATTTATCATGTGGACCATAATACACGGTGAGGATTGAACGGCTACCATTAAAATCCTTTGGGACCCTACGAGGCGGGCTTTGGGAATTCTAATGGTGGAAATCCTTATTACCACCTATATTTGAGTATGGCCCATTTATATACATGTGGCCTGTGTGATGTGGTCTACTTATCATAGTTATGGCCCATTGTTAAGGCCCACCTTAATATATATATGAGACCCATGTTGTGAGGCCCATTGTGATGCATGCAAGGCCCATGAGTTATGGCCCATTGCAATGTATGTAAGGCCTATTGGTGCAGCCCATTGATACGACCCACTTTGATATATATGAGGCCCATGTGGTTAGGCCCATATTGATGTATTTATGTCCCGATGTTGAGGCCCATTTGATGTATTGGAGGCCCTTGGGTCGAGGCCCAACAGGATGTACATAAGGCCCATTGAAATGTGTGATCCATGGCAGGTCGTGCCTTGGGAGAAATGTTGGTTTGACGTCCACATTATAGCGAATAATGTTGGTTAAATGTCCACATTATAACTCTCCCTAAGGCCCATTGATAAGCCCATACTTGTAAGGCATAGGTCGTTTAGGCCCATCTTCATTATGAACGAAGCCCATCAATATATAACATGTTTAGTATAGATCCATGATTCATGATCATATGCATCATATATATGCTTGATATGAGGAGTGAATAATCATAGCATATGCCCTCGAGCAGATTATTTATGGGCTCCCTGATAGGCGGAGTTACCTTACATGAGCGCGTGACACGCGCAGGACTATTACATGTTTGGTAGGGCAATTCATGCACTTGCATTTGTGTGATCGTGATTATTGTATGCCCTAGAGACATCAGGGCCATGGCCTCCACAGACACATCGTGGGTGGCTAGATTGGATATTGAAAATGTTTGGTTCTAGCATATGGACACCATAGATGTCCCTAGTAAAAATCCTTAAACCCGATGGTACCATTGGATGACTCGAACGTTGAGACCGATTGGATACACGAGCGTGTGAGGGCCGTATACTAGTAGACCGCGTCTCTCATTGTGTCGTAGTCGGTTGGAAAGGGGTGTGACCTTACCCGCCTGAGTGAGGGGACAATTTCTAGGTTGAGTTTGACTAGCTTGAGGAATAGGTCCGCTATCGACGAGCCGGGCCCGATATTGGCAGGCGGATAGTGAGGTCTCTTCCACTCTCCCAGTTGTGCATTTAGATAGGGGCGGCAAGCTGGCGTAGAGTATACTAGACCCCGGTGATTATCCAGAATGAGAATTGTACTGATATTGATGAGCTATATGTGGATTTGACATGCTTAAGCTGCATCTAGCATCGCATGGTCTTAATATGGCCGATAGCATTCATATTTTGTACCATGCTGATGTGTACATGAATGCATAGCCTTGGTACGGCTGATTGCATTCATGTACACATTAGCATGATTCCGCATTACTCTGACTTTCATTCTGAGCACGCTTATTTTGCGTACATACTTACACCACCCTCTAAGCTTTCTATAAGCTTATGCACGATTGATGCGTGCAGGTGTTGCCAGGATGCAGCTGTAGCTTCGCCACAGTTGGAGTGTGCAGTCGAGCTTTTGGAGTTTTGTTATTAGAACTATCTTGTATCTCCCTTTATACACATTGTACTCAAAGTTTTTTATCATAGTAAATTTTGTGATGGTGTTCTTGTAGTTATTGGTCGTGGGTTATGCTTATGGTTATGCTCATTACGAATCAAATTGATTATTAGAAATCCTCCTTATAACATCCCATGATCGGAACCTGGCATATGGGTGCCGAGAGTCGAGAATGGAGTACTACGGAGGCTATTGGCGCCAAACTCGGTGATCGAAAATTTTGTGAGACCGGTTCCGAGTTTGGGGTGTGACAGTAGCGATTGCTAACTTAAGCATATTACTATGGATTTCATTCTACTTTTAGCTACAGATATTATCTATAGCTATAAGTACATTTCACTACAGAAAGTATAGCTACGGATTATAGTCATAGCTATTGGTATCTATTGCTACGGATTTAATCCGTAGTGGACTTTTAGATCCACCAACTATTACTATGGACGTTCTACAAACTACAACCATAGCAATAGGTATTTAGCTATGGTTTTTATCCGTAGCCTTTACCCCTTTTTCTAGTAGTGATTGTCAATTCGGTCGCTTCGGTAGATAGTATATTCGAGATAGTTTAAAGTTTTATCTTGTACACTTTGAAGCTTTAAACTTGTGTACTTGATCTTAATTAGCTTGTAAACTTGAACTTGAGCTTGTGTACTTGATCATGAACTTGATCATATAATGCACTTGGACTTGAATTAGTATTTGAAGCCACACTTGCACTTGGTCTTGTGTATGAACTTGATTTTGTATTTGCAGTTGAACATGCACTTTGATTTGAAGTAGTAGTAGAACTTTGATGTTGATGTAGAGAACTTGAAACTCATCTTCGAATAATGGTGAACTTTCCATCTATTGAACTTGAAGGTGAACTTTTCATCTATCAAACAAGTCAATCACTCTCAAGTGGTTTGTTACTATAAATTTTGACAACACAGGGTGCTAAGTCTAAAAATAGCACTTATAATGTGTAACTTACAATTAATGGAACCAGTAAGTTGATCACTCACTCCCACTCTGAGATGGTGTTTTAAAATACTAACCAAACATTGTTGTAGATGCAGGTACCATAGAGTCTGATGTGTTAAAGGACTCGTACATGAACCAGAAGGTGGAGTTCTCATACTTCTAGTTGTTAGATGGATCAATATAGGACACCTTCCGGACACTAATGAGATTTTAGGGTAGATAAATTTTGTATTTTTAGAACTGCATATTTTGCCCAGCCATAGTCGTGTATTTTGGATATACATACCTTACTTGTTCAGTTGATTTACATTCTTGAAATTGTGTTTATCCCAGGCAACGTTGCATCGCCTATCTTAATTTTATGAATGCTTACATGCTAGGTAAAATATATCAAAGCATCCGACTTTTGCAAATCATAAGTGACACTCGTGATATCGGGAGTCTAGTATCTACTCGAATGCCGAAATTCGAGATGTTATATAATTATCTAAGGGTAATTGAAATACAGTTTTTTTGACGCACTTATTGACAAGTGTGTCCATCAATGCGATCAGATCTATTTGATTAAAGGTAAGAGTAGAGGAGGAAGAGGCAACCATTACTGGTGGAGTAGATCGAGAGTTAGAAGTTTAGAAGGAGAAGAAGGAATAATAGCATAAGGAAGAAAAGAAATTGGAAACAGCGCTTATATCAGTCGGAGGGAAGCATTTATTAGGGCATCATTATGGTTTTATTAAGAATGATGTAAATACATGTGTCGGGACGGGGTTCATCCCTTGTTTTGATAAAGTGCAACCATCGCTGACATGTTGCGGTGAGTCAGCCAAAGTCGATTAACGCCTTAATGACACGTGTGGGCTATAAATGTCACATTAATGAGGAGTCTTACATTGTTTTTCCCTTTTTCCAAAGGCAGAGCAACGTGGGGGGCAATGTTCATCCCCATTATTTTCCGTGAACGACTATAAGAATCTCTTCCTCATTCTCATTTATATGTATTGAAATGTGTAACACCCCAAAAATCAGCACCCAAGTACAGAGACCTCGATCCCGAGTTTCTGGGTGTTAACCAAATAAAATGCACGTGTAACCTCGTTCATATTCACACTCATTTTATACATGAGCAATCAGAGTAGTGTAATTTAAATTAACAGATCCAAAGCAAGGTATAGATAACAAAAATAAATAAATATGGGGCTAAAAGTAAAGATATAATTAAAATATAGTGTCCACCCAAATGAAAATTATATAAGCCACAATATACATACCCAAAATGATTAAAATGTAATTTTTTTTCTGTTTGGTCCAATCCTTTAAAACAAAACGTCAGTGATACAAGCCACTCCAATCTTACCCATCTTCAATCTCGATAGTACCCACATCGATAATCTTATCTGGTTGATGTTTTAAAACACCGTCCTAAAGTGGGAGTGAGTGATCAACTCAGTGGTTCCATTAACTCTAAGCTACATATGTTATCAATTCCACTAGCATAAGTAATGATAAAGCAATTTAAACACTTTTAAATGCTCTTATTAATGCACGTGAATGTTATTATGAGATGATGCTTACCCTCACAATCCAATACTCCCTCATAAGCAACTTCGACACCTCATTTGTAAATACTAACACTCCTTAAACACGCAATCACAGTGCACAAATCGCCACAACCTATGCTAATGCAGTGCTATGAATGTTCATGTTAGTCGAGTATTTAATTAAGTCTGTTCATCCAACAAGATAGGGGAAGCTGAAATACCACCATTTAATCAATAACCTTATCCAGATCACTTGGACTAGGGCGTCCGTATCAGATCTGAGCCTGCGATCCATGATCCAAATTTAGGTATCACTCATTTATCACACAAATTAATAAATTCAAAGATAAGGCATGATACCCAAAGGTGTGAGGATCAACTCGGTATGGGTCGTCACCCAAACACCGAGTGTGATCACTCAATTCCCAGGTGTGGGCTTATCGCATTTAACCAAATCACCACAAAAAATGGCTCGTCATCTAATTTCATTCATGTCCGAGTCGTTGGAACAGTGCTCTGGCACAAAACCATTGGCTGAGTAATTTGACGGGGATTGTTCAAACAATGATATATCACCTCCATTAATACTCACTGGTCACTACGGGGAGTCTCTTCATTTAACGAACCATATTCTGGACTGATATAAATCCATTAACATAGCCCACCTAGGACTGGCATTCATCTCCTACTTTGATGTGAGCCCTAATGTGAGCTAATTAAAGTGAATGAACAGACTGGATTTAACCTGAACCACACGTGGATCCCACATTCAACGTGTGTGTGCACAAAGAAGTGCACACCTACACCGCACCAAAACATAACACTGGTTAAAGGGAATTTCACCTGACTCCTTTCAAAAGGAAAGTCCCGCCTGTGTTTGGATGAATGGACAACGTCCATTTGGGATGTGCCATAGCCCACCATGACCATCCATCTACACAATCTAGATCGTCCATCACTTGCAGACCTCACCTCCGACCAAGGCTCAGCAAACAACAGAGCATAATACACGCCATGATCAACCGCGATGTCCACTAGAACACAGATCAACTCCAAACTTGGACCCGTTAACTGAAAACTCCCTACCAGACTGATGAATGAAGCAGATCTTCCAAAGGAGTGGTAAAGATGGGCCCCACAGACTCCAGTAAGAAACAACCCAAGATCCTTTCGCACACCTTCTGCTTTCCTTCCATAAATGGTGCCAATAAGAAACCAAACGCTATTCAAACTCTCTCACATAAGAAACCCAAAGAGGACTACCTAGCTCCGATCTGAGCCGTCTAAAACTATGAAGGAGGATTTTCGACTGCACTCACATCGGCAGTGGAAGAAGGAAAGAGTCCCGAGAGATTGGCACTCCCCGATTTCCAAGCAAGGTAATTACAAAACCCAAAAATTTTGTCTGAGCAGACCTCATTGCAGGGCCATCGTTGATCAGTTGACTAGACGTTCTTGCACCCAAGAACATAATCACAGCCTCCCATCTATGGGCCCCATCCAAGGAACGATCCAGATCTTTCATGAAAGAACAAAGGAGAGAAGAGGAAACACTTTAAAACAGACACCTGCACACAGTTACGCAGTCCGATCGCGTAGTGCATGATCTGCATACAACAGACACAGGAAATTCTAGAAGTCCAAATTAGTATAAATACCACATGCTCCCATGATGGAAATCACGCCAGCAAGAAAGGAAGAAAGAAAGAGAAGGAGAGAGAAGGAATAAGAAAGAAAGAAGGAGAGAAGAAAGAAAGGAAAGGTAGCAACGGGTACTAGCTTCTGACGAAGTGTTGGTGTTGCAACCATGGTCCACTGAGTCACCGACTCGGGTTTAGGATTGAACCGAGTTTAGCAATTCTAAGGTAACTGGAGAACAAAACTTTCCTTGCAAAGGGGTTTTATATGTTCAAAATTGTAATATAGCGATAAAACCGGATTAAGTTAAGTTAGATTTGCACTAGTATTCGCTAAATTACTGGATTAGCAGATTAAGAATAAAAACTTTGAATTCAAGATTATCTAACTAACAACTAGTTAAATCCTAAACCCATATTATAGATACAACCTTAGACCATATTGTAACCTTACCAATTATGTGATTTAGGATAAGGTTGGGATCGACGAAGTAAATAACTGACCTTGGTTAGGAAACAATTCAAATTCAAAGGTGAGGGATTCCTTTAAGCTTACATTAATTTAAGTTAATATGATTTATCTTGTCTTTTACATGCTTTCATGTTATTATGATTCTCTCTCTACAATTGTTTGATTTACCATCAATAATTATTTATCCTTTGAAAATTATGGTATGTCGTTAATTACAAGTGATCTTTATTATTTTATGCGGGGTAATGATTACAAGCCTTGCCCTTGCCTTTACCATTTTTTTTGAGTTAGCCCTTGCTGCTCTCCTCTTTGTTGAGTTGGCCATTGCCACTCTCCTCTGTCTTATTATCCATTGCTACTCTCCTCTTTGATGAGTTGGTCATCGCTCTCCTCTGTGTTGAGTTAGCCATTGCTACTCTCCTCTTTATTTTATTAGCCTTGGGTTATTTACCTTTACGGCTTGAGCATGTCTTAAAAAACTCTCATAATTCAATTTATCCCTCTATCGGTGAAAGTGACATGTTAGAGGTATCATAACTAGTGATTCAAATATTTATTGTTGACGTAATGCATTACGGGTAGCGACCCTCTTGGTCAACACGTAATCCAATGGGTTGGTTGGCGTGGTGCACAATCGATGTAAGTAAATCGCTAGGTGTGTTACATCACTTTTTGGGATTGGATGTCGCAAATAGTCACTCCATGAACACATCGTGTTATGTAAATCCCTCAACTGCGTTGTTGTGTCACCTTAAGACGTTCGCATAAATCCACGTTAACGTTCGACATGCCGACAAATCTCCGTAGTTATGGGATACGGGGTGAGTTGTGTTTCCTATGAACTATATTCTATATTGTGATGATTATTACGTATGATGAGCCGCACACACTTTGTTAGGAATGCATTTATATATATTGGGTGCGCATACTGATACCTCTCATAAGGGTGGAGAACGAGACATATCAAAATATTTACATTACTTTTATAAATCTCTTGAATTATTACTAATCTTAAAGGATAACCATCATTATGAGTATGACATTGACCCTCTCTAACTGTACAGATGATGCAGGTAACATACAGGTAGAAAACCTAAAGGACTATCTCCCTGTGGTGGCTTATACTGAATAAATAGGAAGATAGTTTTATGATTCAGTTTTATTTATTTTCGTTGCATACTTTGATAATGTAATAAGTTCACATCAAGAGGGCATTTGACAAATTTATTTAACTCTCTTATTATGGAATGATAAATACAATTGATTTTACTCTCATGACTGATTACTTTTATGAATGTAACTGGATGTGATCTAAATGGAAAGAAAAATCAAGGTGAGACCTTGAGACATCTAAATCTTTATATTATTAATATCCGAAATTTTCAGACACGAGAATGTACTCGAGTTACAAAAATTTCAGAATGTTACAGTTGGTATCAGAGCATGAGAATGAGATTAACTCGGCCTAAGAGAATGGACCATCATAAGCTTTGCGTGAATAGGATAGGATCATGAATTAGGTCTATATACTCAATTGAACTCACTGTGAAACTATGATATTAAGGAAATTAGAAAACCATATTTTAGGCCCCCATTAAATTACTAGGCATAGAACTCTATAAACGAAGAATCCAAACACCCCTGAATTAAATCCCTAAATCCTAAAATGAACTTATTCTAAAACAGAGCCATAACTAAGAAGAACCTATACTCACCAACCACACTAGAAAATATTAGGACGTTAGTCACCACTCTAATCAAAATTCGCTATCCATAGAAGATATGGCCCCCAAGAGAAAGGATACTTGAGCAAACTTCGTACATCCAAAACATACAACTGAGAATGGCACCCCTCAGGAAACAATTGTGGGAGAATTGACACCATCTCTATTAGCAACCCACCAAGAAGCCGCACTCTCAGGGCCACCCCCAGGACAGGCACCCCCTGATACCCAAGCATAGACATCGTTCTATTCCATCCTGGGACGAATAGAGACATTCATGCAAAGGACCCAACAGATCATGGATAACCTAAACAAGTTTATAATACCCTCTCAATGGCCACGACACCTCTGGCACCACCTACTCATGTCACCTCACCAGCCCCCTCATCTGGAGAGCCACAATGAGTCCTTCATGTTAGAAAAATTCTTAAAACTACGACACCCTAAGTTCTCAAGCACTCTCGATCCAGTGGCAATTGAACAATGGGTAAAACAGACTAAGAGGACATTAAGGACCATGGGATGCCCAGAGCATCTCAAAGTTCCCCTGGCCACATTCAAGTTCGAAGGAGAGATCATTAATTGGTGAGAGGTAACAGAAAGGACCGTTCCTGAGAACCACACTTGGACCTGGGAGGAATTCTAAGAGAAGTTCTTCGAGAACTAATTCCCAAAGTCATATCGAGATGAAAAGATGTCTGAATTTTGAATCTCGCCCAAGGAGAAATGACCATCACGCAATACGAGACCAAATTCATTGAACTATCACTATACGCGCCAAAATTAATCAACAATGAGGACTTCAAAATTAAATGATTCAAGGATGGTCTCAGACCCTCAATTCACTCCAATATATGCTACTTTGATTTATCAAGCTACGCCAACACAGTTGATAAAGCCGCTCGAGTTAAAAATGACGATGATCACAGGATATGGGCGAGACTATAGAAACACAAGACGAGGAGGCTCAAGACCAACCTTATTACGCCACAAATGTCTAAAAAAAGGTCAAGAATCACTCCAAAATAAAATGCCATCATCGAAGAGAAGACGCAATGGGACAGTCGGCCTAGATGTGGCTACTGGAAGAAGATGGTCGCCCCATCCCAGCCCAAATGTAACAATCCGCTCCGATTGCATCTTAGAAAGTACAAGGCCGCCTATATGCCATGATGTCGCCAGAGGACTCAAACACTACCCCTAGCCTAATAGAAGGTACAACATTTATTAAAGATGTACCAGTATCCTCTTATTAGATTATGGGGTAACTTTATCTTTTATCTCAAATTTCATAGTAGAACGATTGGGCTTAGAAGTTAAAAAGTATGAAAGGGCTCATCACATTGGCTTCACCCTTGGCTAAGATAATAAAATTGACCAAAGATTATGAAAATTGCCCCATCCCCATGATAGATGTCAAATTTTCAGCCAACCTAGTAAAAATGAACATTAAGGGATTCGATGTAATCCTTAGGATGGATTGGCTTGATGAGACCATGACGATTATAAAAAGTAGAGCCAAGAGAATCACCCTCACCTTATCCGGACATTCTCCCATCACAATATAAGGGAAAAAGAAAAAGTAACCCTTGGTATGGGAAATGGGCTTAGAAGAAATCTATATGGACCAAATTTTAGTAGTCTGAGAATTCTCTAAAGTGTTTCAAGAAATACCAGGATTACCACCCAAGAGGGAAGTAGATTTTGGTATTGACTTAATACCAGGAACCGCCCCGATTGTACAACCCACCTTCCTCATGGCACTGGTCAATTTAGCAGAACTCAAGAAACACATAGAAGAACTCCTTGATCAAGATTTCATCCGACCGAGCATATCTCCTTGGGGCGCACTAGTTTTATTCGTAAAAAAGAAGGACGGATCTCTACGACTATGCATTGATTACCGTCACCTGAATCAAGCCACAATAAAGAATAAGTACTCCCTTCCTCGCATCGATGACCTCTTCGACCAACTAAAAGGAGTACAATTATTTTCAAAGATTGACCTGAGGTTAGGATACCATCAACTAAGGATCAAGGACGAAGACATATAGAAAATCGCATTCAGGACGAGGTATGGACACTACGAATTCTTAATAATGCCCTTTGGCCTCACCAATGTCCCGGCTATCTTCATGGACCTCATGAATAGGGTGTTTCAGCCCTATTTAGACCAGTTCGTTATAATCTTAATTGATGACAACTTAATATATTCTCAAAGTGAAATGGAACATGAAACTCACCTGCAAATGGTCTCAAGTTTACTGAAGAAAAACCAGCTATATGCCAAACTTTCGAAATGCGAGTTCTAGAAGGAGGAAGTCAAGTTTTAAAGTCACGTCATAAATCGCCAACGTATAATAGTCGATCCAACAAAGGTCAACGTTGTACTTCAGTGGGCCAAACCCAGTATTGTCACCGAAGTCAAGAGTTTCCTTAGCCTGAAAGGGTACTATTGGCACTTCATTAAGGGATTCTCCACAATAGCTTGTCCTTTAACTAATCTAACAAAGAAAAATGCTCCCACTTCCAATCACAAAGCTTTTCAAGAAGACACCAAATACAAAAACTCTAAGATGAAAAAGATATGCATGGCACGTCAATAACGTGTAGTTGTAGAAATTTTTCAGTTTCAACAGGTCTATTTCTTGTAATGTTTTTGATACTTTTAGTGAGAAAATTATTTTTAAAATTTTTATATTAGTTTATCATTAAGTCTAATTTATCCCTACCAAATTTCATCTCATTTTGAATTCCATAAAAATTCTAAAAATTCTGAGAGTACCAGCTGGTTGAAACTAATGATTTTGTTACACTTTCTAAAAGTCTATTAAATTAACATCATTTTAGCTTTTTTTAAATTTTTTTTTTATATAAAACTAGATTAATCAAGATTCAATCTGACTTTTGAATCACATCAATCGAAGTTGTATAAAAATATATTTAAAGTCAGTGCACTGAAACTATCAAAATCTAAACATGCAAAATATTGTTGAACAGGGTTACTCGGTTCAACCGAGTTCCACTCGATACAATCAAACTCTACTGTCCAAATTTGCTCGGTTACTCAAGGTTTACTTAGTGCAATCGATTATTGATGTCCAGATTACCTAAGTTTGTTTGGTGCAACCGAACCTTGTTATCCTTGTTATTCAAAATTCTCAAATTACACTCGGTCAGGTGATTTTGGTGGATCCAAGGTTATTCCTTTTTGTCCCAAACATATGTGAATGTACGCATGAACATGCACTCAAGTTCAGAAATCAAATGCACTGCCCAAGGACATCCAATTCCCTGCTAGCAAAAATTTAGAGTGTTATAAAAAGTCATTTCGTATGGAAGGCAAATGTGCAATCCATTATTGGATAACGAACTTCACCATCTATCTTATCTTACACATTGAGTAAGTGATTGAATCAGCGACTGGTCTCATCTTCATCATACAATACATGTTTGCCTATCTTGACACTTGGGTCAATTGTGATTCGGTTTGAATTGAAGCCGCATAGTTGAAACAGCCTGTGCACACCCACTACCGAAAATAATAGCGAATAGCATGGAGATCTAATTCCGCTACCCTTCATTCCCGATGAGGCCTTTTATATAAATGGCATTGACGAAGATCCACGTTTAAAACGAAAAAGAATGACATGGATATATTTTTTCGCTACACTTCATCGACAATGGAAGCGGATTGGTTGGTGTCCCATACACCAACTATATAGCTGATGTAGATATGTGTCATGCGAGGACGACCGCCGACGCTCATCGAGCTCCAAGATATAGATATGTGTCGTGTGAGGACAAGCGCCGACGCTCCTCGAGCTCCAAGTTGTACGAACGGTTTAGACGAGATCAAAGTTTCATGAGCCCCACGATGTATTTATTATACCATTCATCAGTCTTTTGAAATTATTTTAGAGCATTAGCCAAAAAATTAATCATATCCAAAGCTCAAATGAACCGCTCCAAAAATATCAGCGGGATAATGATTTTCGCCGTTAAAAAATTCGTAGGGCCCACTATAACGTTTATTTTCCATCCAATCTGTTCATAAGGTTAGAATTACCTGTATGAAGAGGAAGAACAAATTTCACGTTGATCCAAAACTTCAGTAACCCTAAAAGGTTTGGATATAACACATACCTCATGATGTTCAATCTCCCACTCCTTTTTGCAGTGTCGTCCACTTTAGTCTCAAGCCTTAAGCCGAGCCCGCCAAATGAATGGAAGGTTTGGATATAACACATACCTCATGATGAGACCCACATAACTTCCTGACGTCAATACACCAACCATATAGCTGGTGTGTGGTACACCAGTCAAACCGCTTCCATCGACAATGAGCCCATATAAAAATGGTTTGGATCACTCAAACATGACCCGTGATTTAACAGCTACAGTCCTGAGTGCTGACTACGTCCTGCTGTCTTAGCAACCAATGTATGATCGTTCCTTCTCTGTGTCACCCACCTGACAAATCAGACATGATAAACGGATTTGATGAAAGACACATACTATCGGAGTCCCAGACACAAACCTATGATTTGCATACCATCCCCATTGTTCCTTGTGGTGTGGCCTGCTTGACACCTAGCTGGTTTTCAACTCATTCCTAGAATCCAGGATAGAACCTGATGGACGGAGTGGATTTTACATATTCCATATAGTAGGCCCCACAGAGCTCGAGGATTTTGAGCCGTGAGTGTGTTGTAGTTACGGTCCCCTTCAAACAGCGACTTTTTATCTTGGTTTGGTTGTTTGACATTTCCCAACTTCCCGCATTTTCTGCCGATGCCAGCATTGAGACTTCTCGCACTCAATCCGACATTCCCATTGATTCGCCCACCTTGCATTTGCTGTGATACGAAAATCAAGCCCATCACGTAAAGAGAGGTGAACGTTCGAGATAGCAATGTGTGGCCCACTGATGATCGGACCTGTCCATTCCGGGAGGCTCACATGCAAAGATGGTCGGCCGATTGATCGAAGCCATCCATCACCTAAGTGTTAGTGCAAGTGAGCTGTTGTACAATAACCACAGAAAAGGGTGATCCTAACCATTGATTTACTGAGTTGAATGGGAGCCACTGAAAATTTTCTTTCAATGTTCCACATCCAATCACAAACAACGATGTGTAATAATCATCGGTTTGCTTTAAGCCTCCTGACTGTAGCCTGTATAAAGCAGCACCCAGAAGATGGACGTTTAAATATTGGTTCTCAGCTGATAGACGGAGTGGATTTTACGTATACAACATGGTGGACCCCACATAGCCTGCGTGTTTGAGGCGCAGGTTGAAATACACGTTGACGACGATTCCGGTCCCCGGACGAAAGCGGATTGTATCCTGCCCTCCTCCTGGCAGAGGTTCTGTGGGGCCACTGATGTATGCATTTTATCCACGCCGTCCATAAAATTTTCCAGATCATTTTAGAGTATTATCCAAAAATGGAGACACATCCAAAGATCAAGTGGACCACACAGTGGGGATTGAACGGCCACCGTTAAAAATTCACTGGCCCCTAATAAGGTTTCAACCATTGGTGTAATTACCACCGCTGCTTCTTGCGATGTGGTCCACTTTGAGATTTGGATCTGCCTCATTTTCGTGCTTATAAGTTAAAATGATCTGAAAAAATGGATGAAGGGTGTGGATAAAACACGTACATTATGGTGGGCCCCACAGAGCCACTATCGGTACGGAATATCGGGGAGTGGGAGCAGTACGCAATCCGCCTTCCTACCCCGGACACTGCATTGGAGGAATCGGTCGGATAACTCCCTTTCTTTTCCCACAGACGGGAAAAGCCAACTACGTTTCGTTTGACTTTGATATTCAACGACGGGTTTGGCAAACAGAGTGCCTTGTCATTCATGTCACCTGTGCCCGTAGTCTGAACATGTGTGGTCCACTGTCCATGAAACAGACCGTTGATCTGATGAGCTCCCCCATGGTGAACCCTCAAGTAGGCTATTAAGAACTGAAGCACTAGATGATCCACATTCAATGGATGAAAGGGTAAGGATTAAACGGATGGGATCATCCAATTTGAGGAAATTTAGATGTGGGGTCCATCCAAATGATCCGAGCCGTTTGATCAACAGTTCAATCTTCAGACCATGTGCCCAACTTGTAGAAAGTAGGACTTTAGTATTCGTTGCAGCAATTTCAAAGCTTAGCATCATTTCTGATTGAGCTTTTGAAGATGAAGATTTCCAACTTACAAATATTATATGTTCACGAGGGACAGGGATTGCGTACTGAGTAACTACGCTGTAGGGTACTAAGCAAACTCTTTGGGGCCCACCGTGAGTGTATGTGTCTTATCCACGCCATCCATAAGTTTTTACATCTCATTTAAGTGGATGAACACAAAACTGAAGTATATCCAAAACTTAATTGGAACGCACCACATGAAACAGTGGAAATTGAATTACTACTGTTGAAAACTTCTTGAGGATCCCAAAAGTTTTGGATCATTCTGATATTTATGTTTTCACTTAATCGATATATGTGTAACCTTATGGACAGGTTGGATGACAAAAAAAAAAAAAAAATTACTGTAGGCCCTAGGAAGGTTTCAACGGTGGTGGACATCATTAACCTCACTGTTTACTATGGTGTGGTCCATTTGAGCTTTCTGGTATGCTTCATTTTTGGTTTTTTACCCTAAAATGAGCTGATAAAACGGATGGACGGCGTAGATAAGAAACATACATCATGGTGGGGCCCAAAGAGTTTACTCCGTACACGATAGCATTTGATAGAGGGTTTGACCATTCTCCTGTGAGAGGAATTACAGTGTCATGGCATCAACAAATGCCCCCATCATTACCCAGGTCATTGATTCGCTGAATGTCAACCGTTGATAGAGTATTTCCCTTTAGCAAACCCTGGGCCCCCACCCTATCTAAGTGTTTAGACATGCCAAAGTGGGAGACTCTTGGTGCATCCCCATCCATATTTCAATGCATCAGAACAATGATCTGGATCATAGAGCCGGGCCTCGCTATATATCATCCATGGATGATGAAACTGGGTATTTGAACCCGGTTCCTTCTGGCCTCACCCACGTGTGGCTATGGGATCCAACATGTATTTTGATATAACCCCACCTCGAAAGTTGAACAGCCTAGAAACTTCGGCCCAATCTTATGATCATGTGTATAGCCACCATGTGAACTCGGTGGTTTTGCATCACAAACCATGAAATACATGAGCCCAACTATAATCATAGGATGCTTTAAAAGTCAATCTCCTACAATTCATTATATGGCTATGCTATAAACAAACAATGCACAACCGTCCAATGAACTTCAAATTCATATGATAGCTAAAGTGATGGTTGAATGGTTTAATTTTTTGTATCTGGTTTTTTACGTAACCAACTTTCATAACAGGGAAGCAATTCTGGACTAGTTGAATGCATAAGCAGTCACGGTTAGGGCCCATGAGCACCATACGTAATAAGCAATAGAAAGACATATCATGCATGCTAAAAATTTTTAATGATACTTGAGAATGTTTTTTATAAAATTACGACCGATATGATGATAAGATAGGAGCAACTCAGAGGTATTCAAGAGTAAATTAAATTGTTGAAAGGCATTTAGGAGGTGGCCAAGAGGTATCCAAAAGTAGACCGATCAGCCGAGAGATTATCAGGAGTGGAATGAGTAGTCAAGAGGTGTTCAAAAATGGAATGAGCGGTCAAGAGGCGTACGAAGTGGAACGAGTGACCAAGAAACGAAACAAAGTTTGACCGAGAGAAAATATATTGTAAAAAATATATGTAATAAAAAGAATGATCCGGTAAAAAAAAAAAAACTTTTTAACTACTATAACCGTTGCAGTGCGAAAGAATGATATAAAAGAACAAGTTACAACAAAATTTTATAAATAGCAGAGGAATTCAACAAAGAAATATATCTTAAAAATCTTCAAACTAATCTAACACAATAACCAATCAAATCAAATTTATTAATTTATCTTTTATATTATCTTATCTTAAGAATAAAAATAATTCAGTAACAGTAATTCTTCGTTATAATTTTAAGTCATAATACAAATCTACGATCATACGCTAGATTTGTCATTTATCCTATGTCACACAGTCCTTTTAAAAGAGATTTTTGCAGTTGCTCATAATGATCTATTGTGAGTTTTTCTTTTTGTTTGATTGAACTGGTATTTTAAAATTCCTTTCTTTTGGAAGGTACAAAGTAATCCATCTTTAAAGAAAGAACTCCACCATTTGCATATCACCTGATCATTATTAAATTCTACAAGTGGCTGAGTAAGTGACCGATCTTTTCAGAATCTGGTAATATACGTTCATATTGGATGTATCTGCTTATTTCAGCGCTTGAGATCAAATTTGATCGAGTTAGATCGAGTTGCTATATCAATTCTAGAATACTTGCGCACACTACACGTGAAAGAAAGAAAATCGAAGTGTCAACATTTATGGCATGCCCAGTGGGACTATGATTACAAGCATATGTATGGGTGAATTAAAGTATGACCCAAAGATAGATTCATCAAACACCTGAGCAGATAGGTTTGCTACCAAATTCGGTACTCCTTTTCATTAAACCTGAATAAGGTATCCTCATCTCAGGTTAAGCCTCTTTAGATTTTATAGGTTAATTAAAATGCTCAATATGCAACAAAGAATTCAACGTATCACTGAACAGTCACGAGTTCAAGACGAAAATTTAGGCAGATTAATGACCAATAATGTTGAAAACGTGAATTGGATTATGGCTCTCTTTGTCGAAAGAGCACATGTGACGCCTCAACAATAGGTCTATACTAGTACCGTTGAAAATCTAGCATCGGCACCACCTGTGCAACTGATGGCACCAACACTACAGCTGACACTACGGATATCTCTTCCGCAAAGGAATACACCCCTTCCAGTACAGGAAGTGTGAAATCTTCTGCCACTTATTGAGTTTAGGTGACCGGAATGGGAAGTCAAGAATGTTGTTCCTGAATAATGAAACTAGAGTATACTTAGGGGTATCCCTTTCTTGGAAATCCACCGAATCATATAAGACAAAATCAAGTAGGCCCCGAACCACTTCTAATGGTCGAATCTCACTATTTGAACTGTGACCAAATTCTTCAAATGGTTGAGGAAGTAGTAGGCCAAGTTCTCGACCGTATTACTACCTCGATCAACCATAAGCCTTATTCGAAATGGATTAACCGACAGTCTCCATTATTACAGTTGACTCTACTGCTTTTCGATCAAGATGACCTACTTCAACCATAAGGGTCGAATTTTATATTTTTTTACCAAGACTGTTAAATTCAAACAAGATGACCAAATTTGTCATCTTTCGACCAAGATTGTCGAGTTTAGCTAAGTCGGTCGACTTTAATGTTTTTCGATTAAGATGGCTAAAATCGATGTTTAAATATGGCCAAGCAGTAACAATTATTGTGTCCAATAATGAATTAATGTCGCATTCACTTTTTATTAAATGCAAAGTAATTTGGGGGGGAGGGGTGCAATTTTGTACCCTATTTCTAAGGGTTCTTAGGAAATCCAATTAAAAAGGACATGTGTTATAATAACGGAAAAATATAGCATACTAAAGATATTCAAGGATGAATACTTTTTTATGAAATCACAGCTGATAGGATAATAAGACAGCGAGTACTTGAGAGGTATTCAAAAGTAAACCAAGTGATTGAGAGGCATTCATGAGGTAGTCGAGAGGTGTCCAAATATAGATCAAGTGGCCGAGAGGCATACAAAAGTGGAATGAGTGATCGAGAAAAGAAAAAAAATAAAAAAATAAAAAAAAAATTTGGACAAGAGAAAAAGAACCGTGAAAAAGAAGAAACATAATAAAAAGAAGGAAATATGGAAAGACTGTGTGAGACCCGTATCTTGGTCCGTACCTTTCCATAGACTTCCGCGGTCTTAACGGTCGAATTCCGGCAACCTTCGACCCTTAACCGATATCGACGCGCAACCCTAATTCATATGCCGACAACCCGAGTCGACTCAACCCAAGACCACTACCATAGCGACCGCGCCGTCGCTGCGGTTCCAATGTCGCGACTCGCGCGCCGAGACGATACCCTGGTCAAGAGATGTGGGCCAACGTTCGGTGCGAGAAAACGTCGCGCGTTGCGAAATCCAAGGAAATCTCTACGATGTGTCACATCAATTACATCAATCAATCAATTCATCAATCCATCACATGTCAAGTACACATCACTTTCACCCCTTTTTCCAAGCAACCACAAAAGTCTTCCTAACCCATACCTTTCTTACACAAAAGACCACAAAAGTCTTCACCTCCCATACCTCTCTTACACAAAAGGCCACAAAAGTCAAAGATTTCTTACACAACCATCACTCACCACATCCATCCATCACTCTCTCTCTCCCTTTACAACTCCTCTCTTTCTCATTTGTAAAAGCTCTAAGCTAAAGAAGATCCCACGTATGGAGTTTTTCAAACTCTCCTAAGCTCCAAGTGGCCCACCTTCCTACCCCATCATCTCCCATCTCAACCCTCTATTCCTCATCTCATCCATTGAAGTTGAAGCTAAGGTGTCAAGGAACTCCTAGGAGCAAGAAGATCGGATGGTGGGTGCCTCTATAGGGTAGTTTCTCTTTTGTTTTTATGATGGGCCAAGTGAGACCCACCGATCAATGGTGTGGATCTCGCTTGGGACCCTAAGATGAGGCCGATGGCCCACTTGGATCATCATGATCATTCCATGATGGGGCCATTCTCCATGGACCCCATCATGATGTTTATTTCATTGCAAAAGGTCATCTAGACCGTCCGTTTTGGTGGAGAGAGGACTCCACCGTTGATTCTCGATCTTGGTGGTCCCATGTGTTGAGGGACCCTTTTTATTATATGATTTATTTTTAAGGGAGGGCCTATAATGTCGGGGCCCCTCCATCACAAAGCGTTTCCCACTCTCCATGTCTCTCTCTCTCTCTTTTATTTCTTTTTAGTTTGTTTTATTTTATTTTATGTGATAGGGTGTTGTGGCCTATTTGAATGGACCCCACCACGAGACCGTTATTTTATTCAAATTATCAATGTGGCCCACTTTATGTGTGGAATATCCATACTGTTTTCCATGTGGTGGCCCACCTAATCAGGCCCACCATAATTATTTAAAGAGGCCAACCGTCCAGCGTCTGGGACGCTGGACGTCCCTGTGCAAAAAGAAAAAAAAAGGAAAATGAGAAGCGTTTGGGGTGGTCCCCTTGTGTAGGCCCCACCTTGATGTATGAGTGTAATCCAAGCCGCCCACCCTTTTTCCCATAACATTTTAGGCGTTGAGCCAAGAGATGAAGTTAATCCGTTCATTGGGCGGGCCATACCACTCAAAACAGTGACACTCACCGTTTAAATTTTTCTACATGCCTAGATATGCTCAATAGCGGACTCATTGGATTGGTCTTGAGCCGAGGAAGCTAGTGAGCGGAGTGGATTTACGTGATGCGGACCCCACACAACGAAAACCCCAGAAAAATCGGGTTTCCCAAATTTTTTACAAGACCCTGCCTCCTCTCTGACCAAGTGCAGGTGCTGCACGCTGCTGCGTGTAGCGTCAGCGTGGTGCGGGCGCGTGCAACGCCAGGAGGGCGTCCAGCAGGGACCCACGACTCCAGTCGTGGGCCTCACCGTAATGCTTGTTTGTCATCCAATCTGTTCATGAGGCGGGTCCCATCATCAGGTGGGCCCCCTCCAAATTTTGACTCGATCCAGAACTCGGGTGGCCCACACCATAGGAAACAGTGGAATGGAGTAGCTGCCATTGAAATCTTTTTGGGGCCCACAGAAGTGTTGGATCAAGCTGAAATTTATGTTTTCCCTTCATCCAGGCCTGAGTGACCTTATGAACGGGTCGGATGGCATCTGAGCATTACAGTGGGCCCCACATGGGACCCACATTAATGTATGTATTGCTTCCACCGTCCGCTGGACGGTGGAGCTCACTTGATGCATGTGTTTTATGCATGCCACCAGCAGCGTGTGTGCAGAGTGTGTGCGTGCTGTGTGTGTGTAGTGTGGATGTGCATGCGTGTGTGTGTGTGTATATATATAAACATGCATACTTATATTATATTGTATATATATATATATATATATATATAATATTGTATATATATTATATATATTGTTTATGTACTGTATATTTATATAACATTCACAATGGTGGGCCTTCACGTGGGCTCCACCCATGATGCAAATGCTGCATCCAATCTGCCCATCCGTTTTAAGCAGCTCATTTGTGAAATGAGACAAGGACTGAGCTAGATCCACAGTCCAAGTGGACCCCATCTTGGCATGATTGGAGGTCCATCTTAATGTAATTGGGACAGCTTGTTGGGGGCCCACTCGATGTGGATATAAGGCCCATGGGACTGGACCATTTGATATATCCCAAGGCCCTTGGGACTAGGCTTATTTGATTCATATAAGGCCTTTGGATTTGGGCCCATTTGATATATGAGGCCTAGGGATGAAGGCCCACTTGATAGATAAGACCTATAGGATAAGGCCACTTGATATGTTCCAAGGCCCATGGGACTAGGCCCATTTGATGTTATTTTAAAGCCCATGGGACTAGGCCCATTTGATGTATTTTAAAGCCCATGGGAGTAGGCCCATTTGATATGTATAAGGCCATGGGTCGAGAACCATTGATGCATTTTAAGGTCCATGGGCTATGAACCATTGCAATATACCTAAGGCCCATTGGTGTGGTCCATTTATGTGGCCCGTTTGACAAATAAAAGGCCCATATGACATGGCCCATTAGATATATTTAAGGCCCAATGGGATGTACCTAAGGTCCATTGCAATGTGTGATCCCAATACAGATTGTGTAGCGACGTTTACGGCGATCATGCCTTGGGAGAAATGTTGGTTTGACGTCCACATTTGGAGTGTAATGCTGGTTGGATGTTCGCATTACGACTCTTCCTAAAGCCCATTAGTAGGCCCGTACTTGCTGTGTATAGGCCGTCCAGGCCCATCTGCGTTGTAAGAATGGTTCATCACTCATTTACATGTTTAGTATAGTTTCATAACTCATAATCATACGCATCATATGTATGCTTGATATGGAGATTGACTGATCATAGCATATGCCTTCGGACAGGTTGTTTATGGGCTCCTGGTTAGGCAGTGTTACCCTACATGAGCGCACGATATGCGCAGGATTTGTTGCATGACTGGATAGCGTGAATCATGCATTTCGTATTTGTGTGACATGGGTATTGTACGCCCTAGCGACATCAGGGCCGTAACCCCCACAGACGCATCGTAGTTGGCAGGATTGGATACCAAAAATCTTGTTTTACATGGGGTGCTATTGATATCTCTGGGTGAAAGTCCCTAAACCCTTATGGTACCAAGAGGTTGCTCCAACGTTTAGACCGAGTGGGTAGATGAGCATTGAGTGCCGATTACCAGACGGTTACGCTCTCCACTGTGTCGTGGTCGGTTGGAAGGGGGTACGGCCTTACCCGCCCGAGAGTAGGGGACAATGCTAGGCTGAGTCTAACCAGCTCGAGAAATGGGTCCGCTATCGACGAGTCGCGCCCGATATTGGCAGACGGATAGTGAGGTCTCTTTCACTTACCTTATTGCGCGCGATATGGCGGCAATTTGGTTTAGAGTGTACTAGACCCCGGTGATATCCCACATTTGAGCTGTATTGACGTATAGACATAGATGAGGATCTGTATGCTTGAGTTGCATTGCACATCGCATGGCCTTGGGGTGGCCGATACCATTCATATCTTGCATCGCATAAGCCTTGGTACGGCTCATGATATTATGGATTCATCTGCATATTCCGCATTACTCTGACATTGCATGTTCATATTACTACCTTGCGTACACACTTTCACCACCCTCTAAGCTTTCTATAAGCTTATGCACGACCGTTGCGTGCAGGTAACGTTGGTTCGCAACAGCACTGAGGCATGAGCACGTTGTAGATCGTTTTGGAATTTTTGTTCCTTACCATTGTATTTCCCTTTATGCTCATTGTACTTGTAAAGTTTTTTATCATAGTGAAAATGTAATGGAGTTCTTGGTTGTTGTTTGTGAGTTATGTCATTGGTTATGCTTATTACGGATCAAACTAACGTTGAAAATCCTCCTCGTAGCATCCCAGGATCGGAACCTGGCGAATGGGCGCTAGGAGCCGAGAATGGGGTTCTACGAAGGCTGTCGGCGCCGGATTCGGCGATCGAAAATTTTGTAAGCCCGGTTTTCAAGTTTGGGGCGTGACAGACTGTTCAACTATTATAAGCATCGCAATAATGTAAGAATGATCTAGAGGAACAAGCTGTAACAGAACCCTACAAATAACAGAGGAATTTAACAGAGCAAGATATCTCAAAAATCTATAAACTAATTCAACACAATAACCAATCAAATCAAATCTATCAATTTATCTTTTATGTCAACATATCCTAAGAACAATGATAATCCATTAGCTGTAATTTTTAGCCATAATCTTTAGTTATAATCCAAATCTATGCTTATACATTGGATTTATCATCTATCCTATGCCACACAATCCTTTTAAGAGACGCATTCTTACATTTGCTAGTAATCAATTGTGAGTTTTTTCTTTTATTTGATTGCATGGATATTTTGAAAGTCCTTTTTTATGGAAAGCACAAAGTAACCTATCTTCAGGAGAAAAATCTCACCATATGATTATCGTCTGATTATAAAATTATGCAAGTGGCTGAGTAAGTAATTGATTTTCTTAGAATCTAGTCATAAAAGGGTCAAATTTGATTGGTTTAGCTAATGCCACTATATTGATTATAAGACGCTCGTGCACACAACACGCGACAGAAAGCAAACTAAAGTGTCAACATATTTTAGGCATAAGCCCAAAAGGAAGCAGACCCAAGCCTCAAGTGGACCCAACCAACAAAAGTAGTGTGGATTTAATGGCTATCAAGTTTTGGATCAAACTAATATTCGTATTAATTGTAGAAGCCTGTGTAACCTTAACAAGAGGTTGGATGTCAAATAACCATTATGGTGGCCTTAGCCAGGAGGATTCAATGATGGGAGTCATTGTCCCACTGCTTTCTGTAGTGTGGTTCAAGGTTTGGATCTCTCTATTTCTAGGCTTGTGCCAAAAATGATCCTAGAGAATGTCTGGATAACAAATACATCATGGACAAGGGCAGAGAACTTTCCCATGTCAACAAACCACCGAGGTCGGTGGTGTGTGTCACACCACGCAATCCGCTTCCAAAGCTTGTAAGGGAAGCTTATGCAATGATTTTGTAGTATCAAACCTACAACATTTTTGTGTTAGGTGAAAAGCCAAGAGAGCGGAATGAATACAAAAACAGGCATACGTAAGCTTTTTGAGCTGCACCTAACCCCTATGAGAAGGAATTCAACGCAAGCCAAACAAGGATCATGTTTTCCCACCCGGTCACCGACACGTGCCAGGTGTTGTCGTCGATCCTGGTCGTTCATCTAGTAGGCCCTTTAAACAGAATCGACAGTTTGTACATGTGCACAGCAGCCTCCAAATGGACGGTAGAGATGAAAATCGATGCAATAAGTGAAACCGGTGGACAGGATAGGATGATTTTCTATTAAGATCCATCTACAGGCATGACCCACTGGACGAATGGATCGGATCCACCTCTTACCTGCCAAGTGTCATGTATTAGTGTACAAATCCTAACAAGAACATACCAACTCGTTTAACCGACTTGTTGACTCTTCCATCTCCAATTCAATTCAAACCGTGTATTTCACGTTCAAACTATGAGAGTAGAAACGTTCCTACCCCACCATCCCACAACTCATCTCACCATTTATACTACGCCCACCCCCTCACGTTAGCATACTCCCCTCACAGCAATGAAGACTCGCTATGGTTGCTTGGCATGCAATGCCATCTTCATCTTCACCTTCTTCGCTCTCCTCTCTTATTTGTCGATCGTGGAGGGATCGCGGCCACTCAACGACCCGCCTATCCGATTATCGGCTCGAGATGTGTCCATAAGCAAAGCTTACTCTGGTCCGAATCATGGAGGAGCAGGCCATTGATATGAGAACAACCTTTCTTCTTCTTATTCATCTGGTCCAAGTTGAAAGGATCGATCCATTGATTTATGGATCCCAGAAATGTGGACAACCACATTCGTCTACTTACTCTTCGTGATAGTTCTGATGTTTTGTATTTTTTATTTTTTTTGAGCTCATTGATGATCTACCCACTTCAGTGGTCCATGGCATATCATGATATTGTAATTTATTTATTTTCAAGGTTTATGATTCTTGCAGCATTTGAAGATTGGATGTTGGCTTCAAGAGCTTTGATAAATTTGAGATGTATGTTGAGGCAGTGTGATGGAGATACTTATGTATTTTGTTTTAAAATCGATTTGAGTTACTGTGATTCATTCCAGTTCATTGTTAAAATCCTTCTTATATATCGAAATTTTCCATGTGAACTTCCCTTGGCTTAAATATCATGTTGATAGTGCCTTGATGATCCCTCCACGATATTGGCGAGCCCATTAGTGCAATGAAGATCTAGGTTAAACTTCAGCTGGTCTACTTATGGCTAGATGGATAGATATGTATGAATATGTGTGTGCGTGTACATACTCATGTATAGGTATATATAAGTATATACCCCCACTATATCTGCATCTTCTTACAAGATAAATATTCAAAATAAAAAATGAATATAAGGAGTGCGGATCCTCTGCTTTCAGGATACAAGGATTTCCTGTATGAAATTCCATTGGACCAGCACAGCCATTTAAAAGAAACTCACAAAAATATACCTCAATTATATAAATTTACATTCCGGTACCTTTTTTAACGGGGAGCGGATTAGGTGAGACCCGGCCTCACCCAAGACGGTGCGGCCCTTACCGTGGGGCCGACCTTGATATGTGTATTCCGTATCCACTCTATCCATCCGATTTTTCAGATAATTTTCAGGCATTATCCCAAAAATGAAGAAGATCCAATCATCATGTGGACCATAATCTAGGAAACAGTTGTGATTGAACACCCCACCATTAAAAACTTTTTAGGGCACACCTTAATGTTTCCGGTATTTATTTGCCTTCCAATCTGTTGTTAAGGTCACATAGTCTTGGATGAATTAAAAAACAAATCTCAGCTTGATCCAAAACTTCTATGGTCCATTAATGGTCAGTCACCGTTGGATCTTCTTCATTTTTTGGATCATGCCCTCAATGATCTGAAAAACAGGATGGAAGGGGTGGATACCGAATACAGACATCAAGGTGGGCCCATGGTAAGGACCTCCCATCTTGGGTGAGGCCAGGGTCTGACCTAATTAATGGGTTCTCTTTTTTGATGATTCCCTTGTCTTCCCTCATGCTACGTATCAACGACCCTAAAGTTATGTGCACTTACAACCACACTTAGTAGTTAAAAATTTAAATTTTAAATTAAGAAAAAAAAAAAAAAAAGTCAATAGATGAGTTGTTAAAAACACTCTTGGTTGAGAAAAAGGTTAAGGGATAAATGAGAGCTTTCCTACAGAAAATCTTAGGAAAGAAAAAAACATGGAGGATCGTAAGGATGGAAGGTTGGGATTATACCTATTAAACTTTGAATTAGATTTTGGGACAATTCAAACAGGGTCGGTTCGATCGGTCGAGGGATCATTTCGACTAGTTGAAAACGGCCCAAATGGTCCAACAACTAAATTCTGAAAATTAGAATGTGTTTGACCATTCGACAAGGCATTTCAACCAATCAAATGATATTTTGACAGATCAAAAGAGTGGTTACAACCGATCGAAACGGACAAAAAGTGTCCAATGAATTTTGTTAGAAATTGAATTTAATTCGACAGATCAAACTAGGTTTTGATCAAACCTGGACCGATCGAAGGTAGTGCTGACTAATCGGTTCGACCGTTAGACAATACGTTGGAATCTTTTATTTATTTAAAACTTTAATATTTTAATCTTGTGATATAAATTAGTGATAACCCTAAATCATTTAAAGATAACAGGATGATCACAATGCTGTGGTTGATCAAGTGGACCTCACATGATAAGATGACTAACGATAAGTATTGTGAATGAGATATAAGAGAATTTAGAATCTAACGGATGAATTCTCCATGTGGGCTCTCAAGAGTTAAGAAAATTAATTAACTAGAAGTGAACTGATGAAATAAGTTTAGGTAGATGCAATTAGTGAGCTAATTGAGCTATGTAATTATGTAATCGCCAACCGATTGATCTCGAGGTAACATATTAGAATCCACATTGCCAGATTTCAGGTGAGTGGTCATGGCATGTTTCCTCTCAATTATAATTAAAATAGTCATCTCATTGTTTTGATGTTTTTGATTCATTGTATTAAGTAGTGTTTTATTTAATTTTCTTAGAAATGAAATTCCATATATATGTTGCTATATATATGTGACAATTATTAATATCATGCATCAGTTATTCTCATACATCAACTGTCATTCATTACATAATTGCATTCACTACCAAAAAAACGACCAAAGGCTACTGACCATGCTAGTTTTTAGTTACAGGCATAAACCGTAGCTCTATTGCTACAACTTAAAACTGTAGCTAAAAATAAGAAAACCGTAGCTAAAAGCTAATGCCACCACACGTACTAACAACATGTGACACCCCCATAAGGAACTCTACAAGGCCCATTAAAATGTATATGCTCCATCTAATACGTCTATCCATTTTGAAAGATCATTTTAGGGTAAGAGCCCAAAAAAGGAAGTAGATTAAAGGATCAAGTGAACCACACGGTAGGAAATAATAGAGATTATATACGTACCATTGATCGATGGTGCGGTTCAATTGGACCTTCAATTTGCCTAGATTTTTAGGTCATTCTTTATATATATATATATATATATATATATATATATATATATATATATATATAAGTACAAAATTAATGGACAGATTGGATATATCAAATTCATCATGATGGACCCCACAAAGCCCCTGACTGGGTCCGTCTAGAACCCGTAAGATGCGCAAACGCGGAGGGGTTGTGAAGGATGGCACAATGGCTACGACTAGAAGGCCTTTAGCTACGGTCTAAAACCATAGAAGGAAAAAAAAAAAAAAAAAAAGAAGCAAAAACTCGGACTGTGCGTTGCCCTTTTTCTCCTTCCCCCTTAAACAAAGTTTCTAAAATTTCTTTCCCTCCCCTCCAGGAAAAAAAAAACCCAAATCCGTGCATCTCTCTCTCTCTCTCTCTCTCTCTCTCTCTATCTATCTATCTATCTGTCTATCTATCTATCTATCTATCTCCCGAACCCTCCCTCACGAATACTCCCCTCTCACAAGTCCCTCTTCTCTCCTTAAGCATCCCCTCTCTCGATCTAAAGAAGACTCCCATTTCTCACGCCATAATCAGCGTCCATTTTAGGTATGCAAGACAGATTATCTTCTTCTTTCTCTTTTGAATATTCATATTTCTATTTTTTTTTTTTTTTTTTTTTTTTTTTTTTTTTTTTTTGTGGAATTGGATTTTGGGTTTGAGGGGGTATTGATTAGATTGATCGAGAGTTTGAGGGGGTTCAGAGATTTGGGGCTTGTGCTGATGCTTGCGACATTGAGCATGAATCGGGCCACACCCCGAGGGATAGTCAAGATGGAAATGACAACCACTGAAACCTTCTTAAGGTTTTGAATAATGTGTTGCTGGATTTGAAGCCTCTTTAATATGCGGTTGAAGCCCTTGCTAATTTGTCTACTGTCTAGTTGAAGACATTGCTGAAAATTCTTGTTTTATTATTTTTTTGAAGAATTTTTTAGAGGGATTTATTGTTTTTGCTGAATGGTTGGAGATACTTCTGGATGTTCAGGTTTGGTAACTTTTTTAAGTAGTTTTTTCTTCAGATTTTCAACACATCAGGTTTGCAGCGGTAAGAGTTTGTTGGCTATTGTCATTTAGGTTTCTTTTCTGATTTATTTGTCCAGCCATAAGGCCCTTCCTCTCATCCTTAGTCCTCTCACTCTGTTTTGAGTTTATATATGGCCTCTTAGTTGACTTTTGAGGCACTTAATCCTGTTAAATCTAAGACAGAACAATTAATTACTCATTCTGAAAATCTTGGTTTACAGATTACCACATACACCGACATAATATAGCACCAATGAAATCTGTGGATTCTCCACGTGTCTAATGTAATTCATTTACATTATAATATAGCACCAACAACTATAGTTTGGTATTTATATATGTTGACATAAAGAACAGATTCTATCTATTATGAAGGTCTTCTGTCATTTCTGTTTTGGGAATTCAAATAGTTTCATCTTTGAATTTATTTTCATTATCTTATTCAGCATGAAAATAGTCAAAACAACATTTACTGGTCATGTAAGAAGCCTCGCTTCTAATGCTGAAATCAACACATGCCCTAATGGTAGTTTTTTTTCATGCTTTTGAGTATATGCTTCATTTTTTTTTTCTTTTTTTTTTTCCTTTTTTTTTTTTGCCTAGTGCATACCCTTATTTTTGTTTTCTTCTAATTCCCTTCCAGAAATTATGTGTAGGGGGCAATGGAATTGTCAATGAGGTTAGCCATTTGTTTCAATTCAAACTTTTGGGTATATGCTTAGAACGACTTGCAAAGTACAACTAGGTAGTTCCCCCCAATTCCTTTCCTCATTTTTAATATATTAATCTTTTAGGGCATGCTTGATCCTTATCTAGTGCATGTTGTGTTTGCGATGTATACCTCTTCATGTTTTCAGTTTCCATCAATTGTCTAAGCAATGAGAAGTAACAATGGGTAGCATGAGTTGGTTCTTTCATAGTTCCATCAATTGTCTAAGCAATGAGAAGTAACAATGGGTAGCATGAGTTGGTTCTTTCATAGTTCCAGATAAATAGTTCTTGGTGGAGTTTTCTAAAATTATTTTGGGAAGTTTTTGGTGGAGTTCCAGATAAATAGTTCTCAAAAGAAGCTTACCAAAATTTTAAGGAAGTTTGATAGAAGTTTACCAAAATTTTCTAGATGCAACCATGTATTATACATTGTTCGGGGCCAAATGGTGTACAACATTCAGGTTTTCAGTTTGTAAAAGTAGGGGTGCTCATAGATATTAAGGGCTTGAAATTATTTGTTAAAATATTTTGAAAATTTTTGATGCAATCTTTCAATCAATAAATATCTCTATAAAACTGTTATGTATTCTGTTAAATATTCTTTTTCTCCATAGTATTTTCTTGGATTCTGTTAAATCTTCTTTTTCTCTTTAGTATTTTCTTAGATTATGTTGAATATGATTATGTTAAATCATGATCTCTCTTTTTTGGTTCTTTCATAGTTCCAGATAAATATTTCTTGGCAAAGTTTTCTAAAATTCTTTTGGGAAGTTCTTGGTGGAGTTCCAAATAAATAGTTCTCAAAAGAAGCTTACCAAAATTTTAAGGAAGTTTGAAAGAAGCTTACCAAAATTTTCTAGTTGCAACCATGTATTATACAATGCTCGGGGCCAAATGGTGTACAACATTCAGGTTTTCAGTTTGTAAAAATAGGGGTGCTCATAGATATTAAGGGCTTGAAATTATTTGTTAAAATATTTTGAAAATTACTGATGAAATCTCTCAATCAATAAATATCTCTATAAAATTGTTATGGATTCTGTCAAATATTCTTTTTCTCCATAGTATTTTCTTGGATTCTGTTAAATCTTCTTTTTCTCCTTAGTATTTTCTTGGATTATGTTGAGACACATTTTACCTTGAATGTTGATTCTAGAGGCATATATTGTGTCTAAAATTTCAAAACTAAGGGTATGCTTCAAGCTAGCTTTATTCCGTATTATCTAGTATTGAATTAAATTAAAATAACTAGTAGGTCAATAAAGTGGAAACTACCTTTTGGAATGTTTTATACAGAAAATAAACCTCTTTTTCTAGCCTTTCTTGGGTATGCTTGGTTATCATCTGATTCTTTTATATTTCTTTTTATAAGTTTATTTGAAATATGATTTATGAGAAAAATGCCAAGAGGATTCATCGAAGATGATTGAAGAAGATCTTCACAACATACATGCCAAATTGCCAATGTAAGCAAGGAATGAGTAAGGTTGACGTTGTTATTCTGGAACTTTTGTACTAAAGTTGAAACTTTGGAATCATGGAGGTAGGGGCAGCTTGTTACTTGATTCTTGTCAAGTGACATTTCTGCATATAAAACTAACAAATATGGAGATCCATGGTAACTTAAATTTCCAAAGACAATCTCATTGGGATTGCCTTAGGAAATAACATGTGCGAATTGAATTTCTTATGGTCATTTAAATGAAGAGGAAATAACACAAATAATGGTGTTTCTTGGCATGCACATGTACTAACACTTGAGTGCTTTATAGCTAACTCAGATATTTTCATTGAGAACCAGCTAGAATTTGCCGATTTACATTTTATCTTTACATATTGGAAGCTTATGGATGGTCATAGGTTCCAAAGAATATTCTTGTTGGAAGGTATATCTTCAAATTATCAGTTCATCTCTTGTAATTGACAAGAATTTTGTTCTTTTAATTGGTTAGAAGTGTTTGATTTTTAATTGGTTGGTTATTTGTTCCAATGCAAACTAGTAAATGTACATATGTAGAAATCCACTTGTCATTTTGTTTTTTACAGATGCCAAAGTGCTTCATTGTTGTATGAATCATCAAGTATCCAGTGCTAGGTGCTAATATCTCAATTATCTCGGGTACGTAAAGCACATTTGTTCATACATACATAAATTTGTATTTCATTGACAGGTAAAGAGAATTTTATTAAAAAGAACACCAATGGGCTAGCGTATTACAACATATAGAGTAAATATGCAACACCATTTGAGAAAGTAACTAATGGGTTAGCATTCGGTCCAAAATCGCTAGACAATAATAGGAAACATGGAAAACTATCATCTTCCTAATTGAACAGGGCTTCCACAAGTATACTTGTGACTTTTGATCTACTTCTATAGTGGTGATCTGCTTGGTGTCAGTCAATTGGTAATGACATGACACAGTGTATTTCTTCTGTTCTACCTTATGAGCATCTAGAAGGAATCTAAAGATGAAAATTCTATTGGCTTCATTATGTATTCAATAATGTGGTTAAAACTCAATTCTAGAGGAAGCAAGTTTCAAGTGGGATGATCGATAAAGCATGATTTAGTGGAGCGGCTTTTTAATGATTGATGTGACATTATTCTTGCACATGCACATCCAGCTTGTAACCTTCATGCAATTGAAATTGACATCTCGGCAAGGAGAAAGATGTCTAATTGCACACTTTCATTGCTATGGATTGAAGAAGATGGCCCTTAGTAGCATGTTAACTAGGAAATAAGTCTCGACCTCCTTGGCATTCTTTATAAATTATTATCAGACAATTTAATAAATATGTAAAATAAGTTCATATAGCATAAGTAGTATAAAACATAATGTGCAACAACAATTGAGGATGTGTGCTTTGCTGGTTAGGAGTTCTGCTTAGTTAAAGGGAAGATGGGGTTCAATTCTTGATCTTTGCTTATTATTTTTTTATAAAACCAAACAGAGAGCCACAGCGAGTCGCATTGAGTTGCTCCTACTACTAGGTTTCCTGATGACTTGGCTAGAAATTTTGCTGAGTCAAGTTGACTTAGCTGAATTTTGGGTTGATTTGGAAAATTTTAGAACTATCATTTCATCTGCGACTGCTACTCATATGTCATCTCTTTGTACTTGTGATTTGATGGATTCACAGATTTGCTGTATTCTGAACAATTGGCACTTTCTTACAAGTTTTGGTACCAATTGCCAATGGCTCAGTGGAGATGAAAATTGTTATTATAATTGATATTCTATGGAGAGAAATGGCAAATGTGGTGGTAGCATCTGTCGAAGATAAATTAGAAATAGTGGCATGCTAGAAAAGTGAAACTAGTGGCTAATATGCTCCTTAAGGAGGCTGACAAGTTGCAATATGACCTTATTGTTTTGTCGGTAAGTCATGAAGACCATACAGTTTGAGATATATTGCATATCAACACTTTCAAGGATTGGAAACTATTGAGCATTCTATTAGTAAGGCTTGCATTCTTTCATATCTTGTGCTTGTTTGCTTGGTTTTAGGAGGATTTGAGTTCTAAATCATTATTCTTTGCTGTTTTTTTTTTTTTTTCATTCTTTTTCCAGAAAAACCATATGATCTTGATCAAAGGCTGTCCCATTAGCGATGAAAACTGCATCTGCTTCAAGAACTTGTAGGGATCATCAAGCTTTCAGCACCATCCAGTTTCAGTCTATTTTAAAGCTAAAAATTCATATCAATGAATTTCACCTGATGAAACTAAGATCACTCCCTACAGGTGAAGTTCTTGTTTTTATCATGTTGTTTACACACCCTAAACACACCCACAGTCCAAAATACAAGTTGAATCTCAACTAAACAATGTGGTAGTCTTTAGGAAGGTTTTAATGGTGGGCGTCACTCTCCCCATTGTTTTTTATGTTGGGATCTACTACTATTATGGATCTGCCTCTTTCTTTGTCTCATGCCATGAAATAATATTTCCAAATAGAATGTATACAACACATGACCTCACTTCAGTAGCAAGTCTGGCTAATCCTCTCAGTAGTTAATCCCTGTACGGATCACAGGCATATGAGTTAAATAAATGGTGGAAAATTAAAATATGACCAACACAATGCATATCCGTATTACATGGACAATTATTAATTAGACCAGCTAGATTTTTGGGCTGGGCACATTTTTAATGGTGTCCACCTATTGAGTGGCCTGAATCTCACACATTTTAATTCTACTACTATGAAAATGCTGAGCAACCTGAATGTATTGTTGACATATGGATTGTCTTTGACATTTTGCTTTACGATGGTACTGGCTATGACATATTTACATATTTTTCAATAAATTGAGAAAATTCAGCTCTTGAGATGTGCACCAATGCGTTCAAGATATATGATTTCCATCAATTAAATAGTTGGAGGGAGTCTGTGTCATGTTCCTCTTCTTCATTTGCAAAATAGCACATGTTTCTAGTTTCACATGATGTGTAAGTATTTTTCAGCACGACAGAGGTTAACATATTTTGCTATTTAAAGAGGAACATTCACCTACAACATGTTGCATTATAACTTGTACCAACTGAGGACTCTTCCAAAATCCAAATCTGTCCATTTTTTTGTCTTAACTGTATGAAATATTTTTGAGGGCATTGAACCACCAATGTATTTGAAAGGAACAGTGTTCCGATGTAGAATACACCAAGAAATGGCAGTTTCATGATACTAAATATGACGGTAATATTGTTCATGATGCTTGATGAACAATATAGGGTAATTTGGTTTTACTTGGGTCAATGTGTCAATTTTCTCTATGCATGCATTTCGTAACTCATGATAGTGTCAAGTTTGCATATCTGTGTCCAAATTCTGTTGAACTTTTATCCATCAAGTGAACTGACAAATCATATGTTGATCTATTCTATTTTCACAAGTTTAGTTGGTATTTTGAATAACTGAATGTTTATTTTGTCTTTGTGTAACACCCTGAAAATCAGGGGTCGTGTAGAAACCCGACTCCCGAGTTCCAGACCATCACTTATGCAACAAATATGCTTATAATTTAATGTTGACTGAGTTAGAGCATTAACATGAGTAAGATTATACCAACATTGCAATTCATACTCCAGATCCAGTGATAAAACACAAGCGGAAGACTGAAAGATATATATATATATATATATATATATATATATATATATATATATATATATATATATATATATATATATATATATATCACTGTATGAAAACAAAATAATCTCAAACTGTCTTCAAAGTATGAATATATCTCTGAGTCTCAAATACATGTCATAAAGTAAAAATAAATGTCAGGTGATAGTCCAACTAGCACAAGTCCCACTGATCCAGTCCGTCTATGTGAAGCCGTCAGCGAACTGCATATACGAGAACTCGTCCTAATCCTCGTAATAATCCGGCTCCGCGTCCTGAATTGTCTCGTCACCTGCATCTAAGACAGAGTCTGGTAGGTGTTGCAAACACCGTCCCGTAACGTGGGAGTGAGTGATCAACTCAGTGGAATCATAGAGCAATGATTAGCATGTTATCAAATCAATCACGTGATAATAGTAAAACAGTCAATCAAACATTCCTAGATACTATTGTTAATGCAAGCATGAAATGACATGATGGATGCCCTCACCGACATACTCCCTCATGCGGCACCATCTGCGTCCGCGGCATGCTTTCTTCCCACGGTGCTCCACATCACTCCACATCTTCCAGGCACATGCAGTGCGATGTGGATATGATTACCGGGTTGTTATTAGTCCTTTCGTACAGCAGTATTGAGAAACTAAGGTACATTCCTTATATCAATCCCAACACAGATCCTGTCTAGGGTCGTCACTCCTAATAATCTCATACGATGTTATATTTATAGGTCGCTGCAAGGGCTGCCAAGGCTGTTGCTCGTACTCATTGCACCGCTCCCCATCACCTTATCAATACAGGCCTAATGTACTCTCGTTGCTACAGAAGGGTCGTCGCCTCCCGTAGACTTAGAATACGCTCGAGGTCACTACAAAGGGCTCGTCACTAATCAGTGTAGGCCGACAGCTCGAATGTAGTGTCCCATACCACCACAATTGGCTCACGAGTCAAATGTGATCACTGGTCACTACAGGGAGGTTTGTGGCCCCATCGTAGGCCGACAGCTCGACCACGGTGTCTCATATCACCATGTCCGGCTCATGAGTCTTTATAGATCAAGGTATCATGGTTAACAGGGTTTTCAATGGTAAGTCCAGTACCCTAGGTTCAAGCAGTTATGACTCATACAAGGTAAACATACAATGGCCAGTCGAATTATTGGACGGGCTCGACTAGTACGAGCGCATCTCAAGCTGAGCGACATGAAGTGTATAAAACACTTCGTGTGGCCTAACCACTGCCACCAACCCAAAACACGACTAGCATTCATCGACGCGTCCTTCGTAGTAAATAGAAGCCAACCACGAATTTGATCCGTTACCGACTGCCTGGACTAGGTCATAGCCCCAAGCATTTGTATAACGACATCAGTAAGCATATGAGAGTAACAGAAATGAATATAAATAATACAAGCATGATGACACAGGTTATAACATACTACATAAGCAAATCAACCAACTCATGCATTCCACGTATATAATGAAATCGATTCATATAGCCAACATGTGGAAACCATATACATCAGCATATTAATTGAGAATTCAATCTCAAAACTAATTCACAACACTATTTACTTAATACATACTAATACAAACATTTATACAAACACTTAGTCTACACACTTTAGTCTACATAGCGTATGTCGACTCAAAGTGCGCATTAGGGCGAATCTCTTCGCCAAATAGATCATACGCGCATTCCTAATATCATAACACGACAAATAGCCATGGAAATCATTTCAGCAAAATATAGACGTAAAGAGTATTTTCTACAAATACTTAAAATACGCTAAATTTCATATTTCCCGTATGCAGTCGAAACGGAAAACGGACAGCATGTTCTACATGTCAAATGGTGTTCTCTTCGATAATCTACTATTAAACGACATTGAAAGCTTTGAAATCAGTTAATCAAAGCGTCTAAAATCCTCACATTTCACCTTAGACGTGTATCGATTCGAATAGAACGTCTACGCTTCGTCAACGGAGTTAAGGCGACCTATAACACAAGTTACATAAGCTACACCGCTACTCGCATCAAAGGAATCCCTAAAACAGCAAGAGGGTAGGGTTTTCTTACCTATAAGTGAGTTGAAAATTACCGAAAAAGTGATTTGAATGCGGTGCTTCGGTACGTGCGATAGCTGGAGCAAGCGGCAGGAAGTTCTCCCACAATTTCTCTCACTAACTCTCCTTTCTCTCTCTCTCTCTCTCTTTCTAGGGTTTGTAGCAAATTCAGATGGGAGAGATATGAGAGGGTTTAAAGCCCTTATATAGGCTAAAACCTAACCTAAATAGACTTGGGAACAAGGTATACTTGAGTTATAACCAAATCGAAACTTTTCCGATCCAAAAGAGTGTTTCGGGAGGTCCCCTGACCGAACACGATCGGACTTAAGCTCATGCATATCGGATCCTGCTCACATGAAGTTTTTAGACCGGTAAAGTTCTCAGATCGCACGTGGCGGTCCAGTTTCAGTTCAACGGTCACAGAGACTCGATCGAAGATTTCAAGTACACTGACCTGAGTGAGAAATGTTTCTTGATCCAAGGGTGTATTTGGGTCAGATTCCGACAGTCTGAATGCTTATAATAATCCCGCAAGCGAAACGTGCCAAATTTATTTAAATCTCATTTAATTTTAAATGAATTTCACTTTCTCACACTCCCTGCTCCAAACTCAATGAAATAGCCTCAGAACATCAGTTGGGCTTGATTTTCGAAATGATTGTCAAGTCCAGCTAAGCGGTCATAACGGTCTAAGATTGTGGATATCGGACTTTCGACGCGCGGTCTAAATCCAATACGAAGTTTCAAAGGATTCCTGAGAGCAAACGGGTTTAGAGTTTGATCCTAGATTTCAAGGTATTGTAGTGTCATTGGTTCTATAAGTTTTGGGTCTTGCAGAACGTATTTAAAGAGATCAGTGCTAATTTCACAGCTAATCTACCATAGCGCTAGCTAACTTGCGCTTAATTTCTAAAGGAATTAATCCTACGTGATTTCTGATCGAGTTAGTAATCAAGTCTCTGTACGGATTTTTCTGAGGCGTTACACTTTGGCTGTTGCAGATTTTTCTTTTGGTTGTAATAGATTTTGCTTATTCAGAAATGAGAAGATCAATGTATGCTCCCGAGTATTGTCTTTCTTTTTTATTTCATCTCATCGTCGTCTTTCTCTATAATTTAATTCTTCAGTTTCGGGGCATAGCTTTTTCATATGACTACATTGTTTGTATGATGAAATTGATTTTCAGCCATGTGTAGTAAGCTTTCGGATCAAAGCAAAGCTGAGAATAGGATATTTGTTGATGGAAAATTGATAACTAGTAGAGGCACATCCATGGAGTTCTCGCTTGAGATAGTTGAGAAGCTATTTGGCTGTGAGAAGGCACTGGATCTTGCTGTCAATGAGAACTTTAAATAGATACATAATTATTATGTTGGCATTATATTTTTATGAACAAATTAAAATGAATGATTGTATTTGATTGAATGAATGAATGATTGTGTTTGATTGAATGAATGAATAATTGTGTTTAATTGAATGAATGAATGATTTAGCCATGAAATATTTATCTATATTAGCTTATATGAGTTGATCTATCAGGGCATGTACTACAATTGTAAGAGATGCCATTATTATATATTTTTTAATTTTATTTTAAAAAATAGGCAGTAGCTACGGCTATTAACCGTAGCCCTTTATCTAGAAACCGTAGCTATTGGTGATTTCAGCCTATTGCTATGGTTCTCGCTCTACTTTTAACTACAGATATAATCCGTAGTTATATATACTTTAAAGCTACAAAAGCTATGACTACAGATTTAATCCGTACCTATTATTTATATGGCTACGAATTAAATCTGTAACCATAGCTCTAAGACCTATGGTTACAGTACCAATGGCTACAGTCGTGCTACGAACTCTAACTATAGACATAAGCCTTCAGCTACAGTTTTTATCCGTAGCTTTTGCCCAGTTTTCTAATAGTGATATTCCAAACCTAAGGGCTCTCCTTGGATGACCTGTAGGTACTTACAGTATTAGATGACCTAGGAGACCATCCATGGATTCCCACAATATGTGGAAGCCTACCAATATAGTGGAAGCCTACCCCAAAAGGAGAGATGTGGATCCAACTAAAGTAAGTGGACTGATCAATCCACTTGATGCATTCACGCATCTATACATCTAATGACATTCATGCATCCCTATTTTAATTATGATGTGTATGAACAATGATGGGTTCACTCGCCGAGCCGAGCCAACTGACTTATATTGATGGAAAAAACCATATAGATTTAGCGACGATAAAACAACTGCTCAAGTTTTAGGGCAGGAAAGTGAATCGGTGGACGATTCACAAGGGCAATGGCCCTATCTTATGTTTTTGAACAAATTTTAAATTGAGTAACTAAAAATTATGAATAATTAAAGTATTTTTTAGTAAATAATTTAATAAAGTCCCAAATGGATGGGTTGTGGTGCTGTAAGACCCGTATCCTAGTCTGTACCGTTTCGTGGATTTCCACGGTCCTTCCAGTCGAATTCCAGCAATCCTCGACCCATATCCGACGTTTGCGATCGATCCTAAGTCGAGACTTGCGTGACGAAGTCGGCTCAACTCGAAACTTGTACCTTAGCGACCGCGTCTTCGCTTGGTTCTAATGCAGTGACTCGCGCACCAAACCGATACCTAGGCTAGAAGATGTGGGCCTGCATTTGTTCTGATGAAACGCCGCGCGTTGCGAATTACGACGAAATCTCTACTAAATGTCCCATCAATCAATCAATTACTCATGTCAAGTACAAGTCAAGTACAAGCCATACCCAAGTACAACAACCCATCCCTTCCCTTTTCAAAAGTCAACTCTCTATCTCCTCTCACCATCCCTCTTTTACCCTATTTTCAACCCAACCCATACCTCTTCTTACAACACATCACTCCATCCATCACCCATCACACCTCACCCCATCCCTTTTCACCCATCACACTTCTCTCTTCCTCATCTCTCAAAAAAAAAAAAAAAAAAAACCTCTCCTAAGCAACAAGCTTCACACGTCCAAGCTTCCTCTCTCCCAAACCATAAGTGAGGCCCACCCTCTCATCTCTCATCCTCACCATCAAAACTCTATCGCCACCGTTGAACGTTGAGCATAGGTGCATACAAGCCTTAAGGAACAAGGAGGAGTGCAAGAGGTGGGTGATCATCCTTCATTTCAATTTTTAAGGGCCCACTTGTTGTGGGACCCACTTGATGTATGTATTGTAACTATGGAGGGCCCATGTGGCGGGGACCCTCCCCTCTATCATCGTCTCTCTCTCTCTCTCTCTCTCTCTCTCTCTCTTGTATGACGTAAAGATGTGTGGTCCACCTGGTGATGTGTGTGGCCTAGCATGAAGGATGTATTACATCCATGCCATCCATAGGCCCACCTTGCTGGACCATCCAATAGCAGGCTAGTTGGACAGACCCAGTTGAAGGGAAAATACCAATATCATGCTGATCCAACTGGTGGGCCACGTGCATGTGGGACCCACCATGATGTCCATTTTATCCATGTCGTCCAGCGTCACTAGACGTTGGACATGGGAGGAGGTTGGCTAACATGGAGTGCGTGTACTGACATGGGAGTGTACTAACGAGCTAGCCAAAATAAAGAGAATGGTGGGCCACACATGCAGGCCCCACCTTGATGCATCTACTTAATCCAAGCCATCCATCCTCTTCCTTAGATAATTTTTCGTTGAGCCAAAAAATGAGGCTGGTCTGGTTTCCTGGCTGGTTATGGTGTAGAAAACAGTGTTCATACCATTGATATACTCCCTGATGTTCCTGTACATCAAAAACCATCCAATATTGGACTCTATAAGACCCGTATCCTAATCCGTACTGTTCCGTCAACTCCCGCAATTCTTCCCATCGAATTCCGAAAATCCGCGACCTGTAATCGACGTTTGTGCACAACCATAAGTCGTATCCTATACATTTGATTCGGCTTAATCCGAGACTTGTATCACTGTGATCGTACCGTCGCCGTGGTTCCAATGCCGCCACTCATGTACCTATCCGATACCCTGACTAAGAGATGTGAGCCGATATTTATTTCGAGAAAACACCGCGTGTTTGCAATCCCATGAGAATCTCTACAACATGTCCCATCAATCCATCAATCAATCAATCAACCCATCAATCCATCAATCACTTTATGTCAAGTACACATCACCTTTCACCCCATCCCCAAGCAACCACCAAAGTCAACTCTTTCTCACCCTCTCTCTTACACCACTTTACATGTCAAGTACCACATCCATCACCCATCACTCACATCTCTCCTTACAACTCTCTCTCTCTCCCTCTCATTTCTCAACACTTCCAAGCCAAGCAAGAGCATCCCACGTCCAAGCTTCCAAGTGAGAGAAGAGAGAGTTTGTGTGGCCCACTTTTCCTTTTCAAAATCTTTCATCCTAGTCATCCATCTCCCATCTTCCACCATTAAAGAGAAGCACAAGAGATAGGCTTTTCAACGGACCGAGAAGATCGAACGGTGGGTGCTTCTATAGGCAAGTTTTCATGTTTTTATGATGGGCCAAGTGAGGCCTACCGATCGATGGTATGGACCTCACTTTGGACCCTAGGATGTGGCTGATGGCCCATCTTGATCATCAATATCATTCCATGATTGGGCCATTCTCTATGGACCCCATCATGATTTTTACCTTCTAGTTTGGAAAGGGGTAATCTAGACCTTCCATTTTAGTGGAGAATGGATCTCCACCGTTGATTTTGATCGGTGGGCCCATATATAATGGGACCCACTTGATTTATGTTGTAAATTATGCAAAGGAGGGCCCATAGTGTCGGGGTCCCTCCATCACACATGTCCCTTTCTCTCTCTCTCCCTCCCTTTTTCAATTATTTTGTGGTGTGATGATGTGGCCGTGTGGCCCACCTGGATGGACCCCACCTTAGTGTATGTTTTATCCACACCATCCATGCATATGGTGGCCCACGTGGGTAGCCATGTCTGAAGGTGGGGCCCACCTTGTTATATATGTTGTATCCAAAATCGTCCAGCATCCAGGGACGCTGGACGTTAGTGAAGGGAGAGTTGACATGGGTGTTCTAAAGGCAAAAAGAGAAAAAAAAAAAAAAGGGCCTTTTGGGAAGGGCTGTCCATGTAGGCCCCACCTCGATGTATAAGTTTAATCCAAGTCGTCCACCCCTTTCTCTAGCTCATTTTAGGCATTGAGCCAGAAAATGAAATCCATCCGATCTTCTAGCAGGCCATATCATATAAAATAGTGGTTTCTACCGTTGAAAACCACCCTGCTGTTTTTATACACGAAAAAAAAAATCAGATATTGGTCTTGTTTGGTCCGTCTCGGGCCATGGAAACCAGTGGCCGAGGTGGATTTGGCCGATGCGGGCCTCACACATGAAAAACCATAGGAAAACATAATTTTTCAAAAAAAAAAGAAGGAAGAGAGGCAGCGCCTGCTGCCAGCAGGACGCTGCTCGCGTCCATGGAGACGGGTGGATGGTGGGCAGGGACCCACGACCCTGTGCGTGGGCCCCACCTTGATGTTTATTTGTCATCTAACCCGTCCATATGGTGGGCCCCTACCTTAAGCGGGTCCCTCCCAAAAATTAGCTTGATCCAGATCTCAGGTGGCCCACACCACACGAAACAACGGTGATTGAACTCTACCATTGAAACCCTTTTTGGGCCTACGGAAGTCTTGAATCAATCTGATATTTGTTTTTCCCTTTCGTCCAGGTCTATATGGCCCTCTCAACGCGTTGGATGGAAAATAAACGTTATGGTGGGCCCCACGTGGGACCCACAGTGATGTATGTGTTTCACTGGCACCGTCCACTAATCGTGGACGGTGACAGTGTGTGTGCGTGTGTGTGTGTGTGTGTATTATATTATATATAATATTGTATATATTATATAGATTATATATTATATTATATAATATATATATATATATATATATATATATATATATATATATATATATATGATGGTGGGCCCTTATGTGGACCCCCACCCTTGATGCATGTGTTGCATCCAAACCATCCACCAGTTGGCCAGTTTGTCTTACTGGCTTGAGCTAAAAATAAGGCAGATCTATGGTTCAATTGGGCCCACCTTGGTATGTGTATAGGGCCCATGTTGACTTAATTATGGCCATTCATTAAGGCCCACCTTAGTGCACATATAAGACCCATGAGATTAGGCCCATTTAACATATATAAGGCCCATGGGATTAGGCCCGTTTGACATATATAAGGCCCATGGGATCAGGCCCATTTGACACATATAAGGCCCATGGGATTAGGCCCATTTGACACATATAAGGCCCATGGGATCAGGCTCATTTGACATACATAAGGCCCATGAGATTAGGCTCATTTGACATATATAAGGCCCATGGTATTAGGCATATATTAGACCCATTTGGCATATATTAGACCCATTTTGATATATTCAAAAGCCCATGGGTTATGGCCCATTGCAATGTACATAAGGCCTGTTGGTGAGGCCCATTAATGTGTCCCATTTGATGAATGAAAGGCCCATGTGGTACGACCCATTTGATGTATTTAAGGCCCAATGGGAGTTACCTAAGGTCCATTGTAATGTGTGATTTCCTCCATGGTTGTGTAATGATGTTTTATGTCGGGTCATGCCTTGGGAGCAATGTTGGTTTGACGTCCACATTATGAGATAGTGTTGGTTAAACGTCCGCATTACGACTCTCCTTAGGGCCCACTGATAGGCCCATACTAGTTGTGTGTAGGCCGTCTAGGCTCATCTGTATCGTAAGAGTAGTCCATTACTTTATAAAATGCTTAGTATAATCCCATGACTCATGTCATACGCATCATATGTATGCTTGATATGAGTAGTGACTGATCATAACATACGCCATTGGGTAGACCATTTACGGGACTCGTTATGAGACAGAGTGCCCCACATGATCGCGTAGTATGCGCTGGATCACTGCATGATTTGACGGTGTGACTCATGCATCTCGCATATGTGTGACTTGATCACAGTACGCCCTAGAGACATCAGGGCCGTGGCTCCACAGGTACATCGTGGATGGCTGTATCGGATACCGAAAATACTTGGTTCTAGCACTGTGGCCACTTAGGATGTCCTTGGGTGAAAGTTCCAGAACCTTTTTGTACCAGGAGATGCTCCAACGTCTAGACCGAGTGGATACATGAGCACCCGAGTGCCGAATACCAGTAGGCAGCGTCTCCCACTGTATCGTGGTCGGTTGGAAGGGGGTGTAGCCTTATTCTCCTGAGTGAGGGGGCTATAAGCTAGGCTGAGTTTGACCAGCTCGCAAATAAGTCCGCTATCAACGAGCCGGATAGGTATTGGCAAACTACTGGTTAGGCGGATAGTGAGGTCTATTCCGCTTGCTTGGCTGTGTAGCTAGGAAGGAGGCAATCAGTGTGAGTGTATTAGAATCCGATGATATCCAAAGAGGAACTGTACTGATATGTGTACTTGATGAGTACCGACTTGCTTGGATTGCATTTCGAATATGACATTCGGCTATATAAGCCTTGCATTGCATCGGCATGGCCGATAACATTCATGTCTCGCATCGCATGGCCTTGATATGGCCGATAGCATTCATGCTTTGCATCACATAGCCTTGGTACGGCTGGTTGTATTCATGGACTTACCGCATACTTCTGTATTACTCTAATATTGTACACTTGACACTTGCCTTGCACACACACTTACACCACCCTTTAAGCTTTTGTAAGCTTATGCACGATAGTTGCGTGCAGGTAGCGTTGGAAAGCAGCAGCGCTGAGGCAGGAGTGCGCATCTGGCTATTTTGGAGTTTTTGACCACCTTGTATTTTTCTTTTCTGCATTGTACTTAAAGTTTTTGATATAGTGGATATGTGGTGATGTTGTTTTGTGACTTGGTTATTCTTATAGTTATGCTCCATTATAAAAAAAATAATTCTGAAAATCTTCCTTGTAGGATCCCAGGATCAGAATCTGGCATATGTTTGCCAGGAGCCGAGAATGGGGCACTACGGAGCCTGTCGGCACTGGATTCCGTGATCGAGATTCCTATAAATCCAATTTCTGGGTTTGGGGCGTGACAGACTCGATGGGATTGTATCGAGCCACGGGGACCAATGGCTGGCTTGGATTCGTCTTAAGTGGGCCCCACCTACCAAAAACCGCGGTATTTCCATTTTCAAAAAAAAAGAAAAAGAAAGGAAGTGCTGCTACCACTATCAAAGGCGGGCGGACGGACGGGCTGGGCCTCACGGCCCCAGCTGTGGGCCCCACCATGAAGCATTTCAAACATCAATGCCATGAATTGGGTGGGCCCTTAGGGCAGTGGCCCCCCTGCTAAAAATCAGCCATATACGGAACTCAGGTGGGCCATACCATTTAAAGTCATGTGAAGACATGCCTAAAACATATAAAATCACTTGGTGGGGCCTACCTGAAATTTGGATGCGACTGAAACTTAGTCTGAACCCTCAGCCAGGTAGGACACATATAATGGGTGGACTGGGTTTGTGGACACATCACGATGGGCTCCCTGTCCACATCACCCAACCAACGGTTGGGTGAAAAATAAACATCACCGTGGGCCCCCTGGTCCACGTGACCTCATGAATAGGTTGTATGAAAAATAAACATCACCGTGGGCCCCCTAGTCCACATGACCTCATAAATAGGTTGTATGAAAAATAAACATCACCGTGGGCCCCCTGGTCCACGTGACCTCATGAATAGGTTATATGAAAAATAAACATCATCGTGGGCCCCTTAGTCCAAGTGACCTTATGAACAGTTTGGATGGCCCATAAACATTATGGTGGGCCCAAGGTTGGATAGGAAATAAGCATTTTAGTAGCCCTAAGTCCTTGTGACCCTATCAACAGGTTGACTGGAAAACAAACATTATGGGGGGTCCCTGGTCCACGTGACCATATGAATAGTTTGGATGCCATATAAACAGTACAGTGGGCCCTAGGTCCAACGACCATATGAACAGGCTTGGATGGAAAATAAACATTTTTTTTGTGGGCCCAAACCCGTGTGACCTTATCAACTGGTTGGGTGAAAAATAAACCTTATGGTAGGTCCCACATGGGACCCACTGATGTATGTATTGTAATCCATACCCTCCATTACAATGGGCCCCACTATAAGGTATGTTTTTCATCTATGCCGACCATCCTTTCCATCCCTATGGGATCCTCCATAATGCATGTGTTTCATCCAAACTGTACAAACATTTGGGGATTATTTTAAGGCCCACTTTAATACATATGGGCACATGTATTTAGACCCATCTTGAGGAGTTTATAGGCCCACTGTTGAGGCCACCTTGATTTGTATAAGGCCTATTGTTAAGGCCCATGTTGATGTATTGGTGGCCCTTGTTGAGGCCCACCTTGGTATATATATATATATATATATATATATATATATATATATGTATATATATATATATATATATATATATATATATATATATATAAGGCCCATTTGAAGAGGCCCAACTTGATGTATTTATGGCCCATTGATGAGGCCCACGTAATATGGCCCATTAGATGTATTCGAGGTCCATGGGTCAAGGCCCATTGGGAGTTGCACAAGTCCGTTGAATGTAATCCCACCATGGTTCATGCATTGACTCTTATAGTGGGTTATGCCTTGGGAGCAATGTTGGTTTGACGTCCACATTGTAAGGATAATGTTGGCTAAATGTCTGCATTGTCACTCTCCCTAAGGCCCACTACTAGGCCCATACTTGTAGTGAGTAGGCTGTCTAGGCCCATATCCGCCATACACGAGCCCGTCACCCTATGACATGTTTAGTAAAGACCCTTGATTCATAATCATATGCATCATATGTATGTCTGATATGACGAATGACTGATCATAGCATATGCCTTTAGGCGGACAATTTACAAGCTCCCTGATAGGCGAAGTTGCCCTACATGAGCGCATGGTACGGGCAGGATTGTTGCATGTCTGGTAGAGTGATTCATGCACTTGCATTTGTGTGATTATGATTATTGTTTGCCCTAGAGACATCAGGGTCATAGCCTCTACAGATACATCATGGGTGGCTGGATTGGATACCGAAAATGTTTGGTTCTAGCATACAGGCGCCATAGATGTCCCTGGGTGAAAATCCTTAAACCCGATGGTACCAGAAGATGACTCCAACGTCGGGACTGAGTGGATACACGAGTGCGCGATGGTCGTATACTAGTAGGCCGCGTCTCCCGTTGTGTCATGGTCGGTTGAAAAATGGTGTGACCTTACCCGCCTGAGTGAGGGGGCAATCTCTAGATTGAGTTTGACCAGCTTGAGGAATAGGTCTACTATCGATGAGCTGGGCCCGATATTAGCAGGTGGATAGTGAAGTCTCTTCCACTCTCCTAGTTGTGTGTTCGGATAGGGGCGGCAAGCTGGCGTAGAGTGTACTTGACCCTGGTGATTATCCAGACTGAGAATTGTACTGATATTGATGACCTGTATGATGATTGGTATGCTTGAGTTGCATCACGCATCGCATGGTCATGACATGACCAATAGCATTCACATCTTGCACCGCATAGCCTTGGTATGGCTGATTGCATTCATGTATTCATCAGCATGATTCCGCATTACTCTAACCTTGCTTTCTGAGCACGCTTATATTGCGCACACACTTACACCACTCTCTAAGCTTTCTATAAGCTTATGCACGATTGATGCGTGCAGGTGACGCCAGGACGCAACCGTAGTTGGAGCATACAGTCCGCAGTTTGGAGCACATAGTCGAGCTCGTGGAGTTTTTGTTCTTTGCATTATCTTTTATTTTCCTTCAAACGCATTGTATTCAAAAGTTTTTGATCATAGTGGATTTTGTGATTGTGTTTTTGTGGTTATTGTTCGTGGATTATGCTTGTGGTTATGTTCATTATGAATCACATGGATATTAGAAATCCTCCTTGTGGGATCCCAAGATCGGAACCTGGTAAATGGGTACCGGGAGCCGAGAATGGGGTTCTACGGAAGCTGTCGACGCCGGATTTGGCGATCGAGAATTTTATGAGCCTGGTTTCCGAGTTCGGGGCGTGACAGGTACCATGATTAGCTTTTAGTAATGTTATTAATATGTGGAATGAATGCCTTTGAATTACCTTAGTGGTGGATATATGTGTGTATGATGGGAATGATTAAATGAATGATATCTTGTTGAATATTTGTGATTGTGAAATTAATGTACTTTTTAATTAAGTATTTGGAAACCAATATGAATATATTATTTAAGTACATCCCTGTGTATGAATAATGTGTCGTATCTCAGTTCCGAGGGTACACATTCTGTATCTGAATTTCGAGCATGACAACTATGATGTTTATTTAAAATTAATTTTGATCACTAAGTTCTTAACCCATGTTAGGTCAAGGGCACAAAAATCAACAATATATATAACTCGGGTGGACTACATGATTGAAAAAAGTGTATGGGGACAACACTCACCCTCCAAATTATTTTCATTAATGTGTCAAAAGTAAATAAAATATGGGTGCGATTTTTTTGGCCACTGCCCTAAATGATTGTATGCAATCCAATGGTTGGAGTGGATTTTATATAAATATTATAGTGGGCCTTATAAAAAATAAGGTTGGATGTCTCTCTCCCAACTATTTGCTTCGGTGTGGCCCACCAAAATCATAGGCGGACCTGATTTTTTGTTGTCCTTGGGCCTAATATGGAAGTCAAGAGTTAATGGTGGGAGTGGACCATGGGCCCTATCAAATCAAAACTAGTGTCCCATAACAGTAACATTTTCAACCTAGATACTCGTGTGTACCGAGTAAACTCTATGAGGCCCACCTTAATGTATGTGTATTATCAATGCCATTCACCCATTTCCACAAAACATTTTAGGGCATGAACCTATACTTGAAGCATATCGAAAGCTTAAGTGGACCACACCACAGGAAATGATAAGAATTGAAAACCCTACTGTTGAATACTTTTGGGGTGCCACGAATTTTTTCGATCAAGCTTATATTTGCTTTTTTCCTTCATCCATGTCTGTGTGACCTTATGAACAGATTGGATGATAAATAAACATCTCTCTGGATAATGGACATCATTATCCCCACTATTTCCTATGGTGTGGTCCACTTGAGCTTTGGATATGCTTAATTTTTTTGCTTATCTATTAAAATGATATGCTAAAGTGGATAGATGGCATGGATAAGGCACATTCATCAATGGTGGGATTGATAGAGTTATTCAAAATGCTTTAGCTTGTTGCTCAATACATCTGCAGGCGGGAGTTGTTTTTGGCAAGACGGTCGTGATGATGGATGCAGATTGGGTACTACCCCTGTCCGTCTCTAGCTAGAACACATACGAGCTCTGAGAGGGCACCCTGATGTATGGGTTTATCCACACCGTCCATCCATTCCGCAATATCATTTTGGGGTAGATGCCAAAAAATGAGGAAGTTTCAAGGCTCAAGTCAACCACATCAAGGATTAAAAAACTTATTGTTGAAAACTTTTTTAGGGCTACCAAGGATTAAAAAACTTATTGTTGAAAACTTTTTTAGGGCTACCAAGGTTTTGGATCAAGATGTTAATTTTAATGCGACCATATGATCAGGTTGGATGGAAATTAACCATCACGATGACCCTGGGAAGTTTTCAACAGTGGGTGTCATTATCAAACTGCTTGCTTCCTGTTGTGTAGTCCCCTTTGGTGTAGTCCAATTGAGTCTTGGGTTTACCTCATTGACCCCAACACAATTTTAGCTCTGGAAACCTACCATTAAAAACTAACTAGAGTCCACCATAATATTTATTTGTCAACCAACCTAATGATAAGGTCGAAAATAAAAATATCATCATGATCCAAAACTCTTATAACCCCAAAAAGCTTTTAATGGTGGGAATTCAATCCCTACTGTGCGTTCCACCTAAGATTTGAATCTGCTTTATTTTTGGACCATTACTTAAAATAAGCTATCAAAATGAATGGATGTCGTGGATATATATACAATGCATATATTGAGGTGTGTACCAAGTCTTATAGACTTCGACATGGAGTCAACTCAAGTTCAAGTCTAGCAGTATTGAAAACTCCCCGGTGGGCTAAGAATTCAGTTGGAGGAATTGAGCACTAAGTTCGCACCGTGTTGAAATTGAGTCACAATGAGTAAAACTGAGTTGATTTAAATTTCGATCTGGTTTGAGTCAAACAGAAATGAGTGAGTTGTTTTACATTGTTTTCACGTTGTAATTTATTTAATCTCAGTTTTACTATACCGGTTCTTAATTTTATGAAAATTTTGAATTTTTGACGTATGTGATTGCAGCTCGTGTTGCATGAAAATCGTTTTATGTTTAACCTTGGTGAATTGCTAGAAACTCATGTTGTAATTATCATAGTTCAAAAACTTTTACTGAAGACTATATTTTCGGATTGATTTCAGTAAATTTGGTGACCTATTGTATTGAGAAGTCATGCATATGTTGAGATTTTATTGTGTTTTAGTGCCATAGAAAGGATGGAAAGATGAGTGCTTACTTTTGAGATGCTTTGGAAAAGGATATTTTGATCCATGTATTCCATAAATGACAACTCTATGAACTTCTTTATTTGAGCGCCCAAGTGTGCGTAATAGGCCATAGACACCATCAGTCATGGCCGGTTGGGTGAGCAGCGTGAAAGATACTGCTATATGGGCCGGTGGATATTTCATTGATAATAGCTGGTTGGTGAGCACTGCAAGAGACCGTTGTGCAGATTAACAAGATTGGTGTTGGCCAATTGGGTGAGCACCCAGGTGTAAGGAACCACTACGCAGACCATCAAAGATTTGATTAACAGTGTAGGCCGATTGAATTAAACTGGCCTTAGATATTCTACTAATTACCATACTATGACAGTTTATGCATACTTGCATATCCTGCATTGCATGCATGGTTTATAATATTCTTTTGGATTTAAATACTTGATCAAGTACTCATATTCTATGAAAATATCTTTATTTATGTTGAACTCCAATTACATGTGATAAATTGTACAAGGCTATCTCACTAGGCTTCTGTAGCTCACTCTTTCATTGTTAATAATCAGTTTCAGGTGATAACCTAGAGGAGAACTTCTAGGAGGAGGAAGGGTGTTAGAGATTCAATTCGATCGTAATTATCTTTTATTTGAATAATTGATGTAATAAGGTCTTTATAATAAACTAATAGACTTGATTATTAAAGACTTTATTGGTAAATTAGTGAATAGTATTGATGATTTAAACTTGATTAATTATGTGGATGATGATTAATATAAATTGATTTCATAATATAAATAATTAATGAATACGAATGTGAATATTAATGTGATTCTGGATGTGAATGCGAATGAGAAATTATATGTGGGAGTAACGTATAATGTTAAACTTTCATTCATTATATATTTTGTACCATTGAATTCAGAACTAGAGTCCATAAACTTATATGTCGAATTTTGGGGCATGACAGTTAATCCCACGATGCAAAGATCGCTACTAATAGCATAATTGCGACAATTAGGTTATTATAAATATCCAATTAATTCAACGCATGCAAAAGGTAACTCGCCAATGTCATAATCATTGGGTTATTAAACATTCAAAGGACACGCATGCTATCATGGCCAATACAAAAAAATTATAATGACCAATGAATAATAAAACAACATCTAGAAGACAACTTACGAAGAAATAATAAGGTAAAATGAACAAGTCGAAACTAGAAACACTCGGGGAGCAAGGAAAAAAGCATGACATAGTACCCCACCAAAAGGCATGTCACCTACTCATGTGTTATCATGACCAATACATAAAAATTAGAAAGACCAACGAATAATAAATCAACATCTAGAAGACAACTTCCGAAGAAATGACAAAGTAAAATGGACAAGTTGAAACTAGAAACACTTGGGGACTAAGGAAAAAAGCGTGTCATACCCCACCAAAAGGCGTGCCACTTGATGGGGTTTTCCTCCTCAATTCAGGGGAAAAACAGTGCAGCAAGTTGAAAAATCAGACTAATTCACTGCACTTGCAAAGGTTTACTAAAGGGTTTAGGGTGAGAGAGTGAGAGAAAAGAAAAAAAGGAAGCTTGTGGAAGGGATTCGTCGTCTCAGTGCTTCTACATCCTCGTGATCAGTGAGATCTCTCTATTTTTTATTCTCTAATTGTTTATCCGCTCCTGCGAGAGTGAAGAAGGTTGTAACGTTCTGCTTCATAGTGGATTGTTGATCTGCACGAGGTCTCGTGGTTTTTACCTCTTTAAGGATTTTCCACATAAAAATCTCTTGTGTGGTGTGTGATTGATGCTTTGATTTATTTCATTGCTTTATTATCCATAATTCTGGTTTGTTCTGGAGACTAGATCCTAAGGTTTTATGTAAGGCCCCCAACAAAGTGGTATCAAAGTCAAGTTCATTGAACGAGTAGGATCGGTTTGAATTATGGAATGTGGCTCATCAAGAATGATCAGCCTCAATGATTCTGACTGGACCATATGAAAGGCTAAGATGAAGGACTTACTTTATTGCAAGGACTTATATTCTCCAATTTTAGGCATATCAGTTAAATCAAAGGATATGTCTGATGATGATTGAAAGAAGATGGACCGGAAGGCGGTGGGGTTTATTAGACAATGGTTAGATGATTCTGTGTTCCACCATGTGTCTATGAAAACCTCAGCCACTAGCCTATGGCTGAAACTAGAAGGGTTATATGAGAGGAAGACATCCGGTAATAAAAATTTTCTAATAAGGTAACTTGTGAATCTCAAGTTAAAGGATGGTGGTTCTGTAGCCGAGCACATAAATGAGGTCAATAATATAGTGAACCAACTCTTCTCTATGAAGATAGTCCTGGATGATGAACTGCAGGCTTTGATATTTCTTAGTTCATTGCCTGACAGTTGGGAGACGTTGGTAGTGTCTCTAAGTAACTTCGCGTCAGAAAGAAGGATATCCATGGAACAGGTGACTAGTTGTCTCTTCAATGAAGAGACAAGGAGGAAGTCTCAGGGGTTTACTCAACAAGAGGCCCTTATGACACAGGAACGGGGAAGAGGAAAGAACAGGAAGGGCGAGAAGGCCCGAGATAAATCAAGAGGTAAGTCGAGTAACAGAAAAGATGTTGAATGCTAGAATTGTGACAAGAAGGGCCACTATAAGCATGAATCTTGTAAGGCTAATAACGACAAGAAAGGAAAAAGAAAGGAGAAGGAAGATGAATCAGATTCCACTGCGGTCGCTTCAGATAGCGACTTTGTAGTTATTCTTTTTGCTAATCATGATGTATGTCTCACGGCTATGAGTCAGGACACCGACTGGGTGATAAAATCGGGAGTCTTTTTTCATGCGACTTCACGTAGAGACTTCTTTACAAGCTACAAGTCAGGTGACTATGAGACCGTGAAGATGAAAAATTCTGGTGTATCGAATATTGTAGGGGTCGGTGATATTTGTGTGAAGATCGATGTGGATTGCACATTGGTTCTCAGGGATGTGAGGCATATCCGAGACTTTCACCTCAATTTGATGTCAATGGGAAGGTTAGATGATGATGTCTATGAAAGTCGGTTTGCTGGTGGGCGCTAGAAGCTCATCAAGGGTTCGTTGATCGCAGCTAGAGGAAAAAAGTGTTGCACCCTTTACAAGGCATGTCTCAGTGTATGTAAGGGTGGTTTGAACGCATCGGAAGATTCAGTTATTGACATGTGGCACGGGCGTTTAAGCCACATGAGTGAAAAGGGGCTTCAACTACTAGCGAAGAAGCGGCTCCTTTTATACGTAACAGGTACACCTCTCAAAACTTATCTTGATTATTTTTCAGGAAAATAACATAGAGTTTCATTTATTAAAATTGCTTCTCATATTAATAAAGTGCATGCATTAGATGTAGTTTATTCTGATGTTTGTGGTCTTATGAGGACAAAAACCTTGGGTGGGGCATTGTATTTTGTTACTTTTATAGATGATGCATCTAAGCGGGTTTGGGTTTATGCATTGAAATCCAACGACGAGGTATTTTGTGTGTTTAAATTGTTTCATGCTATGGTCGAGAGAGATACAGGTTTTTTTTTTTTTTTTCTTTTTCCTCTTTTCTTCGACACACCACTGTATCAAGTCAATTACTTTAGTTTAAATATCCATGATCGTATCATCCCTAAGTCCTTAGTGTAATTTTTCAGTCATGACCTACTGGCCAATCACTACGACCATCTAATTTTTCTCATGATCATCTCACAACCATCAAGTTTGAAAGAATATCAAAACCATTGCTGTCAACTTACAACACAGTTAATAATTTTTTTTTTTACTTTTATTTATATGCCGATTGCACTTCATCTATTTATATATATATAATAAAATTGGCACCCAATATTCTCTTTAAGTTTTTCTATCTTTAAAAAAAATAAAAAAATTATTGAGAAATGCGACCTAACTATCATTGTTATAATAAAAGTCTTTGTTTCTAAGTCTCGTTTAATCACCTTATCAATTAGTAGCTTTATAGATGGCTAATCTTCACAAATCTGATCACAGTTTACCAAGGCACTGGTCATAAGATGTTTGGTTCAATTTGAGTCAAATATTAATCCAGCCTGTTTGTCACTAAACACATATACTTACACATATTTAATCCAAATGAACCATTCATTACACATGTGGCCAACATGTCCTAACTGAATAGCAACAATTTCAGCCCTTGGATTGTATATAGTCGATGATGGCCGCAGAATTGTCTGTATTGACAGCAAAACGGCCAAATTATTGAGGGTTGAAATAATCCAATTTAATGGCTTTTACAATACCTCAATCTACCATAAAAACCAAGGCCATCATGTTAACGGTTGGGATCATTAGAATTGACTCCAAATTCAAATGACAAAGTCCAGACGCATCTTATATTTAAAGACTTGAGATGAGAGCGGATTCCCCGTGGCACGACGTAGCCCTAGCTCTGTAGGGCCCACCGTGATGTACGTGTTTTATCCACCATGTCCGTCCGTTTTTCCAGCTCACTTTAAGTCATAAGCTCATAGGTGGTGAAATCCCACTTCAGCGCGCGTGAGTGCGTGGGGTGTGTGCATGTGGAAAAGAAAAGTCATGAACCTAAAAATGATACAGATCCAAAGCTCGAGCCGATCACACCACAGAAAAAAGTGAGGATTGATCGCCTACCGTTGAAAACTTGTTTGGGGCTACAGAAGATTTGGATCAAGCTGATATTTATGTTTTTCCATCATCCAGGTTTGTGTGACCTTATGGACAGGTTAGATGGCAAATAAAACATCATCGGTGGCCCCCAATTCAATCCCCACTGTTTTCTGTGGTGTGGTCTACAAGAGCATTGGATCTGCAACATCTTTGGGTTCATGTCCTAAGATATCCAGCAAAACTGATGGATGGCGTGGATAAAACACACTAACCACTTTGGGCTCCACAGAGCTTGGGGCACGTCGTGTCACGCAGAGGGATATCCCTCTGGTGGGTGCCACATGCAGTCCGCTGCTTCAATTGAAATGAACAAAAGATCAATCAATGGAAAAGTCAAGGTCAAGATCAAGACCGTACTTTTCAAATACTAACATTCATTAATTTGAAAGCGAGTGGGATGAATGCCAGTTTATACATGCATAGACACATGAATTTCATGCTACATCATCAAGCCAAGAACCAAGAACGGACAGATGGATCCTTTGAAGTTCTTCCTCATTTTTCTCTACGCGGAAACGATCCAAGCCGTCCAATACGATATCATCAACAATGCGACCGGCACAGCCGGTGGGGCCCGGTTCGAGAACGAGATCGGGGTTGCATACACCAGGCAAGTGCTTGAAAATGCAGCCACGTTCATCTGGCAGACCTTCCGGCAAGGTGAGGCCGATCGTGAGGACGTGAAGAAGGTGACCATGTTCATTGAGAACATCAGCGGTATTGTAGCTTACGAAATCAACAATGATATCGATGTGGGGGCTAATTACATCGGGAATATCACAGGCGATGTGCGGACGGATCTTGATGGGGTCCTCTACCATGAGGCTGTGCATGTTTGGCAGTGGAACGAGGGTGAGCGGGCCCCATCTGGTTTGATCGAAGGGATAGCAGATTACGTGAGTCTGAAAGCTGGGTACATTCCTGCTCATTGGGTGAAACCTGGTGAGGGAGATAAATGGGACCAGGGATATGACGTGACGGCTCGATTCCTTGGCTACTGCAACACTCTCAAAGATGGCTTCGTGGCCGATCTCAACGGCAGCTCGAGGACTAGTTACAGTGAAAACATCTTCATGAAGCTGCTCGGCAAGACCGTCGATCAGCTTTGGAATTATTACAAGGCCCACTATGGGAATTGACACCAAGCGTTCTTGATAGACCAAGGGCTTGTAGACTTCTTTTTCTTTTTTCCGTTTTTTGTTGTAGAATAAAACACAATGCGTTGCGTTAATTACATTAATTAAATTATTCATTGTTACGGGAAAATATGAGCCGACCTCGGAAGAGATGGACTTGGCTCAGCCGATTAAGCTAACTCACCATAGTGGGCCAGATGACTAAGGCCGATGAGTCAAACCTCAGCTCGCCGGTGACAGCTCGTCTAACTCGGTCCAATAGTGACCAAAGTTAAGCCGTCAAGTTCTTTTGTAGAGCTTTCACATCAACCTGAAACCCGAAAGAAGTCATTACACATCCCTATCGTCTGCTCCAACCTGATCCTTGCTGACCAACAGCCAGGCTTGTGTATGGGTTCGAACCATTAGAAGACGGACCCAGACTATAGGGTAGGCTCAGACAGAAATGGAGCCTATAGTCATGCTCAGAGATCAGCTCCCAGTAACGCACACATGGAGTAAGATCCGACACATGATCTCCGGATAACTACAAACATCAACTTGTGTGTCGCTCCCTCCTTTTGTCAGAGATCATACCGAGAATGACGGGCACTATTACTTCAATCAAAAGGTATAAATAAGAGACATAGCTATAGGAACAGGTACGTAGGATCTCACACCCTAAGCCCTAGCAACATTACTTAGACCCAGATTCCTAACCTGACTTTAACATTCGAGGGTCCCTTGCTCTAGCCAGGGTCTCCTTTGTCTTTCTCTTGTGCGTGCTAACAAGTTTGGTTCAAGTGCTCAGAGCTCACTGAAGGGTGAACTAGATTTTATCATTAACATTTTGGTTTCGTCTGTGGGAAGTACGACAAAAAGCCCTAGTAACTTTACCATAAATGGTTAAGGGAAAGAAGAAAGCGCCTTCAGTAGCGATGGCGGAACCCGAGCCTACTGGGAAACGACGATCATCTTCAATACTTCATGCTGAATCAGCCCAACAAAACCGTCTCAACAGACTGGGAGCTGAGGAGGCAAGTACCATACATTGTAGAATCAGGTGCAAGCACTGGTCAACAAGATAAACCAAATGAAGCAGCAGTAAAGGGCAGGGCAGCAGTCACCCCTTGATCAGGGAGAGGTCGCCCCAGTGGCAGCAAAGCAACCCGTTCTTGTAAGTTCATGAGTAGGAGCTTCCTAGAGTATGTTAGCTCGGGCTCCGAATCCCGTGCAAAATGCAGCAACTCAAGCGCCAACTTACATGTCTAAGACTTCGGCGTTAACCCCAAATGACCTCCGCCATGAGCTGGAAAGGAGGAGAAGGGGCAAAACACCCGAGGTTAAAGCTCCTCGTGAAACCTTGCTGAGAACAGAGATCCATGGGAAGCCCAGCTTGATAAACTCCGAAACTAAATCAAGAGTTTACAAAGGGATCACCAGGCACTGAGTCCAACTGCAGTAGAGGAAATGATGGAGCAGATCGAGCCTCCGTTTACTAGTGACATCATTGGCACGACAATGCCTTCGAGATTCAGTGTAACGTCTCAGAAAAATTCGTACAAAGATCCGAGTACCACCTCCGGCAGAAATCCTTAATGAGCGAATCCTTTAAGTAATTAGACGAAAATTAATTAAGTACTAGACTCAATCACCAGTGGAATTAACTTGAACTACTTTCTATGTGAACTGCAAGACCTAAACCTAGTAGAATAGTTAACTCTACATTACCTAAAAACCTAAAAGAAATCTCAAAATCCAATTGTTCCCATGAGCATATTGAAACTCCATATCGAACTTAGACCGCGCGTTGAAAGTCCAATGACCCTGAAACTATAAGGTTATGACCGTCATACTGGGCTTGACAACCATCGTGAAAATCGAGTCCAAATAGTATCCAGAAACACACAACTTGAGCCTGGAGCGAAGTGTGTGAGAAATGCGAATATGTTTAGAAAATGAACTCAAACTTAAGTGATTTGGTCGTTTGCTTGCAGGCCAAATTTAAGGTTTCTGACTGTCAGAATCTGACCCAACTATACCCTTGGATCAGGAAATTTTTCTACACAGGACAATGTATGATGTTTTAATTTAAACCATTCTGATTTAAATGATTTTAAACTCGCAAGTATACAAATCATATGTAGATGTGGTATGTATTACGAGATCATTCTCACAGGACTGGTTGTCACAATTCAAAATTTGAGACTCTTCTTAACTAATCCAATAAATGGTTTAGCAAACTATTAAGTAAACTATCACAAATCTTTGAGAAATAAGCGAGAGCAATAAGAAAAATTCAATCAAAGAGAAGACTAGGACTTTCGAATCCACCCCTAATTATCCTAACCCTTGTTTTCCTGTTGATTCACCCTATTCAGATTTATATAAATTAAATAAATCACAAACTATGTCTTTGGTCGGGCACACAGAATATATAATCCCTTAAAGCATATGGATCACATCTTTCCATCCATGGTCAGGCATGAAGAGATGTATATTCCTATTTCTTGCTCTATAAGAAACCTATTCATGATCAGACACAAGCACCTAGAATAATATTTCAAACAACATCCACATCTAAACTTTGGTTAAGCTCATAGAATGGAGAAGTACGAAAATCTTAGGAAAGCACACTAGAGAAAGAAACAAATCCATTAGATTCAGATGAATTCAACATATAACAAAGGTTATTCAAATTAGGGGCTTCATCTCAGCCCTAGCTAAAAGATTAGCAAAAGCAATTAGAAAGAAGTAAAATAGGATTTAAAACATAAAAACATATCTCTCTCTCTCTCTCTCTCTTTTTCTTCTCTTTCTTCTCTTTCTCCTCTCCCTGGCTCTCCCTAAGCTCTGAATTCCCTCTCTCCTTCACGTCCTCCTCTTTTTATAGCTGCTAGAGGGTGGTGGAGAAGCTCGAGTCGGTGGAGAGTCGGCGGTTTCGCAGAAGAGTTCGCATAGCAACTTTTCGCAGCAAACTTTGGGACACAAAACATCTCTACTTTACTCGCTCGATTTTCAAAGAAACACCATTCCTTAGGACGTTTTTGAGTGCTCTACATGATGGACGGATCAAATCTTCCATCTGATCAAATATGGTGGGCCACAATCGCCTGGAACTCGGATCAAATCTTCGCAGATGTGATTGGTGGGCCCCATAGAAGTGTTTCCGGGGAAATCCACCCTGTCCATTAGATCTAGGACGAAATTTCAGTCAAACACGGATGGTTTTGAACATCCATTGACGCGGCCCAGAGAAGAAATCACGCTGAGATCATTTTAAACATTGTAGGGTAGCCTGTTTGTGGCCTCTGTATCGCGCACGTGTGTATGCATGGGTGAAAATGGTCAACATAGTTTTGAAGGGCTTTTCTCCCTCTACAAGATGGACGACTTAGATCGGCTGTATGGGTCATGATGGAGGTCCACTGACGTCCGCAAAATGGACACAGTCCGTCCGTTATGGAGCATAAAAATGGAAGTTTCCATTTTTTGAGAAGGAAACGGTCAGCACTTGCGCTGATCGAACAACTGGTCTGGTCCGGCTCGAGCACGTGTGTACACCACGTACACACCTTGTACATACAGGTCCACTATAATGTTCGTGCAAAATCTGCACCATCCATCCTTTTTCTCATATTATTTCAACCGTCGGGACAAAAATCGATGTATATCCAGACATCCAGCAGGCCCCACTTAATGAATTAAGGAGTTGATCTAGCCGTTGGGTCACTTTTCGAGATATACAATGGCTGAAATTTTATATGTACGGTTTATTTATATCCCCCATCCCATGTATGAAGTCTCATGTCAATCGAATGGCGGGAACCATGTGATCTTACAATCTACACCATTTTCAGCCTTTTTTTAAGGTGAACGGATTGATTTTCCATTTTTTTGAGAAGGAGACGGTCAGCACTTGCGCTGACCGAACAGCTAGTCCAGTGCGGATCGAGCACATGTGTACACCATGTACACACCTTGTACATACAGGCCCACTGTAATGTTTGTGCAAAATCTACACCATCCATCCTTTTTCTCATATTATTTCAACCATCGGGACAAAAATTAATGTATATCCAGATATCCAGCGGGCCCCACTTAATGAATTAAGGAGCTGATCTAGCCGTTGGGCCACTTCCCAAGATATACAATGACTGAAATTTTATATGTACCGTTTATTTATGTCCCCCATCCCATGTATGAAGTCTCATGTCAATCGGATGGCAGGAACCATGTGATCTTACAATCTGGACCATTTTTGACCTTTTTTTAAGGTAAACGGCTTGATTTTCTTGGATCCCTGGTGTGTAAATCCGTTGATCTTGGTCTTCTTGAACCCGTCCCTTGCTCTGATGACTTTGGAGCGTCAAATCCACGCTTTTAGTACTCTTTTTCAGTCAACGCTCCAAATTACACCCTGTAACAAAAACACGATTAAAATATTCGATTAAGCATTATCATGTAAGTAAAATCAGGCAATAACTAGGGTTTGATATGCAATATTCGACCCTCATCAGTGTACTTGTGGCCCTGATCAAATAACGATGACCGTTGAACTGAAACGGGTCTTCCATGATCAATTCACTAACCCGATCGGACTGAAATCTTAACCTAACGTAGATCCATGGTTAGGAAACTTTCTTCAGACCGTATGCGAGGAATGGACCTTCATGTGAGCTCCGTTAGCTAGAAACAGCCACCCTTTGACTATACTCTAAGTATACCATGGCCCTAGGGCCATTTACACCACTTCTGGGCCCATATAAAGGCCTTAACCTACCCCTCTCTCATTCCATACGAATTTCCTCCAAACCCTTGGAGAGAGAAGAGAGAAGAGAGAAAAGAAGAGAAAATTGTGAGGAGAAGAGTGAAGGTTAGGGAGATCGAGGCGGTGGTTCTCTTGTACAACTACACACCCTAAATCACCTCTTTGCTACACTAATCAAATAGTTTCAACTATGATATGGGTAAGGAATCTTAACCCTAATCTCATTTAAGGAATCCAAAGAGAAGAATCTATGAAATAGCTAACCTATCTCAATGTATAGGTACCCGTTATTTTGTATTCAGGAACATAGGATTCAAACTGAGTTCGATACGAGTATACCGACGAAAGGTGTGGACTATAAACGTTTAGGTTATGGTTTTTAAGGCTTTCAATGTCAGTTAATGATTTATGACTAACTTGATTACTGTCACATGTGCTTAGATGCGATGTTTTTCATGTATTCCACATCTATATGAACTATGTTGAATATAATGCATTCCATTTGTTTGTTGAAATGTCTGAATGAATATGGAATCATGATTTATGCTTGTCATGATTATTGGTTGAGAAAACATGATTGTTGTATGTGTGGTAACTCCTTTGTGAAAGAATTTGCTATAATATAGGTTATAACTAATTTAATACATGTATGTTGATATGTGTAGTCTAAGTGTTTGATAAAATATCTGAATGATAAATTGCTTGTTGAAATGTACTTAATAAGGGTGTTGAGATAGGATTCTCTATAGCTACAGTTTCCTTCATGTAACTTACCTTACTACTACATAATATATGAATGAAGTATATATGTATGATAATGTGCTTTATGTTTTGTTAAATGCTCAAATGAGATTTATGTGGGTATTGTTTGTTAAATGTTGTTATGAATATCATATGTATCCACATACTGTGTTTGAGTTGGTTTTGGGACTACTACGTAGTCCAAGCAATTGGTAATGATTCTCGAATCAGTGGCCGAGGTCGTTTCGTCACACAAGACACGTTCGATGAATCCGAGTCATACGCTATTTGTTGACAGTGGTTAGGCCATGCATAGTGCTTACGTGTGTCATGTCGATCAATTCAATGTATGCTCGTACCAGTCGAACTTGTCAAGTAACCCGATTGGCCTAATGTGCGTTTACCATATATGGATGCTGGTGCTTGAATTTAAGGTACCACTTACCAATTTAAAGCACGTTCCAACCTCGGTACCATGATCCACTAAGACTCATGAGCCAGGCATGGTAGTATGGGACACTGTGATCGAGCTATCTATAACGCCCCGATTTCTAAAACCCGAGTACGAGACTCGTTTTCAGAAATCTGGGAGTTAATAAATCAGAAAAATAACGGAATATAAACTCAGAGTGTGATAGCTAAAAGGAGCATGTATATTCATGAGAGCCCAAATATTTGACCTGCTCAGCTGGGGGTCTTAGATACAAAATTTCAAAAGTTTTCAAAATAAAAATCTACTAAAGATAAAATATAGAGCTACTGATTAACACCAAAATATGCCGCTACGTCCTAATACGGCTCGTCCTCATAATACTCCTCCTCTTGCTCCATGGTAGTATCATCAGGGCAGACACCAATGCCCTCTAAATCCGTCCCTGCATGACTTGTACAGTTGGATAGTTGATGGATGAGTGGCCAGCTCAGTGTGAATTCCCCTTAAGATTTCATATCTTCGCCTTAGCAAACATAGTTAAAAGGAAAACAAGCAGTAATCCAAAAAAGGCAATATGTAGTCTTATTAGATGCATGGATACATGAATGCACATCGGCCTGGGGATGCACATCCAGCTGGACTTAGGTTCGTCACCCATGCAAATGATCAACCTGGGAATGATTATCCAGTCGGACAAGGGTTGATAGTCGATGGTCTTGGAGCTAGCGAAACAATACCCCAATAACTCTGAGGCGCGTGTTACAGCATTCAAAATTAGCCATTCATCATCGCAAATATGTTATGAATGCATGATTAGTCAGCCGTTATTAATCCAATTACAATCAGCCATTTAAGCAACTCAATGGTCACTACAGAGGGCTCAACACCCAGCGTAGGCCAACAGCTCGAGCATAGTGTCCCATTACCACCATCCCTGGCTCATGAGGTCCTCCACCTTGGGATGTTTTAATAGGATACCTTTATCAAAATGACACCAGTTCAAGGTCCCTATTTCCCACACATTTGTCTAATTACATCCCAAGTGTGGCTTGCATACGATCATGGGACCCTCCATGTGTAGCATCAAAGTTTATATACAAAGGAAAATCATGTTAACATGTGAAAATATATGACTTCAATTAAAGCATGTAAGGAAGCATCATGAGTTAATAACTAATGAGAATATATTACCAGGTCATGTGAATAGCGATAAAGGATTAACTAGCATGTGAGCAAGTATCAAAATAATGGTGATCTAGTACGAACTAAGTTTAGCTAATTTAGAAATGGAAAGCCTAAGGGGAAAGTCATCACCTGTATGGTAGTGTTCTTGAATTCGGCCTGAGTCTTCTTGAGGCCCGGAGTCGACCAAGGAATCACCTAAAATTATAGTTTATTTTTGTTAGATGTGTCTGTGGCTTTGTGCCTCTAACATACAGATCAAGGGGTACAACCAACAAGGCTTTTTAGGCTTGTGTTAGGCCCACCATGTATTTCAACTAGGTGGTCCAATAGGACTCAAGCTCATCCTTTCTTGGGGTTGGACAAGTCTTCCCATATGGGCTTCATATGTATCAGGTGGGCCCATGAATGGGATGCACCAACTATACCCTTAGCTACTTTTAAGGGATCGCTTTTAAAGTGTCACCCCAAAGGGTAAATTCCGTTTGAGAAGGTCATCTGGGCCATATCACCAATCACAACGGTGGTCATGATTTCTACTGTTGGAATCCCACATGGCCCATTATGATGTCTTATCATCCATCCAAGCCACCCATAAGGTTACAGGGGCCTGAACCAGGAAAAATATATTGGTCCCAAAACTTCCGCGACCTGAAGGGTTCTAATGTTGGACGTTTAATCTCCACTGTTTATTGCACTATGGTCTCCCTGATGGATCTGTCTTATTTTGTCTCAAGCCTTAGGGAAAGCTCGCGAATTGGGATGGATGGTTTGGTTATGCAACACATGTATTAGCATGTGGCTAACTGTCCAGCTATTTGGATGGTGTAGGTTTGATCTTCACTATTTCAATGCGTGGGTTTGAGATATTATATCCTTTTGTTCAGTGGACCCACGTGATTAAAATGGACGGTTTGGATCGTCTAAGAAGTGGCTATGGTGGCTCACTTTAGGGCTCGAAATCCTTCAAATTCAAATAATGTGAAAATGACGGGAGGACGTCTTCCCTTTTTTTTTGTAATTGGTTCGGTCAACACCAATTTGACCGCACCAACTCGTTCAGTGTACTTCGTGTACTATTGTGCATTGTGCTCATGCATTGAGTGTAGGGCCTTCTTGCGATGTTTTTGACAAAATCTTCTCCGACCATCTTCTAGGGGTCCTTGTATAGGGTTCCAGGTCCAATTTGGGGTGCTCTGTGACACTCAGGTGGGCCATTACATGCTTTTCTGGGTCCTATTTGGCCCTTATGATGTGATCTTCTGGTCGAACGGGTCTGATATTTACTTTTGACAGTTAAATGCAAATCTAAGGTGCAAAGGTACTTTATGGGTTACTTTCAGATTTGCGTGGGTTGACTTTCTAGAGTAATGCTAACACATATGATTTCAGAAACTAATTGAGCTTAAGTTTTTCAATCCCACTAACCTCCTTAATTGGTGTGAGGTGTAAGCTGAGTCTCCCGGGTCGCAGCGGATCGTCTCAAAGCTGCTTAGGAAATCATGCCCTGTAGTGTGTTAAGTCAAGTCAGCCAGTTGACAGGTTTCGAGTTTTAATATTCGTGAGTTTAAAAGGTAACACCCGAGTATCAAAGGTACAGGGTGTTACACTGTCAGCCTACGCTAGGATGACGAGCCTCTCCGTAGTTACCAGTGAGCAACCCAAACTCGTGAGCCGAATACGGTGGTATGAGACACTGTATTCAAGTTGTCGGCCTATGCTAAGGTAACAAACCTTTTCCCTAATGACCCCGAGTATAAACTAGGCATACGCCGAGGTGACGAACCTCCCGTAGCAACCCGAACTTGCCTGTCCGCTGCTTTTAAATCAGGGGTGACGTTGCCCTATAACTTACCCATCGTATGTGATTAACTAGGATTGACGACCCTATATGGATCATCGTTTAGGAAAATGATATAAAGGGAGGTACCTTAGCTTCCCGAACCTGTTATATGAATAAACCTAATTAAGTATTGGCTAACATGACATGCACCGCATTGCATGTGCTTTAGCGAGGAAGTGCATGTGTCCGAAGTGGTGCATGCCACGATCATGAGATGATGTCGCTAAGGGAGTGCAGGCGAGGGCATGCATCATTATCGCATACCATCCTTGCATTAATAAGAGTACTTAGGATATGTTTGTTGTATTACCTTATCATTACTGCTTAACTGAATTGATAACATATTAACTTTTACCTTATAGCTCCACTGAGTTAATCACTCACTCCACTCTAGGACGGTGTTTTAAAATACCAATTAGACTCTGTTGTAGTTACAGGCGATGGCGAGGCTTACGAGATGGAGCCTGACTTTTATGACGACGAGGAGAAGTTTTCCTATATACAACTATCAAGCGGATGGGATTACAGGGTTACATGGCTAGTTGGATAGTTACATTTAGAGATTTTATAAATTTTGGGACAACACTTGTAATTATTTAACCTGGCAACATACTTATACTCTGGGGATTGACGAAACTCTTACATGCTTTATATATCAATCACAGTCTTCCGCATGCTTAATTTAACCATCTCTGGAGTATGATATGCTGATTTAGTATAATCTCATTCATGTTTAATGCTCTAACACAGAAAACATTTAATCATCATTATCTATGTTACATAAGTGATACGACGGATCTCAGGAGTTAAGCCTTTGCTCGACTCTCGATTTTTGGGGCATTACATTCAAAATGCCCCCACCATTCAATACTCGGGTTCTGAGGACTTGATAGAACACCTTGGATCCTACTATTCTTAGATGCAAATCCAGTCCGCATTAGAGGTAATGATGTGCAGAGCATTCTCCATAACCCTCACAGGGACCTGAGAAGTTGGTATCGACAACTTAAGCTGAGCTCAATCAGCACAATCTCCGAGCTCAATAGGGCATTCCTGACGCAGTTCATCGTCGGAAAGAAAAGTCGTGAGTTGTTAACTCACCTACTCACCCTCAAGAAGAAAGTGGATAATCATTGAAATATTACATCTCTCATTTCATCGTGGAGGCTCTATAGGTCGACAACTACTCCAACATAATGGCTTTAACTACGATGATCAGCAGGCTCAAAGACGGGAGGCTTCTCCTCTTAATAGGGAAGAATCCACCAACTACACTTGGAGATCTTATAAGTCGGGCTTAGAAGTATACGAACGTTGAAGAGTTCTTCAGCTCCGAGAACAATAACCAAAGCTTGTAACATTCATCCAAAGAAAAAAGATGGAAGGATGAAGCACCACCACAAGCAAACAAAAGGAGGTCGGACGACAGTACATCCTGTGATCGGAGGCCGAGAAGAAGACCGAAAAGTAAATTCAACTCGTATCCCCTCTCAACACATCTCCAAACAGATCTTGTTAGATATCCGGGATAAGAGGCTGCTGCATTGGCCGAGCTGTATAAAGACAGAAGCAGGCCAACGGGATAAGCGCAGGTACTATCGCTTTCATCGCGATCATGTGCACAACACCAGCGATTGTGTCGACCTGAAAGAAGAAATCGAAACTCTTATTCGCAAAGGGCATTTGCGGTAGTATGTAAAAGAAGAGAAATAACCTCGAAAGGATGAATTATTGAGCCGAGCAGCGGACGATGTTGTCAAGATTTGAACGATATATGGGGGGGCTATCAGGAGGTGGGGATTTGAACCAGGCTCAAAAGATACATGCTCGTAGTACTGACCCCAAGCATTACGTCTATCTTATCGACAGGCCGAGCAAGGAGCCTCGGATGAATCCGTGCAGTTTGACATTCACGAAAGATGACGCGTGAGGGTTCAACACCCTCATAACAATGCGCTAGTGGTTACAATGACCATAGCCAACCGAAAAGTGTATCAAATTCTGGTCAACACCAGAAGCTCAACCGACATTTAAGCATTCAAAAAGATAGGGATCAACAAATCACTCCTCTGACCCATCCGGACCCCATTTCATAGCTTTACAAGTGATAAAGTAATTTCAGAGGGGGTGATCTCCCTCCCAGTCACGACAGGAGGAGGTCGGAACCAGGTCACCCTGTTGGTCGACTTCCTGGTAGTAAACATGCCCTCGGTGTGTAATGTCATCCTTGGGCGACCTTCCCTTAACTCCATGAGGGCGGTAGTATCTACGTACCACTTAATGATGAAATTTCCTGTGTTTGAGGAAATTGGATACCTCTAAGGAGATCAACGGGAGTCACGACAATGCTAGTCTGTGGCAATTAGGAAGGGCGTGGCAAAACAGGCCCTTGCAGTCAACATGCTTGACCCCAGTGAGGTTGCTTCAGAGAGCTCTTCCATAGAAAACCTTGTGGTCTTTCCTCTCGATGACGCGGATCCAACCAAGACAGTTTAGCTCGGATCGTTGCTATCTGACAACCAGCAAACACTGATGATTAACTTTTTTAAGAGCACAGGGATGTCTTCGCTTGGACTCATCACGATATGTCAGGTATCCCTCTTGAGGTGATCGTCCATAAGTTGAATGTGGAACCAAAGCATAAGCCAGTGAAACAGAAAAGAAGAGCCTTCGAGCCTAAGAGGTATGCTGTAATTGTCGATGAGGTCTCTAAACTCCTCAGTGCTAGCTTCATCGAAGAAATTCATTACCCAGATTGGATCGCAAACGTAGTGCTCGTGAAGAAGGCTAATGAAAAATGGCAGGTCTGCGTACTTGGATCTAAACAAGGTGTGCCCCAAGGACAGTTTTCCCCTCCCCCGGATCGACCAATTAGTTGATAGCACAGCTGGGCATGAGCTCCTTACTTTCATGGACACATACTCTGGGTACAATCAAATAGTAATGCACCCTCCGGACAGATAGAAGATAACCTTCATTATCGACAAAGGGCTCTACTATTACCGGGTCATGCCCTTTGGCCTGAAGAATGTTGGTGCAACATATTAGAGGCTAGTAAATCAGATATTTACCAGACAAATTAGTCAAATTATGGAAGTCTATGTTGACGACATGCTCATAAAGAGCATCAGAGCATCTGACCATATATCGAACCTCGGAGAGACCTTCTCAATCCTGCGGAGGTATCGTATGAAGCTAAACCCAGCCAAGTGCACTTTTGGCATGGGGTCAAGTAAATTCCTTGGCTTTCAAGTCAGTTAGAGAGACATCGAAGCAAATCTTGATAAAATCAAAACTCTTCTCAACATGAGCTCGCCTCGGACAATGAAGGAGATCTAGTGCCTCACTGGAAGGGTCGTTGCGCTCAGCTGTTTTATCTCCAGAGCTACTAATAAGTGCCTCCTCTTCTTCCAACAATTAAAGGATCATAAGAAAGCAGAGTGGACCCCGAATTACGAACAAGCCTTTCAGCAGCTAAAGCGATACTTGGGGTCACCACCATTACTATTCAAACTAGAGGAAGGAGAGCCCTTGCTCCTTTACTTGGCAGTTTCTGCATCTGCCGTCAGCTCGGCCCTTATCAGAGAAGCTGGGGGCAAGCAGCACCCTATCTATTATACCAGCAAGGAACCAGTTCCGGCAGAGACGAGGTATCCGAGTATGGGGAAGCTAGCCTTTAGTCTAGTTGTCTCAGCACGGAGGCTACGTCAATATTTCTAAGCACATTTCATCATTGTCATCACAAATTCATCACTTCGACAAGTGCTCCAAAAATCTAAATTATCTTGACACCTGACCAAGTGGGCTGTTGAGCTCAGAGAGTTTGACATATAGTATCAACCAAGGACTGCAATCAAACGCTAAGTAATTGCTGACTTCATATCAGAATTTACCACTCAAAACTGCAGACTCGAAGGAATTGATTCAGAGGTATCAGCAAACTCAGCGATGAACCCTACAGTTTCCCTAATTCCTTCAATCCCCCCCCCCCCCCCCCCCCCCCCCCCCCCCACTAAACACCAGGGCAAAGGTAAGGTCTGATAAGTGGACCTTGTTCATGGACAAGTAATCCAACTCAAAATGAGGAGCAGGGATCATCCTGGTCCCACCCGACGTGACCACCATTTAGTACGTGATCAGCCTTGATTTCGACTGGGCTTAGGCTATATAGCTTTCAACTTAGGAGTCCAGCTCATCGATGTCCAGTGCGATTCCCAACTCATTGTAAACCAGGTGTCAACAGAGTACGAAGTGAAGGAGGCGAGGATGATAGTCTACTTAAACGAGGCACGAAAAATGATGGAGAAGTTCAAGGAATGCATTGTGAATCAAATACCTAGGGCTGAAAACTCCTGGGCGGATGCTCTTGCAAAGCTAGCCTTGGCAACTGAAGGGAGCATCTCGAGGATTGTCCCTGTGAAATTCCTAGATACGACGAGCATCAATTGAGCTGACCAAGAAACTATTAACCCGGTGTGAACAATTACAAACTGGATGGATCATATGTCAAATACCTCATAAGCGGCAAGGTCCCCCATGATAAGTTGGAAGCTCGGCATTTGAGAATCAGGGCAGCGCGGTACATGATCATAGGTGACACCTTGTGTAACGCTCCAGTTTTTGGAACCCGAGCATATGACTCGTTCTCCAAAAACCCGAGTGTTAGCCTATAAAATTTAATACAAATTTGAACCGCTTATCATCAATCAGAGCTATAGTAAACCATGCATTATATAAAAACATTCTAACCATAATAAAAATCCAAATGTAGCAGTTGTACAGGACTTATACAACCTCTCAAATAGAAAAGTTCATATAAGCAAAAATAAGAATCTATTAACAAGTGGTGGAGCTCAATATGGGCCGCAGGGACCCCATCTAGCTCCTTAGCTACCTGATCTACTTTAGTGACCCAGTGAATGTCATCATCTCACTCTACACCTGCATCAACTGTTACGATTTGATAGCGCTAATAGTTATCTCAGTGAGGAGCACCCTCTAAGATTACCCACTCATCATTCATAATCCAATATAGATCGCAAGTCATGAAATTAGATATATTAAATATGGCATTTCATAATCATAGTCATATACTCAAAAATTAAGTCAATAAATAGAATCTCATCATAAGCAAAATATAATAGCAATCACAATATAAGGGAATATGTCCAGATAATTCAAATAATCAATCATACGACTTTCTATTGCACCTGAAATCACATTATACGTGAACTCCATAAGATGGATAGAAAATCTATAAGTGAATTTCAACTCCACCCAGAAATCATAGTATAAGTGAAATCCATAAGGTTGATTTTCTAATTTCTACTTCATCCGAAAATCATATCGTATGCAAACATCGCAAGATGGCTAGAAAATCGATAAGCAAACTTCAGATCCACTCAAAATTCATCATACGACTGAACATCGCAAGATAAAGAGAGAATCAATATAAGAACTCCGACGTTATTCGAAAATCGTATGAACTCCGCAAGATGGCTAGAAAATTGACAAGTGAATTTTAACTCCATCTGAAAATCATAATGAACTTCACATAATGACCTGAAAATTAATAAAATATGCAAATATAACTAACAAGCCATAGAATAGTGTCAATGTTCCATCAAAGCCACGAAGGGCAAATAAACGATCCAAGCCACGTATGGCAAATATGTGGTCCAAGCCATGTAAGGCATATGTGCGATCCAACTCATGCAAGTCAAATATGGACCGCAAGATGGTGAGTTCTTGACAAGTTTCATTCATTACACCACTCAATCACAAACAGTAAACATACAATTAATAATGTACAACTAAAGATGTCATGTTATCATCAATCATTTATGCTTGCTATAATTTAAGAGATGTATTCATTATCTAACACGAGAATCAAGTGCGTAGCATTTTAACATATTCACATATTCACATAATAAGTTAAGTAGCTCAATCAAGTAACTTAGGAGATACTAAATGAAAGGGATTAAGTCAACATATATGATTAGATTAATGAATTTAAGTGGGAAGCTCAAAGGGTGAGTCCTCACCTTTGAGTAGAGGTTTCAAGATTTCAAATGTTCAAAGGAAAGTTCCAATCTCTCAAACGTGTTGATCCCCAACACAACTCGGCCCAATTATAAGATTCTAGAGTAGTGCTTATAATCTAAAATCCCTACATCCCTCAAGAAGATCTGAGAATAGATTATTTTAATTCAAAATATCATTAGAACCCTAAAATGAAGAAAACAAGCATACCTCAGTAAACTAAGTTAAGTCGACTCAGTTTGCCCACCCCGTATTGAACCAACTCAACCTGGATCTCTCTCTTCTCTCTTTTCTTTTCTTCCTTTCTCTCTTCTTCTTCTACTATTTCTTTCTTTTCTTTTTTTTTCTTTTTTTTTAATTGCCGAAATGTCCAGCAAGAATCTGGACCGAGTCAACTCGGCAACCACAACTTGGCAGCAAGTTGACTCAACTCCCAACTCTCTCTCTCTCTCTCTCTCTCTCTCTCTCTCTCTCTCTCTCTCTCTCTCTCTCTCTCTCTCTCTCTTACTGCTGGAACATCCAGTAATTCCTGTACTAATTCTGGCTCGAGCACGACTAACTCGAGTCGGGTGGTGCAATAGTCAGCCGCACTCTCTCTCTCTCTCTCTCTCTCTCTCTCTCTCTCTCTCTCTCTCTCTCTTCATTTTCTTCTTCTTCTTCTTCTTCTTTTTCTGCTGCTGTTGAAGGTCTAGTAGCAAGAATGGATGCTCAAGGTGGCCTACACAAACTCAGGCTCTGACAAACTGAGTTTTGCCACTCGGTGGCACAACGAGTGTAGCAATGCAACCCTGTCGCCACCCCACACCTCTCTATTCTTCCTGCTTCCTTCTCCTTTCTTTATTTTTTCACGTCTGATACCTCCAACATGGCATGCGGTTTCTAGTGGAACGGTAGGGCCCAGTCCTGGCTTACCTAGAACCTAACAGATGCAGTAGTTCTCTCGGGGAAGAAGCTCGAGCTTCAATGGAGGATTTCCATCTGATGCGGCTTTCTTCAATCCGAGGCATGGGGATGGTAAGAATCAATCCAAGGAGCTTACAGGAGGGAGGTTTCCAAGCTTTGGGGTGATTTTCCCTGTGGGTTCGAGCTCTGAAAGAACCGGCGGAGTTTCTATTGAAAGGTCATGAGCAACGGGTAAAACCGACTGTTTGCTCAATCCTTTCCTATTTTAAGTGTTCCCTCAACTCTCCTAGATCCGTTAGATTGAAGTTAAACGGCCCGGATTCATTCTGTGGCAAGGAGAAACTGTTAGCGCAACAAAACCAATGTCAGTTTTCCACTGACAACCCTAATCCATGTGAATGACAATGGGTGGTTGAGATGAGTCTAAACAGAAGGCTAGGATTCAAGGATTTCTCCTCACATGGCTCGCCAACGTGGACGGAGAGAAGAATGGATTTTTTCATTTTCATAAAGTGGTTGCACATGACCTAACTGCGCCCATGTTTGTGGTCACGCGTCTGCGAAACATCAGGTGGAACTGGGTAGGGATTGCATGACTCTGGGTCCTCCATAATATGAACAGTTTTGATCTACAAATGGGACATTGATGGTGGGCCATCTCCAAGCCAAATGGATGTTGTCCATTTGAGTTGTCTCGAGTGGGAAAATAAAGAAAAAGAGGAAAATTCCTCTCCTAATGGGTCAAACGCGGTTTGACCGTGTGGTCATTTCGGTGCACCTCAGCTGTGCACAATTTCGTGCACATGCATCGTCTCAAGTGGGGTCCACTGTGATGAATCTGGAAAATTCACTCCGTTCATCTGTTTTGTCAGTTCGAATTAGGGCCTAGCCCAAAGGATGAGGCAGATCCAAGTCTTAGGTGGGTCGTACTTTATGATTTGGGGTCCTTAATGGTAGGTTTTCATTAATCCGATGGTTAGATTGCATTTGAATGTGTTCATCAGCAGTTACAAAGGTCTGTAGTTCATTTTAGAGTCCATTGATCCTATATCTAAATTGAATGTATGATTGTGAGTTTTAATGGATGGATCGCCTCAACACGGATTGATAATGGTCCACCAAGTTGTTTACACAAAATCTAGCCTGTCCATCAGCCCAAATAGCTTGAGATGGGCCATTAATCTGACCATGAGATAGATCCATAGCCCAAGTGGGCCTTACCCAATGGTTTTACATTCCCTTTAGTGATACTTGACGATCTAACGGTCGGATCATGTCCTTATATGTTCATTAATGATTCTTAGTACTTTTAGCCCTGACTATATGAAAATATTTAGTAGGTTTGATGATCTTAGGGTCTAATCACAATAATAGAGTGGTGGATCGTTAAATTGAGTGTAATGACTCGATAATTTATGGATCGGATGTTTGAAACGGCTGCCTAGTGTAACTTTTGATAGTCAGTCATTGATACTGACAATCTGATGGTGGGATCTGCTCAAATCTCTAATTCATAGTCTTATGACTATTGGAATGTATCTAGTTAACATCTATTGACAATTTAGCGGTAGGATCATTTCAAATTTGAACATCAATTGTCTAAATGTCCTAGGCTTCATTTTGAGTGAGAAATCAGGTTGTGGATTGTTAGGTTAAGGGATCTATGCCTAATGAATAGTGGATATAATGATTTGGTCCCAACTTTAAGATGTTTTAAGGTCTAATGGCAGAGGTGGGCATTTTAGACCCGATCCGGTGGATCCGACCTGATCCGACCCGACTCAGTATCATTCCGAACAGAACCGATGGTGTAGATCGGCCCTGATCGAGTCCGTCCATCCAGATCCGATCATTTTTTTGGTCGGATTCGGATAGTAGTGTGTCCAGACAGAACCGATCCGAAAACCCGGACCAAAAGGGTCCGAACCGACCCGACCCGGGATGTAAATATCCCTCTATTTTTGTAAAATATTCTTTCTCAATATCTTACCGCCTATCCATCTTTGGCTTTTCATCTGGCGCCAAAAATTCCTGCTCAATGTACATCCGAGCACCCCAAATCTATTACGTCGTATCTTTCTATTTCTATCTATATCTCTCTTTCTGCGGTTTAGTTTTGAAGCTTCACGAGATCTTTCTGTGTTCGGAAGAAGGAGAAAGAGAAAGAGAGTCGTAGCTGATGGTTCGCATACAGTTATTTATAGCCTGTAGTCTTCACGGTCAGATGAAGTTGGCGAAAGCAGATTGGCTGGTGTTCAAAGCGAATTGGCTAGCGTAACGTTTGCAAGTTTTGTGGGTCTGATCACGAGGTATGTGTTATATCCAAACCATCCATTCATTTGGCAATATTGTAATAAGGCTTAAGACAAAAAAAATAAGACAGATCTAACTATTAAGTGGACCACACTATGGAAAGTAGTGGGAGATTAAACGTCTACCATTGAAACCCTTTTTGGGTTCACAGAGGTTTTGGATCAATATGAAATTTTTTTTTCCTCTTCGTTAAGGTTTTTGTGACCTTATTAACAGATTGGATGGAAACTAAATGTTATGGTGGGCCCTATAAATTGTTTAACAGTGAAAATCATTATCTCTGTTGCTATTTATGGTGTGGTCCAGATGATCTTTGGATACCATTCATTTTTTTTATAATGCTCTAAAATGATCTCTAAAAATAGATGAACGGTATAGATATAATAAATACATCACTGTGGGGCCTGTAACTTTGATCTCCAACCGTTCGTACAACTCAGAGCTCGAGGAGCGTCAATGCTCATCTTCGCACGACATGTACCTAGAGCAGGGAAGGGGATTGCGTACTGAGTAAATCCTGTGGGGTCCATCGTAATCTATGTATTTTATCCACTCCATCCATCCATTTTACCAGATAATTTTAGGGCTTGATAATAAAAATGAAATATATATAAACCTCAAGTGGACCACACCACAGGAAATAGTGTAAATTGAACATCTATCGTTGAAAAATTCTTGGGGCCACGGAAGTGTTGGATCAAACTTGTATTTATTTTTTTCCCTTAATCCATGTCTATGTGATCGTATGAACATGTTTGATAAGAAATAAACATCACTGTGGGCCCTAAAAAGGTTTCAACGGTGGAAATCATTATTCCAACTATTTCCTATGTTATGGTCCACTTGAACTTTAGGTATTATTAAATTTGGACTAAACCGCTAAAATAATATGGAAAAATGGATGAACGGCGTGGATAGATCACATGCATTCAAGGTGGGCCCAACAGATTTTACACAGTACGACAAGAGCGTACTGAGTATGCAATCTGATTTCTTATATTAGTTGTATAGCTGGTGACAGTTATAGCCTATAGTACGAAGCTTCTTCAAGAAGCCATTTCGTACCGAGTTATTTTATGTCGCTAAGTAAACTACGTGGGGCCGTTTTGATTTTTTTTTTGGTTTATCCACACCATTCATTAGTTTTTTCAGATCATTGTAGGGATTGATGTTAAATTTTTAAGTATATCTAATAATTAAGTAGATCACACCATAAGAAACAATTGAAATAATAAAATAGACGGTCCACACTTTGCCCAATCCGATCCGACTCAGTTTTCCTGACCGAGTAGGACTCGGACTGGTTCAGGCCAATAGGGATTCAGATAGGTGTGAGTCAGATGATCTGGATCCGGCCTCGGATAGGATCGAATTCGGGTAAGGCCTTATAGATTTCGAATAAGGTCGGGTTGGACCGAATCCGATCCGACTCGGTCCGATGCCCACCTCTATCTAATGGTCCACTAGATGGACAATTTGGATCCTTATAAAATGCCTTCACTTACCGATCTAATATGTGTATACATTGATCCATGTATACACATCCTTGTAAAATGTCACGAACTGATGATCCTTCTAAAATGCCTTCACTTACCTTACGATGCACACAAGGGATTATTGGGTTGTCTTATATTTTCAATTTTATACAGTGATTGTGAGTAGGACCCTTCTTATATGTTGATGGACTCATTAAATGACCTTAAAATTAACTCAATGGGAGTTGTAGACCAATAAGATCTTTTACAAGGATTCATGAGTTACAAGGATGGTTACTTTATATATTATTTGCTGATAGTTTTATAGTGTTATTCTGTGTTTCTCACGTGCCTAAATGCTTTCTATGATTTAAACAGTAACACCCGAGTATTAAAAGTACAGGGTGTTACACTTTATACAAAAAAAAAAGGTACTCCGAGCCATACCTCAGATGTCTCTGACCCGATGAAGCAGAATATGTGATCCGAGAGATACATGAAGGAATTTGCAGGAATCACTCTGGTGGTCGCGCCTTGGCATAGAAGATAATTTATTAGGGATACTTCTAGCCAACAATCCAAGAAGATTCTAAGAGTTTCGTCCCAAGATGGGATAAGTGCCAAAGATTTGCTGCTATCCCGAGGTAACCAGCAAAAGAGCTGACCCCATGAGCGGGACGTGGCCATTTTCAAAATATGGGGGATTGACATCATTAGGCCTCTACCTTGAGGCAATGGGCAAACTAAATATGCAATCATAGTGATGGATTATTTCACCAAATGAGCAGAGGCCAAGCCTGTGGCAAAGATTACTGAGTAGAAGATAACGGATTTCATCTGGAAGAACGTCATCTATCAGTTTGGCATTCCGCACACCATTGTGTCCGACAACTGGAAACAGTTCGACAATGACAGATTCAGAGGTATGTGCCTAAGGCTCAGCATCGTCAACACCAACTCGTCACCTCGTCATCCTCAGTCCAATGGCCAAGTGGAAGCTGTGAATAAAATCATCGAGAACCATCTCAAGACCAAGCTGGAGAAAGCTAAGGGTAATTGGGCCGAGGAACTTCCATTTGTTCTGTGAGCATACAGAACCACCACTCGGTCAACTACAGGGGAGACTCCGTTCTCCCTTTCATAAGGCTCGGAGGTTTTCGTCCTAGTTAAGATAGGACTTCCCACTACTCAAGTACGAACCTATCAAGGTGAGGAGAATACTGTGCTAATTACAATGAGTCTCGACTTACTTAAAGAATTGCAAGACACGGCCGCATTACAGGTCGCAGTTCGGCACCAGCAGGTCGCATATTTCTACAATTCTAGGGTTAAAACAAGACGATTCTGATGAGGAGATCTCATCCTTCGCCATGTGTTTCAAATTATAATAGAACTCGAAGTGGAATCCCTGGGCCCAAATTGGGAGGGACCCTACTGAGTAGCTAACTCAACCAAACTGGAATTGTATCGCCTGGAGGATTTGGAAGGACGACCATTGTCACATCCCTAGAATGTCGAGCACTTGAAAATATACTACTCATAAATGAGAACAATGTATGAGTCGGGACAACTTGTTACGACAACTTTTTTAATAAAGAAAATCATTTTTCACATGAAGTTAGTCTACATGGGGCTTCCCCAAGGAAGGAGATCCCAATGGCGAGCCGATCACCTAAAAGATGTTTGCCTCTCCATCTAAGCACCCTACGAGGGGCCATTTCTCACATACAAAAATAAAATCCTTTGGCGAGCCGACTCCTATAAAAGAGGTCGGCTCGTCATTCGACAATTTGACAAACCCAACAAATGTAATCCACAATCAACTAATGGAATCATAAACCAAAAGGCAAGATTAAAAGTACAAAACGCCAGTGTTTTACTACAAAAAAATGAATGACATCATTCTGTCCGAGGAGGAGGATTGGCCACAGAGCTGGGAGGTTGAACGTCGGGAGCACCTTTTGGCCTCAGTAGTGGCAAGTGCGTTAGTAGCATCTTTGGCCTCCTCGGTAGTCAGAGCATCGAGGTCAAGATCTGGATAGATTTCTCTGACATTGCCCAAATAGGCATTGTAGGCGACATTATAGGCATAGTAATAGACCCTGTCCAGCTCAGCAAACCTCTCTACCGTAGCCTTGAACTTTTCAACGACCACAATAGCTCATGAAGCAGCTAATGCTTCGAGCTCAACATGTTTCTTAGCCAGCTCCTCGATAGTAGTGCGTCTAACCTGCCCGACCTCAGCTGCTAATCACACGTTGTCCCCCTCCACTCGTTCGAGGAGAGCCTTTATGCTCTTCAGTTCAGATTCAGCCAAATCCAAACGAGATTGGAGTCTATTAACCTCCCCTTGAAGCATCAGCTCCCTTAATTGGCCTTCCCCTACTTGGCCTTTCAACCTCTCTTGTTCCATGGTTGAAGTCTTCAGAAGCCCTTCGAGCTCGGCCTTCTCCCCCTCAATCTAGGTCATCACCTTTAGTCTCTCCCGAACCAAGAGAAACATCGACAATGCCTGGAAAAGCAGGAGATAAGAGAATAAAAAATGATAATTAAATCCAGGGATTCACATTGAAAGCTTACCATATAGTAAACCGTGGCATAGTCATTGACGAACGACTTGGGAAGGCGAGTAAGTGTTTTGGTGATCGACGTCTCGGGCGCATGTTTGGCTGCCCAGTCGGTCGGGAGAGACATGTGATAACCAAGCAAAAATGCCTCCGATCCCGAGGGAGGAACCGGACTAGTGGCTCTCCCGACGTCGCTAGCAGTTGAGGCCTGGGGCTCAGCCTCGAGCACGGTAGCACCTCCAGCCAAGGTGTCTATTCTGCCAACTAAAAAATCTGCCTCAACAACTGTGAGGATGATGTCCACGGGCTCATCTAAGACGTCTCTATCATGGGAGAGACTCACAGCAACAATCTCTCTGACCACCTCCCTTTGGATCCCAGGCGGGGGGTGTGGAGCAGTTGGAGGAGCCTTAGAGGCTGGAGCAGGAACTGCAGTAAGTTCGGCCATGACAGGTTCAGCCGCGAAGGGTGTAGTCTTCTTCTTCTTTGCCTTGATCTTCACACGGGGATCTGAAGCCATTATTATTATGGTAAGAGGGGGACGCGGTACCGATGCCCTCTTCCTCTTAAAACCTGAGGCCTTGTCCATACCTGATCACAGGGGCTCAGCTAAGAAACGTGTCTACAAAGAAAACTAAAGTTGTATACAAAGCCACGAGACTCACCTAGGGCAATGGGGAGAGGCTTGAATCTATAGAATTCGGACTGAAAAAGGTTGTTCGGACTGATTATAGTATGTCAGACGCGTTGTTCTTCCTTGAGCACTTGAGCCCTAGCAACTTAGGCTTAGAGGAAGGAAGATAACTCGGGAGGACCTTTTGGATAATCTTCAAGCAGAAGACAGGGATCAGAATAAAAAGAGGACCAGAAAACTAAAATATAATATTAATCTCAGAAGACTCGACCTGAGTTGAAAAACTTGGTAGGCACTCTAACCCGCATATGGCCGAGCTCAAATGCAGGCGCTTCCCACTCCCCCGAGGCCCAGAACCATTTTTCCTTCTAATCCTTGTTAGAAGAGGGGAGTCTGGTAATGAGGCCAGGAGTACATTGGCTCCTTGCCAAAAAGTAGTACTAGCATGGCTCTGCCGAGTCATGCTTAGCCTAGTACATGCACAGAAATTCATCCAGCGTCAAATCCTGGTTCTTGAGTTGGCGCCAGATAATGTACAAAGAAACCAAGATTCACCAGGCATTTGGGATGAGCTGACCCAGTGCCAGCCTCAGATGTGCGGTCATCGCGCACACGAAAGGATGAATTGGAAACTGAAGTCCACACTGGATGGCGTAGATGAAGATAGAAATATCTCCATCAGTTAGATCTCTTGGAGCGTCAAGATCAGAAGGAGCTCTGATGTGCATCGAGTCGGGGATCTGGTACTCGGCACAAATTTAAGCCATCTAAACTCGACGAAGACCGATCCCTCGGGAACGAGCACCTCGGACATACCTCCCAAAGGCTCGGCCATGGCCCTTCCAGCCAAATCCCGAGGTATTCTTCTAGATCCTTTAGCGCGGCCCTTTGTTTTTAGGCCTGCAGTCTTCTTTGTTGGAGGTCAAAGTGGTATTGCCTCAAAGGGACCTTCTGAGCCCCTTTGCTCGAAGTCCGTATGCTCTGGCTAGACTCATCTTTGCCTACTTGGACTACTTAAACCTTGTCTGATCTGTTTGACATAATGAGGCTAAAAGAAATTGAAAGAAGATTTAAGAAGGAGAGAACTCATAGGAAATTACTCTCCGGAAGACGGTTGGCAGAGCAGACTCTCTGATGAATAGAATGCAAGAGGATCCAAATGAAAATATATGCCAATTTTTATAGCCCTAATCAGCTACCTGTAATCATGACAGACAACTGTTTTCGGAGCTGAAACGACATGACGCCGAGCCCTAAGGTATAAGTGACGGCTTATCATTAGTCCGAGCTGAGAACCTTAAGAGTCATGTGTCGTCAACAATGAATAGCTTTTAATGCACGAATGACCCTCCACCTCTCAACGTCCACACGGCAACGCCCTGCTTGCTCAGACGATTCGAATCCCTAACTTCGCCACATGTTCACATACCACAAGCTCATATCCGAAAGGCCGCCGCCAGAGTATGGCGCATTGATCATGTGGAAAGCAATGATCGCGGTGTTCGTCTCAATCTTACCGACTCATCATAAGGGAGGGAACAATGGTTCACTTCCCCAGGAATTTACTCCCTGAGTCCGAGCTTGAACTCAGAGAGTAAGGAGCTTCTGTTATGGGAAAATATGGGCTAACCTTGGAAGAGATGGACTCGGCTCGGCCGATTAAGCTAACTCGCCATAGCAGGTCGGACGACTAAGGTCGATGAGCCAAACCTCTGCTTGTCAGTGATAGTTTATCTAACCCGATCCAGTAGTAACCAAAGTTCAGCCTTCAAGTTCTTTTGTAAAGCTTTCACATCAACCTGTAACCTAAAAGAAGCCATTACACATCGCCACCGTCGGCTCCGACCCAATCCTTGTCAGCCAACAGCTAGACTTGACCTGCGTATGGGTTCAGACTGTTAGAAGATGGACCTAGACTATAAGGTCAACTCGGACAGAAATGGAGCCTATGGTCATGCTCAGAGATCAACTCCAGTAACTCACACACGGAGTAAGATCCGGCGCACGATCTCCAGGTAACTGCTAACATCAGTGTGTGCATCAATCCCTCCTATTGTCAGAGATCATGTCAAGAATGACGGGCACAATTACTTCGATCAAAAGGTATAAATAAGAGACATAACTACAGGAACATGTACGTAAGATCTCACAACCTAAGCCCTAAAAACACTACTTAAACCCAGATTCCTAGCCTGACTTTGGCATTGAAGGGTCCCCTGCTCTAGCCAGGGTCTGCTTTGTCCTTCTCATGTATAGGCTAACAGGGTTTGGTTCAAGTGATCGAAGCTCAGCGAAGGGCGAATAAGATTTTATCATCAACATTCATTATTCACAAATGAACGGAAATTCAATCCATTTCTTCTTATTCTTTTCCCTTTTGGAGGGGTTTGATATAATACATTCCCACGTGTTGTAATAAGATATGTTGGGATTTCAGCTGCTCGATTGGCCGAATTTGGGTCGAGCAATGCAAGGCCCAGTTTAGCCGGACACTGAACTCAAGGCCGAAGATCAGTCTAAGCCAGGCACAGGCCTAGTATAGAAGGCTCAACTCAAGCTAGAAAAATTAATTAGCCTTGGCCTAGCCTGGATAAAAATTAATGGAACCGAACATATTAGTTAGAAGCCCAGTTCATGGGCCAAGCTAATAAGTCCAAGCACAATGATCCAGGCTTTCTAGTTGGGCAGGCCACCCCGTTGTTGACACTCCTAATCTAGGTGTATATATATGTGTTGATGCAGTTTTCCGGTAGACCCTTCTTAAACCCTTGGGTGCCTACACATAAAATAAACAAGGAAGACCCTGGCTAATGCAGGGCATCCTCTGATGCTAAAGTCAGGGATTTGGGTCTTTGTATAAACGATCTAAGAGGAAGGGGTTATCAATGTGTAAAATTTTATGTGTGTACCTTTCATCATTGGAGGTCTTCCCTATTTATAATAAAGGGAAGATCACACCATGAACAATCTTTTCTATTTGATAGGTAAGCATCGTAGCCGAATTAGAACTCCTGATGTATCAAAGATCCTTTCGGGATCTCTAACTTTCAAGATTTTTGAAATTTTGAACTTATCCCTCAGGATCTTTGGAAAGATCTTTGGGTAATTCCCTTGGATAAGATTAAAGGTCATTTGGAAGCCAATAAACCCGTTCGACATGTAGATAAGGTCGGACGATAGAGGTAGTGGCACCTTAGAGGTGAACGAGGCCCAACTATCGAGAGGTCGGTGTCGTTCCGATCATAATACCGACAAAGTGTGCTTTTGATGTCCTTGTAATCATTAACTTTAGTATCCCTTAAATTCCATCGGCGGGCTTAAGAGCTTTATTAAGCTGTTCTTCTGGGAAGCTCATTGAAGGTCACATCGACCTATGGTTATCCCGGCTCTGACCTTAATTATACTCTGAGTGAGGGGCACATACGGATTTGTTATTGACGGTTTCGGTAGCTAGCTATCTGGCTACTAAATTGATGTCTCCAAATTTTGTGGGCCCCATCATGATGTGTGTGTTATATTCATACCATCCATCTAATTAGCAAGAACATTTTAAGGCATGAGTCCAAAAAATAAGCAAATCCACAACTCAAGTGAACCCATTACAGAAAACAGCGGGGACAGTAATGCCATCGTTGAAACCTTCTTAGTGCCCATCCAACTTGTTCACAGTTCAGACAGACATGGAGGAAAAGAAAATATAAATATCAGCTTGATCAAAAACTTTTGTAGCCCTCAAGAAGGTGTTAATGGTAAATATTTAATCCCTACTATTTTCTGTGGTGGGGTCCACTTGAGCTTTGGATTTGCTTCATTCTTTATTTCATGCCCTAAAATGATCACTCCAAATGGATGGACGGTGTGGATACAACACATACATCATGGTGGGGCTCACAAAACTTGGTGACGTCACTTCAGTAATGAGGTAGCTACAGTAGCTACTCTGTGTCCATGTACGAGGGCCGAGGAGCGGGGACTGGTACTAACTCCACTAGGAATTATCTAGAGACAAGCGGTCATGTCAGGGAATTTGTGGGGCCATCCTAATGTATATGTTTTATCCGCTACATCCATCTGTTTTGACAGATTATTTTAGGGCATGAATCCAAAAAGGAGGCATGAAATTGAAGGCTTAAGTGAACTATACCACGGGAAGCTATGGGTATTGAATTCGTACAGTTGAAAACTTCCTAGTGCCTACCATCATGTTTATGTGTCATCCAACCTCTTCATAAGGTTCGTAGACCTATGTGAAGGGAAAACATAAATATCAGCTTGGTCTAAAACTTTTACGCCCGGTAAGAAGTTTTCAAGCTTTCAATTCCCACTGACTTCCTATGGTGGGGTCCACTCAAGCCTTCAATTTGCCTCCTTTTATAATATCATGCCTTAAAATGACCTATCAAAATGGATGAACAATATGGATTCACACACACACACACACACACACACACACACACACACACACACACATGTCTTGATAGGATTGGACGTCTTAGCTCTAGATAAGTCTAGAGGGATGGTACACAATCCATGCCCACCCATCGAAGGATGTGGATTGGGTAGTACCCCCACAGGTGCCTAGCTAGGAAGGGAGAGAAGCTATGGTGGCCACTATGATATATGAGTTTTATCTGCATTGTCCATTCATTTTTTATTTATTTTTTTTGCACAAGCTAAGTATAGGCCATTCTAAGGATAAAGACAATGGGGATTAAACTCTACTATTACAAACTTTTTGAGGGCCACTGAACTTTTAACAAGTAGATATTTGTATTTTCCCTTCATCCAGTTCTGCATGACCTTATAAATAGGTTGGATAGCAATTAATCATTAATGGGCCCTAGGAAGGTTTTAACAGTGGGTGTCATCATTGTCGTTGCTTCCTACACCGCGGTCCACTTGAGCCTTGGTGTTGTACCATATTTCTAACCGACCCTAAAATAGCCAATTATAAACAAATATGTGTCATTGTACAAGAAAGAAATAGCATACAAAGACCTTCAGAAATATTTGGAGCACTTTTCATAGAAGTACAGTTGGCACTAAGTTGGACGGTATATGTCGTTTGATGACTGGGTACCGTCAAGAAGCTTAGTAGGTGAAAAGCGGTTTAGTGGAAAAGAATGGATAGAGGGACACGAAGAGACAAAAGAATCTACAAGATAGAAGTGGAAACGATTCAACTACCATAACCGTTGAAATAAAGAAGAGAAACACTTAAATAAAAGCTGCAACAAAGATCTATAAATAGCAAGAAGTTTACCACAACAAAAATTCTCATACCAATCCAACAAACAAATCAAACTATCTTTCCTTATCATGTCATAGCTCTATCATAGGAATATCAGTAATTCTTTGTCATAATTCAGTAGTAATAATCTTTAGTTGTAATCCAAGTCCATGCTTTCGCATTAGACTATTCTCAGTACTAATCTAATCACTTTTATCTTTCATAAAGTTATCTTACAGTTGCTTCCTGTGATTGACCATAAGTATTTCCTTTTTGTTTGACAGATCTCGTAGTTAAAAGCTTTTTCATATGGGAGGCAAGGTGTAACCCATCTTCAGAGGAAGAACTCACCCTTTAACAATCTATTGATCATCTTACAATCATATTACGAGTATCTGAATAAGCGATTGATCTTCTCAGGTCTTGATCATATACGCTCACTTTTGACCTATCTGCCTATCCTGGCACTTGGAGTCAAGTCGCTCGGTTTGAATTAATCCACACATTCAATTCTGGCATGCCTGCATAGGTCACACATGACCGCACCAAGCTAAAAGCTAATAATTTGTGACACACACGGTGGGACTAAAAACTACTTGGCTGCCATAATCTTGTGAAAGCATGAGCCGAGAGGTACTCATAATACTTCTACAGTTAGTGAACCTCCTACACCAAAGAAGGAAATGCAAGTGCAACCAACGCCTAAGTTGTTAAATGCACAATCAAGGCCATTACTTAATCCCCCAAACCCAGATAGGGCATCTTTATCTCAAACAGATACTCTTGAGATAATGGCGGATGGGTTATGTGATATGCAAATAGGGATTCAACATATTGCAAAACAGTCACGAGCTCAGGCTAAGCAGTCATGAATCCTGGCTAAAACTTTCAACAGGTAGATAACTAGTTAGATTGAGAGCTTAAATTGAATAATGGTTATTTTTGTGGAAAGAGTGCCCACTATGCCTCAGTAATTTGTTGAAAATTTGACGCTTATATAGCCAACACCATAAATACTTCTTTCACAATGGAACACGCACCCTACTCCAATACAGGAAGTGCATAATGTTCTGTCACGTCCCAAACCTAGAAATCGGATTCACAAGAATCCCGATCGTCGAATCCGGTGCCGACAGCCTCCGTAGTACCCCATTCTCGGCTCCTAGCATTCATATGTTAGATTCCGATCCTGGGATCCTACAAGGAGAATTATTTTTTTTTAATGTACATTTAACTAGTAATAAGCATAACCACAAGATTACCCAATTCACAAAGGCAACATCATCATCACATATCCACTAATATAATCATTTGAGTACAACACTAAAAGGAAAATACATAAATAGAAAATCAAGCTCCAGAAGACCACTGCACGCTCCAAGCTCAACACTGCTGCAACCTAACATCACCTGCATGCATCTATCGTGCATAAGCTTATAGATTGCTTAGAGGGTGGTGTAAGTGTGTGTAAGGTAAGTGCCAAGTAAGCAATAACAGACTAATCAGAGTCAGAGTAAGCGAAAGTAATGAAAAGTCCATAAGTTAATCAATATCAGAATATACAATGCAAATCAGTTATGCAAATGAGGAGTCAAAGCGAGCCAAATATTAAATGTCGAGGATAAATGTCATAAATCATACAATATTGAAATAAGCGGAAATATACTGATAAGTCTATGAGTGTCATCAGCCGTATCAAGGCTATGCGATGTAAGGCATGAGTTCTAACGGCCATATCAGTGCAAAAACATAGCAACCCAAAATGTTGTTAAGTACTGCAGATGTAATGTAATATGCGGTGCGAATGAAATGACTAAGCTGGAGTGAAGTCGGGATAATAGTATGTAGTATCGCAGGCTATGGGGTCCATCACAAGGGACTTCTATCCAAACCAGTCCCATACCTAAATTTGGATAGTCAGACTCAATGTGGCAAACTCCTGGTCTCAGATTAGTCGCGCGCACAACCGAAATCTTGGCCATGCGAAGGTACACAATAATTAGCTGCGCACCACCAGCCCGAGTGGATAGTGAATGAAATGAATGCATGAGCATGCAACTCTTACTCAATAAGTCCACATATCAGTACGGTTCCTCTCTGAAAAATCATCGGAGTCTATTACACTCCAAATCAGATTGTCGCCCTATTGGGCGCAATAAGGTGAGTAAAAGAGACCTCACTATTCACCTGCCAATATCGGGCCCGGCTCGTCGATAGCAGACCTATTCCTCGAGCTGGTCAGACTTAGCCTAGCATTGCCCCCTCCTCTCAGGTAGGTAAGGCCGTACCCCCTTTCAACCCACCACCACACAGTGGGAGACGCGGCCTAATGGTATACGACCCTCATGCGCTCATACATCCACTCGGTCTAGACATTCGAGCAACCTCTGGAACCAAGAGGGTTCTGGGACTTTCACCTAAGGATATCTATAGCACTCCATGTAGAACAGATTTTCGGTGTCCCACCTGGCCATCCATGAAATACCTGTGGAAGCTACGGCCCTGATGTCACTAGGGCGTATGATGGTCGTGTCACACAAATGTGAGATGCATGAGTCACACAGTCCAATCATGCATCAATCCTGTGCATGTTATGCTCTCATGTGGGGCATCTCCTCCTATCAGGGAGCCCTATGAACAACCTGCCCTATGACATATGCAATGGTCAATCACATCTCATAAATATGCAGATGATGCGCATGGGCATGTATTATGATGTTATGTTGTCACATACTCATAATCGGTATTAATAACCGGCATCAACAATCGGCTTCGACAATGTGGACATTTAACCAACATTGCCCCCAATGAATGGCTACATAGAGCCAAACATATAATGGGCCCACGACCTCACACAAAGGCCTAATATACAACATGATGGGCCTTACTCAAGGGTTTAATACACATCACGATGGGCCGTTCACATGGGCCTCATCACATAGGCCTCGACAATCGGAATCGACCTCGATACTCGGCCTCGACAATCGAAATCGACAAATTGGTCATGTCAATTAGAATCAGGAATTGGTCACGACAATCGGAATCGATTGATAATCGAAACTGACAAATCGGTCACATCAATCGGGATCGGCAATCGGTCAATCAGAATCGATGGATAATCAGAATCGGCAAATCAATCATGTCAATCAGAATCAACAATCGATAAAGACAATCGGGATCGATCGATAGTCAGAATCGATAAATCGGTCACATCAATCAGCAATCGGTCACGATAATCAGAATCAATCCATAATCAGACTCGGCAATTTGGTCACGATAATCGAAATCGGCTGAACAAGGCCTAAGAAAAAAGTCAAAATGTAGGCATTAAACCATCATTACCTATGAATGTAGCCATTAAACCAACATCGCTCCCAAGGAGTGGCTCACATAGAGCCAAACATAAAGTGGGCCCATGGCCACACACAAAGGCCTAATGTACAACACAATGGGCCTCAGGCAACTACCATGAGCCATATCAATGGGTCGCACCAACGGGCCTGATATATACAATAGGTGGGCTCTGCTCATGGGCCGTAAACACACAATAGGTGGACCCTTCACATGGGCCTTATATACATCAAGTGGGCTACATCAACGAGCCTCGATCACATCACAATGGGCCACAACCCATGGGCTTCAAATACACAATAGGTGAGCCCCATTAATGGGCCTCGATTACATCATAATGGACGACATCAATGGGCCGCACCAATAGGCCATCATATACATCGAGTGGGCCGCATCAATGGGCCTTAACCCATGGGCCACAAATATATCAAGGTGGGCCCGACAAATGGGGCACAAAATACATCAAGGTGGGCCTAATCACGTGGGCCTCATTTATATCCAGGTAGGCATCAACGTCGGGTCACATATATTACATCGGGCCGAATCAATTGGCCGATCTAAGGGGCCGGGCCAATCATTTGTTAATAGAGATCATTATAGAGCATTAAATAAATAAATAAATAAAATGAATCATATCCAAAGATCATCTGGACCAAACTACAACTAACAGAGGTGATATTAACTTCCCACTTGCGACTTCCAGTGGGCCCACTACAACATTTAATTTCCATCTAGACTATTCCCATGGTCACAAGGACTCGGGGGAGAAAAATGTCATCTCAATACAAGGCTTTTGTAATCCAAAAGGGGTTTCAAAGGTAGGCATCCACTCCACTATTTTCTATAGTGTGGTCCATCTGTCAACTGGATCTGTCTCATTTTTAGTCCCAAGCCTTAAGATGGGCTTTCAAAATGGTTGGACGGCTTGGATGCAACCCATGCATCATGGTGGATCCCATAGGGATGGGAAGGATGGACGGCATAGATGAGGTACATACCTCATGGTGGGGCCCACACTAATGGAAGGTGTGGATCACAATACATACACCAGTGGATCCCATACGGGGCCCACCATAATGTTTATTTTCCGCCCAGCCTATTGGCAAGGTTACACAGACATGGGGCCCACTATAATGTTTACTTGCACCCAACCTATTGATGAGATCACACGGACCAGGGGGCCCACCATAATGTATATTTATCATCCAATCTGTTGATAAGGCCACTCAAACCTGGGCCCACCATACTGTTTATATGCCATCCAAATTGTTGATAAGGTCACGTGGACCTAGGGCCCACTGAAATGTTTAGTTTCCTCCCAACCTGGGGCCCACTATAATATTTATTTTCCACCCAAACCTGTTGATGATGCCACATAGGCATGGGCCCCACTGTGTTGTTTATATGCCATCCAAATTGTCCACAAGGTCACGTGGACCTAGGGCCCACTGTACTGTTTATTTGCATCCAATCTGTTCATAAGGTCACGTGGACCTTGGCCCACCGTGATATTTATCTGTCATCCAAACTGTTCACAAAGTCACGTGGACCTAGGGGTCCACGGTGATGTTTATTTGCCATCCAACCGATTGATAAGGTCCCACGGACCTGGATTGAGGAAAAACAAATTTCATATTGATACAAAACTTCCGACCCATAAAGGGTTTCAATGGTAGACGTTCAACCCAACACTATTCCCTGTGATGTGGGTCACCTGAGTCGCGTACGCGGCTGATTTTTTTTTGGGTGGCCCATCGCTAGGGGGTGAGGCCCACCATATGCACAGTGCAGATGTTCGACTCACATCACGGTGGGGCCTAAGATGGGGCCCACTGTCCAGCCTGCATAGCAGTGGATGCTGCTGACTAGAGCGTCCAGAGACACTGACAGCAGCAGCGTCTCTGCCTTCTTTTTTTTATTTATTTTTTAAAAGTATTTCTAAGGAATTTTCTAAGTGAGGCCCTCATCAAGGAAATCCGCCCAGCCCATTGCACTCTACGGCTCAAGACGATCTCATTGAGCCCAATATTTAATATGTTTTGGGGGTACAGAACATTAGGGTGAGTTTTCAACGGTAATGATACTGTTCACTATGGTACGGCCCATCTGATGATCAGGTTGACGTCATTTTTGGGCTCAACGCCTAATATGAACTGAGAAAGAGAATAGACAGTGTGGATTATATACATACAACAAGGTGGGACCTGCATGAGCGGCCCACCCCAAAAGTTTTTTTTTTTTTTTTAGCTTTGTTAATACACACCCATGTCGGTACACGCACTCCATGTTAGCTACACCCCACCTTCTTCATGTCCAGCGTCCAGAGAAGCTAGACGGCATGGATAAACACAGTGGTGGGTCCCACATAAATGGGGCCCACCTGATTTAAATCAATCTGATATTTGTGTGTTTCCACCACCATAAGGTAGGGTCCACATGACTTGGACGGTTTGGATATAACATACCTCAAGGTGGGGTCTATCCAAGTGGGCCACACATCATACAAAAAAAAATGAGAAGGAGAGAGAGAGAAGCACCCACCTTCAAAACTACTCCTCCTTCTTCCGCATTAGGGCGATCTAACTCTAAGGAGAAAGAATCAATGGTTGAGATTGGATTTTAGAGGTTGGATGATGGGGTATAAAGCTTCATGGTGGATGGAAAATTGAGGAAAGCTTGGACGTTGGGAGTTTTTTTGGGATTGCTTAGAGAATGAGAGAGATGAGAGAGAGAGAGAGAGAGAGAGAGAGAGAGAAAGAGAGAGAGAGAGAGAGATGGGTGTGATGGGTGAAAGGTGAGTGATGGGGGTGGGGTACTTTGTGTAAGAGAGTATTGACTTTAAGGGTTGCTTGGGGATGGGGTGATGTGTACTTGACATGAAGTGTGATTGATGGGATTGATGGGACATGATTTGAAATCTTTATTGGGTTTACAATTGCACAGTGTTTTCTCTAACTGAATGCGAGCCCACATCTCCTGGCCTGGGTATCGCTTCGGCACGGGAGTCGCGACATCGGAACCGCGGTGACGGCCCGATCTATAGGATACAAGTTTCAGGTTGACGACGTGTGAATCAAGGTCACACGTAAATACCGATTAAGGGTCGAAGGTTGTCGAAATTCGAGCTGAAAGATTGCGGAATCCTACGGAACGGTATGGACTAAGATACGGGTCTTACATGTTCCTCCACCTGTTGAGTTCATACGATTTGAACAGAATAACAGGAATTTCACTCCTTAGGCCAGAAATCAGGGAATACTTGGGGGGCAACATTTCCCTAGAAATATCCCTCATAATAGGGAACAATACCCGACAAATACTGAGCCACCTCATGTGGCTGAACGGCATCATTTGGATTGTGACCAAGTTTTACAACTAATCTAAGAAGTGAGCAAATTTCTTGGTTGTGCTACTACCCCAGTCTACCATAAACCTTATCCGGAATGGATTGACTGACAATCTCCATTGCCGCAACCGAATTTGATATATTTTTTTTATTGAGATAAACAACTTTCATGTTTCTCGACCGAGTTTGATTAAGATGATCGACTTTATTATTTTTCGATCAAGATGGCTGACATTGATGTTTTTCAACTAATATGACCGACTTTGATGTTTTTCAAACGAGATGGCCAAGTTTAACCAAGATGGCCGAATTTAATATTTTTCGACTAAGATGGCCGAGTTCAACTAAGATGGTCGAACTTGATATTTTTGTTTGGCCAATTGCATTTATTACATTGAACAATGAGTCAAACGTAGCTCTCACCTTTTTGACCAAAGGCAAGGCAATGTGTAGGTCAATGTTGTACCCTATTTCTGATTGTTCCTAAAATAGTTAATTAGAAACGAACACATGTCATTATATAGGAAAAAAATAGTATGCGAAAGATCTTCAGAGATAATTGGAGTACTTTTCACAAAAGTACAATTTGCGTTGAGATGGATGGTACATATCATGTGATGATGGGGCACATCCAAGAAGCTTAAGAGGTGGAAAGCGGTGAAGTGAAAAAGAACGATTAGAGGGACACGAAGAAATAAAAGAATCTTAAAAACTGATGTGGCAACGATTCGGATGTCATTACCATTGAAATAAATAAAAGAAACACATGAAGAGGAAGTGCAACAAATATCTATAAATAGCAAAAAGTTCAACAAAGAAAAAGGTCTCGTACCAATCTAACAAACAAACTATCATTCATTATCATATCATAGTTCTATCTTAGGAGTAGCAATGATCCTTAGTCATAATTTAATAGCAATAATCTTTAACTATAATTTAAGTCTATGCTTCTACGTTGGACTATTACCGGTATTAATATAATCACCCCATCTTGCAAAAAGGTATCTTGCGGTTGCTCCTTTTGTGACCAACAGTAAATATTTTCATTTTTTTGACAAATTTTGTAGTTAAAAGTCATTTTGTATGGAAGATAAGGCACAACCCATCTTTAGAGAAAGAAAATCCCACCCTTCTACAATCACTTTCATCTTACGACCATATTGTGAGGCTGAATAAGCCATAGATCTTCTCGGGTCTCATGTTTCACCTACCTATAGTAAGCACTTGGGTCAAGTTGTTCAGTTTAAACCATTGGTCGTGGCACGTAGGCACAGGTCACACATGATGGAGCCAAACCGAAAGCCAACACTTGGATGTACCTATTTCCAGGCTTGCACCCTTAAATGATACGCCAAAGCAGATGGACGGTGTAGATAACACCCATACATCACGGTGGCCCCTCAGTGCCCCTATCTATCACAAGCTGAAAACTCACCGTGGAGAAACACTTTTAGTGCACGCTCGACTAGGTAGATGTGGCTAAATGGTTGGATCGTCCAAACCGTTCATCCAGTGAGCTCTAATATAAATTCCCCTTGATTCATATATACACCATCCTCACCGTCTCATAAACGGAATTTTACCCCAACACCATGAATCCTGAACGTTATCTGTTGATAGCCGTCTATCAGAACTCCACCAATCAGACAGTTAGGATCTTCCAGGCGGAGTACGAAAGCATGACCCATCCGTAGTAGGTCCCACCAAATCGACCGTCCATCCGAGTCCAATCTAGTATCCCAGTATCCATTTTCACTACACACTTTCTGAAACGATGCCCCAGTCTACATTGTCTGTACAAATCTAGCAAAAATAATAATAATAATTTAAATGGCAGCTGTTTCAGCAGCGGCCGGCCTACTTCCTCAGTACCTCAACCAACGCTCCAATGCCAATACCCACCTTCTCTTTCTTAAACCCATTCCACCCAGACATTTTCACAAACACCTACCTGCATCTCAGCGCCTCACCTACAATCCATGCATCGTTTCCATTTCTGAAGACGCAGTATCGATCACTGTCTCCGCTTCCAAATTAACCCAACAAGTCGCCGATCTTAGAAGCCTCTGCTCGCAAGAACGACCACGAGATGCTTCGGATCTGTTAAACGAGATAGAGAACAAACACTATCCGTCTGGATTCGATACGTTCACCTACAACAACGTTTTGAGTTCCCTTATAAAGCAAGGGAAATTGGAAGACGCACACCGAATGTTCGATAAAATGCCTGAGCGAAACGCTATCTCGTGGTCGTCTATTATTGCAGCAAACACTCGATCTGGGAATTTCCAACAGGCATACCACCTGTTTGATGAAATGATAGAGGCTGGCACATGCCCCAATGAATTCGCATTGGGGAGCCTTCTCAAGGCAAGTGCTGGTCTGAGAGATGTCTGTATCGGTAGGCAGCTTCATGGGTGGTGCTTACGTATAGGGTTTGTCTCAGATGCTGCTGTGCGGACCTCCCTCATAACCATGTACTCGAGTTGTGGTTTCTTAGATGATGCTGCGTTGGTGTTCAGAGAGATTCCACTTTCTTCTCTAGATGATGTCCCAACATGGAATTCAATGATAGCTGCTTATGTCTTCAATGGGTGCTGGAGCATATGTTTTCAATTGTTTTCAGATATGCTCTGGATGGGACTGGTGGCCCCAACAGAGCGCACTTATACCAGTATGATCAATGCTTGTGGTTCTGTTAGGGCACTTGATCATGGGAAGACAATACATGGAAAGATCATCAAAGATGGATTGCTCAACATGACGACAATGGGGAATTCTCTCATTACGTTCTACTCCAAGTGCTGGACTTTGGACGATGCAAACAAAATGTTCAAAACAATCTCTTCAAAAAACATAGTATCTTGGAATGCAATTGTGGCTGCACATGAACAGAATGATGATGAAAAAAGTGCCATTGATTTGTTTCATAGACTACTCCGGTTAGAATCTTGTGCAAAACCAAACCGCATAACGTTTCTCAGCGTGCTCAGTGCTGTGTCTTCTGTTTCGGGCTTAAAGCATGGAAGAGAAATCCATGCTCAAATGATCAAATTGGAACTTGAAGACAATACAAGCATTGCCAATTCGCTTATTACAATGTATTCTAAGTGCGGGGAAGCAACGAAAGCAAGGAGGGTTTTTGAGAGGCTACCATGCAGGGACATTGTGAGTTGGAATTCAATGCTTGCGGGTTTTGTGCAGAACGAGCAGTTAGAGAACTGTTTGGAGCTATTTACAAGAATGCCATTGTCAGGATATGAACCGGATGATCATAGCTTTACAATTGTTCTTGGTGCAGTGTCATCACATCCATACAAGTCGAAATGTTGGAGATGGGGTAGGGAGATCCATGGCCATGTAATAAGGCGGTCTGCCCATGCAGTGGTAGGCACTTCAACGTATAATTCTATCCTTACAATGTATGCTAAGTGTAATAAGGTGGCGGATGCCGAGAAGATCTTCAAGGGCATCAACAAACGAGATTCCTACTCTTGGAATGCAATGATGGATGGGTATTCCATCAATGGTAATTACAATGATGTGATCTTGCTCTTTATAGATATGCTTGAGCAAAGCTTGCAATATGATCATTTGTCTTTTTCGATTCTTCTCACTGCGTGTGGTAGATCGGCTTCGATACAGCTGGGCAAGCAGTTTCATGCTTCTGTCGTAAAACACCGGTATAACCATTGTAATCTTCAAACTTCTTCATTGTCAATCAATAACGCATTGGTGTCCATGTACTCAAAATGTGGTAGCATCAGTGACGCATCGAGCATCTTTGTAAGGATGGCCAGGAGGGATGTGTTTTCATGGACCGCCATGATCACTGGGTGTGCACATCATGGCATGGGTTATGAATCTCTCCAACTCTTTGAGAGGATGATAGCAGAGGGTATCAAGCCAAACTCTGTAACATTTCTGGGGGTGCTTACAGCTTGTGCTCATGCTGGTCTTGTCAATGAAGGGACTCATTATTTCAACTCCATGAGCAAGAGCCACCATGTAAATCCTAGCATCGAGCACTACGCTTGCATGGTTGATCTATTTGGTCGTTTGGGTCAGTTTGGAATCGCTAAAACATGGGTTGAGGCCGGCATTTCTTGCCTCAAACTCAAGCAAGGTGCTTGCTTGATTCTGTGGAAAGTGTTGCTTGGAGCATGCCATGCACATAAGCAACTTGATCTTGGTGTGCATGCCGCAATGAAAATTCTAGACTTGGTACCTGAAGATGAGACTACCCACATACTTCTCTCGAATCTCTATGCTGCCTTTGGCATGTGGAGCGATGCAGTGCGAGTGAGGAGGTGGATGAAAGATAAAGGGTTGAAGAAACAGGAAGTCGGGAGCAGCTGGATCGAGGTTGGGAACAGACGGCATGTTTTTGTGGCAGGAGATGTTTGTCATCCACATTGGAAGGAGATTTATGAGAAGCTGGAGGCATTGGATGGAGAATGTAGAGACATGGGCTATTTCCCCATGACGGAGTATGTTCTTCACGATGTTGATGATTTGCAAAAGGAAGCGATCATTGCTTCTCATAGTGAGAAGTTGGCTGTTTCGTTTGGTCTATTGCAAAGTGGGAAAGGAAAGGTCATCATCAGGGTGATTAAGAACCTTCGAGTGTGTGGGGATTGTCACAACTGGATGAAATTTGTCTCACAAGTAGAAGGGCGAGAGATTGTACTAAGAGATTCACGCCGTTTCCACATTTTCAAAGGTGGGATGTGTTCATGCCAAGATTATTGGTAAATGAGTCAAGTTTTATAAGGCGAAAAGAGATACGTAGCAGCTAAGGTGTGAGAAACACCAATCAATTCAGGAAAGAAGAAGAAGAAGAAAAATGGTGGAAAAGTAAGATTGCTATAAACCAATTATTGAAGCGATTCTGTACAATGTATTGTTTCTAATATAGCAAAGATACTCAGAAGTGAGGCAGACCAATAATCTAATATGAATTCTCTGTTACCATCCCTTTGCAAGCAAGCCTCTCTGCATTACCTTCCCGAAGAACATGTGAAGCAGTTCTTATGTGAAATAGGTGTAGCAGTTCCCAGCAGTTGTTTAGAAATATCTTAATATCCTAAGGAGAATCGGACTGTCGAACAAAGCAATTGGACGTAGTTAAAGAATTGCTGTGAAAGTGAGGAGATAGAATGCGAAGATGTTCTGCGAACCATAATCCCAAAAAAAAAAAAAAAGAAATTTGGGTATAATAATCTCTCATGAGCTCAAAGACTGTAATGTCATAAGGGGTATAATAAAGGAACTGCAAGCTTAAACACTGCATGCCAGCATTTTCGTCAACATTGTAAACTTTCCACTTATAGCTTCACTGTCAGCAACCTTGTAAATATTCTGTTTGTTGCTGAATTTGAAGCCATCTCTTTAGCTAAAGAAGGCACTTAAGAGTAATACTCTGTATTGTGAATTCCTTCCCTATATTTTACTTTTTGGGAGCAGAATGTATGAATTCTCCGGAGGGAATGCTAATGCACCCAAAAGTTTCTAGCACAGAGCATCGTTGACTTAGATCATTCATGGATTTGTACCATTAGAGGAAAGCTATGGTGCAAAAATCATGCTGATCAAATGATTATGATTAGAATCATTCAATCAATGGCATAAAAGATGAGCTTACAGTCAAGATCTAGCAGGGGAATAAAATAGGTCTAATCTTCAATTTGAAATTTCTATTCGATAGGCCTCTCCTTGGATTGCATATGATTTCAAAGCATTAGTTTGTTTGATGATTCTAATGGGTGGACCCTTCCATGAAGAAAACTTGTGGTGGAAATTAGGTGGGTCCACCCATCAGGCGGATCACATAATCAATATCAAATGATGAATTATGATATGACCCAACATACAGGTTTGACCCACCCAATGTGGGAGCCAGCCTATTTTTCTATCAGTTTCTGTTCATGGTGGGTCCAACCTTTTGCACGGCTCCGATGTTTTAAACTTAACATTGAAATGGTTGGATGTTTTAAACTTTGCATTGAAATGGTGTAGCATGTTGATGAGGACATCACCACCTTCTCATGGAGGCTTGGACTGGGCGACCGTGCCGACTAAAAGAAGATGTTTTAAACTTAACATTGAAATGGTTGGATGTTTTAAACTTTACATTGAAATGGTGTAGCATGTTGACGAGGACATCATCACCTTCTCATGGAATCTTGGACTGGGTGATCATGCTAACTAAAAAAAGATCAATTGGCGTGTCCACTCAATGATCAAGATCAATCTAATGGAGCATATCAGGGCCCAACCCTTGTTTCTTTAACAAATAGCAAGACTTGGACGAGTGAATTAAGGGCGTGATTGACAAGTGGACGACAAAGGGCCACATCGGAACGCTGTTCAGAGAAAAACAAAGCACAAGTGTGCCACCAACTATTCTATCTTTCAAAGCCAGGAATATCTTCACACACTATTCCAATTCAAGTGACTCCTGCAGTTGGTGTATAGCCGAAGATTCAGAGTAAAAACCTCAATGATGGAATAGTTTTTCACCTGCATAATGTGCAGTTTATACTTAATGAGATTTTAAAAAATTTTAGAATTATGACTAAGTTCTGTAATATGTTTTCATTGAGGTTACAGAGTTGTGCTCAATGTCAGCCCAAACTTTTAAGAATAACACATAAAAGAAAAAGGACAAGTGAAACCAATCATGACCACAGAGACAAGGTGCTCACATTGGTCATGACTGGGGTATAATTAATGTAAGAAATTAAAAAGACAAATGGTTTCTCGATTTCTATGGAGTCAGGTTCCAACTAATGGCAAAACACAGAGCATACATTGGGAATATAGTAAAAGCAAAGAAAATATAAGCATAGGGTATATGAGAAAGGAGATATTATAGTTAGAAATAAGAAGTACGATATCCTAGTAGAACCAGAGAAGGTGACCATGTGCTATGAGATGTGAGAAAGGAGAAGAGAGAGCATTTTTTGTGTGGAAGAAATGGTTAGATATCTCAAATCCTCTCTCTACTCCAGCGTTTATAGACTGCTGAAGAGACTCAAATTAACTAGAGACTAGGTTCGGATGGCTTGAATGTGTGGTTAAGATGAGTGGCTAGGTTGGCACCTCTCTCTCTCTCTCTCTCCTCCCTTTCCCTCTCTCCAACCTCTCTAGCCTCCATCTCTGTCTCTATCGCTATCCAGACCTCTTTGGCCTTCCTCACGCTCTCTGTTACTCGCCCAACCTCTCTGGCCTCTTCTTTTCGAATGAGATTGACTATCTAAAAAGGAATAATCGGTAGGAATCCAATTCTCGCTAGTGACAGTTTCACATCCTTTGAGGCATTTTCAGGTGATAGGAGTACTCTGGTAATGATAAGTACTCTTTTCAGTATTGGCACAAATTTTATTCCTGCAGATGCATTCTTCAACGCATGACCTTAGAAAAATGCTGGTATCTCTGTCCTTAACATGTTTAATTTTTGTGGTCTTAGGCTCTTTGGAAAGATAATTAGGTAAGTTTATCCAATGAGATTGGAATCACCTTATTTGGAGGTCATTTGACTCTTGAAAAGTTGGGCCAAAATATTTGATGGTGTTTCCCACATTTCTTCTACAGTCAGCTTCGGTAAATTGACTAGATCTCTTTCGGTACTTCGTGAATTTGAGTGATGTTTAGCTCGTTGTAAAGATCATTTAATGAGCTTTCAATGAGCTATAAATGACCTTATTTAGAGATCCTTTGGTCGGTCACACTACTTTCAAGAAGATTGAGTAGCAAGGAAGGCAAGTCTTAGGACAGCTTGGATTGGCTGAAGGTTTCTGTTAGGTTTTTGGGAATTGGGATTCATTGGGTTTAAGGTTTCAAGTTGTAAGGCTTCCTAGGGTTTTAAGGTTTCAAGTTTTTTGGGAATTTGGGCTCTAGGTTCCTAGGGTATAAGTTTTCGGGAAATTTGGACTATAGGATTCAGGTTTTAGGGGATTTGGGGCAGGTTCCTACAGTTCAAATTCAAAGGCAATTAGGGTTTGGAGCCTTTGATCTTGGTCTAATTCCAATGCTTTTGATCACCCTTTGTTGAATGGGTGTCTATAACAATATAGGAAAGTTACCGAGGAGCTTTACACCCTTGCCAACCACCCAAAGTTGCTTGGCCTAAAAGCAACTTTGCAAAATTCAATTGTTTTATGAATCAAATTATGGTATATTTTAATAAATTTTTTTTTCCTATTTTTAAGGTTTTCAGAGTTTGATTGTAGTCCAAAGCCCTTATTTCAACCATCTAAATGTTGTTTACTAGTTTTAGTACGATTAGACTTTTGTTGTTTAAATAATTTTTCCTATTTTAGAAAAAAAAGTGTTATATTTTGAGTCAAAGTAAAGTCTAGAGTTTATTTTTCTTATATAAGCATATGAGATATATCACAAACAACCTACTTCGGTTAATAATATCAATTTTATTTCTCTTATTAGACTCTGAGGAGTTTCAACTCCCGATCAAGGGTTTGAGTACCCATAGGTGGTGAAATTCTACTAGCGTGCGTGTGTGGGGTGTGTGTGAGCATGTGTAATAAAATAAAAATAACAATTAAAAGAACCAAAAAAAAAAAAAAGGAGCAAATCGCACTACCTACCATTCTCCATTGAAATTCTAAGATAGCCCCTGAGTTCTGCATCACGGCTACATTGTTGGCCTCGTTCCACCGTTGGATGGCTTGCAAGTCAGAGATCATGACCATTCATTACGTAGTGTGAACTATGAATATGAGCGGACCAATATTAACCCGGTCCAGGCAGGGGCTCTGTGGAGCCCACCATAATGTAGGGGATTTATCCACTCTATTCATTTAAAAAAAAAAAAAATAAATAAAAAAATTTCAGACATTTTAAGTCATGAATTCAAAAATGAGGCAGATTCAAAGTCTCAGGTGGACCACACCACAGGAAGCCGGGATGATAATGATACCCACCATTAAACCATCCTAGGGTCACAGCGATATTTATTTTCCATCCAAGTTGTTTAGTGCTACCGCACCAGGACCTAGGTAGGACAGACGGTCCTGGCAGAGGCTAAGTGGAGCCCACTGTGATGTATGTTTTTTAATCTACATTGTCCATCCATTTTGATATAACAGGTGATGAGCTAGAAAGGGGCAGATTGCAGGCTCGAGTAGACCACACCACAGGATGTCTATTTACCATCCAACCTGTTCATCAGGTATGGAGGAAGGAAAACATAAATATCAGCTTGGTCGAAAACTGCCGCCAAGAGAATTTTTAACAATAGGTGTTCAATCCCCACTGTTTCCAGTGGTGTGGTCCACTTGAGCCTTCGATCTACCTCATTTTTTTGGTTAATCACTTGAAAAGAATCCTAAACATATTATGACATTGGATAAAACACATACATTATAGTAGAGTTCAACATATACCCGTCTCTAGCTAAGTCTAGGAGGGTATCCTACTCAATTCACATCCCAAAAACATAAGCTCCTCAGTTTCTAATAGTGGGAGTTCAATCTCCATTGTGTGGTTGATTCAATCTCCATTGTGGTTGACTTTAAGGGTCCATTTGGGAGCCAGGATTTGAAATCCTCTTATTGTATTTGGCACCCTAGATTCTGAATTAACTTTAATACAATAGTAGTTATGCAAAGTCTATTTACAGGGATTTGAATTTAATTACTAAATTAACTTTAATATCTCTAATTGGTGAACATACATCATATTTGACACAACGGTTGTAATAAGCCCACTAAAATATATACTTTGCCCAAAAATGATGCAATTACAAGTCTCGGATGGGCCACAAGCACACGAACACATCAAAGTGACTAACCAATGATTTTTAACAGTTGAATTACATGACAGTGGGCCACAGCCCCTGCTAGGACTGAGTCCTACAAAATAGATGGACAGCCGGATAAAACCCATACATCACAGTGGGCCCCACAGCCCCTCTAAGGACTGAGTCCGTCCAAGGGCCTCGGCCCGTCTGGCCCGGTCCATATAATACAAAAACTGGGCCGAAGCTAGCTCTAATCCCAGCCCTTTGACAGCAATGCCCCTTCTCTGACACGAATCTGTATCACTTTGAATGATATGGCTGTATCGACGTGTAACAACCCAATGCAAGAGGGGCAATATGAGGTGATAGATGGTAGGCCGTTCCACAGCCGCTCATCATGGTGGGCCATTTCAGATTAGGAGTCCATAACCTGAAACGATCCATCACATGCGTAATACCCTCTCAAACGTGCCAATGGAATTCCCAGATGAGGGCCTGTTGCAGAGCAGGAGCATCTCTCCATCACATCCTTTTCTTATATCTCCAAATGTCAAGGCAAGGCATCAAACCAAACCGGCTCACCTTCCCATTACTTCTCAAAGCTTCCATCTCTCATTCTTCCCTCCCTCTCTCAACCGCCCTTCACACCCAAATATTCAAATTCGGCTTCGGAGCAGATATCGTTGTCGTGACCGCTCTTGTCGATGCCTTATGTAAATGCTCGGATGTGGTTAGCGCACGTAAGGTGTTCGATGGAATGACTGAGAAAGATGTCGCTGCGTGGAATGCGATGTTGTCTGGCTATTGTCGAAAGGGGTACGTGGATGCAGTTTTGTTAGTGTTCGCTCGGATGCAATCCTGTGGCGTCGAGCCCAATTCATTGACTCTCTCTATTTTGCTTCAAACATCTTCTTCTTCCGACAATGGAGATTGGAGGAGGCTTGGAAGGTGTGTTCATGGTTATGTTTTTCAGCGGCAGGCAAACGGAGGAGTTGGAGATGTTTATGACGTGTTCTTGTATAATTCTCTACTGGTTTTCTACACCAAGAGCGGGAATATTGACTTCGCTGAGCGTCTGTTCGAGAGAATGTCCAGGAGAGATGTGGTGTCTTGGAATGCGATGATGTCAGGGTATAGCAGAAATGGGTATGCTCATGAGGCGTTGGGGACATTTCATCGTATGCAAGCGGAAGGATTCTGTCCTGATCTTGTCACACTGGAGACGGCACTTCAGGCTTGTGCTCAGGCAGGAGATGCAATTGAGGATGGTCGATCAATCCACAAGTTTATGGTTGAGTGTGGATTCTCTCTGAACATTTACGCTGAGAATTCACTTCTTCTTATGTACTGCAAATGCAGAGACATAGATTCTGCAGGCTATTTGTTTGATGGAATGCGTGTTAGAAATCTTGTCTCTTGGAACATTCTGATTGATGGGTATGTTCAGAATGGGCAGCCCCAAAAGGCTTTACTCTTGTTCAAGTACACCCGAATGGTTGAGAGGACTATCAGCTCTGATTTGCTGGTGAGTGCTCTCCAAGCTCTTAAGCTGTTGGGAGGACATCCAGAAGAACATATAATGTGTATCCATTGTCTAAGTATAGTGACAGGACTTGATTCCAATGCCTTTGTTACTAGTTCCCTTGTTGCTTCGTACGGGGAAGGTGGGAATGTTGAGACTGCTCTAAGTTGCTTCAATTATTCTGCTTACAGGAGAAATAGTACTAATAGGGTAAGCTGGAATACGATGCTTTCTGTGTTTGTCCTTAACAGATGCTGCAAGGAAGCAATAGAACTCTTCCAAACAATGCAGTTTGAGGCATACAAATGTGATGCCATCACTCTTGTCAATGCACTGCTTGTATGTACCCAACAATCAGATTTGAAACAGGGGAAGGCAATTCATGCTTATATAATCAGGAACCAGTTTGAGCCAAACGTTGTTGTTACTACTGCACTACTGGAATTGTATCTTCGATGTGAGTTGCTAAATGTGGCATGCTTATTGTTCTCTAAGATGCATCGAAGGAACGTAGTCTCATGGAACACGATGATATTTGGATGTTGCCAAAATGGATTTCCAGGGACCTCTTTGAATCTCTTTCATCACATGCTACAACAGGACAACATGGCACCAGATGCAACCACGGTGGTGGGAGTTATTGAAGCCATTTCTCAGAGAGGATTTGAGAGTGAAGGAAAATACATACATGACTACGCAATTCACTTAAATTTAGATAAAGATGAGTTTGTTGTGAATTCGCTGATAGCAATGTATGTAGGGTTTGGCAATTTCGATAGAGCAAGTTTGGTATTTGATGAAGTTAATAAACTCAGCACAGTTACATGGAACACCATGATCTCCGAGTATTCTCGTCATAGCTTGCCAGACAATGCAATAGCAGTTTTTCACCGAATGAAGATTGAAAGTGTGGCTTCTGATTCAATTACCCTACTTTCTATCCTTCCTGCATGTGCACATTTAGCATCCTTAAGCTGCGGTATGTGGATTCATTCCATCGTTTGTAAAACTGGGTATGAATCCGATGTTTTTGTTGGAACTGCACTGATAAACATGTATGCAAAATGCGGTGATATAAAGATGGCTCATCTGGTTTTTGAGAGGATGGGTTTTAAAACGACAGTTTCATGGAATTCCATGATTTGGGGGTATGGAATCCACGGAAATGCAGAGGAAGCAGAAAAGCTTTTCTTGGCAATGCAGCTGTTGGGACTAGATCCTGATATTGTTACTTTTCTTGTCCTTATATCAGGTTGCAGCCATGCTGGGAATGTACAGAAGGGTCGTCAGTATTTTGATCTCATGACCAGAGAGTATTCAATGTCACCGAGAATAGAGCATTTTTCCAGCATGGTGGATCTACTCAGCCGCAATGGACTCGTCCAAGAGGCATTTGAGTTCATTGAGAAAATGCCAGTTGCGCCACATACATGCACATGGGGCACTCTGCTTGGTGCTTGTCGGGTACAACGGGACATCAGAGCAGGGTTGGTAGCAGCTGAGAAAGTGTTTGAATTGGACCCTTTTCACTGCGGATACCATGTACTGCTGGCTAACATGTACTCGGAGTCAGGACGATGGGCTGATGCATCTATGATAAGAAGCAAGATGAGAGAGAGAGGAGTCGGGAAACAGCCTGGATCGAGCATGGTTGACTACCACATCTGAACTAGGTAGACCACTTGCAGGAAGTTGGAAGAAGACACTTTGGACCTATTGGAATGTCCATCAAAAGCTGATGGGAGCCCAGCCAGGAGCATTTAGCACTTCTAAACGTTGCAGGTTTGTAATTTGTGAAGCTGCCTCAGACCAAGTTGCTAATCTCAAAGGTCTTCTCAGGTGTTCTGAGGTGGTGTTCAGGCTTAAAAGAGTAGTAGTTCATAAAAGTGCAATGGTGAGTATTGAGCTTGGAGGAGTTGGGATGATTTGGTAGGAAATGCTGGATGCAAGATTCAGCTTTTGCCATTTACATACCTTGCCTCCCTCTATTGGGGGTGGGATTCAATGGTCAGAAATTTTGAAAAGAAACCTATCATGTGGAAGAGTTGGAAGACACATGACGCTCATGGAAGGAACCAAAGCCAATATGCCAGTGTATTTCCTACACCTATTTAAGATTCCAATGTCAATGGGGAAGAAAATTGAGAAGATTCAGAGGGACTTCATGGGAGGTGAACAACGAAAGAGGAAATTTCACCTTATGAAATGGATTCTGAAAAAATAAAAAATAAAAAGAAAGGTTGAGGGGCTCTATCATGGGGGGATAAGAGAAACCAGAGCCTTCTATGTCGTTTGAGTTTCATAAGGAAAGTGTAGTTAGAAAAAAGTGGCTCCTGGAAGTACAGGAATTGCAAAGCATGGTAGGTCCCATTTTTAGAATATGTTATTACCGTTTTGGGCAACCCATAGAACAAATATTGGGTAATATGATGCAAGAGGAATTGAGGTTCATGGTAAAAAAGAGGTGAACCACAGTGCACCGGTACTGCTTACTAGGAGGGCGTTGGGCCCATGTGATGTATGTTGAAGTATTTCCAATAAGAGGTGCTCTCCGGCTCCACTGGTACTGCTGTAAGCTTATGGGCATACTAGAAAAGTGTCGCACCCATTTGATATATGTTGTAGTATTTCAAATATAAAAACAAGTTATTATTAACTGTAAATGTTTGTCCCATGTCAGATAATATGTTTGATGGTGTGGGGCCCACCTAACCATCAATATGTTCAATGGTTGCATACTGTTCGCCACATTGTATGGTGAATTGACCAATATGTTCGATGGTTGATTGATCATTTTCTTATGAGAAAACAGTAAATTCAAGAGTTTTGCATCCTCTCAACTGTTCAAATTGTCAATCAATCCAATTAGAGCAGGGTTTTTTGTAAGTTGGTTGGCTAATCCATCAACCATGACATTAGCCAATTACTTCCCAAATAAGATTAATCAGGGTCTTTGCGACCCACCTAGTGTGGTTGAGTATTTGCTTGTTGCTCTTGGGTTGCAGGATTAGCCATTGGAGGAACTGGAGGTATAGGAACTTGCCTACGAAGGACTTAAACTCCAGGATAAATTGCCTCTCCTACATTATAAGGGACCTTTTGGTCCCATTTAGGTCAGTCCTATTAACAACCTGTGATGGCAAATTTTGATCTAAATGACTAATCTTTAATTGAAAATTTGCAGGTGTATTATATCTAAGATTGATTGGGGGATTAACATATATGTTGAATGGCCAGTTATTAGTAATCTTTCTATGAAAATCCCCATTAGTCCATTAAAGTTTTCGGCCTAGGTCCTTCCTTATTCAACATACATCCATGCTTACTCGGCCTAAATTTTTGCTTACTTGGATATTTGTTGTAAGTTAGCTCGTACATTGTATAAGGCTCCTATCACACTTTCCAATATCTTGTTAGTTGACAAGGATCCATCCTTAGGAAGCACGGGTACTGGAGGTTGAACGTCCAGGGGTAGGTTTTCTTGAGCGTGAGATTCTTCTGGGTCCTCAGGATTTCCACAAAGCCCGACGGACCTTCTAGTTATGTTATTATATTGTTGAATTAAAAGACATAAATGGGTCCCATAGGCATGGTAGAAATGGTGTTTGGCTCAAATTCAGTTATATATGCGGGTGTTGTGTTAGGCATTTCACAGCCAGAGATGTGGCTCGATTCGAACTCAAGGCCTTTAACCCCACGTGTCAAGATCAAGATAGCATTGAGACCATGAACCTTGAAGGTTGTCCGTCTATTCAGTCAACTATTGATTGAGATTAGACGATCTGTGAGAGGGAGGGTTTATCCTTCTATGAGATCTTCTGCTTCTTGTGTAAAAGAACATATTACAAGCGTGATAGTTACAGTCGTTCAACAGTTATACTATAGAGATAAGAAAAATGGTAAGCAAATAGTTCGTAATTGTTCAAACATTCTTCTTCTCAATCTCGCAATACACATATTCATCATTTTATTTTCATTTTATTTTAGAAAATGTTATTTTTGATACATTATTATCATCACCACCCAAGTCTTATCCCAATTAATTAGAGTTAGCTGCATGAATCCTGTTATACCATTTGACCCTATCAATTCTGGATTTCCAATACATGATTAAAAAAATTTACATTTTAGAAAATATATTTTAACAATAACTCAATATTGGGTTGAGTCGATATGGTGTAGAAACCCCTGGGAAATTTTGGGTCAGTCCCTTAAACAACCATGATTTTGTGGGCGAGCTGGGTTGGGTTGAGGGTCGACGTGAGCTCAACCTGACTTTGAGAGGACCCAACCCACAAGCAAACCCAACCCAGATTCCAACCCGAGGTGTCCAACCCAAACCCAACCTGTAGTCCTCTATACCTAACTTAACCTGATCCAAACCTACCTCAACCCTACCTAAGTACATGCGATTACTCCCAGCCTGACCTATACTGACCCAAAGTTGCCCAATCCAAACCTACCCAACCCTACCCAAGTACATGGTATTATTCCCAAACCGACCTATACTGACCCAAAGTTATTCAATCCAAACCTAAACCCTAATTCAAATCTGGTTAGCACCTACGAACCTGAACCCAACCCAAGGGCCTTGTTAGGTCAGTCGGGTTTGGGTTGACCCAAACTCAAGTTGCAGCCGCTCTGCGCGATGTTAGAAATTTTTTCTTTTTGTTTTTCGTTTTTGGTTTTTCTTTTTCTATCTATTTGTTTCATAAATTGTAGCTCAACTGACAGGTGGATACGATGGGGCCCATTTGATGATGGCTTCAATTTCATTTGTATGTGTCACTTTGGCATACGAGTGCATGGACCATATAAACCGATATAAATGATTATCAATGACGTGTCCCACATGACAGGATATTGTTTCGGTTGCAATGATAGATGAATTTATACCAAATTATCAATATGTTATTTATGAGATAACTAAGTTGGGCATCGTGTCGAGTCGGGATGAGTTAGGGCTGACCCGTCTCGACCTAGTTTTGAAATAGACCTGATCCAAACTTTACCCAACTCGGTTTCAAGTCCAGCATGCCTAACCCAATCCGAGTCCAGGTCTGCCTGGACTAATCCGGACCGAGTCCAACCTAATCACAAGTACCGAGTCGGGTCAAGTACAGTGGGTATCCACCGGCAAAAATCACAACTAAAAACTTAGGTGCACTTACCAGAATTGCAGCCTCTCCATCATCTACACGGCATCTTAGATCTGAAATGTCGAATCTAGGGTTTTGCATGCACACACACACACACATATGTATGAGTCAGGTTTTGGATCGAGTCAAGTCAGTACGGAGTTAGATTTCAATTCGAGTTGAGTTACTGAGTGACCCAAACTCGACTTGGTTTGAGTTTGGATTAGACAAAATCTACTCGGTTCGGATTGACTTACTCGGTTCAAATCGAGTCAAGTCTGAACGAATTGGACAATTCGAGTTTTCCGAGTCAAGTCATCCCATGCCCAACTCTAGAGATAACCTAGTGACTCAGTTTGACTCACATTGAGTTAACGAGTTGTCAAGCCAACTCGGCCAGCCTTGCCAAGTAAGTCGAGTCTCTCTCATCAGTGAGTTTCAAAATGAACTCGGTTTTAATCCGGCCGATGAGTTTTAGATTCCGGATCAAATACAAAATACGCTAGGATATACTCTGAGTTTTATTATCCAAAGATTAAGAGTTTTGAGTAAATGCACCACCTCATATGTTAAAGCCTTTTTTATGCTTTCTAGATCCCGTTCCTTTCACTAAGATCACAGCTAGATATTGTGCCTCATGTCACTCCAAAAGTGCCTTCTTTTTGAAATTTGTCATTATCAAGGCACATATATGGCTCTTTTCTTTAGCCCACATACCACATAAGCTTAATGCGATCCTAGTCAACCTTGTTATTCCCTTTTGAGTAGAATCACATCACAAACCTTTCATTGCAATTTCATGGTTAGCATGGTCATAACCATCCTTCGATTCTCAAGCAATTTTGAAGTAGGTGGGCCATTGCATGGATGGCCACATCAGACATGGAATTCAACAAAGCGTCCAATAATTTTTTTGATATGTTTACTAGATGGCAAATTTTCATTTATAGGTATGAACTTTTTGATGTGGCATAAGTACGGCATAACTGTTGAGATGTAGAGTCACATCTAGGCAGCACTACTCGCCCAATCAACTAGGCTACTCGACCGATCGATTTGCCCACTCGACCGATCGATGGATGGATCGACTCAAAGTCCAGCGAGTTATGATTTTTTTGGGTCCGCGGTGCTTGAACAGTCAAGGTTACGTAGATTTGTTTCTGGATTTTGTTCGAACTGCGGATTTTTAAGACTGTTTTGCAAGAGGTACGAAAGAAAAGTTGCCTAAACTATAAATAGGGGTCCCTAGGGTTTTTCTAGGGCAACGGGAGTTATTCTAAAGTGTAGACAAAGGATTTTCTCTATACATCCAAGGGAAAAGGTTAATATATTGCTTGTAATCTTGTTTTCTTTATAGTGGAAGTTTGCACACGTGGTTTTTTACCCTTGTTTAGGGTTTTTCCACGTACATCTTATTTTATGGCTTGTTTAGTATACTTTGATTTTAATTCTAGATTATATTTCTTTCTGTTTATTGTTTGTAGGTGAGACCAGAGATTGGATCTCGGTTCACCGCGTTGTTGGCGTACTGCACAACAACTAGTATCAGAGCTATTGGTTTAGTTCTTTAGGAGCGATGACGGAAGAATGGAATACTAAAATTGAGAAGTTTGATAATTCAAACTTTATCTTCTAGAAGATGCAGATGGATGATTATCTATATCAGAAGGATCTCTATATTCCTCTAGAAGGAAAAGAAAAGAAACCAGAAAAGATGACAGGTGATGAATGGTCTTTATTGGATCGGAAGGCTTTAGGAACGATCCGACTCTCTTTGTCTAAGAGCGTCGCCATCAATATATCCAAGATAAAGACCACAAAAGAATTAATGGAAGCCTTATCTACGATGTATGAAAAACCTTTAGCATCTAATAAGGTTCATCTTATGAAACAGTTATTCGACATGAAGATGTCAGATGTCAGATGGTGGGATCGTAACTCAACATCTAAAAGAGTTCAATACAATCACGAGCCAGTTGGAATCTGTTAGCATTATTTTTGAGGACAAGGTCAGGGCGTTATTAATATTATTCAGTTTGTCAAATGGTTGGAATGGTTTGGTAATTGTTGTGAACAATTCTTCAGGGTCAACAAAGTTAAAATTTGATGATGTGGCCAGTCTATTTCTCAGCAAAGAATCTAGAAGTAAGGCATCAAAAGTTTAAGTAGATTTAGGGAATGCTCTAAACGTTGAAGAAAGAGAAAGATCGCTGAACAAAGGAAGCAATAAATGCGATGTTCTAAGTCGAGGAAGAAGTCTAAGGGGCTAAAAGACAAAGAAGGGTGTTAGCATCGCAACAAGAAAGGACACATGAAATATGATTACAAATGCTTAAAAAATAAGAAGGAAGCTCTTAAGGCGGGAAGGATTTAGTGAATCTATTCGAGAAGAGTGACACAGTGGTATTAATCTTGTCTCTTGATGTGAAAAATAAGTCTTGGGTCATATACTCGGGTGCTTCGTTTCATGCCACTTCGTATAAGGAAGTTCTGTGTAATTATGTGTCAGGTGACTTCGAGAGAGTCTACCTGGGTGATGATGAGTCGTACAGTATTATTGAAAAAGGAGATGTTCATATAAATCAGAAAAATAAAATGACTTTGAAATTGAAGGATGTCAGACATGTACCAAGTTTGAAACGGAATTTAATCCAAGTTGGGCAGTTGGCCGATACCGGATATGTGACGACATTCACTAATGATTCTTAAAAGATCATAAAAAGTGCCTTGGTGATATCTTGAGGCAAGAAGGAAGGAACTTTGTACGTGACTTTAGGATTGTATAGTTCACTCGCAGTCGCATCAACTGGAGTGAATGAGCAATTATGGCATCAAAGGTTGGGACATATGAGTGAGAAAGGGATGAAAGTGTTATTGTCAAAAGGAGAGCTACTAGGGCTGAAGTCTATTGACTTGAAATTTTATGAGGACTACGTGTATAGCAAGCAGAAGAGGGTAAATCTCAAGAAAACAGGACGCGTTCCAAAGACACATCTGTTGAAGCTTGTACACACTAATGTGTAGGGACCAGCATAGGTATTATCTCTTGGTAGCTCACGTTATTTTATTTCTTTTATTGATGATGCTAGTAGAAAACTGTTGGTCTATTTTTTAAAGCATAAATATGATGTATTTGATGTATTTAAAAAGCAAAAAGTAATGGTAGAAAACGAGACAGGTAAAACAGTAAAATGTCTCAGATCAAATAATGGGAGAGAATACTATGATAAAATATTTGAGAAGTACTGTGCAGTAAATGAAATCAAACATAAGAAAATAATTTCAAGGACACCGCAGTAGAACGGTGTGGTTGAGCGTATTAACAAGACCATCCTTGAGCGCACCAGGAGTATGAGGTTATATGCAGGGTTACCCAAGATGTTTTGGGCAAATGTTGTGAATACTGTCACATATCTCATCAATAGAAGTCCCTTAACACCATTAGATGGTGGGTTAACAAAAGAAATGTGGACTGAAAAAGAAGTGAACCTTTCACATCTCGGAGTGTTCGGTTGCCTTTATATGTTCACATTGATGTAGAGCAAAAAAATAAGTTGTATGAAAAGTTCAGGAGGTGCACGTTTATAGGCTACAGGCAGCATGATTTTTGCTACAAGTTTGGAAATATAGAAAACATAAAAATAATTAGAAGCAAAGATTTAGTCTTCAATGAAAAAGTGATGCATAAGGATAGTGTGCAGCAAAATAAGGCTAAAGAGAAAGAATTGGTAACATTGGAAGAGTTACCAGACACGGGTGTTACAGTACCACAGGATGATCATGCGCAGGAGCATTATGAAGCAGAGCCACAGACACCGGTTGTGAGGAGGTCTACTCGGGAGAGGAGATCCACAATCTGATACTCACCCTCCTTACATTATCTACTGCTGACAGATAGTGGGGAACCAGAGTGTTTTGAAGAGGCATTACAGTCAGATACATAGGTTAAGTAAAAGAAGGTCATGAATGATGAGATGGACTCTCTTGAGTCAAATCATACATGGGAGCTAGTCACTCTACCTAAAGGTAAGAAAGTCTTTCATAACATGTGAGTTTACAGACTGAAAGAGGAGCATGATGGTTCGAAATGGTACAAGACTAGATTGGTTGTGAAAGGGTTCCAACAAAAGGCACGTATCAACTTCACCGAAATATTTTCGCTAGTGGTGAAAATGTCTACAATTTGTATGGTCTTAAGTATAGTGGCTACAGAAGACTTACATTTAAAGCAGCTAGATGTTAAAAAAGTCTTTCTTCATAGAGGCCTTGACGAAGAGATATATATGCATCAGCTGACAGGATACGTGGCATTATGAAAGGAGAACAAGGTGTGTAAACTGAAAAAGAATCTATATGGCCTGAAGCAATCTCCGAGGCAGTGGTACAAGAAGTTCTACAATTTCATGTCGGGAAACGATTTTAGGAAATGTCATACAGACCACTGTTGTTATTTGAAGAAGTTTGATACGTCGTACATCATCCTTCTTCTGTACGTTGATGATATGTGGCCGATTCAAATATGAAGACATCTCAGATCTCAAAAGACAACTGTCTCGAGAATTTACCATAAAGGACACCTCAGATCTCAAAAGACAACTATCTAAAGAATTTGTCATGAAAGATTTAGGAGCTGCAAAATAAATCCTAGGCATGAGGATAAAGCGTGACACGAAAAATAAGAAACTGATTTTGTCACAGGTAGAGTACATAACCAAGGTACTTGATCAATTCAATATAGGAGGTGTTAAGCCAGTTAGCACTCCATTAGCCAACCACTTCAAGCTTTCTAAAGAGCAAGGTGCAAAGACGCAGGAGGAATGGGACTGCATGGCTAAAGTCCCATATGCGTCAGCTATTGGGAGTCTCATGTATGCTATGGTGAGCATGAGGCCAAACATTGCTCAAGAAGTGGAAGTTGTTAGCAGGTTCATGAACAACTCCAAGAAGGAATATTAGGAAGCTGTGAAGTGGATCCTCAAATACCTGGTAGGTACTGTGGATATAGGATTGTGTTATGGTGGATCGAAAATCAAGCTACAAGGCTACGTAGATTCAGATTTGGCAGGAGATATCGAGCAGAAAAAGCACTAAATGTTATGTCTTTACTTTAGGTAGTGCTACAGTCAATTGGGTCTCTCAGTTATAGAAGATAATATCTATCAGTACGACGGAAGCAGAATATGTTGCAGCTACAGAAGCATGCAGAGAGATGGTGTGGATGTAAGGTTTCATGGAAGAGTTGGGTAAGAAGCAAACAGATTGCAAGTTGTACAGTAACAGTCAAAGTACAATATACTTAGCTAAGAATTCAGTCTTTCATTCAAGGACCAAGCATATTGATATTAGATATCACTTTATACATTCATTACTGGAAGATAGATCGATTGTTCTAGAGAATATTCATACAAGTGAGAATCCTGCAGATATGCTGACCAAAGCAGTCACATGGGAGAAGCTGAAGCTCTGTTTAGCTTAGTTGGTCTTCAAGCTTGAAGACGAGGAGGTGGTGTACTCTAGATGTAGAATACGAAGGTTTATGACGATGTGTTTCTAAGTGGGAGATTGTTAAGATGTGGAGTCACATCTGAGCAGCGTCACTCGACCAGTCGAGTGGGCTGCTCGACCGGTCGAGGGATGGCTCGACTCAAAGTCTAGCGAGCTATGATTTTTTTGGGTCTGCGATGCTCGACCGGTCGAGTCCCTTGCTCGACTAGTCGAGGGTCCGCTTGACCAGTCGAACAGCCTACTCAACCAGTCAAGGTTACGCAGATTCGTTTCTGGATTTTGTATGGACTGCAGATTTTTTAGACGGTTTCACAAGAGGTGAGAAAGAGAAGTTGTCTAAACTATAAATAGGGGTCCCTAGGACTTTTCTAGGGTAACGGGAGTTATTCTAAAGTGTGGGCAAAGGTTTTTCTCTATACATCCAAGGAAAAAGGTTAGTATATTGCTTGTAATCTCGTTTTCTTCATGGTAGAAGTTTGTACCTATGGTTTTTTATCCTTGTTTTGGGGTTTTTTCACGTACATCTTGTCTTGTGATTTGTTTGGTATGCTTTGATTGTACTTCTAGATTATATTTCTTTCTACTTATCGTTTGTGGGTGAGACCGGAGATTGGATATCGGTTCACTGCGTTGTTGGCGTGCTGCGCAACAATAACAATATAAAGCCTTGTTTGGTTGATACTTAAGAGTTCATATATTCTTTTAGTTAACAGTAATTATGTATTAGAGATTTTCTTAAGGATTAAAAGGGACAATATCTCTTAACGATTACAAATACCTCTCCTCTTGTTGGAATTACAAATAATTTTCCATTCTTATCTATGCTTTTCCTGCAAATTCTCTCACGCGGTTTATTAAATATTGATCGTTCCCTCTCGAAGGGATTTAGCCGTAGATGTGTGAACTTACCACAATGTGTGTATGTCATCCAATCCATTCAATAAGGTTATTCCATGGTGAAAATAGAAAAGAATTAAGTTGATCCAACCATTAAGTAGCCCTCCACTTAAATTTGGAGGTGTTTGAGTAGGGTAGATCACCTGATGACCAAAGTAGCCTGATTTTTTTATTTTTTGTATCTAATTTATAGTGGAGGGACCCTTCAAAATAGGTTAGATATCATTTATACATAATAGTGGGGCCCATACATTGGATAAAAAATTTATAAGACAAGGGTATTTTTGTTATGTGGTGCACATTGCTATAAAGCCTCTTTAGCAAATGAGAGGCCTATATAATGATTAGAAACAAGACGAGAGATGTTTACAACTATACCTTATTTACCCTTTATTAAAATATCTTATACATTATTAATATTAACTGATTTTAAGTTTCACCTAAACAAGGCTAAAGAGAAGCTAAAATTGAGAAATTTTTATTTTATGATTGTAGACATCCCACTCTTGCAATGTGCACATCCTGAACACAAATAAATGACTTTTGAGCTTCTAATTCCTTAGAAAACCAATTCAATCAACCCAAAACCCGATCTGTAACAAGGTCATGGGCGTCTCAGTAGTTCGTTAAGCTTCATAAGCAAGCTTGGAGAGCAAATCCTAGTAGTGCTACCTCATGGCATCCATGATGATAATAGCACGTCACAGAATTGCAATAGGCAAGAGGTACATAGGTGGAAGTGATGTCATTAATCGGATGTGTGACAGCAAGCCCAGAAATGAATAGGACTTCTAAAGTCATTGGGACCAAAATTGCAAAAATTATCTATAGGCAGCCATTGCCACTCAAATCCTTGTAAATTTGAACAAATCTTATGATCTTTCATATGTTTTTTTTTTTTTTTTTTTTTTTTTAAAAGAAAGTGGTAAAATAATAAAATATTTTTTTAAAAAAAAATAATTAGGCATTAATCCTGCCACTATGGGTAGAAAAGTCATTTCACATCCCCCTAGGTCATGAAATTTCCTATTTTATTATTTATCAAAGAAAATCCTAATATGCATTCTCCAATTGTTCATACTGCTCCACATGGCATGTTTGCCTTCCAAGTTGCTTTAAATTTTCATAAAGTCAAACCAGCCTTTATAAATAAAGGCCCACCCTTCTCATTTGATACATCTAGACACAACTAAATGTTGGAAATCGCGGAAGCACATAGAGAGAAATCAAGCAAAGTACACGCAATCGCATAAATAAACCCAAACAAGAACAATCTAATTTTTATGTGAAAAAATCCTTATAGAAAAAAATCACAGCACAAAGTGACGAGTAATGCACTATGAAAGCAGAATTACAAGAGAGATGATCTTACTAATTCGAACAAGCATCGAATCTCCTTCAAACCCTATCTATGCCCTTGAATCCTTAAGAACATTTTAGAAAGCCCTAATACACCTTAATCACTCCATAATCCCAATTACACCCGATACACACACACACACACACACACACACACACACACACACACACACACACTATCACAACCGGAATAGGAAACAAATCCTGCACTTATGCAACTTTGCATGCATGCTTGATAGGACCTTCAATGGCATCAAATAGACATCGAAGACCTATCGATGACTCATTGATGCCATCAAGTAGCAACATTCAAAATTGTCCAGCAATCAACTAAAATTTTTTAGATTTTCTCAATGGGATTGAGCATCTGTCGATGGCATCAACATCTGCTCGATGAGATTAAGTGGTTTATCAATGATATCAACAAATCCTGTTACAGATAGATTTAAAACATCAACAACAACCTCAACCATGTCTTCAATCTTCATTATCCATAGCTCATTAGCCTTCATTATCTCTAATTTTCTTTCCATCATAACTTCATTGTTGTTTCTTGTGCACACTTGGTTCTCATTACGGTTTCACTAAGTGCAAAGAATTTGCACAGAACTTGAACTTCTCTAGGGGAACTACTTTCATAAGCATGTCAATTAGATTCACGCCTGTGTGGATCTTCTCTAGAATCACACCTCATTCCTCAAGCACATATCGGATAAAATGATGACACACGCACATCAATATGTTTATTATGTGAGTGATAATAATAATTTTTAGCCAAATTAAGCATGCTTTCGCTGTCACAATTAACTGGTATATCCTCATAATGAAGCCCCAACTGATTTATCATTTCTTTCAACCAAATACCTTCCTTGAATGCTTTTGTCACTGCCATCTACTCAGCTTCAATTGTGGAAAGAGCCACCACATACTGAAGCTTCGATATCCAACTGATCACTCCACCTACTAGCACAAACGAGTAACCAGAAGTTAACCTTCTACTGTCCATGCTACCCGAGTAATCTGAATCCACATAACCTACTAACTTCTCCCCTAATTTTTTAAATATCGAGACGTAATCCTGCGCACCTCGAAAATATTAAAGTAACTATTTCATTGTCTCCCCATGTTGCTTATCGGGGTTAGTCATGTATCTGCTAACAACACCCACCACATGTAAAATATCTGGTATTGTATAGACCATAGTATATATCAAGTTGTCAATTGCACTCAAATAAAGCACACAAGACATAACATGCTTTTCTTTATCTGTTTTAGGATACTGCCAGAAGAAAGTTTAAAATGAGCCACATAGGGAACACTAATTGGCTTTGACTTATCCATCCTATACTTCACCAATACCTTCTTAAGGCATTCTACCTGAGATAATCATAGCCTGCTCATTTTTCTATCTGTGTATGTTAATGCCGAGAACCCTCTTTGTAACTTTTCTTGATAGTTGAGTCTTCAGTATGTCAATATCATACATGATATGACTGGCATAAGCATGTCATCAACATATAATACTAAGATAATAAAATTCTCATCACTCGGTGTCTTGTAATAGACACAATGATCATACTCACTCCTGGTAAACTTCTAACTCACTATGAAAGAAGAAAATTTCTTATACCACTGCCTAAGCGACTATTTCAGGCCGTACAACGACATCTTCAACCTACAAACCTTATTTCATGTCCCCCATATTTCAAAACCCTCTATTTGTTTCATATAAATCCGCTCTTACAATTCTCCATACAGAAAATCAGTCTTCACATCCATCTGTTTCAGCTCGAGATTGTATTGGGCAACTAGCACCAATACGAATCTGATAAATACTTGTTTCACCACAAAAGCGAATATTTTAGTGAAGTTAACACATTCTCTCTGAGCATTTATTCCTTCGCCACCAACCTTTCCTTGTACCTATTATGTTTCTTCTTAAATATCCACTTGCGCCTGATCTCTTTACGGCCGTTGGAAAGCTCTACTAACTACTCTCACATCTCATTCTTGTACAGAGAGTCCATCTAGTTACGCATTGTCGCTTTTCACTTTCGGCATCTACATCATCAAGAGCCTCCTAAAAAATAGACGGATCTCCCTTATCCATAATGATGGCAAATGTGAATATCACTGTATCTTGTTGATAACCTACAATCCCTTAGCAGATTCTTTTTCATAGGTGACTGCTCCACCTGCTTGTGTACTTCTATTTGCATCTCAGTATCAGCGTATGTCTCATCTCTGTCTATTTGAACATCTACAACTAACTTTTCAGCCACCTTGTGCTCATCCTTATGTAATAAAGACCTTTCGTCAAATTTGATGTCACCACTAAGGATAATTTTTCATGTAATCCAGGTATATAACATGTACCCTTTCACACCATTATCACAGCCAATAAATATATACTTTTTAAATCTTTTGGTCCAACTTATCTCTCTCAAACGATGGTATATTAGAGTAAGCAATGCAATCAAATACAACAACCCTGAGTAGTTTATCTATTAATCACTCCATACTTCTTTTAGAATTTTATATTCAAAAATTGTGGAAAGCGATCGATTCACCAAGTAATAAGTTGTGTTAACAGCCTCAGTCCACAATTCATTGCCCAACTCAGCATTACTCATCATGCATCGGGCTCTCTCCAAGAGAGTCTAATTCATTTGCTTAGGCACACCATTTTTCTCTGGTGTGTGACAAACTATATTATGCACTACAATTCCTCCACCCTTACAATACCGATTGAATTCTTCATAAGTGAATTCACCATCGTTATCTGTCATCAATACTTTCACCTTTTACTTTAATTATTTTTTAAAAATCGCCTTCGATTGTTTGAAATTAGTGAAAACATCGAATTTATTTTTTATAAAATAAACCCACACTTTTTGCAATAGTCATCAATGAATATAACAAACCATGACGACTCTTCACCAGAAACTACGGGCAATGGCTTTCATACATCAGAATACATATATTTTAAAACCCACTTACAAATATGTTTCTCAAATTTAAAAGACAACATTAACTGTTTACCATATATACAATGATCACATATATTAAAATTATTTTTAAAAACTAGAATTAAAAAAATGGTCAAAAAGTACTTTCATGCCCCGCTCACTCATGTGGCCCATACGTGCATGCCATATGCATGCAAATGTAGAATTTGTTATAGGCACTGCAGCTCCACCTAATTAAGTACTCCCAATCAACTTATAAATGTTTTCATTTCTCTACGCCTTCATGACTATGAGTACCCCTTTTAAAACTTTAAGGACATGATCAAACCCGATGAATTTGTACCCAAGTGCCTCGAGTGCACTTAGATATATTAAGCTCTTCCTTAACTCAGAAACGTGTCTCACTTCGGTCAAGATACGCTCTATGTCATCAAACATCTTAATGCACGCTAATTCAACACCAACTACTTTACTGGCATTTTCATTACTCATAAACACCTAATCACCATCACACTCAATATAACTAGTGAACTAACTCCTGTGAAGGTCATGTGGTACGAAGCCCCGATATCCAAAATCTATTCTCCATTGAAGTACCCAATTTTTGATGCAATCAACACATCACCACCATTCGTCTCCTCATTGGATTCTGCAGTGTTGTCCTCGCTAGAAGAACACTCTGAATTCTCATTTCTTGACTTAAGATTCTTACAATCCTTCTTCATGTGGCATATTATGCCACAATTCTAGCACTTCAACTTTTCTCTTCCTTTTGCCCTTAGATTTGGACCTCGATCGTGAAGATCCATTGTCCTACTTAGAATTTCTTCCCCTTGTAACCGGCATATCTGTAAAAGTACCCACGTCACCATTTTTCTTTCTCATCGCCTTCAACTGAAGGGATGAATAATGATCTTAATGTTAATGGTCATTCTATTGGTGCACAGAGTCTTTAAACGACTCATACGATACTGGAAGAGAGTTCAGTAGAATACATGCTTATCTTCATCTTTCATCATCTCCTACATATCCAATAACTTACAAACAAACCTATTAAAGTTATTGATGTGGGCCTCAGCGTCAGCCCCCTCCGTCATCTTCAGATACAAGTAATTCTCAAGAGACTTTTTCCTATAAATGTTCTCTAGTTTCACACATGTACTTGTTGCAATTTTCTCTCTTATAACGTTAGAAAGGAGCTCATCCGTTAGACATAATTGAATAGATATATTAGTTTTTTCATCTAAATTGTTTCATTCTTCTTCTAACATAGTTTATGGTCGCTTTTGAAGGAGAGCCTCGTCCAATCCTTACTTAACTAGGATGTCGTTCATTTTAACTTTTCATAATTCAAAATTGTTTTGACCGGAATACTTCTTTATATCGAACTTCATTTTAGTTGCCATTGATATATTACTTTCATATTAGATATATTTCCCAACATTATCTTTGATACCACTTTTTGATAATCGTGGAAGCACATAGAGCGAAATCAAGCAAAGTACCTGTAATCGCACAAACAAATCCAAATAAGAACGATCCAATTTTATGTGGAAAAACCCTTGTGGTAAAAAACCACAGCACAAAGCGATGAGTAGTGCACTATTAAAGCAGAATTATAAGAGATAAATGATCTTAGTGATTCAAACAAGCCTCGAATCTCCTTTAAACCCTAGCTATGCCCTTGAACCCTTAAGAGCGTTTTAGAAAGGCCTAATACACCTTAATCACTTCATAATCCCAATTACACCCGATATATATATATATATATATATATATATATATATATATATATATATATATATATATATATATATATATATATATATATATATATATATACCATCACAACCAGAATAGGAAACAAATCCCGCACTTACACAACTCTACACGTGCACTCGATGGGAACTTCGATGACATCTAACAGACATAGAAGACCCATCGATGACATCGAAGACTCATCAATGTCGTTGAGCAGCCACATCCAAAACTGTTCAGCAATCAACTAATTTTTTTAAAATTTTCTTGAGTGGTCTGTTGATGACATTGATAGACCTTGTTATAGATAGATTTAAGACATCAACAACACTAAAAACATCAAGTAAAATATAGTATAAAAATAGGATTGGTGACACACGACTATAAGGAAAAATTCTTATGAGAGTGAGAGTAGGATAGAGAATGAGAGTGCACCCCATCCAAGCCGTGCAACCTAGTCCATATTAGCCTCTAAGCTATCTCTGCAATTCAAGACCAACAAAGCAGTGTTGAGATCTAAGATGTACAGTCATCTTCTCTTGGAAGGGGTGTCCTATCTCTCATTTCCTTCTCTTACGTCTCCATGTTCATGGGCAACAATCCGACCGTCCCTTTATTTTTTCGATCTACATTTTACATATTTCTATCCTATACTTCCTTACTTAAAGTTTAAGCAACCCTTATATGCTCTACACCTTACCAAACTTTCATATTCTAGTATATTAGAAGTCAAGTCTTGCTTAAACACTCTTTCTTTATCTATTGATCATTTGCATATTGTACTTGCGTCTTTGTTTTTGTAATAGTTACTACTTCCTTCAACTCACCCTAGGTTGAGACAATGTGATCTCCTTAGCAGTGATTTAAGTGGGTAGTAGCATGTTAGTTATTAATATTTCATTTGTTATTATATTATTAGCATACCGCATTTACCTTTTTTTTTTCTTACTTTTTGGTATATGTACTCTCTCCTTCAAACCTACCATAGGTCGAGACATTGCGATCTCTTTAATAATGATTTGGGAGAGTAGTGGCTTACTAGTCAGTTTTTTGCCTTGTCAATAAATAGCTAATCCATTAATATAAAGCCTTCTGGAACCTAAAAAAAAGCTCTAAAAAGTTCTAAATTCCGTGAAGTAAAGATCGCACACAAATACATGCGGTTGAGCGTGCCTAACCCCTTCTCTCACAATTACTGAAGTCCTTACCTAAAATTTCTAGTCGCAGACCTTATGCAAGAGTCGTTTTAAGTTGGAGAGTCTCCAATTCCCCAACCTAAGATGATTCTACGGGCCTAGCCGACTGTAGATTCTAGGCCTCCATCAACTAATTGCAATTTCTAGTCCATCTAACATACCATTCTAAATTTAAGTCATACCCATCCAAAACTAAGTTATAACCGCATGAGATGTAACTCCCTCAAATGCATGTGCTCACCCTAAACAACAACAACAACAAAAACAAAAAACAAAAACAAAAAATAAAAACAAAAAAAACAAAAAAACAAAAAACAAAAAACCAAAAAAAAAAAACAAACAAACAAATCAAGGATGGATTGGATCAGCTGATGCAATGCGATTTTTTACATGATAGACCATGTAATGCATTCAAATCAATATACTATTAATTGTACCATCCAAATGACCCACTCCAAGTAGGACTAGTAACCTAGAACATTGGAGCACTTCATTATAATGCATCCAAACAAGCAGAGTGTATCAATAGATCCACCATGCACAAGTGGGATCTATTGTTCAGCGATCACACCACGATACGATGAGCTCTATCCCACCATCGATGGATTGTGACCCATAAATTTAGAATCATTTAATGTGTCTTTTTCTTCTTCTTTTTTTTCGTGGGGAGGGGGTGGACATACATCTATTGTCAGATGTCTTCAATCTGGATAGAACAAGATCTGTCGATAATATCGACATACCACTCGATCCCATCAACAGCCCACTCAATCACATTGAGAAAATCTTGTTTTTTAGCATTTGCTAGTTGGACACTTTTTTTTTTGTCCAAATTAATCTAATTGAAGGCGTCTTCAATCCCATCGAAAGGCCTTAGATGGTTGTTGATCCTATTGACAGAAGCGAGTTATTTTGCGGAATTGAGGGAATTGTTTCCTATTCTGGGCACGGCTCTATATATGAGTGTAATTGTGATATTAAGAAGATACTAAGTTATTCTAAGGAGGGCTAAATATTTTTGGGAGCTTAGGAAGCTGAAAATGAAAGTTTTCAAGTATTAAATATTGTAAATGATTTTATCTCTTAAACTTTTACTTTTATTATAATTTGTTATTGCTTTATATCGTAGGTTTTTTTTTTTTCGCAATAATTTTTTCATGGTGCTCTGTGATTACTTGTTTAATATTTACTTAATCACGTGTGATACGAATTTAGAATTTACATGCGAATTCAGAATTTACTTACCTAGATTTTCAACACCTTCCACTCTTCCCTCTTTTAGATGAACGGCCACGGTATCCGAACCACGTGCTGTATATGTACAAACTGGCAAGTTGGGTACGGGATAGTGGACAGAAAATGCCAAGACAAAAGGCAAAGGTAGAAGTCCACACAGGAGTTGTTGTGTTGTGAAAGAGACGCAGTGGGTGGTGAAATTCAGTTTATGGTGTCTATGGAAGGCTTCTAAATTCCACGCGCGTTTGGGATCCTTGCACACTCACGCAAAACCACATGTGCCAAATAATTACGCTTGTGTAAGACTAAACTTTCTGTCATCTAGGATTCACTATTTAGATCTCTGTCTACAAATCAGGTTATTTTAAACCTCACGTGGGCCAAAGCATACAAAAAACAATGGACGGCTGAAAAAAATCAGTTTACTGTCTATGTCGGGGCCACATTCGATGAAAAATTGTCTTTTAGCAGGGAATCTTCACTTTATTTTAAACCAGATGAGAAGATCAGATCTTTTACAGGTTTCCCATATTAGCACGTGCACATGCGTGTGGATGAGCAGGGTTTCACACGCGTGTGGAATTAGCAAATCTATATAGACCATATAGTGGAGACAAAAGGAGCTCGTGTCACGTGGGCAAGCCAGAGCCGGGCAGATGATCAGAAAGATGAGTAATTACAGAAAACTCGATCCTACTGCACACTCTATACATATGGATTATTAGTTTTTACATATTTGGTCTTTCACTGATCCAGTCCGTTGATTTGGTTAAAATTACGGTGGATTTATATTTAACATAAAATTTACCAAATTTTTTTAAAAATTTTTATAAATATTTAGGTTTTATTTTGTAGTTCAACCTAACTCTACATAATCATTATTCTTTTTATATTCTTCTTTTCCTTCTCTCATTTGGTGATGTACCCTTGTTTATATTCGCTGCAAAGGAGAGAATCATTGAAAAAGCTAAGAAGAGAAGGGCTTGGAATGAGAGAAAGGATGGATTGGATGACTATCCAACCCCCCACCCCATTTCAAATATTGATGTTGATTTAATCACGTGATAAATGCAGGCGTGTTAGAATTAAATGTGCAGTCTAATTCAAACCGTACAAATATGATCCTAAGGCCAAGATAGACACATACAAAGTTTCTAATTGATATCGAGTAATATCAATCACATTTTCATCCACTCACACGTAATGTTAAAATGATTAAATAATAGTCATAATGTAGGATTCATCCTCTAATAATATATTATACATTTTCTTTCTATATAAAAAGATATTTGTCACAAAAATAATTGTGAAACACTTTCTTGAATGAAGAACTCTACTTGAACTTTATTTAACATATGAGTATATACTTGAATTATATCTAAAATTAACAGGTACTTGATTATCACCATAAATTACACTAAAGAATGCAAAATAAATGATGGAAAGTAAATTTAAAAAAAAAATTTTAAAAATAAAAATAATAAATAATTAAATGAATAATTGAAATATAAATTTGATTTGATTGAGTTGACATGAAACGACTTGATTTTTCAAATTACTTTGATATTTATAGACTTAACCAAACCATAAGGATGCTTATCATATTATGAAGGTTGGTATAATCATTTCAGTACAACTTAACTACCTCTACCTTTAAACTTGCCATCCTGTAACCGCTTCATCTTAATAACTCTTTGCTTAACCACTTAGTGGGGGAGAAGACATTGCCAGATGCACTCCATCTATTATAACTTGTTCTTAAGGGCTTCCTCAGGGACAATAGGGATGAGCATATTGTCTTATGATGTTTTTAACCGTGCTCCATCCATGCTATGGGACAGAAGATCAAAGCGTCTAAATCACCTAACTTTGCGTCTACACGCCCAAGGATCTTGAATGCTCAGCATTGGAGCCTCGTGATTTCCGGACGAATCCGACAGGGAGAGACAGCGCATCTAGCTGGATTGTACCCGGAACTACCACACCAAGGGAAATGCGCACTTGCAAATCTCCACTCACGGGGAGCCACGTGGTAATATAGTGAGATCAGGCAGCTCATCAAGTGGGCCTCGCTGCATACGTGGCCATATCCAATAATTTCAGTTGATTTTCCCATCAGGTAGGCTACATGGATACGTGCAATCTGAACCACTTCTCAATTTATCCATGCAATGAGGGCATTAGCTGATTATTGGATCAGCATGGCAGTCGAACGCGCCATAGCAACGAATCAGGTAAAGCTTCCCCTACCGGACACGTGGCGTGTGTCTTAACCCCAACTGCAAAATAGTGGGACCCACCTAGTCGGATCATAATCCAATTTTTGGTGAAAGGGTGTTCTTAAATGGTCGAATGTGCACGTAGCGTAACACAGTTGTATCGAAATCCAAACCGTCCAAATGGCTGGGGCAGCTGTGCATGGAGCATAACCCAAAAAATAATAAAAATAAAATAAAATCTCAAACAATAGATTATATCACCCGACTTGAATTTGGACCGCTTACAAATTTTCTTTTAACCATCATTTGATAGCAAGTTTTGAATTGGTTAGAATTACTCGATCAGTCTGATAGTCAAGTTATGTTCCATCTACAATGTGGCCCACGATTTGAATGGTCCGGATGGCCACATACGCGTCTCTCATTTACGGAGAATGAATCGCTAATATTTTGAAATGGGAGTCCATGACATTTTGAATCGATTCCAACGGTGGGATACAATGACCGGTAAAGAGAGATAAATTGTAGATGGGAAACGGTTCAAACTTAGTGGGACCGAATTATAATTCAATCCAAGCTGGGCCGCGGCTTCGGTGGATCCCCAGAGCCACTGAGGTGGGTGAGATCTCTGACCGTGGGGCCCACCGTGAAGTACGTGCCTTATATCCACGCCGTACATCACGGTGGGCGTGGTCCAAATTTCGTTTTGAAAACTCGTTTTACGTCCTGATCCAAAAAATGAATCAGATCCAAATCTCAGGTGGATGGCATATAAACATTCCAGTGGCCTCATAAAGTTTTTAATGGTAGGGATTCAATCATGATTATTTCCTGTGGTATGGTCTACCTAAAGATTTGTGTCTGCTTATTTTTTGGATCATGCCCTAGAATTAGCTATTAAAATGGATGGACGGTGTGGATGTAAGGAACATAAAATACAGTGGGCCTACAGTTAGGGATTCACAGACATCGGTGGATACAGGGATCCACCCAAACCGCGCCCATTCAAGCCTGCCTCTGAAGGTGGGGTCTACCATACCAATCGCTTGGATCACGGGCGCCGATTCCGTACTGATATCGTCAGTAGCAAGGTGGCTACTGACCGCACTACGTGGGTTCCATAATGACCTTTGTGTCTTATTTATGCGTTACATCCATCTTTCCCGTCTATCTTTCTAGCATGAGCTCGAAAGTCAGCCATCCAACCTGACATGGACCACACTACTTGGAATAGCGGATATTAAATACTCACCATTGAAATCTTCATATGAACTACAAAAGTTCTGGATTAAGCTAATATTTACGTTTTTCTTATTATTCAAGCATGCGTGACATAACTAGCATATTGGATGACAAATAAAAATTACGATGAGCCTTAAAATGTTTTTAATGGCGGTCATTCAATTACTGATGTTTTCTTGTGGTGTGGTCGACTCTGGATTCGGATATCCCTCATTTTTGGGCCCATGCATTATAATAATTTGGAAAAATAAATGGATGACTGGGATAAAACACATGTATATCATGCAGAGCGCATAGAAGACTGTGGGTAGCCACCTAGTCCTTGGATCATGATACTTATTCACGTGGACCGTCCAAATGAGGGTATATGTATATCAAGCAGAGCGCATGGAAGACTGTGGGTAGCCACGTGGACCGTCCAAATGAGGGTATATATAGTCTTAATCCTGGAAACGGATTGGCTACTCCCCTTGCCACTAACCAATGGCTGGTGATTGGTGCTCTATGGGTCCCACCATTATATATGTGTTTCATCCATGTCATCCATCTATTTTTCTATATCATTTTATGATAGGAGACAAAATAACGAGGTATATCCCAATCTCAAGTGAACCACATTATAGGAAATAGTATTGAGTGAACGATTATAAGTGTTATATTATATAAAGCATACTTTTGTTTGTCAAATTTTGTTTAGACAAAATAACTTATGAAGTAGCCTTCTAATGTAAATCAAGATGGAAAGTTTAAGACTTTACTGAAATTCAAGGTCAAGATGGAAGGTTCAAATTCTAATAAGTTCAAGATGATTGAGTTCAATTTCTACTAAAGTTCTACTAGAATATCAATCTCCATCCTCAACTTCAAGCTCTATTGAAGATTTAAGTAGAAGAACAAGTTACATGAATTTCAAGCTACTTCAAAGTTCAATCATATCAGGTATAACAAACCTTAAAAATACATTAAGTTTAGGTACTTTCAAAACATAACTTGAATGAGTTTTTATACTTATGTTTACGCTAAAGTTCGATTAGTCTAAGCTAAGGCTTGAGTCTAAGTTGTGGTTTGACTAATCTAAGCATTTTTCGACCAGTCCTAATTTAAACTCAAGAAAAACGAATTTTTTCGTTACTTCTTCGACCAATCGAGAAGACTGCTTGACCAGTTGAAGATGGGCCTTCAACCAGGCAAGGGTTGCTCGACTCAAAGTCCAGCAGCTGAATCAGTTCAGATTTTAGGTACCCTCAACCAGTCGAAGCCCTTTCTCGACCAGTCGAGTAAGGCCTTCGACCAGTCGAACATATGTTTTATTTTATCGGGTTCAGATTCAAAATTTTATTAGAACGGAATCCGATTCTTATACAAATCGAAGCAACAACTTCTTTGCCTATAAATAAAGGTTTTCTCTCAATCCAAAATTGACAGTTTAAGTCTATTAAATCTTTCTACAAAAGAGAGAAAAGCCCCCATTATTATCAAGTTATTGCGCAGTATTTATAATATTTTTAATAGTTTTTTTTTAAATTCTTTGATCTCATATTTTCTGAATCTTATTTTATAAAGAGAGTAAATACTCTTCTCTGAGATCTTAAATAATTCAAACAAGTAGTCTTTGGTTTAAATTTAATTAAAATCAATTTAGAACATTGAACCCTTGTTTATATGACTGAACATTTAACAATCTAATACAAAAGAAGTGATTTTACAGCAACATCGACTGATATATCTTCAAATGAGAAGACAAGTATTCTTTGCTTTTATAGTTTAGTTTTATTGAGATAGACAGAAAATTTCATTTGTTTAGTTTTATTGAGATAGTTAGAGAATCTCATTTGTTAGTTTTTCTTAGATAGCTAGAAAATTCTTAGTGAGGGATTTTTTTTATAGCCCTTTAAAATCATAATTGTATCGAGTTTTAAGGTGACCCCATGAAAATTTTATTTATAGTGAAAGTCAATATCATGTGGATAGTGATTATTGAGAGTGGAGTAGGTGTGACTATTTGAAAACAGTTGTTGTACACAATGAACCACTATAACTCTTGGTGTTGTGGTGAATGTTTACTTTTTGCATTGTGGAGAATGTTGGTCGTTTCATTTATGCAAAAGTGAAAAATGTTTGTAATAGATAACTTTATTTTCTCTTACTTGGTTTGAGATCTTGATTATTACAAACATTCGTGAAATAAAGTTATCTTACCTAAATTTAGTTTAGGTGTAGGTTATCCTACGAATTAGTTTGAATTAATTTTTTAATACTAGTGCGATTGAGATTTCTGATTATTTAATATTTCAGCACTTTTTAAGCTCGTATATTTTAGGATGACCATTAAAAAATATTTTTTAGAGTCATAAAAGATTTAGACCAATCTAATCTTTATTTTTTCCCTTCATCTGGGTCAGCATGACGTAATCTTTAAATGTTAAATAAACAGTACAGTAGGCTTGAGGAGGATTTTAATATTGAATATCTAATCACTATTGTTTTCCTATGGTATGGTTCACCTGAGATTTATATCTCTCTCATTTTTTGGATAAAGCCCTAAAATGATCTTTAAAAATAGATAAACGTAACGGATGAAAACCATACATCGTGGTGGGCCCACGGAGCACCGAACATCAGCCACGGGGTGGGTGGCAGGGAGACTAATCGTTTCCTTTATTCATGCTCGATGGACAAAGAGGGATCTTAGGGAAAGGTTCTGAACGTGCCACGGCAGTGTCGCAACATGACAATTGACAAGAGCCGGAAGTAGATCAGGTGTTACCCGAGTAACACCGTAGTGGGTGTTTCCCTGACCATGGGAACCACCTGGACGTACTTGTTGTATATCCACTCCGTCCATCCACTTTGAAATTTCATTAGACTGAATGATTCCGAAAATAAATTAGATAAAATTTTAGGTGGACTACACCACATGAAACAATGGTAATTAACAATGAAAAACTTCTTGTGAGCCACAAATTCTTTTGATCAAGCTGATATTTATATTATACCTTCATCAAGGCCATTTTTACCTTATCGATAGATTGGATGTAAAATAAACATTATATAGGGTCCTAGGAAGCTTTTAATGATAGGCGTCCACTGTGATGTAGTTCACTTGATATTTTTATTTGTTTCATCTTGTATCATACTTAAAATAGTCTGGAAAAACAAATGGACAGTTTAGATATAAAATACATATACAAAGGTGGGCCCCACAGTGAGGGAAACAACCACTGTTGGTAACACCTAATCTGCTCACGGAAGAGCCAAGAGGTGGTTTGACTGGTTTCGGTGCAAATATTTTTACCCAAACAACCCTTGATCTTACATCGGAAAAGACAAAGATGCCAATTCAATGTATTGAAGATGAGGATGTTGACTTTCTCATGGACAATAATGCCCTTCTTCACGGTGGGCAGCTAGTAGCGGTGATCCTCGTTTCTCCGGAGGAAATAAGGGTCATGATGCATTGGGATGGATCTTAATTCTTAAGTGTGTGATTTGACCAATCAGTACCAATGACGCGTATAAACCACTGATCCACGATGCTGGGGATTCCCTAACAGGGAACGACCAAGAAAATTTAATAGATTAGATGGTTGTGATCTTTAAATGAAAAAAAAAAAAAACCAACGGGCGGATCGATACGATCTTCATGCATTGCGAGTGGGGCCACTAGTGTTGCTTTTTTTTTTTCTGTATTGCTTCGATCAGGGATAAATGGTCCAGATGTTATCCAGATGGCAGAGCATTTTGTATGAGAGGGGTGATTACGTGAGGCAGGGGTAGCAGCTTAGTGCGTGAGGCCCTGCCCTTGGGACCCACCTCCATGTATCTACCTTACATCCACGCCATCTATCTATTTTTTATGGGGTTTTCCTCCTCATTTGAGAGGAGAGATGGTGCAGTGGTTAAAATTTCGGAGGGTTTCATCGCGCCGCTCGACCGGTCGTAGGTGGTCTTCGACCGGTCGTGGGAGGCGCTCGACCGGTCGTAGGTTCGAGCCCTGGCACGACTCAAAGTGTAGCGAGTTGTTGCTAATTTTCTCCGCGGTCTAAGACCAGTCGTGGGTGAGCTACGACCAGTCGTAGGTGAGCTACGACCAGTCGTGGGTGACTAAGACCAGTCCTGAAATTTATAGGACTAGTCCTAGGTTACGCAGTTTTTGTGCGAAATTACGGATTTAAGTCCTTTTGCAACAGGGATGTGGAAAGGATGATGCAGGACATGAAAATTAAATGTGATATGCAAGATTTCAGGCTTAAGATCACGTTAGTTCATAAACAATTACACAAATTCCATATCCCACACGAAAGTCCAAACATTCAATTAAGGAGAATCTATGCGGGTCCAGGCCTACACATGATAGGGCTGGATCAATAAAAATTATAAACCAAACGACACTCAAAGATAAGAAATAATCACCCACACATGCATAGTAATCAGCCCTTAATCCAAGAGATTCAGAAATTCCAATTCGGGGAACCCTAGGGTGAGAAAAGAGGGTTAGGGTTTATGAAAAACTGGTATGAAAGGGTAAAATAAGAAGAAAACCTAAACCGAAAGACACTTCCCACGCGCGGACAGGAACAATGGCCCAAACGCTCGTGCGTGTGATCACGGCCGCATATGTGTGGGGCTCACTATTCAGAAAAAGGCCATCTTGGCCCTAGTCGGCCAGAGATGGACTCCAAAACCTCCAAATATCAGCTCGATCCGATGTACGGTTTGTGCGTGGTGCTCCGCCGAAGTTTCAGCTCGCCGGCCGGTTGAAATCTGAAAATCTGTTGTAATGAAGAAATTTGATGCAACAAAATGGACGAATTTGAAGTATGGATGGTGATGAAAGATGTAAAAGAAGATGATGGAGGATGGGGGTGAAACGGGGTCGATGTGGCTTCGCACCACGGTAGTTAACCCTTCGATGAAGGGAGGGCTTCGCACCCAATTAGGCTTCACAACTCAGAGAGTAGGAAAATGCAGAATTTTTATTAATCTTCAATAAATCAAAAGAACTACAAGGGGTGCCTATTTATAGGAAAAATCCTATACTCCAAAACTCGCACCATGTGCGCAACCTATTACTTGGCGACGAAGTAAACTAAAACAAAAACCAAACAGAGAAATCTAAAGCGTTCACAATGTTCTAACAATAAGCAAAATCTAAAATATGAAATCAATCCGACGAGTGGGCCACGATCATGAGATCCCATGATGGCTTTTTTGACTATGGGCCCACTTTTTTTGAACCAAAACTTGTCTTCTACCTAGGAGACCCTCCATGGACGACGTCATCGAGCCAGATCGATGGTAGGGTCCTCCTTCTGCGTATGTACGTGCGTAGGGGTGGTGGTGTGCGGGCGTGCGTGTGCACGATGTCCTCTTCAAATCTCCCCGGCTGTGAAGATTTCACCACTGGCGAAATAAAACTCCTAAACCGCTCTAGGATGTCGGGATCAAGTCTCTGAAGCTCCTCCTCAGTGAGCCACGTGCTGTCTAAAGCTGGGCGTGACTTCCATTTAACTAGGTATTTCTTAAACCCACCATCCGACGTGGAAATTATCTCATGGTCCAGGATATCCTCGATTTCCTCTCTAGCTGTGTGAAGGCTAGGTATGGGAGGCAAAGGTTAAGATGAAAGGTCAGGAAGAGGCCATGGATCAAAGGGTAAGTCTGGGAAATTAGGATGGGTTACCGAAGGGCCGAACAATTTATCAGTGGGTCCCTGAAAAGTAACTAGATCCTCCACATTGAATGTGGAACTAATTCCCATGGAAGGTGGAAGATCTACCTCATATGCATTGAGACCGTTTCGCTTTATAATTTTGAAGGGCCCAGCGTTACGCGCGTGTAACTTACGAATAGCCCCTGGAGGGTACCGCTCGGGCCTGATGCGGACCATCATAGAGTCCCCAATATTGAATTCTTTGAAACGTATATGTTGGTCTGCAGAAAATTTGTAATGTTCATTACTAGTAGTGATCTTTCACCTGATTTCTTGATGCAATGAATGTATGTGATGCGCAAAAGACTCTGCAGACTCCGATGGCCTATGAGACAATGACATGGGGATAAGATCAATAGGCTTCCTAGGCTTGTAACCAGTAACAACTTCAAAAGGACTTAGACCTGTGGACCTATTGACAGAACTATTGTATGCAAACTCGGCTATAGGTAGTACGGCGTCCCATGTCTTGGTATGCTCCCTCACTAAACATCGAAGTAAACTTCCTAGGCTCCTATTAACCACCTCGGTCTGGCCATCGGTCTGATGGTGGTAGGCAGAAGAAAATTGGAGCCTAGTATTCATCATGTGCCATAGTGTCTTCCAAAAGTAACTCATGAATCTCACATCACGGTCAGACACTATGGTTTTTGGTAACCCATGCAATTTGACGACCTCACTAAAGAACAGCTTGACAACACGAGAGGTGTCGGAGGTCTTAGAACAAGGAATGAAGTGGGCCATTTTAGAGAAACGGTCCACGATAACAAATATGGAGTCATGCTTTCGAATAGTCTTGGGAAGTCCAAGCACGAAGTTCATACTGATGTCCTGCCAAGGAATGAATGGGACTAGGAAAGGTGTATATAATCGTGTATTCTGTTTCCTCTGCTTTGCCAGTTGACAAGTACGGCATTGCCATATAATTTTGGCCACGTCCTGCTTGAAGCTTAGCCAATGAAATCTATCCTCCACTAGGGTGATGGTCTTATCACGACCGAAATGACCCGCGACCCTCCCTGAATGTAACTCCCAGACAAGAAAATCACGAAGGGAGGTGCTTAGTATGCACAAGCAGTCACTCCTAAATAAATATCCGTCCAAAATCAAATACTCACTATTAGCTCCTGACGGATCCTCTAATAAAGACGTATACACAACTCCAAAATCTAGGCACTCAGAATACTCTTCTTTGATGCGCTCAAGGCTCGTAACTTCAACGCTCATGGAGTTGAGTAATGCGACTCGACGACTCAACGCGTCGGCATGCTTATTCTCTACACCGGCCTTGTGCCTAAGTACAAAAGTGTACTCTTGAAGAAATTGAACCCACTTAGCGTGCTTGGGGCTTAATTTATTTTGAGAGTTTAAGTATCTCAAGGCCTCGTGATCTGAGAACAAGACAAATTCTTGCGGTAACAAGTAATGTCGTCAATGGCGTAGTGATTGCACTATCGCGTAGAATTCCTTGTCGTAGGTGGAATATTTTTGCTTCGCCTCATTTAGTTTCTCACTAAAAAAGGCGACAGGGTGCCCTTCCTGGCTAAGTACTCCTCCTATGCCGACTCTTGACGCGTCACATGCGACTTCAAATGCTTTTGAAAAATCTGGAAGTCGCATGACTGGAGCTTCGGTCATCTTGACCTTTATTTCCTTGAAGGCCTTCGAGGCAGCCTTTGTCCATTGAAATTCTCCCTTTTTTATGCAGTCCGTGATGGGAGCCACAATAGAACTGAAACCTTAAATGAACTGCCTATAAAAAGTAGCTAAGCCATGAAAACTGCACACCTCATGAATATTATGGGGTTCAGGCCAATTAACGATGGCCTTGACCTTCTCGGGATCCGCCGATATGTCCTCAGCTGACACAATAAAACCTAAGAAGATCACACTACTAGACAAGAACGCACACTTCTTAAAGTTGGCGTACAAGTTCTCGGCCCTAAGGATCCCACAAACTTGCCTCAAATGGTTGAGGTGTTGCTCCTTAGTCATGCTATAAATTAAGATATCATCAAAGTATACGACCAGTAACTTCTCCATGAAGGGTCTCAACACTTGGGTCATCACACGCATAAAAGTGCTTGGGGCATTAGTTAGCCCAAAAGGCATAACTAGCCACTCATATAGCCCATCCTTCGTCTTGAAGGCCATCTTCCACTCATCACCAGGGCGTATACGGATTTGGTGATACCCACTTTTGAGGTCAATTTTTGAAAAGACAGTAGCATTGGTCATCATATCTAGCATGTCATCAAGACGCGGTATGGGAAACCGATACTTGATCGTGATTTTATTGATGGCCCTACTATCAACACACATCCTCCATGTGTCATCCTTCTTAGGTGTAAGAAGGGTGAGCACGGCACACGGACTCATGCTCTCTCGAATGAAACCCTTCTCTATGAGTTCATCAAATTGCCTCTTCAACTCAGCGTGCTCCTTCGGGTTCATTCTATAATGTGGGAGGTTTGGTAGAGTTGCCCTAGGGATTAAATCAATGGCATGTTGTATATCCCTCATAGGGGGAAGCTCATTCGGTAAATCATCAGGAAAGATATCACAAAACTCATGTACTACCTGAATGGCCTCAGTGGGTAACTCTACGCTATTCTCTAGTACACTCTCCCTAGCCACAAGGGCGTATATCATCGAGTCCACCTCCGTATCTCGCTCAAAGTCTTTAGCATTCAAAATATGGAGCGGTTTGGTCTTGGACTTCGATTCCTTCGCTTCTTTTGGTCCGCTCACACCACTCTGTGTGGTAAGCTCTTTTCCAGTTGTATTCTTGGGTGGCAGAGGATTTAGCTTGACCTTCTTGCCCTCGAACCAGAATGTACATACATTTGAGCGACCAAATATGGTAACATCCCTGTCATAGAGCCATGGCCTACCCAGAATGATATGGCCCACATCCATAGGAACAACGTCACACCAAATTGTGTCTTTATATGATCCGAACTGAATAGGGACAAGACAGCGGTACGAAACTGGAATGGATGTTTCATCAACCCAGGAGACTCTATAGGGCTGAGGATGGGCTTCCAACTTCAAGCCCAAGTGACTCACAGTGCTAGTCGAAGCCACGTTGGCACAACTACCACTATCCACGATCATCTTACAGCTCTTCTCTCCACATTTTGTATAAGTGTAGAAGATCGTGTTGCGACGTCAGTCATTGGTGTTCTTGGCTTGAGCCAGGGCACAACGCACAATTGCGAGAGTCACAGACTCTTGTGCTCCCTCTTCCTCATCACTAGGGGTTTCGACTGGCTCATATTCCTCCTCACTATCACTCTCTGGGGGCACTACTTCTACTTGCCCATCAATAAGGAGTACTTTGGTGCCCTCTCTCGTGCCGCACTGGTGAGCAAAATGACTAAACCCCTGACACCTAAAACACCTAGTGGCCCCACTTCCACGTGAACTAGACTCGACAATCTCTTTACCCTTATCATCTCTAGGTCTGGGCTGAACATTAGGGGAAGGTCTGTTTTAGACTCCCGTGTTAGGTCTAGCCCCAGAGGGATTGGCCTTAACACTAGAATCGTGAAAATCAAACTGCCTTCCCACAGACGCTTTGAGATACTGCTCGATGTCCAACACTACTTGATACAACTGTTCGATAGTGTTTATGTCTTTGGCGAGCAATTCTCTCCTAATGTCAGGACGGAGGCCCGTTTTAAAACGAGCAAGGGTGAGTACGGGGTCCTCATCAACCTTACAACGGGTCAAGTACTCTTCGAATTTCTCAATATAGTCAGCAACACTCATGGAATCCTGTCGAAGAGACTGCCACTCCTCAATCAACCGCAGTCGATAAGAGAAAGGGAGGTACTTCTCTTTCAATGTTTCTTTCATTTCTCCCCAATGGACTATTGGGAGTTCCCTCGCTCTTTCTTTTTTTCGCTCAACTGTCACCCAAAACATCTTTGCTTGACCCACAAGCTTCATCTTAGTGAATCGAACTCGTCGAGCATCTGACATGTCATACCATTCAAAATAGTGGTCCATATCCTCCAGCCAATCTAGGAAGGCTTTAGGGTCCAAGTGGCCATCAAATGTAGGGGCATCTACCCTAACTCCCTTGAGGAGTTGTGCATCTGGGTCATATTGATCATGATGTCCCTCACGGGGTGGGTGCACAGGTATGCGCCCATGACCAACTCCTTGGCAGCCTCCATTCCTTGGTCGAACCTCCGGACCAACTGCCTGAGATTGGGCATCCTCCCTAGTGGTGGGGTTTGCCCTAAAGGAGGCCTCTATTTCTTCGAGGCATCTATCTATGCGTTGTTCCAAATGCTTATTTAAGGACTCAACTTGCTGAGCTAACTTGGCCATGTTTCTTGTAGTTGCTCCATATTTAGTGTGGGGTGAAAACCAAAGCCGCGACCCGTACGTGTGGGCATACACTGAATTGCTCAACCTAAGGACCTACTACGACAACTATATGCGTTTAAAAACTAAATGACCCTATGAGACTATATATGAAGGAGACTACACTCTTAGTAAAATTCAGCTATATATGATGGACTGAATGCATGAAGGACTCAAACAAACTAAACCCTAAATATGTGGTGAATTCCCCAACAAGAACCCTAGGCTCTGATACCAAATTTGATGCAGGACATGAAAATTAAATGTGATATGCAAGATTTCAGTCTTAAGATTACGTTAGTTCATAAACAATTACACAAATTCCATATCCCACACGAAAGTCCAAACATTCAATTAAGGGAAATCTATGCGGGTCCAGGCCTACACATGATAGGGCTGGATCAATAAAAATTATAAACCAAATGACACTCAAAGATAAGAAATAATCACCCACACATACATAGTAATCAGCCCTTAATCCAAGGGATTCAGAAATTTCAATTCGGGGAACCCTAGGGTGAGAAAAGAGGTAAATAAATTAAGGATAATGAGATCTAGGGTTAGGGTCTATGAAAAACTAATTTAAAAGGGTAAAATAAGAAGAAAACCTGAACCGAAAGACACTTTCCACGCGCGGACAGCAACAATGGCCCAAACGCTCGTGCGTGTGATCACGGCCGCACATGTGTGGGGCCCACTATTCAGAAAAAGGCCACCTTAGCCCTGGTCGACCAGGGATGGACTCCAAAACCTTCAAATATCAGCTCGATCCGATGTACGGTTTGTGCGTGGTGCTCCGCTGAAGTTTCAGTTCGCCGGCGGGTCGAAATCTGAAAATCTGCTGTAATGAAGAAATTTGATCCAACAAAAGGGACGAATTCGAAGTATGGATGGTGATGAAAGATGGAAAAGAAGATGATGGAGGATGGGGGTGAATCGGGGTCGATGTGGCTTCGCACCACGGTAGTTAACCCTTCGATGAAGGGAGAGCTTCGCACCCAATTAGGCTTCACAACTCAGAGAGTAGGAAAACGCAGAATTTTTATTAATCTTCAATGAATCAAAAGAACTACAAGGGGTGCCTATTTATAAGAAAAATTCTATACCCCAAAACTCGCACCACGTGCGCAACCTATTACTTGGCGACGAAGTAAACTAAAATAAAAACCAAACAGAGAAATCTAAAGTATTCACAATGTTCTAACAATAAGCAAAATCTAAAATATGAAATCAATCCGACGAGTGGGCCATGATCATGAGATCCCATGATGGCTTTTTTGACTATCGGGCCTACTTTTTTTGAACCAAAACTTGTCTTCTACCTAGAAGACCCTCCATGGACGACATCATCGAGCCAGATCAATGGTGGGGTCCTCCTTCTGCGTACGTACGTGCGTAGGGGTGGTGGTGTGCGGGCGTGCGTGTGCACGATGTCCTCATCAAAGGAGTTTTCTAAAACTATAAAAAGAGGTTCCTAGGATTTTCTAGGAGATTATGTTGTGTGAAGAAAAGCACAAAAGGGTTTCCTAAAAGGGCTTAGGGTGTGAGAGAGAGAAAGAGAAAAGAGAGAGAGGAAGCTTGTGGAAGGGAGCCGTCGTCTCAGCGCTTCTACGTCCTCGTGATCAGTGAGATCTCTCAGTTTTCTTTTTATTCTCTTATTATTTATCCGCTCCTGCGAGAGTGAAGAAGGTTGTAACATTCTACTTCATAGTGGATTGTTGATCTGGACGAGGTCCCGTGGTTTTTACCTCTTTGAGGGTTTTCCACATAAAAATCTCTTGTGTGGTGTTTGATTGTTGCTTTGATTTATTTCATTGCATTATTATCCCATAATTCTGGTTTGTTCTGGAGGGCTTGATCCTAAGGTTTTGTGCAAGGCCCCCAACAAAGTGGTATCAGAGCGCTACGTTCATTAAACGAGTAGGATCGGTTTGGAATTATGGAAGGTGGCTCATCAAGGATGATCAGCCTCAATGGTTCTAACTGGACCATATGGAAGGCTAAGATGGAGGACTTGCTTTATTGCAAGGATCTATATTCTTCAATTTTAGGCATATCAGCAAAATTCAAGGATATGTCTGATGATGATTGGAAGAAGTTGGACCGGAAGACGGTGGGGTTTATTAGACAATGGCTGGATGATTCTGTATTCCACCATATGTCTACGGAAACCTCAGCCGCTAGCTTATGGCTGAAACTACAAGGGCTATATGAGAGGATGACAACCGGTAATAAAAATTTTCTGATAAGGCGACTTGTGAATCTCAAGTTCAAGGATGGTGGTTCTATGGTCGAGCACATGAATGAGGTCAGCAATATAGTGAACCAACTTTCCTCTATGAAGATGGTTTTGGATGATGAATTGCAGGCTTTACTATTGCTTAGTTCATTCCCTGACAGTTGGGAGACATTGGTGGTGTCTCTAAGTAACTCCGCGTCAGACGGAAAGGTATCCATGTAACAGGTTACTAGCTGTCTCTTCAATGAAGAGACAAAGAGGAAGTCTCAAGGGTCTACTCAGCAAGAGGCACTTGTAACACAGGAAGGACGGGAAGGCCGGAGATAAATCAAAAGGTAAGTCGAGTAACATAAAGGATGTTAAATACTGGAACTGTGGCAAGAAGGGCCACTACAAGCATGAATGTCGTAAGAATAAGAACGACAAGAAAGGAAAAGAAAAGGAGAAGGAAGATGAATCTGATTCTACTGCGGTTGCTTCAGATGACAACGTTGTTATTATTCTTTCCGCAGATCACGATGTATGTCTCACGGCTACGAGTCAGGACACCGACTGGGTGATTGACTCAGGAGCTTCTTTTCATACGACTCCACGCAGGGATTTCTTCACAAGCTACAAGTCAGGTGACTATGGAACCGTGAAGATGAGAAATTCTGACGTATCGAAGATCGTAGGGGTCGGTGATATTTGTGTGAAGACAGATGTGGGCTGCACATTGGTTCTGAAGGATGTGAGGCATATCCCAGACCTCCGCCTCAACTTGATGTCGACGAGAAGGTTGGATGATGATGGCTATGAAAGCCGATTTGCTGGTGGGTATTGGAAGCTCATCAAGGGTTCGTTGATAGCAGCCAAAGGAAAGAAGTGTTGCATCCTGTACAAGGCAAGTGTTAGTGTATGTAAGGGTGGGTTGAACGCAGTGAAAGATTCAACTATTAACATGTGACACAGGCGTCTAGGCCACATGAGTGAAAAAGGGCTTCAACTACTAGCGAGGAAGCGACTCCTTCCAGACGTGACAGGTATACCTCTCAAAACCTGTCTTGATTGTTTATCAGGGAAACAGCATAGAGTTTCATTCGTTAAAACTGCTTCTCATGTTAATAAAGTGCATGCATTAGATTTGGTTTATTCTGATGTCTGTGGTCCTATGAGGATAAAAACCTTGGGTGGGGCATTGTATTTTGTTACTTTTATAGATAATACATCTAAGAGGGTTTGGGCTTATGCTTTAAAATCCAAGGACGAGGTCTTTAGTGTGTTTAAGTTATTTCATGCTATGGTCGAGAGAGAGACAAGTAGATCATTGAAGTGCATCCGCATTGATAATGGTGGTGAATACATCGACAACTTTCATGAGTACTGCAAGTCCCTGGGTATACGGCATGAACAGACAGTTCCCAAGACCCCCAACATAATGGTGTAGCTGAGTGAATGAATCACACCATTGTTGAGAGAATCAGATGTATATTATCCTATGCGAAACTGCCCAAGACGTTTTAGGTAGAAACAATGCACACAGCGGTGTATCCGATAAACAGGTCTCCATCAGCCCTGTTGAATGGAGAAGTACCCGAGAAGGTGTGGACTGGACAGGATCCATCGTACAGTCATCTCAAGGTGTTTGGATGTAGGGCATCCGTTCATGTACCGAAGGACGAGAGATCCAAGCTCGATATGAAGATCAGGCAGTGTGTGTTTTTAGGGTACGGTGATGAAAAGTTCGGTTACAGATTGTGGGATCTGACTGAGAAGAAGCTTGTCAGGAGCAGAGATGTGGTTTTCTTTAAAAATCAGTGTATAGAAGACATTGGTAAGCCAGAGAAGAACCAACCTAGTTCAGGTGAGCTAGAGGACATGGATCCAGTTATTCCTCCTGTGGTGCATGATGACGGGAGAGTACAACAAGGTGCAGAGGAGAGGGAGTTCCTACAGAAGATGTACTGGGAGAGCAGCCCCCACTTGATCCACCTGTTGAGCCACAGGTGAGGAGATCATATAGGGACGGCCGTCCAAGAGGTACTCATCGCATAAGTACATTATGATGACTGATGGGGGAGAGCCAGAAGATTATTCTGAGGCCCTAACAGATAAGCATAAGGAGGAGTGGTTGAAAGCTATGCAAGAGGAGATAGAATCCTTGTATAAGAACCACACCTATGACACGGTGAAACTGCCTAAGGGCAAGAAAGCTCTAAACAACAAGTGGGTGTTCAGAAAGAAGGTTAAGCAGAAGAATTCACAGACGAGGTTCAAGGTCAGACTTGTGGTAAAAGGGTTCGGTCAGAAGAAAGGCATAGACTTCGAGGAGATATTCTCACTAGTGGTGAAGATGACATCCATACAGGTGTTTCTTGGGTTGGCAGCTAGCATGTATCTAGAGATAGAACAGTTGGACATTAAAACTACTTTCTCCATGATGACCTGGAAGAAGAGATCTACATGCACCAACCAGAGGGGTTCGAAGTCAAGGGCAATGAACATATGTTGTGTAGGCTGAGGAAGAGCTTGTATGGGCTGAAACATGCTCCACGACAATGGTACAAAAAATTCGATTCGTTTATGTTACAGCATGGGTATGACAGAATGGAGTCGGACCACTGTGCGTTCACGCGCAAGTTCTCAGATGGTGATTTCATAGTTCTGCTCTTATACGTTGATGACATGCTTATCATGGGAAAATACATCAAGAAGATCAATAGGCTGAAACAGGAGTTAGGCAAGTCTTTTGTGATGAAAGACTTGGGCCCGGCTAAACAGATCCTAGGAATGGAGATAACCCATGACAGAAGCAGTAGGAAACTTTGTCTGTCATAAGAGCGGTATATTGAGAAATTCCTAGAGCAGTTCAATATGAATGCAGCGAAGCCGGTCAGTACTCCACTGGATGGTCACTTCAGATTGAGCGACAGGCAGTGTCCCAAGACGAAGGCAGAGGTGGAAGAGATGCAGAAGATACCCTACGCATCATCTGTAGGAAGTTTGATGTATGTCATGGTGTGTACACGCCCAGACATAGCATATGTGGTTGGTGTGGTCAGCCGGTATCTTGTCAATCCTGGCAAAGAGCATTGGACAGCGGTGAAATGGATACTGCGGTATCTAAGAGGCTCATCCAGGTTGAGCCTATGCTATGGTGACGAAAAACCTGTGTTAGAGGGCTACACAAATGCAGATATTGCAGGTGACATAGACTCCAGGAAGTCTACATCGAGGTTCATGTTCACGTTTGCAGGGAGACCGGTTTCTTGGCAGAGCAAGTTGCAGAAGGTCGTAGCATTGTCGACTACAGAGGCCGAGTACATTGCAGTCACTAAGGGATGTAAAGAGATGCTTTAGATGAAGAGGTTCCTACAGGAATTTAGCCTGAAGCAGGAGGAGCACGTGGTCTATTGCGATAGTCAAAGTGCTATACACTTGAGCAAGAATCCAAGTTAGCACTCCAAGTCAAAGCACATAGAGGTTCGGTATCAACGGATCAGAGATACTTTAGAACAGAAGGTGTTACAGCTTGAGAAAGTCCACATGGATGATAATGAGTCAGACATGATGACCAAGGCTTTGTTCAAGGGCAAGTTTGAGGTTTGTAGAAACTTGGCTGGCTTGAAGAAGGTGAATTCCTCCTGAGTCGGAAAGGGGGAGATTTGATAAGATTTTTCTCCTTAGTTCAGAGGAGAGACGGTGCAGTGGTTGAAATTTCTGAGGGTTTCATCACGCTGCTCGACCGATCGTAGGTGGTCTTCGACCGGTCGTGGGAGGCGCTCGACCGGTCGTAGGTTCGAGCCCTAGCACGACTCAAAGTGCAGCGAGTTGTTGCTAATTTTCTCCGCGGTCCACGACCAGTCGTGGGTGAGCTACTACCAGTCGTAGGTGGTCTACGACCAATCGTATGTGAGCTACGACTAGTCGTAGGTAGCTAGGACTAGTCCTGAAATTTTTAGGACCAATCCTAGGTTACGCAGTTTTTGCACGAAATTGTGGATTTGAGTCCTTGCGCAACAGGGATGCGGAAATGAGTTTTCTAAAAATATAAAAAGGGGTTCCTAGAGTTTTCTAGAGGATTATGTTGTGTGAAGAAAAGCACAAGAGGGTTTCTTAAAAGGGCTTAGGGTGTGAGAGAGAGAGGAAGCTTGTAGAAGAGAGTCGTCATCTCAGCACTTCTACGTCCTCGTGATCGGTAAGATCTCTCAATTTTCTTTTTATTCTCTTATTATTTATCCGCTGCTGCGAGAGTGAAGAAGGTTGTAACGTTCTACTTCATAGTGGATTGTTGATCTAGATGAGGTCCCGTGGTTCTTACCTCTTTAAGGGTTTTCCACGTAAAAATCTCTTGTGTGGTGTGTGATTGTTGTTTTGATTTATTTCATTGCATTATTATCCCATAATTATGGTTTATTCTGGAGGGCTAGATCCTAAGGTTTTGTGCAAGGCCCCCAACAGTTTTGACAGCTCATTTTAGGACATGATCCCAAAGATGAAGCAAATCCAAATCTGAGGTGGACCGCACTACAGGAAACAGTGTTAATTGAATACCTACCATTAGAATTTTCTTGGGGCCACTGAAACGTTTATTTGACATCCAATTGATAAGGTCATACGTGTATAAAATAGTAGCACCCAATTCACTATGGTTTCACTATATTTTAAAGCTATGTATTATATGTTTCACATAAGTAAACATGGCCATAGTGTTCGTGGACTCTTAACAAAGTATTTTTGATATTACACTTGTAAAATAAAAGCTCCGCGAGTGAGTTATACTGGGGCTTAGGTAGAGTTACTAACTTAGAAAGAAAGAGACAGAGAGTGTTTTTCTTTAGCTTAAGAGAGAATTTTAAATGGATTATTTTCTTTTTAAAGACAAGATTAAGTTTTCAAAGCTTTATAATTGATACTCCAAGGGTTTTTTCTTAAAGTATCCCATGTAAGAAGATTTATTAGTAGTATTATAATGGTGGATGATTTTTCTTTTAAGCTTGGATTCAAATGGGTTTTCTTGTATTCGTGGGGAAGGTATTCCCTTCTTCTTCTTCTTCTTCTTCTTTTTTTTTTTTAAAAAAAAATAATAATAAATTTGTCCTTATTGTAGTAGATTATTTCTTTGTTGGATTGCAATGTAGTCGTTGTGCGAACGGCGTATATTTTATATTCTTGTGCGGTTTGTGATTGTATTTTTTTTTTTTTTTTTGCATTATCTTCTTTCTATTTATTATACGCAATCCTTGAATATTTTGTGTGCCATTAGAATCAAATGGTATTTAATTTTGATTGTGGGTGGCAGTTTAAGAAGCATTAAGTGGTCAGTGGCAATTTTAATTGTTATAAGTGATACCAGAGCTTCTAGGTTTGTATAGTAAATTGAAAGAGATGGATGGTAGTAGCTTTGATGTTGAGAAATTTGATGGGCAAACAAATAAAAGTTCAAGATTTACTAGTTCAATAAAGTCTACATAAAGCATTGTGACCAATGACGATTGAAATGAGATACATCTCAAAGCATTGCCAACCATCCACTTGTGTTTAGTGGATCATGTTTTGTTCAACATAATTAGCGAGAAGACCAAGGTGGGTTTATGGGAGAAGTTATAAAGGTTATATCAAATAGTCCATTACAAACCAAATTTTCTTGAAGAGAATGTGTCCTAAAGGATGAAGGATGGTACAAAAATTTTGAACCATCTAAATACATTCACTAACATTATTTGTTAGCTTAAAAGCATAAGTAGAAGAATGGAAGATAAAGTAAATGCAGTGATATTGCAATGCATGTTATCGGAGTCATATGACAACTTGGTTAGATCACTGAGTTGTATAAAAGAAGATTTACTCAGCCGAGATACGATTTGTAATGCATTACTTGCCGATGAACTTTAAGAAAAAAAAATGCATATCTAAGAAGTTCAATTAGTTTGGAAGTGGAAGCTCTTATGACAAGAGGAGTAATCCAATCGCACATATCAAGCACAATAAGAACATAATGATTTACCGTAGAAAAACCCTTTCGAGAAAAAAAATCATGACATAAGGCAATGGATAATCACTATGAAAGCAAAAATTACAGAGAGAGAGAGAGAGAGAGAGAGAGAGAGAGAGAGAGCTTACCCAATTCAAACAATCTCGAATCTTACCCTTACTATGCCCTTTCAAACCCTTAGACGAATTAGAAAGAAGTGCCTCCCAATTCTGCTTACACCCATATATATATATATATATATATATATATAGTTATAGAAGGATCTCAAGAAAAATTAGAACCAAATCTTACAAAATCACAATTTTACATAAATATGTGTGGAGTAGTTTGATGGCATTGAAAACACTTCGATGTCATCGAAACTTATACTTCGATGGCATTGAAGCCATGTCGATGGCATCAAACTAATACCTAAATTTTCAAGAGACAACATGATTTTTTGGAAATCCTCAATTGCATCGAGCTATGTTCGATTGCATTGAACATTCGTTCCGATGTCATCGAACACCCTTCGATGACATCAAAAAAATGCCCTAATAGTCCAATGACCAACTGAAGAAAATATGAAAAATCTCAATGGGATCAAGCATTGTTTGATGTCATCGAAGGCGACATTGAACAGACTATTGATGGCATTGACAGGCCTGTATCTGACTAGATTTAAGATATTAAATACAACAATCTCCACCATATATTCAATTGTCAAACATATAGGTTCTAGTCCTCTTCTCTTATCTCTGTCATGCATAATAGCTCCTTTTATGCCATTGCCAAGCCCAGAGAAGTCACACAGAACTTGAACTTCTTTGTACGAACCACCTTGGTGAGCTTGTCCGCCGTATGCACGCTAGTGTGAATTTTCTTCAACGTTACGCCTCCTTCCTTAAGTATTTGTCGGATAAAATAATAACGAACATCAATGTGTTTAATATGCGAATGATAAACAGAGTTTTAGCCAAATTTAGAGCACTCTTTCTGTCACAATTAATCGATACACCTTCTGCTGAAGCCCCAACTGATTTATCATGCCTCTCAATCAAATAATTTCTTTGAATTCTTCCGTCACTGCCACATCACTAAGGATAGATAATGATGAAGAATTCACTTCTAAGGATTTCAATCGTTTTTATAAAAATGAGGGGATAATGATGCACACTACAACAAGGCATACACCAGAGAAAAATGGTGTGACGGAACATATGAACTAGACTCTCTTAAAGAGAGCCCAAAATATGTTGAGTAATGCTGTTTGGGCAAGAAACTATGGACTGGGGCCATCAATATGATTTGTTACTTAGTAAATCGGTCCCCGTCTACAGCCATAAATTGTAAAATTTTAGAAAAATTTTAGAGTGGTCATGATGTAGACTACTCAGGGCTGTAAGTATTTTGTTGTGATGCTTACTGTTATGTACCAAATGTTGAAAGAGATAGCTAAATCTAAGGGCGAAGAAGTGTACCTTTGTGGACTATGGTGATAGTGTGAAGGGATACAAACTTTATGACCGAGTCACACGGAAGATCACGATTAGCTGTAACGTCAGGTTTGATTAGGATTCCCTATTCTGTAAGGATGAACAAAAGGAAACAGACAAGTTAGCAGCAATTGATATTGAAATAAAAAAGGATGAGACATATGTAGAAGCCGAGTTATAAGAAAAGATACATGAGTAGGTAGAGCAGTAATGTAGGATAAGATGGATTCTTTATATAAGAATGAGACGTGAGAGCTGGTGGGCATTCCCATTGAGTGTAAAACCATCAAATGTAAGTAGATCTATTGGAAGAAACATGATGGATACAAGACCAGACTGACAGTGAAAGGTTATGCACTAAAAGAGGGTGTTAACTTTAACAAGATTTTTACACCTATGGTTGAGAAGGTATCTATCAAATTTTTGTTGGAGTTGGTTACCCAATACAATCTGAAACTTGAATAAATAGATGTGAATGTTATTTTCCTACATGGGGAATTCGAAGAATAGATTTACATGAAACAATCAGATGGGTTCAAAGTATATGGGTCAGAGAATAAGGTTTGTAAGTTAATAAAGTCATTATACAACTTGAAACGACCGTCTAGTGAGTTAGCAATTTACTAGGAGTGAATTTGATTATTATATCTACTTCAGATCACTGAGTGATGAGGAATTCATTATACTGGTATTGTATATTGATTATATGCTTATTGTCATTCATAATATGTCTAACATCAACATATTAAACACTCAGTCATCGAGGACATTCGAGATGAAAGATTCGGAAGCCATAAAGAGGATTCTCGATATTAATATATACAAAGATAGGAGAGAAGCAGATTGCGGTTGTCTCAAGCAGAGTATCTTAAGAAGGTCATACTCAAGTTTTGGGATAGATAAGGCTAAAATGGTTAGCACGTCCCATGTTGCTTACTTTCGACTTTCTTTAGAGCAATGTCCTACTATAAATGAAGAAAAATAATTTACATCTCGTGTGTCCTACTCAAGAACAGTTGGCAGTTTAATATATGTCATGGTTTCTACAAAACTGGTATTTCACATTTAGTGGGTTGTGTGAGTAGATATATGTCATACCTCGGCAAGCAACATTGAGAAGTAGTAAAATGACTACTTCGATATCTACAAGGTATGAAGGACTACATCTTGACATTTAAAAAATTGGAGAAATTTATATGCTATGTGGATTATGATTATATAGGAAGCATAAACAATAGAAGGTCAACTTTCGGTTACTCATTTGTATTAGCGGGTGGAGCGATCAGTTGGATGTTAAAGCTTCAGTCTGAAGTTATTTTTTCCACAATCAAAGCTGAGTATCAGTAGTGATGGAGCTATTCAAAGAAGATGTTTGGTTAAAAGGAAGATGAATGAGTTAGGTCTTCACTAGGGGGTTGTACCTATGAATTGTGACAGCGAAAGTGCTATCAATTTAGTGAAGAACTTAGTTTACCATTATAGAATTAAATATATTGATGTTCATCGTTATTTTATTTAACATGTGCTTAAGGAAGATTGTGTTACTCTTAAGAAGATCCACATGAGCGTGAATCTGGTAGATATGCTTACGAATGTGATTCCTTCAGAGAAGTTCAAATTTTGTTCTATTTCTCTAGGATTGACAAAGATTTACTAAAGACAAAGTGTGTAAAAGAAGTGGCTATAGTGTTGAAACTATCATGGAGAAATTATAGATGTTGATAGTGTTAGGGGTTTTGACCTTGCGGAATCACACAGATCTAGATCTACGATGGTAATCCAATGGCACCAAGAACACAAGAGAACACACAGATTTAACGTGAAAAACCTTTGCGGAAAAAAACCACGGCACAAAGCGACAGATCTCCACTATGAAAGCATCAATTACAAAGAGAAAGGACTTACCCGATTCGAACAACCTCGAATCTCACCCTTGCTAAACCCTTTAGAAATCCTAAAACCCCTTTAGAAAGCTTTTGTCATACCTAGAAAAGCTCTAGGAACACCTATTTATAGTTTAGGCAACTTCCCTTTCGCATCCCGGTTCCAAAAGGACTCAAATCCGCAGTTTCGCGCAAAATCGCGGAACAAACTGCGTAACCTACGACCGGTCCTAGCTATCCTACGACTGGTCGTAGACCCCTACGACCAGTCCTAGCTTTCCTATGACCAGTCCTAGACTCCAAAAAAAAACAGCACAACTCGATGGACTTCGAGTCGTGCCAGGGCTCGAACCTACGACCGGTCGAGCACCTCCCACGACCAGTCGTGGCTCCCCCACGACCGATCGAGAAACATGAAAACTTAAAGATTGAAGGCTTCTCCTCAACAATCTCCACCAAGTCTTCATTCTTCAACCGTGTAGCTCCTTGACCTCTTCTCTTATTTCTGCATCTCATCATAGCTCAAGATCACATTGGTCAATCAGCGCCAATCAAGGATCTAATAGATACCTGCTATACCGTCGGTGTGAATATCTCTGAGAAGTCAATCCCTTCTCTTTGAGCATAATCCTTCGTACCAACCTCGCCCTTTATCTATGTTGTATCCTCCTGAAGATCCAACCGCTCTCCGGTCTACTGGAAGCTTCACCCGCTCCCATATGTCGGTCTAGTACAACGAATCCATCACATCACCCACAGTCACCTTTCACTTTTCAACAACAGGCTCACCTAGAGCCATCTGAATAGAAGATGAATATCTTGCAATATTGGAGTTGTCCATGTACCTCGCCGATGTCCTGCGATCATGCCGTGTGATTCTTCACACAGGTGGCTGCTCCACCTACTCTGTATCCCTATCCGCGTCTCAGCCTTCCTACCCTTCCCACTCATATGACCATGCCCAACATGTCACACATGTGCAGAGGTGGAATCCACTACATCCACCGTAGCTCCACCTTTAGAAGTGCTCCCGATCAACTTGTATAAGTTACCGAGTCGTTGCGCTTTCATGATTACCCGTGCCCCCTTAGATACTTTAAGAGCACCATCAATACCTGTGTACTTGCATCCTTTTGCCTCAAGTACACCAAGAGAAATCAGATTCTGCTTCAAATCAGGAACGTGCCTCACATCTGTCAAGGTACGCTCCACCCCATTAAACATCCTGATGCGCACAGAACCAACAGCCACAACATTACAGGCAATGTCATTACCCATAAATACCTGTCCACCATCGCACTTCCTGTAGTTGGTAAACCAACTCCGATGAGGAGTCATGTGAAAAGATGCCCCTGTGTCTAGCATCCACTCGTCCTTACGATCATCATATGACCGTCTGAGCGAAAACACAGATAAAACATCACCATCACATTTACTTGTTCCATCTGACGTGGCAACATTAGCCTCCCTACATGAAGCCTTAGAATCTTCCCTCTTCGAATTAGGATTTTCACAATCCTTCTTCACATGTCCTTCCTTCCCACAATTTCAGCACTTTACCTTTCCTTTGCCCCTGCCCCTGGATTTAGATCTAGAACCAAAAGAACCTGTACCTTGTCCAGAATTCCTACCCATTGTAAACAGTGCATCAGAAGACGTCCCCATGTCGCTGTTCAGTTGTCTCATAGCCTTCCCTTGAAGGGCTGAGATAACAGTATCGACACTCAGGATTTTTTATTCATGCTGCACATAGTGTCCTTGAGTGCCTCATAGGACGCCGGGAGAGAATTCAGCAACATACATGCTTGTTCTTCATCTTTCATCACTTCCTCCATATCCAGCAATTTGCAAACCAATTTATTAAAGTTGCTGATGTGAGCCTTCAGATCTCCACCCTCTGCCATCTTGAAGTTATACCACTACCGCTTCAGGTGTAGGCGATTTTCGGAGGATTTCTTCGCATAGACATCCTCTAACTTCGCCCATAACTTAGCCGCAGTTTTCTCCCTCATGAAATTGTAGAGAACCTCATCCGTGAGATATAAACGGATCGATGATAAACCTTCTTATTAAGAGTATTCCATTCTTCATAAGTCATAGTAGACTTTCGCTCCTCAAGAGCACCATCTTCGCCTTGCTTGGTTAACAGGCTAATCATCTTAACCTTCCATACCTCAAAATTATTTTTTCCTGAATACTTCTCAAACTCATACCTAGCACTCCCCATTATTACTAATCCCTCAGATTCAGATCTGTGCCCCAACTTTAGCTCTGATACCACTTGTTGGGGGTTTTACCCTGCGGAATCACACAGATCTAGATCTAGGATGGTAATCCAATGGCACCAAGCACACAAGAGAACACACAGATTTAACGTGGAAAACCCTTGCGGGAAAAAATCACGGCACAAAGCGACAGATCTCCACTATGAAAGCATCAATTACAAAGAGAAAGGACTTACCCGATTCGAACAACCTCGAATCTCACCCTTACTACACCCTTTAGAAACCCTAGAACCCCTTTAGAAAGCTTTTTTCATACCTAGAAAAGCCCTAGGAACACTTATTTATAGTTTAGACAACTTTCCTTTCGCATCCCGGTTGCGAAAGGATTCAAATCCGCAGTTTCGTACAAAATCGTGGAACAAACTATGTAACCTACGACCGGTCCTAGCTATCCTACGACTGGTCGTAGACCCCTACGACCAGTCCTAGCTTTCCTACGACCAGTATTAGACCCCGAAAAAAAACAGCACAACTCGCTGGACATCGAGTCGTGCCAGGGCTCGAAGCCACGACCTGTCGAGCACCTCCCACGACCGGTCGTGGCTCCCCCACGACCGGTCAAGCAGCATGAAAACTTGAAGATTGAAGGCTTCTCCTCAACAGATAGCAGCTTGAAGCAATGTAGCACGAAGATTGAATCCACTATGGAGATTGTTGAAATCAATGTCTCCAATCTATGCCAGGATAGGAGATTTTGATCAATCGATAGTCTGATTCAATCGATTAATAATAACCTGAATATATGAGTTTGCTCATTGGATAGTTTTTTATAGTTTCGATCGACCGACCATCTGAATTCGATCGATGGAAAAATTTTGAAAAAATCAATATAATTCTCTAGACACTTTTAAACATGTTCAATTAATTAAACATGAAGGCTCGATTGATCGAGGGTTGCTTGATCGAGGGTTGCTTAATCAATCGATGGTTAGATCGACAATATGCGTGGCTTTACATAATTACGCAATTTATTTCCTATTCCGAAAGTAATACTATATATATAGTTATAATGCGGAATTATGGTATTCTTAACTAAACGAAGACTTACTCTAAATGAGAGTTAGGATTTTGAAATTGATTTTTCTTATAGGTAAGTCGTTTTTATCTTTTATAATTCATTTTCACAGTGTTTTGTGGCATAATTTTTTTCCACAAGAATTTTTCTATGTAAATTTATATGTTCTCTGTAATTATTTTATCTGTGTTTATCTTTTGTCCGTGTAATTCAAATTCAAGATTTGCTTCCGTGGCTCCAACAATACCAAATTACGCTACTCGCGTGTTCTGCTCAGTGTTGCATGATGTGCACAACATTGCAGGACAGCACATGTGATGCATGAATTTGGGTGCATCGGAACAGCCCCTAAAAGTAGAGAAAAGACACTCCTTTATGCAGACAACCTAACCACCTAACACAATGCAAAAAGCTCTAGGCCACATGCTTCCCGCATCTCATTTGCCTTTATTGGTGGGTGGGGTGGGATTTAACCAACCATCCCATCCACTTTTGGCCCGCATTCAAGAGCTTTCAAAAACTAATATAATATGAATACGCGTGCGAGGATAATCATCATACACTCCACTGCACACAGCTTATACATACCTCAGTTTGTACTGTTCAAATAGTCAGTAGCATTGTAGGTGAAGCCCACCCAAAAACCACATTGGAAGAACAGTCCTGGCCATTGGTAAAATGAAATTTTTGTTCAATTTGGATCATTATAAAAAATTTCCAACCATTCGTATAATGACCAGCACCAGATAGTATCATTCATTTTTTATTTTTTTTAATTTTATTTTTTTGGTATATAACTAACTGATGGCTAATATGGATTAGGATTTGGATGGTATAGATTGAGGTGAATGTATGCCATGCATACAATTAATAAAATGGTTGTGTACGTTTATAGCATTGAACTACCGACAGAATCAGAAAACTCTCCTCTTGGGAGTCATTTGGCAGGTGCCAGATTTTGCTGTTTGGATAAGCTTATTTTATGACGATTAAAGATGGAGTGACCGCAGATGTATAATAGTGTTTGCCAATGACACTACACATCCACATGTAGATAATGCAAAGCACTTAATATTAAATGCTTTCTTACATCATCCATTGTGTGAGAGATGAGTGCAACTTTCTTATTGAGCTCCCTTTCATTGTTGATTTAGCAAATTAGACGGCTGGAATTGTCTTGCAATCATTATATATGTACAATTTTCCTGGTGCATGTGTATCAATCATCATACTCCAACAATCCACCTTAATCCCATTCCCTTGGCAAATTCATCAGAAATAGCTTCTTCCTGGTTGAGTTGTGGGTGCCACCGTTGGAAATGTTCACTGGATGCATTGCTCTAGTTTGCCACTTATCCCAAAAATCAGGGCATTTTAAAAATCAGGTGGGTGAAATCGTAAGAGGCAACGTAAAATCTTGCTTAAAACATCTAAACTCAACACATATACACCATAATAAGCTGCCAACGCAACTAATGGTGGGCATTCCCTTCCAAAATGCATCCTATGATGGGGCTCACCTGAGTTTTGTGATGAAAATGATTTTTGACTTATAAGGTAAACATTAGGCAAGGTATGTGAAGAAAATAGGTAAAGAAAGTGTTGGAAAATTTATACAGATTAATGTAGTTTCTGTATAATATGGAAACCGAAAATAATATGGACAGGCTGAAGCACGTCTGAAAACGCTGTCCTTAAAGCGTTATTTGCCCCAACTCAAGTAAATTGAGTATGCTGATAGGTTACAGGCAAATTGCTTCTAGGATACGACGAGCCTGGTGTGGGTCTGCGTTCAGCAAACACGAAGGCCCACCAAATGGAACTCAATTTCACTATTTCTGGCAGTATTACAATATAAAGGAAAATCCCAAAAATAAGAAAAGAAGAAAATAGAAAAGTGGTTTGCTCGATTAAGTTCTAATCTTCAGCCTGCTGGTTCGGTTGAACCGTCCTAGACCACACCGCTGGTCTGTTCTTCAAGCTAAGGTTGACACCTTGCTGTATTGCTGAATAACACTTAGAATATATGAGTGGAGAGGCTGTTTTTCTAGAATTCGTATGGAGTTGCTGGAGTGAGTTGAGATTGTTTTGAAACCTATCCAGGCCCTCCTTTTATAGGCTATGGTGGCTGGGGGTTATGGTCCAGGGAAATAAATCCCATAACCGTTTTCTGGCTGTTGAGAAAACTAGCCGTTTTATGGCCGTTTTCTGACTGTTGTGCATGGGCCATTACGCTGCTGCATGCTGACCGTTGTGAGACAGCAGCTAGCCGTTTTATAGCTGTTGGGGCTAGCCATGCAGCAGTTTCAGCTGGACCCTGCACTTATTGCATAGCTGTTACAGAATTTCTGCAACAGCTCTTTTTCAGCCCTCTATATATTCTAAGGGACTCTCATTCAGTCCTTTAGATTTTCGTCCAACCAACCATCTGCCTTAGCCACTAGTCGCACCGCGACTCGCACACGTCTCGCTCCGGTTCGTGAAGGGAGCGACCCTCTGCGACACGATGCGCACGTGCGAAGTGCAAAGTGCGCCACTAGCGCCTCTACAGCCACACTGCCTCACATGCCCACGCCCTCGCACCGAGCCCGAGACCGTGACCGTGACCGAGACCGAGCCCGAGCCCGAGCCCGAGCGCGAGCGCGTGCGCGGTGTTCCAGTGCTTCGCACTGGAACACGCAAGTCCCATGGTCCACGGACTAGGTAGGCAAATATTATGGTACTCCACTATTATCATTTAAACCACTTTTCTTTCTCTTCTCTTTCCCATGTGGGACTATTCCCAAAGCCCCAAAAGTTTTTCAAAAAACAACTTTTTATTATTAAAATATTTTTTATTAAAATCAATATTTTACAACAATCCCCCACTTGATTTTTTATAAAAATATTTTCTCGGTTAAACATACTGCCAGAATAATTAGCTTATATGCATAAAGAAAGATATCTTTCGATTTTAATCTTCCCTTAGTGTAAGTATCTCAAAACTCTATCGAAATGACTGGTAGCCGCAGCTTTGAACCAGTTATTTCTAGATAACAGAGTTGGAGAAACCACACACATATTCGCTATGTGTTGTTAGAGTTCCCACAATCTTGCTCAGCACAATTAATGGTCATGTGCTTATCCTAATTCGTGAACGATCCCGAGAGAAAACTCTTAACTCTCATGAGAGACGGCACCATCTCTACGTTCATATAGGTGAAATCCTTTCAGTGTCTCCGTTACTATAAGACACTTGTCCAAAAGACTGGAATTCATTAAGAGTTCTAAGACTCAACCCTCTTTCGTAACGCTCAGCACTTATCTATTATGGATGAGGTTATATAATTTAGTGCTGAAAACTTTTCACTTATCAGTGACTTTTTCTTACCCATTAAACCCAAGATTAGAGATTTTCTGATTTTAGGTTGGGTTACCATCACTGGTGGAACTTTGGTTGAAGAGTTTCAACCCCATCCCTCTAGATGTAGCCTTTACTACCTCTCTCGGTAGAGGTTTAGTGAAAGGATCTGCCAGGTTATTGCTTGATTTCACATATGAAATAGCAATGATTCCATCTTGAATCAATTGTCTGACATAATCATATCGAAGACTAATATGTCTAGACTTACCATTATAAGTACCGCTATAGGCTCTAGCTAATGTGGCTTCACTATCACAATGTAGTGATACAGCCGATATAGGCTTTACACAAAAAGGAATTTCTAATAGAAGATCCCTTAGCCACTCAGCCTCTTTGCCTGTTGCAGCTAGGGCTATAAATTCAGACTCCATAGTCGAGTGCGTTATGCAAGTCTGTTTCTTGGATCCCCAAGATACAGCAGCACCTCCTAGGGTGAATACCCACCCTGTAGTAGACTTATTGTCCCCTACACTCGATATCCAGCTCGCATCGGTATATCCTTCCAATACGGCAGGAAACTCTGAATAAAATAGTCCTAAGTCTTTGGTTGCTTTTAAGTAACCAAGGACTCTACTGATTGCATTCCAGTGTTCATTACTGGGGTTACTAGTAAACCTACTAAGTTTACTCATAGCATATGCGATATCAGGTCTAGTGCATTGCATAGCATACATAAGACTTCCTATAGCACTCGCATATTCTAATTGTGCAACTGTTCTTCCAGTATTTTCTTTTAGTTTGATACTTGGATCAAATGGGGTTTTTGCTTCCTTTATATTTAGATGGTTAAACTTGTTTAGTATCTTCTCAATATAATGAGATTGACACAAAGCATAACCCCCACAATATTTTTTAACTTTGACACCTAAGATGGTATCAACTTGTCCAAGATCCTTCATTTTAAATATGGAAGAAAGAAACTTCTTTGTTTCAGTCACACCTTCCATTTTATTACTTATTATTAACATATCATCAACATATAGACAGATAATAATGATATAACTACCATCTTTTTTAGAATATATGCATTTATCAGCTACATTATGCATGAAACCATGAGATAGTATTTTGGAATCAAACTTCTCATGCCATTGTTTAGGTGCTTGTTTTAATCCATACAACGATTTGACTAATCTACATACTTTGTTTTCATTTCCTGGTAGAACGAAACCTTCAGATTGTTCCATGTATACCTCCTCATTGAGGTCACCGTTCAGGAAAGTAGTCTTTACATCCATTTGGTGGATGTGAAGATGATGTATGGAAGCTAGCGCAAATAATATCCTAATGGATGTTATCCTAGCTACAGGTGAGTATGTGTCAAAGTAGTCTATCCGTTCTTTTTATCTAAAACCCTTAGCTACTAGTCGAGCTTTAAAGGTTTGGATAGTCTCATCAGTGTGATATTTCTTCCTAAATACCCATTTGCAACCTATGGGTCTAGAACCTGGAGGTAAGTTTACTAGTTCCCATGTTTGATTTGATAGTATAGATTCCATTTCATCATTTATAGCTTCTTTCCAAAAAGCTGAGTCTTTAGAAGATACAGCTTCTTTATATGTTTTAGGATCATCTTCTATAGTCATTACTATAGGTATTTGTCTTATAACATTTTCTCTATCTGCTTCTACCAGATGGAAAATGATGCGTTGTGAGTCTATGTAGTCATCTCCAAAACTCTTCTCTGTTCTAGTTCTTTGACTCCTACGAGGTTCAGTGGGAGCTTCCATTATATGTGGAGCTGTGCTATTTGGTTCTCTATTAGGAGTTTGAATTTCATTATCCTTTGACTCCAAGGATAGTGAGTTCTCAAAGAATTCAACGTCTCTTGATTCTATAATTGTATTAGACTCCATGTCTAGAAGTCTATAAGCTTTACTATTTTGTGCATACCCTACGAAGGTGCACTTAATAGCTCTTAGTCCTAACTTGGTTCTTTTTGGGTCAGGGGTTCTGCAGTATGCAAGACACCCCCACACTTTAAGATATTCTAGGTTAGGTTTTCTACCTCTCCATGTTTCATATGGAGATACTTTATATTTTTTAGACGGAAGTCTGTTTATTATATGGCATGCTGCAAGCAGTGCCTCACCCCACAGATTTAGTGGCAACTTTGCTTTTATTAGCATTGAGTTGACCATTTCTACTAATGTTCTATTCTTCCTTTCAGCTATTCCGTTTTGTTGAGGTGTGTATGGAGCTGTACATTGATGTACCAGTCCATGTTCTTCACAGAAGTAATTGAATTCATTCGAGAAGTATTCTCCTCCTCGATCGCTACGGAGAATTTTTATCTTCTTACTTAGTTGATTCTCTACTTCTGCTTTATATATCTTAAACATGTTCAATGCTTCATCTTTGCTCTTTAATAGATAAACATACACATATCTAGAGCAATCATCTATAAAGGTTATGAAGTACCGTTTACCTCCACGAGTAAGAATGTCGTTTAACTCACAGATATCACTGTGCACAAGATCCAAAATTTGAGACGATCTTTCAACACTTGGAAAAGGTTTTTTTGTCATTTTGGATCGTATGCACACTTCACATTTATCAGTTTTATTATCTGTGTATGAGATTAAACCATTCTTAGCCATGAACTTCAAAGTACTATACCCTATATGGGCTAGTCTATCATGCCACAATCCAGCAGATTCAACCATATACGCAGAAGTGCTACTTTCATTCAGAGAAAACTTAACCATCCCGTTACAAGCATATCCCTTTCCAACAAAATTTTCATTCTTGGATAGAATCATTTTTCCTGACTCGTATACCACCCTTATACCTAGTTTTCCCAGAAGATCTACAGAAACTAAGTTTCGCCTCATGTCTGGGACGTGCAGTACATTAGTCAGAATCACTTTCTTTCCAGAAGTGAATATCAGTTCGACAGTTCCTTTGTCGACGACCTTCGATCGGACTTCATTACCCATTTGGACTTCTTGACCATCGGTCAATTTCTCATAGGTTTTGAAGGCTGATTTGTCGTAGCACACATGTACTGTAGCGGCAGTATCATACCACCAGCCTGGAACTTTGCCTTGGATGGTATTCACTTCAGTGATCATAGCCACGATATCGCCTTCTTCTACTGCACTTGCCTCTTTTTTAGATTTGTGATATCGGCATACTCGAGTATAGTGTCCGATTTTTCCACAGACATGGCATGGGCCTTTGAACTTTCCGTTCTTCTTTTGGGCGTTTTTCTTGAATTTCCCTTTATTGGGTTTTAGGGAATCATCTTTCTCGGGATTCTTGTTATTGGTGTTTTCTACTGCATGTACCTTGGACGAGGCATTCCCGTTATCATTCTTTTTATCGCGGTTATGGGATTCTTCCTCAATCCTTAGGTGTTTCTGGATTTGTTCCAGTGTGTAGTCCTCGGTTTTATGCAGCAACTTCTTTCTATGGTCTTTCCACATTGGTGGCAATTTAGCGATTATAGCCCCAACTTGGAATGATTCAGGAAGATCGATTTTGATCGCTTTGATTTTGTTTACTATTAGCTGCAGTTCTTGGATTTGGGGCAGCAGCGGTTTATTATCTACCATGCTGAAGTCAAAATACCTGGCGATGAGAAATTTGTTGGTCCCTTCTTCTTCAGCCTTGTACTTGAATTCCAGTGCGGCCCAGATCTCCTTTGCTGATGATGTCTGTTGGTACAGATCGTACAGGCGGTCGGAGAGTGCGTTCAGAATGTGTCCACGACACAATAGTTCGTCTTCGGCTCTTTTAGCACGGGCAGCCACTTGCTCAGGTGTGTCTTTGTCGGTTGTTTCAGGCAATGCTTGCAGATTTTCAGCGCCGTCAGGAGAAATTTCAGCTTGTCTTGCCATCTTGTAAAATTGGTTCCATCGAACCGATCAAGACGTATCAAGTCCTGATTCATCAACTTAATAGATGAAACGCTATCGGCTTCCATTTTAGAAATAACGCTTTAAGTTTGTTGGAAAATTTATACAGATTAATGTAGTTTCTGTATAATATGGAAACCGAAAATAATATGGACAGGCTGAAGCACGTCTGAAAACGCTGTCCTTAAAGCGTTATTTGCCCCAACTCAAATAAATTGAGTATGCTGATAGGTTACAGGCAAATTACTTCTAGGATACGACGAGCCTGGTGTGGGTCTGCGTTCAGCAAACACGAAGGCCCACCAAATGGAACTCAATTTCACTATTTCTGGCAGTATTACAATATAAAGGAAAATCTCAAAAATAAGAAAAGAAGAAAATAGAAAAGTGGTTTGCTCGATTAAGTTCTAATCTTCAGCCTGCTGGTTCGGTTGAACCGTCCTAGACCACACCGCTGGTCTGTTCTTCAAGCTAAGGTTGACACCTTGCTGTATTGCTGAATAACACTTAGAATATATGAGTGGAGAGGCTGTTTTTCTAGAATTCGTATGGAGTTGCTGGAGTGAGTTGAGATTGTTTTGAAACCTATCCAGGCCCTCCTTTTATAGGCTATGGTGGCTGGGGGTTATGGTCCAGGGAAATAAATCCCATGACCGTTTTCTGGCTGTTGAGAAAACTAGCCGTTTTATGGCCGTTTTCTGACTGTTGTGCATGGGCCATTAAGCTGCTGCATGCTGACCGTTGTGAGACAGCAGCTAGCCGTTTTATAGCTGTTGGGGCTAGCCATGCAGCAGTTTCAGCTGGACCCTGCACTTATTGCACAGCTGTTACAGAATTTCTGCAACAGCTCTTTTTCAGCCCTCTATATATTCTAAGGGACTCTCATTCAGTCCTTTAGATTTTCGTCCAACCAACCATCTGCCTTAGCCACTAGTCGCACACGTCTCGCTCCGGTTCGCGACCCTCTGCGACACGATGCGCACGTGCGAAGTGCAAAGTGCGCCACTAGCGCCTCTACAGCCACACTGCCTCACATGCCCACGCCCTCGCACCGAGCCCGAGACCGAGCCCGAGCGCGAGCGCGTGCGCATGCGCGGTGTTCCAGTGCTTCGCACTGGAACACGCAAGTCCCATGGTCCACGAACTAGGTAGGCAAATATTATGGTACTCCACTATTATCATTTAAACCACTTTTCTTTCTCTTCTCTTTCCCATGTGGGACTATTCCCAAAGCCCCAAAAGTTTTTCAAAAAATAACTTTTTATTATTAAAATATTTTTTATTAAAATCAATATTTTACAACAGAAAGAATTCCAATTTTTTTTCTTATCATTTACTCTGATAGACGTTACATGTACAAGTACCCCGAGCAGTCGTATCTAATATAACTATTACAAAAGATGACAAAAAAATAGTCCTATATGTGTGTGTGTGTGTGTGTGTGGGTGGGGGGGGGGGGGGGGGGAGCTCATGGAACTCTTCATGAGGTCGAGCTGTGTGGGCCCCACCATGATGTATGTCGAACATCTACCCCATCAGTCAGATGCCCCATTCCATAGTGGGCCTAAGGCTTCAAAATCGAGTCAGTTTGTAACTTTTGTGTGTCACGCCACATACAAAAGTTGAGAGGCCCACACAGCTCAACCTCGTGGGGAGTTCCCATGAGTGTATATATATATATATATATATATATATAGAGATAGAGAGAGAGAGAGAGAGAGAGAGAGAGAGAGAGAGAGAGAGAGAGAGAGAGAGAGAGAGAGAGAGAGAGAGAGAGAGAGAGAGTAATGCTCACACAACTAGCTATGCATTTAATAAGAAAATTTCCTCTTTTATATAATACATGTGATTACATTGAGGGATTTTAGAATGCTTGTCATAGTAATGTAAAGTGACACACGTGTCAAAGGTCCAGACCATTTATTAGTTAAGATTTGTTAAAGAGAAATTAGGTAAGAAAAACTAAGAAACTACACTCATAAGGAAAGTACAAGTGAAAGCATGTATGCATGTTAAATCTGGATGGTCGGACTGTTTTATTATCAACCAACACCTTTCGTAAGTATTTGGCATGATTGAAGATCCTAGAATTCTTTTCTGCCACTGGCATGTTTGACGTGTAATCTATCTAATGCATGAATCTGATTTTGAGTTGAATAGTCCAAATATATAATAGCATACAGCCCATCCTACATTTACTCTCTCTTCCCACGTCTCCTCTTCCCAAATCTTACTTCAAAGTTTGCATGACCTTCCCAAGGGGAATGGGGCATTGTTTTTGCATACCTAGAAGGAAAGAATACATATGGAGTAGATCCATCCCGTCTATCATGTGGGCCACGTCATATATACAGCCTACTGGCTTATATATATATATATATATATATATATATATATATATATATATATATATGTGTGTGTGTGTGTGTGTGTGTGTGTGTGTATGTGTGTGTGTGTGTGATGCTTGTAATGGACCGACCTATTAGACAGGTTGGATGTCATATTTACATAAAAGGGTGGATGATATGTGCTGGCTGTGCTGGCTGGGCATTGCATTAGACGGTACTCTTAACTCGGACTTTTATTGGAAAAAAGAATTTCAGCCAATGCTCTATTTTGATTTTTTAGGGGGCTCACCTTGATGTGTATGTGTGATCCACTCCAATCATTAGATGTGTAATCTTATGCCGAGTACAAAATCAATCCCACCTGTGATTCACGTGGACCACACCGTGGAAAACAATTGGAACAGAGATGTCCACCCTTGATTTTTACAGGCTCACCATAGAGATTATATCAAATCCACTCCAATCATTAGATGCCATACTAAAACTTAGGCCTATGACCCAAACTTCAAGTCCATCTATCTTTCAAGTAGGCCACACAAAAGTAAATAGTTTGGAGGGTAAGCTTTTCTTTATCAACTATTTCCATCTGTGTGGTCCACCTAAAATAAGGATGCACCTGATTTTTGAACCTTAGCTGTAAGGTGAGGTCACCCACATGATGTTCAGGGTAGATTTAAAATTAACACCATGGTGGGCTGACCCGAACGGGCCGCTCTTTTGCAAAGTTAGTTTAAATCACTTCTCTACCCGCGTTATAAGGATTAATTACCAAAATGACACCACTTCGCTTCTCTGCCGACCGTTAGGAGCATTAATTATCATCTTAAATTACGCTAAGCGGTAGTGTGTTGGGAACAGGTACCACATGGACTCCCACATCTGATTTTCCATGGGCCTACGCTGACATGTACGTGAGATCTACTCTGACCATTATATGTATAATCCAGTTATACACATAAAGACAAGAAATTAGGCTAACCCATGATTCAGTTGGGCCACACCAATGGAGGAGGGAGACATCCACCCTCAATTTTTACGAGGCCCATCATGAAGAAACTGTGAAATTCATTCCATCCATTAGATGTCACAGCAAAACTAAGCTTGAGTTACCGTGAAATTCATTCCATCCATTAGATGTCACACCAAAACTAAGCTTGAGTTCCAAAATTCAAGTCCATACATGATTCATGTGAGGCACTCCGAAGGAAATAGTTTAGTGGGTGAACCTTTCCATGTACAATGTTTCCAATCGTGTGGTTGACTTGAACTAAGGATGGTGATGAAATTTGAGATCTTGATCTGATATGGGGTGATATACTTGATGGTCAGGGTTGATTTTACATTAACACAACTATGGGGCCCACCCAAGCCATGCCCCCTTTTCCATGCCAAAATGATATTAGTGCGCGGTGGAAACATTTACTTTCATTAATTTAGAGGGATTGCTTTTATTAAATGCATGGCTAGTTGGACGAAAATGGAATGTCCAACTAGTTGTGTGTGAGCACTATATATATATATATATATATATATATATATATATATATATATATATATATATATATATATATATATATATATATGTGGTGTGCATTTCATGCATGATTTCCTTCTATGTGATTATGAGAGGCATGTTGTAACATCTCTTATCAAAATAGCTTAACTCTATCTTTTTCTAGCATAATGCAGTAGTTAACATTATTAAAATAGGTGGAAATTGCTGCTATATGTTAACTATGCTACAATAATGATGTATCAAAATACCAAAATCAAAGTTGTGCAATCAAATCAAAGAATATTTACACTGGGGGTTAGTTTGAGAGCTTGTAAATGGAGGTAAATTAAATCTATTTCACAATTACACTCAAATCAAGTATAAATGAAATCCACGGTTGTGTTTGGTAGCCTGTAAATAAAATGTACTTGAATCCAAATATTTTATTTGAATGGGAGTATATGGGAGGAATTGAAATGCATTGACATTTTTTAATATATTATCCATAGGAGCATATGTGATATCCTAAATCAGATTTAATATTATGAAATAGTGTACAAATGTGGTATGTGACTGAATGATTGTAATAAGCCAATTAAAATATATAATTTGGCAAAAAATGAGAAAATTTCAAGCCTCGGGTGGGCCACAAACATAAGGATCACAAACAAATAACTTGCTAATGTTTTTTAATCATCCATTTAGATGGCCAACATTTAGATAGTTTGGATTATTCTATTGGTGTGATTTTAGTGATGCAATTGATAATTAGATTGCTTTAAAGTATCATTAGTGTGCTACGTGTAAGGTTAATTAGGAGCACAACGACACCTTTGTTTACTTGTCCGAGTCTTTAAGGGAGCTACAAAAAACATTTAAGAACAATTACTCTCAAAACTCTCCTCTTGCTCAAGATTTCAAATCAACCTCATTTGCTCATAATTCATTTACTCTCATTTTTATCTACTGACATTTATTCCCATATAGATGACCTCTAATAATGCTAACCAAAGCATAACATAAGAACCGAGGTTTAAATGGGCTATAAAAAGATTTTATTTATATACTTTAGCAATGTGATAATTGGTACGAAGGAATAAAGGAATTGCACATTGTAGACACCCCAACTGAAAACAAGGTGAAAACTACTTAAATTTAGCCAAGCTTCAATAAAAATCCTCTGTAAGACTCAACACCCATCGATGGACTATGCAAGTTGGGCGGGATGCGTTTCGGGTAGGTCCCAGGAATAACTAATAGATCAGATTGGCAGATTAGAAAACCAACCAAATCGTTAGGACTAGGCTTGTACACGGACCGAGTTAGTTTGGTTAGCTCGCTCAACTTGACTCGAAAAGGCTCAATTCAACTTGGTTTGAAACTAAGTTCAAGCTGAGTCGAGCCAAATTTTTAAGCTCAAAAAAATTTCAAACCGAGTTCGAGCTTTCCCGAGCTCGACTCAACTTGGATCGAACCAATTCGGTGACTCGGTTACTTTGATATTGATGTTGCTTACCAAGTGTTTGATGAAATGACTCAACGAATTGTGGTTGGTGGCAAGGAAGGTATGTATATGAAACAAATACCCTTTTGTTTTCTTAATTTTTATGTTGCTTAGAAGGTGTTTGATAAAATACCTGTAAAATCACTGCTATTATTTTGCATATAGTGAGATTTTGAAGGTGTAGTCCATGTGTTTGTGAAAATGCTGCAAAGGTGAACTCGACTCGATTTTGGCTTGAACTCAGCTCGAACTGGCCCGATCTGTTGACCGAACCACGGCGAGCTGGCCATCTAGGCTCGAGGATGGAGTCGAGCCGAGTTCGAGCTGGGGTCAGCAAGTGGCCAAGCCGAGTTGAACTATGCCTAGCACAACTTTGTTTGACTTGTGTACACCTCTAGTAAGGACCCTCTGTATGCTTGAAACATGCATCAATCTAATGAAACCATATAGGGTCTTAACAATTCAATTGGATGGCTAAAAAAGGTCATCGATGTGACCTTGAGATAATTTATGAGTCAGATTGATGGGCCCACAACCTATTTAAATCAAATGTTGACCAATTGTTTGAAGAATATAATAATTACAAATTAGCACAGTTTTTATCAAGTCACATTTACAATGTTTCAACAATACCAAAGATCCATGAAGTTGAGTCGAAAGGGTCCCCACCACCTTCCAGAGATAACCAGTGGACTCGATCAAATGACACCCAAGTTCAAAAAAAAAAGAAAATTGACCCCTAAAGCAAAGCACAAATGATGTAGATCTTTTAGGGATAATCCAAGGTAGAGCACGTGTTGATCTTTTAGGGATAACCTAACGTAGAGCGTATGTGCTAATCTTTTTGGCACCCAAAGTAAAGCATCTTTGATTTCAATCGCAATTTAATAAATTGTAAATGATGTACATGTAACCCATAATCATCAATGATAATAAATTCACCATCACTACACATAAGTTTCATAAATCTAAAAAAAAAAAAATTCAAAATTGAGAAAATCACCCACGAGATTTCTCCTAAACAAGTTTGAACTCGATTGGACTTGGTGTGACTCAATTGTGACTTAGTTGCAATAAGGAACGAAGTGTAGTTTCTCCCACCGAATTTCTAGCCATTGTCAAGGAGTTTTTAGTGTTATTGGACCTAACTCAACTTGAATTAAGCCCTAACTCGATCAAACCCAAGTAGTTGACTTGGCTCAATTTTCTTCTTTCTCTCCTTCTTTCCTTGTCTTTATTTCTCCTTTTATTCTTATTTCCTTTTCTTTCTCTTCTTTCTTTCCTCCCATTACGTCTAAAAAGGACTTGAACTTGAATTGACTATGTTTGACTCAGTGAGCCGAACTTAATTATTCTCTCTCTCTCTCTCTCTCTCTCTCTCTCACTCACTCACTCACTCAGTTGTTGCGTTGTGATCCATTTTTATCATGTCAAGATAATTTTTAACCTCTTTCAGATGTCGAAAATCCAAATTGTAGGACTTGCATTAGGTTAACACATGAAGACTTCCAGCGACATGTTTCTTCTATTGGATCTATTTTACTGCTAACTCTACACTCGGTTTCCGATCTTGGTTTACAACTAATGATTATATATTGATGTAGAGCAGGCTGAAGACACTTTCATGCCCAGGATGGATCAAAGAAGGTCCGATTAGAGATAGAAATCATTAAGACCGTCATAACCATAAAACAGGCATATCTCGCAAACCAGAATGAGTTACTCGACAAACCATATATGATTTTGGGGTAGGACGAGGTACTTTAGCCAACCAAACTAACTACTTTGGGTTATCCATGCCGAATTTGCAAGATTCCATCTTATTGACGGTCAAATTCCATGTTTAGTTCCAGTTTTACTATAAATAGTAAGTTTTAGTTTGATTATAACTCTTCATCCGTTGGGCTTTAGGAGTTGTGTCCAACATGAAAAGTACTTAAAATAATTATGAGAATAATGTGGTTAAGTCACATATGAAACTTACTATAAAAAGTAAATTTACTATTTATCGTACGTTGTGAATTTATACGAGTTTCAGTTTTAGTTTGCTTCTGATTTCTTTCCTATTGCTTGGTATCCCTATTTAAAGGGTCATGAACTTGTTTATTTGATTAATTAATTAAAATTTGAATTTATTTTTATTTTCTTGCTTTCTTTCCTCGTGGATTCAAGAAGTCTCTGTGAGGAGTCTAGAGAAGCTCCGTGGATTCGGAGTAGTTGTCCTTGAGGAATATGGTGCTCGACCTCATCACGTTCATTGTAAGACCCTTATCCTAGATCGTACCATTCTATAGACTCCTATGATCCTCCTTGTCGAATTCCAGAGACCCATGATTTGTAATTGACATTTACGCACGACCTTGAATTGCATCCTGTCGATCTAAGTTGGCTCGACCCGATACTTGTATCATTGTAAACACACCGTCACCGCGGTTCCAACGCTGCGTCTCACGCGCCGATGTGATACCCAGACCAGGAGATGTGGGCTCGCGTTTATCTCGAAGAAACGCCGCGCATTTGCAATTCCAAGAGAATATCTACCCTAAACATCATATCAATCCATCAATCAAAGTCAAGTACACATCCTATCATAAGTACAAGAAACCCATCCCTCTCCCATTCTCAAAATCAACTCTCTCTCTCTCTCTTACACTCACCCATCACTCACTCTTACATCACCTCTCTCTCTCTCTCTCATTTTCTCACTCCATTCAATCAATTCTCAAGGAGAGAAAATGTCCATGAGAGGAGCTAAGTGTGGCCTACTCCCTACCCCTAGATCTCTTATCTTTACCCTTCAAATCTCATCAACTTCCATCAAAGGGAAAGCAATGGAGTTTAGGATTCCATGAAGCTGAAGAAGAAGACGATTGGTGGGTGATTTGTAGGGCGCCCTACCGATTGATGGTATGGATCTTATTTGGGACCCATCTTGATGCATGTATTCTAATCCTTGAGGGGCCTATAGTGGCGGGGTTCATCCATCATCATGCTCTCTCTCTTTCCCATCTTGTGGCCCACCATGATGTATTTTTTTAATGCCGTCCACCACATAGACTAGTTGTCCATTCAGGTGCCCACCTTGCTGCCCATTTTCGGGTGGGTCTGGACGAAGGAAAAACACAAATGTTAGTTGATCAAAAATAGGTGGGCCATACCCACGTGGACCCACCCACTATGGCAGCAGTCTGGCTCGCCTACCACACAGTAGCTATATACCCGTTATGATGTAAATCTACACCATCTATTCATTTAGTGGGCCCCACCTTGATGCTTATACTATCCTCACTGTCCGTGGGACGATGGGACCCAACAGTTGCGGATCATCTAGACCGTCCATATCATGGGCCAGTCATGATACATGTGTTTTGTTCCACACCATCGACATAAGCTAGACGGTGGAGTTTACTATGAAGTATGTGTTTTAATCCACACGTGTGAACTACACCGTGATGCATGAGTCTCATCCTCACCGTCCAGCAGGACGGTGGGATCTACTGTGATGTAAATGTTCTTTCCATGCTATCTAGATACTGGACGTGGACCCCATGATGCATGCGTTTCATCTAACTGTCCATCTGTGGCCCACGAACAGCCCAGCTGCTGTGATGACGTCAGTAGTGTCTGTGGGCCTCCATCATGAGGTATTGTTATATCCAAGCCATCCATCCACGCGTGGATTCCACACATGTCAATGGGTCTGATCATAAGGTATGTATTATATCGTACACTGTCCGTCCGTTGTGGACTCACTCCACACGTGCTACACGTGTGGAGTTGGGGCCCACAGATGTATGCATTGTATATCTCACTGGTTGGGGGATGTATTGTACATCCTAGCCGTCCATCCAACACTCACGAATGCTAGACCAATGTGATATTTATATAATATAATATATATTATATATATGATATATATATATATATATATATATATATATATATATATATATATATATATATATATATATATATATATATATATATACATATGTATGTTATGGTTGGCCACATGTGGGCACATGTGGGACCCACCCACACGTGTCACACGTGTGGGGTGCGACCCACCTGGTTGTATGTATCTTATATCTACACCGTCTAGATCTGGACTATGCTGTGTGGAGCCCTCCTTAATGTATTGTTCTATCCCACCGTCCATCTCAAGGACGTGGAATGCACCTTGTATGGCAGTGGATTGGCTGGTGTCACGAGCTATATAGTTGTTGTAGCTACGTCCAAAGTTCCGCGGGTCCCACGCGTGATATATGTGTTATCCACACCGTCCAGTTGTCTGGACGGTGGAACGCCACCTCGAGGTATGTGTTTTAGCCACGCCGTCTAGTCCGTTGGACATGCGGCCCACGTGATATATGTGTTGTACATCCGCACCATTTAGTTGTCTAGGACAGTGCTGGATGCACCTTGATGCATGTTTTAATCCACACTATCCATTGCGTGGACGGTGGGCCCCACATTGACGTATTTATGGCCTTTGACGAGGCCCGATGTGATGTATGAGAGGCCCAAATATGCGGCCTAATGTGATATATTTGTGACCCATTTGGCGAGGCTCATTATGAAGTATATGTGGCCCATGAGTGGGGCCCGACGTGCTATGTATGTGGCCCACGAGTGAGGCCTCACATGTTGTATATGAGGCCCATTGGTGCGGCCCATGTGATGTGGCCCATTATGATGTATCTATGACCCATATGATGAGGCCCATTATGATGTATATATGGCCCATGAGTGAAGCCAAATGTGTTATATACGAGACCCATGTGATGGGGCCCACTTGATGTATGAGACCCCTGTATAGGGCCCATTGAGATTGTTTGTGGCCCATTCCATTGAGATTGTATGTGGCCCATTATGTTGTGTATGAGGTCCTTATGTGGGGCTGTGGGCCTACTTTATGTTTGGCTCTATATGAGCCATCCCTTAGGAGCAATGTTGGTTAAATGTTCACGTTGATGGGCAATGATGGTTAAATGTCCACATTGTGACCTTCCCTTAGGCCCTTATTAGGCCGATTATCAATGACGATTAATTGATACTGATTATGAGTATGTGACAGCATAGCATCATGATACATGCCCATACACATAATCTGTATGTTTGTTATGAGATGTGGTTGACCATTACATATGTCATAGGACAGGTTGTTTATGGGACTCCTAGATAGGTGGAGTTGTCCCACATGAGCGTGCGGTATGCGCAAGATTATTGCATCATATGATGAGGCCCATTATGATGTATATATGGCCCATGAGTGAAGCCAAATGTGTTATATATGAGACCCATGTGATGGGGCCCACTTGATGTATGAGACCCCTGTGTAGGGCCCATTGAGATTGTATGTGGCCCATTCCATTGAGATTGTATGTGGCCCATTATGTTGTGTATGAGGTCCTTGTGTGGGGTTGTGGGCCTACTTTATGTTTGGCTCTATATGACCCATCCCTTGGGAGCAATGTTGGTTAAATGTTCACATTGATGGGTAATGATGGTTAAATGTCCACATTGTGACCTTCCCTTAAGCCCTTATTAGGTCGATTATCAATGACGATTAATTGATACTGATTATGAGTATGTGACAGCATAGCATCATGATACATGCTCATACACATAATCTGTATGTTTGTTATGAGATGTGGTTGACCATTATATATGTCATAGGATGGTTGTTTATAGGACTCCTAGATAGGTAGAGTTGTCCCACATGAGCGTGCGGTATGCGCAAGATTATTGCATCATTGGATGATATAACTCATGCATCTCACATTTTGGGATATGACTACTGTATGCCTTAGTGACATCAGGGTCGTGGCCCCCACAGGCATATCGTGGATAGCCAGATGGGACACTGGAAATCTTTATCTACATGGGGTGTTATAGATGTCCCTAGGTGAAAGTCCCTAAACCATCATAGCCAGGAGATGTTCTAACGTCTAAACGAAGTGGATACATGAGCGCTCGAGTGCCAAATAACAATAGGCCGTGTCTACCATTGTGTCGTAGTCAGATGGAAGGGGGTGTGGCCTTACCCACCTGAGGGTAGGGGGCACAGCTAGGCTGGGTTTGACCAGCTCGTAAATGGATTCGCTATCTACGTGTTGGGTAGATATTAGCTGACTACTGGCCAGGTGGAGAGTGAGGTCTCTTCTACTTGCATAGTTGCGCGTCGAGTGGAGAGCGATCGCTTGTAGAGTGTACTGAATTTCGATGATGATTCTAAAGATGTACAGTACTGATATATGGACTTATTGAGTAGGAGTTGCATACTCAGCATTTTACTCATTCATTCATTCATTCATTATCCACTCGGGCTAGTAGTGCGTAATTAATTATTATGTGTATCTTCGCAATGGTCAGGATTTTAGTTTGGGCACGCGACCAACTTGAGATTAGGAGTTTACCACATTGAGTCTAGCTATCCAAATTTAGGTATAAGACTGGTTTGGATAGAAGTTCCTTCCCCATAGCTTGCGATACTATATACTATCATCTCGATTGCACACTCCAGCTTGATCATTTCATTCACACTGCATATTGCATACTGCATCCATGACATATGACATTTTGGGTTGCTATGTTTCTTCATTTATATGGCCTAGATGATCTTGACGGTATTTATGTACTTATCAGGATTTATATATTGCATTACATGCTCAGTATATGATATTTGGTTTACTATGTCTCCACATTACTCTGATATTGTACTATTTATGGATTGTCAATATTTCTGTTTACTTTGATATCTATATGCTTGTCACAAGCATCGCACACACTTACACCACCCTCAAAGCTTTCTACAAGCTTATGCACGATAAATGCGTATAGGTGGTGTTAGGTTGCAGCAGCATTGGGCTTGGAGCGTGCAGTCGTCTTATGGAGTTTTAATTTTTTATATATGTATATTTTCCTTTCAATACTGTAATCAACCATTTATATTAGTGGATATGTAATAATGATGTTGCCTTTGTGATTTGGGTAAACTTATGGTCATGCTTATTACAAGTTAAATGTACATTGAAAAACCCTCTTTGTAAGATCCCAGGATCTGAATCTGGCATATGGGCACTGAGAGCTGAAAATGGAGTACTATGGAGGCTGTCGGCACTGGATTTGGAGATCAAAAATTTTGTGAGCCCAGTTTCCGAGTTTAGGGCGTGATATTCATCCCTGCGTCAATTGGTATCAAAAGTGAGGATTCCCCTTGGGCCGATGGCAAACAACGAAGGTATGAATCAAAATCCTGTGGACAGTGATCCAGGGATTCGCTATCTTTCGAAAAGAATGAAAGCTTTTCACTGGGAGAGTCAGTTGACCATGCAAGGGTTACATGCAACCCTCAACCGTATTACGGATGTGCTAATTTTGCCCCGAACTCAAAGCGATGCTCAACCGTCCGTGGTCGTTATACGACACAACCCCGATTTCTACAAACCACCATTAGATGATGGTAAATCACAGGCCATCATTTCGATCATGAGGAAGCCGTTATACATGCTAAAGGTAGAAATAGAATTACAGCGAGATGACATCTTTCAAACGAGGTGCACTGTAAGCCAAAAAGTCTGTAATGTAATCATTGGTGTTAGAAGCAATAAGAATCTTGTGTCGAAAATAATGGTAGAAAAGCTGCAAGTGAAAATAGAAAAACATCCATATCTGTACACGATTGGATGGATTAAGGATGTCAACAAAATAGAGGTAACCGAACAATGTACTGTCTCGTTTTCAATTGGTTAAAATTATAAGGATCAAGTACTTTGTGACATAATCGACATGGAAGTTTGTCATATGTTACTTGGTCGACCATGACAAAATAATATTGATGTTATTGCTACACCAAGAACAGGATAACGTATTTAAATTTATTAAATATGGTAAAAAGATTGGCCTCCTCCCTATGAGAGCGGAGAACTAACCCACGACTTCTAAAGTTGAAGATCAATCTCTCACAACTGAACATGCTTTTGTTAAATAATCTGAGAAAACAAGAGATATATATCCATTAGTTGAAAAGAAAGAATATATGGAACCTGTGAACATCCCAGGGGATTTGAAGTCAGTATTGCAAAAGTTCAAAGAGATTGTGCATTCTCTCACAACTAAACCTGCTTTTGTTAAACTTTGAGGAAACAAGAGATATATATCCATTGGTTGAAAAGAAAGAATATATGGAGCCTGTGAATATCCTAAGGGATTTGAAGCCAGTGTTGCAGGAGTTCAAGGAGATTATGCTCAATGAACTCTCCAATAAATTGCCTCCCATACGAGATATACAAAATCATATTGATCCCGTCTCAGGGGCAAATCTGCCTAATTGCCCACATTATCAAAAAGAATATGACATCTTAAAGGCAGAAGTGAAGGAATTGATTAATATTAATCAAGTCAAGGAAAACATGACTACATATATTATATCAGCTCAAGAGCCTAATACTAAGTACAAGAAAAGGGCTAATAAATATCGATGTCAAAAATTATCTTGGAATCATGAGCCAAGTTCCTTGAGTAACTCGAGGATGAGTTTTTTTTTTTCAAGTTGAAAGGTCTGATGATGGAAGTGTCACAGATACATTCCTAGCATGGTTGGACCAGAAGAAGGTGGACCATAAATTGATCATAACTTTTGATACAGGTATCGTTACGGCGCACCATATCGAGTATCATGAACCGAAGCAGCATGAGAACTCAAGGACGAATTCTTTTGAAGTAGAGGGGACTAATGTAGAGTAGGCCGCAGACACTTTCATGTCCATGATGGATCAGAGAAGGCCTGATCAGAGGCAAAAATCATCAAGACCGTCATAACCATAAAACAGGCATATCTCGCAAACCGGAATGAGTTACTCGATGTACCATATATGATTTTGGCATATGATGAGCTACTTTAGCCAACCAAATCAGATATGCCAGGTTCCTCATGCCGAATTTGCAAGATTCCATCCTATTGACGGTCAAATTCCATGTTTAATTCCGTTTTGACTATAAATAGTAAGTTTTAGTTTGATTATAACTCTTCATCCATTGGGCTTTACAAGTTGTGTCCAACATGAAAAGTTCTTAAAATAATTGGGAGAATAACTTGGTTAAGCCACATACAAAACTTTCTATAAAAAGTAAATTTACTATTTATAGTAAGTTGCAAATTTCTAAGAGTTTTAGTTTTAGTTTGCTTCTGATTTCTTTCATATTGCTTGGTATCCCTATTTAAAGGGTTGTGAACTCGTTTATTTGATTAATTAATAAAATTTTGAATTTATTAAAATTTATTTCTATTTTCTTGCTTTCTTTCCTTGTGGATTCGAGAAGTCTTTGTGAGGAGTCCAGAGAAGCTCCGTGGATTCGGAGTAGTTATCCTTAAGCAAGACGGTGCTCAACCTCATCACGTTCATCCTAACATCATACATTGATCAGGTGGCTACACAGTGGATGGATTGGATCTTGGGTCGAAAGTTGCACAAGAATACACGGTTGGGTTTCTTGGTTAGGGAAGATGATGATCGATAATGGCATATAGCAACCCGGGGGATATTTCTTCGCATCACTTCTTCTAGACAATCCAGATAGGCATATGGAAGCTTGTTTATCCCAAAAATCAGAGCAAGGGTGTTTTCCTGGTGGGTTCACGGTTCGAAGGATTCAGCTTGTTGTCAGAAAAAAAAAGGGAGAAATTTGGAAATTACAGTTTCTTGTAATCCAATTGGAATTACTGGAATCCTCTAGATGGAATTGAATGGTCTAGATTTGATTTGGCCACTTGCAGTTGAGGTTCAATGAACACCAAAGAAGACTGCAATACATGGAGCCATTTTCTTTATCCAACAAGCTAAGGATCCAAGTGATGAGGTAATGGACGGCTAATATTCTCCCTAGAGAACGTCACATATCTGTTAGAGAAGGCTCTCACGAATTGGTAAGGATCAGTTTTCCAAAAGAAATAGAGGAGAAGAAGGTTTCGTTAAACCCACGAAGTTTAAAATCAATTCACCTTCATTTGACTTATGATTTCCACCATAAACTCACATCATTAATAACCACTAAACACATATTTTAGATCAGTCCTTTTTAGATGCATGATAATGTGTCCAACCGTCTAATTCAATCCAACGAAGAAGATAGACCAATCTCTTGATTTTCACTCTTAAGATGCATAAACCCTTTAATCCTACAATTAATTATTGCCCACTCATTCATCAATCTCTTAATCTTAATCGTTCATCTATATCACCAAATCTAACCATCTATTTACCAAACCAAACCGTTTATTCATTTGACTATCTATCTTACCATGCATTTAGCTATTCGTTCATCAGTTGTCTGTGGATACCTGTTTCTTGTTTTGGTAAAAAGGAATATCATAATTTAGAAATATTTTTTAACCGGCCTTTAATACTTTAGCATTATTTTGATATAATAAAATTTATGAGATATAAGATTTTAGAAAAACCTTGTTATTTAAAGTTTCTTTTTTAATAAATATTAAAAAGTCGCATTTATTCTTGATCTTAAAAATTAAATTTTTAATTATTAGAAATTTGATTTTAAAGAATTTTTATTGGATTAAAATGGGAGTACTTTCTTATTTACATAAAAATAACTTAAGTAAATGGAAGTGTATGTCCTGTCTCTTAATTGGTATTGTACGTCTGTCCTATCCTTTAGTTGGTGAAATCCTTTTATTCTCAACAACAACAAAAATCCGTCCTAATGTTATATGATTTGTAATTGTCCAATTAACCTATCAATAAAGTCATCCATTTACCCAATCTAAATTGTCCACCCACTTGATGGTCTAGTCGTCCACCCATCCATAACCTTTATCTACCCAGCCCCATGCATCACATGCATGTGGGGTGTGAAATAGTGCAGTGTGTGAAAGTTATAGGGATATAAGAGTTGTTAACATGAAATTTCCTAGAAGGAATAAGAAGGGGGAGATGTGAAAGTGCATTATAAATAAAGAGCAACCCCTCTCTTTCACCCTATGTTTGGAGTGTGTGTGTGGGGGTGGAGAGAGAGAGAGAGAGAGAGAGAGAGAGAGAGAGGACGTGAACTAGGGAGAGAGATAGAAAGTGGGATGAAGAGAAGGAAAAGTTGAAGCCGAGAGGAAGGGATTTCAGCTTTAGTTTTCAGATGATTGATCCTCTCATAAGTTTTTTTTTATTATAAATCGATCGTATAATTTTTTGGTAGTTTTTCTTTTACTCTCTTCTTTAATCAAGACTCTAGTCCTTTTATATATAATCATTTTCTTTTAAGTAGAGTATTTTAAAGCTTATATCTATTGAGATATGTCTTAAATTTGAACGTGTACGACCGGTCGTGGGTCAGGTTCGACCGGTCGTGGGAGCGGCTCGACTAGTCGTAGCCCGCTCGACTCAAAGTCCAGTGAGCATAAAGTTTTATGGTCCGAGGTGCTCGACCGGTCGTGGGACACGCTCGACCGGTCGTGCAGTCCACTCGACCGGTTGTAGGTTACGCAGATTCGTTCCGTGATTTTGCGCGAAACTGCGGATTTGAGTCCTTTTGCAACTACGATGTGAAAGGGAAGTTGCCTAAACTATAAATAGGTGTTCCTAGGACTTTTCTAGGGGATGGGGAAGCTTTCTAAAGGGGTTCCAGGGAAATTAAAGGGTGTAACAAGGGTGAGATTCGAGGTTGTTCGAATCGGGTAAGTCCTTTCTCTTTGTAATTTTTGTTTTCATAGTGGAGATCTGTCGCTTTGTGCCGTGGCTTTTTCCCGAAAGGATTTTTCCACGTTAAATCTGAGTGTTCTCTGTATTCTCTTGTGTGCTTGGTGCCATTGAATTGCTATCCTAGATCTAGATCTATGTGATTCCGCAGGCCAAAATCTCCAAAAATATCTTCAAATTATATCCTTGCATCTATCTCACAAGCATTGTATAAAATTCCCCAAGGTTTGATTTATATATTTCACAAATTATTTTTATTTTCTTGAAAATCAAAATTTATCTTCTTGGCATTTTCTTTATTTTCTTAAAAATCAAGATTCATGGTGATTAATCTTTCACATGGTTTTCCTTTGCACATTTTTCTGTTCATTATCTAGTTATTGTTGTGAGTGAAACTGCTCTATATCACACCACAATGGTGTAAACCCACGGTAATAACAAACTCGAATCAAACTCTAGGTGTTGAAATTCGGATCTAACACCACAACCAATCAGTGTGCTTTGCGGAAGAACGATAAACGAATATAGAGCAATATAATGATGCGGGATAACGAAACCAAATAAAAAATAAAAAATCACAAACACGATAATGTTTTTCGTAGAAAAACCCTTACGGGAAAAAGCCACGGCACAAAGCGACAGACATCCACAATAATCAAAACAATAGAGTTGTACAGATTCACATTCTTTGATTACAGATGTACCCAATCTCCCATTGTAATGTGCACCTCTAGAAAATCCCTAGATCTCTTGAGAAATCCTTTTCAAGTCCCTTTACAAGTGTAGAAAATCATCTCCCTTGGCCAACCCTAGCCCAATGAGAAAACTCTTGTATTAGTTTTCTATTAACCTGAAGCCCTAATGACAAAATCGGGCTTAAATACCCTATTTTACACAAAATTACGGAACTCGACGGTCGACCGTGAATCATCACAGAGAGTCAAGGTCAACCATGGATCCTCACAGTTGACCATGCTTTGTAAAATGCAAGGCATATGCACAACAATCTCTACCTTGACTTACATTATGCTAAGTCACTCTGAAGACCTCTACTTTGAGTGTAAACCACTCTCTACATCCCTCCACCTGGAATACAGATACATTCATACCCTTGTGTAAGGATGCCCAATCTCATCAATGGATAGTGAGATTGATCAATCCCAAATAGTTCTTAAACTTCTTTGTGGTCACCAGTTTCGTTAATATGTTTGTAACATTCTCATATATCCGCATGAATCTTCTGAAATAGAATCTCCCTTGAAGTAATGAGTTCTTATATCTTATGGAACCTTACGTCAATGTGCTTGGTTTGCACATGATACACCTGATTCATTGCTAGATGAATAATACTCTGACTATCACAATGCAACCGAATCATATCCCACTTCAATCTGAGTTTACCTATTAAACCTTTCAACCATAATGCCTTCTTTGACGCCTCTATCTCAGCCATGTATCCCGCTTCGATTGTAGACAACGCTATCGTAGACTGTAACATAGATCTCTAACATACCAGTCCGCCTACTAATGTGAAAACATATCCTGTAGTGGACGTTCTATTGTCTAGATCACCTACATAATCAAAATCAACGTAATCTACAACTCCACCTAAAACTCTTTGTCCAGCAAACATGATTCTAGTATCAACTATGCCCCTTAGATACCTTAGAATCCACTTAACAATATTCTTATGCTCCTTTCCTGCATTCGCCATGTACCTGTTGACCACATTGATAGCCTGTGAGATGTCAGGCCTTATGAAGACCATTACATACATTAAACTCCCCAATGCACTAGCACATGACACTTGTGACATTTCTAAAATCTCTTTTTTTTACTTGGACACAACTTGATTGACAACATAAAGTAACCTGCTAAAGGTATGCTAACTGGCTTAGCACATTTCATGTAGAAACTCTCTAGCACCTTCTAGACATTACTCTTCTAAAATAGCCATAGTTTCCCAGACTCCTTGTCTGTGCTAATCTCCATGCTTAGGATCTTCTTCGCATCGCCCAAATCCTTCATGTCAAACTCCTTGTCTAATAGAGATGTAAGCAAGTGTGTCTCTGTCTTGTCCTTTGCATCAATCAGTATGTCATCTACGTGAAGCATCAGTAGAATGTAAGACCCGTCCTCAAGTACCCTTTAGTATACACAACAATCGTTCTCTCATCTATTATTCCCAATTTTAACCATGTAGAAATAGAACCGCTTGTACCACTACCCCAGACACTGCTTAAGTCCATACAACTTCTTCAACCTACACATGTAACCTCCCTTACTAAGCTCCTCGAAATATTTAGGTTACCTTATGTAAATAACTTCCTCCAAGTTCCTATAAAAGAATGTTGTCTTCACATCGAGCTGCTCTAATTTCAAATTGGAGTCCGCTACCATCAGCTGTAGCCCTCTAATTATGGTATATTTCACAAATAGAGAGAAAACTTCATTATAATCCACTCCTTCCCTTTGCGAGTACCCCTTCGTTATGATCCTTACCTTATACTTTTCACCATCTTTTTTATTTAATGTTTCGTTCTTCCTGTAGACCCATTTGCACCCTATAGCCCGCTGACCTATAGGAAGTTCCACGAACTCCCATGTCTGATTCATATAGAGTGATCTCATCTCCTCTGCCATGGTCGACACCCTCTTATCATCATTCTTTTCATATTTTGCTTCTTAAAAGCTGGAGGGATCTCCACTCCCTATGAACAATGCAAAAGAGACCCCTTGAACCCATATCGAACCGGGCTCTAATGGTTCTTTTCTCTATGTTCCTAGCTAAACGTTCCTATGTTTCCTACTGATTATTTTGCTCGGTGTCTTTAACCTTCAATAACCTGCTCAACTAGCTCCACCTGCATTGATAATCTCTCGGTCTCATCCGATTTCTTAGTTGCAACTTCCTTGTTATTTCTCAACATTGATGCCTCATCGAAGATGACATCTCTGCTAATAACCACCTTCTGAGCAACTGGATCCCAAATTTTGTAGTCCTTCACACATTTCTCATACTCGATAAAGATGCACTTCCTAGACTTTAGATCAAAGTTTTTTCTCTGACCATTCTACACGTGGACATATGTTAGACATCTAAAGATTCTCAATCCCGAGTAATTGATATCCTTGCCTGTCCAGACTTCCTCTGCTACCTTAAAGTCTAGCGTTGTAGATGGTGACCGATTTGCGATGTAGCATGTCATATTTACTATTTTAGCCCAAAAGCTTTTAGGCATCCCCACATGCAATCGCATACTTATCGCGCTCTCAACGGACTTTTATTAATCATTTTTGCCACCCTATTCCCTGGAGTTGCGAAGTGCCTTGTGATGTCTTGTTCCTTGTAAAATTCCTTGAATTTCACTTCTCTATACTCCATGCCATTGTCTAACGTAAGACACTTGACCTATCTCCCGGTATACTTCTCTACTTCCACCTTCTATTGCTTAAACCTGACAAACACTTTAGTCTTGTGCTTCAAGAAGTAGACCCAGTGTTTGAGTTATCGCGAGAAATTGATAATATCACCGATATTATCGGTGTCTATAATACCGAAACCTCAATATTTCGTTTCTCTTCTGGATGTTGCCGATATTTCGATATTATCGCCAAGATTTTTGAATCACTGGCCAAATCAGTTGACTACCCTGTAGATTTCAATAAAATAGGCAAAACAAATGCGGTGTTTTCAAAGAAATTAGGCAATGACCCTCTTACCATTCTAAAATTTTGGATATATATATATATATATATATATATATATATATATATATATATATATATATATATATATATATAAGAATCTCTCTTACCTTTTTACTCAAGATCTACCTCAAGGAGTGGCCTTCGGTTGGATTTGGTTGACCAATCGCAGTCAACAATGCCGGATATTTCACAAGTAAGAAAAACCTAAAACCCCCTTTGTCCTTCTAATAGAATTGATTCGAAAGGAAATTAGATTTCCACGTAAGCTAACGGGGATTTGATTTGGTATTTGAAAAAAAAATATGAATCTAGGGAGAGATTTTTGGGAGCTTTAACAGAAAAAGCATTGAAATCGCCATTATCATTTGCGGGTTTACCAAAAAAGAGGACTCTTTTGTTGAACTCTCTCGACCTCTCCCATCACTTAAGAGAGTCGATTTGGCATGACCCGAGCTACAGTGAAATGGTGTGACCCTTACGGTAGGGCCAAATTTGATGCATATATTGCATATCCATTCTATCCATACGGTTTTCCAAATCATTCTATGACATGAGGAAAAAATCGAATTGGATCAAAATCTTAGGTAGACCATACTCTAAGAAAGAGTGCTACTTGAGCCTATACTATTAAAAACTTCCTAAGGTTCGTAATGTTTCTTTAATGTTTATTTGTCATCCAACCTCTTTATAAGGTCATATAAACGTGGATGAAAGTAAAATAATAAATATCAAGTTGATCCAAAACTTTTGTGACCCATTAGAAAGTTTTAATGGGCAATAACCATTGTTTCCTACGGCATGGCCCACATGAGATTTAAATCTGATTTATTTTGGTATCATGCCCTAAAATGATTTTTTAAAATGTATGGATGGTGTGGATATACAATAAATACACCAAGGTGGGCCCCACCATAAGTGTCGTACCGTGGCCAAGCTAGGCCACGCCTAATCTTCTACCTTTGAAAGTAAACGAATGATGGGGGAGTCTTTAGAGCCCACTTCGATGTATGTTTTGCATATCCATATCATCCATCTTCTTTTACAGCTTATGTTAGGACATGGTCCAAAAATGAAATTGATACAAGTTTCAAGTGGATCTTGCCACAAGAAACAATGGTCATTGATCTCGTACCATTAAAAACTTCCTAGGGTTCACTATAATGTTTATTGACCATCCAACCTATTGATAAGTTCATATAGACTTGGATGGACAGAAAAAAAAATAAAATAAAATTTCAGCTTGATTCATAATGTTTGTGGCAAATAATTTTTATTGGTTAATGACCACTATTTTATGTTCAGTGGTACACCGTCTACCTAAAATTTTTATCTACTTTATTTAAATGACAATCCCTAAAATCATGTGGCAAAACAGATGGACGGCATGGATATACCATGCATACATCGAGGTGGGCCCTACTATCGAGGTTCCACTTACATGGTTAGTTCTTTGTTGCAGCTGGGCGTGGACTGGGTAGTATCCCCGCCAGGACCTAGCTAGAGACAGATTGTCATATCAGGGGCACTGTGCGGCCCACCGTGATGATGTGTTTCATTTGCACTATCCATCTATTCTTTTTAGTTCATGAGCCCACTAATGAGACAGATCAAATGCTCTAGTGGACTACACCATAAGAAATAGTAGGGATTGAATGGCTACTGCTGAAAACCTCTTGAGGCCCACAAAAGTTTTGGATCAATATAATATTTATGTTTTCCCTCCATACAAATATATGTGACCTTATGAACACGTTGGATGATAAATAAACATCATGGTGGGCCCTAGGAAGGTTCCATATAGATTTATGTGACCATATGAACATGTTAGATGATATTTATGTTTTCCCATTAAATAAAAACTTATTATGTAATGCAGTATTTTTTGTAGTTTTTTATTCCTAAATATACAGATATATGTATTTAAGCATGTCCTAAAGTTTCATTGAGAAATTCCACTATTTTCCCCATGTTTCTTCCATTTTCCCCAAATTTCCAGTAATCGACGATATTATCGACGATAATGATATTATATCTTTATCTCCAGCCAGTGAAACTTATAGCGATACCGAAAACTCGAATACTAAGTAGGCTCAAACCTTCCTCGAGTAATCATCTATGAATGTCATAAAGTATCATGCCCCTCCCTTAAACAGTACTATCGCTAGCCATACACATCAAAATGAATATAGTCGAGCACCCTGCTGCTAGTGTGTGTAACAGCCTTGAACCTTACCATGTACTGCTTGCCTAGGATATAATGCTCACCGAAATCCATCTTGCATGCCTTAACTCCCTTCAATAATTTTCAATTGTGGAGTTTCATCATGCCCCTCTCCCTCATATACCCTAACCGTATATGCCACAGATTTGTTTCATCTACGCTAGATTCTGTGTGTGAGGTGATAATGCCCTCACCCATAAATGTGCTCCCGACCAACTTGTATAGATTTCCAACCTTATGTCCCTTCATCAACACCATTGCACATCTGGTGACCTTTAATATATCACCAGATGCGGTGAATGTGTAACTGTTCGTATCTAAAACTCTTAAGGATATTAAATTTTTCTTCAAATCTGGGACATGCCCAACATTAATTACCAGAAGTCTAAGTGACTCTGTCAAATATCCTTACCTTGATGGTCCCTATTCTGATAGCCTAGCATGTTGCGTCATTTTTTATCAGAACACTTCTGCCATCATAAGACTTGTAAGAATCAAACCAAGTCCTATTCAGGTACATGCGATACGAATATCCTAAGTCTATAATCCAAGTGTCCAAGAGATGAGAAGAGTTATCTTTCTAAGTTCTCTTCTACTACACTCACTGATTAAGTTGTGTTCCATTTTTCTTTTCTTTCATTTTCCATGTCATCGTTTCGTTTCTGACAATTCTCTTGAAGTGCCCCTTAATGCCATAATAGAAGCATCCATCCTTTGCCTTTGACTTCGATTTGGACTTTTTCTTCTTGTCTGAAAAAGATCTCACGGATCGCCCACGTCCCTGACCCCATTTCTCGACTAGCCCTTCTGCTTTAGAGTCATTATCGCTCGACTTCTTCCTCATCTCGTATGAAATGAACATCATGGTGATTTATTCAAACTTCATTGTATTCTTCCCATGCAACAGAGTAGTGACGAGATGGTCGTATGACGAGAGAAGCGATACTAGAAGCACCACCACTTTGTCTTCTTCATTAACCGTCTCTTCGAGCCGTACCAACTCGCTACATACCTTTCTAAACAAGTTCATATGCTCCAGGAGATCTGATCCTTCCTTCAATTTTAACCCAAAAAGTTATTTCTACACAAACAAGTTATTTGTGAGGGACTTCGAAATATACAGGTCTTCTGGCTTCTTCCACAACATCAGGGGAGATTTCTCATCCAGGATGTTGTACATAACCTCATCGGACTGACATTACCAATGGTGCCTATAACTTTCTCCCCGAGATCACTCTAGTCATCATCCGACATATTTTCCAATTTTGTTTCCAATAACTCCTGGCTCAACCCTTGTGAAACTAGAATGTCCTTGACCTTCTGTTGCTATAATTTAACTTATTCTTCACGTCAAACTTCTGTATATCGAATTTTAATCCTGACATCTTCACTTAAATCCAAACTTTCAACCTTACACTCTGATATCACTTTGTTGTGAGTGAACCTGCTCTACATCTCGCCACAATGGTGTAAACCTAAGCTAACAACAAACTCAAATCAAACCCTAGGTGTTAGAAATTCGGATCTAACACCACTGCGAATCCGTGTGCTTTGAGGAAGCACGATAAACAAAAATTGAACAATATAATGATGCAGGATAACGAAAACAAAAAGGTAAATAATCACAAACATGATGATATTTTACGTGAAAAAACCTTTGCGGGAAAAAATCATGGCACAATGCGACAAAGATCCACTATAATCAAAACCTTAGAGTTGTACGGAGTCACCTTCTTCGATTACAGATGTACCTGATCTCCCGTTACAATGTATACCTCTAGAAAACCCCTACATCCCTTGAGAAATCCTTCTCAAGACCTTTACAAGTGTAGAAAACCATCTCCCTTGGCTAACCCTATCCCCTTGAGAAAACACTTGTATATCACAACACTTCCATTAAGATTTAAGATGAGTGTTTCCTCATGTGCATTATTCCATTAAATAGATTGTTAGTGTATTTCGTAGCAATTTGCTTTGTAAATAGCCTTTTACTTTTGAGATCATAACCCTTTTTATTTTTGGAATAGATCTTTTTCGTTCCTTTTGAGTTTGGGGTCTTTCCTTTGATACACAATTCTTGATTTTTAAAGTTTGATTTCACCCTTTCTCAGTTTTCTACACCCTTCTTAAAAAGATAATTCTCATCTTTCTTGAAACCTTATCTCTTTTCCTTATTTTCTTAAAAATCTAGATTTTATATTCTTAATCTTTTCTTTATTTTCTTGAAAATTCAAGATTTTGATTCGTAATTTTAAATTTAAAGATTAGTTTCTTGATTTCCTACTTAGACCATGGTTTATGAACAAAAAAAAAAAGTAATTATCTAAAATCTTATGTTTATGCACTCTTGCATTATATTGGTATATCCTTTATGGAAGGATGTGATAATGGAAATAAAGGTCATGGTATTTGATTTTATGTAAATGAAAGTTTATGTATATTCTCATGTGGTTGCATTATAATCCTTGAATGGTTGGAGTTTGGTTTGATTAATTACATTATAATCATGGAATACTTGAAATTTGGTTTGTTACTTGCATCAGTATTGTCATGACCTAATTGGAACTTGAAACTCATGGAATAAGTAGAATTATGTCTAACTAAAATTTGGTTTAGTGAGCATGTAAGGATTTCTCATTAGAGGCCATATAAGGATTATTCACTTCGCTAAATTAGTTCGGTGCACATGTAAGAATTGTTCATCTACGGGTATGTAAATATTATTCATTTCACTAAATTAGTTTGATGGGCATGTAAGGATTTCTCGTTGCCAAACATGTAAAAATTGCTTGTTTTGCAAAAAAAATAAAAATATTGAAAAATAATAACAATTTAAGAAAGAAAAAGGATACTCAAGCATATAAAGATTGCTCATTAGAGAGCAAGTATGGATAACTCATCTCACTAGACCAAATAAATGAGCATGTAAGGATTGCAAAAAGTTCCTACCATCTGAACCATATGATGTTTTGGAAAAATGATTAAACTCAATTTGGACATTGTAGAATATTTGGTTGTATATCTCATACATACATTGTTTTAAAAAGGTCGGATTATTACTAAGAGGTTACTTTATGTTTGATTATGATATTTTATATCACGCATCATAGTATATTAATGCCCTATGATATATGATTATCTGCATTAAAATTGTGATATCACTTTATTACAATGCATTATAAATCACGGTTTACTTATATTGAGTTTGTTTTTAAACTTATGAAGGAAATGATCTCATTGGGCTTACAAAAGCTCACTAAACCTTTGAATATTGAATTTTAGGAGCAGGACCTTGTTAGAGAATGGGTGGGGCAAAGTTCTAAGAGTTAATCTTATAATTGTCCAGGTTTAATTAGTTTCCTTTTCAAGTTAGAATTTCTTGTAAGAAGAATGAAAATGAAAAAGTGAGTAAAATTTTAGATAATGGTGATTGGAAGTTTCATTATTATATTACGAAAATGTATGTTTTATGGAATGGATTTATGTAATGGTTTAGGGTTTATATTTTATATTTATATTATACATGAGTCATGTCTTGGGATGTGAGATCTAGGCTTGGCCAACATAGGTGCTGAATTTTGGGATGTAACAGCTCAAGTCCAAAAATCCTGACAGTAGTGTTGGAGACACTCGACCATCCCTTTTGTAACAAAGGGTATTTTTTTCCTTTTTCCTTCTCATACGTTGGATTCAGTTCGAGTATCAAGCAAATTTTCCATCTAGAGAAGTGTTATGCAGCTATTCTTCATAGCTGACTGTAAGAATTTCCTTTTTGTTTGATGAAAAAGTCATTTCGTACGAAAGGCATAGGTGTAACCCATTTTCAAAAGATGAACCTCCCCCTCGGATAATCGTCAAGTCATCTTAAGCAATGCTATGCAAGTGGTTAAATAGGGGATCGATCTTATTCAATATCAGACACATTCATTCGATTTTTGATGTATCTATCCATCTTAGCACAAATCACATGACCAAATTTGAAATAACACCGACAAGTTTAAATTTAACAAACAAAATCAAACTGTTTAAGAATGTTAGATCAATGGGATTTCCTATTAGTGATCCATCCACAATGTGCTCTAAGATTTAGATTGTAAGGATTTTCCATACAAAAGGTGGATGGATAAGCTACCATTACAGCCAGTTCTACAAATGATTTTTTCTTTCCAGAAAGACTACAAAAAAGCACAAGTAGCTGAATTTGAGCACCTGATGTAGAGCAGGTCATAGGAACTTTCATGGCAAAGATGGACCAGAGAAGGCCTGATTAGAGGCGGAAATGATCAGGACCATCGGAACCTTAAAACAGCTGTATCTCGCAAACCGGGATGAATTTTTCAAAATATTGTATATGATTTTAGAGTAGGAGAACCTACTTAAGCCAACTAACCTCGCTGCATTGGATTGCCCACGCTGGATTTGCTAGATTCCATCCAATTGACTGTCAAAAATATCATTTATTCTCATTTTTATTCTAAATAACAAGTTTTATTTCGAGTATAACTTTTCATACTTTGAATGGTAGAACTGGTAAAAAACACTTAGAAAAGTTAGTAAAATAACATAGTTGGGCCAAATTGGACACTTAATCTATAAATGGTAAATTTACTATTTAAAGTAAGTTACATTTTTAGGGTGTTTGAGTTTGAGTTGAGAAAACTCAATCCTGAGTTGTTTGGCATCGTGGATTGGAGGGGGTTTCAAATCCTATGGTTGTTTGGCAGCATAAAGTAATTGCAGGTTTCAAATCCAGGGAGTTTCCAATCCCCTCTTTGAGGGGGTTTTAATCCACGGTGAGTGCTTGGATTGCACTTAAAATCATTTCAATAGTTACAGGTGTAACATGTGTGTCACTATACACTATCATTCTATTTGGCACATGGCCCACTAATGATGATCAACACCGTCCAAACCTTGTACATGTAAATCAACACCGTCCAAACATTGTTCATGTAAATTAATTATTAAAAATCGTTGGTTAGTCACTCAGACATGATCTTGTGTTTGTGGCCCATTCAAGACTTGGAATTTCAGCATTTTCAAGCAAAACATATATTTCAGCGGGCTTATCACGACCATTGTGTCAAAATTTACATATCTCACTAATTAGATATATTAAAGTTAATTTAGTAATTAAATTCAAACTCCCGTAAATATACCATGGATTGGTGATTTTGGATTAAAGTTGATTCACACTCAAGGGTGCCAAACACATTGGGAGGATTACGAATCCAGGGGGTTTCTAATCCGGGGGTTCCAAATCTACGCACCCAAACAAGCCCATTAATGTAGATAAGATTGAGTTCCTTATCTAGAGGAGAAATTTGTGACTGTGGACCCCACCTTTTATCCATTGGATATTCTTGAAACAATACAAACTTAGCTTCCGAACTTGGGCCTGCTCGTACGGACAGCGAAAATGAGGACGAAACTACCCCTCCTTTTTAAGTAGGAGGGCCTATGGCTACGGATTTACGGCGTCTATGGCTACGGATTATAACCATAGCCATAGGTACCACTAATTCGTAGCCATAGGTGCCATGGTCCAGGGACCCGATAAACTGAGTCAACTAGTTGGGGTCGACCGAGACAGTTGTCTTGCCCACTTGTTTTTTTTAGATTTGTCTCATTTTTTGTCTTATATCATAATGAGAGTGGTCAATTCAGTTTTTTAGATTTGTCTAATTTTTTGTCTTATATCATAACGAGAGTAGTCAAAATGAATTGACGTGAGACCCATATAGCTTTCAATAGTAAGTAGTTCTTACCCTAAGTTGTTGTGGGCAATTTGCATCCCTTTGGATTATAGGGAATTCATATAACCCTAGGTTACAAGCAAGTTCCATAATTTTTAGACAATTTAATTTGCATATGGCTCAATTGAGTTTCAAAATTTTCTATTTGAGTAACTTAGAGTCGAAAAGCCTCTAAAGGAGGGTTTTAGCAAGTTGTGTTCAAGCCCCACCATGTGGTGTAATCTACTTTAGCACTAAAGCTTCTTCATTTATTTTATCATCAAAACCTTCCTAGTAATTCAACTAGAGAACCTAGGAATTGAGCGAGGGAACCTAGGAATTGAACGAGACAACCTATGAATTGAGAGAGGGAACCTAGAAATTGAGCGAGGGAACCTTGAAATTCAGCGAGGCAACTTAGAACTTGCACGAGGCAACGTAGAAATTGAGCTTGGGTTTGGGATTACAACAGAATATTTGTCACCTTCTCAAACCACCATTTCAGTGTATACCTAAAGCTTGGGTTTGGGATTACAACAGAATATTCATCACCTACAAAGATGAATTGAAAAACATATCAAACATAAAATTCACAAGATAATTATAGTGTACAAAAGTGGATGTAAGACCCGTATCCTAATCCGTACTGTTCCGTTGTTTCCCGCGATCCTTCTCGTCAAATTCCGGCAATCCGCGACCTATAGTTGATGTTGCGCACGACCGTAAGTCGTATCTCATTCATTTGAGCCGGCTTAATCCGAGACTTACATCGTTGCGACCGCACCGTCGCCGCGGTTCCAACGCCGCAACTCACGCACCGATCCGATACCCAGACGATGAGATGCGGACCCGCGTTCAGTTCGAGGAAAAACACCGCGTGTTGTAAATTCCAAGAGAATCTCTACAAAGTGTCAAATCAATTCCATCAATCAATCACCCATCAATCACTTTATGTCAAGTACAAGCACCCATGCTTCCTTTCTCCACAAGTCAAGCAACCACCTAAGTCAACTAACCTCTCACTTCACCCATCACTCACTTCACCCATCACTCACCTCACATCACTCCATCACTCTTACAACTCTCTCTCTCCCTCTCATTTCTCAACACTCCAAACCCAAGCAAGGGAGCCCTCTCACGTCCAAGCTCTTCGCATGAGAAATGTGTATTTTGGTGGCCCACTTCCCACTCCAAATCCCATCATCCTAGCTATCCATTTCCCATCTCCACCATCAAAGTGAAGCTCTAGGAGACCGGCTATCCAACGGACCAAGAAGATCAAGTGGTGGGTGCTTTGATAGAGTAGTTTTCATGTTTTTAAGGTGGGCCAAGTGAGGCCAACCGATCAATGGTTTGGATCTCACTTGGGACCCTAAGATGTGGCCAATGGCCCATCTTGATCATCACAACTATTCCATGATGGGGCCATTCTCCATGGACCCCATCATGATGTTTACTTTCTTGCATTAAGAGGTCATATAGACCATTCATTTTGAGTGGAGAGGGATCTCCACCGTTGATCTTTCATTTGGAAGGCCCATACGCAATGGGACCTGTTAATGTATGATTGGATGGTTGAAACGGAGGGCCATAGTGCCGGGGTCCCTCCATCACGCGTGTTCCACTCTCCTTCTATCTCTTTCTCCTTCTCCTTTTTATTATTTTCTTTCTTTATGTATTGATGTTGTTGTGTGGCCCACTTGAATGGACCCCACCATGGAGTCATATTTTTATCTATGAATGGGGCCCGCCTAGTGTGTGTTGTACCACACCGTACATCCATATGGTGGCCCACCTGAGCAGGCCCACCTCTCATGGACAGACCGTCCAGCGTCTCTGGACGTGGAAAGAAAAGAAAACACAAATATTGGCTTATTTCTAAGCCTTTGGGAAAGACCACTTGTATGGGCCCCATCTTGATGTATGTATTCAATCCATGCCGTCCATCCCATTTAAAGGTCCATTTTAAGCGTTGAAATGAAAGATGGGGTCGATCGGAGCATTTGGTGGGCCATAGTTTTAAAAATGGTACCATTACCATTGAACTCTACCAAAACTCTTCCTACACGCTGAAAAATGGCCGATATTGGTCTTGATGGGTGTATTTTGTGCTTGGGAATACAATGGACGGAGTGGATGCACTTCAAGCGGGCCCCGCATATGAAAAACTGTAGAAAAAGTCTTTTTCAAAAAAAAAAAAATAGAAGCAGCAGCAGCTCTGCTGCTGCCGTCAAAGCCGCAGGCGCTGCCTGCGGCCTTGCAGCGGGCGGGCGGACAGCAGCCCACGGCCCCTGCCGTGGGCCCCACATGATGTATATTTAGTATCCATGTCGTCCAATAGGTGGCCCACCTTCTGAGGTGGGCCCTCCCCAAAAATGAGACACATCCAAAGCTCAGGTGGCCCACACCATGAGAAACAGTGTGAATTGAACTCCACCATTAAAACTTTTTGGGGTCCACAGAAATTTTGGATTAAGCTGAAATTTATTTTTTTCCTCCTCACCCAGGTCTGAGTGACCTTATCAACGGGTAGGATGGCATAAGGGTATTGTGGTGGGCCCCACATGGGACCCACAATGATGTATGTGTTCTATTAGTACCGTCCACCACTGTGGACGGTGGTTTCCACCGTATATGTGTTTGGGTAAAGCCGTCCAGTCAGTTGTTGGACGGCCAGTAGGCCCACCCTCCAAACCGTTCATTCAATTGGTGGGCCAGGTGTGTGGACCCCACCATGATGCGTGTGTTGCATCCAACCATCCCAAACATTTGAAAGCTCATTGCATGAGCTACAGAATGAGGTAGATCTGAAGTTCAAATGGACCCCACCATTTAGGTAATGGTCAATGACGCCCACCGTTCAAAAATATCTAAGGGTCATTGTAGCTTCCCATTAAGTGGATATTTGTGTCCCACTTCATCTATCACTATGATAGTTTATGAATAGGTTGGATGGGAAACATATGTCATAGTGGGCCTTAGGAATTTTAATTGCAGAAGTCTTTTCACCACTCTTATTTGGTGTGGCCCATTTGGTATATTTAAAGCCCATGAGAGCAGCCCATTTGATGAATGTAAGGCCCATTTTGATGTATTCTAGGGCTCATGGGTTATGGCCATTGCAATGTACATAAGGCTCATTGGTGAGGCCCATTAACGCAGTCCATTTGATGAATGTAAGGCCCATGTGATTCGGCCCATTTGATGTATCTAAGGCCCATGGATCGAGGCCCAAAGGATGTCCTTAGGGTCTATTGCAATGTGTGATTTCCCATGGTTCATGTAATGATATTTATGGCGGGTTGTGCCTAAGGAACAATGTTGGTTTGACGTCCACATTGTATGTATAATGTTGGTTAAATGTCCGCATTGGAACTCTCCTTAGGGTCCATTGATTGGCCCATACTCGTTAATATTCATCGCTTTATAACATGCTTAGTATAATCTCATGACTCATGCCCATACGCATCATATGTATGCTTGATATGAGTAATGACTGATCATAGCATACGCCATTGGGCAAACCATTTACGGGACTCGTTATGTGACTGAGTGCCCCACATGATCGCGCAGTACGCGCTGGACTTCTGCATGATTTGACGTATGATTCATGTATCCCGCATACGTGTGACTTGATCACTACACGCCCTAGCGACATCAGGGCCGTGGCTCCACAGGTACATCGTGGATGGCCGTATTGGATACCGAAAATTCTTATTCTAGCACTGTGGGCACTTACGATGTCCTTGGGTGAGAGTCCCAGAACCTTTTTGGTACCAGGAGATGCTCCAACGTCTAGACCGAGTGGATACATGAGCGCCCGAGTGCCGAATACCAGTAGGTCGCGTCTCCCACTGTGTCGTGGTCGGTTGGAAGGGGGTGTGGCCTTATCCGCCTGAGTGAGAGGGCTATAAGCTAGGCTGAGTTTGACTAGCTCGCAAATGAGTCCGCTATCGACGAGCCGGGTAGGTATTGACATACTACTGGTCAGGCAGATAGTGAGGTCTTATTCGCTTGCTTGACTGTGCAGCTAGGGAGGTGGCAGTCTCTGCGAAGTGTATGAGACCCCGGTGATATCCAGAGAGGAACTGTACTGATATACGTACTTGAGGAGTACCGACTTGCTTGGATTGCATTTCGCATATGACATTCGGCTATATGGGCCTTGCATTGTATCGGTGTGGCCGATGACATTCATATCTCATCGCATAGTTTTGGCATGGTTGATTCTATGGACTTACCACATACTTTCGCATTGTTCTGATATTGTACACCTGGCGTTTGCCTTACGCACATACTTACACCACCCTCTAAGCTTTTGTAAGCTTATGCACGATAGTTGCGTGCAGGTAGCGTTGGACGGCAGCAGCGCTGAGACAGGAGTGCATATCAGGACCTTTTGGAGCTTTTGATCACCTTATATTTCCCTTTCCGCATTGTACTTAAAATTTTGATATAGTGGATATGTGGTGATGTTGTTTTGTGACTTGGTTATGCTTGTGGTTATGCTCCATTACAAAAAAAAATCATTCTGAAAATCCTCCTTGTAGGATCCCAGGATTGGGATCTGGCATTTGATTGTCAGGAGCCGAGAATGGGGCACTACGGAGGCTGTCGGCACCGGATTCGGCAATCGGGATTCATGTGAATCCGATTTTCGAATTTGGGGCGTGATAGTGGAAATAATTGAAAATAGTGTAGCATTTCATGAATTTGAACTGACTTCATATGAAATTGAGATAGAAATTGAGCGAGGAAATACCAAAAATTGAGCGAGACAAACTATAAAAATAAGCGAGATAAACTAGAAATTAGCAGGGAAAACTGAAAATTGAGCGGGGCAAACTAGATATTAAGCGGGGCAAACTAGATATTCAGCGGGTAAACTAGAAATTGAGCCAGGAAAACTAGAAATTCAGCGAGAAAAATATGAAATTGAGCGGGGCAAACATGAAATTGAGCGGGGTAAACTGGAAATTGAGTGGGAAAAACTAGAAAATCAGTGGGGCAAACTGAAAATTGAGCAGGACAATATAAAATTGAGTGGAAAAAACTGGAAATTGAGCGGGGTAAAGTAGAAATTGAGCAAGGCAAACTTGAAATTGAGCGGGACAAACATGAAATTGAGCAGGGCAAACATGAAATTCAGCAGGGTAAACTAGAATTTAAGTGGGAGAAACTAGAAAATCAGCGGGACAAACTGAAAATTGAGCGGGGCAAACTGAAAATTCAGCGGGGCAAATTGAAAATTGAATGGGGCAAACTTGAAATTCAGCTAGGTAAACTAGAAAAGAGTTGGATGTTTTGTCATTTTGTAGTTCTTGAAACATGACAGCTAAAAATGACATGCTTTGAGCCATATCAAATTGATCTTAGCGAGGTTCTTACCTTTCTCAACAATTGAGCCTTGATGAATCATAGCAATCATATTAGCATTCCTCTCCAACCATTGTGTCAAGACCTCGAATATACATTATTTCAATAGCAGAAGAGGTAAGTAGCCATTCTCTCCCCTTAAATCAACTGCAACTTGTATATAAGAAACCATGACCAAGGTATAGATTCTGTCGTTAGCTTCTATGCAAAGTTGTGGCTATTCCACAACTTACTTTAATGAACCAAGGTACCCCAAACTTCTTTTTTTTTTGTACATTGGTGTAGCTCCAATAGTTCTGGAGGTGTTTGGATGTACTATTGGATTAAATTCCATGAGGAATGAATGATGAATGATGGAAAATATAATTAAAATTTTCCATTTCCTCTTGATGAAGGGTGCATTACATTGCACGAAATATCATGATATTTCATGACATTTGGTGCAACCAAATGCGACCTAAATTAACTCTCATTATTCAGTTCATTTGTGTCCAAATGCAGGGTAAGTTACGGTTAAATGGAGATGAACATTCACAATATTTTTTCAGTTAGAAACTTTAGCTGTTTCACTATATTATCGCAATTTTATTTTCACTAGTCCAACTTAAAATGAAGCCAACTGCAATTTAGGACTAGCTTCACCTCTTATTTGAAGTGCGATTAACCCAAGTTTGGGAATCTCACTTTGCCGCAACTTGATTATCAAAATCCAATTCAATTCAACATCCAAACGTAGACTTTAAGAACTGGTTTCAATCATAAGAAGAACTGAAATACTATTAACATGAGGCATTTTGTCTATGAACTTTGCAGCATTGGCAATCTCAGCTGAAGCTCTGATCTCTTTAATGGTTGTGTCATCCTTACTGTAGGCAATGTTATCTCTAATGCTAGAAGTAAACAGCACCGGTTCCTGGCTAACAAGCCCAATTTTCCCTCTTACCCATCTGAGCTGGAACTCCTTGAGATTTACACCATCTATCAGCGGGTCAAACTAGAAATTGAGCAAGGCGAACATGAAATTGAGCTGGGCAAATTAGAAATTTAACCGGGCAAACATGAAATTGAGCGGGGCAAACATGAAATTAAGCGGGGTAAAAAAGAAATTCAGCGGGGCAAACATGAAATTGAGCAAGGGAAAAGATGCTTACATTCAGTTTGAAATCCAAGTAGACAATAGTACTTGTAAGCAAACTGGTAAGTGATTATATGTAAAGCTAACCTACACGGGACTATATATATATATATATATATATATATATATATATATATATATATATATATATATATATATATATATATATATATATATATATATATATATATATATATATATATATATATAACCTTCAAACTTGACAAGCTTGATGTGTGGTGTGTACATGAGCTTTATTGCACAAGTGTGTAGACTTAGCAAGGCTCATGTTTAGTGCGAGTACAAATATTAAGTTGGCATACACATTTCAGTAAATTAAGAGTTAACCGCTAATTCAAGTTTTGATTTTTGTTTATTAAGATATACTCATTATGCATGTATAAGGTGAAATGAACAGTTATGAATGCCCCGCTAAATTTCATGTTTGCCCCGTTGAATTTCTAGTTTGCCTCGCTTAATTTCATATTTGCCCCCCTCAATTTCTAGTTTGCCCCACTCAATTTCATATTTGCCACTCTAAATTTCTAGTTTGCCCCGCTCAATTTCTAGTTTACCCCACTGAATTTTATGTTTGCCCCACTGAATTTTTACTTTACCTCGCTCAATTTTATGTTTGCCCCGCTCAATTTCTAGTTTGTCCCGCTCAATTTCATGTTTGCCCCGCTCAATTTCATGTTTACCCCCCTAAATTTCTAATTTGCCTTGTTCAATTTCATGTTTGCCCCGTTCAATTTCATGTTTGCCCCTCTCAATTTCATGTTTACCCGTTGAATTTCATGTTTGCCCCGTTCAATTTCATGTTTGCCCTACTCAATTTTTAGTTTGCCCTGCTGAAATTCTAGTTTGTCTCGCTCAATTTTATGTTTGCCCCGCTCAATTTCATGTTTGCCCCACTCAATTTCTAGTTTGCCCCACTCAATTTCATGTTTGCCCCGCTGAATTTCTAGTTTACCCCGCTGAATTTCATGTCTGCCCCGATCAATTTTATGTTTGCCCCACTAAATTTTCAATTTAACAACGAATTGATTGAAATTGACCGCGAAGTAAATGAAATGGATTTCGACCATCAATCTGATGGAATCTTGGAAAATAACTAGGTTGGTTGGCTAAAGTAGCTTCTCTTACCCCAAAATTATATGTGGTACGTCAAGAACTAATTTTGGTTTAAAAGATATTCTTGTTAAATGAATAAAAAAAGAAATAAAAAAACAAGAGAAATACACACACACACACACATGTATTAGAAAAAAATGTAGGTAGAATAAAGTTCTCCATGTAAAAAATTAAATAAATAAATAAGAGAAAAAAAGTGCATAGCACTACAGTTCTGGCTATGGTTATAATCTGTAGCCATAGGCCTAGATCTGACCCGATCAACCAGGTTACAACCTGGTTGACCCCAACTAGCTGATTTCTTTTATTTCTTTCTTTCTTTTTTTTTTTCTCCCCTGGTATAATCTCCACCGATTTTTGTACGTCTCATTATGAGGTATGTGTTATATTTAAACCGTCCATATATTTGGCGAACTCGTATTAAGGCTTGGGATGAAAAATAAAACAGATCTAGATATCAAGTGGACCACACCGTAAAAAGTGGTGGGGAATTGAACGTCTACCATTGAAACACTTTTAGGGGTTACAACAATTTTGGATCATTATGAAATTTGTTTTTCCTCTTCATCCAGGTCTATGTGACCCTATGAATGAACTTAGACGGGCAGGATTTCTCACAAACATCATAGAGGGCCCCACTTGAGTTCCCAGCACAGGGACGTTTGTCGGCACTCGTCTCAGCATGCCAGCCAATCTGCCTATCCGTAAGGTAGGGGTATTTTTGTCCGGAAATTCGATGTCCATACAAGTAGGTCTAAGTTCAAAATTTAAGTTCGTATTGTTTCAAGAATATCTAATGGATAAAAGGTAGGGTCCACAGTTATAAATTTCTCTACCTAGAGTGATGCAATTTCTTTTTTCAACATCCAATTAAGTTATTTTAAATTTATTAAAAATTACTTTTATATTTATCCCCGCTTATTCCAAAATGACATGTGACGGGTACATGGAGTTCCGTGCATTCCAAGTAGATATCTCTAGAGAAAACCGTGATCGACATTATCAGTTCCCTCCTGCGTCAGCACCCCATCAGGACCGTTTGTTTGTTAGGCCCACCACAGGGAGTGCACCATTTTATGGAAATCCCATGGACTATTAATTTGGCACTGAAAGAGATTCCAGGCATTCTTTTCATTTTTCGAAAGAACCGAAGCGCACTCATTTGTCATGATCGAAACGATCCAAAGGTGATGGCAATCCCGTAATTTCATCGACTTACCGTCCAAATTTCTTAATCCCACCGCTAGAATAATGAAAACAGACTGCTACTCTCTTGCCACCGGCCAATGGCCAGTGGTCAGTGCATTGTGCGCCCCACCAAAATGTATGTGTTTCATCCATGCCGTTAATCTATTTAATCATTTCATGATAATGTAAAACACAATGATGTATATCATAATCTCGAGTGGATCACATTATAGGAAATAGTGTTGAATGAACATTGATCATTAAAAACTTTTTGAGGCCACCAAAGTATTAGATCAAGCTGATGCTTGCTTTTTCCCATCTAGGTCTTCGTGACCTAATCAAGTGATTGGATGTCAAATAAACAGTACAGTGGGCCTAAGGAGGATTTAAACGATAGATATCTAATTACTATTGTTTTCTTGTGGTGTGGTCCGGTTGAGATTTATATCCCTCTCATTTTTGGAATAAAGACCTATAATGATCTTTAAAAATGGATGTACGGAATGGATGAAATACATACATCATGATGGGGCCCACAGAGCACCGACCTGGTGTCGGGGGATTAGCCAATCCGTTCCCTGGAATAATGCCCCGGCGCGGGGCCCACGTCGTTGCGGAGATCAAAAGGCAGATTTGGGGGGGGGGGGGAGGAGGAAGAGACAGAAAGAGGGAAAAAGAAAAACCTCCCTTCAGATATCCTTGTCCGTTCAAAATCGAGGAGATGAAGCGACCGCTCGATGAAAATCCATCGGCTGTGGAGGATCTGAAGAAGAAGAAGAGAAAGGAGGAAGAAGAGATGGCCGAGGAGACGGGATTCGTACATCTGGACGAGGACCTTCTGTTCGAGGTGCTGAAGCACGTTGACGCGAGGTCGCTGGCCGCCGCGGCGTGCGTTAGCAAGCAGTGGCACAAAACGGCGCAGGATGAGCGGCTGTGGGAGATGATCTGTACACGTCACTGGGCCAACACCGGATGCGGAACTCAACAGCTGAGATCCGTCGTTCTTGCCCTTGGCGGGTTCCGTCGCCTCCACTCCATCTACCTCAGGCCCCTTCTAAAACCCCAGCAACCATCATCATCATCAACATCTCTGTCCTTTCCTGTGATTTCACCAAAGACGCCTTCCCATTGGGGGAAAGACGAAGTTCATCTCTCGCTCTCGCTTCTCTCCATTCGCTACTACGAGAAGATGAATTTAAATAAGAGAGGGAGATGAGATCTTTACCGAATTGGGATTTCCCCTCTTTTTTTCATTCTTATTTTTGTATGGGTTTTGTGATGAATATGTAATCCTTCTTGGGTTTTTTTTTTTTCTTTCCTTTTTTCGCCTAATGTTGGTGTACAATATTAATTAATGCTATATATTTTAATTTCTGAAGTTTTTTTTTTTCATGCATTGTCGTATTTTTCTGTTTATCTCTCTCACTTTCTCTTCTGGGCGTAGCGACGAATCTTGTTCTTGGCAATGATAACTCTCGTTCTCGGCAATATCTCAGCATGGGAATTTCTCGGGAGATTTTCAGATTATAGGTTTTTACTGAATATTGAAAATCTCGCGCAAAGTAAAATACTAAAGTAGATGCTAAATCAGCAGTAAAATACGTTGGGACTTTGGACGTTGGACTCTAGCTTTTTACAATTTTATCAAAATCATTTATTTGATAGGGCTTTCAATCTTTTGATTATACACAAATTATAAAAGCAAAATAGGCAAATTATAAAATTATAAAAGGATTGAAATAATCAAATCGAGAGCTTTTATCTGGTGTCGTTCTACCTTATGGTCTTATAGTCGGTTTGGATCATTGGAATATGACTTGGATTTAAAAGCTAAATTCCACACATATCATATGGTAGCACCTATGGATGTATTTAAGCAAACTTCTTAAATATATTTATTATAATTTATCAGATATATTTAAATGTTTATATTTAAATCAGATGAATTTAAAACACATGAGCTTTAAAAATATTGAGCCCCAATCCTTTGCTTGCCAAGAGCAGGGATTTTCTGTTTGTTGTAATGTGATTGGTCCACATGATATTCCTGCTTGATGCCAGTAAAAGATCCGGATTCAAAAATATTAAGTTAGTAAAATGGTATAATAAATAATTAGATAAAAATTTCACTATATTTATATTTTCATGTAAAGAAAATTGTTTCTAGACGTTTGAAATGTAAAAAGCTAATAACTTTTAAGGTTGTTAGGTTGTTTGGAGACGATTGTAACCCGTGATAAATGAATGCACATGGGCAAAAAGGGTCATTTGGTTTATGCAACCCGTGATAAATGGATGTAAAGAAGAATTTTTTGGTTGATGATAAATAGTAAGTAAATGAAATTAATTTTAAATGAAATGCAACAAAATATTGTGATTTGGAATCAGAATTAATGGTTGAGACCCAGATGCAAATGCAAAAACAATTGTAGATTTGAAAGTGGGCTCACTCAAGATTTTAAAAATTCCTTATTTTTGGTCAAAGTATATATTTTAATGGACTTATCACAATTATCATATCAAATTGCATATATATATATATATATATATATATTCACACACACACACACACACACACACACACACACACACACACGTATTCTAAGGACAAGCATTCAAATATAGTCGAGGATCCAAAGATTATAATTCCAGTGTATTTCAATAACAAATTTCCAAACAAATTATCCAAAATTATGTGTTTACTATAATCAAATTAAACTAAGCTGTCCAATCTATGTTTCTAACTGGCGAAATATTATGGTTATTTTATCATCTGACAGGACTGTCCGAACAGTGAACATTTATTACACGGTTAGAAATGAAAATAAAATAAAATAAAATCCAATGGTTCTATTTCACCAATCAAGTGTCCATGACTCCAAGTTTAGGACTGCTCAACCAATTAGATTTTGTTACAGCCCCTTTGGATACGGTAAACCTCACAATTTAATCAGTTTGAACTGAGTTAATATATGCCAAGTATGTAATTTCTCACTGCCTGCGTATCAAGATTCATTGGCAGCCCGAGTATCGTCTAACCTCTCTCGCAACCTGCAGTTGCCGGCTGCATGAGCATTGTCGTGTGCGTTGTTTGGAGTGCGAAGATTGGATGGAAAATGACAAAAGTGAAGTGTCCTGTTATAATTAGTTTCTGGCAAGTGGGTTGGCCTAACCCCTTTCTATGAACAACAACAATCTTGCTACACTTGTATTTCATGCATGCTAATTGTTTGATGAAATGGCTCAATAAGCAATGTTTTGTGTGGATGTAACTAAGCAGAGGGATTTTTTAGCCCCCTTTCAGATTTTTGGTGCATGGTCCATAATATCATCATTTTAGGTCACTACAATGGCCCCATTCATAAAAACTAAAAAGCCTCTTGTGTATACCTCCTGTATTTCATGCATGCTAACTGTTTGATGAAATGGCCCAACAAAGAATGTTTTGTGTGGATGTAGCTGAGCAGATGAATATTACTTTCAAGCTGAACTTGAAAAGAAGCTAATTACAATTTGAGGGCCACTTTCCCTTTGGAATGATAGGAAACATCAACAAAACAAAAACAAAAAACTTTTTTTCTTTTTTTCTTTTTTTCTTTTTTTTGAAAGGTTTTTCTTCTTGTTTAAACTGGCACAATTCAATTCATTTGTGCTTCCAAATGTAGCTGTAATGTTTTGGAACTTTTGTTGATTACTATTCGTAGAGAAGGCCTCCATTTGCATTCAAAATTAATCTCTCATTTCTTTTCTATAGTTTGTGAGCCCTTCATGTTGACTACTCACAAGTTGTGGTTTGTATGAAGACTTGGTTTTTCTACTCCAGGAACCTTCTCTTAGCTACATTTTTCACAACATGTTTGTGTCGCATTGCATTTGACAACACCGTCTTCGTGGTATTGCCCAAATCCTAGTCTTAGAAATACTGCACAAACATGAAAACACCATCGCAATTATGAAATATTGAGGTCAAACACTCTCTCTGACACCAATATGGGTTTTGCTGAATGTGCTTTTTCTGCTGCTGGGGCTGCTGTACTGTCAACGATCCTTGTTAATCTGCTAGACATTTTAAAGGTAGATGCTTCTTTTAATTTCAAGTTTGTTTCTGTTTCTATTGTAATTGTGGTGTTTGTGGAAAGACTCATTTGTTATTTTTCTCAAAAAATTTAGATATCTCTCTTGTTTTTTTTCTTTTATTCTTTTTTGTAATTGTGGTACTAGTGGAAAGACACATTTGTCATTATATATATATATATATATATATATATATAGATTGAATGTCTGACAATAGGCATTCAGAGAAATGGAGGAATCACGCTAATCATGTCTTTAAAAAACATTCAAAATCTTAGTTTATCACTGTTGATGTAAATAACTTCAGTGTCCAATACTGTATTCTGACAATATTATCCTCATGTTTTGCTGTTTTTTTTGGGGGGTATTTGTTCCCTTTCTTCAGGGAATTGCATTTCCAGGTGAGATACTGTTCCAAGTGTACATTTCAGTAAGAAATTATGTAATGTCTTTTGCCTTTTTGAAATCTAGCACATCATAGTTTTGAGCGTATGGTTATGGGTATAGATGTATAGTGTTTTTTTTAAAAAAATTTATATCATTAATTTTTCTGGAATTTCTTCAAAATGCCATGTGCATCTTTCATATCTGAAGAATTTGAATTGATATTGTACTCTATGATCATCCTACTTTTCCTGGAATTATGGAACGTTTGTACTGTATTGATTGCCCTCTTGATTATATTGGTGCAGTCATTTTGGTAAATTTGTTGAGATCCAATTTGATAAACATGGAATGATATCGGGTGCAGCCATCAGATAAGGTTAGAGTGCATTTTCTTTTCTTTTCTTTTCCTTCTTCTTTTAATTTTAATTTTAATTTTAATTTTTTTAAAACTTTGGTTCCCCATTTTACTGCCGTTCATATTTTTCTGGAAGGGAATGCATTCATATTTTTCTGGTGATGTTTAGCTTCATAGATTGTTGGCCTCCATTTCGTGCTCTCTTGCCCCAAATCTTTAATGCATTAACTGATTTCTCTTTTTGAAAGTCTATTGAAGCTCTGTTTTTGTCACAACAATTTAGATAACTATCAAGAGCAAAAGTGCATCTTTCTTCAACATTACTGATTAACCTGCAATAGTTTTTTTTTCCTTCTCTAGTGGTGAAAGTGGGGCAGGAAAAACTGAAACAACAAAAATTGCAATGGCCACGGATTATCGGTAGCCATAGGTTCTATGTCTACGGATTAAATCGTTTATTTAGGTTATTTGCTTTCTTTTGTTAGGCCTTTATTTTCGTTTTTTCTTTTTTCCAGAGAGCTCATGTTTTATTCCCCATAATTGGGGTCACCATGGTACTGTTTCTTTGGATGGTCTGACAAAAATGCATCAGGAGAATGTGATTAGAATTTAGAAATTACAATTTTTTAAGTATTCAAGTTCTATAATGTATCTGATCATTCATTAATTCTGCATGAGAAATGTTCTTTCTTTATGTTTTCCTGGGTGAGGTTGGTAATCTGATTGATGTTCTTTCAGCTTTGCATGGCTCAAGTTGGTGAGCCACAGAAGTTTCATGCCAAAATTGCTAACAATCAACTCTCAGAAGGGTTGGCCTTTGGTTCAGCGCCTACTTGTTGACTTGTTCAAATTCATGGAGCCATACTTGAGGAATTCTGAACTTGGGGAATCGGTTTGTCTTGTTATTATCTTTACATTTACTTGTGATCGGTGCAGTAAATGGAATTCCTAACGTTCAAAAAAGAAAAAAAGAAAAAAAAAAAAAACAGTTTTTTTAAAAAAAAAAAAAAAATTTCCTGGTGGAGTCTGACATTTTTATCTCTATTATTACTTGTAGGCAGGTTCACTTTCTGTACAAAGGCACTCCAAGGGTGCTCTTGGTACTGCTTCATGATTTCCCGGAGTTCCTTTGTGATTATCATTTCAGCTTCTGTGATGTGATTCCACCCAGTTGCATTCAAATGCGGAATGTTATTCTAAGTGCATTCCTACGAAACATGAGGCTGCCTGATCCTTCTACTCCCAACTTGAAGGTGGCTGCATCATGATTTTGTTTGAACTTCCTAATCAATATTTAATAATTCGCTATTAAGCTAGCATCTTTCTTCTCTCCTGAATGCAGATTGATTTGCTGGCTGAAATCAGCCAATCACTACGCATTCTCTCTGAGGTTGATGGTGCTCTGAAAGCAAAGCAGAGTAAGGCTGACATTGATGAGTATCTCAAGGTATCTTGAGTTGTCATTATTTTTCTCTACCTAACATTGAGAAATTCTCTTATTTTCACATTTAGTTATTTACATAGTAAACCATGTGATACTATTATATAAGTGCATGTTGCAATTATCATACATTCTTCAGCCATTGTGAGTGTTCCTTTGTTGTGCATCTGTTCTCCCTAAACGATTCCAACTTGATGGTCATTAGGCATTTTTTTCACTTTATTTGATTCCAGCAAACTTATAACTATAGGCCAAGAGATTTGGAGGCCTCTATTTAGAGCTATCTTAAGGGCATTTTTTGTTACCCAAAAAGTTCCATGCGGATAGCCTTATCCAGATAGTGGCACATGTCCATGGTTGGTGGACGAGCATTGGCACCAAAAACAGATACAGGGTTGTAGAATGAAGTAACCGTTGCCTTGTACAATGCAATTTAGATAATTTAACTCATCTGATCTCAACTTTATCCAATCTAAGTTCGAAGTTGAATTTGAACCAACGAGAGAAAACACAAAAGAGGAAAACTCTCATGAGACCCACCTGCTAGTGGTTGCGGACCCATGTCCAACAAGTTTTCTTGTGAAACTCTTCACAGGTGTAAAGTGGTTGAGACCCACCTGCTAACATTGATGAGTATTTGAAGTCTTATCTGAGTGATGGGTTTTCACTTCAATACATTTAATTCCAATTTGCAAGATTCTGTGAACTAGTAAAGGACGAAATACGTGATGCACATGCATGGGATCCAGGACGTTGTAAGAGTGATAAGCCCTGAAATTCAGCTCAACTTACCTAGTGGGCCACACATGTATTAAGAAATAGATGGTTAGAATTGCCACCAAGTGGTCTACATTCGATCAACGGTAGTTGTAACAGGATGAATAATCTCGAATGATGAATCCCATGAATCAGCTGTTCTGTGAAGAGATGGCCCGAGTCATGTTTGTGTTGTTGAGTCTGTCGCAGTTCAGTTGAGACCAAGGTCATCCTAAGCAGGAAGAGATGTCTTGTAGTGGAGAGAGTGCTTATTCTAGTAGAAACCTAGCTGTCTTCAACTTGTACCAGCATTACATGTCCTCTAATAGTCGTTTGCTGCTTTTTTCTTTTTTCTTTTTGTTGTTTAAAAATGACTGTTTCTGTTTTGCAGGAAGATTTATGGCAGGCTGCATTTCCGGTTGGCAGGTTTGTTTCAATTCTTTTTTCTTCTTCAATCAGTACATCTGCTTTTTAATGTGATATCAAACATTGCTAGAGTTCAGTATGCTATATGCATGACTTCCACAGATATTTTTAGTTATGGAATTACTGTAATAGGTTTTCTTACTTTGCTTCGATGTTCAGTAGATACATGAGAATGCACGAGTATGTGCCTTAGCATACATGGATATCTATTTCATGGGTAATTGGGTCATAAGCTGTTTGTGAGTAATAAAAGGGAAGCTATTATGGATGATTTGGCTAGTTTGATGCAGTTGGGTTGGGGAGTAGTGGACCCTCACCATCCCCTTTTGTTAGGTACTAATAACATTATTCTTACTATTAAAGAAAGACAGTTGCACATGTTGAGGTGTGCATCTCTTGTTCATCATCATCATCATTTTTATTGTTTTCGTTCCATGCTTCCATCTTGAAATTCTGCCCTCTCCCTCCCTGCCTCCCCCTCTCTCTCATTTAAAAAAGTTATATATGAGAAGATATACAATTATGGACCAATTCAGTTGTTCAAGTCAGTTAAAACTGATTGTTTTGCTACATATGCTAAACCAAAATTCCATTTGGTAACCTTGTAGTCTTGAGGCAGTTATTCAATACTTGTTTCCTCTTTTTTATTGTAGGAAATACTACCACTAAGAAAAATCTGTCGTCGGCCTGAAACTGATTATCGGTTGCAATGACTGCATGCATCCAAGGATTCAGCATCTATGGGGCAACAGAACATGCTGAAAGATCCTTCTTTGGTAAGCTCTTCCAGTGATTTCAATTCGGTCGACCGAAAGATGATTAAGATAAACAAAAAGCAATTTCTACTGAAACAGAAAATTTTGTTTGCTTAATGATGTGAATTTGGTTTTCATATTTTGGTAATTATGTGATTTGTATCCTTTTCTCTTCTTCTTCATCTTTAATTAAATCTTTGTTGCCTTTCCAAAAACAGAAATAGAAGACTAATGAATGAAAGATGCTAAACAGATAAGAAAGATTTAGTGGGGTTCTATTGCATGGCTGGCTGATTTCACTACAAGAAAGGAGGGCAAAACCGGCAGTTGGTGGAATCCTTTGCAGGCGGGAACCAAAGCCGGCCGCCGGCAAAGGGTCCCTATTAATTCATTATACGATTGCCCTAATCTCATTTTCAGTTTGTGTAATGTTCTGTTATCTAGACTGTTTGTCAGCTGGGCCTCACTTTGGAAGGACTGTTGCCTGAAAAATTCTCCTGGATAGGACCATCCTAGGTTTCAATAATTTGGCCTGCAAAGTGACAGTTTAGAAGTGAAATGCAGCAATGGTCCGCATTCAGCTTCCAATCTGGGAGGGTTGGGAAGTGTGGTCCATCCACAGCAGGTCACATACCCAAGAATATATGAAGCATGCTTGAGTCTTCAAGTTAAGCTTCCTTTATTTCAGGTATCATCAGATTTCAAGGAGTGGGGCCTACTGGATATGAGTTTTGAGTGTTGGAGGTGATATACAACAATGGATTCTGATTTGGGTTTTCAATATTTCAATGTTGTTGTCTTCTTTTTCAAGAGGTGGTTTAATTTTTTATGGAATTTGATTGATGGGTCTGATTTAAATCATGGGTTTGGTAATGGGTTTATAATCTAATACCGTTTTCCGCATAATCTGTTAGGGTGAATGGTTTTTGTATTAAATTTTTGAAAATGATTTGAATGATGGATTTGGTACGAGTGTTCTCAACCTGGTATTTAATTGTTGTTTTCTATTGGTAGTGATTTGACTGTTGGGTTTCATACTACTTTTCAGGTATTTAATTGTTGTTTTTTATTGGCAGTGAGATCACGATAGAGTTCAACAATTGCTCAAAACAAGTCAGTGCCTGCATCATATTGAAATTGTTCTGCTTTTTTCCTTTTTGACACATTCTAATGATATAAAGTGATTCGATTGTTTAGGTTCTTGAAATGGAATCAAGAACCCAGATTTCTGTCGAGATGACCTTGCCAATCTGCTGAAGGCAGTTCAAGCACAGGAAAAGCAGAAATTGCATCTGGTATGTGGCCTCCCCCACTTGATCTCTTTTGATAATTCGTCTGGAAGATAATGTAACATTTTTTGAAGAGCTTCTCAAATGAGTTTTGCTTGAACCCAAGGCAAGGCAACAATGAAGTAGTGAAACACAATAGGTTTTTGAATTATGGATGAGTAATGTTTTATATAGGGTTACATTGTCCTTTTTGCTGCATTTCATCTGAATAAACCACCCCCTGTTGTTAAAACCCTACATTAATCAATAAAAATACTATGGGGTTTCAATGAATCATCATGATGGAAATTAAGTTCTCTTTATAAGATATGACTGCTTCCCATTTGAAACTTGAAATCCATCTTGAATTGCCACAAATTAGATAATTCACTTCAGTTGCAGGAAAGTAAAGAAGATAGGGAAGAATAATAGGATCATAGGATAAAGAAGGATAAATAAACACATGGAGTCTTGACACAAGAAGCTGGAGGAATTTTGCCTCTAGAGTTAGAAGTTTCCCAATTCTAAGAAATTCCAAATGTGGGAACCGAAAAAAAGGTTCTTCATTCAATTGATCTGTCTTCAATGCTTCATAGGAATGACGATATATTGCATTTGTACATAAAGCTGCAAAAGAGACCACAACTCTGATCCTTTTTGTCCTTGCTCCCCATATCTATTGCTTGATGCAGTCTACCTTTCAAGCAATTAGGATAATGTCAAGAAGTAGATCAAATGAGGAATAATTTCTTCCTTTTTTATATATAAGTGGACAGCCGATAGGGGCTGTGCGGCTGTAGGTAGGGTTGTCAATGGGTAGGGTCCTATTAGGCCTATTTGAATGCTACTTTTTGACTCTCTTTTTTCTTTTTTTTGTCCTTGTGTGCAGGATTTGAATCAATTATTGCTAAATTTACGCATACAAGCACTTCAGCCTTTTGACGCATGCTAGAGTAGACCATATAGATGATTTGTTATTTTTATTTTAATTCACGACCATTTTCAATTTATTGTAATAAATATTATATATATATTTTTTTGTGTAGTAATATAAACTTTATTTAATATTCAGTTTTAATTGTATTGCATCATTTTTTTATGTTTCAAATATTAAAAAAATGCAGTTTTCAATTGAATTATATATAATAAAAAAATTACTAGCCTCTTGGGTCGCCTTAAATCTATACAAAGACTTTTGGCGGCGCTTGTATAGCTTTTGCGGCGCTTATCCGTGATTAAAAGTGTCCCACTCATCTTTTTAGCGGCGCTTCCTTATCTTTTTCAGCGCTGCCTTAACTTTTTCGCGGCGCTTCTTCCAGGAATACCAGCAGCTACAAAAAGCGTCGGTGAAGCCATAACAAGCACCGAAAAAGAACAAATAATTACCATCTCTTAGCTTAGCTTTGCCGACATATCCCTTTACCGGTGCTAGAAAAGCGCCGGTAAAGGGAATGCCAGTGCTTTTGGAGGTTTTTATCTGCACTTTTGAGTGCTAGTAAGACTCATTTCTTGTAGTGTCCTAGCTAGCCGCACGATCTCTCTCTCTCTCTCTCTCTCTCTCTCTCTCTCTCTCTCTCTCTTCTTCCACATCCAAGAATCATTCCCTCTCTCTTTTCTTTCCTTTTTATGAGCATAGGGAGGTCGATGTGCGTAACAAGAGGAAGTCGATTGAAACTAGTCAGTTTCGTGTGTAAACTTACGCAACAAGACTTCTTGGTTTCACATTTAACCTACGTTTGACATGTGAAGAGCTCCCCATGATCGGATCTTCCCAAATATTTCTCCATGGAGAGGTTCAGTTTTTACTTGGGCTTCATCTAAATGGTTTGGATTGGCCATCGGATCAACGGTGGTGGCCACCACATCCCGAAAATTCTGGTTTTTCGGACGTGTGTAACTAACACAAGGTAGTTGCGCTGTGATGCTTGGTGGGCCCCACAATGATGTTTTTGGGGAAATCCACCCCGTCTATTAGATTCTTGGTGAAAAACAAGTCAAAAAGGGGCGGTTTTGGTCGAGTTTTGGTGCGTCCCACTGTATTAAATCACTCTGCCGTTCATCCTATGTTTGGCAACAATCTGCGTGTAACGCCCTGAAAATCGGGGGTCGAGCAGAAGTTCAATTCCCAAGTTCCAATGCATCACCTATGCAATATGAATAATGATGATTAAATGTTGTCCGTGTTGGCACACTAAACATGAGTGAGATTATACAAATCAGCATATCATACCCTAGAGACAATTAAATTACGTAAGCGGAAGACCATGATAGGCATGTATAAAATATATAAGTGATGGTGCGTCTTCAGAGTATAATTATGTTCCAAGTTAAACAATTACATGTATCATTTCAAAATACAAAATATCAAAATGTGTAGGTCCGTCTACATCATGAAATCTCTATAGCCCCGACGATCAGAATGTGGCCTACATGAACCTGCCTGAATACTGCATATATGAGAACTCCTCCTCGTCGTCATAAAAATTAGGCTCCACTTCATAAGCTGCGCCATCATCTGCAACTAAGACAGGGTCTGATTTGTGTTTTAAAACACCGTGCTAGAACGTGGGAGTGAGTGATCAACTCAATAGAACTATAAGGCAAAAGTTAACATGTTATCAATTCAGTTAAGCAATAATGATAAAGCAGTACAACAATTATGTCCTAGATTACTGTTGTTAATGTAAGAATGGTATGTGATAATGATGCATGCCCTCGCCTACACTCCCTCGGCGACTTCATCTCACGTTCGCTCATGACATCCTCCCGAAACGTGCGCTTCCTCGCCAAAGCACATACAATGCGGTGCATGATCGTGTTAGCCAATACTTAATTAGGTTTATTCATACAGCAGGTTTGGGAATCTAAGGTACCTCCCTTATATCATTTTCCAAACAATGATCCATTTACGATTGTTAATCCTAGTTAGTCTCATACGATAGGCAGTTCCAGGTTGCTACAGAGAGTCTCGTCACCTCAGCACAGACCTGGTTTATACTCGAGGTTTCTACGGAAAGGCTCGTCACCTTAATGTAGACCAAGTGTATGCTCGAAGTCACTATGAATGGCTTGTCACCTAATTGTAGGTTGACAGCTCGAATACAGTGTCTCATACCACCGTATTCGGCTCACGAGTTTGGGTTGCTCATTGGACACTACGAGGAGACTTGTCGCCCCAGCGTAGGCTAACAGCACGACCACGGTATCCCATACCACCATGTCCAACTCATGAGTCTTAGCGGATCGAGGTACTAAGGTTAAATCAGATTTTCACTGGTAAGTTAGTACCTTAGATTTAAGCAGTTGCGTCCATACATGGTAAACATACAATGAGCGGATGGGGTTGCTTGACAAGCTCGATTAGTATGAGCGTACGTTGAATTGGTCGACATAGAGCACGTAAGCACTCCGAGTGGTCCAACCACTGCCGGCAATCTCTGTACAACTCAGATTCCTTGAACATATCTGTGGTGGCGAAATTAACTTTACCACTTAATCAGGAGTTGTTACCGATAGCCTAGATTATGTAGCAGTCCCAAACATACTTAAACATAACTGGAAAGCATATGTGATAGATATATTAGCAATAAACAATTAATTCAAACAAAGGAACCACTTGAGCATTTTTATGAAGTACAAGTAAATATGCTTTCACACCTATACATTTCATACATAAATCACATCAACTAATCTAAGTTAAATGAATGGATTTATACATATAACTAAGGTAGTTGAGAATCTTATCTCAATACCCATATAAAATACAATTTACCAAATATTTACTCATTCAGACATTTCTACAAACACTTTAACATACATGACGTATGTTGATCATAACATGTATTAGGGCAAATCCTTTCACCAAGGAGTTGTCACATATACAACAATCATATATCCACGACGGATAATCATGGCAAGCATAAATCCAAATTCCATACCCATTCAAACATTTTTACAAACACTTAGACCACACACTTCAACATACATGACGCATGTTAGTCATAACATGTATTAGGGTAAGTCTTTTCACCAAGGAGTTGTCACATATACAATAATCATATATCCACGATGGATAATCATGGCAAGCACAAATCGAAATTCCATACCTATTCAAACATTTTTACAAACACTTAAATTACACTATATTCAATATAGTTCATATATATCTGTAAAGCGAGGGAAACATCGTATCTAGCATGAGAAATGGCAACCAAGTCAGTTATAAATCATTAACCGACATTGATAGCCTTGAAAATCATAACCTAAATGTTTATAGTCCGCACCTTTCGCCGGTAAACTCGTGGCGGATTCAGTTTGAACACTCTCACCTTGTAAACTAGACTTTGGATACCTAATCAATAAAACGAGTTAGCTATTTCACCGATCTATGCATTTAGATTCCTAAAACAGGTTAAGGTTAGGGTTTCTTACCCAAGAACGGAATCAGAATCTCGTATATAGCGACACGAAAGCGGTAGTTATATACATGGAATAGTGGGATTGAATCCCAGGAAATATCTCACACTCGCTCTCTCGCTTCTCCACTTTCTCCTTCACTTTCGCTCTCTTTTCTCTCTTAGGGTTTAGAATTCGTATGGAATGAGAGAGGGGTGGGTAAAGGCCCTTATATAGGCCCAGCACTGATGGGAATGGCCCCAGTGTCATGGTATACTTAGGTTATATCTAAAGAGTGGTTATTTCGGTCCAACAGAGTACATCTGGAGGCTCCTTTTCTACATGCGGTCTAACTTAAGCTTTCTGACCTTGGATCTAGGCCAGGTAAAGATCTCGGCCCGATCGGATCAGTGGATCGGTCGCGAGGGACCTGTTTCAGTTCAACAGTCAGCGATACTCGATCAGGGCCACAAGTACCCTGACATGTATTGGACATTTTTTCTGATCCGAGGGTATAATTGGGTCAGATTCTGACGTCTGAATTCTTAAATTTAGCCTGCAAGTGAATGATTCAATTCACTTAAGTTTCAATTCATTTTCTAAATGTATTCGCATTTCTCACACACTTCGCTCCGGACTCAAGTTGTGCGTTTCTAGGTACTATTAGGACTTGATTTCTGACATGGTCGTCAAGCCCAGTAAGGCGGTCATATTCGTAAAATCTTGTAGTAATCGGACTTTCGACGTGCAGTACAAGTCCGATGCAAAGTTTCAAGATGCTCCCGAGAGCAATTGGGTTTTGAGATTGATCATAGATTTTCAGGAATTATAGCATTAGTGATTCTAATGATTTTGGGTCTTGCAGTTCATATAGAAAGTGGTTCAAGCTAATTCTAATGATAGTTCAGTTTAGTACTTAACCAAATTGTGTCGTAATTACGACAGAACAGGGTCCTAAGGCAGTTCTATGTCCAAGGACGTCCATCACCAAATTGGAAAAAATTCAGGATGTTACACTGCATGTTACACATGCATTAGACTAAAAGGCCACCATGGCTAGGGTCGTGGCCACCCCCTAGATCGAATGGACGGTTCAGATTGTCCATTGGGACGATGGGAATGGCCCACTGATCATCACGGTGTACGGCCTTGCAGATGCTGTGACGAGTGGGCGTCGGGAGCGAGTCAAAGACAATTTGACCGTCTTTGTAATTCGGAGGGGTGCACGTGCACTTGTGCTGTGCACACACTCAAACCAAGGTGTGTCTCATTGTGATGTGCGTGAGAAATACGCTCCATTCATTTGTTTTACCACCTCATTTAAGGGGTTCATATCAAAATTGAAGCATATCCAGATATCAGGTGGGCCCTAGATCAGTGATTTATGGGTTGATTTGTCCATTGGGCCACTTCCACAGGGATTCAAGGGCTGAATTTTGATGTGTATAGTTAATTTAGGGTCTTTAGGCCAGATATAAAGTTTCGAGCTAAAGGGATAGTGGAAACCCGGTGATCTTGCATTCAGGATGATTTTCAAGCCTCTTTATCGTCAATCACTTGATTTTCTCAAATCTTTGGCGTGTAAATTTTTCGATCTCGGTCCCCTATGATTAATCTCTTGCCTTGGTGATTTTTTAGCATCAAATTCATGCCTTTAGCATCCCTTTTCAGTCCAAAATCCTAAATTCACCTTGCAACATAAACACGATTAAAATAGGACGTTAAACATTATTATGTTCGTAAAATCAGGTAATAATTGGGGTTTAATATGCAATATTTGACCCTCAACACTATTCTCATTCTTTTCTATTTTGTAGCCCACCCAACTTATGGATCTGCTTGATTTGTAGCAGCTTGAGATACCCCTTATAGAATTCGGATTGAGTCAGAGGTTTTGTGGGCCTACCATCCCCTTCTCGAATTCTCGGTGAGGGAAGCGAATTGCTTACTGAGTAACTCAGTGCCCTTACTGTACTGAGTAAACTCTATGTGGTCCGTTCAATTATTTATTTATTTTATCCACTCTGTTCATTCATTGTAAAAGATAATTTTAGAGCTTGATGCTAAAACGGAAGCATATCCCTACTGTCTATTTATTTTTCAAATCATTATAGAGTATGGGCCCAAAAATGAGACTGTAAGACCCGTATCTTAGACCGTACCGTTTCGTAGACTTCCGCGGTCTTCCCGGTCGAATTCCGACAACCTTCAACCCTTTACCGATATTTGCGCGCGACCTTGAGTCACACGTCGTTAACATGACTTAACTCAACCCAAGACCTTTACCATAGCGACCGCGCCGTCGCCGTGGTTCCGATGCTGCGACTCACGCACCGAGGTGATACCCTGGTTAGGAGAGTGGGATAACGTTCGGTGCGAGAAAAAAGCCGCACGTTGCGAAACCCAAGAGAATCTCTACGACTTGTCATATCAATCAATCCCATCATGTCTAGTATACATCACTTTTCACCCTTTCTCAAGCAAGCCTCAAAGTCAAAAAGTCTCTTACACACCCATGCCTTTCTTACACAAATGACCACAAAAGTCAAAAAGTCACTTATACCCATCACTCACCACATCCATCACTCCATCACTCATCACTCTCTCTCGCTCCCTTTACAAGTCTCTCTCTCTCATTTTCAAACTCATTCCCAAGTAAGAGAGAATACTCCATACGTATGAGCCTCTCCAAGCTCTTCCAAGCTCCAAGTGTGGCCCACTTTCCTACCCTTTTATCTCTCATTTCAATCATCCAAACTTCATCTCTTCCGTTGGAATCGAAGCTAAGGAACTAAGGAAGCCAAGGATGTAAGAAGAAGCCGGTGGGTGATCTTAGATCTTTATTTTTCATTCATGTTGTTTGATTAAGGGTCAATATATGTGGGACCCACCTTGATGTATGTTTGTATGCAAAAGGGGTCCATAGTGGCGGGGCCCCTCCATCCTTGCCGATCTCTCTCTCTCTCTCTCTCTCTCTCTCTCTCTCTCTCTCTCTCTCTCTCTCTCTCTCTCTTTTTCCATGATCATGGCCCACTTATGATGGGTGTATTTCATCCATGCCATCTACCGGTGGACCCCATCTATGTGGGACACACCATGATATTTATATGCCATCTCAATCGTCCATAGGGGGGCCCACCTTCTTGTGGCTAATAGTGGGGTGTGGGCCCCACCTCCATAGCTCACGTGGTAGACCGAGTGAAAGATGCCTCGTTTCATCACTGGAGGTCTTAGTACTGGTCCCTGTGGGGTGGCTAACATGGAATTTGTGTACTGACGTGGGCGTACTCACGTCAATAGAAAAAAAAAAAGGAATGATTTTAGGTGGGCTGGCTCATGCAGGCCCCACCTTGATATATGTGTTCAATCCATGTCATTCATTCCTTTTTCCAACTCATTTTAGGCGTTGAGACGAAAAATAAAGCTGATCTATTAACCAGGCGGGCCATACCACAGAAAACTATGTATTCTACCATTCAAGGCTATTAGGACCCACCTTGTTGTTTCTACATGCCAAAAATGCCAAACGTTAGACTTGTTTGGTGTGTTTTAAGTCCTAGAAACCAATGGACGGAGTGGATTCTCAAGACGCAGCCACCATAGGTGAAATACCTCAGAAACTAAAAAAAATAAAATAAAATAAAAATGCATGTAGCAGGTCGCTGCTGCTGCTAGAGAGCGCAGGCAGCGCCTGCAGCGCTGACGCACGAGCGGGCGGCCAGAAGTTGTGGGCCGCACCATGATGTGTATTTTCCATCCAACCCATTCATTTGATAGGTCCCTTCCTGGAGTGGGCCCCCTGTTGAGGGTCAAATATTGCATATTAGACCCCAGATATTATCTGGATTTACGAATATAATGCTATCTAATGGCTTGTTTTCTCATTCTTGTGTTGCAAGGTGATTTTATGAGCATGGATGGAAAAAGGACGTTAAAAGTTGAGATTTAACGATCTGATGACGCCAAAGGCAAGGGACACACTCCAAGGGACCAAGATTGACAAATATACACGGTCAGAAATTTGAGAAAAGTAAGAAATTGAAGCTCAAGTAGCCTGAAGGACGTCCAGAATGCAAGATCACGAGGTTCCCACCATCCGTTCGGCTCGAAACTTCATACGTCGGCCGAGGACCATAAATTAACCGTACACGTCAAATTTCAACCGTTAGATCTCTCTAGAAGTTGCCCAACAGTTAAATCAGCCCATAAATTCTCAATTTTGGGGCCCACCAGCTATTCAGATATGCTTTAAAATCGGTCTGAACGACTTAAATGAGATGAGAAAAGAGATGGACGGAGCAGATTTCTCATATACATCACTATTGGACCCACCTGTGCATTGCACGTGTACAACGAGGGTACTCTAGCCGTGTAGCCGTCTCTGACCGAAAGAAAGGAAAAAAAAAAAAATTCTTTCGCACCACGTCAGCGCAGGGACGGCCGGCGTCCGTTTTGCGGACGGTAGTGGGCCCCACCCATTGCTCGTATGGCCGATCTGATCCGTCCATCGTGTAGAGGGCTTCGAGAACTACAAAACCATGCTAACCTTTTGCACCCATGCGTGCACACGTGTGAGATACAGAGGCCACAAAAGGGCTGCTCTGTAACGTTCAAAACTGATTCTTTTGTGATTTCTTCTCTGGGCCACGTTAATGGACGTTCAAAACCACCCATTCTTGACTGAAATTTTGTTCTGAATCCAATGGACGGGGTGGATTTTCCAGAAAATGCTTCTGTGGGGCCCACCGACCACAACAGCGAAATGGTGCGAAAGGTTTCGCACATCCGCAAAAACTGACTTTTTCGGACAGTTTTGGCCCACCATCTTTGATCATATGGCAGATCTGAACCGTCTATCATGTAGAGGACCCAAGAAAGTACTAAGCGACGGTGTTTCTTTAAAATTTGAACGAGGAAAGTGGCGTATTTCATGGTACCGAACTTGGCTGTGAAAATTACACTCCGTGTCCTGCTACAACTCTGTCACTGACTCCAGCCTTCCAGCAGCTATAAAAGGAGGTTTTTGGACGTGGGGAGCATTCATTCAAGTCTAGGAAGGAAGAAAAAGAGAAACGTGAAGGATCGGGCAGGGACTTGAAGCAGACGTGAGGGAGAGAGTATTTTCTTTTCTTTTCTTTTATTATGAGATTTAGCCCATCCATGTCTGGCTAAACCTCTTAGCTAGGGCTAAGAGGTGAAGCTTGTAGTGAGATGGGAGATTTTATTTTATTTTAATTTTAATTCATGAATCGACGTTGATTTTAGTTTATTATTATGGAAATATTTTTAGTTCTTAATGGTCTGTTGTGACTGAAATTACAATGGGTCTGCGATGCTTTGAATATTTCTATTTCCTTTTCATGTTTATGACGTCAGGACGTCCTGTTATTCACCATAGTCTCCTGGGCATGGTTGGATGACGGTACCCTTCCTAACTTTCATACATGTGATTGGGTGGTAATTAGTTTGATTCTGTTGTTTGCCATAGTCTTTGGGCATGGTTTGGTGATGGAATCCATTCTAATTCATACACCTTTCATCTCTTTGAAAACTAGATCAACGGCAGTTCAGTAAATTCCATAATTTTTGAGGCAAGCATAAGTTCTCCCTGATCTCTACAAGTGGATCCTCTGAATCCCTAATTCCCTTCTCCTGATTTCTCTCAAGTTAGATAATTAATTCACCAGTATTCCTTCAAATTCAATCAGATTAGATTTCATCTTAGCCTAGTTCTAGTTCTAGTTAGTTTTAGATAACGTACAAGTTTCAGTCCCTTAGGATTCGACCTCGGTCTTACCGAGTTATTACTACATCACAACCCTGCACTTGGGGAGTGAACGGGCCCCCTCCAATTTTCAGCTTCATCCACAACTCAGGTGGCCCACACTGCAGGAAATAGTGGGATTGAACCTCTGCCATTGGAACCCTTTCATGGGCCACAGAAGTTTTGGATCAAAATGAAATTTGTGTTTTTCCTTTCACTCGGGTCCGTGTGACCTTATCAATAGGTTGGACGGCAAATAAACATTTCAGTGGGCCCCATGTGGGGCTACGTCTGATGTGTGTGCGGTCCAAGCCGTCCAGGACCTGGACGATCTTGAAATATATATATATATATATATATATATATATATATATATATATATATATATATATATATATATATATATATATATATATATATATATATATATATATATATATATATATTATATACTATATAATATACTGTATTATATTATATATAGTATATATATTGTAGCATCGTCCAGGCCGTTCAAGGCCTGGACATGGTTATAGTATATTATATTATATATAATATACATTATATTATATATATATATATATATATATATATATATTATACATTATATTATATACAATACACACGAGGGTAGGCTTTCATGTGGACCCCTCACCATGATGCATGGGTTGCATCCAAGTCCAACCATTTTAAAAGCCCATTTTAGGGCTTGAGGCTAAGAATGAGCCAGATCCATAGTCCAAGTTGTCACGCCCCAAACTCGGAAACCGGGCTCACAAAATTCCCGATCGTCGAATCCGGCACCGACAGCCTCCGTAGAACCCCATTCTCGGCTCCTAGCTCCCATTCGCCAGGTTCCGATCCTGGGATGCTACGAGGAGGATTTTTTTAACATCAGTCTGATACGTAATAAGCATAACCAAAGGCATAACCCACAAACAACAACCAAGCACTCCATTACATTTCCACTGTGATCAAAAACTTTACAAGTACAATGAGCATAAAGGGAAAATACAATGGTAAAGAACAAAACTCCAAAATGCTCTGCAACGTGCTCCTGTCTCAGCGCTGCTGCAGTCCAACGTCACCTGCACGCAACGGTCGTGCATAAGCTTACAGAAAGCTTAGAGGGTGGTGAAGGTGTGTGCGCAAGGTAGTAATATGAATGCAATGTCAGAGTAATGCGGAATATGCAGATAGAACTAAAACGTCATGAGCCGTACCAAGGCTATGCAATGCAAGACATGAATGGTATCGGCCATCCCAAGGCCATGCAATGTACAATGCAACTCAAGCATACAGATACTCATCAATGTCCACACATCAATACAGCTCAAAGTATGGAATATCACCGGGGTCTAGTACACTCTAAACCAGATTGCCGCCACATCGCGCGCAATAAGGTAAGTGGAAGAGACCTCACTATCCGTCTGCCAATATCGGGCGCGACTCGTCGATAGCGGACCCATTCCTCGAGCTGGTCAAACTCAGCCTAGCATTGCCCCCTACACTCGGGCGGGTAAGGCCGCACCCCCTTTCAACCGACCACGACACAGTGGAGAGCGTAACCGTCTGGTAATCGGCACTCAACGCTCATCTACCCACTCGGTCTAGACGTTGGAGCAACCTCTTGGTACCATAAGGGTTTAGGGACTTTCACCCAGGGATATCTATAGTACCCCATGTAGAATAAGACTTCCGGTATCCAATCCTGCCAACCACGATGCGTCTGTGGAGGCTACGGCCCTGATGCCGCTAGGGCGTTCAATAACCATGTCACACAAATGCGGAATGCATGAATCACGCTATCCAGTCATGCAACCAATCCTGCGCATACCGTGCGCTCATGTAGGGCAACACCGCCTAACCGGGAGCCCATAAACAACCTGCCCGAAGGCAAATGCTATGATCAGACAATTCTCACGTCAAGCATACATATGATGCGTATGATCATGAGTCATGAACTGTACTAAACATGTTACAGCAAAATGAACTATTTACCATGCAGATGGACCTGGACGGTCTATACACCGCAAGTACGGCCTAATAATGGGCCCTAAGGAGAGTCGTAATGTGGACATCCAACCAGCATTACACTCGCAATGTGGACGTCAAACCAACATTGCTCCCAAGGCACGACTGTCGTAAATATTGCCACATATTCTGTATTGGGAACACACATTGCAATGGACCTTAGGTACGTCCCATTGGACCTTAAATGTATCTAATAGACCATGATAGATGGGCCTTGTAATTGTAAAACGGGCCACATAAATGGACCACGCCAATGGACCTTAGGTATATTGCAATGGGTCATAATCCGTGGGCCTTGGATTGCATCAATTGGACCTAGTCACATGGGTCCAATATGTATCAAATGGGCCACACCAAATGGGATCCCACATGTAGATCAAGTGGGCCTCAACCCATAGACCTAACATGAGTCAAATGGGCCTAAATCCCTAGGTCTTAAACAAATCAAATGGGCCTAACCCATGGGCCTTCAATATATTAAATGGGTCTAACCCATAGGCCTCGTATGCATATCAAAGTGGGCCTAAACCCTTAGGCCTTACATATATCAAATGGCCTACTTTCATGGGCTTTAAATTTCAACAAAAAGGGTCCAATTTCATGGGCCTTGAAGTACATCAAATGGGTCCACTCCCATGGCCTAGAGGTCCACTGAAATGTTTATTTGCCATTCAATCTGGTTGGCAAGGGGCCCACTGAAATGCTTATTTGCAATCCAATATGTTCAAAAGGTTATACGGATCTTGGGCCCACAAATATGAATATTTCCATCCAAACGGTTCAGGAGGTTGCATGGGCCTAGGTCCACTGCAATATTTATCTATCACTCGGTGTGGATATGGGCAAGGGGGAGGCCCACTGTAGTGTTTATTTCCATCCAAACTGTTCAGCCAGGGGGGAAGGGGGGTGACGTGAGTACACACGTGCAAGTGGGCTCCACCGTTGCTGGACGGTGGGTATAAAACACAATTACCAGTGCTGGCTCCCACCGTCCAGGCGGACGGTGGATTTAAGACCCATACATCACTGTGAGCTCCAAGTGGGGCCCACTATAGTAGATATTTATTTTTATTTTTTTTTCATCCCAACCGTCCAAAGGGTCACCAGGACCTGGGTGAAGGAAAACCATAAATTCATCTTGATCTAAAGCTTCGATGGCCCAGTGGAAGGATTTTAATGGTAGCTGTTCAATTCTACTATTTCTCATGGTGTGGGCCACCCGAGCATCGGATCATCCTCATTTTTATAAGGGGCCCACCCCAGGTGGTGGCCTACCCTATGAACGGGGTGGATATAATATATACATCATGGTGGGGCCCACGGCAGCAGCCGTGGGTGGCAACCCCACCGCCCGCCCGCCTGCCATCACGCCTGCACGAGCAGCGTGCAGCGCTGCCAGCGCCGTTGGGTACAGAGGCTCTGCCTCATTGAGTTTCTTTTTTTTTTTGAAAAAAATTGTTTTCTCGGGCTTTTTCGCACGTGGGACCCGCTTCGTCAAAATCTGTCCCGACCATGGCGTTCAGCGGCTCGAGGCCGTCCAAATGAGTCTAGAGTTCGAATTTTTTGGGCGCATGGAAAGCGAAATAACACCAGAATTAACATTTGAATGGTGAAGATGCAACATTCGGCGCTATGGTCCACCAGATGATCTGATTAGCTCCAAACTTCTACCCAACGGCTAAAACGCCGTGGGTAAGAGGATGGACGGCTTGGATCGGACGCAAACATCAGGGTGGGGCCTATGCAAGGGGACCACCCAAAATCCTCTCCTTTTCTTTCCTTTTTCTTCTTTTTTGCTATAATCGTCCAGCGTCTGGACGGTAAAAAAAAAAAAACTTCTTTGTTTTATTTTTTTTTTTTAAATGGAGGGCCCTGATGAAGTGGGCCCCACTGATGGACGGCATGGGAGTAACAGCCAAGGTGGGCCCCACTTGAATAAAATAAAATATCCCAAGTGGGATCCATTCAAGTGGGCCACACCCTCCCATTGCAACAAAATAAAATAAAATAAAATAAAATAAAATAAAATAAAATAAAATAAAAGAGAGAGTGAGAGACATAGAGAGTGGGACACGGCTTGTGATGGAGGGTCCCCGTCATTATGGGCCCTCCCTTGCAATGAAACATACAATAAATGGATCCCTTGCACATGGGGCCATTAGAAATGTAAATCAACGGTGGAGATCCATTCTCCACCGATATGGATGGTCTAGATGACCTTTCTAAGTGAAAATAAACATCATGATGGGGTCCATGGAGATTGGCCCCATCATGGAACGATCGTGAAGATCCGAGTGGTCCATCGGCCACATAGTAGGGTCCCAAGTGAGATCCACACCATTGATCGGTGGGCCTCACTTGGTCCACCATAAAAACAAGGAAAAACTATCCTATAGATGCACCCACCGTCCGATCTTCTCGCTCCTAGGGGCTCCTTGGCACCTTGGCTTCAACTTCAACGGTTAGGATGAAGAATGGAGGGTTGAGATTGGAGATTTTGGGGTAGGAAGGTGGGCCACTTGGAGCTTAGGGTCTTTGGAGAAATGCCATACGTGGGAGCTCTTTGAGATTTTTGTTGCTTGGTAGTTTTTTTTTGGAATGAGAAAGAGAGAAAGAGAGAGAGTGATGTAAAGGGAGAGAGAGAGAGTGATGGATGGATGGGTGAGTGATGGTGGTGTAAGAGAAATTTGACTTTTGTGGCTTTTTGTGTAAGAAAGGTATGGGTTGAGAAGACTTTGTTGGCTTGGGAAAAGGGATGGAGGTGATGTGTACTTGACATGTGATGGGTTGATGGGTGATTGATTGATGGGATTGATGTGATTGATGTGACACATAGTTGAGATTCCCTTGGTTTTCGCAACGCGCGGCGTTTTCTCGTACCGAACGTTGGCTCATATCTCTTGATCAGGGTATCGCCTCGGCGCGCGAGTCGCGGTATCGGAACAGCGGCGACGGTGCGGTCGCTATGGTATTGGTCTCGGGTTGAGTCGACTCGGGTTGTCGGCACAAGAATCCAGGTCGCGCGTCGATATTGTTTAAGGGTCGAAAGTTGCCGGAATTCGACCGGTACGACCGCGGAAGTGTACGGAAAGGTACGGACCAAGATACGGGTCTTACAGCTCTCCCCTCCTTATAAAAATTTCGTCCTCGAAATTTACACAAGCGTCGCAACTAAGCATAACTCGCGAGGAATAAGAAATATAACGTCATCATATAGAATCAGGGGCAACGTACAAAATACAATACATGATCATCAACCATCAAAGAGATGAGGATATCGCTCTCGAATCTCAACCTCACGTTCCCAAGAAGCCTCCTCAACAGAATGGTGACCCCACTGCACCTTCACCAACGGAATGACCTTGGTTCTGAGGACCTGCTCCTTCCGATCAAGGATACGAACTGGCTGCTCAATGTAAGAAGCGTCCTCACGAACCTCCAACGGCTGCCAATCAATAACGGGAACTATGTCTGACCCACACTTCCTCAACATGGAGACGTGAAACACGTTGTGGACGCCAGACAACTGAGATGGCAAGGCAAGCCGATAGGCCACGGCGCCAACGCGCCCAGTGATCTCGAAAGGTCCTATAAATCTCGGGGCAAGCTTGCCCTTCGCTCCAAATCGAACTACGCCCTTCATGGGCGAGACCTTGAGATACACATGGTCCCCTACATCAAACTCCAAGGGACGACGCCGACGATCAGCAGAACTCTTCTGTCGGCTCTGAGCTGTGCGCATCCTCTGCCTGATGATGTCGATAGCATCCGAAGTCTCCTGCACAAGCTCGGGACCTAGGAGACGACGCTCTCCAATCTCGGTCCAACAACTCGGTGATCTGCATGGTCTGCCATATAGTGCCTCAAAAGGAGCCATGCCGATGGTCGCCTGATAGTTGTTATTGTACGCAAATTCAGCCAATCGCAGATGCTCATCCCAGCTACCCCCGAAGTCAATCGCGCAGGCCCGAAGCATGTCCTCAAGTATCTGATTGACCCTCTCGGTCTGGCCATCGGTCTGCGGATGGTACGCGGTGCTGAGCTGCAAATCAGTCCCCATCGCACGCTGGAAGCTCCCCCAAAACTGAGACGTGAACCTCGAGTCTCGGTCAGAAACGATCGAGACTGGAACGCCATGCAGTCTCACAATCTCCTCAATGAATAGTCTCGCAAGCCGGTCCATAGACCAAGTCGCACGCATCGCAAGGAAATGTGCCGACTTCGTCAGACGATCCACAACAACCCAAATGGAGTCATGACCGCGCTGAGTCCTCGGCAAACCCATGATGAAATCAGTCGACACGTGCTCCCACTTCCACATCGGGATGCTCAACGGCTGCAATAACCCAGGAGGTCTCTGATGATCGGCCTTGACACGCTGGCACGTGTCACACTCGGCCACAAAACTGGCGATCTGGCGCTTCATCCCCGCCCAAAAATACTGTCGCCTCATGTCACGGTACATCTTCGTCGAGCCCGGGTGGATAGAAAATCGCGATCGATGTGCCTCGGTCATAAGATCTCTGCGTAACTCTGGGATATCCGGGACACATAATCGGCCTCTGAAGCGAAGTCCACCGTCTGTACCGATCTGCCAATCTGCCTGACCCTCAGATGCCGCCTCAGCCATATAACTCTGCAACGACTCATCAGCCTGCTGAGCCTCGATCACCCTAGCAACAAGAGAGGGTTGAATCGACAAGCTCGATAACTGTACAATGGAAGACTGTAGGCCGAACTCAAAGTCATACGCAGCAATATCCTCAAGCATCCGCCACTCCTGAATCATCATGTGCGCCACTAGGCCTCGTGGCTGACGGCTGAGGGCATCTGCCACCACGTTTGCCTTGCCCGGGTGGTACTGAAGGTCGAAATCATAGTCCTTCAGGAGCTCCATCCAGCGCCTCTGTCTCATATTCAACTCAGACTGCGAGAAGAGGTACTTCAAGCTCTTGTGATCAGAGAAGAGCTCGAACCTAATCCCGTAAAGGTAGTGCCTCCACACCTTCAGTGCGAAGACAACGGCAGCCAGCTCCAGATCATGTGTAGGGTAGTTCAGCTCATGGACTTTGAGCTGACGAGACGCAAAGGCCACTGGTCTCCCGTGCTGCATCAGGACAGCACCTAAACCGATGTGCGATGCATCAGTGAATACAATGAAGCCGTCATTCCCCGATGGAAGAGTGAGGACAGGAGCGGACGTCAGACGGTCCTTCAACTCCGTAAATGCTCGCTCGCAGGCGTCACTCCAAATAAACTCTGCGCCCTTCCGAGTCAACCTGGTCAGCGGGGCTGCAATACGAGAAAAACCCTCGATGAAACGTCGGTAATAGCCCGCTAGACCAAGGAAACTACGGATCTCTGTCGCAGTCGTGGGCTGGCCCCACTGACGCACTGCCTCGACCTTCGAGGGGTCCACTGCGACGCCCTCCCTCGTCACCACGTGACCGAGGAACTTCACCTCCTCCTGCCAGAACTCGCACTTCTCCAGCTTTGCATACAGCTGGTGTGCGCGGAGGGTCTGCAAGGTAGTCTCCAAGTGCTGCTCATGCTCCTCACGAGTCCTCGAGTAGATCAGAATGTCGTCGATGAAGACTACAACAAACTGATCTAGATATGGGCGAAAAACCTCGTTCATCAGCTGCATGAAGACCGCGGGTGCATTGGTCAGTCCGAAGGACATGACCTGAAACTCAAAATGACCGTAACGCGTCCTGAATGCCGTCTTCGGAATGTCCTCATCTCGGACCCGAATCTGATGATAACCGGAACGCAGGTCAATCTTCGAAAAGAACTGTGCACCCTGCAGCTGGTCGAACAAATCATCAATCGTAGGGAGCGGGTACTTGTTCTTGATCGTGACTTTGTTGAGCTCGCGATAGTCAACGCAGAGCCTCAACGAACCATCCTTCTTCTTCACGAAGAGTACCGGTGCTCCCCACGGAGAACTGCTCGGACGGATAAAGCCCAGCTCACGCAACTCGTCCAACTGCTTCTGCAGTTCCCGTAACTCCAACGGTGCCATACGATACGGGGCCTTCGAAATAGGCGCGGTACCGGGCACGAGATCGATCTGGAACTCGGTGAGTCGACGAGGCGGTAATCCCGGAATCTCCTGGAACACATCGGGAAAATCGCAAACTATCGGCAAATGGTCGATGCCAACGGCGACATGCTCCTCTATGGCGCACGACATCAAACAAGACAACTGCTCTCCTCTGGCCTCTGCAACGAACTGGAACTGAGGCACGCCGGGTATACAAAACGTGACGGTCCTCGCGGCGCAGTCCAAAATGGCATAGTACTCGGCGAGCCAATCCATGCCCAAGATAACGTCGAACTCGGACATCGGCAAAACAAACAAATCAGCAGGCAGGAAGGTATCCCCAACTAGAACGGGGCATGACGAGCAAAATCGTCCTAGCGCTGCAGTCCTCCCCAAGGGAGTCGACACTGATAGGCTCACATCAGCAGACTCCAACGGTAAGCCAGCCGATCGACAAAAGCTCTCGGCCACAAAAGAATGTGATGCACCAGAATCAAACAATACACGTGCAATGCATGCAGAAACTGGCAGTATACCCTCAACGACTCCCCCAGATGACTGCGGATCCTGCTGAGCCGCATAAAACCTAGCCTGAGTTGGCTGGGGAGGTGCCTGTCCCCTCTGAACGTGCTGCTGCTGCTGCTGAGGTCGCTGAGGTGGTCGAAACTGCTGCCTCTGCTGCTGTGGCCTCTGAGGCTGGTGCTGATGCTGATGCTGCTGCTGAGGTGGCCTCGGTGGTAGAGGCTGCTGTCGCTGCTGCTGTGGGGGTCTCTGCTGCTGCGGTGGAGGTCTCTGCTGCTGTGGACCTCTCTGCTGCTGCTGGGGACTGGGACACTCCCATGAACGGTGTCCCGTCGCACCGCACCTGAAGCAAGTGCCGGTGAACTGTCTCTGAGGTGGTGGTGGAGGTGCTGATGGTGCTGATGGTGTACGGAAAGCTGGGCGACCAGTGCGCCTCTGCTGCTGTGGTCGACCCTGCTGGGAATGACTGGAAGAAGCCTGCCTCTTCCGGTCTCCCCTCTGACCACGATCAGACTGAGAACCGGCCCACTCAGTCTCATATATCTGAGCCTTCCGCACCACTGCCTGGAAGGTAGGAAGCTCATGCCCAATGACATGACCTCGAAGGCCGTAACGTAAGCCGTGCTCGAAACGGCGGGCCTTCCGCCCCTCATCATCAACCATATATGGTGCGAATCTCGACAGTGCCATGAAACGGGCCGCGTACTGTGCCACGGTCATATCTCCCTGCACCAGAGTCTCGAACTCTAAGGCTCGCTGACGACGGATGTGGTCAGGGAAGTACTGCTCCTCAAATCGGTCCACAAAGTCCTCCCATGTCCAGACATAATCAGGTCCAGCGACACGGGCGACAGAGGTCCACCAATGCTCGGCCTCACCGTGGAAGAGAAATACTGCTAACCGGACGCGCTGCTCGGTCGTGCACAACATGGTATCGAATATCTTCTCCACATCGGAGCGCCATCTCTCGGCTGCAGTCGGATCCAGCTCACCCTGGAAACGAGGGGGATCATGCCGTCTAAACTCACGAAGTACGGCGCTCGCGCGCTCCTGCTCCGCCTGAGCTGGTGAAACAGCTGGGCGTCTACCCTGACCCTGGAGTGCGGCGGTCACAGCCAGTAACATCTGCTGTAACTGAGAGGCACTCACAGTCACAGTCGGCTCCTCATCAGTCTCAGGTGGAGGAACGTCATCCTCATGGGAAGAAGCAGGAATCTCTGAGGGTGGGATGGGAGACGCAGGTGGTAGAGCTGGAGTCTCCGATGGTGAGGTAAAATCCTCAGGTGGTGGTGCGGGAGTCGATCGAGTAACAGGCGCCATACCCTACAGGAAAGAGCGAAAGCGCCTATCAACTTCAAAACTCACGAACGTACGCACGTTAACGGTCTGAATCAGAAGGTCGTGAAGTTATCCGAACTCAGAACTTAGCCATTCTTCACTCATAGCAAACATGTAATGTTGTTCTCGGTTATTCCCAAGTTATGCTCTGATACCAACTTCTGTCACGCCCCAAACTCGGAAACCGGGCTCACAAAATTCCCGATCGCCGAATCCGGCACCGACAGCCTCCGTAGAACCCCATTCTCGGCTCCTAGCTCCCATTCGCCAGGTTCCGATCCTGGGATGCTACGAGGAGGATTTTTTTAACATCAGTCTGATACGTAATAAGCATAACCAAAGGCATAACCCACAAACAACAACCAAGCACTCCATTACATTTCCACTGTGATCAAAAACTTTACAAGTACAATGAGCATAAAGGGAAAATACAATGGTAAAGAACAAAACTCCAAAATGCTCTGCAACGTGCTCCTGTCTCAGCGCTGCTGCAGTCCAACGTCACCTGCACGCAACGGTCGTGCATAAGCTTACAGAAAGCTTAGAGGGTGGTGAAGGTGTGTGCGCAAGGTAGTAATATGAATGCAATGTCAGAGTAATGCGGAATATGCAGATAGAACTAAAACGTCATGAGCCGTACCAAGGCTATGCAATGCAAGACATGAATGGTATCGGCCATCCCAAGGCCATGCAATGTACAATGCAACTCAAGCATACAGATACTCATCAATGTCCACACATCAATACAGCTCAAAGTATGGAATATCACCGGGGTCTAGTACACTCTAAACCAGATTGCCGCCACATCGCGCGCAATAAGGTAAGTGGAAGAGACCTCACTATCCGTCTGCCAATATCGGGCGCGACTCGTCGATAGCGGACCCATTCCTCGAGCTGGTCAAACTCAGCCTAGCATTGCCCCCTACACTCGGGCGGGTAAGGCCGCACCCCCTTCCAACCGACCACGACACAGTGGAGAGCGTAACCGTCTGGTAATCGGCACTCAACGCTCATCTACCCACTCGGTCTAGACGTTGGAGCAACCTCTTGGTACCATAAGGGTTTAGGGACTTTCACCCAGGGATATCTATAGTACCCCATGTAGAATAAGACTTCCGGTATCCAATCCTGCCAACCACGATGCGTCTGTGGAGGCTACGGCCCTGATGCCGCTAGGGCGTTCAATAACCATGTCACACAAATGCGGAATGCATGAATCACGCTATCCAGTCATGCAACCAATCCTGCGCATACCGTGCGCTCATGTAGGGCAACACCGCCTAACCGGGAGCCCATAAACAACCTGCCCGAAGGCAAATGCTATGATCAGACAATTCTCACGTCAAGCATACATATGATGCGTATGATCATGAGTCATGAACTGTACTAAACATGTTACAGCAAAATGAACTATTTACCATGCAGATGGACCTGGACGGTCTATACACCGCAAGTACGGCCTAATAATGGGCCCTAAGGAGAGTCGTAATGTGGACATCCAACCAGCATTACACTCGCAATGTGGACGTCAAACCAACATTGCTCCCAAGGCACGACTGTCGTAAATATTGCCACATATTCTGTATTGGGAACACACATTGCAATGGACCTTAGGTACGTCCCATTGGACCTTAAATGTATCTAATAGACCATGATAGATGGGCCTTGTAATTGTAAAACGGGCCACATAAATGGACCACGCCAATGGACCTTAGGTATATTGCAATGGGTCATAATCCGTGGGCCTTGGATTGCATCAATTGGACCTAGTCACATGGGTCCAATATGTATCAAATGGGCCACACCAAATGGGATCCCACATGTAGATCAAGTGGGCCTCAACCCATAGACCTAACATGAGTCAAATGGGCCTAAATCCCTAGGTCTTAAACAAATCAAATGGGCCTAACCCATGGGCCTTCAATATATTAAATGGGTCTAACCCATAGGCCTCGTATGCATATCAAAGTGGGCCTAAACCCTTAGGCCTTACATATATCAAATGGCCTACTTTCATGGGCTTTAAATTTCAACAAAAAGGGTCCAATTTCATGGGCCTTGAAGTACATCAAATGGGTCCACTCCCATGGCCTAGAGGTCCACTGAAATGTTTATTTGCCATTCAATCTGGTTGGCAAGGGGCCCACTGAAATGCTTATTTGCAATCCAATATGTTCAAAAGGTTATACGGATCTTGGGCCCACAAATATGAATATTTCCATCCAAACGGTTCAGGAGGTTGCATGGGCCTAGGTCCACTGCAATATTTATCTATCACTCGGTGTGGATATGGGCAAGGGGGAGGCCCACTGTAGTGTTTATTTCCATCCAAACTGTTCAGCCAGGGGGGAAGGGGGGTGACGTGAGTACACACGTGCAAGTGGGCTCCACCGTTGCTGGACGGTGGGTATAAAACACAATTACCAGTGCTGGCTCCCACCGTCCAGGCGGACGGTGGATTTAAGACCCATACATCACTGTGAGCTCCAAGTGGGGCCCACTATAGTAGATATTTATTTTTATTTTTTTTTCATCCCAACCGTCCAAAGGGTCACCAGGACCTGGGTGAAGGAAAACCATAAATTTCATCTTGATCTAAAGCTTCGATGGCCCAGTGGAAGGATTTTAATGGTAGCTGTTCAATTCTACTATTTCTCATGGTGTGGGCCACCCGAGCATCGGATCATCCTCATTTTTATAAGGGGCCCACCCCAGGTGGTGGCCTACCCTATGAACGGGGTGGATATAATATATACATCATGGTGGGGCCCACGGCAGCAGCCGTGGGTGGCAACCCCACCGCCCGCCCGCCTGCCATCACGCCTGCACGAGCAGCGTGCAGCGCTGCCAGCGCCGTTGGGTACAGAGGCTCTGCCTCATTGAGTTTCTTTTTTTTTTGAAAAAAATTGTTTTCTCGGGCTTTTTCGCACGTGGGACCCGCTTCGTCAAAATCTGTCCCGACCATGGCGTTCAGCGGCTCGAGGCCGTCCAAATGAGTCTAGAGTTCGAATTTTTTGGGCGCATGGAAAGCGAAATAACACCAGAATTAACATTTGAATGGTGAAGATGCAACATTCGGCGCTATGGTCCACCAGATGATCTGATTAGCTCCAAACTTCTACCCAACGGCTAAAACGCCGTGGGTAAGAGGATGGACGGCTTGGATCGGACGCAAACATCAGGGTGGGGCCTATGCAAGGGGACCACCCAAAATCCTCTCCTTTTCTTTCCTTTTTCTTCTTTTTTGCTATAATCGTCCAGCGTCTGGACGGTAAAAAAAAAAAAACTTCTTTGTTTTATTTTTATTTTTTTAAATGGAGGGCCCTGATGAAGTGGGCCCCACTGATGGACGGCATGGGAGTAACAGCCAAGGTGGGCCCCACTTGAATAAAATAAAATATCCCAAGTGGGATCCATTCAAGTGGGCCACACCCTCCCATTGCAACAAAATAAAATAAAATAAAATAAAATAAAATAAAATAAAATAAAATAAAAGAGAGAGAGTGAGAGACATAGAGAGTGGGACACGGCTTGTGATGGAGGGTCCCCGTCATTATGGGCCCTCCCTTGCAATGAAACATACAATAAATGGATCCCTTGCACATGGGGCCATTAGAAATGTAAATCAACGGTGGAGATCCATTCTCCACCGATATGGATGGTCTAGATGACCTTTCTAAGTGAAAATAAACATCATGATGGGGTCCATGGAGATTGGCCCCATCATGGAACGATCGTGAAGATCCGAGTGGTCCATCGGCCACATAGTAGGGTCCCAAGTGAGATCCACACCATTGATCGGTGGGCCTCACTTGGTCCACCATAAAAACAAGGAAAAACTATCCTATAGATGCACCCACCGTCCGATCTTCTCGCTCCTAGGGGCTCCTTGGCACCTTGGCTTCAACTTCAACGGTTAGGATGAAGAATGGAGGGTTGAGATTGGAGATTTTGGGGTAGGAAGGTGGGCCACTTGGAGCTTAGGGTCTTTGGAGAAATGCCATACGTGGGAGCTCTTTGAGATTTTTGTTGCTTGGTAGTTTTTTTTGGAATGAGAAAGAGAGAAAGAGAGAGAGTGATGTAAAGGGAGAGAGAGAGTGTGATGGATGGATGGGT